>CM062581.1:21555125-23955125 GCA_031468815.1 Morus bassanus | reverse complement strand
ATCTATGGTGGATGTGGGAGGATGGCCCACTTCTTTTGCCATGAGATTCAGGTAAGATCAGATGGAGCTAACAGGAGGTGGGTTCAGAAGAAGCAGGAGGACATAGTTTTTCAGGCAGTGAAAAGTAGAGTTGTTGAACTAGCCAAGGGCTGTTGTGGCTACGAAAAGTTTGGGGGAGTTCGTAGAGGAACTAGTCAAGCTCAGGAAGAGTCTGCACTGAAATGTTCCTTAACACCCAGAAGCCCAAGCTGTCTTGGGGAGGCCTGGAAATAAAAACCACTGGAGGTGGAAGAGTGCATGGAGAAGTTGCGTACGCTTACCCTCTTCTTTCCCTTTCCCAGACATCTGCTTGTGGCTGCTGTTTCAAGCTGGAGGTTAAGCTAGCTGGGCCATATTCTTCGGTTCACCTCTTTGGCTCTCAGAGGACACGGCTTCAGGTGTTTTGCTGCTGTCCTCTGAGTTGTATCCCTTCATAATTTCTGTAACTGTTCAGCAACCAGAGCAGTGTATGGATGGAGGTGCAGGTGGTACGTTCTAGCTGCTCTTCTCTCATTGAACTTAAAAGTGGGGACTCAATCCTTCCTCTTACTTTCATGCAACATGCAGCTTAAATTTCCTGGACTTCTTGAATTGTAATACTCATATCTTTATTACTCCTGAAGAGCTGTTCCTTATGCATTGGCAGAATAGGAGAGGGATGTTTTATCCTACAAACTCATACATTTAATGGTTTTAACCATTAAGCAGACTTCTCTTTAGGAGTTTGCTTGTTTGGGGTGAGACTTTAATACATAAAGATGCTCTTGCTAGTTTTCCCCCAGCCACTGAAGGTATTACGTGTGGAGTCTTGAAATTTGTTAGTACCTCTTGAAATTTTGAAACTGTCTTAATATTTTGGGGTTTGTTTTTGCTGTTTTAAGTGTTCCAGGTTTTTTTTTTGATAGCTCTGGCTAAAGGTCTGTATGAGAGGAGAAAAAAATACTGAGCTGTGAAATGAAACTAAAGAGCACAGTGTTTACCCTGAGATAGTTCGCCTGTTTTTTGTCATTAAGAAAAATGATGCCCCCAAAGAGGGGAGGCAAGCCTTTTTCTGGACAAGGCTTTTGAATGCTTATGTATTTGACTTGGAACAGAAACTGTCTGGCAGTGGTGAGGCCTTCTGAAAAGGCTTTCCTGCGCACCAGGAATGGTCTACAGGGACCTTATTTTTCCATACAGGTGTGGAACTCTTTGGTTGAAAATCTGCTGGCCTGAGCATATGTTGATCCAGGTCTGATGGGTCACTTTTCAAATAAGGCACTTTTTTTCTGGAGAACTACGCATTCTGTGCACTGCTAAGCAAAGTTCTCATTGTTCGAGCTCTATGGGAGTGCTGGAGCACTGTGTTTGCTTTTGAGGTTTTGTTCCATCATCTAATGCTGTTGGGAGCCATTTTACCTTTTTTGCTGTGCTGGACGGCATGAAGACTTTGGAGTGGGGCAGTGTCCATTAGGTTGGAATTTTAATATTGTTCCTGTGCTTTAATTTGGTAACACTATAAATGCCTTGAGCCTAAAGATGACAAGCTTTTTTTTAAGTATTACCCAGAGTTTTGTGCTGCTAACTGGTAATAAAATAATAATGAGCTGAAGTACAAAAGATCCAAAATCTGTCTGTGTACCAGCTTCCCAAGAGAACTAATAAGGAGTGGGTTGGTAGAGTCATCTTCCTTGCTGCAGCAGAAGCGATGTCCTCCTCTGGGAGCCGAAATGTGTCTGTGGTGTAGCCCGAACTTACAAGCGCTGTGCCTTGAAAATCGTGTGTCTCAGTTCAGGCTGGCACAAATTTCCCCGGCCCTCGGAGGAGACGAAAGACCTGGTTGTGTACTCTAAGGTAGCAAATATCATCTCTTCATGAGCTGCCTTCAGGGACATTAGTTTTTGCTCTAAAGCTGAAACAAGCTTCTCATCTGCTCCTTGCTTTGAAAAGTAATGGGGAAAAATGTCTAGCAAGGCTTAAAGCTTCTAGTGTAGACTTGTTCTTTCTCACTGACAGCTGGAAGAGGTTTTGGAGGTCTGTGAGGCTTCTCCAGCCAATGTGATGGTGTTTATCTGAACATCGTGGCCTTTGAAGGCTGAACAGTAACCCTGCTTGTTGGCAGTGTGCTGAGAAGAGGCGGCTTTGCCATCGTTATGTCAAGTGACGCAGAGGAACATGTACAGAATACAGGTGCATAGGACTCGTTCCCAGCTCCACACCCCCGAATGCTTTGTGTCCTTCTGATTTTGGCACTTTGTATAATAAATAACTCTTCTTCCTGAAGTGAGTTGCCCGACAGAAAGCAGAGCATCCTCATCGAAGGATTCTGCATTACTTCTGCATGGTCGTATGAAGCCAGGGCCTACTGAGTTGAATTGGAGATGTGTATCTCCAAGGCTAGCTAGCACCATCAAGGAGATGTCACAGGAAACGGGCTCGGTGTCTGGAGGTGCTAAGTAAACACAAAAAGGCTTAATTATCTGTCAAAAGCTAGAAAGGGTCCCTCTTGTTGTTCATGGTTTTAGACTGCCTCTTTCATTGTCATTCTTCTCTCCATAGAAGCTCTCTCAGCCGCCTTAGCCTTCCCTTCAGGAAGGGACATGGTCCCCTGGGTTCTGCATAATGTTAGGCTTTGGGCAGGGAGGCTTTCTGGAAAAGGAAGGACTGGAGCTCGTTACCATGATAAACTAGTGCTCCAACCGGTTTGTCCACATATTCTCAGTTCTTAACCATTGCTTTTTGTTGCTGTGAGAGGTGGCTTTCTGTTTCATGCCGTGCTTGCAGCTAAACAAAGTTCCTGGCTTCTCGGCCGGGTTTAATGTGTGCTGCAGTTGTGAGCTGGATCCTCTCCTTACTCTGGGCTCCTCTGTGCTTTGCTTGAGCCATCTTGCTACCGGGCAGGATTTCTGGGAGAGCCCAGCGCCATCAGTGTACAGCCAGGGAAAGGATGGAAAAGGACCTCTGCCTTTTGAACCTCAGGTGGTCTCAAGATGCTGGAGTCCCGTCCATGTGAACGTGGGAGGAGTTGTGTTTGCTGTGCTGCAGGTCGAAAGGTCTGTTAGTAAATGTCTTGTATGAGGTGGGGGACAGGTTTTTGTCACTTGGCTTTGCCAGAAGGAAGTGGCAGAGGCTGACTGGTGCAGGGGGGACAGTTTCTCACATTACACTTTGACTCCTCCGTAATGCACCTGTCGTCTTGTTCTTCGAGCAGAACGTGAATAGTATCCAACCCCTGGTTCAAATCATCTCATGCTATCCTAAGGTTCAGGTTTATTTACTTTTATTCCTAAAGTAAATCATTATACCATGGAGCGGGTTATAAACGGTCTTCTGTTTAGCTTCCTTGTTTGGAGATGCCACTTTCTAGTAGAGGTTGGTATTTATGTAAAGAAACTGAGGTAGTTTCTGGCCAATTAATTTTTATGCACAACTTCTTTATTTTTCCTTCTAAATTTCACTGGGACGTGTTCAAGGTGGGGAAAAAAGCAGAGTTCACCAGGTTAAAGGGTGTTCAGTATTTAAATATGTGGAGTGTCATGTTAATGGGATACTCCTATTCTTTGCCCAAGAGTGGTGTTAGGATTGCAATGTCAAGTAAATAAATAAAGCTGCAGTCTCTCTCTCCCTGTGAATATAGGCGCTTGCATTTTCCCTTTCTTGTAGGGCTTAGCTTGGTACGAGTTTGGCTGGTTCTTCCTTGCTGCAGCCTTTGACCTGGTCAAATAACTTGGAACAACTTTAAGGTCAAGTAGAACAGAAGCTTGCCTTAAATACTTTGCAATAAACTTAATATTGGGGGATATATTCAACTACCTAATGACTTTTCATTTCGGAGGAATGGGTGTCACCACTTGTACACTGAAGCCATGGAGTGGTGGTATGTCTTCCTCACCCCAGTGATTGGTTTCATTCAGGAGTTGGTGCTGGATAATTGAGATGAGGATTAATTAATGGCAGCTGTTGTGACTTTGTGGAGACTTTTGAAGTACAGTGCCATTGAGCAATCCTCCTGGCTTCTTGAGGAGAGAAATGATGAATGACATTGGAAGCGCACGTATGTGACTTGGACTGGAGTGACAACCAGCTTATGAAAGAACTGGGCAGAGGTAAACCAAATTCCTGCATGCTTCAGTCAAAGCAACGTCTCTTGGCAGAGTGGTGATGGCGACTTTGGTCGATCTTACACGACGTTGGAGAAAGCAAAAATGTTCTCTGGTACAGGGCTTCCTTCTGCTGTGGTCAAGGTAGAATGTATATTTTTTTTTTCCCCATGCACTTATAGAACAAGCAGTTTCAGAGGTTAGTATGGACCCTTAAACTTCTATCCTTGGTGTAATAGTTAGGAGGATAAGGATTAAAGCACTAGCTTAGGCATAGACTTTGAATGCCCATCAGGCACTGGGAAGCCTGGTTGCTTATAGCCCATGTCAGAGCATCCTGTGTAAGGGAGTCTGAAGTGGTATTTCAGCGTGTCAGAAGAACCTGTCTTCTAGATGACCATCAGAGCTTCTCAAAACTTAAAGTTGCTTTTTAAAATTTTAATTTTCTTAGAACAATTCATGTGTTTTCTTCCAAAGGAAATTAAATGCCCAAGTTTTGAATGCAGAACAAACCAGCGTGTCTCTGGTCACCCTGGGTAGAGTTTTCCAGAAATAGTTTCATTTTGGCTCAACCACCACATCCCTGCTATGGTGAACTCCCCCTTGGAAATTGGCGTTTGGGCCCTGTTCTGCCCTATGGGCTGTGTGCTCTGGAGGGTGTTATTTAAGGGGAAAAAGGCACAAGCAAACAAAAAAAAAAAACCCCTTGTGCTTCCTTCTGACCAAAGTGCCTGGAGCATCGCCTGAGATGGAGCCAGCCCAGGGGTGCTGCGTCATGGGAGTTCCGGTTTGGGAACCTGTTTCCCAAGGTGGGGAAACGCAGTTTACTAAAAACAAAAACCAAAATTACTGAAGAGCCAGAAATGTCTATATTTTAAGAAAACACTGTCATCTTCTGAACTAAAATTCATGTTATTGCATGGAAATCTATTAGTTTGCCCTCACATGGGGTAAGGAGAAATACTACATTTTCTTATAAGAAGGGGTGTTTGGCTCCGTTTCATCCCCTGTATACTTGGAAGCTGGTATATTAAACTGAAAAACTGCAAACAATAGGGTTTGAGTGTTTGTTTTCTTTTTTTTAGCAGAATAAAGCGAGATTGGAAGTTGCTTGTATGAACTGTTGCACTAAGACTTTCTAAAAGTGTCCTTTTTTCTTTTCCAGATTCACTACAGATATGACTGGCTGGCTGCACTGCTGCTCCTGTGCCCCACCACTTGCTACCTTGTGATTTCAGATAACAAACATAAGAAGTGAGTTACAAAACGTGTGGTGAGTATCATGTGCCTTTTTTATGTTTGGGAGCATCTTAGATGCAACTGAAATACTCCTTCCTAAAAAACCCTGAAACAACCATATATAAGGGAAGACACTATAAAATCCAGTAACTTATAACCAGGGTACGTGAAATATCTGTCAGGCCTGTGGAAGGATGCTTAGAGACCCAAATGCAAGTTGTTAAATTCTTATTTCTTATTTCCATTTTAATATTTCTTTTTCTCTTAATTTTGTCAGCATTTTTCACCTGAAAGAACTTCTCTGGGAACTTGTATCCCTGATCTACTCTCCCTGGCTTTATTTTTAGAAACATATGTGTTGAGAAGTAGGTAGCTGCTATGTTGCTTGTCAGTGGTGAATATCTCCAACAAGGAAATTAGGTAGGATTAAAGTCAGGGAGAGTCCAAAGTCTGTTGTTGTGAACTGAAGCTTCTCTAAAAGTGCTTTAACTTTGTTACCTGGAGGAGAGTTGATGTGCTCTGTATATAAGCGTTTGTTCCAGCGTGACAAGTAAAATATGGGCTAGGTTGCCTATTCTATTACAACTGACCTATGAAACGAGCAGAAAAGCCAAAACTGAAGGTGTTGAGAAAACCTTCCTCTCCAGAACGGAAAAATCAAAGGGAATAACATTTGTAGGTGAGAGCGTTTGACTCCCGTGTGGATAGATACCTTGATTTCATGAAATGGGCAACAGTGATGGAAATAAACAAAAACGCAAGTGTTTTGAACTGATGAAAGTGATGACCTTGAGGGCAGTGCAAGCCTCTGCTTGGCAGAAGGTGGTTTTGGGTGTACATAATGAGTACTGCAGGAGTGAAACTGGCACTAGATTTCCCTTTCTGGACTTCTGAAAAACCATATATATAGTGACAAACTGTATGTTCAAACATAAGCCAGTGCAGACTAAGTGATACTGATTAAGTAGTTGGGGCATTTTGTTTAGGGCCATAACTATGTGTCATCCTTTGGGAATACTGTTTCTACTTTTGCACAAAATGACGTGACAAAACAAATTCTTTCTAAATCATAATTTCCATTTTGCATTTTATATGTAGTAAGCTTAATGAGCTCTTGCGTTTTGGTAATTTCAGCTGAGGCGGGGGGCAGATGGGTGGACAACAGTTTGATGCTTTCAGTAGCTTCTAGCCTGGGGGAGAAATCTGTTTTCAGTTTTGTTTGATACGGTATCTCAAATTATTTTGCGGTTTCATCCCCTAAAACCATTTTATCTTTTTTTGGTGCCAGTAGTAGGAGTGCCATTAATTGTTTGAAAAGTCTTTAGTTTGAGCAATTCAGACTGGTGCAGTACAGTGCTTTTAATATCTTTGTATAAGTCCAATGGAGACTATAGTCATCTGACTGCGCTTCATTTTATATTGTTTTTTCTTAAAGATAAGCCCCGAAGCCTAAAGCTGCTTTGATGTGATGTTGTGGAGGGTTACTTTTGTGACTGAAGTCACTGGCTTGTTTTTTTTTTATCCTGCTTGTTAAGATGTCTGGGATCTTGAACTTTTTTATCAGATGAGGCTATTTCCATGAGGTTTGGGATCGTAGCATGCATTTTCACTTGGGCAAAGCTTCTAGCCAGCTCACGGTGTCTCAGTAGAAGTTGATAATGCAATATTGAAATTCTAATCAATTCCGAGACACTGAAAAGTGCTACTGTCTCAGCCATGGATCTTGCTCCCAAGCTGCCTACACTTGTATGCTGTTCCTGCCTGCTTTTATCTTTCTGTATATTTAAATTTAATATTTAAAGAAGCTCTGGTTTTCCCATTTCATTACTTTCTACTTGCCCATACTCCCCTCTAAGCTAGCACCCCGACTCATGTCATTACTCGTTCAAGGAGCATTTGTGTCTTCATCTATGTGTTCCCTGCCTCAGACCAGGGCAACTCTGCTTGGGGATCCTGACTTTTTCCCAGCTCTGGTGAAATCAGTGCCAGGGGCTTCCACTCCTGCAGTTGTGCTTTGTCCATGCAAGTGAGGAGTTAGCTCTGCCATGTTGTCCTCCAGCATGCTTGGTGAACCACATCCAGCTTGAGGAATCTGGCTTTAGGGGCAAATATTTTTTCCTGGGTGGCATAAATGAACAAGAGCTGCAGTGGCTGCTGGTGAAATGGTTAAATTCCCAGCTTAAACAGTTGCTCACGGGGTACATCTCTGCTGTGCTCTTGAAGTGGTGTGTTGGAGTGGCTTTCTGCATAATAGTAGACACAGCACATAGTCATATGGGATAGACCTGGACCAGTGGTGGCTTGCACAGGAGAACTCTGTGCTGTCTAAGCAATTGGGTTTGGCTGCAGAGTGGACTCCTCCAGGCGGTGCTGGCAGAAGCTAGCTGGAATCAAAGTCTTGGAGCCTGTGTCAAAAAGAGGGGGACAGCAGTGAAACCCGTAGGTGCCTCTGCTGTTCTTTGGCTGTGTATTGAGAGCAGTCCTGATGACGTGTGGTAGCTAAAATATCCTTCTGTACGTGAAGCTTTCTAGTTGTATTAGTCATCCATCAGGCTTCTGGATTATTTAAGTGCTGAAGCTCTCCTCAAAGAACAGCAATATCTATTTGTAGAAAGGTACATAATGTGAAGTGCAATTCCAGTATATTAGAGTAACACTGCTGAAGATTTTCTCAGGAATGCTGCGTCTCCTGTTGTGAGATTTCATGATTTGTAAAGCCCATACAAAAAATCTGCAATCTTACGTGGCTTCTAGTTGGTCTCAGGATCTCGAACTGTGATGCCGTTAGAGCTCCTTCTCAACTTTTTCTACAAAATCATGCCCCCTGTTTAGTGCAGCGGAGCTTCAGCTGTTGGTCTCTGAACACTGATAAACACCGAGGAAAACGAGACAGTGACTGAAAAGGCGCTCTGTAGCGTTAAGGAAAAATATTCTTCCACTAGGCATGGGGGAGCCCCTAACTCAAATAGTTAATGACCAAAACCATCTTCTGTAACTCTTTGGCTTGTACTGACTTGATCTAAGTCTGAAAATGCCTAGAGCTGAACTGGTCCGTTTTTAAGCTGTAATTCATCTGTCTCTGCTGTTTACGGAAAATCTTTGACAGCTGCTAGCTAGAAGGTTAATTACAATACAGCATGATTATATTCTCAAAATTGGAGAAAACCCGAATCTTCATGGCTTTTGTAGTGCGTACGGGTTCACTTCATTGTATTCGAACCCCAAAACTAAACACAGGGGTTCATGTAATGTTTGAGATTCATAGACTGGCAAAATGCTGTTCTTGCTTATGCAGTCTGGCTTTTATGTAACTCATTATTTTTGCTCAAATGTTGCAGATAGTCTGTTTCCTCTAGCAACAGCCACCAGATGTTTAGTTGAACAAGACTTTAATTCTTTAAAATTGACCTGTAAGAAATGTGTGAAGGCGAACATGGGGGTGGAACAATTTTAAGTCAGCATGATTTCCATTTCCTTGCTGGTGCAAGCCTTGCAGTTTCATTTGAGCAATGATGGATCCTTATTTTTTTTGTGGTAGGCTATGAGGCCTTTTCCATGTTTTTTAATGTTTCCATAAATGTATTGTTGGGAGGGGGGGGATGGGATCAAGCTGTCTTATGAGAATTAGCATTACTTGGTCAATTAGTATGGGCTAAGTATCTGGCAGATATGCCACCATGCTGATCCTGCTATGGATTCTAGTTGTCAGCTGGACTTCTTCCATACCTGTAGGTCTTCTGTGATGAACCCTCATGCTTTGCTAGAGTGACTCTGTTTCATATTTCCATGGGAAACCAACTCCTGTCTCAGTTTTTCAGCTGGGTGAAAACAGTGCCCCAGTGTTTCACTGGGGAACGAGGGGTGAGTAGTCCCGATGGTGACTGCTAGAAGTCCAAGCAGCTCTTGTCTCTGAAACATGCCCATTCTATGGCTTCAAGTAGCACTGACCTTCCAAGGCTGCTGTGCATGGGAGAAGACTGCACAGGGACTCTTCCGCTGGGGATGAATGATCTGGTACCTGGATTTTTGGGTCTGTTGTTTTCTCCTCTGGGTCTGCAGAGACTAGATAGATCAAAGCAGAGCTGTGTCATTTCCTTTCCCTTACTCACAAGGATATCTTGCTCCAGATCCCCTTGTGCTTCCCCTTGTTTTACAGTTTGGACATGAAGGTGCGTCTACTGGGCAGCCAAGGTGGCTGTAACGGTGGTGTCTTGGCTGGACCTTCAGTGTCAGTCTCTGAACAGCATGGTTGGTGCAGGTACGATGCTGTTTTTAAGAATCTGAATGCATGAAAAGCTGTGCAGATAATCTTCAGGAATAAATTTATTGGTCTTTAACTGGGGGTACTGGTGACAGGTCCGTACCTGAGAAGTATGGAGTGGGTGGAGAAGTGCAACTCTGCAAATAGCTTCAAGGTTTCAGAGGTCAAAGTATCTGCTGTTTTAGATTAGAGATGCTTCTGCTGGAAATAATACTTAACTAGTGCTGGAAATGCTTCAGGACACAATGCGGATGCTCCAGCCTTCACAATTAGGGATTTTGGTACATGTTAGCCTTTGTTTTGGTGCTTTTTCAGAAGTTTTAGATGCCTTCCCACAGAATTCTGACGCTGCTTAAGCAGGAGGTAACTTGCATGTCCTTATCTTCTAGTAAGATGAGACTGGTACTTAAAGTGGTACTTCAAATGCCTTTCCCTTGTGCTGCTTGCATCAGGTTTGTGTTTTCAATAATTTTCAAAACTAGTGCGTGGGGATACTTAGAGTAAGGCCTTGCTGAAATGAGTTCATGAACCACGTGCTCGCTGGCTGCTAGGTGGGTTTTACTGTGGTCACTGGCTGTTGTCATCCTTGCACAACAAGTTGCATTTGTTTCTCCTTTAAGTATATGCTAGATAACTCCTTTTCAAAATGCTACTGAATTATTTTGCTTACTAAATATCTGCTAGTTTTGAAATTCAGCGTTTCCTATCCTGTTTTCTCCTGGTGGGTTGGGGGAGGGAGGCTGTGCTACATCCCAGTGTTTCAAAAACATGTGAGGGTGGAAGATGTGGCTGCAGTTTCAGTGAAAGCTGTTGCTACTGCAGTTAACACAAATGAAAGCCTTTATGTTCTTGGCATTCGGTTATTACACAGGGTATGAAAAGAGCTACTGAAAATTATCAAACAGGGGAAGCAGTACTCCTTGAGTACATGCATTCATTTTGAGGTGTTAGAAGAATCATAAATGTTCAATTGTTTGCAAGTTCCTTAGCTGTCCATTTAATGGAACAACAGCATGTAACAACCTGCTGCTGCTGAAAAGAATGATACTATGTATCTGTACCTTTCCTCGAGATGTCTCTGAGGCTGGTTTTTTTTTTTAACCTCTCAGGAGGGATTCAGCTCGGGAACCTAATGGAAAGCTGTGCAGTTCTGGAGTTGGCTCGCTGAGAGGTCAAATGAGTGATGGAGCTGGAGGGACTTGAGGAACATGCCTTTTAGGATAGCTGGACATTAAATGGGATAAGCCATCTGATGTGTATGTACGAGGCATGGCTGTTCTGGTAACCTAGGGGCTACTCAGCTCTTCTAACCAGCTCATCTCTGTCTCCTTTAGCTCCCAGGAGACACCTAAAGCCTGGCTTTGACTCCCATTCTGTCCTTCCTTGTACCTAGGACATGGGCAGAGTAGGAAGCTGGGACCAGGCAAGGTCAGGATGAGGTGCGTGGGAGTCGGTAGGTAGTGGTACACTCAGGCACTGCTCTGATCTGCCTGGCCCATCTCTGGGGATACAGGGTATAAATCTCTCTCTCCTACCCAGCACCAGGCTTGGGAGTACTTGGACTTGGTGCTTCCCATCACTTGTCTGTCCTTGCTCCCTGGGTTGTAGCATGCCAGTGTGCTGCTGGTACCGTTTGTGAAGCTGTCCTGTACCTTACAGGCAGGGTGTTGCCCTGTAGTTGAAGAGCCGTGACCCTGACCTACGGCTGCAGACTCTGGGAGCCTCCTTTGGGCTGTAGTTGCCTTGTCTTTGCTTAATTTCAGTTTTTAGCCTGTCTCAGCCTGGCTGCTAAACTACTAAGGCTGTTGTAGTCTAGACTAGTCACGGTCTGTTACATCCCTGGGGATGGGGTGGAGGAGTCTGAACCACTCTGTGCTGTGGAAGCAGCATTTCAGACTCGTGGGGTGCTGTAGAGGCCTTATGGAGCCATTTGGGGATTCACCTGAAGGTAGCTACTAGGAAGAGCATGGAAAGTGGATAATAAATGTTACTGCGATAAACCAACAGCTGTCTGAGAAAGGTTTGCCTGCTGTTTACTTCCCTTGGGTCATGAGAAATCTGTAGGTAAATGCTTAATTGTTTTACTTTTAAGGTTTTTGGAAGTCTGTTTCATCACCTTGAACCTCCTTACTGTGCTTCAGCACTTGCAGTTGATTGAATATTAAACATGTCACCATGTATCTGAGCTACTATAAGATCAAAACCAGAAGTAGAGTACATATGGAGCTTTGACTCGCACCCAAACTCTGTGGTTGTGCTGTCGTAAATAGATCTGTGAAAGCTGTTTTTGAGTGGTGCATGGATGCTTAGTCTCACTGATTGCTTTCCTGGCAAAAACCCACCACTAGGAAGACTAAAGTTTATTAATTGATATGATATGTATCTGATCACCATATAGATCAGGTATAAGCTGCTTTCTTATATGTATACGTGAACTGGAAAAATTGTCGTACAGTGTAACTGACCTTTCCTTAAAACAACCAAAACCCCGCTGCTAACATGCACCTACCACAGTAATCCAGGAAATAATTCCTGTAAAATCTTAATTCTTTTATTTTCTCAGCATGTGAGTGTGTAAGAGAAGTCAGAGGATATGCAGGCATTGTCATCTACATTTGGTACCATTTCAGGGGAAACAACAACAAAAACAAAGCCTTCCCTGTGGAAGAAGAGCAGATAAGCTTCAGATAGGGGCTATCCAACTTGCTTCCTAGCCAGCTGACAGATAATGGTAAGCAATTTCTCAAGGCAAATACATGGTTGTCATCTTCTCTTCCTCAAGCAGCAGCAGAGGTTTGCAGTGTTGTAGTAAATCACTTGAGAGAGTGCAGGTAATGAAGCGACATTCCCTGGGGAGGTTGTGGCAGCTGTTGGACATCTGACTGGTGCTTTATGGACGTGGTCAAGCAATGATCCATCACAAACAAGGGTTTGACTGTGTTTAGGTAGTCTGTCCCCTTTTCCATGCGCAGCTTCACCTCATCCTGAGACACATCCTGTAGAGGGATGATGGCCAGACCACCATGGTTGAGAGTTTATTTTCCATTTTAATGTTGAGTTTTCAGATGCTGGTAAGTCCAATTTTTAGCATTTCCTTTAAAAGGCAGCAGATGTCAGATTGTCCTCAGCGTCCTTCTCTGCTAAACTTTCTTCTCCAACTGAATGAGGATCAAATTGGTGCAGTTTGGGACAAAGCAGTATTCTTCCAGTTCTTGTTCTCGCATGTCAGTGCAAATGTCACTTTAGACCTTTCTGATGTAGATGTCTAAGTTGGCCATGCTGAAAATGTATCAAATTTCACTATTTTTGGGGTGCTCTCTTGGGGGACATAGTGCTGGTCCTGTGAACAAGGATGCTGGCTCGCCTCAAATGAGCTCTGGAGGCCGCAGGTTCAAAAAGAAGAGGAGATACCTCACTCAATGCAAGCTGCAGAGCACTGTTCTGCAAGCTGTGGGTACCAGAAGGCTACCTAGATTCAGAAAGAAGCAGGATAAGTTCATTCAAGTGGAGAAAATCAGTCCAGCATCATTGCAGTAGTATCACTGTAGGACACGAAATGGTCTTCAAGTCTTTAGCTCCAATATAGAGCATTGCTGTGTATTTCCCGTGCTCCTGTGGTCTTGGCTAGATGTTGCTACCGGCCACCTAAGATGGGGTATTGTGCCAAATGCACCCTTTGTGTGTCTTGTTGTGTTTGCTCGTGCTCTGATTGCACCTGTACTTTCATGGCATGAGTTTCTTCTGAAAAACCTCACATGTCCTCATGTCACCTGCTGGTTTTCACGACCTGACTGAGAAGACTAAGCTGTAAATGGCATGAATTTTCTTTCACATGAGGTGATTCAAAGGGATATTTTGTAGCTGAGTATGGAGCTGTTTTCAGGTTTCAAACCACAAAAGATGACTTTTCAAGTGGCTGATGGACAGGCAAATACTGGGTGTTGTATATAGGTGCTATCAAGAAGTGCTGTCTTTCCTTGCGGAAGAGCTGCCTTGCAGTCTGAAGGATTTGGCTTGTTTTTTCAGCTTTCTCATGGTTATATTGTTTGCGTGAAATGGGAATGGGCACTGTAATGAAGTAATTTAATCTTGCAAATATGGTTTTAAGATAATGCTGAAAGGTGATCTGTAGTTGCGGGAGGCGGGGTTTCAGCAATATATTCTTAGAGGCTCAGCTGTTTATTTAAGTGAAGCTTTGGCAGTGCGGAAGGATTTGGATGGGAGATTGGTCTGTTTCACAAGACACAAAGGCACTTGGTAGCATAAGTACCCTGACTTCTCCCATGGTTAGGAGGTAAGTCTTTGCATGGGACAAAAAACCCCTCACTTCTTGGTTTAGATCATGATGTTAAACCTAATGGGGTGGAATAAGGTGTCATTTCACTGCTCAACAAGATTGGTGCTTGTGAAATAAATGCTAAAGTTCAAAGTGAAGAAATCTGCCAGCCGTAGCTAGTCTAAGGCCATGTGTTGCAGGGCAAAGGAGTGTTATCAGGATGTTCTTTCCTTGTCTACAAATCTCTGTGAGTACCTGTGTTGCATCTCTACTTAATTTTAAAAGATAAACTTAACTCTCAAGTCTAGATGAGCATGAAAGGGTAGAACAAACAGTTTTCTCCTCCAACTTCAGGAACCAAGGACTTAATCTGATAGTCACTCCTTGCTTACTGTTTATTTCTTTGCTGGGCATTGGCTTCAGTTTCTCCCCATTGCTAATCCAGGGGAAGCCAAAAGGTGTCTTCTAATCTCTTTGCACCAAACTCACCTGAGTTGCCTTAATCTTATCACAGGGACTAGTTTTGGTTCTTGAGAAAACTTTAGCCTTCCCTCTGTGGTGTCCCCTGTTTTTAAGTTGTTATGGAATGGAAAATACAGTAGCACAGAGCTGTACTTACTGTAGCTTCTTCTGTTTGTGTGTCCTTAAACCTTCATTTATGTACTTGCTAGCCAACTTCAGTTTGAAATATCTGCCAAATACTCACTCTCACTTGTTGAATAGCAAACAAGCTTATACGGTTACCGGTGTGTTTATTTTATGTACGAGAACAACAGCAAAGCTAGCTGGTACTGTGTGCTTTGGGAGGAAGGTTGCACCCATCAGGACATGTTAGCTGAGACATAAATATCAGTGCTTTGCCCCAGTGCCTCTTGAATGCTGATCCTATAACAGAGGGAATAAATGAGAACATCTTAGGAAATGTGGTTGCAGTGTTTTGATAATCCAGTATCTAGTAAGTCCCAAATTGTGAAGCTCTTCCTGTGGACAGGGGTGAGTGACTCCTCTCCCACATGCATTCCTTTGTGTTACACTGCATAACTGAGCTTGTGCTTCATTATTTTCCTCAGTGAGGGAACACACATGGATCGCTCTCCTTTGGCTTTATCATGAGAGCTGGAGAAATGTAAGCTCTTTGAATTCTTTGTCAAATGGGATTGAAACACATGAATGGGTTAGAAGCTTGCAAAACAGGATACAGACACAGCTAAGGCCAACACGTAAGTCTAATTCCTTGAGGAATGGAGTAAAATATTTCTTTTTGTTAACAGCAAGACTTTACTCTTGTTCATACTAGGTGGTATTTATAGTTTTAATGGTATGTGCCTTGCCTTTCCTTCCTAATAGATTGCCGGACCGCAAGCGGGTGGAAGATTTGTTTCTTTTGGCACAATATTCGCTTTACATAGGCATGTCTCAGGTTTACAGCAAACCGAGGAGCCAGGCCATGAACTGTGTAAAGTCCTTAACACAAGGGAATGGAGAGAGCTAGGAAAAGTTGTTGTGTAAAATCACCTCTCTGAAACTGAAACATCTCTTTAGCTTATTTCCCCTACAGACTTGCATGCCATTTCCTTAAGCTGACATTGCTCCATCAAATGCAATGTGAGCTTGAACACTTGTGTCAGTGCTGCTTGTTCCTGCTGCTTGCAGCCAAACCAAAATGTGCTGTAGGTGGGTGCCCAGTATCCTCATTTTGGGTGTTGAATAACTTCAGCCGTGATCCTCTTCTGGCACTGGGGAGTTCCAGTCTGAGTGGAAGTAATCAAAATGGCAAGATAACCTGGAAAAAAGGTAGCCGAGGTGTTCACTTACTACCGAAGTACTGTTTCTTGATCTGAAAAATAAGCATCAGGTGATGGGATGGTGCCGAGATGCAGATGGAGGGTTATTGGTAGCAACAGCAGAGGTTGGCACGAATTAAATCTACCACCATGACCTTAGCACAGCAGCGGCGCCAAATACATCTGGCTTTGATAATGAAAATAAACGTGCTGCGGAAGCTGGATGTCGCTTTGGAACTATTGTTTGCAGCTGAAAAATGGGACTGCTTTTTGTGTGCAGGGTCACCAAGTGGCCCTGCTGTGTGGGACTGGGTCTGGGCGCTCAGTGAGGGGATGCTGTCACTGCCTGCATCCAGACTGCCTTTTTGCGGAGGCCTATCTGTTTTTCCTTAGTCTGCAGGATTTTGTGGATTGCCAGATATCCTGCTGGCATTAACACCCTCTTGCATCCTGGGCATGTTCTCCATCACCTGGCGCAAAGGCGGGGTGATGTCTGGCCACCTGTATTTGTGAGCCTCTGTTCAGGATAAGAGTATGAACAAGGAAGGGATGGTGATGTCTTGTAACCAGGCTGATCCTTTGCAAATTTAAATTTGTCTGATTACTGTGTACTTAAGGGAGGAAATCTGATGAGCTTGATGGTGCGTGAAGGCAAACACTGTCAGCAGGATGGGTACAGTCAAAAGAAAGCTCCAGAGCTTATCTCAAGACTGTCACTGTGAGAAACTGGAGAGTACTTGTTGCCATCTCTTATGCTGCTCGTGCCACGCAGACGTGTCCCAGTGTGCTGGACAGTTTTACGTGGGATGCCGACGCGGAGAGGCTGCTTCTCCTGATGCTGCTCTAGCTGATGGAGCACGTGGACCTCATCTTGGCAAGTGGCGCGGGTGATTTTTTACAAAGAAACTGCTTCTTGTGAAACACGGGTAGAAGAATGACAGACATGGGACAGTGCTTGCTAGTAAATCTGGAAGAAGCCAAACCACTCGTCCAGCACATGAAGACTTTTAAGCCACTGTCAACTTTCTACCCTCAGATTTGAGGAAGGAGAAAAAAGCCCCACAAAACCAACCAACAACAGAAACCTTCAAGTATTACAATTTTTTAAAGCCGCATAGTTTGCACTTTGGAATATCAATGGCTTCTACTTGGCTTTCCACTTTGGACTGGTGATACAGACTGCTTCCTTGCCATATCAGGGAAATAACTAGGCACAAACATTTACTTTCTGTGAACAAACGCAACTGTCTAACTGTGTATCTTGGGATTATTATGCCTAATTGCTCTGCTGGGGAAGTGCGGGTTTTTATGGAGCTTACGATGTTTGTGTGGGTGTAGCCTATTTGGCCACTTGCGGGCACAGAATGAAACCAGTAACCAAGCCTGTACCTTGCACCAGGGAGGAGGTAGCTCATAGCTGCCAGCAAAAGGAGAGACCTTTGCTTTGTTTAAAAATAAAATAAAAAAAAAAATTAAATAAAAATTTAAAAAGGCAAGAGACTGGGTTGGTTCACAAAGCTATCACAAAGCTCTTAAGCATCTTTTGGCCCTCCTGCAAGGGGACTGTACTTCTCTAGTGGGTGTTTTGCTTGGTCTGCATGTAATTCTTGGTGTCTTTCAATTCCGTAGGCTATCTGGATCAAGCTTTTCTGACAGCTGAACTGTTTCATAAGGATACGCAGTTGGGAGCTCTGAAAAAGGGGCATCTTAAATCTCAAAGGGAAAGGAAAAGGGTGTTCTTTATATGCTATGAGGATGCTACCCTGTAGGATACGTGGCGGGGGTTTGCCAGTTTGTTTTGGGTCTGTAGCACAGCTGCAGTGCTGACTTCATGGAGTTTTTATAATCCCATAATGGGAAGGGAAGACAAATTGTTGCAGCAGGTTTCAGGCTTGGAGTGTAACAGTGCCTTAAATATTAAGCTCTGAGAGTTTTTAACAGAAGTGAGCTATGCCAGTAAAAACCTTGCCCTACAAAAAATAGTGGGGTGGGAGAGAATGAGGCGGTGGCAGGGAATCGGGGTGCTGGCAGCTGCTGCCCCTTTTGGGTAGGAGCTTTGAGATTTGTTTGCTTAGGCTGAAGCAATGTATTTATTAAGCCCAAACAAGCAGGATTTACTATCCAGGAGTCTTGGTTCTTACCTTTTCAGCTACCTTGTGCTCTTTAACCTCCGCATGTGGTTGCAAGGGTTGTCACCCCTGTTTGACAGCAATTTGCCTCCAAATAAACAACACATTAAAGGCCGGGAGAGATTTCTCACTGTATATAGGTCTCAGGTACATAGTTTCCTCTTTGAGACATACTTTAGTTGCAAGCAAAATATGTAGGTAATGTCAGTTGAACTCCTGCCAAACGTCTAATTATATGAAGTGACAGCATGGTCTGATCCTCTGTCCTGTGACTGCTGGAAAAGGCAGTATCTTTGAGTAAGGAGAAGGTGAATTTCAGGCATTAAGACTACGACATATGCATTAAATCATCAAATATCAAGTTTTCTTATGTTGCCTCTTAATATACTACTTGTCTCCTTTTGGCATCACCATTCCTATTTATGTTTTTTTAAGGGATGCTGATATTCCGGCTCACCATCTCTTACAACACTGTGTTTCCAATTGATTAACCAGCTCTTACGAGGAGTTTCTGGTGATGAGCAACCTGGAGACAGGGGCCAAGTCAAGTCTGTTGGGCAACGGTGAGAGTCTGTGGAATGGAGTGACACAAACTTGGCAGGGATGTCTGTGTCCCCATTTTCTGTAGGGCTTATGGGCTTTGCCTGCTAGTCCAGGTCTTAGAGTTTAGCTGCAGAGGCTGCACAGAGTATACTTGTGACTTTTACCCATCTAGACTGTTGGTTTTGGTCATGTCCCCTTACAGGTTTCTCTTTTGTCCTCTCTTCATATGAGGCTGTGCAGTGGTGAAGAACAACTTCTTCAGTGTCTGTGATGCTGAGTATTGCCCCACAGTAGGGCATGAAAGCATGTAGTCTCTCTTACAGCCAAATTTGCTTTGGCTGATTACTGGTATTCATCCCTAGAGGACACACCTTAAGCTGGAATGAATCTTACCTGATTTATGGTGTGTGTTGGCACTCAGTGTCTAAATCCTTGCACTGAATTAGGTACTTGCATCAAGCTCCCTTTCTGAAGGCACCTATTTCTGATGCACCTTCATAACTTCATTCTGTTTGTGTGGATCTGGTATTTTCTCTAAGGCTTTGTTGCTTCATGTAGTGGTCACTTGGACACTGAGAGAGCCCTTACACCCCTATTAGGTCTCAGTGCTGTGAGAGGCCAGACTAGCTTTCCCCTGTCTCCTGATCCATTGAGTCCAAATGCTCAGCAGCATCACCATGATGTTTTATACTGACAAGACACAGCACATGCAGTCTTTTGATCTTTGCAATTATGTTTTGGACGTAATATTATCTACATGCTGATTAATACTAATGAGAGGGTGCACTGCTGCTTCAGACCACTAGCAAGCATCATCCCAGGTCTCTACTTAACGTGGTTTCAGGGGCTGAGATCCTGAATCTGACCAGCCATGTCTGAAGCTCTTTTTAGGAGCTGATATAAGCCTTGGCAGAAGTTTGGTGTCCTTCTGATCTGAGGCAACCAAGAAACTGTTCTGCTTGTTTGTCCCCAGCTTTTTGAGGCATCCTGGGTATTGGTGGGGCAGAGGAGAGGCAACCTGTTCCCATTGAGCAGTCAGAAGCTGAGTTTGGGGACCTGGAGCTCTCCTCTCAAGCTGTTTTGTAATGACACTGTTTTTATTGATACTGGGTGGCACTTGACATGAATGTGTTCTTCCACGGGGAAAATGGGAACCTGATGAGTGCTTGTGTTCATCTTGATGCATGGCCAAATGCTTCTCAGCACCTCTTTGAATTAGTCAGGGCTGCCTGTCAGCTCAAGCTGGGTTTCACTAACGCAGCTTCTACCTACCCCTTGCTATCACGGGGTCTTTGGTTTTCTTTGACCCTGTCTGTTCAAGTTCACGAGGACTTTTCTTCTAGTAAGAGGCTTTTCCCCCGCCCCACACACACACCATGAAAGCTGTGTTGGCTCTGAACTTGATACTTGCATTCCTTTCTGAAAGCAGAAAAGAGCACTTCATGGTTTGGATAGTGCAAAGGGGGTTTTTTTGTGTTTAACCGCCAAATTTACCAGTCTTTTCAAGCTCTCTGAGCCTGTCTGCAATTCATCCTCCAGGCTTCTTTTTCTTGCCAGGCAGAGCGCAGATAAAACAGCTGTAGACTGTTGAGGTGCATCTGTGTTAAATTATGCTATAAATCTGCAAAAGTGGTGTTGCTTCCAGTGATCTAAGCCTCTTCCAGAGCCCAAGCTGCAGTGGTGGTCTTGTTGAGGACTTTGCTCATCGTTGATACCAGTAACTGCAAACTACATCCATCAACCACCATGGAAGCACCTGAATCTGCCTGATCTGGGTTATTTCTTGAAGATGCACGTGGTTGTCTAGAAGTCATCTCTTCTCTGGTAGGCATTGCCCCCTTCTTCAAATCTGTTGCCTGAAAGGAAGGGGGTGGTATAGGTATATCTGAGGCTCTCTTTTTGCTGTTAAGCAATCTGGTATTTTAAGATAAAAAAAATACAGGTATATGTGATGCCTGGATATCAGAGAAGAGAGTATCTGCAGGATTCTCATCCTGCCCTGGGTCTGTTTCAGAACCTTTGCTACTGCCAGGCTTTTTCTCATTTCCTCTGTAGCGTCCTCAGAAATATCTATTTCTGCTGGAACCTGATCTTGCATGGTCTTATGCAGCCTATTTTTGCAAGCAGAGATGGTATCCTAAATGTCTTGCTTTTTGCCACTCTTTGAGAAGCCTTTCAAACACCAGATTTTAAAGCTGGGGTCAGTTACTGTAATATCAAGAGGTAAATCTTAAAAACTTTGTCTATGAGATGGTTCCCTCCCAGGGCAGCAGGGGCTGCAGGACTCCTGGGGCTGCTGAGGATGAAGTGTTGGGGCCGGTGGTGTGCAGACAGCTGTGTGTGGGCTGAACACCTGCGTCATTTGGAGGTGCTTGCTGCTGACAAACGGGGATTTGGCATTCTGTCAGGCTTTTATGCAGAGGGATGTGTGTCTGACTTCTGCAGCAAGCCTCAGAAGATAGAGGGGAGCTGATCTGGCAGTTGCTCTTCAGTCTTTTCTTTTCCCAACCTAAAAAAAAAAAAATTAAAATATGCAGAGGTCAGGTTTCATTAGGGGATTTTTTAATTTTATTTAAGCGTTCAACTGTTCATTTAGCTGTTCCAGCATAATGCAACTCTGCATAAAGAGCACTAACCCTCTTTTTCTGGCAGATGATGGTCTGTAGTGCTTTGTTAAACCTATAGGAATATGTGAATATGGTTGCTGGCATATGTTTGGCTTGAACTCGAGTGGGGAAGAGAAGTCAATGAATCTAGCTTGCATTGCACAAACCATTTCCCTGAAAAATGGTCTATTTTTTGTTTTGACTCTCTGTGTGTGGAAGAACTAAATTATGAACTAAATTACTTTTTCCCTCCCTAACATTCCTGGCTTTCATGCTGAGCTTGTGTAGAGGGTATCGAGAACAAAGATCAGGAATGAACTTACAGAATGGGTGCTTGGATCGCTCTTGGTGAAACAATCAACCGAGACTTACTGGGAAAAGTAACTTGCCAACACATTTAGTTGAGGATTATACAATTAATGTGTTTTTTAGCAGGTTCACAAGGTCTTTGAGGAAAAAACTTCATGGAAGTTCACTTCCCTAGGATGGAAAATGGTATGAGTTCATTTGGGTTCATCCCTTTCTGTAAAAACTGTGTAATTGTAGGATGTCAACTTGACAGTGCCATGCATTCATGAGTAACAAATGAGTGTAGTGATCCACAGTTGTCCATCCTTCTCCCTTCCCAGCAATTTAGACTTAAATACTGTTTGTATGCCTCATCTTGTAAGGCGTTTTTTCTGCCTGTGAAGCACTGAACAAAACGAACTGCACAAGCTGAAGATTAAATTGTTGGGTCAAATGATTCAACAGAAGCAACTCATAATGTTTAAAAGGCATCTGTAGTCTTCAGGGTTGGAAAGAACCTCCCCAGTGTGGGACATCTGACGTGATGTGCACCTGCTTGCCGTGGTCTGCAGCCAGATTTGTTGATGCTGTTATCAGCTTTAAACTGCAGAGAATTTTGACCTACTTTTTCAGTTTTTCCGTTGTTTTGCACAACATTGAGGACATTGAAACTGGGTCAGTCTAGTGCTGTTTGGGAAGGCACGGATGAATGCTGATCTCCTCTGTGTGGAGGTGCTCCTGGGATACCAGCAGGTAGTGGAAATACACTCCCATAATAGGAAGCTTACTGGGGCAATGTCCCCTAGTAGAAGACACTCATAACCAGAAAGCTCTTGAATGGGAGAGAAAAAGGGGGGGGGGGGGAAAGAAGTGTATTTCTCATGGCTGAGTGGAGAAAGCATTCAGCCTCTGCATCCTCCCTTCTTATTAGCTTGTGTAGATAGCCAAGCACCAGAGCAGAATCTTCTTCCAAGTCAGACAAAGATAGGATATTTGGTTATCTGTTAATTTTTCTCCTTAGGAACAGGGCAGATCTCATAATACTGTTATTTTCTCACTAGTAGAATAGCAACTTTACCAGAGGTGAGTAATGATGTGGCTTTGGAATAAGAAATTTTTGTTGGGGCCAGTTGGAAAGTAGCATTGGGCAGAGCCAGGACAAGAAGTGGAACATCATGGAAGGGAAGAGATGATGTGGTGGGATGAGAAGGCATGAAGGGGCCTGAAGCCAACAGAGGTGTGTGTCCACATAGAAGAGCGCAAAGCTGTAAGTGAAAGGTTTATTAATCACATTTTGATATAGGAAGAGCATTGATGCCTAGGAAGCTGTTAATGTGTGCAGTGAAGCAAGAGGATACAAAGCCAGTTTGTTCCTCTAAACTTAAGGGTGTAAGCTAATGAAATGAGTTGGCAGATGCTGAGAACGTGAGTGAACATATCACATGTCCTGGTTTTAAAATATTCCTCATTACCTGCATCCTGGCTGTTATACCTGTTGCAGAGGATGACTCGTTTGTCCCAATCTGTGGCAAAGCAAGCAGTTTGCTGCTGCTGAAGGCTCCACTTTTTACGCAGAATGAGGGTAGGTGCTGGTGATCTCGCATCCGTATGCTTATAACATGTCAGTTGAGAGCCCTGGATGATTTTATAGTCTTTGAAGTCATGTGGGAAGTAGCAGATCTTGTCTGGACAGCACTCCCCAGATCAAGAGACTTAACAAAAGTGCTACACGGGCACCTGGGGTGGATGTTGGAAAATACAGTGAGAAGGCATGTGCCTTGTCCTAAAGCAACGATCTTGGAGCTGCCTTGAGAAATTGAGCTCTTGTTTCTGTAGAGAGTGGGATGAGATCAACCATCTTAAAAGAAAATGGGGCTTTCTTGAAGGTTTCTACTTAAAAGAAGGAAAAAGGAATTGTAGGGCTGAACCACTTCTGCTTGTTAAGGTGGTGCAAGCACCCAGCAAGCATTTGCAGTTTGATTTCTAGCACGTTTTGACTCCTTCATGAATCAGAAATGCACATAGACCTGGTTCAAGTCTGCTTGATTTGATTTGCAATTTCAGTTTGGACAGATTTTTCTGAAGTTGTGCCACAAAACAAGACTTTGGCAGCTCTTGTTTTTGTCTTGGAAGGGTCCCCAGAGTATCTCAAAGAAATTTTCAGTGCAAGGGAAGCAAGCTTTTCTTTTCAAGGGTTAGGAATAAGGATTGCTCTGGCTTCTTCACACCAGTCTCTTGTTTGCATTGTCCTTTACTACTGCTGCTTTCAAACTTAAGGACTTAATTGAGAAAACTGGATGTCTATAAGCAATGTTGTAACAAGTGCTCGGTAAGCAATAAACCTTCCTTCATGCTGGACTGTGTTATGGATCACAATGCGAACAGCAGCTGCTTTCAACACTGCCTACGGGCTGGTTTGTAGCTCTAACAGTGCAGTATTATTGATGGAGGTGAGGTCGTGATTTAGATCTCAGGTCCTAAGTGTTTTGAAGTGTGGAGGATACAAGGTTGGTTTTTTTATTTAGCTGTTTTAAGTAATTTCCTTTCAAGCCTGTATCTTTCATTAAATAACTGCTCCCGTGTCTCCAACTACATTGTAGTGAAATGAATACTGGAATTGGACTGAGTCACCGTTACGGAAATATCTTCATGCAGCTTTGTTTAAATGCAAGTAACTTTCAAGAGCAATCTTGCTGAGTGGGTGGAAAGGTAGGAAGGAGAATCATTATGAAGAAGTTTGAGTCGTGGCAGGAAATAGTCCTGGCATTCTGAGTAGTCTTTAAATATTAATGTGACTGACTTCAAATTACAGTCTAGTCTTCATTCTTTTGCCACTCCTCTTCCAAAGCCAAGCAGTTTGTTCGTCCTCAAAAGCCATATTTGATGCCATGTTTACTACAGTTGTGTTTTAGTATGTAGGAACAATAGTGAAAGATCTTTGTGCGATTGGGTGTACTGACAGCTGGGATCTGCCCATTGGGTTAACCGTAATAAAGAGGTTATCAAATGCTTGGTTCGCTCATTGATTGCTGATCTGAATTCCTGTTTGCAGGAGGCTTTCCTCTGAGAGAGAGGATGTTTAGTGTTTGCAGACTGTCAGGTGTGACCTTTCTGTCCTTCTCCCTGGGGAGACCATATACAGATGGGGAACGGGGGAAGGATGGAGCTTATAGCCGTTAACATCTTACTTCACTAGCCAGAAAATGTGTGGTGGAGCTCTGTGCTTAATCTGCCCGAGACGAATGGAGGTGCTTGTCCCATCTGAGATGCACTAAGCAAGATGGTGTAAGTGTCAGACCAAGCAGTGTATATTAATGTTGGATCTGAAACTTGGCATATGGGGCTTGAGCCTAGTTCAGACTCTAGTCTCAGGAGGGCTTGTGCTCGCAAGAGGCTTGAGCAGCCCTTAGAGGAATAATGTACTCATGTCATTGAGCACTGACAGAGCGTGGCCTGCCCTGCGATTGCTGAAAATCAAGGCCAACTCATATCAACCATTAGAAACATGTTAAATTGTGCACCTTTACTTTTTGGTGGCTTTCAGCCCCATTTTATCATAGCTGGTAAAACGCTTTTCTGTAACGATGCTGTCTTGTGCCAGCAGGTAGCCAAACAACTTTGAAAAGATCTGCACCTAGGCATCAGGTTCTGCTGCAAAACAACTTCACTATCTGGATCCATCTACCCTGCAGGCTGAGAGCTGGTAGGACTTTATGGCAGAAGGAAGGTTAAATGGCTTCTGGCATCACGCAGGAAAACATTAGTGCGTTCTTAAATAGCCTGTCTTTTCCCAGTCCACCTCATGTTCGTCCGGGTTGTTTAGAAACCCTTTCAGGTGGTTTAAGCTTATATTGACTTTTCTGACGCTCCCTACTGGACATGTAACTGCTAGCTGAATGAGCAAGAAAAAAAAATCTGCTTGCAACTTTATAAAAATTGTATCATTCCTCCTTACTGTGCTGTAATCAGTCCCCATCATGCAGATTTTGCCTCTTTCTTCCAGGGTTTTTAGTCCCTCTTCCATGTAGTCCTTTGTAGTACTATCTCCTCGGTCTACAAAGCCGTGCTGCCCTTCATGTGTCACGCAATGCTGCGTGTTGGTGTTTTCCAAGTGTAATCTGGGCAGGGTTTGTGCTCTTGCTGGAGACTTCTTTCTGTTACCCTTTTGTGAAGTCTGTAGTTGTTGCCCATGGATTATCCAGCCTGGATGAAAATAATGACTTTGGTCTCCAGGGGAAACAAATCCTCCTCTCTAGCTTTGATGGGATCAAGTGTGTTTTCCAAAGCGCTTCTTTTTTTTATTCACAGAATTCCTCTGTTCTGCTCATCTTTCTTAGTGACCCAGCCCTAGAAGCACTCTATCATCATCCTCACAGTTGATTTCTGTTTAGCAATAATCTTCCTGAGTTTCAATGACTGTCCTCTTTTTACGTTGTTTGTTTTGAAGCAAGTCTCCCCTCCCAGGACAGGTTGGGGTGGGGTTCAATCAAAGTGCTTTTCTGATATCTGACAGAGCATCGTCATTGCTTCTGCAAGCTGGTTCAACAAAGCAAATACAACTGTGCTTGCATCTATGCAAACAGCTCTGAGAAGCAGCACTAACTCACCCCCTCAAAATGAATGCTACAGCTGAAAGTATGCTGGGACATCGATGATGAAAAACCCGTTCATCCTGTTTGCCTGTAACGGATGCTTCCTGCTTATCCATATTCAGTTTAAAGTATTATGTCTTGAATTAGTTTGAGGTACAAGTAAAGCTTGGTAATACTAAATATCGAATTTCTTGTATGTGAACATCTCCAGCTCTTCTGTCTCTGGCTAGGCCAGCAGTGCTTAATCACGAATGGCATTTCACACATTACTTAGTACCATGTTGGGAGCTTGACACTGCAGCTTCTGGGCTGGTATGGCCAAACTGGTAGTATGGGTGTGATACGGTTGTTCTCAGACGACCTGACAATTATTAGACCTCCTGGATTTGATGCAAATGTGCTGTATGACGTTTTCTGCAGAGATCCACTTTTGTGCAGAGCAACAATGGGAGTTCATCTGCTTTTTCACTCTAGCAAAGAGGGCTGCTGAGTCATGGGCTAGATGAAATATCTTGTGGGTTGTAACCTGTGCAACCTGAGCTAGGTTCAAAGCATTAATATAAACTGTTCAAGGTGGGTGGTTTCGTGGGATTGTTATGTTACATGAAGCATCCATTCACATGTATGGATGTTTCTTTATGCTATTATTAGTTCCTCAAGGTCTTCCTAATACACTATGGAGGGACACAGCATCCTTCCTATGAAGATGGAATCTGTTCAGAGTACTGCAAACTCCCTGTCTGATATGGAAGCCTGCAATAATATATGAACAAAAGCAGTGGAAAATAATTACAAAGTGTTAAAGTTGCGCATTCTCTGTATTTAATATTTGCTTTTTTTGCAAAAGTATTTAAAAAATATCTAGGGAGGAAGTTCTCAAGCTTGGAGAACTGTGCCCTCTTTTGTGCAAACACACAGAACTGCAAATGGGAACGGATAGCAAAGGTCAGAGTTGTGCTAAAGACTAGTTCAGTATTCAGAAACTGGAATTTCCAACTGGTAGCTACCTGCATTTTCTGGATCTAGTGTGAATGACTTCTGCCTTGTATACAGATGCCTTGGATCAAAACAAAAAAATTTCCAGAAATAAAAGTATACCACAGATGAAGGCTAGGGAAAGCGTACTCATATTTCAAAAGGGGTAAAGCTTTTGTTCCGTGCCACTGGTTTGTGGATGGGTAATAATTCTTGTCTTTTATTTTTGGATAACTGGCAGTAAGTAGGTTAGCTTCATCAGCTCATGAAATGAACAGAAGCAACCCTTGCTAAATTCTCCACAAATGTAGAGGACTGAGCCAATTGCCTTAGTAACTTTTGAACCCTTGTGAATATGGTTGTGTTTCTGGGCATATCTGATAGTGTTCGATTGCTGATGTCCTTCCACATTGACTCTTGTTTAGGTGATTTCATTTAGCACTTCTGTGCTGACTTTGGAGGCATTTGCTAACTTCTATGCAAACATTGAAATGTCTGCGTGGATGCCTGCAGCTGAAGTAGGACACAAACCTTGTTTCTAAAATTATTCAGGCACTCTTCCATTCACATCTGGAAAATCATGAATGCAACGGTGTCCCCTAAAAGAGTACAATCCAGTACGTATAGGTCCTGGGATGTGGGGGATAGCTCCAGGTACATTTATTCTAGTTCTTGCTTAAGAACTGCACCACAAGCATCTCCAGAGTGTCCACATCTGCTGCCTAATACCAGTTCCTGATGCAGCGTCTGTACAGACAAAGCGTGCTGCAGCCTTTCTCTGTCCTGCTGATTGCTTGGGAAGTGAGGGGAAGCTCACCCACCACTGCTGGTACCTCTGGACTGTCCCATCAGCCGCAATGGTCTGTTGCTACAGAGGCTTCAGAGTTTCATGTCAGAGTGGTAGAAATTTCTTCTGACCACAGTGGGGCCGAGCTGAATCGTTTGGCTGCACTAACGATCCAGTGTGTGTTCATGTCCTAGGAAAGGTCTTATGGTAAGATGTCAACCTTCCCTGTGCTCCCTGGACTGCACTTGCGGAGCAGGACCTCCTGGGTCCGTACAGATCCTGCCTGTCTCTTTTAGGCTGGTCCATGGGCACAGAGGAACCACTTGGCCTGCATGGGTTGAGAAGCATCTACTTCTTGTCCTCTTTTGACAGAGTTAGCAGACTGATGCTCGTGAGGTGCACCAGTGCACTGTCTGGAGTAGTCCAGAGTTGCCTGCCCTTGGGGTTATGGTGGTGACAAGTTTGGACATGTGGGAGGAAGGTGTACTTCAGTTTCTCTGGGAGAACTGTTAGGCTTTTGTTTGCCAGTCACAAATACAGTCTGCTGGAGAGGGTCTTGGCCCTTGAGTCCCTCACCCAATTCCATCAGAATGTCTGTTTTTCCAAAACTTTTTTTTTTTTGCAACTAAATCATGTTAGTAATGTGAACTGTATGTTGATACAGCTTTCAGGAAATTTCTAGCTTTTTAAAAATCTTTTTTTAAATTTTTAAATCTTGCTTTGGCTACTAATTTTGTCCGTTTGGTCAACAGAGATGACCAACAGTTTCAATTAGGAAATATATCTGAGGTCAACTTTAAAAGACGTAAAATGAAGGAGAATTTGACTTCCTAAGTACTTTAATATTTTCTTCTCTTGGCACCTTTCATTTGCCGCTTTTTTCATTTTTTTGTCTGGCTTTTGTGTAATACTTTAAATGTATGAAGTGAGAAGAAAACAAACTTTGCACTTCACAGTTTCTTTAAAGATGGGACATGATCTCCTTGCAGTTTCCACCTGATGTGCTGGTGTAATTGAAGTTGCTTTTGTTACTATGTGCAGCGTCAGTCCTGATAACTCCAGTAGCAAGCAGAAGATGGGCAGCACTTACATCTCTTTGTGATGTTGGGGCTTTTTATCAGAAAATTATTAAGAAAATGGTTAAGTTCCCATATAGCTGTTAATTTCCTTGAGGCAGGGAAAGTTCTGGACATTGGTTCTATTGTATGTTTCTTGCTTGGTATTTTAAAATAATGATTTTTATTTCATATATCCTTTTTCTTTTCCCCAGGTAAGAAACCAAAAGCAACCTGCCTTTACTGAGTTCTCAAGAACATAATCGACCCCTTGGTACATTATCAAGATGCATTAGGAAACTGGATACGGTGCCAAAAGAACTCCATGTGTTTCCATGAGTCTCTTGGAGCCTGACTCGGATACTTTTGGATATATATTTCTGTTCTAAGGAGAAGAGTGCATACTCCAATTCCTTTCTGCCAGCTTGCTGGCAGAGATATTTCACTAAGATCATGGACCATCCTAATAGGGAAAAAGATGAAAGGCAGCGGACAACGAAAGGAATGCCGGGAAGGAGTGGGCACGGTTCTCGACCAAGCTCATCGGCATCTTCGGGTGTTCTTATGGTGGGACCCAACTTCAGAGTGGGCAAGAAGATTGGGTGTGGGAACTTTGGAGAACTCAGACTAGGTAAGAAGTAACCATTTTAGTGGCCTGCATTATCCACATTAGCATTTCACCACTGGAATATTAAATACATAAAAACTTATCCTGGCTTGAGAAACGCCTGTGCTTGGCTTGTTTCCCAAGTGTCGAGCTGCCTTACCTGAAGCTTCTGACTCAGAAGATGTAACTGTTAGCATTATTTTTATTTGCATAAAGTCAAAGTGAATACACTGGAGAGGCCAAAGATGCAAATTTTGAACAATCCCAACAATGAAGACTGTTCTCAGTGCTGAATGTCTTGCCTAAGGTGAAAAAAATCTTCTTAACTGCCTGGATTGCTAAATCTTGCTCTCAATTTCTTGTTTGTAAGTTAGGGCACCCTATTAAAGTAATGAGTGAGACTCTTTCCCAGCACTTGGCCACATTTTCTCTATTCCATTTCCCTCACTAACCCCGGTGCCCTAGTTTCAGCCCCATCACCTACTCCCTGATCTGTCCCATGTGTTTGACTCGCTGGCAAAGAGTGGGGTGTGCTGACTGGCCATCTGTCTGCTGCCTCTCAGCTGCTGAACTGGCCCAGCAGCCCGTGATTTTTTGTGGTCTGTTGGTCTTCTAACCACATGTCTTGCAGCTGGTCACCCAAACAGATGGCTATGCTAATGCATCGTTTGTTTAGGATGGCTTAAGAGCCCAATGCACTGTGCTGCAGTGCACTGGGCTCTTAAGTCATCCTGAACAAATGATGGTTGTTTTTTAAATGAGGTGGGGGAAGCAGCCGGTGTTTTTAATTACATGCCTCTGAGTTCCCAGTATGTGGTTTTGGGGTAGCTGCCGTAGATCAGAAGCAGCACCTTGTGATGGTCTTGATGCTGACTGACTTAAAACAGTTGTAATTCTTTTCTGCCGAATGAATTGGATTGCTGTGGTAGTGAACTTGAGGGTGCTCAGGACAGATTGGCTGATATAAATACCATTTGCCTAAAATTTGGTATGTATTTAGAATGACAATCAAAATCATTTGTGTATCAGGCACAAGGGATGATAAATCAATCGGGAAATTGCTTCAGGTAACGAAAGGGTTATAACACGTAACTACTGATAGTATCTTTGTAGATTCCTGCTCAGAGTCTATGTAATCTTAGATTAATCTATGTAATCTTTCATTCTAAGATTTGGTTATTGCATCTATATGATGTGCCACTTCTCCACAGTGTGAAGATTAACCAGCTTGCTTATGATCTGTCTCAGTGAAGGGAAAGTTTGGTTTCAGCATTACATCAGAGAAGTTCTATTGATTTGCAGGAACAGAGATAATGCTCCAAAGGTGGAGAGGAACCAAGGGCAGGTACAAAAACTCCCACCTCCACAAACATGAGCATAATTGATAGCTGAAGATAAGTTTGGATCCTTACGGTAACATAAGTTGAGTAGCCGTATTGCATTTTCAAAGCTCCCCCTGCAACAGCAAATGTCACGACAGCAGGATCCCCATGGAGATGTTGAATTGCTTTGTAATCCAAGCTCTGCTTTGGGGCTCAGCAGCTGTAGTGGATCCCTCAGGTAGATGGCTTCTGGTGTTTATTCGTCTGGTGCCCAAATGCTGATCCTGTTTCCATGGTTCTTATTCATGTTTCTCAAAATCTTAGCAGTATAGGATTTCTGACAAAGGTATTGTTTCAGAGCATGGATGCAACACAAGAGATTTCACTTCTGAAAAAGCTGGTTTACAGAGAAATTCAGTTTTAACTGTGGAAAAAGCAAAGCCTGTTAACTGAGTGGCTTTTTTTTTTTCAGTACACTGGTAAATATTTTGCTAATACTGGTTAACTAAATAGCACGCTGTATTTGGGCAACAAGCCATATGGACTGATAACAGCAATTAGGTGTAAGGTCCTTACAGAAGCTGTATCACCTCTTTTTTAAACTGCTTTTTGACAGTCACTATAGCTTTAAGAACTTCTGTTTCCTGAAATATCAGATATTTCTATTCCACAGATGTGATGCTAATTATCAGTGAACTGTGCTGGAGGGAAGGAGAAGCAGTGTGTCTGAAATATGAGCAAACAAGTCTCTGATAACAGTGTTGTCCTGCAGAGATGAATGGCATGCCCTCTGCTTTTTGCCTTTTTTTATGTGTTTTTGGAGAAGTTAAGCACCAGTGAATGCTTTTAGTCACACAGGAAGAACAAAGTCACACACTGATAAACAAGGGGAAAATATATTTTTCCAATTCCCTGAAGAATTTTTTTTTTCAGGTGTTGTGTTTTCATTCTAAGCTGCTCTTGTATCGCGCTCCGGTGCCGGACACAGGACAGATTGTTCAGGGAGGAGATGGCATGTATGTACAGAAGCTATTTTCTGCGAATATCAAGCTCACTGCTTAGGGTTGCTCTTTCTTGCTGCAAATACAGATAGCTCCAGGGATGTTATTTTTTTGAAGCATGTGGGAGCAGCACAGTTGGATTCCAGCCCGCAGACGAGCTGAAATGGGAAGATGAACGCAAAACTCGGTGTCTGGCCCAGAGTAATAAGATGAGACAGGGTTGACTGGATGCTCTTTCTTTGGACAGGCTGCAGATTAGGTGGTCTGTAAGAGCTTTGTTTTCCAAAGCGGCTCATCCTACTAGCAGGGGTGCCGGCAAAGAGCAGGGGATCTTGTTTGCTGTCCCTGGGCCGGACTCTGCGTGCTTACAGGGATTCATTGCCTTTTGTACAACGCCGAGCCCTGTCGTACAGCTCCCAGTTGTCTGCCAAATAAATTCTCGTGCTGCCTTGGGAGCTGGAGCACGCCTGAAGTTTTATAGCATGACTTCTGCTGTTATGACGTCCTGTATATCTACCCCAAGCTGATAGGAGAACTGGTGTTATGTAAAACAGCCTGAGAACAGGCTCACTGGGCTGTAAAATCGTGTGATGTCAGTAGGTGCTCACTGCTCAGGAAAAATGGGATTTAATCTGTTAAAATTAGTGCCGTGATAAGCCACGGCTTTAAACTTCACCACAGAAAAGATATTGCCAGCTGAGCCTGTGAACCGCCTCCCTATATTGACTCGTGGACTTACCCAGTGGGTATTTCTTGTGTTTACCTGAAATCCTGAACCATGAGCCATGTTAGGGATAAATAAGCCTTTTCAAATGTCTCATTTTTTGTAGTGTTTGGCACCCTTATTTAGTAAAGCAATTAAATAGGTACTAATGTAAAATTATTCCAGTTGTGGTAGGTTGGAGGGTTTTCTAAAATAAGCATTAAGTTCTGGATAGACCAGGGGCTTCGTTTAATGCAGAGCTGTAGACTGGAGCCCAAATCTTTTTGCTCTAATGCAAACATTATCTGGCATTTTCAAAACAAAGCTTTTGATTATAATTTAAAAATGATGATTAATGCAGCTTTTCTCTCTGTTTGGAGGGGAAAAATTGTTAGAAGGGCTAGATCCTGTGTGTTGCTTGTATCCTCCTTTGACAGGCAACTGCACCAAAGGGATTTTTGGAGAAGCCTGTGTTTTCATGTGCTACCCACAGAAATTGCGTAGCGTCCAGAAGTCAGATATCAGCATGATTCACACAGAGGTCTCATGAAGATTCAGCACAAGCCCCAAACTAGAAGAAAAGCTACTTATTTGTACATTGCCAAGTCAAAGCAGGTCCATCAGATCTGAGAAGGTGATCCCCCCCAAAAGCAAGAACTGCCCAGCTGACTCCTAGGCTGCAGTTTGAAGCCAGGAGCTCTGCTTTAAAACAAATAAAACAATAAAAAAAATTTAAAAAGGTGGTAATAGCATCTGCTATTGGGGTTGGTTTTGTCTCTCTTTCCCAAATAACAAAATCATCATGTGAATATAGGGCTGGAATAACGCTAGGTGTGGAGGGCATGGGTAAGAGTAGATCTGGTGTAGGATCCACACTAGGAGCTGCTCTTTGGAGGCATGGACTCTAGAACAGACAGCAAATCTGGCACTACAAAATTGATGTGAACTCATGTTTCAGCTGCCTGTGGGATCTGGTCTCTCTGCAGATGCCGTGCTGCCTGGGGTGAGCTCTGCTTGGTCTTTAGGATGACCAGTTGGATGTTTGCTCCATTACCCAGCCCTGATCTGTCATCAGAATGTATTGTCCGTATAGCAACTAGCTAGGTGGAAGGGTCGAAGCATTTTTGATTCATGTCGTTCATGAGAGGTTTGTACTTGTGGCTTTTAACTTTGACCTGTGGGAATGGTGCACACGAGAGATTGATCACTTTGGGCTCTTCAAATGATCTACACTCTGTCCATATATTTGACGTATCTTACTGCCAGGGCTTGAGAAATCCACTCTGTGAGGTTTCCCACGTGAATGCCGGTGACTTAATACATGACTTCTCATTTAGAATATGTAGTTCATAATTGTCAGTGGAACTACCCAAAACTGAGGCATGAACTTAATCGCTGCTCCATCAAAAGCTTTGCCTGAACTTGAAAGGCTTTTGTTAACACAGTTATATCATCTGAGCTGTATTACAGATCATTTGTCCTACTAAGATAAGACACAGCTTCTATTCATGGCTTATTCTAATGTGCAGATTCACTTTCTCCTGTGAGCAGTACTGCCTTTAGTCTTCCATTTTAATCCCAGTGCTGCCTTATAGAAGGAGGAAGAAGCCATTACACCTTGGACAATGTGATAGCAAAACCGAGGGGCAGATCTCAGTCTGGAGCAAAGCCAATGGAGAGATTTTGGGGATTTGCTGGCAAAGCAAGCATCTCATGTTGCAGCTTTAGGAAGGGCTTGGATTTCAGAAGCTGGACCATTTGCACCCCGTAATGTTCAGAGTCTCCCCATAGTGCATGCTCTGAAGGCGATGAACTGGAGGATTAATTAGTTCATTTACCTTTGGCTGCTGGCCTGACATCTCAGGCCAGTGTTTTGCTAATCCCAGTTTTTTAACTGAGGAATTTCATTACCAAAATTATCTTCTGTCTAGTCCTCAGCCTTGTGAACCAGACCATAATAGGCTGGATTATGGCTCCACATACATGGAGGCTGTTGGCAATGTTGTTCTCTGCCTTGAAACGAGCGTGGAAGAGCGCTGTTTCCCCAATATTGTTATCCTATGTCGGTGGGAGAGCACAAGTGTTGCTAGAGGGTCTTTGGGTCATCACTCCCTGGATGGACTTACACCACTGCACATTGAGCCCCAAAACTACCTTGAAATGGTGCTTCTCCAAGAATGTGATGGAGGTTGTGGGACCTGTAGGGATAGCATTCCCATGCCTCCCTCATTGGGTTTTTTGCTGCTTAAAGCATCTTTCTCACATATTTGGGCCAGAGCTTCTCTTAGTCTGGCTCAGTGTCCTCAAATTGAGCATCTTGATAGGAGTTCAGTCCCTATCAAGAGGAGGAGGAAGTGTCAGTGGGTGAACTACAGCTGGAGCTGCTGATATGACTCGTTTGCTGGTAGCTAATATGGAGCAGATAATTTAAGTGTATTTACGTTGCCTTCTCTTAATGTCCTTGCATGTTCTCCCCCCACCAGCCGTTGGATAGCATCAGGCTGGAACCGTTATCTGTCTCAAAAGGTGAAGCAGTTTATCCTGCCACCTACTTTTCTGCTGATTTGGCCTTCCAGCTCTTTCAGTGCTTTGAAGCCACTTTCCAATGTCTGAGTGTTCCTGATGCGACTGCAAAACCTACTCTCTACATTGTTTCCAGCCTAGACATAATAGCTTTTATTGAAAGATCTAAAATTCAAACAACCCTGTGTTGCAAGGGTTAATGCTGGAGCTCATCTTACACATTTGTTTGCATAAAACACTTCTAAGGATATTTAACCTTGAGTTTAAATGCCTGTCCTGTGTTAATCAGTGGCGATGGTATCAAAAGAAGTTGAATGCAGAAAATATGAAGCTGTTATAAAGCTAAATAAATAAATGGGGAATTTCTCCTGATAAATATTTAAGGATGTAAAGATGACTGTCTTCTCATGTTCATAATGTCTTTAATTTTATTGAGTCTTCAAATGCTGTTGCTGTATGCCAAGAGTATCTGTATGCAAGTGATGACATGGCATGGTTTTTAATGGTGTCACGTAGATACGCTAGAGCTGCCCGAACTCCTATCTGCTCTGAAGTATGTCACTCCCTGTCCTGGACTTTCCCAATAGCTGGTCTGTTCTGAGCATCAATATCTGTTACAGGAACTGAAAAGTGAATGTGTAATAGAGCTGGGCAACGCTGGTGCTACAAACAAGCACTGGTAACTTCCAGTATAGATTGCTATTGAATTTTGGAGCCACACAGCCACTCAACGAAAGCATGACTTGTGCTGTAGCAGTGCTAGCAATGACAAGCAAAGAAGGTCAACCCTTCCCTGTATAAAACCATGGGGAGCTCTGTGTGGTGGAGGCTGCCCTCCTCAAAGGGTACAGTGGAACTAGAGCAGGTCAGAAAGGTAGCAGAGATGACAGGATGATGGGACAGATCAGGTACAAGGACTGCCTAAGCATCCTTCCCCAGTGATATATCTCCCAGGAGAGTTTGCTGTCAATCATGAGCAACGTGGAGAAGGTGAAAGGGGAGCGATTGCTCAAATTACCTAGCAGAGGAACTGGCAGACGTTGAATGACACAATAACTGGCAGTTTCAGAACATGTATAGAGATGCTCCTTGACACATGTAGCTGTGCGTCTCTGCCACAGATCACTAAGGAGACCAAGGGCTTGGTTCCAACACCAGACAGGTTCCTGGAGGAAAGATTCCCCTCCAGCTGTAGCAGACACAGGTACCAACTCTGGCTCAGAGTCGTGGAGCCGCAATATACCAGCGGCTGGCTCCGTGCCTGCCTAATTATACTCATCCTGTGTTCTTGCCCTTTGTGCTTGCCAGAGCTAGTATCAGACTAGACACTGCTCTATGCTTTGGGGTCCTGAGAATAGGTTTTGTTCTTTTAGTGTATTTCTTAACATCATTGGTACCATATTGCAACTGAGAGTTATTGGCCTTATTAGATTACGAGGATTGCCTTTGTGCCGCTGGCATACAGAAGGCATTTTATACATGGTGCCTGCCTGTTCGTAGAGGAAGAAATAAAAGCTGTGTGTTGGTACAAAGGTTATTTTCATATGCCTCCTCGCAGTAGTTGCTTTGATACGTAGCGTGATTAAGCTAGTGAAACTCCCATAGGATCATAGGATAAAATTGTTAAGTGTCCGGCACATTCAAGACATTTCTGAAAGAAGTGATGCTCTGACTCTTCATTTTTTTTTGTCCCCCAGACTTTTTTGGCATGATGCGGATAATAAAACCTAATGTGTCTGGGATACCTCATCGAACGCTTGCATTGAACATAAGTGGTGCTATAAAACATGCTTACCTTATGCTGAATGGAAGATAGTGTTTGCCTGCCCTGATGAACTGCTGCAACTTATTATTTTGAGGCTTATGCTTTGTTAAAGGCATGAACTTCAGTAGGGAATTGAGAAAAGACAGCTCTTTGCCATCAGTAACGCTCTTCTGCGTTGTGTCTCTAGCTGCGAGTGTTGAATGTGGAACTAAAAGATTTTTTTTCTTTTTCCTTGGCAGGTAAAAATCTCTACACCAATGAATATGTAGCAATCAAACTGGTAAGTAGAAGCTTTAGGTTTTCTTGACTTGTACTTAAGGTTAAAAATTCAGACAAAAAGCAACTTTCTCATTTTGGGCTTAATGCTGCACTCACCCTCAGCTAGAATAACTTATTTAAACTAAGAGAAATTCTTGAGAACACTAAAAATGAGGGAAGAACCCATCCCTCTGCCTGCTGAACGCTTTTGGTACCTAAATGGTCTGTAGCTGTCTTACACCAGTGAGAGCCTTGTCCCTCTTTCTAAGTTGGCTGCCAGGTCCCAGTGAATGGGACTGGTTGCTGGTTTGCCACCTCTTCCCATTCCCCGGGTTGAGCCTTTCTGTTCAGGACTCCATCGATTCTCCAGACCCTTACCTCTCTCTGGATGGGTTGTTGTCAGAGCGTTTGGTTATGAGTGGGTCTCTGTGCAGCCTGCTGCTCCATGATTTTGGAGTCGAGAGGCAGGAAAGAGGTTTTTTCAATGGTTAAAATTCCTTTGGGGGAGAATAGCACAGCTCAGTCCAGTACAATGCTGAGAGACCATAGATGCAACAGGCAAAACAAGATCCAATTCAGCGAAGGTCGGTCTTTCCTCTAGCTGATTTGGGTGGCCAAGGATATAAAACCACAGCATCTTCAGCATGATTTTCTCTTTTTACGTCACAGGATGGTAAAAATGAATCAAACTGGCTCACCAGAGCATTGCAGGAGTTGCGTTAAAAAACCCAAGCCCCAACAGTAGCGAGCTTCAGAACTTGTGCAAGCAATTTCATTCACAGCTCTCTTCTCATTCACTATTACAAGCCTCAGTACCAGTTATCAGGTTATTTTCTGCCCTGCAGTCAATGTAGCCCTCCCCAGGTGCATACAATGACAGGTTCCATGTTTCTCATACCTAGACCAGCGAGCGGTCCAGGTAGAAAGTCTTTTTCTGAAGACTGCTTCAGGGCATGAAGGCATTGTGGTCAACGGTGGTTTGAAGTAGGAGTCTAGGGGATGGGAAACTCTCTAACTTGTAGTTCTGCCGGATTTATAAAATCATAGCCTAGTAGTTTGTGTTTATGCCTTAACTTTTCTTATCTGTAAACTAAGACTTTCATTAGTCTTTTAGGGTATTAAAATTTTATGTCTTCAGCTGATGTGCTCTTTTCTTATCTGTATGCTTTTTAATCACAGATCCAAACCCTAGAACCTGAAGTTAAAGTTGTAATGCTAATTTGATATTAGCAGCCTGTCTGCCCAACTGATGTTGTCTGGCAAAATGACAGGAGTCATTCAGATTACAGAAGATCAAGATGGACTTGGCGCATTAATTCTGATCATGTTCAAGTGCCACAGATTTTGTATCTCTAGCATTCTCCTTATATGATGTGTAGTAGATGAAAAATAATTAGGGCTTTGCAGGAGGGACTTGTTTTCAAGCCTGTTGGCAAATGTCAGAAGATATTCCCTAAAATAAACAAAGAGCTACAGTGGAGCTTAGGACGTCCTTGATATGGATCCATATCAGGGAGGACTGGGGCTTGTCGAGTAGCTCACTTTTTAGGCAGATCTGACAATAGAAAATGCGCTCTCTACACAGACGAGGTGTTTTATTGAATCAATAATGCTTCTAATTTGCTTTCAAAGATAATCCCACAAAGTTATAGCATTGGAAGGCGTAAGGAAGTAATAATACAGGAAAAACACAGCTGTATTAGTCCAAAGGATGCTTGTTTCTCTCAAAACAGTGCCTTCAGTGACACCTCCCAGTAACCTGAAACCTTTCAATAGCTGTGTGGCAGAGCTAAATGGAATTACCTTTATTGTTACCTTAATCTTATTTATTTTTTCCAGCAGCGTTCTTTCTTCACCCCCCTCCCCCCAAAAACAAAAAAGCTGATTGTTAAATCAGTTACTCTGCAATACACTCCCGTTTTATTTGGTTAAAAATCTCTGGTCCTTCACGTTTGAAGGACTGGAATTGCCATCCGATGGCCATCCAGGCATTCACATACCTGCTCCATTTTTGAGACAATTAATGAGGGAACGGTAGAAGAGATGGGGGTTTTCTGGTCTCCTAATCTTAGACCATATTCCCCAGGAGTAAGAATTACTCAGCCTCCTCAGCAGCAAATATGCTGCTCTTACATGTGTACTTAACTGTTGCTTTCTTTATCTTTTGAATAATTTGTGGACTAGTGGTAGGGTAGCTGCTTTCCGTGTACTTGAAGGCAATATTTTCTTTTATCTGCATTGTTGGACAAAGTCAAAACTCTGCTCCAAGTCCTGCTAGCTGTGTGAGATCGTCTTCTGCAACTGCAACCCTGCTGTCTCAGCTATTTGTGCCTCCTGTCATGATGTTAAAGCTGGAAAATTAGAGAGTTGTGTGATGGATGCCAAAGAGCTGATCAGAAAGTGCTGTGAAATTCAGCGCTAATGTCTCATGGTTTCTCTTTAAGGGTTGGGATTGTGCTGCATCATGGAAAAATGCTGGCGGTGGAGCATAGTGCCTGTGTTCTGACTCGTGTGGTGTCACTGTATAGCTCCTTGTCCTGCTCTTAGCTGAACATTATTTGGTTGCGAGTTCACAGAAGAGTTTGTATTCTGAAATGCCTTAGCTGTATTTACTGGTTTAATTTTCTGAGGGTTTTTAATGCTGAATTGCACATAGTAGGGAATTTCTTCCTGGCATGAAACCAGTCCATTAACATACAGATGTAGTCTGAGCACAGGTACAAAGCTGTACCCTCTCGTTGTGATCATGATGCCCTTGGTTCAAGTTGTGGGTTTTGTATGTTAGGCAGCAGCAGTTCAGTTATTTTCGCTACAAACACAACATCTGCCAGCATTCTTAAGCCCTTGGCCTACAGGACAACCATCTGTTCTGGTATGAACTTCTCGGAAGCTGCCACAACTCTGGCAAGTGTCCAGAGCTCAGGCTCCAGCAACTTCGATGCAGAAGTGGTTTGGGCTTACTTTCCCTAACTTTTTCACAAGCAGCCTTACATCCTGATACGTTAATCCTTCTACCTTTATCCAAATAGTTTATTTGGACAAATAAACTATTCCCTGAACAGGCTGAGTTCCTGTTGCCCTAAATCCCTTTGCTGTGCAGGTGTCTATAAACTCTCCCTCAAGCCACCATCAACAATTATCTTAATTTAAATGCAACTTATATAACAAACTTGTTTTCGCGTTGCTTTGTATTTGCCTTCAGGACAGGCTCAGTTTTGCCTTGAGAATATTTTTCACCATTGTTTTCTAAGTAGTTGGTTATATTTGACTTCTGAAGCTTTTAAATATCAGGAAGTTGAGAAGCAACCAGGAGCGTTTTTTCCCCTTGCTGGCAAACGGAGGGGATGACTTGAGCTGGTGATGAACAGCTTGGCTGGAGGTCAAATTTCCTGAATTCCTGTACAGAAATCATTCTTCTGACTTAAAGGGAAGTCTTTAATGTGGAATTCACGCCAAGTGGTCTTGCAGTACAGACCACAAGTGAAATGAAAAGTGGATCAGCTAAAGCCTTTGTGTCCTCCAGTGCAGACAGAAGAGTGGTACCACCATATTGAAGATGTTGGCTCACTCTTGTCTATGTTCAATCTGTTTTGGATGCTCTTGCTCGAACTTAGAGGAGCTGATGTGAAACACACAAGACACTTTTGTGTGTGTTGGTCTTAGGGGGCTCCTTTGTAGGCAAACTTCTGGATGATGAGTTCATCTCTTTTCTGAAATGCAAGAAAACAAGCAACAATCCAAACAAAAATTGGGGCCAGTATTAACTTTCATTTCAAAGATGTCTGGGCAGTAGGTGAATCCACATTACTGCCTATCCCAAATGCATGGTTTTATTGAAGATGTAATTACTCAAGTCTCTTAATCCTCTCCATGTTAACTTTGTATTTTTAGAAGCTTTGTAATCTTGCATGTTAATGCCTTTATGGATCAGAGGCATTAAATTTTGTGCATAAAATGCAGAGGAGTAAAAGTTGAGAAATGTAATGTTTTGGGTGCATTGCAGACTGATCCATCTTTTTTTTATTCTGTGTATAAAAATAGAATATTCTTGAGTGCTTTGAGATGTTTGACTGACACATGCTACTGAAGGGGGAAAACTTCTTCCTGTGTTTTTACCAGATATCTGGCTTCACTGTAGCGCTTATTGCAAGCAAGATTGTAGGTTTGTACAACTGTGGTGTGACTTAAAACACAGACATATGACGCAACATTTTTCAAAAATATAGGCTAGTGACCAACAAAAATACTGTGGGCAACCACAGTCCACAAACTGGACTTGGGACTTGCTCTTTTGCAGCTTTGACTTTCCTCCTGCCAATGTCCAGGGTCATTCTTCGAGGACCAGGAGCTTTGCTGAACGATTCTTGAATTTCACTGCCATGAATGAGCTTTGTATTTAAATGAGGAAGTTATTTCTCCCTCGGAGTCTTATTGCCTTTTGTTCTCTACTTATTAAAATAACATCTAATGGTGAAGTCTGTTGTTAGACTTTCAGTCTAGGGTGTTTTATCTTACAACTTGAAGCATTATGTCAAACTGATTTTAACCAAATTTTTTTTCTCTGTTTTAGGAACCAATAAAGTCACGTGCACCACAGCTTCATTTAGAATACAGGTTTTATAAACAACTTGGAAGTGCAGGTAAGTAAATGTACCTTAAGCTTATAGAAAGTTTGTCATTTCTTTATTAAATCAAACATCACCATCGTATTTGTTGTGTAACTGTGACTTGAACTTACTGATCTGGGCAAATTCTTTTAGCCTCACACAAGTTTTGGAAGAGATTTGGTCAGAATAACATCATAATGATACTGGGTAATTATGCGGATCTGGAAACTCCAGTTAGTAAGGATTGACTGATATGGGAAATACCCGTGGAAGTGTGTTTGTAAAACAGATAAACCTTTGATGGAGGGAAAGTTATTTAAGTATAGAATGACCGATTTAAAAAAAGTGACATAAAGTCTTAAAATCTAGGAAATTGTGTAAGAAGTATAGAGCTTTTCTAATGAAAACCTGAAATACTGTTTTCATTGATATTTACTAAATCATAAGAGTGTCCAAAAGCCCATGAGCTCAGTAACCTCTGTGTGACAGTAGCCTACAGCAAATATGAGAAGAATATCACAGGACAAGTATTTTAAATTATTTTTAATTTTTTTTCTGCCAAGCTAATTTCCCTATTAAAGGGCTTGCGCTTGTGTCTAATAGTGTTTGGTTTTTTCTTCCCTGAATTTATGGTTGCTTTTCAAACCTCTGTAGACTTTTAGCACGTGCTGTTTCCCATGCCGAGGATTTCCACAGCCTTGACTACCCACTGCACGAGGAAGTCTCTCTGAAGCAAAGACCTTCTCTGCTCCTTCTGTGCCTTGATCATATGTTGAGCTTGGGTTTTTCCCACATTACTGTAATTTTTTTACACTTTCCTCTGATTTTATTTTTCCCATTTTCCCTGGATGGGCCTAGCTTCCACTTGCAGACGATGTACTCTCACATAACCAAAATACTAAGTCGAGCAGAATGAAAGATTTATCTGCTCTGAGCTCATAATACACAGTGCCTGAGCAGTCATCTTATATTTTTCCATTCTGTTTGTTCCAATTACTTTTTCTAATCAGTTTCCTTAATTTTGCATAGCACATCCTCTGGAGATTGGGTGCTATTGCACTCCACATCTTGTAGCTTCTTTGCCCCTTGTAGGATGCAACATCTGGGATGTGGGAACCAAGTAAGTTGTCATTATTGGAAACACTAAAATATTTTTGGTTTTTTTTTTTAAAACAGGACTTGTTTACTGAAATAAGGTGCTCTTTTGCGTGTATTTTGTATTTTGTTGGTAGCACCTGGTACTGTGCACAAAGCTCCTGATAGGTTAATGTCATCACTTAATTCCAGTTACCAGTGCTTTTGAGACTTAGGGCGTTTCTGCTGAAGGCTGTGTAGTAAATAAATCAAATATAGATTCACATAGTAAGAGATACTTAATTCTGCTCTTTGCTTCCTACTTGAGTTCTGTTGATGCTTGCCATCTCTGTGATACCCCGGTGCATGTGTTGCATGACAGATGAATGAGTCCCAATCTGCTTTTTCTACACCTGTCAGCTTTCTACCACTCTTTAAAGATGTTATTGATGAACTCTAAAACTGATCAAACATTTGGTCAGATTAAGTATTTTTAATGGGTTTTCTCCTGTTCCTAATGAATCTAAACTTATCATCCTACAACACTTCCTCACCCAGGCAGGACATTTCTGCCCTATCAGATGCTGTGCACACTAATGGAAATATTTCTGAGTATGCTGACATCAGGCATGGAGATCTTGCCTTCAGGATCTCTCTTCCCTTCATTCGGGGGGGGGGGGCGGGGGAAGGGGCTGACTGTCATCTCAAGCCTTTTTGCCAGTATTTGTCAAGAGACTGTTGAGAAGCCTCACGAACAACATGACTTTTATTTCTACCTCTGTGTGGTCCCACGGGCATCGCAATCCCAGCTTGGATAATCTGTTGAATGCCATTAGAAGCTCTTGTGCTAGAGTTTTGCGAAAACAACTGGAAACAGGCCAGGAGCTCGGGTGGAGGATGTGAGCGTGGTCTCTCCATGAGACTTGGAAGCGGAACAAAATAAATTTTGGTGGAGTCAGAGTGCCAGGACCAGGGAGCCTTAACTTGGTGTCTGCACGTCACACTGAGAATTAGGGGAAGACCGTCTGTCTGTAGAAACAGAATGATGCTAAGTATGTGCCGACTTTGGGGAAATAGATGGGTCTGTTCTCAGTGATGTTGTTAATGCCAGGCTCCCTGTAACGGTCCTTGCTTAAAAACTTCACCTGCTCAAACAGACAGCCTTGAACTTCAGTCAGCAGGACTGGTTACTTGAAATTATCGCAGACTCACCAAATGAAGACTAAAACTGTCCAAACCCATGGTGTGTATGACTCAGAGAAAAACAGTAGTGTTACATGTAACATACTGTTCAATAAATTAGCCAGTTAATCTTGCCAGATAACATGGCTGACCGTGAACCTCCCACCGTTAGCCTAAAAAGTAAGACTAGTAAAAGCATTGCTGTAATGCTGCAGTAGCAGCGTGGTCCTCTTGTTAGTGCAACTGCTGCGTTCAACTGCACATACAACCAGATGGTCTCAGTATCTGAGAAGTCAAAATTGTCATCACCTGCAGCATTTGGAGAAAAATGGGGTTTGTCCTAATGAGAAGAATTTTAACGGTAATTTCCTTTTTCCTGAATGTTCATAATAAACTTTTTTAAAGTATATTACTCTCAGATGCTAATCATAGGAGAACTTAGGTTGGAAGGACCAACCTACTTGGCCACGGATCAAGTAGGAACCTTCTTGTAGGATAGCTTTGTGTGTGTCAAAAAAGGTATTTCATTTCTGGTATGCGACTGGATGTGTCCATACAAAGTTGGGACTAGGCTGGAGGGAAGTGTTTTGTGGCAGTTGACCTTCCAAGAGAATGGTCTTGGATGCTAAAGACTGTGGAAAACTTGGTCATGACTTGCTTGCAACACACCAGACCGAGAAGCGCAACCTCCAGACTCAAGAGCCTAAAGGTTTTGTGCGTCAAAACGCCTCAGAAGCCCAACCAGTGTTGTTAAGGAGGCATGAAGTGCTCAATCATACTGGTAGGAGAAGTGCTGCTTTTGGAGAGAAATTTGCAACCAGCTGGGTTAGGCTGACTTTGGAGCCTGGTCCTGCAGTATATTGCACAGAATACTTTTTGGGGACCTTTGTCACAGAATTTTAGAATGATTCTACAGTTCAGTGCCTGCAGGATGTATGTTGGTATCGGTTACCTGCTTCACTTGTTGCCATCATGAAAAGCTAGTGAAATTAGTCTTTTTTTTTTTAGCTATTCAGTCTAGTTTTGCACTTTCCTTGGTGTAGTTAAACAGAGTAGCAAATAGCCCAATAATTCAGGGCTCTGCCAGAAGTTAGTTCCTGGGAGGAGCTTCCGTGTGAACGGAGGAAGCAGCGCAGCTGTGTGATAGCTGCCTCTTCCTTTTGCAGCTACTGCTTATGGCTTCCTGTGCCACATGCTCCATCAGCATCGATGTTTAAAGACTTTCTGACAAGGCGCCGAAGTTGCATCTGTTACCTCCCATCAGCACCAGCTTCTTTGTCTGCCACGTGACTCAGATGAAGATCACTAGTCAGCTTGGATTAGCTGAGGAGAAGACTGGATTTCTTGTGTCTCGTACATTTTAAGACATATTTCACAATAGATTAAGTATACTGGAGCAGTGAAAAGTTTGATCAAGGGATCTAAACTGTATGAATGTAGCTCTTTTGGCTGCTTCTCAGACTAGCTCAATACCTGTGGATATATCAAATGGATTCAGAAGTAGCTAACAGAGATAGTCCTGGGTCAGAAGTAACCGACTAACAGATATCTCCAATGTGCTTCTGCAGGTAATTGATGCTATCTCTGATGTTTCAGTGCCCACCCTGTAGTAAGAGAAACTAGTAGCTCCCCTGTAATTTCCTACCTTGCCCCTCTAAATGGAGGGATGTTTACTTAGAGAAATGGGTTTTTGTGATTTTTCTTTGAACTTTTCTCTTCCCCTCTCCCCCCCTCCCAAGAAGAGGCAAGGGCCTGCTGCACAGTGACCATCTGCTGCTTTCTTCTGTCTCACTGCAGAATTAAATATTTAATAACCTAAAATAGTGTATGACTGCTTTACCTTAATGTAAGCAGCAAAACAAAAAAAAGCAAACTGCAGGCATGGAGTCAAGGACCTGATGGTCAGTCTGTAGGGTGTCTCAGGAGAGGATTAGAATTCCTTTAGGTTTTAGGTAGTCTGGGATACGATCCGTTTGCTGACCAAGATAATTGGAGTAGTTTTAACAATCTCTGTGTAAACTAGCTGTGTTACTCTGTCATCAATCCTGTAGGATGCCGGTGTCATGGTTGCTCTGTCATAAAATCCATGTGAGCATGCACCAACATCCTGACATAGAAGATTCCTCTTGTCCTGGGCTATCCCCCAGGATCTCACCTTACTGGTGGTGGCACAGTCAGTCCTGAATTCTTTTCTTACTGGATAGTACCTACCTGTGTATGAACAGGAATAGCACAGCTATCCACAAGACGTCCAAGTGTGATGGGTATTCCCCAAGATTAGGCTCTTGCTTTATGACCCGCTTTGAGGACTGGCTGTTCCAGGTGTTCCCCTCCTCCTCAGGACTGGTTCCTCGGCTGCTGGGCTTCCCCTTGCTCTGTACAACTACTTAAATCTGCTCCTTCCAGACTTCGGGGACAAGAGGAGCTCCCCTTCCAACTTGACTGGATGATTTTACATTCCTAGGGCTGGTTTGAGGATCTTCAGCAGGAATGGTCTTTTTGTTTTAAGGCTGATTCCAGATTCTCACCTTTCCTTCAAATTAAATTCTCCTACAGACTTCATAGAGGATATATCTCTTCCAAAGTTTTTATTGGAAACTTACATTTTATCAGCAAGCAGTGCCCATGTTTCTCAGTCTGTTTCTTGCTATTCAGCAGCCTTTGGCTTGAGCTGCTCTTTCCTGTGCGTAATGTGGACATACAAGAGTACGTGGCCCTGCTTTTATCTCTGCCCATCCTATCATTTGGATTTTTGGCTGCAATCTGCTGCAGCTCCTACACGTCCTTTTGTATACGCTGGTATTTCCGACCAGGTAATTTGAGTTGCACATGGAGATACTGGCTTCTCCTGTTGACTAACTGCTCTGATCAGGGTCTGGGCTGGCAATGGGGGTTGTGTGCAGTGCTGCTTGAGTCTGTAGAGTGAAAGGTGGATCCTACTGCTCTCAGCTCTACTAGAAAACACCTTAAATGGGTTTTAAATTTTTGAAGTCTTTTAAACTTAAGACACTGCTATGTTTCCTGCTGTAGGAACCTCTGTATCCTTACTCAGTGCCATAAGTACATCTCTCGTCTGTTAAGTGTTTAGCATCCCTTTGCCAAAGGGAAGCTGAAGATGCTGTTCATGAACACTTCTAGAAAGCCATTGTCTTCCAGAGGAGAGAAGCATGACAAAGTCGTCTGCATGCCGGGGCACTGGGCTGCCCTGTCACCTGGATGCAGCAGCAGAGCCACGGAGCTGCTCCATGTCACTTCATGTGCTGCAGGAGGATGACTGGATGCTGCAGGCACCTGCCTGCACAGCCATAAAGCTGATGCCTCTCCTCATCCAGCTGCTGTCATATCCAACAGAGCTCATGTATCCATGTCTGCAGAGCCTTCCAACGGAAATGGAAGCCAAACCCTGAGATTTTAAGTCTAGCTTTGTCCAAAACATTTTTTTTTCCTCTCTAGCTATGCTGGTTGGAGGGGGGGAAAAAAAGGTTTATCTCTATGAGCCTTGCTTTGCTGAGAAGTTGAGGCAAACATGTCTGCTGCACTGATGTATAATTGCAAAGCTTTAACTATTTTTTTGCCCCAAAGTACATTTGTCCCCGAAACTCTAAGCCTTTTCTCAAGGACAGGGAGCCCACAGCTGCATGACTGTTACTGTATCACTCTGAGCCCAGTTCTGCTCTCTCAGGACCTGATCATGGCTGAAAAACATCTCCATACAATCAGGAAACTGCTCTTTAGTCTTGTGCTTCCACGCAAATAAATAATTCACTGTGGTCCTGGGAAATATTGACTTTCCAGCAGTGACCAGTAGATGTACAGGAATGATTTTTTTTTTTTGGTACTACATTTCAAAGCGTCTCTGGCATCTCTCCCCTGTGGTTAATGCCATACACAATGCCTTCCCTGTAAGCTTTGCCTTTGGAAGGTAAAATGGAGTACTGCTTATTTCAGGTTTCTTTTGGCTGCTCTGAGCTGATGATAGAGTTCCTGCATAGTGACAGCTTCTGCCTGTGCACATAATGTGAAGAAGTCATGCATTTTTGATTCAGTAGTAGTTTATTTTTATATCAGCTGGCAGATGAGTCACACCTTCCCCCACTCCTTTGCAGTCCCACCTTGCTACATGTGATTCATAGCAGTCCGGTGGCAACATGCGTTGAGTTCCATGCAATAGCTCTGTTGCCAGCGCTCATCTCCAGGACGGGTAGGTGACATTGGCAAGTGGATGTCAAACGTAATGAGCCTCTACAGTGTCGTGGTGGGAAGCAGGAGAGGAGTCTGATACACTGGAGAATCCCAGGAAACCGAGATCTCTGCTCTCCCCAGCCCACGCAATAGATGAGTCACAGCATACGAGCAGAATATACTGAGTCAGGGAGGGGTATGTCATTACATATAGAATATTGACGGATTCTGTGGTTTTGTTTTAATTCTTGCTCCATAAACAAGTCCACCTCTAATGAAGTATGGAGTCTGTGTGTTTACTTTTGGACCTCTTTCTGTTTCATAACTCACTGGAGCAAAGCAGTCTGTTTACTTGTCAGGAAGTAGGACCAAGGAAAATGAAGGTAGTATAAATAACCAAGCCTTTTACATAGTCTAGTCAATATTTGCATATGTATTTTTCAATGTAGCTGAGCTGTCTGCTACTCCATACTGCATATTAAGTTAGCTTTTCGAGATTGCCTACGTTGAGCATGTTTTTCTCATTCTGTGTTGTTCTTCTTTACTCATGACCTGCTGCACGCTTTGTACATACCAGTGTCCTTTATAAAGAAATTCTTTCTCTGCTGGTTCCACAATGCTGTCATTCACGTAGCAATTAGGTAGGGGTCATTTCGGTAAGACTTGTTATTTGGATGGATGTAAACAAGTCACCGTGGTGGAGCACGCTGCCAATACCAGCTATTTCACAGGGAACTCCCTGTGCGCAACGCTTTTCCCCAGGGGAGCTGGAGTGACTTGAGGCCACGTAAGCGAGGGTTAATGCAAGATGTCTACACCCCTGTTTAATTAAGGAGTGCGAACATACACATTAGCCATTGCTGTGGTGGCTTTAATCTTCAGAAATCCCACTCATATTTGCCACCTTGATGGAAACACTACCGTGGCTGGGAGTTGAGCCAGCAGAAGATCACCCCACAGCAAGGCGCTGGTTTGGGGCGTGAGGTGCTGGGTGGGGATTACCCCTCTGCACCCCAAAGTGGATTTTTGCTGGTGAGGAGCAACATGCAGCCACATCGCCTGAAGCGCGTTTGTGTCCTGCTTCATTGTATGGAAAGGTTTTTTCGTAGCTGTCACACTGCAACACTCTGGATGAGCACTGGAGCCTCCTCCTTTGAAATATTTGGAAATACTTTACAATGTAAGTGTTCAGTTACTCTAAGTATTTAATAAATGACTTTTATCATCTTGCACAGATTAATAAAACTGACATCCATTTGCATGGAAAGCAACTTGCGCCTTTGGGTCACATCTCATGTTTAATCATTTCCCTACTTCAGATCCCTGCGATAGACCCTAGTGCTCGTTTTAAGCTGTTGGGTTAATTTTCTAACAGTGAGGAAAAGCTCTTCTTCCTTCATTCTCAAATCTTGCAAAGAAGTGTGCCATTGGAGATAGGTTTGAGATGCCTCAGCAAGGAGGCTTGGTTTCATTCCTCTGAAAATGGCCTTTTTAAACAAAAAGTGCAACTCGTGGAGGTCCCTCACACTTGGCTGCACCCCTAAAGAATGGTGATCAGCAGCTTCGTTATAAAGTCAGTATAGTCCATTGAACTTTTGAACTTGAGGGATCTCTGACTTCAGAGCTTTTGAATTGCAAAATAAGATGTAGTGGAATACTGTAACATGCACAGTTAAAGCCTGCCTGCTTTCCAAGCTGGCTTGCTGTTGATCTCTGGGGATTAATATTTTACTATCTAAAAATATTTGTTTTTTTTCCACGTGGCAGTTCCCTTGTTAGAAAGGGCTTCCTGAATGTGCACATTTCAGCATCTCTTTTAACATCAGAAGTTTTGACTTCCTTGGGCTAAATTTAGGCTTTGTCAATTGGAAGCTATCAGATGCTTTTAAAGCAAGGCCATTAATATTTGAATATGAGATTAGGGCAGTTTCCTTTTTATATTTCAAAAAGTCCTCATGCATCTCTTACTCTTCCGGTATTCATTGCAGAAATCACAAATCGAAATCCACCGACACTGGGCAGCGTGTGGAGGGGAACAGCAGGATGCTGGGAAGCTGAAAAATGCCTTTCCTGCAGATACTTTTCCTTGAAGCCTGACATGCCCCAACAGTGGTTGTAAATCTGTAGCAGTCGGACTCATCCGAGTCATCACATGCCTCACTGGGTTCTTCTGATAGACGGCAATGTCTGCTAGGAGCGGGTTGTGTGATGTGCCCCTGGCCCGACTGCTGTGAGGGTCCAGCTGGGCTTGAGGAGAGGGATGGGCCATTTAATCATGAAGGTGACTGCTGCTTCTGGTGCTTTCTAGCAAACCCCGACCTGAAACATCTTGTGCTTGCTAGCAGCCCACGTTGCACCTGGGACTTGGAGTGCCTGAGCTGTTTGAGTGAGGAAATGAAAATACTGAATGTTTGAAGATAACCTTTGGAATTCAGATTTGGGATGTATATGTTGAACGGAAAACCCAATTTGACGATTAGGGCCACAATAATGAATAAGGATGCAGCTACCAGTTAGCCTTGCTGTTCTGCTTGGCCCCCTTTCCTAGCCCTTCTATGAACATTTTTCAAGCTGTCGGGATGCTGTACATAGAAACTAATTGAGGTCTAGAGCTATAAAAGTCGATTCATTTTCTGGATAGCTGATGTGTCTGGTCTTGAGTACTGCCACGATTCAAATTAAGCTGATTCCCTTTTGGAAGGTGGTGCCTGATTTATTGGGATCCCTTTCACGTATTTGTGCTTCCTAAGCACCAGAAGCATCCTGTGCTTGCTGAAGGTTTTAAGGTGCTCTATGCCTTAGAGAGAGAAACATTTGAGCTGTGCCAGGGAGGTTTGACGCAAGTGAAGTTCTGGTATGTAGGGCTGCCCACCTCCCAGACCGGCTATTAAATGGGTTTGGAGTTTGCATTTCTGAGCTGTGCCCTGCCTGCTATTCAAAAACCTCCTTACATCTCTAAAAGATAAGCCATAGACTCTGCCCCTGAATCTGTAATGGATCCAGCTATGCTAGAAGAACTTTTTAACAGCCTCTGCCCTGGGTGGAGACTAGCAGTTTTGTAACAGTTTTTCTGTCCAAAAGTGGCACAGTTTTTTTCCTTCAGAACTCTGTTCCTACTTGATCGTACTCAGCTATTTTAAGGTGAAACAAAGAAATTATATCTGAAGGTAGTATCTTATTTAGCATCTCTGAACTTCTGTTTTGCAGGAGGTTCTCCTGTAACAGGGGATGGGAGGTTTTCCTTCAGGCTGGAAGGACCATGTGGGCAACATTTTCCTGCCAATCTCTTGACTTGTTTGTGGAGAGTTTACATGTGTTTGACTCTCAGCAACTATTTGATGCTATTGCAGGAGCAAATGTCCATCTTGTGGCTTTTTAATCAGTTCTCCTGTTGGGTCCTGCGCTGATGCTAAAGCAGCTTTGATGGCAGCACAAAGCACTACTGCTATCAAGCTGCCCTCCCAGTACTACCAGCATGAGTGTTTGTGGGGCTGAGCTGCACCCACAGCTTTGCAAGCAGGTCTTGGTGCAGCTCGGGAATGGCACGTGGGGTTGTGCTGCCAGAAATGCCACCCGGATTGTCCCACCACAGTCTGGTGTGCAGAAGCTGGCCAGCTTCAGCTGCCTGAGCATCATCTCACTCCTGAGCACCCAAAGCAGGGGCTGCTACCCTTGCATCTGATACTGTTGTCTGCTTTATCCAGCTAAATTGGACCAGTCTGATCTGTCATCCAAGACCCAAATGCCGTTGGATCAACGACAAATACCGCCTGTACGTGCCACTGTTGCCTTATGTCTCTGTGCCATCCTGGCTAGAATGACTGCTGATCACTGCATAGAGACGTGGGTTGCAGCTGAGCTGTAATTCAAGCTGTCACATTCCCTCTGCGTTATCATCACAGCAGTTTCACCCTATTTTGCAGCTGGCCGGCACACCATAAGCTTAAAGTATCACTTAACTTGTGCTATAGATTTTTGGCATGTGGATGGGGAGGAAGTAGGGAGCCGGTAAGAGCTCTGCCTCCAGCCGACAGTCTCCAATGGAGATGAGCTGATGAAGGGCAGGGGCCACCTGGGACTTGGTGTGATCAAATCAAAATGTTTCTCTGGACAGCAGAGGAGCGATTCAGCAGAAGTCTTTTATTATTGCTGCTTTCTTAGCATTTTTCACCTGCCAAGAAGTAGCCTCTTCCTTGGCAGTGCTTCTGGAGTTAAATTTGCATGCTGCTGAGCACTCTCTTGCAACTGAGAAGTTCTGTTGTTGATCTTTCTTAAGCTTCCTGTAGATTATACCTGTTATGTAATTAATATGTATAACTTGTTCTCAAAGGAAAAAAATGCAATCACAGAGCATACCCTTAGTCATCTCAGCTTCTCTGTTATCTGGTTAAAACACAGAAGCCAAAACCTGTTACTTAATTCCCTTTCAGCAGGCAGAGCTGACCCAATGCAAGAACTCCACAGCCAAGAAAAACTGAACAGGAAATAATTTCTCTTTGGTATTAACTAGCAGAACCCAGTTGGCCATCAGAGGTGTAATCTGGCTTTGCACTGACCAGCAAAACTCGCCCATGCGGTGACTTGCAGCGTAGCAGGAGCAGGAGGCCACGTCTTGCTAGATCCATCACGCAGGAGCCATGATCCCAGCTGCGAAGGCTGCTGATAGCACCTGGCTGGTTGAACAGCGTGGAGCTCATGTGCGGAGCGACGCACACCTTCAAACCGGGAAGCTGAGCTTGGAGGTAGAAAGCAGCCTGGGGAGCTGGTTCCCGATGTGGCTGTATTTTAATTACGCGTGATCTTTTGGGGCAAATTCCACTGCCTTCAGTAGGCTGCTGTAACCCCTCACTTAACCCTCAGGAAGTTAAAAAAACTGCAGCGCCGCAGCTTCTCGTGTCTTTTAGCAAAAACACGGGTGCCGCTGAGTGCACAAAGAAATGCAGAAAGCAAAGCAGGAATAATTATGTGAAACTAAACCTTTTGATATTTTCTTCCGCCCTTGTCCTTGTATTGCAGGTGTGTGGGGAAAAGGTAGATAAAGCTAGAACTTAAGCTATAACTTTTTGGGGTTGTTTAAAATAACTCTTCTAAAATTATATACTGTTTTGATCCTTCTCATAAGGTGTTGTCTTATGTGCCAGCTGCCGTTGTCACTGGAAGAAGAGATTGTTGCAAAGGGTATATTGATATAAAATTCAATGGTAATGTGGAGATTTGAGTGCAGTCATTTCCCTTGAGCCCTGGAAATGTGAATTCAGTCTCCCAAAACTTGCCAAAAAGCAATTTATTGTGTTGTGCTTTATTCTTTTGTCTTTGTCAAGAATTGAAACAATTTCTCTTGACTGTAGTTTACTCGCTACAGCTAAAAACTGCCTGTGAATGGGTGTTTCTGGGTAAATTTCCCAGATTTTGAAAGTCTTCCTGCAGCTTAGCCTTTCTAGCTAGGACTGATTCTCCTCCCAATCTTTTCTTTGTTTTTATGAATACCAATGTGAATGTCCTCTTGATACCCTCTCTGAAACTGCTTCTTTCTTTCTGTATGTGAAGAGTTGTTTAATAGAGTCATGCCATGATATTAGGAAACCAGCTTGTACAACTCAAGGAAAATGAAATGCCACCCCGTTTTAATAACCCAACGATCATGAAAATTGTTTTTCTGCAACTGAAGTAAAAATCAAATAATTTGGATTTTTACCAGCAGCAAGAACAAATATGTTCTTCCTTCTGTCCTTCCCATGTCTGTTTTTCTTCTGTTTCTTTTCCCGTACCTTTTTTTTGTAGATTCAAATACTACCAAGTTATTCATAACACAGCAGGGATTCAGTACATCCTGCATATCCTGAGAAGATGCACAAAATATGCTGGGTTTCTGGAGTGAAGCTGTAGTCTTGGAGTCTGCATGGAAGCCACACTTTACTTGCAAACTCGTTGGAGACGAGCATAGCCCTGTCTGCTCAAGGCTTGTACACAACTGTTGTAGCGTTGTGTGCCAAGTGTCTTCTCTTCCCATTAAAAGCTCGGCTTGCTCTGGGGTCATCAGGGGAGAAGGTGTTGATCCAACTTGTGACGTTCTCCCATGATTTATTTCCAAGTACCTCTTGGGTTCAGAGAGTGTTTGAGCTGTGCCTCTTCCATGTCTAAGGGCAGGGGAAGCGCCTTGCTCTGCCTCTCCTCCCTCTCGGCAGCGGCTCTGCACCCTTCTTGTCTGCTGATGGGCTTAAGCAGAAAGTCCTGCCACAGCTACTCCTGCTGGGCAGTGACACAGGAGCATTTAGCATTTGCTAGAAGAGGGATGATTCATTGCCCAACTGAAGCAGGAAAAAGATGTTGTGAAAAGCTGGCAGCGAAGAGCCAAGTGTCTGGCAGCAGTTGGAGCAAACAGAGCAGGAGGATGTTCGGGGGAAGCATGAATAAGGGGAGCTCATAATGACACTGTAAAAGGGCTGCTGAGATGCCATCTGAGCAGTAATAGAGGAGATATCTAGAATAAATGGGGCTGGGAGCAGAGAAAGCCAGCACAACAGCCAGTCGAGGTTTGAGGTGGCGGCTACTGCGGCAGCCCTCTCTTCTGCTTTTCTTGCTGGGCTTTGGGCAAACAAGAGGAGTAGCTGGGACTGGTTCTTGCTAAGCTCTGCTGAGTGCCCCTTCTCCCAGAGGAGCCAAAGCCAACGGTGACCCAGCTGCCTCCCAGGCAGCATCGTGGGGAAGCAGGCAGGAGACGGTGGGATGTTGCCAGGTGCTCTGGACAGGTCCAGGTGCCCTTCACCCTGTTCAGATGAGTGAGAGAGAACTAAAGGTAAATCATGGGCTCTGAAACAAGAGTATCAAAGCTCAGGAGAGCAAGGAAATTATCCAGGAGCTTTACAGCCATAACGTGGGCTGAAAAGACTCATGATTCCCGAGCATGTTGGTCACCTCTGATCTCCATCAGAGCAGTGGGAAGGGAGCTGCCGCAGTGCCTACCCATCCTCTGACTTCAGTCACCGCTGAGTCACAGCGGTGCTCTAGCCCCGCTTCTGTCCATTGATGTTTTTGTGTGTGTGTTGGATCAGCTTAGATTTTTAGGTTGTTTGCCTACTCTGATGCCAGTTCAAGGTTTGTAAAGTCTTGGAGTGATTGGCAAGATTATGGCGGACCCTGTGCCATCACCCGCTTTTCTACTTGCGATGCAGCTGCAAGTGAGTTGGTGCTAGAGTCAGAAATTGCATTTTCTGCTTGTCTTCCTTTGCATCTCAACTGCTGGGTGTTTTCTTGTAACAAACAAGAGAAAATGTTCTCAACCACCCAAAATCTCTGTCCTTCCCCAAACTCCTCCAGTTACGGTTGAAGGTGAAGGCCTGTACTGAAAAGCTTTCACAGTCCTGCTTTGAAATCAGACATCTCTGAAATGTATGCAATCAAATATTTGAACGACCTTTAGGCTAACTTTATTCCAAGTAACAAGCCTTTCTTAACTTTTCTCCCCTCTTTCTGTTTTCGAGGCAGATTATTCAGAAACCTGAAGGTCAGAACGAGCCTTTGTAATTCCAGCTCATAGACATAACCCATTAACCAACATATTTGGGTAGATTTAAACCCACTATCACGGGGCATGTTTTAAGAGGTTAAAAGATGAGATCTTGGCCCAGTCGACACTGACAGCGAAGCTTCTGTTTCAGCCAGGATTTTATTCTGATTTGAAAATTAAGAGAAGGGTAGATCCTCATTAGTGTAATCAGCTTAAATGGGTTGACTACTCTAAAGCAATTTGTTTAATTTGTTTGGAACATGTTTAATTTTAGCTATAGATGTTCAGCTCTTGCACGGTTGCTATTTATGCTGTTTATCGTGTAATTTGTGTTCTGTGATTTGTAAAAATAAACTTTGTGCTCTGAATGAGAATTTTGTGACAATCTACATTCCATTCATCAGTGTTGCTTTAAAATCACAAAGAACTTTTTGCGCACTAATGCTGCTGTCGTGTCTCTGCATGCATTTCTATGAAGAATAGTTCTTGCTGCTCACATAGAGTGTGTTTTTGCATCGAGCATCAGCCGTTCATTTGATGTTGGATTGCTCCCTCCTCCCTCTGTCTTTGGGTATCTGATTTGGGGTTCCTCAGGAGTGTCTCTGCTCTGCAGTAGAGCTCAGCCTTGAAACCTGCATGAAGAGAGGTTATGAAATTCTTCTGTAACTCCTCTTCTTGGAATTGAAGAAATCAGCTTCTCTTTATTTGGCCATACCACATCTAAGGGCAGTGGAAACCGATTTTCCATAGGAGCAAAAAAAATTGGTGATTCAGAAGCTACCAGTATCGTTCACTTTTCACAAGTTGCAGTTGTCTCCTGCCGATTTGATGTACGGAGACTTGGCTTTTGCACCTCCACTGATGTAGGTGCTGCTTGCTACCTCATCTCTTCTTGGGTGTATTTTGGGCTGCTTGCTGTTGCACGAGGTTTATCCATAGCCTCTCATGATGCTCATGTACAGAGCATCAGTACATATTCTCTGCCACAGCAGACGGTTTCCACTTTCTGTGCCTTCCACGTGGGGCAGATGCTGCAAAATCAGATTTCTCTTGGGCATAACCTTTGATTGGCGTCTTTCTGCCAGTCACCATTTCATAACTGGTCCTGGAAATGGCTTTGGACTGTCTGTATGACTTGTACATCTGATGCCTGAACTAACGTGGCTTGTTGGAGTATGCTGGATGTCTGATGAGTTATTAGGGCCATTAGCCATGCTATAAATCATGTGGCAGCAAGACAGCACTACTTGAATCAACCAGGATCCTTGACCTTGAGATGGAAATTTGCTGAAAGGTGTAGTTACCTGGTGTTAATCCAGATCAAATGAAGCTCTCTTCAAGAGCAGTGGTCCCGCTGTTTGTTACTGTTCCCGTTCTTGCCTTCAAGGTCAAGCAAACACTAAGCTTTTTTTGGGGTTGATCCAACTTGTTCCTCAGCCACGTGAGCGCAGGGAGGCGGTGGGATGGGTGGGGGTGGAGTGAGGATGGGACTGTCCCTTTTGGTGGCAGCCCACAGGAGCAGTTAGAGTTTTAGCATCTTGGGAAACCCGAGGCCAGATTCATGTGGCTGCACAGGAGCGCGGTGGAAGCAAAGTCTGAGTTTTCAGCTTTGATGTATGCATTTGCTCTCATTCCAGCCACGATGCTTTAATCTCTGAAATGCTATGCTAGGTTTTTGCTGTGCTCAGCTTGAATTTTTTCCAAGACATCGCACTGCTGAAATAGCAGAATTTGCCTGTGGATTCCAGTGCAGTGATCAGTCTGTGTTTATTGGGGTGATAAACTTTCCACGAGAGCAAGGGTGGAGCGGGGTCTTTTACATACAGTCAAGCCAAATCACTCAGCAGCAAGAGTGAAGCCATTAAGCAAATTCAGATGATTTCTGCTTGCAGCAGCCTCCACTGTAATAGGATGTTTTTTCTCCAAAGGAGAACCTGCACGTGTCATGCCTGGATTTTCTTGCCTTCATATGTTTGTCATGTTTAATGCCATGGAGAAATTCCTTGTTTAGATGTTATTTCGTACATTAATTGCATTAAACTGATCATGGTTTATACTTCAAGTGTTGAGTTGTACCTCTGAATCCTCAAAAGGAGGCCTCCGCTCTGCCCTCTGCTTTTCATCCTGCACTCTGTGAATCCAGAACTGCTCGTCTAGGACAGACTTTCACAGCACCGTGGCTTTGTTTGACCTTTTCAGTCCTCTGCTTACACAATTGCTCACCATTAAAAACCTCAAGTTTGACTGCTCAGACAAAAGATAATTTTTCCTCAGTCAATCTCTTCTGTTGGCAACGTCCTTCTTAAGTATTTACAGATTTACTGGTGATATTTGTGGAGTTCCTGTGGTTCACCATGGCAATGAATTTGGTGGGACCAGGACATGGTATTTGTTGCTGAAATAGAGCCAAGCTACATCCTGAATTATGCAGATGGGCTGTGATTAAATAAAATTTTATGCACATTTTCTTAGGCTCCCTTTTTTTACTGTTTATAAGCAGAATGGATCTAGAGATGCCTGTATCTCAAGTTTGCTGAGAAGCACCCTGAGATCATCTTGCCTCGTCTGCCTGCTTGGATCCTGCAGGCATCAAGCCTTAATATTTGCATCAAGCTTACAACTTCTCTTTCGAGCTTCACCCCTTCCTAAAACAATCGTAGAATCATTAAGGTTGGAAAAGTTGGATCATCAAGTCCAACCATCAACCCAACACCACCATGCCTCCTAAACCATGATGCTAAATGTTGGCTTGTGTTTGAGTGAGCTGAGGGTGCATTAGCCTGTGTCCCTCATAATTTTATTTCAGTAACCAGTATGGAGCCTCGGAGCCTCGGCTTGGGCTGGGATACTCTGAAGGGCTTGTCAGCAATGCTCCTTTGGGTCTGGGATGTGCAAGTGATGCAGCCTGCATCTGAAAATTAGATATATGTTACAGCATTTTTATTCTAGCAAAGTCAAGAGGAAGCTCTTGTCTGCAGAGCTGGCAGCATTGCAGCTGACAACCCTCAGAGAAAAATCGAACCCTAAAAATATGCCTGAAATTAATAGTGTCTTCTGTAGGCTGGCACTTAGGATGCTGTTTTTAATGTTCTTCGCTACATCTTCACCTTGCAGGAGCTCCTACCTAGAGCAGAGCCTTCCTGAGGTTTAAAGCTGAGAGTGGTACTCCAAGCTCATGGGGTACTCTTGGATTGTAACGCTTTGAGTGGGTAAAGCTAACTCCAAGCGTCAGGACCCCAGATAACGCTGAATAGTTGTGTTGCTTCCTTTCCTACATGAAATCCACATCTTTTGAGTCTTGCTGCACTTTATCTTCCTGGTAAAGACTGCAATTTTGAGTTACTGCAATTTTTCAAGCCTTCAGCACTAAGCTGATGGCATTAAATTATCATTCATGTTGGTTTGGGGATATTTGAAAATGTTTTCAAGCTGCCTGGGTCACATCCCATCATTGTTCAGCTTTCTGAATTGCTTCTGCATCAAACCATCCTGTTTTCTTAGAGGACTTAGTTGCTGTTAATGCTTCCTAAAACATGAATCTCTATTAGGAGCAGTAGCCTCCCAAGACCAGGTTGGGTAAATGTTTTACATAGGACGTAGAACTCTGGTTAGACTGGGAATTCCTGCAATACTTTCTAATATCTCATTAATGCATCCTGATGACTGATACCTAATATGATTCCCCAAGCATGTGAGTTAATGAGATTAAAACCATCCTACAGTAATCTTTGTCAAGCTGCATTTTGTTCTTTTTGAGTAATACATGGCAGCATAAATTCAGTAATATTTAAGCTTTAGTAATCTCACTGCCGCATTCATTGTGTTGTTGGCAAGTTGATGAGTGCCATTGGGCAGATTAACTAGGCTTTCCTAAATCTGTAGCAGGACTTAAAGTTATTACATTGCTGACACGCTCCAGCCTTAGTGTTTCCCTGTTTTACTCCCTCAACCTGTGCTGCACTAGGCTGCCTGAGCACGCCACGGAGCAGATACAAAAGCGTGCAGTTACATGCGCAATTTAATTCTGGTGTCTGACAATTAGTGAGGTTTTTTTGCTACCTTTAATATTGATCTCTTATGTAAATAAAGGTTGTATGCACTTACTTAAAACATGCCGTAAAATTCATAATCATTGTCCTTTGACTCAGTCCCATGCGATATTACTTATGGACTTCTGTGTGACTTTGTGAAAACAGACTGCGTATATAGTAGTGCTCCCCATATTGAGCCTTTACACTCAATAGCAGGACATCATACCTTCGTATATTCAAGCAAAGGTGTTGTTTTGACATAGGACAAAACCCCGTATTTCAAAACAAAAACCCTTCCATTGCATTTTGGAACTGCTTATGAGATGCAGACTGGAAATATATTTTTTTAAAAAGTGTTACACAGCTTGATACTGATGCCGGGGTGCCGAGCACCTGTGCTAGATGCTGATTAGAAAAATTTGCAGTCAGCCCTGCACTGAATTCCTCCCTGCATGGGCTGGTCTGATTTTTCTTTTTGTCTAAAAGGTAATTCATGGAGCTCTGTGCAGCTCAGTGAGTGTTCAGACACCAAGGCTGGTTTTTTCCCTTTTCTACTGGTGCCTTTCAGAAAGCTAATCCATGCAAAAAGCCACTGTCAGCTGAGTACAAATATTGTGTACTCTTGCTGAGAAATCTGTTGCTGAGCTGTTAGGTGGGAAGGGTAGGCTCTGACTCCTACCAGTTGGGTGTCGAGAGTTTTGTGTGCGACTTATGGCAAATTGGTTTTGCACATATGCTTTATGACTATGATTGCTTATTTTTACATGGTGATGGGTCAAAATTTAAATCTTTGCTCTTTTTTAAAGGAAAACTTTTTTCCTTTCTCATGAGTATAATAAGAGTAAACTTCGTGTAAGGTTGTGCTGAAAAACAGCAGCTATGTATTATCTGGGTTGAAAAAGCAGCCCTTTTTTGGACATCCCTCATTTTCTGCAAGAGCTATCATCTCCCTAACTGCTCAGATAAGTGCCAGCCCATGTTTGGGGTTGTAATCTGCCCGCTGTTTACTGCAACGCAGGGAACTCCATGTCTTGTTCCATAAGTCCAAGCATTTAAGCTGCCAAAGCTAGATGCTTTCATGTGGTCGAGTTATTGCTTTGAAATCCATTTGTCTATTCAAGGTTGTAGCTGAGCAAAGCCTGCACTGATTTGGCCTTCGGTTCATTCACAGTGCATGCTGAAACTTATTTGCTTGCGGGGCAAGATCAAACAGAAAGGACATTCAAGAGGTAAAAATAAAGGCTCTGCCCAGCGAAAGATTTACACGCAGGAGGAAAGGTATTAACATTGTCCTGTTGACTGATTTCAATTCTTTTCATATTCTTCCAGCTGAAGGGCTTCCCCAGGTATATTACTTCGGACCGTGTGGAAAGTACAATGCCATGGTACTAGAGCTGCTTGGTCCTAGCTTGGAAGATTTATTTGACCTCTGCGATAGGACGTTCACTTTGAAGACGGTATTAATGATAGCCATCCAGCTGGTGAGTAACATTGGGCAGGGCTCTGCCCGGCAGCCTCCACAATGCCAACTCGTGTTTATGTCAGTCTTGGGTTAGCTGAAGGATGGGGTTGATATAGTGCGAGGTTCAGATGTGTCTGTCGGTTGGAGAGAGAATCCCCTTCCATTGTAGAATCACAGAATGGTTTGGGTGGACAGGGACCTTCAAAGATCTAGTCCAATCCCCCTGCCATGGGCAGGGACATCTTTCATAGAATCATAGAATGTCCTGAGTTGGAAGGGACTCGCGAGGATCATCGAGTCCAACTCCTGTCCCTGCACAGGACAACCCCGAAATTCACATCATGTGTCTGAGGGCATTGTCCAAATGCTTCTTGAATATTGTCAGGCTTGGTGCTGTGACGACCTCCCTGGGGAGCCTGTTCCAGGGCTCCACCACCCTCTGGGTGAAGAACCTTTTCCTAATATCCAACCTAAACCTCCCCTGGCACATCTTCCTGCCATTCCCTCGGGTCCTATCATTGGTTGCCCGAGAGAAGAGATCCACACCTGCCCCTCCTCCCCCTCTTGTGAGGAAGCTGCAGATCATGATGAGGTCTCCTCTTCTCCAGGCTGAACAAACCAAGTGACTTTAGCCACTCCTCATATGGCTTCCCCTCTAAACCCTTCACCAACTTCGTGGCCCTCCTCTGGACACTCTTTAGTAGCTTTATATCCTTAATGTACTGTGGCAACCAAATCTGCACACAGTCCTCGAGGTGAGGCAGCACCAGTGCGGAGCAGAGCAGGACAATCCCCTCCCTTGACCGGCTGCGATGCAGTGCTTGATGCACCCCAGGACACGGTTGGCCCTCTTGGCTGCCAGGGCACGCTGTTGGCTCATGTTCAACTTGCCGTGGACCAGAACCCCCAGATTCCTCTCTGTGGAGCTGCTCTCCAGCCTCTCGTTCCCCAGTCTGTATGTACATCCAGGGTTGCCGTGCCCCAGGTGCAAAATCCAGCACTTGCCCTTGTTAAAATTCATACAGTTGGTATTTTTCACTCGATCTGATCTTTCACTAGATCAGGTTGCTCAAAGCCCCATCCAACCTCACCTTGAACACTTCCAGTCATGGGGCATCCACAACTTCTCTGGATGACCTCTTCCAGTGTCTCATTGCCCTCACCATGAAGAATTTCTTCCTTATGTCCAATCTAAACCTGCCCTCTTTCAGTTTAAAAACATTGCCCCTTGTCCTGTCCCTACAGGCCTTGATAAAAAGTCTCTCTCCATTTTTCTTATAAAAGAAAGCTGCTCAGGTTTGAGAAAAACTCTTGCTTGTGAAGGGAAGGTCAAATTATGCTTATGAGCAAACTTGCTTCTTGTGTGGCAGAACCAGTGAAGCTGGATTCCTATGGACTTTCTTCCTGTGTCCCCTACACACCCCGGCCCTGTATCTACCCCAGCTCCCTCCCTGTTTGGACATCCCCCGGAACATCTCATTTCTTACCCGCTCCCCGGGACACAGGGAGTACAGCGCCCTCCCACACTCCTACCAGTTTTACTGGTTTGGTGCTACCAGGCTGCTCATAGACTGAAACCTCTCAGACCGATGGGAGCTGGGCTATTCTTAGCCAAAATACCAGCATTTGAGGTCTCTGCCTTGGTCAAATTTGGTCAAAATTGGCCAATGGGTTTAAGTGACTAACAGTTGGAAAATAATAGATCTATGAGCAGCATCACAGAGCCCCTAATTTGCCTGAAAAGGAAAGGAAACCAAGCTGAAAGTGGTAGCTTGGATTTGTGTTTACATTAAAAGTGAACAATGTGAGAACAGAACGTATTAAACATGGTGAGTGAACTTCCACAAGTCGGTAGGGCCAAGCAGTTATCATTTTAGTTTGGCTCTCTGGTTTTCAACCTGTGGTCTGCAGATATCCGAGTGGCACAACAGAGGTGGGACTGTATATTCACATTAACAGATTTGTGAATAGAATTGTTGAAGGAAAGAGAGGATGGTAAGGGAGTGAGGAACACAATCCTTTCTAAATAAACTGAAGTTTGCCACAGCAGACTCTGGAAAAATGAGGTCACGATGCAGAAGTTTGAACAGCACCTGCCTGGTACTGGGTTCATGAAGTTGTCTTCCTACGGCTGAGCAGTCTAGTTGTGTTGGTTTTGAGGGTTCTTTCATCAGTGGATCTCAGGATTGTCATAGCAGTGTCCGTCTGCCTTTCGCCAAGCCCTAGGGCTGCAGATTAGCTCTGTGCTTGGAGGATCTTCATTGGCATCATCTGCTGATCTTGTGACCTCAACCGACCTGCCAACTCATCTAGACACTGGTAACAGTTTGAAAAAACAGATGCTTGGGGTGATGTAGGGGGGCACCAAAAGCAGTCGGAAATGGAGGGGTTGATGTTCTCCAAAAGGAGCAGGCAGGGCTCCTCCTTTTTCCATGGGGAGATGTTTTAGGACCTTTCCAGTTTTCTCAGGAAGATTACATGAGTTACCAGCTTGGAGTGTATGCATTTAAGGAGGCAAATTTAGCATCCTCAGGTGTGGCCCATCTCCTTCCCTGGGAGGTTTCCTGGGAGAAGGGCTCAACTTCTGAAGGGGCTGGCACTTACTGCTCAACTGGAATGAAAACCCTTTGCTCCAGCCACAAGGCTTTGGGGGAAATTGTCTTGGATTTATCTTAGTTCCTACACTAAATCATTGCAGTCACTGTGTTACACTCCAGTGTGAGAGACACATCAGAGAAGGAAAGTTGGACTGTCAAATTTAGTGGGTTCGCCTCCATAAAGTATGTTTTGCTCTTGCTTTTGACCAGCCAAGCCTGCTTAAGTTGCTGTAATTCTAACCGCAGGCCTGATGAGACATAAGACTTCACTGCCAGAATCCAGTGAGTTGCATGAGCGGTGTTTCTCTTCTCTGATATGCTTGACGTGCCTGTTAACGAAGCCTAATATCCAGGGAGACTTCAAAAAATGTGAGTGGCCCAGTACCACCCAGACAGCAGAGAGGAGCACCCTGCCCTGCTATAGGGAGTGAGGGACAATTTGGCACGTTGCAGAAAACTGCTACTCTGGTTCGTTTCTCACCAAAATGTCATCGAATTATATTTTTTTAAGCCCAGGAAGACCACCCAAAGGTAAAGCAGTACTACTTGTCTGGGAGGCCCCTCTGCAGCGTGGAGCTCAGGGAGCTCCCAGAAGGTGACCCTGATGCTGGGAGTCACCTTTGCATTGCCTCTCCTGCCTTGGGCTTGATCCTCTCCGGAGGAGGAGGAAGGAAACATCTGCCATGGATGTCTTTGCACTTGTTGAAGAAGTAACACTGGCAGCCAGGGCACCCTGAGCTAGTGGGATGTTAAGTGTCCACCCCTTCGTCCCCTAGATCTTTCTTCCCTCACTTGCATGTAATGATCCCCATGTCTTTAAGAGTGTCTAGTCCCTTCTCTGCTCTTTGCATGGTTCCTTGCCAATGACTGCTGAGGCTCAGCCCAACAGCAGCCAGCTGCTGCTTTCGAGGTCCTGTTTAGCTGCCTTCTCCTCTCTCTCCCTCCTTAAGCCTGACTGCTGCTGCAGCATGTCTCCGACACATCTACGTGTGTGCTGCATGCTAAGGCAGGAACTTTGAATGTGGTGTGGTGGCACTTGATCTGCTTTTTTTTGTGTCCAGTAGTCAATTTTTAACCAGAAGCATCCCTGAAAGATTTTTTTTAATAAGCATCCGTGCTTGGCTGGTCTTACTTAGCTTGACAGGTAGCAGCATCTCAGGACTGAGGTGGATCCTTTAACTCTACAGATGTTAGAAGAAAGAAAAGCCCTCTAGGAGAAACAAATACATCATCATTGTTTTAAGGAGTGTCATTTGTGATTATGGGAGTATCTAAACACGGTTTTACATCAAGAAGACTCTCCTGGCTGAGGGAGATAGAGACTGGACAATAATGAGTCTTCAGGGAGAGCCTGTTTTGGAATCTTTTCAGATGAGATGACAGAGTAGGAAGGTCTGCTTTGGCAGGGGGATGAGCCACGCAGCCCTCAGGCTAGTCACTAGGCTCGCATGGTCTTCTGGTGAGCGTGCATTGTGTTCTGAGCTGTGGCAGCAACTTATCAAACACAGCTTGAGTCAAATCAGAAACGCACCGTTTCAAACCTCTCGGTGAAAACCTGCACTGAAGGAGTCCTCTGTTTTCCTTCCCCAGTGGAAGTTTTCCAGCTCTGTTACTTCTGTAACTCCTGTGTCTCTGATGCTTCATGTTGCTCTGCCAAGAGCATCAAACTGGAACTGCTTCCTCCATCCTCCTCATGCAGCTGAATAGATCAAGTGGTTGACGTTCCTGAACAAAGCAAAGCTTGGCAATTAAAAACATGTTCACCAACATGGGTCCCTAAAGCCCATAAATCAGAAGTCATCTTAGGGCTTTGCAGAGCTGACTTGCTGTTTGGGCTGGGGGAGACTGTTTTGTATTGTGGCTTCAATTTTTCATTCTTGGCCAGGTCCAACATGTGTGATGCTCATTGACAGCTCAGTCTTGTCAGGAGTAAATGTTATTTTCACCCTTGCTTTAAGTGCTTGCTCTCAGAGACAAGGCCTGTTGTGCCAGGCACTGTGCAAATACTTCTGGCTGTGATCTGAACCAAGTCATGGTGAAGTTTTTTACTTGTGACCTTCAAAATCGTCCTGCATAAGAGACACCAAAAGAGCCTTTAACCAGGAATTTTTAATCTCTGATGATCTAATCTATATTCAAGCAGGTGATGTGTGGAAGAAGGGCTCAGATTTATCAGGAGGGCCTAGAGGTGGGACTGCCAGCAAGATTGGATCTTCAAGAGTTACCTTTTTGGGGAAAGAGGGTTTGTTATGCTTGCTTCCTTGACAGGAGAAAGGAAAATAAAAGAATAGGTTTCTTTGGCATTGGATTAAATGACACAAATATCCTCTCATTTCTCAGCCGCAGCGCAGGGGTCCTGCTGTTTGCCAGGGGATGCTCTCCTTCCCAGAGGTTTCTCGAACATGTGAAATGGAGATATGTGTCTCCAAAGATGGACTCAGCAGGCTGTGGCCATGGAAATCCTGCTTTAATCCACAAGGAGAGTCTCCCATCTACCCCTGGTGTTCCTGTGCCCTATGATAAAATGCCATAGTCTGTCCTTACTACTGTTAAAATAACAGAGCAGATGTTAACACTGCTTCGCAGTCACTGTTTTTTCCAGTGTAAAAGCAATTCCAAGAGTTAGTCCCAGCTCCTTGCAGTGGTTTCTCTGTCTGTAGAAGAATTATTGCACTGACATTAGAGCCTGTAGTTCAAACACAAAAGGAGTGGGCACCGTGTCTCTGCATCCAGCGCGTATCTGGAGTGGGAACTCCACTCCTCCTCCTCTTCAGCTCTGCGATGGGTCTGAGTCAGGCCGAGGTCATGCTGCACCGGCGCTGCTCATTTCTTCTCAGGCAGCAAGCCTGGAAGGGCAATGCAGTGCAGTTGGTCACTGACTCCGCCTCACTAGCAGCCACAAGCAGGTTGAGTGTCTTGTCAGGGTGAATAAAGCATGGAGGCTACTCCAGGAAACATCTTTCTGATTTGGAGAGTATGCCATTGGTGGCTGCACGCAGCTTTCTGGCAGCACGTCATGAAGCATCCAGGCAGGCGGAAGTGAAGAAAAAGAAATATGAAAGACCTGACAGCATCTGTGTGTGTGTCATGGAAGCAAAAGAAGCAGGTAAACCTTCAAGTGCTGCAGGAGTCTATCGGTTCAGCTGACATCTCAACTGTCCAGGTTGTTGTCCTGGCCAATGCGACTTGCTCTGAGGTTTTAAGGAACAAAAAAAACCATGCTTTTTTCAGGTTGTGCAATTGCTGTTGGCCATTTCAACAACTGAGCTTCTCTAGTAGCAGAGACAAATCAAATGAGCCAGTCAGGCTCTGTTTGAAAGCTTGTTATGTATGGGGAGGCAAGGAAACGCTTTGTTCCAGTTTTAAGGGTTGCATCTTAATTTGAATTGCCTCCAGACATACCTTTTTGTCTTCCAACCTGCTATGGTGTCCTGTAAGTGATTCAAAGCATGAATGGCTGAAGTGCAGAGCATCTGCTCTGTTCTTCATCATCCTGTAATTGATTAGAAATAATGGCTGTTCACCGTGAAACCCATTTTCTCAGCACATTGAGATAAATCACTACTTAGAAGGGAGGGGAACAGCAACACGTGCTGTTACCGTCTTTGAAGAGCCTTTGAGCAAGTCCTATTTTTTAAGACTGATTCACCTGCAGTCAATTTTTTCCTGTCTCCTGCCCTCCCTGTGCAGCATTTTTTATTTTATAAGGAGCACTGCCCCCTCCTGCCTGTTACTTCTTTCTGAGTGGTGGAAATGCAGCAGGTTTTCCTTAAAAATAAGGTATCTAATAAACCTCTGGGAGCAGGATGGAGTGGTCACATGCGCGTGGAGCTTTTCAGCTGGGTGCGGATCCAAGATCTATAAAGAAAAAGAGAGATCTGGGTTTGCCAGCTGAGGATGTGTCTGGCTTCAGAGGGAGAAACCAAAGAGCAGTTGGGGTCTATCAGCCCAATGGCCCTCGTGGTTGGGGCGAGCAGGTCAGTTGGAAGGACCGACATGGGGTTACTGCTGCCTGGGCATCTGCTTAGCAGAGGAATCAGCTGGCTTGGTGATCTGGAGCCCTGTGCAGGAGGTCCTGCCAGTATTGACCCTGTGCAGAACTGCTCGAGAACCAGTGATTCCCCACAGGGAGCTCCCTGCGGGGGGGGGGGGGGGGGGGGAGACCAGCTGGTGGCTCTCATCTTCATCGAATCTGATAGCATCAGGCCGTGAGGTCCACTGCAATGGTGCAGCAGTGACCTCTGCGGACTGATGCTCGTTAGTGCAAAATCTGGAGCATGCGAGAGCTTCGCAGTGGTTTTGTAGTGTCACAGGCCTTCAGACGGGTGGATGGCCTTTCCAAAGAAGCGTCTTGCTTAATAAAGCCACCATGTGTGCAGGGCAGCCATGGACTGAGACAGCCGTAAGTGGAAATTCATGTTTTCATTTAAAACCTAAAAAAGAAATTAAAAGGTAGTAAATTAAATGAAATTGTGAATTAGTTCCAATTGGAATCATCAAGTTAGAAACCCAAAGGAGAACTGCTTGCTGGCCTATTTGAACTTCATCTGCCATATATTTAGTTTCAAAAGCAATATTAATAATGAGCATCTGAATAACGTGCGTTGTTAGAAGGGAAATGGCCCTCCATCACCTTGGAAGCGGGGTTCCTGCCCTTTTGCCTTCCCTTCTGAGACACACTGCCAGAACAAAGTTAGTCAAAAGCTGAAAAATATTCCAGCTATTTCCGTTTGTCAACTGATGAGATTAATTATTAATTTTCATTAGCGTTGATGATCATAAGGCTTCCACCTGCCCAAAAATCCCCCTCCATGAAGAATCTGGCGTGTCTCAGACAACATATGGGTCGAGGGAGGAAGGTGGTAAGACACAAAGCAACAAGGGAAGGCTGTGGGCAAGGGAAGTTCTCCTGGTAACCGGTTTAGTATGTTTAAAATCAATACAAAAAGGCTGCTTCGATTCCCCATGGCATCCTTCCAAGAGCTGTGTCCCGTTGGTAACGTTTCAGAAACAGACGTTGCAGTTTCTATTGGGATAAAGTCAGGGAGCACAGTACAGTAGCCGGGGAAAGGAGGGGATGACAAATTCCTCTTCCAACTCTGCACTGGAGGATGCAACCCAGTTCCGATCATAACTCCTGCCTTGGTTTGCTCCATCTGTTGTTGCGTTTCTCGTAGAGTAGCTGAAATCTGAGATAGCACCAAACAGAGGCTCAGTGATGGGCTGACAAAAGCTTGCTGCCTCATTAGCCGGGAGAGCGCGGTAGCTGGTCTGGTTGCAAATAACTTTTGCCTGGTCGTTTTGCAGATATCTCGAATGGAGTACGTGCATTCGAAGAACCTCATCTACCGAGATGTCAAGCCAGAAAACTTCCTTATTGGACGGCAAGGCAATAAGAAAGAGCACGTCATTCACATCATAGACTTTGGATTGGCGAAGGAGTACATTGACCCGGAAACCAAAAAACACATACCGTACAGGGAACACAAGAGCTTAACTGGAACGGCGAGATACATGTCCATCAACACACATCTTGGCAAAGGTCTGTGTGGTTGGTGGGAGCTTGCCTCCTTGTAGGCCTCCAATGGTAGCTTGGCTTACGGCTCTCTCGCACCCTTCGAGCTATTTGTAAACCACTTGATGCCGTGATGCTGTTTACAATTGTGAGGCTTTTGGTTTTTCCTCCCCTTTTGAGGAACTGAGACAGCTGAAATGTTGGAAGCCTCGTAATTATAGTTTTTATTTGAAACTAAATAACTGGTAGCAGCCCTGCACTGATAAAAGGCAAGTAGGCGGGTAGTAATTGCCGTACTAAATGATGACCAAATAGATTTTTATAGCACAGCTCTGTACTGGTACCTTCCAGTTTCAGGTGTTAGAGTTGGATGTTCCCTGACCTAATAATTGGTTGGAGAAAATTAGTGATTTAACTAATTTTAAACCTGGCTTTCATCTCCTCTCCTCACTGCCTTCTTTCATACCAGAAAATTACATTTCTGTGGCTGAAAGGCAAAAAACCTTGTTGAATGTTTATATTCACTTAAACTCGTAAGAGCAGTAAGACAATGGAATATTATTTGAGTAGCCTCCCAGCTATGAGATCAAGGCGTCACTGGCTTTCACGTCTCCTGGAGAGCTCGCTCTCTTTGGGGAGTAAGGAGGGATGAGCCCAACTTCTAATTTTGGAAAACCTGGTGAAGAGTCAGGAAGGGATGGAGGAGTGAGAAGCCGCAGTGGGAATGCTTTCGGGAACTGCTGGTGCCAGGGATGTGCTCTGCACGTGGATGTGGAAAGATCTGCTTGTGTTTAAATACACCACGTTCCTTCTTTAGGACCCTTTTCCCTGCAGGTTTTGCAGTTCATGCCATGGCTTGTGCAGGGGAAGAGTCAGTTCTGGGCAGGTGTATTTGAGGTGGGGAAGGATTGCTACCAGCCGTGCGGGGCCTTCTCTGCCCAGAGGGGTCTCATGGGGCTAATGCTTTGCTGTTGAGGCCAGCCCAGGTGGAGTCGGTCTCTTCACGTTTCAGGACTGAGCAAAATAAAGGAGTCTGATAGCAGTTTTTTTGAAAGATGAGTGCACTCAACCATCTTCACGAGAAATTAATCTGCATCATTGCACTAAATTAACCAGGACATCCTCTTTTATTTTTTTTCCTTTTTACACCTGCATCACAGTAACCTGCAGGAACTGTCATCTCAGTTCCCTTCTGCTGAGCATTCTCACCCCCAGCATCTTTGAGGGTTAAATTTGCTGCTGCTTTTGAAGGAGAGCCGTGCTGGGCAAAGCACTGCCTTTTTTTTTCTCTTGCAGATGATGCAGCATCAGGGACAGCTCATGTACAGTTTGTCAGGGCGTTGTGAGCTGCATGACTAGATCTGCTCCGGATTGCGGCTTCGGAGCACATTATCTGCCTGACAGTGGAGATTTGGAGGAGAGGAGGTTGCACCAAATTGGTTTGCAAGCTCAGTGAACCCAAGTCTGCATGATGCAGCCTGGCACAGTGGCAGTCCCATGCTGTTGTGCTCCAGATTTGTTGTTCTGCCTTGTATCATCCCTTGGGTTTTTTTGATACATTTTGGTAGATTATTTTAAGGATGCTTTTTCCTTTGGCTTGAGGCCCTCTTCTTCCCCCTTCATTTATAATCACAACATCTGCATGGCAACAGCAGCAAGTGTTTCACAAAGAAAAGCAGTGCTAGAAGGAGCAATTTTTGATCTGCTCTGATGTGATTAGCTGCGGAAACAATTGGGAAAGGGTTGGCACTGTGCAACATGGTTGTTCCCTGCAGCTGGTTGCAAGCATCCCCTGCCTGTTCCTGTGTAGTTCAGAGGAAATAACATAAACCAGCACCACATCGCAGTCGCACCATTGGTGCTGGCAGTCCAGAGGAGAACTGGGGAACTGCTTTATTCCTCTGTGATTAATATCTCCACCCCTTATCCATTCTATCTAAGGCTGCTCAGTATGTCTTACAGCTCCTGTGTTATCTCATGCCTTCTAGCTGATCTTTTCTTTACGTATTTTATGGGTTTTTGTAACAGGTTCTAGGTATTTTTGCACAAGGTCTGAGCTTCAGACAGCAAGTGAACTTCCCTGGGATAACTTTATCTCAGAAATACCTGTGGCTACTGATCAGATCTCAGATCCATTTCTGCAGCTGCAGCAATAATTTGTCATCTCTTCTGTTCTAGAGCAAAGTCGTCGAGACGACTTGGAAGCCCTCGGCCATATGTTTATGTATTTCCTCCGAGGCAGTCTGCCCTGGCAAGGATTGAAGGTAGGTTTGAGTTTAAAGTTTTGCCCTTTGAAACTTTGTCTGGTCTCTGCCCAGATCAGAATCTGGTGGGGAAACATTTGCAAAATCCAGCCAGGGAGGCTGTCCTGTCCTTTGTGTCCTTGATGTCTAACTACAAGGCATTAGCTTTACCTACAGGAAAGATTTTAAGATAGAGTTATGTTACCTGCCACTTCAGGTTAGCATTAGCTTAGCTGAATTGTACAGCTCTGGAGAGAAGATTCAGCAGGGGCTGATGAGCGGCTGGGACAGGGGCTGTTGAGCTGTTAGAGCAGCTTTGCTGTAATGTGAAGCTGCCCCAAGCTGGAGTGCGACTGCGACACAGCGGTTGTTTATGAAATTCCCGTTACGGCACACAATCCCCCAGCTGCATCTGTGAAACGTGTTTATGGCAGGAGCAGTTTGATGGTTTTAGACATGCAGATGGACTTCAGCTTGAAAAACTGTTTTTCTGGCAGAAGTATTGAGCTTGGCTTCCCTCCAAAGACACTGGACAGTCAGTGCTTAGAAGTTTATGAAATGTCATGTACAGTGTGGAGGGCTGCAAGCAATTGAGTTACAGCAACTGCAGCTAACATCCATCAGCTGAATTAACTAGTAGTAAGTTATTTGGTGGCTCGGAAGCTGTTGGTAGTTGCATCCTCACTTCTCCATCACTTTCCTGATGATTAAGCTACAGTGTTCAACTTTGGAATTGCAGCGAGTGAAGGGATTGAATTTGATCAGGTTAGGAGGAGGTTTATTAATGAAGGCAATAACTCCTGTTAGACCTGTTAGTACTGTTGGAAAAAGGAGACAAGCTTTTGGGCTCGCAAGCTGCTCAGCAGAGTGCTGCTATGGTCAGTGGCAGCAGCTTGCATGATAGACCTTTTTAAGTTGCTTTGTCACCATCTATCCAGAGTTAGTCTCAGCTTAGCCATATCAGATGTGCCAGAAACGTTGACAACTCAAAAGCAAAGAAAGGGATTTTCAAGCATGAAAGTGATTCTGAAAGAAATCGGAATCTCTCCAACTTCAAGTTCACACCTCTGTGTGTGTGTGTTATTCCATAACATGTTTTGTTTCTGGCTTAGTTGTACTCATCTGCTTTAAATTAATCCTGTAAATTGTTCAAAAGTAATTCCAGGTTTAGACAAGACTCTACAAAATTTCCTCAGTTCAGTGCTGAACTTGATAAGATTAGTTGGCTGCTTCTTGAAGTCCTATATTATTCCAGTTCCAGAGCAAGCACAGACTCATCAGCTTCATCTAGAATATGGCATCTTCACTCTACTAGGTTTCCTCAGCTTACGCTTTTGGTCTCTATTGTCAGAGCTAAAATCTTGAGAGAACATCTTACGGTGCTAATTATGCTGCTGGCAGGTCTAATTGACATATTTTGAAATTGAGGCAATAAAACCTGTTCTTAGGGTGCCAACTGGAGCAGAGTCCTCTGCTTCAAGAGGGATATAGGTGGGAAATCTGACTGAAAATTATTTCCTTTTCTTGATGACCAGCTGTTTAATCGGTGCTTTCTAAGTGATAGACACTTTGGGGGTGAAAGGAGAGGTAGTATGGGAGTAGCATGGGATTTGGGAGAAGTGTGACTGATGTAAACTAGTTATCTATGTGGTGGCATTCTATTATACACAGTAAAAACCCAGCATGCCCAAATTACCGTTGCAATTTATCTGCTTTTACAGTCATTTATGAAGGTGTTGAGGTTGCCAACGGCTCTAAGCCTAGGACTGGTGTGCAGGCATAGTATATGCAGCTTTATTTTCTTGTCCCATGAAAGCTTCCCTATACAGTCCTTAGGACTGGGCTGGTAAGAAATTAGCCTTGTAAGACACTAACAAGTGTCCTTCCTTAGAAGTACCGAAGGTGTTTTGAATATGTCCTCAGTCATTCTTTGCTGATAGCATGTAAAATGTATAGTGAGAATTACAACAGGGTAGGAGAGTATTCCTGCTAGTGTAGTCTAGGATGCAGTTCAGTTACAAGTAACATCTTCTGATACCACCCAGAATCGGTATTAAATACCTTGTTTTTCTTCCCATACAGCATGTCGTTTATCACATGGTTGAACTCTTTCTCCACAACTGTTTTGTCTTTGTGCGCTACAGGCTGACACCTTAAAAGAGAGGTATCAGAAGATTGGGGACACAAAGAGAAACACTCCGGTTGAAGTTCTCTGTGAGAACTTTCCAGGTAAAGCCCTGATGGGAACATGTGAGCACAGTTGGAGGTAGACATACCTTGTTAAATATGATGATTCTGAGCTCCTCTGGCAGAAAGTATTTGGATGATGTGTATCCATTCAGTTGTTTCTCAAGCTGGCAGACAAGTGGAGCTGCCGCTATAAATTAGCGGGGCCTGAGGACTTGTGGCTGTTGCTTAAAATGAGCATAACTCTTCTCATCAAGGAGGTTGGACGATGCTCAAGTGCCACATGTTCCTGCTTTGCTTCTTGGCTTCCTTCCAAAAGAGGGCTTCCTTATTTCCCCTCTCTCAAGTGACCGTGTTGGATCTACTGTGTTAATTCTTTCCCAAATGGAAGATTTTACAGGTGTTAAAATTGTAGGTGGCCAGCATAGAAGATGGGATGGTGTGTCTGTCCTTGAATTTCACCTTCTGACAGCAGTTTTAAGGAGAGCATTACTAAAGATGTGCTTCTAGCCAAGCCCAACACCTTTTCTCCAGTTAAACAAAAGTCCACCTTGGAGCTAGGAAAGCAGAGTACAAAGTTAAAGCCCTGCCCAGGTACCCTGTGGCCTTCACAGACTGGGGTTTTTTGGGTGTTTTTTGAAATCCTGACACCAGGGAGAGCACCCAGGTCCCCATGATCAGCCCCATTCCTGTAGGAGCCGTTGTGTCACATGGCTCTTTACCAGTGTGATGAGCAGCAAGCCTGGAAGGGGATCGTTGTTCACTCAAGTCATGCTAGTTCTGCAGACGTATTTGCATCCAAAATCCACCCAGTTCCAAGCAGAACAGCTTCAGGTTGGCTGTTCTCATCCTTTTCCCCAATACTCCTTCTTCAGAGCTCAGCCATACCTGCAGGTCTGGGCTGAAGGGAGATAAGAACTTATTTTTATTCCTTGCTCACCTGAAACCTGTTGGTCCTCCACCTGTCAGATACTAGCAGGAAGAAGGGATTACCTTTCTTCTCCTCCTTTCTTTCCTCTTTTACCTCCATGTGGCATGCAAGCTGCAAGCCACAGACAGAGTTAAGTATCGATAAGCAATGCTGTTCTTATTTTCATTAGCTAAAGGCAAAAACCATGCTGGTGTTATCAGTCATACTGCAGCGCACAGACCCATGCCTCGTACTGAGCTCTGCTCAAACATCCTACCTTGGCTTAGGTGTGAGCCACGGGAGAGCTGGGAAGGGGCAGGACATGAGTTACCAGGGCTCAGTTCTCTGTGCACACAAAGTATGACCCAGATGCAGGAAAGCAGTTGATTAGCTTAACACCAAACACTCTTCTGTGTGCACCAGGTAAATTAACATTGGAGCCTCCCCTTCAAAGTCTTGTTTTGAATATTTGAGGCTATGACTGATGTAGTGACATTGAGCAGCACAGTGCTCTGGGCAGCCAGATCCTAGCTGTTGCTGGAGCTCAGGGATGCTACGGGGTGCCCACCAACATCTCCTCTTTCCTTCCCCAGATGAAATTGCTGTGGCTATTTTAAATGTCTGTGTGAGCGGACATACATGTGAGCATCCTGTTGGCAGGTTCAGTGCATTGGCATTTATTGTATAGTGCGTTTTAGTATTTGTTTTTATACAAATGGATAGAATAAAAGTAGCTGTGGAACTCAGATTTGAGGTGGAGCAGCAGCTCTCTGGAGCTCTCCATCTTTGCTTGAGAAGTGTTTGAATTGATTTGCATTGTGGACTATTACTAAAAACCACTACTTTTATAGGAAAAGCCAGAGATAGCACCAGCAGCCCAGACAATTTTCTCACAGTGTGATGCTCAACGCTAAAACACAGACCTTGGTTTATAACAACTCATTCAGAAGATTCAGAATAAAAGCCAACTTTTATTAGACTTTGGGCAGGGCAGGAGGGCTCCGGAAAGCTGAGTGAAATTCACCTAGCAATAAAAGACTGTGGAGTAGGTCACTGAGGGTGAAGGCTTGTTGGATATCCTCAGCTTCTGTCAATCCGCATGGCTCAGCTGAACTTAGCGGAGCCTGGACAACTCGCATCACTGTTGATCTGGCCCTCAGCTCAACTTTGAGCTCCAACTTTGAGCCTAGTGCCATGGGAAAGCCTTGTTGGAGTTAATTGAAAAGCATATTTCCAGCGTGTTTGTCGGCTTTGAGAGGCTTCTAAGTGACGGAGCTCATGTGCAAGCAGAACTGACGCTGCTGCTTTTTTCCCCTTTTCCAACAGAGGAGATGGCCACATACCTCCGTTATGTTCGGCGATTAGACTTCTTTGAGAGACCAGACTACGATTATTTACGAACCATTTTCACAGAGCTGTTTGAAAAGAAAGGCTACACCTTTGACTACGCCTATGACTGGGTCGGCAGGCCAATTGTAAGTTGTCCCTGCAGAATGCAGTGCCTTTGCCTTGCCTTCCAGCTGCTGCTTCCCCACCATCTGGCTCTTTGTTCCTGATAATCCCAGTTAATGCCAGTGAGCTTAGGAGCAAATCTTTCACTTCTGTTCTCTAGCTAACATGGGCTCAACATAGTGAGATGTCCTGACGTTGTGTGCAGGGGGTTCTTGCAGTGCCTTGAAGTTTCCCTAAGGGGCAGAAGGCCCCTTCCCACCTCTTTGGCCTTGCCCTGATGGGGCACTCAAAACCTGGCTTTCCACTTGTGGCAATGGACATGACTAGACTTAATTTCCTCTAGACTAGCACAGGATTTGAGACCAGTATCTAAAGACATCCCTCTTAAAGCGGGAAGAGCATACTTGCTACCTCACCATTGAATGGAGGAAGACCTCTATAGTGGTCGAGTTCTCATCAGGATGTACAGGAGATCTAGGCAGGGCTCTGATGGATGCTCAGTGAATAGTAACAGCAAACCAGTTCTGAGCTCAAAAGATCTTGGGGCTTACCCTATTCCGGAGGCTGAACCAGCTCTTTATAGCTCATGGCAAGGAAATGTGGGAGTAACCAAGCTCCATTTAGCAGATCCAAGACACCAGATGGACCATAGTTGTGATCTCATTGCGTTGCTTCTATTGTCAAAAGCCATTTACACTCAAGAAGACCTTGGCCAAAAGATGTGTCATGGGGAAATCTGATAGAAAAGTCTAAAGCTCATCCACTGGCTGCCTGCCGCTTGTGTTTTGTGTCATTCTGCTGATAGCCTTCTTGCTAATGGCCAGTCACCACACGCCAGTCACACACAATGGCAAAAGCATCTGTCAATTAATTGTCACTGGTGCCAGATCAAACTTGGTACCTTTGCAGGTGATTTACCGTCCCAACTATATTTAGCATTACCAAGGTTTACTGTGCCCAAACCAGTTCATAAGAAATCATTCCCTTTGTGAATCATGACTTTTCTCCTCATTTTTGTTTAATTACAAAGGCAATTGATAAAAAGCACCTTGTAAGACAAGCATGCTATTGCTGACAACTGCAGTTGTTGCTATGGAGATTTTGATGTTGTGAGCAGGGATTAGGGCTTTGGTGAGAATAAAGCAGATGAAGCTTTAATTTTAACATGTCCTGTTTCTATGCAAGCCTGATTTTTAAAAGTGGCAAGACGATGAAATGAGGAAAACAAGTCTATATTTTCAGTTGTGATAATCCTATGTGAGACACATTAGGTGTGATCTGACACTGATAGAGATACCTAACTATATCTTCTTAATTAATTTTTATACAAGATGTTCAGTGCTGGTGGCCAGCAGCAAATCACATATCCATCAAATCACAGGGATTTTATAGCCCTGGCTGTAGTTTTCCTTGGTTATTGTCAGTACCTTTGGGCAGTGTTTTGATGTTTTCCTGCTTCTACCTGATGGGAGCTAGCCTGTCAAGTTAGGTTTGTGCATGCATGTGTTGAGAGAGAGGCATCCTCAGCATTGGCTTCATCCTAACGAACACCTTGTTTTCCAGCCTACTCCAGTGGGATCTGTTCACGTAGATTCTGGGACGTCCGCAGTAACAAGAGACAGCCACGTCCATAGGGATCGACCATCACAGCAGGCCCTTCGCAATCAGGTGCGTTGCTCACAACTGCTTCGGCAGTGCCACATTGTTTGCCACCTCTCTGAATTCCTCTTGGACCGGAGAAGCAGAAACTGTATGCCGTTAGAGGTGGCTGTGGCTGATTCTTGCCTTGGTTGTGGCAAGCACAATTCCTGCTTAATTTAGAGATTGTGATTTGAGCAGAATTTTGCCAAAGCAACAGGTGCTGAAATACTGTATTGGCCAGTAGAATTCTTCAGGATCGGGAACCAAGTGGAGTACAATTTGGAATGGGTCGTTTTTTCTGTAGTTTGTGGGTAAGCTGTTTAACTCACCTACCTAGCCTGGTCCGACTATCTGACCTACCTGGCCAACCATGTTCTTCTGGGTGCTTTTACTCATAGCACGTGGACCGTGGAGTAGACCAACAGTTGTGGCAATGGCAGCCTGCCCCCAGGTGCTCTCCTCCCATGGACCATGCGGCTGCAATAAGGATATGCATGTCCTGTGTACGTGCAATATATCCTTCTCAGGGCGTCCGGTTCACAGCGTGAGTGTTGCAGAGCATAAAGGTCTGCCAGGGTAGGGTCCCTTGGGGAGGCTGGGCATCATGGTCCAGATGAACTGCCAGTTTTTTTAATTTGAATTTCCACATTTTTTCCTTTCTAGTTGTAATATTTTGTTGGTGTTGAGAGTTTGGATTTTCTGTATTAACAGAACTGATCAGAAGTTCAGTAGATCTCCAACTACCGGCTCCTAGCTAGAGCTGTTGGTGCTCTTACTTCCCAGTGAGTGGTTCTGGGCTCGCTCTGCTCCTCTAACCGCTGTGTGCCGTTCTAGCTCCTCATCTGCCGTCTCTGCTCCCACTCAGCTCGCACAAGCTGGGGTTTGTGGGTGCAGAATCAAGTCTGAGATGTAATAACCTATCTGGGCTCAGCTTTCCTTGTTCCATGCAGCTGGGCTCTGAATGGTAGAGCCGCTAATGTAGACTAGAATCCATCTAAAGCTGTCAGCTACAATCAGGATGAATACCCCTCGTTAGAAGTGCTGCTTGCAGGAAGCTGGATTGTTTGAAGCACATGTGCAGTACTGTATTTATGCATGCTGATTAGTGTGGACTGGTTTGTGAGTACTAGTAAAATAATCTGCTTTAATATATTGCCTGATTAATGCATTAACCCCCCTCTTTTGGGTGGCAGTCTCTAGTTGTCTGCTTTGACAACAGACCGTCGCGCTGTGTACGTATGAGGCATCTTGTTTTCTTTAACGGACAATGACGCCTGGCTTCATTTTCAAGCACATTAGTTCACAAATTACAGTACAGAGCCCAAAGAAATCTGTCCTATTCCCAAAATATTATGCAGGCAGCCTTCAGTCCTCATTCTTCTGAGCCTATCAAATAGTCTTGATGCTGTATTGCATGGCAGCTTTTGTAATTTTTTTTTTAACCTAACCATTACTTAGGATGCTGAATAATTTAATATTCCCAATATGCAGGGAAAATCAGTTTCTTCTTGCCAAAACATAAACAACTCTATTCCAAGGGATGTTCCTTTTAAGTGCTGAGCAAATGATTTCTCTAAAGGAAAAAGAAAAAATAAACGTCTAGAGCAGTGAATTGGAGGCATGGGTTTGGGTCAAGTGAGTGCCTTGATCTCCAGATTTTACTGCCTTATTTTTGTTCCCAGGTATAATAACTGCAGATTCTCTTTTATTTGGTTTCCCAGTTAAGACACTGATGAGAGAGTGATCTCCTTCTTGTAGCCTTTCCTTCTAGGAAGTGCAGATACTTACTGTCCATCAAAGATGGGTGAGCCCTGCCCCCTGTCTTTAGATGCCAGTCTCGTCTTGCAGTTTGGTAGCTGGTAGGAAGGTGATGAGTGTTGATGGGAACTTGATGCTCTCAGATTTCACAGGCATCACTTCCTCAGTGTCCCTGCTTGGGTTGCGTTTTGTGCGGCTCAGCTCAAACCTACTTCAGAACCAGTTTGTCACATACTTGGCTGTAGAGCTAAAAGAGAAATACGTGGCTCATGTGGCTTCTAGAGCCTTTCCTGCAAAGGGAAAAACAGCAAATGTTTTACAAAATGCCAGGAGGCTTCTTTTTTTATTCTGCTTCCCTTTGCATGTCATCCTGTTCTAGCTGAGTGACAATTTACTCGTTACCATTGAAGTTTATTCAAAGATTTCTGGAGTCTTTCTCCTGTAGGGAGCTGCTTGTGGACCTTCCCTTCCCCTTCTCCTTCCCCTTCCCCTTCCCCTTCTCCTTCCCCTTCCCCTTCCCCTTCCCTTTCCCTTTCCCTTTTTTTTTTCTTTTCTTTTTTCTTTTTTTTTACAGTGACACTGAGCCCTGTGGCTTCTCTCTTGCTAAGACCAGGGCTTGGGCTCATCATCCATGGAGTAACACAAAGCAATGCTGGGGAAAGGCAGGACCTTTGGTTAGCTCCTTCAGCTTCACTGCTGATAACCTGGTGGTTATTCACTTGAGCCCCTTGTTTCCCAGCCAGGTCCATGGTGCCTCTGTTCCGCATCCCTCCTGCCAGGTGCTTGTGCGCTGGGGGGACTCTGCTTCTCTGCCCTCTCTTCTTTCAAATTTGTGCTTCACCTTTGAAACATTTGCTTAATTTTTTTTTTTTTTTACGGAGTCCAGAGAGACACCTTTTAAATGTGTCCCATCGGTCACTTCAGGCTTGACTACATACTCTGCTGTTGGCCTGAGGCCAGCTCAGATCTACCTGTTCGTCATACACTTCCTGGTGTTTGGGAAGTTCCTCCAGCTGGTCAGTTGGGTTTAGGTGCACTGAGATTTTCCTGGGTCTTAGGTGAATGCCGGATGTGTTGTCATCAAAGCTGAGAGACCTGTGAGGAGCTTCACATGCAAGTGCAAAGTCATTCTTCTACTAAAACAAATAAAATTCTAATAATTTAATTGCTTAAAGTTTGCATCTGTTGGGGATGAAGAAGAAACTATTAGCGAAAGTTTCTTATTTACTTTTCTGCAGAAAACCAAAAAGCCACCAACCCTCTCTCCAGTCAAGCAGGTGTGGTGGATGTTTCCTTCTGCACTGTACAAGGTGAATCAGTGTGTGGAACTGGTTTTTTAATGAAATAAAATGTGGCTTTGTTTTATGTTGCAAATTTGAGTTAAAAAATACGTATTTTAGGGAGGTCGAGCTTGTGTATCCAATCTTGCTGCCATGCCAAGTGCTCTGGTGTGTGTGACCTGACAGACGTAGTTAGACATACTGTCAGTGTGTTTATTTCTATGCTGAAACCCATGGAAATGAAGCTGTGTAAAGAAATAACTTCCTGAATAGATCTGAGCTTTCTCTTCGTTTAGCAGCTAGAGGAGAAGAAATCCACTCCTGCAGTGGATTACTGCAAACACCGCTGAAGTAAAGTATGAGGTGCACTTGGTAAAGACAGATTTTAGCCTAGCTAAAAGTTTAAATGCCTTGCTTTTTGCAAAGAAACTAACTCACTAACAAAGACCCTTTTATTTCTTCCCCTCATTCACCTTTTGCCCTCTCTTCTGTTTCTCTCGTGCTTCTGAACTTGTGAGCAGGCGTCATCAGATCGCCGAGGGGAGTGGGAGATCCAGCCAAGCCGGCAGACGAATACCTCGTACTTGACGTCTCACTTGGCTGCAGATCGGCATGGAGGATCAGTACAGGTACATCTTCCTCCTGATGTGGACAGCCTTGGTGCAAGAATTTGTGTTAAATCCTCTGAATTCTCCTCAAATTACACTAACATCGTGGTCAGGAGAATGATTTCACAGGCCGGTTTGGTCCTGTCTTGTACATAACACTCAAGCCATGGTTTTGTGGGACCCAGGCTGTGAGGCCAACATCCTTGCTGTTACCGTTTCAACAAAGGTTTTCCTCTGAGAGCTATTTTGAACTCAGATTTGTCAAACTAAACCCAGAAAGGAGTGTATATTAGCAGGTTCGGTCTATAAAGCACCCCTCTATCCCCACCTTGGGGATGCTCTTAGGTAGTAAGAAGCAGCTGAAATAGGGTTTGTTGCATATAAACCTCACAAATGTTAGGAAAATAGTTGAGCTGTTCCAGTTCAGGCTTGATAGGCGAGGTTCTGGTCAAATTCCTGCTGCCTATTGGAAATCTAGGGGTGTCAGGCTGGAGAAATGCACAGCGGGTGGCTGGCGCAAGTACGCTGTTACAGCCACTTCTCCCTCTGGATGGAGGGGAGACAGGCTGAGCTGTCGCTGCAGTTGCAGGGTGTGGTGACCCTGTTCTCCTGCTCCCCGGTGCATTTGCATTTTAGTTTTGGATCCAGCGGCAGACCAGCATGAGTGTAAGGGCACGGTGGCTGCAAGTTGGATCTCTGGGCAATTGCACTGGGGAAGGTGGCTGAGCAGAGGGTGCACGACAGTGCCAGACAGCATTAAAGTGGCACTACAGCTCAGTTTTTAAATTCCTGAAAAGACCACTTCTGTTTATGAAACCGTACCTGCCTCTGGTTGTCACTCAGGCTCACTAAGGGAGTTTCTTGCACTACTGCCAGAGTAAGATGGCTGGACGTGCTAGAGAGAAGATGCAAGAGTCATTCAAGCGAACAAGAACTGTCTGATGTTGCTGGCAAGGTGAACTCTTTGGCTGAGGTTTGCCTGCAAGAACTGGCTCTAGTGCCAGACACAATACTTTGAAAATTGGCTCTGGTGAAATGGGGATTAGTGCCTGGAGTGGGACAGAGCTGAGCTGAGGAGACGGGAAGCACAGGGTGCCCCTAAGTGAAATGCAGATTAGGTGGAAATCTTTACTTATTCCTGATACTTGGTTGAATTCAATGATTGTTTGGCTTGATTAGTCACATTCCTGTTTTCATTTAAATATTTTTTTCTGAGTAGCAGAGAAATTGGATGGTAATGAGGAACTCATGTGTGTACAGCTTTGATCTCAGGCATGAGCAGACAATAAACTGGAGAAGTGTTCATGGTCAGGTTGGACGAGGTTTTGAGCAACCTGATCTAGTGAAAGATGTCCCTGCCCACGGCAGGGGCTTGGACTAGATGATCTGTAATAGTCTTTTCTGACCCAAACCATTGTGTGATTCTATGAATTCAGCATTCCATAAGTACAGAGTAGGTGTTTTTATTCATATTTTTTTATGTAAGGGGAATAGTTTCCTTGCGCAAAGGCAGCATGAGCTGTGTCTCCCCATGAACAGTGCTTTGCCGGAGTAGCTACAGCAATAAGGCGGTCCTAGTCTGAATTTGACCAGGAGGGTTGCCTACCTGAGCAGTTTACAAGCCTGTATGTGTCACCATAAACATTAAAATTCTGCTTATCTGCAGCCGAGAACAGGAAATCTTCTGCTGTGCATGGCTGCTGGGCTGCAGATGCTTAAATTATTTCTCAACAGATGCCCCAGCTCATGCTGAACCCTTGGGAGGTCGGTAGCTTCAAGTGGCCCTTTCCTTTAAGGCAACAGTTGAATTTGCTACATCAAAATGAAGTGGCGGCACGTGAAAAAAGGAGGAAAATCAAAGCCTTTTGTAAAATGAAATTTAACAAGTAGCTGAAGAAAGTGTGGGAAGATCACTGGGAATAGCACAATTAAGTGGTAGTGTTTTGCAAAGTTGTGTGGGAAGTGTGAGGGTCTGGAGAACCTGGGTGGGCCTACTGTGTGATGGGTGGGATGTGAAGAGCACCCAAGGGGTTGTCACTCGAGGAGAGCTCTGAAAACGCCATGAGCTGAGTCCTGACCTGTCTTGGTGGAGACTGACCACGGGACCTGGTCTGCAGAAACAGCAGTGGCTGGTAGAACTTAAGTATTCAAACCAACCATGGATAGATGGCACTTAATAGTGAGGGGACATCTGCTTCAGTGGCTTCCTTCCCTTCACCTCTGTGGTTAGGTCATCCAGAGCCACCAGAAATACTGGGTAGCACCTTGACCCCACCCCAGGCAATACCTCCTTTTACCTTGTAGAAAGCTGAAGAGGTGGAGTGGGAGGGGAACCATGCATCATTACAGCTCTGGACCCAGGAGCAGCTCCAGGTGTTCACAGCAACACACAGGAGCCTGTCCTAACTTCCAGATGGAGTGCGGAAGGGCCAGCCAGACTTCGGCCCCATACAGGCTTTTTTGGCAGTTGTTGTGGCAATAAAGCGATGATAAATTATCCAGAAAATTATGTGCTCTCCTGCCAAATGCAGAGCTGCTGGCAGCTGGGGATCTGGATGGTCATCCCTATAATGGAAATGCCAAAGTAAGCCACTATGTCAGCTGTGAAGCAAAAAGAGATGAGAGACCGTATCAGTAGCTTTCGGGTGAGGACATAATTCCAGAAACTGGCTGTGTAAGGCTGTGTGGCGGCTCTGGAATGACTTCTTCCCAAGGTACTGGCAGGCAAGAGGACTGAGTCACTCACCTGTAAAGGTGTCAGGAGAAAACAATCTACATAATACATTTTCTTTGTGCGTATAGGGCTGTCAGTTAGTCTTCACGCTAGTGGCTCTGCCTCCCAAAGTGGCGTAGCCTCCCAAAGACACAAGACCTGTGCTGGGCACAGGAGTGTGAATTAGTAACACAGACGCAGTCCCCTGCCTGCTGTGCTGCTCAGGATGGACCAGCTGGTCTCGTCAAACCAAGCACATGATTCAAAGGCAACCAAGGAATCTGAGAGCCTGCTAAGAGGGTGCAAAGAGACAGGAGCAAATGGAAGTTATTCTGCAGATTTCCCATTCCCACAGCATCGCTTGTCCAGGTGGGTGGAGATGCGTCGCGTGCAAAGGGGCTTCGTTAACGGGGCATTTGTTTGTGTTTCAGGTGGTTAGCTCGACCAACGGGGAGCTGAACGTGGATGACCCAACAGGGGCACACTCCAACGCACCAATAACAGCGCAGGCGGAGGTGGAGGTGGTGGAGGAAGCTAAGTACGTTTGCTTTACAACCAGGCTTTCCACTGGTGTGGTCATTAATCCTCCTCCTGGGAAACAAGTGGGGATGTTTACCCGTGATGAAGTACTCGATGCTCGTGTCCCATGCCCTTTTCCTTGCATATTGCTGCTTTTGTGCATGGTGCCTTCAGTGCTGCTGCTGCTGCTGCTTCTTTTTTACACTTGTCATGGCTGAAGAACGTAACTCTTACTCAGAGCATGTATTGCGAGATAGACAGTAGCACAAATACCAAAATAACATGAATTGATTTCAGGAATCCCAGTGAGCGTCCCCTGTTCCAAAAGGAGAACGCGCTGTACTCTCATGCTGAGAGTGTAGGAGTAGCTTGAGCGCAGCTCAGTGAAGAGATTGTTGCTCTGAAAGTTAATGCTTTATTTCTGGCTGCAAGAAGTGGATGCCAGGTATCCAGAACGGTCCTAAAGTAACTCCTGCAGGGACGGGTAGTTCTGTCTGTGAATTCTCTTGGTCCAGCCCAATGGCAGCCGAGTGAGAGAAACCAGAAGCAGCCCTCCCGCTTGTGGGGAAGAACATGCTCCCTCTGAGCTGACGTCTCCTCTGTAGCTTGTGGTCAAGAGTGAGAACTGATGTACAAAGTCACTGCTTGGAGCATTTTGGCCTCCTTCATACACGTGCTGCATCCGGCACCATCATGTCACTTTTTGCACAATCCTCAACATGGGACCTTCTCACTGCCTCTGAACTAGACCAGGACCTAGCAGGTCACGGTGTAATCCTGACACTCCCCATGCGAGGAGTAAATAGGCCCCGGGGCTGCCTTTGAACTGGTTGGCACTGTGACATTGCCCAGCTGCCTGGTTATAATTTGACTGTGTGACATCGGTGTCGCTTGTCCCACCTTGTTTGTCTCAGCCTTTGTGGGAACTTCTCTTAGGAATGGTTTGTGGGAGGGTGAAGAGGAAAACTGGCAGGCATGAAAAAGGGTGTGTTGATGGAAAAGGTCCCTAGGTGTGCATCAGTCTGAAGCCAGTGCTGGTTGTCCTGAAGGTCTTCTGCTGTTTGTTCCTCTGTCCTTTGGGAAGCACTTGTGCGTGACCTTGCTCACTGGTAGCTGGCCTGGGCGTGAACCTGGCAGCAACGCGCCTGAGCACGAGCGATACACTTTCTTCTCCCAGCCAAAGGAACGAGCCTTGGTTTTGGTGCAGGCTCCTCATCAAGTAGGGCGGGGTGGGGGAGATCTTGAGGTGCAACTTGCGGATTGGGCAATATTCCTCTTAGATATGGGTAACGTGGCCTGCAGAGACCACCAGTTTGGCGTCACAGGCTCTTGTTGTGGTCAGACCGAGGAGGGTCCCCCTGGGCACATGGCTTGGGGTTGCCCCTAGGAAGGATGGGGCAAATTGCCACCCTTCACAGTTCTCGATACAACAACCCAATGCAAGGAAGAGCCAGCTTGTAAGATGGGGCCACCTTCAGCCTGTTTCTGCAGCAAGGCCAGGGTCCAGACCCCACACCCGCGTACAGGGGAGATGTCAAGACAGGTTAAAAGGAGCGTGCGAGGGCTGTGCTGCCCAAGCTGTGTCTCGCGACATGTGGAGCTGTTCTGTCTCCCTCCAGCCCTTGTTCGTGTGGTCCCAAATTGGTTTTGGAGGTGCTGGGAAGCAGAGCATGGGCTGCTTTGCACTGACAGGTTTGGGGTATCTTGTAATTCCCAAGCGTAGTCCGCTTCATTCCTCTTGCCCGCAGGGAGGGCTGGCTTCATCTTCCCTTGCATCCGTGATCATAAATCCCCTCAGATACATGTGGAGGGCAAAGGACTTTGGGATTCTGCTCTGCAGTAAAGTGGGCCAGAAAGAGCTAGAAGGAGCTGGAGCTGGGGCTCCGTGTGTTGAGACAAGATGCACTAGCAGAAAGGTCTTTCCCTGGCACTCCCAGCAGGCAGAGAAGCTGTGCAAATGCTTCTGCTTTGGGGTACACTGGAGATAAGCTCCTGATCCCGGCCGTGGGTTTCACTGAAGGGCAGGTCCCAGGCATAGATCCATGAGCTGGCCCTTCTGCCGCTGGAGCTGCGGAGGACAAGAGCAGATTCCTCTCCCAGTGGCCCTGAGCCCCCTTCTGATCCCAGCCCCAGATAAGAACCTTGTGGGGCCGGTGCCTTCATGGAAAATAGGGGGTGTTTGTCAGAGGCCTCAAGACCCTGGAAAACATGGCAGATCTCAGCAGCGCCACGGCAAGGGCAGAGGTGGTATGAGGGCTGGGGGCGGGCGGCGGGCAGGCATGGTGTGTGTCTGCCGGTCTGCACTGCATGTTTGCATGGCTGCAGTGACATGCTTTCATCCCACCTCTGTGAACTAATTGCTCTTTCTTCCTTTCTGTGTTTTTTCTCTACACTCTCTGTAGCTGCCTGAAAATGCTCAACTTGTGGTGAGTCCCTCTCTCCAGTCCACATGCAAGGGGGAGCGGACCAGACTAGACTGGGGTTGGCAAAATCAAACCGACCAAACCCTAAAAAGGCACAAAGTCAAAGCCAACCCAGCGCTGTTTTGATTTTAGGACCGTGCTGAGGACCACATGCAATATTGGGGAGGGTGTGGGCTATGTCTGAGTGGCCGCATTAGGCCGAGCAATTCAGCTGATCTCTGAACTGACGGATGCAAAAGATGGATTTTAATCCTTTTCTATTCGGCTTACCATCTCCCCCAAACTGTTAACATCTGTGAGCAGATGATGTCTAATGGAGTTGGGCAGAGTCGGGACCAGGCTTGCCGAGCGCCTTGCAGGAATTCCTCACGCAGACGGTTACAAAGGGAAAACCCTGCACTGGGTATCGAGGGGAGGGGGCCAGTCGCTTCCTCAGAAAGTTTCCTCTGAAGAAGCACGGGCCAGGGCCTGGATCGTTAGAGAGGATGGAAGGACGCGGCCGTGGAGTCCTCATCAGTGACAGAGCCCCAGCTAGAGCCCTTGCTTGGAGAGGGTGGGTGGGAGATGGCTCCTTTCCAAAAACACTGCAGCTGCCAGCTGAGGGTGCAAGTGAACTGGCTTCTCCAGGAAAGACGGGGCAGAGGGGTTGGGATTAGCGTCGGTCCAAGCCCAGCTCAGGCAAATGTACAGCTTTATCAGGGTTTTGAAGCCGCAGCTGTAGTGTGTCCTTCAAGGTGTCCCGTGGAGGTTTTCCCTCCGTCCCTTGCCCCCTGGGGAATCCACATAGCCAGTGAGCGGGGGACCAAGCGGAGACTCGGATGAGGAGTTTGTAGGTCCCAGGGAGGGCTTGATGGGTGGGAATCACTATGGAGCGAGGTGACAAAGCCTGTGTGCAGCGAGGAATGTCCTTGTTGGATGGGAGACTGACCGCCTCTGCCCTGCTCTCCACAGGCATTGCCTCCAATACCTCTGGCATCTCTGGCTTCTCTGTATGTCATAGTCTGGGGCTGTTCTCTTGGGCATTGTCTGCATGCAGAGAGATCACGTTCTGTAATTGTCAGCCTGCCTTATTCTTTTATTTTGGTGTTTTGCCTCTGCCTGTCTGAACTGCCAGGACTTCCTTTCCTGAACCCTTCCCTGGACCTCTGAGTAACAGCCTAAAAAGACAGTCACAAGGAAAGACAGCCAGAAGTCAGTCAGTTCCCTTTGTTCGGTGCCCAAGGAAATGAGTGCTGCTCAGCCCTCTTCTTCCCTTACCCACTGCATGCAAAATCATAACTCATGCATTTTCCATCCTCTCTCCCCATAACATCACCCTCCCCTTACTCACCATTGCCCAAGTCATGAAGGGAGGTGGCTGCTGTGGGAGAGAAATACTGCAACAGGTTAAAGCAGGAGAGGGTGGCAGATGGCCTGGGATGATAAAATGCAAGACCAGTCCTGGGGTGAGGGGGTGAGAGTGCCAGCCGTGTGCAGGAGCCTGGGCTGGGTGGTGCTTCAGAGTACAGGCTGCAAACGTCAGGCGAGGTGGGTAGTGGTGGAGTCGTCATAGGTCGCTCTAAGCCCGTGTTCCCGCAAGAACAAGTGTTTTGCGTTTTCTCTCGGCTCACCTCCAAACTGGGCCTGTTTAGGAACCTAAAGACAAATTGTAGACGTTAAACTTCCCCTGGCCATTCGTCCATGCAGGCCAGAGGGACACGTGGTGGGAGGTGGCCCTCCTCTTGCTGTGGCTGTTTGAGCTCTCCATGTTGTAGGGGATTTTGGTCTCCCCAGCAGACAATCTGTGCTGGCAGGTGTGGCTCATGGCGGGGTGGTGGTCACCCATCGCTTTTGCACCCCGTAGTAAGGCTCGGGCATCAGGGGGCAAGCACCTTCTGGGGTGCAAGTGACAATGAATCTGTTCCTCCAGCTCTGAGAGGATAGAAGTGCAATTCCGGCATTTCAGAGCCATGAAAGACCCAACGGAAAATAATTTTGAGCAGTTGTTATGGTGTTTTTGAATGCTTTTTGTCTGGCTGTTGGTAAAAGATGCTTGTAGGAAAAAATGGTCTTTGCATACTCACATTCACTCTTCCTGCTTAGTCAGGCATCCCTTCCACCAGCCTGAAGAAGTAGTCTTTCAGCATCACCCGGGCTTCTCTGGAGATGGCTGTAATGGCAGAATGAGAAAGACATGTAGCTCAGGAGCAGAACTCGCACAGAACAACCACCTTTCTTCTGTGCAGAGGATTCCTGACAGTGGGCTGAGGGTAGAAAGGGAGATACGCCATAAACAGCGAGTGATTCTGTAGGAAGCCAGCAGGACTAGAAAACCTGGGCAGCTGCTCTTGGTGTACCCCACAAGTGAAACCACCACTCGTCACGGTTCAGCTGCGATGGGCGTTTTTCTCCCCACCTCAGCCTCCACTATCCATCCTTCTTGCTTCCCCTAATCCCCGGGGCGCTCCGCACCTCCCTCGCATCGGATGGGGGAAGAAGCAGGGGTTCTGCATATCGGCACTGAATGATTTATCCAAGGTGGAAGCTCTGGTTATCGTGAAAGGTTCAGTAAAGAAAGCTGGTCCCTGAGCTGAGATCTCTTTGGGACTTGTCTTTTTAGTGAACCGTGGTGAAAACCGTGTGTCTCGTACCTGGGAAGAGCAGCCAGGGCTCGCTGTCCCAGTCCGCTTCCTCCGGGATTTGGACAGAGGGAGCGGAACATCTTGGATCCTTGTTTTACTGCTTTCCCAGATGGAAAAAATTGCCCTCCTTGTGTTCCTGCCCCAGTCGAGCCTCAGGAGGGAGACAGCCCAGCTCCCAGCGCTGAGGGGCTGCGTCCCGCTGTCGCCCACAGCCTTGGGGTGGCAGGACCCCCCCAGCGTGTGGCTACTTGCCGTTGCTGGTCCACCAGTCCAGGCTGGTGGCGTCAACCATCCACCAGCACCTGCCGACCGTCCTGCAGGATAGCAGGTCTGTCTGGGCCTTGGGCCGGGCGCGCAGAGGTGCTGTTGCATGCGGCTGAGTGGAGGGAAGCCTGGGGTGGCGGGGGACCTTCCCAGGGTGCCGGGCGCGGGGCTAACTTGCCTTGTCCTTTGTGCCCCAGGTGCTGCTGCTTCTTTAAGAGGAAACGGAAGAAGACGGCTCAGCGTCACAAGTGACCAGTGCCTCCTGGGCCTTGCAGGAACCACCGCGCCTGCAGCTCCTGCCCTGTCTCACTGGAAGGGGCTTCTCTTTAGGGGGGAGGAGGAGGCATAGGAGGAAGAGAGAAAAAAAAAAAAAAAGTGACATTTTAAACCAAAAAGAGAAGAAAATGTTCCAAAACAAACCACTCTGGGGTGGACCTGCTGAATGGTCTCCCTCGTTCACTCCAAGCCTGAAGCTCCTTTCGGGACCAGGACTGTGGCTGGCTCAGGTCTTGGTCACCCTGGGAGGGGGGCTGGCTGGCTGACCCTCCTTCCCGTTGTTTACGGCGAAGGCATCGTTCACGCAAACCTGAGGACTGTGCTTAGTTCCTGCTCACTTTCCTCCCCTCCCTCCCCTGCGCTCTCTGCTCCTCCATCCTCCTCCCTCCTTAATTAAGCAAAGGCTCGATTGCCTGTCGAGAGGGCAGGAGAGTTGCGTGGGAGAAGGGCCTGACTGCTGCAGCAGTAAGAGACAGGTTCCTTTTCCGGCTCCTTGGGAACAGTAACACTGTAACGTGCAAGCTGTGAGAAATTTGCAATCTACTGTTCCAGTTAGGTTTTTTTTCCCAGCTCCTTGACACCTCCCTCCTCTGACAGTAACAGAGCAATGTGGATTGTTTTAAAGAAGCTGACGTCGTTGCACTTTTTATTATTTTTAGCATTTACAGATGCACATTGTATCTGTGGATCTCTGCCTGGCCACATGGTGCCAGCGCAGACAGACATTCAGCTGGGAAGACGGTGGGGTGCAAAGAATGCCCTCGAGTGGGGATGTCGATGACATCCGCACATGACCCGCGTGCCAGTCTGGGGTTCCTGACGCCCGCCTTGGGCCATGCGCTGAGGAAAGCATACTTGAATTTTCAGTCACCCTTTCTAGCTGCCGGTGAATGTCCCTACCATGGTTTCCTACACCGTGCCTGACCTGAGTGGCCAGGAGACACAAGGCTGTATCCTGGCCTTGGCAGGAGGGAGCGGCGTCAGCTTTGCTGGGCTGGAGGAGTTTGCACTGGCTTAAGAGGTAGATCTGGATTAAGGTAACTGGGAGGCAGCCATTTCCTAAAGCGTTTCTCGGTGTGGGCAACCGGGCAGCCTTCTCAAATCCCTCCGGTAGGGTGGTTGTGAACACTTACCTTCTGCAAGAAAATGTTAGCAGGAGCAAAGCTTCCCCAGCAGGGGAGAGGATACTTCGCTGCCTTAACACTGATTTCATCTCCCGATGGTCAGATAGGTTTGACTGGAATAGCCTTCACATCCTCTCTGCGAGCATGGGTCTGGGGCACGTGGGACACCATCCCACCCCACAGGAGAAGCCACGGTTCTCTTGCACCGCTTTTGAGCCAAACTAATAGCTAGCAAAGGGCGTGGGGCGCTTTGCACACGTGTGAAAAAAAAAAAAAAAACAACACAAAAATCTTGCATCCTGCTGCAGCATTTCCAAACTCGGAGAAGGCTGCGGCTGCCTGGGGGTTACCGTAGACGTGGCAGGGCTGGGGGAGAACTCGAGCAGCTTTTGGTTGTGAATAGGTTCCTTGTACTTTGTCTTTCCACATGTGAAACCTGACCAGGCTGGGACTGTTCGCTTGAGAGACTTCACTTGTCATAAACTTGGGCCTGGCTCACCCTGGAAATCTCGGAGAGCATGACGTGAGGAAAGGGAGAGACTAGATCTCATTATCTTTTATGTTTTTTAATGATGATCTGCGTAGCTTGGAGTTTGTGGAGTGGCACTCCCAGGAGGTTCGGTTCCCCTGGCTGGGCAGAAGCACGCTTAGAGGGCAGATCATCCTGGGCAGGGAGCTTCTGGGCTTGCTCTTTATGCATCCCTAAAGCAGGCAAACGCTGGTGTGGTGCCAGAGCGGAAAAGCCTCGCTTCCTTGCTGGGATCCCCGTAGGGCGTCTCTCTGCCGTTCTCCGCTGCGTTCTCTCCATGCCTTATCCCGACAAGCGTGGCTCGGAGGCACCAGGAGACGCGTGCACCCCTGTTCTCGTTCTGCAAAGCGCTTTCCTTGAGCTGCACCATGGGCCTGGGCCGGGGCAGGAAGAGAACCGCTCACCACCTTCCGCAGGCGCATGCCGGGGCGCTTTGCCCTCTTGTCCCCTCCTGCCAGAGGGAGGATGGGGACTGCGGCTGCATTCCACCCTTCGCTTTCCAAACTCCTCTGTTGCCAGTGGCTCCCAGAAGCCCGGTGTCTCTGGCACAGGCGTTCCCCTCTCTGCTGTAGGAAACCATGGTTTGGCATCTTGGGAGGGGGGGAAAGGGGCACAGGCGCTCCCAAGGGAGCGGTCCTGCCCGCTGCAGATGGAGCCAGGCCCTGAGACACTTCTGTTGCTGCCCTCCCAAGCCCCACTAAGTGCCTGTCACCAGAACTCGATTCCTTCTGCATCTCCTGCCATGTTTGGTCATTCCTCGCTGCCTCCGGTCAAGGAGCAGCTTGTAGTTGCAGCGTATGTAAGTGTTTGCAGGGTGAGGGAGGGTGGGAGGGAAAAGGGGCCATCTCAACAGTTTTTGTTCTTAAATGTTTTTTTTTTGTTTTGGGTTTTGTTTTGTTGTTTTGGTTTTTTTTAAGTGAATGTATTTGATTGTTTAGAAACTTTCCTGACCTTGTTTTTAAGTGGGTTGGCTTGAAAGCTATTTCACAGTGACCCACTACCGCTTCTCTCTGGAGATACAATGTTCTTTTAATCCTACGATGATGTGTTTGTAGGGGAGGACTGTCCCCCCACGGCATGCTGGTAATGCTCACTTGTACCAAGCCCTCTTGCACTAAAATCGTACGTTGGACTCTTCAAAAGGGCAAAGATGTGGGGTGGCTTTTTAAAAAAAAAAAAAAAAAAATAAAGCAGGTTAACAGCAAGTCCTGTGGTTGAGGGAAACCGCTGTCCCCAGGGAGCTCAGAAGTGACTAGGAGCCACAAGCCAGACTGAGCCAACCATGCTGTGGTAGGAAGCAGGGCATTAAGCCTACCTGGGCAAACTCTCCTCTTCTCGCCAGAAGCCGTTAGCAGCTGGGAGACCCCCAGGGCGCGAGGGGAGGGTGCTCAGGCCCGCGTGGCAGGGAGCACCAGCGCTGTGCTGGCCCCCCCGGTGTAGCTCTCCCACGGTGTGGCCCACCAACGTTGCGATGCAGTCTTCTGAGGTATCAAGTGAGATGATTATTATTTTTTTTTTCAATAAAACATTGCACTGCTGCATTGTTCTCCATGAATAGATGTATTTATTACCTCTTCCTGACAACATCGGTTGTATTTTCTTTTCCTTTGCTACCATCGGGCACTCCTGGTAGCCCTCCTCTCCTGTGAGAAGCTCGGAGCTCTCCTTTGAGGGAATGGTGCACAGTATGGGATCTTACGCCGCCTTCTCGATGCTTTGTGCCTCACCGCCGTGGACGGTTCAGCCCCACAGAGCTCGGCCAAGGCATGGTGGCACCGATTTCTCTTCTCCCCGTGCCTGCATGTTCCCGCTTCGAGCATCTTGGGTAGCAGAAAGGCTAAACCATTGATTACTTGGAACACAAAGATGTGAACCACCCCAAAATGTGCTGTCACGTGGTCCCTGTGCCTCTGGAATAGCATCTACAGCTGCTGCTGTAGGCATCAAGCGTGCCTTCCCCAAGCGGAGGGACACCATGCACTCATGTCTGTTGGCCAGGGCACACCAAGGGGCTTCAGCTCCAGCCACAGTGACCACCAGCCACAACCCACGGCACATGCTGTGCTGGCAGCCTTCCTCTGTGCCTCTGTCCACTTAGAGAGAAGCACTGTGCCCCTTCTGTGGAATCGACCGCCAGGACCACAAGGTTTTCCAGTGTGCAAGTAGCTGCTGTTTATTCTCAGTACAGAGAAAAGCATTAAAGGAAATGCCACCTATTAGCCAAACAGCATCTTTGAAGAGCAGCTTTCACTGTCTAGACAGGGAGAGCACCCGCAGCGTGACTCCCACTCTTAGAAACTTTCACACTGGGATCTTTGTCGGGACTCTTTTTCTTCTTCCGTTTCCCAGCCTTAAACGTATTATTTTTAGCATGAACTTTCATTTCCAGTTCCCAAAAATTAGTCTTAGGACACTTGTGCTCTGAGAAGGAAGACAAGCCTCAAGCTTTCTTTCCCTGGCCCTTGGAAACACTCATCTCCAATTTAAAGGCAGTTCCTTTAAAGGTCTGTATGCTAAGCCATTAACGCTGACCAAGATCTATTTGAGTAGACATTAAAAACAATACATGACAAAAAGAATAGATTTGAGTAGACATTAAAACCAAACCCTCTCACAGCCGAGGACACAACCACCCTCTGTCGCCTCGCCGCTTCTTCCCGCTGCCGGCGCGCGCCCCCTCAGCGCCCCAGCAGCCGGAGCGCGTGCCCGCCCCTCACAGGCCGCCGGTCGCGCCCATTGGCCGGGCACCACCCACGCGGCCCCGCCCCTCAGCCTCCAGTCCCCTCCCCGCCCCGCCTCCTCTTCCGCGGCGACCAATCAGCGCGCCGTCCCGCTCCTGATTGGCCAGGCCGCGGCTGCCGAGCGAGGGGCAACGTGGCAGCCGCCCGGCCGCTGGCGTCGGCACCGCCCCTGCCCGGCCGGAAGGTGCCTCCCTCCGTCGACTCCCCCCTCCCCGCGGCCGTTGGTCGCGCCCGGGCGGCTGGAGCTGGGCGGGGAGGGCGGGGCGGCGCGTACCACTGCGCGGCGGGGGGGCCGGGGGGGCGCGGCGGGCGGGGCCGGATGCAGGCGGTGCGGCGGGCGCTGTGGCCGGGCTGCGAGCGGCGGAGGATGAAGGTGCTGGTGGCGGCGGCGGCGCTGGGCGCTGCCTTCCTGCTTCTGCTGCCCGCCGCCTCGCGGGCCGACGAGCGCAAGAAGGGGCCCAAGGTCACAGCCAAGGTCGGGGGGGGACCGGCGGCGGGGGGTGGCGGGGTGAGGGGGGCCCAGCTGGGATGGGGAGGCCCAGGGTGAGGGGGGGGCCCGGCTGGGGTGGGGGGAGCCCGGGGTGAGGAAGGGGTGAGGGGGGCCCGGCTGGGATGGGCGGGCCCGGGGTGAGGATGGGGTGAGGTGGGCCCGGCTGGGGTGAGGGGAGCTACACCCAGTAAGATTAGGCCTGGTTGGACTTGGTGAGTCAGGCTTGGGGGTCTGGGTTGGCCCAGCAAGGCGAGGCTGGCTCTGCTGATGCCCCCCTAACCTATCTCCACCCCCCCAAGGTGTTCTTTGACCTGCGGATCGGCGAGGAGGATGTGGGCCGTGTTGTCATCGGGCTCTTTGGCAAGACAGTGCCCAAGACGGTGGAGAACTTTGTGGCCTTGGCCACCGGAGAGGTGAGGGGCCAGCGGCTGCCTGGCTGGGCCTCACCTGGCCCCCTGGGAGGCTCCTGCTTGGTGCCCTGGGGCAGAGCTGGATGGAGGGAGCTCTAGTCCATCCCTTTGCCTCACTCCCTTCCTGTTCTTCCTTCCCACCCCCAGAAAGGATTTGGCTTCAAGGGTAGCAAGTTCCACCGTGTGATCAAGGACTTCATGATCCAGGGAGGAGACTTCACCCGTGGAGATGGCACTGGAGGTAATTTGGCCCACGCCAGCTGGAGGATCGCAGTGGCCGTGCTCCCAACCCACTGCCTGGCTACGCCTGGGGACTGTTGTGGAGCTGGAGCATGGTGCCACAGTGGGAATGAAGGGACATGAGTAAGCACACAGCTCATAGAGACCTGGCCTCGAAGCAGAGCCTGGTGCTGGGGAGGAATGGGCACAGTGAGCCTTGGCTGGCTGCTCCCTGAGTGTTACCCGTGTAACCGTGCCCTCTACCCCAGGAGGACCTGGAGCTCCTTGCTAAGAAAACTTTCCTGTGCAGCAGCTGCTGCCTCTGCTAGGCCTTCTGGCTGCCAGGACACATGTAGCCCAGTAGCAGCAGAGTTCAGACCTTCCACCAACACTTAGAAAACGTTAGTAAAGTTGATGGTATCAGCATTTGGGCTTGTAAGCTGTTATCAGGTCTGCTGTCATACAGCCTCCTGCTCCGGTCCCTTGGGGGCCCAAGGGATCCCTCCTGCCCAGCTCATTGGGTGCTTTTAGCTCCCTCCGGTAGCTGGTAGCTTGTGGTTCCCTGCAGCCTTGCGGCACTGGTAGTCAGTCCCCCCTCTAGATGCGCTCGTTCACCCCACCCAGCCTGTGGAGAGAGCCGCCATCGTCACCCTTCCCCTGACATATTTCCATGAGAGCAATGCGGCCTTTTTTTTTTTTCCCCCCACCTTAGGAAAAAGTATCTATGGGGATCGCTTCCCCGATGAGAACTTCAAGCTGAAGCACTACGGCCCTGGCTGGGTGAGCATGGCCAACGCCGGCAAGGACACCAACGGTTCCCAGTTCTTCATCACCACAGTGAAGACGCCGTGGCTGGATGGCAAGCATGTGGTGTTTGGCAAAGTGCTGGAGGGCATGGTAAGGGGGTGATGGGTGGTAAGTGGGTGATCAGTTCCCAGGGGGAGATCAGGACCGGGGAGATGCTGCCTGGGCAAGCTGGCTGGGGGCAGAGCACTGCAGAGAATGGGCTGGGAGGTGCCTTCTGGGATGGGGATTGCAGTGAGCTGGCTCTGCCTGTGCCCAGCATTGCCCCACACTCACGCCTCTGCTCTCCCCAGGACGTGGTGAGGAAGGTGGAAAATACTAAGACAGACAGCCGGGACAAGCCCCTGAAGGACGTCACCATTGCCGACTGTGGCACCATCGAGGTGGAGAAGCCATTCGCCATCGCCAAAGAGTAATCCACCCTCCCGGCTCCGTGACACGGCGCGGGGCCCTGTGCTCTGCAAGGGACCCGACCGCAAAGGGCTGTGGGCCTGGGGCTGCCCTGCTCCCCCTCCATGCGTTTCCCTGTCGTCCCGGGGCGGGTGAGCAGCAGCAGAGCCGCTGCGCCCCACAAACCCGCTGCCCGGCCTCCCCCGTCGCCCTGCCGCCTTCCAGCCAGCCAGCAGGCAGGATGGGGCACTGGCTCCTCTTCCCATCACTTTTGTAAGAAGCACATGCACCAATAAATGTGACAAATGTGTTTTTTAAAGGGTTGCCTCTCTCCTGCTCTCAGTGGGGTGTGGATCATTTACACATCCCTCAACCCTCCTGTCCCTTTCTTCCACGTTTTGTCAAGCCAAGGGCAGCGCTGCAGTTGGCCCTGGATTTGCTTTGCAGAATAACAGAGCACAGCCATCTCTTGCCAATCAAGTGGTTTATTGCACCGAAGCCTGGATGCAGAGGGGTTTTCCAGCATGGTTCGGGGTCCAAAGGCTCCTAGTGCAACCCTGAAACACTGGGGCAGAAGGCAGAGCTTCTGCTCTCCCAGCAAAGGCACTTTGGATGGTGGTGGGTGAGCGGCGCTGGCCTGGAGAGCAGTTGTGGCTCCTGCCATACTCCTTGGCTTCTCCCACCTGCCTTTCCTGCCCCATCCCAGCAGGGAGGAGTTATTTTTACTGCAGGGATCCTTCCCGCTGCCTGGGTTCTGGGTGGGAGCTCAGGAGCCTGGCAGGCTGGGGGCTCGGGGAGCTGCCTGGCAGGGGTTGCAGCTTTTGGGGATGTAGAAGCCCTGCAGCACCCCACTGAGGACGGTGTCGGGGAGCAGGTCTGCAAGGAAAGCGGAGAGCTGGAGCAGCTGTTTACCTCCCAGGCCCCGTTAAAAGAAAAACACATTTTGGGGGGCCAAAACAGCCTTTTTCCCTTGGAAGCTTTGGGGACCTGCTTCTTACCAGTGGCTGGTGGCTGCACATAGGGGTCGGTGCAGAAGCCAACGACGGGCCGCTGGGAGGGCAGGTGCCTGGCACTGCTATGGGAGAGGGGACATCAGTACCCAGTGAAGGGTCCTGCTTCCACCCTGGATCACCCAGTTGCATGCCAGCCTCCTGCCTGTCCCCGTTGACCCCAACCCTGTGTCTCGGGGTGCTTAACGCGGGTGAGGGGAGGATCCTGGCACCACACAGGACAAACCGGGTGCTGGCAGAGCATGTCGAGAGAGACGACAGCCCGTCTACTCACAGGGGGCTGCTGGTCTTGGGGTCCTGCTGGCAATGCCGCACCTTCAGGAAGTCCAGCACGTCTTGGGGCAGCTCCTTGTTGTCATACAGGACACCCTGCCATGCACGTTGGTGGGGTCAGCACCCCCAAAAAAACACCCTGAAAACCCAAAAACCACTGCTGGCCAGCACCTTACCTGGATGTAAAGCTCTAGGCCCTGCCGGCGCTGCTCCAGCACTTTGGGCATCCAGTTGGGGACATGGCGTGGGGGAAAGTCAGGGACCTTGCAGGTCTTCTTGATCTAGGGTAAAGCGGGGCGGGGGGAACATCATGGCAACATGGACCATGGAGGAGAAGGCTGGTCCTCCCTGCTCCAGGGAGCTGGTGTCCCCTCCCCATTTTCCCCCCCCACAGTGCCAGGGGTCTCACCCGCTTGTGCAGCGCCTGGAACTCGCTGTAGCGCTTCGCCACCGTGTGCCGCCGGCCATTCCACAGCACCTCCACCCTGAACACCTGTGCCACGGGTCAGCCACTGCACCTCCATCCTCATCATCCTCCCAGGGGAGGCAGGGGCCTCCAACTCACCTGTCCTACCTGGGGAGGGCACTTGGGGGGAACCTCCATCCTCTCTGTCCAGGACAGGCAGAGCCCCCCAAGCTCTGGGGTAGTCAGGACCCCACCACCACCACCCCACCCTGGGGCCAATGGGGGCACCATGGGAGCAGGCAGGACCCCAGGAGCAGATGGGATGACTTCCCTGCAGGGGGAAGCAGGCAGAAACTTCCAACCCCTGGGGTTGTGGACATGCCATCCCCAGGGCAGATGGGACCCCTGGGGTGGGCAGGGACCTTCAACCCCCTGGGATATGTGGGGACACTGGGGGGGGAGGGGGGGGGGGGCACATGGGGACCTCCAACTGCTGGGGCAGAGGGGAGACAACCCACCCTTCCCCAAGGCAACTGAGGACTCCCTGGGAACAGTCATGGACCTCCACCCCCCCCACCCCCACCCCCCATAAACCACCCTGCCAGAGCAGGTGGGGGCACCCCAGGGCAGGGAGGGACCCTTGGGGACAGGCAGGGGCTGCCAACCTCCAGGGAAAAGTGGGACGATCATCACATGGAGCAAATGGGGACATCTTGGGGCAGCCAGGGAGACACACACACCCACACACACCCCCCCCACACACACACACCCACACCCACAACCCCACACACACCCCCACACCCCCACACCCACCCCCACACCACACCCCCCCCACCACCCCCACCCCCCCCCCTCCCCGACCAGGGACATTAAGCCCCAAACCCCTTATGCCCATTTCCTACAGCCAGTGGGGCTCCCCCAGCGCAGGGACATCCCCCATTTTTCAAGGCTAGAGGGTCTCCAGAAAGCGACCCCTGAAGACAGACACTGCAGGGGGGGGGAGACATGGATGGAAGGACATGACACATCCCTGGGGCAGATGGGGGTATCTGGGGCAAGCAGGGACACCACCACCCCACCCCCAGCAGGGACTCATGGGGTCCTCTATGCCACAGGGCAGAGGGCCCCATCTGCCCCTGTCGTACCCCCCCATCCCGAGGGAGGTGGAACAGCCCCCGGGAGGAGGCGGGACCCCCCCCCCAGGACAGATGGGACCCGGGGGGGGGTAGGGGTGGGGGTGGGGGGTGGTGGTGGGGGCAGATCCCTCCAACCCCTCGGGCAGGTGGGGTACCCTGGGGATGACAAGGACACCCCCACCCTCCCACCCCCTCAATCCTCTGGAGACAGAGGGGACTCCCTGACCAGGGACACCGACGCCTCCCCGCCCCTTTCAAGGCTAGAGGGTCCGTCCTGTCCCTTCTGTCCCTGTTCCCTCCCCTCCCCCCACCCAACCCCAGCAGGGGCCCAGGGGAGTCAGGGACCTCCACTTGCTTTGGGCCCAGAGGTGACCCCGGGCAGGGACCCTCCCACCCCTCAAGGGTGTCCCGTCCCCCCCACCCATCCCCGGCAGGGACCCATGGGAGCAGGCAGAGACCGTCCCCCCCCACCCATCCCTGGCAGGGATCCATGGGAGCAGGCAGAGGCACCCCCCCACACCCGCCCCAGGGTATGTGATGATCTACTGGGGGGGGAGGGGGGGGGGGAGGGGGGGGGGGAGCTGTCTCTTGGGACCCTCCAACCCAAGGGACAGATGGAACCCTCCACCCACTGGGGCCAGAGGGGACAACACCCCCCCCCACACACACACACACACCCCCCCCGACCAGGGACACACACACACAGACACACACTTCAAGGGTAGAGGGTCTCCCCCCAAGCAGGGACCTTTTGGGGCATGTGGGGACCCCACCAGGCGCTTGAGGTCTCCAACCACCGGGGGCGATGGAGATAGCCTCACACCCCACACTGGGGCAGTGGGGACCCACTGGGAACACTTGGGGACATCCACGGCCCCCCCCCGACCCAGGCAGAGAGGAACCTCCAGCTCCTGGGGCAAATTGGGGTAGGGGGGAGATGGGACCCCCCAGGGTTTGATGGGGATCCCCCCAACTCCTGGGGCTAATAGGGACCCCCCCGGGACAGGGACACGCCCCCTTTCAAGTGCAGAGGGTGCCCCTGGCAGGGACCCGGGGCAGGCAGAGCCCTCCCACCCCTGGGGCAGGTGGGGACCCCTGGGGACACTTGGGGACCTCTAACCCCCGGGCCAGAGGGAGACACACACGCCACACACCCACCCCCTCCTCCCGGGGCAGGTGGGGGAACCTGGGGACCTCCGATCGCCGGCACCCCAGGGCAGACAGGGACTCCCTACCCACGGGTGCCAGAGGGGACCCCCGCCTCTTTCAAAGGCAGAGGGTCTGTCCCCCCCACCGGCAGGGACCCCTGGGGACAAGCAGGGACCCCCACTCCCGGGGCACGTGGGGACACATGGGGACAAGTGGGAGACGACCCCCATCCACCCTCCGTGGGCTTGTGGGGACCCCCCGTGGGCAGCCAAACCTTCCTCGTCCCTGCGGCAAGAGGGGGGACCCCCGCGCCCTCCCCGCCCCGGCCCGGGGGCGCCCCTCACCGTGTGCGCCCTGTCGGGGCTGCGCGCCGCCGCCGGGGGCTCCGCCGCTGGGATGGAGACGGCGATCATCGCCCGCCGCCGCCGCCCGGGGCCGCCGGGGGGAGCGGGGGCGGCCGCGGGCCTTTGCGCCGCCGTAACCTCCCGCAGGCTCCGGGACCGAGGTCAGCCCCGCTCCGGGCCAGCCGCGGCCCCTGGGCACCCACGTGGGTGACACGTGGGGACCCCACCGCCAGCCCAAGAGCACCCCAAGGAAGCGACCTGCAACCCCAAGCTCCAAATCCAGCACGCGTCAGGGTGGGGGGTTTTTTGTGCCCGGAGATACCACAGGGATCCTGCTCAACAGGGACAAGGGGAAAGGAAAGTGGGAAGTCAGCACAAGCTGCCTTTTTCTTTTTTTAAGGCAGAAGGGGTTTGAGTTTTGATAAAACCCACAGCTGGGGTCTGAGGGGTTTGAAGGAGCCAGAGCTGCCCCTTGGCCACAGGAGAAAGGAGCACCACATCCCCCTAAAGGCTCCACACTGGCTTCTTGGGGCCCAGGTCCCCCCACAAACCACAGGGAATGGGGCCACTACACAGCCCCGCTGAGCTCAGATCCTAAAAACAGCTGCCCCCAGGCTCGTGCTCAGAGCAAGGCAGAAAGCCAGAGCTTAATCAGGAGCCAGGACAGGTGGCTGGGGCAGTGCCCAAGGTCACCCATGTCCCAGTCACAACAAGGCAGGAGGCTCCGCTGCCTCCCTCGGCATCTGCAGGATGCGGCCATTACCCCTCCCTTCTCCAACCCATGAAGAGACAGAGCCTGTTTGCCCTGATAGAAGTTTTATTACAGAATTTTAATGGCACTGCAGGAGTAAGATAGTCATTAGAGCCCTAAAACCCAGCCTGAAAAATATACATTTTACATATATTCTTAACCCCCTGCTGCAGGTCTGGTCTTAAAGCAGGAAACTAGTTTCTCTTCAGTAAGAAAATATATGTTGCTAAATGAAAAATATACAGTTAGAGGAGTTACTGGCTTGCAAGCTGCTTGTCTGGGGGTTAAACCTCTACCAGCTCCAGAGTGTTTAACTAGGGTTCGTTCATGTGTAAAAGAGGAAGAGGTATAGTGTATTAAAAAAAAAAAGAAAAGGCAAAGTTCAGGTACACTCGTTTGCTCAGTCCAATTAAGAAATGGCCTTGGCTTCAGGTAGGAACGCTTCCCAGTACTTCACCAGCTGCAGAGAGGAGAGAGGGAGAGAGTCAAGAGCCTGTGGGTGCTTTGCCAGCGTGGATCAAGCCCAGAGTGAATCGAGAAGCATTTGGGCGGGGGGGGAAGAGGCCCCTCCACAGGGCACAGACCCCCCCAAAAAGGCATCAAGGGGGATGCAATGCTCGTATTTTGTCCTCCTCCAGCCCGGGGGGGTTCATCCCTCCCCACATGTCGGGAGCACGACGTGCCTGCGGTGGGGGTTCACGCTTGAGAGGGGTGCGAACTCGCGCTGCTGAGCTTTGAGAGGCAAAACCACAGCAGGGGCTGGGGCTACTCACCTGTTGCTGAGAGTTCAGTAACGTCTCAAGGTATTTAGTGACGTGGTTTCTGAAGTCCTTGGATTTCTCTTTCTGCAAGAGATGGGTGCAGGAGTGAGCAGAAAGCTAAATAAGCCACCAAAACCCTCCGGCTTTTGGGAGGGGGAAGGACAAACCACCAGGATTTTCCTGTTCCTCCTGGGACTCTGTTGGACGATCCCAGCTGCCCACATGAAGCAACCAGCATGAGATGCTGAGGGTGAAGCTCACCTCTGGCAACAGCCTGATGGCTCAGAGGATCTTTGCCCACCTGCCCTCATTTTAATGGATATGCTTCTCTGCATAGAAGCCCCCTCTTACCCAAGACATCACCTCTGCCCACGGTAGCGATGCCCCAACTCACACGCCTGGATTTACAAATACTGCCAACCACCATACTGGGAGCACGGTCAGGAGCCGAGGTGAGCTAGAGGTGAACCACTAGCCCGGGCTGGTGTTCCCAGCCAAGGCACATCAAGAGCAACCAGCTGGAGGGTTGCATGCCAAGGGCTGGGCCAAACGTACCTCAAACCGTATCACTTCCTTGCGGATGACAGCAGAAATCCGTTCGAAGTCCCTTTCGTACTGTGTCACACGAGACTCCCACTGCAGAGAGAGGAAGCGTGCTGTTTCCAGGGGAGGGGCTGGTGAAGAAGCTCTCACTCCCCTCCGCAAGCAGTTTTAGTAGCCACGACTGTTCACATGAGAGGTGCTGCCAGAGCAAAGCCCGGCATTTCTGTTCCTTGCCGCCATGGCAAGCTGCATCCCCTGCTTGCTGCAAATTCAGCAAGGAAGCCAGGGGAGGTGGGACCGCGAGCAACCCCTCCTGCAGCTTCCGTGGCTTTCTGCACAGCTTGCTCAAAGCTGGCTTATCCCTTGGTGCAAACTTGGCAATAAATACCGGTCCCTTCAGCTCAAAAGGTCCCCTTCTCACTGCTCAGCGGCAGAGCATGGAGGGAAGGAGCTGAGCAGAGACCCCAGCAACTCCTCACCCCCTACCTCCGAGATCTCCTCTTTGGCCTGCTGCAGCTTGTCAGGTTTGTTGGCCCACAGCAGCCTGGCCTCCATCTCCCTCTTCTTCTGTAGCATGGTCTGGGCATCTTGCCACCGCTGCCAGGTCTTCATGCGCTGGTCAAAGGCTCCCTGAAAGGAAAGAGCAGAGACTGAGCTCTGCTCTGTCTCTGCTACCACACCAGTAGCAGCAGGCAGCTGCAAGGAGCTCCGCTGACAGTGACAACCACACCTTTGGCAGGGGGGATATCAACTTAACAGCAGAGCTGCTTCACCAGTCAGGTCCTGAACCCATCTCAGTGTAACCAAAGCTGAGCCAGAACACGGACTTGCTCTCCTAGCAAAGGAGCCCAGGAGCAACATCAACCAACTCATGCTTCAGGAGTAGCTTTGAGACCTTCCTCTGTACGGGGCTGGCAGCACAGGATTTGCCCGCTTGCTCTAGGGTTTGGCAGGACAGTCACTGGAAAAGTCTCAGCTCCGCGCACAGTTCAGCACAAGTCTGAACAAGCCCGAGGCCACCTTCTGAACTGGCAGCATCCCAAGCATGATGTCTAGTCCGTCCCCAGGCTCTGCTGCCTGCCCGTTTCAGTTCTGCTGTCGAGAGTGGCCAGTATGAGGAGCTACCCTTGCCTGTCCCACACTGGATCTCCACCATGAGCTCCTGCAGAGCCAAGTCCTCACAGCTCCTGCTGACTGCAGAGCGTGCACCAGCAGCAGCTCGCAGACATCTGCCAGGAGGCCCAATGATTTTAGTAAGCCTGCAAATCACCAGCCCAAGCAAGGAAGACCCATGAGACTTCTGAACACATCCAGCCAGATTGTGGGGAAGAGCTAGAAAAGCAGAAAGTGGTGTCTGATAGCCTGGTCAGAAGGACAGAGCAGCCAAGAAGCAGGTCAAGTCTGAGGCAACACTAGGGCTACTTGCCAGAACATCCCAGGTAAGTCTAATTACCCCCAGCACTATCAGAGGTTTTGGTCCTGCTCTCCACCACACCTCCCAGTACAGACTGACAGACCAAGGAGGCTTGCTCCTACTCACTAGGCTGTGTTCTGGCCTCAGTAGCCTCCGGAAACAACTGCTCAGAGACAGGACAAGCTTGGGGCAGGAATGAATCAGCCTGCCAGATTTGCAGCTCACTTGGGACTGGTTTCTGTCAGCCTCCAGCAAGTCCAATGCACCAGGCAGGCTGCACAGACTTGAAGACTCAAGCTCTTCCCCAGTAGGTGCCTGGCAGTTCTATTTGCAACACCCAGATCATGGGTTACCTGCTCACAGACTCTACAGTAGACACAGCCTCCACCTCTGGAAGGGTTGAGGCCACCTACAAGCCATGAACTTGCTCCACATCTCCCCCTGGAGAACAGCAGCACAGCCAGGCCTCACCCTACTTTTCCAATTTAACCACTCCAATACATGCACAACTAGACACGCAGCAAGTTCACTCTCTGCCTGGAGAGGTCAGAGGCACACCATGCCCTGTGCTTGAATTTAGAAGACCAGCTGCCTCCTGGCATACCTATGCCCAAGATGGGTGCTAGGACCAGCAGCATAGCCTAGAGCTTGCCCCAAAGGAGTGCTTACCCTTACAACTGAGAGGAGGCGGATGTAGTCTCCCAGGAGCTCGGCCAGGAGGAAGAAGTCATTGTTAGCCTGTTCCTGGTGCAGCTGTTCGATCTTCTCTTCCACCTCAGCCAGCTGGGACAGTGCCCGGGACAGGGCCGTGTTGTCCTCCGAGCTCCCCAGCATGGCCAGACTCTTTGCAAACTGGGCTGTATTCAACGCTAGCTCTAGTGAACGGAATAAGAGAGTCAACTGACAGGCCTCGCTACACCGGGTGCTCTGCAAGTAAAGCCCCAGCCTAGAGTTCAGCCCAAGGAGCTGCTTTTCTGTAGCCCCAGGAGATGTCAGCTGGAAAAGCCAGCACTGCCTCTGTCAGAGCTGGCAGCTTCTGCAGTGTGGCAGGAGGGCAGCTAGGCAACTCCAGCCAGGGAGGTGAAGGGAAGCAGCAGAGTGGGAGGATGGGCACAGCTTTGCAGAAGTCAGCCAAAACATGCAGAGGAAGAAAAACCATCCCTGCTCCCTGCCAGAGGACAGCTTGGAATTAGTAATAAGATCAGCTCTGTTCAGGTTTGCTACAGCAGCCTTCATCCTGCGAGACACTGGTTCTCTTCAACACTGTCATCCTAAGCTTGTAGGGCTGGACAGAAGAGGTGGGATTACCATTTTACTTCTGTCTCCCATGATGAAGAGACCGAGAGTCCTTTATAGTAAGGAAGCACTGTCATATCTTCTCAGAAGTGCCTCCTGGGACACCTGTGCACTGGTGACCTCCAGTCAGGCACCAAACAAGGCTTAACTGTTACGGGCCAAGCTACAGAGCAAGTGGTACCAAGCTTGTTACCTTTCCTGTGGTTCACTAGCATTTCGACGACAGCATGCAACTTCCGCAGCCGCTGGTCCTCACACTCCACCTCCTGCAGCTTCTCCTCAAACCACTGAAATGGGTAAACCCAGAGCTGATTCCCACAGACGGTATTGCTGCAGGGCTGCAGAGCTTTTCCTTGCATCTCGCACCCAAAGCTTGAGCTGGCGAGAGCACGCAGCTCCAGAGCAAGGACGAGGACAGCCCAGAGGTGTCCAAATACTTACTATGTCCGATTCATTCATCTTGATGGTCATTTTACTGACAGCATCCGTAGCTTTGTTGAACATCTTCAGTATTCCTGCTCCACTCAGGGTCTGGGTGCCTACTGCTCTTGGTAGCTATGAAGAAATAGAAAAGTTTGCTTCACCAGGAGATAAAAGCAGTTTGGCGGGCAGCCACCACAGCGGCATCATTCTCCAATGTGAGTCCCTGGACAGCAGGGTTTCTGGCTCACAGCTACTGCAAAGTATTAGCTGGACACTGCCCAAACAGTGGCATAGCCTGTATGGCATTTCAAATAACGGGACTGAAATGGTTTTCAAATAAATTGAGGAGTTCCTAAACCTTACACTCTATCTGGGGTCCGCCCATTCTGCTTGGTCAAGGTAACACAGATCTGTAAGAACCAGCCATGCTACTCGAATCCCTGATCTGAGAGCTGCCCAAGCTGTCACAGGTCACACAGAAGTGCTTTGGAGCATCTCTCTAAAAGCCAGCAGCAGTTTGCGCTGCTGGGTGACACTGGAGTAGAGCAGTGCTTTGATGCTGGGAAATACTCTACACCAGCCACAACTATTTTCCAGACAGAGCTGCATCTGCTCATCAGAGCCCTCCAGCCCAGTATTAGTGCTGGAATCACTCAGGCTAGGGTTTCTCCAGGGCTCAGCCTCTTTGAGGCTCTGACTTCACCACATCAGGTGCGCAGTTGGGCATGGTCATGCTCTCCTGGGAGGAGCAGGGACCACACTGGACAGCTCTCCCTTAACATCTGAGCATCAGGCCAAGACAGCACAGGACGCCCCTCACCTCCAAAGAGTGGGCTACACTCCTGTCATGGATTTCTGACAACAAAGACTACCCATGCTCTGAATGTGTGCCCCACCATGATGTAAGCAAGCTAGGCCAGAGCTTGTTATGAGCGTACAGTGCTTAGACAAGCACTGACACACAGAAAAGAGAGTCCAGTTCTTGTCATCACTGGGTAAGAGCTCTTACAGGGTTCTGCTGCTTCTTGCTGAGCTTTGAAGCATCATGCCTTGTTAACTGCCTGTGTACCGTTTCTTTCTGTACTTCCAAGGTACTTGTAGCTACGTTATTTCACACTACTGACCTCCTCCTTTTCCAAAAACTCCCTGACGTCTGGGTCCTGCAGCATTGTTGGATGGCTGACCACTCTCCGTAGGTACCTGCGGAGAGGAACGCACCACGAGTCACTTCAGTTGTAGCTAACCTGGGTCTGAGCCATTACAGTGAGCCTGTTTACTCTGAAATGACAGTTCAGTAGCTGGAAGTCAGGCCCAATAAGCTGTTCTCACCCACCCACCAAGAGTCCTACCTCCCTGTGGACTCCAGTGAAACCAGACTGCAAGACCAGACCTTTGATTAATACTTGCCACAGCGAGGAATTTACTTGATATGCCAAGTGATCAAGATCCAGCCTTATATCTTGAACAATGACACTCTTAACAGATCTTTCAGAGGCTGGAGATCAACATCCTGGTAGTCAACACAGGTGGCAGAGCAAAGACCACCGGTGGCTGTGTAGTTAGGGCGCAAGTTAGAGATAGAGTTGTTTCTCACCTGATCTGTACCATTACTTAAAATACATATTTTTGGGCTCCTGAAACAGCTCAGTTCTCTCCCTGCCATGTCAGTGGAATGTGGCCAGGTTTGGACCAAACACACACCAGCAGGGGCTTTTGAAGCAGAAGATTATTTTACGAAGTCAAAGCAACTCTCTGCAGTTGCAACTCTTCAGCAGCCTCCAGGTTCGCTGCAAACCTAGAAGCAGATGGCTCTTCTCATGTAGGGAGGAGAGTGCAGCCAGTCTGACCTTTCAGAGGTCCCTTGCTTGGTTCAGGCACGAGGGGATAGCTGTTGGGGTCTGTACCTCTCTAGAGCAGCCCGTCTTTTTTCTAGGAACTCTGCAGAGGAGGAGTCTTCCTTCCCAACTTTCACTTTGGTCATTCCTAGCACAGAAGGAAGACACAATTAATGAGCTACTTCAAACTCAACACATGAGGTAGCGTGGCTTGTTACGAAGTACAGGCTATCAGGGTAACAGTAGAAGAGAGGCATTTTACAACAGGAATTAGACCTTGCATCTGCAAGGGCTACTTGGAAATTTAAAATCTGCTTATACCTAACATCTAGCAGAAGTCAACATCCAGAAAAGAGGCAAAGCAATGCCAGGCAAGACTGGAAGGGTTACAGGTCTAGACTCAAGTGAACAGCAATTCAGTGACAGCACAGAGGATAAGGTTTTACTCTACGTCAAGCAGACACAGAGGCATCTACAAACTTGAAAAAGGCTTTAGGCCCAGAGCTCCAAGGATGGAACCAGCAGAATTTTGTCTGTGCCACAGAACCCAGATTATTTTCCACACTTGCTTCCCGTGGCTGCTCTGCAGCTTCCCTCTCAGCTTTGAGACTGCAGGCAGGCCTGTCCTTTGGGCACAAAGCTCGCCATTAGAAGGACCAGCTCTAGTGCTCTGCACCTCCACCACTCACCTATGAGACTCTTCTCAGGCGGTGGAGGAACGATGAACCCATTTTGGGCATGCTTCTCCGACAACTTCTCATAGAGACCCAGAAAGTCACTGAACCTCCTTTTCACTGAAAACTGCTTGCTCCTGAACATTGGCATACTCGTCTGGGGGAAAAGACGAGACTCTGATCAGACTCACCCAGGGAAGCTTGCCCCTGCACACACAGCCTTGCTAGCTCTATCTGCCATCACTTCTGGGGATAAAGTAGGACAGCTTGAGCTCTGCAAGACATGAGGAATGAATAGAGCAAGCTTTGGCCTAGGTTTTCAGCAACTTACCTCCTAGCAGTTCTCCTTGGACCGAGCAGCAGTATTAAAGCCACTAAACAACAGAGCAGCTGTTACCGTGGCCACATGCTGCTTGGTAAGCCCTGCCCATTGCCTAATGTCATCATCCCTGCTCCCCCCACAGGAATGGGGACCGCTGTCAGGTCAGACTTTATCACCTTAAGACTACAGGGGCCATCAGTGGCTTTTGACTGTGTTTGCAGAGCAGGAGTGGAGGCTAATGAGTCCTCTAGTCCCCTTCACACACCATCAGCTTCAGACCACAGGATACCTGTAGTCCAGCAGCTGCTGTACAGACAACTAGGAACAACCTTTTGCAGAGCTCAGAGCAGCACCCCAAAGCTCCAAGCAGGGCAGCAGCTGCAGAAGGCTCCATTTCTTGCAACTAGCCCAGGAGAGCAGGTCTTGACATGAAACTAGCTACAGCAGCAGCTCTTCAGCGAGAGCAGAGTTCAGGTCAGCTTAATCTGATGCTACCATTGGCACAGAACCACTAGCAGCAGCCCCAGTGTCAGGGGCTCTCCTTAACAGAAGTCATCACTGCTGCTCACTCCAGTGCTAAGCACCAGTGTCAGCCAGGACTGCAAAGAGGTAACTGGCTGGGGAAAAAAAAATAAAGAGACAGCCTCCTTTCAAACAGATTCAAAACCTATTTCTCAGCTAGGCTCATCCTTTGATCTGTAGGAGTGGATTATAACTCCTGAATCCATGTAACAAGGCATTCAGACCTCCTGTCTATTTAGGTCACCAGTGGCTTGGCTAAGAAAGGACAGTCCAGCTGTCTTCAAGCGTGGAAAAATAACGACACCCCATCTCAGGAGTGATGAGTTAGACATACCTGTGTTGACACTTTGTAGGCTACATACGCATTCATGCCATCCCCTACAGAAAGCAGAAACAAGGCATTAGTATCACAAGATCAGCACTTTCCTCTATCACCTGAATGCAAAGCACAAGGCTCCTGCAATCTTCTGGCTTTTGCCTGCTTCAGCAAATCTGATCTTTGATCTGACGGAGCCCCAAATCTTTGCACAGAACTGCAGGCAGCGCCTCACGGCGGGACCCTGGACCCCTGCCCACTAGGCATTTCCCCGACCTGACTCCTTAAGCCTCCTTTTACTTCCTAAGGCAGCCAACACCGACAATCAGGCACTTGTTACCCTGACAGCATTTGGGCTGACTCCACACATCTGCTCAGCACGCAACAATTCGGTGGCTGTACAGCACATGAAGCAGTCTATTCAGAGGATGCAAGTCAGACGGCCCCTGGCTGCATGTGGTTGGATTCTGAAACACCACAGGCAGTTTTCTCCAGCTAACACAGAAATCCCCTTGTTTGGCAAGGGAGAGTTTACCTGTAGTTCAGCTGAAGGGCATCTGCAGAAGTCTGATGCCACCCCTAATATACCTCTGATTTAGAAGTCAGTGCACCTTTCAGCTCCAGAAATGAGCCATGGAGTGAGAACAAGCTGCCACACGTGAGGCTGCTCTGCCAGCTGGGATCAGATGTTACTTGGGGTTCTCTGCACCCCAGGGATGGCCACATAGCTGGCCGAGTTCCTCTGACTCCCACTTTAAACAGAGAGAAACCCTCTTGCTTCTCACTTTGAAGCCAGAGCTGCTTCCCTGGCAAGCACAGCTGCTAGGGAAGATGCCAGAGCATGGAATAATACACTCAGTTTTAGGTTAAGGCAGTTTTGCCTCCCCCCTGCCACCTGCACACAGGACAGTGCTGCCTGGAGGTCAAGTCAAGTTGGTCACCACAGTTCCAGACACCAAGCTCTGCTACTGCAAGCATCACATTTCACCCTCCCAAAAAACCTGCTCCCAGCTCCTTGCCTTTGAGGTCCCTGGCTTTCTAGAACATGGAATTCGGTCCAGAAACTGGTCATTTGCAACCTAGGCATTTTGCTTTGTGTAGCTTCATTTCTTCTGGATGTTGGAAGAAGCCTTGGAGAAATTACTCTGGGATCAAGTTTGCGCTGGCAGAGACAGCTCAAAAGCTGGAGCTGTGGCACATGGAGGTGACAGCTGCCTGTCACCATTCTGCTGCCAAGCCTAGCTTGCCTAACCGTACTTCACCTTGCAGCCTGACAGGGTATTAACTCACCAACTTTCTCCGGGTCACTCACTCCTACAGTCAGCTCAAATTTGTCCTCCTGTTCCTCTTCTTCCAGCTGTTTGGAGTAAGCACATGAGGACAGCAAGTTAAAACAAAAAAGCCAGGCTTCAATCCATCCCAAACCACGAAGTCCCATACATTATGGGGAGCTTTTCACACTGCCGAGGCATCTTTCGCACTTCAGTCTGGCCAAGGCCATTCTATAAAGCCCTCAAGCTTCTCACTTGTGTCCAGGCTATGTGTTCCAAGGATCCCAAACTGGATTTGTCTTTACAACACTGCTGTTGGCACAGACTGATGTACAAACTGCTCAGCCCCAAGGTGAAACTCTGCAGAGTTCAGCCTCAGCTCTGCACAAGATAGTTCCCTTTGGGCTCTTTTACATCACGATATTGGTTCTCATCTGAAACAGTGCAAGATACCGAACCTATGCAGAAGCTAAGTTGTACTGTGTAGACACACGGGGATGGACAGTCAGGACAGCAACAGGCAGACCCAGTCCAAACAGATCTTTCCATCATACCCCGCTTTGCTAAACGTCAGTGGGTGGCTATACCAGCAGTACTGCCTCTGACAGACTATAGAGGCTTCAGGCTTGTTTAGAGAGCATCACAGTGCCTCGTTAGTGGAATGGTATTAAAGGACTGGGCAAAGCAGAGCTGAGACTGGCCTCAAATGGCCTTTAGTCTATGAACCTGAAGGTGACAGCTTATTGGTTCACTGATCAGCTCAGCATCCTGGCCTCATTCTGCATTGCTCCTTCACTTAAGCCAGCCTGAAGCCAACCTGAGACACTACTCCTGACAGCACTGCAAACTCCATCCTCATGAGCTCAAGGGTGCTTGGGGCAGAAGAGGAGCACTTTCTTTGTCTCCAAATTAGTTTCAGTCTCTCTACAAGAGAAAACCCAGATTCAGGCCAAGTACCACCTGATTAACAGGGCTTGGCAACCGGACTACAAGTTCCACTTAAGGACCCTGTGCTCTCATGTCACCCAGGAGACTGTTTCTCTTAAAAACACGGACAAGAGCAACTACACCACTTGCCCCATCTGCAGCAATACAGCGTGCTAGAGCTCCGAGTCAGAGCTCAGATCCTCAGGACCAGATGAGCCGCTTGCTATTTCAGCTTTGGAAGCAGTCTGCACCACCACATGAGCAAGAATGCTGTCAGGCTGACCCAAACCCCACTTCAGCAGTATCAGTCCCAGACTGATGGCCTGAGATACAAGCCCGGGCATCCAATACGGCAGTTACATCTTAAATGATGCGATTAAGGTATGTTTACAACTAAGTAAACAGACAGGTTCCTGCCAATTACAGTCTGAAACCAGCAGGGCAAGTTGGAAAGCTCAGAGCAATTCTCACCTCCTCACAGCTCTTTGGAGGGTTTCTAGAAGAAGAGCTTGCAGCTACTTCTAATGAGGGGGCAGGATTGGATGCTTTGGCCAGTTCTTTCTTCTGGTTGTTTTGCGTGTTGTCTAGAGACAACTCTACAGTGGCATCTGTCAAGAGAAGTTTGCAAGGGTCAGCCTTTCTACTTTGGGCTTCTGGAAAGGTAATTTCAATATTCTCGGAGAGGTTCATGGGATCTAGGGAGCAACAATAGTCTTAATTAGCAAAAAAATCCATAGGGAGGACACCTGCAAGCATTGGAAAGAGCACAATTTAATGCATCTTCACTGCAGTTCAGAGCATTTGATCAATCCTGCTGGACAACGTCAAGTTAATCCAATGAACTTCTTATTCTAGAAGGAACCAAACATCACCTCCTTGCTGTGTGCTAGAGGAGCTGCACACTAGAACAGCTAAAGCCGAGCTGGATTTTTACATGGCATAAAGGGTAGCATGAAAGGTAGGCTCCTTCCCAGTACACTTCTCCACACAGAAGAAGTCAAAACTTTCATCTGTTAGCAGTTGTCTCCAGAACTGACTCTCAGATGCCTCTGCCAGAGGCTGGGGAAGGTCTGACGCTCGTTTTCCCCTGCTGAGGGGTGTTATGTCTCCTGTTCCTTGTGAACAGCCGCGTCTCAACAAGAGATGATTCCTTCACCTGTACGGAGGGAGGAGAAGGTAAAGAACAAAAGCCTTTTAACTCCAGGGGGACACTTACCACCTTACAGTTTAAGGCCACAAAACTAAAGCAAACCCCATTTTAATCCTCTACAGCTTCCAAAAAGTCAATCTTGCTGCATGATTATGCTAGACACCTGGAGGTGGCTACTCCCACCTTCCCAAAAACTCCACCAGACCTTAGTGCTTCCACAGCAGACTGGAACACAAGTCTGAGATAAGGACCTGTCCAGAAATATCCATGACCCGCATGTCATGCTTAAAAGCAGATCGCTCCAGGCTTGGAGTTCAAAAAGCCCCAGCAAACACTGAGTAGATATAGACTCACCTGCAAATAAGTCCTGATCATCTTGCTCTACACGAACCCCATTCTCTTTGGAGGTGTTGCTCACAGGGAGAAGAGATTCCCTTTTCGGTGTCGTGGTCTTGCTCTGTAAGATAATTAAAAGCACATAGACAAGAGGTTATTTACACTGAGGAATGAAGGCTGGAGGACCAAACAGATCACCTTCCTAGCCACTGCCACACAGGATCACTCCTATGAATCTCGTGTGAGCACAGTGGCCAGAGGACACTACAGACTGCTTTCTTTCCACCCACCCTTGAGCGGTACGATCTCTGCCAGCAAGGCTATACCAAAGCATCTGAGCCATTAAGGACACTGGGTGTCTCACAAAACTTCAGAGCCAGTTCTGACCCTGATTTTTAGCAGAATGGGAGCAGCTAGCAGGTCACTGGGTTGTACCAGCCCACAGTTCAAGCATCACAGCTCCAGCCCTTCAGCTACAGGTGTCGGGAGCAGTACGCAGTCGAGTACACACAAGCGCTCCAGTTCACAACACCCAAAACACACCTGACCACACCATTTCCAGGTAGCGACTTGCACACCAGCACTAACACTGCATCAAGGCAGATGGGCAGCACCAGGGAGCCTCCTGCGCTCAACTGTAGTGAGCTGAGCACGCTGCTGATAGGAGATCCCTTGGGAAAGCCAAGATGTCACCGCTGGCAGCAGAGACCCATGGCAATTTGCTTGCCTGAAGGCAAGACACCGAGGACCACGGGAGCCTTGTCAGCAGCTTAACTTGCGCTAGCAGTTAAACTGCCACCACAAGCCAAGCTGCCCTCCCTCAGAGGGCTGGTTAGGGCCCACATGAAGGCAGCCGTGCTCTAACACAGTAGCTCACTTCTGCTTCTAAGTGGTGCCAGAGGAGCTCATGTACTTCTCTGCCCTGGCACTGCTGGGAGCCAGCTTCATGGAGCCACCCCATCCCCTCCTACAACACCCCTCACAGCAGAGACAAAGCTGCTATGGCTGGGCTAAAGCTGTGCACTGCTCTCGATGTTTCGCAAAGCGATGCTGGCAAAGGCTTGTACACCACACTTTGTGACCCAAAGCTCATGCTCCCCACGTATGGCTCAGCCGGGACAAGCCAGCCCCAGGGCCAGGACTTACAACACAGCTGACCCTGCCACAGCAAACAGCCCCTGTGGCACACAGCTTTACTGGGGGGGGGGGGCCATCCCAGCTACTGGGAGCAGGCTTGGGGACAAGGTGAAAGCAGACCCGAGAGCTTGTATGCCAACCAGTCCACCACACCAGAAGGCAGAGCTATTTCTGTGTTCCTGCTACAGGCAAGCACTATGGACACCAGTCTCACGAATCATCCTTCATTTTGCAGGCAGACAAGCAAGTACAAATTACTCCAAGCAAGAATGGGACAGCAAGCACTATTCTTTAATGTCTTAGCAGAGAACAGAACAGGTCTTTGACAGCCAGTAAATGAAGCACTATTAGCAGTGACTCCAAACCAACAGACTCCTTCGCGTTTTCTTCAGCAAGGAAACATCATCGGTTCCCACTGCTCCTGAAGGAGTAAAGCGGTGCTAACGCAGCTCCTGTTTGAGGTGGGCCCAAGCCTCTGGGTACATAAAACATCAGTGTCATTTGATGGTGAGTCCTCCCACATTTTAGGATGTTTTCCTGGAGGAGAAAGCTGGGACTGCTAACAGTTACAGGCAGGAGCTACATTTGCTAGTGATAGAGAGTGGGGAACAGAGAGACTCACACCAAACTTCACACCCAGACCGCCACAGGGTCCTCCAGACAGACCTCCAGCTGGTGGTCAGGCCAACATGAGTGCTACCACCACCATGACCTCCTCCAGCCAGCAGCCAAGCCATCAAGAGGGCTGCTAACACCACCATGACCTACGTCAGGGACATTTCTAGCAGGTCTCATTCAGATCCACTGCTTCTGCAGGAGCTCTTCAAGCTGGTAAAGAAAACCCCACTTTACATGGACAAGGTAAGGTGGGCTCTCAAGTTTCCATAATGAGTCCTTTTCTGTAATTGAGAGCTGGGAGACTATCTACTTTTCTGCTGCGACCAGGCTCTCAGTTTGCCTTAAATTTAGTTTCTAAAACTATGAAGGTACCACGCCCTGTTCCTACTTCTCCATCTGCTACTACAGAAGAGCCACAGCCTCTTTTCAATCAGTCCGTGACACAACACCCGCCATCTCAAGGCCTGATTTAGCACACCCTGACCATCAGGCGTGCAGGCAGAAGCTCTCTAGGTCCCACAGTGCAAGCCCGATGCCTATCACGGGGAAGCGGACCTTGAGTCAGAAATGCTGGCACTTGAGGGCATCCTTAAAGAGGTCTGTGATCACAGAGCAATCCAACCTTTGTCAACAGATGGATGAGATCCAGCTCTGGTTATATTTGTGTCTGACCCAAATGCTTCTTTGCCAGCTGCTGTATGATGCCTAAGTGCTGTCAAGCCACCTGACCACCGGCAGCTGGGTGGATCTGCCTCACCAGCCCAACTCTCCTGCTTCACAGAAAGTGTTTTGCTAACACTCAAGGGCAGCCAGACAAGCAAAGCCACTGGGTCGCACAGAAGAGCGAAGTACTAATTATGACAGTTGCTTCAACAACAACGCTAAGCACCTGATAAGCTGCTTTAGCTTAACAGACTCCAGTTTCAGTGAAGGGACGCTTTATTTGCATGAAAGCCCGCAGCAGTTGGCACTTGCCCGTTTTGGTAGGCTGCCTCTACCACAAAGCAACAAGCCACATACTACCTCTTCCAGTTCTTCAATGAAGAAAGGTCCTGAGAAGTTAAAAACAATCACCCTACCCTAGTGCCAGCCAGAGGTACCAGCATCTTCCTCTTGCAAGGCCAGGGTTGCACTTTCCTGTGTTATTTTAAAAGCATATGACTCTGCTGCTCTGCTATGCCCAGACTAATGTGAGAGTTTCATCCTCACAAGCTCACACAGGGCAGAATCTACCCACATCTCCCCAACTCTGCCTTGTTCCCTGCTGCTAAGCCACCAGCAGAACACAGCCTGCTACTGAGCAAGCACAGCTCAAGGACACCAGGGCAGCACCAGGTCAGGAGTTTCATCAGAAGTGGGGCAGACACAACTCCAGCTCTGTGCCGGCGCCAGGAGAAGCTCGGCCAGGCCAGCTCCGTTCCCAGCAGCAGGCTGGTTCGCGTGTTCATGGTCATGGTCTCCTGCTCAAGGCCTCCCTGTGCCCAGCTCAGGGAAAACATCAGGGCTTGGAAACTGCAGACAGGATAAGGTTCCTGGAGAGGTTTCTGCCAGAGACGCCAACTCCTCCTGCCCTACCAGCAGGAGCAGACAGGCTGGAAAAAGCCTGCGTGAGGCAGGCAGAGGCCACAGTGTCAGCCCTCGCAGGGGACAATGGGACCAGCCTCATCTCACAGAGCTTAGGAAATCAACCCTAGTGTCTGCAGCCTTCAAGCAACCAGCCTGCTAGAGGAGCCTCTGCAGCTCCTCTAGCAGAGATCCTCGCTCAGTGCAGACACTGAACCCAAGAACCCGAGGCCAGCGACTGACTGGGGAGGGATTCAGCCTGGGAAAGCATCAGCCAGTGTTTTAACTCCTCTCCGGTCTGCTGATCACTGTCTGGAGCAAACGCTGGCACAGCTGGCCAAAGCTAGCATGAGTTAACACCAACAGCCTTCAAAATCAGGGATTCACACACAGGAGACTACTCAAAACAAGAAAAGGCACTAAAATCCTCCACCACTCACACCTCCACCTTCAGCGGGGAATTCCTGCAGCAACACAGTGCCCTGTTTTGCTGAATAAGTACCACCAAACCTTCCTAGACCCTCCTGCAGCCAGTTGTACCAGTACAAGGCAAGGGAGGTAACCAAGGTATTGATGACCCTCCTCATTGTGAGCAGGGGACATCAGATGCTTCCTGTCATCTCACCCCCACTGCACAGAGGGGTTCATCCCCCGGTACCAAACTGAAGGCAGCAAGCACCACGCCAGCACCCTCCAGATGTTGAAGGGACAAGAGCTGACGTCAGGGGAAGGAAGACGGGGCTTTTCCCCATGAAGTCTCACACGCAACGCAGCAAAGAGGCTGAGTGATGGCCACCAGCACGTTTCAAACCAGCAAGGTGGCCCGCTCGTGAGTTACTCCAACCCTGATCTGGAGGGGTATCAAGCAGCGCAGGCAGCTGCCCCCAGCGCCATGCCCAAGCCACGCAGAAACATCCTGATGCTGACGGGCTCCTTTGAGATGCTCGGGTTCTGCAAAAATTGACAGGTTACAACCCTGGGGAAACAGAGACCAGCCAAGCACAAGCCATTTTGCAGTCTCACAGCCAAGGGGGCCGCCTGCTCCCCCAGGGCCCACTCCCCAACCCCCGGGCACCCACCTCACTCCTGCGGTGCCCCTCTCCGCAGACATCTGAAGCCCTTGAGGCGCTCTCGGGGAGGAAGGAGACGCCAGGCTCCCCGGAGGGACAAGCACCCTGGGACATCCGCCCCCTCCCCTTTTATCTTGGAGGGTTTTGGGGGTTTCCCCCCCTTTTTTTAACCAAACCCGGAGGATGCCACGCCGCGGCCTACGGGCACCGGGCCGCCCCTCAGAGAAGGGCCCACCCGCAGGCACCGCCGGGCCCAGCCCCGCGGCTCCTCCTTCACAACCGCACTCGGGCCAGACCTACTCCTGGGCCAGGCCTACCCCTAGGCCGAGCCTAAGCCCGGGGACTCTCCCCGTCCCCCGCCACCGCGGCCCGCACTCACGGTGCCGGTGAAAATGTCCTCGCCCTCCGTGTCGCTGTCGGCCGGCCCCGGCGCGTCGCTGTCGCCGCCGTAGGGCTCGGGGAAGGGCGGCGGGAGGCGCTCGGCGGGGGACGGGGAGCGGGAGCCGCGGGCGCCGCCCGACGCCATATCCGCGCTGCCGCCGCCGCCGCCGCTTCCGCCTGCGACAGCCGCGCCGGAAACCGCCGCCGCCGTCTTAACCCGCCGGGGCGGGGCCGGAGGGACGGGCGGCCCCCCGGATTGGGCGGTGTGTCCGCCCGCCCCGCCCTCCCCCGCTAGGGGAGCCAATGAGCGCCAGCGTTTTCCTCCGCTGGCAGGCGTCGCTCCGTCCTCATGGAAACGGCCACCCCAACCAAGACAGCGGTGGTCCCCTCAGTGCCCCAAACCAGCCTTGGTCCCCTCAATGCCCCAACCAAGAGGGCTGTGGTCCCCTCGGTGCCCCCCAACCACCCTTGGTCCCCTTAACACCCCAACCGCGATGGCCATGGTTGACTCTGATCCAACCAACCATGGTCCCCTCATCAGTGCAACTGAGATGGCCACAGTCCCGTCAATGCCCCAACCAAGATGGCCACAGTCCCCTCCACTGAGGGGACCCAACTGAGACCCAACGCCCCAAATGAGATGTCGATCAACCCCTCAATGCACTAACACAGATGCCGTGGTGCCTTTGATGTCCCAACCAAGATGGCCACAGGCCCTCCATGCCCCAGCCAAGATGCCTGTGGTCCCTTCAATATTTCTACCATGACAGCCACCCACCTCTAAGTACCTGAACAGAGGTGGCCATGGCCTGCCTCAGTGCCCTTACCAAGATGGCCACAGTACCCTCAACATCTCAACCTGGAACAGCTGCCATTCCCTCTGTACCCTGACTGGGACAGCTGCCTGTTCAGCTCGAGGATTTTTGGGAGGAGCCCAAGAGAGATGATTCTGCTGTAAAACCGCCTTGATCCTTCCCTCTCCCCACCTTTATTTCCTCCCCTAAACAGCCCATAATAAGTCTTGTGCAAGCCCCAAATGTTCTTCCCTGCATCCCAATATGAGTCCCATACCTTCCAAAACATCCCAGGATAAGTCCCATAGCCCTAAGACAGTGACTTCCCTTGGTTCAGCTGCTCACTCGTGGTGATGGGTCACCACCACCCCACTAGGCTGGTGGCTCTTTTGGGACAGAGCCAGGAGAAGCCAGGCAGTGAAGTAGGTAAAGCAGAGCCAGGTGAGACACCCTGTACTTTCATCAGCTTTGGGTTAAGGGAGAAGACCCCGATGCAGAAAAACCTGACAGGATCCCTGAGCTGCTGGACATCCCTCAGCTGAATTAATTCACTGGGTGGTCCCCCAGGAAGAGGGTCTCTTTGTCCTGGCAGGAAGCATGGAGGTGGCTGCTGGGTAGCGTGTGTCCCTCAGTTGTGAGAGAGTAACCAAGAGAGACAGATTTTCTTTCGTCTCAGCTGTTTCCTGCAACGAAGCAGCAAATTCCAGTAAAGATCTCCAACCCTTCTACGCTGAGCATTTAGTTTTGTACGTGATTGCAACCGTGTTGCACTTTCCTCCTCCATCTGTGCTGGCTTTCAGGTGAGGAGTGCGAGCACTCAGTCTGGGCTCTGCTCCATTGCAAACCAAAAACCATAACACAGCTTATCCTTATCTTGAAGAAGTTGCTGGTATCCTCCTCTTCATACAAATCAGTGAGCAGCTGCTAGTTCCCTCCTGTCTGAAATTGTCTCTAGGGTTTGTAGTGGCAAGTTCCATCCTTTTGCTTACAGGTGGATCACCAGGTATCATCCCAGATAGCCTCAGTGGGTTTGAATGATGAGTTTCACCTTGATGACAACCTGCCAGTGTCACTCTTTTGAAGTGACATAGCAGTGGATGGCTAGGGATGCGTAGGGATGAACATAGATGTCCCAAAGAACTTTTGAACAATGAAGTGTAAGAGGCAAGCAGAGAAGGCTTTGAACCTGCTTTTGGCAAACCTGATTTTGAGGGCAGAGTAAAGGCTGAGGCTGTAGGACACTGAGATGAGCAGAAGCATTAGGATGATAAAAGCAACTGCCAGAATGACCTGGAGCTCCTTCCAGCTGGACCTCACACCCTTTTAGATGATTGACGGCCTACAGGTCATCTCTAGCAGGAAGGGCAAGAATGCCCCCTAGGTCCTGCATCACATCCATGGCATCTCTTGTCTCTGTACAGCTGTATTCAGGCCTATCAGTTGCTCCTCTGAAGTGTGTTTCAGAAGCAGAGATGTGAGCTGTCTTGATAAGCTGTGGAAATAAATCCCACCCAACCGCTCAGCCACACCAGTCACATCCTTATTTTCTGTAGATTCTCCATGTGCATTAGTTTGGCCTCTAGATGTCAGCTAAAAAGAATAGATTCAGCTACTCAGGGTTGGAGCTTGGGCACATATGGTAGCTCTTGGTCTGAGAATGAGACAATTTCCTGGTGCAAACCTTTTTTGAATATACACCAGGTTCTGGATGCCAAGTTTAGACCTCTGTATGGGCATGCAGGTGCTCAGGCACAGGTGTCCTAGCTCTGATGCCCCACAGGGTTAGGGGAAATCCCACCAGATATCCCTGGAAGCCAGGCAGGAGCCACAGACTTCTACAATGAGAGCAGATGCTGCACTCAGACACCACCCCCTCAGGCCCAGAAGCAGAAGTGAGGGTCAGCTTGTGGTAGTCATGGTCAGCTAAAGTGGCTCAAGAAAGGTGCCTCGAGGTACTACTTCATGACCACACCTGCAAGCCTTGACACTAATGAGCCTTTGAGAGCTCAGCAGAGAGAAGACATGCTTTATTACCCACCCATGTACATTCAAGATCTCCCATATCCTCCCCATGCACACCCAGATATTTCCTTTCCCCTTGGGACAAGCTCTGACCCCATTTTCTCCACCACATCCCTTTTCTTCCAGCCTATTTTCCTCTCCCTGGGGCTCAGTTCCCCCCTGTCCCCAGCCACATGGGTCCTCTGATCCCTTCTGAGCACATTGCTTTCTCCTCCATCCCCCTTTATATCCTCTTTCTGGGTCCTCTGTGCAACCCTCCCTGCTTCTCCTTCCCCTTTACTGTGCACTCGGATCCCCACCATCCCAGACCAGGGGTCTCCATGCCCAGACGATGGCCCCAGGACCACTGTGCTTACAGCAGAAGCTGTCCACAGGAGCCAGAGGAGCTCGTTAATCACCTTTTTATTTTATTTCAAGTGCTGTACACAAAGTCACTCACCCCCAGGTGCTCCCAGCGCCCCTGTGCAGACCCCACCTCGACACCCGCCATGATCCGGTGCTCACTGCTGCTAGGTGCGAGGCCAAAATAAGTTACCCGCCTCCCCGTGCTCCCTGTGCCCCAGGCACCGGGGCAGGTCAGCATCAGCCCTTGAGCGCCGGCCCTGCCAGTGCCCGGTTCACCCAGAGTGCCCCGCACCAGGGTAAGTGTTTGCTTTGAAATTCAAAGTCACAGCATTGGGCCCTGCCCATTCCCAGCATCGCTGGCCCTGGCTCCTATCCCCGGCTCCTGGGACTCAGCATGGCATGGCAGCCTCTGACAGCAGCGGGGAGCACCTGCAGGGAAAGGACAAGGTTGTCACACTCGCACTGCTGGCACCTGCCCAACCACCCCAGGGTGCCCGAAAGCTGCTGGCTACATTGCTGGGGGGATCTTCCCCCAGCTTTTGGCCCCCTACTTTGATTCATCCCACAGGGACGTGCCATCAAGGTGTAGTGAACCTGATGCAAATGCAAAACCCAGCGCCAGCCGGCACAGTCCTGGGATTGCTAAAGACAGGAGCAAAGCCACGAGGATCAGCTCAGTCCAGTGGACGTTTGGAGACTTGTGTCCAATGGGGTCCCCAAGGGGACAGAAGCAGCGAGCCCCCGATGCCATCCGCTGCATCCGAGGGATCGATGGCAGAAGCAGGCAGCCGTGCCAGGCAGTACTCACTCCATCTTGGCTTCCAGATGGTGGACGGTCTGCTTGTCCAGGTAGCGGCAGAAGAGTGAGAGAAGGTTGCTGGGCAAGAAGAGAGGCTCCACCAATAAGGCCTTGGGCACTTGCGACAGCTCCCGGGCAACCAGGAACACTGTGTCTGTCCTGCGGGCACCAATGCAGCGGGTTGAGTGCCCCACCAGCTGGCAAAACCCAACCCTGTCATTTGCACAGCCCCTCACCACATCTCGAAGTCCCCGCTGCGCGGCTCCAGCGGCGCATCAGATGACAGCAGCCTTTCACCGTGGCTCAGCAAGGAGTAGAGCAAGGAGATCCCAAACTGCGGGGAAGCACCAGGATGAGTGTTGTGGCCAGTGGTGGTGGCACCCCAGGGACACCGCATGGCTCTTGCCCTCCTTGGGGCCACCTACCTGGTTCTTCAAGGCCATGGTGAGGGGGAGCTCAGGGGACTCAGGCAGAGGCCTGGTCATCTCCTGCAGGACCTCAATGAGTTTGCTGAAGGTCATCCTGCCCACCACCTCATTTAACGGGCTGTAGAGCAGGGGCAGAGACTAGGCAGGGCAGAGAGGAGAGCAGGGATCTGAGACTGTTTAACGCATCATGGCCACAGCCCCATCTCTGAGCCCCATCCCAACACCCTGGGAGGGACGCAAGGCACAATTCTGCACTCCCCTTGGGGGGGGACTGTCACCAGGACTGCTTTAACCCCTCCTGGAGAGCTTTCTCCTCCTCCTCCAGGAAGGAAACAGACTCCTGCCTCATGTCAACCCCAGCAGCTCCCTCACCATGCTGGGATCCAGCAAGATGGGCCCCCCTATTGCCCAGGGTGCCCCCTCTCCCCCCTAGCAAGAGCAACAGGGGAAGGAGGCAGCCTGGGGTGCCCCTGCCTTGGCTGGGGGTGCTTGCCTCATCCAACACGTCCTTCTTCATGAGGAAGGGCAGGTGGTGGGTGATGGTCAGCAGGATCTCCTCCGCTTGCTCCCGGGTCAGGTGGGGCAGCAGCCGGGCCGTGAGCTTCTTGCCCTTCTGCACGCATAGGAGTTGCAGGAATTCATCCTCTGCCTCCCTGGGGATGAAGGCTCCATTGGCACAGATCCCGAGGGACCTGTAGCATCTCTGTCCACATCCAGAAGGACCAGCATCAGCTCCAGCAGAGGACGAGGCTCACGGGCAGGGTCAGCACAGGCCGCGGTGACACATGGAGGACAGGATCCAACCCTCACCGTCACCCAGAGCTACTCATCCATGACCATCCAAGCCCAGCAAGGACCAGGACATGCCACCCACTCCCCTCTCCCCACAGCACAAACTCACTCTTCGCTGCTGCAAGCCCTGATTTTCAAGGCTTGGTAAATACGCTCCACTTCTTGGCTCTTCTGCTCCTGACAGCAGAGCTGCTGCTCCTCTGGGGCCAAAGACTTCTTCCGCTGTATCTCCTCCACTTCCAGCAGCTGCAGAAAGAACTAGAGAGACCACATGGGATAAAGAGGCAGTTTGGAGCATCCTCTGCCTACCAGTTACCCAGGACCTCTGTCCAGGTAGATATCCCCTCGCAGGGCTCCTCAGATGAAAACCAAGCACCTACATAATCCCATCTTGTCCCAAAATGTGGCTTGCTTACCTTCTCAATCCTGTGCAATGCCCGAAGCCGGTGGCTCCCTGCAGCCTTCAGGAGGGGAGAAAGGAAGGCATAAGTTACAGCCAGCACCAGACACTGCCACCAGCAGAGTGCTGGGGCCAGCTGCTCCCTGGGGATCAGAGGCGGCTTCAGGATACAGGAGCGATCCCATGGGAAGGCCACAGCCAGCTCCAACTGCCCAGAGCCCCATCCCACCCGTCAGCAGGGGACAAGCTGCCATCACTGAGGCAGCACCTTCTCCAACTGTGCACCCCATCCCGCGGCTCAGGGCACCACCCACACTCAGTTGCAGCAACTCCTGAAGCTCCTGCTAAAGCTGCTCCAGGGCCTGGGGAAAGCTCAGAGTGGCATCCCTGGGCATCCAAGGCATCAACTGGCCTGGCTCCCCCTCGCCTACCTCCTCCACAAGGGCATGGTGCACAGCATCGATGGCCCGGCGAGGGCTGTAGCAGGTGGACACCGCGACCTGGCCCAGTGAGCCCGCGATGCGCACCACTGGAAGAGAGATGGGACACAGTGAAACCACATCCTACAACACCTCGCCCAGCCCACCTGCTCCAGGCCCTTACCAGAGTCATACGTCTCTACTTTCTGGATGAACGGCGTGACCAGCTTGGGGGGCTCCTGCTTGTTGCGGCGGCCAAGCAGCTCCTCCTCCGCCTGTTTGCGCTCCAGCCTCTGGTAGTATGTCTGTAACGACATGTGTAGGCAGGAGGGGAGCCACCCTGAGCCCGGGGAACCCTCTGGCTCCCAAAGGGATGAAGTTCCAGCCCTGAGGAGCAGGATTAGCCTCTGGTGCTGCCAGCAGGAGCTCACCTGGTAGTAGTAGTCATCATCCATGTTCTCGCTCTGCAGCTGGATCATCTCCACCTTGACAACCCAGTCCTTCTCCTTGGAGGTCATCAGCCCAGCATAAGGGTCCACTTTAGGAGACCACAGCTTCTTGGGGGAGATGCTGGCGTAGGAGAAGATTGCGGCCTGCTATGACTGCCCACAGCCCCCCCACCCCTCTGCAGCTCCCTGGGACCCCCTTACCTCTGTGCCTGCCCGCCTTGCTGCTGCCGCTGGGTCAGGATCCGCTGGTGCTGGGGGTGCAGCTGGGTCATACAGTTGGGTGCGCTGCAAGGGAGACCAGACAGGTGCTGGGGACCCAGCACCCGCACTAGAGTCGTCCCCAGAAGGGGGACGCCCCCTGAACTGCTTTGCGGGTCTCCTCTGGTCCCACCCAGGCACCCCACTCGCTGTCCTGCTACCTGAGGTTCAGCTGGCCACTGGCCGATGGACTGAAGAAGAGAGCGGGGTCCAAAGAGGGAGACATAGGACCGAAGTGCATGGTGAGAGGCTGCGGTGGGCTGCTAACGTTGGGTGACATGGGCCGGAAAGGGGTCGGAGCCGCATACCCTGCAGTCTGGAGAGGAAGAGAGAAGCGTTCAGCTGTCTGAGCCTTCCCCTCTGAGGGTGCCAGAGGGGTCTGCCAGCTCCATGCTGGCTTCTGGCTCCCATCCTCACAGGGGCCACCCTCTCCCTGCACAGAGGGGATGCGTGGGGCACCACAGGAAGGTGATATCCTCCAGGATCCTGCCGCTAGGGCTGGGCAAGGCAAGAGGACCCTGCTGTCACCAGGGATTGCGCACCCCAAGTCCATCACCAGTGTCCCAGTGTGACACCAAGCACAACATCACACCCAGTGCAGGTCCCGTGGGGACATCAGGACAAATAGATTTTTGAAGCAACAGCTACACCAGTGGCTCTGCTTTCCCCATTGGCAAGATGGAGCTGCAAAGTCTGCCCTGGACGGCAGAGCTTTGGGAAAGCACTGTCCCTGTCCCATGCCATTCCAGGGCCACCTCAGAGGGGACACAGTGGTGGCTTGCAGCCTGCTGCATTACCTGGTTGGAAGCAAAGAGCGGAGAGGGTCTGCGAGCCAGACTGAAGGGCTGAGGGGAGCATGGGGAGCGAGGCGTCAGAGGTGACTGCTGAAGGGCAGAAGACAGAAGGCGTCACCGGGACAAGCTTGTCCACAAGTCTGAACGTCTGGGGAGGGGAGGGCAGAGGAAGAAGGGACACAAGAGCCCCCAAAAACCTATTACCTGCCGGAGAAAGCGCTGGGGAAAGGACTTGGGGGACATCAGTCTGAAGTCAGAGCGCTTGAGCTGGGGAGAGCCCCCGTAGCCCCTCTGCACAGGGGAGCCAAGGAAGTCGAGGGCCATGTTGGAGGATGGTGGAGGCCTCTCCAGGACCTGGAGGATGGCTTTATCCTAACAGGGAGGAGGTGGCAGGAGATGGGAACGGGGCCCAGCTGGTGTCAATTTAGCTCCCCCAGCATCAGGCAGCTCAAAGCCTTTGGTTGTCGCTCAGCCAGACCATGCACCGCCCAGGCTCCCATCCCAGCAGCATGCAACAGCAGGGGACCCACAGGGACACCCGGCACAGGGGTCCTGGTCCTCCCCAAACTCAGCAGCTTTGCCTTCAAACCCAGGCTCTGCTTAGGGTGGGCACCTCCGCCCACAGCCTTCACATCCAAGAGACATGTCCTTGCACCTCCAGACCTACAATGAAGCTTTGGAGGTCCCCTGGTCACCCCAAATTGCCTGCATGACCCTTGGCCCAGGTTATCAGAGGGCCCTCAGCTGCTCCCCGAGGGCCTGGCTGGGGGTACCCACCTCCAGCATGTGGTGGGGTGGGATGCTGCTGGGGCAAGAGCCCCACACCTTGGGATCCATCGCCAGCTGGAAAACAGGGAGATAGTCAGCACAAGGAAGAAGGACAGGAGAGGAGGGGCAGGGGACACTGCAGGGGCCAGTTGCCTCATCACCAGATGGGAGGAGACATTTTTACCATGTCCTCTTTGCCGAACTCTGCCCAGCAAGCACCGATCCTGCTGTCCAGCACTGCTGAGTCCTGGCTCTGCAAGCAAAGAAGAGATTACAGGCATGTACTCAGCCCTAGCACAGCAGGTCTTCCTCCCTTGGGCAGGACCAAACTACCCCCTGGTGCCCTCTGTGGGGCAGGACCCACAGGCATGGGGATGGAGAGGGGAGCAGCAGGACCCCACCAGCTCCCTTGCCTACTGGCCAGGAGTGGGTCCCCTCCCTCTCTGCTCATGCTTCACCTCCAGCGTGGGTTTGCTCTGCACGGCTCTCATCACTGCTGGGTCTCCCAGGTCATTGGGCTCTTCGCAGGTCTCCTGGTCTTCCTCCTGTTCCTCAGTCTCCAGCTCCTCCTCCTCCAACTCAGAGCCAACCTGCTTGACCTCTAGCTCCATCCCACCTTCCTCCTGGGGCTCTCCCAGCTCAGCCATTCCCAGCCCAGGTTCCTCCCCACCGTCCGTCTCCTCTTCCACCACTTCGGACAGCTCAGGGCTCATCTCCAGAAGCATCAGGGGTTTTGCAGCGTCCTCCTCAGTGGAGTCTCGATCTTGGAGGGGGGGAGGCAGAACACATCAGGGTGGGTGAGAGCCTGGGCAGCGCCTGCTGGGGTTCCTGCTCCCAACCCAGCTCCTCACCAGACAGGAGAACACCTTCCTCACCCCCCACCTCCATCCTCCTCACCCCATTGGGCACTGACTGATTTCCCTGACCCTGGGGCTCCTCTGAGATCTTACCTAGCCCAAAAGTCATCTCATTGTAAAGGTCAAGCTCTTCGTCCTCCTCAGCCATCTCCTCCAGCAGAGGCACATCTTCCACCAGCAGATAGTCCTCAAGGATCTGGAGTCAAAAGCAGCAGGGTCCCCACTAAGGGAGACAGGCAGGGATGGGGTAACCCTAACTTGCCCCCAAGTCAGGGGGCACCCAACCTCCCCCCCACACCGCTGGTGGTGCCGGGCAGACCCCAGGGCTCACGGCTGCTGGAAAGGGAAGAGCGGGAGCCACAAGCACTACCAGCGAGGGCAGGACCCGCTGGCTCAGCACAGGGTAGGAGCCTGCTGGAGCCTGCCAGGACCACGGCTGCAGCCACCCAGAGGTGATGGTGGCCCCAGCCAGCGCCAGGGATGCCAGCATCAAAGAGCACCAGCATGGCTAGTGCTGAGGGACACCATTAGGCTTCAGAGTGAACACCCCGCTACTGGGGCATGAATAGCAGCCGAGCACAAGGCAGGAAAGGACACCCCACTAGCACCTCTGGGACGGTGTCTTCTCCGGTGCCGGCCGCTCCCGAGAGTGCCAGCACCGCGGGAAAACAGCAACGGGGGGGGGGGGGAAGGGGGGGCGTGACCCGGGAAAGGAGGCGGCCGCAGGGCCGGGCCAGCACGCCAGGGCGGAGCAGGGCGGGCACTCACAACCGGTTCACCGCCCTCCGCCATGCCGCGACACCACCCGCCCGCCCGCGTCCCTCTACGGGGCCGGGCTGCCCCCGCCACCGCCTTTTACGGGACCGGCGGTACCGTACAGCATGGCGGCGCCCGGCGGCGCCCCGCGCCTGCGCAGTCCGTCCGCCCCGCCCCTCCCCTTGGCACCGCCCCTCCCCTTGGCACCGCCCCCTCAGCCGCGGAGCGGGGATGGGGATGGAGCCGGGGAGAAGGAGGAGGAGGGTAAGGTTTAACGACCCCACCCGCGAAAGGGGGTGTAAAACTGCGAACACCTGCGTCTTCAGGGCACGGAAAGCCTCAGCCCGGCTTTTTCCACTGCTCTCATCGCTCTCTGCCGGCGAGGGAGTTTTCCAAACCAATACCCTTCTGAGCAGTTGTGGAAAACCAGCGGGATGTTAGTCGGTCTGGCTGGAAGTGCCTCTGAGATCCACAGAAGTAGATCCGAACGCCCAGGGGAGGAAAACTAAAGTGAAGACGCTGGAAATCTCTGCATCCTGTGAAACGCAGCAGGCTGCCCTCGTGCCCCTGGAATGCTGTGAGCATGTCAGGCCTCGCCCACTCCTTAAATAGTTCCTCTAATAAAAGTAGAAGCACCCTAAAGAAAGGAAGATTTGGCTGTTTGAGTCAAACCAGTGTGGCCTTTTAGAAACATCACGTGGAAGAAACTCATGGTTCAGCTTCTCTTTATGGGGATAGTCGGTCAGGTATTGCTGGTTATGGCAGAGTCATTTCCAGGGATTCCCGTCCCAGCTGGGAGAGGCCAGGTGTCAGCATGGAGAAAGGATCTGTGTCCTGCGATCAGCTATTTGTGTAATTAATCTTCCCTGAGCCGAGGGGATCACTCACCTGGGCAGAGCCAGACTAGCCAGGGTCTTGGGCTCCGAGGCAGTGAGCCCCAATGCCAGCTCAGCTGCTGACACAGCAGTTAGTGTTTATTTCTGAGAGGGCCCCCAGATCCCTAAGGCTCCAGCAGCAGCAGCTGCATCCCCTTAATCTCACAGCAAAAACACTCAACAACAGCAGCTGCACGGCCACTGGTGCTGCTCACTGGGCAGCCAGCAAACCAAGCAAGAGCTCGGCTCAGAGCTGGTCCAGCAGAGATGGATAACAAGTATTTGTGGGGTTTTTTTCTTTGCTCTGTCTCTAGTGATTTATCTGCTGCCTTTGAGTGGGGGGATGTTCTCCGACTGATTTAAAAACAGGTCTTTAAATGGGATGTATTAAGATGGCAAGTCTTAAAGGGGCTCAGTGTTAGAGGAGCTCCATCGCACTGCTATTTTCTTCCTACTACTAGTGACTTTCCTTTCTTTTCTCATTTTTTAACTTTTTAATCCTTATATGGCTAGGTGTAGAATAATATACATCCACTTCCCAGTCTGAAACAGCGACTCTAAAGATAAGCAGTATGTGACCTGTAGGACCACAAGCAGACAAGCTTCTAGGTGTGTAAAATATCTACATGCTCTTTAACACTGCTTCATTTTCCCTTTTTAACCTTGGCTTCCTTAATGCTGCTATTCGAAGCTGCTCTACTTCTCTAAGCAGTACTTGTAGTGTTATAAAGCCACTTGGAGGTGTACCTAGCCTAGCTGGGCTACGGTGCTCCGTTTTTCTGGAGGAAGCACCAGAAAAAGGAGGTCTTTGACCTTTAGGCTCTTGCATTTGATGCTGGGGAGCCTGTGCTGCACCCAACCAGCGGAGTCAATCCATCCCGCAGCTGCCAGACTGAGATGCTGGTTCAGAAAGGAAGGCAGCTGGGCTGTGCCAGTGTTGGTGTGATGCTGGCCCTGGCTACAAAATCCTCTATGAGAGGTGGTTTTTGGAGGGCCTCCTTTAGGTGAGGAGCAGGAGCTGGATGAGCACCTTGAGATGCTCCGTAACCTGCTCCTGGCAGGGTGTCCTGACCGCGGGCATCCGGCTCAAGGCCTGGGGGAGCGGGAACGGCTGTCTGGCCTTTCCCGCTCCGGTGGGGCCTTGAGCCAGAACGCCTCAGACCTTTGATGCACCCATCCTTGAGGTGAAGTCCCCCGGTCAGGGCAGGCCGGGCACGGCCACAGCAGCACCCCCACCCGCCCCCGGGGTGGCTGCGGCCGGTACCAGGTGGCACCGAGCACCGTGGGCGGGCTCCGGGCCGCGCCGAGCCCCGGGCGGTGCCTCAGGCCGAAAGCGAAAGCGAAAGCGAAAGCTCTGCGAGCGGGCTCGCCTAACCTCTCGGCTCCCTCTCCGCCCGGAGACTGATGACGCGCAGGCGTTTCCGCACTGTGATTGGCCGCGGGCGGCAGGGGCTATAAAAGGCGGCGGGCGAGGCGGGGTGGGCCGATCTAGAGCGGGGAGCGGAGGCGATCGGAGGGTAGCCATGGAGCTGGTGCTGAAGGTGGGGGTCCTGGTGCTGATCGCCATGGTCGGCCTGGGGGAGGCGGACGGTGAGTGTCCGGGGGGGGCGGGAAGTGCTGTGAGGGGCCCGGTACCGATTACCGGGGGGGTGAGAGGGGTGGGAGGTGCTGTGAGGGGCCCGGTACCGATTACCGGGGGGGTGAGAGGGGTGGGAGGTGCTGTGAGGGGCCCGGTACCGATTACCGGGGGGGTGAGAGGGGTGGGAGGTGCTGGGAGGGGCCCGGTACCGATTACCGGGGGGCGGGAGGTGCTGTGAGGCGCCTGGGTGGGCGGGCGCTGGTGTCTCCGAGCCCTGCTTCTCACGACCCCCTCGCCCCCCTCTCCAGAGATGCCAAAGGTGGAGGTGTACTCCCGCAAACGGGCCGCCTACGGAGAGGAAAACACCCTTAACTGCTTCGTGAGCGGTTTCCACCCTCCGAAGATCGATATCACCCTCCTCAAGAACGGGGAGCCCATGGCCGACGTGAAGTACGCAGACATGTCCTTCAACGACAAGTGGCAGTTTGAGCGCCTGGTGTATGTGCCGTTCACCCCCATGAAGGGTGATGTCTACGTTTGCAAAGTGGACCATTCCACCTTCACAGGGCCACAGATGTTCCGATGGGGTATTGTGCACCACCTTCTTCAAGCTTTGCTGCTGTTCACTTGCAGAAGCCAGAGCTCATTAATTTGTAACCCAGCATCTCTGTTTCCCTTCACAGGGAATGCAGTGCTATAATGGGGTAGATTTTGAAGGTCTTGTGCTATGTAGATGGAAAATTGGCTTTGGCTGGGCTGCTGAAAAGGCTGTGTATACGTACCCATGACAGAGTGTGTTGGTAGCAGACAGGGAAGGTGTGCTTCGGTATCACCTCTAGGTATTTGGTTATGGTGTGTCTGATGGCTCTGATCTCTTTCTGGGTGAACTTGTCTAGAAAGAGATGGGTCGTGCAGCGATTTTTGGTGAATATAAAGAAAGATATAGCAGTGGGTACCAATGGTGGTGAGCCAGCCCGCTGCAGCAAGGAAACAGCCAAGCAAAGGCAGCTCTGGTTACTGCACTGCAGCTGTTGCAAGTGGGGGCGGTGGGTGAGAGGGGGTGCTCTTTGCCCCAAAGCCTAACGCCCTTCCCTTTCTTCTTGCAGAAGAAGACTTCTAAGCAGCTTCTGGGATAATCATGGTGAGTTACGCTGATGCTCCATGCCATGCCGGTAAGGGGAACACAGACTGCTTTCTGTGGGGGAAGTCTGTAGCTTGCAGAATTGAGGAATAAAAGTAACCACCCCCAAAAAAAAACAACCCTCATATCTATAGTGTTGCTGCTGTTCGGGAGCGGGGCTTTTCCCACACCCTTTCTACCCCCTGCTTTGGCCAGCTCTCAGCCATACTTTGCCTAGAAGATTCTCCCTTCCTCAAAAGAAAGGAGCCCCTTGGAGCAAAACTTCCCCATATCTCTTTGGGCGTGACTGATGGGGATTGTCCTGACTTATCTGGATTTAGCAATCGCGTAAATACCAGTTTAATCCTTGAAAGGGAAAATGAAACTAAAGACGCATGGCCTAGCTGATGTAGTTGCAATGCTGATTGAAATGCCTTAGTTACGTACCCCGGTAGAGGCTGGATAGTTATTAACTTGTGCCCAGGACAAGGCTTGGCAAGACCTCACTTGAAATGTCCTCTGCACTGGACCAGAGAAATGTTGTCGATGGCTTTTAGACAGACAGAATCATGAGTCAAATGGACTTTGTAAATCAGAAAAACTGCCTTGGGCATTTCTTCTTGGGAAGATATAGGCAGATCCAAGTACTTTACTTCTTGCTGTCTAAGGCTGCTCTCCCTCCAAAGCTCTCCAGCCCTTCCTTGCTGTAGAGCAGCAGCAGCTAGGGAGGGGTGTTGGGTTTCCAGGGACAAGAGAAAATGGAGTTCGGTTGACCGCCTTTCTAGTGGGGGACAACAGAAGAAGATAGGCTCTTAATTTGTAGCAGAAAAGCTGAGGTGTGATATCGGGGGCTGGGGAAAGGCTCAAGAGATCCCCCAGAGCCAAAAATGGTTGGATTGGAAGGATATTTAGAAGGGATGCTGTGAGCGCTTAAGCGTTTGCCTCTAACTGCCCTTGAGATGGGTTGCTGAGATAAAGGGACCCGTGATTTGATACAGTGCAGACATTTCTAGATAATAGAGCTTCTGAAAAATTATATACAGCCACTCTTCTGGTTTGTCACTCGCTTTTGGGCAGCGGGAATGGAAACCTGGCCCCAGGGCAGGGTCTGGGGTGTGCTGTGCCCCTGCGGCAGCATGGTATGCCGTGGCTTTGGTGGGACATCAGCATGGAGGCCACTGATGGCAAGGGGATGCCACGCTTGGCTGGAGGTGGGACATGAGTGACTTTGCTAGAGTCTGGAGTCTTCAACTCTGCAGTTGCAGTTCCCTTGTGGAAAACACTTGTTTGTTTCCCTAAAATAATTGCAGTTGAAGGTGTGAACAGAGTGACTGATGTCTGTCTCCTTTCCCCTGTGCAGGTCTGAAGAATTCTGCTTTGCAAGTAAAAAATGTCTTGAGCTTCTGTCCTTTCTCACATCTCACTTCTGGATATGATGAAGAGGAGCAATCGTCTTAATTGCAGAATTCCTTCTTTATTAAAAAGTTTTATAGTTGAATTTTACCTTGAGTTGAATTTACATACAGAATGCAAGCAATCTGTTTTGTTTTTTCTTTTTCTGAACACATAGCTCTAAATGCCTACTGAATAAAAAACAATTGTAGCTCTTCAGTGTTCTGAATTGTTCAGGGTCAAAATAAAATATGTTGTCAAAAGACTTCTGTTGAAATAAAATTGCAAGATTTCAGCAGAGTCCTTTAAAGTGTTTCTTCAGTCGTGTGACAACCCAGGCTGATTCCATGGGCTCTGATGGCTGCTAGGTTGCAGGCAGATCTGGAGGGTGGTGGCACCACGCTCAGGTGCACTGTTTTTATCCTGCTGAGAAGGTGCAGGAATGCTTTTCTATTAAAAAAAAAAAAGGAATAATTAAAGGTTTATGTGGGATATCCATGGCCACAAGTTCCTGAGTTGCACAGAAGGGATGGCACAAAGCTAAAAAAAGGGACAAAGTGACCCTGGTGACACCGGGTCTGATCTTAAAGCTGGGTGTGAGGAAAAGGAGCAGATGGGCAGGATGGTGTCCAAGGGGGAGAGCTCCAGCTGCGGCTTCTCCGGGGGTGTGTGGTCTAAAGCTGTGCCAAGGGGAAGCAGATGTGTGTGTCAGCAGCTTTAATTCCTCTTCCGTAATTCTCCCCATGGAGAAGCCCTGCTGGGGCCTGGTCTTCTGCCACACCTTGGGGGTTTGATGGGACTACCCAAAAATGGTGCTTTTATGGAGAAGTCAGTATGATGGGTTGGTGACGGTTGGATCAAGGAGGATCTCATTGGTGCAGAGATGGATTGGGTTCCTGGCAACCCAGTGGGGGTGATCTGTTGCGTGTCTCTTCTTGGATGTGTTAAGATTTGCTGTGACTGGTGTCACAGAACACCCACCTGAGATTTTGAGGCATCTTGGCTTGTTTCCTAGCTTTTTTCCATTAAAGCCACATTTTCTGTGAGGTATAATAGTAATAATAACTGTCCCGTGCAAACCTCTGGCTTTGCTTGAAAAGACATTTACCTCAAAGACAAATTCTTTGCTACAAGTGATGCTTTGCTGGGGTGAAGGAAGCAGTTATGGGGACTTCGCATTCACCAGAGGAACATTCAAACCAGGAGGGGTGGGGATGTCACAGCTGGCGACATCATGCAAAGCATTTGTCACCCAGTGTGGGACAGCAGGACTCACCAGAGCCACGACACAGCACAGCCAGCCATGCTTGAGAGACCAGCTGGGGCTGCACCAGCCCCAGCAGTGGTCCTTCTGTAGTAGAAGAAGGTCTGGATGGGAGGAAAAGGTTTGGGCTTCTCCTCCAGAGATCCCAGCAGAGCAGCACAGCCTGCTGTGAGAACCTGAGGCGGCTTGAGTCATGGACCACGTCCTCTGGATCACGGAGAGCCACCAAAGTGTCTGCCACCACCTTGGCTTCACCTTTACTATTGTCAAGAAGATCATCATGGAGTAATGGCTGGGTGCATCACACCAACAGGAAAAAAAACTCATCCTAATTAGGACACAAGTGGAGTCGACTGCAGAAGCTGAAGATGCTGTGGCACAGGCAATGTGAGACAAGCGTGTCTCAAAGGAAACATAGCAGCATCATCCTGCAACAGGGAAGTCTTTTCCCTGGTTGCATCTGTGGGCTTTTTGTGGTCTTACTTAGGAAATATTTTGAAGGCTTACTCAAAAATCCCCTACTCTGGGGGAGACTGATGCATGCCAATCTCAGAGGCTGTCTAATTTTGATTAACTGACTTTCAGGACCACATCTAGAACAAACATCTCTGTTTTATCCTTGGGGTCCAGCTTCGGGGGGGGGTGGGTGGGGGTGTCCAAAGGTACCTCGGGTGTAGCTGCACTGCTGCTGCTGGCTTTTCAGCAAAAGTTCCCAGGGGATGGAGTTGTTGAGGGGCAGCTTTGCAAGTCTGAGGCATGAAACAAGCCTCATTTGTACTTTATGAAATACAAGCAATTTTGCTGCCAGCAAACTATTTCCTGAGTCAACCAAATACAAGTGCTTTTAGGAGAACAACTTAGGAGAAATTTTTTGAAGGCCAACTTCTTCACTGTCACATCTCTTCGGAGTTTTTTAAAGCTTCACCAGTTCCTGCATGATAGGGAGAAAAGCTGAAGGAATAGGGTGTAAGAGGAGGGAAAAAAATCATTCAAGACACACAACTGAATATAGACATCCTCTGAGAAAAGTGGAAACAAGTGAAAGAGATGCTGCTGCGCACTCAGTCCCAGCTCTGCCACCGCAGTTCCAGCTCTGGTGGTATGAGTTTGCCATCTGCTCCCTCTGCAGCAAGTGAACCAGAGCGTGTTTTTGCCAAAACATTCATGTGGTGGCTGCAAGTGGAAGGCTGCACAGCCCTAGGCCAGCCCTGGCTGCTTAACACAGGCTGGCCCATTTCAGCTCAACTAAACTGGGCTTACCTGCACCATACAGCAGTTACACTGTGGCCTAACACCTCTCCTTATCTTTTTCTCCTTGAATTTAACAGTGTTACCAAGCCCTTCTGTCATGGTTTTGGCTGGGATAGAGTTAATTTTCTTCACTGTAGCTGGTACAGTGCTGTGTTTTGGATTTTGTATGAGAATAATGTTGATAACACAGTGATGTTTTAGTTGTTGCTAAGTGTGCCTATACTAGTCAAGGACTTCTCCAGCTTCCCATGCTCTGCCAGGTGCGCAAGAAGCTGGGAGGGGAGGGGGCACAGCCAAGACAGCTGATCCAAACTGGCCAAAGGGATATTCCATATCATGGGATGTCATACTCAGCATATAAAGCTGGGGGAAGAAGAAGGAAGGGGGGGATGTTAGGAGTGGTAGCGTTTGTCTTCCCAAGTAACTGTTACGTGTGATGGAGCCCTGCTTTCCTGGAGATGGCTGAACACCTGCCTGCCGATGGGAAGCAGTGAATGAATTCCTTGTTTTGCTTTGCTTGTGTGTGCAGCTTTTGCTTTACCTATTAAACTGTCTTTATCTCAGCTCACGAGTTTCCTCACTTTTACTCTTCTGATTCTCTCCCCCATCCCACTGAAGGGGAGTGAGCGAGCTGCTGTGTGGTCCTTAGTTGCTGACTGGGGCTAAACCACAACACCTTCACGGAAAGGCAAATGCAAGCAGAAGTAGTTCTTCAGCTTGTGTAAAAACTTGATGAAAAATGAGTAAGAATCAAAGACTGGGGTTTCTACATCACTTTTCAGTATGGCTGACACCTAACTTGACCATTTCGGGCATATTCAGCTCTGCTTAGTTATGTGCACGAGGACATCTGTGTCCTGGGACAGGCAGAAAAACCTGAGCATGGAGGAGGCTAGGTTGAGCCCTCACGTGGCTGTGTCTTGCCCATGTGTCCTGCTGGGCTGGACTTGCCCTGTTTGGTGATCACCAACCGCCTGGTGGGATGGTTTGTTCCCTCCGCAGCACAAAGCATGTACCGTCCAAAGGGGATGGGGTCTGGCAGGCAGCTCCGGGCTCCAATGTGGCAGATGGCATGGGAGGACATGAAATCCAGGCAAGGAGATGCTGTCTTCTTCTCACTACCTCCTCTTTTGCCACCACCTACAGGGAACATGAATAGAGAGTGTCTCCAGGGGAGCTTGTTCTCTCCACGGGGCAGAAGGAAGGAGCCGGGGCCGGGCAGCAGAGGAAGCAGCAGCGTGATGGCTTTCGCCTCACCTTTCCGCAGAAGCTGGAATAGCTTCAGAAGATGGCGCAGGGTGACGGCAGGAGTGGCGAGGACCGAGGCCGTCGGACGCTGCTCGGCTCTGCCCCTGCCTTCCCCCTCGCAGGTCAGCCATGGGCGCCATCTCCACTGTGCCCTCGTCCCCTTTCTAGGGGTGACACAAGTTGGTCGAAGCCATGGAGGGTTTGCAGAGGAGGTTGAGCATCGACGCCATCGGGGGGCAGCCGGGGAGTCCCACTCCCGGCCCGGCTGCGTGGAGGTGTGGGTCACCCGGAGCCATTTTGGGGCGCTCGGTCGAAGGCAGACAGGGACGGGGAGGCGGCAGCGGGGGCCGGGAGCCCTCCTGAGGGGCAGTTTGAAACATGGGTGGCTTCACTCGCCCGTGCCTGAACGAGCCGGGGAGGGGGCGACCCGCCCCGGGGGCACATCGCCGCTCCTCAGCCCCCGCCGCCCCTCAGCTTCCCGCCACCGCCCCTCAGAGCCCGCCCCGCCGCCCCTGAGGGCTCCTCCTCCTCCTCCGCCTCCTCCTCCCGCTGCCATGTTCCGCGGCCACCGCGCCTGGTTCTCGCAGAGCGTCAGCCCGGGCCCTCGGCAGCTGTGGGGTGAGCGGTCCCGGCGGCGCCCCGGGGCTGAGCAATGGGGCACGGAGCTGACACGTCCCCTCGGTGGGTCAGAGCCATGGGGGCACGGTCCTGTCACCCCTCAGTGGGGCAGCAATGGCGGCATGGCCCCGTCACCCCTCAGTGGGGCAGAGCAGGGCCGAGCCCCCCCCAGCAGGGCAGAGCATGGGTTTGGCACGTCCCCGCAGTGCTGGGACAGGACACGGTGCCCCCATACTGAGGAAAAGGCCAGAAGGGCTCTCAGTGGGGTGGTAGGAGACCCACAGCCATGGGGGTGGCCCATCACAGCTCCCACTTTGGGGCCCGGCCCTGCGGCCCCACAACCAGCCGGGGCAGCCAGCTCCATCCTGGGCCACCCCGAGTTCCCCCCGGGCGCGCAGCAGTGGGGACGTGCTGGGGTGGCCGTCTTCCTCCTTACCGCCTCTTCCCCTGCAGCGGCCGGCGGCGGGGTGCTCGCCCACCCGCGGGACGCCGACTACCTCTTCAGCAGCGATGCCGCCCACCCGGACACCCGCAGGTGGGCTGTGTCCCCTGGCTGTGTCCCGCACCCCATGTCACCCCCGATGCCAGTAGTACCCTCCTTGCTTGGGAGATGCCTGCGGTCCCATTTCACACTCACGTTGAATCCTGTCCGTGCGACATCTGTCGTGTGATCGCAGCATGCTGCAGGGTCACGGTTGCACCAATGGTTGGATGTAGAGAGCAGAAGAGAAATGAAAGCATAGATAGAAGTTTTAATGTACTTAAAATAAAGTATTTAGCCGATGCCAACTTAAAAGCCATGCTTAAAAGCCAGGATGTGTTTCTAAAGTGGCTGGTACAGATCTGCCGGGCTTTTACTGCTTAGTGGGGTCTGAAAACTCACACCCACACTAAACCGTACCTAGGCAAAACAGCAAATGGCTGTAAAAACCATCCATGCATTAAGCTGGCTTAAGTCCAATGTGAATTAAACTAATTGCACTGGTTTTCTTGCTACCTTTGAATGGGTCTACCGGAAAACTCAGTGTCTAAAATAGGGGTGACACCATCCCCAAAGAAGGAACCGGGTGCAAAAAAGGCAGCCTGAGTTAACTCTGTGAAAGCAAACATGGGGTAAAAATAGCTGGAAAAGGGCTGGATCGCTACTTTCCTTCTGCTTACTTAATACAAAAAAATCAGAGTGCTCAGCAATGTTTGTACAAAGATAAGGAAAGGCTATTGAGCATCTTCCTCCACCCAGTGAATATTTATTTATATTCAATATCATGTGAACATACTTACGAGAAAGGGAACTGCAATGTTTTCTTGCAGTGCTCTGCAGCAGGCTTTGCTAGGCGGGGCTAAGCAGCTTCTTTTAACACACAATTGCTTAAAATTGGCTTAGATTTTTGTAATCCTTCAGCCCCCCACGCCAGCTTCGGGAGGGGGATCCCAAGAAACCCAGAGTAACGACCTTCCTTCTGCCACAGCATCCCACTGGACTGGGTTCTTTCCCCAGGGGAAAAGATATATATATATATAAAATATATATATTCAATGTACGTATTCAGATTATTTCTTGGAAAAATGTAATCATCCACACCCTTAAACCCAGCAAACAATATTTAATTCCCCTCTAAGGAGCACGGCGAGTGCTTGAGCATCCTCCACCCGCCCTTCCTCGCTCAGCTGTAGTGCCGCTACTGTTTGGGGACCATGCCGTAAGCCTGAGCAGGGAGAAGCGGGGTTAACAATACATAAATAAAAATCACATTTTCCCCCCTCCCCGAAGAACCGGTCTCATCTTGGGTGCCATTTAATCCCTAAAAATACATGTTTACCTGGTGCCTGGTGTCCTTCAGGCTGCTCTCAGGAGCTGCTGGCAGCCGGGACATTGCTGGTAGAGTCTCATAGAAAATTACAGAAAATTAGGTGCTTTTGGCAAAAATATTGGAGCAGGTTAGTTTTAACGACAATATCCCTTCAAACATTTTTGGTTTGGGTTTTTTTCAGCTGGAAACCATCTGTCTTTTTCTCTTCCAGAATACACGAGAGCCTCGATTACTTGGAGGGCAGAGCTACAGTCTTTCACTCCTGTTACCTCTCTGCGTGGGCAAGCACTGGCACGGGAGTGAAGGCTTCGGTGGTTCTGGGCCACTTTGTCCTGCCACCCGCCTGCCTGCAAGAAGGTTGGGGTCAAAAAAAAAAAATCCATCAGGGTTTGGTTCCTCCATGAGCGCAGCCTTTTGGAGGTACAAACAAGAACCTCCAGGTACTTCTGCTGTAGGTGGAGGCAATTTCCTTCTTCTGGGAGCGATTCTTCCTCCCTGGGGACAGAGGAACTAATGCTCCATCTTTTATATTGCATCAGGGAGCAGTGCCATGCAGTGAGCTCCTGCCAGGGCTCCCAACTGCATTCACTAGCACCTGGGAGAGGCAAGGGCTGGCATAGGCAGCGACTGCCACACAGTCTTATTATTTGATGCCCTCACAGTCATTTATTTTTTGTTCATGGCAGAAATCAGAAAGAAAATCGGTAGTTTTATTTGGGAGCAGGCAGATGATTCACTTGCAGAACAGGTAAGATGAGAAATTTATACTACAGGAGGTGTAGCTTAAAAAAATGTCGGTTCTATGAATTTCAGGGACCCTGGTTTTCATCTCAGACCCGCAACCCAAACAGGGGATCAAATCTTCTCATGCTTGCTGTGCTGTGTCTCCCTCCCAGCGTGATGTCCTGGGGGCACAGCACTGGATTGAGCGCGGGATGTGCAGGAGGGATTTTCTCCCTTTCCCAGACAGACGTCCAGCCTCCCCAGCACATCCTCTCAGGGATGCCGATGGCTGAGGTCTGAGCTCAGCCCTCTCGTGCGGCATTTTCCTTCCCCACATGCCTCTGAGACACCGCCTGCTCTCTTCTCAAAGCAACTTCTCAGTACTTTTGAAGCAAAAATTGATCAGATTTAAACTTTTTTTCTAAATTATGCTTGAAATCACAAGTCCTAAAAATATCGTGCTCTTGGACCACGTCTCTAGTGTTCTGCAGGGTACACCAGGCACAATTTTAACTCAGCTCTATGTTGATAGTCACAGCCCAATGAAAATGTGATGGACAAACTGGGGGCAGCAAGAAAAGGCTATGAGGAGGAAGTGGAGGAGGATGCGCTAGACCTGGCCGAAAGGTATTTTCCTGCCCTTGGCGGTAGGATTTGGACGCACCCCCCCCAAATTTCAAGAGATCCCCAATGCATAATGCACTGGTTCCCCCCTCCCCCCGCTACAGCAGCGAAGAAGAAACAGGCTCCAGAGCACCTGCCCAGGGGGAATTCCCGTACCGTGCCCTCCGGGAATACCCGATGAATAACATGGTGACAGGTAATGTTCTGCGTCGGTAGGTTTTTAAGGAGTGGAAAAATATGCCTGAAAACTGCGGATGAAGCAGGAACCCCCTGTGTGCTCCTCGCTCCCTCCCGGTACTTACAGCGGCGAGAACACTGCGGGCGCGGCCGGAATCACTCCCTTCTCCTCCGCACTTTGCATCTTCTGTCGTCCTTGTTCCTTCGCAGAAGAGGAGCTCAGGGTTCCCCCATGCTTTACCCTTCGTAGGCTACGCCTCTGCTCGCGACATGAAGAAGTATGTCGGAGAGCTCCGCGATTTCATTCCCGGCACCTCGGGCTATGCGGCGTATTGGATTCAGAACGAAATTAATGTTTACTCTGACGTGAAGACTAAAATGAAGCGAAAGTTATGTAAGTAACTGGGGGCTGTTGGCATGGAAGACTTCACTGCTGGAGAGCTACTGGTTGTGTTTAGAAATTCAATCCTGCAGCGAAGAGGCTGGGGCACCTCCTTGCTCGCTCTCTTCCGCGGGCCGATGGTTATTTTACCCATCAGTCTGTGTTCTCCCCATCTTTTAGTTGAATAGTGAAGAGATTGGTGGTATCGAGCTGCAAATTCTGAGTTAAATCTCTGTAGTACTTAAGAGGATTTATATATTGTCCCTGCTTGGCTTATCCTGACTGCAGCTCAGCACGTTTAGTGTGTATTTAAATACCAGGCTGGCTACATTGACTGTAAACATTTTCTTCTTTAAATAACTATTTGAAACAAAAATTTCACACTTAAATATAGATGTTTACCCCAAAATCACAAATCCTTTTTGTTTGTACTGGGGGACTCGAGATGTGGCTGCAAACACTACTCTCCTTGGCGGGACACACCAAGGTCCCCTCGCAGGGAGAGGGGAGAATTCGCCCCATGGCAGAGCCGCGCCCACCCGTGGCAGACACTCACAGGTGCGACCCCATGCTGCCATGGGGCTGGCAGGGCAGGCGGGGGCTGGCCCAGGATCCATGGGTTTGTGGAGGTTTTGAGCACAGGGCTCCGGACTTCCCCAAAGCAAAATCCACTTCATGCTGGAGCCAGTCCTGCAGGCAGGGAGGGAAAAGCCGGGGACCCTTACCCGGCCCGCAGGTCACGGTGCTGGGCGACGCCAGCAGCCAAGGCGGAGGCCTGGTAGGTCTCCTCTGCCTCCAAGCAGAGGAGGATGGTTTGGGGGGGCAGGGCCCCAAAACTCTCACATCTCTGCTGCACCCTGGGGAAATGGTTGGATGGAGCATCTCGCCAGGGGCAGGACAGCACAAGCCTCACCAGGGCCCGTCGCCACCCCCAGACACGGTGCTCTGCTCGGCCCAGTTCACTCCCTCATACAAAGAAAACCGGTGACAAAGATTTACTCCTTTCATTTAAACATTTAGAAGTGACCGATGCGGTTATAAAAAGCAACTTTTATTCTGGCGCAGCACAACCCCTGAGCTGTACACTCGGAGGAGGCACAGGCAGAGCCGGGAGGTGCCGAGGGCGAGGAGCTCCAGCAAGCTCCAAGGAGCCACTGCGGTTGTTTGCTCCTGGCCGCGTACCGCAGGAGAGCTTGTAAAACAACCAGCTCTGCACCTCACGCCCCAAACAGCCATGAAAGAACCCAAAAAGATGCCGGCCAACGTGAAGGTGTTGAGTCCTCCTCGCCCTCTGAAGCCTCGGACACCGGTATTTGGGACATGGCACCCAGAGGAACCAGCCCTCCCTCCTCATCCCCGGGGACGCGGGCTTCCAAAGACCAGGCAGGCCAAGATGGTTTCCCTATGTTTATTGGAAAAGTGACATACAGCAACCAGCTCAGAGCGCTCCTCGGGGCGTTTTGAAGTTCATCCCCACTGTGGGCTGCGTCACCTGCAGGTTGGACAGGCTGCCAAAATCCTGGAAAACAGGGGAATGGGATCGGTCACACCGCCCTGCCCGCCATCCGTGCCCGACCCCGCCGAGGGCAGGGGCAGGTTCCTCCCAGGAGGAGCGGGAAGCGGGAACGGGCTGTGGTAGCACGAAGGGTGGATTCACTCCAGAAAGAAGGGGAGAACCCACATTCACCTCCACCCAGCGAGAGCCGAGCAGGAGGTTATCCTATCAGCACCCTAGGGTGCTGCGGGAGGCGGGGAGGGCAAGGAGCACACCCACCCACCCACCCTGCCTCTCCCCTCCCAAGAGCCATCTGGGAATTGATCTGCCTGCAGGTCCCAGGGTGGAGGGACTCCCCAGAGCACCATCAAGCCCCTCGGGGCAGCGGGATCGCTGCTGGGGACATGCCACCAGACTGGTGGGGCCACCCTGGGCAGGGGGACAGCGGGGGCCACTCACCAGGAGCTTCAGCATTTCCTTGGTGTCCGGGTCCACTTCAATGATCTCCTGGTCAAGGGCAGAGACCTGGGGAGGGAGGAGAGACGGACGCAGTTTGACAGGGCCCCGCAGCCACATCCCTGCTGCCACCAGGGTGTCCCCACACACCCTCTCCGGCCCCGTCCCACCACAAACGAGATCCCGCCGCCTGTTGTGGGGAAGGGCTCCAGCAACAGTGAGCCAGGATGACGCCGATGGAGCCCAGCTCTCCTGCCAGAACACTGCGAGAGCCCACCTGGCAGCAGAGAGGTCCCACACAGGGAGAAGAGATGCTTTTACAGCAAGTCTTTGGAAACCTGAGGCCTAACCAGCTCCACGCCAATGCTGCAGAGAGGAGCCAGGGTCAGGTCCACAAATGCACCAGTCCCGGCCATCACCACCAACACTTGCGCTCGTCCTGCCATGCAAGTCCCCAAGGCTGGAGCCCAACCACTGTGGTACCAGACGGCAATGCCAAGTGACCGCCCGGGCGGTCCCACCCCCAGAACCCGAGGTCATCTGCTCTTTAAGCCCAGAGCAACCTCCTCCAACCCTCTCTGGACCCCAAACCTTGATCTCCACGTGCTTCCTTCCCCAAGAGGCTACATCACACTGGTATTTTTGTAAGAAACCACAAATAACGCAGGTTCGGCTAATGCTGCATCGACAGCTGCAGCACGGACGCTCCTCCCCTGCTCGGGGTCCCTGCAGGGGTGACCTCTCCCACCAGCACCACCTCATCCTGCCTTCGAAAGGCAGCCGGAAGGTCCCTACGTGCAACACACAGACAGTCGCCCCAGCCGGTTCCCCCAAACCTCTGACGCCAGCTGTGCAGGTCACCTAAAATGAGGGGTGCTGACGCATCCTCAGAGGATCTGCACGGAGCCGCTGGTGTTTCATGCGTCATTTCTAGCTGTCAGGAGCAAGGAAGTCAAACCGAGCCCCAGTCTCTTGTGGGGAGCTGTGTCAACCTGCTGTGGCAGATCTCCAAGTGGGGAGGACAGCACCAGCCTGCCTCACCGCCCTGCTGAGGCTCCCATGACATCACGCCCATCCTTCCCACATCGTCGCTAAAACAACCTTCCACGTAACCAAACTCCAGCACCGACGATTTAGGAGAGCTGAGGTAACAGAACCGAGTGGTTTTGTGCAGCACAGAAGCCAGCAGCTCTACCACAAGCTGACTAGGGAGATCCAGAAGTGGGGGGTGAGAAGCACCGTGCCCGAAGGCTACAGGGTTTGGGATCAAACCCACCGAACACGGGAAAGGCTTTCAGAGCTCCTCGCCTTGCGCTATCAACGACCGAGCCATGGGTGAGACCTCAGCCCCTTGCGAGTGCAGGTTCAAAACGAGAGAGGGTTTCACCAATTCCCTCTCTTTAGCGACATCTGCTGTGCAGCAGGTTTTAAGCCACTCTGAAATATCCTCCCGCATCCCATCAAGTTGTATTCTTCTTCGTTTTAAGTCAGGAAATCAAGGAGGGATATAATTTGCCGACCAGCAGCAGAATCAAAACGCACGAAGTCAGCTGCTCCTCCCACCCCAGGCAACCGTTTTGGAGGGAGCGCCCCGATACAAGGCCAAAATTTGCCTCGGCCCCCTTCCACCCAAACCCTCCTCAGCTCCTCCCGGCCGAGGTTTTGTTTTAAAGAGGTCTGGGGCCACTAATGGAGAAGACACCTCGAGGCAGGACAGACAGACACTGAAGCGGGCACTCGAGCGTGGGTAGAGCCTCACCTCGGGGACGTAGTTGTCCCTCCTCTCCCTCTCCTCCTCCTGCAGTTTGATGGAGATGCCTCGGACGGGTCCCCTCTGAATACGCTTCATCAGGTGGGTGACATACCTGTGGGGGATACAGCACCATCCGGGATTTTCCTGATGCTCCCAGAGCCCGCGTCTCCCTTGTCCACCCTCGCGCTCCCAAAATCGTGGCAGGCTGAAGAGACGGACGCCCGCCGGTGAGCCCGGCCGCTGTCCCACCACCGACGTCCCACCGCCTCCGAGGAAGGTCAGGGATGGCGGGAGAAGTGTCCGACAGCAGCAGGGTTTGGGAGGGAGGGGACGGACCCCCCCAAACACGGGAAGGCTTTCGGCGTTCCTCTCCCTGCACTATCGATGACCAGGCCACGGGCAAGGCCGCGATCACTTTCGAATGCAGGTTGGGGCAGCAGCTCCCCTCCCGCCCGTGCCCGAGCACCACGCACCGACCCTCCCCTCCCTCCCGCCCATGTCCGAGCACCACGCACCGACCCTCCCCTCCCTCCCGCCCGTGCCCGAGCACCACGCACCGACCCTCCCCTCCCTCCCGCCCGTGCCCGAGCACCACGCACCGACCCTCCCCTCCCTCCCGCCCGTGCCCGAGCACCACGCACCGACCCTCCCCTCCCTCCCGCCCGTGCCCGAGCACCACGCACCGACCCTCCCCTCCCTCCCGCCCGTGCCCGAGCACCACGCACCGCCCCCCCCGCCCCTCACCCCGCGATCTTGTTGCGCAGCTTCTTGCTGGGGATGATGGCGATCTCCTCGCACACCCGCTTGTTGGTGTGGAAGTCGTTCCCCAGGCGGGTGTAGTACTTCTCGATGATCACCCGCGCCGCCTTCTTCACCGTCTTCGTCCGGACACGTCCCTGGGCGGGGTGGGGGAAACACCCGTCAGGCCCCGCCGGGCCCCCGCGGCAATCCGGGCCCGGCTTCCCTCAGCCCGCGGCCCCTCGGCCCGCCCCGCTCCCCGCAGCCCCTCGCCCCGCTCCTCCGCGCCGCTCAGCGCCCCGGGCGGAGCGGCCCCGCCGGTGGATGGCGACGGATGGCGGGCGCCGCCGGTACCCACCATGTCGGCGGCGGCCGCGGAACGAGAGCAAAGGATGGCGGGAGGCGCGCGGGGCCGCCGGGAGCCCGCCGAGCCCACAGCGCCCCCCCCGCGGCTCGGAGGGCGCCTGCAGCGGCGGCGAGGGGCGGGGCTTGCCCCTGGGGGCGGAGCTCCGGGGTAGCTCCAAGGCGGGGGTGTCGGCCGGGGGCGGAGCTCCGCGGCTCCGGGCGCTCCGCCGGGTCCCAGCGCACGCCGGCTCGGCCACCCGCACTGGGATCCCACGGGCCGCATCCAGCGCTGGCCGCGGGGTGCAAAGACCTCAGCACCACCCCGCTCCCCTGCGCTGGGCGGGGGGTGGTAGAGGCAGGGAGGCAGTTTTAGGGGAACGGGAGGCACCGGCTGGGACGGGGAGAAGGACACAGAGCACCCACAAACTCACACCACCCACAGCAGGGGGCGCTGCCCCATGGGGGCATCCCCCAGCCCAAAAAGGAGGGGTGCAGCGCTCCTCCCCCCAGGAGAGTGAGGAAGGAGCCCCAAGCCCCCCTCCAGGGGCAGAGGTGCTGCCCCTGCCAGCAGTGCCCATGGCCCCCCTGTCACCCACAGCACACCAGGCACCCCAGCAGGGTGTCACCCCTCCACCCAGGGGTTGGGACACCCTAATTAACCTCATTAACTGGCCGCTCTAACTGGGGCTCAGCTTCTCCCAGCCCTTTCAACACCAAGAGCCAAGGGTAAGAGACACCCCAGCCCTGCAGGCTGTGGCCATCTTGCACGAAGCACACAAACAAGATACACAAGAAGGTTGGTTTTTTTTGCTGCAACATGTTTATTATGTGCCAAAAACTACACCACAGCTTACTCCACGCGTCTGCAGGAGAGTGCAGTCTTGCCTGCGTATACTACAATGAGGTAGAGACTTCACACACAGCTTCACGAAACCCCACAAAGAGCAGCTGGGATATGCAACGATGCAACATCAGCTCAGCAGGAAAAAAAAACCAACAAAAGAGGGAGAAATTATGACACTGGTTCTTTGGCACACAGCTTCCAATAGAGGGGAAAGTAAAAAATAATAGTAATTATAATTAATTATTAAAGTTCTCAAATCCCAGCAGCAGCATTTCAGTCAACTGCACCGTTACTCCATACGTTTCGTAAAGGAAAGGAAAAAGTACTTGTCCCCTCTAAGAGAAAGGGCTCCCATGAACCTTCATCCGTCCACCGAAACGCAGCCCTTTTGTAGCTAGTTACAAAAGAAAAAGTAAGTCCTGTGACTTTGTGTGGTTAAAAACCTCTATCAACCCCCCTTAAGTGCAACTTAAAAAAGTGCAACAAACTATTTAAAACTATATACAGCAGCTCAGAGATCGTTTATCCGGTCCAGTTTCAAATCCAAAAAAAAGCCCGTCCTGTTCTGTTGCAAACCCCTCGATTTACAACTTTCCACCAGCAGCCCCCAGACACAAATTGCAATAATGTTAAAAGCTGCCAGGAAAGAAAAAAATCTCTCATTTCAAACGACTTAAAAACTGTTTAAGAGTGTAAAAAGGAACTGGTAAAAACCCTCGAGCGTAAAATATGAAATATGATTTGGTTTAAATGAAGAGCAAAGTCTCCTTGTTGTTACAGTAAAAAACGCCAGCTGAACATCCAGTTTATGCCGTTCAGGTGGGGGTTAAATGAATGGAAAGGCACTGTATGGCAACTGCAAAAGAATGGAGCCAATGAGACCTGCATTATCACCATCAGTATTGCAAGGAATGTAAAAAAGCGCCTTTAATAAATAAAAAACCTAGGTGAAGGCATCTGCATAAACACCTTCTCAACACGTGGCCCTTTTTTTTTTGCTTCTCATCAGCAAACTAGGAACCAAAGTCTGGGAACTGCAGAATCGCTTGAGGGGGTGCTTCCCCCCCCTCCAAAAACCCCCAAACAAAACCCGACAAAATTCACTGTGCATTAGTGCAGAAACAAAAAGACCAGCAAGTGCAAACGTGAATGTAAGATTTTTTTTTTTTCCCCATTAGTCCTCAGGAAGCGCGTTCCCAGCCTGGGTCTGGCACCAGCAGGCACGCTCGTGCGCTCTCCACTTGGCAGGTTAACAAAAGGACTTTCTCCTGCGCCTGCGGCGGCCCCCGAGCCTCGGCGGCCTCTTTAGCTGGAGTCTCTGTTCTTCTGGTTGCGCATCAGCGGGCGGTGGTGACGCAGGACCTCCATGGAGTGCTGCCAGTGCCAGCAGGAGCGACAGAAGTACTTGAAGCAGATCTGCGGGGAGAGCAGAGGGGCAACGCCGTGAGGCGGGGGCTTCAAGGACACCAAACAGACACCGGCCCGCGGGGGGATGCGGGATCCCACCCCCCTCCACGGCTCTGCAGCCCACGCCAGCACAGCGGGTCTGTGAAGCAGAGGGAGGGAATTCCAGCAATGCTGCCAGAGGGCGGGTTGTGTTGAGCTTCCAAGTGTGGTTGCCTTTCAAAGAAGTTTCAAAATGAGGATCTGGGCACTGGCTGCCAGCAGCAGCCACCCAGGGCACGGTGCAGGCAGGGGCTGGGGCATCTCTGCCACTGCCTGGGCAGGGATTGGGCAGCAGCCGGGCTCTGCCAGCGCTCCCTGCACTCCCACCACCACCTCTCCCAGCAGAGCAGAGCATGCTGCAGCTCATCTCCCATCCAGACTCTGCGGGAAGCTGCAGGACCCTGGCCGAGCTCCTTTGCCTGCAGCGAGCAGAGGTCAGCCAGAGTCCCTGACGCTTCGGGCAGCCCGAGGACCAACTGCAGGGCGACGGCACTCCAACTTCCAGCTTGTCACAGCTGGCAGAGCGGCAGCCTCCCCTCGGGGTCAGCCTGCTGCACACCGCTGCCCATGGCAGGCCCTGGCGCTCTGGCACAACGCCAGCAGAGCCATGGCATCCCCGGCTTGAGGCAGGGTGGAAAGCTGCCTTTGCCCACCAGCGAGCACCAGAGCTACCCCCCAGGAGGGCTGCACCTCCTCCAAAACAAGGGCCCACCTGGGGCTCTTGCATGAACACTCCATCGCCCCACTTGGTGAGGGACAACAGGCATCCCCAGACATCCAAGCCAACACTGCTGCGGGCAGTGGAGCCTGCTCCTCCTTGGGGAATCCGCCCCCCGAGTGGGACAGCCAGGCACCGAGCACAGCTGGCAGGAGAAAGCCTCACCTGGTCTCTGCAGAAGAAAGGGCCAGGCTGGGCACTGCAGACTTGGCACATAGAGTCCTCCAGGTACGGGTCAATCTGAACCTGTGGGAGAACCAGGCGGTGGGAACGGAGCGGTGATAGGGGCGACTGCCCTCTCCCTGGGCAGCCCCAACCCACCACCCTGGGTACCCCAAATCCATCACCAGCACCCCTCGTAGCAGGCAGAGCAGCAGTTCACCACCTCCCTCTGCTTCTGCAGGGATATGGAGCAGCCTACATGGATCACGGTGCTCCCAACACATGGATTCAACCGCCCAGCTGCCCCATCAGCTCCACTCACCTTTTTAGTAAACTTGGTAGTTTTGATTTCCACAAACGCAGCGGTCACTGCCTTCAGATAGCTGCGCTGGTTGTTAAAGGTGACACGTCCAGACCCTGGAACAAGCCAGACCATAAGCATTACATTGAGCCGGCACCTTGGGCAGGAAGCGGTGGAGGCAGAGAGGAAGCTGCTGCCAGCACCACCCCTTCCCCGGCGCAGTTCAGCCGCTGGCAGGGAAGCAGCTTTTGCAGGGAAACGGTATCCAAGGCCTTGTGGCTCTGCCTCCCTCTTCCCCAGGCAGTAACAGAGGCACAGCAGGCAGCTGGGAGCAGAAGGGCTTTTCCACGGACACCTCAGGCCAGTTAAGATGTGAGCTTAGGGGTGGCAGTGCTCCCAGGAGGGCCAGCAGTAGCCAGAGGAAGGCTGCCAGGGCACCGCTGAGGGCAGCACAGCAGTGGGCTCCATGCCCGCACCTAAAATAAGTTGGTGCTGAGACAGCTCAGCAGCTTTTATTTTGAGCCTCCCACTCATCCCAGAGCCTTGCATTTTGCAGCTTCATTGCCAGTCAGCAGCGTTCCTGCACCACTCATTTCCAGCCAAGTTTTGTTAAGCTCCAGGAAAACGTCTCTCTGCTTACCTATGAGTTTCTTTTCTTGGTGTAAGGGGAGCGTTGGCTGTTACAAGATGGTCCTGCATGCTGGCAGATGGCTAGAGCTCAGCTCACCAGTGACAGCCACAGGGCAAAGCCTTTCCCAGAACCCACCTACTCCTCTCCTGTAGCATCACACAGGACACAGGCTGGAGGGCCTGGATCTGGTTCGGGGTTATGCTGTGTGCGGGGATTGCAGCTGTGCTCGGAGGAAGGATCTCCCTAAGAGGTCAATTCCACCTCCTAGCAGGACCCCTTGAAAGCTGTCAGGGCAATGGCTTTCTCTGTTAACCCAGATCAGCTGGTCTCAAAGCCAGCTCCTCATAACTACTGTCAGACACTGATTTCTAACAGGACATGCCTCCCACAGGATCACCCTCTACCCAGAATGATTCAGCCCAAGGCAGGTTACACACAGCGGTCTTCCCTTGAGGAAGACCTTGGATTCTGCCAAGCCAGGGGCAGCAGTCAAGCAAGCCCAGGGGCAGCATCTCAGCTGGAGATGCTTCAAATCAACACAACCAAAATTAGGGTACAGTTTAGTTACCAAAATTGAGTTCACATTGCTGTAACCAGTCTGCTGCTGGGAGCCAGAGATCTCACCTGCTTGAGGGAGTGACCTGGGCTCTGCATGAAGCCACAGGAGGTTTTAAGGTCATGCTCTAGGACTTCGCAGTGCCTCACAGGGCAGCTTGGTGTGCAAGAATTCATTCCATGGTCATACAGGAACTAAGAATTTGCATAAAGTCTCACACTTCCATTCCCAACCCTTGGGACTGTCCCCACCTCAAAGCCACTTCAGCAGCACATCCTGAACCCAGGCCTTGGCACCCAGCCTTGACCAGAAAAGCCTGAAAGCTGACCAAGGACAGTGACGAGCAGCAGGCAGCTCTGCACTACCAAACTCTGACATTGTTCCTGCCTGGCAACATGCAGGAAATTCACAACTTGCTGCAGCCTGAGCCTGGAAAGCTGGACCTCATGCTCAAGCCATAGGGTTTTTCCCACACAGACCAGAAACCTCAGTGCTGTCCCCTGCCCCACAAGGCCACCATGGAGATACATGGGACACTAGTGACACATGACATGATTTGGCTCCTGTGATGTGAGTGGCAGATGCTCTATTTCCCTTTGGGAGGCCGTCTCAGTAGGAGACAGGGATGGGGCTGCTCTCTGGGTTACTACAGGGGCTGTGAGCAGAGGCAGCATCCGAGCACCAGCCTTGCTGCCTGCAGTCTGTGCTTTCAGCCCCCTCAGAGTGGGGAGCACTGTCGAAGAGTCACGCTTATCCCCAGCACCTCTCTGACCCTAGGAAGGTTGACAACCCTGAGCTGAGGACATGCCATCTGCCAGCAGACCCAGTCAGGAGACTCAGGGAAGCCTCTAAAGCTACTGGCTGGTTTGGAAGCCCAAAAGCAACAGCACCCTGAAGAGGATCCAAACAGAACAGCACAGACAGGATGGCACCCACAAGGGCTGGTTCAACTGAGCTGCCCGACAGCTGGTGCCTCCCCAGCCAGGAGGGCCAGCAGGTCTGAGTTTGCCCTGACAGGCAGCTGGAGCCAGACCCACAGCCGTCCCTGCTCCAGGGATGGAAGAGCAGCTAAACCAGCATCTAATGACCATTAACAGCACTGAACAAGGGCAGAAAACCCTTCAGTAATGTCTAGAGAGATATTAATAACCTGAAGCTGCTCTCTTCCAGTTGCCAGACAGGTCAGCTCTGCCAGCCCCACCTAAGGTGCTCTGGGGGGTCTTCCCCACTGAGGGACCAAGCAAGGGGCACACCTGCAGCCTCCCTCCTTAGAGCATGCCATGGGTGACTACTGATCCTGGTGGGATCACTGCTTACCAATGGGATACTTGTGCTTGTCCGTGTCAATGCCGGCGTAGACCACCCCTCCGAACAGGTCATACATGACAGCTGCCAGGGCCTCTGCGTTCAGCATTCCGTGCAGAGCCCCCACGAACACCGTCTTGCTGGGATCAAGCCGCTGCGATGGACTGCGCACAAAGTTGCTGTCTGCCAGCACCCACGGGATCACCTGCACCTGAAACCACACGCAAGCAGGACAGGCTGTGCTGCTCTACAGTGCCCTCAGCTGACAGCAGAAGCCATCCCAGACCTTCAGACTTCACACCCCCTACTTGCAAATGCCCCTTTCATTATTGCTGCTCAGGGTCCACATTCAGGGTGCTACAGCTCTAGAGCTCCAGCCTCGCTCCAGACACCTCAGGAGAGCCCACAAGGCCCGTTCAAGGGAACCAAACCAATTGCCACACCACTCTGCTTCCAGCCAAACTGGAATCGAAAACACTGGTCCATTGGGGCTGGCAGCCAGGAAACAATCCATGCACAAGCGGATTTTACCTACTGCCTGCACCTATGTTTACAGCCTGGTCAGATGCCTCTCTGCACAGAAGCCTGTCATTTGAGGAGATCAACGAAACAACCCACTCACTGCCAATTTCAACAGGAGCTTCCATCTGCTAGAGAGCTGAGATGGGGCTCCAAAGATGAGAAACTTCTGCCAGAGCTAAATCACCAAGCTCGAAAATGCTGCCAATAGCCAGACACCGGAAGAGCCTTCTGGAGTGCAATTAGTTTGTGCCTGTCTAGATTAAGAGCCGAATCTCAATTCTTTAACTCCCCAAACTCGTGCAGCTATACCTGATCTATAGCTAAGGTCCCCCTTTACTGGAAGGCTAACCTGAGCCTCTGGCAGCCTCAGCACCTCCACCTCCAGAACACAGGTCAGCCAGCCACGGCTGCGCTGGGGAGTGCCTACAGTTACAGCTGCAGATCCAAAATATCCTCCTGTGATGAGCATGAAAGCCATTTGTTCTGCAAGCAGATAAGGTCTAATAAAGCACCAAAGGGATCAGAGCCTGCCTCCGCAAGCAAAGGTATGCTGAACGAAGCACAAGGCAGTAAAATCCCTGTTCCTGTGCTCCTTTCCAGGTAACCGAAGCTGCTCAGCTTCATGAAGTCAGGGTCTCCCACAGATCCTGGAGCTCCAGGTCACAATTCCCAACACAAGCTTGTTGCAAAAGACACAAGCACTGATCTGACACTTCCCTCCTTGCCTGTGTCCAGCCCTACTGCAGGAGCACATCAACTAAAGCTGGCCAAGAGCCAGTTTGACTTCTGCTGCTCTGCTTCAGCCCTGCTTTCCTGGAGCAGAGTAACACCATGCACTCCCCTTGTCTCCAAGGATCTCCTCAGCATCCCCTGCTGTCACCTGCAGGACTACTCCCATGGGTCTGCTCACCTCTTTGCAGCGCATCCTGCGGCTGGACATCTTGAAGTAGTATTCACTGAGCCCATCAGGGCTCAGCAGGTCCTGGGAGCATGCCTGGAGCAAAGCACGCACAGATTTCTCTGACTCAAACACCAGGTAGACATATCCTTTAGAGGTGAAGGGAAAGAAACAGTTGTTAGAACTGTAGCAGAGGAGAAACAGATCATCCCAGTTTGCAGACACCCTCAAAATCACTCTCAGATGCCACCCAAAGTATCTGCACTGCATGTCCCTTGCTGTCCCCAACCTCTTCTAGGGGAGGGCAGCGATTTGAGGCACCTGCCCCAGCAGACTCTATATACGAGATCCACCTGTGGTGCACAGAGTCTGGCCAAGCTGGGAAGGAGCCCAAACTCAGCACAGCACAAGGGGGAAGGTTGCCCATGTCCTGTGCCACATGGACCACTGTCCCCCCCACACAAAGCCACACCTAGACATGACAAGTGGGCACCACCAGCCTGGCCATGGGATGGTCTGCAGGAAAACAGACTTTGCTTCAACATTTAGGATATCTTGGCCCAGAAATATAAGTCAAGGCTTTAAAAATCTCTTCCATTAGTCCAGCACTCTGTACTTCGCATTGCTCTGGTGACTGAAGGCCATTAGGAACCACCGAGCCTACCAACTAGTTGCTCCTTACCCCATAACTCTTTACTGCTGACACAACACATCAGCCCAGCTACTTTAGACAGGATTATGCCCCAGGCACTGCTCAGCTCACCAGTCCCCACCACCTGCACCTTGCTGCAGATACACATTTGGATTCATCACATGCGCTTTATGCCAAAAGGTGTGCATGCTTTAGGTGCTCGTGCTGGCAGCGGGGACTAGTGGCTATCGCCCAGAGCCAGACAGCCCCACATGGGGCTCCAGAAGCACCAGAGAGGGTTTTCCCCCCACCCCATGCTTCTGCCCAGCCCTGCTAGGGATAGGTGGGGACACCAGCTTCAAGGTGACAGTGCTCCACAACCCTGGTGCTGACCCAAGTGAGAGCGGGACATTTACCCTAGGGTGCTCTGTACCATCCAGTCACCAGCATGCAGCCGTACCATCCCAGCATCCGTGCTGTAACATAGCATGGGAAAAAAGTAACCCTACCGTGTCGCTATTACCTTTAGGCATATTACCTTTGGGAGGGCAGCGTGGGTGTTTGCCATCCTTACCAGGCCACTCCACACTCAGTGAGCCAAAAACACGGAAGGTGTTGATCAGTCCAGCTACAGACAGAAGGAGAGAAGTCGGCAACCCCCACAATAGGCTCCATCTTACACCCTTCCTGATGTCAAAACCCAAGGCCTCAGTGCACAGCCAGAGGCTGCTCACCTTCCGTAATGTCCCACGGGACTCCTCCTAGGAACACTTTGCAGGAGTAGACAGGGTTCTTGTAGTTTCGGGGAGGCAGCTGCCCGCTCCAGGTGCAGGTTGCTTCATTCACAGCTTGGACAAGCACAAGCAACACTCAGCACAGGACCATTTACTTCCCACTCTCCAACAGGTCTCCAAGCAAATCCCCATATGCCACAGCTATAGGTTCAGCAGAGCTGCAGCAGCAGGCAGCTGCCCAGACAGCTTGCCTGTTTTTCTGCCAGCACGTAGACCCCACAGTCAGGCTTGTGCATGGAGAAAGGCTCAATCTGCTGCAAACTCATATCCAGCCACATTAACTGCACAGAGGCCACCTACATGTCCTCCCAGAAGGCACAGGACCATTACCATGCACTAAAGCCTGCTGAGATCCACCATCCAACTTACCCGCTGCTTGCCTATGAAGCCTAGCTTCTCTTTCAATACTGAAGGGGTCTTCTGGAGAGTCCAGGAGATCCCAGGAAGGCCACGCTGATGCTCCAGGCCATCTTTTTGGTGCACTGGCTGGGGAGGAAGTTACTGCAGCCAGGGCAGCTTGATCTTGATCCAGGCGGGACCCCACTCCCATCTTTAGGGGGTCTCTTGACACCCCACTGAGGGGCAGGAAGGGCAGAGGGGGGGAGATGCGAAGGCTTGACTGCAAAAGAAAGTCCACATTAAAACCCACCTTCCAAGTAAGAGCACCTACTACTGGAGGCCATGTATCATGCTGGGGCCCTGCCCTCACCCATGGTAGGAGCAGGGGCTCTCAGTGATCTCCTGTTCTCCTGAGACCCTCAGAGGTCTGGCAGAGGCAGGAAAGCAACCACCTCACTTGCCCCAGTAGCCAGATGGGACCACAGTTTCCCTGGGAAAGGCCTGCCCCTGCAGTCATTTCCCACTGAACCCATGCCAAGTTATCAACAGTGGGGATCGTTAAGCAGGAGGCACCTTGCAGACCACAAAGCCAACAGCTACCCCCTGCCTGCACAGCCTCAAGGACAGCTGCCACCCCCAGGGAGCACCAACAACCCCAAGAGGAGCCTCATGTTTTGCTTCGGGCCCTGCCTGCAGCAGGCAGGGGTTGCTGGCAGCACCCACAAGTTCTGCAGGCAGCCAGCCGGCTCTCGCCCTCCATCGATCAGCTCCCAGGCCTGCCTGACCAGGGTGTGGGCTCAGCTGGCTGCAGACCCAACTGCTCACAGGTTTAACATTACTCTCCCAGGGTGGAAGGAGTAAAAGCATGGATTAATAAAACAGCAGGGATGTGAGACACTGCAGCTTAGAGTGCCAGCCACTCTCTGGATCTAGCTGTGCGCTGCTGCAGCACAGCCACCCACGCCAAGGCCGTGCTGGGGAAGACCTGACCTTCACGAACAAGGCCAGCACAAAGCCCTGCCATCCCGCACCACCTGCCATCATCAGAGCCTGGGGTGCTGCAGCTGCTTACTGTGCCCCTTCTAGAGATCCCGATTCTCCAGGGTGGAACATAGGAGAAAACTCCACATCAAGCCAACTGTATCCTTTATGCCTCCCCAACATGGGGGTCAAAGCCACAGCTGCACCACAGCAGAGCCAGGAGCAGCTCAGCCCTGGCTTTAGCCTCAGGTCCTGAGGATGAGCCACACAGCAGAGCAAGCTGGAGCCAGGCTGTCCTGCTGGCACCAGAGCTGCTGCTCGCACTGCAACGCAGACCCAGCAACACAGACTGGGTCAGCAAGACAGACACTCGCCTCACTTGCTGGCTTCCAAATTTAGCTATGCTTTAGGGAATGGGAGCAGGCTAGACCCAGTTTGCTCTAGAAGAAAACAGCCCTGAGATGGAGAATTGCAGTCAGCAAACAGGAAGGGCAATGAAAGGCAGGGACAGGAGCTCCTGAGAAGCCCAGGCTGGAGGCCTGGAAGCAGCTGTGCTAACTGACCACCTCCCTGTCGGGATCAGGGTACAGACATCCTCCTGCCACCCACCAGCTCAGCTACTCAGACCCCTCCAGGAGCTACTTTAACCCATTAGGGCTGCAAGCACAAAGCCAAAAGGCCAAAATATTATTTTGAAGAAAAAAAAGGATACTGCTAGTCTGTGCTGAAGGACTGCACGAGCAGCCCTTCTTCCAAACCCTGGGCTGCAGGAGAACCTTGCTGTGTCAGTGTGGGCATGACAGCTCCCTCTGGCACTCCCTTCCCTTCCTGAGCAGGCAGGGCTGTGGCTTGCATACCCCACAGCTCTCCCATGCTCCCCAGAAACACAGCAAGACACCAGGAACCACAGAGTGGGTGCGAGACCCAAACTTACAATCAAGTCTGAGAGGTGGTCAGAGCCAGAGCTGAACCCACTGGTGTCTGAGTCCGAGGGGCTGCTGGAGCGGGAGTCCAGAAGGGAGCGGGAGTCCAGGCGGGAGTTCCTCAGCGTCGGCGTGGAAAACTTTTCTGACAGGTCCGAACCAATGGGGTCTAGAGGCAGGAAACCCAGCGGGGGCTTCCCCAGGACGTTCCCAAGAGGGTTACTCAGCATGCTGAGAACTGCAACAGAGAAAGAGCCTGTCAGTGCTGCAGCATGACACACCTCCTTCCCTCCTGGTTCTCATGGCAGAGGCCAAGGAGGGTACTGGGGTCCCATTGGCCCACAAATGGCTCATCCAGGAGGTGGCACGTCTGGTGGGTACCAACCCTCTGCACAGCTCTGGAAAGGCTGCATGCTCTTTGCCATCAGTTTTAGCACCGTACCACACAGCTGGAGGCAGTGGCAGCAGCCTGGTGTGGCTGACAAACACAAGGTGGGTTACTCTCCCAAAGCTGAGATCAGCCAGGAGATCCCACTTCATCTGCTAAGAGAATCAGAAGCCCCATGTCCCAGTTATGGACCTCATACAGGTGCTCCAGGCAGGCCCCTCGCCCAGTCCTTGCTGTTATGCCAGCATTTCTTGCTGCTTGTGCTGGAGCAAGCTGGGACTCAGGGGAACAGCTATCCATGCAGTTTTAGCAACAAGGGGGTACAGACCAGACCCACAGTGCTTGCTGCACACACCAATAGCTAGGCTGAGAAGGAGTGAGGCCTGGCCCATTAGCAGGTGTTTATAGGCTTGGAGGTGGGACACCACACACATCAGCCCCAACAGGAGCTGGCTACAGGCAGCCAGTGACATGCCGGTCTGGCCTGCCGACAAAGGAGACACTTCACAGTCAGCGGTGAGCACCATCCCCGGTACACATTCACAACAAGCCTGTCTGGTCAGGGCTTTGCCCAAGAGCCAACATGAGTATGCGCCAGACTGCTTCCCTCACACAGCAGCAGGTTTTCCTCCCACTGAGGAGAACCAAGGCAAATTCTTCCCTACAAACAGAGCCACCCCCCTGAGTGGAGCACCAGGCCACTGAGGGGTCATGAGAGTCCCATCCTGCTCTGTGGGTCAGTGGTGCAGGGCCAGCTGCCACCCAGAAGGAGAAGGAATGCAGGGCAGGCTCGGCCACAGGAGATCCCACAGGGGCACGACACCAGCCAGCTCTATTCAAGAGGAGCAAGTCTCAGCAAGCTGTCCCCAAACCAACTGAAAAGAGCAAAGCATTCAGAAATGGTTTTAATTATTCAGAGGCTGCAAAACAAGGCAGCTTGCCCTGAAGCTTTCAGTTTTCAGCAAAGCAAGTTTGGGATCCAGTTGATATCCTCCAGCCCCACCTGATCTCAACCAGCTAGGACCACAAGGTTTTTAACCCAGATTTTCAGTAGCTCTTGTGCAGAAGAGGATTAATAATCTTCAATGCTGCCCGAACCAGGCAAGTAAAAAATGCCATCATGCTTGAGTGCACTACGGTCTGACACCAGTACCAACTCAGTGCCAGCACCAGAGAAAGCTGCCGAGTGTGCCCGAAGCAAGACGCTGGGATATACCTGTCCCAAGCTGCATTACCCAACGGCATACCTGCCAGGAGCTGGCATCTCTAGCCTCACACTACAGTGAGAAACCTCAAAACACCAAGAGAAACCCCAGACAGGTACAGGTGGGCCCTTTACTTGGAGCATTTACCTCATCCTGAGGCAGAGCTGGTCTGCAGGAGCCATCAGCAACAGTCACAGCATCTTCTCAAATTTGCAGAGCCTTATCCCTGCAAGTTTCCCCAGAAGACGTGCAGATTCATTTTGGCTGCAGCACAGGACTATGAACTCATCTCTGACCGCACTTGGAAAAGGACCTCCTGCCCTCTGAGTATCTGCTTGGCTCTCCCCAACAGCAGCACCTGTGCTTACATCCAACCCTGCAGCCACAGAAAAACCTCACTGGCCCAGCAGTACTTACCCTAGGCAGAGCTCCAGGAGCAGCAGCAGCCCTGCTAGCTGCAGTGGGTAGTGAGGGAAAGCTGCTGCAGACAGCTCAAGCCGCGGAGGAGACTGCTCCCTCCTAGTCACAGCACAGAGCAGGGCAGAGCATCTCCCAGCCCAGGCAAGCTGCACTACGCTGGTTTGCCGACTTCTCTGAAGCCACGTGATGTGTTTAAAAATACAGCCAGTGTATTGTTCAAGGGAGACAGCTGAATTTGTTAAACAGGCTCAAAAAATCTGATTAGTCACTAAACTGTACAAGACTCAAAGCAAAGCAACTAATCCCATGGCCCAAGCCTCACTGCCGACACGCTCTCCACCACTGATGCCCTCCTCCTTGGCCATCAAGCACAGTGGGTTTGTAATGCCAGGCAGCGAGGAGCCCTGTGCTGACCCCGTGTGCGCAGCGTTCCTAGAGACCGGGAACAGCAAATGCCACATAGATTGCTACCAGGCAATGCCACCCTGCACCTCATCTCCTGGTTATCAGAGATGCAGGACCAGAACTCCATTTGGGATGCACCAGCAACGTTTCAGGGGCTTGTCAGGAGCTCCCAAAGGCATTACAGGGTGCCTGTACTGCTCTGCCCCATTTATTTAACCCTCATCTCTGCCACCACTCTGGCTTGCTACAGCCACTGCTTATGCATTTGCTCCCAGGATTGCTTAGCTCTCACTGCAGCTAGAAAACCAGTAAGGCCAGTATGAGTGCATTCAAGCAGCAGGATTACTGGCCTTTAAAGGGACCTACTGTCTGGGCATCTGAGTTTCAGCACCTACCACCAAGCAAAATCCTGCCAGCTACAACTGACCCACTCCTAACTGGATGTCCTGGAAGCACTAACATCCTCCTGTTAATGCAGATGGATTTCATCCACTCCAGAACCTCTGACAGGTCTGCACAGGCAGCGCTCAGTTACACACTCCGCAGGCTACACTGAGCCCATGGGAGACCCCACATCACCACAGTGGGTCTGACTCAGCTTCACTTGGTACCTACAGCCACTCACAGGGACATTGGGAAGAAAAGCCATGAGCCATGCTCAGCATTTCTTCCTTTCACTTGCTTAGAAATCAGGTTGTGTCCTCTGAAGCCAGCCTTTGCAGGTAGCCTAGGAAACATCAGCACAAGAGACCACATCTTTTTTCCCCACCCCCCCAACCTGAAGGCATCCTGCTCTAACCCACTGAACCCCCTCCTGGGGGACAGGGCACAAGAGTCTGACAAAGGCTGCCCACCCAAAAAAAAAAAGCCCTCAGTAAAACCACAGTCCTTCCAGGGAAGTTGGCGTTGTCTCCCTTCCCAAGCAGACAGCTTGCAGAAGAGAAAAACCATTTCCAATGCACATGCAAGATGCATCAGTAATTTCTGGTGTCAAGAGCGTCCCTGAAAATCCCAAAGTGAAGCAGCAAACATCAGGTAACTACTCAGACTAAGAAAAAAAACCTAAGCGCAAACAACTAAGTATTTGTCACATCTATGGGGGAAATTTTAACTGCAGGGTCAATGGGATTCCCATTCATCTGCTCATACACAGCAACCCTGCTGTCCAGAGCACAGTTTGCAGAGAGCTTCTGGAACTTTTCATGCCTCTGCTTGGAGCTGCAAGAGGGGCACATGCCAATGCTCCTTTGCAGGGAACAGCAAAAGAGATAGCTTTTAATAGAAACTCAGCTCTGACTTTTCACTCACTGCTGCAGCTTTAATGACTGGATTCAGAGCCGCGTGCTCCATCTTTGAGCATGTCAGCCAAACGCTGACAGATTTAAGAGCTCTGTGGAGCAGTCTTGATACCAGTGTGGCACTCTTCCAGATCACGGGCACTCAGGTCGCTCTCTAGAGAACGAGTGTTTTACGAACCACCATTCCTGCTTAGTTGAGCTTTCCCTAGTAAGTGCTACCAGGACAATGTTGCTGCAATACATCCTCTTAATTCCCACATACTTTGGGGAGCACGCACAAGCATCTTGGACCCATCACATCCATGCCAGACACTTCGCAGAAGTACGCAGCTACACACTCAGCCCACAGCAGTGGCTTCAGGGGGTGGCTAGTTTTAACTCTTCAGGCCAACTCTGTCCTGTAGACTCCAAATTATCTTAAATCCAGTTACCAACTACTGAGCTACCACTTTTAACATGAATTTACCTCGTCTCAAGCAGCTCACTCCAGCATAAGCTGAAATTCATAGCATGCACCTTCAGAAAGGCACCCCAACAGCAAGATGCCCAACACCCAACCCAGCCAGCCTCAGAACAACTTTTATTCTTCCATGTGCCAGTTCAACTTGCAATTTAAGATTTTCAGCACCTGCCCAGGACCTTGAAACATTCAGCTTTCTTCCCTGCATGCTATAGTTTACAGCCATTTAAGAGTTAGACCTTCCTGGTAGCTTTGACCAAGCCCATTTTATAAGAGCTGGATGTAAAGATGAGCCCTAAGGAGCCAGGCTTACCAATACTGGCAGCTCAGGGACCAGCTCTGGGTAAATAAACCACCTTACCACTACATTGATGACAAACAACACTTTAATGCCTTGAATAAGACCTTAAGATAAGAGCACTACACAGAGCATCCACTGAATTTATTCCTGACAGCTGGAGTTGACAAAAAGCTCTGCCACCATTAAGCTGTCCTCTGAACAAGCACTTCTGCCTTAGGTTGGGTCTGCGGGAGACCACCCAGCAGAACAAGCCAACAGCACATCAACAGAGCAGTGCTTATGCTCTTTCCTCCTTGGTGCGTCAGTTTTAGTCAAGTTATTCGGAAACTGAGTCTTGCCGAGGGCAAAAAACCTCTCACCTTACAGCTGTCCATGTCCTTCTGCTCAAGACCTTTCCCACACTATAACAACATTGGTGGAAGCTTCCCCATAGAGGAAACAGTATTTGCCATAGGGTGACACACAACTCAGCCTCTTCACAAGCCTGGAAGGCACATGTAACCACATGTGGGCACACAAGAAGCTCCTATTGAGCTGAGCAGCATGCCAGGCCCCAGGTTCTTACGTTACAAGCGACATCTGGCACCTGCATGCTTAACAAGCAGTTCGACACCGCATTTGGCAGTGGCACCAAGTGCTAGATGAGCACATGCATGCACTTTTTGAAGTCATACTCTGAATGCACATTTCAGCCTTTGAAAGCTCAGCACAGGGCTGGAGAAAGGCTGTTTAGAAGGGACCAGGACTTGTCTGAGCAGGTCTACAATGCCAAGCCCTTCAGGGGGTCACCTTTGCTGGCTGGCACCACCATCAAGGTTTGACAGAGGGGCATTTCAATCTCCTGAGAGAATTTTGTCTGCTGGGAGATTACTCAGCACAGGAAGAATGGCAGACTGTCAAGACCTCCCCTTCATCCACCAACTACTACTTATGCTGAAAGGTCACCCTTCCGCCCTGACATCCTTGAGGAGGCAGGGGCAAAGAGATCAATATGAAAGCTCTTACCAAGAGAAGCAGGGCAGAAGAGATGGGTTTCTGTGCCACAGTGCTTCTGCTTCCACTCAGACACCTGCCATGCCCAGAGGCTGCAGAGCTGTATGCACATTTGGGGCAGGGTGGCAGAGGAGGGAAGCAGCATGACAGAGGCCCTGGAGACTGAACACAGTGCAGTTTCTTTTGTCATTTGTCAAATAGGCTTGTGAAGAAAAAAAAGGGCTGGTGTCCCAAACAATAGCCTGCTGCAGTTCCAGAAAAACAGCTTGTCTGCAGATTTTACCGCCCAGACTCTACCCTGGTGGGATGGGAGCAGGCTGAATGTTTTAGTCAGCCAAAAAGCAGCACAGACACTAAGCAACTTCATGGCAAGAGAAACATTTGCATGTCTGAAAGGCAAAGGGGCACCTTAACCACCTCCTACAGCTACAGTTAACCTCTCTGTAGTTACAGCAGCGACACAGTCAGACAGGCTGCCGGGGTGAGTTTTCTCCCTCCATCACAAACGAGCACCAAGCTGCTTAAAACACGACCCGCTCACCGCAGGGGAAGGGGTGATCAATACTCCAGACTAATCTTAAGTGAAGTTTTAGCACTTCACGCCTGTAGCCACAGAAACTCATACTGCCTGCAAGGAGCCAGCACGCCTGCAGCCACAGCACAGGGAGCACAGGGAGCACAGGGGACACCAAACAAACCAAGCCCAGCAGAAGCTGCGATAACAGGTGTGGGGCTGCAGCACATGGTATAGGAATGGGCTTTGCTTGGCACAGGGAAGGCAGACACTGGACTCCCCCTCTATTCATGCCTTAACAGGGAGCTACAGGGAACAGCCAGGCTCTTACAGGTGCACAAAGAAACAGGGAAAAGCTGCAGCAAGAGAAGTGCCACAAAATTTCTTAAGTGGAGCAGCCATGCAACAGGGCCCAGAGAGGTGAAGGGGATCTCCACCCTTAGGCCCTCAGAGCTCATCTCAGCAGCACGTTGGATTCCTCCAGAGGTCTTGTCAAGCTCAAATCCTCCCAATTTGATTATAATCCCATTACTCCAATGGAGAAAGAAGTCACTGCTGTTATGAGAAAAGCCACCTGAAGTCAGATGCATGCATCCTCTCCAGAGCTGTACATCACAACAGAAGTCTCAGTGATCTTGAGCCAACTGCCAACTTACGTGAAAAGCAGCTCCCAGAACTGCAGATGTGATCAAATCAGCAATAACCACCATCTAAATAGGAACTATGGCACTGCTCTTTTTGTTTCTGAACTACAGAAGAGGAACCTCTGCCTTGACAGATTCTTCATTTGGGGCGAAGAAGAACTGAGGATATTCAGGCAGCTATTTCTGGTTTGTTAAGAAAGGGCAGGGGAATAAAAAAAGGCAGCATGATCCCACAGCTGAACCACAGAATTAGAGTCAGGACACCTGAGGTCTATTCTTGGTTCTGGCACCAACATGGTAAGTCACTTCCCTGGCATGCCCTGAAAAAACAGCAGCAGAACTAGGAACACTGAGAAGCTTAGTGCATTAATGATTGAGAGGACAGGTCACCCTTCTGCACCAAGAGTGTGGGACCTGGCTGACAACAAGCCTCACTGCTCCTTGAGGCAGGGAATTTACTACTGTGTTTCTAGGAAGGGAAAACAGATGCCCAAGGTAAACATAAAATCAGTAAAGACAGTTAAAACAATTCAGGATTAGAAGTGCACAGGTAATTGCATTCACTAAGCAGACTGCCACAACTGTGTTTGTCTTTAAAAAGATCAGAACATTGAAATACAGCAGGTTTTAACATGTATCAGTCCCAGAGAGATTTAAAAGCCAACATATTCCCGTCAAATTCTGCACAACAAGCTTCAGCTTTGCAAGCCTCAAGAACAAACACTTCTATATTTAAGTACCAAACTCCTCTCAATTATCTACTGCAATACCCAGGGTGCAAACTCTGCAGCACGTGTTACTTTACATGCTAACAAGAATGGGACTGACTCATTTTCACCGCTCAGCTACATCACAGTTTGTGGGATGTCAAGTCCATCAGGATACCACCTTTAGGAGAAGGTATGCTCTTTAGAGGGGGAGCAGGCTGCTGGCCATACCCCTTTGGGCAAGGCAGCAGGCTGCAGTGAAGAAAGAGCTAAAAAAGACAGGCCTTAGTCCTAAATGCAATCTTGAGAAATGGCACACAAGGCTCGCTAAGGCATTTGGCTGGTGTAAAGCCACGTATTTCATCGCTGGATTGGCACATCCAGCACCACCAGTGATGCCTGCAGGTTCCCAGTTACCTTCCAGAGGTCTACATGCCTCAGGTACAGAATGACAGCATTAGGGGTTTGCTTCACCCTCCCTCTGCACTCTTGAGAGAAAACAAGCCAGAGGGGCAATGAAGGAAGCCAGGCATTTCTCTGTAGCCATCTCAGATGCCAGCTGCTGCTGTGCCTGAAAGCAGCCTCTGAGCTGGCAGTAGCACAGACATCACCTGTGATTCAGCTGTTTTGCCAGCACCTAAGGGACCACGCACAAGGTGAGCGAGCCCAGAGGCATGGGCACAAGGTGCCAAGATGGAAGATGAGGCACTGGCTGGAGATGCCCTGCCCAGTGCCCCTGCCCTCAGCCCACACCCTCTGGGAGGCTGATAATTCAGCCCTGCAGTGGCATCGCACAGGGTCTGTGCTGTGGCAGCTCAAGGACCACGGCACTTAGAAGCAGATCATTTCACAGCCAGCTCAGTGGAGGCACCCATTTAAATAGGCCTTGAGATGGGAACAAACACTGACGCAGCCCATCAATTAGTTTGTACAGTCCCCTTGGGTCATGCTACTTTTGCCACCCTCCAGCAGCTTTCCTATCCTGCTTTGAGCAGGAGGCTGGACTAGATAACCTCAAGAGGTCCCTTCCAACCTGAATTACCCTACCACCCTAAAAAGACAACCTGTCAAGAGCACTTCAGAGGGCCTAAGATGCCCTCTTACAGCAGTCCCACATGCAGTCACCACACAAGAAGTCAGCCAGAGGGATTTCAGCTGTACGGACAGGTCAAACACTCTCTGCTGGCTCACTAAGCCTTGCAGTGACACTAGGAGCAATGACAGGTCATGCTGCAGCAGCATGCTACGCAGCCTGGTTATCAGAGCAGCAAGCTGTGCCCAGGCACAACATAGCACCAGGGACAAACTCAAGCCTAAGGCAGGAGCAGATGCTGAACACGGGGTCTGTCCCACCAGAGCTGGGGAAGGGGAAGAGCAGGCATCACTTCCACCTTCTGCTACAGGCAGCTCCAGCACACTGGGAGAGCAGCTCCAAAAGCCATGTGGGAGTTCGGGCAGTTCCCCTACCCAGCTCCAAGTGGAAGCACTCAGACCTGCACAAGCTGTGGAATTTTGTAATGAAGGCACTGAGCCAAAGACACATTCAGGGCCTCTTCTAGAGAGCTACCGTATTACCACCAATGAAGCTGCAGCAGACGAAGCCTCTCATGTCTGCTTTGCCCAGCAAGCAAGCATCCCATCTCCTGCTTAGACATCTAGCAGTGCAAGGGTTGGAGGAAAACCTGCCTGCCCCATCTCTCATCTGACTGGCCGAATTTTGGGGATGAATCTTACCCCAGGCCAGAGCTTGCACACACCTAGAACACCCTGTGGCTACCTCCAGGATCAATCACAATGCGGGGGGGGGGGGGGGGGGGGGGGGCAGAGGAAGACTAAGCTACTAGTTGCCTGGGGCAGCTCAAAGCCACTAAACAGCAGCTCCAATGCTCTCCTCAGAAGGGAACATGCCTGTTAAGGCTCACTTCAGGAGCTAGCCGAGAGGCACACACTCCAGACTACAACTTGAGTGAAAAAGCTTATAGGCCAGCCCCATGAGCTCGATGTATTTGTACACACCAGCATCACCAGGCAGTGGAGCACCAGTCAGCATGTCTATGGAAGGTGGAGATCTGCCAGTCCTGGAGCATTTTCTTCAGTGCATCTCCAACAGCTTTGAGCAAGATCAGATGCTTGACAAGTCTGTGCCTTCCTCACACCCCCACTCATCCACCATTACCTCCAGAGAGCACACAGGCAGCAGAAACAGCCCCTCAGGCTGCAATAAAACATCCTTCCCTGACAGAAGTCAAGGGGAGGGTTTTGGACGGTGTGTGCCTGCTCCTGCAAGCCATCTCCAGGACCAGACTGGAGGCTGCCCTGACCCACTTCAGTTCTAGCTGGATGCAAGGAGAGATGCTGTTTAGGTTCCTGTTCCAGTTACTCATCTATTTGCATCTTCTATTTGACCGCATAAGCACAAATAAAAATAAATCTGGTTAGGAGAAGCTGCTCAAATGGAAGCTTTAAGGGGTGGATTAAGAGCAACCTCCATTAGAAACCAATTGCAAACTCAGTCTTGATACTTGTTTTACTTATTTGATACATACTTTATTCTGTTAAGGATCAAATACTGCTGCCACACAAGCAGTCTACAGCTATTAAGTGCTCCCTGCTTTCTACTCCACAGCATGGCTGGCTCCAGGCAGCAGTTGAGAAATCAGCCCACAGAGTGTGAGCAGCCCTTACTGAAACATGCTCAAGGAACAAGGGCCCATTAAGCATCCACACCAAGTGCGTCCTCAGAAAAGCCTGGCAGGAGCTAAGATGGCATGGGGCAAGCTTTTAGCAAGGCCTTCTCAGACACTCCTGAAGTACAACCACCACACAAGAGACCATGCGAGTCAAGCCAGCTCCCAGCTTTGTTCCCTTACAGCATTATTACAATTAACCTCCACGTACAAGGCACCACCACCACGTTCATGCTTCTACTACTAAGCCCTGAACAGTAGGCAGGCTGCTCCAGAAGGACCAGGGCTTAACGCACAGCTGCCGGGAAAGCCTATCTTCATTTCAAGGTAACAAAGGACACTGAGAACATGGGGATCCAGGATTCCCACCACCACCAAGCCTTTGGTTACCTGTTTGCCTGAATCGGGTGCAAGTCTGAGGCCAGCAAGACGTGGTCTTGTCTCCTTGCTCCAGCACAAACAGCCATACCATCAGCAGTACAAAGGAACTTTTTACTGAGTTTTCTAGGCAGACTCAGGCTTAAACTTGAGTAAGGCTGCAGGTGAACTGAGGGCAAAGTTCTCCCTCCCCAGACCTGAAGCTCCCTCTTCACTAGGGACCAGAAAGAGTCCTTCCTGGATATTCAGTGGCACATCATAACCTAGAGCTATTCAGATGTGAGCTCTTCCCTATCACAATGAACCTCTGAAATCCTCCTGTAGCACAAGGAAAAGGATTTTCGTCAATCCAAGCAGGAATATGCAGGAGTTGAGGGTTACGCTGCTGTTTGAGTTGATGCAGCTACTGGGCACACCTAGGCAGCGACTGTCTTCTGAAGCCACCTACCCAAAACAGAGCAGGGAGACCCGGACACAGAGGGGCAAAAGGGAGAGTGCTACGTAGCAGGCACTTGGCACCATGCTGCACCACAGGTTAGCCTAGCAGTAAAATAAACAAATAACCAGACATCTGGGGGACTTCTCTCGCCCAAATCCTCTGCCCCTCTAGAGTCTTCCTCAAGCTCTGCAGCTGAACACTTAAACCAACAACTCAAGAAGGCCAGCAATTGCTATGTTGTGCTTAATAGAACCAACCACCCCCAGACTGATTAGCAACTCTCACTTCGGGGGGGCATGGTGGTGGTGGTGGTGTTTCCTTGGGTGCCTGCCACCACCTGTACAGCATTTCTGAGGGCAGTCTGGAAACAGCCCATCCTGTGGGAGCAGCTTAAAAGTCCCTCCTGCTGTTACTGAGAAGAAAGGCTAGGAGTCCATGACAACAACCTTCTGTGCAACAGGTCTTTCATCCTTCACAGAAAGGGTTTTGCCTTGAAGACTTCAGAGTGATTTGCACTCACAGAGGCCTCAGCTATCTGCCAAGCAATGAACAACAGACTGCCTGCAGTTCTAGCCTAGCAGATTTTAAGCAACTACAGATAATCAGCACGTTCAAGCTTATTGCAGAAAGAAGCTACTGTGCACTGGGAAGCAGGAGAACCAAGGGCTGGAAAGATCCAGCAGCGCTTCCCTACCACAGGCCATCTCTCCAGCACCAGAGCAACTGGAGCTGTAACCTTGCAGGCTAGAGAATGAGACAGTGGCAGCCACCCCAGAGAGGGCACAGATGAGGCTAGAGCTGCAGTCTCAAGAGCAGATCCAAGGAAAAGCTCCAATCTGTTGCTGCACCAGCAGCTTTAGGGTCATACACCAAGCAGAGAGGCAGATACAGCAAGGTGGTCCATCCAACACTACCAGGAAGAGCTCACCTGCTCAGCCAGGCTCACCTAGAGCAGCAGGCACCCTCTCTGGAAGAACTGATCCTCCTGAAAACATCCTTGCAGGTTAGCATGGCAAACTTAGTGTTAACAGACTGGTTTATAGGATGATTTCCCAACAGGAAAGTCTGCCTGTCCCACATAGGGTTATCCTCAGCCTCCCAATGTAGGACAGGACAGACCAGCCAGACCAAGCAGCTGGCATACAGGCTAAAAAACCAGCCAGGGGGACCCAAAATCTGCACACGGATCTGCTTGTGTACTGCTCTCACCCGTTCTCTAGGCAAAAATTGGATCGAGACCCCATTTGCTTGTGCTCCTTGAGGAATAGGGCAGTGAAGGTAAAGGATACCATCAAGGGCAGTCCCATCTCACTGCCTCTTAACCCCTCCTTGCCTCTGCAGAACCATGAACTCAAAGGTCTTAACACAAGTGCCTGCCTACTATGAGGCTCCTTTAAAGAAGGGGAAACACTGCCTCAAGAAATACAGCTAGGGATGGCAGGACTGGAAGTGTTCAAAGGCCAGTTTCCTGCAAAAGCCCCTCCCCAGGCCACAGAGCAGGTTTCTGGGACTTGCTGAAGTATTTCCAGCCTGACAGATCTAGTGGCAGCAGTGGGTTTGAGATGCCTTTCCTGCTATGAGACAGCAGTTTAATCCTACAGCCAGTAAATGCAGGCAGCTCGAGCCTGCAGCAGCTGCTGCCTCCTGGAGAGGCTCTCTCCAGACACCAGCTTGAGGGACTGGCAGCGCATCTGGCACGCTCTCAAGGGCTAAGCACACATCCCCAGTGCGTTACGCCACTGGACCCAGAAGGAAAACTTATTACAAATAACCTTGTCTGGGTACACAGGGTTCAGCAGCCCTTTGGGAAGGGGGATGCAGGCAGTCTATAAACCAGCCCCGCTGCTCTCTGGCCTCCTCCAGCACAGCCCCAGCAGGCACCTGATCCTACTGCACCAGGCTGTGCCGTGACACCACCCTGAGCACAAGGTGACACCAGAAGGGTTTGCAGCCAAAGGTCCTTCCCAAGCTGAGCGTGCTCTGTGCTGGCAGGGACTATGCAGACAGGAGAGGAGGTCCCAGCTCATCAGTACTCAAGCACAGACACTGCAGAGGACCACATCAGCAATATTTTTAGCCTGATTGTTAGGGTTTTTTTTGCATTTCCACCCTTCCAGCCACCTCCCCGCAGGTCCATGCAGCTGAGTCACTGCTGGAACCTTCCAAATGCTTGGGCACCAGCGGCACAACAGCTCTGCTTGGCAGCACCATCCCTCCCCAGCTCCTAGAGACAGCCTACCACTGACACAGCCTCACCTGCTCTCAGGACACCCTGATGGAGACCCCAGTCCTTGGGGCTAGGCCAGCTGCAGCCTCCCAGGCCTCAGCACTGGGCATCAAGAGTGCCCAGACACAGTAGCATCCCCTACACATCCCCCCTCTTTCCATCACAGCACGGTTAGGCCACCTGGAAACATCGGCATCTGCTGACTCCTCAGATCTGTACAGCTTTCAGACAGAGGAACACTCTTCTGCTGCCCAGAGAGAGCCTTTCAGAAGATGCTCCTGAACTACAAGATCTCCCCTCCCAAGAAGCTCCACATTGCCATTCCTGGGCCTTGGTGGAGGAGAAAGTGATGCTCTGCAGACGTGGGAGGTGTGGGCAGGCTGAGGCAATAGAACAGCTGTGCACAGATACCAACTTTTCACTTCTCCAGCCAGCATACACCATCCCCACAGCTCTCAGAGCAGGAGTGTAACAGCAGCCCAGGCCAAGGAGCACTCCTGGCCCAGCTGCCACACACCCGGGAAGGGAAGGTGGGATTGGGAGGGAGAACATGATCTCAGGACCCCGACAGCCCCAGCTATACAACCTAGACCCTGTGCACAGCCTCTGCAGGCCAGAGGCTCCTCTGTGGAAGCAGCACATCTGCATTTGGGCTGGTTTTACACCCCAGCCATACACCCCTCATGCACCAAGGGGAATACCAGGAGTGAGAAGTGAGGAAAGAGGCCTCTCCACACAGTATTGGGTGCCATCTTCCAGCAGCTGTTACCACAAGTTGTCACAAACACCCACCGGGTGCAGATCACCCGAGCCCAGGGCAGTGCCCACAGTTAGATCCTTCCTACCACTCTTCCCAGGCCTCTGCGGCAGGCAGGAGCTCCAGCAAGATGCACTGCAGTCAGCGGAGGTACCTGACACCACATACAGCCTCTGCAAGCAGGGAGTTCACCAGAGCACCTTCAAATCATCTCCAAATGAATCTCCATCCTGAAACCTGAGGTCCCTCCACCCTTGACAGTGAACCCCCCCACACCACCACGGTCCACTCGGCCCCACTGCCCAACCTGTGAGGTGCAAAGCCTGCCACAGGCTTGTGCCAGCACTGCTCGCCTGCCTGCCGGAGCGCTGCAGAGACATCCATGCCTCTGCCAAGACAGCCTGGCAGGGAGCCGGCCAAGAGATCACTGGAGACGGCTACAGCAGATCAGGTGGGGCTGGGACATCCGCACAGAGCAGCTGCCTCGGTGTGCGACAGCCCTTGTTCTGCAGCACCATTGTGCACCAAGCCCCAGGTGTTGTGGTTGTTAGCAGCAGCAAAACCATTCTGCATGGAGGTTGTGTGCTTTAAGTGTGCTCTTTACATTAAAGATGCTATAACACAGGTTCTGCGCACCATAGTCTGCTAACAACCATCAGGGGCTCAGTGCACAGCTCTAAGGCACCTGTGCAGCCCACCACACACTAACAACTTTAATTTCTCCCTCCTCCTTCAAGGTTCTGGCTGGCAAGGAAAGGAGGACAGATACAAAGTGTGCAGTATTCCCTGGTTCATTACGGGAAGTCCATAGGACCATGTGTTGGAGCAGAGCAAGACTTATATAAAGCTACCACAAGCTGACTGCAAGCAGACCCTAAGTGCCTGTGCTAGGGCCCACAGGCAAGCCTGCATGCTAAGTCTTGTGGAAATCAGAGGTAGAAACTTGGATGAGCTGTGCTGATGAAGTGTCATTTCAAACTCCACCACCCCACAAGTGATTTTTGTTTCTTTTACAACCCATGCAGCAACATCCAGGGCTGCGTCCCAGAAGCTCTTCCTGTCCCGAGGGCAGCATCCCCTGGACATCAGGGGTGGTCGACAGCACCCCCTTGCCCCCCCCAAACTTCTACGTGGGCAAATCACGCTGCCCAGGCCACCCCAGAAGCTATCTACATTCCTGTCAACACCAACTTTACGCCTGGGGCCTCCCGTGTCACCCAAGTCTGCGCAGAGATGCACTACCCTTTTAACAAAGCAGCAGTGTGCTGCTATAAAGGGATGAGTTTCTGTAGCAACCAGGCTGAACTTGTACAAACTCTGCCAAAGCACTAGATCTTTCCATGGACTGATACTTGAATGAACACACCACCATTTGTGAAACTGGTTTTCCCAGCCTTTAAGGGCTGGGAAATGAACTCTTCCCTCTGTTTTACCCCCCTGCCCCATCACCTGGCCAAGGAGACGCATTAAGTTTGTGCACACAGCACCCCTTTCTCCTCCTGAGATTTTACAGAGAAGGCTGGTGCCTCTGGAAGAGTTCACTGAGCCCTGCATCACGCAGGGGAAGCACCCAGCACCCCAAAAACTCCCCAACCAATGCCAGCTGCAAAACCAGACTGGAGAGGATTGAGGGGGAAGGGCAAAGCCAGCCAGCAGCGTGGGGCTGCAAGTCCACGCCCTGCTGATCACATAGGTTTGCGCTGGACCAAAAGAGTTAAAGCAAGAAGCCATTCCACCACATCTCCTCCAGCCCACTGCTAAGAGCAGACCACTATTTCTAGTTGAATGTGGGAGTGGAGAAGGATCCCTCCAAGTCTTCCACGCAGCCTGCAAGCTGCCGGCTGAAGTTGTTAGTCAGGTGCTGGCTGCGCCTACCACACCCCACAGGCAGAGTTTGGATAGTGTAGAAGTGGTGCTGCCCAGACTTTGTCAATCGGGCAGGGGGGTCCCTCTGCAAGCACGCACACCCCTGCCTTCAGAGCTACCTGTCACCAGGGATTTTCTCAGGCGAAGTTCAGCCTCACTCCCACCCAGTGTGTTCAGCCTCCTGACACCACACCCCCCACCCACTCCCTCCAAACACAGGGGAAGACTTCTCTTCTCTCAGTGAGGTTATTCCTCCACCAGCATTACAGCGCCGAGCAAAACATAAGCCTGGGCACTTCTTGTCTGCAGTGAACTGACAGCAGAGCAGAGGGGGCTGTGGCACAACCAGCTACAGCCTCCCCAACTAAAACGCCACATTACACAAGCATTACGAGTCACGAATGCCCCATCAATAACTGCCAGCACCCCGTTACACAAGCAAATCGCTCCACATTAGCTTTAACATGGCCAAAAATAAAATGAATCCAACAACTGTTGCTGCATGTGTCAGACTCACCAGACTGTGTGCTGGTTTGTGCTGCAGCGTCAGAGTCCTGGGTGCTCCAGGGTCTGTCCCACCCTGTCAGGTTGAGGGACTGCAGGCCAAGGCACAGATCGTTGGTGTCTGGGAGGCCACGGGAAGACTCTTGCGTGGACGTGGGGAAAAGCATCCTGCTTGCCACTGCTTCTTCAGAGTCCTGGAAGTCTGCTCAGATTGAGAACAAACAGAAGCTTGAGAGTTCGGGGCTGCTTTTTTCTTTTTAAAGGAGTTTTCCAAAGCGTTAAGCCCCGAGCTAGGTCTTGTGCTGCTCTGAAGCCACTGCTTCTGCAACTAGCAGTTGCACCCCAAAAGGGAGGACTACCATATGTCCAGAAACCAGCCCCCCACCCCCCTCAGCCCCTCCACCTTCCTATCCCGTCTGCATTACTGACTGGGTCAGCATGTGACCAGGCTGCTGATGCTTACTGTGCTGATAGTGACGTCACTCAGCCATGCAAGAGAACTGCATCAGCTCTTACAAAATAAAGGTAAAAAGAAAGGATAAGATTTCCCCCAAAAGACAAGACGGCAGGCAGGAGGAGAGAGGTGCAGCTCCAATAAATCAAGGGAGGCAGGCAGCACAAAAGCAGGGCTCCACAATACGGCACAGCAGCTCAAGGCAGCAATCCCCCCAGCAACGACGATAGCAGCAGCGACAGAGCAGACAGTTTTAGTGCTACCCAGCTCTCCTGTCCCCGCCTCCCTCCACCCACAAAACCCAAAAACACTTTAGTCCTGGACAGACTCCAGCTGCTGGCTCCAATTCAGAGCCCAATGCAAAGCTTCGCAATTCTGCTAGCATAATCTATTTGGTTCAACTTGGCCACTGTGCCTCACTGACTCTGCATTGTTTACCACTGATTAACGAGGATAACCTTCAACCCCCCACCACAACCCAGGGAGAAGCCCATTATCCCAGGTCTGACCGGAGCAGGCACATCACACTGGAACAGGGAGAAGGGGACCGGCTGGAGCACAGGACCCATTTCACATCAGGAATTTTTCATGGCCTGTTTACCTTCCGCCTGCCTGGTCTCCCCCTCTTCCCAGCCCTCCCCTCCCCTGCGGGGTGTTCACAAGCCTACAGTACTGGAGACACCGGATTCTTCCCTCGGTTTAAGCCTGTGCCAACAGCCTAAGGAAACACAGCAGGTTCATAGTCTGAGAATTCCAGTTTAATGCAGGGATCTGGGGGCTGATGAAACCACAAGATGCTCAGCTGTGTAACCCGAAATCTGAGTCAGAGGGCATTTATAAGCCAGCTACCAAGCAGCAGCAGCTGTCTCCTCCTCCTCTCCCTGCCCCCACACCCTCCCACTGTGCCATCAGATGTACACCTCACACACACCACTCCCAGCTCTTCGGAGGGGTGCTGCAGTGACTCCTGCCTGTCACATTATCCCTCATGTGCAGCCCTGGCCATCCCAGACAGCCTGACAGCCTTCCTAGCCTCCTTTTCCACAACCCATCCCATCCCACTCGGTTGCCCAGGACCTAGCAAAGCCCAGGCAAGGCCCCACCATCAGCTGGGTGCCCCACACAAGATACAGATCACTGCTGCCACCAGAGGTGGGACCCTCACCTTTACCCCATGGTAATTTGGGGAGCACCAACGTTCCCAGACCACAGTGAGGGGGCTGAAACACTGCAGTTGGGATGAGACCAGCTAAAACTGTACCCGCTGGCAATGTGCCACCTTCCCCCTTCCCAGCTGCAGCCTCCTCCACAGTACTTCACCAGGATAGCATCCACCAGGGTTTTTTTCCCTACTCCCCTAGTAGTACTAGTACAAGCTGTAGTGCCAATTCAGTCACATTACTATCAAGCACCTGTAACAGCATCGAATATTCCCCCAAAAGCATCACACTGCATCTTCAGCAGGGTATTTCACTGCATTAATTCTTCCAGTATAGTTTTCAGATTGCTTGTTTTAGACAAGCCCTAAAAACATTTCTAATGCAGCTGTAGGGAGGGGAGGGTAAAGGCACATTGCTCAGACAACTCAGTTCCCACAGCAACCATAACTTGCCCATATGAATATGTAACATTTCTGTGTTTATGAAAATGCAGAGATGCTGTGCTCTAGCCCAGATCCCTGGCAGCAGGAGACTACCTTCCCCTTGGGGACCAGGATCTTGCTAGGTTTTACACCACCTTCAAGATTAATTCCCACCAAGCTTCATCTTCTGGGAAGCATGGACACAGTATCAGACAGCAGAACTTGAATCCCACCCAGATCCAACATCTTGTATGAAACCCACCACTGAAGAAATAAGGAAAACAGGGAACAAATTAATGAGTGACGAGAAGCACTCGCTCCACAGCATCCAGACACATTTTTCCCTACCTATCCACATTTTTCAGGAACTAAGCTGTTTTGTTTAATTGAACCCAATCAGATTCAAGTTCAAGAGATCTATGTTTCCCTCTGATTACTTCAACCTACATTAAGACAAGCTCCCTGCAATTCAGTTACAGGTATAACTGCTGAAGCACAGATTAGAATTTGCTTAGATAACCAGCATTTTTTAATTATACCTTTTCCCATCCAAAGCAAATAGCCAGCACAAGCCTGCTTCCCCTTTAACACTCCCAGTCACACTGAAAGATGGATACGGGTTATCAAGGAAAACCACCAACTTAAAAAATAGAATTTAAATGGATTTCTGGAATAGTTATTTTCAAATTCAGAGCCTGGAAATTTGTTACAAAGCAATCAATTGTTGATGGCAGACAAAACTAATAGAATGCTGGGGCAGGAAGAATTAGTTTCCTACAAAAATTCAGTCTAAAGAGTCATAAACTCAAGTTATTCGTAAGTAAACATCTACCAAATATTAAATAATTTCACTTTGCAACCTGACACAACCCAACCCAGCCCAAATGCTTCGCTTCAGACTTTTCCAAGCCCCAGGAACCAGCATGAGACTTTCCAACCTGGATTTTTCCCTGGAGTTGCCACTGGAAGCCAACCATCCTGGCAGAGGGAGCCGCACTGCACTGGGCTCATGCCGGAGCACCTGGGAGAGACTGAACTCCCGCCTCCCAAGCTGGTTTGGTTTGATTTCAACAGCATTATGAGAAGCAAGTCCTTAGTAAAACACTCCCATGCAAGTCTCGGAGCAGGCAGCTCTCCTGGATGATGTCCTCCTGTCTGTCCAGGAGATCCCTGGAGCCAGGGCACACTGCAGCACAGGCTGGACAGCTTTCCACACCACCACCCGGATAGAAAGCTGCATTTTTCAGACTTCAAATGTTAGCATCACATTTAAGATATTTCAAAGGCTTCTTAAAAGCTAGCATCTCCACACAGTTCAGCTCTTAACCTGCAGTTAAACCCTACCAGCCCAGACAGCTCACACAAGCTGCAGCCTCAGCCACTTGTCCCCACCCCAGTGCTCTCTCCCCACTTACACCAGTTTAGGCAGATGAGTTTCCACACAGGAAGCTGGGCTGGGGAGCTGATCTGGTTAAAACTAAGCCACCAGGAGTTAGTTTTAAGCCTGGCTCATTCCCCTGATCTGGTATGCAGTGTGGCTGTACTGACCAGGCATTTGAAACAGGAAAATATTTAGAAAATTACAGCCTAAGCCTCTGTGGAGAGGACAAGCAGGGACTGGCACCACGAGCTGCGACCCACAGGCAGTGTTGCAGGCAGGTTAAGGTAGCATGGGGTGAGCCAAGCACAATTCAGTCCCTGTCCTGTAGCATCAGCATCACTCTGTGCCATCAGACTTAGTCTTGAAAGGTGATGATTCAACCAAGCGCAAAGATGTTCAGATGTTTAACCTTCCAGACCTAGGCCACTTGCAAAGCCAGCTAAAAATCCAGCAACTGGGTTTTATCTTAAAAACTGAGAAAATCTAGAGAAAGGCAGCAACAAAATAGGTAAGCAAGCATGAACCAACCAAGCTAGATCCCACTCCTACCACCTCTGCAGCCACAAAGAGGTCTCCCTTTGCCCCCACATGCTAATTTCTAGCAGAAACTGAGTACAGAGGAAGCCCCTCCCCACAAATAAGGCCCCTACGTGTGCAGAGCAGGAGAAGGATAAGCACAACTCACCTGTAAGCTCTATGCCCTGACAAAGCCAAACTCAACTTTATGTGCAGCTACCTTGTGGGCTAGAGCTCTGACCAAGGCTGAACTTCCAAACCAAATCCAGAGAAGAGGCAAGGGGAGCATTTCTGCAGCCTTCAGATCACAAATGGGAAGGCAGTTCACAGCAGAAGCATTGTTTTGCCTTTCACACCTCTTTACACCGCCAGCTTTAAAGGCTAGGAATAGCATCCCTGATAATTAAGCTTCAGGTATGTTTTGCACACAAGACAAACAAATCTCAAGGGAAAGCTTTTAGAGGATGAGCCAATTGTATTCCTAAGGTACACTGAGTATCATTGGGGGCTTAGGAGAAGTCATTAGGCATAAACCTACTAGTTACAAGAGGTTTTTCTGATACACAACTCAGAATCTTCCCTGTAATCTGAAAAATTCCTCAAGTGGAGACATTTGCTGCTGCACAACCTGTTTCACAGCCAGAGCAAGGAGCTTGCCTTATTCCCATAACCACAAACACTTGAACAGCTGGCAAGCCACTATTTAAGAAACCAAGGAAGAGGGCACTGCAACTTTGCCTTGCTGCTCTACCTACCTCTTCCAAGAGTAAGAGTGAGAGACTGCTACAGGATAACAGCACCAAAACCTGAACGACGGCACAGCACATCAGGAAACCCACAGGAAACCTGCTGGATCTTCAGCAACACCATCCACTTTGTGACCACTGCAGAGTGCAACAGCTCTAGGCCAAGTCCCTGCTCGCTGCAGAAGAACACCCACCATGATGTGCTTCCATTTGCACGTCTGATGAAGAAACCCATTTACTAGAGCTACTTTCTGGTACAGAACTGCATTGCACCCATGTAGGCAAGACCTGTTAATGTGACACTTGAAATAAAAGCCAAAGCCAAAGGCAGTAGGCATGCACATCTTCTGGAGCACAGGTGTTGAATTTCATTATTCTGGATGTGTGCACCAGACAGCATTTATTCGGGGCAAGCAAGAATGGTTCTCAGCTGCCAGCTCCAGGTGAGCTCCTGCTTAACAGCCTCACTCTGCCTCAAGCACCCTGTTAACCCCACATACTCCAGGCAAGCAGCACTACATTTTTGGGTCTCTGCCTCTACAATGTTTTGTCCCCACATCCAAGACCACACACATCAGGTCAGCTGCTGTCTGGCATGTTTCCTCATGGCTGCATGGCAGTGAAGAGAGGAATTTACATTACAGTACCACAGAGGACTTTTTGGGTGGCTAAACAAGTGATAGGTCATTAATTGACTGCAATTGAGAGCAAACAGGAAGCCGATTTAGTCATCAGCTAGTCTGGGTTTGCATTTGTCCTTCAGTTTTCTTTAAATAAAGCAGCCACTGAGAATCATTGGGACCTGATGGGCCACAACTAACAGCCTTTACACTGAACTTGGCACCTTAAGCCACTCCCACCCACAGGAAGTCATTTAAGCATCTCCCATTTCTTCACACAATGGACTGTCAACTTACAGCAAAATAATGGCTGCTTTGTCTCAGTTAAATGAGCAGAGCTTAATGAAAGGGAAATCAATGCTGCTGGGACATTTGGGGTACCTATGATCCTTTTAAATCCACTTGTTTTAAGGCAGCACTGCCTTCAGTTGAAGCCTTAGTGACTAAATGGACATGCAAAGGCTGAAGAGGGAGCTTTACTCACTGTTCTACTCAAGCTGGAGGTTTTGCCTACAGAACAGGATGATATTTCCAAAAGCTGGTTTAGGTTTTTTTAAAAAAATCTGGTAGCAGCACCTTGCACCCAGCAAGGCCCAGCTTTAAAGCCTGGCAAACAAACCACCTGCTACCTTAAGAAACTGGCTTTGCTCACATTCTTATTCAGACCAGTGATGAACATGCAGATCAGCTTTAAATCTGGGAGAGAACCACACTGGCTGTGAAGTCATTGCCCAAGGACAGGCGGCACTCCAGCAGCACCAGCAGCAGATGAGCCAGTGGGAGATGTTGACTCCTGCCTCTATCTAGGCAACATTTTCTCTCCTGTCTCTAACACCACACTAAAAGCCACTAAAGGTTAATGTCTGTACTACACCACCTTGCTGAAGAAGTTTTGTTCTTCCTTCAGAGAGGACTGAATCAGCCTGAAAGGCAGGTGTTTTGAAGCACCACACAATCCTGTCCCAGAAGCTACCGGACAGGTTCTGCAATTACAGCTTTCACCACACTGCTGCACTGTACCCTCCAGTTTGGGCTAGCAACCTAAGCCTAGGCTTGGGGAACTCCTGGAGCAAGCACCCATGAGCCACCACGGTGGTAGTCAGGCTGGGCCTGATGACTCAGATCATTTTGAGGAGGCAACTAAGTTCACCGAGGATTATCATTAACAGCAAACTGATCTTTACAGAGATTTAACATTAGGTATGGCAAGCTAAACCTCCAGTGGCAGTCCCTTCTGCCACACAGCCCTGCCCAGATCTGGAGAATTCCCCAACTGTGTCAGATCCAGGACTGATGAATAAGCTTATTCTCTCACATTGCTCAGACTGCTGCTGTACTGATCTCTTCTCAGCACCATCTTACTGCACACCTCATCGCACTGAGTAAGGTGGCTCCACACGTGTTTCCCCAATAGCATTAGTGAAAGGTCATGAACGTCTGCCATCCCTTCTCCACCATGTGTAATCCTCTTAATGCTGAAAGGTGCTTCTTGCACACAAGACCAATCCAGGATAAATTTAGTTTGACCTGAGGAAGACAACTGAAAAGCTTGAGGGACCATGAATAGATTAAAATACAAGTATTTCCCCTGCTGGAGTAAAGTATCTTCCCCAAGCCACTCAAGCAAAAGAGTTTAACTTGTAAAAAGACAGTCCTTTCACCTGTTACAGCTACTGCATTAAGGGTGGGATCTCCAAGCTTAAGACTGCCCAAGCTACAAGTTTCATGATAATATAACCTAACCACAATACACAAGTTGTTCCTGCACCAAGTAAAAACATCACAGGCTCATGAATTCTTCAGAAGTGATTTAACTTGGAACAGTGACAAGACACCACATGAGATCAAGGGTCTCTGCTCTGTTGGTCACCTACCCAGAAGCCAGGCTCACCAAAGGCAAGATACTGATCCTGCAGAGCCTCGTCTTGTTCACTCAAAGGCACAGCAACCAGCACCAACAGCCTGCTTCAGGCTCTAAACCACCTGCCCAGCACAGGGGGCAGTTAGCTAAAATTCAGAATATAATGCTTCTATCAGCTGCTCCGCCTTAGAGCCACCAGCTATGAATTTCTGCAAAACGCTGCCACAACATAAGCCAAAGCACCTCCCCATTTGTGGATCACAGCTGTCCTAGGATTCACATCCTTGCTGACAGTGCCAGCTTTTTCATGGAGAAGATGCTCATTAGCAACACATTAAACAGAAGCAGCTCACACACTTTTTTGGCCCAGAGACAGAAGGAAGCTTGCAGAACTGCTACTTTCAGGCCCTCATTACCTACCAAGAGGTCCTGACTGACACTAACAAAACAAGGCCGGGACTGCAAGTAGACTAACAACTCTGAGCTGCTGATGCACTGACAGATGCTGACTCATCCACATGTTTAAAGCAATAACTGCTGGCCTGGGTAGCTCAGGTTGTACTCTATCATCGGTCTCCTGCACAGCCCAGAGGCACCTTCTGAAAAAGATCACATGTCCATTAGCTTAAAGGGTGAGGGCACCCAAGGCAGCCACTTTCTAGCCCTGCCTCAGCAGTGCCCAGCATCCTTTGGGAAGCAAACAAGCCTCTTTCCTCGCACCATCACAAGCATTTGTGCCACTGCACAAGGGATTTGATACAAGCTAAAAGCCTCCTGTCACTATTTACCCAATGCTGAGCAGGGCCCCCACCCTGGTCCCCATACCAGCTGGGCCAGCAGCCAGCACCTACTTGTGAGACTGGCCTCAACTGCTACATCAGGAACAAGAAAAGCTGCTTAGGATGTCCTGAAAAGCACAACTTTGGTTGCCCTGCAGCAGAAATAATGTCTGCTAGAAGAAGCCTCCCTTTTTTACATGCAAGTCCCACCATGCTTGTCCTACAAGAGGTCTTCCATAGAAGTTACTCAGTGACAGCCTGAAGCACAAGCACAGTTTACCACCACTGAAGGGAAATTCACCCAGTTTCCAATCAAAGCACCACCTCTCAGCAGCTCCATACCAGGCAAGAGCCCCTCTTCCAGGCATCCATAAGAAATACCACAGCAACTGACAGACCAAGCAGAGATTCACATGCAGCAGGTCAGTAAGCAGGTTCATTTCATTGCCAGGTGAATACCCCAGTCTCTCAGAGAAGAGCTTTATAAGTCTAGAAGACAGTACTGCAAATTAAAATTGATGTGCCAGCTCTAAGCCCAGACCTAAAACCAGAACTAACCCACATCTTCACAGGATGAATCTGCTCTAGTGGGCAGGGATAGTTCCTTTATCAACTAGGTTAACTTTGGCAAGTAAACTGAAACTTACTTAGGGAACATTCCCATTCCAAATTATAAACAGAATATGAAGGGCTATAGCTAAGATTTCAACAAGGCAGCCAGAAACAACTCTTCCATGAGCTCATTGTAAGGAGATAAAGGAAAATACTTCGGTTTATGTCTCCCTTATGCTTCCAGCACATCAAGATCAGATACAACACTGACTGCCACTGTGCCAAGGGACAACAAATGTCTAAACAGCTCAGTACAACAGCAAATCTCTAAAAACACACCACCAACCATGCCACTGACCTGAATTAGTTAATATTCACTACACAACTGCTCAGAAGTAGCCAGCATATCCTCCAATACCATTTTACTAGGCACGTTTCAAGCAATGCTGGCTATAGATCCATACCTCGAAGCGAACGATTCACTTCCTCTGGTATTTCTGCAGCGCCAGCACAGGATCACATGGCCAGATCAGTCCCTGGTCCACAGTGCTAAGCCCTTCAAATACCCAGGAGATTAAGCTGCACTGGAAGTCATCTGGTAGCAGTCATTTCACTAGTCCAGAGCAAAGTCACACTGGCACAAGCATCAGACCAACCCACAGGACACCCAGACACCTGTTTGCAGCTTATTTTTTTACACACATTTGATTAAAACTCACCAGATTATCCATGAGCACAAGACAACCCTGTCTCCAAGTGACTGCAAAGAAAGCCTCCCTGCCTCCAGCAGCCTGCAAGGTCACCAGCTGGTGAGGTTTTTTCCCCTTTACTTCCCACTTTGTTTTGGGACAAGTCCAGAGGGTCAGTTTGTTTCCAATAATGGCCAAGGTGTTTATTGACCCTATAATTCAGGGACTGGAAGAGCAAAAGCAATCTCTTTCAAGTGCCCAAATCCTTGGCACAAGTACCATTGCACAAAAGTGTGCTGGCAGGAGGAACATCAGGCACTGGGCAGGTACATTTACTGGCAGATCTTGCCTACTGTAAAGGGACAAAAGCACGTCCTTCACTTACATAAAAATAAGATTGGACCCAACATTCTTTGCTTTGGCACGGAGCCTTCTGCTTTGAGGCAGATCGAGTGCAAGACAGCAGAATATGCCCACTCCCCTCAGCCTGCAGGAAGCAAAACTTGCATCACTGATTTCATAATCCCAAGCTTGCTTTGCAAGAAAGTCCTCATCTACATGTACTGCTTTCGTGTGCTCTTAAATACATGATTAACTGACCTGTAGCAAACAGTTATTCAAAATTCTTTTGCATTTAATGTATGCAGCAGATCAGTCATACTCACCACTAACAGATTAATCCTGCCTCTAGGAGAGGGGGATTGTAAAGGAGTCTGCTGGAACTATCTACACCAGAAGTGGGCAGCTCAGGCAGCAAGAGCTCAGGTCCTGCCCACACGATGATCCGCAGCATAAGCAAGCCTTCCCCAGCACCTCCACACTGCCAGGGAATACTTGGATTATCCATTTCAGGCACACAAATGAAGCCCCTGGTACCAAAACAGCATTAACCCTGACTCCAGGCAGTGCTCTGCTCACAAACAAGTGCCAACAACCACACCACCAAGAAGTACCACATGTTCACTAGGTCCCACCAAGCAACTCATCCCTTCGGCCAGCCCTGGACCCTCAAGCTCACCTCGAACCCAGCCACACACTCACCTGGCAGGATGTCACGTTTGCTTTTTGTGACAGGTGTGGTACAGACTCCACTGAAATCCAGAGAGTTGTCCAGCATGGCATTTATTCGGCGGAATATATCTGCATTGCTGCAAGTGGAAAGTGCAGGGGCATCTGGGCTATCCCAGCAGTCCTTTATGCTCCTCCCAGTATCTTCTTTCTAGTAAAAAAGAACAAGTATTAGTGTCAAGCAGGCTAGTACTCACCACCTGGCTTTCCACACATTGTGGAGAGTCCAGATCGTCTCCAATACTCATATTAGCTTTAGCTCCAGGTCTTGGCAACACTCAAGTACAATTCTTGGCATTAAAGAAACAGTTAAGCAAACAGGTCAGCAATTTGTCACCAGTCCAGGACCACCCCAGCCACAAACAGGTACCAACTCACCACAGGCAAGATGAACTTTAAACTAAGAACTTGTGTGGTTGCTAACAAGAGCTCCCTGCTGCTTTTCTCCAGCACATCACAACACTAAAGCAGAGGTCTGGTTAACAGAGGCATGTGCCTTGTCCCCAGAATCAGCCTCCTGACACTGGGGAACAAGGGGGATGCTCGTGGTCAAGGCAGCCACCACAAGAAACCACAGCAGCTCCTCCTGCGCACGGCGGAAGAGAGCAAGACTCACTTTACCATCCACATTTGGGAGCTGTGAACAACATCTTGGAAAGGCCCAAGTCAGCAGCCAAGCAATCGCTTCAGAAAGCAGGCTTGTGGAAAACACGACTTCCCAGCTAATCAAACATACCCAAATCCAAAGGTCTCCCTTGGAAAGGCAGAGAACCAAATCGTGATCTTCCCTTTAGGTAGCAGCTCCTGACCACAAAGGGAGGTTACCCCACACCAGCTCTGCTTTACCATGGCCCTCCACAGGCACTGATCTGCCAGCATCAAGGTTTTGGGACCATCCTACACAAGGCAGAGCTCTTGTAAAGCTTTCTCTGCATGAAAAAGATCAAACCCCTCCTGCATCCTGGTGCCGGTCCAGAGAACCAGCAAGAACAGCTGCTTCTCCCAGCTCTGCTTGCAAGCTGCTTGCACATCTAGACTTGTTTCAGTGCAGCTGCACAACATTCAAGCCTCTGCCAATCCAGAAGCCACTAAACTTAATTTCTAACCAGGATTTTTGGACTGAGGGCAGGTCTTCCCACCACCCAAAAGCCACTGCAGCAGAACTCTGTGCCTGAACATGCTGAGCAAACAGTATCGCTATCAATTAGGACCCACATTAAAGAGAATAGCAGGAAGTCACAGCCTCACCAGTCTTGGCCTCCGGAGAAGAATCCTTGCCATTAAGCAAATCAAGTTAGAGCCAAATTCAAACAACTGAATTGCAGCGAGGCTAGTGAACAAGCCCCTGTTACTCCAAGGCACACAGAAGCCTATAGCTCTAAATTGGGCCATTTGTACTTGTCAAGGAGACATTTAATACATCTACCTTTTGGATATGTTCCTGCAAGAGTTTTGGGCTTGACTTCCCCCACATTTCTCCCCCTGCTTCACCCACTAGCAAGCCTGAAGCACTGAGCTGGTTTTACTTTCAAACCATCCCTTACTGATCTTTCCATTACGTGGCCCATGGCAGAAGGCAGGACTAAACTGAATTTTACATGGACACAGGAACTTTAGTCCAGCCCAAGTACAGGACTTGCATTTCCCCCCCACCCCCCAACCCTGTCATTATGCACAGTTTTACTGCCATAACACATGATCTGATAGTTTTATCCACACACAGGTAAGCTCCCACACACACCATTTCGCTAAAAAGCAAAGGAAACCCTGTCCTAGAAGCAGCAGGAATAAGCTACTGAATTGTCAACTCACAGGATGCCTCCAGGCAGGACCTGAACAATTGATTCAGGATTTCAGCCCGTTTAAGATTACTAGCATCTATTCAGCACTGGAGTCTGGGATCTTTGTCTATTGAAAGGCTCAGCACCCCCCCACTCCCCACCAGATAAGGTCCTGGGACTCTACAGGCACAATGCAGGAGCACTTACAAGCCAAGAGTAAAACATGTAGGGCTGACAGCAAGCTTCAGACAAGAGGAAACAGGCAGAGCAAGCTTTAAGTCATCATTATAAAAAGCAGCTGAGGAGTAGAGAAGCTCAATTTAAGAAAGTATTGCCAGTCATCTTTAATAAAAAGTGCCGCATCAGGCTGCTTTGGCACAAATGTGAAACTCCATATTCTACTCCTGTTACTGCTAAAGAACCACTTACAGCAGGAGGCAAAGCTTTTCCCTAGGAGTCTGTGCTAGCAAGACAAAAATAAACCCGCACAGCAAACCAAACACCTGACCTGTTCCTGCTCATTTAGGATTTGATGCTTCCCACAACTGGCAGCACCAGACCTGCTACAAGCAAGAACAGAAAACAGCAAGAGTACAGCCAAGCATTTCCACAAAAATTCCTTCCACTTGCAGAGCTTTTAACCTTAAGACTGTCAAGGATATCCTAGAGATACTGCAAGCATCCTGGACACAGGAGCTGGCATTCAACCCCTTGTAGGAAGCAGCTCATGCTCTGGTAAAGCTTCCCCCAGTAAAGATCACCCTCCTCCCAAAACCCCTAAAGAGATACTCCTTTGAGAAGGGCTCTGCAGGTCCTCAAAGCAAGCAGGGCCCAAACTGTTCAGCAGCCTGGATAGTCCGGTGGAAAGAGTTTGCAAACATGTAGCTGGAGAATACACCCATAACCTTCAGCCTCAACCAAAGCACAGGGAAATACCATGCCTGAGACTTTGTCCTCCAGAACCTGCTCCACTCTCACATCCCCAAGCCAAGACAAGCAAAGGAACACTCTCGAGCCCAGCTAGGATTAGCTTTCAATGCTCCATCTTGAAAGATTTTGCAATAGTTAAACACATGCTGCCTGTTCAGGCTTCTCTGGTTGTCCCCTGCACAGCAGCAACTACAGCTACAGCCCAGGCTCAGAGCTGGCGATCCCCTCTGCTTTCACCCAGGCACAAGTCCAGGAGCACTGGTAGGTCCCTCTCCTGTGGGCCCCAAAGCAGTGACCTGACACACCATGTGAAACACTGGGGTTAACCAGTGACCCAACAACCATTCTCAGCTGGTCCTGCTCACTACAATGCACACAATCACAATCCAGGAGAGGGAACACTGTTTTATCATGCAGCCAGTAACGAACAAGCGAAAACAGAAGTGTGATCCAGCTGACAAGTCACTTAAAGTCATCAGGAGTCAAACACTGCTTCCTGACACCTAGTAAGACACCCAGTCTCCATTTAAGAGCTGAGAGTTTCTAGGGATGTTCCTAGATCAGAAACAAAGGAGAAAGGCAATTGAGGTCCCTGCAGTAGGCATGCAGTGCCACAGAGCGAACGCTTTAAAGGCTTCAGGTTAAATCATTGTGGTAGACCTGGAACATAGACCCACAAAGCATCACACAAAGACACACAGCAAGGTGAATCTCAGACAGGAGCACAGTCCATTGTATCCTGGCTCAGCTAAACCCTTAGCCAAGAACCCCTGTCCAAGCATGAAGATGCATCCTCAGGATGCTCTCAGGTCTCAAGGAGGACACCATCAGGCTCCAGAAACCTCTAGCACTCCAAACAAAACACACCAGAGAGAGAAAGGGAGTGCCAAGCTTGTTTTGAAATAGGGAGGAGTTTCCACTCCCTCAGAGTAATAGAAATACAACTGATGAACCTTACCATCACAGTAGAGAGCTCTTTTTTGCTGGCTCTGCATCAAGAAGCCAGCAGCCGAAGCATCATGGCACAGCAGCTGTCAGGTCTCTGGAGTTCACACCCATCACCCCCAAGCAAAGCCCACAGCTGCAGCCTGGGGTTTACCTGCAGAAGGTCCCACTCCAGAGACACAAGCACAACCTGCAGCAGCTCAGTTGGTGGAACAATGAACACCTGTGCAGCAAAAGCCACCAACAATGTCCAAGGTAAGTGGAAATGAAGGCACCTCCACAGCCCCAAGGCAGACAAGCCAGTAGGAAACCTACAGATAATGAAATCCCAGGGCTAGGCAGAACCCACAGCATCACAACAGCACTGGCACAGGATTAGGATATCCTAACCCTTCGGGAAGTCATTAAACACAGCTCAGCTGCCAGTATGGCCAAGATGTGTATTAGCTCCTGGGGACACTCTGGAGCAGACAAAACTCGTCCACCTCAGCTACAATTCAGCCTTTGCTTTTTGTGTCTTTTGTAGAAATCCCACCGGGGCAGTGCCATGCTGATGCATGAAGTGGGTCTCAGCACTGCAGCTACAGCCAAGAGGGCCTTGAATCCTGAGACAAAAATTAAGATGCTGTTAAAATGGTGTTGGTCTCAATCAAGCCAAAATGCTCCATACATTCACCAGAAGCAGATCTAAAAGTCCTTTTTTACCAGTAACTTTTGTTTCCCCAAGTTGAAGTCAGCTACATTGACAAAAAGCGTAATATTGGTGTAACTGCTCCTACCAACCAACACGGCTAACAAAGCAGCAAGCTCACACATCCAGCTCATCCCAAACAGGGTTAGGCTAGGCTGCATCAGCCCTCACCATCAGCAAGGCTGAACTTAAGCAGCTCTCCCAGGGTTTTACTGTGTGGAGAGGGTCTTGAGCACACCTGGCTGGCATCAAGACTGGAGGGGATTTTGACAGTATTATTTTACAGGGGAGCACTGACTTCAGAACAACACCAATTTTGCCAAAATTCCTGTTTTTAAAGAGCCTTCCTTGTCGAGGTACCTACTTTTTGTTATTTTTTTGGAACAAAAGCCACCACTCAAGCAGCTTTGGAACAAGCAATATCACAGCTCCCTAGTTCAGTACATTATCAAAGCCAAATAATGTTTTAATTGGTTTAGGGAGACTGTTCCAGTCGAGATAAACTGCAGCAAAGCAACAGGATCCTGAAACTCCTCACAGAACACAGCTCCCATCCTTTGCACAGCTCTAGCTGGAGCCCCTCACCAACACTCCAGCTGCCAGCACACACAGTTAGCCTATCACGAAAGCAGCCACAATGAGTGTTAATTGGTTTTAGCTGGGGAATACTCAAAGGTAAAAAAAAAGAACTTGTTTTTCAGAAGACTCTCTCTTGCTTCTGCTCATACAGCACAGAGATTAGGGACTAAGTCTCCCAGGGTCACCAACAGAAGCCAGTCTTGCTACATGGAGCTTGCAGTCGCCTGGTTTAAGGGTAAAATAATTGCTCCATTCACTTTGCACACTAAAAAGAGAGAGAGTTTAGAAGCACTCAGAACTACCACTTGCTACCAAGCACAACTGTATGTTTCCACTCAAGCCAAAGCACACCCCACCATCACAAACCAGAGCTTGGCACCTTCCAGCTCAGCTTCACCCCCCCGCAGTAACCTGGGATGAGAGCAACCAGTGGCACTGCTTGCTGGTTGAACTGGGACAAATGGGTTTCCTCCAGTAATGGCTTCATTCCTGAAGGCGTGAAGGTGGCACCAGTCAGTCGATGGGTTGGCCGAGGTGAAGTTCCCTCAGGGCCTGCTGTCCCCTCCGGGGGTGCGGCACTGACAAGCCTCAGGACTTCACTCAGCAGAGGGGCCTGGCATCGGGGGTGGCCGAGCAGGGGCTTAGCCGAGAGGATGAAGGATCCCATTCCTACCCCGCCGCCACACACATGGAAAAGGCGGGAAATCACCTCAGCACCGCTCCCCCCCTCCCCGCAACGTGTGAAACCACGTGACGGGGGCGGCCTTAAAGGCGCCGCGCACCCGCCTCCGTGAGGCACCGGGACCGCCGGCACGTGTCCCGCTCGCTCCCCTCCCGTTCCCTCACCGGCGGGAAGGCCATGGGCGGCACTGCGGGGCGAATCCCAGAGAGGAAGGAAGCGACAGCAGCGGGATAGCCCTGCCCGCCCCGCCGGCTTTTATGGGCCACCGCCCCGCAGGGGTGGGGGTGGGGGTGGGGGTGGGGGCGCTGAGGGGAGGGGCCGAGGCGCATGCGCGCTGCGCCCGCACCATCCAAATGACTCCTCCCCGATCCCATCGTGCACCGCGCGGGGCGTCGGGCGCGCGCCGGTTCCCGCCCTGAGGCGGTGTCTCTTCCCTCTCCTCACGACGCCCGGCGGCAGCTTCAGCTTCCCCGGGGCCGCCTCAGCGCCGGCACCTCTCTACACGCAGGCTGTGCTCCGTCTGAGGGGGATGGGGACCCCAAAGGTTTAAAATAGGGCCGCCTCAAGGGGAATGGGGTGGGGGTGGCGGCAGCACTGCCAGCTCTCAGCGTCAGCCCCCCCGGCTCTTGCCCCCGTTGTTGCAGAAATGGGCTTCTCCCTGTGGGAGCAAATACTTGATGTCCAGTGGTTGGTGGTGCTGCAGCTCTGGCGTTTTGTCACCATAAAAAACTAAAGGTGATTTTATCCCATTTCCTACCCTTGCGCTGGAAAAAGCAGAAAGCCCCTCACCCTTTTTGCAGCAGCAGAAGGGGTCGGACTCAAGGCGACTCGGGGTTCAGGCCTTCCTGCGTGTCCTTTGCTCATCCTCTTACTCCAGCGCTGGGCCTGGCTCCCGGCTGGGCTGCAGCTTTGGAAAGGGAGAGCTGGGGCTCTCTTAAATCCCACCCAACCCGTGCTGGGAGGAGAGATCCTGATGAAGAGTCAAATTTCCTCCCCCCGCCAGTTTGGAGATGAAAAGCCTCCCAGAGCCGGCCCCAGGAATCCCTCCAGTGACACTGCAGAATAGACCCAGCCCTGACGTAGCAGGTATTTCTGCGGTCAAAGCACGAGCAATTCTGCCTTGAATAAATAGCTGGAAACCTCCCAGGACTCCTCAGATCCCTGGCTGGGACCGAATGCCTCCCGCCCTCCACCGAGCCCACGGGGGTTTACCCTGACCCTGCGTGTTGGTGTTGGGTTTTCTCCGAGACCCAGCAGCCACCCTATTCAAGCAGTGCCGCCCCCAGGGGACACGCATGTCCCCTGATGTTCCCCCTTTGCTGCCCCGGGGAAGCTGGCAGAGCCTGGCATAGGGGCAGTTTGGGACTGATCCGGCCGCTGTGCACACAAAGCAGAGGAGGGGAAGGGAGCGGGTTCGAGAAGAGCTTTATTGGGAGATCCTGGCCATAATAAATAGGGGTTACACTGGGAGACAGTGGTGAGGGGCCGGGGGCTGGAGGCACGCTGTGCTCCTGTGGGGGCTGGAGCTGCTGCCGCCCCTCCGAGCAGAACATTGCCCTGTGTCCCATCTGCCTCATCCTGCTCCTTCCTCCCAGCAGCAAAGCCAGCCTAGGGGTCACTGCCTGCCGCCCCTCTGGGGATTAGGGCAGGGAATAACCTGGCAGAAATCAGGGCAGGGAGTGTTTCGGGGAGCGGTGTGGGGCAGGGGGGTGGGGGGGTGAGAGGGCAGGGCCGTGCGTGCAGCAGGGCCTGGCCATCACTGCACCAGGGCCTGGATGATGTCCTTCACCAGCATGGTGCCGATAACCATTTTCTCGCTGTTGACGGTCAGCTGGGCCGCAGCACCCTCCCGTCGCTCCAGGGTGATGAGCACCAGGCTCCCGCTGGTCACTGTCTTGGCTGCGAACCTGCCCGCCGGCGAACACAGGGCTTCAGGGAGAGCTGTCCCCCTGTCACCCTCCCGTCCCCTGGGTTGCTCTGGTGGGGACCGGGGAGGCGTCTGCCACCCACGGCCACCGTCACATGTGGGTTCATGCAGGCTCCTTGTCCTAAAGGAAGCCCTGAGTGTCCCCGCTGTGATTCAGGTGGGACCGGAGAGGTGAGAGCGCCTGCCTGGTCCCAGTGTGGGGGTCTGGCTACCTGTACTCGTTGTTGGCACCGCAGGGCACGCGGCCCACGTTGGCGGCCGAGGTCACTTGCTGGACAATGGTGTGGTCGCTCCGGCATTTCTCAGGCAGCGTCAGCTTCTCCGTGATCTCGCTCATGCCCGTCAGCTTCCCTGGAGCGGGCAGCAGAGGGACCTGCCCATCTCTGTCCATGCACCCAGCAGCCGTGTCCCTGCTGGGGCCCGTTTTGCCATCCCTAAACCAAGCCCCTCCAGCCACCAGCTCCCTGTGTCTGGGTCCCCCACAACATCCCCAACTGGCTGCCCTCCTTGCTCCTCTCCAGCCCAGCAGAGATGGATTTGGGAAAATCCTTCTTCCACAGCCCTTCCTGCGCTCGTCCCCACGTCCCTGCATAGTGGCAGCAGCCAAGTTCCTGGGGACGGGCTCCTCCGGTCACTGGCAGCAATGGGGCCAAGTGTTGCAGGGCACCGAGCACCCAGTGCTCAGCGCAGACCCCATCCGCGGGGCCAGGGCGGGGATGCTGCTGCTCCGGGAGCATGAGGACGCAGGGCCAGAGTGTCCACGTCACTCACCGGACATGGTGCTGGGAGCGCCGGGGTGGCACGAGCCCTTCACACTGCACGGGGACCCAGTGGGGCCACCCTGGCACCAGGGTGGTTGCCCCGACCCATGGGCTAGGGGGTGCAGGAGGGGGACAAGGGGAGCAGGGCTAGTCTAGGGGCTGGCCCAGCGGCCACTTACCCTCGCCCGGCCGTGCAAGGTGCTCTAGGGCCACGGCAAGGGTGGCAGAGGGGACAAAATATGGGGGGTGAGCATCAGCGCTGGGGCAGTGGGTGCCCATGCATCACCCTGTCCCCGTCCCCGTCCCCCACTCACCCTGCTCCTTCTTGAATTCGTTCTCACTCATGAAGACGGGGGCCATGAGCTCTCCCACGGGCGGCTGGATGGAGACGTAGAAGTGGCGTGTGTGGGTGCTGGGGAGACAGGTGGGTGAGGGGGGTGCATGCTCAAAATGTCCCCGCTGGGTCCCACTTCCCATCCCTGCCCTGGGCAGGGGGTGGCTGGAGGGAAACTGAGGCACAAAAGGCCTCGGAAATAGGGAGAACCTGTCAGGCTGGACTTGGGGCTGCTGCCACCTCCTTGTCCCCTGCAGGGACCCCAGTGCCTGTCCTGCTGTCCCCCAACCACCCCATGCCCATCCCGGTGTTCCCCCTCCCCTGGAAGGACGCTGGTGCCCATCCTGCTGTCCCCATCCCCGAGAGGGACCTTGTCCCACTGTCCCCTGGGGCCTCTCCTGCTGTCCTCCATCCCATGGAGGGATGTTGGAGCCTGTCTGGCTGTCCCCAATGCCCTGGGGCACAACATGCCCTGTCCTGCTGTCCCCTGGGGCACCCATGCCCTGTCCTGCTGTCTCCTGTCCCCTGGGGTAGCCCATGCCCTGCCTGGCTGCCACCTGTCCCCTGCTGCCCAAAGTCCCCTGGAGGGATTATGGTGCCCATCCCACTTTCCCCACCCCCTGGAACACCTGTGTCCTGCTCAGCTCTCCCCCATCCCTGGAACACCCCATGCTGTCCCCATCCCCTGGGACACCTGTGCCATCCTGCCTGGCACCAGGTGCTCACCACAGTTGGAAGTTCGCCGCCTGGGTGGAGTCGCAGAAGTCGATGCCCATCACCACACTGGCCGTGTCCCCAGGCGCCAGGCGCTCTGAAAGCACAGGGCTGCCACTGCGTCCCACATCCCCTCCGCCAGCCAACCCCTGCCCCCATTCCACACCCCCGCCAGCGCCGTGGCCGTGCCATGCCGTACCGATCTCGGGGAACTCCTGGATTCTCATGCCAGAGAGCGGCTTGGGCTCGCTGACCCGCAGGCTCTTCACCTCGGCGTCAGTGTTGTTGGAGATCTGGATCTGGACAGCCACCATGTGGGCGTCCCCTGGGAAGGGCCGGCGGCTGAAGCAGTACTCGACTGAAAGCCCCTCACCCGCCATGCGGTGCAGCAGCTCATAGGTCCTCACTGCGCCGAATGCTGGGCTTAGCAGCTGTGAGGGACCAAGGGAATGGCGTGGGTGGCCAGCCCCCTCCCTGTGGCCCCCATGAGTGGCAGGGGTCTCAGGACCCCCCCGAGGAAGGACGTTGGGGACACTTACAGCTGGTGCCAGGGAGGTGTCGGTGAGTGTGAGGCCCTCCAGGTCAGTTACCAGGCTGCTGGAGACAACGCTGCTGGAGGGGACAGGCTGGGGAGGAGGCGGGGTGACTGCGGGGTATAAAGGGAGGAAAGGGTTAGCAGAGCTCTTACGAGCCACAGCCCCATGGGGACAGCCTCAGTGGCATAGCCCTGTGGGGACAACCTCATGGGGACAGCCTCATGGGAACAGCCCCATGGGGACAGTCCTAGTGGCACAACCCCATGGGCACACCGGCATGGGGACAATCCCATGGGCACGGCCCCAACAGGGACAGCCTCGCTGGCACAGCCACCTGTCCCACAGCCATCCTCTGGGGACAAGGACCGCTCTGGTCCCTGTCCCAGCTCAGCAGCCCCCAAAGGACCTACAGGACCCTGTCCCCACTGGGGCAGGTGCCTGTGCCTCAGTTTCCCCAGCGCCACTGCTACGGCCATCCCACGTGCCCTGGGCAGCCACTCACAGTCATCCAGGTCAAGCAGGGAGATCTCCTTGGGGCCAGCCCTGCTGCTGGGGGGCTGCAACGGGGCAGAGAGATGGGGTGGGGTGAATGAGGGGTCTGGGGGTCCCCACACTGCCCCCCAGCCCAGCCCGGCCCTCACCGCCTTCCTCCACTTGGCCTCCGCCTCGGAGCCTGAGTCGGAGCCTGAGGAGCTGCTCTCAGAGGCACTGGCCTGCTCTGATGAGGTCTCGGCATGGCTCTTCCTCCTCTGTGATGCCTTCTTCTTCTTCACCTTCTTCACCCCCTCCTCCTCCTCCTCTTCCTCACTGGGGCTGCGGGGAGAGCCCAGCTCAGAGGGGGCCAGGATGGGATTTGGCTGGGGGCACCCCGCTTTCCTGGCTGTACCTGCCCATGCTCCCCGGGGCTGCCTTCTGGGAGCTTTCCTTCTTTCTCTTCGTCCTCTTCTCCTCCTCGTCCTCCTTGTCCTCTGACTGCTCCCCGCTGCCTTCCTCTTCCTCCTCTTCCTCCTCCTCGCTGCCAGAGCTGGAGCTGCCAGAGCTGCTGCTGCTGCTGCCGCTCTCCTCGCTGACGGACTCGGGCTCTGTGGGGGCCACGGCTCAGCCCTGCTGCTGCATTCCCCTGCATCCCCACAGCTCCCTGCTCCATCCCACCGCATCCCCCCATCCTCCCACTGCATCCCACACCTGCTGCTGCATCCCCACTGCATCCCTGCATCCCTGTGTCCTTCTGCTGCATCCCTGCAGCCCCCCACTGCATCTCCGGATCCTCCTACTGTATCTCCACTGCATCCCCACATCCTCCTGCTGCCTCCCTCGGTATCCTGCTGTATCCCTGCATCCTTCCACTGTATCCCTGCATCCTTCTGCTACATCCTGCTGCATCCCAGCACTCTCTGCTGCCTCCTGCAGCTGCACTGCATCTCCACATCCTCCCACTGCAGCCCACTCTGTCCCTGCGTCCCTCCACTGCATCCCCACTGCACCCCCGCATCTTCCTGCTGCATCCCCACAACCCCGCACTGCACACCTCCTTCCCCCGACTGCATCCCCGCATCCCCCTGCCACATCCCTCCATGTCCCCACCACCATGGGATGTCCCCACTGCAATGTCCCCTGCCTGATGCCCCACCGTTGTGGCACTTGCCTCATGCCCAACCATGGTGGGACCTGCCTGATGTCCCTGCCACAGTGACCCCTGCCCAATGCCCCACCACATTGGCCCCTGCCCCATGCCCTGCCGTGCCACCGGGTCCTCACCACTGTCCGCCGACTCTGTGGGCCCCGACTCTCCCTCCGAGTCGGAGTAGAAAGGTTTCTCCACCTTCTCCTTCCTCTTCTCCCGGCTGGTGCACTTGGTCCACTCAGGAACCTGCCAGCACAGGGCTGATGGAGCGGGGCCATTGCCCATGGGTGGGGGGCCCAAACAACAGCCCTTGCCCCTATCCTGTCCCCAGGCGGGTGTGTGGGCACCAGAGAGGGGATATGCGGCAGCTGAGCAGCACCTGGGCACCTTCTGGGGCTCTCCCAAGACCTCGAGATGATGCTCCCACCTTGGCCCCGACATGCACTCCCGCACCCCGGGGTGCTCCACGCACCTCCACGTTCCTCACAGAGGGGTCAGGGGCCTCATCTGGCCAGTCAGGCAGCTCCTGGTATCCCACAGCCTTGGCGTTGAGCAGGTGGGACAGGGAGCCCAGCTGGAAATGGTCCCGATCTGCAGTGGGGTCAGAGGTGGCAGCAGCTCGGGGACAGCCATGAAGCACCATGGTGTCAGCTGGCCCTGTGTTCCCAAGCCCTGTGACCAGGGGTGGATACCTTTGAAGGATGACTCCAAGATGGGAGCAGGTTTTTGGGCCAGGAAGAGCTTCTTGGCGTACTTGTTGAGGGCCCCGCTCTTCTCGGTGGGCACGATGAGCTGGCGGATGAAGCGAGCCCGGTCACGGATGTCATAATTCTGGTCGTACTTGGCCAAGTTGAGGACGTACTGGGTCAGCAGCTTGCTCTGCACCAGAGGACATGCTCAGGGCCAGCCTCGCCCTCCCTGGTGGGGAAACTGAGGCACACTGTTGGGCCACGTCCCCGGTACCTGCTTGGAGTTGGTCAGGTAGAGCTTAGCCGCCAGGTTGATGACCTGCAACTTGACGATGTCCTCCTCATTGGTGAAGGACTTGGCCATCTTGCGCAGCACATCAGGCGCAATCTTGGGCACATGCTCGCAGTACTCGCCAATGAGCCACAAGATGCTGGCCCTTGCCATCGGCACCTGCAAAATGCCACCAGGCACATGGCACCAGTGCCACTCCCCCAGTCCTGCAGGCCATGCAACGCCCTGACCCACCTGGATGTTGTCAGTGAGCTTGGCCATGTGCTTGATGATTTCGCTGTGCTGGGCCGGCTGCATCTGCAGCAGCTTTTTGATGACCACCACAGATTCAGCCACCACCAGCTCTGCAGACAGAGACCCAGCCTCGGTGGGGTCCTGCCCCAAGAGTGATGGGGTCCCCATTTCACCCCCACAGCATGCACTAACCATCCCGGTTGGAGAGGAGCTGGACCAGGCCATTGAGGCAGGTGTCCCGCACCTTCCCAATGTTGGTGGCGCAGCGCCCGATGGCTTGGATGGTGGCTGCCACAAAGTCCTTGTCCATGCTGCGGATGTAGGTCTGTGCAGGCGTGGGGGGAACACATGATACATGACCCACATGCCAGTGCCAGGCACCCCCCCACGTGATGCTTACACGTTGAGGCTCTTTGGAGCCACCCATGAGGTTGGCATGGCCCACTCCTCCTGGTGGGGCTCTCCTCCGTCCCCTCCATGGTGGTGTTTTGGCACCCAGAGCCATGCCAGGGTGGTACCCTGGTGGCCTCAGTATGGCCATGGCATACCTGGAACTCCCGCAGGATGGTGGAGATGTTGGTCTCGTTGGCCAGGTTGGTGAGGACCTCGAGCTGCAGGAAAGACAAAGAGATGGGCAGCATGGGGGCATGGTGCCAGGGCACAGGGTCCTTGCTGTCATCCTGTCCCCAGGGCATGGAGGACAGCTGCCCCTCAGGGAAGGGCTCCATGAAGCCCCAAAGCCACCAGTGATGGGTTCAGCCGGGTGTTTCCAGCTCACCTTGAGGATCTTAATCTGCGTGGGGTCCGTGGAGCGGATGTAGAAGCTCTTCAGGTAGGGCTCAAACATCCCCTGCATGCACAGCCAGTGGTACTAGTGCCATCCCTGTCCCCTCCTCCCCAAGGCCACCCACAGGCAGCTGGCCCTGGTGACCCTGCTGGCTAGCCTTCAGTCTGCTCCAGAGTCAACAGAGCCAAACCCTCCCACACTGAGTCTGAGACCTACCCGCCGTTTGATGGACATGGTGGCCACATTCTGCAGCACGACATACTGCACCTCGCTGTAAGAACAAAGAGGGGACCACCATCAGCAGGACAGGGCCAGACCCCCATATCAAGTCCCTGTGAAGACAGGGCAGGACACACCACCAGCAGGCTGGTGCCACCATGATGCTGCCGCCACCATGATGCTGCCACCCCATGTCTGGACTGGGCCAGGCCAAAAAGCCCTCTTTTTTGGCAATTTGGCCCAGCCTGACGTCCCAGGGTCTTGGGGCTCCCTATGGGTGCCACCAACCAGGGTGGCGGGGTTGGGGACCACCACAGCCTGGGAGCCACAGACCTGTGACTCCGCAGGAGCCGCACCAGTGCCTTAGCGATGACGCCAACCTCTGCCTTGGGTGCCAGGTGGAAGTAGAGTTGCGCCACGGCCATCACCACCTGCGGGGAGACACCCGAGCGTCACCCAGTGGGCACGGGGACATCCCGAGGGATGGCTGCATCCCCTGATGTCCCACCCCAATGCAGCCCCTGGAGGAAGCCCATCCCTGGGAATGGCCAGCCCTGGGTGTCTCTCAAGCACCCCACTGACTCCTTGGCCAGTGAAGACATCATGAGCCCAGGCTGCTGGACACCACCGGTGGCCTCCGGGAATGGACAGGGCTTGGGCAAGGGGCTCACTGCAGCATTGCGGCTCTGCAGCAGGGGCTTGGTATTTCGCAGGAGCAGGCGGTGGTCAGGGTCCATGACGTAGGGCTTGCGCTTGGCCAACGAGGCTGCCTCTGCCTTGGCGTCCTTGGCGTCCTCCTCCTCGGAGCCATAGAAAACCTTCTCAGCACTCTCCTCCAGCAAGGACTCCTGACAGTAGGAGGGAAGCCTTGTACCCTCCCCCAACAGCACCCCTCTTCACCCCACCACCCCAGGGTATCCCAAGGCACCTCGAGGCTCCTGGGGCACCCCGAGGCTCCTGCACTCACGTTCTGGTTGGGGCTGAGGAACTGGGTGCGTGCGTAGCGGGTGAGCATGTTGATGATGACCACCTGTCCCCACTCCTCCACATCGATGAGCAGGTTGCAGAGCTTGCGGTAGTTCTTGTGGATGAGGTCGATGCGCTCCGGGCAGACCTCCTCGAATGCCATCACCACGCTGCCAGCCACCAGCTGGGGAGGGAAAGCCCGGGGTGACTCATGGGGGTGGTGGCATCTCCATGAGGATGCTGGCTTGGTGGGGATGGTGGCATCCTTGTGAGGAGTCTGGCTGAGCATGGATGGCTGCATCCCTGCGAGTATGCTGGATCAGTGGGCACAATGGTTTGTTGTTCAATCAACATTGTTGACCACCTCGGTCAACACCGATGCCAGCTCGGTGGGGACAGTGGCATCCCTGTGAGGATGCTGGTTTGGTGGGGATGGTGGTTTCTTGTGGGGTTGCCAGCTCAGTGGAGATGGTGGCATCCCCATGAGGATTTTGGCCCATTGGGCACAGCAGCATCCCCACAGTGATGCCAGTTCTGCAGGGATGGCTGCATTCCTGCGAGAATGTCAGATTGGTGGAGATGTCTGCATCCCTGCGAGGATGCTGGATCAGTGGGGACAGTGGCATCCCCATGAGGATGCTGGCTCTGGGGTTGGCTGCATCCCTGCATGGATGTTGGCTCAGTGGGGATGATGGCATCTCCTTGATGAGGATGCCAGCCCTGTGGGAATAGCTGCATTGTCACAAGGATGCCATATCAGTGGGGACCGTAGCATCCCCATAAGGATGCTGGCATGGTGGGGACAGCAGCATCACTGCAAGGATGCCTTCTCCGCATGGATGGTTGCATCCCCATGAGGTCACCCATTTGGTGGGGACATCTGCATCCCAATGAGGATGCCGGGTTAACGGGGATGGTGATGTCCCCACATTTCAGGGGCAGGGGAGACACGGTGCCCCACTCACTGTGGTCTTGTCTGCCAGCAGCTTCTCGATCACTTCGATGAGCTGGTCCTTCTGGTCCGAGTCAAGGCTGCAAGGAAAGAGCAGGGCAGGTGCAGCTGGATCAAACTTCCCCCCATCCTGCCTGTCCCTGCCTTCACCAAGTAGCTGAGACCCTTATTGGTACCCCCAACATTTAGCAGCTGATCCCCCATTACCTGTACAGCTTGGGGATGGCATGGGCAGCCGTCTTGCGCACATACGGGGACATGTCCGAAGCGGCCTCCTTGATGGCCAACATCATGATGGGCACAATGATGGGCACACGGATGCTGGAAAGGACTCGCAGGGCGCTGGCACGGATCAGCTGGTTGGGGTCCTGTGGGGACATGCGGTGGGCTTCAGCACAGCCTTGGGGGGCTTGCTGCCCCCCCACACTCCCCCCGCCCCCAGGTCCCCAAACCAGCCCACCTTGAGTCCTCGCTGGAAGGTGGAGATAGAGAGCAGGGCCAGATCCTGCTGCTCCTCTGCATAGCGCACCAGGTAGACGTACACCAGCTTTTTCACCTGCGGGGTGAAGGTGGTGGGGCCACCTTAAAGCCCGGCAAAATCCAGCCCATCCCCAAAACCCTCCTGCAGGGGAGGTGCCGGACCCATGATTGCCACCAGGGCCACCCAAGACCTTCCTCACCTCAATGTTCTTGCAGGCGACGTTTTTCACCACGGCTGGGAAGAGGTCGGAGGCATTTTTACCCCGGGCGATCATCTAGGGGGTAAAGGAGCAGCATGACACCGGGCAGCCAGCATGACATGGCACAGCATGGCATGGCTCAGCATGGCATGGCTTGGCACCAGCAGTGGTCCCTGCTGGTGGCAACAACACCCACCGCCACGATCCTCTTCATGGCCTCCAGCTTGAGCGAATCCTTGTTGCTATCGAGCATCTCCTTGAGGTCATCATGCCTGTACCGTGCCGGGGGAAAAAAAAAAATCTCATTTTCCACTTTTAGCCATTTTTAACCATTTTTAGTCTTTTTTGTTTGCTCCCAGCCTGACATCAGGCTGGCAACCCGACCCTTTGCCATACAGTATTTATGGAGACAGGAATTGGGTTACAGCCGGGTGAAAGAGGAGCCAGAGGGACCAGTGCAGCGCAGCACCCAGCTCTGTCCCCATCCTGGGCACTGGGATGAGGACCCCATCCCAGCCCAGCTGTGGTTGTCATCACAGGATGTTCCCAAATCGCTTCCCAGGGAGCAGGCGCCCATGACCATCTCCATCCCAGCCACCAGCCGATCTTGCCTGGGTGTCCCTTGTCCCCTCCTGGGCACTGTGGCATGGATGCGCCGGTGCACCCAGACACAGACCCCTTCCCTCGTCCCCTCCCTGGGCTGGGAAAATGCCACCACCTTCCCCTTTTATAAGGCTGGTTGTCACCACTGTCCCCTCTTCTAAGGGACATCCATCCCCACCAAACCAGGGGGACCTGCAAGGCTGCATCCACCCCAGCAGCTGGCGGTGGCACCCCTGGGACAATGCTCAGCCAGAGCCACCATCACCAGAGGGTCTTGGGGGGCTCCTTGGAGGAGTCTTACCGCAGTGGTGGCCCAGTGCTGGTGGCCACCATGGGCTCGGGGCCGGTGAGCAGCCGCAGCTCGTCAGCTCGCAGGGCACTGTAGCAGGTGGGTTGTCCAGCCTCGGTGGCCAGCACAGGGCTTGTCACCTCCTCAGCCATGACACCACCCACCGGTGGTTTTGGCTGCCTGGCCGGCCCCACCGGTAGCTGCCGCAGCAGCTTCTGCACTGGCAGCAGGGACAGCATGGCTTCGGCTAGAGGTGGTGGCCCTGGGGACTTTGGCAGGGCTGTGGCCCTGCTCCTCCTCCTGGCACTGTCAGCTGAAACCTGATGCTGTTGTTGGGACTGGGTTGCAGCTGTGATCCTGATGCCCCTCCTGGTAGATGAGGCCACCCCAGGGTGTCATGTCCCAAGTAACACCCGTCCTGCAGCTGGGGCTTGGGGACGTTGCAGGGAGCTCCTTCCCTGGGTGCACTGAGTGGCTCAGTCATGGCCAGGGTCCCCACATCATGATGGGACAGCCACCTGGGTGGTGGGGTGGCAGGATGGGACACCTGCGGGTGTCCCACCTGGGTGTTGGGGTGACACTTGGGGGGCATTTCTCTTGTCCTATGTGCCATATATGGCTCATGGGGACAGTGACAGATCTGGTGTGGCCACAAGGGGACAGGCTCTGGAGAAGGGCAGCACGCAGGTGATGGGGACAGTGCCTGGGGGTCAGGGATGGGGGTCAATGTCAGACTGGGGGACATTGTTGGCAGCCAGAGATGACCTGGCTGGCATGGGGGACAATGCCAGCGGGGCAGGGATGGGGGGGACACTGCCAGAGTGGGGGACACTGATGGCAGGTCACTGAGGGGATCTGGGCAGACTGGGGGACAGTGCCAATGGGGCAAGGTGGGGGGACACTGCCAGACTGGAGGACATTGATGGCAGGTCAGGGCTGGGGGGACACTGCCAGACTGGGGGACACTGCCAGTGGAGGTCAGCGTTAGGGAACACTGCCAGACTTGGGGACAGGGGAACACTGCCAGGCTGGGGGACTCTGCCAGACTGGCGGACATTGCCAGGGGTTCAGAGATGGGGGAACCTGACCAAACTGGGGGACAGTGCCAGGGGCTCATGGAAGCGGGGGGACATTGTGAGATAGGGACACTGCCAGATCGGGGTACACTGCCAGCCTGGGTGACACTGCCAGCAGTTCAGGACTGGGGCATCACTGCCAGATTGGGGGACACTATCAGGTGTTAATGGATGGGGGACACTGCCAGAGGGGCAGGGATGGGGAAACACTGTCATACTGGGGGACACAGCCAGGGGTAGGGAGAGTGATGCTGCCAGAGAGGGGCACACTGCTGGGGCATCAGGGAGGGGGGGACACTGCCAGAGTAGAGGACAATGCCAGTGGCTCAGGGAAGGGGGGATACTGTGAGATGGGGACATTGCCAGCAGGTCATGGATAGGGGACAAATCCAGAGTGGGGACACTGCCAGGGGGTCAGGACTTGTGGGGCACTGCCAGAGTGGGGGACACTGCCAGCAAGCCAGGGAGGGGAGGACACTTCCAGAGTGGGGGACACTGCTGGGGGGGTAACGACTAGGGGGTCACTGCCAGACAGGGGGATGCTGCCAGTGGGGCAAGGTGGGGGACACTGCCAGGGTGTCAGAGAGGGGGGACACTGCCAGAGTGGGGGACATGGTACATCAGGGCTGGGGGGACACTGCCAGACTGGGGGACGCTGCCAGGGGTAGGGGGTGTGCCACTGCCAGACAGAGGGACACGGCCCGACAGGGGGACACTGCTGCTGTCCAGGGATGGGGAACACTGCCTGAATGGGGGACAGTGTCAGTGAGTCAGGGCGGGGGGACGCTGCCACACTGGGGACTCTGCCAGCAGGTCAGGGTGGGGGACACTGCCAGGGCAGGGGGGACAAAGGGACCCCCACATTCCCGCAGCTCTGTGGACCCCCCCCCCCCGCCTTCTTCTGTGTCTCTGTCCCCCCGGCCCCAGCAGCCTGCCCTAAACAGGGGTGACACTTCTCAGCCCCGCCTCCCCCACTGGGGACCTCGGTGGGGGAGTGCCATCACCTGGGAACCCCCGTGAGAGCTGCGGGAGCCAGCAGAGCCTGGACGGGGACACCGTGCCCACGGTGCCCCCAGCCCAGGAGTTGGGGGTGCAGTGGGGGTCCCTGCACTTCCCCCCTGCCACACCGTCTCCAAACCTCTACACTTTTCTCCCGAAACTCTCCCCGGCCTTTGCAACCTGCAGTGGCGGCGTGACTGTGTTCCCTGTCCCCATCTGCATCCGCAACCCCATCCCCATCCCCATCCCCATCCCCATCCCCATCCCCATCCCCATCCCCATCCCCATCCTCATCCCCGTCCCCACCACAAGGACTGTGGCCAGCCCCCAGTCGGGTACCACGTCCCTGGCGGGGATGGCGGCCAAAGCCTGCGGTGGCGGCCACCCGGCCAGGCTCGGCTTCTCCCCCGCAGTGTCCCCACCTCTTGTAGTCGGAGGAGAAGATGCCGCCGCTGGCGGGGTCGTGGCCGTACTCGGGCTCCCCCAGGCTGGAGGAGCCCCCCTTCTCCTCCCCGTAGGCCGGGCTGGCCGCCATGGCGGCGGGATGCAGTCGGGATGCGGCCGGTTGGGATGCCGGGACTGATGTCAGCGTCATGCGGCGACGGGGCCCGCCCTAACGCTCCCCACGCTCCCCATCCTCCAGGGATGCTCGGTTTCAGGGGGGCATTGCCCAGGCGGCTCGACCCCTCCCTAAATGGAGTGGGGGGCTTTGCACCCCCAAAAGGGTCCCCACCCTTAGACCCCGCCCCCCACCCGCACAGGTTTGGGTGCTAGTCAGGGGTTAAATGGGCGTAATTCGGGATGTTATTAGGAGTACTGTTTTGGATGTGATTATATAGTATCTATATATCATATAGATATATGAACATATATCATACATCATAATAGATTATATAATTATACATATTTACATTACATCACATCATATTATATCAAATTACATTATATTATATTATTATTTCATACATAACACATTAGAGAGTATACATTAAATAGTATATGCTACGTATTATATGCTACATATTATACATTATATGTGATATATTACGTTATATATTAAATTAAATTATATTATATTACTGATTATATTAATTCTATTGTGTAATATATATGCTATATTCCATCATACTATATTATACATAATCCATAATCCATAATCCATTTTACATTCTGTTATGTTACGTTATGTATTATATATGTTATATAATACATCATATTGCAGATTATATTAATTCTATTTTAGTATATATTCTATATTTTATATTCTATATTCTATCATATTACATTATATATTATACATTGTATAGTATATGGTATATAGCATATTATATATGATGTATGATATATGGTATATATAATATATTATGTATTGTATCAAATTATATTATTTATTATTATATATTACTGATATTATTATTACTACTACTACCTCCTCTATTACTACTACATTCTTCACAGGTAATTGATATTTGCAGATATTTCAGTTACTGTTTTTCTTCACAGCTAAAAAGCCCCAAGAGGCAGGTTGCCAGCCAGGCAGCTCTCTCACTGATCATGCAGGAGTGAGGCAGTGAGGGAAAATGGGCATATTTAGTCTGAAGAAGAGGAGGCTGAGGGGAGTCCTTTTTGCTCTCTACAACTATCTGAAAGGAGGTTGTAGTGAGGTGAGGGTTGGTCTCGTCTCCCAAGTAACAAGCGATAGGATGCAAGGAAATGGCTTAAAGCTGCATCAGGGGAGGTTTAGATTGGATATTAGGAAAAATTTCTTTACTGAAAGAGTGGTCAGGCACTGGAACAGGCTGCCCAGAGAGGTGGTGGAGTCACCATGCCTGGGGGTGTTCAAAACATGTGTGGACGTGGCACTTCAGGGCATGGTTTAGGAGGTATGGGTGGTGTTGGGTTGATGGTTGGACTTGATGATCCTAGAGGTCTTTTCCAACCTTAATAATTTTATGATTCTATGATTTCAGGTAGAAAATTTAATAAATCTAATTAATGCATGGCAATTAAGCTCCAGCAAGCAGAAAGCAACCCCTGATCCCCTACCCTTCCTGTCCCATGTGGCTGGGTCCTCCACCAGCACTGGCAGCTGGAGCCCAGACCTCCTCGGGACCCCAGCCCCCGTTAGAGACACAAGCCCTCTTGGGGACTTTTGAATCCCTCCCAAGGAGCCCTCCCTCCCAGGGACCCCACAGTCCTCCTTGGAGGTCCCAGCCCTGCTTGTGGACCTCCATGGGGACACCACAGCTGTCCTGGAGACCCCAGCCATGTTTGGGGACCCCAGCCCTCCTGCGGATCCTACAGCCATCCTGTGGATCCCAGCCCTCCTGCGGATCCCACAGCCATCCTGTGGATCCCAGCCCTCCTTGGGGCCCCACAGTCCTCCTGCAGACCCCAGCCCTTCTGGGGACCCAGCTGCCCCAGGGATCCCACTGACCTCCCAGTTACCCCAGCCCTCTTGGGAATCCCCATGCTCTCAAAGACCCCATCCTTCCAAAGGATCCCAACCCTACTGGAGACCCCAGTACTCCTGGACAGCCCAGCCCTCTTGGGGACTGTGCATCTGTCATAGGGACCTGCCACTCCTGGAGAAACCAGCCATCTTTGGGGACCACACGGCCCTCCAAGGGGCCCCACAGCCTTTTTTTCCATTAAATCTAGCATTTCCCCCTCTCCCTTTTCATGGCATTGAAGACCTCCTTGATGATCTGACCAAGGTTCTTCTGAATGCTTGTGTCTGGAGAACAGAGAGCCACCCATTGCCCTGGCCCAGCCACTGCACCGGCGGCTGCGTTTCGGCCACCACCACATCCCAAATGAGAGCAGGGGGTCAGACACTTACTCTGGAAGTATATGACCTCTCTGTCCCCACAGTAGACGGTTGCATGTTTGAAGCTCTTGCGAAGGAGGCCAGAGTCGATGTTCATGTGGAAGAGCAAGATGTCCCCAGGCTGCAACTTGCTCTCCGGCACTTCCTCAAAGATGGCCCCATGCTTGGGGATGCACTTGAACAGGAGGAAGCTGAGCATCTCATACACCCTCTCCTAACCATGCAGGGGAGGGAAGGTGAAGAGGCTGCAGAAGCAGCCCCATCACCCCCCCAACACACCCCAAGCCACCCACGTTGCCAGCAGAATTCTCGCCAAGCTCCCACTTACTGAGATGCTCAACATCTGCAAGGAGAGAGGAAGAGAAACGGAGCATCAGTGCTGTGTCCATGCCATCCTGCCAATGTGCAGAGGGCAGGGTCCCACCCTGCCATCGCACTCTGCCCCTGATGGCTCCTGCCAGGCACTCAACCTTCCCAACTTCTTTAAGCTGGGGATGTCCTGGGACAAGCCCATATAGTTTTGAACACCCTGTTCAACATTCCCCTCCCTGACCTGGCGTGATGGCAGCACGGGCAGCTGCCTCCAAATGAGTGTGGAGATGGGAGCATTCTTACCAGGATACTGCTGCTACTTAGCAGTGTTTTCTCTGGACGGAGCTGGTGGCAGAGCCGGGCTGCTGGAACCTCCACCAAGGGCTGTGGGAAATGCAGCTGGGATGGGGGAGTTGGCAGGGACTGGTGCCAAACCTGACCTCACGTCCTTCCTATGCATGTAAGAGGCAGAGACAGGCTGAAAGCAAAACCAAAACCAAAAAGCAGTACAAAGTTCAAGAAAATCCTGAATGCATTCTTCAGCTTCTTAAAGCTGGGCTTAATTTGGCAATTCCACCTTAAATGTTAAGTTTGGGGACGGAGGGAGGCAACAGCTGCAGATCCTGGAAATGCTCGAGTCAGAGGAGCTGAAGGATATCTCCAAAAGTGTGTGTCATGCAGTGTCCTCCCACCCACCGCCGAGAGACCTTCCTCCAGTCCTGGCCTGGACCCAGTATTGACCCCTGGGGGACACCACTGGTGACTGGCCTCCAGCCAGACCTGGTCCAGCCCTTTGGCCAGTTTTCAACCCAGAAGCCCAGGGAATATTTCTTTAGATGCTCAAAATCAAACGCTGGCAGTGAAAGAGGCATTGTTTGTCTCAGGAAGCCACAGGGAGTGAAGAGTGGCCACTCCCTTTAAGGGAGGCAAGAGGGGGTGGCTGCACCAGGGGTGGAACATCGCTCACTGGCTGCTTTGGGGAAAAGAATTTATGGGAAAACGAAAGCAAAAGAAAAAAAACAAACCGACAAATCAAGCAGGGCTGGCACAGGCTCTCTGTGCAACCATTTATTGCCGCTGAAAAGGGATCCCACAGCTGCCGGCGCAACGCCAGTCCCCTGGGGAAGGATGCTCCAGTCCCATGCATCCCCCAGGTGCATAGCCACCTCCATCACTGCAGTGCTGGGGACACCTGGGAGAGAAGACAGGCTGCAGTGACACTTGGCCGGAGCAGGTATCGGGGTCCCCTGGGGTGGTGGCACCCACTGTGGCGGTGGCACCCACCATGGTGCCAGTGAGCTGGCCCAGCCCCAGCAGGCTGAGGGCAAAGTGGACACAGTTGCAGGTGACAGCGTCGTACTCCAGTGCCTGGTCCATGGCTGCCCAGATCCGCTGCTGCAGGGCAGTGCATCCAGCCCTCCTTTCCTCGACAGCACCTTGGCCGGACCCTGCACCCGCAGGAGGTGGCTCTTGCTGTGCTTCACCATGACCCTTGATGGGGAGGTCCCCAAGCTGCCTGCGGAGTGGAGGGGACATTGTACTATGTGTCCCTTCCATGGGGACGCCATGACCACCTCCTGGGGCTCACCTTCCAGGTGGATGATCTCCCTGTCACAGCAGTAGATGCTGGCATGGGTGCCCCACCAGCCGTGACCCCGCAAGGCCAGTGGGAAGAGGAAGAGGTCCCTGAGCTAGGACTCGGCCACCCCATCAGGGACCATGTCGAAGTGCTGGCCCAGCAGCCCCTTGCACAGGAAGAACGCTGCTATGCTTGCCGCCCTGGCCACCGCCTGGGGACCCATGCATGTTTCAGGGCCACTGGTGCCCGGGGGACAGCGACACATCACCAGCCTGCTGGCTCATCCCGCATCCCCAGGGGCCGGGGCACAGCTTGGGTCTCCATGGATGGGGAAAGCCTCCAAGAAGGGACCAACTCCTCTAGATGCAGAGCACCCATGGGTGCTGAGGAAAAGGCAGGGGGTGCCAGACTTGGCCCTGTTGTGCCAGGGGTGAGATAGGTGGTGCGGGGCGCAGAGGGAATGCTGGCACTTACCTGCTGGTGCTGCTCACCTGGAGGGACAAACAGCCGTTGTCAGCCCTGGTGGTGCTGGGGAGATCGGACCCCAGGCACCAGTGCCATGGCACAGACCCTGCCTGGACCGCTGCCATTCCCCTGCCCAAGCCCCTGGCCGGGGTCCCCATACCAGCAGTCCCAAATCTGTCACACCCAGGAGCCCAGCCAACACCGGGGCTGGAGAAATGGCCCATCTGGGGCTCGTAGGATCTGTACCAAGGTGCTCACCTGTGGGGAGAGGTGGCAGAGCGAGCCTGGCACTCATCCCCTGCTAGCACCCATCCCCTGCTGGCACCCACCCCTGCTGGCACTCTACCCTGCTAGCAACCATGCATGATAGCACCCATCCCCTGCTGGCACCCACCCCGCCAGCACCCCACCTGTGCCAGCACCCATCCCTAGCCTAGACCAGCCTCCAAAGACCCCCTACCCCTCCTCATGCATCCCCAGATTCAGTGCTGCCTAGGTCCCAGCTGCAGGGTCCGTGGGGACTGGGTGCCACAGCAGAGGGGTGGGATGATCTGGGTGTGGGTGCCCTCCTCACTGGCTCCCCCTTTACCTGGGCAAGGAGGTTCATCTGCAAGAGAAAACATGATGTCCGGAGAGCTGGGACACAGGCCCGTGCCCAGCCCCACCTTGGGGACCTTTCTGTCCCCAAACGGTTGTGGTACCACATCGCCCTGCCAAAACCCAAGCCACAGCCTTGGGATCCGTACTAGCCCTGGTGCTCATGCCATGGCTGGCTCCCTCACCTTGGGGATGAGTCCCCTTGCTCCACTGTGGTCCCCTCACAGCAGATGCTCCAAAGGTAGCAGCTGAACAGGACCTCAACCTGTCCCTGTGAGCACTGCAGTAGCTCTTGGCACCTGCACATGGCTCCACCAGTACCCAGGAAGGTGCCCAGACCACACTGACTGGCCCCCCTGGGGCAACTAGCCCATCTGGTGGGGCCAGTCCCAGGGGGAGAAACCCAACCTGGTGTGACATTTCATCAACGAACCCCTTGGGTGACCTCTAAGGAGTCACAGAACGGTCCCACGGCCACTATGCACCGATAGCCAGTGGCCACTGGGCTGGTGCCAAAACACCTCTTGCCCTGAAGGTGGCGCAAGGGACAGCCACCAGCCTGTCCCCAGCCCCATGTCCCTGGAGCAGTGCATGCCTAGGGTCAGCTCCAGAGCCACATTAAACTTTAATCCTTGTGCTGGGGGGTCAGCAAAGGCTTTGGCAGGGCTTCGGGTGGGTGACGTGGGAGCCTTCACCCTCTGTTATCTCGAAACCTCCACAGCATCATTTATCATGGAGCCTCCAATAAAGGAGAGCTAATTACAGCTGAAACCAGAGCCTGGCCTGGACAAGGCTCAGCACCGCGTGGCTGTGTTAACCCTTCCCAGCCACCTCCAGTCCCACAGCCGTCTTGTACTTGTGTCTTCTTCTGGTTGCTCTTGTCCCTTCCTGATCCCCACCATCCTCTCCTGGTCCCCGTTGTCCCATCCTGATGTACCTTACAGTTCTCACCACTCCCTTCTGGTCCCTAGTATCCCTTCCTGGTCTCCACCATCCCCTCCTGGTCCTCACTAGCTGCTCCTGGGGTCCATCATCATCTCCTGGTCCTCATCATCCCTCTAGGTTCCCTTTGTCCCCTCCTGATCCCCATCTTCCCCTCCCAGTCCCCATCATCCCACCCCAGTCCTCACTATCCCCTCATGATCCCCATCCACCCCTACTGCACCCCACTGCCCCCTCCTGATACCCATCACACCATCCTGGTCCCCATCATCCTCACGTGGTCCCTATTGTCCTGTCCTGGTCTCCATCATCTCCTCCTGGTCCCTGCTGTCACCTCCTGCTCTCCACCATCCATCATTGTCTCCTGATCACCATCAAAACATCCAGGTTCCCATTGTCCCCTCCTGATCCTCATCATCCCCTCCCAGTCCCCATTGGCTCCTCCTGGTCCCCATCACCCCCTCCTTATCCTTGTTGTCCCCTCCTGATACCCATCTCCCCTTCATCCCCATTGGCTCCTCCTGGTCTCCATCATCCCCTCTTGGTCCCCACCATCTCCCATCGGTCCCCAACGTCTCCTCCTGATTCCCATCGTCTCCTGGTCCCCACCATCTCTCCTTGATCCCTGTTGCCTCTTCCTGCTCCCCACCACCCCCTCCTGATCCTCACTGTACCCTCACGTTCCCCACCCCCCATGCCATCACCAGCAGGAGTGGGGCTGCCAGGACAGCAGTGCCTCCCTGGGTCACCCGATGTCCCCAACCAAGCTGTCCCCTGGCCAGCATGCATCTGCCAGCTCCCCACAGTGAGTGGGGTTAGGGCAGTCAGAGCCTCGGGGCGGTGGCTGGAGCCTTGGGACCGCTCCTGACCATGGTTTTCAAGCTTGTTACCAGCACCTTTCGGTAATTAGTAAATTAGTAATTAAATGCTCTCTGCCCTGGGTGGGGGGAATGGGGGCAGATCCCGAGGTTTTAGGCTGGGTAATCCCATGGCATCTGCCCCAGCATCTGTCACCGAGCCAAGTCACGACCCCGCCACGGGCTTTAATGTTTGCTCCTTCACCCCCACCCCGCCACCCACAGCTCCTCGGCTGTGGCATTGGACATGCTCGGTGCGCTCCCTGAAAACTGGCCGAGTCGCGTCCCCCCCAGGTGCCCAGGTTGGGTGCTCATGGTGTGCTCAGCCCTGGGAGGGGGACAGAGTGCTGCTCCATGGGGACCTCACCTTGGGGACAGTATCCAGCTGGGTGTAGTGGAGAAACAGGGTGGGAAACCATATTTTTGTAATTATTGGCTTTCCGGGGCATGCTGATGATTGGCCGGCAGCAGATGGTTGGCCCGGCTAATCCTGCTCCCAAATCCCCACTTCGGAGCTGGCTTTTACCCGACGGTGAGGAGGGGATGGGGAAATTAGCCGACTCAGCATGTATCACCATGCTGGCCACTCCCCGGCATCCCCTGGCACAGGGCATTGTGTCCCCACGTCACCATGGGTGGGCTGGCACCCTGGGGTGCGGGTGCTCCCAGCTACCCTGGGTCAGGCACTGGGGGTTGTTTCACCCATGGGTGAAGCTCTGCTGAAGGGTCTGGAGGCACCTAAGCTGTGGGCAAGGGACACGCAGGGCGAGGTGACAGCTTGCTCCTGCCGCATTAGCCCAGCGTCATAATTCTGCTGAGGGAGGGGGGCGGCCACTGCCACAGATGGTGGCTGTCAGAGATCTGGGTCAGGGCCGGGGCCCGCTGCGGGATGGAGGGCTGCAGGGTGGGACAGGGGTCCCAGGGGTGGAGGGGTGCTGCAGGCAGGGGTGATGGAGCCATGCTGCAGGCAAGGGTGTAACAATGCTACAGGCAGGTGGGATGGTGCAATGCTGCAGGCAGGGGGTGGTGGAGCCGTGCATCAGGCAGGACAATGGAGCAATGCTGGAGGCAGGGGAGGTTGAACAATGCTGCAGGCAAGGATGATGGAGCCGTGCTGCAGGCATCGGGGATGGAGTGATGTTGTAGGCAGAGGAGCATGGAGCAATGCTGCAGGCAAGGGGTGATGGAAGGAGGCTGTAGGCAGGATGATGGAGCAATGCTGCAGGGAGCGGGGATGGAGCCACGCAACAGACTGGATGATGGAGCAATGCTGCAGTCAGGGATGCCGGCAGGGTGACCCCCAGCCCCCGGATCCACTGATGTCACTGCTGCCAGCCCTCAGCAGGGACCCGTTGCCAGCGCCCGTCCCCTGCGATGCCTCCGCTGGGGCCACAGATGGCAGCAACACCCCCAGGACCGCAGGCTGAATTCCACCCCCCCCCCGCCCCCAGGAGGGTCACAGGGTTCTGGGGACCCCTGGCTGCAGCCTGGCCCATCCCTGGGGACAACCCAGGCCGGCTGACGGTGGCCACCCACCATCTCCCTGAGCTGGGCAGGGGGGTTTAGCGGCTAAAGCCCTCAAATCCCAAATTGTGCTGCCCTGTCATGGCAAGGGTTTAGTGACAGTTGTGTAACCCGGGGGGCCACCTGGCCCCCACCCACTGCGGTGTCAGCAGCCCCGGCACAACACCCCCGGGGCCCCCTCATACCCCTGAGAGGGGAAACTGAGGCACGGGGGGGTGCTCTGTGCCTACCACTGGGGCTAAGCCGCTTTGGGGGGGGAGCCCACTGAGCGTCCCCCCCTCCCTTCGCCATCAGGGCCGGTAATTAATTACTTGGGGGCGGGGAAATTACCCCCCCTTAATTACCACTTTTTGTTATTCCCCTCTAACCGCCTTAGTGAAGGGCTTATGCGCTTATAGGACCCAGTGGTTCCCAAGGGGGGGGACACACACATATGGGGGTCCCTACCCCAAGCCCTATCTCCCACCTCCGCTGCAATCTCAGCCTTGCAACGCTGGGGGGGAGGGGTACCCGCGGTGGCAGGGTGACACCCCCAAGGTGGCCCGTGGTGGTGGAGCAGTGGGGGGGTGGCTTAGGTGTTGCAGGGTTTAGGGTTACAGGGCTGGGGCTCAGCACCTTTTTAATTCTTCATCGCATGGCTGATTGATCCCCCCACCCCCCCACCCCGCCTTCCTGCACAGACACTAAAGATTAAGAGGGTGACAAAGAGGCGGCTGCTTACACAGCGCCCGCCGCTAAGCTGCCTTGAAGAGAGCAAGGCAAGAACCCCACTGCCCACAGAGCTGCCGGAGCACCCACCACCTCACCGACCCCGGGGCACCCACTGTGGTGACAGCCGGAGGGAGGGAAGAGGGAGAGGTCAGGAACGCCTGGTACAGGATGGCTGCGTCGCCGGCGGGGTCGGTGGTGAGCGCTGGGCTGGATGATAGCCCCACGGGTAAGAGGTGGTGTTCTGCTTGAGTGGGTGCGACACGGTGGGACCGCGGTTGCCAGTGGGGTCTTTCTTCAGGATGGCTGGTGTCCCCATCATGGTCCTCCTCTAAGATATCCAGGGTTCCCATCATGGTCCTTCTCCAGGATGGTGGGGGTCCCCGTCATGGTCCTCCTCCAAGATGCCCAGGGTCCCTGTTGTAGTCCTTCAACAGGATGGTGGGGTTCCCCATCACGGTCCTTATCTGGGATGCCTGGGGTCCTCATCACGGTTCTTCTCCAAGATACCTGGCGTCCCCATTGTGGTCCTTCTCCTGGATGTCCAGGGTCCTCAGCTATCACCCTTCTCCAAGATCCTGAGGGTCCCCATCGTGGTCCTTCTCTAGGCCAGGATGCCTGCAGTCCCCAACTCCAATGCTCTCCATGATGCCCATGGTCCTTATCATGGTCCTTGTCTGGGATCCCTGGGGTCCCCAGCTATTGCCCTTCTGTGGGATGCCTGCAGTCCCCAGCCACAACCCTCTCCTGGATGCCCATGGTCCCTGGCCCTTCTCCAGGGTCCCTGGCAATCCCCTACTGTGACCCTTCTCTGGGATACCTAGTGTCCCCAGCCATGGCCCTTCTCCAGGACACCTCCAGTCCCTGGTTGTGGCCCTTCTCTCGGATGCTTAGCCTCCCCTCACTGGGACACCTGGTGTCCCCATCCCTAGGGACAACATTTTATCCCCTTCTAAAAGTCCCATGAGAGCTCATCCCACAGCATCCCAGGCACTGGGATGTGGGGAGATGCTGAACCCCGTGTGCAATCCCTGGAGTCACCAAGGTGTCCCCATGCATGTCCCTGGGCTGGACCAGCAGATGTGGAAACCACGCCATCACTAGCATGCTGGGGGGGCAGTGGGGACTGGTGGGAGGTACAAGGGACATCAGGGTGTCCTGAGTCACCCCAAATGTGGTGGCTCTGCTCCTGCAGGACTGAGCCCAGCCCCCGGCAAGGCGCTGAGTCCTGTGCTGCTATGCAAGGTGTGCGGGGACACCAGCAGCGGGAAGCACTATGGCATCTATGCCTGCAATGGCTGCAGTGGCTTCTTCAAGCGCAGTGTCCGCAGGAAGCTCATCTACAGGTGGGGATGGGGTTGGGGTCTCTGTGGGGCAGGGACTGGGGGGGGGGGGTGGGCAGCCAGTGGGGTAGGAACCCAGGGGTTGGGCATCCAGCAGGGCAAGGACCTAGGGGATGGGCACCCAGTGGGGCAGGGACTAGGGGGACAGGACACACCAGGGTAGGGACTAGGCGGAACATGATCCCAAAGGGACAAGGATCCAGGGGGAAGGACACCCAGCAGGGCAGGGACCAGGGGACAGGCACCCAGTGGGGCAGGGAGCTGGTGGGTGGGGGCATCCAGGGAACCCATGAGGCCAGGACACCCATCAAGGCAGGGTATTCACTGGGACAGTGCACCCATGGAGGGACAAGGCACCCACTGGGGACAGGGTGCCCATTGTGGCGGGGCACCCATTGGTGGAGAACACCTATTGCAAGGGGACAAGACACCCAAAAGGGACAAAGCACCCCCAGGACATGGCACCCATGGGGGCAGGACACACCTGGGGGACAGGATCCCCCAGGGTCAGGGGACACCCCAGGGGCTGCAACCAGGTGCCACCTCTCCCCATAGGTGCCAGGCAGGGACGGGGCTGTGCCCAGTGGACAAGGCGCACCGCAACCAGTGCCAGGCCTGCCGGCTGAAGAAGTGCCTGCAAGCCGGCATGAACAAGGATGGTGAGATGGGTAGGGGGTACACACGGTGATGGATGGCAGTGGTGATAGCAGAGTGGCTGGTGCTGATGCCACCTTGTCCCCACAGCTGTGCAGAATGAGCGCCAGCCCCGCAGCACAGCCCAGGTCCGGCTGGACAGCATTGAGCTGGATTCAGCGCTGCCCCCTGAGCATGTGGCCACCACCCGTGAGGTCCCCCCACCCCCCTGCCCAGCTCCCCGTGGTCCCAGTGCCACCGTTGCTGTCACCCCGGGTCCCCAAGCACCCACACCACCCACCAATCATCGCTTCATGGCCAGCCTGATGACGGCCGAGACCTGCGCCAAGCTGGAGCCTGAGGATGGTGGGTGGCCACTGGTGGGGAGGGGACGGGCAGGGGGTTCACCCCACAGTGGGGTGACCACCAGCATCCCCTTCTGTCCCTGCAGCCGATGAGACAGTGGATGTGACGGGCAGCGAGCCGGAGCGGGCAGCTGGCGAGTACCAGGTGGCACCATACCCGGCAGCCAGCCCTGAAAACATCTATGAGACCTCGGCACGTCTCCTCTTCATGGCTGTGAAATGGGCAAAAAACCTGCCCGTCTTCTCCAACCTGCCCTTCCGCGACCAGGTGGGGTTGGTGACCCCCCATGGGGCAGCAGGGACCCCAAAAAATGTAGGCAACCGGTAGAATGGGGGTGGCTGGAGCATCCCCACAACATTCACTGCAGGGTCTTGGGGTGCCCCTCAGATGTTCTTCAGCCCAACCCACCACGGTGGCTACAGGTGTTGGAGGTTTTGGGGGTGACGGTGGTTTTTGGGGCTCCCCTCTCTCCCCAGGTGATCCTGCTGGAGGAAGCGTGGAGCGAGCTGTTCCTGCTCTGTGCCATCCAGTGGTCCATGCCCCTTGAGAGCTGCCCACTGTTAGCCGTCCCCGAGCCGGTCCCCGGCAAGCTGCTGCCAGCCGCCCTAGATGTCCGGGTGTTGCAGGAGACCCTCAGCCGCTTCAAGGCATTGGCCGTCGACCCCACTGAATTTGCCTGCATGAAGGCTGTGGTGCTCTTCAAACCAGGTGAGGGACCCACCAGCACCCGCTACTGTTTGTCCCCATGTCCCCACCCCACACCATCACTCCCTTGTCCCCGCAGAGACCCGTGGCCTGAAGGACCCTGAGCAGGTAGAGAACCTGCAGGACCAGTCGCAGGTGATGCTGGGCCAGCACAACCGTTCTCACTACCCTGGGCAGCCCGTCAGGTATCGCCATCCCCACATTGTCATGGGTGACACCAGGGGTGGGGACACCCACCCATGGCCACCGCTCTGTCCCCCAGGTTCGGGAAGCTGCTGCTGCTGCTCCCAGCGCTGCGCCTCATCTCCTCTGAGCGCGTGGAGCTGCTCTTCTTCCGCCGGACCATTGGCAACACCCCCATGGAGAAGCTGCTGTGCGACATGTTCAAGAACTGACCTCCCCCCACCCCAGTGTCACCCGCCTTGTTTGGCACCCTGTCACCCCCACCCTGAGTCTCCTCACCTCAGGATCCTGCAGGGTGTGAAGGTGCCCGTGGTTCTGTCTCCAGGGTGGTGGCCGGGACCATGGGATGCTGCTGGCAGCTGGGACAAGGGACCAGCTTCACTAGGGACAGCTGGTGGCAGGATGATGTCCCCAAGTGAGTGCCAGATGCACCAGGAACACCTTATTGGGGTGGGTGTCTCAATAGGTGCTGCTGTCCCAAATGCTGGAGGAACCCATGGACCCAGCAAGGCGCCCTTGCTGTGGCACCAGCACACATGGGGACCCACTGCCACTCGGGGGTGATGGTGGCCTGGGGGCAATGCCAGCCTGGGGCATGACACCAGCCCAGGGGTAACATGGGCCCAGGGGTAACACCAGCCTGTGGGTGACACTGGCCAGGGCTGACACTGGCTGGGGGCAACGCCAGCCCGGAGGTGACAGTGGCCAGGGGCGATGCCAGTCAAGAGGTGACCCCAGCCCAGGGGTGACGCCATCCTGGGGCTGGGTGTTCCCCCAACCGCAATCACTGCCCCTCACTCATACGGCATGGGGCTCCCCGGTCACGCGTCCAGCTCTGTGATCCTAGGGGACACGTGGTGACAGACCCTCGCCCCCTTGTCCCAGGGGGCTCCCACTTTCCCCCTGCCATTTTATACTCCAAATAAAGAGGGGTCTTGCAGCCAGCCTCCTTGTGCCACTGACTTGGGGTCCCCATCCTCGGATGGGGGTAGCAGCTGGGGGGCACCAGCTGAATATTAATAAACTGAATATAAATAAGATAAAAAAAAGTCTGAATATAAATAATTTGAAAAGAAATAATCTGAATATAAATTAGCTAAATATAAATAATCTGAATTAAATAATCAGAATATAAATAAAATTACTAGAAATAATGTGAATATAAATAAAATTAAATTAATCTGAATATAAATAAATTGAAAATAAATTATCTGACTATAAATAATCTGAATAGAAATAATCAGAATGAAATAATCTGAATAGAAATAAAACGAAAATAAATAATCTGAAATAATATGAATACAAATAAATTGAAAATAAATTATCTGAATATAAATAAGATAAATATAAATAATCTGGAAATAATCTGAATAGAAATGATCTGAAGATAAATGAAATGAAAATAAATAATCTGAAATAATCTGAATACAAATAAATTGAAAATAAATAATACCAATAAAATAAATTGAAAATAATCTGAATAAAAATTAGCTGTATATAAATAAATGGAAATAATCCAAATAGAAATAATCTAAATCAAAATAATCTCAATTAAAATAATCTGAACAGAAATGAGCCAGGAGCACAGCCTCAGGCCCCAGGGGAGGCTGGGGGAGGGGAGCCACCCTTACCCCCCCAGCATCAAACACAGCACCCAGCGCCAGGCGCTCCTCGTTACAGCTCTTTAATTAGCGTGGGGTCAGGGGGTTGCCAAGCCGCTTTGTACAGCCATGGGGAGGATCTGAGGAAAAATCCACAAATTGCACTTTATACACACCACGGTCTGACGGCAGAAGGAAAAAAATACCCCCAACCCCCCACCCCCAAACCTGACAGTAATTTGGGGGTTCGACAAGCGGCAGCGTCCCCTGGCTGTAGGGCACCAGAAATTCTTTGCCTTTATAGAATTACACTTTTATTTCTCTTTTTTTTTTTTTTCTCCTTTTTTAAACAATATTCTAGCGCGGATGACACGGGATAATATATCCTCTTACAATACAGACTTTGTTTTTAATTTACACGCAGCAGACTTATAAATTACTTAAAAAAATTTTCATTAAAAATAATAATAATTAACAGCACGCAGCCCCCTCTCCTTTCCAGTAGTAAGTACATTCACGCTGCTCCGGAAAACCCCATTTTTTGCCCCCAAATCCGGCCTTTTGCCAGAGAGACGGCTGGGAAGGGGCTGTGGGAGATGCCGGGGGGATGCACTGGCCGGGGACCCTGGAACACCCCATTCCCCCCCGCCCGATTCCTGGGGGTTCCAGTGCTGACTGCTAGCTTAGCTCCTGCCAGGAAATTTTTTATATATATATATATATATATGTATATATTTCTCTTTTTTTCTTTATATATATATATATACACACACACAAAAATATATTATATATATAAAGAAATATTTTCTATACATATCCTATACATTTATATATATAAAGAAATCGAGATAAAATATATAAACATATATTCTTTATATACGGTATATATATTTCTTTTATATATATCTTTATATAGAGAAAGATACTCTCTATAAAGAAATACATATGTAAACATATATATTTCTTTATTCATATAGAAGAAATATATAAAAATATAATATATATTCTTTATATATTTCTATATATATATTTATATATAAAGAAATATATAAAATATATACATAAAGAAATATGTATATTGTTTATATACAGTGTATATATCTCATATTTCTTAATATATATAAATATGTATTATATATAAAAGAAATATAAAATAAAGAAACATGTTTATTCTTTATATATATTCTTTTATATATATTTTTATTTATACAAAGAATATATATTCTTTTATATGTATTTTCTTCATATATAGAATATATATTCTTTTAAATATATTTTCTTTATATATAAAATATATATAAGGGAAATATATATATCAAGAGAAATATACATATATATATATATATATATTTGGAAGCGCTGCCTAAGCCAGATCTGCTGTCCCTGCTGTTCTTGTGCTGCCAGGGCAGGAAAACTGAGGATGAGGATGGAGCCCTTCCACCTGCCCTCAGGGACCTCCTCACTGGAGCCTGGCCACTTCAAGGAGAATATCTGGGATTTTAGATATAGAGGCTCTAAAATGGCTGGTTTTGGCACAGAGCGCTGGGGATGCTCCTGCGATTTCCAGCTCTTGGGGGGGTTTGGGGGTGGCTCCCCAAGAGGCTTTCACTTTCATGGCCACCACCCACCTTCCCAGCACATCCCGGGTCAGTCCCAAAATCCCTGTTTTCCCATCTGAGGATGGTAAAATCCCATTTTCCCCTATGGATGGGGAATGATTGATTTGGTCTTGCTCCATTCCTGGGATGTGGCACCGAGGAGGATGCTGTTCCCACATCCCCGCTCTCCCTGCGGCATCTATCACTCTCCCCCATTGAAAAAAAAAAAAAAATTAAAAATTTTAAAAATAAAATAAAATAAAACAACAACAACAACAACAAAAAAATAATAAATTAACCATCCTGCAAAAGAAATGGCCCTTTGGGAAGGGCGAGAGGGGACCGAAGGGCGGTTTGCCTAAACCCAGGGATGCGGGGATGCCCAGCAAAACACAAAATACTCATGAAAACTTAATTTTTTGGTATTTTCCCCCTTTTTGGTGGCATTTTGGGAAAGGACAAGCCTCAACCTGCAATGCCTAGCCCATCTGAAAGGACGGATCCAGCCTTTATTAATCTAATTAGCCTCCCAGGGCTCCTTATTTTGCCCTTCCAGAGATTTTGCACTACCCGGAGCTTCTCCGGGTGCCACCAATGGTGACGATGATGATGATGACGATACAGGAGAGATTAAGAGGCGAGTCATTGACTAGCATTGCTAATTAGTCCTATTGTGGCCACCACTTTTAAATCATGCTAATTACACCTCCAGGGAATTTTTGTTCAAAAAACCTGATGTATAGAGCAAGGTGGCAGCAGCAAGTGATGGATGGTGACACCGGCGGTGACACTGGCAGGATGGCTCAAGCCCATCGCTTCCCTCCTCCCCGGCCAAAAAAAAGAAAAAAAAAAAAGTTCTGTCTGGGGAAAAATATAATTAAAAAAAATAAAAATATATATATTTACAACAAACTCCAGTAACCGGCATATAAACAAATATAGCTTCAAGTAGTCCTTGATTATTATTATTATTATTTTTTAATACTGATGGTCTCCAAAAAAAAAAAGAGGAAAGCTGGTTAGGTCACGTTAAAAAGTAAAAAAAAAAAAAACAAAAAAAACCAAAAAAACCAAAACAAACAAAAGCCCAAAACAAAAAACGGTGATTTTTGGCAGATTTTAACACTTTTCCATGTGCTTGGTGTTGGCGTGAACAAGGTGGTTAAAGCACGAAGGGCTTGGCTGGCTGGAGCGGAGCTGGCGCCGGCTCGGGATGCTCCCATGGGATTTTTAGGCTTGGTTTTCTCCTACCAATGGGTGATGGTGATGCAACACGAGGATTTGGCGACGTGACACTCTGACACATCAGATGCTCCAAGGGGAAGGGCGCAGGAGCTGGCCAGTGCCCCTCCATCCCCAGTCCAACCCCCCCCAAAGGTCTCAACCCCCCCAAACCATTAAGGCCACCATTAAAACCGTCCCCCACCAACCTTTTTAATTAAGAATTCATCCTCCTGGAGTTAATGAGGAAGCCATCGGGAGTGCTGCCGGTGCTGCCGATGGGGAGGACGCTCCAGCACGCAACGTGTCCCCGGGGTGGAGCATCTCAGACCATGAACTCATTGCTCCCCAGGAGGACGAGGGGTTGGGCGGTGGCGCAGTCAGTCTCGGGGTTTCTCTTGTGTGTCCCCCCTGTCCCCCCATCCAGGGGCTCTTTGGTTTTCGGGGGGGAGGTTTTCACGCTCTTCAGTTTCTGTTTGCCTTTCTCTGGGTTGAACGTCCCACGGGTGGTGAACTGAGGTCGGTCCTCAGGATAACGGAGAGGTCCCACAAAGGCCTCAGGGCTCGCCCGGGTTTCGGGGGGCTCACCGGCCCCTCCTGCTCGGTAGAAAGGTGATTTGGAGTACATCTGGAAGCGCTTCCGGGGCAAGTGGGGCAAGCAGGAGGTGGATGATTGGGAGGAAGAGGAGGAGGAGAGGGAGGTGTCGGCTGGGTCCGCCAGGTCCGGCCGCATCCTGGGGTGCCTTCGCAGCCGGCTCGGCCCCTCTGCCTTGGTGGGGCGCTGGGAAGTAAGTGCTACGCTTCTCTCTGAGTTGGGGGAAGGACCACCGGAGGATTAACACCCCGAAACCACCCAGTATCTTGGTGCCACTCCCTGGGGATGCACACCGTTGAGCCAGGACAATGTTCCCGGCACCTTGCTGGAGGTAGCATCACTCAGGATGACACAGCAGTGTTGGAGGAGCACTCACCTCCCCATCAAACCTTGGGTGCTACCACCCACATCCCAGGTCCACGTGTTTTAACCCTTAAGCCCCCTCTTTACACCCATTTAAATTGCTAGACATCAAGAGTGGGCAGAAAAAAACCAAATACACCCCCCCCCCCCCCAAGCTATCGAAAAACCTGAGCAACTTGATCTAGTTGAAGATGTCCCTGCTCATTGCAGGGCCGGTGGACTAGATGATCTTTGGGTCCCTTCCAACCCAAACTATTCTGCGATAAACCCCAAAACACCTGGATTTACCTGAACGATCAGAGATGGCTCCTTCGGAGTCAAAGTTCAAATTTTCAGAGCTGTCAGCAGTGCCAATGGAGGCTTCGGACTCAAGGGTTTCATCATCGGAGGCGCGGGGCTCCAGCGTCAGCATCTCGAATGTCAGCTCCTCCCTGCCAAAAAGTGACCCAGTCCCATTGACCCAACAGGACCAAAAAGGTGGGGAGGAGAAGAAAGGGATGAGTGTACACCAAGAGATCATGAAGGGATGGAGTCCTCCAGCTCACCCTATGAGCAGCATGTCAACCATATGATGCCAAATAACATCTATACATAATCCATAGTGGCTTGAACCCCTGACCGGACTCACTTTTCCTTCTGCAGGCTCTCGATCTGCTCGGTCAGCACCTTCTCCTCCTGCTGCATGGCCGCTTGCTGCTGCTCTGTTGCCTCCATCTCCATGGCTTCCTCACTGCTCATGGTGTCCTCAGGGACATCAGTCACCGCAGGCAAGCGCACAGCGACGGGAGACGTTGGGCTGGGGTAGGCGCCACGTCGCACACGTCCTTTGCCCTGAAGAGAGACAACTGTGTCACCACCGCCAGCCAAGGTGATTTTGCAAACATCTCAGGTGCCGACCACATTGCTCTCCCAAGGAGCGAAGAAGACAGCCCCGGCCATCGGTCCTCAGTGCACCGCCGGCAGTTGTACCCAGGACCCTTCAAAAATCTCACCCCAGGCTGGGAGAGGTACCAGAAGGGCTCAACATGTTGGAGGGGGTGAGGATGGAGGTTGGTGAGGATGGAGGTGGTGAGGATGACGCTGATGGACCAGCTACCAGCTGATGGACCAAGTGCAACTTGGACTTCAAAGCAAGCCCAGCTGGTGGCAGGATGGGTTTCTGCAAAGCCCACAGCCCATGTGATGGGAAGCTTGACCTGCCAAGGCGGCTGTGTTGGCTTTGGGTGGGAGCACCACCAGGGCTTTGATTTCAGGGCACCCAGCTCCCGCTTTATCATTAGATCATGTCTCACATCCTTCCTTCGCCCACCCTTGGTATCTCCTGAGCATCGAAGGGCCTCCACCGACTCATTTGGCAAATGGTAACTCACTCCCAATCACGTTGCACACACTCTGATCTCATGTACATGAGATCCATAAACCAAGACCATCTCCAATGGTCCGTTATAAGACAATAAATGTTAATTTTTGCACCCATGGTTAAATGGGGAGATTTAATGCAGCGGTCCCTGCTGAAAAGCTCTGAAGAACCATCTATTTTTTTTAATATTAAAACCAGCGATGGAAAAGGACTCAAATGGAGGCAGTACATATGGAGAAATATTACACATGCAGCTGCTTTAACATTTTGAGGACCAGCTCTACAGATCTGCTCCACAAAGTAGAAGAAAAAGATGGATTTTTGGGGCATGAGGGACACCATGGACATTAAAAAGCTTTTATCTTAACCGTTGTCATAACCAGACATATCACATCTTCTAAATTCAAGATCCTGAACCAACCAGGACTTAGGAGATGCTGACCAGCTTGAGTCATGCCCATCACTTGCTGCCCTCCTCATGACAACCATCCCCAGGATGAAACTGCATCTTCTTGTGGTTGAAGAAGTTGTTGCAATGCAGATTATCTCCCTGCAGGGCTATTTAAAACCTGCAGCTGGGACATCCCCAGGACTCTCTGATTCCCGTGTGCATGGAGTAGGTTTGCAGGATAAAGGAGCCTCCTTTTTCCCTTTAAAAGCGATATTTGCTCCATTTTACCCCTCTCATCTTTTAACGTCACACCTCGGAGACTTTCCTCCGGCAGCAAAGCTGCTCCTGTGCCCCAGCGTTCTTCTGGTGGCACCTTCTCACAAGGGCTCCTGAGCAGAAGTGTAGCTACCCGAATCCTATTAGCCAAAACCCCTGAGATCTCAAAGATCCCACTGGCTCATGGACTTAAGCCCCTGCAAAATGGCATGCTTGCAAAACAGCTTCGGGGGAGCAGAGCTCGAATTTTGCTCTTCTCTGTCTCCTGACCCTCATGGATGCTGAAGGATGGGGAGAAGCATCATGGGCTGAACCTGGTAGGAAGGGAAACAGCCCCACAAGCATCCCCAAAAACCTGCGGGTGCTCTTCTTGTCCATCGTGGTCTCGCTGGGAACTCAAACTCAAGCTAGGATGGACTTCGGGAATACAGGCGTTGCTCCCTATTCCAACTTGGGTGTCCTGACCTTGAGTTCAAGGTGGTGGTGGTGCTCCTCCTCCAGGAAGGTGGAGGAGACCTTCAGATGCCTCGTGGTCTCTGAGGCATCTGAGCTGGGGGTTTTATCCACTATCTCCAGATACAGCAGCACTGTGAAAGCATCTTGATGCTGAAACGCATCCTGAGCGAGCAGAAATTGGGCTGGGAAGGGAAGGGATGAGTCAAGTAAAGCAAAAAAGAGGAAAGCACAGGATGGAGGAAGAAAAGAAAAAAGAAAAAAATAAGTAGGAAGGGAAAAAGGGGTGGAAAGTGGTTTTTCAAGGAGTTGTGTGCAGGGATGGCCAAGTGCTGGCTGTCCCGAATTCCTGTCGCCCAGGGGACCTGCGGGAAAAACGGTGGCCCTGAGGAGCGGCATCCGCTTGGGGACGGGATGGGCAATGTCACGGACAATGGCCGGTGGGACGAGGCTGGAATGAGCGGCGGTGACAGACAACGGAGGTACGCGGCGGCTGGCGCAGGGTGCGCTGCAGTTAATACATACCGGGATTGAACTGCGGGTTATGCTCATAAATCTAACTGCAATTAGTACGGGTTTCTGGATTAGAGAGGAGATGAAAAGGAAAGCAGAAGGTTAGAGTGCACATGCCGTCGCCCCTCCAAAAAACCCGTTTTTGTTCATTTTTGTGTGTTTTTTTTTTTTTTTTTTTTTTAACTGGGATGAACAGGGCAGCTCTGCAGCACCAGCCCCACAAACTCAGGCAGCACCTTCTTGAATTTCATCCCCAAAAAAGCAGGAGCAATGTGTCCCTGAGGACCACAGTGGGCATGTCCAAGCAGAGTGGCCATTCAGCTCCTTAGTCGAAGCCTGGGACCACTGCGCTGCGCCGAGTTCGTCCCTCTCCCACAGCCCAACAAACCAAGCGCAGCGTGCATCTGCAGCCCACCGGCACCCCGGGAAGCATAGAAGCTCAATGAGATGGGTTTGAGGCTCCCAAAAAGGCAGTGAGGGAGCAGGAGAGCCTTTGGGGAGCTCATTTTCGGTTCAGATAATGTGATTGAGCACGAAAAAGGATGGCCCAAGTCTCCCATGGGGTGACATCGAGCTGGCCAATGAAAGGCTTGACTCAACCCAGGACCAAACAAGATCAAATGAAGGTGGAAACGTTGATCAGGAGCGTCTGAGCTGGAGTGACCACGTTTCCACGGACCATTCCCACTTCCTCATGATTTGGTATGACTCCCTGCAAAGGCGAGGCGCCACCATGGGGCTGAGGGTCCCTGTCCTGGGGGAGATGGTGTGGGAGGTTGTGAGGGGTTTGGGAGGCTGGAATAAGCAGGAGAAGATCAGGTAGGGTTGCTTTGGGGGCAAGGAGAGGACAGGAGGGAACAGAGACAGCTTTGGCATCTCACCATTGATCTGCGGATCAAGGAGAGGCGGCTCTTGGCTTTGTTCTCTGCGAACTCCAGGCTGTTGATGTCCTTGAGACGAGCCTTGTACTTGTTCATCTGCTCGATGACGATTAATTCTACGCAACTAAGGTGGAAAATAACCCAAAAGAAGACAAAATGGGAGAAGGAAATTATCTGATCTGAGCTGGCCCTGTCTTGCCCGAAGATTTGCCCTGCTGGAAAGGCATGGAGGAAGAAAGGTCCAGCTGGAAATGCAAGGGTAGTGGAAATTCCCCCTAAAAAGAGTGATAATGGACCACGGATGGATCAAGGAACTCAGACCAGAGAAACTAAAGACCCCCAAGGATCCCATCTGAGAAACTACCCCCCTTGAAGAGGGGTCAAGGAAATACAACTGTGGGAAAGGTAGGTTGCTTCCAAACCAGAAATTCAGACTTGCTTGCACGCAGTAATGCTGCAGCAAGCTCATTTAGCTAGGCTGATTGTTTAATGCTGTCAGGAGTGTGTTTGGGGTAAAAAATAATCCTTTCCACACAATAAAATTAGAGACTTCAGCTATAGCATGTCCTAAGGGAGAAGCTACAAAGAAATCCCATAGAAAGATGAGTAATCCTACCAGCTGGGTGTCGAAGCATATTCTGGTCTTCAAGAATTTTAGTAGACTTACTGGAGGTAAAACCATCTCTTTGAGAAGTCCAGCCTTTCACAGTTTCCATTATTATCGTTGCCTCCATTATCTATTTTTAAATCTATTTAATATGAGCCAGACTGAATTTGGGCAAGTGCTTCACTTTGTCTCTGTAAAATCTTTGCAATTATGTCAAATACCTTAAAGAAAACTAAGTACGCAACATTAATATTGCTGCAGACCAAACAAGCTCACTTCCTCAGATAAAAAAGACAAAATTAAGTACGAATAAAGATCTGTTTGCCATCACTGGGATTAACATATCAGCACAAGCTCCACCTTTTCCTGCTGAGATGTGCTGGGCAGGAGGGCAAGTTGATTGGCTCTTGTGGATGCTCCATCGCTTAATAATCTGTGTTCAACAACCTCTTGGGGATTGAGAGAATATGAAATATCTTCATGAAGATGGATTTAATATGGGTTTATAATTTCCATGCTAAAGCTTCCTATTCTTGAGCCATTTGACCGTACTAAGGGTTATCAAGAACTGAGTGGTGACATGGCAATGGTTATGGAGCTGGATCACCCAGCACCATGTTCTTACGTGGTTGTTTTACTGATGTCCTGAACGCTCTGCAGCGGGTCTGTCGTATCGGGGCAGCGGAGGATACAGGGAGCAAAGACAATAGCCAAGGCATTAGCTGACATTCGATTGGTCTCTTCCTGGAGGGCAATCCTGAAAAAATATAAGGATTAAGAGAGAAGTCAGAGGTCAAGGCACCTCGACTTCACCTCTTCCACATGGCCATGGATGAATAGAGGAGATGACACTTCTACAGTGCTATCTTGCTCTGCTAGCAAGTGCGCTGCTCTGCCGTCGTCTCTGCTCTGCTCAGTGGAGAAAGCCAAACCTGAAGATCTCTCAGGTCTTCCCAAGGCAGGCAAACAACCAGCGTTTTTCACCCAAACAACCTGTCCCTGCAGTGGCAAGAGGCACCACGGACCCGCAGGCACCATGAGCAACCAAAGCACTGCGGAGGTTTCTCATGAGTACAAGCATCATTTGGAGAAACAGCTCTGGGGCCACCTCCCAGGAGACATGATGGACCTGAAAGCTCTTCCCTTTCCTTTGTCCACCTGCTTTCAGTCTCAGCTATTTCAGACGAAAGGACGTCTGAGCATCCTCCCCTTGCCTGTTGCCCAAAGCTGCCTCGGCCCAACGTACCTCACCAGGTGGAAGATGAGACGCTCCAAGGTGCTGAGATGGGTGCGGGAGAGCTGGTCAATGACCGAATACACTCCCCGCACTGTCTCCTTCCTCTCCTGGAGGCCTGTGGAGAAAGCACCAGCATTTAGGGGCAGCTTCTACTTCTTCCTCGTATTTAAAATGATATCTTCCTAATGTTTGCTTACTTTTACTACTTAAAAGACAGATCTTCTAGCTAACATTTGGGGCTGAAATCTGCTGAACCACGATGCAAATGCATGCCACCAAACGCGAGACCGAACTGCCCATGGCTTTGCATGAAAAAACCCTTATGGCCAAAAAATCAGACTTTGAAACTGGGCGAAAATGATTTGGCAAAACCAGCTGATTTGGGCCCAAGGAGTAAATAGAGTTCGGCACTAAAAGTGGCCACTGTTTCCCTCTGCCAAGGGAATGGAATAGTGAAGGAGGCTCCTTACCCATCGCCCGCAGAAACTCCTCGTAGAGCTCGAAGGTCATGAGGGGGTTGGGTAGATCTCGGAGCCACTGCTTGAACACGCTAGCGATGACGTGGATGTTGTAGTCATCTAAATTCACATTATCGATGTCTGCATTCAGCAGTGGATTGAGGAGAAAGAGGCAACGATCAACATGAAGCCATAAGTGAAGCCAATGCATCAATAAGCTACTCTCGGGTAGAAAATGTTCATGTGCCACCCCAAAACCACACTGCTTTCATTGTCAAGAAATCCACCCCATTCCAGCTCCACGTCTTAAAATCTGCATTTTCCAGGGCAATTAACCTTAGGTGGGACCAGGATTTCTAAGGCAGTGTTTTCCCTCAACTAGAATGACTTTTTTCATGCATCACACCCAAAAAAGCATGAGTCATTGACTTGAGAACAGATTTTGCTTGGAGATGTGAAAGTGTCACTTGCACTTTCACAGCCTGTGGTCGGGGGAGGCAGGACTGCTCTCTTGTTTTGCCCCGATGAAGCATCCCACTTTCCTTACATGCAAGCTTGCTGTTGCAGAGATTTTTTTCCCAGTGTGGGTTTTTTTTTTCCCATCCTTTTACCTGTATCCAGTCCTTGCCGCAGCTCCTTGATCTTGTTGGTGGACCCTGATTTTCTGTAAATGCCCTCTGTGTATAGCCCATGCATTTCGATGTAGTTGATGAGCTTCTCCACCAGCACTGGCACCGCTCGCTCCTCGCTGGTCAAGCGGGAGAGCTCCACACCGAACTGCCGAGACGAGAGCTCAGGGTCATACTGAAGTGGAAGAGGGAAAAATGGGTTTTAAAATCCTTTTATAGGAAGCAATGCTGGCACAGCGCTCGGATCCAACTGCTGTTCAAACTTCTTCAGCTGATCCAGGTGACCTGCAAGTCTAATGAAGCCATGTGCGATCTACATCTTGCAATGCTAGATCGGTCTCTGGGTGTGCACCTGAAGCCATAAAAGTCTGAATTTTCTTTCTTTAACCACCCCATTGTGGTTATATTCTCAGCCCAGCACAGCCAATGCAGCTGGGCATAGTGGTCCTCCACCTCCTGCCCCTCTGGCACCATCTCCAGGGATGATTTCAATCCCCAAAGAGGATGCACAAAGCAGAACAGGTAAATCTGAGTCTCAGGTACTTAGATCAATTCACAGCATTGGAAATTACAAAATGTCTGTGAACAAACATGATGCCAAAATAAGAGCATGAAAAAACCCATCTCCATCTGTCAGGAAAGACCCTTTTGCCAGCTGCAAACGCTCACTGGAGATTTGATATTTAGCAAATTCCAATGTGAACAAAGTCCTCCCAAATGGGAGATTCTGGGTGGGAAAAGTCAAAGATCTAATAAAATTTTGTCACAAATGCCCAGCCCCAGCACGAGGAATGTGAGGGCACACGCTGCAATCCAGTCATGGGCAAGATGGTGGTGACCATGACATAGGTCACAGCTCCCCTTATAACCCAACCTTATGAGATGATGTGGGGAAGATGCCCATGCTGTTTCATGCTCTAGGGAAAAAAAACACCCCAGGAACATCTGGTCTCAGCTACCAGTTGAAATTCATCACCTGCTCTTCAACCAGCTTGCTTGGCTGCCACAAAACCCATGTGCTACTTAATTCAAGTAGCTCTGAGGTGAGGACCAAGCATGGGTGAAAGCAATTCTATGGTCATCGAGAGAGATGAGCTTGGTGTTTGCTCAAGTTCACCATAGATCTGGAGAAACAGATCCAGTCTGGGACAAGGCTAACAGTTACAAAATCAACTGTTGCCAGAAAATAAAGACCTCTTTCTCAAAGCATAGTAGATGGTTTGTGGCTCCCTGTTGCTGAAAACAACCCTAAAAATGTTAACTCACCAAGCACAGACAAGCCAGAGCCTTCCTAGAGAAGGACCTCCAACTGCCCAAGTGGAAGGGTACCATGAAGACACAGTGAACTTGCTTCCTTGGGTACAGCACAAAAACTTCCTTGTGCAGAGAAACCCCAAGAAATGAGAAGGCATCTCTGGGCTTCTCTAAAAAAACAATAATCTGAGATCTCATTGAACTTTCCAGATCAGTAGAGCAGAAACTCATATGAGGTGTTTCCAACTCTTGCAGAAATACTGCCAGAAAGGGAAAGAGTGCGGCAAAAATACTATATCAAAGCAAATATATTCAATGTATATATTCAGCTTATTTCTTGGGAAAAATGTAATCATGCAGCTTTATGGAGGCTGTATATTATGGATGCTGCCTCTCCCCAGGAAACCTCCCAGGGAGCTGATAAAGCTTTGCACACATTATTATCCTGGCTGCATTATCCTTTTTTTGTGCACAAAAAAAGGATAACCAAAAAAAAAAAAAAATCACCAAATCTTGATGATTCATTGTTAGCCAAGGCGACATGCTGCATTCTTTCACTGTCCTCCATACCCTTAAACCCCGCAAACAATATTTAATTCCCCTCTAAGGAGCATGGTGAGTGCTTGAGCATCCTCCACCCACCGTTCCTCAGTCAGCTGTAGTGCCGCTGCTGTTCAGGGACCGCGCTGTGAGCCTGAGCAGGGACCAGCGGGGTTAACAATAAACTGGTATTTCCAAAAATAACCCCACATTTAAGAGTAACCTCACATTTCCAAGTCCTTAAAAGCTATAAAACAAGGCAGCTTTCTACTATTCAGCATGGTTACAAGGCAGGGAACAATCACTGCAACATGACTGCGCAGATATATAGTGATGCATTGCTGCGTTACTCCCAAAATACAGGCAAACACCAAAGCACTGGTTGGAGAGACCTCCAGGGATCTCCGTTCCAAGCTCCTGCTTGAAGGAGGGTTATTGCCAGCATCATCTCAAGTTCTGTGCCTGCAAATATTTTTTATACAAGCCTGGGATTGCCATCTGAAAGGTATTTAATGAACAAAAAGGAATGAGAGACATTTACCTTTTTGGAGCACTTAGTCGTGGTTTTAAGACAGCACTTCTTGTGACAAGCATATTTACATACTGCAATGAAGAAAAGTAGTGTTTAATAATCCAAAAAGTCAGATCGTTGGAGAAATATGAATTAATATGAATTAAGTAGCTCCTCTCAGGACTAGCAGGTCAAAAGCACATTGAATGTGCAATTCTCAGGGGCCAAGTCTATATTAAATCCACTCAAACAAAAAAAAAAAATGAAGCCTTTAATTTCAAAGATCCCATATTTAAGTCCCTGAAACATTAAAAAACCCCGATAGGTCAACTCAGAAAATAATCCATGAGTCACTTTGAGCTATCAGACATGGATAATCTCACAGAGGTTGAAAATAGCACCTAATTTGTATTCTCCCTGCCCTGGACATCAGCCTGAAATATCCCAGGGTTGATACTTTCAACCTAATCAAAGAAATGTTGGAAAAACCAAAGTGATGGATCAACCTTTCCCATTGGTCCTCCTCCATTTTCCTGATCTCCCCAAAAATTCATGTGCCTGGAAGGTCAATAAGCCAAATGAATTTGCTGTGGTCACGAGACCCACAGGCATCCTACAAGCTGAAGTCGTAGGGTAACCTTTGCCATACCTGACTCTACTGCCTTTCTTACCGTGACACTTAAATATGGTTTGACCTTATGGGATGACCATAAGACCTTATGGGATAAGACATGTAGCGCAAAGCTCCAACGCACAAAACTAACCGTACCATGAGGACTGGAAGGACTTCTGGGATGGACTTACTAGCTGACTTCAGAAACCCTTAGGATCTGTCCCAGAAGCTCTTCTAATGTGAAAAAACCCATATTATTTGAGAGTGGGGTTGCAGGAAACAGAAGCAAACATCTTTCAGCACCCCAAAATTCATCACTGTGATACAAGCACATGAAAAAAGGGCAAAGAGAGTGTGCTTACATTTACAAACAGAAGCCCTGTCCATTATCCAGATCAAGGAGGAACAATATTCACAGTATGTGGGGATGCTGTACTGGGTTGCCTTAAAAATGTGACCGTTGTGCTCCTCCACCTGCAACAAAAAAGACTGGGTGGTGAGAAAAAGGAGATGGGTGAAGAGTTTGCTGCAAAATGGGAAGATGAACAGTCAGCTGCCCAACTTTTAGCTGTTATTTGCTATTTTTGTTTCCTTTTCAACCCAATAACCCTATAGGCAACCCAAACAGACATCCAGCCAGAATGGGAACCGACCGATCATGCAAGCAGGTCAGAAACTCAGTTTGATTGAGGTTGGCTGGTAAATGTCTCCATGTTAAGAAGGTCTTCTACGCATCCATGGCCCCTTCTTGCTCTGCATCTGCATCCTTCCTAGTACTATCATATACTTTAGGAAAAAAGGAGATGTAATCTCCTACATCTCTGATATTAGAGATGTAAAACACACACTATAAGTTTATGCAGAAACCCAGAACACTTTCTGTTTCGCTCTCAGTTCTTCTATAATAATCTCAACATTACATGTACTGTCTTGACTTATGTGGGATGTGTTTTCAAAGGAGAACCTACAGCAATCCTTGATCAAGCAAACCAAATCCACCTTGTCCATCTTTCTAGCATGTCCTTTCATAGCTGCACATTCATTATGGTGTGACATTCAGATCTCAGCATAGGACACGTCATAAGTAGGTCTCTTATCACATGTCATTCTGGCCACAGGGACATTAATTTTTTAATGCACAGGCACAGAGTACTCAACTCACCACATCCACTTCCTTTTTTCTTCTCTTTTTTCGTTCTGTTTTTGGCACCTGGTAATAGAAAGAGATTTAAGCATATTTATGGGCAAATTCCCCAGGTAAAGCATATGGAGGGCTCGTATCTAACTTTGCCCACTGCTTTCCAGCCCCATCCTCCAGTGCACCTGCAGCCCCAAAAGAGTCACTTTAGAAAATTCTCCTACGGATCACCCCATTTTCAGAAATGCCCTGGACAACTGTTCCCATCTTCATCTCAGAGTTGGGATTAGCTGCTCTGCCTCCAAGTCCAACATTAGTGACTTAAAGCTCTCCCATTTCAAGCAAGACACCCAAGGAGGACGTGGCACAGCACTACAGCCAGAGCTGATGCTCAGCCTGCTCAGAAGAAAACCTGCCTGGAGAGGAGCCTGCAGAGGACTTGGAGCAAAAGACCCAGAAGACAGATTTTTTGTACAATGAACAGCATCTCCCAAGCCCAGCCTGAGACCCTGTAGTTCTCCTCATAGACAAAAAGGAGCAGAAAGCGAGGAGCTTAGGTTTGTGAAAGGCACACTGCAAGCTCTGACTGCTTTAAAAACTGTAGCTAGACCCTGAGGACCCCTTCTCCTGCAACCCAACCGATGGTCAAGTATGTGGTCACATGGGAAGAGGTCAAGAGACAAGGAAAGCATTTATCTCTTTCACTTTCCCTCAAAGATTGAAAAAAACCCCAACAACTAAAAAGGAAGCACCAGGAGCTGCCTTTCCAACCATCCATAGATCGCTGCAGCTTTGCCATGGAGACAACATCTACACGTTGGCATTGGTCAAGGCCCAGCTCAGCCCAGAGGTGAACTGGGGTTTGCTGAGCCCAGTGAAACACAACCAATGAATTATGCCTTGCATGCCGGCTTATGTCATCCACTTCAGCTTAAAGCAGAGGAGAAGACAACAGAGCTTCCCATGTGTCTATAGAGAGCATGACCCCGCAGAAAGACAGTTCGCAAATCTTCAAGGGGCTTAAGAAAAGTGCTGACTACCTTCACCACAGTGTAGTCCAGGGGTTTGTACTCTATCATATATTCATCCAGGAAGACTTTGAAGGTATTGACCCAGACTTTAACTGGAGACTCACTCCAGTCCCTCTGCTCAAGCCTCATGGTCTTCTCCAGAATCTGCTCAAATAAGGCGTACAGGTCCTTATAGCGGATGCTTTTCCCATCATCCATCTTTTAAGGAAACAGAAGCAAAAAAAGAAAAGGGATTTTTAAACACCCCAGACTGCCTGTTCTGCTCCAGACAATTATTTCCACCTGACTGCCTTCCAAACGCTCAGGGAAAGTCCGAGGATGATTAAAAGAAGGAAAAAAGGATCATCTAATAGAGAGTTGTTTCGTGACCTTTGGCAGGGTGGCTTCTCAGTGCACAGAGCAGGAGGACGTTAAATGCCAGTTCAAGTCTTAGAGGGAACTTTTTGTACAACCTGGGCAATAAAATAGCTTTTTTTGATCCCTGTGATCACTAAGCCATAGTGATCATTGCTCAGATTCAGAAGTGGCAGAAGAGCAGAGCTCCACATTGCTCAGATGTCCACTGCTCACAAATTTAACTCAAAGGTTTCTGGGCACTTTGAGTGGCAAATAGGAGTTTGTTCACTTACTGTCATCTCCCATTTGACTGTAATGAGGAGCTCCCAAGCTGTAATGAGGAGATCAGAAATCTCCATTCAAGGAGGAAGAGTTTAGTCCAAATTTACACCTCATGGGACTGAATACAAAGAAAGAGCATCCATCCTTTGGGATGAGCAGACCAGGACTGGAAAGCTAAGAAATGCCTCCACCATCAGGAGGACCCAGAGCATCTTGTTTCTCCTGGAGGTGGGAGTTCTAACCTGTTATCTGGTCACTTACCGCCAATGCCGAGGAGTAAAAGCTGAAGATGTTTTGTCGGAATTCCTTCAGCGCTTTCTTGAACACGACGTCCACCAGGGTGTCCTTCTTGCTGTCCTCATTATCCAGTTCATTCATCTGGGAAACCAAAGGGGTTTACACACCCATGCCACTTTTGCTGCGGCAGAGCACCACATGAGATGAAGCGGCACTAACGAGCAGCTGCTCCACCACCAGCAGACACTGTTAATAATGATTACAAGGTAGTTTCTCCCACATGCAAACTAGAAACACAAGCACCTCCCCACCGCCCTCAACTCATGCCCTCCTGGGTCACCCATTTCTGATGCCACCAGGGGAAACTCAAAGCAATGGAAGCACTGAAGCTGCTGTGCCCATTCAGAACAACTGCACGGTGCATGCACAGCATGCCCATCTTTTCTCCGAAGCCTGCCCTGGTGCCTGCTGTGCACCCTTAGATGTATTATTAGTATCGCTACTGCTGCCCCCAGGATAATTTTGGCTTTGTTGCCTCTGTCTGCTCTTTGAGCTCTCTGATGGTTTATCTGGGGCAGTGAGGACAGGAGTTACCTTTTTCAGGAGAAACTCATCCATGCTCTTCAAGTCACTAGCACTGGTTATGATCTGCAGTGAGTCGTTCTGCCACTGCACGGGCTCCAGAGCCACATTGCTGATCTTGACGCTGCGCTTGCGTTTTACTTTGGGAGAGGGCTCCTTGTTCTCCTTAAACTCCCGACGGTAGATACCAGACAGCTCAGGACTCTGTGGAGGGGTCAGGTGGTGAGGACCCAACTCTACGGAAAATAATTAAAAAGGGAGAAAGAGATTGAAGAGCAGCTTAGTTAACAAATCCTATTTCCCAAGTTCCATGTATGGCCTGAAAGAGAAGCAGGGTTATTTCTTGGGTACTAATAAAAATCTATGGCTCTTGATGAACTCTCAACAAGTAAAAAACATCAAGCATAATCTCCTAGAGCTGAAACATAGCAGGGTAACACAAAGTTCTGCCACTAAAATAGGGAGATGTGCATTGGAATAAACCTGCAGAGGAGAAAAGCACCATGTGGTACTCATAGGAAGATTAAATGTCATTTCTCCTTTGGTTATTTCCTCTGTCAAGAGGGTGAACATCTGTCCATGTCCAGACAGCTGCCAGGAGGATTAGCAACACGGAAATCCTTAAGACCCATTTTGGATTTCATCCTCTAACCTGCTTGCCATCGTTTCGGGTTGACACCGTCCATGAATTCAAGGGACGTGAACCAGCACGGACATTCAGTTTGTGCAGCTTCCCAACCCGTTTTCCCACAGCAGCCTCAGCTAGACCACATCATCATATATGATACTCCCATTTACAGATACCGTAACCCTATAGATAAGCCAACCTTCCTCGGTTCTACATCTTTACCCAAGCCCCTGTATATTGGGCTATGCTTGGTTGTAGTGTAAAGCCAGATTTAAACTAGCTTTCCCCTCTGCCATGACAGCGAATGCAATTTTCTGCTCCTTACAACACTGGCAGCATCCTACCCCACCACTTACCTTCACCTAGCTGCAAGCCAGAAACCAACTCTCTGCTGGGGGCTTCTTGTTCTGCATACAGTTCCAGCAGCTCAGACTGGGTAGGAAGCTTCTCCCGTGGGGTCTTCTTCTCTCCCTGCTTTCCCTTCACCCAGAACCTCATCTTGGCTCGCTGAGGCCTGGAAATAATTTGTGGGAAGAGGAAGTGCATTGACTAGGAAAATGTCCTTCTATCCAAAACTACCCTAAATCTCCCAGACCTTCATGGTGTTTGAGGAGTTGTTAAATCCACACAACTTCTACCAGGGAAACCAGGCTACATGTCCTTAGGAAAGGCAAGAAACTCAAGTTTCATTCATGCAATTGGGTGATTTGGGATGGGACATCTGGCACACAGTGTCAAAACTTTATCATTATATGAGCAGGACACCTCTTCTAATTGGGCATGTCCAGAGTCACATAGGAAAGATGGGATGAGGAACTTGTGTGCTGGTTTTGGCTGGTAGAACTTCAAAGGAGTGGGGTGGTTCAGCAAAGTGATGGAAACCAAGAAGGACACAGGAAGGACTCATCTCCCATCTCCAGCCACGTTTCCTACCTCCCGTCCGGAGCCAGGCTCTTCTGTGTGGCTGCCAGTTTCCCAATCTCCCCCTGAGACATGGTTTTGTGCAGTTTTGTTTGGCCTTCCCCAGAGCCGAATCGCTGCACTGTCTGTAACAATTCCAAGAACAAAGCGTTTAAAAATGAGACAGCTCTTGGGATACCAGCTGACTATTTTCTTCCTAGCAAAAATTAGATAATTCATCTGTTATGCCTTTATTTCTACTTGCCTACAAGTGAAAACCTACAGTCCTGCTGAGCTAGCTACAACTGAAGAAATATTTTAACAAATCTTAAAAGAGAAAGGCATTTCCCTTACTTCAACTCTACATAGAGGTCCAACCTTCTTTCTCCTTGAGCAACCGATGATGAAAAATCAGTGTGCACCAAGCTTGCACAACTGCTCCACCACCTTGGTCTGGGCAGCCCAGCTCTCCATCCCAGAACAGCCACATTAGCCAAGATTGTTAACCACGACAAAGTGATTTGTGGTGTTCCTAGCACCAAAGGAACCCTCAACCATACGGATACGTCCCAGCCTCCTCCTCCAGCTCTTGTTGAGGACTTTGCAGAAAAGAAGTCCAAAGTCTTTGTGCCAAGGACACGTTAAAATTAAGCCCTTAGAAATAAGAGTTTTTGCAGCTTTAATACAAAAGATCCCCACTTTTGCCACCATTTAAAATGTCCTGGGATCAGTTTGAAGCATGAAATGAATTTGCAATAATTCGACCTAACAGGATCCCATGAAACAGCCCAGAAATATTCTTGCTGTATTTAAAAAAAAAAAAAAAGAGCAATTCTTGTTCTGTATTTTCCAACTGCAGCTGTGATTTTGGAGTTTGACTCCTGGAGGAGACTTTTGACATGAGGAAAGCAGGGAATAAGGTTGTATGAAAGGATTTGGAAGATGATGGTCAAATATCTCCTGTAGCTTTTCCATCAACTAAAAGTCTCAACTGAATGCACTGTGTTTTTAAGCATTTCCTTTTCTTCTATTAAAAACATTTCAAATAAAATTATATAAAATATGGGCTGCAGGGGAGTCACATTTACCATATTTACTCTCTTTGAATGTCTCATTTTTCACCCCTGAACTAACCTTCCTATCAGCCACGAGATGGCAGCACATAAGGCAAAATTGGCACTGGGAAAGAAAGAAACTGCCTAAACCATCAAAAGGTTTCTTGTTCCTGTCACTCTTACATCTAGGTGATGATCACACATAAATTACAGATGGATACTGGGAAAAAAAACACCCATCAAAACCCATAAAAGTGATTTCCATCCAGCCCAAACTTACTACTTGCTTTTAAAAATCACCTATTAAAATATTTGCCCCCATGATACAGTTTTGTTTTTGAGTAATTCCGACCTTTTAATCACTTTCAGTGTTTTGTTTAAAAAAAAAAAAGTATTCTGTGGGGGCACTTGCCCCCTTTTTTCTATTTTAAAGCACATTAATATGTGCTGACTATGGCAGGCAGGGCAAGGGGATCGCCGGGGCAATGCAGAGGTTGCTCTATAGGATACAACATATATTTAAAAAAGAAAGTGTCTATCATACCTATTCCACAAGCAGACCTGGCACACAGATTTTGGAGTAGAGCAAAGCAAGTGAGACCCCTGGCTCATGCAGAAGACTGAGTCAAAAACATCCATAATGCACTTTTTAGACAAAACTGGAAGAAGGATTTTCTACCATTACTACCACCACCTCTCTCTGCTCTGCCCCAGTTCTTTACCCACTATCGTTCAGCATTTCCTCTGCTATCACAGTAGCCTCTCCAGCTTTTGAAAGGACTAAAAGGCATTTTTGGCGTGAGATCCTTCTGTTTGAGGGACTCCTCCAAGAAGCTGTAATGGGCAAGGTCCTCGTCTGGATGGGAAACCTTCTCAGATGCCAAGACAAGCCTCTGCACCAGAAAATCCCTGGCCAGGGAACACAACAAAGCACCACATGTGGGCAAACAGCAATACCCAGGGGGTCTGGAGTTGTCCCCTGGATGAAGAGGGAACCAAATATTTTTCCTCTGAAAGAGCAACCTGTATTTTACCCGCCAACACTAGGAAGAGATGACTTATCCCAGCAGGCACCAGTGCTACGTGCTGCACTGAAGAGCTTCCTAAAGTGCAATGCTCCCTCTGAATGGTTTAGGATGAGAGATCTTCTTTCATTGCTGGCTTTTCAGGCATGCTTGGGATCAGTTGGTGACAGATACTTGGACTGATGTTTGTCAATTCGTGGCTTTAGCACAGAGGTTGGAGCTAAATTGCTGCTTCGTTACCCAAGAGCCTCTAAGAACCTCTGCCAAAGGAGAATGTATTCAGAAGATACTTCTGGTATGGTTAGTCTAACCAATGCTTTCTATTTATCTGCTGCAGGAAAGCTCTCCAGGCTTAGGTGCAAAACAGAAGTGGTATTCTTATGTGTTGACCACAGCCAGGAGCTATTCCTCCCTCTTGTACTTGTCTCACCACAAGGCAGGTTAATCCTCAGCTAATCACTAGCCAAAAAGCTCAAGCAACCTTTGGAGGCTTGGTCTTGTCAGGAAGCCCTTTAGCCTTAAAGGTTCTTTGGGAGTCAACTGTACCTTCAGCAGACACCTTATATACTGGTGCACCTTGGGTTTCGGCTCTGGCTGAAGATGCTCTTGGTCTTTGCTGCTCTGGGATACCCCTAACTTAGGCCAGGAGCATGGGTTTCTGGTGGACCTCTACTTACCAGCCGGTGATACACAATCATTGACTTGATGGTCAAGACACCAATGGGCATAAGGGGCAGGTTCATGCCAGTGCAGCTGGTGAGCCATCACATGCTCAACTTCACAAGCTCGCACGTGACCTCCCTTTTGTCTATCCAGCAGCCCTTGGCCGCTGAGCAGCACATTAACAGAGGCTTTTTTGTAGAGTCGTAGCTGGGGGCTGGAGCTGTATGAATAAGCTATTCACTAGCACGGAAATCAGCCTGCACATGGCAGCTGCCTGACTCGTCTTCATGTGAACATCACAAGACACAACAAATATGCCTATATAGGCATCCACCTACTTGAGCTTGTACCCAAACCAACACGCAGCAGTATTGCTCAATCACAGGCTGCTTCATTTGCAACACCCAGCTGGGCTCTGCTAATAAATATGAATAAGCAGTCCCTAAATTTTGCTACTTGTGGCAATCCTGACCCAGGCCACAAGCCAAAGGGCTGGTCCCCAACCTGCAATACAGAACACAGATGGAAACACTGTACATGTTGTCAGGACATACAGACGTAGGGTATTGCTGAGCACAACTTCATGGGTAGCATTTGCTAGAAAGCAGGACTCAACTGCACAAGGGGTGAAAGTGCTGACCACCAGTAGAGCTAGTGATGGAGAGCAGAGGAGAAGAGGGATACAGGAGAGACGAGAGACAGTTGGCACCTACTGCTACTTGCATGCGGTGAGAGCTGTTAAACCAGGTAAGCAGAGTCCCAAGGAGCATTTCTAAAGAGTGGGATGATCCAGCTCCCTTCCCAAGGATGGAGCTTGCCAAGTGCGTTTTGCATCCCATCGGGAAAGATTTCTACGGCTAAAAAACCCCTAATGCTTTGTAAGAGGGTAGCCTCCAGGAACACAGCACGGCACTCTGGGTATGGCATGGCCCTTTGCCCAGGGATTTCACCAGGCTATGTAAAATACTGCATTTTACTACATAAAATTCTCCCTTTCCTGATCTACAAGCAGGGAGGTGTGCTAAGATGCAGCCAAGTGAGCTCAGTTCATACAGCCACATCTTTCAATCAGGTTTTGAGTATTCCTGGCTCAAAACCTCTGGAAATTTATCGAGACCAACCTCAGAAATTCATGGAATTTGTAAATCTCTGCCCCCTTCCCGTAAGGAAATTATCCTGGGGAAAACATATCCTTTATAATAAAAGCTGCTAACAGAAAAGTCACGAAAAGCCCTCCTTGGCCATCTGACTTTCCTGGAAAAGCCAGTTTTAGGATCACATGAGATGTTTGATGGACCCACGGCAATGCCGTAGCACAAAATAAATCACTGACTTTGGTTTTCCTGCTTTTGTTCAGTTTGATACTCAGCTCCACAACCAGGATCATAGCTGAAGCAGAGGAGCAAGGCAGCTCTATGCAACGCTCCATCTGAGCATTTACGGCAGGAGACGACTCCTGGCGTTTATCCACACTTCTACGGTAACATCTCCACCACCCTCAGGAAAAAAATATGAATGGTTTGGAAGCCGTTGGCCTCTTCCACTCCTGGAACCTCTTGGTTTGTGATTTTCCGAAAGCAGGTTATCCGGGTGGAACTTAAGGCTGAGATGTCAGTGCTCTGCAGCACAGGCTCACATAGCATGGAGCTGCAGCCTGTGGACCTACCAAGGGACACCAGTTACTGTGCTTGAAAAAGCCACTAAGGTTGGGGGGTTTTTTCTTTAAAACCCACTACTTCACTCTCACTATATTTTTATTGCCCAATTTACATGTTTTTGCTTTCTCTAAGATGCTGTCTGCCAGCGTTGTTCCAATAACTGAGGACTGAATAATCATCGGATACTGTGGCTAAGGATACAAAATCAAAAGTAATAGGAGGTGCAAGATTTACATAATTTTCTTTGTTGTCTGCTGCTTTTTGGATAATGTTTGCTTTGATCTTTTCTATGGATTTATGTAGATCATTTTTAGAGCAAAAGGGTCCTAGGGGGACTTTGCTATTGAGGTTAAAAACAAAAAAAAAAAAGGAAGCTGTGCAATACAAGTTGCAACGCTACACGAAAGCTAGGAAACCACGGCTGATATTGAATCAAGCCAGAAAACATCCCCATGGTCAAGAAATACAAATGATTTCCCCATTTTGCATCCATTTCTGCTGTGTTCGCTGAGTTTACCCATCTACAGCATCCTTGGAAGTGGGAGAAGCAGTGGTGGAGGGATCAGTGCAGCTAAGGTTAGCAAAGAAAGGCTCCTGCAGCTCTGCTTGCTCCCTTTTTTCATTTCCCCCACCATGTTGGAAAAAATTACCATTTCGGAGTCACTGTAACAGGCCTGCCCCAGCCGTGCTGCAGGCACCGCCTCGGGATGAGGAGGTTGGTCAGAGGAGAGAAGGAACTCAAAATTGCCATCGTAATCATCTTCCTCCGTATCCCCCTCCCCATCAGCAAAAGTACCTCTAGTCAAGAAATCGGAGCGCGTCCGCGCCATGCGGGCTTTCTTTTTATGGGTCGGTCTGGGAACCTGCTTGACCAAATGATAAAACGACAAAAAAAAAAGGTTTTTAAAATAAAAAGGAGATTCTACTGATGTTTGGCATCAAAGTGTAGCTCAAGTACGGCCTTAAGACATCTCTGAGTGACATTGCATCCCACAGAGGAAATACAATATTATATCTAGTGCAAGAAAAAAGGACCAGGAAAAACAAAAACCAAGACAGCACAGAGAAAATGGACAATCATGGATGTTACTCAAATGGACATTAAACCAAACCAAGACAAGACTGTATTGGACAGTGTTTGCCATCAGGACCGTGAGATCCTTTTTATCCAGAGCTGCTACAAATTAATGTTACAGGGGCTTTTTATTTTTAAGAGAAGGTGTGATGGTTGCCATACTGTCATATCTCCCTTCCCTATGTCTGACAGCCCTTGTGCTTTATAGTTTACTACTTTGAAGCTTTTGAGGGAAAAATGGCAGAATAAGGGGGAGTTTTTCCCCCTGTTCAATTAGAAGAGAAAATAAGCAAGCCACAACTTACCTCTCCTCTGCCAGACCCTGGCATCTTAAACGGCTTCCTAGCTAGTTCACCCTTGGAAAGGCATTGATGACTTGCTTCCCTGCTGAAACACAACAGAACAGAGATGTTTCATCTTCTCCTCAAAGCCTTCCCACCACACCAGCCTGCCTCGCAGGAGCATACAATTGCGCAGCCCAAGTACACAAGACCAAATTGCAAGTTTGAGGCCATTGGGTTTTGGAATCGTGTTGAATTCTTCAGGATTTGAGTTAATACCAAAACAAGATGATGTGAAGTTCTAGCTGCCAACTCTACCCATCACAGTCATTATGGATGGTAATCACTTCTAGATTCTCAAATGTGCTTGTTCTGTTGCAGAATAAAAAGTAAAATACAGGAATTTCTAATATTTTTTTTCCTGCGGCTTGTTCTGTGCATGAACCAGGAAAAGAAATGGAAAGAAATGTTTTTTGGGGAAGACTATTCTCAAATACCCACTTCCAAACCAATTCTCCAGGACCTCCTGCAGATTTTCAAACTGGTTCGTAAGGAGAGCATCCTCGCTTTGCATCTAACAGCATTAAAAAATATGCCCATTTAAAGTTGCTTTTTGTTCAGCTCACTCTTTCTGCCATCACTTCTGAATAAAATCCTCACCATGCCCATGCATGAGGGATGCTGCTGGCTCTACCGTGAAGCAAAGAGCTATTTTTTTATTGACTGCTTCTTTTCCCCATCATGTGTGTCTGGACTTAGTTAAAGAACCTGCACAAATTAAATGCAAATCTCTTCCTGTCACAAGAGCACATAAACAACAAGACTACTACACTCAGAGGAACCTTAAGTTCTCAACAGCAAACATTCACTAGCAACTTTTGCCTTGGAAAGGGCGCAGCAGGATTTAGGGGGGCAGGTTTATGTCCTTTTTGAGCTAAATGGCCAAAACCTCTCCAAAATGAGGCAAGACAGCTTAAGCAATGTGATAGAGTGGGAGCAAATGTTGTCCCAAGATCTTGCTGCAGTCTCTAAATCCTGTGCTGGCGTAGCCCATCATTTAAGCAATGCAACAGAGCTAAACAACTGCTAAGTCCGTTACACGTGTAATTATATATGTAAGCAATACACTGACAAAAGTGTGTTCCTATCCCAAACTCCCTCCAGACAGTTGCTGCTTTTTAACATGCAATGGTAAGACTGTCCGAAAGGCTTCACTGGCTGTGTTCATTTTACAATAAGCAAGAAAAATCCTGAAATTTTCTGCCTTATCTACTCATTTCTACTCTGATCACCCAAAAATCCTAAGAATTTTTTCTTCATCTTTTACCCTGAGAAATAAATTCCTACCACTGTTCATCTAGGGTAGATGAAAACAGTGTTGACTCTCTATTAATTCACTTCAGCTGCTAGTGTCTATGATTATCTTCCCTGGCTTACATAATGCCCATCACATAAGAGATGGAGACATCATGTTTCCAGCTCTTCTGCCTTTTCCTCTGATCTCTGCCTGTTCGTTGCTAGAAGATCAAGAAACCCATCTTCATTTTGATAGGTGATTTGTACAGTCTCCAGAAACAACGTTCTGGACTATTTGTTTAAAATGTTCTCTAGCAGAACAAAAATCTACAGAGAAAGAATATCATCTTTTTACTCACTGGAGGCTGAAGGGATTGTCTTTCGGCATGAAGAACATAGTGCTTGCCCTCATCTCCTCGGTGGCCTCGTTGGGCATTCGGGGCTGCCGGAGGCGCTCTGTCCTTAAGAAGTGGCTGCCCGGGAGATCCCTGGGGTCCAGAGCCAGTCTGGAATGGCACCGGGGTTCCAGCACTGGTCCCGATTGACCTTCTCTTCGCTCCATGAACATGCTGACGGGTCTGTCTTTGGGGGCACTGTGGGCTGGAGAGCTTTCCCTGGTCCCAACAGTGAGGCCTTTAATGTCCACTGATGAGGTTGGAGTCACACCTGTGGTGGGGCCATGCTCTCCTCTGCTCTGGGGGTGCAGGATGAGGACTGACTGAGGCCGGCTGTCTGGTTTTTTGGTTGATTTGAGAGGGGGGTCCTTCATTCTGGTCTGCTCAGCCCTCTGCAAAGCCTCCACCCTCCCTTGCTGCTCAAAGGCTTTGCGTTGCCTCTCCAGAATTTCCTTCTGCTGACGGATCTGCTCCATCATCTCTCTCTCATTCTGCAGCTGAAGCTGCTTTTGCCGTTCCTCCTTCTCTACGTTGAGCTTTTCCAGTCTCTTGATGACAGAGTCTGGAGAATGGGCCTGTGTCATAGTCACTGTCCCACGTTCCTCTCTCTTGGTTGAGGTCTTCTCCTCTTCCTCCCCTCCCAAGGCTCTGCCTTGTTCTGGCTCAGAGTCCTTCCTGACCTCAGAGAATGTAACCGTCCTCTCCTCTCTTTCCATTGCTTTGTTTCTCAGGTTATTCTCCACCAGCTTCACTTTCATGTTGTCTTGTGGTGGAATGTAGAAAGTAGGTAGGTTGCTGGAAAGAAAGGCTTCTTTCAGATGAGCCTTGTGTATAACATTCTGGGGGTCACAGACCATGTGCTCCTTCACAGTGAGGTTATCAGGTAGCTCCAAGTCTGAAGGTATCCTTCTGCAACTAGGTAAGTTGCTATTCACATCTGCTGCACAGAAAGACTTCTCCTGCAGATGAGCCTGGGGGCTGCTAGGCAAAGAGTCAGTGGAAAATGACTGTGCATCTTGCTCATCTAAAACTAAGGAAATGCGTTTATTACTTGGGGTATCTTCACAGCTTAACATCTCGAAGCTCCCTTGAGAGCTTTCGCTCTCCGGGGTTCCCTGAGGGGAATGAAGTGCCTCAGATACAAGCTCAGTGGACCACCTCCGCTCTTCTGAAGGTGACAGCCCACCAGTGGACCGGACCTTAAGCAGCTCCAAGCTAAATTTTGCCTGTTCCAGTTCACGCATTCTCCGGCTTTCTCTTTTTGCACGAACCACTTTTTTCTGGTTGAGATCCTCCAGCGACTTGGGTCTCTCTCTAACAATGACCTCCTCTTCGGTGTCCATCCCGCTCTGGCTACTGGCTCTCTCGTGCCTTTTGTACAACAACTTTGCAGAAGTATCCAGTGAGTCTACACGATTCACCCGATTATTCTCCATCAGCGATATATGTTCCTCTATAGCTCTCACTCGCTTTTCAAATGAGCCGTCCTCCCACTTAGATGGGTCGGAGCCCTTAATTTCCAAAGCATCATCTGCCTCTAGTGCATCCTCTTCTCTAACTGACAGGCCGTTCTCCAGCTGCATCTGTTTTAATCGCTTCTCTTTCAAAGCTCTAAACCTGCAAGAAAGCAGAAAAACAACACATCATACCCCTGTGCCCACTCCTGTCCCTTCAAGGCACTGCACTGGTGGCATCTCATCACCACCACCATCATCAGCTCAAGCAACCCTGCTTTGCACATCCGGTGCAAGACGATGCAAGCACACGTTCAGTTTTCAATCTTCTCCTCTTATGCCATCTCTCCTACTCAAGGATTGCCCCAATGCACCTGAAAGCTCCTCTCGCACTGATGGCAGCAGCTCCAGTCTCCATCCCTGGTCTAGCTCGTTTGTAAGCTGACAGAGCCAGAAAAGCTTAACGCATCGTACCCCTTTGGCTTCTCCATCTTCACCATCCTGCCTGGGCTGCCTCTGGTACAGCTAGCAGGGACTCACACCCTGCGCCAAGAGCCCTTTGCAGCTCCCAAATCTTCCACCCTATGTCAAGGTGCTCCACACCTTGCAGGCAGTACCTCCAGAGGACGAACCAAGATCTGCCCCGTGGCCAGCAAGCCAAGGCATGGCTGTAAACCCTCTCCCCTTTGCAGTGGTTGGCTCCAGTATCCCCTGTCCCTGTGAGAGAGCACAGCAACCAGATCGGTGAGGCAATCTGAGTTAAAAATAGGCTACTTAAACTGGTGCTGCTGCCAAGGGGAAAAAAAACCCAGCTCAGAAGTATTTATGGCCTCAGCTTTCCACTGCCTACATGCTCCAACCTGAAATAGGCTCTGTTTATTCTAAGAGTAGGACCTGCAGCTAAATAAACTCCCTTGTTAGAAAGTGTGGACAAGTGAAGGATCAGGGCAGGTCAGGAGAGGGTCAGGGATCCTAAGAAGGGACATCATCTTCTGTAAGTCACCATAGTCCAAGCAGTGCCAGAATTCACATCAACCACATCCCTTAACACTTTCTTTTATAATTGAGGCCAACGGCATTACCTCTGTCGTGCTAAATATCCTCTGCACACTGCTTGCAGGCAGATGACTTTCCTTCTGCTGGCTGTGTAGGACTGCTTTGCACGGTGTCCTCGCCAGGCTGCCTGGATGCTGGTGGCTGCGTCGTGCCGCCGCTTGGCATACTCCCGCCAGCAGCTCTGGATTAGGTGGGCTGCAAACTGCATCTGCAGGAACCTCCGCCTCTCCACAAAGCCACGCCAGTGGGTCTGGAGAACAATGGCGGCTTTGCCAAGGACGAGAGGGTCCGGGGATGGTTCACCTTGCTTTCGGCTCTGGTAACTACGCCAAAATCTCTGCAAACACAGCAGGCAGTTCCTTGTAATAGGTGCTGCATGGGGATGGGAGAGCACCTGCAAACTTTCCAGCTCTGTCTCCCCCATTCCCATCTTATTATGGCACTAAGAGTCAAATCCTGATTGTAAGCTCCTTCCTCAGAGAGAGGACCTGATTTTACCCATCAGATGTATCTGCAGGATTTGTGGATTGTAATTTGCAACAAAATCAGGCACCATCACCTACCTGTATGACCACTGCAGCTTGCTTTAAGCTCAGGAACTGCCTCCTGCAGAGCATGCTGCGGAACCAGTGCTGCAGCAGCGTGATCCGGCGCAGCACCTCCTGATGGAGCAGGTCCTGTAGAAGCTGCCGCTCTCGCTCCTTCACGAAAACCTGGCCAAAAAAACCCCAAAAAACACTACCATGGAAAGCTCCTGCCACCACAAGACAAATGATTTAATCCTCCTGATTTCTGTGTCCTGGATGCCCAGAAGAAAGTTCAGCAGCTGATTTTAGTTAAGCCACCTCTAACAGGTTTCTGCAGTTTCATCTACAGCCTGCGACTGTGCAAGCTCTGAATTATGGAGCCCCTGCTTTCCCTTCAGGGGAGGCAAAATGATAGGTATCATATCAAGCTGTGTCTATACACAGACATAGTTTTTAGAAGGCTGCCTCGTTACAACCAGACCTGTGACTTGGTTAACACAAAACAACAAAGTTCCTTACTATTTTGTGTTAACTATATTCAAAGCTTCATTAAGCCATTTGCTTCTGGCAAACATAAGAAAAATAGTTTCATTAATTAAAAACTTACATAAAGATGCTAATTTATCATTACAGAAATGCAGGCAAATGTTATATTTGTATCTTAAATGTAAGTTTGAGCTGAAGATAAGCATTTACCATTGTTCTTCCAACTTGGTAATTGTCTGGATCGAGTTTTATTTTCTGGAAGAAATCATGGATATTGTGCTTAGACGGGCTGATTCCTTGCGGCAGAAGGACATGGAAATGGTTCACAAAATCCTGAGAAGGAAAAAAAGAAACACCAAGATTGGGTTAAATGGGTCCTGCTGCATCCCTTTCTTCCACAAATAATGGATTTGCTCCACTGGTCACATGAAATGGGATCTATCAAGTGAGCAGAAGGACAGACAGCATTTCACGGATTCAGGAACACCAAGTTTCATCCATCATTTGTGGTTTGACAGGAAACACATCAAAGCAGGGACACAGCAACGTTCAAAAGTCTTTCAGGGTGGGAGAAGAGGTTCTGCAGAACCCACAGGATCATCTTGAGCAAAAAATGATCCAAATCCTCAGCAAGGGCCACTACGGAAGGGGGTCACCAGCATCTGCAAAGCATCTCTGAGATGCTCCATCAGTTACTGCTGTGAAGACTCAAAGAGCGGAGGAGGTACAAGAGGAGAGATCCTCCCAAGTAAGGTTGGGATCCATGCTCATGGCAGAAAAAAATTGAGGGTTTTCCTTTTCTAAACAGCTGCTGCACAGGACACAACATCTGGCCCAAAGTAGCTGCCAGCAGGAAACAAATCAGCACCAGCAAAGCATGAAAGGACTGAAATGTGTGCAAAATCTGGCAAACACACGAAAAAGAAGAAAACAGGAAAAGCTGGATAACTCCTGAGCAGTTTAGAGGATGCCATTCACCCTCCTGACGGGACACAGCCAGCACCGACATGATGCGGCGAACGCCATTCCCAGGTGATTTCAAAACATGTGCAGAAGAGCGCATGCAGATTGGATACCTTTTGTTGCAAAAAGTAAGTCCACATTACAAAAAAGTACTGCTTTTGTTGAAAAACCATGACATTATCTGCACAGGGGCTCGTAGCCTTCACTTAGGTCTAGACCAACTTGCTAGAAATCAGCAGTGCAGCAGACGACTGCTCCATGCCAAACATCAGCTCATTACATCCACTGCCTTGCATGAGCTATAAATTCATTACCTTGTTAAAAAAACGAGCTAACAACATTCAGACAACTTTGATAATAATGCTAAAGGTGGGGAAAGACTGAAAACATTCTCCCCAACCTGGAAGGTGTATTTGCAGCTGTATCCCGACTGGCGAATGCGAACGGTCTCCAGCATCCCTGTGTACCGCAGCTGCCTGAGCACCAGGCTGTCGTTGAACCGCAAGGGCAGCTGGAAGGGAAAAAACAGGCCAACGATGAGCAAATATTTCCTTTAACTGAAGCTTTTAAGCACATGGATGGGTAAATGGATTCAGCAGATGTAGCACATCTGCATGACACGCACGTTGGCAATGATGCTAGGGGAGGGAGGGAATGCAGGTCCACAGGAACCGTACTAATCCCACCAGAGTTGAATCCTGTTTGCTTCCAAGCAGCCCTCAGATGGAGACTTTCAAACAGTTAACTAGATATATAAGGCTATAAAGAAGGCTTTTTGGAGCCCCTGAACTGAATAAGACCTCCCCCAAGGGCACAGCTAATGGGTAAGACTGTGAGCAACTAAATAATCTCCTAGGCATAAAGCTTTATCTTTAAATGTCTAGGTAAAACTCCAAAGGATTAATCCACAAGAAAGCAACACTACTGCAGCCTTTATTTTAAACCGAGTCCTTAGCCCATGAGACAAATCAATCCTTAAAGCTAAATTCAAAAAATATGATGCAACACTGAGTCAGTCTGAATAATGTGGCTTATTCTAGAAGTATCTGCTTTTACCTATAGAAACTTCATTTTAAAGAAACATTAGGGCTCAGTAACAGGCCAAGTGAGTTCACAGCTCTGTAAATCTCTGTTACGGGTGACAGGAGCTTCAAAGGAGTCAAATTCATTTATGAAAAACAATATATTTTTCATATACATTAAAATCAATGTATATTTTTCTATGTTTCTACAATTACAAGAAAAGCCAGTGCAGTTTATCAAGGGCAACACCCAAGTGATAACATCCAAGTTTCCCATTGCTCATATACAAATATCTTCTAAATCCAACTTGATCTGGGGCTTTCTTTTCTTTTTACCTCCCCTGTAAAAATTTCCAAAATATTTACAAGATTATTTTTAGCAGCGTGGCTTTCCTGGGATGGGATTTACCTTTTCAGCATTGGATCGAATGCACTTGACAAAATAAGGTTCTGCCTGGCCAAGGGTCTCCATCAGCTTGTTGAGCGATGCCTGCAACAGAAAAGACATCTTCAGTTGGGAAGCAGAGAAGAGACCATGATGGATAACGAAAATTTTCGTCTGTCCAAAGTGATTCCACGCAGCATTTATTCCTGATTTTTAATTGTCAAAACTTTATTGCTGCCCTAAAAAAAGAATTTTCTTAATGACAGTTTTGCAAAGGGAAGATCTGGCAGCTTTCTCTAATCACTGCTTTCTGTTGTTTGCCTGTCCCGTTCTTCTTGAGCAAACTCTCATTCTTCCAAATAACTTAATTTATAATGATTTTTAAAGCCTGTGAACCCTAAACACTTGATAGGCTGGTTTTAAAGGAGAATAAGCTTCAACGCTGGCATATTCCTGGCCATATTCCTCTGCTGAAATACACAGTTGAGAGAACTGTGAATTGAAGGTTTTCCAGGTTCCCATTTTATATTTGCCCTTATTTCTGCATCATTATTAAAAGTCCAGCCCATAAAAATGAATTTATATTGGCATCATTGCTATGCACAACTGCTCCAGCGGGATGTCATGTCAAGTTATGCCTCCACCTTGCAAATCTTTGACTCTTCTGTGACGAAGCACAAGCTCTTTGAATAAAACCATACTGAAAATCACAGCATGTTGAGTCAGTCTGCAGCTGGCCGGGCTCCTTGACTGCATTTTTTTTTGCTGTGCCCTATAAATATTTTGAATATCTCTAATTGCTGAGCACATTACTGACATGGTATTAGTAACATGCTCCAGAGTTGATTACTCCTGATTTTAACAGCGTTTAAAACTCAGTTGTGTAAAAGATATTCTGTTGCATATTTACTATAAGCAGAGTCATAAATTTTTGAATATGTGTGTTAATAAAACAGCGTGATATTAGAAAGCAGCATTTTGCCTACAGATCTGCTTGCAGGAAGCCCTTTCTTCTCCTTCTGATCATTTTAAAGACATCTTTATGGGAAGCCTTTCATGTTTAGAAAAATTTATCTACATCCAGGATCTGCAGAAGAGTAAGGGATGCATCCCACGCATGTGTGATGCAGCTGCGTTATGTGTATATTAACTGCATGCAAATGTCCCCGTCGTTCCCATCCCAGGGAGCAGCAGGAATGCCATGACGTGGCAGACCCCCACTGGCACTCTCCTTGTTTTCTTAAAAGTGGACTGAAAACACTCTTTTAAAAAAAAAAAAAAAGCCTATTAGGAGATATCAATCAGGAATGATACTACAGCATTGCACTGTGCCCCACACCAAGCTGGTGGGAAGGAAGGTGGGGGACACGTGGGATGCAACCCCTTTGCCAAAGAGTCCTGCCAAAAGCCCGGCAAGCAAAGCGCTCCCAGCAATGGAAATTGTGGAAATTGGATCGTACTGTGACTGCCGACCCCGTAGGAAGGGGTATTTCCATTTCATCAGCAGCCAGCGACATCCCGCACACGGCAGATGGTTCTGGCAGCCTCTGCCATCTGGCGCAAGCTCTCGTCATCGGGAATCCGTAAAGTACATGCAAGGTCCCTGGATTAACCCCGTACCCTACTACTATGTCCCTCTGCCTGCAAAACTTTCCAGCCACCCACTCTTTCACCACCTGTATTCGGTCTTTCAGGGCACGATGAATCATTTCAGTATCACCCTGTGCTAGACAGGGCAGCATCCTTTTCTCTAGGGTACCACCTGCACGCAGGATAAAAGGGGAGGCTATAAATTGCCGTGCTGCAGTTTAGGTACCAGCGGTCTAGTTTAACTGTGAAAGCCATTGCTGCTCTACAGCATCCTCTAACACAGCTATTTCGCCTATAGATTACCATAAATATAGGCATGGTTAAAAGCAATAGGAGATGGAGCAGCTGCAAGCCCAGTGTTCAGGCATTAGCCAGAAGGCAGCATTTATCAGCAAAAAAAAAAACCAACCCAAAACCCCTCAATAGGAAACATTTGTGTTTCCTGTCTGTGACCCAATTCCATGTGCCGCAATTTTATTAGCCTGCTCTTGATAAAAAGCGATCTTGCAGGCTTGCATCAGACTGCTCTCTCAAGAAAATGCTTCTCTCTTACAAGCGTAAAACGAAATTAGGGTTGGAGTGCCCGGTGTTTGTCTAAACAGAGGAGCAGGCAGCCATACCAGAGCTGCCTCTGACTTAAATATGCTTTTATTCATTTAAGTAAAAGATGGATGCATTGTAGGCACAGCTCCTACGTTGTCAAATCACTGCTGGTGAATGTCAAAAAGCATAAGGAAAAGGGTACTTGAATGATCTGGTTTGCTGCACAGGGGTAGGGGGGAAATCTTCATAGTGTTTAGTGGTCTTTTATTTGTATGCACTGTAAAAATTTATATAAAAATCTCAATCACACACCCTGAGGCTTTTCAGAATTTCATTTGAAGGATGAATAGGTTTCAGGAAGGCATTTCACTCCAAGACATCCCTGTTTCAACCCCGCCACGGTATTGTATGAATTAAACTCCGCAGAAGTGTATTTTAACCAGCATACCATTAGACTAGACTAAGCTTAATATATATATATATATTAATCTACACACACACATACACAGATGTGCATTCTGCAAATTAAATATCCATAGATTTATATATATATATATATATATGTGTGCATGTATATATTTACTTAATCTCACCCATACCTATGCATGGAGACTTTCTAAAAATGATCCACATCTCCAAAAAACCCACCAGAATTACAAGTCAAAACCAAGCCAGACTTGATTAGAAACTGATTTTTAACTGAAAAGCTGCTTTCTAATATTACCACCTGCTTGTGCATGTGTCCTGTAGCAGTTTCCAAGCCCTAATGTGCATATCGGAGGATTATTTTCACTGCAGCTATCCTAGGGACGGCTGGCTGGCACACAGCGCCGACAACACAACAAATGCTATGTCAATCCCTCTTCTGAATTCCTCTGCCTGCCTGGAGATAATGCAGTAATATTTTGACCTTTCCGCCCCTATTAAAATTCACATTCTGGCTGGCTTGAAAACAGACTGAATTTCAGATGCTGAAATGCAAGTAAAAATGTCATTTGGGGGTTTTGCGGCTTCTGGATTCGGCAGAGAAAGCACCATGATGTGATGGCTTAGAAAGTGAGGTACCAGAGGACAGGAATGCACCAACATCTCTGCTCTGCAGCTCACCCTCATGTCCCATCTTGCTCCACTGCATCATCTCCCACGATACTCACCATCGCTCTTGTTTCTCTCCATTTACACCATTTCGATACATGCAAGGTGTCTCCCAGCTTACCCAAGCCACCTCCTCGGCTGAATTCATATCCTCAACGGTGGTGAGGATGGGACAGGACCATGCCCACAAGTATCCTCCTAGGCACCCTGAGGACCCGGAGCAGGTATTTGCTTTTAATTCACCTCTCTGTATCAAAGGCAAAGGACTACCTGGAACTGGGCGCTGATGCTGGGCGGTTTTTTCTTCTTATGGAGATGGAGCAGAGATTTGGTAATGCGGTCGTGCAGCGTCAGGTTGGTTAGGTGTTTGAGGGACTTCACGTCCAGCATGTGCTGTAGAAAAAGAGACATTCCATTTGTTCTTGATAAATACAAGAATAACTAGATCTTATCATCATGCTATCTACTATATCCCTCTTTATATCCTCTGCAGGGCTTCCTTAGGAGATGACCCATACTTAATCTCAACGGGAAACACCGAGGGATGGCTTGAAATGTAGCTCTGCTCTATTTTGCCGGAGCCAGATCCCCCAGATCATGTTCCTCTGAGCTCCTCCAAGGACTTGCCAAGGGCACCTTTGACCACGGGAAATTTGGCTTTCCTACCCACTAAGGGCTGCAGACGAACTATTCCCTGTTAATGGGCAGTTCATCGATTAACCGTACTTGTGCCTCTCCAGGTGCAACGTGCATGCAGAGAGGAGTAAAACCAAAGTTTGCTCCTCCTGGTCCTCCATTCCTGACCACCGAAGTGGCACCAGTAAGGACCACAACAAGCATTATTCTTCTAGATACAACAGATCTCTTGGCATCTCTTAAAATATAGTAAATGCAGCCAAGATGGAAGGAAACTGAATATTAGATAAGCCTGCTGTCTATCAGGTACCAGCCCTCTTGTATAACCTACCCACTCATTTTAGAGATTTTATTACCAAATTTCACCAGCATGTACATACTTCTTTACCAGGAGAAAGAAAAAAGGAGCCCCAGTAGGTCCAAGAAAGGACAGTGTAAGCGCTCATACAGTCCCCTCCCAGGGCTGAAATCCTTTGGTTTTACAGAAATTAAAAAGCCCTGAAGAGAGCTGAGTTGACCAAGGTCTTAATGTAGACACAAGCGGTCTTCCTCACACCCATCAGCATCTCAACATTGTACCTATCGTCTTAACCCAGGGACCAGCAAGGTAAAAATGCTGCTTCTCGCTCACCTTTGGGAGATTGGGTTTGGCTTTGAAGTTCTTATTTCGCCTGGGGAGATAATAAATGGCTCAGGTTAATTCACACGTGCAATTGCAGAATGGAGGAGTTTATGAAACAAGCTCTTCCAAATCCCCTTTAGCAGCTGCTTCCTATAACTTGCACTGAAACTGGGCTGCTTCTGCATGCTGCAAACTAGTTTTACAAATTCAGTGGCACAGGTTTGAGAGCAAGGTATCCAATTAAAGGGAATTGTTACACTGGAAATGATGGGGATGCCGCTAATTTGGGTACAGTGAGGGAGCGGCATCACGAAATGACTGACCACCCTCCTGCTTTCTCATACGCTGCATTAAATCCAGCCACCCTGGTGATGTTCTCTAAACCTTCTGATGAGGCTGCAGCGTGAATCATCAACATCATTTCCCCACCTAATTTGTAATGGAAACTTTGATATCATGTTAAAAAATGTGACTGCATTACATCGCTGTCATATCTTGAAACTGGTTTGACCGGCTGATTCATTCCTTCTCTCTCTTCCCTGTGTCTGTCATTACAAATGAATGATAAGAGTTAAGTAAATCAGATGCATAAAACATATTTGGGTCGCTTTGACCCAACCATGAAACATTTCCAAGTCTACTTGAAACCCTGAAATTTTAATATTCTGGCTATTTACATTCCTCTAACTACCCATGTTGCTCATTACGTTCCAGGAATAAAGCCAAAAAGCCCTCCTTTTGCACTGACATGAGGATGCCGTGGGCCCTCTCCAGCAGCTTGCTGTTGGTCGCATTGACGAATATCCCATCTTTGTCTAGGAAGGTGCTGGGGCTGGCGAGCCTACTGTGCCGCATCCCCATCCGGCCATTCCAGCCAACCGCATAGGCATCACTGCAACACCAAACAGCAGTGTGTTAGGAAGATGTAAAAAACCCTGGTTCTATGATAAAACAAAAAATAAGATCATAAAATAACCTGTCAGTAGAAAATGAGATTCACCACTTTATTCTTTTAACCATAAATCGGCTCCCATGGGATGAGTTCATGATGCCAGACACCACATGAAGGAATCGGCTAATTAAGCAACTTTTAAAATTCAAATATTCATAAAAGGATCAAAACTATCAGCAGGAGAATAACAGCTCCCAGTTCTCCCAGTTGCAAGGCTTGGGTGTGCAGATACCCTAGTGGTCCGAAGGATATGAGACTATGACCTCTGCCATCAGCCTTGCCATCATTAGTAGTCACAGCTTCAGATGATGCTGGTGCTGACTCTGCTTTTCTAATTCATGTAATCATTTCATTAGGAAAAGAAAAAGCAAATATAATTTCCAATAAACTAATTATTTGCCACAAATGAAGGATGCTAGCCCCAGCAGGACTGACAGGTTGGCCCAGAATCACTCACTGGGACCTGATCGCAAATCACTTGCCCAATTTTGTCCTCTGTCATGGAGCAGAGCTGCTTTGGCCTCCAGAAATGCTCACCTGGCTGCAGAAGGACTGAAGGGAAGGGCGAGAGGAACCAAAATCCTCCCTTGGAGGAAGGGAAATGGGTACTCAGAAAACTTCACATCAGGGCAAATGATTTTCAGAGTTGAGGAGCCTTCCTATGATGTCTGGAGTTACACAAAGCCTCTCCTGGGCTGCATCCAACTGCAATACTTTTGGTTTGGTGGTGGTGTTTTGGTGGGGTTTTTTGTTTTGTTTTGTTTTTAATTTTAAATTATCTAACAGCCTTACAGAAACCATCATATGAAATAAAGGTGACCTAAGGAAAGATGTGAGGAATGCAACCCCACCCAGAGCTATCTCAGACAGGAGGAAAAGGAATAGGAGGAGACTCAATGCAGCACCAGTCTTCTGGTCATGAGGATGCTGAAGGACATGGTGGTTTAAATGGGGCCTCCAGCACTGGGCACTTCTGAGGTCTAGCAACAAGGCAGCCCTTTGCCTTAAAATTTTGATTTGGAGGAAGGGCAAATATATAGTGCTGCATGGAAGTTAAAAAATAAAGCTGTAAAGTTGTTCATTCAGCCAGCTCAAAGCCTGGAGCCAGATTCTTGGAGCAACATGACTCTGCAGTGCAAATCGCCTTGCTGCCTCGTCGCAGCACTTTCCAAATTCCTTCCTAGCCCCATTAAATCTGCATTTTGACATGTACCACTATTAAAAGAAAGGATGAATCACAGCAAAGTAAACCCCTGACTGAGTGCTCCAGGACCCGCTTTTTTTTAAGCAGCCTGTTCTATTCAAGGAAGGCTAGTGAGAAGCTTTAATATCCAGGTGATCTCTCCTGTCTACCTTCTTTCTCTTTACAGCTAAGGTCCCATCCATCAAAAACCTCCTATTTGCAAGGGAAAAAAAAAAATCACCTGTTGATGGTACCACTAAACCTCAATGGCAACTTTCAGGATCTACAACCCATCATTAATCCTGGCCAACCTTAATGCACTCTCAGGCTTGAGACCAACTGTGGTTATATGGACTGTGAATGAGACTAGAGAATAGAAAACCCTGTGCGGTTTTAAAAAAAAAAAAAAACAAACCAAAAACCAAACCAAACCAAAACAAAAACCCAAACAAACAACAAACCCAACAACAACTCTGTTCATTATGGACATTTTAGGATGGATACATACATATGGTGACTGACACAGCTGTTTTGGTACTTGGGAGGTCAATCATCTCACCAAGCCCAATGAACTGTTTCAAGACAGATCAATCAACACCTGCTTTCCTGCATGCTGCTTAGACACGACTGCACATAAAACAGTTTCATCAATGAACATAAACCGGCAGGAATACAAACAGCCTGAGCGGTTTTGGTTAGCGATGGCATGGCTTTCATTACTCGCCGGCCAGTGAAGGCACTTCCAAGGCATGCCGGCTTCCTGACGCTCTGCTGAAGCCTGGTTTCCGCCCCCCAGCATGTGCAAACCAGCCGTCCACTTTCTTCTGAGATCAGAGGAGAGCGCTTGGCTCGCTAAACCCTCCGCAATGACTTCCTGCGTGATGTCATGCCTCAAATTTGCTTTTAGAAGAAAGCCCTGGGCTATCCTGTGGGTTGGATGTACAACGCAGACCTATCAGCGACCGCATGATCATGAAATGGCTTTGAAAGCAAATTCCTGTTTAATTTAGCTCCGTAAATCACTTGCCTGTCTATCTGCTGGAAAGCTGTTGAAGTAAATCTCTCTTCTCTACTTGTTACCTTCACCCCTGTATTTACCCCTTCTTGCTCGACAAGTGCAATTTAACTGAAATACCAACATTTATCAAGTGTGATATGATTCTTCAGATCAAAATCATGACTCTTCAGACCAAAATCATCCACAATGAAAGGCATCAAAATCACCTGCCTACTCCGAAAGTGCAGGCTGGATTTTAGAGATCTTACGAGAGTCCTGGTTTGTGCTTTCAGCAGGAAGGGGAATGGACAACATTTGGGGACCCATCACTGGTGACGTCCAAGAGAAGCAAAGCTCATGGACTGTGCTACTGAGGCACCACACCAAGAGGAACATAGGAGTTAGGACAGCTTCAAAAGTCCATTTTCTGCAAATACACCAGGAAAGAGAATAAACTGTCTGTCGTGACCCTGTTGTTAGGATACAACTGCTGAGGATAACGGAAGGAAGACACAGTAGTTGCTGCCCTTGATCCTGGCTGTTTAAGGCAACTTGTCTGCTATACTGGCTTGGGTTAAGCCAAATAAATAAAGCTGACCACAGACTGAACTCCACAGTAAATAAATACATCTCCCTTGTTGCCTGGGACAGGAGGAGTTTCCCTGCCTCTACAATGGCCCCTTGCTAATTGAAATATTTTGGGCTATGAAAATGGTGGCGGCCCCAGCTGCCGCACTAATGTGCCTCCAAAGCTGGAGCCGGACAGTCCAGAAAAGTCCCATCCCGCTTCACAGATGTTCTTCATGCACCAACATCAGATTTGAAGACTTGCTAGAGAAGCTGCAGAACTACTCTTATCTACATGTGAAGATCTCCGCAGGGACAAAGTTTCACATTACATCAGGTTTAGGGAAACATGCGCAACCAGAGATGCTAGAAACTGTGCATGTCACCTCTGGAGACACCAACCTTCTCTGCCTCAAACGTTACCATGTACCTACCATTGTCATAACCCAACAGATTAGAGCCATAGTAGCTATAGCATTAGGAGAAAGAAAAGGAGGGGTACAAAAGACTCATGTGAGGACGAGCAGGGTTGCATCACCTTCCCATGATAGGGTGAGATTGCTTCCATAAGCTGGATTTCTGCCCAAACTCGAGAAGTGGCACAAATTCATGAATTCAATCCAACAATTAAATGGAAATCACATCCTCTCTTACCACTGAAAATAAGCCAATTTGTAATGACATGAGAATAGTCAGTTCTCCTTCAGCAGGGTGCCACCACCACCCTCAAAGGGAAGAAATTCAGGGCAAGAGAGATATTCTAGTCTTGATGGCACTCAGAGGGCATGTGGTGAACAAAGCCAGACAATAAAAGCTACTTTTGTTCCCCTAGAAAAAAAAGGAACAACACATTAGCTAATTTCTTTCTTGGCCATTTGGCATTAAAGCCAGTAAAAAATGAGGTTTAATAATATATTTGGAGGATATTTTATTTTGTGTGGAAGGGAAGCCCACTGAGATGCAAGGACCATTACAGGTGATTTGATGGACATGTTTCAGGTGACAGTCTCAGACTCCTCTCGACTTGTTCTGGACTTCTCGTGAAACTCAGAGCAGCCATGAAGTTACACCTGGACGTCTGCAGTCCAAGCAAATTGTTTTAGGAGCTCAGGATGCTCTGATAATATCTTTCCCCAGCACACACACACACATCTGCTCAGAGGGAAGCAGAGAGGCACTGTACCCCTTCAGAGGCGGTATTTGGATAATCAGATTTCTGGGGTCTGCGGAGGGATAGCACAAGACTAGCTATAGATAAGGAGGAGGATCAGCGCCCAGATATCCCTTTGAAATGAAGACATTTTGCTTCAGAAGCAATTTAAATTCTGAAATGGATTTGGAAAACCTTTTGCAGAAGAGGTATAGACCTGCATCTCAAAGCGTAGACCTGACTCTCAAGCAAAAAGGTCTCATTAAGCAGTTGCTTGAATGGCCAGAACTTTCAAGGAAAGATTAAAAAATAAAACTACATATAAACTGTAAAAACTGAAGCTATTTCCAGTTAACATGATTTTTCCCGTAAAAATAAGCAAACATTTGACAAGACGCCATCTCAAGCCCCGTAACTCCCTAAGTCCTTCACACTCAGTGGCACCTAGAGACACCATCACACCGCTTGTGTGCCATTCTGCATCCAAACATATTCTTCTTTTTCCTCCAGAAAAATCCTTGATAAATGTTTATTTACTTGATATTGGCACATTCATTAATTTTAGTTTTTTGCAAGCTTCTTACCACCTTGTATGCCACAGCACCTACAATTGCTACCTTTGGATGACAGTTGCTTTCCCTGCCTCCCAGTAAGTCAGGTAAAGACATTTAGATATGATCACATAGCAAAGAACGAAGAGAAGACAAAATTAATAAGCAAGATAAGAGAAACATTAGTACAGTCATTTATAATGACAGACAGTGCTCTCCCATCCCAGATTTCCTTGTCATGCCAACATATAAGCAAGAGACTTACCGCTGGGTCCTCTCATTGATGGTATTGACTCCCTGGAGATCCGAGAGTGGTGTCCGCGGACTCTTCCGAGTAATACCTAATGCAGCACATGAAAAAAGAAGTTTCTACCTGGCAGTACCTTCTCCGAAAGGCAATTAGCACAGCCATAGCTTAGCATTGACTATAGCGAGGAGGAGCATGTACGTGTCATGGCACATGCTGGGCATACAAGGGTGCCAAGGATGCCGACATACCCATCATCTACTAAGTTCTACCTTTCTGCCGCAGAGTCATCACCCTTATGAGTAACACTGTTTGCTCAAGCCTACTAATTCCCCTCCCACACATGCATGTTGTGTTCGGGACACGTCCCAGCTAGTAAGCAAACAGGGTGAAGAGACAGGTTGCTGTGATGGGGGGAACCAGCCACCTGTGTCCTGCATGTCCAAAATATTCCTACGCTCTCTGCTGTGCATGGGACAACTCAGTTGCTAGCACAGGCAAAACACCTGGACATAAGCAGGGTACTTGAAAAAATGGTCATTTATTCCTTGGGTACTTCTTCCCTTCCTACGGATATATGGACAGGTACATGTATAGCAAGTAGTATATACTGCACAGGGAGACTTCATTGCCTATTCAACCTATATCCTTTGATAGGGGTAGTTTTAGAGTAATTTGTATTTAAAATAGCCAAGAAAGTTATCATGCATGGTTACAAGAAGCAGACATTTCAAGCTGTTATCTTCCACAAAGTGGAAATGTTTTGTAACCAAGCATTTAGGAAGACAGAAGGCAATTTTTGTAGACAACAAAACACTTTTCAAGTCACTAAACTACAGATATTTAAAGACCCAATAAGCTTGAATTTGACATGAAAACAACCAAGCAATTTTTCAACTGTCTTGAAATTGCTGCTGTGAGACAAGAAACATCACAGCGCTCACCTGAACATGGGAAAAATGTATATTCCTTTACCCTGAGATCTCTGCAGAGGAAAAAAAATTGCGAAAAAACTCTCTAAAAAGAAAGAAGTCTAAACTGTAGTTTGTAACAGAATAGGAATAAGCAATAGCATATTCCTTCCTCCCCATACTTATCATTTTTCTATTTAATATAGCCCAGATGCTAAGCTAAAAGGTGTCCTAAGAATCTTTTTATTCTGAAGGTGAATGCAAAGCAAATACGCAGAGATCTGAGCCTGTCCTGCTGATCTGCCATTCCTCAGAGCCTGAAATTTCTAAGGAGAAGATTAATTCCTACCAAACCTCAACAGGCAACATCCCTTTAACGGGACATCGACTGTCCTCCCCTACCTGTTGAGATACTACAATGGCTTGCCTTGAAGCCTCAAGATTGGGCAGGAGATGCCTGAAAAGGCTGATGGTCCACTTGTTTAAGTTATAGTATCTAAAGATGTCCAAATATCGTAGAAATCTGAGCAAAAGAAAATTCGGGAATGTGCTGCCACAGGTCATCTTTGACCTTGCCTGTGCTCCAAGGCAAAACCTGAGAAGGTTTTGCAATCTCCAACTCTGGAGATATTTAGAAAGCAAGCCAGATAATATATCTGAGTGCCTAGCTATGCCTAGAGTTCAAAACTCTCTTTTTAATCCCCCTTTTTACCATTTAAGCCATTTTTTGTTACATTTCTCATCCTAGGAGCGTTCTTTTACCTCTCTCAAGACTAGCATTTCTGTGCCAAAAGTTGCTTGTTTAAAGCACAGAAACCCAATTGTAAAGGGAGAAAAAAATGATAATAATCAGGAATCTGCTTAAAAGAATGCATTACTATTTTTTTCGCTAGTTTTACACTGAGAAAGCACCTAATCTAGCTGCATCTATTTTTTTATATAGTATATATGCCTGGATACTTCCCCATTAAGGCACAGGTTTCTCTAACCTAAAGCATTTCATGCAAAATGGGGTTTCACTGGTATTTCTAAGATTTTCTTTAGTCCATGTCCTTCTTTTTGGAGCAAACTCTGTCCTCCTTCATTTCCCTGCACTCCCCACCAAACAAATCCCTGAAAGAAAAAAGCCCAAAACACCATATAACCCAAGAAGTCGGGCTGAAGTTATAAAGACAAGGTTGTATCAAAATATTACTGCATCTGCACCTTGCATTGCTCAGGAAAAGGGAATTTCTATTTCAGGCTTCCAGGTAATATCTGCATTAAATCTGCATTGTAATTCTGCCAGCTTAGCACCTTAAGTGACTTTTTGATTAAAAAAAAGTTATGGCGCACAAGCTGGATTAAAGAGGATTGCTTTAGACACAGACACACACACAAAAAGGACTTTTCTACATTGTAACATCGTTTGGCTCTTCAAAGAAGAAATACATACATGCCACAGCCAAATAAAAGTTGTCATATTGATGTAGTCCTTTTTCTGGGAAGCAGAGTGGGTTTGTTTTAGAAATGAAAGGCAAAAAGGTTTCAGATTTAAGCCAATGAGTGGCATGTGGCTTTGAGAATTTTGTATAGTGAATATGGGCTATTAAATTGTATATATAAAACGCTGCATGCAAGGAACAGTGGTGTGAGTGGAAAATCATTCATTCCCTTTGCCCACCTTAGATGCGGGCTGATCTCTTTTACATTTCAGGAATAAAATTATTCTAATTTTTCAAGCACATACCCTTTTCTTCGGCTGTAGTGCTTCAGAAAGACAGACTGATTTGCCTAACAGGTCTTTGCCCTCATTGAGAAGAGCTTTAGGTAATCCCAGTCTACTCCCTAGTCACAAACATCAACCAGCAGAGCTTTGGTCTTGAACTCAGAGATATCTAAACCCAGTGCCTTGCTCTGGTGGAAGACCATAAATTAACTGATAGACTGAAAGACACCAGTGAAGCAGCTGAGATGGTAAGGGAAGGGCGATCAGTTGGCTACACAGCTGAATACCAAGTGACCTAAAGGGAATCTCAATATACTCATCAAATCAATTAGTTTTCTCTCTTTGTGCAGAGCTAGAACTAATTGCACAATTCAAGACAAGGACATGATCTATTTGGTTGCTCTCTCAAGGATGACATGGATGTAACCTCATCTGACTTCTCAGAAAAGCTGAGTCCCCAGGGCCAACCTCAGCCCAAGCATCCTTGCCTGCCCAGCCTGCAAGTCCACTAAATTCAGGGCCCCAAAATTATACAAGCTCCAACCCCAGTTTAGCCTGCCAAAGAAATGAAGCCTGGGGAAGCAGCTTGCAGGAGCATACCCCATGGGAAAACGCAAATGATTTCTGAATACAGAACATGAATTACTCATTTGTCAGGTCAGATGCTCTCAGCCAATTCACAAACTATGGCAATGTTACTCTTGGATCCATGTGATGGTTTTATCCCAAGAAACACCAAACTGTGTGGACTTGTCTATAATAAGTGAGGTTTTAACATGTTGAGCTGAACTTCACATTAAATTAAAGCTCTGTTTCTAAGTGTCTCTTGAGTTGTATGAATCTCCTTCTTCACACCTAAGCAACTGCATATTAAACCCCCAAAACTTCCCAGGTTGCTGAGCTTACAAACTTACAAGTTACAAATTTAATTAATTAATTGCAATTAAAATTTTTCTACTGATAAGCACCTTCCTTTTCAATAATTTCTTAGTAGTATCAGTAAGGTCACTTAACACAACACCACTTAAGAAAATCTATTGCTGTTCGTCTTGCTGCTTTGTATTTCCTTGTAGCAATTGTGGGAAATTGTAGGAAAAAAACAACGTACTCTAAATTAAGAATTAGAGTCTAAATTAAGAATTAAAATACCTCTGCTCCCCCAATGCTACATGCTGCAAGAAGCATGGAAATCTGATATTAGGTTTCTAGCAGGAAAAGCATATTTGTGAAGACTTAACATGCAACTACTGTAGTTGCTGTGCTCAGCTCTGCAGAAAAAACCTGGCTGGTTTGCATTTACACCTAAGTTGCACGATGTTTAAGTTAGCAACTCGGGGTGAGGATCTGCCCTTGCAGACTGCCTATAGCAGCACTCTTTTTCTATAAGCTTTAATGTAAATCATGAAGGGAGAGAATAATGGCAGAAAAATGGTATATCTAAAGATCTGAGCACCAAATATATATTTTAATATATAAATGTATATATAACATAGTAGTGCAGGCAAGAGTATCTGTGTTGTCATGCAGGATGAGTTTATTACATGACAGAGGAGTGAGGAGGAAGAAATGGAGACCAAGTGCATCTTTACTCAACTAATTCTGTAAAATAATAGTGCCAACCACTTTAGTTTTAAGTAAAAGCTCTTGGAGACAGTATTTTCACAAGCTAAAGTTATTTTTGAGGTCCAGTGAAATCTGAATAAACTCAAATTCTAGCTTTATCAGCCACGTGCCTTATATCAGGAATACTCCTACCAGACCTGCAGAGCTTTGAACTTATTATCACACATGTGATAACAACAGTAAAACACATGTAAAAATACCCCTAGCATCAGCATCCCGACTTAACGTCAGTGAGTAAATGGGGAAACCACCAACAAAATGATGCCGTATCTCAAGAGACATGGGTTTGCATTTAATTTTACTCTTCAAACTCTGCCTAATAATTTCCCAATAGGGTCAAAATTACTATAAGGCAGCAGGTTCGATCCTGGAAGGCTCCTCAGGTGTTTTTTTTACCCTTTCTACACTGAATGCACCTGGTTTCCATTTCTTGGCGTGAGTGGTGTATCAGAGGGAAGGGCGGGTGGTGGAGCCTTACTGTACTTCTCCTCCTTGCATCTCTGCAGGATCTCTAAGCTCCTCTGATGAACTGGGTGATGGAGAAAGCTAAAACTATCCACACTTTTCAAAACCGCACATGGTACTGCATCATCATGCCCTTGGGAAGCAAAATAAAAACAAGAAAAAAAAATGGAGAGAAGAGAAAGATTATATAAGCAGAAATCAGGAGGGAGTAAAGAACAAGCCCGGAGGACGCAAGAGCTCGAGGGTCACGCGTTTTTCACGCTTGACACAATTTAACCTTGGTTTCCTCCTGACACGGTGCTGTGGCCCAGGAGCAATGGGCTGGACTGTGTGCCAACCCCACTTATAATCCTTATTAACCAGAGCATAATCGCTTCATAATCACTCTGAGATTATTTTGGCAAAAAAATAGATGATTAGATAAATCTTTACTTTTATTAACTGCTTTTTAAAATCCTTTCTGTGCCTCTGCCAGGCATTATCTGCAATTCTCTGCACAGATGCTCCTGGGCATGGCCACCTCGAATTCTCACCTTGCATCCCAGTACCAGGCTTTGCTCAGATATTGGCAATTAAAAGGAAAAATAGAATATTTGTATTAAACAAGGGTTCTGTATTCCTCAAGAGCAGAGGACACAGAGTCTGGAGTTAGGTAGGATGGGTTTGAGGTCAAGAGTTGGAAGAAACCATTGTTGCGTGGCCAAGAAGACTTATGGTGGCCCATCTCTGACCATAGGATGGAGAAGAGGTTACACAGGTGGCACTGTGCAAACAGGCAGCACCTCTCCATCATCGTTTAAGTGGCCAGGTCAAGGGATATGTCATACTCCCGTTGAGGCGTGATGAGGTCACCGAGGAGTTACCTTGTGTCAGCATGTACGGAAGCATTTCATACCAATGCACTGAATCATCAGAAAGGACCAATCTGAACTTTCCAGAGGAACACTGTCAAGGGGTCTCTTCCTCACATTAACACCGCTTCATGCTGCTCAGAGAGACCTCAAGGACCGATTTTTTGGTGCTGTCACCCTTATTTGGCAAATACAGCTTGGTTTTTTTTTTATTCTTTCGGGGGCGTTGGTTTTTTGGTGCCCAGCTTCAGGAATAAATCTGCCGAAGTCAATGGGATTGCTTTTGAGAAGGCGTTATCGTGTAGGTCAGCCCCAACGGGCACTAACCCAAGGAGCAACCCTTATTGGCCAAATGGAAATGCAGAGCCCATCAAGGGAGGGCACAGCCCCAGGACCATGAAACCTTTGTCAGAGCGAGGATTTAGGTTCATGTCCAGCAAAACCAAGATGAGAAAGCTGGGAGTGTCCATAGCCTGGTTTATACAAACAGCACCAGTTCTTCAGTCAAGTTTTCACTTACAAAGAATTAGGGTATTTTGTGTAATAAATTCATATCAATGATACAGCAAAAAAAAGTCAATCAGCCAAATTTCTTTGCTAAAAAGCTTGATAATGTTCCTTTAATCAAAGTTCATTAACAAATATAGTTCAAGCATGTAGTTCTTTTGGACTATCTCAATCCTTCCTGAAAAACTCAATAAAAACAATAATTAAAAATATCAAATTATTGAAAAAGTTCACCCTTCAGCTAATTGCATCTTGCCAGACCCTGGCATGTTGCATCCGAGGAGGGTTGGCAGCACTGTTAAGAGGTATCTCTTGCATAAAAATGAAAGGTACCCAACAAAATTCACTGTGACACTGCTTTGCTGCTCTTCACCTCCAGGTTAATGAGGACAATTGCGCAGTCACTGAAAGCTGCACTACAAGGATATTAGGAGCACAAGAAAAGGAGAGTCCCCAAAGCCAGGAGGAAAAAATGCTGATTATCCCTGCATAAGCATCCATAGCCCCGGTTGGCACTGCTAGCATGGAGAAGGCAACCAAAAGTATGATGCAAAAAGAAAGCAGAGCAAAATTTTGCAGAGCTGCTTAGACGTAAGCCAGAAATTTTTCATTAAAATCCCTGTTGGGTATTGCAAGCGTGACTTGGAGGGGCCTTCAGACAGGTAAAAGCAAGGGAGATCCAGCTGGGGTTTAGATAAAAGTGTGCAACGAGCCTTAAATAAATAAAAAAGCATGCTTCAGATACTTTCCTACTCATTAATTACACCTGCCTGACGGATGGTAGCAGCAGCAGATGGAACTTCAGAAACCAAGAAGGGGCAGCATGCCTTTTTAAAAATTATATACAAATATTAAGCGCGCATACTTGGATGAACATATGTGTGTGAAGTTATTCTCAGCTAATCTACCACGATTTTATCAAAAGCTCCACATCTGTGGGTGGTAAGGCATTCAGGTCAGGCTAATTAAAGCCAGCAAGGTTTGGCAAAAAAACCCAAATAAACCTAAAACACATGCTGTCTTTGGTTGTCTGCTTTTGTCTATTGAGATGGGGTAATTTTAGTGATTCTTTAATAATTCACAAATGCCTTCTGCCACAGGTGCAAAGCATCAGTTTGGGGCTTTCCTGTGTTATTTCAGGAAGCAGGAGGGAACAGCAGCATCCGGTAGTGGATGTGCTATGCTTCACCAGCCTGCCCCAATGTCCAGACACCAGCCAAGCCTTCGGCTCAGGTCCACCTCTTCTACAGCCATCCGCTTTGTGGTGTTTTGGCAAGACGAATGGGATTTTGGAGAAGGACAACTGAACGGGAGATGGGCATGAGGTCTCGCCAGCAAAAGCACGATGAAAACATTGCTACGGATCTCACCTTGTTAAGTACTACCACTACATGGGCAGAAGTCATGCTAGGAGATGATGGATACCTCTCCAAAGGGGGCAGAGTTAGCAGAACGTGAGTGGTCCCAGCTCCGCCAGTTTGTAGGGCAAACTTTCCCGATGGACAAGGTGTATCTCAATATGGGAATTAGATTTAGGTAAACTCCCATGAGTTCTGCCTATATAATGGTGACTTTCCTATGACTTTTTCCCAATTTAGGCTGAAGTTGCATATAGAAATTCAGGGTATAAATTATCTGAGGATTGTCAGGAAGTTTAAGACAAACCTTATCGAGCTTTTTGAGGGGTTTGTTTTTTTTTTTTCCTTCTATTTGACTCAAAAACAAAGGTTACAAAGCACAAAGCCATTTGAAAGTGGACCAAAAGACACCAGGTAGATAAAACAGCAGCAACGAGTGCCAAAAAAGGTTTAGAAACTCAGTCATTACTGTGTTAGTTTTGGTATGGAAAGACAAGGCGGTGCAAGAAGTGAGTCCCCCAGAATTGTCTGAAAACCTCCTGGACTCTATTTATACCTATATATTGAGATAGATAGATAGATAGATAGATAGATAGATATAAGCAAGTTAATGCCACAAAGTCAAGACTGAAAAGTGAAGAGCTAGCCAGTGGGGAGAGGAGCACGGCAGGCACGATCAATCACCAGAGACACAGAAAATGAAGCAGGGCTTGAAATTAGCTCTTACTTCCTGAGAGAAACTGAACATATTTTTTATCTCCTTGACCAGCTCACTTCAGTTCAGCCTGGGTTTTATGCAAGAGGAAGAGGCGATGCTAGGGAAATGCAAATACAGACTTCCGAAGCCAGCTCTTTTGAGTGACGTTTCTCCCAATGCCAAATGTCTTTGCCATCTACCCCTCAGCATTTCGAAACGCCACTGTCTGTAGATGCTGTCTTGATGTGCCAGACAGACCCAGGTTCATGAGAAACATCTTTTCTCTTACACTGCATCTGAGCAGTTCAAGAGGAAGAACCTCAAGAGCTGAAAGCTGATTTTTGCCTCCTGCGCTTCTTGGGATGCTATTATTCACCCCAAACAAGAAAATTATTCTTTCCACTTGTACAGTTTCCATATCTACAATCCTCATCCCAAGTTCCTTGGCTCTTCTTGATGCACACCTCTCTGACTAAAAAAAAAAAAAAATTCATGGGGTGGCTCTGTGCTTAATTTTAACTCAGCTGACATTTTCCCTGCTGAGGCTCTAATTTCATCATGAATTTCAAGCCTTCTTGTGCCCAGAAATTAATAGTAATAGCTTGTACCCGTCTTTCCGAAACTGCTTTATGCAGAGGAATGATCTAAAAGCACAGCCAGGTATTGCCTGCCACAGCATGATGATGCACCATTACTTTCCTTTAATTTAATGCCCCCGTGTTTGGCATGAGGTGGTTCTGGATGACTGTAAAGCAATGAATTTTGCTAGACAACAGACATGCTCTCTTGCAGCTTAAAGGGTGAACAGCTTGAAAAATTAGAGAGAAGAATTATTGCCTTTTTTTTTCCAGATGTAACTAACAGTTCAAAAATTCCTAGCAAAAATATTTTGCCTTATTTGCTGAATAATTTTATGATTGTTTGAATCATTCAGGTTTTCCTATGCATGCATCCTACAAAAAGGAAAAGTTAAAGCAGAAGTAAAGTGAAAATCTTTTCTTACGATGTGTTAAAATCCAAACATACCTTCAAATGTACCTGTTGCATAGCAAAAATCTACACACTATTTTAATGAGTTTTTTAATAGATTAATAGCTCCTCATAAGTCAGGCTCCTTAAAATACTGTAGTAATGTATAAGACCTAAATTGCTGGTGAAAAATAGGCACTAGGATCAGGAGATCAGCACACGTACCAGTTTTCTTCTCCACATATCGTTTTCCAGCCTCCCTAAAAGCAACCACTGCCCTGAAAAATGCCCGCAGGACTGCCCAGCGGAAGACAGCCACCGGGTCGATGCCGATCATCCCACAGATAAAGGCATTTTTACTGCTTCGCAGAAGTGCTACAATGTCTGGGCGCATATGATCTGTGTTTTTCTCACGGAAATCCTAGGGAAGGAGAAAAAAGAGGGGGAGAAAAGAGGAAAATAAACACTAACTACAAGATATGCCAGGTGAGATCTGCCAGGCTATCTCTGGGACAGCACAACTATTGAATCCTGCTTCTATCTTTCTTTTCTGCCCCCATATTAGATGCCTCTTTATGTCCAGAAAATAAATGTTTTATCCCAAAGCACTGCTCTCTGAAGCATCTCAAAGCTGATGCTCAAGTTTGTCACATGCATTTATTGTATCAGAAACACAGCTACAGATTTGCAGTCATAAATCCTGAGGCTGTTTCTCATATAGGCTCAGCTGCCCACCAGAATTGCTTCTGCTAATAATTGGCATGAATACAAATAGGGTTAACTTTGAAATCATTTGCAAGGGATTTTAAAAACTACCTGCAGCAGTGAGATGCTGAGACCTATGCTCATGTAACCTGTATTCAAAAATGGCTAATGATGAAAAAAAATAGGGTTTTCTACACCAACCAAGCCCAGAAAGGCTACCAAATACCCAACTTCAACCCATTGTTGGGACACAGCATTAACCTCAGTGCATGTCCCTAATTCTTCCCCAAAACGCCAACATGTGGAGCTTGCAACATGGAGGAGAACAGGAAGACACAATCCCCACCACCTTCTCATTTCAGTCAAGCTTTTCACCAAACACTTCTCTCCTGACCCTCATGTCTCTTCTCTAGCCAAGTCCTCTTCCAAACATCTCTGTGGAGCCTTTTGGGCTCTCCTTCCGCATCACAGCTAGATGATTTAAATGAAAACAACTGCCGGGGAACAGCTGGGTGACAGACCTTCACTCCATACTTCACTTTGCCCGCATAGTGTTTGATGATGAAAGCTGGCTCCATGACTGCTGGAAATTCAATGTAGGAGTTCCCTTCATGTTGACGCTTAAACTTGTCCAGCAGCGTCTGGTTTGTGGCTTGAGGAAAACTGAGTGGAAAGAATTAAAAAGAAGATAGCTGTAAACCCAATGAAAAAGCTTTTACACTTCTTTCTTGACCATAAATAGGAAAATAGAGATATTCTGACCTTCCTCTTCTGTGCCTGCAGATACTAAACAAACACTATTTTGTGTGCTCTCATGTGGTTATATGCGAATACAAGGTACATCTGGTGTCTGAAGAACTCTTAACTGATTTAGTAATGGTCTGAAATCAGTTACAAAAGCACAAATAGGTGTATTTTTATTGTGGTATACTGCATTGTATGTCCATTGCATGGAAATTATTCAGGGTAGCTGCATTTACCTGAAACCCCAAGTTTCTGTTGTTGGTTTTGAGGCTTAGACTGCTCCTATATCTATGGGGTATTCACACATTTAGGAAATATTGAGCTGTTTCGCCTACAAATCTCACTTCAACTTCAGAAGTTACTTGACTGATCCTGGCATAGGAGAGAGGAAGAAAAAGGACAGAGAGCTTGAGTAGAGCCTCTTGGTAAGAGCAAGCCAATCCTCCATCCTCAAACTTCATGTAAATCTGCAACTTGGGGGTATATTTCACAATTTTACCTAAGTTAAGCTGTTTTAGCCTGGTACAGTATCACTGGGACAGCATCACTGCTGTTTGTCTGGTCAATGAGACATGAAACGGAGGAGAAACCTGCAAGCAAATGGTGGGAGGAGAGCTCAAGCCACATGGATCCGAGGCGACGCCAGCAAATCCACCTGGCCTTTCCCTGCCCTTCACACAGAGAAAACTGGCATGTGCGTCCAACAGGAGATCCCTTATGCTCAGAAGTTTCCACCCAAAGGCAGGCCCAGAAGCCACACGCTAATCTGATAACTTCTACTGAGACAAGCTGGATGGATATAACCAAGGATGCAAATCTGAGCTGCATCCTTGATGCCCATGAAACCCTATGGAAGCACACCCCGTATGTACAAGCGCCCCCAGTTCACTCTGGCTTAATTTTTAAAAGTAAATTGATAAATCCACCTTATATCTCAGTAACAGCATCCACACAACTTGCTTTAACACATGCAGTGGGATTCTTCCTGCACTCAGCTCAACTGCAAGCATCTTCACATCATTATACCATGAGAGACAGGGAGAGAAACGAGGAGAGAAACAAAGGAAACCTTTGCCATTCCCTTTAATGGAAGAAATTCTTGAAACAGAATTTTAATTATCATTTGTTAAGGCTTCTTGCACAGATTGCTGATTCTCCAACTGTTTGTGTTACCACCTCAGAAACAGGACTAGAGATCTAAGATAAATCAGCCCAGCAAGCTCTTAGCATTTTTCTGGGAAGAATCACAAGAGGTAAAACTTAAGGATACACTTTTTAAGTGAAAAACAAATACCATTAGCAAAACCAACAGTTTCCTACTCACTTGCTTTCCTCATCCAGCAGATGGAGCAGGCCCGTCGGCTTCTTACTGATCAGGTTGATGCAGCCAGAGTTGTCTATGTAGTCGATGTTGTGCCAGCTAATTCCTTCTGCTCTATATTCCTCCTAAAAAAACCCCACAGATATTATAACAATACTGGGTGCAAGGAAAAAAAAAAAGTGGGATTCCAAGGGTTTCATGGAAACTGATGCATCATTTACCAAAATGAACATATCTTCTGCTAATATGCTACCAATATTTTTTTTGATGCAAAAGAAAATGATAAAGAACCACTTGAACAACCTAAACCACAGGGAACTGCACAGCATTTTACAGTCTCAGGTGCACCAGACTTTTGCTCAGACGTAGGTTAGCTATATGGCAGACCATACCTACCCAAGGATGCACAGTGTGCTACATACCATTGCTTCCCATTTTCCTTTTCCCAGCTTGCTGTTAAAGTGTTATACAATGTATTTGCATCAACTGATATTTAGTATTAGTATTTAGTTGCTAGAAGAAAATGGTGGTACAATATATTCATTTAATTACACAGAAAAAGCAATATAACTCCCTTTCCTGCTTTACTGGGCTCTACTGTCCTATATCTCACGATACTAACGACTGGTACTATAAGGGCTAACAAAGAGACCTCCAGCTAGCAGAAATCACCACTCCAAGACAGCAGAGCTATGACCCTTTACAGTAGAAGTAAGGATCTGTCCCCAAATTCATGCTGAGGAAAAAAAAGCTATTTATTTTCCACCAAAATAACTCCAACCCTTGCTCTTTTATAAAGGTTATCTCCTCCGAGATAGATTTTCAACTGGATTACTTTGAGAAGTCTTCTGCAGGAATTACTTTAGGGCATCGGGAAGAAAGTAATTTAAAAATCATAATTTTTATCGTATGCTTTTAAGACTTGCGACTCACTCTCGTAGCAGCGATATCAGGAGAGCATCTTACTCCACATGTTGGAAAAAGTCCTACCAATGCAAGCTGTGTTTTTATTTCTCTATCATAAGACATTTTGATGGCAGAATTGAAGAAAAAATCCTCAAAATTGCACTAATGTGATGCACCTTTATAACAACCCAATTCATTTTATTGCTGCTTCTGCTTTTATTTTTAATATGAGCAAAAAACTTTAAAAAAAGTATGTTCTTCCAACTCTCCAATGTATACTCATCCAAAACTAACATGAACTCGGCATATATTATTTTTAGAATTAAAGAGCCTGAAGCACTTTGAGACATCTCGCAAGGAAGTTTTTGCTAAAAACCTACAGGGTCCTGAATTCAGTATTTGAGACATCATACACCTTTACACCAACGATACATATTCTGTGCATATTTGTGCAGGCGTAGGAGGAGTTTATAACAGCCCTAAAGCCTTTCGGGTTCAAATATAATACATCCTGTTGGAAAAAAGAAATCCTGAAAATAAGGAACAACTCCGCATTACGAATTTTATTTTTTCATTTTTTTCTTTTTCTTTGGTTCCTGCAGAGCAGCCAGGACACAGCAGGCAGGCAGAATAACATTCACAAGTCCCTGTTAAACTATAGGCATTTAAAAATCATATATTTGACTAAGACTTATTGCATTTCCAGTGTAAGTCAGGAAAAAAGCTTCTATACAGCAATCCAGCCAACTGTAGAAGACCACATACTTCTTGAGCAAGCGTGAGCTTCTCCTGAGTGATTTAAAAGAGAGAGGGTGATGCGTGCAGCGGTAATGGGAGTCAGCATCGTTTATCAACCGCCTGCTTCTGACAGCCACTTAATCGGATGCAGGGTCCATTAGTCCCAGCTTCGCCCACTCAGGACTAGTCCTGAGCACCCGGAGAGCAATAAACCTTGCCATGATGATGAAAGAGGAGCCTTGTTATGGTGGTGATGGGTGGCTGGTGCATGTTACTTGGTTTACCTATTTATATCGTGACTTTTTTGAACTACTTATATGGTGGCTTTACACATATATTTTTTTCCCCCAAAAAACCCCAATTATCTAGAGTTTTAAGTTTGCACACATCTAAACCAGGCACACACCATCACTCTGCTCTAGAAGCTCTCTAGACATCCATAGCTCCACACGGGATGTTAGGCAGCTGCACAGTGAATGTTGCTGTAAAACTCTTATGACCACACTAAAAATTTCTACTACTCCCAAGACTGGTGTAAAATAACTAATGAGCAATGCCAGCTGTTGTTTTTTTTAAATATTCTCCAGTAAATGACCATAAAAGACCACTGAGTTCAAGGTCTCTTCTTCTTTAGGCTCATATTCAGCTCTGCAACAGACGGTGCATGACCTGAGGTTGGTCATCATGTACCTCCTGGCCTCGGTTTCTTCAGCTGCAGGATTTTGGCTAATTTTCCCTCCTCTGCTCTTCTTTCTCCTCCAGGCTGGGTCAGAAACACTCACCCCCAGGCTGGGCAGTTGTTCTCCACATCTGCCCATCCATTGCTCCCTCCCTTCCATCCCTAGTGCAACCTCTGGCTGCATTGGCCAAATATGAAGAGGGATTGAAGTCCTCAATAACATTTTCCATAATAACTTGGACATATGCTCTCATTTCAGGACCGACGCGTATGCAGCAGCAGGAACCATGCCAGAGCAATTGCTCCAAAGCATAAGTGGAAAATAAATTCCCCTTATTTCTTTTTTCCTAGTATTTTTCCAGTTACTGGTTTGGTTGCCTTCAGAATCACAGCCCAGGAAAAACAACTATGGCTTTGTGATTGACTGATATAATTCCTTGGGTGTTTGCTGGTCTGCAGAACACTGTGCAAATTGTCCACATAAAGGCAGAAGCTTTAGGGTAAAATCACTGCTGTCCATATGTATACATTAAACTTACTCAATTAAGTTTCAGTTATTAATCTTCTATATGATTTGTACATGATTTCTATATTCATCTTCTAATGACCATCATCTTGCAGAATTCAGGAGATAGCCTTAAAAACTACCTCCAAAATATTCCTTCACTTCTGAGTATGACAATAAAGCCTCTGCCATCCTTTGATGGATGCAGGGTCCTTGCAGAGCACTTGAATATTAAGAAATTAGATCCAAATGACATACGGTCAAGACAATACGAAACACTTAAAGCCCATTCAAACAAAAAACCCTCAAACTGGAGGTTAATTAAAAAATCAGCTTAAATTTATACTTTGATTTAAAACTAAGTTATGTTCATGGGCAAATTCAAATGTCCTATTTCTAGAAGACCACCTTTATGTCAAGAACTAAACCACTGACATTACCACTATCTGAAAAAGTTTCTAGGGCAGTAAGGTCCATAGAGTCCTATTTTTTAGCATCCTTACTCCCAATAATGTACGGATTTACTCCTCCCATTCCTGGATAGCTGAAACCTGGTCTGCTGGAAGGTACAGTGATGCAAGTTTGCTGGAGAGAAGAGCACTGAGCTTCCAAACTTGGCAAAAGGAATTGAGCAAAGAACAAAAAAAAGACATTCAGGTTTCTTTAGAGTCCAGCAGCTCCATATTTTCATTTAATTATTGGGTGAGATGCAACTGATTGCTCTCCAAGGGACCTGTATAGCCACCACAAATAGGTGAATGCTTCCCAGTTGTGCATTTAGAAGCAATTCTGCTGCCCCAACCATGATGACGTTGGCAGGATGTCAATGTTGGCACTGCACATCAATGAAGGGACTCATCCTGCCAGCGTGAGTGCAATCACTTCTCAAATGCCGTCACCCAAATCAGAACAGGGTTGCATGGCCATAGCTGCATTGGCGTGCTCGCTGCAGCAGCCAGGTCAAAAAAATTGTGAAATGTGGATTTGGCCTCTCTGACTCAGTTTAAGCTCAGGAGAGAAGAGTGTTAGTGACTTCATCTCGCCTCTCTTCAGGGGGACAAAAACCCCAACATATATATGTCCTTCATCATTGCATTCAATATTTAGAAAGATGTTGCTAAGCAGGGAGGTGGCTCATAAGAATAGGCAGTATTTATCTGAGTTTTTCTTCTTTGCAAGGGATGGTTTTTTTAGAGCTTAAAATGCTCAGACCTAAATGCTACAACATGAAACACAATTTGCGATGTTCAAAGATAAAAAAAAGACCCTAAAGACCACAAAAAGGACCATAAAATGTGGGTCCAGACTTTGAAATGCTTATACTCAGAATATGAGCATAAATCTTTACTGAATATCACACAACATTACCCAAGATATATTGGTGTGTAAGATATGGGTACCAAATAAACAGAACATGGCAAAATTTCCAACATTTTGATATATGAAAATTAAAGGAACTCTAGGAAAGAGAAAGCTAAGTACTATTAACGAGAAATCCTGCCTGCCTACAACCAACCCAGAGTACAAACACTGCTTATACCACACAGAATAATGAATTTAAGATTAAAATACACATGCTGAGCATCAGGAAAGCCTTCCCCACTGGAAACCCTACTGCTACAAACAGAAAACATCTGTAATTTTATAGTTCAATGTATAGAGAAACAAGTCCCATTATCTTTACAGGAGCGTTGGATCAGTTCTCTTATCAGGACTTTATTTCAATGCTAAGCCATGCAGAAACATGCTCTAATTCACAGCAGAATTAAAGGTTTATATATCCTGAGTGGGAGAAAATACCCATGAGCCCAACAGCATCTTGGAGGTGCTAGAAAACATCTCTACACATCCACACATGCTCTGTTATGAATTACTCCATATCTAGCCACGGTCAACAGTAAGTAAAACCAAAATCTAAAAGGCATAATTAGAGGAGAAAGTATTAAATATGATTTTGAAGCTCACACTTAACTAGAGTATCGTGCTCACTGGGGTTACTGCTCCTCAAAATCGTATAGTAAAATTAAGAGATGGTTGGAGGGAGTGATCTGGAGCTTGAAAAACTTAAGGGGAGCACAGAAACCCAGAGAAGAAATGAAGCAGGAGAGACTTGATAAAAATACAAAATAAAAAACATAGTCATTTTCCCATCCATCTTAAAGCACAAAACCAAGGGATTAGGAAATACAAATCAAAAGGCAGTGAAAAAATCAGGCTCAAATATAAAGGCGTGGTTTTTTCCACGATGTATGGCATTTGTTGCCCTATCACAGGATATCAAAGGTCAAAAATGTGTCATGATCTAAAGAGGTCTGGAGGATGTTGGGCAACCATCCACACAGCCTGCAAGCCAAGAGCCATGAAAATATCTCAGCACGTCAGTGCCCAGGAGGCAGATGTCTTATACCGTAGGGTTATTGCCATTAGTCACAGTGAAAATTGAGAAGCAGCCCCAAAAAATAACATTTTAAACCCAGACAGGGATGATGCTCTTTCCTCTTTCCTGGGGATAAGGCAAGGCTGAAGGTAAAAAGAAGGGTAAAATGTAGCATGCAGTGCTGTTTTGGCTTTTATCAAGTCCAACTAGAAAATTAAATCCCATTAAGAAGGAAATGTAAAACAAAATTATTAATTATTTTCATGGAACCGCTTGCTAGGGAAATATAGCATTTTCTGTTTCCTGAAAGCATGGCAATCCCGCTTCAGAAACGCTCGAGTAAATCACAAAAGCAAAGGAAAATCCCATCAGCTCATTCACCTCCTCCCAGACAAAGCTAGATAATCCCCAGGAGTTTATCTGCCCAAGCCTTTCATTACCACGGCATAGGAAAACCTTGTTAACGCAACCAAAATTCCCAAAATAGAGTGGAAAATCAACTGAAAAATCCCCTTTTCCAGCACAGGGCCTTGTGGGAACACTTTCCATTGTGTTCCTATTGTAAAACCTTGCATAATCCAGATCCAAACACTCTGATACAATCAATAGGCAGATACTTTTGGATGTCTAAATATATATATTTTGCCTGAAAATTCACAACTAAACAGAAGGGTGTGAAATTCCTCTTTTCTTGGCTCCAACACCATCTGCTTCAGCTTCAGGCAGTGTTTGCAAAGTGAGAAAACTAGGAATGAAACCCTCTTCCACATCTCTCTCCATTCCTAGCTGATTTCCCCAGCTTAAAATGATCTCAAAATATTCTTAAAAAAATATTAGAAGTCAATTTGACACCCATAAAAATATAAACCTTTGCAAATACAAGCTTGGAGCCGCTAAACCCAAGCATGTAAATTGTTTCTCTGTTGATTGCTTACCCAGCAACAAGGTGCCAGCAACCCTGCAGATGCTGATGGACAAGAAAATATGAATAACATCTCAAAAAGCTCAGTTCAAAAAGCAGAAGCAAAGCCATATTTTGCAAACTATACTGAGAACCTTCCAGGAAAGAACATAACATTTAATGTTTTAAAAATTACATTAAAATAGGTCATTGTTATATGATAAACTAAAGGAGCTAGACCTTGTAAAAGCTCTTTTCTGGATAAGTCCGTACACGTATGTATCCTAAAATCCATCTTGGGAAACTTGGGAAACCTTTTCTAAGGCTGGAAATGGCAGCAAGGCGCGTGGGGAAATCTCTCCATCCAAGAGAGATCCACGCAGGATCTGTCCATCCAGGAATTAATCCTTCCCATGAAGGATTAATTGCTCGTTCAGCAAATGCAGGCAGACATCGCGAGCCAGCCCCAACTGAATCATCCCAGCATAATTTGATAATTAAAATGAACTTGATATGACAAATCCTCTAGATGGGAAAACCTCATTATTAGTGAGTTCCCGAATGAACAAGACCAATTTCTGGTTTGGTGCTGGCGCTTATGTGCTGCAGACAACGCGGATGCCTTGAGTTCCCAACATCCCTCCAGAAGAGGATGCCAAGGCTGATGATGCCGAGGCTTTCATCTATGAGCAAGAATTTTTATGTTTGTTCGCAATTTAAGTAGAAGAGGAATTTATATACATAGCTGTATATATATATATGTAAAAAATATATTTAAAAACATTTTTAAAATCTATATATAAATATATAGATATATTATCTGTTTTTTTTAACAATGCACCCACAGACAGAGTATATATAAATACATATCTGCATGCTCTATAGATATACAATCTATAAACAGGTTTATAAGCCGCTCTATTTTAATCACAATGTCTGGCAATGCAGGGGTTCTGATAAACAGCCTTCCCCTGCATTTCTTCTGCCCCCCATTTTAAGTTGCAAACCACTTACAGCATGTTGGCAGCCAGCTTTGAAGCAAAGGTGCTCCTTGAGATGGAATTCTCCTTCGAGGTGACCATTTCAATAGCCCCTCAGCAAATGACAAGTGAATTTGGCTTTATTTTGAGGCTGATCCTTCACCCGCTGACAACCTCGTGTCTGCTTTATGTACACAGCCTGGGATTTTTATTTATTGTAATTTGGACTGTCCATTATTAGAGAAAGTGATTTAAAATAGTAGGTTCAGCCCAGGGTTTTATGCAGGTGGCCATACTTGCTACACCAGCTCTGCTGCATCCATTCCAAGCTCAAATCAGCTCCCTACGCTTCAGTGGAAACAGCACGTTTCAGTCATAAATTATATTTTGCTCTCAAAAAGGGGAAAATTGGTTTTGCATGATTCAACTGGCAAAACACAGCTTCCTGCCATCCTGTTCGCTCTCTTTGCGGGAGCATCCTTCTTCCCAACCTGCTCTTACAACAGCCAGGAGAAGCATGAGACTAAAGATGCTGCATGATCTGCTGGCAGATTAATTTCTTTAACTTCTTGCTATCTGAATGAAAGAAGAAAAGATATATATATATATATTAATGCAGTTCTTGCAAGATGTATCAGGCTTAGGAAATGTGAAGGAGACCTCCACAGTGGTCACGGTCAGCACCAGCCTGGTCCTCCAGGCTGAACATCATCTTCCCCTTCCAGTCCACACTCCAAAGTTGTGTCAATAAATACACTTGCTCCCGATTCCTCTCTCATTCATTCATGCTTACAGTAGGCTCACAGTACTTCCTATTACATATATACACATATATATAAAGTCACCTTATGCTGCCCCCATAAAATCTTGTTACCATGCCAAACCAACTGTCCAGGCAGGAATTTCGTAACAAGTGGAAGAGCCATGGTCAGGATGGACCATGCCATTCTGCCTCAATATGACATTTTTTTGGATGGGTTGAAGTATTTTAGAAGCTTTTAGAGGTTTCTCACTCATCTTCCTGCTTAAGAAGAAGGGAGCTTACATTGCACAATGCTGTCCTATGAAAGTCCACCAACATGAATTGAGATCTTTTATTTTTAAAGACAAGCTGTTGCTTAAAGTATTGTTAGTGCTTTTTTTGCTGAAATAACCAAAGATTTCATTATGTCGTTGCCTAATTTAGCTCAAAGGTATAGGGAATGTGCAAGAATTTCCCCGTGACTGTAGTGCTGGACTATGGCCCAGGGCTTGGCCCTAAGAGACCAGTATAGAAGCATCCTAGATCACACCTAGTGCTCTCCTAAGCAGGGTGTGCATTGTGGTGTGAGAAGAAAAAACTTTTTGTACCGTTAATAAATAAAAATTGGTGTTTATGTCATCTTCACCTCATCCTTTTTTAATTTCTATTTTTTGGGGTTGGAGCTTCATAACATATGTAATATTAGTATGTGCACAAAATTTGAAAATAAATAAATATACATATATTGGATTGCACCTCAGGAGCAGGTCCCAGAGGAAAGGCCAGCTTGGCGTTCCCAGGACAAACCTGACCCCAAGGTGCCGGGCTCTGGCTGAGTTAGGGGGATGGGACTGTCCCCTGGCACAGTCCATACCCACATATATTTAGCCAATATATTTCAATAGAAACCACGATCAGCAGAAAACATCATCTAAAAAAAATCAAGGAACCAGTTCAGAGAAGAGAAAAAAAGGGCCATACCCACATATATTTAGCCAATATATTTCAATAGAAACCACGATCAGCAGAAAACATCATCTAAAAAAAATCAAGGAACCAGTTCAGAGAAGAGAAAAAAAGGGCTCAAGAGATGATGGTGACTTGGGAGAGGGATAATGGCACCTGGAGCAAGGCATCTGCAACTTGGAGAGCTCCAGCAAGGAGGAAGAGGGGATTTGAAGTGGGGGAACCGAGGCAGTTTGGGGAGTACACAGCACTGCTGCAAGCAGAGCCCGAGGATGTGCTCGGATGTCATAGGATGCTGTACGGGATGCCTGGTGACGTTCCCCTTAGCCTGCCCAGCTCACAAAAAACATTAGTGAAGACCAAGACATGGGGGTAGCACTGAGATAATCTCTTTATCGATATAACCTTTGCTTTTGCTCACTACAAGACACTTAATTTCTAAAGCAGCCCACGTTCCTAAGTCACTATTGTATGATTGTCCCATCCAGATGACTAGCAGAAGGGACTGTGACCATCACAAGTGACCATGACCACCACACCCTCACACTCCTCCTCCTCCTCCCCAACAGTCACGTTTCCAACACACGCAGGAACTCGAAACCCTCTTCAGATCATCTGCAGCACAAACCACCTCCAACCCTGTACTTCGTTACAGAAAGGACTGTATCAAACCCGCTGACCAAAAGCCACGCGCAGTTGAAGTGATGACAACCACATGTTGAGCCTGCCTGTTCATCTCACCAGCTTCTTGCCCAAATAATTTTTCTTTAGCACAACTGTTTAATTTAAAAAAAAAAAAAAAAAAAAAAGCTTGGACCTTCTGTTGTCCATCTCCCAAATCAATTCTTTTCTCTGTCTTATTGTCCTGGGCAAAATATGAGCTTGAACCTTAAAATTACCCAACTTGCAAACAGGAGCTCTCAGTGCATTTATCTCAAGAGCGTTATGCTGTCAACCACAATTATGATATTTTCACAAAAGCTGGGCTTCACAGATACAGTACTTGTCTGCACTGGGCTTAAATGAAAGGTCAAACAAATTTAAAAAAAAAACCAAAGCAACCCAAACCTGTTTCTTTTGGATACCTAATTCTAACATAGAAAAGATGCAGAAAACCACCGAGTCTTTTGCACCAGTACGTCACACCAGTAAAGCTTTCTAGAGTATTTTCTAATGATATTTGAAGCATGTTTTCTAACCTAGGATGCTGCTACACAGTTTTAAGAATACTACTTCTGGGGGGTTTATATATTATATATTTATTTATTATATATGGCAGGGGCGTTGGAACTAGATGATCTTTACAGTCCCTTCCAACTCAAACTATTCTATGACATTACAGTATATACACATAATATAATACATTATGATATTGTATTATATTATATATTATATATATTATGAACATTCATCATCTGGAGAAACCCAGGAACAAGGGGGTAGCAAACAAAGCCCCCCGGACCCAGCCTTGGCCATGCAGCACCCCAAGAGGGGAAGGAACCAAATCAATGCTTTGGGGGACTGATGATGACCAGAGTCATGTTTTATTTCAATCCTCTAGTTTGAAATCCTCCTCTCCTAAAGATAATGTTTAAACAACTCTAAGCATCCTTCTTTTTTTTTTTTAATATGAGTTACGTACTCTAAGCACCCTTCCCCTACCCCCAAATGTGAGTTACATACAATGGCATATTGCCAAATAATAAATCAATAACTTGTGCAGCTTGTTATTTCTCCATGTGTCATATACCACACAGCTGACAGCAGCATTTTTCGGACGGCATCTGCTCTCCCATCTCCAGTGAAAACAGAAATTTGAACCGAGCCTCCCAGTCCTCAATGGTTGACTTCTGATGGTTGGCTTTTGTCTTCAGAGGCAATAAAGAGGCGTTCATGCCCAACCAGAGTGATGACATACAAAAAAAAAAACCTTACTGGAAGAAAGGGAAAAAGTGCTCCAAGCAGTAGGAGAAAGACCCTTTTACATAATTTAGTTTAAATTTATTTAGTTTAAATTTTCATATTTTATTTTCTCTAAACAACCTGGAAGGCTGATGAGAAACAGAGCAGCATGGCCTGAGAAACCCTGCACATCCAAGGTGCTTTAAAATATCACAGGCATCGCAGCCATTTCACAGACTGAATAAACCACCTATCACCATGTCCTGTGACAAAATCAATGCTTTTTTTAATTAAAACACTCCCACTGAGATGAACAAATTGTTATAATGTTCATTATTTAGTCCAGACTGTCATATTTCTCCACTTATTACACAGGACCAATAAAACCTATAGACCTCCCTAAATATTTACGGAGCTTTACATGGCTGAGCAAACATTTCATAGGATGCGTTATCTTTATGAAATTAAGATTTTCTATCTGAACAGGCTGAGGTTTGCTGGCTGGGACATCAAGGTCACCAGGGACCATGCTAGAAAATAGACTCTGTTCCACACCTGAGCTCATGCCAGTTGATTGCACTCCAAGTAATATTTTTTTTTTTCAGTCTCAACCTCAGTTATTCATCAGTTTTTAAAAAAACAAGAAAATGATGTCCTCAAAATTGAGGTTTGGTGGGTAAACAAAAGGTAGAAAATGGGCTAGAAAAGAACTTAAACAGCAACGCCTATGGGATGGAAAGCTACAGGATGACTTTTCAACCTTTTCAAAGCATCAGCTGAAACAGGGAAATGTGGGTGGGGTGGGCGTAACTGAAAAGCCAAGTGTCAGATGAGCCTAAGCAGAGATGGGGAAAGATCAGTGAGGTAAAAGATGACAAAGTTTGGAGAGTGGGGTACATAAGGAAATAAAAACTTCTGTCCCCAGCCCTCAAACTGCCAAGGATCTGGAAACTCGGAGGAAACTCATATCATGGGTGCTATGTTACTGGTGACCTCCAAACTACATCTTCATACACAGCAATTATTTTGTGCAATGCCCTAAAATGAGAAGAAAAAAAAAAAAAAAGGCAAGTTGCAATGCAAAAATGCTATTTTCCTCTCCCAGAAGCACCTGGGTGTTATCTGAGCGTCATGGCAGTTCTGGGCTTATCTGCTCTGCAAAGGAGGCCACAGGGACAGAGCAGCGGCCAAGGAACAGAAAACCACCACTGAGGTGTGATGCTCTGATAGCACCTAACAAGTCCAAGAGCTGTGGGGACATCTCACCTTAAGTCGCCAGCCCAAGGGAGGGATGAGACCATGCTGTCTGGAAGAGCTAAACACGTCTGCACTTTGAGGGGAGCCTGGTGAAGGACACTCCATCCTCCTGCTGCCCAGAGCAAGCACCACATCAGGCAGCAATTGCAGCCACCAGCGACAGCCCATCATCCAACCTCCACCCCATAAACCTGTGAGGTACATGAGGAGGAGAAAACCACCCTTGCTAGATGATGGGTCAAAGGCTGCATTTAAGTTACAATTCCTGCAACAGCAATCTTTCTAGATTAAGAAGTAGATTGTTATCAGTCCACATCCAAGAGTTTGCCTATACAGATACACCAGCGTTTGTGAGCCTGGACTTTACCCCCTGGTTAAGGTTTGTCTTTCTTGTGCAGTTCTGTCATCTGCTAAAGTATATTCCCATGCATCATGAATCATCACTAAATCTTCCTTAGCAATCCAGAATAGTTGGTTTAAAAAGAAAGTGGTAAAGAAACAGCAATAACTGTCTTTCTCCAAGGCAGAACTCTAACATTTACCAATTTTTGCCTTCTCCTCCTATCTTACTATAAACAGGGGCAGAGGTGCATTATCCTAATTCTCATGGCTGGCTCAAAGGGAGGAGGTTGCTATTGCAAAGACCTTTGCAGACTCTCGGTACACAGCACAACAGCAGCTGCATTTATAAGAGGTATCAGGCTGAAGCCAGACTGCCTGAGGATGACTCGGCTGGTTGTTTGCAAACTGCTGGAAATAGCGTTGTCTTCAGACAGAAGGTTTAAAAAAGGATTTGTAAGGCGCATTGTATTAGATTTCACCAAGAAAAAAAAAAGAAAATAAAGGTTAAAATAATCCCATGCTCTTGTCAGATGACTTTGTGGTAGGTATTTTGGTTTCCATAACATCAGCAGTATGCCACAGCAACAATTACATCATGGCTAAAGACCGTTCTTGCACACAAATTCTATTACAATTTTAAGAAAAATCCTCAGCGAATAATTAAATTTGTCATTTCTTTTAGCAGAAGGGTCCAAATATCTCAGCAATCTGTCTTCAGCCTCCTGCAAGCTTTGAAGATACATGAAGCCTATCTCTGGATGCAGAGGAAGACCCCTCCACTTCAGCTACCCATTACCAATAACCCCACTTGTTTTTTAGCCATCAAGACATCAAATAAAGCCACAAATATCTCTGATAAATTCACAATTCAAAGTAATATAACTATTTTGCCATCTTGAAACACAATATTAACTACCTAGTCTTCATCTGTAGATTGGTAACTACCACTAAAAAGCAGGTTAATCTTTGAGCCAACTAGGAAGGAAGGATATTCTGAAGACCCAAGATCTGAGTATATATCATCGGTTTTCTTTCCACTCCTCCACATGAAGGACGTAACTCCAAGAAGAGGAAAAGTAAACGATTAAACCATGCAAATAATTCACCCAAGAATTAGCACTCATACAGCTGTACAGCTTATTTATATTTACAGAAAGCAAACTATGTAGAGATGACTCTATTTTCCACCAACAGAGCTTGCAGTGCTCCAGCCTTAGACAGATGACATGCTCCAGCATTAAGAACTGGAACGAGCCCTTTGCAATCAGATGCCTCTGCAACTGCTCCTCTCATCCATACAGCAAACACTGACTTTAATGACTTCATGTACTTGACAGATTTATAAGAGAAAGCTAATTAGGTCACTGGTTATAAGCCGGTCCAAGGAGAATTACAGATTGGTGCAATCAGGAGCTCTGCATATACCCCGGGCTTGGGGAGGAGCACTGTCCTGCTAAGAAATCCCAGCCCAAGCATGGAAATTCCCTTATGGATGACAGCATCTCAGCTCACTCCTGCAAAGCCGGCAGAGGCTGCTGAAACCTAAGTGCCCTGAAATCCCACCTCACTGAGGTATCATCTCTCTCCAGCTTTCAGGAAGGGGCCTCCTGCCCCAAAGTCTCTTCTAGAAAGTGTTTCAGTTACCTTTATAGAAAAAAATAGCTATACTGGCTTTGCAATAGTCTTTTAGTTTGCCTTTTTATGGTGGATAATGGTAAAATAGACCTGTTCCTAGAAATACAGACAGGTTTTCCCATTAACTTCTTAGAGTATCTATTGAGTAGGGTGCATCAGCATACAAAGACCAGTTAAAAAATGGAAATAAAATGGGTTTGAGCAGCCCTGCTCCACCTTCTTGACCAAAAAAAAAGGAGAGTTAACAGAGAAGCATCACACTCTAGAGCAAACATCCCCCAAATGATCCACTCAGGGCTATACTGCTTACTTTTGACCATTCTCATATTCATGGATACTTCTCTTTCTGACTTTTCAGATCTCTTATAACACTATAGAGGCCCAAAATTAAACTATCAGGGTTTCTGGGAAGGGCTAGTTTAATTCTTTGATCTCAGCTGGACTCAGGCTGCAGAGCGCAGCTCATCAAATACTAGCTCTACCAAAACTAACGTTACGGAGGATTTCCCTTGACCTCATGCAAAGAAGAATTTCACCTGAAGGGAGGGCATGCAGACTGGCATTTAAAAAAAAGACATTTTGAAGGGCTATAACATATTTACTGTATTATATAGCCAATTATATGTCGTGCATCCATGAAACAACATGTACTTTAGCAGTTTTCTTGTTCTGCTTGTTGTTAGATAACAAACAATGTTTGGAGAAGCCTCCTCCCATCCTAATTAAGAGACTATGCCATCTTGTCGTGTATGTTACCTGCTAAATTATGGCCTGTATTTTTGTTATCTCTTTTACAGCATATTAATTTGAGGCTGGAAAGCAACAACCAGTTTTAACAAACATAAAGCAAAGCTTAAAGTTCAACCTTTCCTAATCTGCCACGACTATTGGAGGTCATAAGTATCTCAAGCCTGACCTTGCAGAACATATATGAGAGTGACATTTCTCCTCCCTCCCCACAAATTAACACCAGAAAGCAAAAATCCACCAAAAGATTGGCGTGGCATTTTCAACAGATGTCAAAAAATAGTTTTTACGTGATATTAAATGACACAGCATCAAGTCCAAGCAAAGGCAAGAAAGAAATTGCTCATGGATGAACCCTCTGACCATATATCAAGGAGACAAAAGAGCAACGGTTAAGGTCTTCATGATGTTTGAGGATACTTGTATCCCAAAATGTTTATTTAGAACCAGCAAACCTCTGGCTGGATTTTATTTTACAGGTAGCAGTAAGTCATATGGTAAATTAGAAGTTAAATTTGAATAATTCACTGTACACTCCTTAACATAAAAGAATTAAAGGGACAATTTAAGAACTTTATCGGTGCCACAAACTCATGTCAACACTCATTGGCATCAGAGAGTAAATATTTCCAGACTTACCTGTTCAAGTTTAAAGATGTGTTGGTTAAAGTAGTGCTGCAAGCGCTCGTTGGCGAAGTTAATGCAGAATTGTTCGAAACTATTATTTTCATAGTCTTCAAACCCAAAAATATCAAGTACTCCAATGGATAAAGTCTGCAAGAAAAGTATGAATATGGATTCGAATAAAATCACATAAAGTAAACGGATTATTTGTCTGCAGTACATAATCAAAAGCATATGAACAGAATTAAATATATTTAATAGGAGGACTTAATTTTTACTGGAATTGTTGGTACTATGCCATCTGGAAGACTTCACCTACATCAGAGACACAACATGTAACTTTAGATATCTGGACAGATGGCCTTTTTCTAAAAGAAAAGTCCTTTTAAAGTTGGGGTTTTTTTAAATTTATAGACAAATTGCGATCTTTGAAGAAACCTGAAACCAGTTCCAAGTTATTCTATTGGATCTAAGACAGTATTTATCTTTTGAGAGGAAAAATGGGGATAGGATTCGGGGAAAAAAAGGCTTACACCATGAAGACAGTCCACAGAAACATGCCTACAAGGTGAATACAGGGTGTCTACGCAAACACGCTCCAGCTTCAAGCATTCCAAAGAAACACCTGCACGGCAGGGGTTTGTGTGGAAATAATCCATTGCAACAAAGGAAAATAAGTCTGGTCAGAAGTAAAATAGTACTGAATATAACATATCTGACTTGCATATCAGATGGATCAGATGAATGTCTCCTACGGAGAAGCGTAACCCCAACAGACTGATTTTTGGAATCGTTGAGTCTCTCTCACCTTACTGAAGAGGACGTAAAGTAACATAAAAATAGTAATGCTGCTGAAAAGGAGGGCTCAAATCCATCCCCTGAGTCAGGTTCCTTCATAATTAAAAACACAGGCAACAAAGCTGTTGAGCAAAAAACCCAAAAGCTCTTTTTCTAACAAAGACTCGAGAGTTTGCTTTCCCTGCCTTCTGTGCCCTTTGAAGACTCAGCTACTGCTTGCCTTGAATAAAGTTGTCTGGGCAGGGAAGGGAACCAAGCCTCATTTCCCATGGATGCTGGCCCAGGGCCCTGTCCTCCGGCACAGCCCCTGCCACCAGGACACAAGAAATGCTCTGCAGGACCAGCCCAACACCCCTCCCAGCCCAGCATCTCCAACCATGGCAGCAGGACATCCCATCCTGGGTATGTCAGCATGGCTCTTCTGTGGGCTGTTACCCTTTTTTTACCAGCACCCACAGTTTTGGGATGAGGGAGGGGGAGAGGCACCTCTGTGCTCCCTTTATTTCATGGGCAAGAGATGTGTAAAGAGGTAGCCATCCAATTTTTTTTTTAACCCATTGACACTATGATCCCTCACAGCCGCTCAGGCTAACTTCTAGATGTTCACAAGAGAGAAGTGTTTTCTTGTACTAAATCCATACTCCATAGCATAAATTGAAGGATTTGATGAGTTACAGTTCTAAGATGCCTTTTTTCCACCAGTTTGATTTTTTTTTAAACCTCAACCATATCTCACCCCAGCCTTTTCTCCAAATTGAAGAGCCCTAACCCTGTTTGGCCTCTCCTCTCTCCTCTAAACTACAAGGACCTCTTGAGATGGTCATCAAGACAGGGGTGCAGCAAGGTTTTTTATGTTGGCAAAATGAGGCCAACACCACCGTGAATTCACAGCTTGTTTTGCAATCTCATGGTCCCCTCCTCTCCTCCTGAACTAACCATGCTCCTCCTGTACCGGCCAGGCAAGGGACTGCAGTGGACCCTAGCCACACATGTTGGAGCACAGGGAAGTGCAAACCATCACTCCCCAGTCTCAGACTATCCCTCCTTTCCTTAACAGGAGTAGAAATGTGGATCTCTCTCCTTCATGTATGTACTGGATTCTGTAAAACTTGAGAGGCCAGTACACCCTGAGCCCTCTGCTTGTTGGATGAATTTGGTAAACATGGGGGAAGAGGGAGGTGAGGAAGTAACAGCAGATAAGCCTCACTGACACAGGGAGCCAGGGTGAAAAACAAGCTAAAGTGGGTGTAATTTCTGTGGCAACTTCCAAACCTGTATATGACTGTTCTGTTAAACAAGTAGTTAATAATTAGTTATAAATAAAACTCAGATTGTGTCCATCTAGCAAGCCTGTTGTCATCAGAAAAGGAGTGAAGTGTTTGAAGGACACATGCACAAAGAGCTCCACCAGCAGTTTGTTAGCAAACTGCGCTCTGGAGTAAGCTTCCATGTCTAATCAAAGCCATCTGACTTATCCGTGGGTTCTGTTCATACATTAATATTTTTATTTTATTAATTGTAAGTGAGGTAAAAGCATTAGCACTGGTCAAGTGAGCCAAATCTCAAGCAGGGAGGAGAAACACCTCCACCTCAGAAGAACCTGAGAGCTGCCAGGCACCCTGATTTTAGTTTTATTGGTCTTATCTGCACTCTGGATTTCATAAGACTGCCTTCCTAAGACTAGCCTAACTCCACTGCCAGAAATATAAACCAGACTATCCGCAAGTCTCTCTACGCTGCAGTTTGTCCGTTTTCAACAGACCACGTAACGTGGGAGGAAAATATTCCTTCTGTGCTTGACTCCTGATCAGGGAACCACCTACAGCTGGAACAGACAGAGCTGCCGTGGGCAGAGCGGCCACCCGGCTTGTGAGTTGAAGCGTTGTATGATATGGACTTCAGCTACCAGAACAAGTGAAAACACGATAAAAAAAGCATATAAGCACAATGATAAGACTCTAATTCATTTTTCCAAGAGGTCTTTGGCTACTTTATCCTTCGTTCAGGCCTTTCTCCCTATTCCAGGGCCAGACTCTACCCTCCGAACCCGAACCCATGCCACGATAAGGATGACTACTGAGGGTCCTTGGCCAGCTTCCCAGAAGTTTGCATCACTTGGCAAAACGCCCATGAGAAACAGCCATTTGACCAGAAGATGGAAATTGGAAGCCACTGTACTAAGGACTGAGCCTGGCAGAGGGATTCGCTCTCACTCGCTGCTTCCCAAGGCTCAAGTATCCTTCACCTGCTTGTCCCAACAAACGTGGCAACCCTTTTGTTCACAGAGATATTCATTAAATGACAGCCTAACAAGCTGAAATTTTCCGCTTCGTCTTTTTTTTAAATAGATTTCAGTAAGAATTCTTCTTAAAATCTTTGCCTAATTAGCAGCTCATAGTTTATCTATATTATACATGGAAAAAGCGATGATGGGATCACAACGAAGTGACTTCTCATCCACGACATCGAGGCTCCATTCGCATCATCCTTGCGTAAGCAAATCCTGACCCCAACCACCCACCGCTGTGCAAGCTTCTCCCTATAATACACAAGAGCTCCCCAAAATTACTCTAGATAAAACTCTCTATTGCACTACATAAAAACAAGACTTAGAAGATAAAACGCTCACACTTCCAGAATCCTTATGGAATTAGTGACACCGGCTTTCACAAGCACCGGCCGCGCTGATGCTCTGTTGGACATAGTTAAGCCCCTGCCCTGGGTGAACACTTTAAACTAAACATGGTTTTCAAGCTCTCACAAACATAATTTAATATGAAATAGCTGAGCACAAAAAACCTCCCCCTTTTTTCTAAATGCTGGTTAATTTACTGTGTCAAAACTGCTACTAAAACAGATTTTAATATGTGCATGTAAATACATTTATAAAGCAAAATAGAACAGTTTATATATAGAAAAAAGGCTATTTGAGTTATAAAAGAATCCTATAAAAATATTATATTTTGAAGTTGTCTTCTTATAAATTTTTGCTGACACCAAAAATTAAATAAGCTTAGATAGGTAAAATGCACAGAACTCATAAAAAAAGAAAAAAATCTGCATTTAACAAAATCACTGCAGGTATCAAACCGCACGTACAAGATGAGGATAGTTAATTCTGCCACGGTTGTTACACGGGGAAAAACAGCATTTTTCTCACACTACTATGTGGATAACTCCCAAACACCTCTAGAATACAAATCTTAAGATGTGGGTTTTTTTGCAGTTTCATGCCAGAGAAATTAGGGCAGAGCTCTACGGTGAATCAGGTTGTTTGCCCTCTGTTGCAGAAGGCAGCATCGTAGAGTTCCCGAAAGAAAGAGGTCAACGCACATAAGTTGGTAAAACTTTTCAAAATGGGAAATTGGGAATTTATGGCTATTTTTCTGCTTTCTGGCCAAAAAAAAATCTCATGACACCTACACAAAAGGGTTATATCAGTTTTTCCATTATAAAGCAGCACAAATCTACCAGTGCAGAGTAATTTCTTATGGCAAGGTGAAAAAAAATTCTTTCCATTGAGGTAAGCGTAAATGAAATTATATTGTTAAACTCCCTGACAAAAGCACATAATCTGGCTGTTTTTAGGATTAAGTTTGCAGTCTGATAGATGAAGAAAATTATCAAAGAAATTTTACATTTACAAATCTTCTAATTCTTCAGTTTCAAATTCACAATTTGAAGAAGTGCCATAAGGAAATCATGCAAAGATGTAATATAATTTAGACCTCAATTAGCCAAGTCTAGTTTATGTGTTAATGTTGTTCCTTTATCAAAACTAACATTTAAAAGTAACAAGTATGCAGCATGGACAAGCTTGCAGCAGACGACTGTATTATTTAGTATATCAAATCTATAGTAAAATTCCCGTAATTACAAGTGTAATTACACTTAGTCTACAAGGATTTTTAAAATTTGGGCGAACCCCAGGTTAATAAGCACTTTCTGGTTGAGATGATAAAAAGTGACCTCATGCTTTTTCTAAAAATGTCACAGCCATGACATTTAAACACCAAGCATGACTTTTAATGGCTTTTGGCAAATGACTGTCTTGAAGCTATGTGCTCTCCAATTCCCAAACCACCAAATGTTGGAGCTGATTTATGTCACCCCAAATGCACATTGGTGATGTCATTCCACCACAGAGGTATATTTTGGCAATCACAAATATGTTTGCTTCAAATTCTGGGGAAAAATCTTTTTTATTATTATTTTCTTAATTTTTATCTGTTTTAAATTTTTTTTTTTTGCAATATTAAAAAAAAAAAAAAAAACCACAAAAAACCAAAACCAAAACCCCCAAAAAACAAAAACCCAAACAAACAAAAAAAACCCCCAAAACCCACCCCAAAAAACCATCACCATTAAATCTAAAAGGACTACTCCAATCTACATCACCACAATACACATGATGACCTACTATATAAAGTGAGAGGCAGTGATTTGCTACAAATTTGGAAGTTAGGACCTAAAAATAATGAACAAATGTGCATTAAACCCGTTGTGTGTTCAGCAATTCTTCCTCTGTTTCAGATCAGATACCCAAGAATTAACTAGTTCATTAAATTTAAATGAATTTTCTTCATGGCCATGAATTCTTCATGAATTCAACCACTAATTTTCTTCACAGCCATTAATTTAAATTAATTTTCTTCATGGCCATGAATTTACGTTCACCATCATCACCACGTATGCAGCACCTTATCTGAAAACAGCAGCAGGGTTATTTAGGAGGAAATTAAGACACTTCACAAGAACCAAATGGGAAAAGCTTAAAAAAAGCCCTAGGAAGAAATGCCCTTTGGTCCACCACAGTCTACACTAAATTATCATTTTAAGCAACGAGACGGACTTCTAACAATGCTTAACCTAATTTATAGAAGGGGAATTAAATAAGAGACTCTCTGAGGTTTAGCAATCTAGTTCTCAAGAGGAGGAAAAGTCTCTGACCTCATTAATAAAGGTCAAATTTCAGACAGTTTGTACGGGATCATGAGAACATAAAAGGAGCTAAAAGCGATAGAGAGAAGACCAAGGAAAATGGAGTCAGAGTGAAATCGATACACAGCATTACTCCTATGAGCATAAAACAAGCCCTACCAACTAACTTATTCACAACTCCGTTCAAAAATAATATGCTACGAATCCTGTCAGCAAGCAAGATAAGCCAAATCCCACTATGTTTTCCCAAAATAATTCACTCTACATTTAACTAAATTTGGATATCAAAGGTCTGATATAAGTCTTCCAAATACTTGCTGAAAAACAGTGGAAGAACAACAGCCGGTGGTTTTGTTTTTTTTTTTACCTAGCTTTATCTTTTGATCTTCTCCTTACTGCTGACATCAAATAAACACATATATTGGGATGTAAAAATTGTCTCCATTCCCATTGCCCCAAGTTCTCCTGGGGTTTGCACGTTGTTAGGATCTAGGTCTTCTTCCCACCTATCACCAAACCACCTAGTCCACCAGCAATTAAAAAGGCTTAACTAGCTATAATTACCTCCTTGCCAAATACCATCTGCACTGATGAATATTATATCCACCACTGGTTTGGCTGAGCATGAGTTTTGGTCAGCACAGTTGTCCTAGCGAAGGCTATACAAGCTCTCCACAAGCATTTTTAAAGGACAGCTGTGTATGACTGCTGAAATCAAAATTTACACTCATGAAGAGATATACTTTCAAATTCATTTTTCTCATAACTTCAGATGCAGTTCTCCTCCCATATACACTCTGAATTTGGACTGTTTTGAGTCTTATTTTACCCCTGCATATCATGACTGTCATACAAGAAAGCCCTCTGCCAAAAATCCATCATCTGACAACCTTCCAAACCTTCACAACCTGCAGGATTATTTCAATATATTATCTTAAAAGTCAGAAGAATATTGGTGGCAAGCATGGGCTGGGATTAAGCCAGGACATTTGCTGCAGGGTGAGTTGCATATTGTTCACCCACTGCAAATCCAGGAGTCAGCAACCTTTCATGGTGAGATGCAAGATTGTATTTTTCTTTCATAAATCAGAGACTCATTGTGTTTAGGAGATTTTTTGGGGAGCTGGTAGATGCCAGCAAGTAGATGTCATCTAAGTGCTGAGACCTTGCCTTGCAGCGAGGACCCAGGGTCCAGAGATGCCCTTGCTCCCAGTCCACCTTCTAGTTACTTGTTGGTGTTGCCCAACCTCAAGACCACATATGGGAGGTTAAAAAGAACCTATATCTTCATCTGAGGTTTCTTCAAGCATAAGCTGAAAAGGATTTCAAGAGGATTGTGAAGTGGTAGGAAAAAACAAATTAATTGGCATCAGCTCAGTTCCTCCAGGGCAGAGAAGGGTGGTAATTGCTGGTTGGTATCTCAGCAGCAGCCACAGATCCCAGCATGCCTGCGGCCACTTGCTGGCAGCGACATTATTCCTTGAGGGCAAAGGAGAGCTATTCCCAGCCCTGTCCAGTCCAGGCAGGCGCTTCTCATCCCTCTGTGCTGGAAGGACCCAAGTCAGGGGCTAAAAAAATGGGTGAGGAGGTGACGCTGCAGAACAACTCGAGACAAAATTGGCTAGTCAATGTTTAACGAAGCTGCCCTCTGCAGCTCTGTACAATGCACATAAACTCTCTTCTTTAACCTCTTCACCCATAAAACAGGCAGGATTCATGCATTTTCATGATTTCTGGGGGACTTGTGAAAAATCAATGTTCATAGAGAACTCTGAAGATAAACCTAATTACAATCCTGTCTCTAGAAGTATATATTTCTTAGTATTTTGTGCACTACCTTCCAGTTTCAGAAAACCTGGCCCACGTAGAGCCCAGGGTCTCCAGCAGCAAGGCCCGCTGGATCTCACTGCCAGTATAAGCCTGCACATTCCTGCAGCTCTGGGTCCTGGGTGTTTGCCAGCGTAGGTGGATCCAGTCTTGTGCAAGGGCAACGTCGCTCCCAGCTCCCGGTGCTTGCTGCCTGACCTGGATCTTATTGCTACACCATGCAATTCTGGGCAAAAAAAAATGGGTCAGAAAACCAGGAATGGGGAATTCCTGAGATGAAACAGGGAGACGGGCAAGGGGAAGGTGGTTATGCTGCACAGGAGTCTTGGCTGGAGGAAGCAGAGGGTTAATATGCAGTGGCGATGCTGGAAAACAGCATGAATTTAGGCTGTTCTGGCTCTTACCTACTGAGATTTGAGGTTGGGAACCAAAGTTTAATGCCCCATAAACACCTACCGTTGTGCCCTGCTATTGCAGACATGCTGACTAAGCAAGCAATAGTGTCCGAGTCTGATTCTGTATTTAAATATTACAGAACAGATAGTATTTTTTAAAAGTTATTGGATCATGAAAACAAAAATTAATTAGTATTTGAGATGCATTTCCTTGTCAAAACAAATCCACCTTTTCTGCTTAACCAAATACCCAAACAGTGGGGTTTTCTCCTGACAGCTCAGACAAAACTTTTGATATCTTGGGAAAAAAAATCAAGGAAGAACACAACATTTTTGGTAAAATATTAAACAGAGAAAGAGGAAGCATGTGCAGTCAGAAGAGAAACTGGATGTTACCCTCTTTAACAACCTTTTTTTGTCAAAAAAGCATACAACCAAATTTTATACGCATGTATTTATTTCCAGTCTATAATTATGTTCTGCAAGCATTTCTATGGAGTTAAATAAAGGGCTGGCTACACTGCAAATCTCTGCAACTTCAGTCCTACAGCATAATTCAAACGTAATGTTAGTGCTTAGCAAAACAATCCTCCTTTTGACAGCTGTGGCTTCAGCCTGGATGTACAACCCCCCCAAAAAAACCACACGCTGCTGGCCCACGCCCAAAATTTCCAAGCCAAGGGCAGCTGGCAAGCTGCAAGCGCGTGCGTGGATGCATCCGTACACCCGTGCTTTTTGGGGTCAGCATCTCCCTGCCACAAAAAGCGTGGATGAATACAGGAGAGGTTTTGGAGAGAATGTCCCAGGTCGTGGCATCCAACACCTTGCTATCACAGGAAACGTTGTGTCATCCCTTCCATCAGTTCTTTGGGAAAACGGTTCGTCACTGTGCTGGCTTTGCTCTTCCCATCGTGACCTTTTTTTTCTCCTAATCTCATTTTGCTGCTCATTATAGATATGCTATCTCAATACCTACCAACACCATAGCTTGCTCACCTTTTCTAATTATTTCTATGGAGCAACTTCATCAAAATGTCTCATGTTAGCAAGATTCTCCCCCCCCAGTTATATACAGTCCTATAGTTTTACACACAAGGAGGAAAATTATTTGGCATTGCTCTGGGAGGGGGTGGGGGAACAGGCTTTTGTGGCTACAACAAAACCTCTTCCCCAGCCGCTTTGATGATATATTATTTGAGGTGCTTCACCCTTCCTGGCTCAGCAAACGCCACTTAAAATAACGATGTCTAAAATATTAACCGAGGAAAAGTTAACTTTATGTTAAGAAATGTGCTCTTAGGAGCTTGGGTAATGTTTTATCCCATAGTTACCTATTTTAAAAACACAAGAGCGTAGCCAAAAAGAGCTAGCAAGACGTTACCTTGGTGCTTTCCTCCATGTCCTTTGAGTTGAGGAGTGCATGGTTAATTCTGAACACTATCCAGTCGAACAAGGCGCTGTACAACGATTTAGCCATGGAGTTTCGCACAGTCACAGCCTGAAAGAGAGAAGAAAAAAGGTGACTGGAAACGATTCCTGCTCTGCACTAAAATGGGTTTTGCTTCTCAAGCTCCCAAGTCCAACGTTCATATTTCTCCCTTGCCAAAGCTTTTGTCTACTATTTTCATTTACGCCGTGCATGCCAATGGTCCTAACACCATGGGGAGCTGGTTGCAATCCCAGGGCTGTGAGATGTGCCACCTGAATTTGGCTTGGTTTTCTTTGGTGCATTCAAGCAGACAATGCACAAGATCACACCATAAATCTCATCACCAGCAATGAAAGGGAAAAAAAAACCCCAAACATATTTAACTTCACCAAGATCCTTGAAGAGTTTATTCGAGAAGAAGGAAAGAGGAGGGTGGATATTGCACAGCGACAATAGCAAGTGATGTGAAAGCACACGCTGGGACAGGCAGCGCCTGGGACCAGCAGAAGGGTTACAAAAGGAGAGACCAAAACCCCTACAGAAAATCTGTGAGGGTTACTGAAATCTTGAGGTTTTCCAGGTACTGCCAAGGGGAGCTGCAAATCATGGCAGGCAGACTTGCTGCTCCTCCAACAGCTCTCCTAGAAAGAGGAATAATACCCCAGAAGTGCCGTCCCCACCATGGTGCTCTCAGCCACAATGCAAAGAGATTTTGCTTGATTGACAGTGATGAAAACCAAGATCAGAGGAGGCTACCCAGGCTGGGCTTTCCCAAACACGTGTGTATTGGGACAGGCACCTACATATATAACCGTAAAGCAGTAATTCCTATTTTAGGGCTATCTTTGTTCTTGCTGCTTGTGATTCTTCCTCGGTTTAAATTATTACGTTGAGTTGTATTGCAGTGCTTTGGTACATACTAATCACCTAAAATCATATGATACCAGCTGTGACTGTTACATTTTGGTTCATTTTAACCACTGCAGAAGAATAAACAAGGAAACACAAGGTTCACGCATAACTATTTCAATAAAACCTTAAACTGTAACAAATCAGTGTCTTGTCACACATTGCCTTGAAATCCTCCCTTCAAGGTACATCATCTGAGTGGCCTTATTTCACTGACCCAAGCAAAAGAATAAAGCCCACATTGCATCACTTATCTTCTATTAGCTTGTTCCCACCTCTTTCTCCTAAAATTTTTTGTGATAGCATCTTTTAGTGTGAACACAAGCTGCTCTGTCAATGCTTTGCTCTTAACATGGAATTAATCCAGTATGAAGTCTCACTTTCTCTCCCTCTTGAGTTGGAACAGGAGAAGGCAGTAACATGGTCGATGACTTAGGATGCTCACAAGCTCACAGTGTACATAAGCCCCCGCACGCTGTTAACCATTGCTTGGTGGCAATAAAATGCTGTCAGATAAGCCATGTTGCAAGGATAATTACAAAATATTGCAACAATTAACAAGGAATTAATTGCTTGCCCAAAAAAGCATTGCTACAAACCGAAAACAGCCTACAATGAAAATATATGAGCAACAGGACCAAAAGGATTTGTTGTAGCGCAGACCAAAATAGTGCTTTTAGAGACTGAGTGTGAGCTGTTGAAATGTCTGAGTTGTCCAACAAGTGTTGGAAAGCAGCTGGCAGTTAGAAATACAAACAGGTCTAGTTTCCAGTAACTGTTTTTAATTCCCTTTACTGAAGAAAAGGTTTTGAGGAGGGTTTTTTTTTGCTGTTGTTTTTATTTTTTACATTTTTCCAAAATGTGGGGGAATATTTCAGTGATTAGTACAAAATTTCAAGACCAATTCTCTAACCCTACACACTATCTCAGCTTATTTGATTGGATAAAGCTGGAAAACAATCAGTGCCACTCTCACACCAGAAAAATCAGTCTCTGGGGAAAGACGAAGGCCAAGACCCAGGAATGCTTCTCGCTGCAGTAATGCTTTGTCCTAGCATAAACCAGCCCAATTAACTGCTCCAACACAAAGGCATGCAATTAAAAATGAAAATAATTTCTATTTAAAGCCTACAAAGAACAGCATCGTTTCCTCTATACAGTCATATATGGGTTTATATAACAATACTTTTCTTTCCCCCTTTTATGAGAAGCTATAAGGGATGTGCAAGACTTCACCGCTGAATTTTTTCTAAAATTGATGAGGATATCGTTAAGCCTGCACCACCCCAGCACTGCCCAGTTTCCTCCAGGCATGTGCAGGATGGGCTATAAGCCATTGATCTCTTCTTCCCAAGATGGGCTCAGCTACATGGCAAGCTGAGAAGCCCATGAAGAGCTGCTCTCCTTGCTATGCTTGGGACCCAAAAACGCGATCAACAGCCCAGATCTCAAATTCTTCAGTAGTTATTTTTAGAAACGATGGCTGTATTGTAAGACCTGATAGAAAACTCCTCACAAAGCAATGTATAGAGAATATGGGGGGGTGGGGGAGGGTGGGACACACATACACATGGATCTCATTTGCAAATTTGTTGGCTCCTTTTAAACCAATTTCTTCTTTCCATTGTACTGACAAATCCAGATAATTCCTCTACAGACGCGCCGTCGTAGCGGACTTGCGGTGGTGTCGCCCTGCACACTCCCCCAGACGATGAAATGAAGAGGGGCCGAAACTGGGATGCTCGCTTTGCCTCATGGTACGTGCAGTCTACTCCTGGCAGGATTTCCACTGTGCACACAGCAAAGAAATCTGGTTTCAGACACCCATGTTGCTCCAGTGATGCTATGTGTGCTATGGGGTCCCACCAAATGGGCTCTCCAAGCTCATCTCCCCGCGCCGTGATGGACCTGCTTGTGGGGAGCGATGTCCACCAGCACTGGGAGTGAAGTCCATGGTACCCAACATCCACGGTACCCAGTCTGTGGTACCCAAACTGGCAGCAGCTTTCTAAAATGAGATATTTTAATTGGCTTGAAGAGCTGAAGACAGCACTTTGCCTTTGTGCAACATCCAGTTATAAAATACCAGCAGAGATAATCTATTTTATATGACTCGAGTTTCTGGGTTTTTTTTTTCCATTTCAATAAATTATTTATTCCTTAGAATAGATTCTGGATGACATTATATTATAGATAAAGCCCGCTGCTATCCTAAATAGATACCAAACTACCTAATCTGAGGACCATCAGGGAATACTATTCTTTTCAAATTAAGGAGCTGCTGCAATTTCAAGAGTATGGTTTCATATTTCCCCTCAAATTGTTGGAATAGTCCACTTCGAAAACAAGTTTTCCACTTTTAATTTCATCCATTCATCTTGCATTGCCATGTGCTGCCATGCAGATGTTTTAAAATACCACTAGTCCATAAAAACCTTGCACTGAAAAAAATAAATAAAAGAAAACCTCTACAGCAGCTTGTCCCTTTCAATATGTCTTGCTCTTATTCTCTCTGTTCAACAGGGTAAAGCTGCTGAGGAGTGGCTGGGTAAAGGATGCTCAGCCTGCCCAACTGTCCCTGCTGCTCACATCACGACCTGGTGTGCAATATTCAGGATATTCTTCTTGTAATTAGAAAGGATTGTACTATGCGCTTACATTCACTCCTATACAGCAGAACATTTAAAATAAGCGCTTAAACATTTGTTCCTGTATTTATTGGGGTATTTACTAATTCCTGTATTTATTATCCTACATAAATTAAATGTGAATATTCTCTGAAATATATAGCACATATTACACGTCTTGTCTTCAGGTAGTCACCTACAGCTTCTCATCTATTCTGCAACTCTTACGTGCCATTTAGGCAGATCCGGAACACCGTGGCACTCATCAAAACCATCACAAAGTAAAATAAAAATAGCTCCTGCAACATCAAAACAAATCTCTCGGGGATCAAAGCAAGCACAACATCTTGCACATGTGCAAAAATATTGCTGATTTAAAAACGAGATAGATCAAATGCATTTTAAATCAGTGATTGAGGAAATAAGCTGGAGACAAGGTTTTAATCAATAGGTCTCCTGCTCATCAGGCTAGCAGGATATATATTTTATTTATTATATGCTAGAAATGCCACTTCTTGGGGTTGGCCAACTTTTGCTAAGATCCTGATATAAGATATTTGGGGTTCTTCATAAGATTGCATTGCCAAATTAATTGGCCTGAAAGTTTTCATGATGGGCATCGGATTCAGGCTACCTTAAAAATAGATACACTTTTGGAAACATCTGCTGCCAAAAGGAACAAGGGGAAGACAGAGTCAAGAATTAAAATCTCTCTTTGAAGTGTTCTGGAGCAAGGACTTACAGTTTCGGCAGCGACAGCCTGTGTTTTAGAGACAGCAAAAGATATAATCTAAGAAAACCAAACTTGCTCAAATTAAAAGCCTCTGTAAAGCATATTTGTACGAGTTTACTAGATTCTTAAGATTACACACTCTCTAAACATATGCAAGCACATCTTCTGTCTGCTGCCGTCCCTACAGCATCACCACCACTCCCCACCCCAGGGTCAGGATTTCTTACTCTCGCTATCCTGCACTCAGCTGAGATTTGAAACTCTGAGTAAAGGTCTTTTTCTGCTGGTGTTATTCAAAATACTTGCTCATACACAGATAATCTGGGGAAAGCAAAAAGGTTAAAACCCCCCAAAAACTTATAAATGGAAAAAGCAGGGAATCAAATATATAAATAAAGGCATGAACACTCTAATTTGTATGCCTGCTTTAAAAAAGAAATAGAAAATTAATGTTTTCTTCCCTTCCCATAAAAAAATAGTTCTGCTGGTTGCAAACAAATTCCGAAATCCAATATTTTTAAAAACTGTTATTATCTATGAAATTTTAATTTTACAGGATTCTTTGCTATAACAATACCATCTTCGCATTACACAGTCCCACTCTACCTTCTCCCACAGAAGCAATGACTCACCAAGAGCAAAAACCAGAAAAAAAAGCTGTATGTGATGATGTAAACAGGTGGTATTTTAATATACCTTTTTTTTCCCCACTGCTTCTGTTGGCTGCTGTTAAAGCCTGTGCAGGGGGGCTGGATGGCCAGAGCCTGTATAGCTCTTAGGAAAAAAAAAAAAAAAATCCTATTTTTAATAAATGCCAGAGTGATGGCTTCTTTCACTTTGCTGCCTATTCAGAAACCACAACAGCTTATACATAGATACCAAGATTAAAGCATCCTTTTCACTTCTTAACACCCTGGTTAAATCAGCTACTTTTTATTTACCCTACCACAACTTGTGGTTGTTGGGGTTTTTTGGTGTTGTTTTTTTTTTTATTATTTTTTTAAATAAATAAATCTAAGGGAGCACTTTCATGCTACAAGCTGCCAGTTGAATTTTATGGCTTTAAATATTGAAAAAATAGACTGCCACATACATAGTGCTTCACAAGCAGGTGGGCCCCTTTGCTGTAAAGCTCGGGCACTGGATGTACCGACTCTGAAAAACTCATTAGAAAAAAAACTCTTCTTAATTCCAATTTCTTTTCAAACCTCAGGTCTTTCCCCTGCATGTCACCCTGGAACTTCTTGGAGATGCAGGGCTGCCAGAAATAGTAAAACTCAAGCTTGTATATGTGCAAAGTCTGCATTGGCATTGCAATGTCACAAATCATCTAGACTCTGGACTTGGTCCCGGAGCCAAAACCAGGTGAAATCTCCAGCTCTTTGACCCCAATATGGTATTAAGTAAGGAACAGGCTGTTGTTGTAGGGGCAACATCAGCATTTAAGATGTGTATATCTACCAGCATGTTATCTAATAGGGACCTTTTATCCCAGAAGAACATCTTGAATTGAGCACAGGCTGCCATCAAGGTGGTCCATCACAACCGAACTCAGTCCACTTTTTATTTATACGGCTGTATGGGTTTGGCACTCAGTGAAGGCTTAATTTAAGATACCCTTACCAAACACAGCTCTTGATTTCATCTTCTTGACACAGCCCAGTAGAGACGGCAAGCTCTGCCCTGTTTTTGGACATCGCCTCCTTGTAAAACCAAAAGGTGACTTTGCAAGGTGAAGAGATGCCCATGTACCATCAGACACAGCCCTTGGTCTTCGTTCTGCTGACTCCAGCTTCTCCTCCTCCAGTGCCACTGCAGGCCCTGAAGGCCATGGTGGTGACCTGCCCTCCTGGCAGACACCCAGTTAAGCTTTTACAGATATTTGCACATGATCTGCTGGGATAAGAAGTTCCCCCGCATGCAGCCTGCGATCCTCATTGGATTCAGTGTTTATATTGTTGAATAATCTAATATATGAGCAAGAGTGAGCAATAGTTCAATTCTAACAATAAAAACCCAAATATTTATAAGTTTTTCAGACTAAAGGGAATAAATAAAGCTTGGAGAATAGAGGATGGGTGGAAACAAATGTGGAAGGGCTTTGAAAGGCAAAGAGCACCGGTTTATCGTGCATAACTGCAGCCATGTCCCAGTGACTGCACATCCCAGGTAGCAGAAGGCAAACAGATCCCGCTGAAGAAAAGCCATCAAGAGGCTGCTAGAAGGTATGTGGTTTTAATCAAACACTTCCACAGCCAAGACAAGCATTTTCTGGAGTGCAGACCCTACTATCTCCAGTAAGATCCAGAGTGATACTGAAATCCTATCCCTAATTACTCCGTTCAAACCAAACCAACCATAGACCATATCTGGAACAGCAACCAGCCTCTGACATTCAACTTTAAACATTTTTTGACCAAAACAAAAACATAGCATAAAGGACTCTTGTAACCAGCATAAACACTTCCACTAATATTTTGTTTAAAAAAAGACTATGTAAAATAAATAATTTCTGTGCAGTGCATCACTCGACACAAACACTCAGAAAATTAGAATGAGGCAGAAGCAAAGCAAAGCAAAGGTCGTCCCTTTGTTATCACTTAGGAAGAGCATTATATTAATGCACTGATCAATTCTGGGTAGGAAATTATTCCGAAGTGGTATTTAAGAGCCAGCTGCAGACTTCTAAAGACTTTAAACATCTTAGCTTGTTGAGAGATCTGCCCATCTTCCCTCATCACTAATGCAAAAGAAGAGATAAACTGATCCTGGACAAACAAAACAGAAAGGCCAGGTGATGGATTTTTGGGTACCGGCAGCTCATATGACCCATTCATAAAAAAAGCAATTAATATTATATTTTATAACAGCCACTGAGTTTGCTCAGGAGGGATGCTATGCATCACTCCATCACTGTCACCAGTGTAGGAAGCACCACATGCTCCTGTACAGAAAAGTGAGGCAGGAAAACCCAAAGACCATTTTGCACTGAAAAAAAATTGCCCTTTAACGCACACATATTGGAAAGCAGCAATCTAATTTGGGTCACTGTTGTAAAAAATGCAGCTTATGAAGGGTGCATGTGCCCAGAGCTGGGTCTTAGGACTCCAGTTCTTAAGTACAGACTCAGTTAATAAGAATTGGACTTAAAAAGTAGAACTGGAGAGTAAGTGTAAGCACCAAACCAAATTAAAGCTCTAATGAGGACTAAAACCCCGTAGAGTTTATTAATTGTGACAGCATGCAACCCTTATCCTATTTCTTCAGCACTATGCAAATCTGTAAAACATCCATAAAGACACACTGAACAATTCATTTGGTCAACACGATGTTATTACATCTTCAACAATTTTTGGTGAACATAATGCTGTTAAATCCTAGTTTTTCACCAGGGGACAATGTAGACGTGGGAGCGAGGTCAGTGCACCCACTCCAGATTTTCCAAAAGCTACGAGTACTTGCAAATGGGATGTTTAAATACCATTTCTCAGGCACAACTCTGGAAAATTTGTTGGGTCTAGAAGAGAAGACTTGTTAGAAGAAGACAACGACTTGTTGCCTTGTTGTTTCCCTAGAAGATGACTTGTTGCCTTGTTGGTCATGGTGCTCTCTTTCTCCAGTTTTTCAGCATTTCCCCTAGAGACCACATGTGTGCGTATCTCATGACGGACATTAGCAATGTTATTTGCTCACCCTGGATAAACCCATTGCCAGTACTTGCGTCCCCTACAAATGCAAAATTCCCACCCATCCCAAAAAATCTGGCTTCACAAACAACCTTGTAAACTTCCCAATAAGAACTTGCAATAGTCTCAAAAAATTTATTTGTTAAAACAGAAATGATCTCGATACAGTTGTAGAAACTACCTCTGGATTTTTCCTCTCCTAGTGACCCAACAGCTCTTCCATAACATGTACATGAACACACATGTGTGAGGTTGTTTCCCACCCTCTAGGAAGAAAACAAGCAATGCATGCTCTCCTTTCAGACCCATATCATCAAATACTTACTAAAACCAATTATTCTAAATTCCAGGATGGCAAGAAATGTTTCCTGCCGAGTTTGAAGTTTGCAAGAGTTAAGTTCTTTAAAGCCAGGCACCACAAAACACTTCATGTTTTCTGCTTACGTATAATATTATGAAACGGAGATTCCTCTTCTCTTCAGGAAATAAGATATGAACACAGGAAGAAAGGAAATATCCCGTCCTCCCCTAGGGCCTTTGATAGACTTCCTAAAATTTCTATACAAGGATGAAAGGTGCTTCCAATGAAATATTCGGGGGGGCAGGGGAAGGGGGAAGGAAGGGACGGAAAGTGGCACTAGGATTCTTCCTATTCAGGAAATGCCTCCAAAAATCAAATCTATATACCGATTTTTAGTGGCTCTACAGGGGCTTTGGTTTTTTGTTTTTCTTTTAATAGGCAGAATACATTTTTCACTGTGTTCCCCAATGAATCAATTGGCTTTTCTGCTCACAGGGATTTGGCACAAAATCCCAGGAACCTGTTGACATCCTACAAAAAAAAAATTTAGTGAGCTATTATAGTGCACAGGATTTGATTTTTGTTATCATTTGATGTCTGTTTTAACATCCTTATCAGCCATTCCCATTGTTCCCCCATTTATTCTCTAAGGTGAAATTCGGCTTTATAATTACTTTTGTACTTACTGTAACACAAATGCCTTATTCCAAGCTGACTCAGAGGAAAAAACACATTTTAATATGTACTGAATTTTGCCCATGGTATTTACCTAATATTATCTGATGATGCCTCCCTCCTTGAATCACTTCTGTGGGTTTGAGTGATACACATAGTTTTCAAATGGCGAGGGGAAGTCATGAAAAAAGTGTGTTTGTTTTCTTATTTGACTCAAAGTATCTATTCAACAATAATTACGCTGTATGCATGAGTAAATTATTAAAAAATCAGTTTCTATTCTAAAAAAACCACATTTATGTCTATTTTTTAAGAAAATATATATTAGCAATGCTTAGCCAGTGTGAAGAGCTATACCACTACTCAGGATATGACTTATCTGAGATTAGAACAAGGAAAACCAAGAGCAATTCAAGCTCTCCTAATACACTTGCTTTGTATCTCATAAAGGGGTCTAATGAACAGGAATAGAAGCCAATCCTCCGTTCTCAATAAGCCTTGGATATGCAGACAATTGAAAACAGCGCACATAGGCATCTAGGTGATGATCTCCGCAGCAATCATGAATGACATGATTAAATACAACAGACTAAAAAAACAATTTTATTTGAATAGGGCTTAGGGGTGCCAACTACTAATAAGAGTGTTAGTGTCAGAGTAGCAGCTACTGCATGTACTAAAATGATATTAAAATCCAATTTTTATCTCTGATGCTGTTGCTGCTCCGTGAAGGCTGGGAAAAAAGCCATACGTAAGGTGGCTTCAGCTTGGGTTTGTACTTGTACGGACAGAAGAACAACTGCCGAGGGATGGCTTGTTGGGTCTGTCACTCCTGTTCTGAGATACAGTAACATCTAAGGAAGGGAGAGACATGTAGCTGTGAAGCAGAACTAAATTAGGGAATGAGCAGAAAATGAGGAGGATGGCAATGAAGTATAGTAGCACTGCATACAAAGCCTCCCAGCACATCGCATCCTCTTTATGGCTCACCACCGAAGTTGGTGATGTTTCTGGACTTGAAAAATAGATGCAAAACTCTAAGTTGCTCGAATTAGGCAAGGTCCTAATGCAGGTTTTTGTCCAAAGGCAGGTTTTAGTATCTCACTCTTATCTCACATCAGGTTCAGCCTATTCAGTGGGTCCCAAGTCACATGCTTGTGCGCACAGAGAATTATGGTTTCCTGCTGTTCTGCTTGCTCGGTAATAAATATATTACCGAATACATCGTGTGTCTGGTTTACATTCACAGCCATGTCCTGTGGTGGGAGACAGATTAAGCAGCTTTTCTGGTTTCCCTTTGGGTCACGGGACATAGGCTGAGACAGGCAGGCTTAGCCTTTTTTTTTTTTTTTTTTTTTTTAAATTGAGGCTTAACACCCAGAGGAAAGTACTCTTGCAGGATATCAGACTCTAGCTTAATCCCTATCTTGGCATCAAGGAGTATTATATCATACTCAGGCTGGATAAGTATGATTCAATTTTCCATACTTGTATTTTATCTTAGCATCATATTAAAATCCTGTCATTCTTGTGTTTGCTTTTCCTAAGAGAAGTCGACTCATTAATGCATCTGCTGACTCTAGCCTGCAAAAGGGTTCTTTTATGATTTTTATGTTTGATGAAGGAGGAGGAAAAATATCTTTAAAAGCATCATTGGAAGAAGAGGAGTGACAAATCCAAGAGGAGTCTAATTACAAAAAGGAAAAGTTCATTTAAAAATGCTATAAACTTTCATGCAAAGGCTCATTTTTATGTTTTACTTCTATGAATGTACCTGCAAAAAACATACCCCAAAAACCCTGCACTAAGCCCTGCACTACCAGAACTGCTGGCTCCTGCCTTCCCAGCTGGCTGCCACATCCGGCAGAAACCTTCCACTATCACCCCGGAGCCAGGAGGCAGCGGCGTGTCCTGCCAATGCATTTTATCCAAGGGATGCAAGTGTCAATGAAGTTTTCCAGAACTTATGGGTGGATTTTACAATGAGAAAAAATAGACTGGAATGTCATTACAATACAAAACCAAATCACTCCCCAATACAACAATGAAATAAGAAGGCATTGAAGAATTTTTCCACTAAACCAGTTATAAAGTTCTCAGATTCAGAGATATTTTTTTGGTACTAGTTTCTGACTTTATTTATTTATTTTTATTTTTTTTTTTTAAATTTTTTTTGTGCTCCTCCTTCTTGTCTATCAGTTTCCCAGTACCTTCTATGATCACCTTCCTTGGACCAATATCCCAGTACCTTCACAATCACCTTCCTTGGACAAAAGTCAACCTCCATCCTGTCAGTCTCTATTATTCAGAGGTATTTTTAGGGGCTTTCCCAAACCATGCTGACATTCGTCCCAAAAAATCCCAACCACAACACGAAAAGTCAAATCAATGGATTTGTCCAGTGAGACCATCTTCCTGTATCAATATATCATCAGGTTGACAGGAAAGTCCTTCAGAGCTACCAGCTTACCTGCTACTTCAGGAAATAAGAAATGCAACCTTTTTCATTAATAACAAAAAAATTATTATGAAAAACATTTTTAATGTCATTGCACTCATTTCATCATGGGTTAACGTGTTCACCCTTACGCCACTCCCTCTCTCGCATACGTTCCCGCTGAAACGGCTCATGCCATTCCTGTGCTAAGACAACTCGTGAGGAATAACACAGGAAGTGTCAGCATGCTCCTGCAACCTTCCCCCTCCTTACGCATCCTCCCATCATTAGATGGACATTAATAGGGAAAATGAAGAGGAAAATCTAAAACGAGAACATCTTCTGTGGGTGTTAAGGACCACTCAGCTGGTGGTAGGCCGGACTTGGAAGAGGACAGATGGGAGACCCATCATTCCCATCACAGGCTAGAGACTGCCTGCTATTTACTTTTAGAGATGTTTTGCAAGTCCCTGTCAATAATATTGTCATATTGTAGCTGAATATGCTGTGGTCACACTTTTCAGAAAAAAGCACCCAGGTTACAGTCAAAACTGTAATTGTTAGTGATTTTCTCAAAGTCTCAACTGTGGAGCCATGCGGTTACAAGAGTCATCCTCCTAAAAGGATTTCAGTCAAAGCCTTCACCCTTCTAATTTAGACAGCATGGTTAGAAAATATAATCTCTAACAAATCAAAAGAAACAAATAAAACCCCTCTCTTCCTGAAATAAAACTTTTCCAGAAAACAAGTCTGTGGTTCTCACTTCTCCCCATGGAGGAGAGGATGGCATGGATCACCCCTACTGAAAGGTGCTCATGTATAGCAATCATGAGCCCATCATGAAGAGCTGCAGAACAACAGAGTCACCAGGCAAGGATGAACGGTCCGCTGACAGCAAAGCTTTTCCTCCACATATGTTCATCCAGAGTCTGTTCTATCAAAAGCATGAACCGAGATCCCATTCAGTCTGTGTTTTCACAGTGAAACCAGTACATAAATAAATCAGTAGGTTATTTAGTGGCACAAGAAGATGCGTGACCTGACCTGAGGAGGAACCTGTAGGCTACCTTTAGAGAAATATGCTCAGCACTTTACAGGCACAATGTACCGGCATTCCTACTATGAAGTCCAATGCATCGCCAAAAATAGCAGTTGAGCTTTTATAAGCCAAATCCTGCCTTTCTGTTGGCCCTTCCCAAGAAGACAACACTATCGTAAAAAAAAAACTTGTTCTGCCAGTGTATCATCATCTTCACTACAGGCTCTTTTTTTTTTTTTTTGGCAAGCTTCCTCAAAGAGAAGCTATTTCTAGTCACACCTTGGCTGCTACAGCTGTAGAGGCAAATCCTGTGCAACACACCCTGTCCAGCCATGGAGCTTCTACACCTCCTCCTACGTCAAGTGTTGATAAAAAGTCTTAGGCTAAGAAATCAAACTAAATTTATTCAGATCGAGATTATTATAAAAAAATCCCATATTCCGAGCAACTGTACCAAAATTACATCCTGCATGGGAAGAGCTGATTTGCTTATCCAAGAATGGATCGTTTCCATTCTTATAAAACGTTTCACATGAGTTTAGCTTATATTTAAGTAACAGAAGTGACTCTCTGAAATTAAAGCATCTTTTCAGTAATCAAATGTAATGAAAAGAAGCCTTAAAAGAGTCAAGAATGGATTTGATAACAGAAAGGGCAGTTGGAGTGGGAAGGTTGATTATGGGCACAGCACTCCATGGAAAGTCAGCATTTCCCTTCTTAAAGTCCTTATTTTGGACTCTGCTCGGAAATCTTGAAACCTGAGAGTCTTCCTCTTTCTTTCCAGATATTAGTGCCAAATAAATAGTATAAGCACAGCTAACACACAGGAATTTCCATGGTGGCACAGAGGAGAAGAGTAACCATAACATCTCTGCACACGAGCGCTGGGTTCCCAGGATGTTCAGATGTACATTGTCAACCATGAAGTTCTGCAGGTTTGGGAGATCCTTGTAGACATGAGCTCTGTTCAGCCGGATCTCAGTATCAAATCTCATGCACTACTTCGTGGAAATGTTAGGGCATATAATCATATCATCGTGTGAAAAAAATCATCAAAACAGGTTAAAAAAAAAAGGCCCAATGTTGACGGACTTGGTCTTCCTAATAAAGGAGGGATTCTGTGTCCCATAAAGAAATATGTGCAGGGCACAAGTCCAATAAAACCACTAGTCTCATCTAATCCATATTCTGTCACCAAGCACAGCTGTGCCTTGCATTTTGGAGGGAAAAATAGAAACCTAATTGCACAAAAAAGTTTCTTTTGAAGTTCTACACTGACAGGTTGCCCTCATGTCCTGAAGGAGAGACGCCTGCCTGGCTCTTAAAAGCTTTGTGGGTTCAGTTTTATTCTATTAATATTTTTCTGTTAATTCTGAATACACTCATCAGCGTACCAGGTCTTCAAAGGAATCCTGCTAAGCTCCCGATGCTAATAACCTGTGGTGACAACAAGTCTCCTAAGGTAATGGGGTTTGATATAAGTAGGTGCTTCCCGCAGTTTTGCTACTTTCTATTCCATTAAGTGTCCCTGTCCTCATACTTCAGGACTGAGAATTTTCATTCCACCTTCTTCATGCTATTCATTATTTTGTCTGCTTCACACTTCTTCCTCCTCTAGTATTTTCAGTCAGTTAAATGTTCATGATTAGTTGCAACTATGACATTTTCCCTTGTTTTGTTTTTTTTTTTTTTTTTTTTTTTTTTTTTTTTTTTTGTTTGCTTGCTTGTTTTTTGGGGTTTTTTTTTGTGGTTTTGTTTTGTTTTGTTTTGTTTTGGGGGGGGGGGGTGGGGTGGTTTAACACCTTAGGCAATATTATGCCATTTGGCCCTGGAACTCCATTCCTTTTCTCTTTATAATGGTCTGAAAAAGGCATTAGACAGTACCACTACTAGTACATAAGCTAATGAAACATTGCTCAGCTCTTTGCCATAATGAAATACTTTTTTCCCCTCCTAAAGGTCTGCTCCACAAGGCTTGTCTATCTCGTGTCTCTGCCAATTAACTGTTACCATGCTGAAAATTAAATGTTCTCCCTGAGCTCAGCCCACTAATGCAGCATGGCTTATCATCTGAAATAACCATCTTGTGATGGTTATTCACGAATGTGCTGAGTGTCTTATATTCATCAGCAAGAAATTCATCCCAGGTAAAAAAGGTCAGGGTGAAGTGACACTTTGACATGAAAAAAAATACCTAATGGCTTCGTGCCACCAGAAGGGAGAGATGTGCCTGCCCCACCACTCCTGGGCAAAGTTTCCCTTCTCTCCCCCTTTCTCCACCCAGTGCAACGCTGGTGTTTACCAGACTTCTACTGGACTTAGCAAAAGGACCCAAACCCAACTCTCCTCCCACTCCAAGGACTTTCTCTAGGTTAGCTGAGTGAGTCAGCACAGACCCAGGGATGATGAACATCTGAGACAATGAAAGGACAGAGCAAGGCTGCATAGCCCTCAGCAAAATCATAGAATCATTAAGGTTGGAAAAAACCTCTAAGATCATCAAGTCCAACCTTCAACCCAACACCACCCACACCTCCTAAACCATGTCCACAAGTGCCACATCTACATGGTTTTTTTTGAACACAAAAAGTTTTTTTTCAGTCTTTTGAACAAAAGACCTGGACTGTCTGCTCCTGCTTTGCTGTCACACTAAAAACATGGTTCAATGCTTACTACCCTCTGCTTTTTTCTGCACATAGCAGATTTTCAGGAGACCAAATATTTTCGTTAGCAAATCTGACCTGAATTACATAAATGCTTTTCTAACTAATCATTAGCTGATTTCACATGGACCTATAGCTGCACTTATTTATGCAGAGTAAAAAGCATTTCACAGATTCAGTTGCAATTTGGGTGCTCTGCACAGCATCACAGAACAGTTTGATGGTGTCCTTCCATGGCCATGTAACCACCTGCATGGAACACTCATTTGCTAAATAGCATATAGCCATTTAAGCAAACATATGATGGCACATTATATCCTATAAAAGCTTGCAAATAAAAAAGTTTCAGAAGATCTTGGCATTACATAGAGTTTTAGCAGACTCCAAGAACTAGGGACGCTTAGGGTAGTGCAGAGGGACTTAAAAAATATATGCTTGCATCTCAGGTCTTGCTATCACGATATAGAAGTGTGCCAAATGGGCAGGAAATAACACGCTTTTTTTTTTGTGCACAACATCTGCTTGCAGGAACCTCCCTGGACATACAACTCAGTCCCTTTCAGTTCCTCTGGTTTTCAAGATAGCCATTTTCCACTTATAATTATGACTACATGTTAATACAAGACATATTTATGATGACACTCATCACATCAAACAACCAGCTCTGAACAGCTTTCCAAAATTAAAGGAAGGGAAGAATCAGGTCACTTGTTGGCCAAGAAGTTGTCTCACATCTTTTATTTCACTTCTGTTGGGCAATTTCACATCAGACTTCTTCTGAAAGTGTGAATTAATGCATTAACTAACCCTTAGGGATAAAACCTCCTTGGTGACAAATGGCTGACAATTATAAATATCTGTGAAAACAAAGCCTTTCTACAAAGTCATTCGCTTAAGAAATACCAACAGAACTAAATGAATTGAAAGCATCATGGAAAAATCTGTTTTCTGAAGGGACGTAAAAGAGAATTCACTAACAGATGTATTTACTTTGATAATGAGTTTTTCCTCATCTGATAAAGAACACAGAAAAAAATGCAGAAACTGGTGAAAAACAGAGAAGCAGGTGACAGATGCCAGCCTGACAAGCAGAACAAATGGGATGGAAACAAGGTGGGGATGGTTGAGGAGCTCAGACACAGGGCTTGTCTCCGGTGCAGTGGGAAGGGGGAGTGAGAACCACCAGTCAAGATGCTGAATGGATTTGAGAGAGGTATATGACTGTGTAAGTCAAGGCATAAACTAATGGCCTCGGAGCCTTGCAGTAAGCTGAGATGGAAAAAACACGAATTCTTTGAATTATTTAGGTAAAAGCAGGAAAACAGACGTGGCCCAGAAGGGCAGTTCCTCACACAGATTAGGTTTAAGATGATGCTCAAATTACAAGCAGAATCAAGAGAAAGATTTTTAACAACCCCCAAGCTCTCCACAAAGATTTGATTAAAGTGCTCTGCTCCTGCATCAGCTGCATCTTTCCTACCAAACATCAGTCAAGCTGCTTAATATTTAGCACATCTGGGTTTTTTTCTTTCAAATACCTGAATTGTGGCTTATGCAACTTTCCTACCTCAGTAAGATGACTGCAAAAATGCACGTAATAATATATGAAAAAAATGCCCAGAATCTGAAGTTCAGGGACACTTGGGGAAGGACAACAGCAACCCTCAGCATGCGTTATTATTCTGCTACCATTAAAACCCCATTTTCCCCTATTTCATCTATGTGCCTGCTATATTTTACCTTATTAGGAAGAAAAATACTGTGGCTGCAGAGAGATGCCCAACGTTCAAGACAGACCTGAATCAGAATACTCTAATCATCCCAGACACCACTGATGGCTCTCTTGCTCCCATAGTCAAATCTTCTCTTTTCGAAGGGTCCTTACCACTGCATTTTATTTGCTAAATGAAGTGGACTTGGCCAGCTTGCTGTTACCAAATACTGCCCTCACCCTGCATGGATACACCGTGATTTCTCTGGAAATCTATTAACTGCTGCTAGCTCCATTAATACACCATCTCGCTCCTGATAAAGACGTTGGCAGCCGTTTTGGACAACGAATCGAGACCTCTGAACACAACTGCAGTCTTTCATGTTCGTGCAGCCTTTTTTCTAAGTTTATCTACAGCATAAAGCTTCTAAACCTTAGTGCTAGACGAAATTACGCAGTCGTTTCAAACACTGCATTAAAATACCATCCAGCTACTATAAAAGGAAAAATGAATGGTTCCAGGAGGCAGCTCTGCGGCAGACAAGCCAGTGCGGCTCTGAAGATAAGAGGCAGCTGCCAGAGGTAAATATAAGCATTATTTATGGATGTGGTGTCCTTGCTCATTTAAATTTCGACAAGCGCTGGAGATGCAGACCAATAGCAGATAGGCAGCTCTCCCCACAGGGCTGCAGATGCACGGGGTCTACAATCAAGCCCATGTTTGCCATCGGTGCCACCACAAGGACAGGCTGCACTACAAAGCAGTGGTGATTTTTACCTTTAAAACCAGGTCTCTCCTTGACTACCACTCCTTAATTTCAGAAATACCAGTAGCTCCAGTGACACGGGCCCATACAAGTGTTAATACCATGGTCAGACACAACCCCTTAACAACTCACCATGATTTACTGAGCTATCAGAAAAAACTGATGGAACATTACGCTTTGCAGGGTCTTCCTGAAGAACCACATGCTCATTCCATAATCCCTGTAATACTCTGAGGACAGGCACTGACTACACACCAAGAAACAGCAGACTGAACCTTGAAATGAGAGCTCAGTTCACAACATTATTTGTTCCTGGCTATGGCCCTGCTCAAGCAGGTGCTGCTATCACACATCTTGTACCCTCCTGGGTGAAATAAAGTAAAATGAAATCTGTACTTGCTGTGAAGAACTTGCTCAGCTGAAGATGATGGCACTGGCAACTGCTTTGTTGGAGTCCTACCTTATTGTTGGACCTCAATGTAACATTTTAACCCATTAACCTGATTTAGATGCTCCAAGGTCATCCAGCAGAACAGTTGTATGCAGGCAAGACTCAAAAAGTCTTGACTTATTAAAAGAAACACAGAGTTGACCAAGCCAACATTTCTGCCTAACTTAAAAATGGCACTCAACTCATGGGGGCAAAGCCATCAGGAAAAGTCATAAGTAAAGATATGTAAGATAAGTAAACAATATGAATAAACAGAGAGGAGACAGTTGCTAATTGCAGCTGTCTCCTTCAGCACTGTAGGTTTCAGGCTGCTGGGATGTCTGTCTGCAAGTTGTCCCCACAAGGACATTTTGTAGTACCTTTTACCCAAGCATCAAAGTATGCCAGAATAAAATATCTAGTTTTACATGAATTACTGCAAAGATGAACAGAACAAACCCAGGAAGAGAGCCTGATATAAATTTATAACTGTCATGAAGGAGAATGTTTCAAAGGAGTTGCCAAGCGCTTAAACCATTGTTTCAAAAAAAAAAAAAAAAAAAAAAAAGCAGCAGCCCTAAACCACAGGACAGTGTTTCTAACCAGCATACAATAACAACGCTGCAAGCAAGCATGCAGACAGAGAGGAATGCGGCATCACTGCAAATCCAACAAAGGCATCCTCTCCATGCGCTTCTGGGGCTACAGCTCAGGAAAACGGAAAAGGCTTGACTTTATTATATCAAGTCCAGTCTCCACTCTGATGCCTCCAAACCTCTGAAGGAAAGGATTACTCCAGGCCACCTGCATCTCCTCTGCCCATTCCAAACTATTAAGCGGCGGTGACAATTGTCACAGCAGGACCCTGAGGTTACAGATCTCACAGAAGCCAGGCTGTGGTGATCACAGAATGATCACATTAGCATTTGCCATTTCATGGAAAGTATTTCTACGTCGTGTCGATCCATATATATTCCATATATATACTCTTTGATGAAAGAGGTCGGCAAATGTCAGCCCCTGTGCAGAGCACAGAAAGTGAAACAATGCATGAACCGCTATGAGCAAGGCCAACCAGCCATACTGAATACGATAGCTGTCTCTTTAGCATGGAGTAGAGGCACATATGAACCTCGTCAAAGCTCAAGAACCCATCCCAAATGTAAGATCTCAAGGCTTTTTAATTTGAAATAAACATTCTTATGTGAAGTTCCATACTTCTAACTCCTCGCTAATAACACCAAATTCATAAAGAGGTAGAAGAAAACCAAGAAGCCCAGGTCTGTAAATATCTCATCTACAGAGCCAATGGCTCCCTGAGGGGAGACATAATCTCTTCAATAACAAACTCTCCCACTATCCTGAGCAATCTCATCAGTGATGTTGGAGGTAGAAGCCCATTGTTACTGACTCCCACTTCACCCATAGAGCCCAATAATTTTCTATTTCTGCTCACAGTTTAGACAACAGGTTTCAGAAACAAATAAAATTTCTTAGAATTCCTTCTTTTGCCAAGTTTTTGCTCTTCTTTTAGTACCGGCTACACTGTGCAGGCTGCCTACATAAAATTGTTCAAAGCCTTGGAAGGGACTTGGTAGATCCAAGCTGCTCTTCTTGATGGTGTAAAAAAGCAAGCACATGCCAAAATGACATTTTTACAATCCTTTTTTGAGAGCCACTGCAGTACAGTCATTTCCAAACTCCTTTGAAACTTTCGGTGTATCAACAAGCTATGCAAAAAACATCAAGCATTTCAGAATCTGAAAATTAAAGTAGCAGCTACATACATCATCGCTCTGTCAGGAAAGGCAGCTGCCTATGAGTTATAGGGAATCATGGTGGGACAGTCGTGTCTGAAAATCCTCAAAACCTCAATCACTCCATCCATTTGAGCCAACTATAATGCTCTTTTGTAAAACACACAAGGAAAACCAGCCCATTGGTTTCCAACAGTGCTAACAGTCCAATTAGTCATGACTGGGATTATCAGATGTCAGTATTCTTTGTAAAGTCCCAAAATGCCAAATGAATCCTACTCTTCCTTCCTGATTCAGACGGATCTGAATCTAAGTCACCTCTCCTGCTTCCCAAGCCAGAGGAAGACCAGGAGAAGAATCTCAGTCACCTCTCTTACTCCCTGAGCCAAAGGAAGACCAGACCTCTTATCATGGGGAGGTTCCTGTTAGAGCATCTCAAATTCTGCTCTAGTATGTCCAGCCTGAGCAAGTCCATAGTGAACCTGCTACCAGAGGGATGTCACTGTCAGATAAAATCTGGTGGTCAGGATACTAATGTTGTAAGGACAGTGAATAAAAAGCATGGGTGGTGCCTATCTTAACACAATTCACGGCTTCTCAGAAAATGATTTCGTCACAGAGATTACATCAACCTTTCCCACCAGAGCCTTGTGCTCCTTTGTCTTTCCCCAGTCACCACAATCACCACACCCTGATCTTTCATTTCTTGTACTAGATATGGTGACAAACTTTTATAAGTGAATACCTGAGGTTCATGAGCAGACACATCACCAAAAACATTTTGGAAAGCACTTGAGAAATTCATGCTTAGCCATTTTAGGTAGCAAGAGGGGCTCTTCGATTTCAACAGAAGGAGCATGTAGGTAAAACTGTTTCAAAGCTGTTTCAATACAAAACCCGGTGGCCCAGATTAAAATATTAGAAGAAATAATTTAATCCAACCTGCCAAGTTTTGCAGTAAGATGGTTCAAGGCACATTGCTGCACGTTGTTCCATCATCCAAGTGCAAGGTCCTGCCCCTGGGTCGGGGCAACCCCCAATATCAATACAGGCTGAGGGATGAATGGATTGAGAGCAGCCCTGCGGAGAAGGGCTTGGGAGTACTGGTGGACAAAGAACTGGACATGAGCCAACAATGCGCGCTTGCAGCCCAGAAGGCCAACCATATCCTGGGCTGCATCAAAAGAAGTGGGGCCAGCAGGTTGAGGGAGGTGATTCTGCCCCTCTACTCCGCTCTGGTGAGACCCCACCTGGAGTATTGCGTCCAGCTCTGGAGTCCTCAGCACAGGAAGGACACGGAACTGTTGGAGCGGGTCCAGAGGAGGGCCACAAAAATGATCCGAGGGCTGGAGCACCTCTCCTACAAGGACAGGCTGAGAGAGTTGGGGTTGTTCAGCCTGGAGAAGAGAAGGCTGCAGGGAGACCTTATTGCAGCCTTTCAGTACCTTAAAGGGGGACTATAGGAAGGATGGGGGCAGTCTCTTTAGCAAGGCCTCCTGTGACAGGACAAGGGGTGATGGTTTTAAACTAAAGGAGGGTAGATTTAGACTGGATGTAAGGAAAAATTTTTACAATGAGGGTGGTGAAACACTGGAACAGGTTGCCAAGAAAGGTTGTGGAGGCCCGATCGCTAGAAACGTTCAAGGTCAGGTTGGACGGGGCTCTGAGCAACCTGATCCAGTTGAAGATGTCCCGGCTCACTGCAGGGGGCTTGGACTAGATGGCCTCTAAAGGTCCTTTCCAACCCAAACCATTCTATGATTCTATGATCACAGCTGTTGGGAAGTAACCTCCAGCAGAAGGATGGTTATAGTTACGTTTTAAATTTTTCTCACAATTTCTTAAGTCTGTGCTCAAGATGCAGGAAAGAAGTACAAATACAACATCCATTGTAAGTCCATTACCAAGATACAGTAAGAGTGTTTGTGTGCCCTTTGTTAGGGGAGATTCAAGCCTTGCATAAAGGCAACACTTAACTTTTAAAGATTAAAGCTCAGTAACAGTTACTGAGCTTAAACACACAATCTCAAAAGGGGAGAAAAGATTTATTCCCCCCTGGAAAAAAGGAATCAAAATATCTACAGCTGACCCCAATGACAACACATCACATTCTTACTTATTTGTGACACAACAGACTGCTCTCAGAGACATTACTCAAGATGTTGCAAATTCTCATACAACTGTATGGCAACAAGGGGGAACTGAGGGACCGAGCGTGGTGAGATGACATGCTCAACATTCTTAAACTGGGGGGGATACAAGAACGCTAGATGCAGAAACAGTGAAAACAAGTATTGCAACAGAATAGAGCTTATATACTTTGGAGAATATAAGAAGAAAACAGAAGTGCTTCTGTTTACCAGCCACAGAATGTAATTCAAAATTCCTGGAAACAACATATTTCAGAAAAAAACACGTGTTTGCTGACATTGTAATTCCAAGACAGACCATAATAGAGAAGTTAAATATTTCATGCAGTGCCAGCCCCACGGTTAGCAGTAGCGCAGACTACACTCAAGTTTGAGAGTGGCTGATCAAGTTGTGGCTGCTCCAAAGCATCACACAAGGACCCAGGTTGTGAGAGTTCTGAAGAAAAGATAATGGCAATCTCCTACAGAGGATCTTCAGCTCCTCCCATACAAGAACTGTGACTAATGTAGGCACTTAGGACCTCACCAAAAATTTCCTGGAGGTCTTAGGTCACCACTCTGCTGTGGGATGAATCAGTGCTACAGTTGAAGGGACGACATATGAAGACTACTAAAAGTATCACATATACTCAGCAATGCACAATTCTGCTTTGGAGAACACTTATACAATCATAAGTCATTAAAACTGTTAAAGACTATCACAGAATAAAGTGCAAACCTGCTTTCCAGGAAGGGTGTAGAAGGTAAAGTCAATCATTTTCTAGATTCATAGACATTAGCTTCTCCTACATTATTTTTACATAAATAAATAAAAACTGAAAGAAACTCTACGAGAGCTGAGTGTACATCTCCAAGCATTGAAAACCATCCCAAAAGTTGCCCTTTTAATAATAAGCATCATGTACAGACCTCTGCTAGTTTGTACGGTAAGATCAGCTTCTCTCCTACTGTCACCGTCTTTCTGGTAACCAGGGCCTCAAACAGCATCTCTTCTTTCACCTAAAACAAAAATCTTGATGTTAATGATCATTCTAGGAATAATTTTTTAAAAATAATTAAAAAAGAAAATAAAAATTTTTAAGTGTAAACACTTTCATAAATTTAAAATTTATATATTTATTTAAAAAAAAAATTATAACACTTTTGCCAGTCCTTGCAGAGTTAATGTTCAATGCATAAAAACAAGCTAGCCATTGGGAGGAGACAACTCAGCACATAAATCCCGCATCAGAAATCAGACACCATGGTATTCAAGGGAACCTGATTTTCTGCATTCAGTCATCGCATTTCTAGTAATTTCCCATTGGTTTTCTTCATTCCCAGTGCAGCTCCTCACTCTCTCACTTTTTGTTGGCAAAATAAGTCAACTTTCTAGTGTTGGCAAGATATCATACAAATTACTCTACAAATAAGAAAAATAGTGTCATCAGTTTAAGAGATATCCAAGTGGAGGGTTTTTTTTTTTTTGTGTGTTTTTCAGGGTGGGGAGGAATTAGAAGGAAGAAGAAACCTTTTGAAAAGCACCTGATATTTACTCCCTAAAGATGCCAGTTCCCAGTGAGGCAACAATCTCTAATCAGCCATAACAGAAACCAGTTTGCAGAAAAAAAAACAGTTCTGTAAACACAGACACTTGGGCAAATAGGTAAATGGTGCTGACAAATTAAGCGGTACCTGCCACAAATTGTTGGGAGAAAGCCTCTTTTCTGACCAGTTTCAAGCCCCTCTTACTTTGATATCCCCTGGAGAGATTCAGAAGCGTGCCCTCTCTACCAGAACAGAGGGTGATATGCTTATGTATAAGTTAAACCTAAATGCTTTGAGTCGTTGATTGCTCTTTGCTAACTTTCAATGTCAAAAAAGAAATCGTTAGTCTGGATAAAAATCTTTGAGCCCAGAGTTAATAGCTATGGCTTGATATGGAGATGATGTTACTTGAGAAGCCGCACTGAAGTCTACACAAGCTGCTTATCCTAACTGAAGGACTCCATGCAGACACCAGACCTGCTCAGAACATCTCTGATGAAGACTAGAAGCACCAAATCCCCATTTCTGAAGCCATCCAAGGCCAAGGCCATGTTTTTACCCCAGGTAAACCATTTACGATTTGACATGGATGATGGGAAACTTAGTGGTTTATGTACTTTGACTTATTGATTTAATCCAGTAATCAGTATGAAGGGCAACGCAAACAAGCCAGTGGAACTTAAGAAATCTCACAAACCATCGCAGTAATGATGCCGTTCTGTACAAAAAACTACCTTCTACCAAAAATACTGTCATGGGAGTCTCCCTGATAAACTCCAGTGCATTTTTATATAACTGACCTTTTCTGCAACACTCACTAAACAAGAACTTGTTGCTGTGGTGTGGAAAGCAGAAAATATAGTCACCTGTACAAGACCTTCACCTACCTGCAAGGTCTATGTCATTGGAAATTGAATGTTGACACCTTGAGGTTTGTTTCATTAGTCCTCAGTAATACTCTAGAGCCCACCGTTCCTATGATCTGATTTTACCTTTCAAAATCCAGTGGAAAAAAATAATCTTCTGGTTCATCCGGAAATCCACCCAAGTTTTCACATTTGGTTTCCATTCCTCTACATTCAGCAAAATGGTGATTTTTTTAAATTTCAGCTCTGCAGACAAAACGTGGACACTTCTCCAGCAGCTTGCAACTGCAGGACCATCGGCTGCCCTCCCTCAATTGCACAGCTTGGAAAAAAAGTGAGTTTTGCACCATTTATTATCCCACTTCAGGGATACTGCAAACCCGCAGCCAGCAACACTGGCTTTTTTAATTATCAAAGGCAACAAGGCAGAGGGGTATCAGATGGTTACTAGTCAAAACAGACCAATGTAATAATCCTAAACAACCTAAATGCTTCCAAGTCCCAGATTTGTCAGCAAACACGGGGATTTTAAATGGTTTAAACAAATACCCATGCTGTCCCTCTCCATCCCTATCTAATGTTCACCCTGGTTTCCTTCTCCCTCTGCTCTCCTGATGGATGAGACCTGCAGATGTGCAACCTCATGTCCAGACCTGCTGTGAACTGACCCGGAGGGATGGCATCGAATCATCTTCTCATACAAAAACATACTCGGCAAGGATGGAAACATAATCCCTGCATCTCCCTGGGTCTCTGCCTGCAGTGGAGCTTGATCTTGATTGCTTCATCACCTCTGAGAGTCAACACCACAGGTACAGCCAAATTATCCTAATTTTCATTTAAGGTCACAGCTGGAAGGTAGCTGACTCCTAATACCAACAAGGAGCCATAGAAGCTTTCTAAAGATAAACTCAGCACATGCTGATGACTAAGAACACCTGGTGCATGGAGATACTTGCAGCTTCCCCATCATGTACATCCTATGCTTCCTCCATGATGCACTAAAATAGAGACAAAAACCATCCTAGCAGATTAGCAAAGAGAACACAACTTACTTCTTTATTTTGTGCCCTAGGAGTTACACTTCTACGTCATGTTTTGTGGATTTTTGCTTTCTGGTGCTAAAGGGCAAGTCCTGTTCTCCCTCTTAAAAAAAAAAAGGTACACAGCCTGTATGAGTTTATATCTTAATTACAGGGACAAAATACAGATTTAAGACTTCACTGCCACATGCAAGTCAAACCAACGCTGAACGGGCTGGATGACTAGAGCTCTAAAACCCAGTGAAGGATGACCGGCAACGCTGCCATGGCTATAAACGTCAGTGGAGCGTGGCGGGGAGCAGACAGCCAGCAGGCTCCCGCAAGGGCTGGGCTGGAGCCAAGGCAGGCGGAGATTGCTTCTCCAGTAATGCTGGGCTATTATGTTATAGCAGCTGAAGAAAAATGAACTATTTCCAACTTGAGAGTAAGAAAACATCGCTTTTTGTCTCTCCTCCCATATTTGAGAAAGGGACTATAGTGTTGAGTGCTCGTTCAAAAGCTGCTTGGTGTGGAGTAACAGAAAATAAATTCAGTTTTCTATCAGTTCTTCTTGAAAAAGATCTGAACCGTTTCTTCAGACTTTCTTTCAAACAACCAGAAAGTTATCTGACTTGAGTTCTGGCTTGGAGCTTCGCATCTGATGAAGATGTCCCTGCTCATTACAGAGGGCTTGGACTAGATGAACTTTGGAGGTCCCTCCCAATCCAAACCATTCTGTGATTCTGTGATCCGCAGAACTTCGTCCAGAAACAGATCCAGAAGAGAAGACTGGATGCAAGCACTGGCTGCCTCATAATCCTCACCCTCTTTTTGCTCCCCAATTACTTTCCAAGATGTTTATCACATGAGGGTCTGTGGGATACCTCTGGGAAGCTGAAGACAATTTTTAAGTAGAAAAAGAACTTGAGCACATAAATCTCCCATGGAGGTAGACGTTATTTCCAAAAGCTAACATCATCAATGCAAAAAAAGAGGTCTGGCAAAACTAATTTAGGACACTTGAAAACTTATATTTACCTTTATTTGCATTGAGACTGGTTACCTAAGCCTAAAAACTGAATATAAAATTGCTCCATTGAGTGAAGACAGAGTTTGCCTTCCTTACTCAATGCTCCATCTGCGCAAATAATTTCCAGTATTAGTAAATGTACAAAATTAAAATGTTCCTGCTCTTCTAATGGAAAAAAAAAATAGTATCTCTTAAGGCCAACTGACACTAGATCGTTTGTAATAGATTGCTTTTGTTAATAAGCCCACAGATGAGCCTGTCCAGCCTTTTCCCCAGGAACACAAAAGTTTTCCCCAGTTTTATGCAATCCTCTACTATTTCTACAGAGGACCTGCGATATGTGCAGCACTTGCACAGGACTCCATGTCTGCTTGATCCATCAGGCAGCCTTGACATCACGCTACGGCACAGTATTTCAGCAAAGTTTAAACAAAGGCCATGAAAAACCTGCCAAAAGCCTCACATAATCCACACGCTATGTCTATTCTTGGGGAAAAAAAAAAAAAAAAGGAGTCAGGGTCTTACTGTAAATGAAACAATGATCTGCATAGTCTGGCCAAAATCCTATATCGCAGTTTGCTTTTTCAACAAATCCTGGTCTGAATGTTTTAATAAACCAAAAACATATTGGACAGGGTTGGTGTGGTATCTAAGAAAAATCAAATCCATCGCAGGTCATCATCTCCTCCCAGATTCCTTAAAAAAAATCTGCATATTAACTTCATTTTATAGGAACACAAATCTTGTTATACAGAGGAAGGGTAGTTGTTCAGTGTTGTTGCATTAACTGCTGCAGCAGGGAAACTCCCTGCATTGTCCTTAGAGGCTCCGAGGCTCCAATGTAAACCAGCTAAGCTCACAATAATTTGGACCAGACTTTCCTTTGGAGGGAAAAACACCTTAGCTTTGCCTAAATCTTTTCATTTCAGCCAGGCTGTTTGATCCTCTCCTCCCCATGAAGGCTACTGCCCCATCGGTGCTGTGCAGGAGGACCTCTGCATCCCCCCTTCTTGGCTGGTCTCAGAGATGGCCAGTTCAGCTCCTGCTTCTCAGAGCCTTTCCACCAAGTCCAGTTGGATTTTTTTCTTCTTTTCCATGTCAAATCTTTGACTGAACAAATCCAGAGAGTCATTTAAGGAAAAAAATACCCAAACCAAAACACTCCCCAAATCTTTGCCTGCAAGTATCACAGCAGAGCTGGTTTCTTGCATCATTTTACTATGCTCAAGACCGCCCTGCCAAGCACAGCACCCAGTGGCTGTATGAAAAGAAGTTTAAATGTTTGTCAACTAATATTATTTTTATTCCGAGACGGTTTTTCAGTCTTTGCGAGTAATGCCAAGATCTAGAGAGGGGATTAATAACTTTTTCAAGACAATTCGTATTTTCAGCCACAATGGTGTGAAAAGCAAAACTATATACAGTTCAGTGACCACAAAAAAAAAAAGTAGTAAAAAAAATAATTACCCAAATGAGACAAAATAGAGTGTCAAATATTTCAACCCGTATTTTGGCCTCTGGCTGAGAAGAATTCACTACACTTAATTTGGAGTATTGTAAGTAGCTAGCTAATGAATAAAGTGCAATGGATGCTCTTTGTGATGATGTTTCATCTGTTTGAACCCTTTAGTCCTCCTTTTGGTCAAAACCAAAGAAGAATGCCAAAAGATCTATTCAGGTCTGCAAAGGTCCAGCATTTCAGAAAGAGAAACCAAGTCTCTTCTGAAAATGAGATTGTTGGCTTTATTTCAGCTGACTGCGGAGTGGGTCTATTGGAAATTTTACATTTGGAGGCAACCAATGTCTCCAATTCCATGGATAAATTACCATATAAATGCGACTTTAAGGACAAGCAACAGCACTTACCCAAACTCAGCAATGTATTTCACAAGATCATACCTGAAATCTGCATCCTCCTGATCTAGTTAACAAGCATTTTATGCTGTATATGGTCATTTAGCTTGCAAAAAAATTACCAAGATGAACAGAAATCTATCACTTTGCTCAGCTATACCAAATTCTAGTGTTCTAGTGCTTTTTCAAAAGAGTGACGTTAAATATATTTATGTTTTTGGTTTGTTCTGGGAGTTTTGGTTTGGTTTGGTTTTTTTGTTTTGGTTTGGTTTTTTTACATATTGTTGCACTATTTACAAGTGAGCACAGTATCCATGCTCTATGCTACACCAGACCACGGCACTAAGCCGCTGTTGGATCTACAGGGCTCAACTGATGCATGATTTCATATGTACATGTGCAAGAAATAACCCGATACCTTACAGCATGCAGATGTTGCAGAAGAGTTTGTTTGCAGAAGAAAGCCAGGGCAAAGACCCAAAGCCTGGAACTTTTTCAGATCTAAGTCACTCTCTTATTCAAAGCTTTTTTAAAAAACAATTACTTCTTAAATGACTTGGCACTCTTGCTATGGCCATTTTTTAACAGGGTAAGATCAACAACATTCCCCTGCAAACTCATATTTTCCTTCTGTTTACTTCTGCAATCTCCAAGGCCAAGAGGCAAAGAGCATCCAGCTGCTTATACCCATATTTTACAGAAGCTTTCCCCTCCCTAAATTCAAAGCATTAATGAAGTGCTATGAAAATCTGAGAGCACCAATTCCTGAGTTCTTTAGGTAGTGATATAGCACAACCGCTATTTAAGGGAAAGAATGGGAAGAACATCATGTGTATACAAAATTAAGAGTTATCTTCTCATGCTATCATAAAATCAGCAAAAATTAACCTTCCACACTGTGCAGTGAGTACAAAGGGATGAATATAATAGTTATTTTAAACAGCTACAAGTATAACATTTCAGTATCCTTTGGAGTTACAAGTGGTTTAGAATGTTTCAAGAAAAATGAGATGGCAAGGAGAGCTTCTGGCCACCTATATCCGGATATAGGTGTTGAGCTCAGCTCTTGAACGTGCAAGGCAAGCACAGGACAAGTTGGCTCATTGAAATGAAGACTTTTCTCAAGAACAAGTAATGCTGCAGCTTCACAACCTGCTCGGGCTAACAGAGCAGCTCTCCTAAGAACTTACTTTACTTAGAGCTTTTGCACCAATTTACAGAATTGGATATGGCCCTGGGCCATCCACGCTGAGACCTACAAACCCTTCCCAAATGATACTGGCACAGCAGTGACTCACAGAGGACAAAGTGCTATCGGTAAAGGGTCTTACACAGCAGATAGCATCAAGAGGTTCACAAAAGAACTAGATAAATGCATGGATAGTAGGTCCATAAATGGGTACTAAAGGGATGGGATGCACCCTCCAGCATCTCTATTACAGTCTTTGTGGATGCTGGCAGGGTAACAACAGACAGCAAAATATGGCAAGCCAGCTCAGCATCTCCTACAGCCACCACCTGAACCAGAAGAGTGGGCTGATGGTCTTACAGTTGCTCCAGTTTCTTATACAAATATTGGAACAGATTTCAGGAGCATCAAGGAATTTTGGTGAGGGAGCTGATGGTTGGCGATTGAAGAAACTACTGTAGTGAATGGCAGGTTTGCTTTCTACCTGGAACTGGTTCACAATCTTTCAAATTTTAATCACAGAAACAGTATTTTCAGTCAATTAAACCTGAAGCTGAAGAGTATGGGGAAAAGCGCCCTACATTAAAAGCCTCATTAAAAAAAAAAAACCCTTTATAACTTTTCACTAGCAAACATGAACAGCCCATATGAACAATAACACAAGAGAACTTACTCTTCAGCAAAACTGGAAATAAAGTCTATTATAAAACAGAGGTGGCTTATTAGGTGTGAACATTACAGGACAGAAAGCGAAGGCTTACCTCCAGCAGGTCCGACACGATAGGTAGTATTTCAGGGTTACAAATATCAATGGAGTCATCCCGGTAAGTCTTCTTTTTGTAACGTATGTTACCCAGGTGCAGTATCGCCGACAAGAGAGAGAAAATTCTAAAGAAAGTAAAGACAACTCATTTTCACTCAGCTGTTTTTTCTTAAAGCTAATGAAGAAGCAAACCACATGCCCAAACATCCAAGTGCCACCTTCATATTTGATTCATTCCTCTAATTTTCAATCTGAAGCAGTTTATGTCCCCAATCTCTAAAAGTTTCCTCAAAAATGATGCTCAAATTAAGCAACGAATTCACCTCATGTAAAAAATATTTTCACTTAGTCAAGTACCAAATTTGCAATGGTATGCCTTTCTTGAAAATTATTTAACACATCAAACCCACAGTTACAAAATAGCACCCCATATTATAAGAAAGAGAGATCCTTGAATAATCTAGATATCCAGATTAAATATCCATCATGTAATTGCCTAAATTAAGGGGAGACTGGACTCAGCCATGCAGGTGATCCTTCTCAGTCCCCTGGCATGCGTATTTATCACCTCAGATCTAGTCTCAGGTAGGCAGTCTATACAAAAAAGCATAAATGCTTTTATAATATATAAGCATACTGAGACAGAGAAAAGATGTTACACTTCAAAGTAAGTTTATCCAGCCAATTTTTTTTAAGTGATATCCTCTAAAAAGGAAAAGAAAAAAACAACCCACACCACCAAAAAAAAAAAAAACCCCAAACAAAAAAACCCACCCTCCTCTAAAAAAGTAGCTCTGAGACCATCAAGTCATGGCTGACTTCAGCAATAAACTCTGTCAGTCCCTATTTCTACACACTCCAGGGAGGTAAAAATAAATAAAATCAAATTTGATTCCTAATTTGATTCCTAGTCGTGCCATCAGCTTGTCTGCACAATGCAACTTCACCTCTCCAAGTTGGTCCTTCCTTATCTCTAAAATATGGATATTGATTCCTTATCTTGAATTACAGGGATGCAATTATCAATATTTCTCTTCTGTAATTGTTTCCACAAAGGTGAAACGCCATGTTTTGCTCTAAATTATAGCTTATAAAAGTATAGTAATACTTAAAGTGTCTTTCCTTTTTACACCTAGCTGAAGGTGGTTACTCTTTCGTGTTTCAGTTGTACCATGCCAGAGGGAATAAATTTGCTCCTATAACAAAGAATCAGTGAATTTTGCCTGTCAAAAATATAGCGAAGAGAAATACAAGAACTTGTGCACCAAGAAATGTTATTGCACAGTAAACCAAAAGCATTTATTTACTGTGACATCCAACTCTGCTCAGTCCAGACTAATTGCTTTATTCTGTCAATTAAATTCCCTTACTCTACAGCAATGCTGCACTCTAAAGAGACTTTAGAAAAACTTTGCCGCTGAAACTTGATTCTTGAAAGATAAGGAACCCCACTGACTTAAAACACATTTGCATTAAAAGGATGTATACTTGGGTTTATCCATGTGTGTGGAACGGACAGAGGAAAAGCAGTCTTAATTTCATAATTAATTTGTTACAAGGTAGGGATAAAGGATGAGACTGTGAAAAAGATTCTCAGCTGGGTGACAATTTCTTATTGGAGCAGAAGGCAGGACAACATCTCGTAGTTAAGGGCTTGTAACTGCTGTTTCAGATACATGTTAAAAAAGAAAAAAAAAATAATGCTTAAAAGAACAGGAGGTAATACACCCAGTTGGAAAAAAAGAAGTTACATACTAGCATCTTAAACATCATTTACCCAAGGTGATGAATAGGGTTTCAAGTGCCACTCGTACAAAGCAGTAATTCTCTGTTCCCACATAAACCTCCAGGATTTCAGACAGAAAGAACCACATTCATTAATTTATGGTTTGAACTTTTTTGATACAAAAAAGCACAAGATTTCTCATTGTGTTACAGCTACTGATGTGCTTTTCAGCAATACTAATGATGTCAAAATCATACTCATTTTGAGCTTATTTTTTTAATACATATTTTTCTTTGCCTGTTACTAACCTTAGTAACAAATTCTTTCAAACCTACTCAAGACTTTCAAGCCAATGATCAACCCGAAAGGAATTATTTTGTGGTTTCAGTTGAAGATGACCCTCATGAAGCATGTTAATTCCTTGCAGTCAGTGGAAGGCAGTATTGCAACCCAACTAAGAAGTCCAGCTTTTCAACCGCACTTCCAGTGAACTAGTGAAGGAAGGCCAGCTGGAAATGGAGTCTACAGAACCAGCAATTGCATACAAAGGATTAAATATGATGACTAACAATCAGGATTTCTGATTAAACCAGGATCTGAATTCATGACATGCAAAGTAAGGCATGACTATTCATGAACAGCTGAAAAATACTTCAAGGTTCCAACTTCCTGCCAATGCTCCATTTGCATAAAGAGAATAGTTAACTACTGTAATGATGGGCATATTTTGTTGATATCTTTAAATTTTGTTTACTCCTTTGTTGTATGAATGGTCAAGCATCATTGTTCATAGAACCACAGAATGGTTTGGGTTGGAAGGGACCTTCAAAGATTACCTAGTCCAACCCCTTGCCATGGGCAGGGACATCTTTCACTAGATCAGGTCGCTCAAAGCCCCGTCCAACCTGACCTTGAACACTTCCAGTCATGGGGCATCCACAACTTTTCTGGGCAATCTCCTTCCAGGGTCTCACCAATTACTCCCTCCCACCAGCCTGATGTTATGTAGAGCACACGTTAGCTCAAGTCCGGTGAATTATCTCACTGATTATGGAGGTTATATTTAATATCATCTTTGAACTATGGAAAAGAAACTCACTGTCTGCGAGTCTTGGGAAGAAACCCCACCATCTCCATGGCCAGTTGTAACCGCTCAAAGTCATGCTTCAAGTCCTCCCCTTCCACGGAAAAGCAGTCCTGTTGGTTCGAACAGAAAGATTTAGCACTGAAAGAAATGAAGATCAGAACAGGTCCAGATGGCCAAGTCAACACTTCATAAATATCATTTAGTGACTTCCATGCCTTTTATCAGCAACTAGAACATTTCCAGTCTGGCACAGGGAAATGAGATATCCAGGAGGCCCCACTGACATTACGAGGAATAATCGTGGCTAATTACCCCCACCACCCAGCCCAGGGACAGGGGGATTTCACAGCACCATAGCAGATACAGCAAGAAACACATATGTAATACAATAAAAGACCAGGATTTGCTCCAGTGGCAAGGCAGAATTTTTCTCCTTAAATGTTAGAAAGTGTATGCACAATTAAAAGTTTAATTTTTAATTTTTTTTTTTAAGTTTGATTTTGTAGGTTTTTTTTTTTTTTTTTTTTTTTTTTTTTTTTTAAATCAAGCTGTGTAGGAGACTCTGCTTCTACAAGGACTTTACGGAAAAGCTAACCAGAGTGCAAATTTCAATACAATAATTATTTATTGTGTACACAAACATTTTTTCTCTGTACTGCATTTTTATCCAGCATGGTGAGATGGTCTTTCAAAGGACACTACATCTCCACCACAAATGCCTTGGTTTGAATAGCCTGAACCTCAGAGGGGACTGTGTAGGTATTCCTTTTCCAAAATAACATTTTTGGCTAATTTTTCCTGGAGATACATCCTTATTTCCTAGGCTTAACCTCTAACGCAAGAGGTGGGTCACACCATTCTAACAATATGGTGAGAGTTCATCAATGTGGGATAATTAGCATACAAAAAGGATGTGAATTAACAAGATTAAATATATTACACATTTACAGGCAGTTTATTCCACATTAAGTCCTGGTCCATTAGGAGTTCCACTAAAGAGGAAGAATTCAGTTTTAGAATAGAATTCACATAATTTCATGTAAAATATCAGTGAATTAAATCCTGCATAGGAAAAGGAAAGATTTAGAATAAAGTTAGTGAAAAATATATTTAACTACCAAGAAGTTTTCTAAAAATGCGAGCATTGAGAGAATTTGAAATCCACTACATTTTATAGTTTTTGGAGGCTAATATGTCGGAACAGTTCAGCTTTTCAGAAAATCCCCAACCTGACAGCAGTCTTTGATACTTTCAGGGAAATCCAATGACATTCTGGACCCGAATAATATTGTCCTGCACCAATAGCTAAAGAACACAGTTAAATTAATGCTCCTTAAATGAGCAGATAAACTATTCTTGCCAAGTTCCTTTTGCTTTGGCTCACCTTGGGCACCCCCACAGATTATCGATTATCTCTCTCACTTCGTAGCCCATATTTAATACTTTTTCCCATTGCTGCCTATAAGAATTCCCAGCCTCCAAATCAAAATTAGTTTACTGTGCATCACACAATATAGTGCTATATTAAGTATCACAATAGTTTACTAACACTTAAACAGAGACTTTCTACAAGTTAATCCAGGTATATAATTTAAAAATTGCAGCTGCATTTACAGTGACAATTAAGCAGCTGTATCTGCATAGTTTCTTTTGGTCATTTGTCTGTAAATCATATTTACCACATGAGCAAACGTGCACAAATTAATTCTGAAAGTCAGCACTAAACAGAGTTATGAGAATATTACAGTGAATGTCACTGACCAGGTACCAAGTAGTCACAGAATGATGACTCTTACTTGAAGAGACACTCATACTCACTTATAATACATAGAATAAATCATAAATATAGAACAAATATAGAATAAAGTTATTTTATATTATCAGCTTCATAACCCAAAGCACCTATCCCCATTTAAAGCCTGACAACTGTATCAGTGGTACATCCTTCATCCTGCTCCATAGCATCATTACGGTGATAGCTACTGATTATGGGGAGAAATTCTTATTTAAGATATTTATTTCAACATGGGAGACTCCTCACACCCAACTCTCCTATCCCCTTGATCAAAAGGTAGAGAAGTTCAACTGGAAAAGAAAATCTAAAATCTTTTATCAATGGTCCTCAGGGACAACAAGTTAATATTGCACAGACAAAGTGAATTTAGAGACGTTGAACAGACTATTGAAAATTACCCATTTTAACAGACATAAGCTCTCTGTACACCTTATCCAAAGGAATGCAACAAAGACATCTACACTTTATATCAGTAAGATCATCAGGGATCAGCAAAGGAATTATTTACACTATAAAATACCAGGATAAGAAGTTGTCCATCCTAAACTCAAACCTGAGCCAACAGGCTGGCTTGGCCACTACACACACTAAGGAGAACATGGAGAAATTTTCACACCCACTAAGGTGGGACCTGGAGTCTGCAGGAGAATAATATACCCACAGATTCTGCAAAGAAGTCTTTTTAAAAACTTTTTTAAAAAAGTACCAAGTGTCGCTTTTAGTGGCACTCCACATTCCAGAAGACGGTTTCATTTTGTGGCATCATTCATCCAAAATTAAGTCACGAGTCAACAGCGAAATACCATAGACAACTCAGAAGTAGCACAATCAAAACCAAAGGCAATTTAATGAACAATTTACATAATAATTGCCAAACTCATTAATCCACGTAGAAAGCCCTTTTGCAAATTATCTACTTAAAAGCAGATGCTCTCTGTAGTATTTCAGCTCTGTACTGTTTCCTAATGGATGATAATTATTAAAAAAAAAAAAAAAAAAGAGTTTCCTTGATATTAGGGCAGACAGGCATTACAAAGTCCATGCCCACAGACCAAATTAATCATCAATATTCTGCCAGGGCAATTAGTTTCCCAGCAAAAGTGAATCCCCTGCTTTTGGCACACTGAAGCAATCCATGGATTTCCATGGAAGTTTAAAGATGATATAATAAATAGGGTATAAACCGGACGTCTGTAGCGGGTTGAGTCCATGGTTACAGGGAGAGGTCCAGGGTATGCTCAAGAGTGAATCATCAACTGAAGCAAAGATGTGATTTACCACGAATATCACAGAAAATGATCCCGAGCAAAATAAAATATCAGATAAACAGTCAAATTGTAATGACACACAGTTTTTCTGTGCAAAGTAAGGACATATAACATGGTAACCCCCAAGCTGGCAGGGCATTATTGGCCACTCCAGGAGAAGGTATCAAATCTGGGGTTTGTTTTAATTTTAATTCCTCCAGTAAATTGTCGTAACCCGTTCCTTAAGCAATTAAGGTCTTTGCAACTTAGTAAAGTGTATTAAGGTATATAGAAAAGCATTTGCTCTTCACTCCCTGCTCTTGTAGGATCTCTAAGGATGCTGATGCGTTAAGGATGCCAATACAATATTCAACATTTTTTAAGCCTTTGGGGGTTAGACTCCCCTTCCCTCCTTCTCTCTTAAGGATTTTACAGCAAAATCTTGCTGTTAAGACACTTATTTAGCCTGAGTGAAACCCAGCTCCTTCACAGATTACCTCTTACTCTTCTAGATGCATCAGCCAGAGTTCAGCAACCATTAAGCACAGAGCAAAATTATTAGCAGGAACAACATGCAACTGATCTGAAACATGCTTCCCCGTGCAAGACAAAACCAACAGGGACCATCACGGGACACACAGACACCCAAAGCATGTCGCCAGCTGAAGCCACTGCCTCCAACTCGGTTGCACACGAGAAGCCAGGGAAGGGGGAGAAGCTTCATCATTCCCTTTTTTGGGTCAATCCATTTGGAAAGGACGATCATGTCAGCAGAACTATTTTAGAAGAAATTGTTTTTGCATTCTGAATAATATCGGGATTTTATTTTCTCGTAGATATTTTGGGGGGTGGTTTTGGTTTTGTCTTTTTTTTTTTCCCCCCGGAAGCTAGATAGCAGATACACTGCTACAACCATCGTGAACTGATGCATCTCTCAGGGCTCTGAGAGACCAATTTGCTGTTTTATCAGAAAGCAATTTCAATTTTCACATTGCTACCATATCACAATTTCCATAAATCATCATGTATTATATCAAGAAGGAACAACAAAAAAAAACCCCTTGGTTTGCTAAAACTAGAAGACTGTATCTAACTGTTGAAGAAGCTTTCCAGATGGAAGGAACCAAAAAAGGGCAAGAGAAGAAACATCTGTATTGTCATGGGCTAATACACGAGTGACACCACTGCACGGCAGAGGAAGGGAGAGGGTAATAGGTTAAACTTAATTTGACTTTGTTTTCTGCTCAGGTCTTGGTGCACCTAACAAATTCAAATGAGCAGCAGCCCTGCACCAGCAACACAGAAGACGCGGGTACTTGTACTGACCGGCTCAGAGTCATAGCAATAATCATCCCAGCTCTGTCTGAGGGGTTTCTTTGTCATCTGAAAGCAAGGCAAACTGGGTTAAGTAGTGTTCAGACCAACCATAATTCCCACTACCTGCTCTTTAACCAGGGCAGCAACATTGACTTTCCAAGTAAAGTAAATGTTGTTATTCTGCGTAGTCATTCCTTATTTTCCTTAAGATAAGATTTATAATGCTTTTGCATTTATGGTGCTCTGATTCCTCCTTACAATGTTTCCAAGACTCATGCAATAAATTTAATGGATTTTAAGATCTTTTATTTTTCTCCATGGTTGGAGGAACCTTTGGTTTACCCACAGCTGAAGAGCTATTGATGTAAAAATCACACCAAAGAGCAAATTTTTGTTTCTACTCTCAACCTCTGCTCTAGACACATGTAAGTGTTGGAAAAGTGCTATTCTCCAACTGATTAGAAAGCAACACTTAAGCTTTTATCTTTTTCCAATCAGACAGGAATGGAGTTGAGAGAAGTCAAAAGACATGTCAGTGGCCAGTCCCAAGAGGGAGACACACATGGCACCAGAGAACTTAATGAACTTAAAATAAGGACATAATCCTGCAGATCACTAATTTCAAAATGGATAAATGTGAATGACCAGCACAGAAAATATTCAGTGAGTTGCAGGGTATGCAATGGCAGGTAAACCTGTCATTGGTATAAGATATGGAGAAGTCATTAAAACTCAGGGGACAGTTTAAGTAACTGTGCTTTTAGTAAAAAAATTTAAATCTTTTTTTCTCCAACCTGCTCCCTGATTTACAGATCAACAAAATAACAGCACATTTTGATTAAATACTGAATAGATTATTGCTCATCTGCAATACAAAATGCACCTTTGTTTTGCATAACACAACATGAACTGAGGAAGAAAATAATGCTTGACTCAAGGACTGAGTCAGGCCCCCCTTAAGGGGCCTGGTTCAATATTTTATAGCTCTTCAATTTTAATATTTAATTCTTAGTTAGAAACTTAGGTTCATTTCCTAGCTTGCTCTTTTTTCTTTTAAAAAGGCAGGGATTTCTCTAGGACATGTTTAAGAAGCTACTGTAAATGCTCAGGGGCCATTTTAGTACTTTACCTTTTTATGATCCCAAAGTTTCCTTGCCCTATTCCTCCACTTCCTCTTTTTCTTTTTTTCTCCCTATTTTCCTTTTTCCCCTTTGGCTATGGGACATGGGAAAGCTGCTACTGCATTGTCAGAAAACCTTAATATGAATGCATCTAAAGGAGCTATTTTCCCATAGTTGTTGGTGTTAAATGGTCTCTCTAACACTAAACCTAATTATTAAAAATTTAAAAATTATTATAATAAAAACCCTAAAAATTCAGACTGACACTATTGTCCATACACTGTGTTCAGGAAAGTCCAGAGTCTGCTTCCCTGATCCGTTGGATGTACCTCAGCATCCTTCTCCAGCCTACTTGCCCACAGCATCCTGATTTAGATTAAAATAATTTCAATCTAAATTATCACATTCCTACTAGTTCTACACACTACATGCCGTTGGATTTATAATTTTACTTTAAATATTAACGCCCTTAAACTGCTATTAAAAAAAAGGACTGTAATTAAAAGCAATGTTTTCAACTAACATAAAACTACCAGATTGCCCAACAAAACCTGTGAATCTGACAAAACATTCGACCCAAATGATCTTGGCACTTCCTGGCTGCAAAACGTCAGCACAGATGGTCGTGAAGATCACACCACGTTCTCCAACTAATGCCTGAGGCACAAAGACGGGAACAAAAAGCCTTCAGCTCTTAATAGTTACCCATTTGTGTGAATTTCCTGATCCTGCTAAGAGGGGGTGGGAGCTGTTAATATTACAATAGACTTTGGCTTTGATAGCCCACTTTAAAAAGATCTTTAAAAGGCCCCGAGTAATTGAGATGTATTCCATATTTCTAGAAATGCTAAAGGCTGTTTGGGTTGCACTGCGCATACAAGTTTCTCTCCAGGTTGTGTGTTAAACCACTCTTTATTGCTAATCATGTTTCAGATCCAAGAAAATTGCAATTAGTTAAAATTAACGTATAACTTAACTACTCTTTCACATATTCCTAACCCTATTTTTTTAATTTGTTCTTTTTTTTTTTTTTTTGAGCAAAAAGCACTGAAGTCCCTATTCACAAGCATCAGTGGACAACTGTATCTTAAATACCTGAAGTAAATCAGATTTTCCAAAGTATCAGTTTAGTTGGTCACTGGTAGGTAGTACCTCACTCATTTGAATTCACACATTTTCAATGATTGCTGTGCTTTTATTTCTATTAAACTTATTATATTGTTAAAATCAAAGGATCATGCTAACAGCCAGTCATGAAGCTAAAGAATTAGGACTACCTCATGCAAGACATTATATCCTCAAGACCTACTGGTATTACATGTTCTCCTCTTCTCTTCTACTCAGCAGACAGATGTTAATGAGTAAATGACATTCACACAGATAACAGGTAAATTATCACTGTTTTTCCATTCAGTAATTAAGAACAATGTATTTAACATATTCCAGGAAGGGGACAAAAACAGAAAACCCTTTTTTTTATACTATCAGGTGTTCAGAATGCCAGTGCAGAATTATTTCCAATGATGGAAGGCTGCCTATAGTGCATTAACACAACTCAGTTTTACTACTCCACATATTTTCTTTATTAGCATTAAATATCAGCAGTAGAAAAGGCAAGACTATATATTGTATTCCTGTATAGTATTCCCACCTGGTTGAGGTAATGATATTCCTCAGGCTGCTTCAGATGAAATGCTGATCTCTCTTCCTCGCTTGCTCCTGCCAGGAGGTAATAAAACACATGGTAGTTCCTGGGGACAAATAAAAAAAAAAGTTAGACTTCAAAATAAACAGCAGCATTAAGCAGAGAAGCGCATGTAAAGCTCAGAACCTGATTTTCCAGCTTCCAAACTCAGACCTGAATGCTGTTTAGAAATGGCCCATAGCCACTTTGCAGTGATGTAAAAGATTAAATTAAGTAACGGAGAACAAGATCTCTCTTTTCCATCCAAGGGCATCCACTGCCCTAGAATACACTTAAAGAATTCCTAGCTGACACCATCGCATTTTCCTCCAGGAACATGTGCAATGCTTACATATTTATTTGAATCAAAACAACATATTTCCTTGAAATGCAGGAATGACTATTTTAATGGTAATAAAGTATTAAAAAGGTAATGATTTTGCAGTTGCAGTTCTATAAGACAGAACAGAAAAAATATTCCATTTTTATAAATTGAAATATTACAAATTTCAAATATTCAAAATACTTCAATATTACTAATACTAAAACCACCCCAAGTGACATTCATCTGTTTTCCTTCAAGACAACCCTAACACGGATTAATGCTAAGACCGTAGCAGTATTTCTAAATTTAAAACTTTGCTTTTATGTTGGATGTTTTCTGAGAGGAAACACCCAAGAGTACATTTGTCAAGGCTGTATATGCTATTTAACTTCGGCATCAACCCATGAGCATTCGAGGAAACTTCTCGCACAACATCTGTCTCAAAAGGGAAACACAGAAGTGCCAAAAGTTGAAAGACAACCAGAAGCAGCACTGAGAGAGGAATACGTAACAAATAGTATGTTGCAATTAGGAAAGAACAATTTGCTTAAATTTGTTGTCTATAAAATTTTAGCTTTTTTTAGAGGCCCTTCTGATGGCTTCAATGTGTTAAGAACTGTAAAACAGAACTAAAATACCATTTCCCCCCCTTTGCCAAATTAATTAAACAGTTTACAAGCTGCACAAGAAAACAAATGGTAGATAATCATCCACATGACATGAATCATAAAGACAATGGAAAATATAAGTCAAGGACTGTCAATAAAATAACGGAGTCTATTTTCCCTAGGTAGTACATTCCTCCCTAAACAGCAAAATATAAAACATGTCATTTATCTTTGAAGCAGCTGGTTAGGAGCATGAAAATCCTGATCCCCTCCGTGCCAGCTCAAACAGGGTTTTAAGCTATCTGTGCCATGCTATCAGCACATATAGAAGTCAAAACCAACCCTATAAGCAAAATATAGGCACCTACCGTTCATTGTGCTCCTGATAGACTAGTCTTGATTTCTCCAGGAGGTACTTTTCAACATAAGCTCTGGAAGGAAAAAATAAATGCGTTATTCATTGACCCGACATTCAACTTAAACGAACACAGCTTTACCAGGACTTTTCAGTCTTAGTATGCACAAAAAAAAGTTTTAGCCTTGTTTCACTCAGTTATATAAATTTCTTCCTAGGCAGAACAAGCCCAATGTTATGTTTGGCTTTTGAGGTTTTTTTGGTTTGATACAAAGCCAACACTAACTTGGATATGAAAAACATGATCTCAGATGCGTTAGCCTATGGGCAGGGAACACAGGGAGAAATCTTGACAGCAACGAAGAATCTCAGATACCTATTTAATCCGAAGCCAGCAAAACAAAATTGCTTCCAGACCAAGATTTGTGCACAAACCCTACTTCAACGAGAAATACACCTGCGTGCAAAAGGTTGCAAGATCAGGTTTAGCTGCAGTATCGGTCCCCAGATCACCATCCCCTCTTCCAGAAAAATCAATTCTCAACAAAAACTCAGGTTATTAACTTGTGGCTACAGTCAAAAAATAAACAATTGCAAAAGCTCCTCATTGGAGTTTACATTTTATCCTAAAAGCGTCCATAATAAACATGTTTAATTTACATATTAAATACTTTTGTCAAGCTTGTTGAAGCTTGTTTTAGCTCTACAGGTTTTTTTCTTCCAAACAATACTAAACAGTAAGGATAGGGATTTAGAAACCAGAGTAATAATTGGCAGTTTTGACGATGTAGCTGTGCTTTTCCAGCTACAGATGCCCAGTGACATGGCACTGACATTAGCAGCCACGCATGAATTGGGAAACACAATGAACCTTGGGCATGGTAGGACAAGGAGGTTCCTCTGCACTCACTTCTCCACCTCAGTCTTGAGATGGGGAAGACAGATCTATTTATTACTCGCATCTCAGTAATTCTCCCCTCCTTTCACTAAAAAATCATAGAATCATAGACTCATTTAGGTTGGAAAAGACCTCTAGGATCATCAAGTCCAACTGTCAACCCACACTACCATGTCCCCTAAACCATGTCCTGAAGTGCCACGTCCACATGTGTTTTGAACTCCTCCAGGGATGGTGACTCCACCACCTCTCTGGGCAGCCTGTTCCAGTGCCTGACCACTCTTTCAGTAAAGAAATTTTTCCTAATATCTAATCTAAACCTCCCCTGGCGCAGCTTTAAGCCATTTCCTTGCGTCCTATCGCTAGTAACTTGGGAGAAGAGACCAACACCCACCTCACTACAACCTCCTCTCAGGTAGTTGTAGAGAGCGAGAAGGTCTCCCCTTAGCCTCCTCTTCACCAGACTAAACAACCCCAATTCCCTCAACCTCTCCTCATAAGACCTGCTCTCCAGACCCTTCACCAGCTTTGTTGCCCTTCTCTGGACACGCTCCAGCACCTCAATGTCTTTCTTGTACTGAGGGGCCCAAAACGGAACACAGCATTCGAGGTGCGACCTCACCAGTGCCGAGCACAGGGGCACGATCACTGCCCTACTCCTGCTGGCCACACTATTGCTGGTACAAGCCAGGATGCTGTTGGCCTTCCTGGCCACCTGGGCACACTGCTGGCTCAAGTTCAGCCAGCTGTCCACCAGCACCCCCAGGTCCTTCTCCATGGGGCAGCTTTCCAGCCACTCTTCCCCAACCCTGTAGCTCGGGGAATAAAATAAAATAAATGACTTGGATGTGCTGCAGAGGTTTTGTGACAACTCTTATGGCAGCTTTTAGGAAAGGCTACTGGAAATAGCATATGGGGAACCCACAATGGGATGACCTTGCTGGATAGGAGGAGTGAAGACAGGGAGACAGCAAAGTAGTATTATTCCTCTGTATGATGCACAGCAAAAAGGCTTATTCCAGTTTATTCCCTGCAAGGAAGCTGAGAATAGACTATGGATATTCCTCACTATCAGGGGTTTTTTGTATCCCCTTTCTAACCTGAAACCAATTTTTCCTTTCCAGGCCACACCATAAGTTCACTGCAGGCTTGGTGAACAGATGAGCGAAAAAGGCATCAGAGTGTCCCAAATCCCACTCACACTCCTGGGTAGTGCCTCAGCATGCTGCTGTATGACAACCTCAATCACGTCCACCGCCCTTGACATTTCATCCCTTGCCCCCTGATTTCTGCTCTTATTATAGACACCCCCCAAAAAGAAAAATCACTCTCATGCAATAATTCAGGTTGGAAAGGTCTTCTAGAGGTCATCTGATCCAAAAGACTATTTAAATCAGGGCAATTTTTTAAAACACTTTTTATTTTTTTAAATGCAACTAAAATGCTGTTTTGGTAAAATACTCCTTGCTTAGTGCAAAGGTCAGAATGAATACATGTCCCAGGAGGAACATATGTCCCCTCTTGTAACAGGATAGTGCAAAGGAAAACCAATTTAAGCATAAAAAAGTACGTCTCTGATTTCTTTTTAATTACTGTTGGCAATTTTGTCAAAACTACCTTTAAAAGTAAAGAAAATGAGTTCTAAGAGTATGATTTTGTGCAAAATACTCATTTAAGCATCCTACAGAGCCTGTACTTAGCATCCTAGGTAACATCATGTGAAATCTGAGACTGAATTTCATATACAAATACCAACATGCAAAACACCCAAGTACAGCATGTTTGAAAGCACCAACTCAATGGTATTTGAGATACGGCCTCATGCCATTGCACAGATTTACTATTATACCAGTGCACTGTTGTTTTTAATTAAAATGTCTCCTATCTGGCTCTTCTGCAATTTTATGGAGCGTGTCAGATGTTGAGGCTTTTGATCATCTTATGAGGACTGAACAGGTTGCAAAGACTGTCCTCCAGAACTCACTTATCATCGAACAGGACATAATAAATTCATAAAGCCTTATGGCAATGCACTTAACTGTAGCCATTGCTCATGCTCCATCAATTTTAAAGATATCTTCAAAGACTTCATTTCGTAGGGCAGGGTTGGCTGCTACTAAATCTCTTGACTATTACATCTCTTAAGTTTAAATTCGCTTCAAGTTTTGGGTCATTATATTCACAGGGTTTGTAAGCAAATATCCAACTGCTAGTTTCAGCCTCCAAACAGAGCAAAATTCTGATTCGGAGCTGCAAATTACAGTTACATTAACAAAGCAAATAATATGCAGAATACAGGATGATAATTGACTTGGGTTGTGCTTAAAATCTATGCTAAATTTAAAAAAAAACAAACTTGTGATCTTCTTTGTAAGACTATGGAAAAAAAAGTGGTCTCGTACACTAGGAACAGCTCACAGGTTTTTTTTTTTAAATGTTTTTTTATTTTCATTGGGGCAGCACTGCAAACTTATAGCAAAGCACAGTCACATCACACCATGCAACCAAAAACCAAGAAAGTGCATTTTTTTAAAATAAGAGAGAAAAATCCTCTTATTTTATGAACTAGAGTGTACAAATACAATGTTACTTGCACCAATCTGCCAAGTATAAATAGAGGCTGCTTCCACACAGCTCACATAGCATGCCAAGATAATACATTGTTAAGGCATTTGTTGGATCCTTGTTACCCTGTATTTCAGTAGGTATTAAAAAAAATAATTGAGGCTTATCCTTTTAAGAGAACTGTTCACCAGAATTAAAGAAGAAAAAAAAAAGAAAGAAAAAGAATATCAAATTTGACATAGGATGAAAAAACGGCAGGAAGGTACACAGAGTACCCAAGCTCATTTGAAAAATTAATGGAAGCTATTTGTGTGATACTGTTCTGCTGGAAAATAAGAAAGAAAAAAAAAATTAAAAGCAGTTCTCTAAAATAACAAAGTCCCAGCAAGAGATCGCTTAGCTAGCTGCAGAAATTATACAACCCCTGGAATGCCACTTCTACTCTTCGTTTTTCCAAACGAGTTAATTAACCTGGACAAAAAGGGGAGTTAATGAAGCCCTGCTCATTTAGAGCTAGCTTGAGTCACTTTGTGATGACCTGATGCCATGTAAACTGCCTAAAGCCAAAGAGAAAGCCAGGCTTAAGTAAGCCCCCCCAGGTAGTTTCATCCATGGGCTTCCAACCAGGCAGCACTTCTGCTGCAGCCCTCCTCAGGAGAAGGAAGATTTGAGTCACAGCTGTACATCCCATGAGCTCTGGGTAGCAGAAGAGATGCCGAAATAAACTGTGGAGAACCATGCAGGGGTAAAAAGGGGCACTAACTGGTCAAGGGCTGGGTTAAAGAGAGACTTCAGGGTAAAGACAGAAGCATATTGGGAATTAGACAATGAACAAGAAGAGTCTGGCTCCATCACCTCTGTAACACCCGTCAGGCAGCTGGAGATGAAATCCCCCCTTGGCTTTCTCTTCCTGAGACTGAGCAAAGCCAGCTCGCTCAACCTCTACTTCCTATCATATGCTCCAGCCCCCTAATCCATCCTAGCTAAAACATTCCCCTTTCCTGCCTTAACGGCTCTCTTAAGAGGAAAAGTTCCATTTCAGCTTAATTATAAAGTTGACATCATGATTAAGGAGAGCTTAAGTGGCGTGAAGCCAGCTCAGGGGTATTCACACTTCAGGGTGCAGCTCAGATATGCCAACATTTTCATACCAACAGATTTAAATATGCTAAAAGAATTTTTTTTCCCCCCCTCTCCATTTTGGGAAACATACTGGCCAAAAAAATTAACCTTCTTTTTCGTGTACTCCCTACAACACCCTATTTAGGCTCCTTGGGCAGATAAGAGTACGTACAGCATCTTCAACCTGATTCCCACTTACCCTCGCACGGTGCCCGTCTCCTGATAATTCACTTGAATAAATTTGCCAAAGCGACTCGAGTTGTTGTTATGCGCTGTTTTTGCATTTCCAAAAGCCTGTGAAAAGAGAGAGATGCCATCATTACGTTTGAAAAGCCACCGCCTTACCTTATTTATATGCACGTCACTAACGACTTAACTTTGGGGATTTTGCTATCATTGTATAATTAATAAAAAGCATATGGTGAAAGTTAGTTAAATGGTCTACAAAGTAATACGATGAGCTTCTGGGGACCATATTCATTTTCAATCTGGTATTCATGAAGGGCAGATAAACCCTGTTTAAAAATAAAGTGTTAGCTATACAAGAGAGATTTAATATTTGAAGTTATTATAGTCTATATTAAGGCTGTGCTTTAGTCATTTAAATGAATATAAAAGTATGCTGCTCCAACAAGACTCTAAATTTTAATGAGCTAGAGGAAGCTGCTTTTTAATTATATATGGAATTAGGGGAAAAAAATGCTTTGAAGGCTACTCAGATGTTAGACAATGTCATATATAGCACCGGCATAACCCAGAGTATTTTCAGCATTTCAGTCACTGTCGTTTCGATCTGGTGCTGTTGTTTTTCCAAAATCAAAATGCTTTTAAGTGTTTATAATGCAAAGCTTTTACTAAAACCCGCCTTACTGAGGGCACCTAATACAGAGAGTCATTTATTGCAATTTAAAAGAAATCTCTGAACAGAAGAACTATTGGAAACCTGTAAGAACTGCAGCTTGGCTTTACTTAAAACTGGTATTTTCAATTGTACCTAAATCACTTTAATAATAACCTGGGCCCACAGTGACAGAATCTGTCAAGCTGCCAGGTCCAATTAATGTTTCATTTATTAAACCAATTTTGATAATCATTCACCTTTTCTTCTAAGCCAAACTTCTTTAAGGCAATTATACACAAGATAACTTCTAAGCGTTGTTTGTGTACAGACATTGAATTATAAATATGTTTTGTGCTGAGGCTTAATATCAGAGCTCAGCTCTGAGCTCCCAATAGATTTATTCCCTACTCAGCTATTTATTAGAAAAGATTAAAAGGACTTTACATCTATAATCTGAAGCTTTTCAAATGACCTTTTCAGCTTTAACTTTGCAACTCAAAGCACAAAAAAAAAGCCAAATTAAATGAAACCTTGGCGAAAAGGCATTCTACACCTTCAGTACCTGCGTGATGTGTGCTCTCACATCTACTTTTATCTTCCCAGGCAGATTTACTTAGCAATCTGGTTAGATTTAATGATTTAAGAACCGAAGCAGGTTTGTTAACACAACAACAACGTGATTTTTTTCCCCCCTATTTGAATACAGGGATTTGTTTAAACTCAAGCTGTTGCATATGAATTTGCTTTAGTTGACAAAAACAAGTTCTGGGATAGCCGAACCTGCTGAGCAAGCAGAATATACTTGAGAGATGATTTCAGGCACATAGCTAAGGAACGCTCCCCTACAGAGGTTTCACATCTTTTCAGGCTGCTCACACTTGTTTCCTGCTTATTCCCCCCAAAAAATCCTCCCTGCACCCAGCATCCCTCCTCTACCCCACCCTCAGGAGGGTGTCAAAGGTGCCCATGCCTCCAGGTGACCACTGAAGCCCCCAAAACTCTCCTGGCGATGAAAATCCATACATCCTCTCCCCAGAAATAGGCACTTTGGCATTAAAAGATGGGATGCTATCATTCCGGAGAATTTACCCACCCTCCTCCAGGTATTTCAGCGAGCAGAGACACAGCAAGAAGCTTATAACCAAAACACATTGATATTCAACACAAGGTAGTGCATCACCGTATATTTATATATTTGTTTTAAATAACATTAATTACATTACAAGCATTTCCCTGCAATAGGATCGACTGCAATCTAAGACATCACATAAGATAAATTTTCTATACACCTAATTAACGCTGTTCACCTGAGAACAAATGAACTCAAACAGACTAAATAGCAGCCCTATTTTAATCACCTTTTCGTATAAATTAATAAAGAATTTAAGCAAAAAACAATATCAAAAGGATTTTCCGGTTTGGTTCCCTGTGCTTATACCTTAAATAATAGCTTATGGAGTGAAATAAGGTCTACTTATTAGGATTTCTTTGGGAAGAGTCTTACCCAGGAATAAACCTTTTTTATTCTGTAACAAGGAACATTTAGAGTCAGGAGAAAACGCTTCAAATATAGGAGTGGGGAGCTGCGAGAGTCCTCTTTTTTGAGTTTTTTTTTTCTCGACCACATTATATATTATAACCCAAACACCTACAGAAATCATAACCCACAATATCCCTCTTTCATGCATTTTTCTTTATTGCTGATGTAAATGAGAAAGCTCTTTGGATCGCATCTTGTTAAAACTTAAGGCTAACTCTACAGCAAAGGCACACTAGTGAAGGGCCAACAAGTAGCTAAAGAAATGCCTGATGTTTAACTTGAGACAGCTTAATACATTTTTGTTTGGTTTACTCACCGTGTTTCTTTAACAGAACTGTTGGGCTATTAAAAAAAGTGCCATTAATTCAATTTATGCATGCCTAATTTATATATGTACTTGAACAGGACACCATGTCCTTCTGCAGCCAGGGCATAATGTAATAGCTCAGCCTCAGAAAATACAAAATGAGTTAAAACTAACTCCCTAAAACAAATTATCATCTGTTCGTATTATTTCCCTTTATTAAGTCATTGATTCAAAGCTGCTGAGCAGCTCAACGGACAAAACTCTCTAACAGCATTCCTAAAATTCTCGGGGAGACCAAAGTTTTTACTGGCCAGGGCTCAACATTTCGAAGGAAACAAAATTCAATACATTCCTCTGTAGGAGCTGAGCATCCCTCTGGACCCGGCACTGGTGATTCAACAGTTTAGAGAAGGCAGAGAAACGAGCAGCTCCATTCCTCCTGCCTCCTACAACCCTCCTGCACAAAGAGACGCTTATCATGGATGGCAGGAAGAAAAAAAAATTCACAGTTTTGTGGCTAAATACTTCACGTTCCTCTTCGCCTGATCCCAAAGGTTCATGGTCTCTTTGTTTTGGACTGCATATTAATGCAATATGGATTAATTACAGATTACAGCCAGAATAAGGATTATTTTAATGTCTTTCCTGAAATAAGGTTATTTTCCAAACCCCTGCACCTAAGAAAACACCTCAGTGACTCGTTCTCATATGGCAATGACAATAAGATGCTGTTACATAGATAATCCTAATTGAATGTCATTCCCATGTAAAATAACAGCTCTATTCCCCTATAGAATAACAGCTGCATTCCCCTATAGTGTAACAGTTTCTGCAATGAAAGCACTAGTGGAAATACGTGCGTTTGCTGACATATTTAAGGTGCTCAGCCCCAGCTCTTCTCAAACAAGCCTCCAACACTCACCCTTAGTGGTGAAAAATAAATACATCATTTTATCTTTGCTATACAGAAAGAGAAATGTATTAATAGACAAGAGTTTTTAAATGGATTCCCATCTACTTGAAACGTAAATTTAATTTTTTAGAAAGCCATACCATAAATGTATCAGAAGAAAAGCAAGCCAACTGCTTAAATCTCAGTACAGACTATGCCATCATGGAATAGTTACATTAATAGTTATACTCCATCGTGGGGCACTGAAGGGACTGGGAGCAAGATTTAGTCATGTTCGTTTATGCTAGGAACAAGAAACAGGTTAATATCAGACAAGAGACTGCTGGAAGACTCGTATTCCCTGGTTTACTGTGAATTTTGGAATTCATGAATCAAATGTATTCATAAAGTATGAATGACTTGTAACTGTAAAAGCAAGGTGGAAACTCAAAGCATCAGCCAGCAATATAGCAGCCAGGGAAATCTTGAACTTATGCAACTAAAGAGAATATTTGTGAATTAAAATCTTTGCATATATAGGTGCTGGTGAAGGACAAGAGCGGTGCAGAGTCCATATGATGTCCGAAGAGCCCAAGCCCTAATGCACGGGACTGCGCTAAAGATGACAGCATAGGAAAACTCTGTTTACCATCAAACATCATAAACACAAGGCCAGGGCCATACGTAGATGGGCACGACACAAACGATGTAACAGCGAGGATTCAGATGTGCATTTGCATGCTTTACCTACAGCTTTTGCCTAGCTTATGCTTCCATAAGAAGTAGCGGTTTTAAACATCACTTGTAATTTATTTCCAGATTTGAAGGCTATTTTCCCCAGTATTCTATATATTATGCTTGAAAAAAATAATAATTCACAAATATCTTTATTCCAACAGAAAAAAAAGACACAGGAAAAAAATAGCATATTGAAATTTTGCAATTTTAATGTCTTTTTTATGTGACCAGGGCACTCACTGGCCTTTTAAATTATTCTCTGTAGTTACGAATTCCTTTCTGCATCTTTAAACATAAACAGCTGGATGATAAAGACCATTTTTGCTTGTTTTCATTCAACCTGCAACCAAGCTCCCAGCACTCTTCTTGTCCTGTTACATTGCTTTTTAACAGAAATATATTGAATTATGGCCACAACATAAAATGCATCTAGACTACTTAAGTTAGAGCCTTGCTAAATCCCTTCTCATTATTGCTTCTGCCCTGGGAAATACTGCTTTTAAATCTGCAGCTCACTGCCTGATAAAATCTATCAGCCTGAATTGCACAGCTAAAACTATACCACTTCGAGATATCTCCCCCAACTTTCAGTTTCCATAAGGAGCCCTAAAAACCACCTCTATGCAGCAGAGACCACAACACCTAAATAAGCACCTAAATAAGCGCCAAAGCCAAAAAATATGAGCTACAACTTGCATTCTTGCAATCTAAAATAGTTTTTATATGAATCCTTCAAGGCGTTGTTCTGTGTGGCAAAGCAATAATACTGAATATCTAGTTTATAGCAATTAAATACAAGTTCAAGTGCTGACACCTCGTTCTTTAATTTTCTTGGTAGTGGCTACATGTTCCATGCTGCCTAATGAAACCATTGACGCCTTTATGGTAAAAAACACAAACCACAAAGTATTTAGTGAGTTTGCACTGCAGCGCTTGAGCAGAGCTCTCACCGAGAACAACCAGCAACCCTGAACTGCCAAACATTGACTTTTAAACTCTTTAAAATATTTCTCTTTTGTTATTTTTTTCTTCAATGGGCCACTGGAGCACATTGCAGAGCTAAAACCCAATTTTCCTTTTCAAACCTCAAAGGTGACAAAGCAGCTTAAACACAAGGTCTATAATGACAAAATACATTTATTTTTTTCTATTACAAACAGATAATGTTTTTCTCAAACATTATACAAAAAATTTCTCCTGGCTGTTGACGTGAGCAGAATACTTTGAATGGCAAATAGGAGTCTGAAAAAACACACACACACATATATATCTGAAATCCTCAAGTCTGTCTCTCATAAATATCAGGTTTTATATACAACTTAGACCAATTCACAACACATTTTAAAGTATTCCTCCTCCATGCACCCCCCCCACCCCCACCCCCCACCCCCCCCCCCATTTAGTTGATAACCCCCATGGCATCTCCTGGTCAGCAATACTTAGAGGACGCAGAAAGTTGCGTGAAATAAAACAACTCAGTATTTTTGAAAGAAAGTACTTGCAAAGCTCCAGTTGCTGCTCTACCTTAACAAAAAAAAAAACAAAAAAAAAAAAACACAAAAAAACCACAAATCAAAAAACAAACGAAAAAACACAAACCACACGAAAAAAACTAGATCTATGTTTTCCTTCCTTGCAAGACGAATCTGTTGCAGGTAAAAGAAGAAATTAAAAGCACTCAAACCTCTGCATACCCTGCAGCAGTTAGCTGTTCAAAGGTGCTGGTGATTTGATGCATGGCGGGAATCCAACTCCCCACCAAGCCAAGAAACAGCAACTGCTCTTGGACAAGACCCTCAGCCCACTTGACCTGCTTTGAGCACAGATGGACCAGATGTCCTCTGGAGGTCACTGCCAACCTCAATTATTCTTCAGTTTTCAAGTATCTAGCCACCTTCCTCACTATTCTGGTGCAGAGAGAGCAGGGAAGTAAAAGTCATGTCTCAACACACTGCCTAGAACAAAACCCAATCCTATACTAGTTTTTGATAGCAAGCCACAGCAGAACATCTCTTTGGTGGCATTTGCTTTCTGTAGTGTCTCCTGTTAGTGTGATATTTTTTTTTTTTTTTTTTTTTTTTTTTTTTTGCTTATAAGCTTCTCAAAACCATGCAGTTTTCTGTTTCTTCCCATAAAATCAGTAATGCAATTTTTTAAGCTGGCACAGCAACCAAAAGATGCAACCCTGTCCTCTCCTTGCTTTTCACTCCCCGTCAAAGAACCTTTCAAATACACGACCTGCAAGTACTTCATATGGGGAAAGTCCAAAGGATAAAGACACCTAGGAAATGCTGATGAGTCCCTTCCTCTCCCTCCTGTCCATATGGACCTTCTGGAGAACAGGTCCATATGGACAGGCTTGCAAAGACTGCCCAAAGGTCCAAAACCGTATTTAAGGGGTCTCCCCCCTCCAAACAAACGTCCCATTTATTGCATTTATGAAGGTTAAAACACTTTTCATCTCACTGTCAATGACGGCACACCCTTCACTATGCAGAATTAAAATCAGCAGTATTCTTTCAATATAAAGCACATTAAATACTTCATTATTCCAATTACTGAATGGCAGCCAAATGAGTTCTACCATATTAACAGCCATACCTTCTGGTCATTTAACTTATGTATATAAAATACTACTCTCATGATACAGGCTATGAAACTTTTTTTTTGTTACAGATAGAAACCAGAAATGTGTTATCATTGTACAAAATTTGCACTAAACCTACCTGGCCACAGCAAAACTGAGACTATTCAAGGGCAGCAATTCCCCCTGCTCTACTGAATCAAGTCACCATCCTGGGACAGAGCACTTAACCAACGAATCTTCTGCAGCAATTAGGCTTAAAATACAGGGTCAGTTAAGACCGCTTGTCTTTGTGCACTTAGAGTTCATGCTCCCTAATACAAATATGGGAGAAAATGACTTTTAATGGGAGAGCATTTGGAGAAGGTTTTGGGATCAATTTAATTGAATAAAAGAATTGCCAGTGTACGTAATGGAAATACCAAGAGCACCATTAAATACACATATAGAGTAAGATACCCTAGATAAAGTACTATAAAAGTCATTACAACACACACTTGTTTGGGAGAGTTAAAGTTCTGCTGATGCAGGTGCTCTATCAGCTATGTAAGAAATAGGATTTAGCCTCTATTCCCGGCAAACACTTCAACATTGGCAGAATATTGCTCCTTTTCCCACACTTAAGCACAGGTTCAGACCATTTCAGCTTCTTCCACTTAAGCAATGCTCTAGGAAAAAAAGGAGTTACCACGCAACCACGATGCAACAAAATAAAATCCCCAAACCAAACCAAAGCCTCCTACTTAAATCCTCTTCCCGAACAGGGACGCTTTTGCTATGCAAGTGCCGTAACGGGAAAAAAAACCCAGCTAAGCTGGCAGGCGGTCATCGGCAAACACCGGTACGGACGGATCCTGGAGGCAGAGGCTGCCAAATCCTTAAGGGCTGGCTCACATCCCTGGTCTTCTGCTCATACATTTATTTTTTCATGCGTAGGGTGGATGGCCCTGGGAAAAGCAGCCAAATGCACGTGTTTTCCAGCAAACACACACATCGGCCAACAAACGTTTTGGTGGAAAAAAATATTCAGGCCGGGTTCAGCTTTAGATTTACAGAAGTATCCCAAAATGAAGTTGGGAAGCTCGGTGTTATTACAGTGGTCTCCCCAACCCAGGGGATGCTTATGACTCCCAACATTTATATTCTGCAGCCAAAGAACAATCTTTACTACATCAGATGCAGATAGCAAGTGTCTGACAGGTCCCAGGACCGAGCAAAATCTCCTTAATTGGTGCTTCAAATGATTTTTTTTCATACTGATAGAGATATAAAATAATTACATAGCAATAAAATGACCAGTTGAAAACAAGTCATGGCTTAAGGAGGAGACTTTACGCTCCCCCAGTAGGCAATACAGGTACTATAAACAAGCACTACAGCAGAAACAACAGAGCACTAATAGAATATTGACAGATAAAAACCCCTTAATATATATGTAAAGTGACCATCAAATAGGTTATATTATATATTACAACATCGTCATACCATGATTTCCTCACCTCACATAATCCATTTTTGCAGAGCTCGATTAAGTACAGTGATGCATCATAAACAGCTGATACTACAATTAAAACTTCTCTGTAATTGCTAGAAATAACCCCGCAGTGTATCAGGACCACATCTGATGTCCTTTACTTTAAATAAACTCTTATTGCAAATAATATGTCCCTTGAGTGGAGCAGATGACAGCATACGCAGCACCAGTATTGCCTTTTTTCTCAAGATTGAGGCTTTTGAGTCTCCAGATCTGTTGACACTTGTGTCTCACCTGCCATGAAGCCACCGTTAAAGAAAATGTGACTTCTCCATTTCCAAAACCAGACAAACATCCACATGTTTCAGTGCTCTGCAGAAGGCTGGGTAAATCGCTGTCTCTGAAGCATCTCCCATGGCTTTTTAGTGTATGAAGCACTACAGACAGCTATAGAAAAGCAGTCTTCACCCATGGCTTCACATACTTCCAAAAGTAACATGGTTTAGGTCTTTTTGGCCAGAAGCACGTTGTCTTGGAAACATTGATGCTTCAAAATGGTACAACACGTGACATCCCAAAACCAAGCACTATTTTTTTTTAAATATGATTTCATTATGCAAAGACATCCATGCAGGAGACTACATTCATTCCCTTAGGACAACCTTATAGAACAACGCGCTTTGCCATACATAAGTTCCATCTCCATTCTCACTTTTTGACAGCTCTAGTAGCACTCAGAAGTGCTCAGTGGAGATGCGACTCACTTATTGTAAGAGCTGGTGATGACAGGCTGGTATCACTGACAGCTTGCCCAGGCTGGAACTCTTGGTGCAACGCTGCTTGCTTCATGTGGCAGAGCTGTGGACCTTCAGCCCAAGGACAGGTCTGGAAACAAGCCATCAGAATTTGGGGAGGTCTTCTTGAAAAGGAGCATTTCCTATGCAATGTCAACCTCAGCCAGAGCCAAGAGCTGCTGCCTAGCATGGAAGCAAAACACCGCCCATCGGCAAGAGTCTCATCTCTTGGAGAGGCATCTCCACCAGCTTCCATCCTCTCCTCACCAACCATCAGCCTCTAAATTAGGGAGAGCTATCTGGTCTGGTGTACAACCCTTTGACAGTCTCCAGCCCCTGGAGGAGGCCTCTCAAAGTCCCTTCAAAACCCTATTTTTTTTTCCTTTTTTTAATACAATGATTGTACATGAGACTATAAATGTTTAGAAATGAAGTTTCAACTTCCCACTGCATATTTGGCTAGCCCAAAAAATGCTAAAAAAATTAAAGCATTCACTGTTCTGGGCTTGACACAAGTCTTCCTGCAGTTTCTCACCAAAATCAATGCCACAAACCAAAAGGCAGGAGAAAGCGTCCCTACCGTAATGCCTCCCATCTGGAACCTCTGAGCAGAGGCACGGAGCCCTCATGTATATTTTACACACATTTTTCCTGCTTTTCCCAAGAGAAATATGAGTAATGAAGGAAAACAAAAACACATTAGCAGCAACAAAAGCATACCACTGTAATACGAGACCCAGCTTGGCTTCTGCCTATGTTTTCCTTCCTTTTAGACCTCAGCTACTTTTTGCTAGTAACAGACAAAAAATAACACACACCATCCCCTCAAAAAAAACCAAAAAAAACCCAAAAAACAACAACAACAAAAACCAAAACAAAACAACCAACCAAAAAAAAAAAAAAGAGCTCTACCATTATATCAACACAATAAAAACCACATTTGTTTTCTGCCATGTAAAATATTGCACAAGTAAGGACAAGATTAAAAGTGAATATACACGTCTCCAGCCCTTCCCTGCTCTTCCACAGGATTATATAAATAATCCGCAACTCTTCTTGATGCAGTTCCAAAATTTCAAGTGCTATTAAGCTGCAGCATCAAATTTCCATGCACCATATGCAGTTAAGATTTCTCGCTTACACCACAGCAGCTCTGCCAGGCTGATGTTTTCCAGTGCTTGCAACATTTCAGTAGCTATGGGCAGCATCAGACCTCTGACCAATCCATAAAAATGTCTTTTCCCATTTTTTAGCGCAGTTCAAATAGTGAAATGGGAGCTTAAAAATGCGTATTACTAAGTATTGGGGATGGACCAGAACACCTGCAGGAGACAGACCAATGAGTAGCACTGAAAAAAATAATTACCTCATTGGACTGATGTGTAGCATTAGGAAAAAAAGTTATCTTATCAGTGACCAGAATATTTGATAAGTGCCAGAAAAAACAACAGCTGGCACTGATTATTTTTAGGGAGCAAAAGAGAAGTCTCAACAAACAATGTATTCCTACCAGGCATTTGTTTTAGGAGAGGATGCAACTGGTTAAACATCTATTTTCAGCCGTTAGGTAAAGCAAAATAGGACAATTTAAGAGGTACCGCTTGTCACCTTTCCAAAGGTATTAAATATAGGTATTTTTGAGGTTGTGATGGAGAGGTTTTCTATAAACTGTAAAAGGTTACTAAGCTGGGGCAAAATACAACACCACACCATCCACTGTCTACAGAAAAAGGAACAGCTGCAATGCGAGCGCAAGACAGACGATGCCCCATGGCAAGAGACAGGCACGGCCTTTCAATTCACTCTGTCATGCAAGAGAGCTCCATACAGAGAACGAGCTTTCACTTCAAAGCACACCCTGCCAAAATCACCTATTTAGCTTTGCCCAGTATTTTCAATACTGCCAAGTATTGGTATTTCTGAGAAGAGTCTTTGGGTTTCTTTTGTTTTAAATATCCAACAAAAAAGAAAGCCCCTGAATTAGTAAAATTAATGAAAACATGGTAAGCTGTACTCCAGCTTCCCATGCAGCAGAAAACACTGCAAAACCAAGGCAGATATTTTTCTGTTGTCCACCTTTCCTAGCCTGGCTTTGCAAAATGCTGAGCGGTTGGGACAGTGTGTTGGGAGCATATTGCCCTGCTTTATGGAAAGGGCAGGAGTCAAACCAAGCCCACTCCTGGCGCACCAGCACAAATGTGCTGGCTGGCATACTGAAGATCCAGAGCCCTTGCGGATCCTTCTCCCCACATGAAGATGAACAGCAGCTCTTCATTGTTCACCTTGACCAAGCAAGACAGATCGAGAAGTGGGGACTCAAAAGCACCTTCATTCTCTTCAATTTTATAATGTATGTATTAAGAAACGTAGCTTGAGGCCATATCTTCCATTCATGGGCAGGATTTTTAACAAGACTTCAAGTATTAATTTTTATGGTAGCTGCATACATCCAATATCGCTGCAAGACTTCAAGTCCTCAGACACCAAGGAGCAAAAACCCTGCTCAAACCACATGCTTTGCGTTGGAGATTTGACCCGAAATGGAGCAAACCAGAGGAAGGAAAGCAGTCCCAATTTTCAAATTAGCATCCCAGAGCCAATGAACCTCCTTCTGTGATCTCCCTCCGTCAGTTGAAATATGTCTTCCAAATTTCACAGCAAATGAAGCCGGGGTCCTCCCCAATGTGAGCTCACTTTATGCACAAATGAGCTGATCTCCAGAGCTCCACGCAGCAGGGAAGCAGGAGGAGGATGTTGTGTTGCTGATAATGCCTAAAAACTGCAGCGCAAATTGTTTCCAAAGGCATTTAATAGCATTTAACTTTGCAATCTCTTTAGTCTTTGTACGTAATGTTTTGGGAAACACCAACTTTTTAAACCTTTTTGCTTTTTAGAAGAATATAGCAAACACTAGAATAACATGTATATGCAGTACCACATTTAAATTATAAGATATTCAGAAAAAAGGTGCATGATGGATGGACAGTGACCTGCTCGGAATAAATGAACAATGTTCCGTTTGCTGCACTGGGAGCTGTGCACAAGTATTTCATGCTATGACAGTCCACACAGCTAACAGCAGGAGAAATATAGAAGATACACTTGGAAAATTCACAGGGGCATTGCTTGCCAGAGCAAACAGTAATGGCAGACTTTGTTTTCCAATTAATTTCATGCACATAAGCAACGCTTCATTAGAGTACATGCTCATTAAATTCTCTTCTGTTTTCCTGAAGTAGTGGTTTCCAGTAGACAGGTACTCTACATCTAATTTTTTTCAACACCTTTTCTGTTTAATTGCCAACATACAGCCTGATAAACCCTCTCCGATTGCTCCCCATTCTAAAGATATTCAGCTGACATGCTCCCTTTCCATTGCCATGTAATTAAACAAACGGTGTACAGCTCGCCTTGTAAGATACCTTCAAGCTCTACAACAGTAAAGTTTAGGTCAGCATTTCTTCTTTCAAGCTTTGAAGAATCACTACCATGTGTTTAAGCCTTTTGGTAACTCTTCTGTAACTGAATATATAGTAAGTAAATGAAAATCACAACCTGATGCTGGTATCACAGTAGCTGCAATGGGATACAGAAAGAGACGAGAAATTTTGTGGACAGACGTGATATTATCTTTAACCAGACTAACTGGAATAGCTGGAAAACCCAACAAGCTTTCAAGTGCAGTTCTTCTGCCAGGCTGAGACAAACTGCAAAGCTCAAGTACAAATTCAGAGTACTTTTTCTGAATTTAGCACGAGGTTCATCGGTTGAACCCAGTAGGAGAAAGGGATCTTTAACCAGAGGAGCACAGGGATGTGAAAAAGGAAGGGGAAAAGCAAGCACTCCCTGTGCTGAGCAGCAATATATAATTTATAACCTACATAAAACCACAATTTCATCTATTATTTGGAAGTGGGTGATGACCTAACATGCAGCAGCACATCAGAACAAAGAGCAGGTCATTACTAATTACACTTGGTTTGTAAAAATGAACTGAGAACCAGCATTTGCAAGGAGAGGAGCTGATGGCACTCCTGCACGTGCTCCCAGAGTGGGGATGGACTGCCGGAATATCTCTCCCTGCAGGACTGAGGGCAGAAGAATGATACCCAAAGGCGGAACCCCAGCTCTCCAGCTACCACCCACACCACCCTTACATGATATAGAGCTTCCAGAGGGTGAACATGACTTCATGATGATCCAAGACATAATTTCTGTGCTCTCAAGACAAGAACACATCAAAACACATAGTTTTGATGTCCTGGATCTCCCTTCAATTAAGGCAGAACTACACAGATGGTTTATATGATTTTAATCAAACTACATAGAGCACATGTATGTGGCGGTATCAGTCTTAGAGAGGAAAAAAAGGCTGGAGGGTATCGTAGATCCAGATCTCACTTTCTTCATCGCATATTATCCACTTCCAAAATCTTTACTCCATTCATAGAGCAATAAAATTACCACCAGACAGCAATCTGTTTATTATCATTATACACCACCCAAATCTGAAGCTGCTGAGAACACCAAGGAGATAACCACTCAAGCGGTCATAGTATAGTCATAGTATAGTCAAAGTGTCTCAGCATGTATCACTTGGAGCAATTTAGAAAGATTTTATGGGGGTAGAGCTGAAAGATATCTCCCTTAAATAATAAAGAATACTCCATCCTGAAAGTGAGGTTAAAGCAAGGAGCCCAGCCACTCTGGTTGCATTTGGGATGATGTGAATTTATTTTTTTAAGCTGTTCATTATTCTGTTTCCTTTTTGCATAATAAGATGCATGCAGGATGTAGGAGAAATTGCTGGAGCGCATCTATTTATCCCAAACAGGAAAGATGGGGATGCTGCTTCTGCTCGATCTCTGAAAGCAGCTTTATAAAACCCCAAACAAAAATACGTTTAGTGGTAGCTAAGAAGGAATTTGTTTACATCTTTAAAGAGAGGGTATTAAAAGTATTTCTTTATTGACTTCAATCAGCAAATAAAATACTACATTAAAAAAATTAAACTCGTGAAAACAGCATCTCTAAATAGCTCTGCCTGCAGTTCAGGAGAAGGAGGAGGGATGGAAAAGGAAGTCAGAAAACTGACAAAAAGTAAAAATAGAGAAAAAAACCTTTCTTTCTCTTGCTGAGCCTCATCCCCTTGTTTATAACTCCCGAAGAGAACAGCAGCATGATTGTCCTACCTCGTGCTGGCTGGACTTCAGCAGGAAGGCTTTGGTCACCCGGCCTCTGGCATCTGATACGCAAGGTCATCTCTCCTTTTTTCTGCTGTTTCTTCCCTGTCTCTCCCCTTGCATGATATCCAGGCAGACGGGAGCTACTGAAAATTCATCAGCTGCCTAGTCTAAAGGCACTATAATAATTAAGACCCAGGTGAAAATTGAAACAAGGCATAAAAACCAATCCCATGCTATCAGAAACTGTACAAAAAAAGGGAAAAAAAGGATAGAAGTTGTGCTAAGGAGCTCCAAAATCCAAGTTTGAAGATAAGCAATGCTGAGCATCAACATCACCTTAAGAGGTTCCCATCTATACTCTGCTACTCCCTGGGAAGCACGGCATAAATACATAGAGGACCCTACTCCCAATCGGCTCAAGATCCTAAGCCAGCCTAAAAACATATGGTGTAAGCGGGTTTGGGATTATTACTACATTTGCAGTTCTTCCTGTGCCACTTTAGAAAACAAATGCATCAAAGACATAATAGGTAGAAAGAGGTCAGAAAATCTCCACATTGAATTATCAACACGTTTAAGTACCAACACACCGAACTGTTCACCTTTCACATCCTCTTAACCATGTCCCTGGCACCGGTCCACAGCACCCAAAATTAAACTGAGCTGATTCGATGGCAAGGAACAGCATGGGACTGAAAAATAAAATACCTCCATACTTTCTTTTCCAAACACTTTTGGCAATTGCAAGCACCCTACCCCAATCATGCATCCTTGTCCGAAAAAGTTTTGCTCCTAAGCAAAATGAAGTGTGGATCTGGCAATCTGGGGTGAAGTCAAATCAAATGTGGTTTGAATAAAGTCAAATAAATGGAAATACAGAGTCTTCTCTCAAAGTATAAAACTTAATAGTAAGCTCAAACCTATTTTACTTTTTACTTAATAGTAAGTTCAAACCTACTTTTTGAATTTCCAGTTGAAAGCTAGAAACTTAAACTCTTCAGAAAAATTAGCACTTAAGGTCTTTTGATGTGATAACCATAAAGCAATTTAAAAATTACAACCATTAAAGTCAAAATGCAAACTTACGGCTCCTATAGACTTGAATATTTGCTCACACCGATCCTTTACACCTTAAGCTAGCAGGTAAGATGAACTAGTTTTTCAAAAAAACCTTCTCCTCCCAGCTACATTTCTCTTGCTGAACAGACGTGATGAAAATGGAAAACCAGAAATATTTTGCTTACTCATAATTATACCTTAACGAAGCTTTCACAGCAACAAAAACCCAGCGAGGGCAGGAGCAGATGATCTAATGATACACAAGAGTTTTGCGGCCTACATGGAAAAAAATTTACTAAGTATTCCTTGAGTACCCGACTGCTCGGGTCAATACTGCTCGTAGGAAGACAAATATTCCATCTGCACACTGCCGAACCCTCACTAATAGCTTATGGACTTCTTTAAAAGCCTGAGAATCAATAAAGTGCAATTTAAAAACTTAGTCGAGGAGGACTGCTAATTGATGGAGATTAGTCAGACGCTGACCCATGCTACCTCTAAACTTTAAAATTTGCCTAAATGACAACCTTAATCAGACTTAGAGGGGCAGATATAAAGAAAATAATCTTTTATCTTATATGTATATATCTCATATTATATTTAAGTCATATTTATAGCTCATATCTTACATTTTAATTTTCTATTACTATATCTTATATGCATATAATATATATATTTTTAATATCAATATATCTAGTATTTGACGGCTTAGGAAATGCATCTTTGTTGCAGGCTAACGCAATGCAGATATTGCTGCATGCTTAATCCTTGAGGAAACATGGCCAGTCCCACCGAAACAAGGCTCTTCTGGTCAGCAACATCACCCGTCACCTCTGTGCTTCAGCACTCTGCTGAGACGTCAGCTGGGGGATGCACCAAAATTCAGAGTAACCTCAACTCACGTTATTTATTGTTTCAGACCCTCATAAGGAAAAACACAGCGCTCCGACCTCATTGAGCTGTAATTGCGTTGTCCATCAGCTGTTGCATTTACTCAAGCATCCAAGTCAGCATCCACTCTGTCAATAACCCAGGCTGATAAATTTAATTAATAACCCCACTTGAAAACCAGGCAAACATCAATATGTTAGGTTTTTTAAAAGCATTATGTTTTCTCCCAGTATTATTGAAATTATTTGTCTTTCCTGTAGCAGATGAAAACCAGATGTTATCAAGAGGGAAGGGTTGCATGAGCCAGAAAGAAAATCCAAGACAGCAACAGGGAGGTCGCACCCATTCATTACCCATATATTCCCCTTCTGCCATAAGGCTATTTATATTGCATCTCTGTTATTACAAATATTATAATTGTGATGTAATTCTAGAAACCACGGTTTTCTCCTTTGCAAACCAAAGTAAAAAGCAGCACGCGAGTCAGAAGTCTTCAGCAGAGTTTCTTTGTGCTGTGTAAGCAGTATGGAAAGCTTTGCTCCCATCTTGCAGCATTAATGCTGATATTATCATTCGTAATCCCTCCTGAAGCAGCCCAAACCCAGGATTAATCCAGGTTTAGCAGCTTTTCGATGCCCACTTGCTATGCTGAGAATATTAAAAAAAAAAAAAGGAGTTTGTGTACATGCACACAAGGCAATTTTGGAAGTATCACTGGCAAAATTAAACATGCATCCTTGTTTACACAATTTGCAGCACAAGTAAAAGCGCAGGACTGGAGTTATTTATCATTTTAAGCAACTACATGATGCAAAAACAGGGAGTAGGAGTAAATTGCAGGTGATTTAAGAACTGACTAGCCACATGCACAGGCAACTGAAATGGCAGAAGACCTACCTTGTTGAATTTTTTAGGCATGCTTCACAAGCAAATAAAGGTGTTTGAAGGTCTTTGCTCTCTCCACATTTTTTCTTTCCCCGCATTTAACACCCTACACATCTTTCTAAGCTTTTTAACACATCTCTTAGATGTCTAACACATCTAAAACTTCTGGCAATAGAGTATTCTGATTTAAAGCAAACATACAGTGACAATTAAGAGAGGATGCAGGAGCAGGTTATTCTTTGCTTGAATTTGCTGAAAAAGAAAAGCACACAAGGAAAAACGAACCTTGTTGTGCTCTATTTGCTACATAAAAATTACTGCCCAAACCAGGGTTGTATGTGGGCAACCTATACACTGACAGCACTGCTCCAAGGACCACGCTGGGAATTATAGATCATTATCTCAATAGTGACTAGCTGCTATTCTGGGGGATTCACTTAAATTCTTTTAAAACCGGCTTAATGCGTATAATTTTAAGTTAGCTCTGACATCCTTTTCAATTCCCAATTACACACCTATGTACTGGGGTAACATCTCCAGTTATTTGACAGGGCCACTCGTACCCAACAGACAATAACATACCTCACCTTTTCATTAACAGATACAGTAATTAAAATATTGGGCAAATTTCCCTTGCTAACTACTCTCCAAAATATTTTAAGTATCCTTCACAGATGTGCTTTTCCATAGCAAAAAGGGTTTACCCATATTATCACATGCATTCCTCTGAAGTTTGAAAATTAAGTTAAAATAAAATGCTTTTTACAAAGAGGATGCTAAGCTTCACGCCAAGCCACAACCCAGAGAGCGAAGTGGGGTTTTACTTGATTAATTATTTTCGGCATCTATATGACACCTGCAATGCAGATTTGTGTGTGTGTATATTATATATTGCTATTATACTGTAGATATTATTTTATATATATTATTTTGGACTGCTATATGGCACCTGCAATGCTGATTTTTGTGTGTATCTATTATTACATTACTATTACATTACATATATTATTATAGTAGATTTTTTATATAGATATTATTTTGGACTTCTATATGACACCTGCAATGCAGATTTTTGTGTGCTTGTGCATATACACACACACACGTGTGATCTCCCAATACTTGCAAAATACCGCCACATGCTATTATATTAATATTATATTATACTTATTGTAGATCTTATGTTAGAGATCTATATTACTTTGGACTTCCATATGGCACCTGCAGTGCACATTTGGATATGTGTGTATATATTATTATATTACTATTATGTTGTATATATTATTGTAGATATTTGATGTATATAATTTTGGACTGCTATATGACACCTGCAGTGCAGATTTTTGTGTGTGTATATTATTATATTAATATTATATTACATATATTATTATAGTAGACATTATTATGTTATTATATCTATTATTTTGGACTTTTATACGACACCTGCAATGCAGATTTGCATGTGCTTGTATGTGTATATATACACACACACACACACACACACACATCTCCCAATACTTGCAAAATACCACCACATGCTTTCCTCTAGCTGCTGTTTGAAGAAATTAATATTTACTCATTATAATTTTTCCTGGAAACCACATCCCACTGGGTAGCAGGTGAGTTCTGCCCTGTGCTTGCAGCAGAGCGGTGCCTGCGGTTACAGCCACTCCTCTGCTTGCTGCCGCCATTGCCGCGCCTGCAATTACCAGAGCAGCTTTTTGCAGGGTGATTGCGTGCATTCATCCACTTCTGATTAACAGCTCTAGGAAAAAACGCAATAGAGAGAGAAGGGAGTGATCCGAAAGACCAAAGCTAAAACAAAAAAGAGTAACGAAGTGCCAAAAAAAATTGCAGGTTGGGTTTGGCAGCGTGCTGGGATTAGATCACCGTGAATCCCAGCTTAAATAAAGCTCAAACATGAATTTCCTGACTAAGGTAAAAAAGCCTGGCTCAAATTTATGAGCTGCTGGCAAGGTTTCCTCTATCCCAGTGGCCTCCAAATACCAAGAAAACTCTGGCCCAGAAATGCAGAGTTCAGCCTGAGAATTCAAATACATTCTTCTGAGCATCACCAGTTCTGCAGCCATAGCCTAGGCAATAAAGAAATAAACTCCAATACTTCCAACTTCACATTTTTCAGAGCCTTAAATTAAACAATAAAAGTGTATTTCTAAAGCTTGCAAAGTTTATTTTTGATGAATAAGTGGATATAAGCCTCGTAGAGAAGGTTGTTTTAATGAGGCAATTCCAAATCTTCCCCAGCTCTGACAGATGCAGTCTACTTCACCTGCATTTCAAAAAAAAAAATTTCTACTCTTCAGGACAATATTCTGGATCTCCCTCATTAAAGGATAATTCAATTTCACACTAACGTTTGTAAGCTGTAGGAAGAAAACCCCACCTGAACCCCACTTTCCCACAGGAGAGACTCAGCACTCCCCTTAGATCTTCCAGGCTGTGTTTCAGTTTTTCCAAATTCAGAGAAAGCGGTAATTCTTCAAAAAAAGATTTCATGTTAACTAAAATCTGCTTGGTCTCCTCCTCCTTTTTTTTCTTTGTTTTGGGGTTGTTTTCCCTTCCCCTCTCCTCCCCCCCCCCCCCCTTTTTTTCTTTTTTGTTTCTTCTCCAAGCATGTCAGATGCTTCGCTGAAGTCTGGAGAGATTAGATCTGCTCTGCTTTGGAAACCGCTCAAGCACCGAATACTTGGGATACAGCTCCCACCCCAACCTACCACCCGAAACCTTAGCTCTCCAAACCTGCCATTTCTTCAAAAAAATTTCCCATTTCCTCGATGTTAAAGCAGATTAAAGTTTTAACATTTTGCCCTTATCTTGGACATGAGCATTTTTATCCATGTGCTTTCATTCTCCATTGGCGTCCCTCAAACTGCTCCTTGTCCAAGATCTTTCTCCCAGTTAAAAACCATAAGTAAATCCATCTATTTTGGGACAATCAGTAAATCTTTGATCCCTACCACAAAGTCGCTGCATAGGAATCCCGTTTCTCTGTTCTTATTCCCTCTTATCAAACATGAGGATATTACAGATCCGGAAAACGCGGGCAAAAAAAATAAAGATTTTTTTTTTTTAATTGCATTATGGCCAGAAGTTGCAGAACTTTTTTTAATTTTAAAAAAAAAAAGTCAGCCTCGTGCCCAGCATTTTTTGGTACACATATGCCTTCTTCTGAGACCGGTGCTCTCTTCCTTCAAAATCTCACTTCCCTGAAAGCGGCAGTGAGAGGAGGGGACAGTTTTAAAGAGTTTCTTACTTTGAAAGGTCTTTTTAAACTTCCCCCTCCTTGAAATTCATATTTTTTTAGTGTGTGGCATTAGCATTTTTCAAGTATTTTCACAGAAACTACTTGGAAACCACTGCATTATACCATGCTACCAGTCCGCCCATAACAGCATGAGCTGGTCCACATGAAATTAACCATCTTAGTAAACGCAAAAGTATTAAATATATCCACTAATGCTCAAAATCAGAAATAATCACAATTACTCAGATCCCTGCTTCTCCTGTAGTGGATTATATAGTTTCCCGGTACTTTTCATAATGGAAATAACTGCTTTCATGACTAGAAATAATGTTTTTTCATAACAGCCAACCATCCTGATTTGTCTTGTGCTCTGCTAAATTTTGAATTATTTCCATTCTTAAACAATATTGTACCATCTTTTCCTCTATTCTGGCTTTACTTATGGGCATTGGTAGGGCTAGGACTCTTGAAAATGGAAATATATAACTTTTAAAATGCTCTGCTTTTACAACAAGGAAGATTAAATTATTCATTTTGCATCCAGATGGCTTTGCCACAGCTGACAAGCATCAGCGTAGATGGATGGAAGCTATATAACATAGACACCGTTCATTTTATCAGTCATGTTGTTAAGACCTACCAAAAACTTTAGCTTTCATGTAGCCATAAGATGCATTATTATGAAAATCCTTACTGGGTTAGCAGCATGTGGTAGAGCCATCCAGGTGTAGGCCAAAAAACAAGCAGCATGCTGCTGTTCCTATGGTGCTGGCTGGAGCAAAGATAATTTATGGTAGTCATCACAAGCTTCATGTAGTCAAGTTGATCCCAAAAACCCCATCCAGGTTTATTAGGCAGAGATTGCTGCCAATTTATGAGATCCCTGAGCTACAGATGACTGACAGTGGTGGGACTGGCAGGGAAGCCTCACCCTGTCCTGCCTAATGCCCTCCCAGGGTTGGGATGAAGGATGAGGCGAAGCCTTCACTTGGCTGAGCGCAGCCATCCATGTGGGCAAAGGAGGAGGACCTCACTCTCCAAGGCTCTTCTCTATAAAACAGAGGTGGTGCTTACCTACATCACGAAGCTTCACAGGAGTGAGCAGCAATACATGTCAGGCACCAACCTTCCCAATGATAGAAAGCTTTGTTAATTTGTTGCTTGTACTGATGCAAAATGGACATTTTTTTCTTTTAAAATGCTTTATATGTCCTAAAATAAATGATCTGCAAAATGTCTCTGCTATTTTAAACTCCATAGTAACCCTTAAGATTCAGCTTGTCCTTTCATCTTCTCTATTGCAGCCTTTGCCCGTAAAAGTCCAAATCCCCGATCACAGTGACAAAGCCAAAGGCTCAACTGTCTGGCACGATGTTTATCCCTCATCCATCTTAATTAAGTGAATAAAAGCCAGTTGCAATCGGCTGCTGCAGTTAAGGCAGATCCTTTCCGCAAACACGGAAAACAATGATTTTATTTGCCTACCCAAAATTGCTGTCATGAGCTTCAGCGAGACTTGCACAACATGGGTTTGGGGAAGGACTGTTCCATCGCCCTCTGCCACGCACTCCACTGAGCTTTAACTTAACCTCTATGTAATACTTAACTTTAGAGGCTGAACAAACTGGAGCAGGTACCTGCCTATGCTTTGCTATATTGCCTTACTTTTTAAAATTGATTTCTGTTGAATTTGGCAAAGCTATTTGGTCAAAACGGGAGGCACTTGGTTAAGCTTCTTTATATCTGGCAGACATTGGGACCACAAAGAAAATGCAATCTTCTCCAAGCTGTAGAAGAGGTGGTCAACACCACTTATCCCAGCAATTCTTGTGTTTAGACATTTTCATTGACACAAAGCTAAAGGATGATCACTATTCACACCGATGCTCATGCTCTACTTGAAGTCAGTCACCAATGAACACGTTGACTTCTCTCTTCTTATAGTAAGCATAGGGGGAAGTAAGGCGTATACATTGCACTGCCGCAGTGCTGTAGTTGGCTCAGGAAGTCTTCAGAGAGAACCTCTTGACCCCCCCACTAAATCCACTTCAGTTTCCATGCTCCAAAACTGCTGTGATTGAAATTAAATCCTGATTGTAGGCAACTGAGATCTTCCGCTGCAGGATCAGATGGGAGCTCGTCCGCAGTAAGACCCTGGAGGTACACATGCAGGCTCAGCACCAGCTTCTTTCCTCCACACAACGGCTCCCTGTTGTGCCGAAATGCTTGCTAAATTGTATATATAGGGTGTATATGCACATATATAACATATCCATGTATACATATCTTTAATTTCCATCTAGGACAGCTAGGTACTTCAGGACCTTTACAAATACAATGCTTGCAGACCTGTCCAGGGTCATATAGGAAACCAAAGTAAAGAAGCAGGAGTAAGCACCAGCCACGTGCACCAACTCCAGAAGTAACCCTCTTGCTTTAGGTTTATATACGTCAATCATGACTGGAGACATTAAAAGGAAAAAAAAACCATATCTAATCGCATTTTCTCTGTCTCTCCACTGTATAAAATAAGTGACAATAACAATTTCTGTGCTATAAATAAGAAGGAAACACCTCTCACATTTGAAGACACGGAGGACAGATTCAAAAAATTATATTTGCTGCCTTGGGAAACAATTTGTCCGAATTCCCAGAGCTCAATAAGACACCATCACCTTATCATTGAGCAGATGAGAGGGTATTTGTAAAACAAAATGCACTCACCAGAGATGTTTAGTGGAGAGCCCTCATGTTTTGTGCCTGGAAAAGCCACGGAGACAGTAGAAACCATTAAAAAGGCAAAATTTGTCATCTGCTACCACCAGAGCTGGGTGTAGTCCCTGTGCTACAAAAGCTCCTTGTTCTCAGGCTCTTCTGTTCCCCACCAAGGGTGACCGAGCTGCAGCACACCACCTCTCTGGCATCTACCCAGCACCCAAGTCCCGCATGCAAAATCTGATATGGGTTCCCCAGCCACAAAAAAAGTCAAAAAGGTCTCAGTAAGTGGTCCTAAAAATCTGTATTTTGACTGGGAGAAGAGAGAGGAGAAAAGAAACAAAATCCCTACTAGAACATTAATTTCTCATTCTGTGACTAGAAAAATACAGTGCCATATTATCTATCCGCATTAGGGATAAAAAGTCTGCATCTCGGTTATCAGTATCAAGTCCTCATGGAAGCCTCCCTGAACAGTAGCAGCACAATCTTTGATCAAAAACATTAGAGTTTTATACTATCATTATACAATTTGATAAGTATATACAGTGAAAAATTAAATAAAAAGCTTTCAGAAAAGAGGTCCTTTCCTCATGGTTTATAAAATATGCACCTTGATATTCTGGTTTTAAAAAAAAAAAGCTTAATACAAAACTGACTACCAGATACACTGGTGGAGTAAGTCAGAAGAAGATTAGAAAAATGGTATTAAGAAAGTCAATTGTTCTCTAATACTGTATAATGCTGAGCATCGGCTGGGTTCGCTATGGTTTCATGCAAGCATGAATACATGGGTCCCTGCTCAGGTCAGACTCAGGATTATATTTAATAGATATAGAGATATCTAAATAGATAAATATCTATAAAATCTAGATATCCAGCTGTCTGGGGATCCATCAAGTCTGGATATCTGGGGATCCAGATATCTATAAAATCTAGATCTCTAAGTACAAAATATCTAAATATAGATCAATAGAGGGAAAAGTGAAACCTGACTGAAGTGAAACTGAGATATCAGTGAAAGAAAACTAAAGAAAAGGATAAAAATGGAAGGGCATGAATGAAAACAAATGGCAAAACACAACTCCCCCGAAAAGATGGCAGGGAGGGAGGGAAAAGATGGGATGCTTGCACACGTAGGTTCAATAAAATGCTCCCTGTAAGGCAATGTTTTATTTAGCATTTCCCTCCCAGAATCAAAATAGCTACTAATACTTAAGGGTGGAGAAAAAAAGCAGCTTCGCATAAACCTGCTTTAATAACTAATCCATTTTCCTGCAGTCATCTCAGGTCAGAAATAACCATTTCTGTCATTTAAGCATAATAAACTGAATTTGGTGGTGACAAAATATTTGCTGAAAATAGCAAATAATGAAATAATATTAAACTCAGCCACCGATGCAGCCAACCTGGTTATTGCAAGAAGCATCTAAAGTAAAAAGATTGAATAATTCAGCATCAGAGAACCGGATGAACAAGACACTATTTGATACAGAGTATGAAACTGTAAAATATCCCCAGCTAAAGAATAACAGCATTTTGAAAGCACTGGTGAAAAGCATTTGGTGCATGAGCCTTGCTGTATGACTCCTTTGTGTCACTGCTGCCGGCGGAGGCCTGCACAAATTCTTCCCACATTAGGCATCATCTGTATAATCTCTGTGCGCTGCTCCCTCTCTAACCTTTCTGTGCGCTGGGGAGGGAAGAATACAAGGCAAATAAATCCTGACTACTGCATTAAACACCTACCCCAAACTCAGACTACACAGGAGATCAATAATAATTGTATACATTATAGTCTAAAAATGATCAAAAGTGAGTAAAGAGCAGAATAAGGCGTCTGTGCCTCTCCCCTTCACATAAATCCATTTTTCAGATCTAAAACCTCTAGAGCCACAAGACACAACCTAATGACTTAAAATCAGTGTATTGGAAACTGAACTTCGTGAACTAAATAGATCTTTTTTTATAAACTCCATTTCAACGACATTTGGTTACCTCCCATTAATACTGTTCCAAGTAAAAATATAAATATGTTGGATTTGATAATGCCTTTTCTTGCAGCAAAAAAATTGCACCATAATTTGCTGTACAAAAGTAGCATCACCGTAACCTGGCTATGCGCTGCAGAAGTTAACAGAATGCAATCTGTCGGCAAAGCTGCATCCTACCTGGGATTACTACAGGTCTTGCATGCATCCGGCCAAATTGCTTGGGAGCAGCAGTGGAGGATGCATGCACATTTAGCTTTAGCATCTCTGCATTGTCCAATGCCAGTCAAATATACTGAAAGTCCAGGACATGCCCGGTTCTTCTAGTTAATTGATTTATTTTTTTTTTTTAAACTCTGCTCAATAGCTCTTTGTTTAACTCTGGAAACATTCAACAGCATCAACTGAAATTTGGGCAGCACGGTATCATTTTCACTTGCACCTTAGAGCAGCCAGCTCTTCAGCTGCTGCTGCGAGAGCTTAGTTCAGTTGGAAGGAGACTGTACATTACCTCGACAAAGTCCTATAAAATAAAATCCAGTATCTTTTAGTTGCTGCTTACATTTTCCATTAACAATCCAACAATCAGGATTAAAAATAAAAAAATAAGAAAAATAACAGCTTTTAGACTTCTAGACCTTAAGACTGAAGCTATAACTTCCCCATACAAGCAAAACACACCTATTGTGTAATATTGCTCCAGAAATTAAAACGCGATTCCAGTTGCTGTTCCTAAGGTTTCTATGCAAACCACCACCTACTGGGAATGCAAACAGCATTGCCACCACTACAAAAGGCTAGCTGCAATTTTTTCAAAAGCAATTCAAGCAATCAACTCCTTTTTTCCCCCCCAGCATAGATGCTGCAGATGCACATCAGCTGTGAAGGACAGCAACAGCTATCCTCCACCACCAGCAGCATTCCTCAGCCTGTCACAGAAACATTTCTTCTTGATTTTTTTTTTTTTAAAGCAATTGAGAAATCCCCACTGGGACATTTGAAGATGCATGTAAACAGCTGCTCAGAAAACATGTCTGGTTTTTGTAGTTGCCATCGCAATGCTTCTTGTGACAAATGAGATGATGAGAAAGTTACAGATGATAAAACGATCTGGTGCAGACTCCTCTATATCTCAGCTCATCCGATACCTGTCGGGGACCTTTGGGCACACCTGAGCCAGGGAGAAATTTGCTACTTCAGCATTTTTGCTGAGAAACAAAAAAAAAAAAAAAAAAGGTAAAAAAGGTAACATGATGTAATAAACTAACTTGCATTCAAACCTCCCCAGGAAAGCTGAAGTATGGTTTATGTTTCACTCTGCACTTAAGGGAGGAGGATGCTCACGTGCTGCACCATGCACTGGTGCAGGGTGACGATCCCAGGCAGGCTTGGGGAGCAGCACACCAACATCCCACCTCTAAAGGTTTAAGTCTATGAAAACAAGCTAGGCTTCCAATATAAAGTTCATCTGGATGTTTCTAGCTAATCTAATTAAAGAGAAAACGGGGCCTTAAAACACTGTCCTAAGTTTGCGTAAACAAGTTACCTATGCATGGGGTAAAATAGCCCTGTGGCTAAATCACAGTTCTCCAGGTAGACCACTAACTGAATCATAGAATGGTTTGGGTGGGAAGGGACCTTCCAAGATCATCTAGTCCAACAGCCCAGCCATGGACAGGGACATCTTCCACTAGATCAGGTTCTGCAACCTGACCTTGAACACTTCCAATGATGGGGCATCCACAACATCTCCAGGCAACCGCCTTCCAGCGTCTCACTACCCCTAATTGGAAGTCCTGTGCTAACAACATTTTGGGTTTTTTTTTTAGAGCAAATCTTTAATTGTGGCTTTCAGAATTAGAAATGAAGTAAAAACACTTCATGGCCTGCACAAGTTGCCTATAGGAAGCTCCTCCTACTCCCCTCTCCAAAAAAAAGTGCAATTGGACTAAAGCATCTGACTGATCACTTCCCTGATGCTTTCTTAAATAATATCAGGGTTGGCATCTAACTGAAAAACAAACCACCTACATGGCAGCAAAGTTATGCACTCTGGGTCCCTGATGGAGCATCAAGCTGAGCATAATGTTTTCATCTAAAGTATTACATGAAGCCTATCAGAAACAGAACTGAATTGCAGCACATGCAACTCTTCCTTTGGTCACTACATAAAAATAATTGAATATGAGAAGCTCAGTTTTTAAACTAAATGTCCGGAGAGCAAAATTTTGGTAAGCTCAGCTCTACGGATACCCTGCTGAAAAAGCAGTCTTTTATAGGAAAAAATGTGCTTTATAAGAAATCAGGGAAAAACACTGAAAAAATATAAAGAAAATCACCTTTTTAAACCAATTGGAACCTTGCTATGAGAAAAATAAGTATGGCATTTAAGTAATATCATTTATCACAATCTATAAATATGTAAATATTTTAGAATATCATTTATCACAAAACCAAAAAGGCCTATTGCAACCACTCCAAGGAGCACCACTACAAAACAAGCTTGCCTATTAAACCCCATTTAAGGAAAAAGAAAATCCAGAGGACTTATGTCAACTACACTTTAAAAGGACACTCTTGGTCTCAGAACACACCCCTAACTGCAGTCGCTGCTACATGCGCCTACTGGATGATATTACTGCGTTTAGATGGCAATAACAGCTTGCCTTGACAACTGTCCCCAAAAGTGCAATTTGGACAAGGCTCACAGGAATCTCATGCAACAATAACAAAAAAAAAAAGAAAAAAATTCACAAACAATAGCCTGAGGCTATTCAAAAAAAGGTAAATTAGGAAAACAGCGAAGCTGCAGGGGGAAAAAATAAAAAATAATTAAAAAAAATAATCCTAATTTTGCTGTACTTCCGCTCCTGCCGTGTGAGCATGACAGCGAAGGCATTCCCAGGAATGGGTGGTTTGGTGCAAACACTCATGCTACCAGAGTTACTTTGCAAGCAGGGAAAGAAAGAGATTAACGGGTCCAAGTAAACTCTTATTTGCTATGCTCCGTTCCCCAAATCAGAAGTCGCAGCACAAAGAGGTATGTCACTGCCTCCTAAAAAGACAAGCCTGAGCCGAACATAATTTAATTTTAAATACGCAGAGGGAAAACAAGGGGATTGAAGGTGTCTGGAGGAGGGGAGAGGAATGAAGAAAAAGGCAGGGGGGGAAATACACAAGTTTGGCATCTAAACTTACAGAGAAGTGAAAAGTGTATTTCAACCACAAATGCAAGGAATCAAAAGGTCAAATCTGCAAACAGCTGGCAGGGTAATACAACCCTCTGCAACAGATTTTCTCTGAGATCCCTTTTTTAGGAAATTTTAGGAAGGGAAGGAAAAGCAGAAGTATGCACATTTTATCTCTAAGCCTGCATGATTTGTGACTATTTGGGACTGGCGCTGGCAGAGCAGAAGAAATTCTGGATTACCCTCACTTTCTCCGAGAGACCTGGAAGCAGCTAGAGAAGCACAACAGCAGCCGTCCAGCTGCCAGAGCAAAGGAATGCAAACTTCTGTTCCAAAAGCAAAAGAAATAACAGATACAATTCAAGTTGGGGGGGGTGGTGGGTGGTGGTGGTGGTGGTTTTGGTTGGTTGGTTCATTTTTTTTCCTCCTTAAAAAACAGCTGCAGATCTTGCGAAAGGAAAGCAAAGAGGCTTAGTGCATCTCTCCCCTGTACCTAATCCCAACACATGCAACAGTCCCCGGGAAGAAGTAAGTGGCCACCACCAAAGCAGCATTAGCAGTAAACCGTTTGCACCGCTGCCCTCCATCCAAGAGCCAAGCAAGTAGACTTCAACTTCAGATCCTGAAACACAGGGGTAACAACAGGGATCCTGATAACCAGGGATATTCAGATTGCACCGTCCTGAAATTGCTTCCACCCCCTCTCCCTGCTCGACAGCATAAAACAGCAGCAAGCAGAGAAAGAAAAGCAAAGCAACGTGTAAATCATGGGCATCCTCTATTTCTTGCCTCCAGACATAAGCTTGTTTGACTTTAAGCAATGACTTAATCTTTCAAGAATGATTTAATCTTTCAAGTAGGTGGAACATTTCATTTATTTAAGGGACTGCATCTGTGGACTGAGTGATGCTCAGGCAGTTTTGCAACTGGACTATTTTACCTATTCCTGAAAAAAGTAGAATTTAAGAACAAAAAAAAAACCCCACAAAACAATTCCCAAAATTTTCTTCCACCTTCTTGTTCACGGAGATCCTCCACCTCAGGAAATCCAAGCTAGACAGAGATACTCCCTCTGACACTACTTAAGAGAACTATAAAGTGGACCTTGGTCCAACAAGATACCTTAAAAAGCATACCAAAACCCAAACAGGCATGCAAATGTTTCAAATAAATAACAGGACTGGAGGTAGAATGTAGTAGTTTTCATACCTGTTTGCTTAAATTAATGTGGTCACCTAACTGGGTCACCACAGTAACAACCATTAATTGCAAACTACCAGAGCCTCGTCCGATATTTTCTCACGGACTCTAGCAAGAAACAGCTCCATAATCTCTTGCACAACAACAGGAGGAACACTGGCGAGTGCAAGAACAGGGAGTCTCCTTGCCTGTGTGCTTTAAAAGAATTAACACACAGTTTCATGCAGACTGTCAAAAGAAAAAAAGCCTTTTTAATTTCTTTCCCTTCAGTTTGTTATACAGCTTTGCTGCTTTTCAGGGCAAAGCCCACCGCAAATGACTTTAATCATTTGCTAACTCCAGATTAAATTAGCTCCGCCCATTCTACCTGACACGAAAACAGAAAAAAACTTGTTGGCTTCAGAAAATGAAGCTGTTCACTTATCCTTAGCTGAGACATCCATGAGCACTAGTCCTTCCTCTGATTCCCAGTCTTCTGCTGGTGGCTGAAGCTGACCAAAGTCCTCAGGCTCATTAATGGAATATAGACACAGAGAGTAGGTATCTTTGTCTACAACTGCCAAAAACCCCTTTCAAAATAGAAAATAAACCCCAAAAATCCATGAGTTTTACTATCCTTTAGTTGAAACCACTTTTTATTTTAAGAGAAGATAACACAGCCATCAAGCAACCTCTCTGTACCGCGGCTTCAAAGAACAACAACGGCATGGCTGAAGCTGATGCTCAGGTCACCCACATGCAGATGGGCTTTAACAAACATGACTCTAACAAGCAAAACTGACAATTCTAAGGAAAACCATTTCAAAGAATTACGGGGCAAACTCAAGGCAAATTAAGGTATGTTTGTATCCCTCTTTAGAGTTTCATGTCTGCAAAGTTAATGGTGCAGTTCATCTAACCTCCTTTCCTCCCCAGGAAAAGCCTCATAAAGTAACTAATTGCACCAGCCAAAACAAGTACTCGTGATTAGAAAATAAGATTTTGACCATGAAAGTTACCTTTGATCTCTTCCCCAGCTCAATGAAGTTGAGCTCACAGAAACTCCATAAATACAACACTATCAGTATACTATGTGCAATGAATTCTCTTTTCAACACACTATAAAGAAAGGCTACCGATGATTCAAGAAAGGCTTTTTCTCTTCCATTTTCAAACTGAAAAACCACAGAGATATACCAATATTAAGAAACACTCGAGTGAAAAACAAAGCATTAATAAATTTGTCAGAAAGCCATTTGCTGTATTTTTATCTTTCCTTTTTTTTTTTTGAAGCAGGTAGGATTCCATAGGCAGAAACACATCCTCCTCTTACTGCTAATACCGTTGTAACTTTATTATCAGCATTTAACAGATAACCCCAGACTAGTGTCATAATAAAACCCCAACTACTTAGTTTTTTTGTGGGTTTTTTTGTTTGGTGGTTTTTGGTGTTTGCTTGTTTTGGGTTTTTTGGGGGGTTTTTTTGGTTTGTTTGTTTGTTTTTTTCCACCGTTAAAAAGTTTCCACGCTACTATCGTTTTCATCTTACCTCAAGCACTGGTCCAGCTCCAAGAATAATCTGTTCTACTCCGCTGGCAAATCCCTTCTGGCTGAGGGCAGTGAGGTGATGAATCAGAAAGTTGGTGCTCTGTGTCTTTCCTGACCCGCTCTCTCCTGAAATCACGATGCACTGGTTCTTCCTCCGCTGAAGCATGGCGTGGTAAGCCACATCTGCCACAGCGTAAATATGGGGCTCCAGCTTTCCCAGCTGATGGTTGTCATACATCTTGACATATTTGGGGTTATAAATAGGTAGAAACTTGAACGGATTAATAACGATGAGGATGCTGCCAACATAGGTGTAGATTTTTTCTTGCTTGAAGCGGTTTCTGAGATTTTCCAGGAGCGTTTTCTCGTTCAAGTCTGGCAGGCTGCACAAGTCATCGTAGTCCTTCTGCTGCGGCTGGGGAAGGAAGCCACGCTCCACCATCCTGCGACGCTCCTCCGTCACCCGCAGCCAGGACTGGAGGCTCCCATAGTGAATGGACCCATCCAGGTTCTTCTCCCGCAGGAGGAAGCGATAATCCTCGCCACTGATGCGGTTCTCTAGGGCCATGCGAGGCCACAGCATCATGCGCTGGACTGGACAGTCCGTAGGATTGAGGATCCATTCCTCCCCACCAAACTCCTTCACTTCGGCAAGGACATAACATTTTGTTTTCTCAAGCTGAAGTTTATTAATGAGCGAATCGATCACCTCAGCAGCTGTGGAAGTTTTCCTGGCAGTGATAGGGCAGTAGATAGTCCCTTCTGCAATGCTCCCGGGGTATATGTGCAACGTGTACTCGCTATCCTCAAAGCGTCGTCTTCCTCCAACATCATTTACACTCATATTGGATCCTTTCCCATCAGTACCCGCGCTGCATAGTCAGGACTGTCCTGTATCGTGTCAGGTCATCATGTTAGGAATGCTAAAGAAAGAAAGAAGCAAAACAAAAATAAGTTTGGCATTTTATCTTGATAGGGATCCCTGAAAAATGGCACGTACCATGAGATGCAATAGAGCAACTCAGGTGATAATACCCAACACCTTAAGAAAGCAACTGATGATTCCCAACCGACATCTGAAAAGGGAGCAGGGTTTTAACCCACCAACGCTGTAATAACGGTACTTAACACACAAACCCTAGCCACCTCAGGCTCCCTTCCACTCAGACACAACTACCCCCAGCACCTCAAGCTTTTGCTAATTTTCCCCTGACTCCAAGGCATCAAAGATTCAAATAGACTCTCTGTTTTTCAGTGTATTTTATGGAGAATAAAAATCAATATTTTGTGAGTAACATACCAGACAGCCTACTGACTCAATACTGGCATTCTCCTCATGTCAAAAGTAGCTACAGCCTTATCGCTTAGTATTACCAAATAACTTATTTAAGAGTTAGTGCCTCTATTTCCATGTTTGCATACTTCATGCCAATTAGGGAAAGCATCATTCAGCTAACAGTGAACTTTGGAAAACACCCCCTGACTTTCCCAACACCGACTTACCCATACAGAAATCACATACTTTCTAGATGTTATAACTAAACCTTTTGAGATTTTGAACAGTTGCATAAAATGCGAACTTAAAAAACCTACTTTAAAATATCACCTTAAAGGCATATTCCAACCAAAAGGAAAATGTCTTCTTTGTCAATTCAAAGGCCTTCCTGAACACCATTCAAAATGACTCATGAAACACAATGATTTGCCTAGTCACAAGATTAAAAAAAAATTGAATTACTCAGTGGTCACAAACTCCAAGTTCTCTCGCATTCTAAATGGACATGCAACTCCTGCATGGGGGCCCACCCAAGAGCACACACTGCTGATACACCTGACGCTTTGCTCCAACACTCCTGGGATGAGGACCTTGTATCAACTGAATTCACCTACTCCTACAGCTGCTCTGAAATCCAGACCGTGAGAAGAATCATCAGCTTCTCATGGGTGTGTGGTACACAACACCCTCCAATTTTAGCTGCCTCACAGTAGGATAAAATGACCATCACCTTCTCCTGTGGACCTGGTCCTTGCCCTAGACATTACCCCATGGTCCTGTGCCGGTGAATGGTAGACAAACTCCATTTTCTTCCTGTCCAGGAGATTCTCAATCCATCAGGATTCAAACAGCAGCACTTCTCCACTCACCAAGTCAACCTTTTCCAAAGGTATCCATATCTGACATCAGATATGAAGTATTTACAGCCAGCTCACTCGCAGAATTGCACTTTTTATTTCCCTCATGCTGCTTAAAAACCACAGAACACAGATCTCTGACATTGCAATGTCAAATGCACAGATAATTTCTCAAACTTAATTACTAGAGAAAATTAATTACGAGAAAACACCCCACCACCGGCCTCAAATGAAGACTATTCCAGAATTAGTGGCCCTTGGTTCTCCAGCAATTGGTTCTAAAAAACTCAAAACTCCCCTTGAAGATGTTAAGAGTCATTCCAATATAAAGACAAAAGGTAACTACAAAGAAATGCAGAGGACCCTCACAGCCAGGATCCGGGCAATAAAGTGGCAGGTGACATTTAATAAAGATAGAAGTTTATGTGATGCCCATCCTAACATTACGTTCCGCACTGAGCTTTTCCTTGAGCACGGCCCCACAGGAGCAAGACCTCATGACTATGATGGTTCCCTGACGGTGTCAACAACACACTCAAGAATGGTCAAAAAACATGAGGTCAAAACCATGTCAGGTTTAGGGAGCTCCTGAGCATCAGATATTTGACGTCAGGAAGAGTATTCAGAGGAAGCATTTAACATAGTCACCCTGTCCTTGCGCTCCTCCCCAACTGCCCAGATCCAAGACCTTCAGTCCAAACACAGCCACCCCATCATCTACATCCACGCAAGGCTGGGATTTGCAGAGTTCTTTAATTCACTACAAGCATTCCTGAGGTCCTTAAATGAAAAGCATTATTTCATGCTGTATTGTTTCTCACTCCAATATTTCATTAAGTATATTATGTCCAGCCACGCGCTTTTCCAAGCAAAGATATTAATATGTCACAGTGAAATACATCTGGCACAGATTCACGGTGCATTGCTTGGTAGCAAGATGTATATTATATACTGGGAAGTGCTCCAGCTGCTTTCCTATAGGTTTAGTATAGGTACAGATGCAACAGGGATGATGTCAGTTAAGTGCTGGGTTGGGCTTTCTTTGTCTAGCTCTGCGACTCCAGCATCAGCCTTTCTTCAAGAAGGGGAAAAAAAATCCAAACCCAACACTTAAGCTAGATAATGCCTCACCAAGTTTTTACTTCAAAAGCTTACAGCAAGAGGGCTAGCTATTTTTATTCAAATTATCAGAGCGTATCTAAGACTGCTGACTCACAAAAGAACTGCAAATAGGACTTTAAGTTGGTCAGCTTGAGTAAACTGACCCTCCCTTCTACCTCCTCCCTCCCGTCAAATACTTGCAAGCTCAATGAGTTCTCTATAAAGCATCAGGCCACTCTACCCCACCTACCCAAAAGCTTTCCTCACTTCTCTGTAGATACTTATTGTGCATGGACTTGGTAGAGTAACAAACATCTGTGTCTTCTGCATCCAAACAACTTGAATCCAGTAGAATCACGAGCCAATCATGAACCCCATGGAGATGCTAAAAGCTCCAGTAACTCTGGGAACGCAGAAGAGCCAAGTCCTCCCCAAAACCACTCAAACGCCAGAAGCTTCCACTAACGACAGAAATTTAGTGAGGTCAGAAAGCAAAGAGGTGTTAATTTGAGCCTTATAAATCACAGGAGGCATGCCACATGATTTACTTTTAATAACGCTAAACATGTCTTGGAGTATTATGTTAAGTCAAAGAAACATTAATGAAGATGATTGCTTGTGGTCTCCCAACCACTGATGCACATGAGCCTGGCTCTGCTCAACATCAAACACGCCTCTTGCAGACGGTCAGTTTTCAAAGCATTTTGGAGAAAATATTGCAATGAAAAATGCATAATTAGGTAATTAGCATACGTCAGGGAACGAGGCTCCTAATGACAACTGTTTAAGCAGACTGTCATATTAGCTTTTATATGACTCTTGAAATTAATGGTATTTTTGCATTTGGATGCAAAAATTTAAATAGGGACGTGAAAAGACCAAAACAAGAGTTAAGTATTTCACAACTCATGAATACTCACACTATGCACTATTGTAATTAAAGGCATTTTGTATTGCTACGCCTTCACATTTAAATGAGAGCATATAAAAAATTTTGCTACATCTAAGTAGGCAAGTCATTTATATAAGAAAAGCTAATGTCTTACTGAAAGGGGATGCTTGTCTCTGTGCCCAAGTAAGTGGCAGGTTGCAAGATGAACTGACTTTACCACCAAGCTATCATTCAGCTGCTTCACTCATGTACTGGCTTTGGCAAGGATGAAGGCAGCAGTAACGTGATGCTGATCCCAAGGGGGATGGAAACCCGGGGGATACATTAGACCGGAAATAATTGCTAACTCCCGTGAACACTCTGGCCAAAATTTATAGATTATGCATGCCTGTGAAAGGAAGAATTTATGATACTTCAAGCCAGTATACTTTCATCCTAATATTTTCTGTATCTTTTTCCATTTTCTGTGTTTGAATGAAGATGCTTACTCAAATTGACCCTGCACACTGATTTTGCTCAATTTTACTATCATAACAGAATTCTACTTGCAATGCAAAAAGCATGATCTTCAAACAAATGTCAGGTTACAAATTAAAGCCTTGTGTCCTCCTACATACAAAATAGATTCATATTTCCAAGGAGCTCAAAGGCCCTCACAAAAATAGCAGCAATAATCTGATTACCAGCAGGTTGACAGAAAAAGTGTACTAAAATTATGACAGCCAACTAGGCTTTGTGGATACACTGAACTTGTAAATAGCGGTTTACTTTTACATTATATGCAATCTTCTACAAGTTGACCACAGTGGAATATACATAAACACTGGTAGCAAATGGGCTTTCTCAAATTAAACATATATACGACCACATATAGTGAGCGCTCTTGCATTGGGGGCTGCATTGTTTAGCAAGTGTTATTCTGTAAGGGATATCAAACAATGAGAACGCTCCAATTACCTTCAGAAGGTAATTGAAATGGAGGCTTTCGGTCATGCCATTTCTTATTTTTCTATTCAGAAAGACCAATCTCAGTATTTTCATTTTCAGGGACAGCGTAAGAAACACTCCGCGAAAATCCAAAATAAACCGTCCACTGGAAGCATCAGTACCCATCATAAATAATCTGTGACAGCTAAAGCCTAAAATCATGGACAGAGTTTGCCAAACATTGAATGATTTGGAAAAAATAGAGATCGTCAGCATTGAGGCAGCTAAAAGAGCAATTCTGGAAGCAAAGTTCACTTGCTTTTATCATAATATCCCATAACCCAGACAAGGGACTAGAAAAATAGTGAAACCTTCTCCCCATTCCCAATCCTCAGGCAATCAGAACAGGCTTGGTTGCGCAAGAGAGCCTGGATTTATCCATCCACCAGTACATCAAAACGCATACCGCGAGGGGCAGAAATTCCTGAAACAGATAAACTTAAAAAATCTGATAAAGAAATGGCCAATTTAAACATACTTCACTGCTTAATCTATCGGCACAAGAGCTCTCCAAATTTCTCTTCTGCAGCAGCAAAGAGCCTCGTGCTGCTGGTACCCGAAATAACACCCCCGCGACATCAAAACTGATGCTAGACTGATACATCTGTGACAGCTGATGCTATAAAAACTACCATGTCCTAGATGGGCAGAAAAGCCCATGTAGATGCTCAACATCTTGGTTATTACTGCACAGTTTTACATGTTAGTTCATTTGATCATCTATATAATGCTTAACTCACTCCTTTTTATCATCTTTCTCTTCCGTGCTCACCATGTTTTTCTCTTCCCACTGTTTGCTGATGGGAGAGAAACGTCATTATCATTGCTTAAACACCTACACCAGTCTGTCTCAAAGAACCTCATGATGCAAGTGCTTGAGGTAGTACTGCCTAAAATTCAGATGTATGGACCCACGTATTGGTGCAGGGAAGGCAAGGAGATGCAAAGGGGACTGTTTTTCAGTAAAGCTGTATGCAAAATATCTATCAAATTAGTTCCATCCAAAAGAATGAAATCTCTGATGCAGGAAAAGTAGAAATTTTATGTTATAGTGTAAGTTTGTAGTTGCAATTCAAATTTAGTTCTTCAAAAGGGATAATAAGCTTGGATGGGGGCAGGGGCAGGACAGGACGGGACACACTATCAGCACTCCGAGATTCTCCATATACAGAAGAAAGCTCTTTTGGATAAATTTCATAGACTCATTGAATCATTTAGGTTGGAAAAGACCCTTAAGACCATTGAGTCCAACCGTTAACCTAACACTGCTAAGTCCACCACTAAACCATGTCCCTAAGCACCATGTTTACATGTCTTAAATACGTCCAGAGTAGTTTATTTGAACTGAAGCACTAAAGCGAGACACCAGTGCAGTGAGAGACAACCCCAAGTAGAAGAGCAAACAAAAGCAGGAGTGGAGACATGCTTGCAGAGGCTTGGGACAGAAGCCTCCACTCTACCTGACGCGACAAAGTGCCAATACATAACTGAAACGCAGCCCTGCAGGCATCAAACCACCCATTTCCTGCGACAGCAAGGACAAGCATGCAACGGCAGGGGCACCCCAACTACGCCTTTTACTGCTTGGGCGGTTTCTTTCCTCTCCCCTTAAAACTTTCCATTTGGTCCCAATTCTGTACTCAAGAATTCTTCTCCCTTGCTGAATTCATTTCAGCTTGCTCAGGATTTCAAAACTAACATGGGCGAACCTAAAAATCTGATGTCACTCCACTTCCTGCAAACCCAAATGATTTTGTAGATAAACTTTCTCGACATCCCCAGTCCGAGTCAGATTCATAAACTGGTTTTTGGCTGTTAATGTCAAGAGTCGTAATAAAAGGAGAAACCACGCTTGGCCAGCATGAACTACCATGTCTCTGGTAGGGGGAAATATTTCTGCAAGTAGGGGTGATCCCACACTGTCATGCTTGTACAGTCAGATGTCTACTCAGCCTCCGAGGAGGATTCCCAGAATATAAAAGAAGAAGTTGTGAATACACAGCTCAAACTATGTAAATCATTCCCAAACATGTATAGTTGCCCACACTAAGTATAACCTAAAATAGATTGCAAGCATCTTTTAAGTTGTTCCTAAGCTCACTGGCTTCTCCTGTGGCTTGAAAAATTGAGAAAAGTCTTATCAGGCTCATTTTTCCTGTGTTTTTCATTTTTATTCAGCATTTCAGTCAAGAAGCTGATAAAGTTGCTTATTCACCTCTGTTCTAGGGATGAGACTTGCATTTCAGCTTGTCACCTGGAAGCTTCTTGCTGTGCACTGGAGGTTGGTGGTCTTCTCTTTCAGAGATGGGCTCTGTTTACCCATACCTTAATCTGACATTTCTTGCTATTTAAGAAGCCCATGGATACATGAAGCACCTCAGTAGATGATACTCCTTCCCAGAGCCCAGAATTACCCACGTCTTGAGGCTGTGATATTCCCCTACGGTCCAACAGCCACTCAACAGTTCCTCTCCTAGCAGCTGGAGGGTGGGCAAGGATGCTGTATCAGCAAGAGTGTAACGAACATTTCATGTGGACATCTGTCAGCTTCTAAGAGACCTTTTAGGTGAGACAAGATGAAAGTGGGAAGCAAAAAAAACCTAAAAAAATAAAATTACAGGAAAAACTGTTGCAAAATGAATTACTCCTAGAAGCAATTGCAAATGGTTCTGACAAACAAGGAACTGAATTAGGACGTGAATAATAACATGACCACTTACTCTTCCCCTTAAGGTCAAAGCGCCTTCAATGCAGGGAATGAATCAGCATCCGATGAATCAATTGGGGCTATACAGTGAACAACACTTGTCTGCAGGATTCTTGTTGCCTCGCTGGCTGGAGATGCTACCGTAGGCATTGACAAGGGCAAAAAAAATGAAAATTAAAAAGAAAAAAAGGGACAACTGGAAGGCTTGGTAAGGCCTTGTGATTGAGAAAACTGAATGGGAGAAGTGATTTCCATCTTCGCTTCCATCACAGCATTTCTGTGTGATGCTGGGAGACCCAAAAAAATGGTGCAAACAAAATCTTGCCCCAGACTTGAGTCATTGCATCTTGATTTCTGGAAGAGCTACCATCCTCCCGAAACATGCGTTCTACACAAAGAGCGGCAGTGGTGTTAAAGTATGAAAATAATCAGCATTTTTTTGTGGTAACTGCTGAACAGCCAGCACTTGGAATTTAATTCTCTCTGTATCCCAGAGCTTCATCGACGAAACTGCATCAGAGTAAGCAAGGACACAAGAAATGCTGGGTACTTAGCAAAAACGCAGCATCATTAAAAACTTTGTTCTGACAAACAAGAACTGGTAAAGAAGCCAGGTGTCAGGCACCTCCAGCTGCTCCTTGGCTTTTTTTTTTTGCCAGAAACCAAGAAAATAACAAGATTAAAAAAAAAAAAATCAAAGGAAATTGCTGAATCCTCTCTCAGGCTGCAAGGATGGCACTTGTTTAAGTTAAACTTGCTGTTCTCGTATTCCTTATGTGGCTAACAAGAACTGTAAACTGAATGGCAAGAGCTAACAAAAAGCCAGAAACTAAGGAAATGTTTTGTGTATCCCAAGTGTTTGGAGACTTTCAGGGGGATGAATCATTGTTATAGGTTGTTTTGCTTCTTCTAATCACTAATTAAATAGTCACTGGCCAGAGGCATGACAACGCAGTTCCAAATACCAAGATAAACTTTTCATTTATAAAAGCAGCAAAATTACATATACAGCACCTTCAAGTTTTACCAGATTAACTCCGGGCTCCAGCATCATCATCTGACAGAGCATCCCTCACCAATACAGCAGTTCTGTTCAGGTGAACAGCTAAAATATCTGATTTTCCAGCTTTGCTGATTGGACTTGCTCCTTACAGGTGTATGCAGAGCAGTTCAGTCTCTGGAGAGCCAACTGAAAACAAATCTGGAGTTGATATCCCGAAAGCATAGATCACTGTTGAATACCACATTCAATACAAGCACATAGAAGAGCCAGCTAGCATAGCAGGGAGACAGCTGTATAAACCATAGATGGACACAAGATCTTCCTATTATCTCATGAAGCACATGCCTAGCTAGTTATATTTTTGTTTGCAGCCAAAAATTTCACGTACAGAGCCTGAAAAAAACCCCAGTGTTTACAATAAAAATCTTTTTGAACCTGTTAAAAATGAAGGATATGAAGTGTGAGAGCAGAGAGGGACACTGCCAAAGACTACAGGAGTTCACACTGAGGGCATCTCGCCAGCCCCAGAATAGACGCAGAAAATACCTTTTTCAGAGCCCAGAAATACACCAGTGTAAAGGACAAGAAGCTTCTATCCTAGAAGAGTTCAAGAGCTTCAGAGAACAAAAGCCGGGGAAATAAAGGCCTCCTCCCCCCCTCCTAATCCAGCCCTGCAGGTACCGATGGTAGGAGAAACCTGACTACTGCCACGCCGAAAAGGATGTACGCTGAAGGATGCAGCGAGACACTCCAGTACCACTTACAGCTTCAACAAGCATCACACTTGAAATAATAGCTGAGCAAAAAGATACTTGCCTTTGCAGAAGCAACAAGCATTACCCAAATACATTGCACTAGCACCTAAATGCCGCATTAGAAAATTTCCAAAGATAAGGGAAATAAACGGTGGCTTATTAAAAAAATTTACATTTTTATTTGCTACCATCAAGAAATAATTTCTCATATTGCAGTATTTTGAATAATGATTTATCAATATATATTGATATATATCAATTGATATATATTGATATGCTGATATATATTAATATATCAGTATATCGATCCTTTTGAAAGGATCTTGTTGGGTTTCAGAACCGTGTCATTCAGCAGATCCTCAGCTTGGAGGTCTCTTTCCTCGGGAAACTCAAGAAGCTGAGGCAAACCAACGCTTCTTAGCCTTGCTTATCCTGGAGCCCACGCACACATCAAAATAAACATTAAACCACTTTGGAAGGGACAATACCTGTCCTGTATTTCCCTCAAGAAAAAAGGGAAAAGTTAAATAACTTAAAAGCTCTCAAGACTACAGGAAAAAAATCTGAAATTATCAAGATATTATTTGACCCAGTATTCAAAAATAATGTGGTGACATTCAGTTATCTGGAAGAAGTTAATACAGCTTATGTGCAAAGTCAAATTTAAGTGCAATACTGCTAGGAGAAAATGTAATAATGTCGTTACTGATGTTATTTCTTTCCTCATTTTACGGAGGATTATGGACGGCCACCGATAGCAAGAGAGGGATGACTTTAAAGCCTTCTTACAGAAAACTCTTTTTTTGCAAACAATCTGCTTCAGATAAAATTTTCCGGTGTTCCCAATGCAATTTCATTACATTTCACAAAACTTATCACCTGCCTGCTCCTGGTGACCCATCAACACAAAAACCTGAGCTTTCTCTTCTGCCAAAAAGACGTTTCCAACTTTCCAACTGATAGGATATACACTGCTCAAGATTAAAATGAACGTTATAAAGCAACACTGACTGGCCAGAAGCCAGATACTATTTTTTAATATTTAAAGTAAAGCATACCTTTTAATGTATGAGAGTTTAAATAGCTAATTCTCCAAATTTTTCTGCTCTATCTCATATTCTTTAAGAGACACTACAATGCAGCTTTTCCTCAAGCATCTGAATAGGAATAAAGTTATTTTTGGAAGTCCATATTCTTACAGTACCATGCTCACCTACCCCTGCAGCTGCCAGCATTTGGCAGTCATGGTTTCTTCTGCTATAACTCTTATTTATGAAACACAAATCACCAAGGCTTCCACACAAGCCCACCCTTGTTCTTTTAGAATTCTCCTTAAATGAAGGCGACCCTCAACTAAGTGCAAAACGCGTGCAGTTTTGTCCTCCAGTTTGCCACTTCTGCTTGCACCTCCTTCCTGTTTTCCATCTGCAGATGAAATCATTTCCCCAAAGTGAGAGTCATCTTTTCTGCAATAAATGAAAGTCAGCCCTCAGCAGCAATAACTGCAGCCTCGTCAGGAAAAAAAGCAGCTGCTCATGACTAGATTTAGGTTCATATTAAGTAAGAGATGATGCCATGTGTTATCCGTCTCCTCTCGAAGTTCAGCATCCGAAACAGCTTAGTGCATCACTTAATCTATATATTTTAGAAATTTGATCTCTATAGCCAGACCATACAGGTAGTTTCCACTCCTTTAAACTGAGCGCTTGACCACAAGCTGATGCATAGCTGGTAGTAACCTATACATTCTCTATATAGCTTATCTAGCACAAAGAATAGATCTTAAAGCGTTCAGAGATGTGCCATCAAAGGGAAAAGAATATTAAAACTGTACTGCCAGATCTGCTTAGTTACCTTACAAAGAAGAAAAAAAAAACACAATAAAACCCAAACAAACACCAAACAGGATGTCATATTTCAAACAAGACTTCCAACAACTAGTTTATGAAAAAAAAAAAGTCTTCTTCCTCTAAAGGCCATATTTATAAAAAAATATTCATCCCATGAATTACAATAATTTACAAGCAAGGGCACAAATAGGATGTTGCATTTAAACTAACCACAAAAGAATGTATTCAGTCTCAAAATTAAGCTGTTGGGTACATGCCACAACACAAGAGTGGCTTTTAAACTTGAAAAAGGGTGTTCTGAATGCATCAGGACATGAAACCAAAAACAAAAGCCTTCTTACAATCCAAAACTACAGAAAAATCCCTCGAATTACAGATGACAGCTTCACTAAAAATAGTTATTGTCAGCTACCTGAAAACACAAGCTTTGTAGTTCTTTGAAAACATTAATATTGAAAAGAGAAGCAAAAAAAGAAGGGGGGGAGCTATCCAAGTATTTAATAATGCATGTCACCAAAATATTTCAAGGCAGATATTTCACTAATATTGATATTCTAAAACTGAAGGGACAGCTTGTTTGAAATACCACCAGTATTATGTATTCCACCACTGTTAGCACAGTTAGTACTTTTAGCATGAATCTCTGCACTGCAGCTTGTTTTTTGTGCACTTAGAGGGGTAAAGCTTCCTATGCAAATCTTATGTTTTCCCAAATTTTTATGTTGTTTCTGAATTTTGTAACTGCCGCCTCTCATGAGGACACAGAGCTGCAATCAACAGCTACTTTAATTGTGCATGATACATTTGAAATAAGATGTGGATTTCATGTGAAGGACTAAGACAACTAAATGCTATCCTGGCATCACTCAACATTTTTAATAGGGAAGGCAAGAACTGGACGGCCTATGGATACAAGGTTATTTTGGGAAATTGGAAATCCTTTTAATAAACAGAGGTGCAGTATGGCAACGTGGAGAAAGTTTCCACCTCCACTGCTTGTCTAAGAGCAAAAATACAGGAGAAAGTCAAGCTGCATTTTGAAAAATGGATGTGAGACACTAATTAATTAGATGTGCATGGTGGTTTTTTTCACAGGCAAAGCACTAGAGATGGCCAGCAAGAGATCAGTACTAGCATCCAAACACAATATGTATAAAAGACAAACCTTGACCAAGCAAGGACTGGACATTTTAATGGGTCTATTGGAACTACAAGCCCTGGTCGAGCTAAATTCAGCTTCTCCTTAAGGTTATCAAGTTATTGCTTTTCTTGATGGAGCAAATATGCTGACCAAAGCTTGCAGAAATTCAGTGATGTTCGGTGACAGGTACCAGGGAGTCAATGCATCCATTAGAGATGCCATAATTTACCTTTTTAAAATGAAACAAGCAGTAAACGATCAAGGATCTACAGCAGATGCTGTGACACAGCATGCTGCCACAAGGAACATGTATTTTAGGGTGCCTCTAATACCCTCTGGGTTATTTCAAGCTGGTTTATGGGGGTTCATACACCTTTTGTTAATTGTACATCACCGATAAGGATTAGGAAGAAGGCATCCTGATCTCCAAACCTGCCATGCAGGTAACTCCATATGGCCACCTAAGATGAAGCAGGACAAGCAGCACCTACAGATAAGGATTAAGATGACACCAGGGGAAAAAGACATACACGGGCTTTGCATTTCATTTGAATCTTCCCAGCTTTGGGCAAAAGCTAGAAGAACATAGCAGCTTGGATCACAATTTCATTCTTGCACTTGGGTAACGGCTTCCACCTTAACTGGCCAAGCTAGAGCTCGACACAAAATAGGACAGCAGAGGAGTGTAGCTGATGAGCAAATAAAATTCAAAAGCACATTCTGGAAAGTAAGTTTTTTTTTTAAAAAATCACTGTATTAGTCCAATAAGGTAAGAATTAAGCCAATCAAGGTAACAGCCTGATTCTCATTATATTCTCTGAAAAAAACCCATCTTGTCTGGAGGTTGGAGATTTGGTTTCTTTGGAGATCATGCAGCAAAAATAGAAATATTCACAAGACTGGCAGTGGAATTATTTCAATGCTTCAGTGGGCACAAATTAAAAAGCGCGCATATTCAATTCAAACTAGCACAATGTATTTGCTTTTTCTCTTCCGTTCAGAGTGTCTTGTACTTCTACGTGTCCTCCCTTGCCTTTAGAAAGATTATTTTTCCATGCAGAATAAGAGGTGGGAGGTGAGCTTCCCACTTTCTTCCATTGGCAGGCATAATTTTTCATTAGGATAGAGCACCAGTACGAAAAAGAAATTCTGACCTGGCCCATCCTCAAAAAAGGAAGAATTAAAACAAATGGAAAACAAATGGTCCTCAAGCTCACAGCTCAGGCAGTCTGCACCGACAGAGGTCATGCATCCTCAGATGGTTTAAGAAATTTGATGACAGAGACTGCAGCAGCAAAGTATTAAACATCTCAAAGATAATTCCACATCCCAAGTAGAAACATCATGGGGAGAAAGGGAAGCTCTTTTAAGCCAGGTCTGCAAAACTGCTTCTTCAACATCTGTTCGTGCATTTACCACAGGGCAGCTCACAAAGCAGCTCTGGTGACAGCATTTGCCCTAATTGCAGTCAGTGGATAATCACATCTATCCTGAAACAGGGAGCCAAATGCAACATGAGAAAAATATCTCTTCCACCTCGTATATGCATTTTCTTTGAAACCTGCTACAAAGCGAAAGCCTCCCGTAGGATACTTTGGGTTTGAACGTTTCTCAGGTGATTCTTCTGATTATTAGCTTCAGTTGCAGGGTTATACCCAGCAAAAGTTATCAGGCCCTCTCACCTTTTACTTTCCACCATATTTCCACCGATCTGTCTCTCCCAATTTTAATTTTCTACGGTCAAGGGGAAGTAGAGGCGCCTCTTCCCAACAAAATGTACAGCGATCTCTGTATCTCAGTACAGAAACCATCAACTCCACTTGACACAGGAGATGAAATATAGACATCTCTCCAAAAACTGCCATGCACATGGGTTTTAAGCCTCTTCCTTTGTAAAGAATATTAGCAGTATACTTTAGATAGTTTCTTTGCTAGTATAAAGATGCCATCAGCAACAGATGAAAACAATTCTGCATTTAACAAATCTGCAGTGAAGAACTAATTATAAACCTAATCCTTAAGTTTTTTGAAGCTTTTTTTAAATTATTATTATGACTTTTAAGTTAGAGAGCAACGAAATAGCTTCCATGAGCTTGAAATTATTTCTAGACCTTGTTTTCTATCTCCAAATGTCCTAGAGGAAGGGCTTGTTACAGTAAGGAAGGTCCTCATAACATTCACCTGTTTCTGTAGGGGACCTTTCATTTGATCCAACCCCTATAAAGAAATTATTTCCACAAGCAGACCACAGTTTCCAAAATGTTGCCCCAACACTTAACATTATATCAGGTATATTGAACATCAGTGTACAGTGATGAGAAACATGAGCACGCAGTAGGTTTTACTAAGACCATGAGTCCACCCAAAACCAATCAAGGACCACTGTGCATCTCTCCATCCCAGCACACCTCCCCAACCCTGCACCCTGGAGCTGGCACAGACCAGGACCTGTATTTAAGACAAAACACACCACCAGCCTGGCATCCCTGCCCTTGGAAGGGGACAGGACGCAGCCAAGGTCAGCCCTCTGTTATCTGAACAAACTGAAATACAATAGTTCAGCAGGCTCAGATAACACAGCTGGTTTCATTTCTACCTTTTATTTACATGAAGGACAACTGAGATGGGAACTACAGGCACTCCACAATACCCAGATCTAAATGGTTTTCCACAAGCACACCATCACCTAGAAAATACACAGCATTTACCCGGATACTAGAACCTGTTTTACAGGAATCAAACAACAAACATCGGTCATAAAAGAGAAACCATACTTTTTCCCACTTTAAAATGTGATGTAAGATCACAAATCTCTCCCTAAAGTCACCAGACCTCAGTACACAAACACCTTCCAAGATCCTACCTAAAAAAGTTACACCATTTACTTTTCTCAAGTTATGAAATTTTTTATTCATATTCAGTAATGTTGCAAATTTTTCAGCTGAAATACTTTCAGTCTTGTGCATGCATCTCGTCTTTTTCATACTCAAAGGATTTATTTCAAAACACTCATCTGCCCAACTAAATCAACATACCTAAAATTTTCATGAGAATTGCTTTATTTCAAGCAGAAGTTAGGTGAGGGGCGCCGTAAGCCATTTTAACCAAACACTTTCAGACTACTACGAATTATTCAGCTGGCACAAGGCCAGCACAACTCTCCACATCAGAAAAAGATGTCTAGTAAATCCAATAACGAGTATCTAAAAAGATAAGTCAACAAAATTAGTTCAATTTTCTCACTGGAGGCAAAGCAAGGTCATTATGAAACAGGGAGGAGGGGATGAAGAGGGAATCCAGCAATAAAATAAAATAATAAAAAAAAAATCAGAAGATTTAACCTATTGGTTTTTGCAATTACTTGCACTCCATTTCACTGGCAGAATTAGAAACATTAGGACAGCGGCGCCGGCCACAACAGGCAGCTGCCTGGGGCCATAACATACAACAAGCCATCCTCCTCTCCGCCATCGCCCCGCAGCAATAATGGTCCGTCCCGGAGCAGATGCTACCTCTCAGCTCTCATCAGGCACACACGGACACGGCGCTTGTCTGATCCAAGATTAGCTGCTGGCACGAACAGGGTCAGAAGAAGGTGCGGGTGGGTTAATTTTGCAAATTTAAAAATACACTAAGGAAAAATTAAAAATGCACTAATAAGGAAATTATGAGGCGCATTGATCTCACACAGAAAGATTTTTAGGACTCATCTTAGCTGACCGGATGAATGCCATGTTATCGCTAATCAATGCGCATTGTTTGGAGAGGACTGAAATAGATCTCGTTATTTCTTGTACCATCACTGACATTTAGACACTTACTGTATTTTTTCTTTTTTTTTTTTTTTTTGAGAGATAAAATTGTATGAGAAGTTATTCTGTTCATAACAGTCCTGTCCCCATGTCCCGCCTATAAAATGCTGGCCCTGATATACCACCTCCACCTATATTGCATGCATGGGAATCGCAGACCACAATTTGGATCGGAAACCTGAGATTTAGTTAACTTTTCAGGATAGAAAACTTACCTCCTACCTTATCCTATCTTTCCATCCTCAGCCCAAAAGTCAGTTTCTAAAGAAAAATGCATTTTAACCAGTTTAGGATTATTATCCTTATCTATACCTCAGCTGCAGGCAGCCTAAAATTATAGCAGCCTAATCTAAAGTTTCCCGGCCATTTAAGGGCATCAAAGTTTTTTAAGCTGTTAGTATTTGGGGTCTTGGTTGCTCTCATTAACTTTAGACTTGAGTCTCATGGATTTTCCACTTTCCTTGAGCCTTTCCAATCAAGTCTGCAGTGAAACTTGTCTTCAGTTTGACTTAAACCACCAACCTTTAAAAAACAATGAGGTTTGAAAGACAACTTTTTAGAAGAATGACGTCTTTGTTGTTGTTGTCTTTTTTAAAACATGTTTCTCTGAAACAGAGGTTTGGGGATTTTTTTAAATTAGGAGTGAAACGTGAGACCAAGTTAACTTCAGAAATAAGTATTTAAAGGGCTTAGACACTAATAAAAACGCTAATACACTGCATGAAGATGACAACACACCCAGACCCCAAAGACTTTGGGACTTTTAATTGTACTTTCCTCTATCCTCATGATGTTGCTTCTCCTTTCAGCTTCTGCCATGCTCACCCATTTCTCCTACTGCTTTGCCAACTGCTTCTTCAGATATCATACATAATATATAAATAATATCAGTGTAAATTTTGGGGGCTATTCATCCTTGTACTCCATAACCTGATGTTTTGGAATTTCCGCCCTGCAAAAAGTCATCCCAGGCTCTCAGCTTTTCAACAGGAAGGTACCTCTCGCATCTCCACCTCTTGCATCTCCACCTTCCATAAGTTCAGCATTTATATAGAAGGACATTAATTTCTACAAAAGCAGTTAAAATAAGTCCACTGCAGGAAAGTAAGCGTTCTCTCTATGCTATTTTGTCAAGTTAAATTTTAGCAGAGCAATACCAGCTTCTCTAAACAACAACAAAAAACCATACTGGCATTCTGGTTTGAATCCTATCATAATCCATTCACCATTAAAAACAAATCAAATTTTAATTTAAAAAACAAAACCCTAAGGAATTGTACACAAGGAAGAGGAAATTTCCCAGCCTAAGTCACCAAATAATCCAACTGAATATTTTTTCCTCCAAACCTCAGTAACTTCTTTAGTCTGAAGACAACCTGTTCACCTCTAACACAAACCACTTTAAACAAACTACTATATTTGTTGAAAAAAGTTTCAGCCTATTTAGTACTATCCGGATGCTGTTAAATTTGTCAGCTTCATTATGTTGCTCCAGTGATTTAGGTAAAATAGTGAAGCCTCAGCAACAGCTTGTAATTGCAGCTGAGTTTATTCTTCAGGCACCCATCAAAATTTGTTAGAGAGGAAAAAAAATCATATCCTTCCCAAAAGAGATTGGGCTTTCTCCGAGAACATAATTCACTTACAATTTACATTTACAATTAGCTATGGTGATTTAAGCAGGGAAGATCCTGCTTTGCCCTGATGGTTTAAACACACTGCAATACTGATAGCTACTGCATGAACTCCTACCTTTCCCAATAATTAGTGTTACAGAAATAATGGTTTAGAAGTTGTTCTTCAGGGAAACAACTTGTTGGTGGGCTGGGGCGGGGCGGGAGGGGGGGAACCTCTAATAAACATTTCTAAAGTGACTGCATGATCTCCTTGCCCTCACATCCAAGGTATCATCCTTCCTGGCTCCTCTAAAAGACAACAGGAGATGGTACTTTTCAGGTACTTTTCAGAAAACACAAGTTATCTCAGAGCTTCTCTGAACACGTATGCCTATATCTGTTACCTGAAAAAACAGAGTACATATTGGCATCATACGGTAAAATAAAATATATAAGCATAATTACCCCTCCAAAACACCTTAGAGAACATATGGTATGGAAATGAAACTGCCTTAAATCTCTTGACTTGGCTATGTGATGAGATCAACAGAAGGGAGCGTGAAAAAAATGTTTAAAAATATATTCAATGTAGGATCACACAACTAAAGCACATTCATCATCCGGATAATGTAATGACACTAGGAAATGAACTAAGTAAATCCAAGACTGAAGTCTCATTTTCTGAAGTGCATCTGTTTGGCTCGTATCACCCTGAACCTCATCATTTAGCCATGCTGGTTTTCATCTCAGATGCAAAAGATGCAAGAACATAAATCAAAAAGGCTTCTTCGACAAGCAGCCATGGAAAACACGCTTCTAATTTGTTTTTCTAAATAAATAATCTGGATCTCAGCAGGTCCTTGCCACAGCCCTCCATGTAAGTATGCAATAGATGACATCTCATTTCAGGCTGACCCTTACTAGTTCGCCAGATTTTGGATTTTTTTGGGTGAAAGAGTGTCAATCTTCACTAGGTAAAGTTAAACCAGCTGTTTTTTCACTGAAGCAGATGAGAAGCACTGGATCAAGCCAACTAAATCAAGGGGGACAGCATGTTCCTGCAGAGGAGGTAACATCCTCCACTATGCTCCTTCCCTGGGATCATCTGGCCATTGCTTTCTATGACTAGAAATGAGGAAAGTCAAAACTGAGGTTGGCTTACCATGGAACCAGTCAACTAGGCAACCGAAAACATTTATAGGAATAGCAAGTATTTTTTTACATTTCATGTGCCAACAGTACAAGCAACTGGCCAAAACGCTGGCTGAACACGTCCACAGTGGGACTCTGACTTCGGATCAGGCAGGTAGAAAAGAGGTTGACTCCCTCCAAATGAGTCAAGTGGAGGCCCATCACACCAATATAGCAACCGATACAGAGATCCAAGGAAATTTCCAAAGGAAAGCATGCATCAACTTGTCTGTCTTCTCCATGCCTAAGGACTCTGGTCACCAGTTCAGTTTTAAGGTGAACAATACAGGCAGAAGATTACTAGACCAAGGCCAACCAGAGGTATTAGGAAGTTTTAGTCCCATGAGTTCTGCTGGCAAACATCCAGAGGAGCACCAACGAGAGGAAAACCAAGCAAGACCCAGACACACAGAAGCTTTCAAAATTAATATATGGATATGTTATGATCCATTCAAATTGGAGGTGATACAAAATTCACCAAAATTACCCAAGTTGATGACTACTTTGTATACCATGCAACTTGACTCCAACGTGCTGATCTGGTTACTGATTTCGCCAAACTACAACACACTCCCATCTCTTTCAGTACCCCCTTATCTCCCTGACGTTTTGCAGGTCCCTTTGCTCTGCACCACAGCCAGAGCAAACCGAAGCACCATTACACACCAATGCAAAGAACGATTAAATCAGATTAATATCATAGCCACCAAATGGTGGCACTAGGGCATTTAAAATATGAATTAGGAGAAATATAAAGCAGAGAAGGATAGCTAATGAGTTTACATAGAAATACAATAAAGTGAGAATACTTTACTTGATCTCCCATAACATGATGAAGAACTAAAAAGGTTTTTTCAGATTCATCTTGAGCACGGCCATTTCATGGGCTGGCTTGCTATGCTTTGCAAGGGTTAACATGGGAGTGCTCTCCAAGGGGTGTCCTGGTGTTATTTTGCAAAGGATTTCCCCGTAACATAAAGCTGCGACAAGAATTTTGCATAAGCACAGGAAGAAACCTCCTCTGTCTGCAATGGCTGCCATCTCTACTCTAGTGCTACCTCTCTCATCAGCTGCAGGACAACCTCTGGAAGCAATTTTCCCTCCCCACTTTCCCCCCAAAAAAGCCAAAAAATCCACATTGCAACCACCAGCACTCAGGAAAGTCATAAAGACACTTTAGAAGTACCTCATTTAACATGATTTTTATCTTCCCCTGTCCCTATGGTTTCCAAGCCTGAAGAGAAGTAAATAAATAACATCCACCAGCCCCACAACACCAGCCACCTTCCGATACCACATCTTGCTCAAGCTTTGAGGCTTGGTGCAGCTCGACTTACTTGTTATGTTCCATGGCAGAAGATGTGCAGCCTCCAGCATCCCTCCGCTCTGGAGCAGGATGGATGAGTGGTTTTATTTGCAACGGCAACAATCTGCTTCTGACTCCCATCATCCACCTCACCAGGTTGCTGGACCGTGTAGGTGCCGAGGCAACAGGCTGCACATATTTCAGCCATGGTGCTCGAAGCCCTGGGAGCTGCCCACAGACACCAGATTCTTTATGTATTTTCTGTGTGCACATCATAGGCAGCACCATAAATACCATCCATGTAGAAAAATGGGAAAATACTTTATTTCTGTGATAGGGAAGAAGCCATCTAGCTAAATCTAGCTTTGTTCAGGGGCAGGAGTGCCTGCCCTCTGCAACAGGGGTAATTCAGGAACACTGGTAAGTCTGTTTTCTGTGCATAAATAACCTACACTCAAACTCAACTGCTTTTCCTTAGTGAAGAATAAAGCCCTTGGCAGCAATGCCCTATTATTCGTCTATTTGTTTATCAAGTGGGAACCTTATTACAAAAGCTAACTCAAGCAGAGATTAGATTTCACGTATGAAGGAACGGACAATAGCATCAGATATTCTTCAAACAACAGTAAATAAGATTAATGCAACCGTGGGGTTTCACCTTGACAATACCTTAAACAGAAAACCCAACCTGGTACCTCCAAACTAATCTCCTCAAATGCTTCAGCATGTTCCGTTGCGTAGACATCACCTCGCTTCTCTCGGCCAACAGCAACTACAAATAGTCTGCAGGAAGCCACTAATTTCCTGAAAAGAGGGTTAATTGAGAATCATAGGAAACACAAAATTAAAGCTGGGTATAACATCTTGACTAGGCTAAGCTTACTGCAGGAGGGGGAAAAAAAAAATTGTTCAGAGCACTGAGCATGATCAGAAATCTAAACCCATGCAAAATTAAATAAGACTATTAAAATCATTAACACAGACCTAGCAGAGAATTACCTTCTGCAGCACACTTGCCTACAGAAAGCCACTCTCCACGCTTGGGTACAGTTTTCACATGTAACTACCTAAAGGTGACCATCTAAAATCTTAATTAGAAATAGAGCCAACTTAGATGTAAGATAAACTGAGCACCTCACAAATCACAATACCTTGCAATTAAGTGCTCTCACCTAAAGGACTAATTCAAAAGCTGAATAGCAAAAAAGAACTCGGGGCAATGCAGTGAAATTTTACTTGTTCAACAGTTGGGCTGACAGATCAGAGACACACGAAGAATCAACATGGCACTCTGCAGGAAACAACCTGAAATAAAAATGTGAAGCTTTGGTGACTTTGCAGAAAAAAAAAAAAAAGTAGTAACCTTGGTTTTAAAATGTCCTAAATCGTCACAAAATGTTGCGCAACAAAAAGAGGAGGGAATGCACAGACCAACACATCAACACCAGCTGAAAGAAAAAAAGAAAAATTGCTTAAATACACTTATAAGTATTATAGCAGCCCTCCAAAACTCCAGGGATTGCATGATATAGATGCAGAATAAGGAGGTGGTATGAAAACCATAACAGCTCTGTGCTGTGTACTCTGTTATGCACATGAAATAACCAAGAAGTGGGCGAAGGAAAGAAACATGTATGCAATGTGGCAGCAAAAGAGGAACCAGAGTGATACGGTATTTAAAATGTCACTGTCTAAATAAAAACTGAGGGGGCTAAATCCAACAGAGACAGGAAAAAGAAAGTTAAAACTCCCTTCTCGGGCACGTATCTCAGCCGGTGGAGCAGCTTCCCTCTGATCGGGGAAAGGCAATCTTACCCTGCCACAACCTGCCAGGACACTGCAGCAAAAATCATTCTTTTTACAGGACCGCCTTGCTGTTCTCTTGCATCCTAATACATCCTTACTGAATTAACTTTGCATTTTTTATCTGTACCTCTAAGGCTCTTCCTCGTGTATAACTTAAGATCACTATCAAGAGGGTGACTCCTCTGCCAGCTAAGGATGCCAATCTCCATTTCCAACCCATTAAGAAAAAAAAACCACCACCACTTTCATGATTTTCCAAGACTCTCCCATCACACATTTGAAAGAGGCAGCCTCTAAATATTCATACACCCTTTTCATATTCTCTCAAACTTTTCTCTCCCTTACATGACACCTACAAAACAGAAATATCCTGCGGCCAAGACTGTAGGTGTGCCAAGACGCCGCACTAACCTATAGTTTTTTGTCACCCTCCTTGGTAGACACTATGGATCCATCTCAAACGATGAAGGTGGTTGCAACTTCTGCAAGAGACCTGGGGCTGTAACGAGGGCACATAGGCAATATAATAAACAAGTAGAATAAGCCTAAAAATACTATCTAACACTATAAACCATTTATAAAATAATCTTAGAAACTTACAAAACATTGACAACGTGTTTCAGTTGAAAAAAAAAAAATTCCTAAAAACAAGACTAGAGCTCACAACAAGGAGGTTCTTGCATCAAGTCACTGGTGACACATCCTGCAGATTGATGTCCTCTCCTAGACCCACCTGTCTCTTTCCCTGCTGGCGGCACCATCCTAAACTCCTCACACTCCTTGCTCCAAACAAATAAGCTTCACAAAAAACAATTAGTCTTTCAAAGGTTTAAAGCTAACTTGATTAACCAGAAATGAGGGAGAAGCATTTATATTGTTAGTTTTAGCAGCAGAACAAAGGAGAGGATGGCTGGAGCCTCTGCTGGCATCACAGCCCTGAGCAAAACGCACCTCTACCTATACCCTCAGGAAAAATAAAACTGCAAATTCCCTTCCTAGCCTGAGAATTTCTTAACTGACACACTAAAACCCTACATATCAGCTCTCAAAAGAAAATAAAAACTGAAAAAACTGTTCTGTTGATTGTACCATTGAACTCAAAGGGCCTTTTCTAACCCATCCCCAGTTGGGCAAGACCCTCTGGACAAGCACGTGCCTTGTTCAAAGCAGCGAGAAGAAACCCTTCTCATCCTCAGGATAAATTAATTGAGTTTATCACTAATTCCCTTGAGATTTTGGGCGCATCTAACCATCTTCTGTGCAATGAGAGATCCCAGGACCAGAAAAAACAGCCTTCACTCAAGGAACGTCCTGGTTCAGCTCTGGTTTGAAAGCATGGGCTGCTCCTTTGATGCCCTGCCAGAAGTGGCCTCCAGCAAGGAAGCCCAGGATGAGTCACACCACCGGCAGAAGGAATTTGCCAATCTGGATTGAAAAGCACAGATGAAATTTGGGATTTTTCTCCCTGCTCTGCCATCTCCATTTCTGCACAGCAATTCTCAGTAATTGCATGCTGCCAGGAAGGCGGTCTGGCAAAGGAGAAGCAAAAATACATGGCAGAAACGGGGAGGGTCTGCCAACAAAGGCTTTTTTCCTAAAAGGAGAAAAACTGAGACAAGGGGGTGTTAAGGGACTGAAAGGATCATCTGGTACGAGAAATGTAAAAGCTTTTTTTTTTTTTTTTTACTGACTTGCATGAATTCCAGCTGGCATAGGAGTTTATTGCTTTCCACACCTGCGGACCTACGAGCCAAGAGCTCGTACCGCTTCTGCATCACCTCTTTAAATACTGTGTCTTCTAATCTGAGTTAGTTCATACATAAATCCAGGAAAAAAACCCAACTTTTAAACCCATAAGACAGCTTCAAGAAAAAGAGGTTTAGCTGCAGCTTGCTCTCCAACTAGGGATAAAACATGTCCAAAACTGATCCATTTTACATTTACATAAGATGCAGGGGGCAAAGTAGCCTTTTAATGAAAATATAATATCTTGAGTATTAAAGACTTAGAATTCCTTTTTCACAGAAAATCCATTTTACTCAATGGTTGGGGGCAAAGCATTTGTTTGCTTCATTCACTATCCCAACCTACTGCTATTCAAAAACATATTAGAGAGGAAAAACAGTAGTAATATCTCCTCTGCCTTTTCAGTTCACTTTGGCAATTCTGGTAATAAAACTACTAATTCAACATGCTCTTTACTTAAATCAAACCGAAACTGCAAAACATCTGCTGTAGCTGCTGACCTTGCTCTGCACCAGAGCATTTGAAATCTCACTCCATGCCTCTTCACTGGGTTTTGGGGTGTGTGTGTGTGGGGCGGGGGTGTTGGGGTTTTTTTGTTGCGTTGGGTTTTTTTTGGTTTTGTTCTTTTTTTTTTGTGGGGGTTTTCTTTGTGGGTTGTTTTTTATTTTTTTTTTTTTTTTAAATCTATCCAGCACAACCACTAATTTAAAGGAAACTGTGCTGGATGCTCTAATTGACCCCATTCTCTTCCTTCCCTAGTTTGTCTCTATAATTAGCCCTTCCCAGCTCAGCCTAGCAAAGGGAATCAGAAACAAGACCTTTCTGAGCCACACCCTGCAGACCACAGCAACTTGCCTCGTATTGTTTTTGCCCGAAAATCAACATATGCTGCAGCATTAACTGCTTCAGGACAAAAATAAAATTAAAAAAAAAAAAGAAAAAAGCAAGAGCAAATGTGTATTCACCATTTTCAGGCATGTTACAGTGAATGATGCAGCTAAACCCAATGAGAATTTCACCTGCAACACTAATCCATTGGGCATACTTTGTAACATCAACAAAACACTTGTTTTCCTCAAAATAATATACAGTTGCACAGCTGCCCACGCTAAATTCACTGACCTAGGACTTGCACTGCTGCATACCTCAGCACACAAAACAAAACAGAGAATAATTCACTTCTGCACTGAGGCACCAGGAGGACCCACACCTTGTTTCCTGAGAAATTAGAAGGCATGTAGAGAATGAGGAAAGGAAATGCATTTAAAAAAAAATAGTCTTATCAGCAAGCAAATGCCACCAAAGAAAATTTAATTCCCTACTTGCCTCTACAATAGGTGATGATTCCTACCAGGTGACCAGAGCTGTGGTTATTTTTAGGTACTTGGGGAAAAAAGAAAACAACACAAACTAAACAAACAAAAACCCCCAAAACAACAACAAAAAAACCCCAACAACAACAAAAAGCCTAAACACCCCAAAAACCAGTTTAGGTCTGGATTTGCAGAGCTGCTGAGCACTGGAAGGTACAGAACGAAGCAGCAGTCCTCAGTGATGCCAACAAAAACACACGGGGTGATGTCAAAGCCTGCAGGGTCTAACCTGGCCTGGCCCACGTCCTGCATGCCACCACGGCATCTTCCTTCTCGGTCTTCACATAAGAATGATACTACAGCCTAATGCAACAATCCAAAACTAAACCAGAGGAATGTTTTTGGTTAGTTTTGAACTTCACTTCCTTCCATTTCACTTCTCCCACCTCTAAAGTTCCAAGAGCACCCATCTCAAGAGGCTATTCCTGAAGAAGGTGCCCACCAGGAGAAGCACCCCAAGGTCTACAAAGCACAATACTGGTGTGCACCAAGTCCCTAACTCACTATTTTCCGCTCTACTTTCATGCTTGACTTTGCAGCTTTACAATTATTTTGCACCCCACAAAGCTTTTTTGTTGCATGGGCCTAGAAACCAAAATGGTTGCAATTTTTGATGATTAATTAGCATTACCAGCTGAGACTGAAGTTCTCCTCTTCAAATCCATCAGCAGCCATTCGCTAAATATTATCCTGGCATTTCAGAGCTACAGTTTCCCGAAGCACGCAAATACACATACTTACATAACGATCAGGAATTTCGATGTTTATATTTCTAGAAAATTAAATTGCACCTGGCAGGAGTCTCACTTATAACGGCAGCATCTGAACCCGTAATGATCCTTCACCTAAGGAAAATTGTTCAAGTTTTTTGAATGCTTGTCCCCTCCACCCCCTGAAGAGCATACCTGAAAGAAAAGTATGCAGATTAATGCTCCCAGAAAATCTAAACAGCAGAAAAGAAAGTTGATCCAGTCCTACAAAGAAACCAGAACAAAACAAAACCCTTTCTCGGTGCAGAGGACAGTCCATGCTTAAGTAAAATAACTTATAAATATATAACGCAGAAAAACTGTACCTAAAACATTTTAAATCTGTGTCTGCAGGTTTTAATTTCAATTTTTTTTTTTTTTTTTTTGCTTGAAAGAAGAGATATTCTCTCAAGGATTTCATTTTTACTAAAAATAAACACATCGCAAGAGAGAAGATTGCAATCTCCCCACCACACAGTCTGAATCACAAATATCAACACTGAGCTACTTTTAAACAGAGTTTTTAAACGAGTTTTGCATGCAATTGAAAATGGTTCATATTTAGCAATGGAGATCTCACACCAGGGCCATTCACTAGGCTACAACAACTGCATAAAACTTCTCATTCAGCTTTTCCTCCTCAAGTTTCACATCTTCTCGGACAAAACAAAAATGAAAGCAGCATTCAAGCAGGACAGCTGCAGCACAGAGAAGTAAACCAGAGGAGGAAACCACTAATGTTGCTAAAAATGCAGCCAGCAAACACTGCAGGCGAGATTCACACCTTCCTTCAACAGGAACAAAATACAGGAAAATATTTGGGCAGGTTTGTTTTGGCGGGGGGGGTGTGGGATGGGGTGGTGTTGGGTTTTGTTCCCCCACACACACACACCTTGTTTCAGTTTTCAGATCTTATTTCTTTCCAGCAAAGACTTTTAGGTGGGAGGATGAATTCTCAATACCCCAGGCATGGACTTCAGTGCTCACTTTCTGCTCCGTTTCATTATTCTTACCCATTTGCTGGAGGTGCTTTATTATTTTTTTTAGTTTTTTTTTTTTGTCCTCATATTTATTACATTGCTTACCGCAGATGAATAGCAACAGCTGTAGAGAGATATTTAAATCACCTAAATGGAGCGAGAGGAATAGAAACAGAACATATAGTACAGCTGAACTCAGAAGCAATACATTTCAAGGCAGGCCTGCAGCTCCCATCCTGTAGTTAGAAAGGGATTTGAGTCTGAAACAACGCATGTGAGTCCATGCCTCTTCTAAAGAGTGGTAGCAAACACAGTGGGACCAGTGATGGGCAACTGCTGCTAAGTCATCTTCCTTGGTAATTTATTTCCAGAGGTACCATTTCAGCCTTAGAAGAAATATCACTGCTGATATTTATTAATGTTAATAAATTCCTTAATCAAATCACTGCAGATCACAGTGAAATCAGAGATGTATTTGGAGAAGTGCAACTATGCTTTGAAACGGGTCCTGTGCTTTGACAAGCGAAGATGTGCTTGGCAACCACTAGAGTTGAACAAGGTTATGCAGTGAGCAGAAAAAGCATTTTTTCTTTACAAAATCATCCTTGCTTTTGGTTAGTTCATTCTGTTCATAGTTTAGAAATACTCTTAAGATTCCTCGTTACCTGCTGCAGGCACCTCAAACCTGACCTCTGCTCTGCATAGTCCTCCTATCTCCTCGCTTACCTTCCAGGCACGGTGCACCTCCGAATAAGATTATCTGAGGCGACAGCCACAGCGAACAAGCCTGCTCTTCTGACGTGAAACGCAAGCGCCTGCCTGTACAGATTATTTATGCAACAGTCTTCCCATAAAGGATAAAAACACGTAGTGTGTGCCCTCATTGCTCATCGACACGTTTGCAAATGAGGTGGCCCAAATCCAGACCAAGTCGCCTGTCCACCACATCCTTCTCCAGCAAGCCCTTCCTGCTGCAGGACTGTATCTTTATTTTCTGATGAAAAGCAGCAGAAGAAACAGCAGCTCTGCTTTTAAACAACATCTGTCCGAGTCCCTCTTCAAGTAGGAATTGTTCCGCTATCCTTACCACCACCAGCAGCAACAAAACCCAAATAATTATCCCCCATTTACAGAGCAATTGGTGAATTAAGGAGCAGGGACTGGCTCTCCTGCACTTAGACTTCTCAAAGAAACCCCCAGAAGGGTTATTTACCAACATAACCTTCTTCTTCCAAAAAAATACTTATTCTGAAATCTTAAAAAAATTGGTTGACACTGTTTCAATCAAGTGCTACGTTTCTAATGATCCACTACATTCAATTATTTATTTATTTTTGCCTAATGAAACCACATTCCTTAACAATTAAATCATTTACTAATTCCTCCCAGGGGAGGTTGTCCTATGCACCCAACAAGCATAAGCCAACCTAACAGTACTTAAACAAGTACTGTAAAAGTAAAAATGTCAATGTTTTTGAGAATTTTATTTTGGTTTACATGTTTCTGTAAAGCATGAAAAGACAGTAGACTTAGGGAAGTCTAAAGTAAATATTTTCATTTACCTTGTTTTAAAGTCATCCCTCAAAACGAACTGTGTACATGCCAATTACAATAAAAGAGTTCCTGGAGGTCTGTCAAAAACATTCATGGTCTGGGTTGGTTTTAAAGCTCAGGTTTTTCAAAGATATATCTGTATGGATTAGACACTCCACTTCCATCAGTGTTCAACCATGATATATCATAGCCAGGATCATACACCTTTTTAAAGGTCATGCTTTACAAGTAATAAGAATTTTGGTTAAAATACAGCAGAGGGGCTGTCAGATTATCAGTGTTCAGTGGATAGAAGCAGAAACTAAACAGGCAGCCAAAGAAGGAGTAACTCTACCACTGATTCAAGGTCATTTTGGGGTATACCAGAAGCAATTCAAGGCGGAGAGATCAGTAAACAAGATTTAAATCTGATATTGGAAACCACATATTTTTGCCATTTTTACATTAATAGAGGTGGTAACCAAAGTAGCAGCATAAGGAAAAAAACAAACAAACAAACAAAAACCAAACAGTATTTGCATACCCAGTATGCTCAGTTGGGTCCTGGATAGACAGTTAACTATCAAGAAGTAAAAATACTGAATAGCAGCCAACTACACAATGAATGCAGTACTTCTGCGCAGTACAATTTGTGTATTTTGTAACACATTTTTCCTCTGCTACTGTACACAGTATCCAAGCAGGGCAGATCACTGCTCTATTCCCCATTGGTCCTAACAGGTACCTCCAGTAAGTCCTACAAGTTGTAGGATGGAAACCAAGATGATTTCTCTAACAGAAGCTGAGCATCCAGTTTGAACCACGGAAGATGCCAGGATTGAAAGGGCCAGATCCAGCCCTCTCCTCAACACAGGCAACTTTAGACCAACCTACACCTACAGCCAGCCAGTTCCTAGGGACCTTCAACACCCATGGGGATTTCATAAACCTTCTCCGGGACCTGAAGGAGACACTTTAAATGCACACCAGAACCCAAAGGAGAGATGAAGGAAGACCATGGCAGAGCTACTCCAGCTGCTTGCTTTAAGACAGGCACATAGCTGCAAAAGAAGCAATATAACTCAGCAGCTGTGCGAGACGAGAGCTTGGATGAGGCAAGAGCTTGGATGAGATGCAGCTGGCTGAGCCTCCCTGTGTGCTTATCTCACATCAGCAGTGAGAGGATGCAACCAAGTGGACCCTATCGATGTTCCTGGTGGAGGATGGAGAGTCAGAGCTCGACGGGTCCAAGCGCACCCCAGCTTGTATCTGGGGCATCCTCAGCACACCACGGGCTTTCCACTCTTAAAAGACATCTCCCTTGATGGACGATGGGCTTGGCAGGAGACCTAGCTCCATCTCTTCATGAGGCTCTTAGCGAAACCCTAAACAGGGCTGACAAGAAACACCACCAGAGCCCGAAACAGCAACCCACGGCTTTGTTTCACAGAGCCTGTGCCAAGCCGTGCCTTGGCACAGCGTGGACAGCTAAAGGTACACGAGAACCCTATGCAAGAAAGAGATGCCTCATCCCTCTCCAAAGAGATGCTTATCCATGCCTGAAGAGAAACCACAGTACAAGATTTTAATGGCAGAAAGCAATCAGGGGAATAACAATAATCCTTAAATCTACAGGCATTTATTTATTATTTCATTTTGCCTAGAAAAATGGTGCACAACCATTTCACCCCCAAGGAGTTTCCACTAAAACACTGCAGCGCCGGCCATTTGCCAGCTTCAGGCTGATTATCAGCAAATCAACCCAGGCAAGGGCTATCCCCCTTCCCCTCCCAAGATTAACTTCAGCCAGGTCAGATCCTCTTTCAACAGAAGCCTGCTACTAGATCAGCTTAATGAAATCATGGAAATGCAGCATGAAGAGGCAGTTTAACACGCTTGCAAGTGGAAGGCTGTGCTCTATGAACAAGGGCTGCCATGGATCGCCTATAATCTTGTTCTCCTTGGACACTTTCTATCCAACACAGCTCAAACTGCTCCCCTTCCCTTCTTGCCACCTGCAAACCACAGGTGGAAGACCACTGACCTGAGACATCTAAAGCCATAAGGAACCCAGTCTGACCTGAAGCCAACCATGCTCAGAGCAGGATTTTGGAGCAAGTGACCTCCTGAGATCCCTTCTGACCTAAGCAATCCTACGGTCCTCCATCAGAGGAAAGTGATGGAAAGAAAAAAAAAATCTAGAAGCAGCAATACACAACTGGGCAGCATTAAAATCATGGGGGTTTTGTTAAAATAAAAAGCTTTTCTGGCAAAGACCTACAGTTCTCACTTCATCTATAAGACTTTTCCATAGGTTCCTGTTATAGGATTCCTCCCCACAGAAAAAAAAACACACTACCATGATGACTAGCAGAGCCATAACTCTTGATAATATTTGAAAAGCAGATACAAAAATTAGTTCAAATCTAAAATCACTGTTCAGTATGCTTCCCTTGTGAATTCTGACATTTTCTGAGTTTGCTTTTACATGTCCAATTCCTAAAATACAGAAGTTAAGACATCCATACAATCACAGGAGTGAGATGTACATCACATCATGGCATTCGACTTGCCAAACGGCAACAAGATTTTAATATTAAAGAGAGAGCAAAGACTATCCCATTTCCCTTTTTTCCTGTTATTATCCATTATCTGGCAAGAGTTTCACATGTTTGGTTTATATATTCTCAACCCTGAACACCTGGGCCTTCACACATATACCCAAAGCCTATGCAAAAATTTGGCCAGTGTAAAAAAAAAATAAAGGACCATAAAAATAATCTCAATTCTGATGATCTATAGACATCCCATCAGTAGCATTTCATCCTTACAATTCAGTAAGAAGCCCACGCCTAAGCTTTGTGATAATCCCAGATGTCTAACCTGAAAAGACAGCATAATGTTTTTGAATGCCAAGATGCAGCAGGAAGCCCAAACAATTAATGAGCATCTTCCCAGAGTAGGGAACTACCCAGACACAACCAAAAAACTCCGATGATATTGCTTTTGTCCAAAAGAATGCTAGAGAAAGTCTTGAATTTGCAAACTTAAGCCGTGATCCTTTAAATATTTATGCTTATGTTTACTTTTTAAAGAAGAGAGAAATCCCATTCACTCAAGAGGAAGTTAAGCAAATGTAGGCACGCAGAACCTGAGCCTGAGAAAATAAGATGCTCTTTTTAAGCTCAACACAAAAAAAAAAAAAAAAAAAAAAAAACCACACCACCAAACATCTTCTAAAGCCGAAACCTGCACCCAGCCTGTCTTGGGGAGCCAGACTCCAGGATCAGGCTAGGAGCTTCATAACAAACATGCCTTCAACCTCAGGGTGACACGACAGCAAAACAACCCATCTAAAAATGATGGGGTTTCTTCCCGCAGACAGCAGCTCTTCTCAGGCACTTGGTCTGCCTTCATATTTCTCGACCATTTCGCGTGCAAGCAGGACTGCGATCCCGTTTTATTTATAAACCAACGGGACGCAGGAATTTCTGAAATCAAGTCTGACCAGCTAAAATGTTTCAAGCAGCCCAACAACCTTGTTTTGTCACCAATAAATGTATTTTTAAAGGAATTATATCCAAAAGCTCCATGGTTTGGAGCAAGAACTAGAATTGGGCAGAAAATGGCCACGCTATGCCCACCAAAAAAACCCACACCAAATGCCTTTAGAAACTCTCAGATCACATTTGCTCGCAATTTTGCTAGACTCAAGGTATTCAAGGCTTCAGGACTAGGTTGCGTGCTTGGTCCCAAGGCCGTAATGCTGAACCAAGGTCTTCCTCACCAGCTGCGTGGTGGTGCCGAGCTGCAAAACCAGCAGAGGGACCAGCACCATCCCTGTGCTCCCAGGACTCCCCCTGTTGACTTGCGGGCAATGCGGAGGAGCGATCCGTTCTTCCATCCGAAGGTGAATGCCGTTCTTCCAGAAATCAAGCGGCGCACGCGGGCGATTAGGAATTCTAGTACAGCCCTACCTCAAAACAGGCTAAATTAAGGTTGCACAGGTAACCTCAGGTTTCATGTTTCCTGAGCGCCTGACCTCACATGCTTCACATTCTCAGAGGTCTTCTTGCAAACGCGATGAATGCATGCTAAAATCACCATGAACATCCTAGATAAAAATAATTTAGGCATCAAACATTTAGATGGGTAGATTTTCTAGCAAAGGATCCCAAAGGTTTGCTAGTCTGAGTTTTAGGTGGTGCATATAAGTGCTAGTGTTTGTAAAAGGCATTGCAAGAGCAGATGTCACGTCAGCCATTTGATACCTTTAAATCTTAAAATGTAGCTTTCTCACCCGAGGAGAAAAAAAAAAAAGGTAAAAATGTGAACTTCATAAATCATAACTGGAGCTGCGGATGCACAGGAGAAATAACTCTGAGGCACGCTCTGCAAAGCCTGAGTCTGCATTTTAATACTTTTCTAAAAAATAAAGAGAATTGGGGTGTTCAAATAAACCTTTTTTCAGACGTTTCAGAGGCACCACTGATGGTCCACAGGCCTGTCAATAAAGATGAAACATCTCTAAAGCCATCCTGATTTATATATTGATTGTAATAAATAAAGAAATATATATAAAGTTGCATCATCGCTGATAGACCAGGAAACAAAAGCTTATTAGTCATGTGCCAGGGGTGCTGAATTACCTTCCCTACTGTCAGCAGCCGGCCCGACAGCTTCCAAAACAATCTTGGGGATGAAAAAATCAGGGCCAGGAGTGATAGCGAAGGCTGGGAGAGTCTTCACAAGGGAAAAATGCAAAGAAAATCCTATTACTTTAATTTTAAAAATGTTAAAAAATGAGAAAAGCCACTGAAATGAATAAGCTTAGTGAAAGACGTAGGGGAAATCATGATTATCGCGTGACACCAGGACGATGGGCTGAAGAGAAGATGCTCTTCAGTGATAGCGCAGCCTCTCTGACCCCAGCCGGAGTTTGCTGGTGCCCATGGTTAAGCTCAGCTCAATAAGGTCGTGCTTAAGCATTCACAGCCCATCACCACCGCATCCACACACGTCTTGTCAGGAGACACAGAAGACACGATGCTCCCCTGTCATTTCCTAACGCTCCCCAAGGAAAAGATCTGGGAAAACACTCGAGCCGAGTCGGCCAGAAACCCATTTTCCCAGCTAATAACCTCTTTAAGAAGCGATTTATTAAAGCACTTTGTTATTGATTTAGCAGAATGCTGTGCTATGTTCTCTCCCCATAGCAGCGCTCTCCTCCTTCCTTTGCTGCTACGTGATTATTTTTTTACACACCGATGGGCAGGGTAACGCGCGCTGCAGCGAGGGACGTGAAAGCCATGATTTCTGCTGAGCTCATGCTCCCGACTTTATTAATCTCAGCTTGATTTCAGGATATGAAAACGTAAATGGAGAAGGAGGAAGCCAATCTATAAGCAGAGGGGCGGCAAAACGCCTGGCTCTGAACTTATGGCAGGTCCTACCACGAGTCACGTCGGTGGATTTTTTGGGGGGATGAAGTAAAGGCTGTTTTGGCTACATTTAGGAAAATTCCAGAAAGAAATATCAGCTGTTTGAACCTTCGGAGGAGCAGTGCTCCCACAAAGGTCTGGAGCGCCAGGGAGCGAGCTGCCATGGGTTCAAATACTGCATTAAAAAATAGAAATACCTCGTTAAGACTGGGTGAGAATCATTAACGCCGCTCGCGTTTAGTGGCGTAACGGGCTGCTCCTTTGCCAAAGCCGACGGTGCCGACCGCGATCAGGTCCCGTCACAGCGCCCATCGTCGCGGCATCAAGGCTGGCTCCCCACTCGGGGCGGGGGATTGTGGGGATGCTGCCAGCCCACGGACCCACTGGAAACACTAAGGGAGGTGAAAAGCTTCCCTCCTCGTTCCTCCAGGCTGGTTTTTTCACATCTTGCGTGTCCGACCCGCCCCGAAATGGGTGTAAACGGCAGCGTATTAGCACCGGAGGATTAAAAACCAGCAATCCCGCTGCCACCCTCAGCGTTCCCACGCGTGGGGAAGCCCACGGGGGACCCGCGGAGAGGACCCGCCCGCCGCAGAGCCGTCCTGCATCTTCCACCCGCAGCTCCCCACGGGGGCCGCTCACGCGTGGGGGCGAATCCCGCACGGGCCCAGCCACCTCCCCCCGCCACGGGAACGCGGGGAGCCCCCACGCCACCGGACGGACTCGCCCTCCTCCTCCTCCTCCTCCTCCTCCGCCGCCGAACAAAGGCTCCCGCCGGCCCCGCGGCTGCACCGGGCGATGCTCCGCCGCGCCAACGGGGCTCGCCTCACGCCGGGCGGGCGCCGCGCCCGCCGCCCCCCGCCACACACGGACACACGCGCGGCCGGAGGCCCCCGCCCCGCTCCGCCGCCGCCGCTCACCTTGGTGTCGGGGCGCGGCGCATCCCTCGCCCGCCGCCGCCGCCGCCGCCGAGGGGGCTCCCGCGGGGCGCTGCTGAGGGGAGGCCGGGGGACGGAGGGACGGAAGGACGGACAGACGGACGGGGGAGGCAGGAAGGGGCGCTCCCGCCGCCGCCCGGGCGCTGCCCGACTGCCCGCGCGCACCTCCCTCGCGCACCCGCCGCACGCCCGCGCGCCGCCGGGGGAGGGGTGGGGGGTGGGGGGGGAGGGAGGGAGGGAGGTGCCCGCCCCGCCCCGCCCCGCCCCGCCGGTCGCCCCGCCTATCGCCCCGCCCCCAGGCCACGTCCCTCCTCCTCCTCCTTCTTCTCCTCCTCCCGCGCCTGCGCACGGCCTGAGGCCGCCAGGTCGTTACGACGCGGCGCTGCCAGCTTTACGGCAGCGCGCAGCAACCGGCCGGTGCCGGCTCGGCGGAGGGCGGGCGGGCTGGCTATGAAGCGGCAGGTGAGCGGCGGCGGCGGCGGCGGCAGGGCCCGGTCCGCGTTGCCACGGCAACAGCGGTGTGTGTAGGGCTCCGGCGGTGGTTGCCGTGGCCGGTTGGGCTCGCAGGTGGCGGCCCTTGATGGTCCGTACCGGCCTCAACCGGGCCCGGAGGTTTTAACGCGCGTTGTGAGGGGAAAATGGTTAAAATCGTTAAAGGTAGAGTGGCGTTATCGGCACCGGGTGGCGAGGCGGGGCTGCCCGGACACCGCTTGGCCTGGGCGGGCTCGCAGGGAGCGGCGTTACCGGCGGGTGCCGGCCGGGCCCGGCTCCCCACCGGGCCCTGCCCCAGCCCCAGCCCGGCCCGGGCCCCGCCAGCCCGGCCGGACCCTCTCCCCTCTCCTCAACCCTCACTCGTTCCCTCAGCAGCGGCAGCGGGACGAGGGAGCTCTTCCCGGGGGAGCTGCTCCCGCGCGCTGATCCCAACCGGCACCGACTTCCAGCCGCCGGGAGAAGCCCGGGGCCAAGCGCGTCGCTCCACGTCTCCGCAGAGCAACGACAGCCCGAACCCGTTCCCCCGACCGAATTCCTTCTCCTGACCGAGTTCTTGCGACGTTTAGGTCTCTCGGGCAGGCGATATTCCCTCCCAGCACTTCCCGCTACTCCCTTGAATAAACTCTTTTTTCAAAGCAGGTGAATGCGCTCCATCGACGTCCCGTTTCACATTGTTCGCCGAACCGAGCTGAGGCGTTTCACGTTGCTACTTCTGGGAGGGCCTCGGCGGCATCTCTCGCCCTCAGGCGTTCAGGTCACTGGTTTTTTTTCCCCGTTAAACTTCATGCTTTGGCCAACCCCATCCTGGGGAGCGAAATGCATTGATTGAGTAGCGTTTGGTGTCGTTACTCTGGCTTTTAGTTTACTGCCCCATGAGAAGTTGTGAAACAAAGCAGGGTTCTGGAGTTTGGTTGTGTAGAGCAGCTGCACGCGTCCAGTTTGGGGAGTTTGTCGGGAACAGAGAGGTTTGGGTGTTCGTTGTCTGTGCATACAGAAATTATGAATGTTTTGTTCTGAGTCTGGTATTCAGAGCCTATTGAACCCGCAAAGGCTCTGTTCTCGTATCATGCAGGAATTATAATCTGTAGGCTACAAAGAGGTTGCTTATATTTAACAAAAGAGTAGACGAGTACGCTGCTTTTCTGGCTTAGTTGTTTAATTTTGCTTGAGTCTCTTTGGCTCTGTTAGGAGACAGGTAAGTATGGAGACTCAGGTGCTGGTAGCCCACCCCAGCTCATGCTGATAAATAGAAATTGATGTTCCTTGTCTGATCTTGCTACCATTAACAACAACCGCTATTAAGAGCACTCACACAGTGTCTAAAAACTGTATTTCCAGTAAAAGGGAATGGTTTGGTGGTTAAATCGTGGGACCTTTTACTCTCAATCGTTCCAAAGACCTCAGCCAAGCTGCCAAAAACTTCTCCGTCCCTCCTACTCTTGCCCGGTAAAGTCTGAATAATTCCTCTTTCAGATGGCTTTTTGTATTTACCTCAATATTCTTTACATTTGGTACAGGATTTTAGTGACGTGGCACCTTAAAATATTCACTCTGGATGTCCTTAGCACCTTTAATTTATTAAAATAGACTTTAGGAATCTGATTCATCCTTAATTTATGCTCTCTTTGCTCCATCGCTACCTATTTACCCTCAATAACTAGTGTCATTCCCTGGCTTACAAGTGCTGCCTTCAGAACGCAAGGCAACAATTACATGCAGAAGGCAGTTGTCTTTAATGTTGTGAAAATAATAGGTTTGGGGTTTTTTTGTCAAGTGTGACAAAACGCGGGCTTTGCCTTGCATCCTGGACACGAATCAGTTTATGGATCAAACTTGTGCTAACGACGGTGGCTTATTTGTGAAATTTTTGTAACTTAGAGATGAAACTTGACTTCTTGCCGTATTGATGCAAGACAGCACCGTTTTCAAATCTATAAACAAAATGGGCGGTTTCACCTTGGTTGGCTTGCTGACATTTTTATTGAAATGCTCCTTCTTCTCTCCTCGGTGTTCTCATCTTAGCACTCAGAACAGGGCAGATGAACATCCCTCCGAGAAGCTGAGGATTACAGAGAGTTTGCACAAATTCCAGCTACTAATATGCAAATTAAATGGACGAGCAAGACTTTTGTTGGCAACCCACAGTAAACGTTCCAGGCCTGTGTCAGTATTTATTCCTATTTTTATGAAAACTTCTGAACAGAGTGTGCCTGAGCCTTCAGGAACCAAATCCTGGCTGCGTCTGAGCAGAGCTGCGTGCAATCTGCAACTGGATTTCAACACCCCTTAACGTCAAAGGTGCCTAATCCATGTCCCGTCTTCTCTGCGGATTCATCTTTCGCTTTAATGGGGAAGTTCTCCTGAACAAAACCATTTCCCTGGTGGCTTTTCATAGTTCACTACGCTTTTTTGGTCCTCGCCGCTTACCTTAAGTGGCTCCGAAAGGTGTCCAAGGCTACGAAGGGTTTTCCTTTAAGCTGCGCACAGTGAGTCATCCTGCAGAACTCACACATGCAGTTTCACAAATACCAGATGGCAATAAAATTAAAAGTAGTAGCTAGTGGCAATTAAGCATTTGCTATAACCATTCTCCCTTCCTGACTGTAGGAAGCTGCCAAATGTCTTTTTTTTTTTTTTTTTCTTCCTTGGCCGAAAAAACACACAAACGATGTTTCTGCAGAGTGGAAAACTAACAGAATACAGGACGCATGCTTCCTTCCCCAGCCCGTAATCCCATTTGGACTTGAGTGAAAAGGTATTTGCTGTATTTCATACATCTCTAGGAGAAGACGAAGCAGAAAAAACATGCAGTAAAGGAAAATTTGGGGCATCGTAAGGGCACATGCAAAAAGAAGTTCAGCAGCGACCCTGTTAAACTGGTCGTTTCTAGGCTCACAGGATGCAGAGCTCTTTAAACAAGACCATATTCAGGCACGCTACGGAGCTGCTGGGATTTAGCTTAGATTGGTTTTTGCTTTGTTTTTATACTGCAGGCTGTTGCAGAGGATCTGCTCCACTAACTTGGAAATAGTTCGAGCTCATTAACGTAGGAAACGTGTCCAAATACCATTGTGTTTGGCTCAGTATAAATAACAATGACTGCTCCCCTTCCTTTTCAGTGACTCTTGCTGCTTGGCATGTCTCGGATCTATCAGCGATACACAAATAGTTATTAGCTTTTTCAAGCCCCAGATACTCCACCTCAGCCCTTCCTTCCGACGTATTACACATGCAGCATGCTTCATCCATTTGGTTATTTACAAGTCATGTGCGATGCGACCTTGCCAAGACTTTTTAGAGATAAATGTCTCTTAATTTATGCCTACCTGGCCAGGAAGGAATTTTTTTCATGATTCACGTTGCAATAAGAAGCACAAATCTTCTTCTTCCTAACATATGAACAACACAACACCTGATTTATTTTTTTTATTTCCCCCATCATAATGGATAATTATTCTTATTTATAGTGAATCATATTCAAGTGATCTTATCATTATTAGTTTTTGCACAGTGCTTTAAAAAATCCTAAGAGGTTTTCATGCTGTGTTTAGCACGGATGAGGAAAGGGTGAGGCCAAACCAGCTCCACGTCACTGCTGTCCTGAGCTGCGGCATTTCTAGCTCTGTCCTGGCAAGGAGGGGAGCGTTGGGGGCTGATGGCACATCGCAGCAGTTGAGGAGACTGGGCTGGGGGATGCAAGAGCAGAAGAAAAACCAGGGCAAATGTAGGGGGTATAAATAAACAGTTTCTCTTCAGAAGATCTCCTCCTAAATCCTAGTCTGGTGCCAGTGAGTATTTTGTGTTGTCTATTGAGTAGCACCTCCTAGTGTGCTGTGCAACCTCCTTCTTAAAACACACTTTAATCCCCCTGGGACGCAAAGGCAGCAAATGCTACAGCTTCTGAAAAGGAATTATATGACTGGTAGAAAGACCAGAATTAGTGAATACTCAGATAACCTGATAAACAGCAAGGAGTCAGGAGTCCTCTTGCCTGGAAGACCTGTGAAGTCCCTTGAGCACATCCTCAAACATATGGGTGGGGAGAACCAGGTGCTACTGTCTACTTGAATTTCCAGGCACCTTTCTAAGAATAAGCAGCCTATATTTGCAGAAAGCGGGTGCAGATTAAGAGGGAAGAACATAGCCTGGACAAGTAACAGTGAAAGAGTGGGTCGGCATGACCGGTCGCTTCTGTTCACAGGTGGACATCACCGGTGGAAGCCCGCAGGGATCTTCACCCCTCAGTGTACCCACGAGTACATCTTCCTTTTGTGAGCAAAATTTTGGCAAGTTAAAGCCTGAGCTAAAAAAAAACAATAGGTATTTTGCAGACCATCCAGTTTTGGTGGTACTTGAGTTACTGAAATCTCTATTGGCTAGGCAGAGAGTTGTCCTAAAGATTCCCACGGTAGGGAACTGGTTTGTTTGTGATCTCGTTTTGCTTTGTTTCTCCTTACTCGTCACTGCCTTGCCTCCTGGGCTGGCGGGCCAGCAGGTTTTCCTGGAACAGGTCATGCATCTGGCTCCAAGCTGTGGCACTATCTGCTAGGCGAAAGGGACTGTGTGCCTGCCAGACAGCCCCAAAAAGAGTTTTATTTAAGGAATATCAGTGATGCAAAGGATTACAGTGATTGTCATTGTGCAGGTGAAACACCGAAACATCAACCAACTTCTCCTAGATCACATATGGTTTCTGTGCAAAGAGCAGAATTGAAGGCGTGCCTGTAGTTCCCAGGCAGGAACTGCTTTGAAATCACTTTGCTTTGAGGTTAAGATCATAGCGATGAAACGCTTATCTAATCGGAGCCATGCACTGCTCCTAGAGCAGCAGAAGAGCCCGGCTCGACCCGTCACACACTGCAGATGAAGAGCTGCGTGTCCTCCTTCTGCTCAGCTGGCAGATAGTTCAACTGCTGGTCCTTCACATACCCAGCTGGGTAACCTGGGCTTTTGCTCACTGCTTGCTGAGAAGGAACTCGAGATGTTTGTTGCACTGTGTCTTGTTCCAGGTGTGATCTAATTCCCTAATTCATCTTCCCTTTCTGTGTTTCAGCTTTTGAGGTTTCCTGGAGTGCCGCGGCCCCGACCTGCGCAGGATGGACCCCGTTGTTCTCAGTTACATGGACAGTTTGCTGAGGCAGTCAGACGTTGCCTTGCTGGAGCCCCCAAACTGGCTTAATGATCACATCATCGGATTTGCCTTCGAGTACTTCGCCAACCACCAGTTCCAAGAATTTAGTGATCAGGTTTGTTTTATCAGCCCCGAAGTGGCTCAGTTCATTAAATGTGCCCTTAGTCAGGAAGAAATAGCCATATTCCTTCAACCGCTGGACCTTCTCCACAAGAAGCTGGTGTTCTTGCCTATCAATGATAACTCCAACCAGGTCGCTGGGGGCACCCACTGGAGCTTACTGGTTTATTTCAGGGACAAAAAGTGCTTCGCCCATTACGATTCCCACAGTAAATGCAACTCTGTCCACGCCAAGCAAGTGGCGGGGAAGCTGGAGGCCTTCTTGGGCAAAAGAGGGGGCAAAGCAACCTTTGTGGAGGAGAAGGCGCCTGCCCAGCAGAACAGCTATGACTGTGGGATGTACGTCATCTGCAACGCGGAGGCTCTGTGTCAGGGATACTTCAGGGGCCGGCCAGAGCCTTTGCTGCAGCTCCTCACTCCCTCCTACATCACACAGAAGAGATCAGAGTGGAAAGCTCTCATCACGAAACTGGCACAGAAGTGATTGAGATGCACCTCCAGCCCCCTGCAAAAACTGCCTTCCCTGTCCTCAAGGCAGCACCCCCAGTGCCTGAGCAAGATGCCCATGCGCAGGATTGTCCCAAAGAAGAATGTAACCCCTCCAGCATGGCTACACCCCCCAAACACCCTGTTCCCTCCTGGAAAAGCCTTAGTCCCCTCTGGAAATCACTGGCCTTTGAAATTCTAACCAGAAAAGTCACTTTGCTTTCAAAGAAATCCTCCTCTCCGTGGTGAATTTTTACACTAATCGCTGTGGCAAAATGGGTCGCTAAAGAGACTTCTCCGCCTTTGCTCAGCAGGCAACACGCCCTTGTTAGGTGGCTTTAATTGGCATTGCTGATCCAAGCCAGGTTTAGCAAATGCCCTTTAAAACCAAGCCCCCAAATGCTTTATCATTACTATTTCCAATTTGTGCCTCCCACTAGTGCTATTTCAGCAGTCTAGGATTTAGCAGCAAGGATTTTTTTTACCCCTGAAAACCTAACACTGAGATGTTGATGTCAAAAGACAAGACTCCAAAGGAGATGCCACAATTAATTAAAGAATGGTGCAAAAAGAAAATCAGTTTTCTTCAGATAGGTGCTTCTAGGCTGTTCGGCAATAGCTTTTTTTTATTGTCCCCACCCCTGCTTGCTCTCATTACAAATTAAAACCTGACTCTGAAGTGCTGGAAGATTAATAGGAAGCTGAGAAACCCAAACCTAGGAAAGGAAACTTAATTGAGATGAAAAGTGACGCTCTTTGAAGTTGTTTTTTCTTTTCATTACGATTTTAGGTCGTCTCCATTCAGGGAGGGTTCGTAAGCGCTCCCCAACCCTCGTTAGTGTTTGCCATGCTCAAAGCATATGAGGCGGTCGCTGCTTCCTCTAGCACAAAACCAGTTCTGTTACTCGAGATAAAAAAACACACCAGGGAGAACAAAAGGCCAGAGTTTGAGGTATAAAAGCCAAAGATAATTGCGGTCTCCTTGAAGCCCGAGAAGTCCTTAATACAATTCTAATCGAAACACTTTTCCTCCTGTGCTGGATGATGGCTGGGATCTCAGAGCAGATCCTCTTGTTAAAAGACAGGCTTAGCAGTGGGGAAAAGAAAAATTGAAATGAGATGTCATTGCAGGATAAGAAGTAATCTCTAACCCCATGAGAAGCAAAGAGGAGGTTGCTCAGGTGGTGTCTAGCAGAGCAACCACACCCCAGCGCACCAACTGGATCAGGGAAATCCAGGTTAAATATAACCCTCAGAAAAGGGGGAAGGATTATTTTGCACCCAGAGCTCTTCACCCATCTTATTGCCAGCCCAGGCCCACCAGTGGGTGTACAGCACAGCACCAAGAGGGATTGAACTGTAGGAAGGTCTTAAACTTCCCTTGTTGCCGAGAGGAAGGTCAGTAGCCACAGCCCGGGCTCCCCCAAAACACCCAAGCAACACACACGGGCAGCAAAGGGGCAAAACGAGGGTCAGGGTCATTCCCACCCTTGCTAGGCTGCCCTGATGGGAGAGCAGCCAGCGGGCCAGGGCATCCCTCCGAGCACCAGCTCTCCCTGGAAAACACCTTCTGCTGCTCGGATGGCATCGAGCCGCTCGCCGAATGGGATTCGCACAGGGCTTTGCCGGAGCAACGTCACTGCCACCGCGGCCAAGGCTGCCTTTCTCCCGGGTCCGAAATAAAACTCAAACCAAACCGTGCACTTGTCAGCGTCATCCCGTCTTTTGCGTCAGTACCCGCTAACCAGTGGTGGCTCCTGCTGCCCCATGGTTTCTGGTTTCTTGTGCAATGGCGTTGCAGCCATGAGGGCTGCGACTCACAGGCAGAGCCTCGGGTCTCACGGTGGCTTTGCAGCTGCTCTGCAGTGGGTGAAACCGAGTAGAGATTGGTCTCGGAGAGCTAGCAAGCCTGGGGACAACTCCACCAGCACCTTGTGCAATAGCAAGGAGGCCATATAGGCTGATTTAATCTCCTAATCATATTTCTAGGTATAGATTTGGGCCGGGGAGGAGGGTGGGCAGAGGGGCGGTAGGAAGGCAGGATGGTGGGTCTGACCAGGGAAGCGTCAGGGAGACTCAAGGGCAGGGGCTGTGCTCACGCACAGCCCCAAGGGACAGGACAGGGCTGCCAGAGCCAGCAAGGTGAGCACCCAGGGACGTTTCCTGCACCCGAGGCTTTTACGTGGCATTTCTTTACACAAAGAAAAGCAAATAAGCTCAAGCAGGGCGTCGCCGGGAGAGCAAACATGCTGACCAGGCAGGCAAACACCGACTGGAAAACAAAACCGGAGCCTTGCAACCGGCTCCCGGCAGCAGGACCCCCCCAAACCATACCGGGGGCTTGCCCTGGACTCCTCCAAACCCCCTCCACATCAGCCGCCTGCACCCACAGGTTGTCCCACCACTGGCTTTAACCAAAGAGCCGTGAGAGGCGCCGAGGTGGCTGTCACCACTGTCTCACGCCTGGCTCGGGCTCGGCATGAGGACAAGGCACCCCATGCACCTGCTTTGTCCTGGGTGCTGCGGAGCACCCAAAAAACACCAGGTTGGGCACATGAGAACAAAAAAACAAAAAACAAAAAACAAAAACCAAAAAAAAAAAAAAAAAAAAAAAAAGAACAAAAAACCCAATCCTAAACCTCTAAATCTCATTTTTGGGGCCATAAGCCTCACTTTGAGGTTGAACCCACTGAGCACCAATTGTTTTTAGAAAGAACAACCCCAAACCCTCCAAACCCATTTCGGCAGCCGCACCAGCAAAACGAGCTGGGCGAGTCCCCGGCGGGGATGGAGCAGCAGTGGGATGGTGCCTTTCATCCTCTGGGTCACCCACAAAATCAACGGCTCTGACGGCCCCATAACACCGAAGCTTTGAAGAAGCAGCTTTGATAGTTTGGGCAGAAACATGGCTGAACCACAGACAACCACTCCCCCAGCACCCCAGGTTGCTAAAGGTCCCTAAAAAATGGGGTGACACCACCCCAGTCCCTGCTTAGCCAACACCACATCTGCTGTGGCTTTCAAGTTGGGCCATTTTCATGCATTTCACCCGTTTTCATGCATTTTGCTGCATGGGCCAGGCTGGCGGGAGGGGCAGGATTTGGATTGCAGATGCTCAGGGAGGAGGAGGAGGAGGAAGGCTCACCCCGTCCACCCCAGCAGGGTGGGGCTGCAGCTCAGCACCCTCGCCAGGCAGCCACTGTCCCCAGCGTGGCCCTGCTTGAGCGTCACATCCCACAGTCTCTGCTGCCATCTAGTGAAAAAACCTCCCCGTCCTCTACACCGGGAGCATCCCTGGCCCTGGGTGTTCCCCAAAAGCCACCCCTGCTCCCCCTGCCCCAAACAGGGCTGCACCCCTAGCCTGGTGTCCCCCACCCCCGGCATGGCCCTCCCAGTGCTGGAGAAACGATGCTGAGCACCCACCAGCACCCCAGCAGCGCCAGCCCACACAGCATCCCTCCTGTCCTGCCCTGCAGGGTGTGACATCGGGGGTCACACAGCCCCAGGTCCACCACCAGTGCCCCAAAGGCAGAAGGCAGCGGTACCACCCATCCCCAAGCCCACGTGAGGACAGGGCCAGTGAAGGGGCACGGGGACAGCCCAGATTCTGGGGTACCCCATTTCGGGGCTCACAGCCCAGCACCGCCGCAAGAATGCTGGCAGCAGACAGGGGCGTGCTAGAAAATCCTGATTTTATTTTCATTTAAAAGCTGTTCTGAGCCCGCAGCGAGCAGCGAGCTCTTCCCCAGGGCGTGGGGATTTGGCCCCATCGGCACTTGTAGTTCCCAAAAAATAGGAAAGAAAACCAAAATAATTCACACAGGTATCACCTGCCACCCCAGCATGCTCCTGGAGGAGGCTGCGGGATAAATCCTGCAGCACTCAGCTCCGCGCAGTGACAAGGTTAACATGAACCAGGGCACAGACACGTTGTGATCCAGGACGTTCACCGGTGCCAGCCGTGGGCTCCTTTCAGGACATCTTCACGAGGCGAGTGGGGCTAATGAAGCCCTGGTCCAGCACCATTTCCCCAGTGTCCCCAGTGAGGACGCCTGGTCTGGGGGGACCCTAAAGTGCTTTGAAGGGATACACACACAGCCCCCCCACAAGATGCCCCCAGCGCTCCAGGAGAGGGCTGGAGACCAGTGTGGAGCCCAGCAGAGCTGGGGAGACCCTGGATTTTATCTCCACCCTTGGCTGCTGGGATAGAGACGCCCCACAGGGCTGGTGGCCCACTCCTCCCCGTCCCTGCAGACCCCCTGGGTTGGGGCCATTCCTCCAGCCACGGCCCTGGGGATACCAAGACAGGGATGAACAGGTGGATTCAGCCCAGAGCCGCTGCCTGGGCTTCACCCAGAGCAGCAGCAGCAACTCATCCACAATTTTTTGGGGTTCCTGGTGAGCCTAAGGTCATCTTTTAACAAGAAAAGCCCAAGTCTGGAATAAAAACCGGCACCCATTTTAGCAGCAAGTCCTAAGGGGAGGTCCAACCACTCGGCAGCCCCGAGCCATCATCCGGTGCTACAGCGTAGCAGCATCCCAGGGAGAAAATGGGTTTCCAGTGGGACGGGGAGTTGGCACCAATGGCCATGAGCTGGCCGGGTGGTCCCACCAGGAGAGGGTGCCAGTAGGAAAAGAGAAGATACTTGGTCCCATTTAACCGGCCGAGGAAAAGCCAGGCCATGTGCAACAGCTGCGGCTGGGAGGACACAGCACCGGGATCCGTATGCAGGGTGCCACCATCTCAGCATCCGTCCTCAGCCAGCGCTGGAGGTAACGGTCACCTGCAAGCAGAGAGCGGGGTAAGAGGGGGTGAGCAGCCATGGAGGCACTGTACCCCAGCCCAGTGCCCAGTCCCCCCAGGCACGAGGAGGGAGACCCCCTGATGTTCCCACCCCAAGGGAAGCCGCTCCGGTCCATCCCTTGCTGATGCCTATGCTCGTGTTAGCCCCAGGGCGCAGCCCAGCTCTACCAAGATGCCCTGGTGCTTCCTACAGTGGGGGTAGGTTGCTGTTTGCACCGCATCCCTTGGGTCCTCCACTGGCGGTGTGACCCACCTGCCCTGAAGTGTCCCTGAGGGTCACTCACCTCCTGTGCCCGCGGGAGAGGTAGTCCCGGTTCAGAGAGCAGAGCTGCTGCTCCAGACGGAAGATGCGAAACGCCAGGTACGAGGAGGACACAACGAGGAGGCAGATGCTAGGAGCAGAGGAACAAGCACAAGCGCTCAGACACTGGAGGTTGAAACGGACGTTCCCAGCATAGCCCCCCATCCTCCCCACACCGTGGCCATCCTTGGCACACTTACAGCACGATGAAGATCTTCAGGAGCTGGTAGTCGGAAGGTCTCAGCTCTGCCACGCAGCTCTGCTCCACCTCCAGCTCCTCCTCGGTGTTTACTGCACTTTCTGAAATGCAAGCCGAGTCACCTGGGCAGATGCTCATGCTCCTCTAGCAACTAGGAGCCTTCAAGCATCAAACATTCCTTCTCCATGGGCTAATGCTGCCTGCGTGGGCATTACAGGTGCATTCCAAGGGCTCAGACCCCGCAGGCAGGACACCCCATCCCATCCCCAAGACCCCATCACCGACTCCCAGCCTCACCCTGCTTGTCTGCAAGGCAGAAATCCCCTCCATGAGAGGGGGGTATGGATGAGCATGTATTTATGGAGGTTTACGCCCAGCACCGTGTGCAGGGCAGGGCACAAACCCACGCCCCTGGGTTGGACGCAGCCCTCACCCAAAACCAGGGGCTCCTCGGAGGTGAAGGAGCTCTCCTTGGCGCTCAGGCTGCTGACAGAGGTCCGGTGGATGCACTGGTAGTTGGCATCCGGTAGCGACAGTGACAGCGAAGCGGGTGACACTTTCCTCCACTTGCCCTCAGGGACGATCACCTCCTGCAGGAACAGCCCCGAGTGAGCCGTGCTGCAGGCAGCGGTTTCTCCCATGAAACCAGCAGCACCGAGGATGCGGTGGGACCAGATTCAGACTCGAACCTTACGGCATCTCCATCCAGCACCAGCACATCCAAAACATCATCCTAAGGGGGAGCTGGTCCTCCGCGATGGCCCCGTGGGGACACGGGTTCCTACTGCCATAGGAAGGACCTGCCTACACACCCCATGCCTGCCTCAAATACCAATTGCTGCCTCCTTCATCCCTTGGTTTGAAGCTCAGGGCGGTCACTCGTCACACTCCAAGAGCCCCTTGCCCGCCCTGTGGCTCAGCATCCCGGTCCCAGCGCACCCTGGAAAGGCACCAAATCGAGCGGGGAGGCAGCTGGCACAGAGAGGGGGTTCCCCCGCTGGAGAGTCCCCAGGACTGGAGCTGCTGAAGAGCTACATCCCTCGGAAGCACTGGGAGATGCTTCCAGCCTGGATCACTCCTGATTCACCCCTTGAAAAAGCACCTTCAACCCCCGGATTGCCACCAGCCCACAGGGGACACCCCACTTGTCACCTCCTGCCCCCAGCCTGATGCACAGGGCCACCAGCCCATGGAGGACACCCTGCTCAGCATCCGCAGACAGCCCAGCACAGCTGCAGCACCAACAGCTGTGTGACCGAGCGGAGGCAGGGACAGGCCATCCACATTTCTTGGAGGACACATTCCACTGGCTGGGGACGCAGCCACCGTGGGCAGAGCCGAGCCCTGCTGTGCTCCAAAGGCAGCAGGATGCAGTCCCTCGTGCTCCCTTGGTCACACTGCGGTTCAGCAGCCTTCTCCCTCTCCGGCCTCCTGGCTACAAGCTGTCCCACTAACCCCACGGGTTTTTGGATAATTCAACCACATTTCCAGCCTGTTATCCATGTTCACAGCTGCAAACAGCACCAGCCAGTGGGAGTGGAGCAGCAGCATTTTGCACATGGCTCCAAAGTTTTTCAATCTATAAACAGACCCCCAAGACCAACTGGCCGGGTCATTGGCTTGTGCTCAGCCGCGGGCTGTCCAAATTGTCCTCTTCACCCAGCCATTTCTGCCAAAGTGGGATACGAGGATGCTGGTGGACGAGCTGTGAAGGCGACAGCCACATGCTCGTGCAATCTTTCTCGGCACCAAGGGGAGAGGACTGACTCTGCACCCCGCAAGAGGCTGCCAGCTGAACCTCAGCGTGCCAGGAAGGCATTAAACCCACCAAGGGGGCCAGGCAGATGCTCTCCTGCCCACAGCATGAGTTCTTGGGGGTTCTTCCCTCTCCCAGAGCTGCCCTGACCCTCACCAGTGACACAGCATCAGGCTCCTCTGTCAGCTCCTTTAAACTCAAGCTCTTCTTACTCGAAACCTGAAGGGAAGAAAGAAACGGCGTTACCGGCTGGGGCACCACCTCTCCCTGCTTAACCTGAGCCAGACAATTGAATTTTGATGTTTCTGGTGAATCTATGAAAAGCAGCTGCTTAAAATTTGCAAGCACAGAGATTTTGGGGATGAAGAAAGCATCTGGCAGAGGACAGGGCACCGCATTGCTGCTTCCCGCTGCCACATACTCTATGGGGCTGTGGGTCAGCCGAGCGCTCCTGCAAGGGCTCCTGCACCAGTCTCAGCTCCTGGTGGAAGGGATAAACCATCGGGGGAAAAAAAAGGGAATATCTGGACAGAACCAGGCACGTATCAAAGAGTAAATTTGCCAGTTCGGCAACAGGGCTGAGACATGCAAATCACTGCCCCGGCACACCCAGCAGCCACCCCTCCAGGCAGGGACGGGCTCTGGCACCACTTCCCACGTGCTTCAAAGGCAGGGAGAAGAGGAAGTCCCCACAACTCTGCTCTCCAGCTCAAGGGCTGATGGATTTCTTCCCCCTTCAGGCTTAATTCACATTTATTTTCTCTTTGTACCGTTTTCCCTTCCCTTCAACTTTAGATATGGGGAAAAGGCAGCGATGTGCAGAGTGGCAGAACTAGTACTACTACCAGATTATAAATAATTCATATACACGCCCTGGGAGAGAGCAGAAACTCCAGGCTCTGCCTCCGTCATCCATGACCCAGAAAAGGCCACTGGCGGCCCACAGGGACAGGATGCCTACCCGATACTTGGGGATGGGCTCTGCCCCACCGGGATGCTCAGGAACGTGTCAAGAAACAGCCACTGTCATTTGAACAACAAAACAGCGACAGCGGGATGGCCCCCTGCATTGGGCGGAGGGAATGGCGGGGATGCAGCGGTGTCATGAAGTGCTGCTGTTCTCAGCGGGCTCCTGTCCCTTGCTGCGGAGCAAGGATGCCAAGAAGAGGCGCAGGGCACCAGGGAGGGCTTTGGGAGTGGTCCAAAACCTTCGCGGCAATGGCAAAGAGCTTTGCTCCCCGCAACGCAGCCCAAAGAGAGCTTGTGGCTATCGAAATGCCATCGGACATGGGGCGGAGGGTACCTGCAGATGCGTGCAGACTCGCCTCAGGACGTCATAGACACTGTCACGGGAGATGAGGGACACAAAGATGTACTGCAAGAGAAAGAGAGAAGCTGCTGGGAAAGATTCCACCCGCCCCAATCCTGAGTCCAGTTCCCCACAGGCAGGGGATGGGCAGAGACGTCCTGCCCTTGAATCTCCCCTCCTTCAGGAGCCGCATCCCCTGCAGGCATCTCCCTGCAGAGTTTCCCTGCTGCTATTTTTGCAGCCTGCTAAAACCTGGACCAGATTTTTTTGGGGCCAGTTTTGCTTGGCTGCTGTCCCCATGGGGTCTCCCGCACTCAGCCCAGAGGGATGCAGCAGCAAACGGCGCCAGGAGTGACCAAAAATGTCCCCACATATCAGCAGGAGGGGACATGGGGCAGCGCCCACTTTGCCCAACACAGAGCCCATGCGATGTGCAGAGCAGCCTTGCAACCAGATTGCTTTGAATGCGCAAATCCTGCCTTGTCCCATCCCCTGCTAAAATCCCGCAGGAATAACCCCCTCCCTGTGAGCGGATAAGCAACACACACTGCCACAAGCAGCACCCAGGCAGGCAAGGACTTGGATGCACCAAGCAGGACTACGTCAGCTCACCGCAGCTGACAACACCCAACGTGATTTAAAAGGTGGAAATTCATCCCCTTAACCAAGTTTTCCACCAGCTCGGGTTGAACGCTGGCCCAAACCCTTCCCCTGCTTGCGTTTAAGGAGTTTAAAGGTTTTATACGAGCCTGGCAGGGATTTGTCAGGCTCGGGTGAGTTTCACTTGGGCTTCGCTTCACCCAGAAACAAAGTGAAATTCAGAAACAAATGCAAAGCCATGGTGTTTGCCCTGGCCAGCTGCCAGCATGGAGAGCAGTGCTAGCTTCCCAACCGGCCCGCGCTTTCAGGCAGCGACGGGAATCACTTCGTCCCCTGCTCTCAAATCACAGCCAGCTCGGACCAGGGCATCCCCGGGCTGTGGTGAGGCCAGGTACCGATGCTCAAAGTGCCGGCGTTACCTTTCTGCTGGCGTTGGTGGTGATGGCCAAGCCGTTGGGCAGCAGCCGAGCCGTCTTGTGCTTTTTTATCAGCTGTACGGAGACCACCGGGATCACAACCTGGAGGGCAAAAAGACACGAGGATGGGCAGGGGCAGGCACGGCACAAGATCAGGGAGTTTCTTTCGCAAGGCAGAGATTTAACACACATCGTAATTATGCCCCAAGCAGAGCGGCAACACGGGGGTTTGGCATTTCCCAGAGACAGCTTGGGTTTTATTAAAGGTCACAGCATTAATCTCAGCTCGGAGGCGGTTTCTACTTGATTAAAACAGAGAGGACAAGGGGAAAGCATCATCCAGCAAGTCTTCCTAAGACCCATCATGAGAGGCCCCCCTGCAAGCCTGGGGAGGGTTAAAAATAAGGCAGGATATAATTTATGGCAGGATAACTTCATTGAAACCCTGTACTTCCACCAGATATTTGTTAAAAGTGGCTGATATTAATAATTCAGTTCTTCAGCCCAGTTTTAAAGAAAGCCGTCTCTCCCCAGGATCCCTGTCAGCCACAAGACTAACAGGGAAAACATCAGATTGTAAAGCAAAAAGAAAAGCCAAGAGAGATTCAAAGCTCCCTCCCGAAACCTTTGATCTTCCTTCAAACGCCATTGCGGCTTGTAGGAGCTTTTGCATCAGGGAATTTTAAACCAAACCAATATTTGGCTTCCCCAGGCAGATCCCCAGGTGATCAGAGGGGGAGACACGGCCGCGCTCCCCTTCGCATCGGAGGCTTTTGACAGCGATTTTGGTGCTATTTGGGTGCAGGAGAGGGTAAGTGGGCTGCGGTGTAGCCTGGGCTACAAGCCCTACAGGACCGGGGTGGGCTGGCCCCTGTGTTACCTTGATGTCCTTCCCGAAAAGGTTTGCGTAGAAGCAGAGCCAGTTGGGGGAGATGTAAAGCCTTCCCTGGATGAGGATGTCTCTCTGAAGGGCGCAGGAACAAACTGCAAGGCAAAGAGAGGGACATGGCAGACCACGGGCTGGATCCTGCTGCCCCCGTGCCCATCCCTCACCATGCCACCCACCTTTCAGCACGCTCTCCTCCGTCGGGATGTCCTTGAACAGCTTGTGGTACTGGGAGTTGTACTTGCTAGCTGCCTGAAAATGAAGCAGAGCAAAGTTATCCGGTGACCTTGCTGATAAGGAGACCCAGGGGGAAAAAAAAAAAAAAAAACAACAAAACACCCTCCTGCAAAAAAAAATCTCCCTCTCCTCGCACCCGGGACCAGCGCAGCGGGGTCCCACCAGCCTGGGGACAGCGGAGCCGAAGGGGTAGAGGAGGGTCAGATGATCCGGCACCCAGCAAACGCTGTGCCATCCTCCCAAATAAACATTTTCCCTAATATCTAAGGAGGCATCTGAGCCTCTGTGAGGAGCCAGTTTTCCCCCGGGCTCATCCGCAGGCAATTTATTTCGCCCAGCGGTTTCTCTCCTCCTCCTCAAGCTCTTCCCTTATCCGGGGCACAGTGACAGCACTTGCTTTGAGTCCATCGCGCCGTGCCATCCAGCTATTTATATTCCCGGTGCCTCTTCAAAGCCTGCCGGCAGCCACGGCAGGAGGCTCGGCAGGTTCGCCCTTAAATAATTCTGTATATAAGTTAAAGGCTCCGAAGCAGTTCAACGCTTTGCATTAAATCCACTCAATAAGTCCTGTAAGGCAGAGCAGGCAGATTTGTGCCCCCTGTGCCGGAGGAGGCAGCGCCCCAGAACTCGGGGTGCTCCCCGGGGACAAGGCTGTCCCTGCAGGAATGACACCTGCCACCCAAAATCCAAGCAACAAGACGCTTTGCCAGGATGCAGAGAGATCCAGCACAGGTCGAAGGGCCCCAGGGCAGCAAGGCTGGTTTGCAAGCAGCACCACAGGCAGAGCCCTGCTGCCTGCGGTGATAAGGTCACCTTTGCTCCACACACCTTGTCGCCAGATAAGCTGGGCCATAAGAGGATCAAGGCTCTGCATCACCTGGTGTTGGCTTACACACCCCCCAGAGAGATGCCAGGATGGTAGTAGGTGCCAGTGGGAGCGTTTCAGGGGGACGCAGGGGGATACAGGGGGACAGGGTGGGTACCATGGCATCGCCTCTGAGCCACCCGCGGGCTGTCTTGACCCACAGGTCAAGAAACATCCTGTGGTCCCAGCACAAATGCGTTGCCATCTAGTAACCCTCCCAGATGCCTCCAAATAATCAGCAAAATGTTTTTCTCCTCCATCTTTTTCATGGAGAAAGGCAAAATGCCTCATCCCTCTGCCTCTTCCTCTTCCAGAGGATCTCTTGTTTTGTAGATGGACCAAAAAGCTCTACTTTGGGCACAAATTGAACAACCAAAAAGGTTCAAACTGACAGAAACTGAGCTGCTCACGGTCAAGATTTCTGCTTTCTCCTTTGCTATGGATGGAAAATCCTGAAAGTGTTTGCAAGGCAGATCATGGGCCACACAAAACCATCATCGGCTCCCCTGAAAATGCAGGCATGAGCCTCTGCCCTGCACCAGGAGCCACTACACCTTGGCCTCTGGCTCCCACAGCCCACGTTTGAGACCCTGAGCAAGCTCCTCTGTGGCAAAAGGCTGGGGTCAGGCTACAACGAACCAGCCCGTTCGCTCATGAAGCCAAAGACATACCACTTCCCGGTGGCATTTCTTGATGTCTTCATCCTTCAGGGCTTCATTCAGGTGGAGGCTGGAAGGAAAATTAATAATCATCAGGTAAGTGAAGTGCCCCAGGTCTCCCGCCTGCTCCCTAAAACACGTGCTGCAAGAAGAGACATGGCAAGACGTAGAGGACCAACGAGAGACCCCAGGAAGCCATATTTTGGATGTCTCGGTGATTTATCGTAGCATCAGGCGTTGCTGAGGTTAAATTATGGTTGCAGGAGAAGGCTGATCTCTGTTGGGCATTAGGCTGACAACAACCCAGTGGAGGCACCAGCACCAGGGTGCCCGTACCCAAAACACACCCTGGCACCAGGGGAAGGAGCCCGGAGCTGCCCCCGGCAGCAGCCTGGGACAGGTTAGGAGCTGGCGATGGGCAGCTTCGGCCACGTCAAGGTTTCCCCAGGGAAAACACAAACGGGAATTTGGGAACATGCCCAGGCAGAAGGATGGACTCGGCTTTGGTTGTGCATGGGGGCATCCATCTGCATCCATCACACAGGCAGATGAAGGGAGAAACCACAGAGACAGCGAAATCCTCCCAACAACGTCAGCAGCGGGAATATCAGTCCCCTTCCCCAAACCCCTCTCCCCTCCCTGCTTCTATAGACCCAATATTTGAGGGTGAAAACAAAGAGGGGACCCCCTGTGCCCACTTCCAGCTGGCAGGCTGCATTTTGGGCTCAGAGGCAGTGGGGATGCTGCAGTAGGTGGAAACGGGAGGAAAAAGAGGAAATATTCGACCACAGACCCTGGAACCCTGTGGTGACGCTGCCCCTCACCTGCCGTCAAGGGAATCCAAACTCTTTTCCTTGTGTGATGCCTCCAGTTTCTCACGGCCGTGCATGGGCTCGGGGCTCTTCAGGGGAGCCTCTTTTTCATGCATCGGTTTGGCGTTGCAAGGAGAAGCCTGTTAGCCCCTGAGGGGAAGGGAGAGAGGGGAAAGATGCGTTTCAGAGCTGTAAATCCATTCCCTTCAATCCCCGTCCACACAGAGATGTTTGTATCTCTGCCGCTCAAGGACAGCCAGAATATTTCTGCAATTTCTCAAGTCACGTGGAGAAAAAAAAAAAGGGCATTTCTTGCCAGGAACTCCCTGGTGCTCGCAACTGAGTGGCCAAGGAGCGGCAGCTCCCTCCCCACTGCCTCAGATAACACCCTCCAAAGCAGAGCCTCTCCTCCTCAAAAGATGGAGATTTTGGCCAGAGAGGGCCAGGGTCTGCTCCTCCGGGCCAGCAAAACACCACCTTCCCAGAGCAGAGCCCGTGCCGAAGGCACCATCTCCCTCCTTTAATTGCTCCCCTCTCGTTAAAGACCGTTATTTACTATCATAAGTTTTATCAGAGGCGCTTATCAGCCACGACAGGTAAAGTAAACATGCTCCCTGTGCCACGCAGGGAAGGTTATCACCCGGCAAGCCAGGAAGGCGACACTTCCGCCCTCGGCAAAGCACAACCGGAGATTGCCATGCCGTGGCGCTTCTGGCACCGAGAGCCAAAGCGGAGAGCAATCCCAGGGGACTGATGCCAGAACAGTGATCCATGGGCTCTGGCAGCATGGCAGAGCCAGCAAACAGCCACCAGACCTACGGAGAGGAAATTATTCAAGGGAAAAGAGCTTGGCTCAATGGGCAGGGGGTGATGCCAGAGCAGGCAGGGGACAGGCAGGATGGCAGCAGGCAGGACGAGCACCAGTGGGCAGGACGAGCGTGGAGCTGGAGTATATCCTGGCGCCCCACAGGGACGATGCCGTGGTGGTGTGGCAGAGCCCAGGTGGAGAAGCCATCCCAAACTGCTTCCTAAATAAAGAGAGAGGCTCTTTCGCTGCCCTGTGCTTCCCTACACACCCTGCTCCCACTCCCAGGGGCTTGTCCGAAGGGAGACCCATCTAAATAATCCTCCACGGACTCGGGCAGAACCAGAACAGGAGTGCTGCACCCTGACACCCGTCACCCAAACAGCCCGAGAGTCAAAGCCGCATGAGCCCCTGTGTTCCCACAGCCTCGAGGGCCCAAACGAAATGCTGCCCTGATGCGATGGAGCCAGGCTGAATCCTAGCCGGAGGCACGGGGGATGCTCCCTCACAATGCAGCACACACACAGGGCTGCAGAAAAACCAAATACAAGTCACTGGTGCCATGCGGTTAGGACCAGGCTGGGAACCAGCTCCTGAATCCCCACAGCCAGTGTTTGCAAAGCAAACGAGCTGCCCGCATGGCCCCGGAGCCCGAGCATTGTGGGAATGGGATGAACACACTGAGGTTGTGGGTTTATTTTAGAAGCTCAGGTCAAAGGATGTGTCTGGAATGAAAAGGAGACTCTACCAACAAGAAGCACCAAAATAACATCCCTTGGCATTGCACCTAAAGGCCTGATTCCTTGGACACCCCATGCCTTCAGGATGGGCAGCCCCATGCTGCAAACACCCTCTGCCAGGTGATGCCACGCTGCCCTGAAGCCGAAACTCATATCATGGAGGTGCCAAAGCCTTCACCCCCTGCCCCTGTGCTGGAAAATGGGCTCTGACCTGCTAAAGAGCCTCCCTCTCCAGAGCTCAGCCCACTCTGCCTTCCCCCACGTCATCCCTTAAAATCCCCAAGCGGTTGTGCCACTTAATCCGGGCAAGCGGATTTAGCCCTAACCGGGGCTGATGCCAAGGGGCACCGTGTGGGGGACGGGGAGAGGCACCCCCTGCTCAAGGCAAGGGCATCGAGAAACCCCTCCAAGGTCACCAAACACACAGAAATCCCCTAAAATGAGAAGAGGCAAAGGCTAGAGAGCACTTGGAAGCGCTGCACGGTCCTGTCCCGGTTTTTTCTCCCTCTTATGGTCACCACCAGGGACAATCCCAGGTCAGACGGTCCCTGGACACAGCACTGGCACCAGGCTGCTCCAGGGAGGGTCTGGGAGATGCAAGGAGCATCCTCAGACCCAGTGGAGACACCGCAGCGGCTGCCTCATCTCCCCTCTCCAGATCTTGTTCTGTCCCAGCTCCCAAGTGTGGGCAGGGATGGAGATCCGAAGTTTGGGAACACAGGATAAGTTTGGGCTCCAGGCACAGCTGATGGGGAGGTCCCCCTGCCAAGAGTGGCTTCCAGTGCCAGCACAGGGAGGAAAACACTTTCTAGCAGCTCATGCTGTCACCCTCTTCAAGAATTCCAGTTTTTTAGCAGGAAGCTGCTCCTGCAGAAAACCCGCCATCCTGAACTAGACATCCCTTAGCTGTCCCAAACTACAGGCGGAGCAAGAACAGTCGGAGCGTGGAGCCCCCAGGATGGGGCAGAGTGGGTGGGCACAGGAGTCCCCAGCAAAGGGAAAACATTGCCGGTGACCTGCTGACCCCCTGCACACCATACCGGGGCTGACTCCCCCCCCTCTGCCCGTGCAGGCTCCCTGAGGCCCCCAGCTCCCCGCCGGGGCTGCGGCTTTGCCAGGCAAAGCCTAGCGCTTCTCCCTTCCCATGGATCGGCATCTCCCTTCCCTTACACAGCACTGGGATCCGACCTGGAAACAGTCTGGCGCAAGCCCCTCTGGCAGCGTTTGATTTTTGCTGGATCCCTTTCCCACTGCCGGCGCAAACGAGGGGAAAGCGTATGGCGGAGACGGGAGAGCGAGCCAGGGATTTCGCTTCCCAAAAAAAAAAAAAAAAAGAGGATCAGAGCCGGAGGGAGGCACTTGCGGCCAGGCTGCCTCGGCCCGAGCGAGCCCGGGCGGGATCCGGCGAGCTGCCCTTGTTCTCGGCTTTCAAGGTCATTTCAATCCCGTGTGTTGGCTGCTGGAGCGGAGCCACCGCCGAGGATGCTGGAGGGGATCGGCCGGTGCCGAGCGGCGCTGTCAGGAGAGAGGCGGGCGGTCAGGGGGAGGAGGAAGAGACGGAGCTCGCTGTGTCCCCCCGGGTCCCCACGCCTCGGGCGGCCTCCCTTCCTCCCTCCGCGCCCCCCGGGGTCCCCCGGGTGCCCCCACCCCCGGGACCGCGCGCCCCCGCGTCCCGACACCGTGGGTGAGAGCCAAGGCCTGGCTCCCAGCAGGTCCCGGCATCACTCCCAGCACCCGCGATACTGGTTTTTACTAGGCGCCGCTCTAAGAGCCCCGACGCCCCGGGGAGAGCCCGGCCTTGCTCCCCTGCCGGCCCCCGGTGGGGCAGCCACGGACCGGGAGAGCTCGGCCGCCGCCCGGCACCGAGCCACGCCGGGGGCGGCGGCGAGGAGCGGCCGGGGCAGCCTCCGCCCGGGCTGGGAGCCTCCCGCAGGCCGGACCGGCGGCTCCGGGGCCGGGCAGCGGCGGGACCCCCCCTCCCTCCACCCCGCCCCGGTCCGTCCCCTCAGTGCCGGGAGCGGCGGGCGGGCGGGCGGGGACTGGTGTTTCCGCGCTCCCCTCAGAGCGCGATGCCGCCGGCGGCCGGCCGGGGGGGCGGCACCGGGCTCCCCGGCGGCAACGGGGAGGCACCCTGCGGCTCCCCCCCCCCGGGACCCCGCCGCCGCCCCCCCCCCCCCGCCCCTACCTCAGCGGCAGCCCCGCGCTGTGCTACCCCGCGCGCCCGACCTCCTCGCGGACGCCCCGGCGCCCGCCCATTGGCCGCCCGCCGCCACGCCACGCCCCCTCCGCGCGCACCCATTGGTCGTTGCCGCCCGCCCCCCTGCCCGCCGTCATCTCCCCTCCCTCCGCCGCGCCCCGCCCGCTGGTGGGGGGCGGAGCCTAGCGGGGGCCTACCTCTTAAAGGGCCCGCAGCACCCCAAGAGCAGGAGCCCCCAGCCCCGCCCCCTCCCCCCCGGCCCAAGAAGCAGGGCACGCTGGCAGGTGCTTCAGCTTCTCTTTATTGATGGACAATTGTGCTCTATCACCCCAGGGGCCCGTCGGAGTGCTGGGTGAGGGGGAAGGGAAGGGAAGGGAAGGGAGGAAACACGACCAAGACATGAGACAACGACGCTGCACGGGGAGCACAGGAAGCTCTTCGCACAGAGGTGGAGCACGCGGGGAGCCAACACCCTTCTTCTACCCCCAGCCCTGAAAATAAACCAGCTCAGAGGCTGGAGTCACCTTGGATTTGGTCTGCAGGGAGGTTTCTGGCTGCAGGGGAAGGGGTGAGGAGCAGCTCTCCTCCAACAAGGAGGGGGACAGCAGAACTGTTGACCACCCGTTGCCTCTCCCTGTCCCCCCAAAACAGGGGCAGGGAAAGGGACATTTCACACCCTGAGGACAGTCTAAAAGGAGTCCCAGCAGCATGCAGGAACATCCTATGCTGACTCCCAACATACATCAGGGCAGGACTTAGCTACGGGGAGAGCTTTTTAAAAAAAAAAAAACCTAAACACTTCAAGTATATATTTTTAGTGATTTAAGGTCTCTTCCCCCTGCTGCTGCTGCACTGGGTGGTGTTTAGCAACCTACATCCACTCTAGGGCCAAGGAGAACATCGCAAGCGATGGCTGGTCTAAGGCAAGGGGAGAGGGGAGGGGAAAGGGGAAGGAAGGTGGTTGCTGGTTGAGTCAGTCATTCAGGGAACTGGCACCACGCGCATGGTGTTGGTGTAGCCCGAGCCAGGGCGCCAGCCCGTCAGGACAATGACAAGGTCGCCACTCTTGAAGAACCCACGCGCTTTGCCTAGGAGAGGAGAGAGAGAGATATGTGTCAGAGCTTGAGTCCCAGTGCCATCAGCTTGCTGCAGAGGGGGAAACGGCTTGTCACCCGCTCCCCACACCAGTGGGGTGGGCAGGGGCAGCCTGTACCACGGCAGCCATGGCTCGGGGTTGGTATCAGGATCCCACCCTCCCGCTGCCCACCCACCGCGGAGCCTTTGCCTCTGCTTTGGGCTCCTCTGCGAGGCAGAGCTTGAAATAGAACAGCATGGGCTTTGGAGAGGGGCTGGAAAAAGGAGTCACCCCACTCCGGGTTTCTCTCATCTCTCAGGAGCGATAAGTGTCACCATTCAAGCACTTACCACATTTAAACCAACCTGGTTTTCTACTGGAACCTATTTTAAGGCAGCTGTGACAAACCTGCTGTTCCATTTCCCAATTGGATGCGGTTGTGCTCGCGCAACTACCATCTGCCCTTTCCCAATCAGACACCATTACCACACGGGCACCCAGTTCCTCCCCCTTTGTCACCGGTCCCCATGGGTAACCCCAAAAGCGCCAGTGAGGTGCTCAGGACCGCCACATCCCACCAGACCGTTCCCCAGGTGAGGCTGGAGCAGCGTCACTCACCAACATTCATGCCCAGGTTGACACGGAGGTCCACATCCTCTGCCCACGCGTCGTGGGCTGGTTCTTTGCACAGGACAGGGAAGACGCCCCGGTAGAGGTGGGCCTGACGCGCCGTCTGGTCATTACGGGTCACAGCAATGATGGGAGCCCGCGGGCGGTACCGGGACACCAGGTGTGCCGACCTAGAAGGAAGCCAGACACAAGGTGAAGCACCACCTTACAGGCACAGCCACCCCAGAGCAAGCTCGAGGAAGCTTGTGTACAGGCAGCGGGGCACCTCCACTCACAGCACAAGCAGTGGCGAGGTTCGCCTGTCACCCTGGAGGGCTCCACAAAACCCCTGGAGGGACGTAGAGGCTGACCACAGGAGATGCTGGCAAGAGCCAAGCTCACCAACAAGCTCGATGCTCTGCCGAATTCCCAGTTGGGCAACTGGGCGGACCACCGGCAACGGCCGTCCCATGGCAACGGTCTCTACTCTTGTGGTGAAAAATCACCTCGCCTCCAAGTTTAGGAAATGCCATCTGTGTGTTTCGGTCCCGAAAACAAGCCTTTATTTGTTTCTGTTGCTATGTTAAGGTGGCAAGGTGCCATTTATTCTGGCCTCTACAAGCAGTCCTTGGCATCTCAGTGGGGGTCCCTGCAAGTTCCCTCTGTTTTGAGGAGCTCCCGGTTTGTGAGATGGAAAGAGCCCGTGCCAGCAGTGCTACCCAAAGCCTGCCGAGGAAGAAGCCATCTCCCTCCCAGCCACGTTCACCTGCTGAAGCTAGCAAACAGGCTGGTTCCTCCCCACAGAGCTCTGCTCTTGCGCCCAAAGGGAAGCAAATGCAACCGAGGCCAAAATTTATACGGGGAAGTCAGGCACAGAATCCTTAAAATGCCTTAACATCACAAGCAACACACACTGGGTGGGGACTACGGCTTCCCCTTCCCTGGGCACTGCCTACGGAGTGCATGTGCAAATAAACAGAGATTAAAACTGCAAGGCCGTGACATTTACAGCTCCATCAGCACGCCACTATCTCCACTAGCTTTTGCAGCCTTGTTTAGTGGAGCCAAGCTCAGCACTACTCAAATAATTGCTGCTTTAAGTAGGCAGTAGCAGTCAGCTTGAAGCAACCCAAACACACGTGCCAGCTCTCAGACAATCCTTCCCACGCTGTCCCAGAAGTGTCCCAGTAGCTCTAGGAGACCCAGGTACTCAAAGGCCGTAACAGAATCCACAGCTAAAAATATTCAAATATCAGAGGTCAAATCTCTTTAAAAAGGTCAAGTGTAAGACTGGAACCTTTTACATAGAAACATAAGAAGCATGAGGGTATGCAGAAACTCCGTGCTTCTAGTCACTCGTCCACTCTGCAGAAAGGGGCTGCTTCAAATCATTTTAAGCTGTAAATCTGGGTAAAGGATTCACTGATGGTCCAGTTCTTCAGGTAAACCATGCCCAGCACATATAATCACATCTCTGCTGCTGCATTATTTCTTTGGTCCAAATCCAGTGTAAGAAATTCAGATTCTCTTCCAGAAAGCAGTCTGAGACTTAGGGTTGGATGTGCTTTGAGGGTGGGCAGCCTAATTCCTCTAGACAGAAAAGCTGATCAGCGAGGCTGCAGCTTCCTCTCCACAACTGGAGGAGCAAATCTCTACTCAGTGGTTGTCACCATCGCTGGACAGAAATCCCAAACTAAATAGTTCCAGCACACCTGCATTGCTGTCTCTCACCTGCAGCCACAGCACTGAGCTCACCTGGGAATGAAGGCAGCTCTTGGCTGCTGGGTGCCTGCCAGATGCCTGCCTATTTGGTGAGATTACTCACAGGTGGGCATAAGGAAGCCCGTAAAAGGAAATTTCCAATGATTTCAGTTTCCTTGCCTAACAATTTTAGGCTAAGCAGTCCCACTTCGCCCCTTGGGCTTAGGCAAGCAGGGCTGATGCCTGAAATGCTCAGCAAGGGACCCATAGTTTGGATGCTACTACGAAAGGCCAAGGCCTCAGTTTAAAAAACCAAAAAAAAAACCACACAAACAACCCACCAGATTCTGCATCCACTGAACTTCTGCCTTAGTGTTAAATCGAGGATTTCTTGCCAAGAAGTTTGAACTGAAGCTGCAACACTTATTTTCCCTTGACTCTTCCAGCCAGTGCTGCTGGCAGAGGTGCCATTCCCAACAGCAAGGAGAGGCAGGGCTCAGTGTCGATGCCACGCTGGCAGAGGCAGGCTCAGGAACTTGGAGGTTATGTACGTGCAGATGTTTGAGATGTCTGCCCATCTCCTGAGGAACCGGCACTGCAGGCAGGCAGCCTGGGCTCTCAGTTGCTGCCAAAGCCCAGCCTTCACTGTTACAGCTCTAGTTTTTCAAAGCCATCTTTTTTTGCGAGTCTCCTTCCCCCACCCTGTCATGAAGTGGGCTTGACCTGAGGGAACCTGTCACCTCCTACCTTCCAGACTTGGTGAGGACAATAATGGCCCCACTGCAGCACTTGAAGGACGCTTCCACAGCGCCAACAGCAGCAGCCTCCGTGGGATCACAGTTCAGGGAAGTCAGGCGACGCAGTTCCTCAAACAACTGCCTGTGAAAGATGGCGGCTTCGGCCTCCCGGGCAATCTATAAGAGCAACACCCATTCGGGAAGACAACGCTCACATCAGTCGCTCGGGGCAGCACAGGGTAAGGCGAGGTGCTCTATCAGCAAGGTGTCACCCACATACCATCAGCTTTTGACATTAAGAGTTATGAATTAGCAAGTCCAGATTTAGTTCAACATGCTGGGGCGATGGCCGCAACACTCAGCCACCGAAACAGCACAGCCTTATGGAGGAACCATTCGAATTCAAGGTTTCTTGTCTGATATTGGTGGCACCTACTGAGTCACCTCGCCCTGCTGAGTCCACACTCAGGTGACATTCATGCCAACTGCCAGGCACTCTTGCTCTGCTCCTGCCTACCTGGAGTCCCCTCCCTGCCACAGAGATGAACTCAACTCAAACTCAGTGGTTATGCAAGGCTGATACCATAGCAGCAAGCTGCTTGCTAAATATTTGCAGTGTTAGAACGGAGCGTGTTTTTACTCATGGAAACAACTGGCACCAAGCCCCCTCTCTGAGTCCTACCTGCCGGACTCGGTCAGAACTATCAGGGCTGGAGCTAAGCACTTAAAAGAGGCCTCCACTGCGCCTACTGCCATGGCATCAGCAGGGTCCCTGTTGTTAACATTGAGGCGGAAAATTTCTTCGAACAGCTGACGATGAAACATTGCGGCCTCAGCCTCACGAGCGATCTGCAGGCCCGAGTAAGAGGGAAGGAAGAGAAAAAGAGGAAAGAAAAGAAGGAAAGATATACCAGAGTAACATGAGATCACGTTAATTTGCTTAACTGTCACAGTAACGCATGCAAGAGGATATTAAAGGTCGGGCTGTGAAACTCTTTTTGGCTCTCAGGTTGTGAGTTTGCTGAATACAACCCAACCTACCACGCCACAACCACGCTAGCTGATCCGCCACACTGCTTAACTGGCAGGCCCTGGTCACTGGACAGGCACTTCAAAGGTGGCATTCTTGTTCTATTTTGGAGTCCTTTCAGAGCAGGCAAATGCAGATTGCTTTTCAAGGACCAGAGCAAGCCAGCTCAGAGTCAGACCGCACTGTGTTGCGGTTGCTCATTACTTCCTTGAGAGACTCTCATGCCATCTGCCATCCTGTTGATGGTCCTGCCTGTGATTCCTCAGGAGGAAATCTCTGTAGCTCCATCTCCCCCCTTCATACTCTCCCAACATCACACAGCACTGCTAGAACAGTCTTCATGGAGCCAACGTGCAAGCAATGCACTTCAAACATCACCCCTGAAGTGGGGAGACCATCTCTCTCAGCTTCATTAGATTTAGTTTAACTTGAGAGCCAATAAAGTTTCACCTCCAAGTGCTATACCAACTTCCCTTTCAGTAACAGAGAAATAAATAGGAACAAGTCTTCCTTATAGAGTTGCCACATGTATGTTGGGGTGTTTGTACAGTGCCAGACTTGGACAGATGAGAGGTAGAGGCACAACTAAGGGCCTTCTGTTCAGGCTAAGCGTTTGCAACAAGTTCAGTAATCTCCTCCTCCCAGTATGCTGGGAATCACTCACACTTAAAGACAATTCTGATCTCAGAAGGCTGCATTAGCCCCTGACAACCCAATAAGGAAGGCTTGCAGAGACTAGAAAAAGCATGCAAAGATTGATCAACTTCTCAAGGACAACTTCATCCAGTTCCTACAGAAAGTGAGCAGCCACTACACAAAGCATGACGAGTTGACGTTTAAGCAGAGACTGAAGTGCCATTATAGTGAGAGCTTTGTAGTTAGATCCCTTCCAAATAAGAATTTTGCTACTCTAGTATTAACGAATGTGATGCTAGGAATTATCCCTCTCCCACAGACATCAGTTTAAGCCAAAGTAGTTAAGTATCTTATGTCTAAAAATAACAGGACACATGTGACAGGCAGGAACAGCAGTCCACTGCCAACTCTGGTCCTAGAGCAGCCAGTTTTGTTACTGCTGGCTTTACCCTTGCTGTTAGATAAAATGGAAGTACGGTACCAAATGCAAAAGCTTGTAGCCAGGCAGTTTATCTTCAGCTCCTGGACCAAAGGCAGGCAGCTCTGCTAACAAGCATAGTAAACCTGAGTTTAGAGGGAAGCCTGCGTTCCCCAGTTGTAAGAGAATATGTGTATACACACGTCTGCTTTGACAGTGGCTGCAGAAGGGCCTGGCAATTCTTAACACCACGTCATAGCTGGCTTTACTCATACAGAAATGGCTAGAGGGTTTCTAGTTGGTTCACAGGTGGAGATACCAGAGTGGAGGTGGGAGAAAGGAAAACAGAGCAGCTATTTAAACCTCAGTCCCGTTAGACAGCACGGCCAGGGCAGTGTTTGAAGACAACTGTGGATCGTAGACTGGAATTGAAAGCTCACTCCCACAAGCAGGAAACAGCCTGCCCAATATTTGGAAGCTTGCTACTAAACTCAGGGCACATGGGATTTTTGTCACAGAGATGCCAGCTACTGAAGACCAAGCTCATTTCCAAAAGGCTAGCTGGAAAGGGATTGCTAAGTGAAACCACCGCAGAGTCCCAGCAAAGCTCCTGGGACAGGTTGGGGACAGACAGGTAAAGTCTTTTAGAGAGGTGCAAGGACACTACATAGCACAAACCCTGATCGTTCTCAGCATCACAGGCCATGCTTGCTGTCTGCACCACACTACAGAAGGAGCTTTACTTGAAATACTCTTGTAGCAGCACCGGATAAACAAATACATAAACCCAAACTGATACCAGGTTCAGGCCTGGGAATGCATAGAGGAGCCACTCTTTACCAGAGGTAATGTGCTATGACTGCTTGCCCACTTCAGATGGAAATATTCATCTGCTCTGGCCGTGCTGCAGATTTGCAGACCATGGTTGTTCAGGGCACTAATGCTGGGCAGGGCTTCCATCAACTCACACCAAGTGAATTAGCTCAGATGAAAGGTCCTGACTGTAGGGGGGATGTGCTCCTACCATCACAGAGTTGGCACCTTGCTGCCTGTGCCCTGTTACATTAAATGAAGTGAATCTGTATTTGCCCCCCTGCATAGAGGATTAAAACCTTCAGTATTTCCACGGGAATGTGAACACTGCTACTCCCAAGTCTGCAGGAAGAGGGGAGCATGTGCAACAGATCCCGAGCTCAGGCTACAAGTACAATACAACCTGCCTGAGTCTCAGAATTAATGCCAGAATGGAAACCCAGGTATAAGGTTTGCTGCAGCAAGTTTCCAACTCTTGGTAGAAAGTCAACCCTTGTGATTTAGGGGGTGAAAACTGAGGAAAAACCTTTTAGGTGCACTGTTAGTGTTCAGCCTGTAAACCAGCAGTCACTGCCCAGTAATCATCAAGTCCTATTTTGCATTTGCCACATGCAAAAAAACACCACTCCATATTGTCCAGATCAATGTGAGAGATATTTACATAAAGCACTGCAAACAAACACTAGCTGAGTTGATCAATCTATATAACCTGAGTTGCAAATAAAACTGGTGAGAGTTAAAAAACTGGTGAGAGTTATTGCTGCTGTGATTCACAGCACTGGTAACTGTGGAGAAGCAGCACTTGTAGATACTTGACATCAGGCTTTTTATCAGCTGAAATGCAAGCTGGGTGAACTCGAAGCAGAGCAGAGGTTTCTGGCAGTTCAGGCATGTAAAAACATAGTGCTGGCAATACTTGTGCAACAAACACCCTCAACACCAAGCGCACCAGGTGCTGAACACAACAGCGCTGTAAATCAGACTCGCAAGCCTCCCACGCCCCCCCCAGAGGAGTCAGACAATACCTTTCATTATCTAGAGATAAAATGCTTAAGCAGCTCCTTGACCTTGGAGAAGTTTAAGGCACTTTATATGCCAAAACAAATAGGGCATTTGGAAAAACTCATGCCAAGGTAACAGCAAAGACCCCTTTACCCTGGCCTGAACAAAAAATCAAGAAGAGAAATCTGAAGTTTTAGATTTCGGAGCACTGCAGAGCAGTTCTCAGCTCTGCCCAACAATAGTTCAGAGCACACAAAGTGAGGTTTCAGGCCCCTGGGGCCATGCTAGGTAAAGAAACACCCACACTGGGAGCACGAACAAAGAAATCACTACTTTGGACTGCTAGGTGCTGCCAACTCGGCCCAGACATGTTTAAGTCTTCAGGTGCCTGGCTCAGACAGAAGATGCAGGGCAAGAGAGTACTGCTACTTTCACCTGCAGGACAGACCCCCACCAGAGCAAAGGCAGTACTCACAGCATGCTGCATGCGCACAGCCTCAAGTGGGTAGTCTCCCTTGGCAGTCTCTCCGGAGAGCATGATGCAGTCTGCTCCATCCAGGACGGCATTAGCAACATCGCTGCCCTCAGCACGAGTCGGGCGAGGTTTCTTGATCATGCTTTCCAGCATCTGGAAGAGAACAAATCCAAAGAAATCAAGACACGGCAGAAGGAACCAGCTGCTTTTTTGCTAGTGTGCTTCAATATACTTTATACATAGAGCAGAAGACAGGATGCAGCCTGAGGACTCTGGGAGAAGAGTTTTTTGGTGGGTACAGGACAGAGAGGAGCCTGGTCCCCAGACAGCTTTGGATTAAAGCATCTACCAGCAAGAAAAACAACCCATTTCTTTTTGTACCTGTTCTACATTTACTCCTTTTCTGGGGAGATTTAACCCACACCCCCCCACAGACAGTATTCTGACTTTCCAATTTAACTTTTCAGCACAGGGTTTGGCCCAAGGAACTCAGAGCTCTTTAGAGCAGAGTATTGCATCAAACATCTTTAGGGAAAGCTCAAACCCAGCCACATGTTCCCAAATTAGCATCTAGGGGGTTGGTTTTTTTCATCTCAAAATAGGTAAATAGCAAGGTCTGCACCAACTAACACCATCTTCATCCACTACAACGTTTCAAATTCTTTATATAAAATACGTACAAGGCTAGTAAACTCTGAACAGCTAACACCATGAGCCTCCTAAGCACCCACTCCGAAGAAAGAGGAAAACAGGACAGCTTTCCATGAGGTTAGCTCTTCCTACCCCCTTCTCCCAGAAGCTAGTATAACTCCACACACCAAAGCCTGGCCAGCTCTCCTGTCTCCCTCAGGTGCTCAGCCCTCTCCCCGCTGCAGCTCACCACTGGGAAAACATCACTCATTTCCTCATGAAACACCACCTGAGGCAGTGTTTCAGTTGCATTTCAGTAGCGATACAGGAAGAGGAAGGAGCATAAGCCACTGTAAATCCAGAACCTTGTCTGAAGACTACTGTCTAGAGACAGATTTCACTTCCACAGCCTGTGCACAGAGGAAGCACAGCCAGGAAACCAGTCCTCCCAGTGCCTGAGGACTGACAAGATCCCTACTGGAACCAGTGAAGCTGAGCATCAGCTCTCCCTCCCTCACTAGCAGCTCCCAGAATAAGGGGATGGATCTTTTACTCAGTTTCTTCTGATGCTGCAGTGTGGGCGCATCATGTAAGATACCTAGGAACCTTAGCAAGTCTTCTGTTAGACACAGATGTGCTGCTACAAGATGCCAAGGCAAAGCATAAGCCATTTTTTCCCCAGAATTAGTTTAGTCAGCCCAAAAGGCTCATACCACATGAAGTTATGAGGAGCAAAACCTTCAGCAGCCACAGAAGAGATCCTGTAACCTTACTGGGGAAGATCCCAAACACATCTTTAAAGAAGTGCCTCAAGATGACGGATCTCACTCCCTAGCGAATGCTACCAAGCCATGACAGCTACTGATGTTCACACCCTGCCAGACTCCAGCAGTTACGAGCTAGCGTTGCATTTCGAGTACCTGAGTGGCACAGATGACAGGTTTGCCAGCCCTGTTGCAGCGCCCAATCATCATCTTCTGGGCAAGGAAGACTTTTTCAGCAGGGATCTCAATTCCCAGGTCACCGCGGGCCACCATAATGCCGTCACTGGCCTCCAGGATCTCATCAAACCTGACGGTGAGAGAAGAGGTTTGTTACCCCATTTGTTCCGCAAAGCACCTTCCCTTCTGTTCTGTCCTCCCCCTCTGAAAGGGATCATCACTCTGGAGCACGACACACAGCTATGCTGTCAGCACACAGGCTTCCACATGCCATTTTGGTATCCTGTAATGGCAAGGTACGAGGAACAAAAACAAGACCATGTCGTAGCACATACACGGTGCTATATAAAGCTTTCTAAAGCTATACCAAGACAGATCAAGTTGATCTGAGATATTTTAGTCTGATAGTTTGTCACAGACCTGGTGATTCCCATGCATTAGCTCACTGATCTGTACCCAGAACAGCAAGTTTGCTCAACACAGAACTCACACTTGCTACAAAAAACATCAGACTTTTCAGGGATGGGGGGAGATTTTGGCGCTGTCCCCACAAGCTCAGGGCGTGTGAGAGTTACATAACCCACTGTTCATACCACAGCTACATCAAAGTCCCATGGACATGGCATTAACTGACAACTTGCACTACCACCCCGTTACTTGGACTAGTAAGTTTGATGCTGCTGGGAAGCCGGAGACCACGAGTCCTAACTACAGCGCGAAGGGGCTGCGTTCTTCTGTTGATACAGGGTGACAAACCTGAATGAAGTGTCACCTGCACAAAGCTCACCTGCGCACACCCTCGTGGTTCTCAATCTTGCTGATGATCTTGATGTTCTTTCCCTTCTCCCCTAGCACCTTCCTGACGGCATGGACGTCAGCAGCTTTGCGGATGAAGGAAGCAAACACCATATCTACGTTCTGCTCCACACCGAATTTTAGGTCCTGAATGTCCTTTTCAGAGACCGCAGGCAGGTCAACTGCAGCACCAGGCAGGTTCACTCCCTTCTTGCTGCCGAGCATGCCGCCGTTCTCTATCTCCGTCATGACATAGTCCTTGCCTGAAACAGATGTGTTCCCACAGCCGGTGTTTACCAGAAAGCTCCCCACTGCCAACTCCCACACCACCTCCCTGCCCAAGAACAGCAGTGCTAACAGTGACCGCACGTAAGAAAAGTGCATCACCACTCTCTTCAGCGGATTTATGTAACACAAAAGCTTGCACTTTACCCATGGGAGCACAACAGAGGGGTTTAAAACCACTTCTATGTTGTTCTTGGAGAAGATGCCATTTGTTTTGTGCAGGAGGTTGGAACTGCCTCTCCAAAAAAAGCCACCAGGTTGCTTTACTGCATGCAGGAGCCCTGGAATATCAAACCGAGCATCCCAAAAGCCTCACCTTCATCTCCCTACACACTCTGGGACTAGAGGTGATACCTTGTGGCTAAAGCACTAGAGCTCTACAGTCTCCTCCCTAGAGAGGCAGCACTATAAAGGGAGTATTGTGGAACTAACCTTGCCCCTACATTACCAGTCGAAGCTAGTTCTGTCTCTAACCACAAAACTCAGGGTTTATGCTGTAAAACCAGTTAAATCCTGCATTAAAAGCATAAATTAGTCTGGCTAAAGCATGAATTTAGCTAAACAAGTTTCAGTCATGAGCACTGGTATGTCCCTACCACACATTCACCTTTGAGGAGGAGTTTTAGATGACAGCCTAGTGAAACCCAGCTGAAGTTAGTTTTTGGAAAACTTGCTAGTTGAGGTAGAGAAAGTTTTGTTCAAAGTCTCACTACAGCATTAAGAACCAGGTACTCCTTTCTTTAACACACAACTGCAAGCTCAAAAACAATTAGTGGAGGGAAAGCACAAACATGTTCTGCAGAAAAAACAAGGAGGCATAGCTGGAACGGTTGTTACACACCTTTCTCCTTAACCAGCAAGGAAATCAGACCGTCATCCACATAGATTTTGCTGCCAACTTCTACAACCTTGGTGAGATTCTTGTAGTCCAGCCACAGCACGTTCTCATCACAGCTCTCCATGAAGGCATCATCCAGAGTCACTTTGAGCGATGCACCCTTCTTTAGCTCCACTTCTGCTGTGCCACTCTGCGTGTCAAAACATGCATTTCAGAAAAAACAGTGAAAACCAGCACACAGCCATCTTGCAAGCCTGCAGCAGTTTGTCAAAATTTTTGGTAGCTGGTTCATTACCTTGTTTCCTAGAGACATTTTTTGTTTGGAAAAGGCCACAGGCATAACATGATATCTAGTCTCACGCACTGAAAAGTGAGAGAAAAACAAGAGTAACTTACTCCCTTAATGAGTCCAGTTCGGATTTCAGGTCCCTTGGTATCCAGTGCAATAGCCACAGGTCTGTAGGTGATGGGATCAGAGGCAAAGCTCTCTGTAGCTTCTCGCACGTTCTTGATTGTGCCCTCATGATACTGGCAAGGAAAAAGAGATGGAAACGTTCAGGCCACTTCTACTCCACTGCTTATGAAAAAGATCACTACGTGCCCCAAACGCTGCCCAAGCTGATAGCTCTGCTCTCATGTTGCGCTCAATTTCAGTTCTAGCTTGAGAATTTAATTCAGACTGAGCTTCCAGAAAAGCAGAATGTGAGGATACAAAGACCTTCTGCTGTGGAAATGGAGTCCAGCAGTTACCTGGCCATACCTTTGGTGCTCCCAGTTCTAATCCCAGAAGGACAACTCAAGGAGACAGCCCAGGTGCTCGGCTAAAGTGATTTTTGCATCAGCACATACACTTGCCATTTGAAGGTGGCCCGCCAACCAACAGGCCTTTAGGAAAAATGTTTCCAAAAGCTTTGCTGAACACCTGCCTATTCCACATGGCAAAACACTGGCAGCTGGATAATTACGTGCACAGAAAGACTCCTGAATGCCAGGAGAATGTCACAACTAAGCGACTGCCACACATGGCTGCTGTTCTCCTCCCTTCGGAGCACGGAAGGGAGGATGCCATTCTCCGCACTGCCAACTCCCCCACATGCTTCCAGCCTGACCCCTCTTATCAGTCCCACAGGCAAGCAGATGGACAAGCTTTTTTATAACTCTTTGGCTTAAATTCCCCCTAAAGATAAAGGATTTGTTAAGAGGACGTTATCCACTTAAGTATTTACATTTTACTCCAAGAGCCAAAGCAATCACAGCCAGAAGTTCAAGACTCCAGCACCAGGCACCTGGCTTCCAAACTTCCACATGTCCAAGAGCACTTTGCTAACACTGCCAGTTTCAGGACGGACAGTTCTGTGGGGAAACTCCCATCCCAACGACCTCAAACGAGCTTCAGATGACCAGTAGATCAGTTTACTTTACTTGCTTAAACAACATTTAAGAGATAACCTCCACTGCAAGTTGTGTAACACTTGACAGACTTTTGCAGATAAGAAATACCCTTTCCCCTCTCTGTGCCACAGACAGATGGCATTTGACCTGACTCACCTGGAAACACCCGGCTCTCCCCATGCCACCCATCCACCTCAACATGAGCCCCGCACACCGACTTCAGTACTGCGGGGACAATAATTCAGCGCTAGGAAGGTGGGGCTGGAAAAAGCTGTGCTAAAGTTCATGTGCATGCCCTCGGCCAGAGATACATCACAACTGCAAACTCTTTAGAGCAGGAAAAGTTATTTACTTTACTGATTGAGTGTGCATGTCGAGACTGAGAAGGCCCCGACCCTTCCCAGCCTAAATGGATGCAGCAGAGAAAACTTGCCTGAACAGTGCTATTACGTTTATCTGGTCCCCCTCACCTGGGCTTTTTCCTTTTTAATTTGATACTGATGACTACTGGCTCCTAGGGAGTCTGACTTCCTGAAGAGTTACATATGCAGAACAGGAACGCGGGCAGAGCTGGAAGTAAAAGCAATTTTTTTTTTTTCTATATAAATGGGTTGCAGCCAGGTGCTGGAGCACCTCTGTTGAAGTTGAAGCTCTGTTGAATGCTTTAAGGTTAACACAAGAACTGAAGCACTCATGACAGCTGAAAACTCTTTGGGGCTTCACTGGAAACTGGAGTATTTTGGAGGAACCAGGAGGGGACTCAAACTTAAGACCAGCTACAGCTGACAGTCAAACTCAACAGGACATGTCAGCAAGACCAGACTCTGCTGTAATCTAACCTCATCTCTATGAAATGTGCAATTAGACCTCACCCAAAGCAGAAAGCCACAGTCCCTGTCCTCGACCTCAGCTAAAAAGTACACAAACCACAGCAGCAGATCTGCCGGGCAGCAACAGTGTGAAAATTCCCAGTTTCAGCCTGGCCACCAACTCCCTGACGAGCCACCCAGCCCAAGAGTCGCCTAGCTGAAGGATTTGACTACTGATGAGCAGAGTTATTCGACTCTGCCCTTTCTTCAGGCAGATTTTGCTACCAGCAGCCTATGCACCAACACTACCCCAGAGTGTTTAGTCAAGGTCCAATGGTTGCCCACCGTTAAGCATCAGACCTTTCAATTCTAACAGTGCCCTGTGGCCTTTAAAGGCTGCAAGGGTGAGAGGCCAAGCTGTTATGCACGATGAGGCTCATGGTTCAACAAGTAAAGCCACCTACAGCTGCTACCAGCTACCGTTTGACATTTTCAAAGCTGGAGGGCAGCCAGGGTAAAAAAAACTCAGCAGGAAGGCTCAGAGTGGCATTCTAGGCAACCTGGAATGGTATCTCCTCCAGTATTGGTGAGGATCTCATCTATTTATATCAACGAGGGCTTGTCTGCCACGACAGTGTGGATTTCTTTTGACCTTATTCTTATAAGCTCACCACTGCACCACCTCCCAAGTACTATGGTGCTGACCTCATGACTGCCAGGAACACAACCAGAGCAGCTGGCTAGCCGAGCAAACCCAGGAGTTCAATTCTTTCAACTAGGCGCAGTAATTATGTCAAATAACTAACAGTTTTCTTTTGAGACAAGGTTAGTCACTGATTGCCTGCTTTGCAAAACCTCCAGCAACAAAACAAGAAGCGAGATGAGCAACCGATAGTTGTGTACTCCTGCAAAACAGGGACAGATGCTCTTGGCTTCTGCTATTAACTGAGAAGCAGCAGCTTTGTACAGCTAATGGCAGGACTTGAGGAAGAGCTGAAGGATTTCATGGCAAGCAGTTGGCACACAAGTGTCAAGTATCAGTTACCTGGCTCCCTGGTACAGAGAAGGGCATGGAACCAACCTGAACTGCTTTCAAAATGGCTCAGAAAGCACACTTAAATGTTAGCAGCAATTACACAGACTCAATACGTACAAGCAGCCCGCTTTCCCCAAAAGCAGAGCAAAGTTTCCCCTTCCCACACCAAGGCTGCTCCAGACTAAGTTGGATTTCCCTCCTCCATGAGACAGGGTCAGCAGACACAGACACACAGCCCAGCCCGGTCGGGGCCGGATCAGCTCAGACCCCACCCCTTACCTCGTGGGTGCCATGAGAGAAGTTGAGGCGGGCAACATTCATTCCAGATTTAATCATTTCCTTCAGCTTCTCCACCGAGCGGGAGGCTGGGCCTAGGAAGAAGAAACAGTTTCAATATTAACTTCGTAAAAATAATGAGGTAAACCACACAGGCCAGGCTGTTTCATGTGGAAGAGAGAAGGTATAATGGATAGAGACTTGCCCAGTGCTGAAGCAGCTCATCTCTACAGTAGCAAAGATTGTCTGAACTTGCCTTGAGGAGTGCAGCAGAACCTAAGCAGTTCTGATTTCCCTGGCTACCGAATTAACTCCTAGCAATAACGCGGGTTAGGCAGACATGGGAAAGTCATGTTCTTTCAACACACAAGTTCACCCCTGGCAAGGGATGAAAGCCGAAGCCTTCCCACAATTTCCCTGACAAGTTTCACCCACACAGGGGTTCACAGCTGCAATTCTCTCCTATCTAGGAATCGCCTACCGATGGTGCAGATGATGCCTGTGTTTCTTGCAATGGTTGGTTCTGAGTCGATGTCCAAGCGGCACATGTGCTCCAGGAAGGTGTCTGCCATGGCAGCGTGCAGCTGCTGGGTCTGGATGAAAGCGGTCCCTGCATCGTGGTGCTTCGACATCGTCGCTGGAATCCTGGGTCTAGAAGAGAAGAATGCGGTGCCAAGGTTTACGAATCACCCAGACTTGCTCATCAGGCAGAGACACCAACACACCCACGTGATGAATATGGAGGTAACAAGAAAGCTGCTACTGGGTCAAACTATCTTTATGTTCCTACTTGAGAGTCTTAGATACAGGCAAGACACAATTCTATTTCCATGTCATCCCCCACGTACACCATCCAAAGCTCACCTGCCTTCTATGCAGATGTTCCCTTCATAGCTTCTCTTCATTGCCAGTCTTCCCTTGGAGCTACACAACGCAACAAAATTCAAGCACTTCAGTGCACAGGCAGAGATTCTGCCTCCTCCCTCCCAGCTCTCAAGTCCTTTCTCCTACAGGCCTCGACTGCGTTTCCCATTGCAACTGGGGACCCAGGCAGCTCAGCACTAGCATGACTGCAGGTACAATCTCACACAGGCAATCTTCTGCTGAGAAACACCTTATCACAGCAAAGTCTGCCTAAGCTTAAAACCCATCCTTTAAGCCTGTACAAGCAGGTAGATGCGAGCTGATTAAACACAACACCTTGGCAGAGAACATGTAAGAGACTGAAGATTTCTTTAATATGCTCAAGGTCCCTCTTCAAACTGAAGACCCTGCGGGTCTCCCCTGTTCCCACTGCACCCAGGGCAGCAGAAAGCCACCACAAGGTTTAAAACCAGGTATTTTTTTTCAAAGTTTGGATAAAAAAAACATCTCTGAACTCCGGCTGTTTGCCTCCACAGGACTAGAGCATCCCCACAACAGCAGGAACAGCCCGTAATCCCAGGAGGAACCTGAACTGAAGCTTAACTGTCCACTGGGATGGGAGGACACTCATTTCCCAGCAGCACTGGTGCCCCATGGCATTTCTAATTGTGATCCTCAGGCTGCACCACAATAATTTTGTTCTCAAGTAGCAGTGGTGGCTCAAAGCTGTCTATCCTCTTTGACCTGTCCAGGCTAGATTGTGGGCATTCAAAAAGCCTCCAGTAAGAGAGTGATGTAAGGCAGTGGCTACTGACATGGGCAGATCACTAGTTTTGACTTCAAACAGTTGTTTGACTTCAAACTTCATCCCCTGTGTGCCCAGGGGATATTCAAAGCAGGCTGCTCTTTCAGCATAAGCTGGCTTCACCTATAAGATACGCCTTCAGCTTGTAGAAACACGGGCTGCTGCTCAGCTAATAGGCAGGGGTAGAGCAGTGGTTTTGTTCTGCCTGTCCCAAGCAGACAAAAAAATCCCCCAAAAAATCACAAAATGGTGTTAGCTGCACACACCAGCTAGCTCAGTGTATTCAGCTTTGAAAAAGGGGCACCAAAACACCCAAAAGCTTTGTCAAAGCTAGCGGGGCTCACCAGAACGAAGCCATGCCTCTAAGGAACAGGCAGGGAGATTCCCTGCTGGCCTGCCATGTGCCTGCCCGGTGCCGCAGAGGCTCCGCGGCTCTGTTCCCGCCAATGCTCCTCCCCTCGGCCACTTCGGCTCTGCAGACCTTCCCCACGTACGTGCAGATCGTGCAGATCCTCTCGCAGGCAGCCCTGACTCACCATCGCCTTGCTCCCATGCGGCAGAAAGGAGTCAGGCCAGCAAAAAAACCATAATTTGTCCTGGCAAAGTCTCCTTTCCCTCAGCCCTGCCAAAAGCTGCTAATTCAACGGAGTCAGTACAAGAAGGTCTGCCCACATAAAAAGCCCGACAAAGTCCCATTATTACAGGAAAACCCAGGTCAGCCCTGAAACATTGTGTTTTAGCCCTCTAACACTTGCTGCTGCATCCTCCGACACCTGCAGAGCAGCACCGGCTTCTCTAGAAGCCAAAAAAAATAAGCCTTTGCTGGGAAATCGCCTCCACACAGAGACAGGCCAGTGGGTCTGTGCAGCTTCTGGGAACGAGAGGAACATGAAACAACGGGATCCCGAGACAGAAACTGCATCCAGAGCGTGACTTGGAAGTTTTTAAAAACAGGCAGGTGAGTTCTCCCTATCAAATCAAAATCCCCCACCCACTCAAGTAATTTGCAAATATAAATTTAAATCCCCTGAAGTCTTTATAAAGAGGAAGGAAAGTTAAGTTCCCTGCCAGAATCGCCCTTTACAAGATTTTTCCAGCAGTTCAGTGAGCTCAGAAAAATGAATCAGAGACACCGTGACCTGGTCCAGGGGCGAGAGCAGAAACGCAGCAGCCGAAAAGTATCCCAAATACCCATCTGCCTGCAGCACCGTGCCCTGCTACCAACAAGCCTCTACTTTTTAGTACTTCCTCCTGCCTCCCATTACCATGTATTTACAAAGCATCGACTGAATTCTACTGGAAAGACCAGTCTGATAAATGTAACAGGAATGTCTGGCATTTCCCACTATTCCAGACTTGCTTTTTTTAAAATCAGAGGAGCAAGGACTTCAAGGACACCCAAAGACAGAAAGCACTCAGTCTGAGCTGAGTGAGGAAGGCGGGTAAGCAATGCCCTACAATGCCTGAATGTTTCCAGCACAGAAAAAAACCTGAATTCCTTCTTCAAGGAATAACGATTAAATCCCCAAGTTTATTACTTGGGCTTCCTGTGCTTCAGGCAGGGCATCCTGAAGATGTCTGGTATCTCCCCAGTTCTTGAATATTCTAGAAAGAGCCGTTTGAGGACAGGACGACCGGTTTTACAGTAACGAGGTGACTAACTCCAGCCAGCTCATCCTGCGGTCGGCTGAGAAAAACCCTAAATCTACAGCACCTCCAGATCTGCCCTCAGGGACGGAGAAAGGAGAAGCAGCAGCAATCCCCACCCCGGCAATCCCCACCCTGGGCCAAGCCTTTGCTGTTATCTGTGACAAAGGGAAGTGGAAACTGCAGTGGGGAGGCTGCAGGGACTGTCCCCAGGCAGGACCGGCATTAACCACCGCCATGCCGGACAAAGATGTCTCGCTGCCTGTAAAAGCTGCGGGGAGGCTCACAATGGGTGACGATTCGCGTTTTATTGGTCAGCCTCACTTATACAACCTCACTGACGCTGCAGAACAAGACTACTCACGCCCAGTGTCCCTTGCCAGAGGCAGAAATGGTTTGAGTTAGCACTTATATTTCATAAGGGCAGGGTTATGAAACTGGGCAGGCCTTCAGATTCCCAAAAAAAAACCCCAAAAGCCTAGAAAAACCATCAGCTTTGCTCACTCCAGAAGCTAAAGGCACTCAATGACAAAAAATCCAGCTCTGCAGCAAAGCAGGCTTTTAATACAGCCTGTCAACCCCTCTCCCAGAGGGAGGGAGAGCAACACGTTCTTCCCTCAGTGGCTGCTGCAGGAGGTGGCTTTGCGCCGTTATGTAAGTACAAGATGGCCACCCCAAAATGCCATCTCTTTTCCGCAACGCTGGACGGGACCCAGAAGCCACCACCTGTTCCCGGCTGGCATACACTCTCCCCAGCAGTGAGCCGCAGCTCCGCAACGGAGATGCCTCTCTGGCTTTTCCACAAACGAGCTATGGGGGCTGGGAAGGTCAGGCCAGCCCGCGGGGTGCTGGGCGACATCAGCACTTCCCCTGTGTGCAGATGAGATGGATTAGCTCTCAGATCCACACAGGACTTAGCCGAGCCTGCCCTCCCTAGAGGACAAAGGCATACAGGAGGCTGAACAAAAAAAAATTAAGCGCGTCGAGGTGACGAGCATCAGATGTTTGGCGACAAGAAAGACTTATCTCGAGGGTGTTTGTAGTGCAGGCACACCTACCAACTTAACCTTGCAGCACGTTGCTCTGACACAGGACAAGGAGCCTTTCAGCATGGCCCCACACCAGCAGAAACCACCTAGCTGCCTTCAAGGAAACTGTAAAAATCTTTTTCGCATTATAAAAGAATGGGGGTTTGGGGTTGTTTGGGTTTTTTTTTTTTAAACATAACTGTAGGTGGAACTATAGATCCCTCTGCTGCATCCCCAGCTCCAGGATAGAGATTTGCTGCGCGCCCAGCTGCGGGTGGCAGTGACAAGGTACTGCAGCCCCATTCCCTACGTGCCATCCATCACTGCACGCTGCAGCAGCCCCGGCACCATCTTCCCCGGGGGAAACACGTCGGAGGCCAGGCGGGAGATAAAGGGCTAGCACGTGGTCCGGCCAGCCGGGGAAACGTTTTGGCTGAATTCAGTTAAATTATCAGCTCGGCATGCGGAAAGGGAACTAACGCTGGCATTGGATCCCTCCAGCTAACCCCAATAAATTAAGGCTTTTGTAAAATTTATAACTTTAGGCGGATAAAGAAGTAGGCAGTCAAGAAAAACGCAGGCTGCTCCAGCAACGGGCTCACAGGCAGCGCCGCAGTCTCTGCAAGCTCGTTATCTAGCGAAAGTAAAGTTTCTCGGAAGGGTTTCACAGGCAAGAGTCACCGCTTGAAACACGTGGCTCACAGAGAGCTTCCTGCTTTGGCAGAAAAGGCCTTCGTTAATCTGGTCACAGTTTGGAAATGAGTTGGCATCGGCACGACCCATTAGGCCACCAAACTTCAACTCCTCTAAATTAGCCCGGATTCTGCTTTATAAATGGGATGCATGTGCTTAGGACTTATTTTTTTTTTTTTAATTAAGCACTCCTGGTTGCACAACGAGCCCTCGAGTTTCCCTAGAGATACCTGGGTAACAAAAAAACCTCTTTGTCATCCAACCCTTAGGCCAAGGCAAGCCACGATTAACAGCAGCCCTTCAGCCCTTCGCAGCAGACGGTAGACAGAAAGTTAAGACGTTAACATCACAAAAATCTCCGTGAAACACTGATTTCTGTTAACCCGGGCCTCACCAATAGCTAGTGGCGTCCTTATCGGAATAAAGCAGGTTTTTAGAGGCTGCCGTCTACTTTTATTAATCTGAGAAGACAGTCGGGAGGTTGCCATTGTCCACCGACAAAAGCGCTATTCATGCCCAGCTAGCCCTGCAAAGGGAGTTTAAACACGTTCCAAAGGTTTTCACAGTTCAGGAGACCGTCCAAATCGATGGGACGTGTTTAGGCAGGCATAATTACGGGAGAAGATTAATTCGGAGGGCCCCCCCGCTTCCGAGAGGGTGGGAAAAGGAGAGGCTGCAGATTAGGGTGAGTTTAGCGAGCTGAGTTAAGCTACTGCCCTTAAGAGCATCGCCGCCGCTCTTCGCGAGCGCAACGGAGCGGCGGGGGAGGGGGCGGCAAAGCGCTTCGCTCCGTCTCCATCTGACTCAGCCTCCCAGAAAGCTCCGGTCCAGCCCCAACCCTGAGGAAACCGGCCCAGACGCTGCACTCCGGGCCCCGCGCTCCGTCTTCCCGCGCCCCAGCGGGGGGGGCGCACGCCTCCCCGGTACCTCGGCCGCAAGGACCGGCTCTCCCGCCCTGCCCGGACGGAGAGCGGCGGCGCCCGGGCTGGCTGCGGGCAGGATGCTCCGAACGGGACGGCGCCATGTGCTCGGCGCCGCCAGCCCCCCACGCGCGCGCCCCCGCCTTCCCAGGGGGCACCGCGCCCCCCCCCCCAACCGCCGCCTGAGAGAGACCTTCACCCGGGCGGCGGGAACGGGGGGTGATGGAGGTGATGATGGCGGCGGCGCGGGGAGCCGCCGCCCACTGTCCCCCAGGCCGCTGTTACCTGCCCGGCCTCGCCCCACGCCCGTCCTCTCCGAGAGCCGCCGCTCCTCTGGGCGCCGCCCCGCCGCCCCGCTGAGGTGATCCCGCCGGGCCGCAGCACCGCCCACCGCCCCCCCCCCGCGGATCCCTCCGCCGCCCGCCCCCTGAGGGGAGGGGAGGCGGCGCGCCGGGACTCCTTTCTCCGGCGGACGCACAAAGCGCAGAGGGAGGTGCTTGCGAGGCGGCACGCGCTCGGCCACCCAATGAGGCGGCGGCGCACGCAGACGGAGGGCGGTCACCGCCTTAAAGGAGCCGCGCCCCGCCCCGCCACTCTTAAAGGCGACGCTGCTCGTCCCGCTGCTCTTAAAGGCGCAGCGCCCCCCCAGCCCCCCCACCCCCCCCAACCGCTCCTGGGCGCTGGTGGGCGCCAAGGGTCGGGGTCTGTCTCTCCGGGGCGGGCATTTTGGGGTGGTGTTGGGGGGTCCTGACCCCCCAGGGATGCTGGGGACCCTAGGCTGGAGACACTGGGGACGTTGGGGAACGCACCGTGGGTGCTCTGCACTGGGACCATGGGGACACCAGGCTGGAGATGTTGGGGACCCTGGGTTGGGGACACTGGAGTCCCTGTGATGGGGACAGCAGGGACCCCACAATGGGGACATTGGAGACCCCATGCTGAGACTATGGGGACATGGCGCGAGCCATGTGGGGACCCAACATGGCCACCTTGTGCCAGGGCCGTGGGGACTCTGGGCTGGGGACACTGGGGACCCTGTGCTGGGGATCCATGGTGACCTTGGACTTCGGACACTGGGGACTCTGGGCTGGGGATGCTGGGGCCCCCATGCTGCAGATGTTGGGGACCCTGTCCTAGGACCATGGGGACCTTTTCTGGAGACATCAGGGACCCATCACAGCTGCTCTGCGCTGGGACCATGGTGACCCTGTGCTGGGGACACTGGAGACCCCATGCCGTTGACACAGGGACCTGCCACGCAGACCCTGTGCTGGGCCTTGGGGACCTGTGCCAGCCATGCGGGGACCCAAAATGGCCACCCCGTGCTGGGACGGTGGTGACCCTGAGCTGGGGACATGGGGGACCCTGTCCTGGTCTGTGGGGACACTGTGCCAGCCATGTGGAGACCCAACATGGCCACCCCATGGGGGACCCTGGGCTGGCGACTGTGGGGACCCTGAGTCGGGGCCACAGGGACCACGAGATGGGGACACTGGGGACCCCCACCAGCCCCGTGGGTCCCGTGATGGCCGCCCTGGTCCCGGGGGTCCCAGTGCCCTGACTGGGGGTACCAGGGGGTGGGGGTGGGGGTCTGTGCGGGGGTGTGGGGGTCCCCACGGGTGACGTCAGCAGCGGCGTTGCCGGGTGACGGCGGTGGCGCCCGGGCCCGCGGTGGGGCCTGACGTCAAGGCCCGATGGCCGCCTGCCCGCCCGGCAGCATGGAGGCGGTGGCAGGCCCAGCCGGCTGCCGCTGAGATGGTGAGGGGGGTCCCGCCGGCCGCGGGGGACACGGGGGCACGGGGACACCCCCCCCACGGCCCGGCGGAGGGAGCAGGCCCCGGCAGCGGGGGGCTCGGGGAGGGCGGCGGGACGGGGCCTGCTTGGGCGGGGGGCGGCGGGGGGGGCCAGGCCCCGGCATCCCCCTGTGTCCCCAAGTCCCCCAGCACGGAAGGGGGACAGGGCTGACGGGGGTGGGACCCCCTCCCCATCGGCTGGGCCCCCCCCGGTGGCTCCGTGCGCGGTCCCCATCGCTGTCCCCATCCGCTGTCCCCATCCTGCTGTCCCCATCCCACTGCTCCCCCCTTATCTGCTCCCCCTGTCCTGCTCCCCACAACCCACTCCCCCCTCATCCCACTAACCCCCATCCTATTCCCCCCAACATGCTGCCCCCCAATGCCCCCCCAAAATGCTGCCCCCATCTCATTCCCCTCAACCCGCTCCCCCCACAACCCTGCTGCCTCCGCTTCCGCTGCCCCCCATTTTGCTATCCCCCATCCTGCTCCCCCCATCCTGCTCCTCCCAACCTGCTGCCCCGTCCTGCTGCCCCCAAAATCACTGCCCCCATCCTGCGGCCCCCATCCCACTCCCTCTATCCCACTGTCCCCCATCCTGCTCCCCCCCAACCTGCTGTCCCCCATCCCACTACCCCTCAAACTGCTCCCCCCAAATTGTTCCCACCAACCCGCTCCCCACAACCTGCTCCCCCCCAGCTTGCTCCCCCCTAATTCACTCCCCCTAATCTGCTCCCCACAACCCTCTCCCCCAAATCCACCCCCCATCCCTCTCCCCCATAACCTGCTCCCCCCAACTCTCTCCCCCCATCCGCTTCCCCCCATCCCTGCTGCCCCCCAACCCTCTGCCCCCCATAACCCACTGCTCCCCAACCCTCTGTCCCCCAGGACCTCAAGGGCCAGTACTGGACGGATGATGACTCCGACGGGGACAATGAGTCCGAGGAGTTCCTCTATGGCGTTCAGGTGAGCGCCACAGGTGCCGGGTCCCACGGGTGCCGTGTCCCATGGGTGCCATGGTGGGGCTCAGGGCCCCCCAACCTGTACCCAGTCCCAAGTGCGGGGCTGTGGCAGGGAGCTCCAGGTCTGATGGTGCTGTGGGGTGCTGTGCCACAGGGGACCTGCGCCGCCGACCTGTACCGTCACCCGCAGCTGGACGCCGACATCGAGGCCGTGAAGGAGATCTACAGTGAGAATGCTGTGGCTGTCAGGTGGGTGTGCCTGCTAGCCCCTGCACCCGGCCATGCCAACCCCAGGCACCCGGCTGTGCCATCCCCAGGACACGCAGACATGGCATTCCCAGGACACCCAGCTGTGGCATCACCAAGGCACCCAGCTGTGGCATCTCTGGGGCACTTGGCCATGACACCCCCGGGCACTTGGCTGTGCCATCTCTAGGGCACCCAACCATGGCATCACCGGGGCACCCAACTGTACCATCCCTGGGGCATCTGGCCGTGCCGTCTCCAGGCACCTGTCCACAATCCGGTTGCTCTCCCCGTGCCATCCCAGCCTCGGGGGTGCACACACGCTTGATACATGGGGAGCCACACATGCTTGTCACTGCCCCACAAGCCTGCCCGCCCCGGCACAGTGGGCACTGGGGCAGCGGTACCAGCAATGTGCCAGCCTCACCCCATCTCCCCACCATGGCGCTGCTTGTCTTCACAGGGAGTACGGGACCATTGACGACGTGGACATCGACCTCCACGTGAACATAAACTTCCTCGATGTGAGTCTCCAGGGTGCCCCTGCCAGCATTGGCACAGGGAAGGGGGGTATACGCATGTGGGGGTCCCCAAATTTCCCTCCCCAGCTGTGGGTCCCTGCAGCTGTGCCGAATCGTGACTCTCCCTTGGCAGGAGGAGGTGGCGACGGCGTGGAAGGTGCTGCGGACGGAGCCCATTGTCCTCCGCCTGCGCTTCTCCCTCTCCCAGTACCTCGATGGCCCCGGTAAGTGGGGACAGGCAGGACATGGTTTCCCCACGTGCCCTCGGGACGGGGATGGCAGTGGCACCAACAGCTTGACCTCCTCTCTCTCTCTGCAGAACCATCCATCGAGGTTTTCCAGCCATCCAACAAGGAGGGCTTTGGGCTGGGTCTGCAGCTGAAGAAGTAAGAGCCAAAATGCAATGGGCACCCAAGGGTGGTGGGTGGGGTGGGCCATGGGGTCACCATTTTGCCCCAAAACTGGACAGGTGCCACATGTCCCCATGCCACCAGCTTTTACCTGCCACACAGCCCCGTGACAGGCTCACCACCAGTTTTGGGTGGGGAAGAGGAGGAGCTGGGTGGCATGGACCACCCGTGCACTAGGCTCAGGGGACACCGAAGCACCCATGGGTGCTGGCACCCAGCTCGGGCACCCCTGCCACCTCTCTGCCAGGATCCTGGGCATGTTCACATCCCAGCAATGGAAACATCTCAGCAACGATTTCCTGAAGACCCAGCAGGAGAAGCGGCACAGTTGGTTCAAGACAAGTGGCACCATCAAGAAGTTTCGTGCTGGCCTCAGCATCTTCTCCCCCATCCCCAAGTAAGACCCTGACAATGTCCCCAAGGGACCAACCCTCTCACCCCTCACCCTGGGTGGCCGGAGACCTGGCACCGTGCCTCAGTTTCCCCACTCGCCCCTTGGATGCTGCTGCTCCCTACCAGAGCCCAAAGAGGTGAAGGTTGCTCCCAAAAACCAGCCGAAGGTCGAATTTGGTGCTGGGTGACAGAAGAGTACGGGATGGTGGCAAACAGGGGAGCTCAGCGGGACTCTGTGCCCGCAGGTCTCCCAGCTTCCCTGTCATCCAAGATTCGGTGCTGAAGAGCAAACTGGGCATCCCCGAGGCTCGCGTCAACCGCCTGATGAACCGCTCCGTCTCCTGTACGGTGAAGAACCCCAAGGTGGAGGTTTTCGGCTACCCCCCCCCCAGCACCCAGGCAGGTGTCGCCCCCTTCAACATCCTGGTGGGTGCCTCCCCGCCTCGGGGTTTGCTTTCCTCTCCTTTCCTTTCCCAGACTCCCGGCAGCTGCTGTGGGGTTGGATCGCTTGTTGTGGGGTGCTGGGACCCCCTTGGGTTGGGGGGAGCCCCTGCGGGGCTTTGTCCCCTGCACCTCATCCCCAGCACCCTTGGGTGCTGGTGGGCAAGCTGGGACGCTGGCTATGGGTTTTACCTGCGGGGTTTTACCCCCCTCTTGGTGCAATGTCCCCGATGCAGCTGCGCCCCGGGAAGGTGGTGGCATGTTGGGGGTCCCGCTGTGGTGGAGGGGCATGTTCGGGGCTGCTGGTGCCGCACGGAGGTTGGGGTGTGTGGGGGAAAGGCGATAACGCAGCTGGCTCTGCTCCGGCTCCGTCGCAGGTCGGCGGCCACTGCAAGAACGTCCCTACGCTGGAGTACGGCTTCCTCGTCCAGGTGAGTGTCCTGCATCCCTCTCGTCCCTGTCCCACTGCCCAGAGCATCCCTCTGAGCATCGCGGCCACTGCTGGGGACTGAGTCCCACCATCCTGTCCCTCAGATCATGAAGTATGCAGAGCAGCGGATCCCAACGCTCAATGAGTACTGCGTGGTGTGCGACGAGCAGCACGTCTTCCAGAATGGCTCCATGCTTAAGGTGCGGGGACAGGGACCAGGCGGGCATGGGCCATCACCCCACGTCACCATCCCTGACCCTCCCCATGGCTCCTGTCCCCTTCGCAGCCAGCGGTGTGCACCCGGGAGCTCTGTGTCTTCTCCTTCTACACCCTGGGCGTCATGTCTGGCGCAGCAGAGGAGGTGGCCACAGGCGCCGAGGTAGGGGTGCGCATGGTGGGTGACCACACCGTCACCTCGGGGTGCTGTACCTTCACCCCACGCACTGTCCCCAAGGTGGTGGACCTGCTGGTGGCCATGTGCCGCGCTGCTCTGGAGTCCCCCCGTAAGAGCATCATCTTCGAGCCTTACCCTTCCGTGGTGGACCCCAACGACCCCAAAACACTTGCCTTTAACCCCAAGGTAAGCGCCAGGGGGGCAATGCTCCCCCATGCTGGGGATCGATGGGGCTGGGGGGAGCCCCAAGGACCCCTCCAACAGCCACCCCTCTCCTGCCCCACATGTAGAAGAAGAACTACGAGCGGCTGCAGAAGGCCCTGGACAGCGTGATGTCCATCCGGGAGATGACCCAGGTATGCTGCCGTGGCCCCGCACCACCCATGGCCCCTGTGAGACCCCTCCTGGGTGCAGGATCCTCTGCCTCACTGGGGGTGGCATTTGGGTGCTGATCTCCACCTGCCCACGGCTGGGTGGGTGCCAGGGATCCACCCGCACCCCCTCTCATCTCTGCCAGGGGTCCTACCTGGAGATCAAGAAGCAGATGGACAAGCTGGACCCCCTGGCCCATCCCCTCCTGCAGTGGTAAGGCCGAGGGTGCCGCGGCCCCGTCCCATTGCCCCATGGCCCTCCCTGCTGCCCCACAGCCCTCCCCACTGCCCCACAGCCCCCAGGACAGAGGGTGCAGTGTGGGGCAGCCGGGCATCCTCAGCTCCTTTCTCCTGGGGGGCCACAACCATCCACCGGCCTCAGGGCGGGTTCTGGCATGGCTCCTGGCTCGGCCCTGCTCCCAGGGGAGTGTGGGACCACCCTGTCCGAACTTCCTCCTCCTCTTCCTCCTTCTCTTCCCAAGGATAATCTCCAGCAACAGATCCCACATCGTCAAGCTGCCCCTCAGCAGGGTAAGGGGCCTGGCCAGGCTCCAGTTGGGTGTGGCATGTGGGATGGAGGGTATGGAATGTGGGATGCAGGACATAGGGTGTGGGATGCGGGATACGGGATGTGGGATGTGGGTTGTGGGATGTAGGATACGGGATACAGGACATAGGTATGGGATGCGGGCTGTGGGATGGAGGATGTGGGATGCCAGATGAGGGATGTAGGGATATGGAGTGGGTGATATAAGGGTCTGGGATGTAGGATGCAGCCTTTGGGATGGGGTCTGCAGCCTGGGAGGTGTGGGAGGCAGAATATGGTATATATGATGGAGGATACAAATCCCACGTGGGCTGTGGGATGGGGGACACGAGACGGGGGATGCCATGGGCTGTCCTGGCAAGCTCGGGACAGCCAAAACAGAGCTGGGACGGGCATGGGGCTGGGCTGCCGTGCATGATCTCTCTCTGTCTGTCTGTCCTCTCTCCCTGCCGGCACCGCCCTTGCTCTTCCCTTTCCCCTGGTAGCAGCTGAAGTTCATGCACACCTCCCACCAGTTCCTCCTGCTCAGCAGCCCCCCGGCCAAGGAAGCCCGCTTCCGCACCGCCAAGAAACTCTATGGCAGCACCTTCGCTTTCCAGTGAGTTGCTGGGGAGTGGTGGGAACCCCCTAAGCAGGTGCTGTGGGGCAGAGTACCGTGGGACTGACGTGGGGCTGGCTTTTTCCAGTGGCTCTCACATTGAGAACTGGCATTCCATCCTCCGCAATGGGCTGGTCAACGCTTCCTACACCAAACTGCAGGTAAGGCTCCCCTGCGCCCGATCCCCGCCCCCGGGGCAGGCAGGCAGGCAGGGGGGGACTCAGGCAGCTGGAGACACGCTGCCTGCAGAGGCCGGGCTGCCTCCGCCACCGTGCCCAAGCTGTCGGGGTGACCCCGCGTCGCTCACCCTGATGTTTTCCTGCAAGCTGCATGGAGCAGCCTATGGCAAGGGCATCTATCTGAGCCCCATCTCCAGTATTTCCTTTGGATACTCAGGTAAGAGGCTGCCCGTGCTGCCCAGCCCTGCCTGCGCTGCTCAGCCCTGCCTGCACTCCCATCCCCACTCCCTGCATGGGCCCGGGGATGTTTGGCATTGTGCCGGCTGGAGGAGCTGCACGGGAGCGGGCAGCATCCCACATCCTTCCCACTGGCACCAGCCTCTTCCCAGCCAGGCTGGGGCTTTCCGATGCGCCAGGGAATTAAAACCCCAATATTTTCTAGGCTCCGAAAGCTGCTGCACCCACTTTTGGTGGGTTCCCAGGGTTTGGCCACAGGGTGGGAGCATCCAGCATGGTCGTCCCCGTCTGTGGCATGTGTCCCCATGTCACCCCAGGGGCGCTCCCTGCCCGGGAATGACAGCTGCCACCTCGCTTCTCTGCAGGGATGGGGAAAGGGCAGCACCGGATGCCTTCAAAGGATGAGCTGGTGCAGAGGTACAACCGGATGAACACCATCCCCCAGGTGATGGGCCGGAGGACACCATGGGAGGATGGGGATGGGGACACGGCACCCACGGGTGTTGGAGACGGGGCGAGCCGAGCCTGGCTGGGGCAGTAACGCTGGTTGCTCTCCCCGCAGACCCGCTCCATCCAGTCCCGCTTCCTCCAGAGCCGCAACCTGAACTGCATCGCGCTTTGCGAAGGTGCGGGGACACGTGGTGGGGGGACACGTGGTGGGGGGACGGGGAAGGGTGGCCAGGCAGCAACCCCATCCCTGGCTCAGCCGGTGGGCAGAGGAGGGGAGGGAGTGAGGGTCCCCACCGCGGGCCACGGCCAGCGGGGACCTTGTCCCCCGTCCGACAGCCCCTTCCCCTGGCAGTCATCACCTCCAAGGACCTGCAGAAACACGGCAACATCTGGGTCTGCCCCGTCTCAGACCACGTCTGCACCCGCTTCTTCTTTGTGTGAGTCCCGGCTGCGCCCACCTCGCCAGCACCCCCGGGACACCCCCAGGACACCCCCTTACCCTCCCTTTCTCCCCTTCCAGGTATGAAGATGGCCAAGTGGGAGACGCCAATATCAATACTCAGGACCCCAAAATCCAGAAGGAGATCATGCGTGTGATCGGGACTCAGGTGTACACAAACTGAGCAGCGGTGGGGACCCCCCAGGCGCCGAGTGAAGACCCCGGGCGAGGCCGGGGAAGGACGAGTGGGTTTCAAGCCTCCCGGGCAGGGCAGAGATGGGGGCCCGCACCGGCGGCTCCACTCTGTACATAGGCATCAAGCATCCAGCGAGCACCAGGCGGGTTTAGTGGTCCCTTGTCCCCTCCCTGTCCTGTCCCCCAGTGTCCCCGACCCTGTGGCAGTGTGGAGAAGGAGCTGCGGGGGCTGGCGTGGCTGGTGGCCGCCCCTCCTGGTATTGGCAGTGACGGCGTTTTTATTGATGACGAGAAACTGAAGCAAAAAAGAAAAAAAAAAAAAAAAAACAACCAAAAAGAAACCCAAAAAAACTACAGAAAAAAGAAAGAGAAAAGGGATTTGTGTTGGTGTAGTTAAAATATTTAAATGGCGTGGGGGCGTGGGGAGGGGATGGTGGTGAAGGGACGGATGATGGGGAAGGGGAGCGCGGGGAAGGGATTGGGGCCTTGGGGAAAGGGTCAGAGGGAATTGATGGGGCTTTGGGAAAGGGATGGGACTGCGGGGAGGGAATCGCACCACCGTCATATCATGGCAAAGGGATCATGCTACGGAGCAGGGCCCACCCCAGGGAGAAGGGGCTGTGCCTCAGGGATGGGACCAGGGCGAGGGAACGGGACCCTGCAGGGAGCAGTGCTGCCGCAGAGCCTCACCTGCGAAATGAGAAGGAAACCGCCCAGGGACCACCACGCTTTATTTCAGCCTAAGCCAATCCAAATAACTACATGGATATGGAGTCAGTGCTGGCACAGCTGTATCCCGCTACACCCAAACCAGGATGAAACACCCTGGGAGAAGCACTGGAGGCTGCCAGGGCTCCGGGAGGGGACCCTGGGCGGTGGCAGGGGGCCGGCGGGGTCGCTGGGTACCAAGGTTCCCCATGGCCCTGGGGCTCTCTGCGTCAGTCACGGCAGTAAAATATCAGCCTTTAAGAGACGGAGGCTCCTGTGGCATCAGCCCAAAGCCACTGGGGACACCGGCCAGTCCCGCAGGGATGTGGGGTCCCTTGCCAGGGGTCCGAGGGCCTGAGAGATTTAAAATTAAAATAACAAAAGTAAGTTTAAAATAACAAAAATAAATAGCCCTTCGCCACCCCAGTGGAGATGGAGGCATTGTTTTCGAACAGGATTTATAACGAAGGTTAAGGATCGATTTAAAAAATGTCCAGATTTAGGTATAGTCGCTGGCTGAGACCCGACATGCTTGTCACAGCCATGGGTGCGCCCTCGGCATTGCCTCCGCGGCATGCCCTGCCCTGGGGAGTGATGGAGGGACCCGACCTCCGTCCAGTGCTGCTCGTCCTGCATCAGCTGCTCCATGTCCCCTGGGCCACCCAAACCTGGGCAGGGGGGACACTGTCCCCACACCACCCGCCCCACCAGCCACCCAATTTTTGCTTATATTTGTGGGGTTTGGGGTTTTTTTTCCCCCTCCCTTAAATAAAAAATAAATCAAGCCACCTTCCCATGACCATCGAAGTTGCTTGTTTGTGGATGTGGTCACAAAGGGACATTCCAGGGGACATGCTATCATCCTCCAGAAGCTCCCCCATCACTCGGAAGCACCCCCCCGAGCCAGGGTGGATTCCTCTGGAAAATGGTAATTTCTGGGGAAAAAGGCAAATAAAAAGAGAGGCCCCGCTCCTCTCCCAGCTGCACCAAACTCCCAGCCGATGCTTTGGCCCAGCCAGAGTTGAGCTGGTCAAAAACGGGTCCCCGGCGGTGTCTTCTTGGGGGAATTTGGGTGCTGGAACACGGCAGCGATTGCTCCAAAGAACCAACCAAGGTGACGATTTTGACAAAATAAGTTTATTTCGCTTCGCTTCGTTTCTGCTGAAACCTCCCCTTTTTCTTTTTTTTTTTTTTTTTTTTTTTTGGCTGAAAAAAAAAAAAATCCCCAAAAACCCCCAAAACCAACCAAAACTGCAAAGAACCACATCACTTCGCCCTCTCCCAGAGGCGACTGCGAGGCTCTTTCGGCCACCGTGACTCCCCTGCCGCCGGCCCCCACCTGGGCCGCAGGGCTGGGGGAGCCACCACAGCCCCCACAAAATCCCCCCCCTCTGCATCCCCCCATCCCCGGCCGTGAATCGGCCCCCCCAAACCAAGCCCTTGAGCCCCACAAATCGGCCCCCTGACACTGAGCCCTCTAGGAAACGCTCGCAGCATGTAACGCCCGAGGTTTTTCTCAACCTTAATTTCTGGTTTGTTTTTTTTTATTCTTCGTTCCTGTTTTTTGTTTTTTTGTGTGTTTTGTTTTTTTTTAAATTAATTTATTTATAGATATATTTAAAAAAAGCAATAGTCCTTTGGTCCCTAAACTCTAAGGAATGATATGACTCTGAAACAAGTAATCCTATGTCCCTGTGCCAGTGACGAGCAGGGGGAAGCGTGTGTCCCACCGCCCCGCTCCATGGGATATATATATATATATACTTATTTATATATATCTTCTATAAGTCCAACATCCTTTGATCCTTTTTTTTTTTTCCTTTCCCGACGTGGGGAAAAAGAAAATCTTGCCATTTTTCTCTTTTCCAAACAAGCATCCTCCAGGTGAAGCGCCCGAGGCTGGTCCCATCCCACCGGCTTTGGTTTAAGAATCCGTTTGGAGCCTCTTTTCCTCGTTTCTCCTGGGAAATCGGTAGCAGCAAATGAGTGCTTTAAAAAAAAAAACAACAAAGGTAGATCGTATCCCGGGTGCCCAGGGCCATGGTTCTTTCTCCCGGTGAGGGATTCGGTGAGTCCCGGCAAACAGCCGGCAGCGAATCTCAGCCCCAGCGCCGCATTGCTCTCCTCCTTCCTTGTCTTTCTCGCTCTCTTGTTCCCGTTAAGTAACAAACAAGACCGATTTGGGAAAGAAATATCAAAAAAGTAAAGAAAAGCTACGACCAGAATGGCTCTCTTCTTTGCCATTTTCTCCATCACCTCCTCCTCTTCCTCCTCCTCCTCCTCTTCTTCCTCCTCCTCTCCCTCCTCCGGGATGTGTTGCAAAGAAAGAGAGTTACGGGTTTGGATACTGCACTTGGGGAAGGGGAAAGTCATCAAACACCGCGGGACGCCCGACCTGCAAAACAGCGACGGGGCCGTTAGCCTGTGTCCTGGGGGACGGAGGGAAGGAAGGACGGACGGAGAGAGGGGCGGAGGGAAGGATGGAGAGAGGGACCCAGATCCCAGTTTGAAACACACGCAGACAGTCCTGGGCGCAGAGACCCCCGCACACACTCGAGGACATTTTTGGAGACAACACGGCACCTGCAATGCTTTAGGTGAGCCAGCCCCACCGCCGGGTCCCCTGGGACGTGGCAGGGGGTGTAGCAGGGCCAGGCCCCCCCGGCCTCCCCTTACCTCTCTGCAGGGCGAGGGTGAGCAGGGGTCAGTAGGGTCTGTTGGCATCTTTCGGCCGCTTTAGCTGGACTTTTAGCCTCTTCATGCCGATCTGGAAGCCGTTCATGGCCTGAATGGCTGCCTGAGCGCTTGTCGGATTGTCAAAACTGACGAAACCTGGGGGCAAGGGATGAGGTGACAGAGGAGCTTGTCACCGTAAACATCACAGGTTGCCGCTTTACTTCAACCAAGGTGTGGAAACCCTGCAGGATGCTCCTGCAGGCAGCCTCAGGTGGAGCCCCAGGTTGGGGGGCTGGAGAGAGGCGGCACAGCCCCGGATTGCAGGGCACTGGGTGATGGGCTGACGGCATCTTTGGGGACACCGAGGCCTGCAGGTCTGTGGAGAAACCAGGGCAACGGGGTCTGTGGGGACACCAGGGCAATGAGAACTGGGGACACCAGGGTGATGGGATTTGTTGGGCCACCAAGGTGACAGAGGCTACAGGGACACTGGTGACAGGTCAGCAGGCCAGAATGTGCTGGTGGCAGCGGTGGCACTCAGCCGCGTGAGCAGAGCAGGCGTGGCAGCAGCTACCAGTGAGCAGCCCTCCCTGGTGGGCACACGGGCAGGTGCACTGGGCTGAGGACTCGGGGGACAGCTTAAGAGGGGACAGCAGCAGGCTATGTCCTTCTGTCCTGGCACAGCATGGGACAAAAAACTGCCCTTTGGCCCCGGGATGGACAGCCGCATTGCTCCAGCTACCGTGTGGCTTCGGTCACCCATAGGTGCTGCACGAGCCGGACCCCCGAGCTGGGACGTCACAGAGAACCGGACACCTGAGCTGGGATGTCACGGAGAACCGGACCCTGGGACTTACCAAAGCATTTACTCTGGTTGGTGGCACGGTCCACAAAGACTTTGGCAGAGATGACATTGCCGAAAGGCAAGAACATCTGCGTGAGCTCCGCGTCCCCGAACTCCTGGGGCAGGTGATAAATAAACAGGTTACAGCCTTCGGGACCTGGGTGACACACAAAGGACAGCCACACGTCAGTCACGAGGCGAGGGTCACCCCGAGGGGGGGCAGTAAGGAGCCGCCGGTCCCGCAGCGGGGTGCCCCCACAACCCCTCACCTTCTCGCTGCTGCTGCGGGATGATGGGCGCTTGCTGGGGAAAGGCTTGGCTGATGGGTGCGTAGGCCGTAGGATACGCTGCTGGAAAAGAGAAACGTGGAGCTGAGACCCCGGCACCCACCCTATTCCCGCCACAGCCCTGGGAAGGGCTGGGGACAGTGCTGCCCCCGCTGCCACCCTTGATGAAGGTGCCTCTCCTGCCCTGGGGCCAGCACGGCCAGCATGGCCCCAGTCTCCCGGCACGCCCGGGACACAGGAATGGCTCTACCAGGAGTAACGCTGGTGGCAGCAATAATACGGCCTCAAGGTTGAGGAAAGCTGGCACTTTTGGTTGAAAAGAAACGACAATTAGGAGACCAAAACTTGATATTCTGTTGAAAATCTGAAAATAGCTGTTAGCGCTCCTAATTAAATGACTGCCGGGCTTGACGTACTTCCATAGGATGATTTGACTCCCTTCTCTCCGCATCCCATCTCCCCTGCCATTGGATTCGGCCACGTGATGAACATCCGAGGATTTTTCATGTCTTGGTGCCTCCACGGCCATCTCTACCAGTGGGCTGGCATGTCGGCAGGATCCAACATGGAGCCGGCTCTCCATCACTGCCCAAACCTCACCCCCTCTCCTGGGTACCGCCGCCAGCTCTCCTCCACGGAGTTATCTCAGCCCAGCAGGCATTAAAACTCACTTTCCTCCATCCAAAATTTGCACGAAGGGCCATGCCGGGAGCGCATCCGTGTTGCTGGGGATGAGGGGACAGTGCTCTGCATCAGTGTCACCCCCATCGCTGCCCCGGAGCTCCTGCCAGGGTACGGCAACCCATGCTCACCACATTAATCCACGCCCGAGCACGCTGCCCCAGTCCTGTGGTTCAACCCCAAGGTGACGTTCACCCCCCAAAAAATAAGGAGGTGAGGAGCAAAAAGGGGAGAGAGGGAAGAAGTGCAAAGCAAAGTTTGAGACCTGCATAGTGCTGCATGCCTGCGTAGGCTTGCTGGAGGGGATCTGCCACCGTGGGGCTTTGAGCTGGGAAGAGAAAAGAAAGGAGAAGGAAGAGAGAATAAGCAAGAGAAACCCAGGGATGAGCTGCTCCCGCAGGAGAGCCGAGCACTGCCACGGAGGGGCAGAGCTGCTCCCTGCCGTTTCGTAGGAGCGAGAGCATCGCCCCGCTCACAAAGGCGGCGACGCTACAGAAGAAGGGACTTCAGTGGGGATTGGTGCACAGCTGGTTCATCCAGCATGTTCCCGGGGTGGGGAGCACTCCCGGGAGCCTGCTGCTTGAGCCGCGCACGCGTCCCCAGCCCCGGGGGAACGTGGGGGAGCCCCCCGAGCAGGCTGCGAGGCGGGTTACCTGGGTAGGGGTGGATGCCATTGGTGTAGATGGTCTCCGAGGCGGGCTGCCCGTTGGTCTGTGGTGGCAGCGGGCTGAAGCCGTTCACCCCGATTGGCGTGGCGATGCTGGGCACGGGCGCCGTGCTGATGCCAGGGGGGGTGCTCGTACCTGCGGGAGGGAGGCATCAGTGCCGGCAGTCCCCACCGAGGACGTCAAGCAGGGTCGGGGGGGTGGGTGGAGGAGGGCTGTACCTGAAGAGGGGGTGAGGGGGGCAGCCACCAGCCCGCTGACATTGAAGGCGGCCATTTGCTGCATCTGGGCGGCAGCGATGGCAGCCATGGGGTTCAGGCAGGTCCCCTGCGCAGCCGCCATCAGGGCCGCCTGCTGCTGCATGATCTTAAGGAAAGAAAGGGGGGAAAAGGGGAAAGCGAGCCAGAGGCAGAGAGAAGGGGGGAGCAGGGGAGGATAAATTAGCATCCCCCTTTTGAACCTGCACACAGGGGCTCAGAGGGATAAATGCCACCCACTGCCAGACCTGGGGACAGAAGGAGGTCTAGGTGATGCTAATAAAGGTGATATCTGGGACTGCCATGCCACCCACCCTCACCCAGGGGGGTGAAGCCCTCTGTTGTGCCCCTAAATGGGGACACACCAACCCTGACGGGCATCTACACCCACTGGCACTGGTGCTATCCCATGCAGGCTTTCACGGGCAAAACCAGCCCCACCCCCCCGCAACCGCGGGGCTCCCCAAAAATCCCCAGGTCCCAGCTGGTTCTAGCTTCTACCGCTTGCGTATAGGCTCCGTAGGCGCCGAACTGGATGGTCATAGGGTTGAAGATGCCCAGCTGCCCTGCCATCTGATGCATCCGCCGCAGGGTCCTCTCCTTATCCGTGTCCGCAAACTTCACCACCAGGCTGGACGAGGCGCCCTGAGATGGGGGGAAGATGGGGCTGATGATGGGACCTCAGCAATGCCCCTGGAATGTCTCCCTGCTCTGGGGAGGGACCCGCTGGCTCACAGCAGCCACAGCATCCTCGGCCCCAGGGATGCTGCCCAGCTTGGCAGCAGCAACCAGCGATCGATGCGAGGTTTAATTATAGCCAGCTTTTCTCCGTGGTGGCGGCTCCCTGACCTCTGTTTCCTTTTTCCCCCCCTCCTTGCTCACAATTTTGAACTTTGGCATTAATTAAACAGCCCCTTTCTCCAGCACGGAGGGAATTAGCCCCGCGTGTCCACCCCTGGGGCTCAGCGCCCAGGCAGGGATGAACCTCAGGGTGATCTGGCCAACAAATTGCCAGTCCATGGGATTTTGATCCAATTAGATAGAGGATCAAATTAGCCAGTGATTGGATTACGCAGGCAGCATGGGGCCAAACGGGGCAGGGCGAGAGCCTGGCACTTACCGGCATGGTTTGGCTGCCGTGCAGGCTGTTGATGGCAGCCTGTGCCTCAGCGTGGCTGCCGTATTTCACAAAGGCACAACCTAAGGGCAGAGAGGGGACAAAGGAGAGATCAGATTCAGCTGCTGCAGGAGCCAGCACTGCCTGGCTGGCGGCTCCCACTCTCCGTGGGTCCCGGAGGCCCGTGGGGTGCTCACCCGTCTCCCCAAAGCCCACCTTTGCTGGCTCCATCGGGCCCTCGGAGGATGGTACACTCCTCAATCTGGCCGAAGGGTTCGAAGAGGCGCCGGACGTCATCCTCACTTTGCTGCTTCCCCAGCATGCCCACAAAGAGCTTCCTGTCTTCTAAAAACAAAATCAAGCCTGTCGGAGAGTGGGATGCTACTCACCGTCCCGTCCCCTCATCTCTGGTTTGCAAAGGGTGCATGGAGGGGAAAGAGCCGGGTGACGCTGGAGCCTGAGGAGAGAGTGATGCCGATCTGGCTGCAAAGGCACAGGGTTTATCACCTCCATCCTACAAAACACTCGGGTTGGGAAAACCTCTCCTGCAGGGAAATCGCCTAGGGGTGAAGCTGGAAAGAGCCAGCTCCCCCTTCAGGGACTGGAGCTGGGGCTTCTCCCAGGGATGGAGGAGCCAGCTCCCCCAGCACCAATGTGGGATGCGGCTGGGAAACAAAGAGAGCCCGCAAAACAGCGACAATTGCCTTCATATGATTGACTCGCAGAATAACCCGCAGCCTCTGGCCATGCCCAGGGGACATAAATAACCCAAACACGAGAGAAGGGAGAGTAAATAATGAGAATTTCATGATTATTACCAGCATCTGTCTTGCGCAGCCGCATGCTCCCGCCGCACGCTAATGGCATTTGACAAAGAAAATAAGGTGCCCTGTCAAGAGCGTTGCCGGGGAAATAAATAAATAACGGCAGGAGACGATTAATGCTCTGTCCGTTAAGGTACCGGGAAAATTAGTTAAGGGAATAGGGCTCATGTGTTGTCTAGTTAAACATAAACCATCTCCTGGCCAAGGCAGCTGGGGGAGCAGGCTCGGCAGCCGAGCATCACCTCCTGGATGAGAGGGCCAGAGCCAGGCGCCTGAGCTCACCCATCGATTTTTAATCCTTCACCAATTACGCCCAGTAAGTGGGTAATTTATTTGCCAGGTCCCTCCAGGACATGCCGGGACCAGCTTGTGGCGTGTTTAATAACGTGTTTTGAATAGGTGGATATCTACCCCAGCCATCCTGCCGAGGACACGTGGCTCCACGCGAGCATCTGAGCGCACCTACATGCCCAGTGCTTGCTCACGGCACTGGGAACATCGGGGGGTTTTAATCAGATTCCTGCAATTTTGCCCAAATTATTGACTCAGCCTGGAAACGTCGTGGCCCCACGAGCTGCAAACCCCCACGGAGAATTTGGCGGGGGGGGGGGGGGGGGGGGCAGCAGTTTCTGTTTGAGAGGGGCTTGGGCCATATGTGGCCAATTCCTGCACCCCAACTCTGCTGGGGTCCCCACAGGCAGCTCCGAGTGGGTAATAAGGTTGTTTGATAGACGAAGGGGCTGTCGGAGAGCAGCTGGGTGGTGCTCTGCCCAGCATGATGTCAGGATGTTCATAGTATGACATCAGGATGTTCACAGCATGACGTCAGGATGCTCCCCCCAGCCAGCCGGGCAGGGAGAGCCAAGATGGCATTTACTGTGTGCTTGGGTTTGGATGCCACTGGGAAAGGCAGCTCCTTTTGCGGGTTTCTCTGCAAACGAACCTCCTTGTGCCAGCCCCCATGATGCCGTGTTCCCCGTCACCCCCTGGGTGGCCCTGTGCCCCCCTGCCCATGCAAGGCAGCCGGGGAAGGGGGGACCTACCTCCTCGGCCCTCGCTGTCGGCCGGCTTCACCTGGATGGGGCGGTTCATCTGCAACAAACAAGAGGGAGCAGGCGGTCAGTGGCCATGCCATGCCCCCCCGAACCCCTTCCATGGGGACTAGCAGGATTTGACCCCTGCCTGGTGCAGGGGGCCGGGGCGGGGAGCAGGGGAGGGACCTGCAAGAACAGAGCCGGGGTTTGTGGCCACGCTGAACTGGGGATGCTGCAGGCGGAGGGCGATGCCACAGCCCTGGGGATGGGTACCCGGTGCCGCAGGCGCCCGCCGGCCGCTGGTGCCAGCCTTGGCCGCCTGCCCGCTTTCCTCGACTGCAAAGGACTGCAGAGGCGGCAGCAGTGCCCGGCCGGCCCCAGCCCCTCTGGCAGCACTGCCACCACTCTCCTTTTCCTGATTCTCACCCTATTTTGGCCTCCTCCTGTGCGTTGCTGCTGTGTGTACCCGCAAGCACGACACACGTGTGCAGCAGGACCGACGCACACATCCCTGGCCCGCTGCCCCACGGAGCCATTTCTCCTCCTCTCTCCCCCTCCTTTTTCCCCCTCTTTTAGCCGAAAAATGCTACAATTACGGCCGTTTCCACAGCAACATGCGTGCTTCCCCCGCGATGCTGCGGAGCCTGAGCCATGTGCTCGATGGGGTCGTCACGGCAACGGCAGGATGTCACGCATGACGGGGTGGGTGTGCACGCACACGTACACGGCTTGAGCACGCACAGGGACAGCCGTGCACACGCATGCTGCTGTCGCACCCACGCCACTGCGTACCCCCACCCCAGGGTTCCCCCTGCGCACGCCTGGAGGGGGCCCCCAAATTTAGGGGCTGGGTGGGGGCAGCACCAGCCACCCCCCCCTGCCCCGGGGTGAGGAAGAGGATGGTTAAGGAAGAAGAGGAGGGAGGTTTCCACAGCAACCGCCTCGTCTCCAGGGAAACGCGGGGAGAAATGTCAGCGCAGAGCCCAGGGATGCTCCAGGGAGAGGACCAGGTCCCCAGGAGCCATGGGGTGGCACCAAGGGACACGGGGCCACCCGGCTGCCCTTGCATCACCCATCATGTCACCGGTCCCCCAAACATCCACCCCAACCCCCGCACTCGGGCAGGATCCACCTCACCCCAAACCCCGGAGGCTGTGACAGCACAGAGAGCATGGGACCAACATCCCCCTCGTTCCCCATATCCCTGCCATGTCCAGGAGGAGGGAACCCCATTTTTTGGGGGGCTGCCCCCCCGACCCGCCAGTCCTATTTACCAGAGCGATGGCCTTTGATGGAATAAATTTCCCATGCCCACTGCTGTATGCTTAATGTAATAAACCCGGCGAGTATGATTTAGAATAACATTTACGGAGCCGCAGAGTGTCATTTTGATGTGTCTCCAGTCTCCGCTCGCCGGTTATTAAACTGTATTGATTCTCCAGGAGCGGCTGATGTTTATAAATGTCAGGCCTCAGGGACCAGCTAACCTACCCCAGGGCTGCCGCACCGTGCCGGGAAAAAACCACCCTCGTCTCTGGACACCCTTGAAAGGGGGTTTTAGCACCCCTGGCATCACCCCATGCCTACCCCAGGGTGCTCAGCGCCTCCCGTACCAGCTCCCGTGGCACAGGTGGATGCCATGGGCACTCAGAGCTCCCTCTGCGCCCAGTTGTCCAGCACCCACCTGTCCATCTGTCCCCACAGCATGCCTGCACCGTGCACCTGTGCCCACACAGTCACCCAGCCACCCAACAGCCCTCCATCCATCTCCCAGCACCCAAACAACCACCCAGCCATCTCACCCCGGTCCTGACACCCATCTGTCCACCCCCCAACACCCATCCATCCATTCCCCACCCCTGACACCCACACAACCACCCTTCCCCACCTAAGATTCACCCATCAATTCACCCATCCATCCCCCAACACCCATCCAACCCCATAGCACCCATTCAGATCCCCAAAAACCACCCGTCCATAACCTCAGCCCCCACCCATCCCTGCAGCACCCTTAAACCAGCCCATCGATCCCTCATCTCCCTACCACTCACCTGTCCACCCCCATAGCACCCATCCCTCCACCCCCATAGAACCCACACATCCACCCACCCCCCCCCCAACTCCCACCCATGTCCCCCCACCCATCCTTGCATACCCCAAGGACACATTGATGCACCCAGGGTCACAGGAAACCCTGTCTGGGGTGTCCCAGCACCCACCAGTCCTGTCACCCATGGGTGCCCCACAGAGCCCCAGCTACAGCATCCTACGGCCAAACCACTGGTGTGCTACAGCCTGAGGGGGTCACCACCAGTTGCTAAACCACCGTCTGACCCCTCGGGCACTGTCCCCCACCCAAATTCAGAGCCCACTGACAACCTGGGCACCAGGGAGAGCCAGCCCATGGTGAATCCCTGCAGTGGGACCTGCCCCGTGGGGCAGGGTCTCGTCAGGCCCTTGCTCCTTTCTTACTGTCACCCTACTCCTCCTCCTTGCGCCCAACAGCCAGAGGATCCGGCAGGCCACCACACATCCAAATGAGCCAAGGTGGAGGCACTAGGTGACGCTGGAGCAGCGGATGCCCATGGGAGCCTGGTGCCCACATCACCCTGGGGGTCCCCAGGCAGCCAACACCCGGTGCAGGGAGACAGGTGCTTGGATGCAGGCAGCCACCCACCACAGGAACACCCTGCCATCATGGGAACACCCTGCCAGAGCCCTAAGGGTGAACTCACAGAGAGGGGACACAGTCAGCCTGGGGACAGTCACACCACCGCACAGGCGCATGACCATCCTAGCACACCCCCACACACCACCATGCATCCCTTACAGCCGCGCTCCCGCTCCCGCACATCCCTGTGCACAACTGCAGACCCCCACACAGCATCCTCTGTGTGTACCCACCCACATACAGTTGCACACTGGCCTCAGCACCCCCCCTGCACCACCGTACACCTACACTGCCGCACACTTGCACCCACGCACCCCACGCACAACCGTACACCCGTCCTAGCGTGACTGCACACCCACATGCAACCACACACCCACCCCAACCCAGCTCTGTGTACACCCGCACACGACACCCCTACACCCACACACCCAAAGTCTTCACGAGCACCCACCCATCCACAGCACCCTCCCCGCAGCTGTGGACCCCACACAACCACAGGCACACACCCCAGGGTGCACAGCCAACACCATCATCCATGCCAGGCAGGGACTCAACACCCCTTGCCTCAGTTTCCCCACTGCAGCAGCAGGACCCACAGTGGGACCCACAGCAACCCTCTGTGGACACACGGACACCCAATGCTGGACACCACCCCTGGACGGCCATGGCTCCCCTCCAGCAGTACCCACACCCCATCCTGACCACCACCCACGCACACCTGAGCCATGCGCACACCCGGCCAGCCCCCACACTGGGCACCCACAATGTAGGAGCCCATGCAACACCAGTACGCACACACGCACTCTCTGCTCCCTGCTCACACCCAGTGTGCGTGCACACACACGCACACACACTTACACACCCACCACTGCCACCCCCCAGGCCCACGTACACCCAACACCCCACCACCACGAGCACAATCACTGGGTGCAAAGACACCCTTAGCACCTGCTTACACACACACACAGAGCCACCAACGTGCTTGCACACCCACCATCCCTGGGTGCAAATGCTCCCCACCGACACCCACTTGTGCACACCCCAGGGGCAAAATTTCCCCCCCCGCCAACACAAACGCACCCCTGCACCATCTATGGGTGCAACACCCCCTGGAGCATATCCCCTTGCACACCTGCAGCCACACACACAGAGCACCAACACACACTCACAAACCCAGAGTGGAAAAATACACCCTCCAGCCAACACATAAACCCATCCCTGGCTGCAGATACACCCTCCTCACCAACACAGGCATGCACATGCTCCATCTCTGCCTGCAAATACACCCTGCTCACCAACAGCCCCCCACACCACACACCATTCCTGGGTGCAGATACACCCTCCTCACCAACACCCTGCTGCCAACACCCTCCCCATCCCTGGATGCAGATACACCCTCCTCATCAACACACACATACTCACAATCCCCATCCCCGCGTGCAAACACACCCTCATCACCAACAACCACCCTGCCAACACATGCACCCCATCTCTGGGTGCAGATACACCCTCCTCACCAATACCCACGCTCACACACAGCATCCCTGGGTGCAGATACACCCTGCGCACCAACAGCCCCCCACCCCTGGGAACAGAGACACCCATCTCGCCAACCCCGGCACGCACACACCCCATCTCTGCGTGCAAATACCCGCTCCTCGCCAGCATCCCGCTGCCAACACCCCATCCCCACCCCGGGAGCAGATACACCCCCTCACTACCCAACCCCCCCATTCCTGCGTGCAAATACCCCCCCGGGTGCAGACCCCCCCCCACCCGGGTGCAAGCCCCCCCCACTCCGAAGCACCCCCGCCCCGCGGGTGCGGATGCCCGAGCGTAAACAGAGGCTGCCGAGCCGAGCCGAGCCGAGCCGAGCCGAGCCGAGCCGAGCCGAGCCGGCGGCAGACAAAGGCGGGGCCCTACCTCGATGCAGAGGATCTTGGACCCGGCGGGCACCCACAGCACGGGCGGCCGGGGCCCGGGCGCCGGCACCTGCGGCAGCTGCATGGCCCGGCCCGGCCCGGCCCGGCTCGGCTCGGCCCGGCCCGATTCGGCTCGGCTCGGCTCGGCTCGCGCAGCGGCGCGCAGAAGGCGGGGCGGGGGGAGGGGCGGCCGCAGCCCCGCCGAGCCGGGCCGAGCCGGGCCGGGCCGAGCCGAGGGGAGGGGCTACTGTGGGGACACGCCCCCTCCACCGCCTGGACACGCCCCCGCGCCACGCCGGGGGCGGGGCCTGGCCGGGGTAGGGGGACCCGGGGGCGCGGGGGTGTGAGCACAGGCACGGAAGGGTGTGCACAGGCAGAGAGGGGTGTGCACAGGCAGAGAGGGGTGTGTACAGGCACACACGGGTGTGAGTGGGCACAGGGGTGTGAGTATGAGCAGACACGGGTGTGCAGAAGCACAGAAGAGTGCGCACGAGCACGGGGGTGTGCGTACAAGCACACAGGGGTGTGTGCAGGCACACACGGGTGTAAATACAAGCAAAGAAGGGTATACACAGCTACGGGGGATGTGCACAAGCATAGAGGGGTGTGCACGGGGGGCTGTGCACAGGCACACGGGTGTAAACACAAGCAAAGGGGGCTGTGCACAGCTACGCGGGGTACGCACAAGCACAGTGGGGTGTGCACAGGCACAAAGGAGTGTGCATAAGCATAGAGGGGTGTGCATAGTCACGGACAGGTGAGCACACGGAGGTGCGAGCACAAGCACAGGGGTGTGCACAGGCAGAGGGGTGTGAGCGTGAGCACAGGGCTGTGCACACACAGACGCCTGCCCAGATGCGGCTGTGCAGCCCAGCAGATGCACACCCACGCACCGCTGCGTGCACGCACACACAGAGGGGTGCACACAGACGTGGGGGTGCCCACGCAGGGTGCGTGCCTGCGCAAGCTTGCGCTCACATGCACGCATCTGTGCTCGCCCCGTGCCGGGGTGTGGGGTGAGAAGTGAGCAGCTACAGCAGCTGTACACCTTGCACACGTGTGTGTACACACACGGGTGCATGCAATGAGAAGGGGACACAGGCAAGCCCATGCCTTGCAGGCAGGGCCTGACCCTGCACCTCCTTGAGGCTGACAAAGTGGGCTGTTAACTCTTAAACCTACTGATGCACAGCACCACTGGCAAGGGCAGAGCTCAGGAAGCCACGTCCCCGTGAATCTCACCCCCCTCCGTCAGCTTCGCACAGCCGAGGCAAGGATTGATATTCACGGGCCCCAGTGCTTTCCCCAGCCAACCAGCGGCCCTATTGATTTTTATTTAGGCGAATAATTAAATATTTATTTTCACTTTGTTAAGCTCGGGAGGTCGGAGCCCACAGAAAGCACAACAGCATACGGGTGGCAGGAAAATCAATGCCTCGGTTTGCGGCCGCTGGAGCGGCTCCTGCGCCCGCGCCCCAGGTAGGTGTCATCGTTCCCTGCCGTCAGCTCACCCCGACCCCCTGGTGTCACTTACCCCTGGCAGCGTCTTCTGCTCATGCAGGGCGCTCTGCGCCTTCAGGGCCGAGTCACGGGCGCAGTAGGTGAGGAAGGCACAGCCTGCAGAGACGGGGAGATGGGGTCAGTGTCCAGCCCAGCACTGCTGCAAAGCTCCAGGCATGCGGAGAGTCAGCAGCGCGGCTAATATGGTACTGGGGTGTCTCGGCACCCTGGCACCCAGCACCCCAATACTCTAGCACTGTGGCACACAGCACCTCGGCACCCTGGCATCCTGACATCCAGCACCCTGGCACCCAGCACCCTGGCATCCTGGTACCCTGGCACCCAGCATCCTGGCACCCAGCATCCTGGCACCATGGCACTCTGACGTCCAGCACACCAGCACCCCGGCACCCTAGCACCCTGACATCCAGCACACCGGCACCCTGGCACTCTGACATCCAGCACACCAGCACCCTGGCACCCTGGCACCATGGCATCCATCACCCCAGCACCCTGGCATCCAGGACCCTGGCACCCTGGCACTCTGACATTCAGCACCCTGGTACCCTGGCACCCAGCACCCCAGCACCCTGGCACCCTCACATCCAGCACCCCAGCACCCTGGCATCCTGGCACCCAGCACCCTGGCACCCTGACATCCAGCAGACCAGCACCCTGGCACCCAGCACCCCAGCACCCTGGCACCCTAGCATCCTGGCATCCAGGAACCTGGCACGCTGGCACCCATCACCCTGGCACCCAGGTGGGCACCGCCGCCAGCGGGGCCAGAGCTCAGCCCCAAAACAGGGTGGGAGATGTCGATACAAAGGAGATGGAGCAGTGGGATGAAGGAAGGAGCAAGGCAAGAGCAGGCAATGAGTCTGGCAACGCGTGGGCAGCAGCGCTCCGGCCCTGAGCTCCAGGGAAAGCTGCAGCCGAAGCCCTCCGGGAAGCAGATCTCCAGGCGTCGAGGCCGTGCATCCTGGCTTGCCGCCACGCTTCTCCCGGCCCCGAGCATCCTCCTCGGGATGAGACTCGTGTGGCAAAGGCTCCTCCGACATCGTGGCTCTTCGGGAATCAGGAATATGCCTGGGGTGAGGTTTTCCCACGCTGACTCACGCTGCCGAGCCGCTCACTCGCCTGGAGCTGGTGGCAACGAGCAAGCCCTGGGGATGGGGTCTGGTCCTCTCCCCTCCATCTCTCCCGTTCCCGCGGGAGCATTTCAGGTCCCCGTGCCACCGCCACACCGCTCCCTCCCCGAGGGCTCCCCCCCGATTTGCTGGGGTCATATCCAAAAGCATCTGAAAGTGATATTAAAACAGCAGCAAAACAGTTTCCCTTCAACAAAGTAAATATTTAATGAATAAAATTGACATTGATGCATTTTTAATATTGGCACAATTAAATCCACCAGCTGATTAAGTATTAATAACTCTTAATAAGTACAATCAGTGTGCCTGGAAGGAGAGGGAGCGCAGCAGCAGGGCGGGGGGATGCCAAGGGATGGAGTCCCTCGCCCACCTTGTTGGTGACAGGATGTTGGGGACATCCACCCTCACGGGGAGCAAGGAGAGATCCCCCCCAGTTAAATATCAGCCCCGCTGCAGGTGGAAACGGGAGGTCGGCACAGCGGCTCGCGTCAGTCCCAGTGCCATTTCCAGTGTTTACCATCCATAATCAAGTTGGCTTCCTCCTCTCCGCTCTTCTTTCCCTCTTTTTTTTTTTTCCCTGCAGGCAATGATGTGGATGGTGCCTGGGCGTTCCGGAGAAGTTCGGAGGGCTGGAGTGGGAGCGATCCCACTCCAGAGGCTCACCGGGAGGAAGGATGCCATTCGAATTAGAGGAGCGTCCACAATGAAATTGCACATCTGGGCCACAGCGGTTGAAGCTGGCGCTGGAGGAAGCGCTGAGGGGCCCGGCAAGGTGCGAATCCCGTTGTTCGGGGCACGCAAGCAGCTTCAGAGGTGCCTGGAGACATTTTGAAGGCTGCAGTGCTGAGAACGACGAGTCCAGGCGGTCGCCCCACGGCCAAAGGGCACCTATGTGGTGGCATCCTCAAGCGCCAAGTTTCGGCTTCCCAGAAAGTCCCAGCGAAGTGGGCACTGCCTGCGGCACAGGGGCTTGGCGACAGCGTGCAGAGGAGTATGAGGTCCTGTCCGGGCGACACCCAGAGTGCCCTGACCACCCTCTGGTGCCGCGGACCCCCAGCTCATGGGCGGGAGGTTCCGTAAAGAACTTGTTGGTGCACATGTGAGCCCCTCACACGGCGCAATGCTGCTCGGGGTGCCAGGTGCTCTGCACCCCATGCCGGGATGCCAACCAGGCCGGCAGCGACCCCAGTCCTGCCGGATCACAGAGGCCTGGGGCATGGCGCAGGCTGGGGGCTGGGCAGGGGGTGCCCCCGTCTGTGGTGGGTGCCTGTATCCAAGCTGGGTGCCTCCATCCAAGCTGGGTGCCTCCATCCCAGGGGTGCTCCAACTCCAGGCGTGCCCAAACCTCATGTGGGTGCCCCGATGCCAGACAGGTGCCCCCAACCCAGGCAGGTGCCCTAAACGCTGCTGGGGTGCTCCCAGACCTGGGGTGCTCTGACCCCAGGGGTGCCCCTGGGCCAGACAGCAGCTCCTCTAACCCTGGGTGGGAGCTCCCACCTCAGGTGGGTGTCCCCAAAGAGGGGTGCGTCCACCTTAGACAGGTGCCTCTGCCTCAGGGGTACCCCAATCTTAGCAGGGCCGCATACCTGGATGCCCCATACCAGGGTGCCCCCATCACAGGGGTACCTTCACCTCAGGGGTGCCCCCACCTCAGGGGTGCCCCATACCAGAGTGACCATACCAGGGTGCCTCCACCTCAGGGGTACCTTCACATGAGAGGTGTCCCGTATTGGGGTGCCCCATACTGGGGGGCAGGTGACACATACCAGGGTACCTCCAACTCAGGGGTGCTGCCACCTCAGGTGTGCGCCATACTGGGGTACCTCCATCTCAGGGGTACGCCATACCAGGGTGCCCCACCTCAGGTGTATCTCCACCTCAGGGTGCTCCACCTGAAGGGTGTCCCCAGCTCAGGGGTACCTTCATGTCAGGGGTATCCCCACCCCATGGGTACCTCCAGATCAAGAGTACTTCCACCTCAGGGGTATCTCAGCTCAGGGGTGCCCCATACTTGGGTGCCCCACCTCAGGGGGCCCCACCTCAGGGGTACGTCCATCTCAGGGGTGCCTCCACCTCAGGGGTGGCCCCACCTCAGAGGTGCCCTATAGCAGGATACCCCACCTTACAGGTACCTCCAGATCAGGGATGTCCCACCTGAGGGGTACCTCACCTCAGGAGTGCTCCATACTTGGGTGCCTCACCTCAGGGTGTCCCACCTCAGGGGTACCCCTATTTTGGGGTGCTCCACCTTAGGGTGTCCCACCTGAGGGGTACCCCACACCTGGGTGCTCCATCTGAGGGGTGCCCCCCCCTCAGGGAGTCCCACCTCAGGACGCCGCGCCTGGTCGAGCCCCGCCGGCGAGCGCAGAGCCCCCCGTACCTTTGTGCATGCCGGTGAAGCGATCCTTGAGGACGGTGAGCTCGTAGATGCGGCCGAACTCCTCGAAGAGCGGCTTGAGGTCGCTCTCCTCCAGGTTACGCGGGATCTGCCCCACGAAGAGCTTGATGGCGTCGTGATCCTTCATGGCGATGGCGCCGGGCGGGCGGCTCAGCCCGTTCACCCGGCCGCTGTTCGCGGTGCTGAACGCCGCCCCCGCCTCCGCCGCCGCCGCCGCCACGCCGCTGCCCGCCGCGGCCATGGCCCGCTCCGCCGCCGCCGCCGCCGCTGCGGGAGGCGCCCGCCGCCCCGCCCCGCCCCGCCCCGCCCCGCTCGGCGCCGCTCGGAGCCGTTCGGAACCGCTCGGAACCGCTCGGCTCGGCCCGGGCCTCTCCGCTCACGGCCCCCCCCCACCCCCCTCCCCACCCGCGCGGGGCTGGTGACGTCAGCCTGCTGGCCCCGGCCAGACGCAAGGTATTAGCATAATGAGGGAGCGGCGGCCAATCAGGAGGGGCGGCTGGCAGCGGCGCGGGGTACCCCGGCTCCGCCCACTGCTGCCCCCTGCCGGACTGACCCCGAACCCCTTCGTCCGCGTCACCCTCCAGCCTCCATCACCCCACGTCACCCCCCGTCACCCCCACGTCATCCCCTCATCACCACCCCACCCCCGTCACCTCGAGGCAAGGCTGGCCGAGGGGCTGAGCAGCCGCCCACCTTCACCCCTTGCAGCCCTCAGTAGGTTCCAGGGTTAACACCACGCTCTCTTCCCCGCCCACCGCCCACCTTCACCCCTTGCAGCCCTCAGTAGGTTCCAGGGTTAACACCACGCTCTCTTCCCCGCCCACCACCACCTTAGAGCGGGATTTAAATACACAGAAAAGGCTCAAAAAGGACGATTTTGGCACTTTTTGTTGCATTTTTCACCTCCATGGATCCCACACCACTCCAGTTGCCCCCTTGGGGCCACCCCAGATTGGGGGTGGGTGGGAGTCGCCTCCCTCCTGCACCCCCCACCACCCTGAAAAATCTGTAATTAGACTGAACAGCTTTAATACCTGGCACGGTTGTTAATTAATTACTCCCAGAGCAGCAGGTGGGCTGGGGGTGCAGCTTCCCTGGCACACCGCCACGCATGTGCAGGTGTGTGCAAGCATGTGTGAGCATGGGGGGGGCGTGTGCAAGCATGTGCATGTATGTTGCAAGCATGTGCATGCGTGCAAGCTCATGCAAGTCTATACAAGCATGTGTATATGTTTGGCCAAGTGTGTGCAAGTGTGCACATTCAAGTATGTGCAAGCATGTGTGCAAGTGTTTGCATGTGCGTGCAAGCACACGCATGTGCATGCATGTGCTGCAAGTCTGCGCACATGTGTGCAAGCACATGCAAGCGTGTGCACAAGCACACACAGATGCATGCCTGTGTTGCAAGCCTGTGCAGTGACATGCAAGCACGTGGGTGTGCACGCATGCATTTGCATGTGTGTGCAAGTGCACAAGCATATGCATGTGAGTGCATGTGTGTGCCTGAGTGCAAGCGTTTGCAAGCACGTGTATGGGTGCATGTGTTTGCAAGGACCCATATGCACGCGTGTGCATGGGTGCACGTATTTGCAATGCCCATATACATGCAAGCATGTGCACACGGCTGCAAGTACGTGCCTGTGCATGCAAGCGTGTGCAAACATACGCAAGTGTGTCCCAATAAAACCCATTGGACAGGGACATTGCCCAGGGTGGGCACCCATGGGTGGGTTTCAGAGGCACGGAGCGTAATCCTGCCGAAATCCGGGGGCTCAGCGGCTGTTCTTCACCACCGCCTGGGTTTATTTTTAAACCCGTTGGCCCCGAGTGATTCACACACTGCCTGTTCTCTGCTCCCCGGCAAGTTTTACACGACCAAAATAGATGTTCTGGAAGGAACAGGCCGCACGGCGAGGCCGCGGCAGGAGAAAGCGGGGTGCTCCCTCCCCGCCGACAGGGATCCTGGCCTTTGCAAGGGTGAAAACATTGCCAAGGTGCCCCCAAGATGGTGTTTTTGGGGAGATGCTGGTGCAGACCCCCTGGGGAGGGGGACTACAGGGTGATATTTAACCCAGATCATAAATACCAGGCTTTAGTGGAAGGCACTGGGTTGGAGCATCCCAGGCCCTGCAGGCTCACGCACCCAGGAGGGGTGAAACAGAGCCTGGGAAGCCAGGGGGGACAGGCAGGGTGAGGGCAGGGAGCTGGAGTGTGCTGGGGAAGAGGCCCTCAGTGTGCACAGAGCAGCACCCAGGGAGCAGAGCACCCTCCCTCGGAGCAGAGCATCCTCCCACCCTGAGCAGGGGAAAAAAAATATCGCTCTTTCCCCCAAATCTGGCTAAATTTCCCTGCTCTGGGGTGCTTGGGCTTCACAATCTTTCGCCCCCCCGCCACCTTAAGATGTATCACTTCAGAGGAGCAGTGTTTGGGTATCCCTTTGCAGGGATAAGAAAATGCAAGACTTGACAATTTCTGAGTATTCTGAATTCAAATTTAATTAAATATTTTAAATTTAAAGTTCAATAGTAAAAGGTTCCCAGCCCTAACAGCAGATCTCACTCATTTAAGAGCAAAACACATGTACAACAGTCCCATCAGCCAGGATTTCTCCCTGAGAGATTCCCCGCTTTGAGCTGAACATGGTTTCCAGCAAAACAACCCTGACCATCAATGACAAGGACCCCAAGTGTCCCAGCATCCCCCCACCATCAGTCTCTTCTCCGAGGAAAATACCATCCAAACCAAACCTCTCGGATGCAGACCTGGAGCTGAGCTCCCCACCCCAAGGATAACAGTGCAGGAGGAGGATGTATCAAATCCTGGTCAGAGGCAACAGCCGACTGAAGAGCTGCGCGATGACTCCGCAACATCTGCGCACTGCTCAGCGCAGTGGGTTTGAGGTATCCTTGGAGAGGCTTCAGGGTGTTGCCTTCTCGGGAGAAGCCGGAGGACGAGGCGGCAGCAGACAGGGTTTGGGGCAGCAGAGATGGTGGCTTGCAGGCAAGCCTCCAGCCTGGACACAGGCAGAGAGAAAAGAGGCAGAGACACGCTGACCGCTGGTGCGTGGGAGGCCACAGCAGCAAACCAAGGTCACCACATGGTAACGTCCTGGCCACAAGCAGTGTATTGTCCAGGTGCAGACAGTGGGAGGTCAAGGTGCAAAAACTGGGGGAGCCCACACCTTCTCACCACCTTCTTCCTGCAGGGACGGAGTCCGATAGCAGCAGAGACTAAATACAGTTCATTCAGCTGAGCAGGCTCCCAGAAAGCTCTGGAGCCACTGGGATGAGGCACGGCCAGATGCTCCTCCACCAGCATCTCTGGAGCAAGCCCTACCCATTCTCCTGCAACAAAAACCGTTGCACGGTCTCCCAAGGCCCGGCTGAGCATGAAAAGGCATCTTTTTCCTCTTTAGGGTCATTTATTTATAGATTTAAAGAAACAAAAATAGAAAAAGAGGCAAAGAGTGCACACTAAGGAAAAAAAGTTCATTGCAACAAAGCAAGAGCAGAAGCTGGGGGCGGGAAGGGGTCCCTCTGCCAAGCCAGCAGCTTTTGAAAGAAAGGGATCATTCCTCCTGTGTGCACAGCGACGGAGGTCAGCAGGACTCTCCCTTCAAAACCTGCTGAATTCATTTTCACAGTATCCTACGTAGAGCGGCTGTGCCTGGATACCACGCCTGCAAGGAGAGCAGGGAGATGGCATTACGCAGCAGCCGTAGGCAGAGCCCACGGTCAGGTTTGAGCGGTCAGAGGAGCGCAGGTTGGCCATCGGTGCCCCATTTCAGGTGTGACAAGGAGGCAGTGGTTTTCATCCTGCACTTATAGACTTGGTTTGTTGCTCACGCATGGGAGCACGGGGTAAGGGCAGGTTTCCTGGGGATGCTGGTGCTGCAGGAGGGGTGGCAATGGCTGATGAGTTTCCCTTCCTCAGCACAAAGCCCTCTCCTCGACAGCCACCAGTCCACGCCAGCAGCAGGGGCTCTCTTCCAGCACTGCACAAAGGAAGCTCTGCCCATGCACAGGCAGGAGAAAGGCTCGGAACTTTCCATAGGAACAAGGGTCATTTTGCACCAGGGAAAGCCAAATTCTCTCTTGCCACCCTCCCCAGGATTGAACCCCAGAGAGGGTGACATTTGCACTGCCCCCACGAGCTGGCATCCAGCTGTGAGGATAAATAATTACCCGAGAAGCTTGCAGCGGAAGTCGGCCAGCCGCACGTAAGCATCTTGCAGGTCCCTGACAGTCGCGTTACTCCACAGTCTCTCAGCTACGGCCCCAGCTCTAGGCCTTAGAGGAACGAGGGACAGAGGCAGTCAGGTCAGGGAGGAGTTTGAAAGCTTCTCACACAAAGCCCTGAGCTCCCAAACACCCTCCCGACCAAAGTCCTTCAGCACACAAAGGCACGTGGCTTCTGTATATCAAAAGATCCACTGGTAGACACATGCGGATCAGGACGTACCAGGTTGATGAGACAGAGACCAGCATTAAACACGTATGCTTGCAGCAGCAGGCTGTATGGGGCATGTTACAGTCTTACAAATTCCTCACTGAAGCCTCAGTGAAGCTGTTACAAGCACAGAGGCGCTGCCAGGGGACAGGGTCAAGCACCACACACAGACCAAACCCGCGGCATTTGGTGCACATTGCTCAGTGGCGAAGGAAACGAGCCCGAGCTCTGCCGCATGTAACTCGAGCTAACCTCCCCACGGCTTCTCTTACCAGAGCCTAGGGGCCAGGTTAGTGACGTCCACATATTCACCCCACATGCACGCCTCTCCGCCGATCACCCGATCCTTCTGCTCAGGGCTGCCTGCCAGAGGACACAGCATTCAGGTGACGGAGCGTTGTAAGATAACGGGATGCCATATTGCCCTGCCCACAGAGGTGACTGTAACACGAGTGAGTGGCTCAGCTACGAAGGCGATAATTTGCCCTTCTGGAAGCACCTGCTTCAAACCCTGGGCTGGGGGAGAGCAAAGTTGTTCTCTGTCAGCATCAAGGGAACGGGACATAGCACAAGAACCAAAACCACGGTCACTCAAGCACCTTCACACCAGCACTGAGAAGAAATTAGCGAGAGACCCAGCCTTGATGCCACCTCCAAGCGACAAGTCAGCTGTCGTATGGCAAGGGGACACAAGGAACTCACCTTCAAACTTCAAGGGCTCCACCTCATAGGCCGCCATCCAGTCCTGCCCGTAGGAGATGTGGTTGAGGTACCAGGGGGCAGAGAGCAGAGCCCGGTAGCCAGCCTTGGTGACATTTGCCATCTCCTCCATATATGGCATGCCATTCTCCTTCCACACGTGGATGATGGTGTCTGGCCTCAGCTGAAGAACACACATGAACCCTGTGCACAGGACGACTGCGGCAACAAGAGCACCACCTCCCCTCGCACGTGGAGGGCCCTGACCCATCCACAGCTTTGAACACCGCCAAAGGGAAACCAAGGCAAACATTGAGCCACTTCCCATCTGGTTTGCAGAAGCAACAGAGGGAGGGATAAGCCCATTTGCAGAGTGTCCTAGGCAGGATTAAAACCTGCCTCTTGAGGGTGTATATACAAGAACCTGGAGGAAAGAGCCCAGCAGCATGACAAAACCACCAAGAGGGCAGCTCACTGGCAGCTCCATCTCAAGATCAACCCCCGTCCTGTAACAGAGCAACCCCCGCCAGCCCCAGTATGGCACCCCCAGAACACACCAGTGCGTCTGGCCGGGGCACTGGCACTGTTCACCCCAGCACAAGCAACTGCGTTAGGGAAAGCAGGTAGCTCTCACCTTCACTCCATTGTCAAACACCTCCTGCCACACGATATAACCTTTGCCAAGGGAATAGACGATGTCCAGAAGCCTGGAGTGGAAAGAGTACTGAGTTTTGGCTCATCCCAACTGCACGCCCCTCTCTTTGCTGGTTGCATACAGCCAACACAGCAGCACCAATATTCCCAACACCCACCGTGGGATGGGAAGGTACTTCTGAAGGAGAAGGAAGAAAGCATGGCCCCTTACAGGGCTTCTTTCTCCTCAGCCCCAGGCTTTTTTGTGGCCAGTCTCCCAATAAAATGCAGCTAGGCTACTCCCTTTGGGGCCAGGGAGACATGCCCGAATGGGCATGCTCCTAAAAAGGAGTCCTGGTGTCCCCAAGACCACAGAAGACATTTGTGCGGGTCACATACTGCAGCTGCAGGCCCAGGATGCAACTGTCCTTACTTCTGGATGTAGAACGACTCTAATTTTTTGTAATCTTCACCAAAGCCCATCTCCTTCATGAAGGCACGAATTTTTGGATTGGATTTCCTGCGTATCAAAGAGAAGAGAATAAAAGCACTGCAACCTGAGCTCTGGAGTAAGGCCAAGTCCTTCCCACATCAGTCCAAGGCTAGCCCAAGCATTCCAAGAGCTGTGGCTATGCCGGCACCAGTGGCTTCCCACAGCCAGCATCACCATGAGCACAGAAACCCCAGGCACCAACACACAGAGCCTGGGGGAGTGGGGCACCAAAGATCTGCAGACGATCATGACAAAAAAGCAATGGGCTCGGACTCCAGTCCCAGATACTTTCCCCCAGTCCCCATCCAGACCGACCTCAGACTCACCAGCACGTGAAGTCCACCTCGTCACCACCGAGGTGAAGAAAGAAGTCTGGGAACACAGCGCTGACCTCTTGAAACAAACTGGTCACAAACTCATAGGTGCTGTTAAGGATGGGGTTGATGGGCCCATAGGTCCCAGAAGGGTCCTTGCCAAAATAGCAGGGAGTCAGGAGGCCTGGAGCACCTGGGTCGTAACAAACACAGGACAATAAGGAAGGGGCTAAACATGGCTATATGGCCCCATACAGGCCCCCAGACCCTCCTCAGCATGGCCCAGTGGCTGACATGAAGACAGAAGACCCGGGGACTACACACGAGGCACAATCACAGCAGCAGAAACACGATCTCTGGCTCAGGAAGCCTGCCCTGATGGGGAGGGATCTGCGTTCTGCGCTCGTCTTGTGCTCACCCCATGCACATCCACTTCCGCCCCAAACATGCACTCCCAGGTGAGATCAGAGCTCGAACCTTTTCGGCTAGACACCCCATTTTCCTCCCTGCAAGAGCAGCTCTGAGGACAGGACACAGACATGGCTCAGTCATCTCCCTCCCAACACCAAATCCTTGTGGCCTGCATGCCAGTGAGCACAGCCGCAGTGCTGGGCAGCCTAATCCCCTCTAAATCATACACAGTTTCCAGCCGGCAGTCTCTGAACTGGTTGACTACATAGCCCTGCTTCTGCAACACACTACCAGCTTCCACCCTTCCCAGGGTTCCCCTTAGTATCCCTCCCCACTGCTTTTTTGGATAGATTCCTACAGGAAACCACACACAGAACCGCCACAGAAACATAATGCCGGTGCAGTCCCCAGCACCCTCTCCCAGCTCCACGCACCCACTGCAGACAGGGAAGGGGGGCAGCTACAGTTTTGGCTGCAACCACGTGCATGGGTTGCACTCCAGGGCAGAACATGGCATCTGGAGCCAGGGGAAGGAGAGAGTAAGACAAGCCAATGTCTTCCTGGAGCTTCTCACACTTCCAGACATGGAAAATGAGACAATTCCAGTCCTTGGAGCAGGGAGCAGCGTGTCAGGACTGGGGCTCAGCTGAGTGGAATGAGGAAGCTTGGTCAGCTGCACCCCCAGTTAAACCCAAGATCCTTGCAATGCCCTGGTTTTGGCAGAGGAGATGTTCCCAGAAAAATCACCCAGCTTGGACCCAAGAAGAGAAGGAAATATTTTCCCTTTAGATTTTGTCCTAGAAGTTGGACCATTGGGTCCTACTTCCCCTAGACGATGGTTTGCTCCTCCTCAAAGCCAGCCCGTGGGACATGGCTGCCCACACCCGGCTTTCGGGATCCAGGTTGCAGATTCCCTTCCTCCCCCCGGTACAACTACAACTCTCCTCACAGCAGCAGCAGGCAGGGTCTGCTCCTCACCTGGACCCCAGGAGAGGGTGTGCCCAGGAGTGTCGAACTCTGCAATGACTCTGATGCCACGCAGCCGGGCGTACTCGATCACCATCTGCACGTCAGCATCTGTGTACACGTGGGTCATGGCATTGAAGGCTCCCTGGGGGAATACAGGAAATCTCAACGCCTTGCTCAGGTGCCGAGGGAGGGATCCGCTCGCCCTGGGCTGGGTGCTACGCAGTGATTGGGGTGGGTTACCTGCTTGCTGAGCTCTGGGAAGGTCCAGCTCTCATAGGGGAAAGACGGGTCATCCACAATGTGCCAGTGAAACACATTGAATTTGTTGTAAGCCATAACATCCTGGGAAAGAACGGGAACAAAGATGAACGTGGCCTGTGCCTTCTGAAAGGTTACCCAGTTTGCCACAGAAAGGGGACAAGGTCCCTGTGCTCCAAAAGGACAAGGCAGAGTCCCTAAACACTCCCTGGGATCCAAGAGGGATTCAGATACCAGCACCACAAAGAGCTGCAGAGGGCCAGTAGTACTTCTGCTCACAATAAAATCCCTGTTTTCCCTCTAAGTGAGCCAATGGTGGAGACCTGGAAGTTTAATTCTGCTTGGGATGAACACAGAAACCACCACCCACCTTTGCCTAATGTGGCTGGGAAGAAGTCAGTGTTTTGCCTTGCCTCAGAAACAACCCAGCCTCAGAAACTAATCTGGATTGCAGGAATCCAAGATACCTCAGGGTTTTCTTCCTTATCCCATTTACAAAGGAAGTTGAGAAATCACCTAAATGAGGCAGCTGTGAGTTACACCAGAAGCAAACAGAGCCATGGGAAGTATTTACAGCACGGAAGCATTCTTCCACGATGTACATCTGTATATTATGAATTGAGGTCATGCTGTCATCCCACCCCAGCCTGCTGCTTCATCTAGGGACAAGCAAGCTGGTTTTGTTCAAAAAGCCTAGGTTTGACAAGCTCTTCCTTGATGAAATGTAGATGCAGTGGCCTATGCATTAGCCAGCTCCTAGGATCTTTGGAAAGGAGCAACACAAAAAAACCAAAAAGCGTTCCAGGCCACTCAAGGTGTGTCAGCCCAGAGTTCCTCAGCTGTCACAGAGGAGGGGACACCCAACTAAACCACCTCATCTCCCAGCACAGGCACCCTTACCAGAGTTTCCAGGATGGCTTTGAGAGGCAGGTAGTGACGAGAGGTGTCCAGCAACAGTCCCCGGTGAGGGAAGCGGGGAAAGTCCACGATTTCTGTCTTGTTGATGTAGTACTGCACGCAGAGGACATGAGGAAGAAGTTAGCAGGGTTCCAGGCAACACAGCCATTAGCCGGAGACAATCAGGGCTGGCGGGACGAGGAGGGGTACCCTTACTGCCCACGGTGCAAGCTAGCCAGAAAGAGCTGCAACGCTTTACCCGCTCAGAAGGCAGGGATCTGGCTGGATTCATGAATCTCTACTTGGCTCTTGGCGAGGCTGTGCTGCACTGCTGGTATCCCCCTCATCCCGAGCATCCCAGCAATCCTCAGCCTGTCCCCACAGAGGCAGGAGCATTATGGAGAGCTGACTGCCCCCAGGAGATGAGGCCAGAACTCACCGTGCCATTCTCATCTCTCCCAACGAGCTGGCTGAACGTTTCCAGGCCTGCAGAAAAACCACACACAGTCACTTTCTCAGCACAGATTCCCCCAAAGGAACAGAGCTCAATTAACAAATAAGTCTATGGAAAAAGAGAGGCACAGAGAGACATCCCCATAGGCCTGGGGCAGGGAGACCGGGAATGCCCAACAGAAAGCACACCTCACCTCTGAGAGCTCCCCAGACAGCATCTGCAGAGAGCAGCAAGGAGCCTTCCGAGACGGACAGCTTATCTGAAACACAGCATCAGAGGGGGCGGCGCTGGCATTAGGTCCCACACTCCATCACACGCTGCTATGGGCCACGACAGCCCCAGCTATGGGGTTGCAGCAGCACCAGGCAGAGGTTTTGATACACCCTGGGATCCCAGAGAACCGACTTTTGGGTTTGTTTTTTTTGTTTTAAACCTCTCCCGCTGCTTATCAGCATCCTTGGGTAAGTCACTCCCTCCCTGCCCCTGTTTCTCAATAATACTCAGTGAGGATGCTGCCTCCCTAAAATTGTGGGTAAGTGCTGCACAGTGCTATGTCCAACCGACAGGCACAGAAACAGCCGCACTCCTGCTCCAGTCACTCCCTTCTGCTCCCAACCCCAATACTCACAGCTTTCCTTGGAGTCCAGGCTGGGAAACCCATCGCAGCCTGGCAAGGCAACGTAGACAAGGAGCTGAGTGCAGGGCGTCCCCCAGGGTTGCTCGTTCTCTGCAAAGGACACAGACCACAGACATCAAACCCATCCTGGCTCTTCTCCCTGCTTCCACCCCTCCGCCATCCCCCCGGCCCAGCTAGCGAAGGAGGCGCAGGAGTACATGGACTTTTAACACACATGGCAGAAACGGGCACCCCCTCCTTCACCCCAGAGCAGGCACAGGGTTGTTCAGCAGGGGCTTCTTTCAACACAGGCAACCAGGAGCACATGAGCTGATCCCAACCTTCAGCTTGGAGAAGGTCTGCTGGTGAGGAAGCCCCCAGGGAAGGCTTCACAGTGGAAGCTTAAAGGCACATGCAAAAGAGGAGAGACATCAGAGTATGGCCTAGCAGCAGCCCCCAAGGCTTCCTGGACACCAGCCCCTGCTCTAAGCAACAGCCACGACTACTCAAATTTTCCCCAGGGAGGATGAAGAGCTTCACATTTCCAAACTCTCCCAGTACTGGAAAAAAAGCATGAACCCAAGAGCTCTGCTACCCTACCCACACTTCTCAGAAAGGGCAAAGAAATCCTGTAAAAAAAGCTGGAGAATGAATCCAAGCATACTGCAGAGTTGGGCTGAGTTAGAGGCCACCAAAAGGTCTTATCCAGCACAGAAAGGCTCCCGACCAACTTGACCTTCTGCAGCTGGAAAAATAAACCCAGCCACATTCAGACCCCAAGCAGGAGCTCTGGACATGCTTCTCTATCCGAAGGAGCACTTCCAAGGATGCACAGCCCCGAGTTCTCACTGGAGTCATGCCCCCAACTCCAAAGGGAGGTGTTCAGCCTTCGCTGAGACGCATGGGTCTACTCACAGCAGTCTCTGGCCAGGAAGGGCAGGGGTTAGCTGGGTGGGACCGGGCTAATCGCAGAAAAGATCCATGCCTACACCTCCACAGCATTCCCAGGAACAGCTCAATATTGTCACTGAAAAATTAAAAGCTTGGGTTTGAGTAAGGCTGGCCACAAGCCAGGCACCAAGCAGACTTCAGAGAGACCATGGCACTGCCAGCATTCAGGTGCAGACAGCCCGTGCTCCAAAGCTCACTGGAGCCAGAAACCCCAAATTTCTCCATGAAGGAATGGCAAAACCTCTGCGGAGAGAAGGGAAACAGCTCGAAGACAGTCCTCAGTTTTGAGCTTTCCTCTCGGTTACAGACAAGCCGGTAGCCAAGGCAACCTCGCAGATGTGCAAACTGGCATGCCAGCACGGCAAGCCCTGCTCCCTCTGCTTGCTGAAACGGCAGCTCCCCAAGGATGGCCACTCTCAAGATGGTGGACATGGGAAATACTCATTCTGTTGAGAAGCTGCAACAGAATTGCCCAGGGAGATGTCGCCAAACCCAAACGGGGCATCCTTGACCAAGGAGCAGTCAGGCAACACCACTATCGCACCTAGAAGGCAATGCAGATGGGTGCATCAGGGATCAGTGATGCATCAACCACAAAGGCTGAAGTTCATGGTTCAAAAGAGCACTGTGAAAGTGCAAGTTGAGTTAATTACAGTCATGGACTGGAAGATAAGGATGCTAACACAGTGACTGCAGCAGGATGGCAGCAATAAGACATCAGGTACGGGACCGATCTTGGCTTGAGCTCCATGCAGGGTCCTCGGTCTCTCCCAGATTCACTTCAGAGCTGCCCAGCTTAATGACAAGAAAGAACAGAAGAGCAGCAAGGGAAATCCCAATTAGAGATAAGGAAAAAAATAAATATTCTTCACCTTGAGGGTGGTCGAACACTGCAGCAAGGGCTCAGTTTTCCATGTGTGAATACTGCAATTTCAGCTGGACACACAAGCTTGACCCAACTGCAAAGTTGTCTCTGACTCTGGGCTTGGCTCTGTTTTGAGCCAGGGCTTGACCAAAGACCCCCATACGTCCCTCCTCAGTTAAACTGATCTCCATTTTCATGCTTGAACTCCAGCATGAATGCAGAGTTCAGGCATAATCTTGCTTGCCTGTTAAACTGACATGGCAGCTTTCTGAAAGAGACAGCAAATGGTTTCTACCTTATTTTCTCTATTAATAGAAACTATTTTCTTCCATACAGGGTTTCCATTGCCTGTTATTACTAACCACCCATGGGGGGGAGGGGAAGGAAGGCAAAGAGGGGAAAAAAAGCCCTAAAATTAAGTGTAGTTTGAGTGTCATAAAGCAGGGCGTATGGAAAGCAATGAGTATGCACAAAGAGCTCAATCTCGTGATTGCAAGAAGTTTCTCCGAGTGATTTAATGGTCACATTTCACCTCTGAGAAGAGCAGGAAAACGTGAATAATTATATCAGCTGTTTAAGTTTAGTTCCTAGCAGCAAAAAAGAAACAAGAGGAGTCTTCTTAGCTCCCAAATCAAAATTTATTTTTATTGCTACTTAGAAGAGTTAAAGAACTAAAATAAGCCAAACGGTTCTTCTCAGTGTTTCAGACTTGCCTTTTTCAAAGCACGATGTGCTCAAGATGAAGCAGAGCGGCTTCCAACGCCGTTACCCTTCTCCACTTTGATCAGTGGCAACAGAGTTCATGGTGACATTTAAAACACTCAGAAGCAGAGTTACTAGCTTTTCTTGATGAATGAAGCATTTCATATTTCCCAGATATAGCACTTCAGGCTGCTGCAGACCCACGCAGACACCGAGCATCCGTGCGTGCCGGCTCCCCAGCCTGTTTGCCTCTGCGAACGCAGCCAGGGAATTTCCTGCATTTCATCCCAGACGTGCAACAGGTACTGTCACAAAGAAATCCGGGTGCAAGAAACCATTATGACCTATCCCAAATCAAGCCTGGGCTCTCAAAGCTTTTGCCTTTCCTCACCTTACCCTACAATTTCAGGGTGAATCCAAGAGCTACTACCTCTCTTTTGCCAGAAAAGCCATGCTGCCTTGGGATGCTTAGAAGCTCACCTTATGAAAAAAGGGCTGAAAGAGCCCCACGGCACAAATATGTACTTGCTAGAAACACACATGAAGCAGCAAGAGGCTTTCATCAAGGTAAAGCTTCACACTGGACACCAAGAGCTGCTAGGAACGGGAAGAGCCAAGACTTGCAAAAAGCACGGAGGCTGGAGCAATTGCAACACCACCAGCAGCTCTCCCTATAGCCACAAGAAAAGGAAGCAAAATGAAGTGCTGGGGAGCTGAAACACGATCTGGAGGAGATAAAAAATGAGATGAGCAAACTCTTGATAGCAAGAGCCTAACTCCTTGAAAGAAACACCAGGGAACCTAGTGCCCACTGTGCCAAACAGGAGTAGCTTTTATTTTAAGACACGCGTGCCGCAGGCGTTGCTCTCTACATACAAACCCAACGCTGCCCTTTGCTACAAGAACTCAGTTCAAGCGACTGCGCCACCAGCCCGCTGCCACCATCTCCCCTCGCCACCAGGCCCTGCTGATATGAGGCAAGAAGAGGGTTCAGAAGCAGGCTGCCGCACAAACCCCGTGGTCTGACCCCCAAAAAGAAACAAGGGTTTGGTTTTGTGGTTCTTTTTTAAGAAGAAAGGCACAGGCGAAAGGGTGGAGCGCCCTTCCAGCGGCCCCTCGCCCCCGCCTGCGGAGGCCGCGGAGCCCCCCGCCCCGCCAGCAGCCCCCGCCCCACCTCACCGGTCGGGCGGGCGGCGGCGAAGAGCAGCGCCCAGTACCGCTGGAAGGCCGCCTCCAGCACGGCGCAGCCCGGCCCCACGGCGGAGCCGGCGGCGTAGGAGAAGCGGAAGCGGCGGGGAGGCAGCAGGCACCGGCCGCCGCCCGGCGGGGAGCGCTCGGCCTGGGGCTGCGGCCACACGGCAGCCGCCGGCTCCGGCCCCAGCGCCGCCAGCAGAAGCAGCAGCAGCAGCGCCCGCCCCGCCGCCATGTCGCGCCCCGCCGCCTGAGGGAGAGGGAGGAGGCGGAGGCGGCGCCGCCCGCCACGGGAAGGACGCCCGCGAAATGGCAGCTCGGCCCCGCGAGGCCGGGCCCGCCTCCCCCCGGGCTGCCCGCCGCCATCACACGCCCTCACAGCCCCCTCAGGCGGCTGCCCCCCACCCTCCCTCCCTCACCCCAAAGCCGCCGGGGGTGCCTTCACCCGAGCGAGCGCCTCTTAACTTTCAAATAAACCCACAAAACCTTTAAGGAGGGTGATTTCTTCCCCAGCCCTCAAAATTTAGACCCTCTCCACCATGCTCCCTATCCCCAGGGGGTGCCCTTGGGGAGTCTTCAGCAGCCTGATCTGGGGGTTGAGGAGAGGATTAATGATTTAAAACACATATTTAAGCTGCACCACTTTGCAGCTGTGTGACTGAACACGCACATGCTTTGGATCCACCTGGGGTTTGGGCATTTTTTTGTTGGTGTTATGCATTTTTATGAATAATACTGGATGTAAATCTGCCCTTGCACAGGTTTTTCAGGTATGTCATATAGGCGGCAGGTGAGATATCGGTTGGGTTGTACAAAGAAGGGCTTTATCCCATGGTGGAGCCTCAGGCTGAAGTGTTGCAGAGATGCTCTCCACACAGGGTTTGGGTTTTGCAAGGCAACCCTCAACCTCAGATGAACTCTTTATTTTGCCTTCTCCTCCCAGCTCTGCATTCCTCAGCAATCCCCAAATCAAATAAGGACCCTTAATCCCAGGTTTTACCCATCTAATTGCCAGCCCAAGCCCATCAAATTAACACAAAAATGTTGTCCCAGCCCCTCCGAGCAAGCAGTGAAGCCACCAGAAAACTCCAAGCTATCAGGAGCACTGGGAGAAAAGCCACAGGCACAGGGAGCAAGCAGGAAATTAAACAAATGCCATGGGAGAAAGCGCAATAAGGGAGATGGCCCCATCACACTAGCTCAAGATGAAAAACCACTTTGTGTGAGCAGGACACAACCATGGAAAGTTCTGGTGGGGAATTCAAGGGATTGTCCCTCAGGTGAGCAGAACAGGGAGAGTCAGGGGCAACAGGAAAAAAAAAAAAAAAGCATTTTGCAGAAAAACCCTTAAGGAACTTGCTGTCAAAGGTTACAAAAGCACCAGCACAAAGATGGGGACTGGTGGTGAAAGGAGAAGAGCTGGGAGGACATGGGGGAGTTTCAGTGGACCTGGGAAAGAAAAGTTTCAGAGGGATGGAAAAAGGTGCTCACCAGGAGTGAGAGAGTCCATGAGGTACCAGTGAAGGTTTTGCGGGTGGAGAAGTCACAAGGATGCTGGGCAGAAGGAGCAGATCACAGTTAGGTTTGGGTCTAAATGGGATTGGGGGAATTTAGTGAGATTAGTGAATATGACTAGGGGATCTCAGGTGGGGGAAGGCAGGGAAGAGGCTAAGGATCACATAGATAGGGGAGCTGGGCTCCATCAGGAATGGGGTCAGAGAGAACCAACTATTATTGCCATGAGCTTAACACCTACACAGCACTGCTTCCTTCTTCCACAACCCTGTGGAGCAGCAAAGACCACCTATCCACCTAAGAGAAGGTGAGCCAGGACCTAGGATGGGCATGACATGGGCCAGGCGACAACCTTACCAGCTGGGTGCAGCACCACAGCCAGGCAAGCAGAGCATAGTGGTGGCAGCAATGGGCCCCATCAACAGTCCAGGTATCACCAGACAAAAGCAAGGTACCAAGATAAGTCTAAGATCAATCTGGGAAAGCCTAAGAACAGAAGCATCCACAGAAAAGCAATAGCTGCCCAGACCTCAGCTTAAATGGAGTTCCTGGAGCAATGCGTCATGGGTGGAGATTCCAGGCAAGGCTGATTGGGGCAATTAAAGCCTGTTGGTGCCCTCAAGCTCCTGCAATCCTCACCTGTTCCTTGTTTTCTCTACAGAGAAGTGGCAGGACCCCAATTCAGTGCAATGACACATGCCAGGCTCCTTCCTCATAGTTCTCCTGAATCGAGCGCCATTGCTCCAGGATGTTGGCCCTTCTCTGTCTCTGCATCACACAGCAAGGAGGGATGTGGAGGAGAATGCCTATATTCCAACCTGCATCAGACCTCTGGGAAAATGGCCCCTGTCATTCTTTGTGTTCAAGTTTTCCTCAAGGCTGCTGCTGGTCTACAGGCAGCCTCTGTGGTCTTGAGTGGGGTTTGTTGTCTTTTCCCATGCAAACCTCTGAAGCACCAGCTGTTGCCACCGCTTTTCTGGCAACATTGATTGATTCCAGATTCCCTGGACTTTTCCTCAGGTAGCTTCACTGTATTAAAATTGCAAGGGAAGGAAAAAAAAAAAAAAAAGGCAAACCAAAACCCAAGGCAGTTTGTTGCTGTGTTGCAGCAGGCAACGTCAGCAGCATCGGCAGGGCTGTGCTTACCAGCATGTGAGACTGAAATGTGAAAGTGCCCTGGCCTGAAGCAAATCCTTATTTCAGTCTGGGGAGGGTGGCGTGTTCACCACACTTATGTAAAGCGTTGTGATCATAGCTTTCAGTTGAAATATTCAAGCCTTTCTATGGATTCTGTTATTGTTGCTATTTTAGGAGACCTGATGTCTCCGGGGGATGACTCAGAGAAGTTCATCTGTAGCTGGCCAGCATTAATCTAGACTAAGAGTCTGATTCAGGAACATAAGAAAACTGCTTAACTTTGGAGCTTGGCTGGAAGAAACTGGTTTACATGCTGTCCTGCGTCGGGCATGGAGCACCAGTAGCCAGAAAGTTGCTGATGCTTTTCAGTAACTCTTCAATAGACCAGCTCTTGGTGTCAGAGCATACCTCTAGGGTGATATGTTCCCCTGGGAATGTTGGCCTCCTCAGGCTAGTTCAGCAAGGAACAAGCAGGGAGTAAATATGGAGACACAAGGTTCAGAATTTACCTGTCTTCCCCCACTGCACTGTCACTCGCCCTAACCCGGATCACCGGCCCCACAGCAGGGACATACTGGCTCAGAGGTGCTTTAATGTCATTGCATGGGGCTCAGCTGGGTGCTGAAAACGTCACACTGGCCCACCCAGGTGCTGCCCATTGCAGAAGTCTCTGCAAACCCCTCTTGTCATCTCTTTGACTGCAAGAGCTGGAAGCCAAGTCACTGGGGGACTCTGCAGAAAACTGTGCTGCACCAGGGCTCTGCTGGATTACCTGCTTACTACCAATAATGAATTTGGGAGAAATCCAAATTCATTGTTCTGACAGAAATTGTTATAAAATCAGGCTGGTGTCACACTTGGGTCTTTCTGGTTTGTTCACCTTCAGGGCATGAAGGTGGCCTCTGGGCTGTCAGTGCAGTTCCTTGTTTCACAGCATTTTTTTAAGGTATAAACCCATTTATTATGCTGCCTAATTCCCTGTAATGTTGGCTGCTTCTGCATTTAATCAGGAGGATGTTTTGCATACAGATTACTCCACTGGTGAGAAGCATATGAGCTGGTGAAAGGAGAACGGAGGAAGCTGTTCATGGAAACCTTAATAGAGCATGAGTTTTCTGTTTGCTTTGCTCTTTGAGCCAAATGCTGTCTAAGCATGCTCACTTCTGAATGAAGCCAACTCCCAGGTCAAGGGACCTGCTGGTGGTGCGGCTGGAAGAGGGCTTTGGAAAACACAGATCATCTTCTGGAAATGTCTGTAACTGCCTGTAGATCTCTGACTTGAACTTTGACATCTCAGAAGCTTTCTGACCAAACTTACTCTCTCCATTTGCTTGTTTACTTCCCCGTTTGTCCTCAGTAAAATAATTATGATATTCGGATTGCAATTGCGAGGGTTGCAGCCATGCAGTTGTTGAAGCAACCTTACTTGTGGCAGTGGTCCAGGGGGAGTAACGGTCGGCACGTGCTGGGTCTTTGCAGGTGTGGACCCTCCTGTTGCATATCTCCATGTTTTGGGGAGGATATTGTTCAGCACGGTGTCACACAGGCACTAGTAGGGAGCAAGCCATCTGCACGAGTTGGTGCTGATGTATCTGCTGTTCCAGCTCATGGCTTCTCCATGCGGGCAGAGCGTATGCTCCACTGGAAGTGGGATGACAAGGACATATTTCCTTCTTCAGGGTGACATTGCTCTTCTCAGAGTAACTCCCCTGAAGTTTGCTGTAGACACAGGTGCACCAAGCAGCAGCAGCAGCAGGCCACCAGCCTTCCTCTGCTGTGACCCTAGCTGGGGCCTTCTACCGAAACCAAACTGAGTGTCGTAGGAAAGCAGGCAACACTCCCAGCTTCTCCCCCCTCTGCCAGAGATGCCCATACCCGAGGGGGTGATGGGGGGAAGCAGTGTCCCTCTGAGCCTCAACACTGCAGACTGTGAGCTGGAGAGGCCAAGGTACCAACATCTGTTTCATCGAGCAGAGGGGTGCTTGCGTTTAAACACCCAGCAAAAGCCAGGAGACATGATTGGTGGATCTTTAGCATTTGCACAGAGACAATCCTAAACAAGGGATGACCCTAAATCCATGTCCAGGGTATTTTCACCAGCCAGATCCTTTGCTAACAGCTCAGCTCATGGGGAACATCCATGCTTTTGGGGGCTGCAGCAGGCTGGTGTACAGCATGCTGCTTTCAGACCCACAAGTGCATATCCCAGCGCTTTTCAAAGCACAGATGACTCATTCTCATATCTCTACATTTCCACCTTGACCACCGCTTGTCACGCTAGATGCTGCCATCGAACGGTTTAGCAGATGCACGTGGTAAATGAATTTCTCAGCACAGGTGGAGTTGAGCAGAAGGAACCTCTTCAGATGGGAGAGCACATGTAAGAGGAGTGAGGCCTGGGAGATTCAGAGCAAGCAGGCAGGAGTGGGTCTCGCCAAGGAGGAATATTTCAACAGTTATAAACTTAAAAGCAGAGTTTGAGGCAAAAATCTTGAGGTGAGATGTGTTAATCTGACTGGAGGATTTGGGTTCCTGACTCGAGCTCAGCCTGGTGGTCTTTGCACTATTGGTGTTATTTGGAAAGCCTTTTTCCCTCTGGATTATCTCCAGCCTGCACAGCTTTGGGGTGGCTGAACAAATGGCGGTGATCTGAGGGGCATCTCAGCCCACACTCACAGTCAAGGTTGTTAACGGGTGTGCAGGCAGCCAAAATCAAACCTGAGGCATCAAGGCATCTCCCGGGTTTCCTTTCTCCCAGTGCAGGAGCTCCATGTGCCTCAGGTGGAGGAGGAGAAGGGCTTTTTCCAGAGATCCCACCTGGCTCAAGGAGCGGTAGAGCAGGAGGGAGGCCGGGTGAGATTGGAGGTTCACCAAATCCGCAGGTGAACCTCCCAGGGCAGGAGCCCAGGTATGGTTGTGGTGTGGAGGGTGGAGCACCAGCACTTTTTGCAGTGTTTTGGTATAGAGATGTGGGGCTCGTCATGGGGAGATGCTGCGAGTTATTGCAGAGGCAGAGTATTTGTGGCTGCTGTCCCCGGCTGCTCTCAGTCACAGCTCTGGGGCTGAGCTGGAATCAATCAGAGCCCATGGACGCATGGTGACAAACTCCTCCTGCACAAAGGCCCTGCTCCCGTAAATCCCATAAGTGAGTGCTTAACTTCATGGAGCAAGGTGATTGCAATGCAGTGTTTTATTCTTGTCAGCTTTGGCGTTAACAGTTACTAGAATCACTTGGGTAATTAAGCTCTTGCAAGAATAAAATGAAAAAGCGCCAGGTACCTATGGAGATCTAAATAATTTTTCAGAGTGGGTAGAAGAGCGGTTCTCAGCTTTCCTCTGTAGCTGGAGTCCTAAAATTCCCAGAGGCAGCGCAGATCCCCTCGGGATGAGCTGAAGGCAGCAGCCCTGCTTTTCTCAGGTACCTTTTGCCAACTATCTACAAGGAGCCAGTGGGTACCCAGGGCTCCAAATGTGACTGTTGGGTCAGAAACTTCGTAATGAAAGGAAGACCTTTTGCAAAAGGCACGGCTAAAATTTCATACTAAAGAGTATTTTTAAGAAGTTTTAATGGAGGAGTAACTGGCAGCTAAGCGCTGATCCCTGTCTTGCCATGGGAAAAGATAAGGCTGAGAGTGTAGGAGGAGAACCGCATTCCCATGTCTGTGGGACAGCATGGGGAAGATCCCATCACGGTTTATGTGTGTTTATTACTGGCATTATACGAGAAAGGGAAACAGCCGGGTGCCCAAGGAGGTTTAAATGTGTTTCCAAATGGCTGTGCTCTGGTGCTGCTGGCGGATGGCTCTTCCCCTTGGCTTTAGCTCATCCGGCAGGGCTTTGCGGGAGGCTCCGCGCTCGGGAGCCCTGCAGCCTCGGCAGGGGCCAGGAGAGGGCAGCGGGGAGGCGCTCGGATGCCCGCGGCGGGGATGCCGGGGGGCACCCGGGGAATGGCTGGTCACTGCCTGTGCCGCGGGGCCGGCGGGGAAAAACAGGTTACCGAACACGCTGCTAACCCCGTCCCGGTGAGGAGCGTCACCTCCGGAGAAGGGTTGGACCCGGTTTTGCGTCCAAGTGCAGGCTCTGGGAAGCTGCAAAGCTCTGATAAAGCAAAACCCCGCTGCCTGTTTGATGCCTGTCTTGGCTCCTTGGGGTCCGGTGGGCAGATCTGCCACCCCACGCCTGCCCACATGTTGATGAGGAGCTGGGCATGTCAAACAGCTGGGCAGGACAGTGCTAGCACGGAGCCCCAGGGGGTGACACACAGTCCTCCTTGGGGACGAAGCATAGGGCAAGGACTTGGGGTGACCAACTGAGCCCTCGAGGCTTGATGTGGGAGATGGGACCAGCCTGGCAAACAAACATCCAGCTGGTAAGTCCGGAGCTGAACAAAGCTGGGACTATTTATATTTATGTAGGGCAGGATGATTAATGCCCAGGCCTTTGCCATTCCAAATAAGTAGGGTAATTAGGGAACTGGCTTTATTTACTAGGTAGCTTGGTGTGAGGCAATGTGCATGCCCGGCCCATGTCCCGCTGCGCCACTCCTGACCTGGGCAGAGCAGCGCTTGGGGACCACAGGCCGTCCCCGGCCACGTGATGGATCTGGCTTTGCATGACGACTGTTTGGGGAGGACAGCAGGCAGTTGTGACTGTAGCGAGCTTGCTGGAAGCGGCTGTAATGCTATGAAACACCCAGAGCTGATTTTCAGAGCTGCTTGTGTATCTGGAGATGCAGACTGGTACCCAGAGAGGTTTCTAGAGGCATCTACCCAGGACGTTGGACACTTAATTTGCTTGGATCCCCAAGGGCACCTGCCTGCGTCACCCAGAGCTTAAACCCCTGTTGCTGTGGCCATCATTATGCTTTCCGCGCTCCAGCAGAAAATAAATGCCCTTTTGGAGGCAGCTTCTAATTTTCTGCCTGCTTCACAAAATATTTGTATTGAAACAGGAGCAGGAAGCAGGATCCTGCTGCGCTGGGTGCTGGCTGGACACAAAGCGCCACGGTGACTCCTGCCCCAGAGAGCTGACGAAACTCGTCACACCTATGCCGCATACCGCCAGGCTGAGTCTCCCCCGCCCTCCGGGTGCGGGGCATCCTCATCCGGGCGGAGCGGGGTGAATAATGTCACCACATCAGAACGGCCCCACTTTGCCCGTGGAAGAAATGATTCCCCGGGGCGCAAGGAAGTGGAGGATGAGCGTGGGTGGGGAAGGTGGCCCTGGAGCCCTCCCTGGGCTGTGCCAGCTTCTTGCATCCCTGGTGAATAGCAGCAGAGGGTTTGGTATCAGCTGGCTCTCCTCTGGGCCAGGCTGCAGCCTTGTTTCCAAGCCAACTGGAGTCCCTTGCGCTCACCAAATGGCTGCAAACAATAAGCCTGGCTCACCTCCCCCTTATGAGGCCCAGCATGGCTGATGCTGGAAGCAGAGCTGCCCTGGCCGTGCTGCTGCGATGGCAGGGAAAGCCGAGGCAGAGGGTGCTCAACCCCTGCAGCACCCCGATGTCCGCCCTGCCCTTTGCCGGTGGCTCAGTGTCCAAAGCGAGAGGCCCTGGGAGGGACAAGGCCAGCTGGGAACAGCAATGGCCCCACATCCCTGACCCACCCAGAGCACTCGCGGAAGGCAGGCTCGGCCCCAGCTGTCTGCAGGAGGGAGACAGGTCTGTCCCTGGTCCGGTGATGAAGCCGCTCCTGTGTATTCTTGCCCCCTGCAAAATGCCAAATTAACAGAGAAGAAAGGGAATCAAGGCCGGCACCACTGTGAAAAACTGGGTATTATTATCTCCGCTGACCACGAGGCAAAGCTGGAGCTCAAAGATGCCCCCTGGTGCAGTCGGGGTCCCCTCCAGGGACGGCAGGCACGTGATTATCCCATGGTTTCACATGAACTTCTGCCTGGAGGGTCCCAGTGCCAATTATTCTGATTTTGAGGCAGAACAACCTATTTTCCCCTCACGTTTCCCTCACAAGTCGCTCCCCGCAGGTGCTGCACCACTCTTTACCTAATGGTGCTGCCGAGGGCCTTCCCCCTGGGACACCTCAGGAGGGCTCCGCGCTCCCACCTCCACCACACGTCCTCGCCACCCCGCGGCGCCCAGACCCGGGTCTGGCAGCGGGGGGAAGCTGGTAAACCCCCCCCCCCGCCCCGGTCCACCCACCTCACTCACCATGGCGGCGCGCCACACTCAAGATGGCGCCGCGCCGCGCCGCGTCGCACTCAACATGGCGCCGGCGGGGGTGTGTGTGTGTGTGTGTGTGTGTTGGGGGTGTGGCGCGCACTCAAGATGGCTCCCGGGGCAGCGAACGGGGAGATGGCGGCCGCCGCGCAGGCGCGGCGCCGCGCGTCACGCGCCGCGGCGTGACGTGCCGTGCGTGCGCGGCGCGCGGTGACGGAGCGGGTCGGCCGCGTCCCTTTGTTGGCGGCGGCGGCTGAGACTGAGGCGCGGCGGGGCCGGGGCCGGGACCGGGCCGGGGCGGCGGGGCTTGGGGGGGGGGGAAGGCCGCGGGAGCCGCCGCCGTTTCTTCATCGCCTCGCCATGGACTCGGACGAGGGTTACAACTACGAGTTCGACGAGGACGAGGAGTGCAGCGAGGACAGCGGCGCGGAGGAGGACGAGGAGGACGAGGAGGAGGACGAACCCGACGATAACCTGGACCTGGGCGAGGTGGAGCTGGTGGAGCCCGGGCTGCGCGTCGGTGGAGAGCGCGACGGGCTGTTGGGCGGTGAAACGGGAGGGCTGGGCCCTGGCGGCGGCGGCGGTGGAGGCGGCCTGGGCGGCGGGCCGGGCCCCGGAGGCGGCGGCGGCCCCGAGCAGGAGGAGGATTATCGCTACGAGGTGCTGACGGCCGAGCAGATCCTGCAGCACATGGTGGAGTGTATCCGCGAGGTCAACGAGGTCATCCAGGTGCGACCCCCCGGGCAGCGGGACCGGCACCGGGAAGGGGCGGTTGGGGGGGGGGCGGTGCGGGCCCCGCCGCCAACGGGCCTCGCTGAGGGGCGCCGGGCCCGGCCCTCCCGCCGCCCAGGTCCCCCCGCACACGCTCCGAGGGGGACCCCCCTCGGCAGTCCTTTCCCCGCCGGGGGGACCCCCTCGGCACCCCCTTCTCCTGCGGGGCCTCCCGGGGCAGGCCAGGAGCTCGCTTCCTGCTGTGGAAGCGTCGGGAACGAGGCCCGTGGCTTTAAAAGGGCTTCTCTTTCTTTGTGCGGTTTGCAGCCGGTGGGCTGAAATCCGTATTTTGCCCTTTCCCCCCGCTCCGTCTTCACGCTGGTACGGGGGGAGTTGAGCCCCCTACAGTACCTCCGGTACCCCGGTGAGTCGATGGCAAGCTCTGGAATTTGAGGAGAGGCAGCCAGGCACCGCTCTGGTTTTGTTGCCTTCTCTCCCTTCCCCCAGCCACATACAAACGCGATCCTGCTCATGGGGTTGAACTCTGTCGTGTTTATTTCCAGCATAGACCGGGACGGATACGAGCAATCGCTTCAAAACAGTAACTTTTTCACCTCTGGTTTTTAAGCTCACCGCTGTAAAATTGAGATCGAGTTCAAAATAACATGTACTGTCCTCAGATGAAAATATCCAAGTCTTACCTGTTGGCCCTTGAGCTTCTGGGAAAAAAAAAAATCAAGCTACTGAAGCTATCCGGCATCCCTTTCTCAACATTTATGGCAAGGTTTTGCTCCAGTTCGCCATAAAGTTTCTGATGCCGTTCACTTTTTCTGCAGGTGACCAGAGTGCCTGGGTTTTCTTCTGTTGCTGTTTACTCGATATTATTTGGAGTTACAGCAAGTCAATAGGAAATGCTTCTCCTTTTCCAATATGCAAACAGGAATAGTGTCAGAAGCTGAAATCTATAGATAGTAAATACTGAAGGACACAGTGCCCAGAAAGCAGTTGTTTTGCTAGTTGTACATACTTCAGTGTTGGTAAATCCATTTAAATACGAGATGCTTCAGTGAATGCTTTTGCCCAACTATTCTGTGCTCCACAGCAGCTATAAGAGTAGCTTTAAAATGCTGTTTTATGTGCTATAAATCCACCATAGCTTATATGGAGCTTGATGCAAACAACTGTTCAAGTATTTGCGTACGAAATTAGTAAGTGGCATTTCTTAAGTTAAATTGAATTTTATAACTTTAATAATAGTACTGTACATGTAAAGCTGAATAAAGGAGTCTGTCTAGATTAGCTGATGACCCTGCAGTTAAAGATCTCATGGCTAAGTATGGGTATTTCTTTGCTACCAGTTATTGATTGTAATATAGGGAAGGAAACAAATGGCAAGTAGACTTGCAAACAGTTGGTAACTTAAAATTTTTATTCCTTGAAATAGCGATTAAAATGGTGAGTCTGTATTTAATGACTAAGACTCCGAAAATCATGACCCGTGCTGATTGTATTAAACAGATTCTACCATTTGTCCTATCTTTGCATAAGCAAAGTGGTGGAAAAGTTCCTGCCAGTGAGGAGTAGCGAGTATTCCTGTTCGTGTGTTTTCCAGACCTGGCTGGTATGGTGAATTTGCTTATGTTCTTCATGAACTGATTTCTTAGGCAAGGTCCTGGTTTCTGGTCTGTGGGTTTTTTCCCCCTCTTTTACTGCCCTTGAGCCGTACGAGCTTGACCTCAGAGTTGCAGAACTAGTGGAGAGAAGTCGATATAGGTAGAGAGACCCAGTTCCTGCTCCTATACCTGGGGTGGCGGTGGGAGGCCTGACCCTGTGATGGACTGGGCTGCATTGGGCTCTGCAGAAGCCTTGCAAACCACCTACACAGAACCGCTGTGGCTGCTGCTTATGCTTTAGTTACTTGTGTTAGGTTTGCAGTAGTTATTCCTGGTTTAATAGAGCAGGGTGCAGAATGCCAGTTTGTTTAGTATGTCATGGGTAAACTCAGGACCTAAAATCAGCTTAGGCCCTGGAATGTATCAGAAGGGGGTAGAAAAACATTCAGTTCCTCTGAATTGCTTTTAAATGCAGGCTGACTGCCATTAGATTTCTAGTCTGTTCAGAGGTAAGTGAACCAAATTCAGTTGATGCTTCAGTATTTGCTCATCCTCGCTTCTGTTGCTGGTGGTGAAATCTTCCAGGGCTCTGTTGTGTTTATTTCCTTGCTTTTGGCTCTCAACCAGGATTGCTGCTGCTGCTTTTCTGGTTCACTAAACCTTTTCTGGAGTCACATTGGCTCAGGATCCTGCTGCGGATCCTCAGTTGCAGTGCTGTGATTCACTTGTTCCTATCAAGTACTGGATGGCTTCGGTCTCTGTGTTATCTATGTTGAGTTCTTGGTATTGAATAATGATGGTTGCAGTTACGTTTTGTAGTAGGGAACTTATTTGTTCAAGCAAGGATGTAATGCAGAGCTACCCCATACCTGAAAACTTCAGCTGTAGGTCTTGTGCTCTCTAATCAGTGAAGGTGCTGATTTCTTCTGATCAGGAGTAGGGTTTAAATAGGACTTTGTTTTTCCATTGATCACTTTTGCAGCTGCTGTGAAAAGAAAAGGTATCAATGAGCCATGAAGTATCTGCAAGGGGGTATCTGAGCCATGGCAGGTCTGTGTTCATGACTGTCTGCGTTCAACAGCTTTTGTCCGTATTAAAACACTGCATTTGAACAGCTTATTAGCTGATAGTACTACTGGCTGAAGGGACTGAATTAAATTTATTCTCCATCTGTATAGTCATTTTCAAATACAAGCTGTATAAGAAAAAGATGAACTTCTCAAGACAGGGATTTGATTCGATGAAGACTGCAGAAGCAGTAGCTAACTTCTGGTAAACTTACTGGTTACGGAGCCTGTGATTCACGCTGCAGTGTGTGATGGGCTCTTGAAGGTAGCTGCTCGCCGCCGAGCTGTTACCTTTTTTATCACTTGGCCTTCTAAGACCACTGAACTTGCAGTGAACTAGGGAGGTTTCAGAATGGCTGAAATGTTCAGCATATTTTGCATTTGCTCTTTCTTGTCTGAGCATAAGTGGGATTTCGGGTGTTTAATGATGACTTTTGCACAGCATTTGGCATTTATGCTTATAATCTGACTTGACTCCATGCGTCGCACAAAAAGAATTCCCCTTCCTCTCTGAATGCAAAAATAGGGGTATGAATAAGCCCCTTAGCCTTTCGCTGTTGATTGGCTGAGACTTTTAAACCCCACCTCAGATCACAGTATTGCTTCCATTATATCACTGTGATTACGTCGAGTAGAGAGTCATTTGACATGTTATTTTGAATTTTAGTTGTCAAAGTAAACAGGTGGATTTCTGGTGGTTTTCCAACTGCTGGCAGAATAACTTCCCGAACAACTGTAAAAACCTAGGCATAGAGGTGGTGTTGAACAAAAGGCTTTCTTGTCTCACAGGCATCTTCCCAGAGCTGAATGTCTTCCCCATATTCTTCCTCGTTGAACTTTTGTCCAAATAATTTTCTGCCATCGTTAACATCATTTTTTTAATATCGGATTGCTATTTTCATCATTGCTCTAGATTTTCTGAAAATAAACTTGAAAGATGTTTAGAATAGCATATTTATTTCTACTCCGAATAGAGCACATGATGATCTGTGTCTCTGTCGTCTTGCTTGGCCCTGTATTCCCCTTGGCTTGCTGCAAGCTTGTGCGAGTTCAGTATTTCTGAGGTGGGTTTGTTTCCCCTGTTTGGTCACCTTTATCTGGAGCATTCCAATGACATCATTATGATATCACTGACCATATTCATTCTTTCAGGGCTTTGTAATGGCGAGGTGTTGAAAATACTGGGATGAAGCTCCGAGGTGGCTGATGTTTAAAACAAAGCACAGAAAAGGCAGTTGAGCCTTTTTTTTTCCTTCTCCCCACACTGCAGCAGGGAGAGGGATCCTAGATGTGGCCAGGTGTTGTGCCTGACCCCCCACATGGTTGTGAGCATGTCGAGCTTCAAACCTGGCCTTTCTCTGGAAGGAGGTGGCATCACTGGATCCAACAAAAGTTAGTCTAGCTCAAAAATACCTTTTGTCTTTACTGTAGCCTTTAAAATAAGGTTATTCAGAGCAGAACAGGTAATGTGTAATATCAGAGCATTTGTACCTAATGTTGGTTTCTCATTTGGATGACAGAGCTGGATGACTTCTTTAGAAGTGAGGTCAGGTCCTTACTGGGTAAAAGCTTTGCTGTTAAAATAAGCTAAAACCCCAGGCCACTCCTAAGTTACAATGCTGTATTTGTTAAATTTGTTGAGGAGCGGCTTTTTCGAGAGGCCGGCAGAGTTGAGGCGGTGCAGATATCCCCCAGAATGCTGCGGCTCTGTGGTTAAATAGAGCTCTGTTACAGCAAGCGCAAACCCATTGTCACTTGGCAAAAGGGGTCTTATTAAACAGTGGCTTTACTTGCTTGAACAAAACGTACTGATTTCCAGTCATAACTTAGGAAATTTCCCTGGTGCTGGTGTAATTCAGTGCTAGGGGCAGTACATTCCAAATATGTTGTCCAAAATAGGAATGACTTGCCAGTGAGCAACAGGAATTGCTGCTGTCGTACTGGGTCATGCTTAAAACTGTATTTAATGTTAGAGATGACATCTTGAAAACTCGGAGTACTTGAAGCTGCTTGACAAGCATTAGGTAGGAGTCTGTGGGCGGAAGCACTTCAGGCTGATGCTTCTTGCATTTGGGTCTGCTTGCGCTGCCTGCACAAGGTGAATTTGCAAACCTCTTACTTATCTTATTGTGTGGTTAGTTATTTGATAATAAAATTCTTGTTGGGGCCCTGAATATTATGATGCTGGAAGGAAATGCTTTGTTAAACTCCGTGTTTCTGTCACGTGGCGTTTATAAGGTGTTTCATTATAGTAGGAATGCATTTAATATTTCCAAGGAACGGAGTAAACTTCATTGTGACAAAGCGTTCCTGAAATCTGGTATAAGCGATCACTGCAAAGCTTTTGGAAATGACATGGTATCTGTTCCCTGGCTGGCAAGACATGCAATTCTGAATATAATACAATTTTTTTTTAGAATTATCTTAAATTTCATCATTACCAGGTAGAATAGTCTTGTTTTATCTGTTAAGTCTCCAGAGTAATTTAAACTTTGTACTTAAATGACCAATTTGCTTAGTGCTTTAGATTTCCATTTCTGTTAGGCCAAATGTAAATCTCATGGCTGGCCATGAGTAAATTGATGCTGTTTTTTTGTCTCAACATAATTTTGCGAAAATCACAACAAGGCAGCCTTCTCTCAGGGGTCTTGTGGATGCAGATGGGGGCTTGAGTGTGTTGGGGATGTTTTCAAAGTGAAACTGAAAACACTTTGTTTTTAGCTACTTTTAAACATTTGTTTCTAAAAGCAAGAAATTAACAGTCAATACAGTTATTGCTATTCCCTGTGGGTTTGATTTTAGTGAGCAGAACCATACTCGCCATGCAAAGCAGGAGTGTTATTCTATAAATTGGAAACTGATGTGCCACGGAGAAGTCATAATTGAGACTGCAGTGTTTGTGGTCCTTGATGTGAAACAATAGCTATTTCTGGGTGTTAGAAGCATAATTAAAAATGAAACTATGACTTATGTATGCTTTTATACTTATCCCAAGCTCTGACTCCTTAGTTTTAGCCTTGCATGAGTTAAAGTTCATAATAGGAAGTAAAAAACAAACCTGTGATGCTCTTTGTGTTCCTGTGATATGATATAGAAGTACAGGGCAGTCCTGTGTCTATTCAGAAATAGTACATATTTCTTGCTTAGCACTGTTAAATTTAGGAGCACAGAATTTCAGTTTGACAGTCTCTGCTTCTTGCAATTAAAACTGAGACCTGGAAGACTTCAACGTTGGTTCAAAGTGATGCCATTAACTCGTAAATTAAAAGTTGCTCCCAGTACAGCATCTCCCCAAGTGTCCTTGACACCTGTTGAATTGTTTTCAATTTTTTATTTCGAAAATGATCTCTCTTCCCCTTTGTTCCATGAATGAGATAAAGTAAACAAGAATGTGGTTCTGCTGTTGCGTGTCAGATGTAATAGAGCAGTTTAAGGAAGTGAGTGTTGATCTTCAAGCTGCGCTGGTATTATAATAGCAAGTCAAGGTTTTTATACAGAAATAATTTGTAGAGGGCTTTTCTTTCTGGAGAACGTACCTGCTTGTTCTTCTGCTTAGGAAAGACAATTTTGAACGGTTGAGAACTGGGAAAAGAATCCAGAATTTGTCAGGAGAGCTGTGACTTGCCATGGGAAGTAACTGTGAAGGCTGAAAGTCCTCCCCATGTAGTTCAGTCCCTAACTTATCTGTTCAGGGTAATGCTTCCAGTCTTCTGAACTTCTGTTACTTTTTGAGTTAGGGGCATCTAAAAATATTGCAAGTGATGTTTTCTCTTGTTTGTGGCTGGCTATGCTGTATTATTGGTAGCTGTAAAGAGTGTTTGGAGGCTTTTACATGTATATAGGCGTATAATGCTGCTGAATTTCATGAAGTCATTCAGTAACTTCTGCGTTTGCAAGGGAATTGCAGCCTTGTTTATTGTAAAACACACACGGAGGGTTCGTAGCTACTCAGTAATGCCAAATGGTGCATTTGAGTGCAACCCAGAATACAGATGCCTGCGTGTTTGGGAGAGGACTGCCGAGCTCGTGTGGGATATTGGTGCAGGAGGCTCCAGCCTGACGAGGAAGTGACTGACTGCGTGAGCTGGAGCAAAAAGTTATCTTTTGATTTGATAATGGCAATTCTGTTGATGTTTAAATGTCTTCACCATCCCAGGTGTTTGCTTTTGGGAATGTTGAAAACCTTGAGTTTGTCTGGCCTCTATTTGATTCCTTAGCTTGCTATTAGCTTTTGATCTTGAGCTGTGATGGAAATAGTGTTTAAATGAATGCTTTGAAAACTGCTATTCAAGGCTTCCTCAGTAGTTGAGTTTCACATGCAACTTAGTTTGGTAGTGTTTGTACTTCACAAGTCACTGCCTTTTTAGAATTTGAAATGTCTGTAGAATTACAGACACTCTTTCAAAAGAGGTCCCTTGTTTACAAGGCATAGTAACTGAGTAATTATTTTTGGTATTCAGAGTAGTTCACTGTGGTGACTGTTTGAACCACTGAATGTACGTAACACTCAAATACAACTATCTACATCAAGTCATTTGCCTGTTTTTAGAGACTGATAAATGTCATGAATAATTTCAGATTCCAAGTCTTATGTAGGTACTTTCAATGGTATCTCAATCACTTGGAACAAGGAAGAAGCTAATAAGCCATTTAAATACCTTTTAAAATACTTTGCTGCTTCCCGTTGTAGCTTAGCTGCCTGCTTCTGGACGTGTTGGCTTGCTTTGTGGCAGTGTCTTGGCAATTGTGGTGCCTTTTGGCAGTGCCAGTGGTCTTGCCAGCTGTTTTGGGCAGCATTTGGGAGCTGATGGGAGAGCTGGTAGGCACTATCACTGTGCAGTAAGGAAAAAAACCATCTGAAAGGATTGGCTTAGGAGGGATATGCCTATCCCTTTGGTGTCCTCCCTTTGGACAACTGTGGAGCCCAGACAGCTCAAGTGTGAAGTGCTACTTCTCCATGACCATGTTATGGTCTATGCCTCTCCTTGTTGCCAGACTCTGGCATGTCTGTGTGATGGGAAAAGGTTGTAGTCCTCTGCGGATATATTGGGATGAGGAACCAAATACTGCTGCTGGGGACAGGGGAACAACTGAGAGCCCTGTCAGCAGGTGGTTCTTGGCCATAACCTAGGAGTAACTGGGCAGTAGCCTATGTACCTACCTAAAACTCAGCTCCTTGGCCTTTTCCTGAGCTACTGATGGTTTCTAGCTGGTGCCCACTTACTCACGCTGGTGTATTAAGTTCCTTCCTTCCAACCTTTTTTAAAGCATTCTTGGTTTTGCATCTTCCTCAGTTAAAACTTTTACACCCCAGAGCACCGTGTGGCACCTTTCATTTTCAGGGACGAGCAGTGCAAGGATCCTGTCTTGGCCATCTGCTTCAAAAATAGGTCTTCCGGGAAAGTACTTGTGGCTGAAACGTAAAGGTGTGAAAGAGAAAAGGTTTTTCTTATGACTTACTCGATTCTTTGCCTGACTTCCTGGTCTGAGGCACCCTCCACATTCTGGGACACCATGAACGTGCTTTTTCATGTGGGGAGGGTGCATGTTAATTCACAGATCAAGCTTTGATTGATTTGTGATTTGAGGAATTCGGGAGGGAGATAATCCCCAACACTGGAAATGAAAAGCTTGGATATTATTGCCTTTACAGCCCTTAAGAGAAACTGTGCATGCTTGATGGAGTCATGTGTTGTGTGTTGCTTCGCCAGATGAGGGATGCGCTCTCTAAACTCTGTTTTGCAGCAGATAAGCAGGATAGAGTAGGATCCTGCTCAGAGGATTCTGCTTGTGCACAGTTAGTCCTCTTGAAGCAGAGAATGCACACTAAAAATGTAGAGCCAGAGGAATCTGTGTAATTGCACCTGAAAATAGTCAACTAGTAAAATAACTGACTTCTTTGCGTGTTAGTTCAAAGAATTTTAAAGTTAATGTCTGCCTATTCCTATTAAGGAGAAGGTGTGAAGAGGCTTTCTTCCAAGATAAAGAAATCAAAAATTTAAGTGGTTCTGAAGGCTTCCACTTCCTGCCTGGTATTAGTAAGCTAGGTCAACCTCCAGAGGAGTGTGAGTAAGCCACTTGAGTGTACTACGCTGACAAGGTGCATTTGACTTGTTACTTCAGCAAAACTTTTTCAGAGCCATAGATGAAGTAGCTGGTATTTAAACAAGTCCATTATATAAAAATCATGGCAGGACATACTTGATGTTACCATTCCTGTGCTGCTTTGTGTGTGTGGAAACTGGTAAAACAGTTACTGCGCAGTGAAGTACTTTGCTCCGGATAGCTTCCTTTCAGGGTTTTTCTTTGGTTTTCTGAGCTAAGGCAGTATGGGCTGTTCTTGGTAGGCTCCCATTGCTGTTTGGCTGAAACACCAACACACGTAAACTGTTCTGGTGCTTTGAGCTTCTTTGGGTATCTAATACCCCAAGCAATGCTTTTTGAGATGCAGGGGTGTATAGCAATGTGTACCTGCAACCTGAAATAGGGGCATGGTTACATGTGTGTTGCTCTTGGCAGTTCCCATTCCCTCACTGTGTGGGTAGAGCTGTTTGCAGGGCCAAATAATGAATGGGATCAGTGAACTTTCTGATTAAATGTGCCTCTTCTTCCCTGCTTTTATCAGTCAGCCCACTGTTTGACTCTGTGAGCAGTTGCTTTGCTCCATTTGCCAGAAGTGATGGTGGTTGAATTGTTCAACTCTGTGCTGTCAGCAAAAGACATGCATATGTATCTACAGCTGAAGACAATGGTTTTTGTGGCCTGTTTTGGATGCATGTGTAATTACAGGTGCCTGTTTAACTTTTGAAAGAATTCTGGATAGTTTTGAAAAACTTTGATCCCCTCTGCAGCTGATAACTTTGGATTGCATGTGTTCTTGTGTAACAAAATACAAATGCAATCAGCATTCCTTTGGCAGAAATGCGGGGAAGGATTAGGGGAAAACAGGAGAATTCACATGAATAAACAGTCTGCCTTGCTGTATGCTTTCCTGTGTGGGGAGAGTAACTTAAGAATAAGTTAACTCTTAATATTCTACATCCTGGTCAGGCTCAGGGATCTGAGAAATAGGGAGGTGGAAGGAATGGTCTGGAAAGAAGAGGAGTTGAGGACCTTGAGGGGGTAACCAAAGGAGAAACCTCCAAAGGCCTGACGAGGTTAGACTACAGAATAGATGCTCAAAAGTGACAGAGCTTTGCTGATTAGTGTGTTTTAAAACTAGGCCAAACAGCAGCTTTTTACTAAAAAGATAGGAAGGAGAACACTCAAGCATTTTGTTAGTGGCTTCATTTCTCTTCTGGGAGCTCTGAGCTCTAGTAAGCCCTGACCATAAGTCCTTGCCTTGAAGTGAAGAGTGACAGTTTTCATTCTGGGATCATTTATTCAGGTGTAGAGGAATGCAATAGAGGCTATTAATGTGAAATTTGGTTTCTGGATTAAGTGGAAGGCCTCTGGGGTAAAATCGCACCTAGTATGTGTGCAGGAAGATAAAGTAACAATTTCTAAATACTCTGAAGATCTGATGACCAAATGTGTCTGACATCTTTGTTTTGGTAGTTAGTAATACTTCTCTGACTGAAAGGTTATCTGAGCAAATTGACATATTCTTCTTTGATTTATACATATTTTATATATGCATTGGTATGTTCTGTAATAACCCTTCTCCTTATTTTAATTGGTAAAATGATGTTTTGAAACTTCTGTATTTGAATTGTTGAGAGAACTGAATACTTTAAAATGTACTCTGCTGTATTTTTATGTTGGATGATGACAGTTGATAGTTAATACAAGTGTAGTTCTGTATGACAGTAAAGATCAAGAATAATGTGATATAGTTGTGAACTATTGCGGTTTAGAAATGTAAGGTACTTTGCCTTCAGTTGGGAATTCTGTATTGATGTTCTGGAAAGGAGTTCAGAGATTGTATAGAAACTGGTAAGATGCTTGAGAAACTGGTAAATGCTTGCTTCTTGTCTTGCTTTCTTACTTTCTGAATCTCTCATCTACTTTGTGTCATTAATCAACTTTGGGGGTTACTGTTTGGGAACTAGCTTTGTGTATCTGATGCTTGTTTTTTTTTTAGCTGGGTTGATTAGTTTGTAGGAGGGGAGCAGAGTGCAAAGACTTGGAGCTGTCTTAAGGGATGCCTGGGCTGGCTGGCACTGAAACTATCTGGAGGGAGGGTGCTTGGAGATGTTTGGAATCTGTCATCCTCGTGTACCGCAGCGTAATTCCCCTGACCGGTGTCCTGCTGTCGCTTGCCAGGGTATCTCCACAGGCCGGCAGCGCTGTGATTTGGAAGAGGCTGGGTGCCAGCCTTTTCAGTGTATTTAATTACGCTAATGACTGGCAGATAATTATTCATATTGCTATTCTTCACATCTGTTGTAAAGCCAGACTGATTATGTGGGTTTTTTCTATTGCAGAAGCCCAGAGTATGATGACAGATGATAATATCTTAACGAGAAAGGAACTAGGGGTATCCTTGTCAGGTAGCGCACAGTCCATCCAATGCAAAATTGCACATCCAGGTTTGTTTCCTACTCCCTACCGAAAAGGAGATGCTCCAGGTGCTTTGCAGGGTCTGCACATGCTTGCTGGTTTAACTCAACTGATTTAGAAACACTTCTGATTAAACAAGTGCAAGTTTGTGTAGAGGCAAGTCTTCAAATCCCTTAAATTAGAAAATGGTGAAAAAGTTGGAGCCTTTCTATTCTCCCCAACTGTTTTATGACCTGTGTTTTGTTATTTCTGTATTGAATCCCAGCAGAGTATTTTCTCTTAACTCAAGAGAGCTCAGGTAGTTGGTTAAAAATACCTGCAGCAGTTAGAGACTGCAGGTACAATTTTAGGTATGTCTTGTTAAAGGATAGGAACGAGACTGAACAAGAGAATTGCTAAACTCTTCATGCCTCTGGGATACCCTTTCATCAAAGGTGGCTTCTGCAGAGCCCTTGGAGGAAAACGTTTTGGGGTGTAAACAGGCAAAATTACTTCTTGTAACGGAAATCCCGGCTCATAAAATAAGATGTTGGTGGGGCTCTGTTTTGTTGGCTATAAAACTAAGTAAGACTAACTGAGCAGGGTATGGTAAATAAACTGCAAAGTCATCATTAAAAAATGGTCTGAGCTAGAAGAGGCTTGTTGGGGAAAAGGATGCTGGCAGATTTTCCTAGTGCAGATGCAGCTTCTGCCAGCAGAAAAAAGTGCTTTTGCAGGTATAGCTGCTGTTGTGCAGGGAAATGATATAAGCTATAACCACATCTGCTCTGGGGCTTTTGCCAATGTGAAGATGTTGCCAAAGATTACATCCCCCAGACACTGCTGTATTGGCAATGATTTCCTGGGCCTATCCAGTTTGAAAGTGTTAAGATGGCTAAATTTTTTTTTGTTCCTTGATTGAAGGTTTTAGGCTAAGGCATAGGCATCACTGGGGTAGATTTACTGCCCGTTTGTCAAGGTGACGTGTGTACAAAGCATATTTTGCCAGTAAATACTTAAAAGGGTTAAGCTCTTCCTGTTTTGTATTGCATTGCAATTTGGCAGGACATACATCATTCTGTTGAATGATGCAGAGATGATCCATGGGCAAGGTCTGCTGTCGGAAAATGAGAAGGTGGTGGTAAGAACTGGGATCCAGTTGTGGAGCTGGATTGGTAAATGGGGATGCTTGTTAAATCCCCACTGAATGGTGACTGACTGCTGTGACGTGGTGCATCCAAGTGCTGTGTTTAGCCAGGTATGTGCAACAGTAAACAAGCTTAGGGCCTTTGTGCAGTGATGGGGAGATGAAGTCACCCCAAGGGAGATGTTTTTCTTTTCTTTCCTAAAGTATTACATAGTGTGTTGCTGCTTTGGGGAGCGGGTAAAATTTCCTCTCTGTCCAAGTGAAGCATGCCAGAGGAGGTAAGAGTGGTGCTGCTTTGAGGAAGGGACAAAATCAAAAGCAATAACGGACAGAGGAGTGAAGAGAAATACCTAGTGCTTGGATGCTCACCAAACTGAGGCCTGGAGGAGAAAGATAAGATGGAAGAATGTTAAGGATTTTTTCTTTGTAAATATTCTTTAATGCTCTTGTGAAGTGCCACTGGCTAAAAATTCTTCAGCTAAGCCTGTGTTTCTCATCAGTCATGTTGTCTCTGAAGGGGTTAACTGTTGCATGCCACCGGTGACCATGGATCAAAATACATTGGCGCGAACCTGGCCATTGCCATGAGAGAAGTTTTTAATTGGGATGGCTTTTGTTTAGTTTTCATGGTAGCTCTTTAACTGACTGATTTTTGTGGGTGCTACTTCATTGTGCTCATGGAAGAAGTTATCGTGCCTTACCATTTTCTTCTCCCTGTCTGTGTATTTGTTGGAAAAAGTTAATTATAATGTTCCGAAGTAGAAGTCTGGATTCAGGACACAGGCTGCACAGGCGTGTTATTTTAAGATTTTTTTGCGTAGTAAGTATTTCCCCCCAAGTACCTGAGAGCTCTGACTTCTGCTGCAGGAAGTCCTTTTGCTCTCATTCTTTTCGGAAAACACAGCGTAATCAAGCACCACAATAACTGCTGGGTGAGAAGAACCGTGTGTTTCTGCTGGCAGTGCACTTTAGGGTAAAGCTCTGTTCACAGTCAGGGGCTATCCTGGAAACACCTGATTTTGAGGAATCAACTCAACGGCAGTTGTCTTGAGGGGATGTACAATTTGGCTGGATTACATTTCTTCTGTGACAAAGAACTCATTTGTCTTTGTGTTTGAGCATACTGTGATAGATGTTCCCCATTAGTGCCCTGTAACAAAAGCAGGTGGGAGGCAGATCAACCAACAATTTGAGAGTTAACCAGCATTTAAGAGACATATTTATGCTGAACATCCTTGGGGTCTGATCCTCTGCTTGCATACTATCTAAAGAGAGGACACCCTTTCTTTAATCATCATCTGGAAGGACCTTTGAGACCAGGAAAAGGACAATTTGAGAGACCTTTCCAGAGAACTTAGAAAAACTTAATTCAGAAGATCAATTAGTTGTTTTCTTGGCACGCGTTTGAGCCTACAGGCAGACCTGCTATGGGAATTGTCTATGGAAAAAGAACACAAGTTATCAGGAATTTACCCTTCCCAGTATTGCTGTGATGTTGGGCGTCGGAAAAATATTCTCTTCCTCTCAGAGATTGCCTGATTTCTTCCACACGCTTCACGTATGCCATGGTATCATTATTTCTTCAGGTTATCCTAGGGAAAAAAATAGTCTTTTGACACCATGAAATACTATAGGATACTCTTCTAGGAAGAACTTTGCACGTAGGTTTTTTTTAAGTTGAATAGACATTTTTCAGTCAGATACTGTTCTGTTACAGCAGGTCGTTGTGAATGAAGCATGATGACAGATCTTCAAGAATGCAGCGATGGTTTGGGCTTTTCAAAAAGACATGCAGAATACTGTTGACCAACTGGCACTGTAAGATGCTTTTTGTTAAACTGCCATCAAAAAAAGCAAATTCTCAAAACCATTCTGTGTGGCTGTAAGACTGGTGCAGCATCGACTATTGTGCAGTACAAATTTCTTTCTGAGGTGAAGTACAGCTGCTGATACCTTCACAGATCTAATAGCATCCTCCTAAGACTTATTGCCCATGTACTGCCTTTTGACGAGGTGATGCCTTTGAACACGCTTAAAGCAGCAAAAGTAAAGTTCTGTTATCCTAAGGGCATGCAAAATCCAGGGAGAAGTGCCAGCTACTGCTGACCAGTAAGTAGTTCACTGGCCACGGTTGAAACGACCTGTTCCTTACATTGTGTATTCTGCTGGAAATGGAGCTAGCAGAGATAGCAGTTTTTCTCCCTGATGGGGAGGAACGGTGCCAGTTTCCTATGGATATATCAAGCCCGTGAAATGGGTACAGCCCTATGGCTGAATCTGGCAATGTACAATGCTGACTATGGTGAAAGAGTGAAATTAATGTACCGATACGTATTTGAGAGAAAAAAAAGAAGCAGGGAAAGCTTTTTTGAGACACCTCAGACTTCTGTAAAATGATTTAAAGGAAAAAGCAGTTGTAAAGTTGTAAAGTAACATTCCTCTTTCAGCTGTATTTCTTTACTGTCTGTTTCTGCCTGCAAACAAGACAGTTTCTGTAGCTCACATTGATAGACCTGTACCTTCCTGGAAATATACAGTTCATTCAGAAGTTGAGTCACTGAAGACAGCATTCCCCTGGAACCCAAATGTGGTGCTTTGGGTTGTTTTCCCTTTTAGCAATTTGATGGGTAGCTGTCCTGACATATGCCACTTTGAGTCTTTCCAACATTGACTAATGAAAGACTTAAAAAAAGTGTATTTCTGTCTCAAGTTATGTTGAGGGCACGTCTTTGTAGAGATTGGCAGTATTCGCACAGTTTACTATCAAAATCTTCTGTTTGGTAGCCCAGCTGAATGTAGACCCCAGACACTGTAATGATGATATAGACAGGACTAGGTCCTGCTACGATTAGTAACTGCACTCTGGAGCAGCCACCTCCCTCGAGATCTGTCATGCAAATGGAGAAAGCTTTTGGAAGAAAGGCGACAAACCGTTGCATTCATCTTCTTGATGAGAAACAATCTTTCTGGATGCTGCTGTCTGAGATGTAAGCTGAAGTTGCTGGTGGGATAACAGAGGAGAAAATGGGACGTCTGGCTGTAACTCGCATCAAGTTATACCCCTATATACTTTCAAGTCATTGGGACAAGAAGATCTGGGGAGTCTGTTGAAGTGGGGAAGGCCCAATTTTGATGTGCCTGACATGTGACTCTCAGCAGACTGATTTCACAAACAAAATTTCTTGAAAGCAAGTCACTGTTGTCCAAGTTGTGCCAACTCAGCTGTCTGGCCACATGGTGATCCTGATCTGGGTTATAATAAACCAGTGACCCCCTTAACCTGGGTCAGTTCCTCTATCTGGTTCACTTGTAGCTGTGCAAGCAATGGGGCTCCCGTCGCTGAGTGGTGAGCGGCAGGCTCAGGAGCCAATGGTTGCATGAGCATGTGTTGCTGCTGAAATAAATACTTTCTGAGCTGTTCGTTCTTGGTCTGGTGGCGGTGGATGCAGTTTCTTTGGTGCAGGCTCTGAAGAGCATGTTTTACTGCCCTGCCTAGTTACTGCCCTATTTCCAAGTAAAATAATAATCCAAGTAGCTGGTACTTTATCTCATAGGCAAAAATAGAGCTGGTGCATAGCTAAGTCATTTTGGGTTTCTGGAGTCGTCTTTGGTGTCTCTAAAATCTTGTATAAGGGAAGAGATTTCTTACCTGGTTCTGTATCAACCTGTGCCCTTGGGCTAAGCTGAGGGGTTTTGGTATGTGTTGCCCAGTTATTAAACTCCTCTGCCTCTGTTTAGCTTTGTTTCCTTCTATAGCAAAGCATGCTAGAAAGCATTCCTCTTGAACCCACATAGTATATTTTCTTCAAGCCCCGCACCAGTGAGTCGTCATACTGGATGGAGACCAGAATTGAAACCATACCCATGTGTCTTTTCTAGTCTTCTAGAGATTGTTGGTGTGAGAGACTGTGCGGGACTAAAATTATTAAATGATGCTGCTTTCTGCCATTGGGGATGCTCTTGGTCTGGGGAAACTCAACAGTTTTCTTCTGTTTTTGATGGAGTTGGATCTGTTTGTGGTACATTTATATGGACAGTGCAGTAACTCTCTGGAGGGTCAAAATGAAGTGTAATGGGGTGAGAGTTTTTATACTGGAGGTTCCTGTACAATAGAAGAGGAAAAATGGAGCCTGGGGGTCTGGAAGAGCAGTCGTGTATAATGTCAGGAGGGAGAGGGCTGAAATATGCTTTGTCTACACCGCTTGTGCGAGCGGTACTCTATGGATGAGCAGGGGAGGTGAGTATATGTTCTTTGTGATTGGGAAACAGAGGTCTGTTATTGCTTTTTCTAAATAGCCATCTGTTTCACTGATTTCTCATCTGAACAGGAGCAGTGCTGTGAGGCAGAGGATATCAAGTGAAGGTTTGGCATGAGGGGGAAACTGGTGATTACCAGGGACCTGAACTCTACCTGGGTGAACCTGCAGGTCCTTTACATTAAGGGTAGCCAAAACTCTTTTGGGTCACAGACAAGGCTTTTAATATCACCCCGTCGACAGCCTAGCTGCTGTGCTGTGTGCTGTTTTCTTCCTCCACAATGGGAGATATTAAGGAGCTACTGAAATAGTAAACTGGAAGAATTATATGGAAATGATGCCATCACCTTCTCCTACTCTTTTAAGGCAAGTCTGCAAATTCATGAGTGGGAGGTAATGGGTTGAATAAACCCATTCTGAAACATACTCTGGTACCCATGTGCTCCCACTCCGGTTCTCTCAGTACAACAGCTGTAGTTGCTCAGTGGCAACTCAGGAAAACTATAGCTGTGGCTCGTGTTGCTTACACAGATTTGCTCAGTTTTTGCTCATATGTTGGGATTTCTTGTGGTGGGAGACACCAGGAGGAGGGAGATACTTTGTGTGATACTGCCTTTGTGGGCAGTAAAACAATGGTGCTCCTTATTCTAAAAGAATTAAAAGTGAGAAGTGGTTTGTGAAAGTGCATGCGTTTGGAGACTTCTTGTTCCATAGTCCTCAAGGAGTGTACAGTGGCATAACTTGGACGAATTCACAGGGCCTCTGTGCCTGTGGGTCGCTGCTCTTTAAAGGGTTGGCTTTATACTCCAGAACTGTAGCAAAAGGAAGTAGAAGCCAAAACGTTCTTCAAATTAAATGTATAAAATAAGGGTTAACATCTCTCTGTATCTTGCTATCAAACCATGGATCTCCTGGTATGGAAGCAAGCATAGCTGGAACATTAGAAAATACCTTCCCTGGTCAGAGCCCATATGTAGTTTTTAATTTGTGTTGAGTTAGTGGTGGAGCTTCTGCAGTCATATGAGAGCCAGTGCTGCCCAGCATGCTTGAGCAGCATGGCAATCCATCTGATCTTCTTTTATTTGTAAGTATTACAGTGTGAATTCAGTTTTTGTGTTTCCAAATTTGCTAATTCATCCTGGAGTTGTTGCTTCTAGTATTTTTTTCTGATTTTTAAAAGCTTTGTTAGACAATGGATCTCTGTTGCGGCTCCTAATCATTAGCCTGAAAACTTTCCAAAAGGCTCAGAGAAAATGTAAAGCAGCTGACTGCTTCATTTCTGTCTCTTGAACCAATTAACTGGAGTAATGGAGTTTTCTCCAAAGTTGCTTTTTATTATCTTCCTCTGCTAAAAGAGTGTATGTTCATCAGAGCTAGGAACAATCAGCAAAGTGCAGATAGGTTACTGCAAACTGAGATGATAATATCAAGCTGCCATTTGGTGCCATCACGTAATGGTACTAATTGAGTAATTCTATAAAGCTTAATTTTCAAAATTAAGAGATGATGTGTGAAGGGAAGTTAATGAGATGAAGAAAGATATAGGAAGTGAAGATGATCAACATCGAAGCTGAAGCCTATGCATGTGTTAATGGGAAGTTACAGTGAAGTGGTAAATGCCAGCCAGAGGACAGTGGTTGACAGCAGTGACTGGCAGTGTCACAGGGAAGTAGCCTGGCTTCATACGGAGTTGCTTGGAAATACCAGTGGCAGGAAACAGGTAAATGTTTGGGTGATTCAGAAGTGGGTAATTCGAAGAAGTCACAAAGTGTGGCTTCAGTGGGGCTGCAGGATGCGAAGACCATATCCTCCGTGGGTGCATAGAGATTGAATAGTATTGATTTTTGTTGTTATTATTTATAACAGGCATTTGGAAGATGAGAAGCATCTGGGATCCACCTGCATGTGTTGTACTGGCTGCATAAACCATGAGATGGCTAATGGTAGAAATGTACCATGGCAGAGGAGGAGAGTATGGATGCGTGGTGGCACAACTGATCCATTTAGCTGCTGTTCTAACGACAGCCCACTTTATTTTTTTGTCTGTAACCGAGCCAGGGAATATTAGATTACATGAAAGTTTTTCCAGCAGCTTCTCGGAGTGCTCAGTTGGAGGTGTTTAAAAACTAGCAAGTTTGAAGATAGCCTCTTTAGGAGACGATGTCCTGGAAGTACTCGACACTTAGATCTCATCATCTACGTTCAGTTAGTGGGAATTTTATTAAGCTGTTCGAAATGAGTTTTTGTGCTTGTAAGATTTCCTGTAATTGTCTCCTGAAAGAATAGATGTGAATGGATCTTTACAAATGAAGGTCGCTCAGTCCACTTGCAAAACAATGCAAACCTTATGACAGTCTTACTGTAATGTGATTGAGGCTAAGAGCTTATTTAAAACGCTTTGCGTGTTTATGTCTAAGGTTATCTGTATGTGGCTGGGAGAGATTCAAGTGAAGAACGGTGGTGTTCAAACAGAGTAGGTGACTTAGTTATTGCAGAATTTTGGGCTGGTGTCCACTTTGTTGTTACCTGATAAAGGAAGCAGCTATACGGTGCCTGGTCTCTTGTGTGGGTTGTCCTTGTGCTGCGCCGTGGGCGCAGAAGCAGCTGATGTCCTTCAGAAAGGGGTGTCATTGTGCAAACCTGTTGGGTTTTGAAGTAATTGAAGACTTATGGGGGGTTGCTGCTCCTGCTCAGTAGTGGTGCTTAATGCAATTGAGTCTTGCCCGTTTGTATCAGTCTTGAGGTTTAGGGCATGCCCGCCTGCACACCACCCCATGACATAGAGTCTTCTGGAGAGCAGTGGGCAAAAACTTGCAGCGCACGTGATGATGATGCTCTCCAGCCCATCAGAGAGAGCTACAGCTGAGGCAAGTGAAAAGTCTCTTTTAATTTATCAAGAAATCTTTTAAACTTTCTCACAGTGACATTCCTCTCACTCTACCTGCTAATATAAACTGTGATGTGTTGGTTATTTTATTAATGCTTCTTTCCATGGCGTGGTGTGCATGGTGACAAGCTTTGGAGATGCTCTTCGATCCTGCACATGCTCAGCGAGCAGCTGGAATTTCCACATGGTGCTCTACTACTGGCAAAGGCTGGGTTTTTGACTGATTAAATATTTACAGTGGTGGTGTGACATGCTGTCCCTAGATGCCACTTCACTGGAGCAAATGTTTGTGCTGCTTGGTTTCAGACAAGTGTTAGCTTCTGAGCTGTTCTCTTGATGGACCTTTGCTCCTCCACCAGGGTGGATGATATGTCACCACCAAGCAAAACTCTTATTCTTTGCTGTCAACCAATGTGAAACCAGTTGATTTCCTTCTGCTGGGGAATTTAAATACAGTCTCGTGTTACTTATGCATCTGTGGAATATAGATGTGGATGTTGCTGAGGTTTGAACCATTTACAGATGTCTGAGGCTTGAGGAAAGCCAATGTTTCTGGAGTGTCTACTTTGATTCATGAGTGCAAAAGCAATTGTGTAGAAAACCGAGCTGGAAGTGGTATCAAACTCGTATTGCTGTATTGGGTCTGAAAAAGCCTCTGCTATTGCGATAAAGATGCTGCAGTTTGGATGAAAACTGCTGAAATGCAAAAGCTGCCATGTTTAGAAAGCAAAACTGGCCATGAAATGGAAAGAAACAAAATGAAGACTTGATCAATACCACATCTCAAGAGGAGGGAAAAGATTTTGCTGGAGAACTGAGCTTAAGTTGTTCTTGAATGGTTTTTATCTGCAGTGAATGCTAAAATTGAAACAGGAGCTTACTCCCAGCTTGTGATGAGAAGCTGAGCTCTTAAAAATATGCTTTTCTCAATAATAACTGCAACAACTAACCATGCAGCTTATCTTGATGGATGAAAACATAAATGGATCGAGTACTGCAAACTGTCGTTCAGCAAATTATGCTGCTTGGAAATTCTAATGTCTAATATACTAATAATCTTTAATTTATAATTCATTTATGCGTTTAAGTGCGTCCAGGTTCCTTCTTCCAATTCGTACTTTCTTATTTTGACAGCAAAAAGAATTTAACTCAGCTATTAGTGACCAAGCTTCCAGCTCAATTAAATTCTAATAAATTAAGGGAGTTTATTTCAATTAATAATGCTCCTTTGGAGAAGTCCATACATTTGCAGGGTTTCCCATCCCTGTATCTCCAGCTCGCTTTGGTGTGCCTGAGCATGTCAACATAGATAATGATAGTAAATGTCAATATCTCCAGTGAAAAGCAGTGGTGAAGTGGGATCTATCTGAAGCACATTTGGGTCTTGGCTGCTTTGTTAACCTAAAAAAAATAAATCACTGCTGAAGGACCGACTGTGTTGCTCTCTGGGCAGAGCTTTATTATGAATGTTTTCTTAGCGAGATAGTTGTGACAGTGAGTCTTTTAAAGTGCCCTGAGAATTTCAACAAAATGGCTGCTTTCCTCGGGTTCGTTCCTATCTGGATATCAACAGGCTCGCTGCCCTGAGCTCTAGGCGATCTTCCTCAGCTTCAACATGTAAAATTTAATAGGTGGCTGTTGTAAATTAGATCTGCTGTTTCAGCTTTCATCAAACCACGTTTGGAGGAAAATGGAGTGTTTGAACGTGTTTGCTTTTCCCTTGCTCGCTGTCCGTTTCTGGCTGCTTTACTTAATAAAATTTTTCTGCGTAAACAGCAAATACCCTTTGTAAAAGCACACTTCTCCCTGCTGCAGCTTCAAGCCTAAGTAGTAATCCTGTCTGAGCAGTGTTGTAGCCTGTTCATAACTAATCTTTGTGGTGTAAGAGCTGTAGACAATCCTGTGTGCCAAATGAGAAGCCCATCCAGCTTCAGAACATAAACTATAATATAGCAGTGCTGCATAATCTGGCGTTGTTTAAATGTTCTGTTAATTTCTGCAGTGCTGGGCAGAGTGAGTGTCCGAAGTGATTGCTGAGGGCTCGTGCAGCAGCGACAGGGCTGATATGGGGCTGTAGCAGAACTAGTGCCAAAACAGGGGTTGAAACATCAAGTTGTTCTGGTGTTGTTTTAACCCCACATGACCGAGTTACAGGACGTAGCTGCTCTGGAGCAGTTAACCTCTCATTGTGATAGATGCTGTGATTTACTCCTTAAAAGCTGCTCCCAAATAATTGTGGGGTAAGTGTGTGCATGCAAGCAATTAATGCGGAGCAGCTGTTACCCGGTACCTTGGTGGTGTGCCTTGCCTTAAATTAGAACAATCCAGAGGTTTTTGCATTTGTATTTAACTGTGGTTTATATTACGCAAACCAAGCCTCTTAGTGCTGTCTGTCTCCCTGTCTTCAGCCCTCCCTGTGTAATGCAGGCTCAGGTTGTATTGCTGTCCACACCGCATGCAAGCAAGGGCACAATTGTATTAATCCTCGCCCTCCTGTATCAGTGAAACAACTAGGTAAGTTTTAAATACTAGATCTTGGACATGGCTAGTGGAGAAAGCAGGCAGCCCAGCTATTTCTGGTAGGAGCTTGTCATGCTGCTGGTGTTTCTTTTTTTTTTAAATTAACATGTTGAACAAATAGTGCTGTAGCTAGAGGAAGCTAAAACCCAACAAGCCAGTAAAACCTACCCCTCACACCATAATTGTGTTATAACACACCGAGCCAGTGCTGGTCTCTGGAGTATAAGCCTAAATAAAGTGCTGTTTTGTACACGGCCATCGTGGTGGGAAAAGAGCTTTCCTTTTGTGATGCTGGGATACTTGAGGGGTCTAATCTAGGGAAACATGTTTTGGAAACGTTGGGAAAATGGAGAAGCCACAAATGAAATGAGACCCTCTGGTTCTTTGTGACCATGTGTCCTTTGGTGAGTGGTATTTGCAGGATTTGCCTTGTCACACTTGATAATCACTGCAGACCACTTTAGTTCCTTATTAGTATGGCGTAACTTATCCTTTGGTGCAGGGGGAACCCGTCTGTCATCTTTAAAAAGAAAAGTCCGTTGCAGACCACTATCTCAGTTGCCTCTTAGCCTGTTAATTGCTTAGTAGGTATTCCCAGAAGCCTTAATAAGTAGCCAAGTGGGCTGCTGTAGCAGAAGGTAGGACAAAACTTTAGGCTAATTTAAAGCTCTCAGCGCTGTTGCTTGAGAAATTAAGACAATACTTTTTCTTAGTATATCTGGTAGATCTCTGGGCTGAGTGAAGAACCCTTGTATGTGGGAAAAGCTGTGCGCTTTACTGTCTGAAACACGTTTGTAGCTCTAGAGCATGGCAGGATTGAGGGGCTCAAGCCTTATAGGTGTGAGTGCTGGAAGGATTACATGGAGAAATCTATACGTGCTATCTGCCTGGTATGTTTAGGAGGATATTTCCTGGTTTGAGGCAAGACTTGTCCTAGACAGTGGAATTCTTTTTAAAAATAAAAGTTGTACTGACTATAGGAACTGGTATCACAACCAAGATAATATAGAGACAAGATCAGTTTGTTTACTAAGTATATTTTCATCTCTGATTAATCCGCTCTAGGAAGCGTGCGTGTTTAAATGAGCTATTAAGAGCTCCTTTAGGTACTGCTGCATAATACAGATAGTATTACAGAAAAAGATGTTGTGGAGACCCAAATACAAAGTAACCTAGAAAGATCAAAAACTAAAGCCCTGAAAGAGGCTGCAGTCCTCCCTGAAGCTGGAGTAGCCTTTTGGCGAAGGAGACCCTTCAGTTTCCATACAGCTTCTTGGTGGCAGGACTGACTTGAAACTGCTTACTCCCCTGTGTCTGCAGTGCTGGCACAGGCTCTGTGCTGCTGCACACTGGGCTCGGTCAGGGATTGATGCTATCAGAAAGCTTTTTCATATTTTTTTTTTCTTTTCTTTAAATGGAGTTCCATGCTGGTTTAGCATGAATCCCACATGGCTGCAGCAGCTTGAGTAGTGTTGGCTGGGCAGAGCACTTGTCAGCCCTACTGCCAGGGCAAACGGTGAGGATGCAGCTCCCCCAAATACAAACTGTGCAAAGACCATCCTGCTGCCCAAAGAGCCTCACCCTTGCCGCAGGGTATATACTCGGTGTATCTGTGTTGTGTTTGCACCGCAAGGTGTACCAGCTTGCTGCTTTGGCTGAGAGCTGCGAAGAGAGGGGAAAACAACTCCATCAGAGCAGTGAGCTAGTCCAGCTTGTCCCGGAGCTGCACCATCACTGCTTTTGATGCAAGGAAATGGGTAAATCTGCCCGAGAGCAGGATCGCCTCTGATAACAGTGGCTGCAGCGCTGTTATCCTGACTCCTGCTAGTGTGCTGAAGGTTTGGGTCCTGCCTTGCTGTTTCGTAATGGCATGTGGTTGTCAGCCAAGCACCTCGTTGTGTTATTACATTTAGGAGCTTGGATCTGTATTGCTTGGGAGACTTGTTCAAAGATGGACTGGGGCCGTGTTTTCACAATACAGTGTTTGGCAATATCAGTTTCTGGTTTTTCTGCCCCATGCTGTATAGCAGATTTGCTGTCCTAGCTGTTTATGGGGCTCCACATGGACTGCATCAGGGATCTGGTCTAACCTTTCTAAAGCTGCTTTTGTTCACATGGGCTTTTTAAGCTGGAAAAATTTCTTAATTTGGCCTTAAACAAGCCGTGCTGGCATTAAGAAGAGTAAGAACACACTGCAGAGGGAGAAGTGTCACTTCTTATAGCGTAAATGCCAAGACTAGTTCTTTGTGCTTAAATTTTGACCCTAGGGCTTTATTTCAGTGAATGTTTTGTTGGTGTCCCTGCTGAAAGGTGCTGTCCTTGTCCCCTCCTGCCCTCTCCCTTGTGCTAATGTAGCTGTTTGTGTGGTCAGGAAACCAAACAGATTGGGGAACTGATTCAGTGAAAAAAACAACTTAAAGGAAAAGAGCAACCAAGATCCATTTCCGAACCAGTAATTTGCAGTGTTACAGCGTAAGATGGCTGCACTAGCATGGATTGGTTAGCGCAGGACATGCAAGCATGCGGCTGAGGGTAAGGATGGGATGGGATCACTGCTTTGGGTGGCAGCATTGGCCGTTGGCAGTTTGAAGTTGTAGCTGTAGCCCGTGGGCTCAGAAACTCGCATTGCTAGTTTATGTCCTACTTTTCAACAGTTTCAGAGTGTCCATTGAAAATTCGCCCTAAGGCAAACTTCCATTTTGGTGTCAAATGGCAAAGTTACACGTAGCCACTCTCAGGGTGCTCACTGTTGCTTCTGTTGCACATAAATGGTCCTAAGCCTGAGCCCAGAGAGTTTGGATTTAGGGAGCTAAAACACCGTTCTGGGGTGTAACAGAAGCCATATGGCTTGTTATGTTTCTCGGCTCATATAGCCAAACCCTTGGCTTGATGATACAGATTTAGTTGGAAGAAAAACATGTGTAGAAGTGAAAACCAGCTTTTATTTCCAGTCATATTTCTGACCTTCCTAGGCTGTATTTCTTTCCTTAGTTGAGTAATTGAATCTTGGGGTGCTTTGAGAACACCTGGAGATTGCAAAGGACATTGTCATCTTACACTGGCAGCCGGTTACTTTCTGGGAGAGTTTTTAGCCCAAGTGTTTTGGTGGTTGGGGCTGGGACAAACAAGGAATATTCTTGTTGTGGAAACAGTGTGGAGCTTGTGGCAAACATGGATAAGGCAGATGGCGATTAGCCCTTCCTGTATTTTACGAATGTCCTGGGTTTACGTTGTATAAGCCCACTGGACATGGAGATGGTAGCACTTGGGCATCCATTGTGGTAGCAGAAACTAACCTGTTCCTTAAGTCTTCAACCGTATTCTCATTTTTTGTAGATGTTTTGCTTTATAGAGTGTGTGGGTTTTCAATTTTTCTATCTGTGAAGTCAAACTATTTTCCAGCATATGTTAGTTAACATGTATTGTCTGTACAGATTATGTTATCAGACACTTTGATTTCTCCATTTGCTTATTTAAAACTGTTTAGTGTTCTCATAGCGCTATATAAGCGTGGTCAAGCAGTTACTCAAGTTACTTATTTTTTTCTTTCTCTAGAATCCAGCAACTATTACTCGAATACTGCTTAGCCATTTCAACTGGGATAAAGAGAAGCTGATGGAGAGGTAAGCAGCCATCATTTCGCTTCAGACCTGCAAGAAAAGTTTATTACTAGGTTAATGTGAGAATGGATGAATGCACAGTATGTGGCAGGAAGATCTCTTGTGTAAGCTCTAAGTGTTCCCCCTTTAACAGCCTTTACCAGCTAAAGGTGACTCGTTGTTTTAATGTTATTAATACCTGTTAGATTTCAGAGGAGTTTTGGAAGTTGCTCCTTGGAGGCTGGGGTGCCTTCCAGTTTGAACACATACAGGCACAGGGTTTTCACAGGCTCTGGAAAAAAGCAAGCAGTAACAGGTTCCTGTTATCTTGTACCCATTTCAGATGTGGATTTAGTTGCTCTTGCTTGCGTGTCATTCTAGCATGCATATTCCCGATGTGTTTATTTGTTAGATTTGCCAGGACTAAATTGTTCTTGACTGATAAAGAATACAGGCAAAGTGCATCTGCCTTGTCTTCATCTTTGTGGCTCTAGGTTTTCTTTAGCGTGTAAATAATGCCTTGAATTTTGCCTCTCCCTCACCCTCAGAGCAGAGTGTTTTATGGTTACTTCTCATCTTTGATTCCCAGCTCTTGGGGGATGTTGCTGGTAAAAGTACTTTTTATAGTTATGATACAGTGGAGGTCAAATCCAGCTACAGTGGTAATACACTTTTCTTAATCAATGCCAGTGTTGTTGGAGAGAGTAAGGGAGCTGGAGAATTCAGTTTCCTTCTAGAAGCTGGGGGGAGAATCAGTCTGGACCAGGCACAGCATAATGGCAGTACAGGGACTTCCTGGTTATTTTGGTCTTTGCTGGTCTTAACAACTATTAAGAGACGCAAGTGGGTGGGTTGGGGGTGAGGGCAGAAGGACTCTGTGCCTGGTAGGATTGTTTGTTTGGCCTTCTCTCAATTACTGTTTCCTTTGCCTGATGATCAGGGCATGAGGAGATAGGATGCCTTGTAGTCTGTAAAAACCATGTGCAGAAACAATTGTTGGCAGCACTGTGGAATTGATAAATACTGGCTAACAGCCTGTAGGTGCTCTGTGCTGTGGGCCGAGCCCATGTAGTTTGGTGCCCTTTCACACAGGCTGCAAGTGTGGAAGAGCAACATGTTTTCAGTCTGCTAGTAGATAGTTTTGGAGTTCAAATATTTCCACTCCCCTGAGGTAATGGATTTAGGACACCTTTGGCCCCCTTTTTGTAACATTTTCAGTTAGTGATGGTGCTCAGGTATCTCTTATGTTTTGTTTGGCCTAGATTTTTTTTCTCTGATTATATTTTTTTAAGCTTTCTAGTCTTTGCTTTCTTTCCTGAGATTGACCTCTTTTAGTTTATGTTGGAAGTATGAAAGCTTTGTGTTACAAATATAGTCACATTGAGGCTATTTGACTCTGACTACAACTGTTAAGCATTCTGATTTAGTTCCTTCTCTATAATGTGTCTGTTCACTTCTTTGTATTTGATTTTTCTGGTGCTGGTTCTTTTGGTCAGGCTAAAGTTTGCTCTCCTTGACTATCTCCATCTCACTTTGAGATACCGCTATGTAAGTGTACTGAAATGTCATCTGTTTTTCAGTAGGTTTTTTTTCCCTTCTCGCTGAAAGCTTCTTTAAGGCTGCCATCAATTTAAAAAAAGAGAAAAAAATTGGGCTGTGGGTTTTTTCGAAGGGGGGTGTCAGCCACTTCTATGTGAGGTATTATTGTTAAGGCTTTTACAGTTTCCAACCAAAACACTTTAAGTACATGTAAATATTTACAAAGTCCACGGGTAAACATTTACTCTTGGTACATATTCATTAAAATACTTACCTTAATTCTATAGGATTACCCCTGTGAGTAATGTAATATGTGACCCTTGCTTATGCAGGCTTATTGCACACTACTCACAGTTTTGGTGTTGATGTCTTGTTGTATTAGAAAAATATTAAAACATTTTTGTCTCAAGTAGCTGGTGCTGTTTTCTGTCTGTCTTTCACCAAATAGCTTCCATGAAGCCCCTTGAAGCACTCAGCTGATGCTCAGCTGTGTTAAACCAGGAGCGGGAGGCTGGGGAAGAGTCTCAGAGCTGGCTCTTGGCATTAAAGAAGACTTTGTGGTTGCTGTGCTAATAGGTGAAGGCAAGGGTGGGAGGTAGGTGGTCACTTTAGCAGCTAGGATGCAAAAACAAATAGTTTGAAATAGTGATGGAGCTGGAAATGATGCCATGAGCTACCTACAGATCATATCTTTTTGGTAAAATAGAGGCTGTTCTTGTTCAGACGAACATGACAAGCTGATTAGGCCCAAATTTAGGCTTGGTTAGTCTTCCAAAACAGAGATCACTTTTGAGACTTGTTTGGCTTTGTGTCCAGCAAATCTTACTGCAGCATTGTGCTAGTGTAAATGAGCTGAAAAACACTGGGAAGCGTTCACGGTGAGGTAGAGGCATGCTCTAATCAGGGGAAAAAACTAAATTTAAACACTTTTTTTTTTTAAGGGGGAAACGCCAGAACTTCCTTTTTACTTGAAAGTAACACTATCCATTCACTATGTCTTCAGTGTCTGACCCAAAACAAGTCTTATGTATGAAATCTCTAGCTCGCTAAAAGCTGAACTTGTGTGCTGGCTTGCCTGTCGGTGTGCACCCAGTGCTGTGTGGGCTAAACCCAGGCAGAGCCTGACCCCAGGGCTGGAGTCTCTGCTCCTGCTGGGGAGCCAGCAGGTAACTGCTGCTGTTGCACTTCTCGTGGGCGCCAAGTAAAAGCGCTCGCACACAGTGTTCTTTCACACCGAGTGCATCCATGTCCTGCAGCAGTGTTGGAGACTTTATATATATAAATTTTTTTTTTTCCTGGGGGACTCTTACTTTAAACAGTTGAACTGGTGTAAATTTGGCCTTTTTTACTCCTAATAACCATTAGAAAGACTTCCCAGGAAATTCCTGTTGTTGCCTGCAGTCTGGGTGGGTTTAATGCTTGCTAAGATGTAATGTTTGGGTGCAATTTTAGGTACTTTATTTCACACCAAGTCAGAGCTTGAACTCGGTTGCTTTATGGCATACATTTACAGTACCTAGTCAGTGTCTGTTTTACCTTAGTTCATCGTGAGTCAGCATGACCTAACAGGCAGCCTTATCAAACTTTGCCTGTAGTAAAGCAGATAACCAAGTGGCTTCTTTTTTGATAAGTGTTGAGTTTGAGGTCTGAGCTCATGAGATGAAAATTTCCATGTTTTAAAACATGGAAACATCTTCATTGCTTTTTTGTATTGTTATGCATATTTTTAATAAGTGGGTTATTATTGGCTGTGTCAGCTTTGTGGTGGAGTAATTGCATGGCATTATTAAGAGGACAGACGTGTTACAGGTATTTATTCCGCTTCTAATGAAGTAATAACCACAATTGAAAAACTGCCCTATCCACTGGTGAAGCACTAATTATTTGACTGTGTCCAAAAGCAAAATTGGTGTTTTGGGGTGGATTTGTTTGTAGGATGGAAGTGGGTACTGGAGGAAGTGCTCAAGTTCAGCTTCTAATGTGCCACACGTGTTTTTGGAGCATAGAGACGTTAAAGACTGTTTTCCTGTGTCTCACAAGCTTGGTTAATAGAGACAGGAGACTAGCAGGTGCAGATTAACCAGGTAACCTCAGAAATAAGTGAAGGAAGTGCTTTGGGTTATAACTTTCTCAATTACTTCCCAGTTTTACAATGGCTCGTAGCATCTGTCCCTGCTGAGGGGAATTTTGGGGAAAAACCTCCTCATGATGAAGAGACTAAAACGCAGCTCTCGTACTTTATGTGCCTTCCCCTGGTCATTTTTTTTAAGAAAAGTAATTTGGCATATAACCAAAGGCCCAATTTAATCCCTGGAGGTACAGACAGAGGTATTGCAGTCCCTTGTAGGTGCTTATCTTGGTGGTCGCATGTCTGCCTTGCCTCTGAGCAGAAGACAGATGCCTGGATGACCCAGTGGCTTGGCTGCTAGCCCAGATTGCCTCTTTCCCTTGCATTCAAGGTCTGACCTCTCTCTGTAGGTACCTGACTGTCTGCTTTCCTTTGGGCAAATAAGTATTTAACACTGTTCAGCAGAGGCTGAACAGGTGAAAAATTGTGTGTGGCAGACCTTTTGGTATGAAGATACCTTTTACTGCGAGTACACTGATTCTCTGACATTCACAAATGCTTTTTCACTAAAGTAAATATCCCAAAGTGTGTACTAAAAGCTTTTTTTTTCTCTTTTTTAGTGAAAGGGCTTTTTATCTTCGATACTGCCTTGGATAGGATTTGATTATGTCTAGAAAATTGTGATTAGGCAGTTACCAACAGCAGGAGGAAACTTTGAGGAAATAAAGAAGCTGACAGCTTGATCCCTCTGCCAAAAAGACTCAATAGTATTATGGACTTAGTGTTGGTAAGCAGTGAAGAAATTCTAGAATAACTTGAAAATAATACCCTGGCATGTCTATTAATTTTAAAGTAGCAGAGAAAATAACTTGGCCTGTGATGAAGAGAATGAATTTGGAAAAAACAAATAGAACCAATTGTTGAAGTCAGCTATATTGAGCAAAGAGTCTAATGTTGAATACGACCATAATATTTCTTGAGTATCAGAAGTGCTGGAATAACTTGCAGTTCTTCCTATCTGCATTGCAAAGGGAGAAGAGGATAAAGGATTTAAGTCTGTTAAAATTGCTGTGCTCCTCCCTATGATGAAAATAAGGGCCAAGCTACCAAGAAGCAACCTGTTAATAGTGAGAACTTGAGGGATGGCTTGAGGAAAAATCAAAAACCCCAGAGTTGTGAAGGAAGTGAGGAGGGAATTAAAGGATTTTTCTCCCACGTTTCACAACAGAGATGATGGCATGCAACTATGATATAAAATATAGGGCAATCATTGGGTTCAGCTATTAGTATGGTGTGTATGGAGTTAATTTGCTCAAAAGGCAAGTAGCAGACTAGATGGAACCTATTAGTAAGTCCCTTATTGGTTAATTTTGGGACGAATGTTTGTTACTGTTAATGAATGACTTGGCACAAATCTGTTTGGAGGCATTTGGTTCAGAGGAGGATCCAGATGTCATATAGAAAAAAAAAACCCAAACCCCAGACAGCTGGGAGGATCCTAGCAATGAAAGTGGTACGAAGTGTCACGATAGGTCTCATCAGCAGAGATGGAAAAGAATGCAGGGTTTCTAGTAGAGACTAAAATGGAGCTGCTAATATGAAAGAGCTCTGGAGAAAGGTAGACATCACTTAGGATGCATTAGGTGAGATATCTGCAGGAGAAATGTAGGTGAAATTGTATGAGATTGTGGTGGAATATTAACTGGGATTGCATTTGTTTTGATGTCATTGAGTTCAAGGAGGATGAATGTAAATGGAAATTGGTGGTTGAGAAGGTTTGCTGGGGCAGAAGTGGAGAAATGTCATGTGAGAAGCTTACCTGCTCTGTTGGGAAAGGGTTTTAAGAGCTGCTGCCTGTGAATCCTTCAAGGGAAGAACGTGGGAGGGGCAAAGGGAGATCTGCTTAAATGGATGGTCTGTGTTGATGCTTGAACAAGTGGGGGGAAAAGGTATGGTAATAGGAATTAAGAGTTGTTCCTAACCATTGAAGGGACTGGAACAGCCTTTTGACTGGCCCCTCTGTGTGTTTGCATAAGGAGCGGTAGAACAGTTAGAGGTGTTGGACTTTACTCTGGAGTACCCGTCGCAACTGTGTGTTTTCAGGGAGATCCAGGTTTTCTTCTGCAATTTCTAGAGTTCTATTTCCTTACTGCCTAGTGACAGCATGATTTTAAGTCTGAGACACATAAATGCAAATAGCTGTGGAAGTTACTTGCTCAGCGCATTCTGGCACAGCAAAGAAAGCAAATGCATTAAAAGAAAACAGCTTGTGGGCCCAGCATGGAGAAGGAGGAATACCCAATACCCTGTTTCTCTTCAACACTTCTGAGGTTTACAAGTGGCAATCCCAAAGAGCAGAGTGAATACTGTAAGATTTAAGAGTTCAGCAGAGTTAAAAAGGCAAAACTTAGCCTTTTTTCTTAGATTTATGTTTTCTCCTTCTTCTGCATGGCCCTGGCTGAGCCTCTCAGCTGTCTTGTTTGCTTCTCCTGTGTAAATGTAGGAAACACTAGGCACTTCTGAGATGGAAACTATTAAATGTGAGCCGTGGCTCTTGCACCAAAATGTAAGCACCTGCATGCTTTGCAGTGTATTAGTGCTTTGGAAATGTTTAAATTGGTTAGGGACTCCAATCTATGCACCTTAATGAGTTCCTTTTTCACTAGCCTTTAGTCCCACAAAACACAAGATGTCAAATCACTTATTTTCTATCTGTTATTGGGAAACTAATTGAAGCCTGGGAAGGAAATGGTTGTTCTGAGTTAGTTACCCATTGGTATTTAGAAGGGATAGGTAATTCCAGGTGAAAAGCAGTTGCTGGTGTCTTTTGCTCCATGTTTCTTGGTGTAGGGCAGTAGGTATCATGGCTCAGAGTAGCTTTTGCAGAGATTTTATAAAGAAAAAACTGCCTGGTGCAAGTGGTAAAGTCAAGTTCCTGATGTGGATGTGCACCCTTCAAAACAGCCCACCATTACAAATATGTCTGGTATTTCCATAAGCATTTAGCTCACCACAAATGCCCGTATTAGAGTTGCATCATAGCATTTGTCTTCAAAACTATTTTCTTTGCAAACATCACACCCAACTGTTTGTCTGATCTTTTCAAATGTAGGATATCCTATGCTGACTGTGCTGCATGCAAGAACAATTTGAAGGCTGGAAACCTTTTGTGGAGTTAATATTTATCCATGACTCTTTACTAAACAAATACTGCCTATAATGGGACTGCACTGAATTCACTTGCTAAAATTTTCTAGATATAAGTAATCCTGAAGGCAAACAAAATAAGTTGGTTGAGTTAAATCCCTGAGCTAACAATGAAGAACAGTGGCAAAGCCTCGTGTATGCTGCAATGCTAGAATTCACCACTACCTTTAAAATTCAGTGTCTTGAAAATTAAGATCTAAAGTATGTGAACTGCATCAAGAAACATATGAACCAGCAGTGAAATGAACCCTTTTTAAATGTAAGTCAAGTCCTGTTGGTAGATAGTGCTGTAAGAGAGCTGCTGTGGATTTGGGACTTTCTGGGGATGCTGCCAGATAAGACCATCTAGCCAGAGGCATTTTGGTTAGATGATGTCTAACAGGCCTAGTCCCACATTCTTGAGATGCACCGAGTAACAACTTTCCCCAGTAGAAGGTCTTGGTTCTCTTCTATCTGTTGGTAGACAGCAGTTTTTTTTTATTGTGGTCTGTTTTGTGATGATCTTAAATATATGCCTTGTAAAGACTCTAATGTCAGCCTTGCCTGTGTGCTTAGCTACAGGTACAGTTATCTGCTGGGAGTAAATTTACTGGTCGTAAGAGTAAATGACTGCACTATGGTCAAATGTAGGTTTTTTTCCTAGGTAAGTGCCGCCTTATTTGGATTAAACTTGCTGCTGCTGATGGGGTGGGGGGGAAATACTTGTTTATTGGCATTGAGTGGGGGAATCTACATGCAGGCAAGATTAGCTGGTTAATTATCAGATTTGATTAGCACTTTGCAGTTGCTCTAGGCTGGAGAAAGATGTGTGGTGTCTTGATATTGGGAAGAGGCTGACCTGCCCGCTCATGGTTCTTTCAAAATGTGTCCTCACCAAGTTGAAGAGCTTTCTGTAAGACTAAAAACCAAAGCAGTATTTTTTCCTTAAGGGAAGAGGAAATAGAAAGAAAATGGTCTTTCATCTCCCCCCAACCAATTTTGCATCCTCCTTTCCATGAGATATCTAATCTTTGGTAGCATTGTAAACCTGGAATTGTATTTTCTTAGGAGGTTGTTAAAATATCTTGGGTTGACTGGAGACAAAAGTTACTCAAATAGCTAGGGTTTTGGCCCAAGAGATGGACTGTGCAGGCTTTGGATGTAGGCAGGGTGTTTCCTGTAAAACTGAAGACTGGCCTAACTGGAGATCAGAGTCCTGATCCAGCAGCAGTTGTTCCCAAACTCTGGAGATGCCTGAAGTGTGTGAAATGCAGTCCTGCAGTTGCCTTAATTGGAGATTGGAGACCATGTGTAAGTGTACCATCAGCTGAATGAAGTGTCTGACCCTGCTGACGCATTTCTCCTTAGATCAGAGAAGGAAGTGCCAAAAACGAAGTCTCTTTGGGGCACACTTAACGTAGACTGAGTACAAAAAGGAAAATGTGAAGTACAGGAGCTAGGGACCTGCTGAATCATGAACCAATAGTTGCTTCCTGCATCCTCTTTAATGTTTTAGTGAGTAGAATATTAGGGAAGAATGGAAGGCTTAAGCTGAAAAGAGAATTGAACCTGGGGGCATCAAACCTGTGCTTTAGCAAAGCGTCCTGGTGCCTGGACTGTAGAGTAAGATATTCTTGCTTCAGTTTCCTGTCCTGGAGCTTTAATGCAAAGAAATCACTGTGGAGAATCATGAATTACTTGCTATGCAGCTGAGAAGTTGAAAGTACTTGAATTTACAATTCAAGCCCAAATCTCTGAAATGATGTACTTGTCTAATAACCACCTCTGTGGTCAGGGCTGTGCTGTGTTTATTAATGAAGACTTTGTTAAAAGTAGTGGGTGTGTGAGTGTTTTGAAGTATTAAAACCAACTTTGTACATTTAACTCCTAAATAGAATTCGAAAAATGACTTACAGGGAGGGTGGTTAAATTTTCATTTTCTTGTGTGTGTTACGCAGGTACTTCGACGGCAACTTGGAGAAGCTCTTTGCAGAGTGTCATGTAATTAATCCAAGTAAAAAGTCTCGAACACGCCAGATGAACACAAGGTCATCAGCCCAGGATATGCCTTGTCAGATCTGCTATCTGAACTACCCAAACTCGGTGAGTACCTGGCAGCCAAGGTGGTATCAGACCAGTAACTTGCCCAACTTTCCTATCTGAAACTTAACATGCTGAGCAGAAGCTTGTAAGGACTTCTCCAAGAGTATTTTGAAAAAAAGCCTTTGAAATGAAACAGAGATTTCACTTTTTTCATTGAATCTTCTAATCTGTAGTATATGCATTAAAAAAAAGTGTTCAAGATTGTTTGTTAATGCGATAAACCTTATGTCTTGTGTGCTGCAGCTGATTCAAGTAATGCAGTAGGGGACCACAGAATTATGTAGTGCTTTGTGTTCTGTTTAATTCTTACTGTGTGGTTTGACAAACTTTTTTTTTTTAAAACAAACCTCAAACAGTTTACCCAAAATGGGATTGTATTCCCAAAGAAACCATTATCCCTTCTGCAAAAACCTTTGAGGGTGCTAGGGTCTAGGCAGCAGTGTAGTAAAGTTGTTGAGAAAAAAAGCAAGCAGTAGATCAAGTGATTTTCACAAAGGTCAGATAGCAATTGAGACATGCAAACAAATGATACATGAAGGAAAAAATATGTGGAAAGCATGATGGGCAAAGGGATTTTCTTAAATAGAATGACAAGACAGGAAACAGCTTATAAAAGTAGTAAATAATGATGCAAAATAGTCAAGCTAGAAAGCCTAGAATAAAATTGAGAAGGAGTAGAAGTAAAATAAAGTGGTGCTGTTGAGAACACAACCCATGTGGATATCTTTGGATCTTTATCATGTTAATGCAGTACCTTCTTCATCGGAGAAGATTAGGGTAGAAGTGCTTGCTGGGGCTCTAAGTTAGTCTTCTGGTTTGTGGTGAGATTGGTGATGGTGCTTCTCTCTTTTTTTTTTTAAGCTATTCACTAATACTGAATGTTCTGATACGCTAATCAGAGGTCCAGGCTTCTGCTGTGTTTTGTACAGGCAAGGAACTTGCTGTGGCTTTCCAGGGGTGGGACATAATGATGGGAGATCCTGAAAGAAAACGAGATTAGTGGACAAGCCCAAATATGAGAGCCCATCTGTGGCTTTGCCAAAAGGCAGGATGCTGACGTACGTGAGGAATTCTTCCTCTGTTGGAACTTACTGTTCCTGGTAGAGCTGTCCTGACCCTCCAAAACAGCGTAATGTCTGCCTCACCTTTAAAGAGCAGAGCAGCCCTTACGTAAGGCTTCCGCTCTTGCTCTGGGTGTGTTTTATGAGCTTGCTTTTCAGCAAGAATGGAAACCATTATGAGCTTTGGGGTTTATGAGTAGCCTTGAGTGAAGTATCCTTGCTGCTGTAGCCTGACTGCAAGCCTTTTCCTTGCTCTGGAGCAGGCAGAGCAGATCAAAGCCCAGTTTCAGGCAGCTGAGATTCTCAGTGTTAAGATCACTGTTGCTCTTGGGCCAGTAACCACAAGACTTTGTGCATCTCCTTTTAAGCCTTGTGCACTGACTTCCTTTCTAGAGAATAGCTGCTAAGGAGAATCGTTGCTTGCTTTGTCTGAAGAGGTGCTTTTTCAAAGAAAGACAAGCTTGAGAAATTTGTACTTAGCCAAACTTGTACTGTTTAATCACTGCAGACTTTCCATGTTGGGTAGTAAGGAAATAATTTTGATTTTATCTCAAGAAAAGGTCCTCTTGGAAACTTCAAATTTAGGTTTCGTGTTCTTAATATGTTGTTCTCCTGCTGTTTAATGTAGTTGCTGTGCTGGGTGTGAACAATATGCCCGGTGCTCACAACTGACAGGCCTTTCCTCTGGCTGGGATACACGCATTGCCTGGGAAGCAGCTTTCTGGCTACTGGAAAGAAGTGCACAAAGCACACTAATATGTCTTCTTTTTATAGTTCAAATAGCACATTAAAAATAGTAGTGGCCCAGTGATGTTGCAAGTGAGCAGAGGTGTCTCTAAATTGTTAGTGTTGATTAAGTCAAGAGACAACAGAGAGGAACCTCTCTGTTTCTTTGCCACACCCGAAAGCTGGAGCATAGAGGAAAACTAATATTTATTATTTCTTCTTTAAAAAGGCTGTAGGGTCTCCTGTGTTGAAGGTGACTGTAAGCCATCTGGTTTGAAATCTGTTTTGAAGCTGTTTTGGTGAAAGTGAATTTTAAATTATAGGATAAGTTATGTTCAATACCTAACCTAAAATCTCAGCTTTTAAATCCTCTTGCAATGGTCAACTTTTTTTTTCCACCAGAAAAAGCTTTTTTTCTGGAGAGCTCCTTTCAGCCTCCCAGAAAGCTGAGAGTCTGGAGTGGCACACGTTAAGAAATTTTACAATGTACAGCTATTTCAGGAATGTAAGAGTTTTAAATACCACCTGCAATGACCCCATGAGAGGGTGAATATTCGTTTGCCTTTTAAAGTGCACATAAGGGAAATATGAAGCCTTCATAGCTCTTCAGTCTCCAAAGAACGGTGATTTGAGGTTTTGAGAAGCACCTGTAAAATGAGGTATTTGATGCTCTCATGGCAGCCTGCAGTCTGATGGTTTGAAAACTGAAGGGAGATATTTTAGTCCCTCTGGGTCCCTGTGAACCTGTGACAAGTCCCAGTAGTAATTTCAGGCAAAACCCTTATTGGTGAAGAGAGAACTTGAGAGGCTTTTGGCTTTGCCCACCTCCTCTTGCATCTTGCCCTTCAGGTCCCGTTTGAGAGGAAGGCTGCTGGAGTGGGGGTGTTCGGGGAGCATCGTGCTGTTGTCCAAACTGTGTGTTTGTTCTACGGAAACATAGATGGCTTAGTCTGTTGGTGCTATCATCATTACTGAAGTAAAAGCCCAAGTGAGGCTGTCATGGTAAACACATCTTGGGGCAGCTGATCCCTTCTTTGGTCAGTTTGATGCTACCAGAGGAGCAGGGACAGGTATCGAATGGCAGTGTGCTGCTGCTAGCGCTTGGCGTTGCAAGAAAAGTAGGTGATGAGTATAGATAGGGTGAAAGTAGAGCTGTCCCCTGTGGTAACGTGCTGTTTCAGAAGTCAGTTATCCCTTCCACTTGGTGGTTTTATGTTAGCCTTTTTGCTTGTTCTCCTGACATCTGCTGTCAGCTTAGCCAAAAATAATTGGGAGCTCCCTCAAAGTAAAGAAATTAGTTGAATGATACTCTGAATTCTTTTTGCAGCCTGGGAGGAAGCGTGGTGGCTGCCTTTTATGTGGGCATTTAGCAAATCTTTTAATTGAAGTAACTGAAACGAGTCTTAAATGAAGATATGTGCTTACCTGTGTTTGGTTGCGTCTCCCTGTGTGTGCTGGCTGCAGGAGTATTTAGGTTCATTAAGGGATGATCCCCTTGTCCATGATTATTTCCCATTGCAGGTGGGGAAGCCATAATTCTAGGAAAAGTCAGTGCTGTCTTGAGGCTCTGTGCTGTTGGCTTCCCAAAAGTTATGTTGGGGCTTTTCTATCATAACCCTTAATCTCCAGAGGATGTCACTTGGCCACAGCAGCATCTGTGGAGCATCAGATACCTTGTTATCTGGCACAGTAACAGTTCAAAAACTGCAAGTGATTTTTTTATTTTTTTTCTCCAGTTTTGAGGTTGGTGTACCTTGGCCCCATAGCTGCCTGCCTTCTTTCTCCTTGAGCTATGGTGCTGACAGGACACAGCACTCTGATTTTTTTTTTTTTTTTTTCCAAAGAAGGCAAAGGTTTGGGTGGGTATCTCTGTTTTCACCTGGCATGAAGTCAGATGCTCAGCTCACTTGTCTCCTCGCTGACTGGTCAGGTCAGATTTAACTGCCATGCTTCTCCTCTAAGTGCTCTCTGGCAGGGCTGTGGGAATGGCAGGCAGAGTTGAGCCCACTGGCTGTGGCATCACAGCAAGCTTCCAAGCCTCAGGTTCAAACCTGTGCCTCTGTTGATGGCAGGAGTGCCAGACGAGTGTGAATCACAAAATGGCAAGGCTGTGGGAAGAATGTGCTAACAAGCACCTTCCCTGCGCAATCCAAGCACTGTAGCATGGAAAGATGAGCATAACCTAGCTAATATGCCAGTGTCAGATGAACAAAATGGGTGGGCAATGTGGTGGCCGTAATCTTGAGTCTCAAATTTTGGTTGCACTCTGTTTTCTTAAAACGGACTCTCTCCTTTTCTTAATCAACAGTATCCTGCTGCTGTTTTGTGCTGTTCTGCAGAGGATACCAGGTTTCTTTCATTTGTGGGGTTTCATACCAATTGATGGTATCTCAGGGTGGAGCTCTTGTTTTATCTTATTGGCTGAGAATAAGATGATTTGAAAAGCTAAGCCATCAAATAGTAACCTGCATAGTGGTATGAGTGAACTGTTTTTAAATATAGTTTGTCCTTGCCCCTGGCTCTGAGTATAAAGTAACTTTAAGATGACTGGAGAAAAGGAACTCAATTTCAGTCTTCCTCAGCAGTGTTTGCTTCTCCACCCCTTGTGTAACCATTCAGTCCCAGATGGTATCTTGACATACTCTGTGTAGATGATGCATACACAGATGAAGTTGTCCTTGTTGCTGTCTGCAACAGCTAATCATTACTGAATTTTATTTAGTAATTTACACCTGCCAGTTAGGATCTTTAGTGTCTTCATCTGATGAGCGTCTGGGTTTCAGAGGGAAGTTTACCAAGTAAGTTGGCAAACTTTATGTGTACGCATTAAAAGCGTAAGTGCACACAGTTCTTTCTATTTCTGGTGTTTAGTGCTCACCCAGTAGTGCAGGCTGCTCGCTGATCGCTTACTGTTTCCTATACAAGAGAGAGCTAAATTAGTTCCTGTGCATAGCTGGTGTGCGTATTGTGGGACTTCTGGGCAGTACCCACATGTGATAGCAAGTCAAGTGGAAAAAAGAGGAGGAAAGGAGACTCCGTATCATCTTAGAACTGTGACCTGTTTGGTGGTGTTGCATTTATTTTACTCATTTGGAAGAGTAAAACAGTGGCGAGACATGCTATGCTCTGTATATACTCCTAAAACAAGGATCAATTTAAGTGGGCAGACAGCATGGAAACTTCAGCCCCACCTTTCCTTGCTGCTGGGGTTGGGGATTAAAGTCTGGCTTTGAAAGCATGACTAAAGCTGCATTGGCAATGTTCTGTAGTGGTGATGATGCAAAATAAATAGTAGCGCCTCAAGTTCAGTGTGGGGGATGAGAGATGTGATAAACTGCACAGCACCAAGAAGGGCGAAATGATCTAGTGAATTCATGTAATAAAATGATCCAATGTCTTGTGTTCTTTGTCATTGCAGTACTTTACTGGCCTAGAGTGTGGACACAAATTCTGTATGCAGTGCTGGAGTGAATATTTAACTACCAAAATAATGGAGGAAGGCATGGGACAGGTAAAACGTCAACTCGTCTACCTCATGACTTATTTCTGGAAATTCTGTGTATTGGAGAGGAGGGAGAAAGAAAGGGGAGAATTCTTTCCCACTGAAATTTCAAAAAAAAAAAAACCAACCAAAAGAGCGACAAAGAAAGCCCAAACACCAGAACTCTTGGGGGCTGCAGTCTTTGCCATGGGTGAAGCTGAAGGGAACTACATGGAGTTAGTGCAGGCATCTTTGCTCTGGGTGGGAGGAATCATGCTGTGGGATGTGATGATAGAGCCAACGCATTATTTTTGCTATGGATTGTGGTGAAGTCTGTTGCCTTGCAATTCTTTGTGATGCAAAAATAGAATAAACACTGCTCCTTTAATGACCTTTTTGTTTTTTCAGACCATTTCATGCCCTGCTCATGGCTGTGATATCTTAGTCGATGACAATACAGTTATGTAAGTATGATGACTTGCTACCATTTGGCTTTCCTCTCCTTTTCCATTTTGTTACTCGTGTGCTATTAAAACGTACTGGCTTATAAAAAAACTGCATAGAGGCTTTAAGGCAGCAGGGAGCTTGGTCTTGAACTGTCTATTTTGATACCGGTATGTCTCTTAACTTCCTGTTTAGGTCTGAAAAATCCATGCTGCAGTACTTGGAGGAAAGACTCCTTGACCAATTTGGTCAGCATGACAGCAGAATAAACACCAGGCAGTCTTTCCAAACCCTGTTTAACTGCTTTGTGCATTTTGTTTCCTTTGATTTACGTAGGAATTTAGGACTTCCTACCTAGGTCAACCCACTGGTTCACCAAGTCCTATAGCTATAGTTAATATGTGAGTCAGAGGAAAGCAGTCCTGTGTAGGGTGTGTTTTATGCCCTCTGATAGAAAGCAGTTGACCCTCAAACATAAGATTTGATTAAGCTGGTATGTCAGCCTGTGTCACTTTGCTTATTAAGTTGTCCGGCTGTAGGATGACTGCTCGTACTTGGTGGAGCAATGAATTCCATAAGCTTCCTTCTCTTTTATATTGGGTAATGTTATTGCATGAGTAACATCCTTCATAATTCTGAACCTTGATTAAGTTCATTTTAATTCTTCATACTAAAAACCATCTAAATAGAAGCTTATTCTGTTACCTTCTTCATTCCTTCCTTCCTGAAGTGTGACTCACTCATTGATATTTGCTGGTTTTTATATCAGTTGCTTTCAGACTAGTGATTTCCCATATCCCTTTGCATTGGTGGCTCTATGTTAGTCATGAAGTGTAGGTTGGATAGAAGTGGAAGTAGCTGAGATGTTTTCATGCCCTGTTGAGGGGTGGCTTGTAGAGTTCAGTGGGTGGAAACTGAACTGAAGTTGGCATAATATCTTGAGTGACTTGATTGAGATTTTTGTTTACTGGAGTCTGAACTCAACTTGTGGTGTCATACAGTCCCAGCAGGAAATTTCTTGAGTGTTTTCTTGATTGCAACAGTTCAAATAAGCGGTTCAAATAGTGCACATAAGGTAGACTAGCTGAAATGAGTGGAGGCTATGATGGTAGCAGGAGCAAGGAAAGGGTAGAAAAAGAGGAGAGCAGCTCTGGCTTTTGTTGCTATGGCTTCTGTTGCTATTGCTTGATATTAGTAGCAGGTCTGATTATCCTTACGCTTCGCTTCATGGCTTTCATAGCACAGAAAACCATGACACTGGTGTGAATCTGTGCAGTCTTCAACTCATACCATGTGCTGTGGGATTCCCCCCCACCTAGAAATGGCAGAGAGATCTGGGGCCTACGGTAGTAAAATGGCATCTAGGTGGTAAAGGAAACAAGTTCTCTTTTTCTAAGTAAAACTATAAATGTTTTATGGAGGTAGAAATCCACCTTTCCCTGATCTTACAGGGGACATCTAGAATGTCTGGGTGAGGGAGTTGCGTTTTTTTGCAAAAGCCTAATGCTTTCATTTAAAAGCAAAGGTGGGCCAACTGTGGCAGTCTTATGACATGGCATGAATAAAAACATAAGTAATTCCAACTGGAATCTGCACACCCCCCCCCCCCCCCCCCCATGCCCTTAATTATTCTAGTTTTTAGGTTTTTTCCTTTTTACAAAGTCTTCAGCTCTAGGTTTCCAAGCTGTAGGAACCTAAGATTCATGTGCAATATATAGACATTAGTTTCTTCATCAATCAGAAAATCAAAGTAGATTGGCCAAGTTATTAATTTGCTCTCTCCTCAGTACGTGCCCTCAGCAAGGCAGTATATCTCCAAGTTGAATTATCTCCATACGAGTCCAAACTTAGCAAGTCAGATGACTTTCCTGGATTTGTGTGTATTTAGCTAGCTTATTGTCCATTTTCTTGTTACTGTTGAGCTTAAGGAGGAAGGTTTGAGAGGGTTCCTTTCAGCTCTTTCAAGACCTTCAAACTGGCTGAAGGTAATCTGTTCCTATACCTTGTTCAGCCTTGCTAATGCTGCTGGTAACTGCTTTTAACTTATATGCAAAGATGTTGATTTGATTAATAAGCAAGGCAGGCCGTCTTTATTACTGGTGTGTCTATCGGCCGCTGCTCGTGGGCAGCAGCAGTCTGGTAGTACCTCCTGAGAATCAGCCTGCTTGGTGGGAATGGATGGATTTTGGGTTCCTGTATGGAAGTCATATGGAGTGCTGCCCCATTTTTAATCTTTCTTTCCATTATTGTAAATACCAACGCTTCAGCATTAGATCAGAACATAGTAAGGTCTTGAAGTCATTCCTTCGGAAGGGTGTCTGACATCTCACATGACATGTATTTTGTTAATTCCACTGATTGGTGTCTTGGAGTTTGCATTATCAAAATGGAACGAAAGTGTAAAACTTATGGTCTGATAAAGGATTGCTGCCATCTTTGGGTGAATTTTTGAGATTGTGTAGTTCTGAACTGAGCTGCCAGAAGAGGTCAAGAGTTAAGTTGGTTTTGCAAGCAGTTTGCTTTTCCAGCCTGGCTTCTTTGGTGCAGTTGCCTCTCTTATAGCTCGGCTCACAGAGGAATGTACCCCAAAGGATGGTTCATGGACACTGGGCATGGTTTTCATCTCTTAATTTGCTTAGTTTCATTTATTGTTTGTCAAAAGACAATAATATTCAGAGCAAAGTTCTTGAAGGTCTTGACCTGAGCGGTGCTGCAGATGTGCTATTGAACCTAGAGCAGGTGAGGTTGCTAACATGGAGTGATCGTAGGCAGTTGGGTAAGCAAAAAACAGGGGATTGCGTGCTCAGTGTGCTCTGGTTAGCTATGACACTACTCTTCATTTAAATTCCAGTTCCTGATACATACATATTATACAATAAATTTTTCAAGTGACATTTATTATGCCTAGAAGCTTGGGTATGGAGTAAGAAAGTGAGATCTATAATTCATATTATAAGTTCAAATTGTTTTTTCATTCTTCAATAAGTTTCACTCCAAAACTGCAGGCTTGCCATGGACATGGGCCTGATGAGATGCTTTGTCAGCTGATTTGTTTTATTTTAGAACTGAGAATTTGGCTGCAATGTGCTATGTTTATGTAATAACCAACATGTCATTTGGTGAGGAGCTCCCTGGACTGCTAAGGGGTAGAATTTATGCAGCATCTCATTGTCACATGCGCTGTTCTTTAATGAAGGTTGGCATAATAATGTGCAGGAGTGCGCTTGATTTTTGGCTGCACCGTGAAATGGATAATCTATTAATTTCAATATTTATATATGATATGCTGCATAAAGTTGTATTCCACAATTTGATTTAAAATAGAAATACCGCAAAGTGTATATTAGTCCTACTTTTTATTGTGAGGTTTTATATGTGCAAAAGACACTTCAGTCATAACTGAAAGACGTGTATAAAAGTGTTCAGCAATATATAATTAAATTACTTTGAATGCATCTAGGCTGGACAGTCTGCTAATACCAGCTGAGTTGGTGTGTCCAGGAGAAAAGTGGTCACCGTGCTTTTAAAGGATTACTATCTGTCTGGTTTTCATCTGCTCTCCTGCTTCCGAGCTGACTGACGTAATTTAAAGTTGAAGTCAATGTTGTGTACACACTCTATGATGTTGAATTTAAATCAACTTTGTTTTTATGGTAAATAGATTAAAACCACATTAACTTTTAGACTGAAGCTGTAGCATTCCGTAGAAACCCAGATAGCATTAGATCTACCAAAGTTAGTAACCACACAACAGTTGTTCTGGAGCTTTTTAAAGGGATTTGCCACAAAAGGGGCATGTTTAATGTAAATGAACTAATGAAATTGTTTGCTCTGTTTCTTGGGCTGTTCTGGAAAGTGTGGTGTGGTTTTTTTTTTGTTTGTTTTTTTTTTTTTTTAAATCCCCACAGCAAGAGGTTCAGCTCTCTTGAATTGCATGAGCTTTCTGTATGATTCTGAGGCTAGTATTAACAGTTAACTACAATAGTTAATAACAAGATTTCAGGGTAATGTAGTAAGTAAAGAGAGAACAGGTAAGTACAAAAAAAAGTACAAGCATAGAAGGAAGAATTAAAATAATTTGTCTGAACTTACTGGCTGTGTATAGAAAAAAAGGGTTTTCTACTACAATAATTTTTCTGTGTTTCTTTTTCCACAGGCGTCTGATCACAGATTCTAAGGTTAAATTAAAGTACCAGCATTTAATAACCAATAGTTTTGTAGAGGTGAGTGTTTTATTTGAAATTTTTAATGGTTTCTAGGTTATTTTTGTTTTGCACATGTACCCAAACCAGAGCAGTGAGGCTTGTTTATAGCTGTAGAGCAGGGTTTTTTGCATAGTTTCTAATCAAGTGTAATTACAAGTTAGGGGCTTCGCAGGGGTTATTTGATAGCCCATTTAGTTACAGGGTAGGAAAGGATTAAAAAAAATCTGCAGGACAGAAGACCTAGAGACACAGCAGACAGATACCATTGGAAGTAAAGCTGCAATATTGCTTTTAGCAAAATGCTAATAGCTTTGCAACTTCAAAATCAAAATAATCCTACAGAAAGGTGCTTTGGAAGATTTTCCACTGTCCCAGTTTCCCAGTTGTATGCGTCTAGATTCACTGTAGATCCTAGTAAGTTGTTACTGGGATTGAACTTTCACTCCTTGTTTCAAGTGGTGCACGCAGTGGTTTTTTTAATGCAACACTGGAGATAAATGTGTTGCAGGCTGAAAGACTGACAGAAGTCTAGCAGGGCAGACCCATATCTGGCTGCAGTACAGCAGGAACAGGCGATGAGATGGTATTCAGGGGCTGTTAGAAAGTGGTACTTGTAAAAACCTAGTGTGTGTGGTGTGAGCAGTGTTTCAGAAAGGCTGTTGCAGCGGTGGAACAGAGTTGGGTAGTTGTAAAGAACTTGATAGATGCTTTTTTCAGTGGAAAGCTTTGTACTCTACAAATATTTTCTCTGGGTGAGCTGGGAGGTCGACAGAAGTGTTTACGCTCCTCATCTTTCATAAGAGGCCATTTGACAGTGAAGAGTTGACTATTGTATTCCTGCTTTCTTTGAGTAGAAAGAAAGTAAATGCTTAGATTGAGGAGACAGCACTCTTAGTGCAGAGGATTGGTAAGACAGGGAGGATTGTGACTGAAGGTCATATTTGAAAGGATGAAAAAGGGGTGAAGGGCAGGTAGGGTCCTTGCTCAGTATCCTTTTTCTATTATGTTTGTTCTTTTTGTGTTATTTCGTAGTGTAATCGACTGTTAAAATGGTGTCCTGCCCCAGATTGCCACCACGTTGTTAAAGTCCAATATCCTGATGCTAAACCTGTTCGCTGCAAATGTGGACGTCAGTTTTGGTAAGAACAATCAAATAAAGATGTTGATATTGCTTTTTACTTACTACCATCAAAGTGTATTAGTATGTATTCTGTAAGTCTTTATATTGGGATGTGGTTTAGATGGTGGGAGAAGCATGGGGTGGGCTTCAAATGGTAAGCCAGGATTGGATCCAGCTGACTGCAAATCACTTCACTATGTAGCTGTTGCTCTCTATCTCTCGGGTCTCCTTTGACACGGAGTCATATCTAGCTTTCACTGAGAGATGGTCTTCAGCTGAATGGTTTCAGGTTAGGTGAGGTTCTTGACTGCAGGTACTGTGTAGAAACAAAGTGTATTGAGATATATACTGCTCTGAAATGGCTGTTGAGGGATTTGAGGGTTGGGGTTTTTTTTGACTTGTATAGTGTTTCCTTAGGATTGGCCAAGACCAAAGGTCTTTCAGCAGAACATCCCAGAAGAAAACTTACATGGTGCTAACCTAGTTAAATAAAAGTATAATCATCTGCCCTATTTGCTTATTTTTCCCCTTTCTTTCACTTAAAGCTTCAACTGCGGTGAAAACTGGCATGATCCTGTTAAATGCAAGGTGAGCACGCTGGAGTTCTTTTCTACATGCATTACTTGAAAAAGGTTAAAGTCAATTTATGTGCAAGACATAGAAATGAAGCACAAGCTTTGCAGCTGTTCAAATCAAGAAGCGTAGTAGTTCACCTGTTTAGATCATAGTGTGAGAAGAATCAGTGAAATTATACTGGATGCCTTTAGGATGCCTCAAAGTTGGACCTTGTGAAGGAACAACACCTCAGCCAGATGGGTAAATGTCTGGAGGAGGAGGCTGCTACAGCTGTGACCCTCTGAAGAGGAATGAAGGTGCTTCAGGAGTGAACACTTCACTTGACAACAAGCATTCCTGTAGTAGGCGTTTCTGTAGGTGGTCAGTGCTTTGGCAGGCTTGTGATTTGTTGTACTGAAGGAATTAATATGGTCCTGAGACCTGTTGCCATGCAGTAAACTCTAGAACTGTTTGTGGAGCTGTCGAAAGATTTAATCAAGCCTGGGATCCTGTGGCCTATGCAGAACTCACGGGCAGCCATATTTCATGCTTTGGGGACAGAGCAGTCTGCGTTCCTAGTGACAAATGCAAAAAAACTTCCTGGGGGAGAAGGGAGGGAAACCTCACCAAAGATTTAGCATGGTTTAGCTGGCCTTTCCAAGTTAGATGTGGTCAGTTTATTATCTAGCACGTGCAAGCAGTCTTTTGCTTTTGTTACTTGCATTCGTTTGATAAAGCCATGCTGTCAGTAAGGTGTGTTTGTTTGGTGTGTGTTGTTTGTTTTTTTTAAAAAAAAAGGCCATAAGGTGATCCTTGCAATCCTAAGGAAAAACTTGGCTTGATGTAAAGCTAGGCATCACAGAGGGTCTTACTGCAGTTTTGGCAGATCACTGTTAAAATGTCCTTATTCCTAGAGTCCCGTGTGAAGTTTGTGTTGATTGAACTTAAGAACTGCAAACTCATTGCTGAAGCATTTGTGCTGAGTGATTGTGCTCACTGGATCAGGATGGTGCTGCAGGAAATGTCTGCAACTGAATTAGTTGCTGTTTGCTCTGCTGTCTAGTACCACCACCCTCCTGTATTCCCATGTGGTTATGCATTCCTTAACATTACCTTAATGTAAGCAGCTGTCTTAGGAACTTTTACAGTTCCTCTATTTAAATGTAACTCTCATTTTTCTAACAGTGGTTAAAGAAATGGATTAAGAAGTGTGATGATGACAGTGAAACTTCTAATTGGATTGCAGCGAACACAAAGGTGGGTTTTTTCTCATATTACATATAGATTTATCAGATGAAAAGAAGAATGACAGCCTAATTCCTTTGTACTAGGATTATTCTTTCTGTTTCAAGTCATTATGTTGCATGTCATCAGTTAAGAGCAAGCCTTGAAATCCAGAGTACACTGAAGTACCCTTGTTTGAAGAGCAAATAGGTGTTACTGCCTTGAATCAGGTGAGGTTATTCAGGTTAAGTGGAGTTTGCTCTTGTAAGAAAGAGTTAATTGGAGACCCAAAGAAAGGTCAAGTTTTTAAGTCTTTGGGCATCTGCCTGGCACTGATGGCTTCCCTAAGCAAATGTGTGCCTCACTCCAAGTGTGTGAAACATGTTAACACCACCTGTGGCTTGATTTGGCTGTGATAATTTACATCTGCCTTTAAATCCCCTGGGTTGGCCTCTTGAGGAGTTGTTCATTTCCGCTGGGCAGGATTCCAGATACAGACTGGCAGAACAGCTGTTAAGATTTTATTATGTAAATGCCTTTGTTCCAGCTAGCCCAACTTTGCCTGAAACTTCAGCATTTGTTCGGTTTGGGACAAATTAAAACCAAGGTTGGCATGGTGGCAAGAAAACAAAAGCAGCAGATGCCATTGGGGTGTTAGGAGCAGACCTGGGTCTCAGACTGCTGAGCCAGGAGGATGGAAGAAGGTGGGGAGGGTGTGAGGAAATGGCTGCTTTGTTTTCTTAGCTCTGTTGTGTAACTGGTTAATGGTATTGTTTGCAGCAGCGGCTGCTTCTTTCTGGGGCTGGCTGTGTGTTTTTCATTGAACTGGAATGTTGCATTATGGTGAAAGCAGAAACACCCATTGCACTGAAACGCACAGTTGAAGTCAGGCTGAAATTGTGCAGTCTCAGCTGCTTCTTTCTGTTTTGTGGGCTGAGACTTGTGTGGTCCCTGCTTGGAGGCTGAACGTTGCTCAATAAAGTGAACGTGGCTTTTTCTGAGGTGGGTGTGTTCAAAGTGTATTGTAGCTCAAGAACTGAACCAAATTTGCTCAGAGTTTGCTTGGTCTTCAGGTGTTGCCTGTATTAAGCTTGAAGAAGGGGAGCTAAACAGCTGGAAAGGGCTGAGTGTACGCACATGTAAAGCAGCTTTTAGCCTTGGGTATGTAATGCTTCGGACATCAGAATGGCCACAGCCCTACTTTGCCTGTGTTGCAGTCTTATTTTGCTTGTGACAAAGCCCTTGAGAGCCAGATCAGGTGCTGCTGCTGCCCCTCAGGGGTGTGATACTGGTCATGGCCGTGGGTCTGTTGGTCTTCTACCTGCCCCAATCTTGGCATGTGCTGCGAAAGACCAAGTTCTGAGCTCTCCTTGCTGGGTTTTGTTATGATCAAATGTTAAGTTTTCCATTACTGGATTCTGTACTCATTAAAAAGGCTGAAATGATACATGCATATGTGTTAATGTAGACCAAACATGAATAATGTGCCACTAATGCTGGCTACTGGAAATAGGAAGCTACCTGTGTCTCTTTCAGACAAGACGATGAGGGTTTCTGCAGCTTGCTTGCCCACAGACTTAAGCATAGACAGAAATATTGTTGTAAAGATGATCACTTTATCTCCCCCCCCATCACACTCTAGACTTTGTCAGGTAGGAGCCATGCTAGTGGTTGGGCTGATATTTAAAGCATAGCTCAGACTGTCAGGAATAGTATTGAATGGCTGGAGTAAGAAGGATTTTTTTGTGGGAAACACCCATCCAGAGGATGGTGAGGAGGGGAAATGAATATGGCCAAGCCATGCTGGCATCAACCCAGCTTAACTATTAGTTCCTGTAGTCCGGTGTCAGCAGCAGAAGAGCTGTTGTCCTTGAACATTCCTGTCTAAGCTACTTCTTCTGATACCATACGAGATGCTCCTACAGCAAGAAAATACTTTGGAGCCCAGGCTGTATGGCAGCAACAGGAAGAACAATAACATCGGGGTAATTACACCGGATGCTTGAGCAAGCCAACTGTCCTGGAGTCTTACGGTATTCATATCAATTGAATTAACTGAAGGACAATATCACAATTCTTCTCTCTCCAAACTGATGCTAGATTCAATTGAGGGGAAAGTTGGCAGGAAATGTAACCCACTCCTCGTAATGATCTCTGGCTTCTTGTGGGCAGCGGAGATGTGGAAGGTGGTAATTTCACACTGCTATAATGATGAAGCGTGAGCAGCTCTGGCTGCGGTAACATGTGCAATTGGAGCTTCGCAGCCTCCGGAGAGCCAGATCGACCCAGAGCCGCGGGGCTGCCAGCCACTACCTCCTCTTGCCTGAATTGTCTGCTGGCCCTTGGCCAAAGGCACGGAGAAACCCAAGTGTCTATCTGACAGCGACACAGTCCTGCTGCTGTTCAGAGAGGAACCAAGTAAAATCCACTGCTGCTGTAGCGTGAGGTTGTAGCGATGCACCGGGATAGGAGTTGCACGGTTGGAGTCATGTACAGCTGTCCTTTCTCTCTGTACTATTTCTAGCAGGAAAATGGGGCAGTCATGTTTGGGGAGGGATGTGTTGTGCCTTCACAGCTGTTTGCTTCAGTGACTGCAAGTCAGAGCCCCAAATTCTGTGTTGAATTTCTTCATTTTGAAGACCCTGGAAGGGAATTGGATCAGGTACCATCCAATGCAAAAATCCCTGTTTTCAGTGGGAAAAACTCTCCAAGTAATTTCATTGCTACTATAGTCTCCATTGCTGTTTCTAGCTTTTGAGAAGTGCTTTCTTGAGTCCTCCAAGCATGATGCTGAGCTGCAGTCCTGTCCCATGTGGTCTCCATTCAGAGAAGAAAACTTCCTGTCTTACCAAGATGAAGGTATAAGAGAAAAATACCAGAACTCCTGGAATGTGGGCTTGAAATCTGGGTAATCCTTTGCAACAGGAGAATATGAGGTACATTTGTTTCAGCTTGCTCTGGGAGACAGAACAGGAAAGGAAAATCAGGCAATTGTTATATGAGGGAATAGAAAAGTAAAACCCAGCTGAATTGGTGTCTGGTCAAACTGGAGTGATGTGATGCATTTTTTTGTGAATTATGTAGAATGGTCTCAATGAAAAACAAGGAGATTTGAGTAGCGAATTCTGTGGTTTCCTGTATAACTTTTTTTTTAATTCTGCATTCATTTATTTGCACTTAGGAGACCTGCACTATATTATTTCTGCTTATACAAAAGATACAGCCCTTGCAGTGGAGAATGTGCTGGAGTTGATAGCCTTTTACTTAAGATACTTTCACATTTGAGTTGAGCTGAACTAAATTAATTTAAACTTGAGATAAGCCAATACAGGTTCTTTAACAAGCCTTTAATTCTCAGTCTTCTTGCAGAAAAGGGTTGAATACTTCAAGGTTTTGCACATTTCTTTCTTTTTCAGTTAGTTGAACAAACTTGGTTCTTAAATAGTTCCTTGAATTAAACTAGGCAGGTTTCAGGTATTGTTTGGTTTGTGTGGCTTTGGGAATAAAGAAACTACATAGATCAGGTACTTCTCTTAAGTGGACCTTCAAAGGAATAAGAAATACAGAAAACTTGGATTTGTGCATTTATTTGGGGCTCTTAAAGTCTATCAAGACTGCTTGAAAGAGCTTAAAAGGAGGGGGGAAACCTGTTTCAAACCTGAGTTTCAGTGATGTTCATCTTTCTGCATCTTGGAATACTAAAGGAAGAAGAACAAAGGTGATAATGGTGCCGGTCTTCACCCAAGGCACTGTTTGGTTTTGGTGTGGTGGTTCTTTTTTTTTTGTTGAAGTCAAATTGGTGTTAATGAAAGTTGTTAATCTGATACTAAAAATGCCCCTGCCTTACTGTTTTTGGCTCCTGGCATGTCACTGTCTCATTATTTTCTGGGCTAGACAGGGCTTGAATGTCTGATGTATAAAACAGGCAGAATTTTTTCCTCCAAAAAAGCTATTGGCTATTTTTCTCCTGTAAGTGAGATAAAATGGCATGAACTCAGTTCTCTTCCTTTTCAGGTCACTTTTTAATGTCTGAACATGTGCTCCCTCTGTACTTTCTGGAAGTCCTACATTTGTTCTAATGCGTGGAAATTCTGGCAGCCCGCTAGATCCTCCCAGGGCACCAGCACTGAACTTTGCTCTTTCATTTCTCACCAGCGCAGTTTTGTGCCAAAACTGTGAACAGCATCTTTTCTGAGATGTCGAAGTGCCATCTTTTCCTCTCGGATGAGCAAGTGTTTAAAATACCCTGCTTTGCTCAATGACTCTAGGTGTTGTCACGATGTACTATTTTGCGCTAACCATAATTAAGTTCAGTGGTTTTGGATTTTGTTGAAATGCATTAAGAAATCTCCATGGCATTTCAGGATTTTTTTTTTTGTAGGATGGGTTATAGGTGAAGGCATCGCTGTGGACGTGGCTGGGAGGCTGATGTACGTTAGCTGCCTCCGGGTGTCCCGAAGAGGACTAATCTGTTTCACCTCCCCTGAAATATGAAATGTGTTTCTAATTAGCCTCCTGTTCATAGAACAGCAGCTGAGGTTTATGGCGTTTATGTACACGCAGGCTTTTATGATAAAATAGAGATTGTTCTCCTTTGCCAGATTTGCCCAGGCTTTTGTTTCCAAGTGCAGTGTGTAAGCAAAACACCGAATTGTTTAGAGTGGAACAATGTTAATGAGGTCACTTCTGCATCGCGGCATGACAGATAATGTGCAGAATAATCTACTTGTTTAGTAATTTTCTTTGCTGGCTATTATGTTGTTCCGTAGCTGTAATTCTCAATAAGATCTTCGTTCCCTATCCTTAATCTACAAATCTCTCCCACTCGTTGCGTTGGTGGCTTGAGTAGTTGCTGCTTTTTTCTTTCTGCCGGTGTTCAGCATTTCTTTAGCATGTTCTTCTCATGGCTTTTCCTTAATTTTTAATAATGTTCAACTTTTACACAGCTTCATGCATCTGTATAGCTCACTGTGTAATCTGTCTTCCTTGTGCTCTGCTTGACAGGCGTATAAAGGCTTGAAAAGAATGGCGTTCGCTGTAATAAAAGGGCTGTAATTAGGGTCTTTTTGTTCTAGTTTGCATCATAAGGCTAGAAGCCCTAAGCACTGTGCAGTATTGACACACTGAAGAGCTTGGTCTCATCCTCAAAGACAGGAGAGCAGAATTTTGGTGCTCCTAATTGAGCCTAGCTGCAGATGAGGATGGCCCCACATCCTCATGCTGTGGACGTGCCCCACTGCACCCCTCCAGCTTGGCAGGTTGTCTGGGAACTGTTCTCTCTTCTTCCAGTTGCAGGATTTTCCTAAGCAGGAGTGATCGCTGCAGCTGTTTGTTGGATTAGCTGCGTCTTCCACTGAGGCATGCGGATGTTGGCATCTCATCAGATGAGATGTGTTTGGAAGAAACTGCACAGCTCTGCGACCGTCATCTTATCTTGAAAAATTATTCATTGCCGTGTGCCCCAGGGTCAGCGTTGGAGTGACAGGGGAGCTGTGTCGTGATGTGACAGGGGTGTACTGCCACTGTTCATACATGTTATCCAAGTGCACCCTGGCTGATGAGCTAACTGAGCAGGGATCTTCACAGTTGTGAAGGCTATTGATGGGATAAACCTAAATTTGGGTCCTGAGGTGCTGGTGCGGGATTGGAAGAGGGAGGAGGGCTGCCTGGAAAAGGGAAAATAGATACTGCACTGGGTAGTGTGCTCAAAGGAAAGACCATTTCTAACTCTGAAATTCACAGAACTGCATTGACTGATGAATTGGGAACAAGCTTACCTGATTGAGTATCCATGCTATGGACAGCCCAAGAGGACATCTTGATGTTGTCCCCCTGAGCAAGCCTGCAGGGGAGCTACTTTGCTTCGTTTACTCTCTTTGTAGTACAGCTACTCTGTAGGACAAACACAGGCAATGGGGAGAAAAGCAGGGCTGGAAAAATCCCCTATTGTGCTTGCTCGCTGCTTGAACCTATCAGAGAAACAACCAGCCAAAAAAAGCCCTGAACCAAACCCCAGGGTTGTGACCTGTTGATGGGATGGGAGCGCTACCGTTCTTGGCTGAACAGGAGGGCAGTGCTTTCCAGACAAGTCCTGTGATGGTGTACTGGCTCCTTTCAAAGGAATGGCTACACCCTTGCTCAGGAAAACCTTTCTGGTTGTGTGGGATGTTGCTGGTTTCTGCCCAGTCCTTAACATTTCCCCTTCAGAATCAGGCAGTAGGACAAAAGCAGGCCTTTGAAGAGGAAGAAATGACAGCAGTACTCAAGGAGAATGCTCTCCCATTGCTGGGGAGACCAGAATCATTAAATTATTTAGGTTGGAAGGGACCTCTGGATGTCATCTTGTTCAGCCCCCCCAACTTGAAGCAAGGATAACCTCAAAGTTATGTCAAGCTGCTATGATGAGCCTTGGTTTTGATTAGTGCTCAGGTCTGCAAATTTGCAGTCATCGGGAAGCAAAGCTAGCTGAAAGCACTTTAACTGTGTTGGCCAAGAAGAAGTTGCAATCTCTCATGTCATCTTCCTTGTTTCTTTTCCCTTGTAACCTGCTTTGCCTTACTGCAGACCTTCTTCCCTGCAGCGGGAAGGGCCACATCTGACATCTGGAGACCACATTGGTCTTTTGCACCTCCGGAGCTATTTTCTGGGTACTTCTTGGGTGTGCAAATTCTCCTGTCTCTTAAAATACAAATAGGCAAACTTGTATGAAAGTGTAGTAGCAGTTGGGGCACTTGGAGTGCATGTATAAGAATGTGTTGGATTGTGTCCTATATAAAAGTAGCAGTTACAGACTGATTGAACATGTTGGTTTCTTCTGTTGTTGAGAGTGTATCTGAATGCCAGAATAGGAAATGGTTGCTCCGGTTAGAAAACAGTAAAGACGTGCTCCTAACTAGGGAGGGGATTTTGTGCTTCTGACCCAAAAGCTGCAGTTGGTTTTACACGGGTGTGGATTACTTGTTTAAACATATTTGTTATTGCCTTGTCAATAAAACTGTTTTTTTGCAAAAACTTGATGAATGCTAGCTAGCATGGCTGTGTGATGAGCTGCACTGAGGAACTCACCCAAAAAGTGTTTTAGCCTGTTTTTTGTTTGTGTGGGTTTTTTTTTCCTTCCTCTGTACTCGCTGCTTGATTTTAACCTGATGAGTTCCTTGGCCCAGCTCTTGTGCAGCTGCTTTGTGTCCTGGCATAAGAAAAGTGCCACAGGGACAGGAACAAGTGACAAAAGAGAGTTGGACTGGCTTCCTTTGCTCATAGGGGCAGCTTAGTTTATTCTTGCAACCTTGGCTAGAGAAATAATCTTTTATTCTCTACCCGAGTTGAATATCATTTTACAAACTGGCTGTATGCTGCTGATGTATGAGAATGATATTGGTGTTAAAAAAAAATAACCCAAAACCTATTCCCCAAAGATTTCCCTGTGCAGTGCTGCTCTTTGATATCCTCATATTTGTCAAAGGCCTCACACCTGAAAGCGAAGCCCTATGTGGGCTTTTGTAGAAAAGCCTTCAGTGAGGTGTCACATGAATGGGGAAAACGGGACCTGATGGGAAATGTGGAAATGCCTCAGGAGGAGACATTCTTTTTAGCTGACAGAAGCTTCTTTGAAGCACACTAGGTTCTTGGGGCATGTTTTCAGGTACTTTTTGGATGGCATTTTACAACTGATGGTGTCTTGGATTGATTAACAGCATGACATCAGCTTTTTTCAGTTTGATTGCTGAAGAGGACCAAACACTTGATGGTGAGGAAAGCAAGATGCCTTTCCGTGGGCTGTTGTAGACCATCACTACTGCTGTGATCTTGGAGAAGGTCATGAAATTACCCATCCAGTGTGCCACTATGATAGCAGCATAGATAAAATGTGTTATTTCTTAGGGTTTTTTGCTATCTAGCTGCTCCAATTTTGGAAATATTTTATGGCCTGACTTGGAAGAGGATCTCGATGATCAAAGGGAAGAAGTAAACTATGCATTTCACTTGCTGTGCTATCTCTTACTGCCATGGGAACCCTTCTAACTTCACAAGACCGTTGTGGGTTCTGTGCTTTCTCTGCTAACGGTGCTCTCTGTCCTGTGAACAGGAATGCCCAAAATGCCATGTTACCATCGAGAAGGACGGGGGCTGCAACCACATGGTCTGTCGGAACCAGAACTGCAAAGCGGAGTTCTGCTGGGTGTGTCTGGGCCCCTGGGAGCCCCACGGATCTGCCTGGTGAGTTCAGGAGCATGCCTTGCTGGAAGGTGAGGAAGCCAGGGTGCAAACGTCATCGATTTGAACTGAAATCTGTGGAATTGGTGTCCCTGTTACAGGTACAACTGTAATCGCTACAATGAGGATGATGCAAAGGCAGCAAGGGATGCACAGGAGGTGAGTCCCATAACCTTTGGTGATGAGGGAGATCACCAACCTTGTGGCGTGCTTTCTGTAAACCTATAAATCTGCTCTGAAGAATTTGCTGGATTTGGGCACAAAGCCAAAAGACAGTTACATTCCCCCGCAGCTTTGGACTCATGCTTTGTGCCAGGAAAAAAAAAAAAAAAATGTTCAAAGCCACTTTAACCCAATTTAAAGAACACGTTAACTTGGTTATCTGTCATGCTGCCTTGCCTGTTCTATAGCAGCTCTTCACATGAAGTTATCATAATGCTGTGGGTCTGAGACAACAATCCTCACATCCTTTGTAAAATGCTCTTTACGGCAAAGTTCTAAATGCAAATCCTGAGGTGTTTAAACACAGCAGACCTTTTGAATGTAAATAAAATACTGCTGTCATTCCAATATCTATACTTGGAGGCTTGACATAGGAGAAATTGTGGGTGAAGTTGCAGCTACGTTAAACTGTTTTGTGAATATGGATAGAGTCAAAACCCTTTTTAAGGGAGAGGCATTGTTTGCTGCAGCTTGCAGAAATCCATTTCCTGCAACTCTGTCAAATTACTGTTGTAGCCAAGAACCAAAGTATTTCCTGCAGCCCCTCCTCCTGCAGATAAGGATGACTTCGGCTGATACGTGCTGCCTTTGTACAGCCCCAGTGTACAAGTTTAACCATGCCTGTATTGTCACTTATTTTCCAGCTGATCTGTCAGTGAGATGAAAATAAGATTAATGGCTGTGTATTGAGTCATCTTGGTTCTCTTGTACTACTTAGCACATGGCATCTTTCCCCTGCTCTATAATCAATATGGCCTGGGCAACCTAAGGTTGCCCTCTTAACACAAGGACAGTAATTGTTTAATTAGAATTCTTTATTAGCCAAAAAAAGATCATCTGCTTCTCGCTCTTCGTTGTGACACTGGAAACATTTAAGTCCTGTAACTTGAATTGAGAGGCTGAAATTCAAAACTGATCAGACTTTAGCAATGTGATTCTAATTACTTTCAGGGTTGGGAGTGAGGATGCCATGGCTGTACTAGCAAGTCCTCTGCATGACGGGGAGCTGTCATGGGTCTGGCCTCTCATCTCCATACAATGTCAGGGTTAACGGTGCCCCATGGAGTGGCGCCATCTAAGTCTGGCCAATGTGAGAGGAGAGGAAACATCTTTGAAAAGGAAGCTTTTTCATAGGGTCAGGAAGAGCCTTGTGAAGGGTTTACATGTCTTGCAGCTGTTACTTTGTTTTAACTATTTGTTTTCTTTTTCCCTAATGGGAATTAACACAGAGATCCAGAGCAGCCCTGCAGAGGTACCTGTTCTACTGCAACCGCTATATGAACCACATGCAGAGCCTGCGCTTTGAGCACAAGCTCTACGCTCAGGTGAAGCAGAAAATGGAGGAGATGCAGCAGCACAACATGTCATGGATTGAGGTGCAGTTCCTGAAGAAAGCAGTCGACGTCCTCTGCCAGTGTCGTGCCACACTCATGTACACTTACGTCTTTGCCTTCTACCTCAAAAAGAATAATCAGTCCATTATCTTTGAGGTAGGAGAAAACATGGTTGTCAGGAGTTCAGAGTACAAAGCTAAGCTTTGTAATAGAGAATTAATGCTTGGAGAAGCTCTTATCCCCAGTTTTACCAAAGTGAGTCTGTCTTAATATTCTGTTGTGGAAAAGTTAGAGGCTCTGCTGGGCATTGTGTAGCATTGTCTGCTGGAGGAGGGAGTAGAGATACAAGATGCTTCCCTCTGAAACAAGAAATGGAGTGAGGTTCTGTCCTGAACTGGCAAAGAAGGCATTAAAACTTAAACCTGGCATTTTGATGTTCCCGGTGTTGGCTTTTTTCCAAGGGCACTACTGTGAAAATTGCACTTGAAGGTCTAAACATGGAGGTCCAATCTGCTTCACAAGTGAAACTGTATTGACTGTTTATGGTTTAGAACAGTCTTTTGTTGGTCTTTGTGCAGCACAGAAGCAGGATGTTTGTGCTGCATGGTCAGGAAAGGATGCACAGAACTACTGAGCAGTAGTGAAAGCTGTGCTCTGGTGCTGCTGTGCATGTACCAGGAGTCAGTAAAGGCTTTGCCAATGCTGGTTTAAAAAAAAAAGTCGGGACAAAATGGGAGATGAGTTGTCTTGTACTGCACTGTACCACTAGTAAGGAAAGAATATTTTTTTTAGGCTTGTCAGAATATTGCAGATTGAGGAAGACATAAGACTTGCTGGTAGATGTGCAGATTCTCTTCTGATCAAATGAAGAAACTTCAGCTTTTTCAATCTTGATGCTCAAAGCAGGTTACTAGGGTGTTATACAGTGCATATCTAATCCCGCTTTTTATTTTAGTACTGATTTCAGTTGGACTGAAGAAAAAAAAAAACCCTTCCTTTCTTTTCCCCCCTAAATACTCCTTTCTTCTTTCTTTTTTTGTCTTTGCAGAATAACCAAGCAGATTTAGAGAATGCTACAGAGGTGCTTTCTGGGTACCTTGAGCGAGATATATCCCAAGATTCGCTGCAAGACATAAAGCAGAAAGTACAGGATAAGTACAGGTTTGTTTTTGAATAATTCTCTGTCTCAAAGCTGCCCGAGTACCTCTTTTGCCATCCTGTGTGACAGGTAGTGGCATGTGTACTTGCCAAGCTACAGTGTTCTCCAGAGTCATGTCCCTGGGAAGCTGTTTGCTGTTGGCCTTCTGCCATACACTGTGATCATCAGCCAGACCCTGGGCATCTGAGAGCAGCAGCAGCAGTGTCCCATGCCAGCCCCTGAAATCATCAGCGGTGAAGCCCTCAAGCAGATGCTGGTAGCGTGTTTTTGTGCCCCTGCTGGGACTAGGCCTTGGGCGAGGTGACAGCCTGCAGGGGGAGGCTCCCAACTCTGCATCTGCTCTGCTCAGCAGTAGCTAGAAGATTCAATCCCGTAATGGAAAAATCTTGTGACCAAAAGCATTGGCTTTACATACACTGCTGTTTCTGCACAGGAGGAGTGTGTGGGAATGGCCAGGACCAAGGTGGGACCTCCATAGTGAGGGCCAAAGAACAAGGAGTGACTCCATTGTTCCAAGCTGATGGCTTTGGCCTAGGATGAGTTGCCATGAGAGAGCAATCAGGTCTTTTATTTATCTCTTGGGTCCATTTGTGCAAAAAGTGGGTGTGGAAAAGCTGTCCTTAAAGAAGAGGGAGAGAGCAACCTGCCCAACTGGGGAGGAGGGCAGAAGAACCGGGGTCCAGGTGACACAAATGCCAATGCTTTTTACAGTCCCAGGAAAACTGCTTCTGCACAGTGGAAAAATACAAAGCTGTAAATGCAGATGAGTCACAGGATTATGGCTTGCATTTTTGAGGCATTTTGCCAAAGTCACTGAATTTGTTATGCCTAGCTTAGGGGAAAAAAATAGTCTAAGTAGGGTGAGCCGTAGTGACTAAGGGACTCTGGGGAGCAGAACTAGCCGTTAAGCTGTGGTGGGCCTGTGGCCCCTTCTGCCATAGTCTGGCAGCTCGGCTGGGGCTGGACAAGATTTACCAGACCTCCTCTTCTGAGACATTTTCTAACTTACCGACTTAATGGTGGTCTTAAAGGGTAGCTCAGATCAAGCTGCTTGTTCACTTAAGCCCTCTGAACCTGGATGCTCTTCTAGGGATGGTAACAGCTATACAGAAGAAATTAAAACCTAATGTAGCCTGAATTGCCTGAAAACATAATATCCCAAACCTGCCTTTGTGTTTCTGAGGAAAAAAGTATGTATCTGTCAAGCCCGCGCAGGTCCCTAATTAACTAGTTCAGTCATGTCTTAATCATGTCCTGCACGGTGCTCTTTGCGTACTGGTTATGGTGTACTGATGCAAGACTGCAACCAAGGATGTTACTGAGGTGGGTTTAAAGAGCTCTGGGAAATTGCAGGAACTGACCTCCTAGCTAATTTGGTTTCAGCTGGTTTGATCTCTGAGCTTGCAAAGGCATTTCTGGAGAATAGGATTAAACCCTCACCACCAGCAGCAAAAAAACTGAAGTTGGGAAAGCAGAAACTCTGTGCGTTCGCTATCACATGCTTCAGAAAATCAATGAGACTTTGCTATTGGCTGTTGCAACAGAAATCATCGTACACAATGAGAAGAGGCAGGACAGTTTTATTCAGATAAATCTCTCAGTCTGATCAGCTACTGAATGGTAGCAGCATAAGGGTTGCGGGTTAAGGTGGGGTGTTTCTGAATTTGGGCTGCTGTGATGTACTTCTCATGCCTACGTGTTAGCAAGTGTTGTGATCAAGGATAGCTTTCTGCCGGGAGATTCCTCCTGTGCACCTCACCTGAGCGAGCAGAGGGATGTTTGGTTATTGCTGAGAAAGCCGGGTTCCCAGCTGCGAGAGCCCTTCGGATGCTGTCCTGGCCAATGTGCATGCCCGGAAATTGAATTGCACAATTCCCAACAGGAACTGGTAACTCAAACAGTCGGCTCCTGGGTTCCAGTTTCTCAGGTTACAGCACACCGCTCTGGGCTGGGCGCTGCTGAACTGTGAACTGGCTACACAGCTGCGCCTGGGGCCTTGGGAGCTGTTACTAAGACTTGTCTTGTCCCCTGCGTGCCTAAAGATGATATAGACTTTGGCATTGCCGCTGGAAGGGCTTTAATCCAGAAATGCCTGCTGCCTGTTCGAAATTTGCTCTTGGAACCTGAATACTTTAAATGTTTCTCTGCTTTTATCTTTTTAGTTGGCTAACGCACCCGAAATGAACATGGCATCTTTTGATATGTTCCTATCACTTTTCCTCAGTATCACTGATCCTGGTAGGACTGTACCTAACTCTCAGATCAGTTTTATTTGCAGCTTTATCTGTTTAAATGAGTGTAGGTGGGAAGACCCTGCAGGGCGTAGTGTCCCTCTGCGACCTGGGAGTTGCGATGCGAGGTAAAACTTGCACTCCAACCAGACCAGTAACCCTTTTTGTAGCCAGCTTGACCGCTTCCATCTCCACCGGGATTTTGGAGGGGAATAAAAGTGGGTCAGCGCTCCTGTGGTTTTGCCCAGCTAGCTCCTGGATTTTTGTTGTTCTGATACAGCTCAGAGTAGGCACCACCCCCGGTTCGAGGAGAGCTTCATCCCATTTCGGGTGTCACTGCTAACCCCTGCTCTGGCTTTTGCAAATTGCAGCTGCTGCTTCTTCCTTTTTCGGTTATTAATGGAGGCTTCTCAGCTGTAGGGCTTTGGGGATACTTTTGCACAGGAAACTAAATTCGCATGTTGTCTGTTCAGCCAGGGACCTGGAGCTGAGTGACTGGAGTAACTGAAGTCTTAATTAGCGCTGTTAACGGGCTACAAATATACAAATTCCCTTCTCAGGGTATCTCCTCTTTTGGAAGTGAGGCTTAATGTAGGTTTGTGGTACTCAATACTGGGGATGAGCCATGGTTCCTAACCTGCATTTTCTGTGCTTGTCCCCCTTTGCTGCAGATACTGCGAGAGCCGACGAAGGGTTTTGTTGCAGCATGTGCATGAAGGCTACGAGAAGGACCTGTGGGAGTACATTGAGGACTGAGACTGGCCCCGCATAAAATGAACTCTGAAACCTTTACCATCTAGAGTACTCATGCGATTCAAATAAAACACACACAAGGCGCCACGCCTGTTACACCGCTGGTCTGTAGTACCGGGATTCTGTTTTGTTAACAGAAAGTTTAAGTAAATTATATTGTAATAAAGAAAAAAAAAGATAGATAAACCATTGTACAACAGTATTCTAGGCGGCCAATACGAGTGTGACAAACGCACTAAAAAAAAAAAGAAACCTCCAACTTTAACTTGTAACGTAGCTTCATTCTCCAAGCCGACTCCTTTTTCTTTTCTATCTTTCTTTTCCTGTGTGTAGTACAGATGAAATTTAAACCAGTTTCTTGACACTGCTTTTCATGTCCAAACCAGCCATTTTGATGTACTTTGGTAAGGGGGGATGGCTCTCCCGTCCCCCTCCTCCTCTCTGCCACCCAAGTACAGGGATGAATGTCCATTGGCTCATTGTAAAGATGATTCTTGGGGAGGGGAGGAGGGGGGGTACACAGCAAGGAAGAGAAAAACAAAAACAACAAAACAAAAAGAAAACAAAAACACAAAAACTTTGTATATGACTTTTAAAACAAAAAGAGGACAACACAGTATTTTTCAAGTTGTATATAGCGCATATGCATGGACAAAGAGCAAGCGTGGCACGTGTTTGCATAATGTTTAATTACAAAAAAAATATTTATTCTTTAAAAATCTTCAAGATTATGTCTATTTGCTGTGCATTTTCTTTCAGTTTGATTTTTTTTGTTTGTTTCATTTTTGTTTTCCCTGGGATGGGGTGGGGGAAGCGTATGCTGGTGTAGTTGAATATATTTTCTTTTTTGGAAGGCTTTTACGGGAGAAGTTGGGTTTCTCCTCTTCCTGCAGTTCCTTCGTGTCCACGGCCTCCACGGTTCTGTGTGTGTTTGTTTCCATTGCTGGCGCCGCACCCCTTCCCTCAGGCGCAGCTCCTGATGCTCCATAACCCTGTGTGCATTGCGTTAGTGACCAATGCACAGTGATTCAGGATGCTCTGCCCCTCCTCCCCCTTTTTTTTTTAGCCCCGGATCGCTACCTGCCCAAATCCAACTCGCCTGTTCCCATCCATGCACGCAGGACACGCGCTCTGAACCCAGAGGCTCTGTATGTGTGTGTGTGTGTTTGTTTAGAGTTTTAATTTTTATTCTGAGGCAGGAAAAGGAGGGGTATCTTGTACCACTTTTCAAAAGACTTACGGAAAGATTTCAGCTGTGGATCTCCTCTCCCTCCCCCTTTCATCTGTCAAATGGACCGTTCCTTGCTGTTTAAGTTTCACTTACATTATAATGAGTCGTAACATTGAAAAGGAAAGATGATGGAATTGTCTTTGTGTTTGTTTTGGGCTCAATTACTGGGCATACTGTCCTGGCAAATATTTAACACTCCATCTAGTGCAGTAGAAGTTGAAATCAGTGGGATATTTTTCAATTAAAAGGGGAAAGAACTAATGAGTTAGCTACTGAGTCCATTTTTATGATTTCTGTAACAAGAGCTATGTTAAAGTAAACAATTGGTGGTGGTTTTATTAAATTTACTCCTGTATAGGAATTCCTTCTGTGGTATTTTTCGCCAGGCTAGTGTCCTCAAAGCTTTCTGCCAGTCTGCCAGCTTCAAGGGGGAATAAATTTGCAATGGGGCAAGTTAAAGAAGGCAGATTGCAGGCAGGTCTGTAATGCGAAATGTTGTTCCCAGCTGGTACCTGAGCCACTTCAGCTCCTTCGCCGATGAATACTGATGCTTCTAGTCATGTGGTTTTGTCCCTCTGTACCTGCTGCCCCCCTCACAGTGGCTCATTTGCCCCTGGAAATCACATGCGAGCATATCTGCACTGCAGCTGGATTCCCACATGCTTTTCCTGCCCCGGCTCGTGAGGGGTGGGACGGAGCAGGGCTGCGTGGAGGCAGCGAGGTTGGTGCTGCCTTTTGGTGGCATCTGCCTGCAGGCAGGGGGTAGCTGGCTTCCCCTTGGCTCACAAAAATTCCCCATCTGTGTTATTAAAATGCTTTTGAAAGCCGTGTGCTCTTCCAGAGCACGGTGGGCTGGGCGAGGGGAAGCAGGGACTCTGCGTGGTGTTGGGTGTTTGCTCCATGTTCTCCAAACTGGATATGGGCAGGCTCCAACCCAAAGGAAACCTGCTCCACCGTGTCTTCAATCTTGATGGCTGTTGGCAAACCGTAAGATAACGATGATTAAACCCCGGTTCTGTGGGAGCAATCTGCTGATGTTCCTCCCCTCCGCCTTTCAACTGCTCCCCCAGCAAGGGCGTGTCCGCAAGGACACCGTCCCCGCGAACACCCGCTGTGGCAGGCGGCTCTGCCGCCGCCTCTGTGGAAAATATAAAGGAAAAAAAAACCCGCCATCCCACCCTCCTGATGGTCCGAGCTGTACCGGGGGGTTGGGGAGCCCAGCCGCCGTGAGGGGGAGCCGGGCCCGCGGCCGCCCCTCAGCCCTCCCCACTCGCGGTCTTACACCGGGGCAGAATCCAATAAACCCTTCCTAATAAACTGATACTTTATTATTTCATTAATTTGGTGTTTTTCATGGCAGACGCCGCGGCGGCGGATGGAAGGCGAAGGGACCAGGGTGTGGGGAGGTGTCCCCCGCCCTCCCGCCGCCACCGCCGCCTTCCCGTCGGGCCCAGCGCCGCGCTCCTCCATGGCTGTCCCGGATGTGCTTCCGGGAGTGGGGTCGGTTTGTAACCGTGGTAACGGGGCGCTTCTTCCCGCCGGCGGAGGCATGGCGGAGCCGCGGGCCGCGCCGGTGAGGGGCCGCGCCGGTGAGGGGCCGCCGGCCGCCCCGGGCCCGCCCGCGGGGCTGCAGGGGGGCGACGGGCGACCGGGGCGGCGGCGGCGGCGGCGGGAGGGCCTGTCAGGAGCGAGTTTTAATCTTTGCGTACTCGGTATTGGAAGCGTAACGGAAATTCAGCCTTATTTCGACTTCTTTTGGGGTAGTTTAGTGAAACCGAAGCCTTTCGCAACGTCTGGGCGTTTTGTGCTCCGGCAAAATGGCTCTCGTTCAGCCTGCGGAGCGGGCTGTGTCGTGCAACGTGAGTTCGTGTTGTCGAATGCTCTTAAGGAAAATAAAAGGTCTTAGAATAAGGCAACAAAAAGTAAAGGTCAGGCTGGACGGGGCTCTGAGCAACCTGATCGAGTTGAAGATGTCCCTGCTCACTGCAGGGGGGTTGGACTAGATGGCCTCAAAGGTCCCTTCCAACCCAAACCATTCCATGATTCTGTGAAAAAAATCCTCTCATGGATAAATGCCCGATTAAAAGGTGAAGAGTGGAAAGAAGGAAGAAATGCTCTGTTTCTTTTGTGAGGTAGAGGGTGGGCATTAATGAAGCCCTGCAGGGATCTGTCCCAGGCCTGTGTGGTTCAGTCTATCTAGAAATGCTCTGGACAAAAGTATGGCTAAAAAGTTATTCAGGCGAGGAGTAAATATCGGAAACTACAGGAAAGTCTTAACAGTGCTGAGTGACAGGACTTAGAATGGGAATGATGTGTGCAGATTAAAAAAAAAAATTGCAAGTATGTAAAAAAAGTGAGGGGCTTTGTACTGATTATTGCTGCTTAGGAACAAGTTCTTGGAGGTGAGTAATTCTGTGAGAATATCAGCTCAGCTTTTCACAACAGCAATCAGAAAAGTGAATAAAATGTTAGAAATTATTAAGAAACAAAGCTGATAAAAGTCTTTCCTGTGTACATCTGGGGTGTTCTCACGTCTCAGATACTGTATAAGTTCTGATCCCCCCCTCCAATAAAAAAGGGAGTAGAGCTTCTTACCAAATCGTTACAAGGACCAAGGGTAGACTTAATCTCCAGTTTAAAAAATTGTTTATTAAGGACAGGGAAGGTGACACAGGTCTATAACATCCTGTGTTGTGTCCGAGGAAGAGGAGCAAGGGATGTCTCTTCCCCAAGAAACTGGAAGTCAAAAATAAAAATGCTTCCCTGTGCAATCATGTTTCTTTTCTGTGAAGGCTTGATTTTTGATGCAAAGTAAGAAAACAAGTATAAAATGCATTTCTTTTCCATGGACTGGGTATCTGTTCATGAGCTCTGGGCAATATTTGCAGGTCAAGGTTTGTTGCCTGCTGTGCAATGGGATGTCGCTGCGCTCATGCACCTGCGGACTCTGATGATTCCCCAGGAATGATTTTGTTCTAATTAACTTTATAAATATTTTATAATAACTGTTTTTGACATTTTTCTGTATGATCTCTAATTAGCATCTTAAATGCTTGAGTTCTGTTTTTTTACAAGGTAATGATCACTTTCTAGAATACTAATAAATGGCAGGGAGCATACAGAACAGGCAGGTACTGTAAAATGAGTGGGTTTATTTAATCTACCCGGCAAACAGAAATATCTCTCTGGCTATGGCTAGGGAAGATCATCTCTTGGCAGAGCAGAGTTTGTCTAGCAGCAACGATGCTATTTTTATGCCCTCTTCTGGGATTTGCCAGTTGTCCTGTCTGATTATTTTGTGGAATAGATCTTCAAGAAACCTTGCCTGGTGTATTTAATACTCCTTTTTTCTGTCTTTTCAGGTTTCTTCATTGCCAATGGCTACAGAACCTCCAAAACCCTATCCTAAAAAAGGTTTGTTTGAAGATATGATTGTGTTTCTTAGGCCCGTTGATTTCTAACATTTCTTTATGGTGTGTGCAGCCGTCTAGTAAGAAATTAATGTCCACTGGGGAAAGACAAGACCATCTAGACTGTAACCTGCTGAGTACAAGAACTTCTTTCTAGGATCTGTATGATCCCTAGCTCAGTGCCGTTGCTGGCTGACTTATTGTACCTACAGCCTGCATCATGTTTGCTTATAATCTAAGAGAGTGTTGATTTTATTGTATATGTACTTGTTGGGCTGCTAATGAGTTTGATACTCATTTATCTTCTTAAATAATACGAGGGGTTTGTTCATTGTAGGTTCTTCAGAATAACATCTTGCTCTAGAAATGATCTTGGGAAACTAACGTCGTGTCTTGTTGATTTTTCATGTCGCATTTTCTAAGTTTTGAAGAAGAAGAGATGTGCAAGTGAGATCAAACCAGTCATGTTGTAACTGGTTTTAACTATAGTTTGTTTGGGTTTGGGTGGGGTTTTTTTCATACTAAAAGTGAGAATTACTTAACTCAGACTGAGTTGTTGTTTCAAAATCTTGGTTGACTCTGAACTGCAACAGGAACGATTTCAGTTATCGTTTTAAAATGGTAGACTAAAGCCTGATGTTTTTTAAGGGGCCTGGTAAAGCCTGCAGCACAGTTTGATGTTGTAGCCTCTCCTTTTCCCTCTTCCCTCACTCTTGTGACGTGACTTGTCCCAGCCCACACGATGAGTATTTCCTCCTCTGTGGCACTGAGCTGTGCTCACGTTCCTAGTATAGATCTATTCACTGTAGAGACTTTTGCGCCTACCTATGGTGAAGTTTGGGTTTTTTGGGGGGATTTTCCTTTGTCAAGTGTCCAGAGGGCTCCATCTGTTTAGGCTGTAATTAAGAGTGAACTCTGCGACGTTGCTAGAACCCCAGTACACTTATACTGCCAGTCAGAAGCAGTCCTCCTTTTCCCTTACCTTTTAATTCAGCGCAACTCAGTTGGGGAGCACTGTAGTCTGGCTGTTTTCTACCCTGAATGTGTGATGTGCCTGTCCGAGTACGCTTTGGGAGGAAATCTTCCATATTTCAGAATTCCTTGTGATGGAGACTGCCTTGGTGATAATGTTGGCATTAAAAAGGAGTTTGTTTGGCAGCTGGGTACTACGTTGTAGTTTTGGCCTAAAGATGAAGTTCTTCATCTTGCATGTAGGCCCTGGGAAGCTGGAAAAGCCACTTTGCTTTTGTTTTGGGGAGGTCAGGCTAACATTGTACAGTCCCAATTCCTGGCAGCAGAATTCCAGCACTTGAGCAGAATATGACTGTCCTGGAGACGGTGCTTGATGTTTCGGTAGACCTATAGCTGTTGGCTTGCACAAGTCCAGACCTCTTTTGTACGTTGCCCGGAGCTGAGAGAAAAAGATTCCTACTGCTTCAGGCCTGTACGCAGGTAAAAATAAAACCAAAATTTACTTTTGTCTTGACTGTCAACTCTTTTAGAGCAAGGGTTGCTGTTACTTTGAACCAATTAGCATGGCTTCTGTGGAGGCACCGATTCACTCCTTAGCAAGATGGTTCGTCTCCATCCTTTTTGATAAAGATTATGACTCTGATGTCCCCATCCTCAGTAACTCCCACCTTTTTCTGCATCCTTGCGCAAGTCCCGTCTATGATATTTGCGCTGACTGTGTGGGTTGGGAGGCTGCATCTTCTATCTGTTTTTACAGGACAGCATATGCTTACAGTTTTCTAAATAAAACATCTGTAGAGGGATCAGGCTGGTGGTGTTTGCCAAGAGACGGACTATCACTCCAGCGCTCTTTCCTGGCGGGCTGAGGTCTATTAAATCAACTCTGCATAATTCATGAGTGAACGGAATAGCTGGAAAAGAAAGATGGGGCCATCAGCCTTAAAAGCCGTGGAGGTGTGCTGGATAGAAGCTGTTGTGCCTCTGTCAGCTTGCTTGTTAAACTGTCTGTCAAGCACTTTCCTGCTTTTAAGTGTGCGCAATTTAATATTGATTGGTTGGGAGAATGAACTGTGGCAGCTGCAACTTTCTTAACAGGACTGCTTCTGCAGATCCCACCTCCTGTTTGATAAAGGGCCGCTTGTTCATGGCTGCCGAGGAGGAGTTTTCTCTCCTACTCAGCATTTTGCATTAACAGCCCTGAAAGACAGCTGGGCGCTCCTTTAGAAAAGGCCACCAACGCTCCTTTAGGTTTTAAGTCTGCAAGTCTGAGGCTGGGCAAAGGCTGTGTGAAAGAATTGGTCTGTCTCCGGCACCGGCCAATGTTCCTTCCACCTCCCTTGTTTGGTGTTGGTGTTCGCACAGCTGCATGCCAGAGGGGAGAAAGTAGTAAATGAAATCATGTTCAGTTTTGGGCCCCTGTGTTCAGTTTTGGGCCCCTCAGTACAAGAAGGGCATTGAGGTGCTGGAGCATGTCCAGAGAAGGGCAACAGAGCTGGGGAAGGGTCTGGAGCACAAGTCTGTTGGGGAGCGGCTGAGGGAGCTGGGGGTGTTTAGCCTGGAGAAGAGGAGGCTGAGGGGAGACTTTATCGCTCTCTACAACTACCTGAGAGGAGGTTGTAGTGAGGTGGGTGTTGGTCTCTTCTCCCAAGTCACTAGTGATAGGATGAGAGGAAATGGCCTCAAGCTGCGTCAGGGGAGGTTTAGATTGGATATTAGGAAAAATTTCTTTACTGAAAGAGTGGTCAGGCACTGGAACAGGCTGCCCAGAGAGGTGGTGGAGTCACCATCCCTGGAGGAGTTCAAAACACATGTGGACGTGGCACTTCAGGGCATGGTTTAGGAGGCATGGTGGTGTTGGGTTGGCGGTTGGACTTGGTGATCTTAGAGGTCTTTTCCAACCTTAATGATTCTATGAAATCCAGTTATTCGTGGCTCTGGATCTCCCTTTTATATTTATACGACCCTTGACTCAAAATTAACTATGGTGAAGAAAAAAATAATCTATCCTGTGACTTTTGTAATTCTGTTTTGTGTCTCTTCAGGTAAATTGAGGCATCTCCAGTACTTGGCACACCTCAGGTAGTTCTGAAACAAAATGCTTTGGAAGCTGTTGTGCTTTCCCATTTAACATTTGACTGTGTTGCATTTAGTGCAGTGGGCGAAAGCTGATTTGAGCTGCCTGATCGTTAATCTCTAGGAAATGAGGGCAGCAAAAAGATTTGTAATAGGGAGTGACATAACAGTGTCCTTTGCGTGCGGGTGTGGTGCCAGGGACACGTAAGAGAGGAGGGGAAGGAACGAAGGTGATGTTGTATATGATTTTGTGCAGTTTGGCAGGAAGCAATAGCACCTTTTTCCCGTGACAGTTTTTTTTTTGTTGTTTGTTTTTTGTTTTTTTTTTAAATAAGATTTTTCTAGAACATCTTAATGAAGTCTCTCATCCTATTTTAGTTTGGCTGAGGAGAATTATGGTGAACTTTAAGGAGCCGGGCAAATCTACATCAGTTCTATTTTAATAGAAGAGTGCTGCTAAACTTAATTTAAACTGACGTTTTTAAACACTGAATGGTAACTTTCTGTTGCAGCAATTTGCCTTTTTATATTCACATTGTATTTTCAAGTAGGCTGCAAGAGAGATAATGAAACCAACATCAGTGCAAGCAGGTCTCTGGAATACAGAGACCATATGGTGTAATAGCACAGGCCCCTCTCCTGTGAACAGTTTGGTGTGGATAAAATTGGAGCCCATATAGAGCATGTGTTGTAATAACTAAACAATATTGTTGTACACAAATGTAGTAGAGTATGACCAAGTCGTTGCTGAAATCCTAACTTTAATGGTCACCGTGCCTGGATTCAGATTGTAACAGCTCGCTTGTGTGTTTACTGGGCAGGAGTAAGGTATTAAACTTGTGTTTCTGAGAACGTGGTGTCAAATTTTGTAAAAAGTCATTTGAATGACAAAATACAAATGTGAGTTTTGTTGCTTAACCAGAAGAAACGCCAGAAGACCATGTTTGTTCAGGCTGACCTGCTGCACAGATCAGAATACGTTGGATACTGTTGAACCGTGCAACCTGAGAGCTGTGTGGCTTGCCCTCGCTGTTGCATTGCTTTCCTCCCGTGGATGCTCCTTTGATCCTGCCTGTGAGAGGAGAAAAAATGGAAACATAGAACCAGTGTTCAGCAACCTGATTTTATGGCTCTTAAACAAGAATTACTTTGAGTTAAGAGGCAGAATTTGCCCTTGAATTAGCTGCTGTCAGGGCTGATCCATCACGTGGTGTTTAGGTTGCAAAAGCCCGAAAGGTTGGAATTTAAGAGAGTCTGTCTTGCAGGCTGGTCAGCCCAAAGGGAAGATGATGAGCACTCAACAAGCGTATAAAGGGTCTGGAACAGATTGTGGTGGTGGTGGGGAGAGGCGTTGTACACAGCGATCAGGTTAGAAATCTCCACATTTAGCAATCTGAATTAAAGGCACCAGCAGAAGGCAAACCCCTCGGAGTATCTTGTAGTTGCACTTGGTGACAACCATTATTCAGCAGCTGGCACGTTAGTAGCTGGAACCATTCATTATTTTGTTCTTTAACCCCCGTGGGGAGAGCTGCTCTGAAAATCAATTCCCTCTGTTGCTAGATCAAGATCCATAACTCTCCCCATGTTGATATTTTGTCCCCAAGCAATTGATGGTAGAATAAAGGGAGCTCTGTTCCTTGAAGCAATGTAGAGTTAATATCAGCCTGCTGAGATGGGGTTTTAATCTCCCTGCTGCATTTTAAATTAATCAGATATTTTCCAAAATGCTTTACCGGTTTTGAATTGAGATAGGCTGCCTCCCATCTTTCCACTTCCCTTTTGCCACACAGGCCAATCAAGTCCATTTGTAGTAACTGATAGTACTGTAGCAGAGAAGTGCTTTTAACAGCTTGTATTGTTGATTTTTATCGAACATAACTTGAATTTATTTCCCTTTGTCGTGGAAAAACATACTTAGAAAGGAAGTTTTGGGCTCATGTTAGTCTAATAACAGTTCAGAGGTTAATGGAACAATTTTAAATGCATTTAGGTTTCTACACAAATATTAGACCTCAGATTTTCTGAGATACAGTGATGGTTTTTTAATAACAGGGTAGAATCCTAAAGATACATATACTGTAATAAATACACTGAAGCAAAATAAAATAGATTTCACTTGAGTCACTGGGAAGAACTTGGGCTAGAAATCCATTAGACTGTGAAGAAGGAGAATTCTGAGTTGTTACCAACCACCTCTATGTTTACCCAAGGAAGAGTCAGGTAGGTAATTTTCAAAGCGAAAATCTTCCCCTTGTGAATTGTAAAAGAGATTAAGTGTTCTCCCCAGTTCTGGGCATTGGGATATTTTTGGGATACTTTGTAGGTATGTTTTTTTCTAGGGTTTGAAGCAAGGAATTCTGCCTTGGTTTAACTGTGACCTTTGGCAAAGTGCTTTGACTTCTGTTTCTTTCCATTTATCAACTGTAAGTTTGGTCTAATATTCAGTGACAGTATTTGGATGTTGCAGACTTTCAGTTAACAAAAGATTTGGAGACATTAAATGAAAAATATTTTATAAATGCATATATTGCAATGTACTACTTGGCCTGTTTGAGTGCTCCTAAAGATAGTACTGAAGGGTGCAGGCAAGGTGTATGGGAGAAGTTTTATAGGGAGAAATTTTAGCATGCCCTGTGGTCAGGTCTGCCTGTTGGGCATTTTAATGTGCTCAACGCTTCAGATCAGAGCACTTCTCTAAAATAAACCAGGTGTCTGCATTTTTCAAAGCTTTTGAGTCTTCATCTTTTTTTTTTTTTTTTTTAAAGCGAGTTCCACTTCTGTCTTGTACGATTATGAGCATAATGAGCAAAAATGTCTTGTAAGGCCATGGCGAGTCATTGAAAAGGAAGAAATTGAGTTCTCTCTGCTTTTATTACATTCTCCATTTCAGAGACAAAGTAAGTTGCTGACCTGAGATTAAAACAGCTGATGAAGTAGGTTATCAGCGATAAACACACAAGTGCTCGGTGTCCCTTTGTAAGCAATAGCAAAGTTTGATTTGATTTGGCTATTGCGGGTAAATTAGGTAATAGAAATAGGGAGGTGTGTAATGTAAATTTGTGTTTTAAAGCTGTGGTTGTGTCCTGTTCTTAAACTCTGCGGTAATGAGGGCGTTGTTCTTTGTGGCTCAATGTTACCACGCTTTTACCACACAGAAACCTGCGTTTTGGATAAATGACAATGACATGGTATTTTGCATCTTACTGGGGTAGTTTCTTCTGTTTAATTGAATTTTGAAATATTCCCAAGCAGTGTGTGTTGTTCCTGTCCAGCTAAATCCCATGTCAGTATTATCTCAAATACTGATAGTGCCGTCCTTTTCATGTGGCTGCCCATCCCTGAAGACAAGGGTGTAGTCAGCGGGATCTAATAAAAAAATAATTGCATGTGCTGATTTGATGGGCAGTAAAGCTCACCTTATCTGGTATTGACTTTGGTTGGGAAGTGCTCATGACAATAAGCAATCTCAAAATGGGACTGTTAGATAATAAATAACTTTCATATTATACAGAAGTAGATAAGTGGTTTACACTGAAGATCTGTCCTGCGAAAATTCATCTTGCTCTTTCTCCGGGTGGCTCCTGCTTGCACAGATGAACTGATGGGGATCCTTCCTGCTCCTACAGATATTTAAGGGATCCTGCAAGTATTTTAATGGCTCAAGCACTCTAAAGAGCAGGAACTTTTCAGTACCCCAAGGAGTCAATTCTGTGCACTTTCAGAGCTGATAATTTCTGAATTCCTGATACATTTCTTTAAATCAATATAAATCCATTCTTTGAGCAAGCTTCAAAGCTGCCTTTGAACTTGTAACAGTGAAGCTGCCTGAGAAATCCAGATAAAAAAACAACCCCCTTGAGTTAAATTAATTAATACCTTTAAGTGTGTCAAAAAGAAAAGATGTCAGTGGAAATGTCGTGGTTGGGGGGGAGCAAATGCAGTTCCTGCATCTGTACGTACCCATTCGTTTCCATTTGGCCATGTGCAAGCCAGATGTTTTAGCCCATTTGAACCTACAACCTTGTCAGAAGAAAATGGTTTCTAAATAACATAGATTAGTTGGTAATTACATCATTGTTTTACACAAGAGAATTTGATATTTTCATCTCTCTGTGATAAGTGGATAGTAGTGCTGTGTGTATTTTGTTCAGGATCTGATACAGCTGTTAGTTTTGAATAGTGTGATTAAAAAAATTAATTATCATTTTTTGGTAATTAAATTGTATAATATACTTCTCTTCATCCTCCTCTCCCCAAAATAACAACCCAGTAATCCCTGCACCACAAAGAACTGGGAATATTTAGGTTTGAATGTGCTAACACAGCTCTGCCCTCTTGTGTGTATACATTCACATCTGTGATTAGAGGAACAGGAATCCTTTGCAGACAGCAGAGCAGGTGTGTTTTTCTGTCAAGACTAGTATCACTGTAAAATTTTAGTGCTAATTTTTAAATCAGGAGATTCATAGTTTCGGTTCTAGCTTTATGTCTTTTGGCAGTTGTCAACCTACTTCATTTCCTCTCTGTAAAGAAGAAAATCTGTATCTGCTTAAGCCTGTTGCAAACTTAATTAGGCAATGAAAAGTACCATAAAGGTGCCACCTCTTGCAGAAAGCAAGTATAAGCTGAGTGTCTTTGATAATTTGATAATTAAGAAATATATTAGACTGGATTAGGATCAGGAGCAGCGTGAAATACAATAGCTCAGCTTTAGAGGACCTAACTGTACAATTGCAACATATTACTTTAGGATCACATTTAAATTGGTACATTTATTTTCTGAAGTTCCTTTGAAAATCCTTGGTGCTCGGCAAGATTCTTTTGTATTTTAAAACATTCAGCTTCACGGTTGTCTGATGGCGTGCCACTTACAGATAAAATGGCATCTCCTATCGTGAATTTAAAAATAATTTTATAAAAATAGTAAGTAACAAATTTAGGAAGGGTGGGATTCATCTTTCTGAATTGAGGTCTCTCTCACATAGAACAAGTCTCAGTGCATGACATGTGCTCCGTATTTAGTCAGTGGAAAGCCCATCTGATGCCATTCCTCTGACCTCTCCTGGCCACCTATCTTGGGATGTGATGAATCACTCCCCAAGGGTGCGTATTCCTCTCCTTTACCATCAAGACAGCCCAAGGCATGTAACTCAGATGTCTTAACTTTCAGACACTTAAGTTAAAGGAGATGCATCCCACTCAAGAATGTCAGAATTAATGTTGTCTGTGCAACTTAAATTCGAGCCTTTGAGTCTTTAGTGACATAATTACACGTTGGCTTTAGCCCAGCTCTCCACCACCATCCGTTGCACAGGAATGACGGGACTCACTGAAAAAGGAGCAGCTTTTTAAATAAAAGAGATCCCCATTATAAAGTGCAGAGCCAGTTGTCGGGTTTATCTTCAGCCATCAAATCCCATAAATAAATTCCCAGATGCTGCAAGGTTCTTCTGTGTCATGTTCAAACCGTGCATTATATGTTAAAGTCTCTTAAGAGACAATACTTGCTTGTCAAGAAGAAATTTTGGGTTCCCCAGTGCTTGAGGTCTTGCTTTTTCAGTTACCAAGCACGTATACTGCAACACTGCCATGGCCAGAGCACGGCTGCTGCCCATCCTGCTCGCTGGAGTGAGCACTGGCTGGGAGATACCGGCTCTCACGTCTTCCCAGCTGTACAGCCAAAAATGATGGATGGGCATGTAGTGGCTGCCTTTGGGAAGCCTGCCTAGGTGATTTTTCCAGCTTTGTAACAGAAATTGGAGTGAGGTTTCTTGTCGCATGAGCAGCTTTACAGCATCTTAACGAAGAGACTTCATTCACTTCTTCCAGGGTCTGCCCTCTTTGCCGCAGATGTTTTAAGCTGCTGACATATGCTGCAGAAGTCCTGTGGTTTAGTTGCTGTTTTATTAATATTTCTCAATAATTTCATTCACTGTCTGACCTGGGTTCATTTTTATATTCATCATCATTAGAAGGAGGCAGGGCACCTGATGAAAATACTGGTGCATTCCTGTAATTGTAGATGTGCTCATGTAATTAAAGACTCTATCGTTAAGACATTTGTGCGGTAGGGAAGAGTGAGGGCTGCACAGGCAAATATTCATCCTGGGGCAGATACTCAACGTGGAAAACTTCATCCTGAGGCAACAAGTCTGGAAGAAGTTTGTGCATTTCAAAAATAGGGTCTTGGACTAGGAAATGTTGAATCATTTGCAAGACCAACTTCTGTATTTTTATATATATATATATATTCTTCTAATATAATATGCTTCTCCTATAATATTCTTCTGTGGCAGTGGATGAAATGAGGACAGGTTGTAGGTTCTTCCACTCCCTTATGAGCGGGAAGTTTCAAAGACGGTCAGGGCTGGATTGTGGTGCTCTCCCTGTTGTAATTTTATTTTGCTTTTTAAGAGGAAAGCTTTTTCTTACAAATGCCTTATAATGATTTTAGTTTCGATTTCCATGTAAAATACCTCACGCCGTAGACAGAAAAAGACTAAGCATAAGAATTTAAGCCAAAGGAAGGATTAGACTGGAAATCCCAAAGCTACCGTGCTCCTGATACTGGAATTAATGAGAAGCTGGTTACGCCGGTTATTTTGGGAATGCCTGCAGCCAGTGTTGCTTCGTTTGCAGGGGAAATATCTTCCGTCCCTGCTTTACTGTGGGAGGAGACAGTGGGTGGTCACCAGTTAGTATCTCAGACCTTCTGTGCTATTTAAAAGCCATTTTATTCAGAAGCCCTCTGTGATGGTGTGCTCTACCTCCTTTATTTAGGAACAGCATTGGCAAATAGACACTCAGAGGGAACTCAGTCGTCTTCTTGCCTACCAGGATATTGAGCACAAGGCATCAGGCAGGAAAAAATGGTTTAAATGGAGAAGATAACAGTCGGGGTGCTATGCCAGGGGTTGGATCCTTGAATATCTCTGAGCATAGAGTCTGCATCCTCAGGGATTTGAGAACTGTTGTGCAAATCAGCCTGTCTTTTTCTGGATTAGCTTGTGTTTAAAAGCAAAAAAAGCAAAAGCTCTTCCAGATCCTTGTTTTTCTTCTGTTCAGAGCATGTCTCTGCTCAGCAGTCAGCACTGATGGTCAAAATTGGCCCGTGCAAACTTTCAGGTTTGATTTTTTTAAGCAAATAAAGATTATACTTTTTCAGTTTTCTTTTTACAGTACGCATTTGTTACTAAATTTCACCCCAATATTATTTGCTTGAATCAAGCAATATTAGTCTTGAATCAGATTTTTTGTGTCATAATGATGAGGCTAATGTGTTTGCACTAATCTATGTAATTTCCCCCTCTCTCATCCAATGGAGTCAGGATTGCGGAGTGGTATCTTGCCAGCCCTGTACTGCTAACGGAGATTTCCCAGTAATCAGACTGGTTCTACCACTGGGAACCTCGCTGTGGCGCTGGGAAGTTCAGAGTGGTCACAAGTATTTATTTACAGATCTTCCCACTTTACCTTAAGGTTAAACTTGAGCAGCATGTACTAGAAGACATTTATACTGAATAATAATCAGTGTGGGTATTTGTCTTGTAAATAAAAACATTTTTATTTGGAGTAACTCAGAATTTTAAATGCCTTAAAACAGAAAACACACTGACGTCTCAGCTAGCAACTGTTTAAGATTTATGCAGTGTAAACTAACAACAGAAAATGTCCTTTTTTTTTTTTCCTTCGCCCTAGTGTATAAACCAGCTTTAAGATAGTTTTTAGCTCTTCTATATAGCTTTGGCTTCTTTTCCTGCAGGGGGAGATGTAGAGTCAGAAATGTTGCTTTTTGCTTTAAACCTGCTGCTGTTTTTCAGTCTCCTTCCAGTTTTCTCTGCGTATTGTGAAGCTATTAATACAAGATAGTAAGATCACAGCTATGAATTATGGCTTTCTTGCTAGCACCAGAATTGTATATGATGAGTTTTATTAACCCCAGCTGACTGTAAATACCGAGGAACCATAGGGGTTTATTGTTTGATTTAAAGGTGTTTCAGCAGCAATTTGCAAAAGGAAAAACAGGGAAAAGGGGATTAAACAGAGAGAATGGCTACAGTAAAGGGCTCTCTCTTTTTTTCTGTTGTTTATGTCCATTTTTACAGATATTTTTGTATATAAACACCTGTATTCTCATATATATACATCTGTGTATACTTGCCTAGATACATACATGTATACTCACACGCGATGAGTGAAATACAGCATAAACAACCTCTTCTGGTTGGTGATTTTTCATCATTACTGAGTTTTGAATACATTATGTCTCCATTTATGCAGTTTTCAAACTCCAAGGTTAGATCTGGGTGTAGGATGACCGATGTTCCCGTATTAGTTTTCTTTCAAAACTGTAATGTATTTATATTGCTATAGTCTCAATAAAAGCCTTTGAGTCTCTGAGTAAGGAAGAGGATTTCTTGTTAAATTTGTCTGTGCACCAGCCTAGCTAGGAATTTGTAGGATCATCCTCTGATATCAAGGCAGTCTGTTATTTTTAAATCTAAAGATCTTGATATTAGAGCTTAAAAATGCTTTCTATCCATTATTCATCCCTTATTTTGGAAAATACAATTCCCTGGCAGTGGTGCATTGTTTTATAGTAGCTATTTGAGTTTGTGTCGTATTTTTTTTAATATTATTTTTGTTTGGAAGAGACTCATTACATTTCTGTCACTGGTTATACAAACGGTAGCATAATTCCTCGCAGTGGCAGCTTGTGAAGCTCAAGGCAAAAAGGAGATATGCACAGCTGGTTTCATCCTAGCCTCTCCCTCTCTATCAATGTTTATTTAACATGGTTGTGAGAGCGCCAGGCTTCATTTTGGACTGTAACCACAGCTATGCCTGCCAGTAAACCTTCCCCAAGCTCTGCAAGTGGGATTAATTGTCACCCTGGCAATAATGTCAGCAAATGTCTCCAGGAGGCTGAGTTGGGAATTGAGGGATGGGGTGGATGTTGGTCCTGAAAGACTTTCATGTGTTGCCTTTCAGGTTTGGACCTCAGTATTTATGTATTGTATTTATGCTGTTGTGAGCTTGCTGTTAAGCCAGTGACCAGGATTACTTTAAAATGGGAAATGAATCTCAAATCAAAAAGATCAATCCTGCTTCTGTGCGTTAGAGCTAGCCTTGCCTGATGATGGGAGATGATAACCTCACTCCCCTGAGGCTTTGCCGCTGCAAAGCTTCCCGCTTTGATGTCTTCAGAGCAAGATGCACTTTACCAGATTCTTCTTTGGTGCAGCTCTCTTAATAGCAAAATGTTACAATAGAAACTTGAGTCATTGCCTCTGTGTTTATTCATTTTGAAAACACCTGTGTGCTTGAATGCTGTTTTACAACATGCAATTTTTAATTAGAATTTGGAACGGGACAGTTGAATCAGGATTCCAGTTAGGCCTTTTGGATAACCTTACCCATGTACATGGTACCTACCACAATGGATCCAGACCATGGCTCGTGAGGCTACTGCAGAATAAAAATAATAAAATACTTTCATTTAATTACTTTACTGAAGATTTTCTGCCCTCTCCTTGTGCTGTATGTTATGTGTGTTTAGGTTATTGTGGATTTCGGTCTGATAATAGGTTCTTGGTGTCTTCATGAGTCTTTTGCTTCTTTGCTTCTCCTTTAGGCTTTTCTTGCTGCTCCTGCTTGGTTCGCCACAGGTTGGGTTGCAAAGTGGGAGGGACAGGGAGTGAACTGGGGCTCAGACTCATTCCTCTAAGCTGGGATGGAGGAAGAGCTGGGCTCTGACCTGATTTTTTAGTATGATGAGACTAAAATATGAACTTGAGCTCCTTCTCCACCTCAGACAGCTATAGCTGATCTGTGCTTTTCACAGGAAGGGTGCTAAGGTGCTCCAGGCAGCTGGCAGTTTGCACGCTGGAGAAAATAAGGTGATGGGTGAAAGGCTGTCTGATGGCTACAGTTGTCTAAGTCCACTTTCCTCTGGCTATACCCACAATAAAAGTGGTCTCTTTGCATCTGGCAGTTTCTTCAAGAGGATGGCTGGTGCTCTAGCAATCATTCCCTCCATGAAATTTGATAGGACCCTTCTGTTTTTTTTTTTCTCCTCTCTCTTTACAGCAATTTCAAAACCCTTTTATTAAATCTAAACCCCACTGTTTGATAGTTCATATCTAAGCTATAATTTCCCAATATGAAGATGCAAGCACAAAATAATTTCCTAGGGAGGTTTACACAAAAGGGAATAACTCTGATTAATTTTTTTTTCCAGTCCTTTGAGAAAATCTATAACAGGATGAATAAAGCGAAGAATGATGATAGCGCAGCACAGATACAAACCTGATGATCTTACTCCGATTCTGTCGGGGTTTCCGCTCCAGTGGTTTCCTTAAAGGAGCATTGTCAAAAAGAAAAATCACATTGCTGGAAGTGGGTTGTGCAATCAATCACTGGCCACCGAGAAAGTGGGGGATCAGATGGATTCCCTTTTGAATTCAATCAAAACACTTCAAAGAAACTGGCATGCCTCTCGACTGAGGTATTTAATCATATATTTGTTGCCTGGCTCCCTGTCACAGTTGCTTAATGAGACTAGACTTTTGTAATCCCAGAAAAGAGGCCAAAAGATAATTATGCAAGTTATAAACCCTTTTCACTGTAGATACCAAGTTTTTGGATAATTGTGTTTTCTTGGACTGGCCCTTGAGCGGATTGATTTACAGAAAATAATGGCTTCTTTTTTTTTTTTTCCTGCTAGAATGGTATAAACTACTATTTTCTAACCTGTAGTCCGTGCATCCCTGCAGTGCCTGGATTGTTTGCGAGGACTCTGCGAAAGATGACAAAGAAAAGCGCATTTTCATATGATCTGCAGCAGTTACATATGAGGAACTTCTGAAGGTCCAAATGTTGAAAAAAGTGGAAAACTGCAATGTACACAGCCTGAAGGACTTGATGAATGTGCTCAGCTCATCCTGGCAAGGCCAAATTCGGCGGCCTTTCCCCATGTAGAAACCTTCTGAGCGACCGGTTGTGGCAGTATGTGTTCCCGGATCTAATTAGCGTGAGATTGCAAACCATTATATGCCATACGGAGCCTCCACTGCTCCCGATCATCCTTGTACTTGAGAAGGCTGAGACGCGCTGCCAGTGCTTCTTTCTCTTCTTCTGCCCCTCGTAGCAGCCCCCGTGACCGGATCCAGCCATACGTTGCTGTTCAGGCCAATGCGGCAAGAACTGAATGACACACATCATCTGTGTGTGTGTTTTTTTTAGGTATTCTGCAGGTAATTATTAAACTTGGAAAAAATACATGGATATTAGGACCAGCAATGGTTGAATTGGGTCCTTTCAGAAGGAACAGAATGTTTTATGCCCTTTCTTTGGAGTTGTTTTATTCCCTTTCTCTGGATTTAGAGTCCCAAATTGCCAGGGATTTGTATTTCCCTTTTCTTCAGAAAAATGCAGTGACCCTTTGCACTGGGAGAGTCCTTATCAGCAGGCTGGGGGGAGCAAACCTAAGGGAGATAAAGGCACCAGAACTAGGTATCTCACTGCTTTTGTGGCAAAACAGAAATGCAGATTAAGATGGTTGTGGCTCTGGAGAGGTGTATCAATAATTTACATTACTTCTTTCTGCATCTGCATAGAGTATAGAGCCTGGTAATAATCCTTTACTTCCCACAGCCTTTTACTGGGGGGTCATACCTGTTCCTGTGTCAAATTTATTAATTCCCTCACAATTTCTATGCCCTTCCTGCCCTCTGTGGGTTCCACACCAGATTTGGTTCATGGTGTGTTTATGTTGGATTTCTTCAGAGAAGGGGTCAAACTGTTCCCATTTTCTTTCTGGAATAAATTCAGGGAGTCTATCAACTTTCTTCTATGAATCTTTGTGTTCGTTTTGTATTCAGATGTAAGATTCACTTATATCTATGAATTAATCGATTTTTTTTTTGAAAGACTTCAGAATTGTTCGTCTTTTTTCAATTTGCTTATCTTAGGGAAAAAGAAGAGAAAAAAGGAGAGTAATGTCTCCTCAATCAGGTGTGTTGCTATTTCCAAATGAGTTTTAGGAGCATAAAAACTCCATGTGTTTTCCTAATTCCACATAGTTATCCTTAGCTCAGCGTATCACTGGGGGAAGCAAAACCGTTTTATCTCTGCAGATGTGAATGCCGTTCACTTCTGTGTCTCATGCTGCGTTTTGATTTCTCGGTTTTCTCTCCAGCCCAGCTCTTTTAGGTAACTCCCCTGGGTTTTTGCAGTCTTGGACCCAGACGGCAGGCGGTGTCTGTTTTACCCTTTTCTTTTGCAGCTTGATACTCTGCTCAAGGCTCACTCTGACGTTCAGTGCTTCTTCCTTCCCAACCCTGTTCTCAGCAGGCGTTTCCGTAGCGTGGGAGTGGAGTATAATGTCCCTCTGGTCTCAAAAGTGTGAAGAAGCAATTTCCTTCAGGAATTAAACAACTGATCTTCCATCCGCTCGCTGATGTACTGTCCTTTTAGCTTAGCCCCAAACATTCCTGTAGGCTCTAGTGTAATTTGGTCTCTCCCATCTCAGCTGGCAACACACCCCAGCCAGCTAGCTTTTCTGTATGTTTTAACATTTATGGTGCTCTCTATTTCTTTTTAACTTCCCTGTAAGGCGCCTACTACAGGCAGTATTAGGTAGGAGACCAGGTGGGGTATGTCTGGCAGGTCTTCTGATTAATCCCTACTTAAAACAGTTTTCATTGTATGTAATGATGCAGACTTTTGGAATTTTAAGCTGTATTAGTAGGCACGAAATGGCAAAGTATACTTTAGTTTTGACTGTAATCGAAATCTTTATGGTTAAATAGAGTTCGCAATGTCTGCTCTTAAATCTGTGCTTGCAAAAGAAACTATGAAGTGCCCAAGACGTGTCTGGGTCAGTATTGGGCACCAGGAGACACTACACAGGAAGAGCACGCAAGTCCAGCCGCTTTCTGCAGTGCATTTCTAGCATCCCCAAGTGCTGATTTTTCCAGAAAAGAAAGTTCTGTCAAACCCTGGCACCCATAATAATTTACACAGGGAAGTCATTACAAATCTGTTAATGATTTAGGTAACCCCTCAACTGGCTTCAGAACAGCAGCCCTCCAGACTGTTTAAGAAATAGTGTTTTTTCAGTCAATTTGTATCTATTTAGGCAGCCTCTTACCTCTTCCTTTCATGGTTTCACTGTAAGAAGGACAAATGGAAAACATGAAGTCATCAGAAATCGATTAATCTGACCTGAAAACGCGTGTATTACAATGCCTTACTTACAAAGATCCAGATATCACACAGTAAAGCAGAATTTGAGAACATTTGGATCCCTGATTTGTGCATTTCCATAAGTTTAGCTTGTTTGGATTACTTTTTCATTTGAAATGCGATTTTTCTGTTTGCTTGTAGGGTAGTTGAACCTTCTTTATAAGGTATTGGTCCTTAAGTTGCTGGTGTGCACACTCACTTAAATCTCAGCTCTAGTATAAATCTGGCTAGATATTCTGGAATTTAAGGGGAAAAAACTAACAGCAAAACCAGCATGGCTTTACAAAATTTTTTTCAACTTCCTCAGCAGAAGAAATTCTAGTTGTTTTTAAGTGCTCTCAATGATACTAGACTTGGTGTGAATTGTTGGGGAGAGAGCCTGGTACGCTTGAGAGATGTGTTTGCTACTAGCCGCAGGTGCAGTCCTCGCATGATTAAAGCTCAGTGTTTCTGAAAGATAATAACACTTTGCACCGATAGTGTCTCCCAACGTGATTCAGTCCTTCCAGCTGTAGAGTTTCTTCTTTCTCACATCTGATCGTGACCCGTGCTGCCGGCTGGCAGAGGGGACTGTAGAATGCTTCAAATAATACCTTCTGCTCTGGGTTGCTGGAAGCTGAGCCTGCATCTCTGTCGGTGGTGTGGGTCCGTGCCAGGCTCCGCTGGCCTGGGAGAAGGGGGCCTGGTGCTGTACTGCCCTCGCTGCTGCCCCGGCTCCTCTGCCGGTCCTTGCCTTGCTTTGCTTCTGCACTTCTGTCATAATATTGACTTGCAAACATGGAGCTTTTTTGCCAGTTGCTATGGTTACCTCTCAGCTACTGGCATCTGAACTGTAGAAACGAGTAACAAGCAATACATTTCAAGCCTTAATGAAATGCACAGCAGTGTGCTAAACTTTTAAACCCAACGTGAATATCACTAAGCAACATCCTTTCGTGATTTGCCATAATTACTGCTGCAAGCTCCTTAGGATTGAAATGCCGGAGCACAAGTCTTTCTCCACCACTGCATCAAATATGTTTTTCTGCCAGTAGCTTCACAGTATCTCAGAGCTGTGATATTTCATAGTCCCTTCGCAGTTTCAAAGAACTAAGTTTGACCTCTTTAAATTATTCACACCTTCAGAGCAGCAACATCTCCAAAATCTCCTTTTGTGTGTATCGCCCATTTCCTTCTCATTCACTCCCAGAAATTTATTTTAAAGACGTTTGATTCTTCTGCCCTAGTTCCAAAATGTGAATCTAACTCGTTTCCCCCACGCTGCTTCTTGCATATTTGGAAGAACCAATTTAACCATACCAGCACTGGTGTTGAATTAAAATGTGTGCGTAGTTGGTGCTGGGAGCTGTTTGCTCCAGTAACTGCACCAGAAGGAGCAGATGCCTCAAGTCTTTTGAGGTGGTGGTTTTCTGCTAAGAGGCCTTATTTAGTGTCTGTCTTGCATGATGTGTTTTATCCGTCAGTTTGAGAAGTAAAATGAAACTGGACACTGGTTGTATGTCCACACTCCAGGCTTCAAGTCGAATGATTAATTGCACTGCCCAGTGCAACTGCAGTTCTTGAATTAGTTGTGCTTGCAGATGGGGTGGTTCAGAATATCTCTGTGCTGTGCCCAGTTTCTCTGCTGATCAGTCTGATTTCCTGTATTCTGTTAATATTTTACATTTACAGCACTGGAGTTACCAGTCCTGGAGAGGAAGAACTGGTTGATCTATCTGCTGTATGTTCGCAGAGATTACGACGAGTGTAAGGTAAGAGCTGCTTTTGAGACTCTGCATTAGGAAGTATTTTACTAACATTTTGAAACGATAATTTTCATACCAATTTTCAAACCACTCTCTTTCATGACTTCTTTTGGAATAAGAGGAAGAGAAAATGCAGGTAAAATAACTTTAATGTTCTCAAATCGTTGGCTACCTTCAGGATTCATGCATGCAGTTCTTTGGAGCAATCTGTGAGCTTGGGAGTGGAAAAATGGAAAGAATTGCAAACCTCTCTTGTTCCAAGTGGTGAATAGGGTCTTCCAAACTGATAATAACGCAATTCCATAGTGCGGGTCTCTCGGTGGCACTATAAAGACATTATGAAAAACGTTTAAGTTGAGTAAAACGTTACTACCAAGTCTAAAAAAAAAGGTCTTGGTTTACCCTTGAACAAAATTCTTTCATTTTACACATGATACATTGCACCCTTTAATTGCTCCTGGGTTTGGTGGGTAGCTTGGAAGTGGTTGGTTGGTTTGGGATTATAACAGTAAGTGGACTAAGGAAATGGCAAGGCAAATCTATTATAAAACGGTGTGTTTTCCTGATAAAATGAACACGAGCTATTGAAGACGATGCACCAGTGGGCAGGAGGAGGGGTGTAAGAGTTGCTTTTCTGTTTCTCTCATGTGCAAACAAGATCTGAAAAGACTTTTTTTGCTTCTGAAACACCCAGGTTGGTCAGGACTTGTCTCTCTGCTGGAGAACTCCTGGGGGTGCTTAGGAAAGTGGCAGGCCAGAGGAAATTCATTTAGCTTTTAATTAATGGAGCCACAGGGTTGTATCATCAGCAGAGCAATTTCCTCTCAGATCTGGGTTTAAATAGATATAAACAAAAGCTGGACTAGCAATCTAAATAGAAAATTGTTTCCCTTTTCTGTTGATCTGACTGCATTTTTTTGGTCTCTGATTGTGTACTTTTACTGTTGCTATGATGGGATGTAGAATCACAGAGTGCAGAAAAGATGTACGGCTCAGGAAAACAGAGAAAATAAACAAGTGGGTGATATAATGGCAACATTGACTTCACCACGTCTTCATCAGTCATGGAAGCAAGCAAAATGTGGGGAAAAAAATTGAGAAAGAATTTGGCATCAGACCGTAGCTGGTTAAATGATCTTCCATCCTTTCACCCAGATGTGATGCATGTGTGCTCCGAGGCCTAGATTTGTCCCAAAGAAGACAGGAACCTCAGCATGCCAGGATGCTTCTTCAGTCACTGAGGAGCCATAGGCACGTCCAAAAGGCAATTCAGATCTTAGGGGGGCTGAGCTGCCCTCTGGTAGTCTCTGTCTCTCTCCGCTGGTGTTACGTGGGGTTACAGATCTAACCTGGATGCCCTGGGTGCTTGTCCTTATACGTGATAAGCATAGGCATTCCCAAACATACTGTTTGGGGCTAATACCTTCAAAAACGAAAGAGGTATTGATAGTATCCCCAATGGCTTGAATTGTGTTAACTCTTGATTTCAGTATAGTTTGGGCATTTGTTAAAGTCCATTAATTTTCTTTTAAGACTCAGCTAAGAAATGAGTGACCTGCGATGCTTTTAATTTCGGTCTGAATCTTGCTAGACCCTCTTTCCCACTCAGTGCTTTGAAATGCGTCCTCTCTAGCATGGTGTTTTTCAATGGTGTAAAAGACCAAGAAAAAACTGCTTACCAATGTTAGCTCCCCAAATTGAAGGCCTTAAATTGATTTTAACCCTTACAGTGCCACTCCTGCATCTACTTTGGTGTTGCCAAGCTTTTGACAAATTTTGCTGCTCATTACAGTGAGAGATTAATAATGCTGGCTGCTTGATTCACCTCTCCTTCTACCCAGCAAGATGCAAGGGAAACATCCCCTGGAGCCTGCGGCTGCAGCATCCCCTGTGATCGCATGGGCGGAGAGGAGTGAGGGGTGAGGAGGGACAGGCCTTGCTAAGCAATGATCGTCACTCAGCTGTTGCTCTTCTCACGCAAAGCTAATAAACTGTGTTTTCTACTTGCAGCTTCAATTCCAGCCCTGCACCTTAAACATTTTTCACAACAGAAATCTTCTGCTTCTGTTATGTGCAAGGAAGGAATTATTAAACTTACCAGATGCTTTTAATGAATTAAAATTGCTCATGCTGGTTGGTCTCCTGCCAGTATGTCTAAATTCTGTCGGTGAGTTAAATAAACTTGGGAGGAAAAGCTGTGAATACAGATCATATTTCTCAGCTCAAGGCCTTTCGCTGTGGGTTTTTTTGGGCTTACAAAATTAATCAGATCTCTCTAAAAGATAGCTCTCTGTTGCCCTCTCTTGCTCTGAGAAACTGGTTTTATGTAGATGGAGCAACATAGAGTATCTGTATTTAAGAGATGCTTGGTTATGTCTGAGTTGAATGTCCTATAATTATGTACTTTGTAAAAGGTATAGTACAGATATATTAGCAGATACAGATCTGAGGGGGAGAGCAGCCTGGACTTGTTCTTCCTTTTCCTTCCTCTCTTTAGTTTTCTTTTTACGAGTGAGGATTCTCAATAATAACCCTCCTTGCCTTCACCCTGCTTTCCTTCGATGTGCTATATTTGAGGTTCAGTTTTCTTCCTTGTTTTCAGGTCCTTCATTTATATTCGTCTCAGAGGCAGGGGATGCTGGTGCTGCTCGTACAATTGACAGAAGTGCCAGATGAGCACCAGGTTATTGCTAGCCCAGAAATCTTTCTTTCCCCCCTTTGTCTCTTCCACTTCCGAGCAAAAGAGGAGTCTCAGAGCAGAAATGATGCACTTGGTTCGTAGCCACAGTGGTCATCCTCCCAAAGGTCACGCTTTTTGACCAGTTTTGTAATTTCAGATCGTGTGTGACTATGGAATATAGCCAAACTGTACCCGTGACCCAAACTTTCAGCTGCATGAATGCAGCCAGCAAAAATTTACATTTTCATCAGGTTTTTTTTCCCCTTCCTTTTCCCATGTACTCGTCATTTGTTCATTTGGCTTTCATTGACTCAGCTCCAGTTGCTCCAATTCAATTTATTTCTTCACAAAGGGCCTGCAGTAGATACCCTTATCAGCACAGGATGCTTTCAGGGATTCCTTGTGGCATTTTCCCCAGGTAATATCTAATTATCTTTGGTAATAGGAATGAACAGAGAAATACTAAAAGGGCTACAGTATTCCTGGCACAGTGCTCTTCACACACGGTGACGGGCTTGCACTATTCTGTGCACTCGTGTAGATGTCCCAGCTGCAGTCCAGTGCCTTTCTTATACATGAGGTTGTGGTTTCTGTAACAGAAACTAAATCTCTCTCACTAGCTTTGTTAAAATGATGAAGGTTTACAACTTTTACAGCATTTTAGTGTAGTATATTGCAGCAACTAGCTACAAGTTCTGCGTTAACAGACTTTTCCAAGCACAAATTCTGATTAAACGGATTTTGTAGTTCTTATGTCCTGTGTGATACCACTGTTACCATCACATAAGGAAGAACTGTGTCCATCAACATGTTGCATGATGTTTAAATTCAAGTTATTTTGGGGCATTCTGCAATAAGCACAGATACAGCACAGCTATATGTAGCGCGTACAAAAAAATCTCCAAATCAAGGTTGCAGGAGGTATTTGGTTAGTCACAAATCAATTTTCTTTCATAGGGATTGCCTTTATTAAAATATTTGAAGGATTTATAGTCTGTGGAAAGCTGTCATGCTGCAGTTTAGTAAAGGGGTAATAGTGAACCAGCTAACGGGCTTTTCGTTGAGGGAGGACGCGACTGCACGTCTCTGCACTTTGTCATTTCAGGCTGTCATCAAAGAGCAGCTCCAGGAGTCTCATGGACTGTGCGAATACGCAGTCTACGTTCAAGGTATGTCGCAGGAGGCCTCTGAAAGTCTTAATTTTGCTAAAACAAGTATCTTCTGATTTGGGATACAGTGAACAATAAGAAGGGGAACAGATGATAGAAACATATAGAATTCGTATGTAAAAAATATTTGGCTCCTTTTCCTACTTGCTAAGTCTAGTTTTGAAGTTTGTGATTTTCACATGGATGGGCAGAGTAGATTTTCTGTTTTCTCTGTATCAATGAGTTTGTCATCGCTTGCTCCTTGGACCATGGGCTCTTGGCCTTTAGTGTGCTGGTGTGTGGTTGGGTTGTGTGTTTGATTGTATTACAGATGCATGTTTTCTGTCAGAGCTACCTGCCTCAGGTGATTGTTGTCTTACTGTTTGCTTTAAGGATGGTCTTCCTCTTCTTGTCCTGCCCTCTGTCCCCTGAAAAATGTGCCCCAAGACTTGGCGTTGCAATTCAAAGTGCCACGGTGGGGGACAGCTGAGATTTGTTGGCCAAGGACATAGTGCAGCCTGTAGAAATTGCGGGGAGCGGGGGGAAATCCAGACTGCACCTTAATGAGCAGTTTGCCAGGGTTTAAAGCTGCCTTTGTTCTGAAAACTGGAAATTTTTCCAAGCAAGCACGAATCCTTTGCATGTGTTGTCATTCTGCCCTCAGACACAGCTTCTGCCTTTCTGGGTGAAAGACCAAATGAGCGTTGTTATAATATATCTGTACTCCCCCTCCTTTCCCTGCTGTCAGAGAGGCACGTTTTTCCTGCAGGTAATGGACTAATTTGCCTGGTGTATGTTGTCTTACAGCTTTGATATTTCGCTTGGAGGGGAAAATTCAAGAATCTCTTGAACTTTTTCAGACGTGTTCCATTCTGAACCCTCGAAGTGCTGACAACCTCAAGCAGGTGGCACGATCGCTGTGAGTGGTGGTTTATTGTTTCTCTTTGCTGTGCCACCCAGGACCTTTCATGTTTGGTTTTCCCCCCGGCATCAAGTGAAATCCCAGGCTGCTTAATTCCAAACATGCTTCCTCCTTATCAACACTTGAGTTGGCTTCCAGAAGCGTAAGCTAACCTTAAAAGCAGAATCTCTGTTATCTGCCTGGCTGGTATTGTATTTTCTTTTTCTTCATGCTTTAAGCAAGAGAGGTAACACACTGATTTCTAGCTCCAGAGCTAAGGGTGCTGACTTGAGCTGTGTCAACTTGCCCTACAGACTTCTTTCAGACTCTAAGTGTCTGGTTAGATCACCTGTCTTTTCCCCTTTGAGGCAAAGGCAGACTGTAGAGCCTGTGAATTCATTCCTTGCATCTCCAGTAATGTCAGGGAGTGCCTCAGCATCTTGCAGGATTGATGACCTTGGCCCTGAAAAGCAGCGGTGCTCAGATTGTAATATTGCTGAGATTGTGAACTTCTCAGGGCTTCTCACGTGGGTCTCTGGAGAGCTAGCAAATAGCGTCATTTCTCACTGGCAAAGGTGATAGTGGTTGCACAGCAGGGTTTAAGAGCAAGAAAAAATAAAAATTGAAATCCTTTCGCAGGTTTCTTTTGGGGAAGCACAAGGCAGCCATTGAAGTGTACAACGAAGCAGCTAAACTTGATGAAAAGGACTGGGTAAGTGTTTCAGTGAGTTGCAGATTATTGTAGTATGCAGATGTTTCTGCAGTTTTATGAAGACAGCTGCAAACTTGTTCCAAGCAGAGGTGAGCTCTTGCTGCCTGCAGTCCAAGCAGACGAGGAGCTGCAGGGCTGAGAGGCATTGCCTTTTAGCACAGGCTCACGAGCTCGGATGAGCCTCTGCAGTGTCTGGTTTGGATCACAGGAGTGAGGCCTCATTTCTACCTGCAAAATCCCACACCGTGTCTTGGGCCACAGAAAATCGAGCAACATGTTTGAACTTTGCAAAGTATCAGTATTAACATAGCTATATATAGTACAAAGAGCTAAATTACATTAAGGAAAGTATGAGAAGTAGCTCCCTGTTTGGAAACCCTCAGTTATCATTAAAACTTGCTTGAATAATTGGGGATCTTTTTGTAAAGCAAAACACCATTGAAAAAAAATAACCTCAGACTAGCTGAAAGCGTTACCTGTTACCTACCAAGCACTACCTGTTTTGGCAAAATGTAGGCTGATAGCTACAGGAGCATAATTAAATTAGCTCTTCTATGTAAGAAGACAAAAAGTGAAGGAAGAGCAATGCAAAGGGAAATGCGTGACAGTGGGTGAGAGGAGAGAGGACGTGGCTTGCAGTTAGCTGTGGATAGCCTTCTGCAGGTGACTGTTTTGCCTGCAGAAGCATTGTTTCTAAGATACACTTGCTATATGTGATCTCATTCCCTTAGACATCTGGCGCTTGCTGACTTTAGCCATACTTTTGGTGCTCAGTACGTCTAAAATTCAGGCTTGATACAAGGATATGTTTGGTATTATTCAACTTATCCAGTGCCAGACAACTCAGAAACCTTTTATACCATGGGTCTTCTTTCAAGTCTGCGTTCCCTTAGCCAACCAAGCTACCTGCAGCATGTGCTTGGCGTGACTATAACCCTATTTACAACCACAGCAGGTAGACTTCAATGGGTATTTTGATTAGTTATTTCCCATACGTGGCTCAGCACTGGAAGTTAGAGGCAGCCTGTCCTCTTTCCTTGCGCTGTCTCAATCTGCAAGCCGCGTAACCAGGAGCTACTGATTCATTACTGTTTGCCACAGTTGGAGAGACTGTATGGAGGAAAATATCATTCTAAGAGGGTTAATGGGGAAATAAGAGAGTTTGCTCTTAAAGGTCCAGGCTGTCTAAGCTGATGAAGCAGTGAAATGCTCACCAGAATAGAAACGAGGAATGAGTGGACCTTGCTTTTCAGCTTCCCAAGATGTGCCACGGTGGGGAAGGCGGCAAGTAGCTTGTCTGTTAAGCTATTGGTGATGAATTAGAGGCATGATTGTTCCCTACAGTGTCACTGGAGTGTTTAGGATCCTTAAGTGATCTTCCTACTCTGTTGCAGGATTGTTTAAGATGCCCTTCTGGTGCTTGACTTCTATTTTGGAAAGTTAGGCACATCTTCAAATCTTGTCCAGCTGGGTGCAGCACTGTGCATATCCTAATGGTTGTACAGCTAGATCAAGAGCCACCCAGAAGGGCAACTTCTCTAGCTTCAGAGATCCCCCTGGGAACTGAGTCACATCTCAGTGAAGAAAACAGTCTTCGCTCTTTGTTCCCCAAAGAGACCATCATAATTTCTGTGGTTTTTTTTTTCTCAGTGGCCTGTAGTCTTTTGTGTACAATCACACTTAAGCTCTGTAGGGTCCTGAAGCAACTTGAATTTATAGGTTTACTTGATCTACAAAGCCAGAAGGGTGAGGGCAGGCAGAGGGGTCTCCCCATCCAGGTCAGTGATGACTCTTGTCCCAGGCAGGTTATGTAGCATGTATCTCAAACCTCATGCTGATTTGATTTTGTTTGTGGTTTGGGTTTTTTTCGTGCAGGAGATCAGCCACAACCTGGGTGTGTGCTACATGTACCTGAAACACTTCAACAAGGTAATGCAAATGCTCCTCTTACCTACCTGACAAATGGGAAGAAGGGTTCCCAGAAATTTCACTTTCTTTGGTAGTTTGAAGTGGATCATTTGCAGTGATAGGTATCAAGGAAGTTTCTTGCTTCAGCATTTGTTTCTGGGAGCAAAAGTTTGTGAGCTGTCTCTGTTTTCATTTGCATGTTGAATTACTTTGGGTCAACTGCAAGTTAGTGAAGTTGGCTAAGAGTGAAACTGAGGTTAGCCTTGTTGCTGGCCAGGAGGCTTTTTCTGAACTAGGATTTTTCAGACAGCATTTCTGATTTTAAAAGGAATGTTTGAGAAACCTCAAAGAGCCGCCTCAAACTAGACAGAAAACCAGCTGTGCTCCAACAAGAGCTGCTTCTGTTTCCGAGCCTTTTAAAGCTAGAGCCATAAACATTGCTGGTTTTGTGAGGATCAGCAATCTGTAGAGCATGCCAGTTCCATCTTCTTGAAGAAAGAGATGTGTGATGGTAATGACCTAAACTGTTTCCCCAGCATACAGCTCAAACTGCTGCACCTCGTGCAGAGAGTTTCTGAAGAAAAACTTGCTGCCCTTTGGGTCTGGCAGGATTCAGAGAGAAGAGTTATGGGGGGGTTTTTTTGCTGGAGGTGCAGCAGGCACCATTTTTTCTCCATGGAAAGAATTTGCTCCTATGTCTGAAGCTCTTTTTGCACCAAGCCTGGAGCAAAAGTCACAAAAAAGCATAGCTGCAGTGTGGGCAGCACTAACTTTATTAGCTTTGTAGCTAGTGAAGAACTTCTTGGAAGCTTGAAACGGAGTTTTGTTCCCAGGTCTGAGCACGCCATTCCCAGCTCCTCACTTAACCCTCCCCTGGGTGCTTGTGGTGAGCACCGAGCTGTCTCTGATCCTGTGGGGTTACTTAAGGGAAGAAACAACATTTAGAAAACTTTTGTTCCCAGTTTGGACCAACTGCTCCTGCTGCTCTTTTTGGTGGAGTGCTGTGGCCCTTGCAGCAAAGCCCTGCTGCGTTCCCTGTTCAAGGCATCACTGTAAAGCAAGAAGCTCTGGAGTATAGGTTCATACTTGGGATTTATTGTCTGCAGTAATGCCTTCCAAACTGGAACCTGCTGACTTCTCAGCTTTTCCGTAAGTCTGAGATGTACTGGTCACCCTGGGCAGCAATACTTCCAGGAGGACGTCTAAAATATAACGAAGCCCTTGTGGATGGCTGTTTCTTCAGTAGTTGGTGGTAACAAATATCCCATATTGCAGAATTCCATTACTGTGTCAGCATTTCTCTTTCTAATATATCATGTGTTCAGAGAGAGCAAACATACTTTGCTGTCCTGCTGGCTAGGCCTGAGGAAGTAAGAGGAAGACAGGTTTCAAAGTGTCTCCTGTTGGAGGGGATTGGTGCGTGCCTGAAGAGAGCTGATTCACTGCTCTTGTTTACTTGGCAGTGCATGCTCATTGTTGGAATAAGCACTTTAGTGAAGAATAACCTCTAATGAACCTGTTAACCTAACAAATCTGGAGATTCCCTCAAACCAAACAAATTGATATACAGGAACAGTCCCATGCTCCTCTCCTCCTTGGGAGGTCGTTGCCTATTGTCTTGGCTTGAAGCATGCCATGTTGCCTTTTTCTGTCCCTAGAAGCACGTGGCTCCTGATGCAGAACTCATTTCAACAATTAGCTGGGCTGGTTTTGCTAGCAGGGTTCTCTGAGCTTAGGGGGTGTTAGCTATTCCCTTTGGCTAGCTGCTGGGGACTGCTCTTGGGCTGTTGCTTCACTGAGGTGTCTGTAATCACTTTTTTTTTTTTTTTCTCTGTGGTTGTGTGTTTAGGCACGAGACCAGCTAAACAATGCCCTGGAGCTCAACAAACATGATCTGACTTACATGATGCTGGGGAAAATTCACCTATTGGAGGGGGAGACGGATAAAGCCATTGAAGTCTATAAGCAAGCCGTAGAGTAAGAATATAGGCTTTTTTCTATCTGCCCATGTCCCATCCTATGCCAGGAGAAATCTGATTGGCGTCCCAGATCTGAATTGAGGACATGATTAAAAAGCTAATGGTAATTACAGTGTCTCTGTGCAAAGCTGGCACTTCCAAGCTCTTCAGCTGTCTCTGCTCTCAGCTGTAGTTCTCCTCCTGCTGACAGTGTGTCAGGGAAGAAGGTAGATGTTTGAAGGTCTGCCAGAAAAAAGTGGAAAAACAAATGGACAGAGATGCCTGGGAGCAAACCTATCCAAAACTGGCTTCATAAATCCCAAAGGTTTATCTACCAAGAAGATCTAACCTTGGGTTTCTCTCTAACCCTGATCATCTGTCAAAAATCAGTTTCTGGGTTTCACATACTGTTTTCACTTGGAGTGATTTGTGTTTGAAAGTGTGTGAGTAGGCAGACTAGAGATGGGTTGGTGCACGGTGAGTTTCTCCCACCCTGTTTCTCAGTACTGATCTATCTTGTTTTAGGGCATTCCTGAGCATCTGATTTACCAATGCCTTTAAAATGTAGTTTTGTAATGGAGGCAGACACTAAAGAAAAGCAGGAGCATGTTGGAAGCCACTGGAGGATCTACATTTTGTATGGCTCCTTACACATACTGTTTCCTTACACGTCTGCTTTTGGCTGCTGTCTGACGGTATATTGGGTTGGGTTGACATTTGGACTAATCTAGAATGTTTATTACATAAATAATCCTTGCTAGGCATCTTACCAGGTTTATATATCTTATCTCAGTGCTCCCCTGCCCTCCCTTCTTCCTCACTCCTGTTTTTCCTTTTTTCTGTTCTCATCTACCTATGACATTTTGCCTGCTGTTACCAGCTCCAGGATAGTCTGTTGTTGCTCTGGGTTTATATACCATCAGGCACAGACATTTTTGTTCTCGTTGAGGTTTAAAGGTGCCAATGTGAGTGTGCATATTAGATTTCTTAAGGCTTGATAGCGGGGAATTGAAAACTTACTTCTGTTAAGGTGAGTGAGGCCACAAATGCAGTGTATCTTTCTGCTTTTTCTGTTTTGTTGTTGTTTTCATCCTATTTATGTTTTCAGAAGCTACTGGGAATGAGGATGCTTTTAAAAAGGTTCACAACATTGCTGTGTGAACCTCGTACTAGCAGTGAAGGACTGGGAGTTGCATACAGTAATTGAAAGCCCTTGGGACATATTTTTTCAGGCTTCTCTGTGCTGCATGGAGTGGTGTGTATGGCCAGAGATACATTACCAGGTAGTGCCTGTCTGAGCACTTTGGTCCGTGGGCTGCAGTGTAGCACAAAGCTGTGGTGAGCAGTCCACAGCTGGTCTGTGAAACCAGGTTTGTAATCTTTTTATAGGGCAAATTAGAAGTCGCTGAGGATTGCCTGTCTTACATGGTCCAAGAGGCTTGGGATGGATTTATAGGGTGGTTTATGGGAGACGATGGAAAATCCCATTTTGTATTTCCAGGTCACTGATGCAGACTTGCTCTGAAGTTTAACAAAACCACATTATTTTATTATGCATCCAGATCTATTTCACTGAGCTATGCTGGCTTCTCATTTGTATCTAGAAGGCATTTTGAAAGCTTAGGTGTAATATTGTTCAAAGGAAGTCCCCATGACAGCAATTGTTCTAATATTTGCGTTTAATAATAACAGTTAATTTCCTGAAGTGATACTAGGATAATGTAGTGTTGTAATTCCTTGTTCTGTTTTTACCTTGTTCTAGAAGGGCTAATAAACAACGCCACTCTCTGGCTTTTGTATTACAGGTTTTCTCCAGAAAACACAGACCTCCTTACAACACTGGGGTTACTTTACTTGGAGGTACTGAAGACTATTAGCTATTACATGAACTTAATTATTTTCAAAATGTCCAAAGTTGTTTTATTATAGAGTTAATTTCTATCCACCTTCCTATGACTTGCACATGTTTCTCTAAAGACTGCATTTAATATGACAGCGCTTGCTTTTCTGTATCTTCTTTTTTCCTTTTGCTGCTAAAACCAAGTTGATTTTCTGGACCTGAGCCAGAACAGGAATTCTGTTTGGCAGCTGCCCTGATTCTGTTATAAATCCTCCAAGTACAAGAAAACATGACTAGTCGTTACCTTGCTTCTGGAGCAGGCGTCTAGCAAGTTATTCTCCTACAAAAGCAGCCATGAAATTGTTAGTGTTAATGCACCATAGAAGAAAATTGGAATCAATTTAAATAACAAAAGCATGCTTATCGCTTGGGTCTGTAAAATGTGTTGGAAGGACCACCTGATTATTCCAAAAGTAAGCTTCCCAAAGAGTGAACAAGCAAAGAAGAATAGGCAGTAGTGCTGGAAAGGATTGATGGGCTAGAGAACTTGCACCGAGTGCTGATTCAGAAAGATCTTTAAGCGTTTCCCTTATCATTTAGATGCTGGAGGATAAAATTTAGATCTTGAAAAAAATTGCCTTGCTCTAAAGATAGGGAAATTCAACAGGAGCCTTGGATGTCTTAAATGGGTAAGTGTGGATCTAGAAGGGAGTATGACATGGGAAGGGGGATCTGTAAGACAGAAGTAGTGTGAGTATAACATTCGCCCTGTAAATTTAGCCCCCAGGTCTCTGTGCTGTGATTCATTTGTTCAGTTTGTCATGTCCCTCTGGATACGTACTCACCTTCAGGAGTTTTAAAGATGCTTCTACAGCTTTCCCACTTGCTATTAATTACAGAAGGCGCTGGACTCTGATGCATCAGTATAAGCTGGAGTGACAGATGGGCTTCTCATCAATTTTTTTGTGACCAGAAAGGACACCAGTATCCAGAATTTTATCCTGTTTTGACTGGTACAATTCTGGCATAACTCAGTTGAAAACAGTAGGATGTAAGGGATTCTAAGCAGTCATGTGCTTATATATGGACATGGTCATGCCCACTACCACTTGCAGTCCATTAGAAGACGAGGGTGGCCTTCTTCCCATGAAAAGAGTGCCCTGGGGAGTGAGGAGGTTGTGGTGAGGGAATCGAGGATATGCAGAGTGCAATTTGTAGCCTCTTTTCTGGAAGAGAGGAAGGAGCAGAAAAGCATCAACCCAGAGCTCGCTCCTGCGTAGAAAAGTCAGAGCACAAACTCTATGGAAAACTTTGTTTTGGTCAGAACAGTGAATCCAGCCCAGCAAAATGCAACGCTACAGGCTTGGGGAAGAGTGGCTGGAAAGCTGCCCCATGGAGAAGGACCGGGGGTGCTGGCTGACAGCCGGCTGAACATGAGCCAGCAGTGTGCCCAGGTGGCCAAGAAGGCCAACAGCATCCTGGCTTGTACCAGGAATAGTGTGGCCAGCAGGAGCGGGGCAGTGATCATGCCCCTGTGCTCGGCACTGGTGAGGCCGCACCTCGAATGCTGTGTTCAGTTTTGGGCCGCTCAGGACAAGAAGGACATGGAGGTGCTGGAGCGTGTCCAGAGAAGGGTGATGAAGCTGGTGACGGGTCTGGAGCACAAGTCTGTTGGGGAGCGACTGAGGGAGCTGGGGGTGTTTAGCCTGGAGAAGAGGAGGCTGACGGGGGAGACCTTAACACTCCCTACAACTATGTGAAAGGAGGTTGTAGTGAGGTGGGTGTTGGTCTCTTCTCCCAAGCTACTAGCGATAGGATGAGAGGAAATGGCCTCAAGCTGCATCAGGGGAGGTTTAGATTGGATATTAGGAAAAATTTCTTTACTGAAAGAGTGGTCAGGCACTGGAACAGGCTGCCCAGAGAGGTGGTGGAGTCACCATGCCTGGGGGTGTTCAAAAAAATGTGTAGACACTTCAGGGCATGGTTTAGGAGGCATGGTGGTGTTGGGTTGGCGGTTGGACTTGATGATCTTAGAGGCCTTTTCCAACCATAAAGATTCTATGATTCTGTGAAAATAAATTTTTAGAATCTGTTTTGTAAATTATCAAACAAGAACATGTGTGTGTAATGGGACCATTGTAAAATTAACTTTTCTGAGTATTTGTTGTAACTGAACCAGAAATTCTAGTGCCCTAAAAGCATGTGTCTGTTCTCCTTCTTAACCCCCATTATTCCTGAATTTCTGATACTATTTACTTCTTTTCCCAGCTTGGGGATTACCAGAAGGCTTTTGAACACCTTGGAAACGCGCTTACTTACGACCCAGGCAACTTCAAGGTATCATTAGGAGTGGAAGCAAACCAGCTGAATGATGATGAGACACCTCTTAAAACTAATTCCAGTATCAGAGCTTTGCCATCTGTATCCAGGGTCTTAGCCTGGAGAGGCTGAAAAGGATCATGCCCAGAAAGCTTTCTCTGAAATACATTTCTGGAAGCTTTCCCTGGGTAGGGAGTTGGATGTGTGTGGAGGTAGGGAAAGGGGAGGAGGCAGAATGTGGGATATTAAACTGGTCTCTTTGATTTTGAATCTGAAGTTGCAAACAAATTAAAACAAACGGAATTTACTTTCCAAGGAAAATGTTCTAGACATTGTTTCAAAAATCCAAAGAGCTGTTCCTGGGTCCCAGTGACTCCTAGGTGTGGAGCACAGGTAGAAGTGATATTCCGTTATATTATTATCCCATATGCTAAAAACTCTGTCTGTGCTTCCAACTGTTGTATACAAACATGACTTTTCCTTGGCTCTGGTCTGGAAAGCCAAGCTTGGCATCTAGGTTTCATTCCTAACTGTGAAACCGCTTCCCTTTTTAGCGACGTTACTTCATTTGTCTCTGCCTCTTTTTCCTTCTGTATGATGTTAACGATGTACAGTATTGAAATGTGGGGTTGACAAATGATATATGAATGCAAGCTGAATATTATTGTGAAAACACCTTTACACTTACAAATTTTACTTGTCACCATGAAATATCATAAAGGACTTAACTAGTGTAGTTTAAATATGGTGTGTTGCAATCACTTGCTTTTTCTTCCCCATCCATATTTCCATTAATTTGCAGTATCAACCAGTCAGTGTGAACTAGGCTAGCTTTGCTGCGTATGTCTTAACTTGCGTATGTTTTGCTCTCTGGTTAACTTGCACCAGAACTATTTCTGTCTGTGGCTGTTGGTAAAAGAAACCCTGTTAGTGCATAGATCTTCTCATAGACTCAGACTCTGGGAGATAACTACTGTCACCCCAAAACACACCCTAAACACTTTTCACATTGCAATATTTCTGAGACAGTTATGATCGAGATGGTGCAGGAAGAAGCGGACTTGAGTCCCTTCTTTAACCTGTCTTCTGCTGTAGGAGATTGTAGAGTCCCCATCTGCTCCCCACTGTTGGTCTTGGCAACCCCTAGAAGAAAACACCTGAAAAAGTTAAATGGTTGCTCTTGAGATGGCTTTAGTTAATTAATTTTGTCCTGTTGTCTTCTTGCTATATTTGGGGAAATGCAGTTCATCAGCTGGTCACTTGTCTTCTCTCAAAGGCCACCTTGGCAGCTGGCAGCATGATGCAGGCCCATGGAGATTTTGACGTTGCCCTCTCCAAATACCGGGTGGTAGCCAGTGCTGTGCCTGAAAGCCCCCCGCTGTGGAACAACATTGGGATGTGCTTCTTCGGGAAGAAGAAATATGTAGCAGTAAGTATCTGGTTTCCTTTCTTTTTTCATCTGTGGCTGACTGCATGCAAGAACAAGATTCTTTCTGTGGCAGAGACAGGAGGTCTGTTCTGGGTGGGCTGTGTTACAGCACGCTTATTCCTTTTTTGAAGGCTATCAGCTGCCTGAAGCGGGCAAACTACTTGGCTCCCTTTGACTGGAAGATCTTGTACAATTTGGGGTTAGTCCACCTCACGATGCAGCAGTACGCATCTGCTTTCCACTTCCTCAGCGCTGCCATCAACTTCCAGCCCAAGATGGGAGAGCTGTATATGCTCCTTGCAGGTATGCAACGCTCCATTATCCAGCTCCAGTGGATATCCAGCTTAGGGGATGCAATGTTATAGAGACAAAAAGTTTGGGCTGAAGTAAACAAATATTGGATAAAGGCTATACTAAGAAGCTGTTCCCTAGTAGGTCACTGACAGGTATGATGTCTGAATAGTCTGTTCTCTCTCTGGTGAATAGGAAGGTTAAATTGCAGTCAGATCTGGATTAAACACTAGAAGAGACTTGCTACATGTAAGACTTTGGGTTTGGGTTGCCTAAGGAGTGGGTGTGGATTTCCAGCACTGGACATTTTTGGGGTCAAGCGAGACAAATATTTGTCGGAAGTGACATTAGTAGGGTTAATCCTGGCAGCCGTCCAGACAACCCTGCTAGCACCTATTTATTTTATGACGTAATGACATTCAGAATTGTCCTAAAAATGAAGTCCTTGTGAAGCATCAACTCGTGTGTGTACATTTTGCTTTGGCGCAGTTGCTCTGACAAACCTTGAAGACATCGAGAATGCAAAACGTTCCTATGAGCAAGCTGTGGCACTGGACAAGTAAGTCTTAATCATAGCTGTCAGTTGTTTGATTGCGTTGCTTTGCCTCCCTCACCTGGTTTCCTTTGCATGCTTTGTCCATCTGTCTACTTTGACCCTAAATGGTTTGTGATAGGGAAATGTTTTTATTCCTGCAGCTGTGCAGGTCACTGTTTTAAAACCACCTTTTTTTTTTTTTTAAATTCAGGTCAGCTCTGAAAAATGAAAGGGAAATTTTGTTTCAGTCCAACCCAAAGCTGGTTTTTATTTTTGCTGTTTAGCTAGTGAGTCAGTGGTGATGACTTTGGATTCCAGGTCACCTTCCATTGAATATGTATGCACAGCAGAGCAGATTCAACAGAAGAAAACCAGTCATCCCAGAATATTTTGTAACCCAGAGTTTGAGCACTGTGCAGAGCAATGAGAGGCTTGGGATAAAGCCTGTTCTGAATTGGGTAGAGGGAAGATTTTAGCTGGGAGAACGTGGGCAAGAAGCTAGTACAAAGCATATAAAAGGGCAACAGTGTAGCCCTTTCTCCTCCATTGTGTTAACAATGTCTGTGTTTTGCAATCTGGCTCTTAAAATCAGAGCACTTTGTTTCAGTAATGTTAAAATGAACCTTGCAGTATTTCATCATTTCAGTCAGAAAAACAGATTTGTCTCTAATTTATGAGTAGTTTTGGCTCCCTGGATCTGTGTTTCTTTACCTTTCTTTTCTACTTTTCAGATTTTAACTAGTTAGTGACTAGATGGTGATTCTTGTCTCCAATTTACTGTGCATATTTACAGACTTAGAGCAGCGAGCACAGTGCTCCTGAGCCCAGGAGTCTGTATGCTGGCAACAGAGTTGTGGCAAAAGCACTCTTTCCATCTGCAGTGGCCACGACAAGGTGGCATGAGAAGATGCTGGTCCCTTTTCTTCTGTCCTCTCTAACCTAGCCACACCGGCCAGGCTTCATTTTGGGAATTCTGGAAGTTCCTAAACCCATAATAAAGGGCAGCAGGTTTCAAAAGATAGTGTTTTACACTGTAGTGTAGTTCTTTTTGCGAAGAGGTGCTGTAATCACTCTCAGATGTTTACTGGGAATTACATGGCTTGCATGTACGCCGGAGCTCTTGAATCAGTTAGGCCTGCATAGCTGGCACACATCTGGTTCTGAAGTTCTTCATACTTATGCATCAACAGAACTACAAAGCAGTTTTAATTTAAATACTACTTCTACATCTGTTTCAAACGTCCGTAGGTCTGTGCAACCTCCTCAGAAGAACCGATCCTGTGCAAACTATGGTTGAAGATTTGTAAATGTATTGCTGTGCAATACATTGCATTTTGCAATTATGCATTGGTCATTCCTACCAATGTCACTCATTTAAGTCTAGTCTACTCCTTTGCCTGGCTTTCCTAATCAGCCTTCCATGCCTAGCAAGGCAGTACAGGACCTTGAAGATTGCTCAGACTGCTTAGTCATGAGTTTGCAAGCTTTGATCAAAGAGAAGGAATAGAAATTTAGCTCTACAACTTTGCCTAAATATTTGGCACTGCTATGATACTACAGCTATATAGTCTGACTGGGAAAATAAAACCTCATCAAAGCAAAAATGAATGCCAACTGCCAGGGACTGCTGGGAGAAATATCCAGGCTTTGTTAGGCTTGTTCAGCTGTCATGCCATATATTTTAGACAGTTATTGTGTGGCTGAATCCACGTCCCCACAGTCTTTCTTTGCTGGCATATTATGAACTGTTTGGCTGGGATGAAGATAGCCGTGTTTGTTTCCATTGCCATAAATACTTTTATAGCAGCGCTGTGACATTTGTCCTGCGTGCCATGCTGGGGTCTGGAATGGAAAGCATCTTGGAAAAATCTTTAAAAAAGGTGTTTCTTCTTAGTACTGGTTCTGGCTCATAGCTGTCCTTTCTTTCTGTGGTTACTTAGCTATTGATTTTTTTCTAACTGTCATATTGCTTCCAGCTCTTGAAGGCGAATTAGCTCGATAAGGTTCAATTAATTTTAAAACTGGCTGTTCCCAGAGCTGTCTGATCTTTGTTTTCAGTGTTTTGTTTTGTGGGTTTGGTTCTTTGGGGGTTTTTTTTGGCTTTCTTTTGTTTGCAAAGAGATGGGGTTTTCATATTTATTTTTTCATGCATTGCTTCCTTTGCTTTGGCAAAGACAGCGAAGAGGGTTTTTTTTGTGGCAGGTTCAGCGTTCCAGTTTCTCAGTCAAAGGAAAACCAATGGTTATAAGTGCTATCAGATTTCTTCTAATAGTCTTCTTTCTTGCAGTGCTGTCATATAACTTAACAAGGATGGATAGTCATGGCCTGCAGATGACACTTCCTATTTATTGAACAGTGTTAGCAGAAGCCTTCCCTTCTGCACTTTTCACAAAGGATGCTCTCGCTGTCTTGCCCCCCCAGGCATGGGTGCTGGAGTCCTTGGATGGCTCCAGTTATCCCTGCCAGACTCCAGGAGAGGGCACCAGTCCCTCGCTCACATTTATTGAGGAAACTGTCCAAAGCACCCCTCGCTGACCTGTGCGCAGTGATACATGTATGCGGCTCCTCCGCAGCAAGCTGCAGTCAGACAGTGCTCTTCCGTGCACCTCTTGACAGCACGTCCCCTGTTCCAGCCAAATGCAACCTCTGCTCTTCCAGATCTCATCCTGCAGCCTGCACAAGCCAAGTGTTTGCAGGAGCTTCCCTGCTGGGGCCAGTGCCCCTCTTGCATTTAATTTCTTTGTGAGATAACACACATGCATTTTGCTTCTCCAAAATAAGGGTGAAATTCCGACTGCTAAAGAATGGTCAGAGCAGTTTGTTGAGTGTAGCTTGTCAGGCAATTAAGGAAGGATCAGGTCTCTGAGAGCTTCACTTACCATTTACAGAGCCGAGGGTGTCAGCTCACTCTTTCCCTCCTGTTTAGTTTGCTCAAGCTCCTGGCTATGCCAGAAGAAAAGTTGCTGCGCGGGGCTAATGTATCCTAGTGAAAAAAATGGATGCTGTGGAAAATTAAAATATATGGAGCAATTCTGCCTCTTTGAAACCTTCATATACTGTTCTATATCAGGAAGGGAGGCAGGACTGTACAGGATAACAGTGTTATCTGTGGTGCTGGTCTCTTCGAGTCCTTCATTAATGGAAGTTGCCTACTGTTTCTGTATAACAGTACATGCAATTATGTGTGCTTTTACTGGGTGAATGAGAGAGGTGAGGAAAATGAAATGTAAATGGCATGTTCTGTAGCATGTTGGGTTGTAAAATACAATCAATAAGCATGGGTCTGTTCCACTGCCCTGTCCTACAACAAGCTGCTCTCCTACAAATTGGGAGAGCTGTGAGAGCGTGAGAGAAGTCAGAGCAGAGATCAGCTTTCACGGTATGATGAAAGTCCCTGTCACTGCTCTACCTGCCCCAGGAGCAAGGGGCTGGGAGACCAGGCACTTATAAGGACAGTCCTGAGATGGTCCCCACGTGCAAAGAATTGGCTGTTGAGAGAAGAGCCATGCAGGGGGTGAGGAGATCGGCAGAGTCATTTATATTGTCATTGACACCAGGATACTTTGCTAAGCCCAGGCACCGGGTCTCTCAGCAAGCACATGGGACTCTCTTGTGTTCCCAAAGGACTCTGGCTGTGCAGCCCCTCATCTGCTTCGGGGTCAGATACTCTGGTGTCTCCAGCTTTGCTGCTTGGGTGCATCTTAGTGTTATTCAAGTCAGGATAAGTGTTCCCACAGTGAATGTGATGCATCCTGTGTGTTTGCTGCAGGTGCAACCCCCTCATCAACCTGAACTATGCTGTCCTGCTGTATAACCAGGGCGACAAGAAGGGAGCCCTCTGCCAGTACCAGGAGATGGAGAAGAAGGTCAACGCAGCGAAGGACAGCAGTACTCTTGACTTTGACCCTGAGGTCTGTGCCTAACAGTTGTCAGCGGGAACTAAGTAGCCATGCTAAGACTGGCAACAAACGAGGAGGAAATTTTACTTTGGAATCCAATTATTAGGAAGAAATTCTGCTTACAAGATTTTCCGAGTAGAGCATTTGCCTGCTGAGAGCCGCTTGCTTCATTTCTGCTCTTTGAAGCCCGGTTCTTCAATCACTACACAGCAAGACAAGATTCCCTCTTAATTAAGGGAATGAATTAGCAGAGATGTTTCCCTCGAGCACCAAGGCAGTAGCCAGCTCTGCACAGCTCTCGGTTTTGGGTTTTTTTTGTGTTGTTGTTGACTTTATTGTTGTCTGAAATGTTCCTGTTTATAGCGATCTTCTCTTTTTGCTTCTTGAGGAGATGGTGGAGGTTGCCCAGAAGATGGGAGCTGCCCTGCAGGTTGGGGAGAGCCTGGTCTGGACTAAGCCTTCTAAAGAGTCTAAATCCAAGCAGAGAGCAGCTCCATCAGGGAAATCCGCCAGCACTCAGCAGCCTTTAGGCTCTAACCAGGCCCTGGGTCAAGCCATGTCCTCAGCTGCAGGGTATGGGAAAACCATGCAGCTTCCCCCAGGTACTTCTCTTCTGCTTCTCTTTAAAGTAGAACTGTGGGAGGGGAGAAGAGAAATCTCTCTTCCTTTGCACTTGTTTAGGAAGGTATTGACTTGCTTACACAGTAGTCATGTCAATATTTGGTAATAACTTTCCCAGATTTCTGAGTTAAGGAAGTGTGGAAGGAAGATGCTCTCTGTGGTGCATTATACTATCCTGCTTTTGCAGGGGTGTGGAAAGCCAGTAAAGTTTCCCTTCCTGTCTGAGCCATGATGGGCAAGACTCCATTAGCATGGGATTGAGATCTTGCTCTGGAAAGGAGGTGGTTTCAGAAACCAGACCTCTTGTCTTTCTTTGGAAGAGTCCCGGAGCTGACATGCACAAACAGGCTGCTGGAGAGAAGGGGAATGATGGACAGTTTTCTGAAGCACTTTGTAATTTCTCTTACAAAAATAACTGCGACTGGATTACTTTGAAGCTGTCCAGCCTGGTCCCTCCCTTGCAAATGTTGCTGGACTACCTTTTAGTGGGGGCCACTGGACTGAAGGCTGCTCAGGAGATAGCGTCAGCCTTAGAAAGCTTACACCAATAGCTGTATGTGCCGCTTGTTGCTGGGGCTGGGTAGGAGCATCTCCTGAGCCACTATTCGTAGCCTGACCTCCTCTCACCCCTTGGCTTCCAAGGAGGAACGTGCTAGAGATATTGCTCACTGGGGTGATTTTCTGTCACTCTTAGTCTTGTTCCCTGTGGACTGAACCAGGAGAGAGGTTGTGCAATCCAGGCCTCTTTCTCTGGCATCCCTAAGGACCTGTTCCATTTCTCACGCATGGAATAAACTTTCCATGCACAGAAGACTTAGTCAGGAAAGCTGAAAAAGAACACATGCAGGAGTTTGGGATTTACCTGGAGGACTTTATCGTCCACATCAGAAAAGGGAGCTGGTTCATAACAGTTGTCAGCCTAAATCTAAGCGTAGGAAAACTTCAGCATGGAGGTGTCCTGTTTGATCTTATTCTGTAAGTAGCTACATTAACTGCCTGGAAACTCTCCTTGAGTTTGCTAAAACTGTGAACTGAAAATGATACTGTGGTTTTGGCTCCAGGTTGAATATAAAACAGCTTCAGTGGAACTATTTTGCCTTCCAAAGCCTGAGTTAATTCATAGGTTTGTACTGACTTCTCACAGCAGCCCAGCTGAATGAGATCCTCTACCTTAGGATCCCTTCAGCAGAACTTGGGGTACTGTAGGGTCTCTGGCTGGATAACTCACAAGAGTTGAGTGCTATTGATAAGCTAATGCTAGACAGAAGAAATCTGAGAGTAATTAATAGCTGTGATTGTTCTGCATCTCCATTCTGCCTGGAAGGGCAAAAAGAATAGACAAAAGTTGTGTAGTCATACAGTAACTATAACTGTGTTCTCTCCCCAGGTGCTGGAGCATCCACTCCACTTGCAAAGCCTCCCTCGCTGCCTCTGGAACCAGAACTGGGCTCAGAAATGAGCCCTGAGGAGAACTTGGCTGAGGAACAGAGGAAAGAAAAGTGCAAGAGCCGACCGGCAGCGGACTAGGATGGACTCTGGTCAGGACAAGCAGGTGCAGGATTATCTCCAGTGCTGCCTGCTGACTTGTGGGGAAAGGGACCTGCCCTGTCCCCCAAACCACAGTGGCTTCACCCCACTGTCAGTTAGTCTAAATGCAGCTGTTTTCTGTTAATGATTTTAGTATGTGGTCTCTACCTTACCCCAAGGAGTCATTGCAGCAATCAGAAGAGGTTTCTGTGTAGCTACTATTAGCGTGGTCACAGCTTACTACCAGAGACTGGAGCATGGAGATCCATCTTCAGTCTTCAGTGTTTGGGTGCAAGTCCTCCAGAAGGATGCTAAGGCATCCAGTATATTCAGAAAAGCCATCCTGCATCCCAAAGAGGGTCAAACCCTTCCGGTGGCTGAACTTGTAAGCGGCTGAGGAAGCCCTACACAGGCTGTAGTGGTAAAACGCTCAGAGAGGTGGTGAAGGTAGCACACTTCACCAGGGCTAGCGCAGAGCAGTAAGCCAGGCTCAGGACTAGCACAGCCTGGCTTACTGTGAAAGAGGGGCTTGTCCCTCCTGGTTTCACAAGGGCAAGACTTTGTAAATGCTTTCAAAAGGCTGAAGAAAGGAAGCTGAAACAGCTGGGAGCTGGTGTTCCTGAGCAGGGTGATGTCATGGGCACGAGAGGCACTTTAAAGCCCACACTTTCCTTAGTGGTGGCAGTCGTGAAACACGGGGGAGCTGCATAGCAACAGGGAGCTGGTTTGTCTTGAGGTGAATGCTCCATTAACAGGCAGCCGGGTGGAGGATGGATGGATGGCTGAAGCAGCCCTGCTGTGCCAGGCTAACAGCACACTGAGCTGGCTTCTTTAGGACTGTTTGTTTTCTGATCCCAGGATCACTCCATATTTCTTGAATCCAACCTATTTTTAAGCATAAGCTTCTATGTGATAGCTAAGAAAGCTGCAAAACTGGCCCCCAGTAAGGCAAGTGCTCAGAGGCTGGCTATTTTGGAAGCAGGCTAGCTGCAGCAACAAAACAGTCTGCCAGATCCCTAATTGTTTGCTGAGAAACGGTAAATGAGCCTCAGTGAAGCTCTGCTCATGTGATTAGAGCTCTTCCTTGAGAATTTGTATTGCCCAGCATGGGGGGAAGGATTGGTTTGCAGGAAAAAAAAGAGCAAGCCTTTTCGGAAAAGATGATATGGCCAGTTTCAATGCTAAATTTAAATTGTTTTAGTATGACAGCAGCCATGCTCTGAAAAATTTAGTTATGCCCTCCTTACAGTTGCATTTTAGGAGAAATCATTTATGCTAGCTGCAAGGCAGCAAAGCAGCCCATTGGTGAGCAGAGCAAGGAATTTTAATGCCCCTGTGATACCAGAGATGCTTTGAAAGTTTCTATCTTCGAATGGCAAAATCTTAGCCTTCCTTTTCCCTGCTACTCTCAGTTTGTTGCCTATCCAGAGCTTGACACAGGTCCTCAAAACAACTGCTTTTGGGAACAAGGCGGGACCATCACACTTTACATAAAGAATCAGTAACTGGGTTTAGTTTTTCTCATCCTCCCCTCTGTGTACCGAGAAGTACACAAAGCTACTGTTGCTGTGGGACTTTCGATCTGAGTTTTCCAAACAGAATGTGTAGCACTTCCCCAACAAAGTTTAAGCTTCAGGGTTCAGTGTATTTGCTGGTTAAGCTACCCAGCTTTTAAAAATGTATTTCCTGCTTTTAGTTCTGCACTGTTGTGTTGTATCACTCCATAATTAACAAGTCCAACAGAGCAAGATTAGTAATGGAGACTTCGCTGTAGCAGCAATGTAAAAGCAGCATGACCAAGGCTCTGGCTGCATTAACATCCTTCAGTTGTGCTTTGTGGTTAGGTGCTATTATCCAGAATGACATTAATGCATCTTTAGAGTGTAACCAGGAACTGAAGTGCTATCCTACTCCCTGGAGAACACTAAAAGAGTAGGAACGCTTCACTTTCTCCTCTATTCCGATTGCCAAAACTGCCTGCTTATCTCAAATGTGGCTTTTTTTCCAGCTGTCCTCTACTGATTGGTTCTATATCTGTACAGCCTCAGGGTAGCACTCCTGTAAGGTTTCCCTCATGCTAGGAGTTGAAGAAAACAGAGGATCTTTTGTGGAGCACTGGCACATTTAAACAAACCAGACAAGAAGCAGTGTAAATCAGGTACAGTGCAGTGATTTTTATTCACATTAAACTTTTTACACTGAAAGTTACTGCAGCGTAACTGAGTGCCTGTGAAGAAGAGGTTAAGATTGCAGAGTAAGGGTAAGTGGCGGGTGGGAGCTCTTTACCTCACTCCCAAAACTTTAGTTCAAGACAGTTTTTTCCAAGAGCAGTTCATTGCTGTAATTGTTTAGTCTTATCGCAAAGGCTTTCAAGCCCTGGAAGCTCCAATACAAGGAACAGTGACCAGAACAGCGTGGTTACAGGTAGGCGAGCACTAGGAAGGTTTCCCCCTCCATCTGCTCATGACCCTTTCTTTTAATTTTATTAGCTGCTTTTCCCTGCCTTCTGCTTGTTGTTAAAAAGAAAAGTGACCTTAGACTGTAGCATTATGAATCTCCTTTGCGATATTCAGTAGGTGGGCGCAGCCCTCGTCCCACTGCTATTCTCAGCTTACAGCCCACCAGAGACATGAGGAATGATGAAAGATCTCTCTCCTCTCAGCCAGTCCCACTGGTGTAACTTGCTACCTTCTTGGCTGTAGGATGCTTTTATAGGGTAAATGTTACACGTTTCTATTACACCTTATGTACCCATAGGGTTTACGACATTGGAGGTACTGTAAAGGTATTTAAAATAAATATATATTTTGGTGAAAAGCTTATGCAGACAATTAACCAATTCTCCTATGAAAAGAAGCAGTAGCACCTTGTTACTTTCTGGATTTGAACAGAGGGGAGCTTCATGTATGTCTAAGGAAGTATTTTTAAATGTGTAATTACAGTTGGATAACAAATAGAACTGCAATTTCTTGTCCTGTTCCCTCTCCTCCCCCTGGGTATTGTGATGATGGCATTTGCATACAGTAAAATCATAGTATCTTGATGGAGAGCAGTTTTTTTTTATGCTATCTAATGATGAGAATGAGGCCGGACTGTTCTTTCAACAGAAATTAAGCAAGGGATTTTTCAGCAGGACTGTACTAAGTCATTTAGGGATTTTGGAAATCACACCTTATGTTCCAAAACCTGCTTCTGGCATCAGCCATAATTCTAATCTTCTCTTTCCTCCCATAATTGAAATTTTAAGATGGAAAAGAATAATGAGCTTAATTTCTAGGGAAGTAGAAACCATCTGCTTTAGGACTCTTTTTTCCCCTTTTAGTAAAAGATATATCATTAACCAGGTTAAATCATACAGCTTACAAGGTAGACTACAGCCTGACCTCCTCACATGAAAGAAACTAGAAGACACTCAAGTAGCAATGCCTGAGCAGCAAGACCTTGTTTCAGCCAAGAGTAATGATCTGTCCATCCAGCAATGTGTATTCAACCCAGACAACGCTGGTTTTGAGGTCCCTGAGACAACTGGATGCTGATTTATGATAGGGGCAGTATTAGTGTATACTTGCCATGCTCCTGTATGTGATCTTGCCCAGTTGTGGTCACTGACAGGCAATAGTGAGCAAGGTGGACCTTGGGTCCTACTCAACATCCTGTTCTCGCTTAAGACATTAAAAATTTAGACTTCTCCATTGGGAAGTGCGTTTCAGTTGGCAAAGCCTCTCCTACAGGGACAGGCAAGCCTCAGTGCTGAATGAAGAAAAACAAACTTTACTAAAATAATAAGATCCACACATAAATGCAGTACAAAAAAGCATATATTCACAAGTAGTTCATCTGCCAAGACTGTTTTATATAATAGAAGACACAGTTCTGCTACAAGGAAAGCTTTACCACTCTCTCAAACCAAACTGCACAAAAAAAATATGTTTTTAATGAAAGATACAGGTGAGATTTGAACCCAGTTTTACCCAGGCTGCACTGGCTAAGGAGCAGCTTTCCTGAGAAATTCATAGGGGAGGTTTCAGGGAATTTTTTTTGTTTCCCCCACTTGCATTTTAATGAGATCACTCCCCGTTAGCTGCTAGCATTTGTATTCTTCAGCTGCTCTGAGATCTTCTCAGCAAAGGCTGATACCAGGCTCAGTTTTCAAAGTGACAGCAAGCTGTTTGGAACAGACGCCTTTCTGAGCTTCCAGCACAGAAGGTAATGGCCATGCGTGCCATTTCCAACCTGCATTTGCTTCCTTTGCTGAGAGAACGTCCTCCCACAAGAGTTTGGATCAATAACTCCCTGAGAATTCAGCCTGGTCAGCACTTAGGATCCACCTGAGATACTACGCAAGAAACTGCTCCATCTGTTACAGAAGAGAACTTCATCTGACATCTCTGAACAGACAGGAGAACAATCATTTCTGGCTCTAAGATCAAGTTTTACTAAAGAGTTTAATCAGACTCAGCATGGCTGAAGCAGAAAGCAGACAGGAGTGATGAGAGCAGGCCAAGGGATATGCTACGCAAGAGAACTTGTGGCAAAGAGGTTTCCTCTGCCCCTTATCACTCAAACTTCCAAAACAAAGAGCAAAGACAACCTTTAATGTTCCAATTTCTCTAGTCACCTCGTTAGGGCTTGAATGAAGAACGTGAGACAGTCTTTGTTGTGGCGTCTGTTTGAGCTGGTTTTAACCAATGGGTCTATAGACATGTAATTTTTTTTTTAAACATGAAACTACCACTTCGGGATGATCACAGGTTTAAAACTTAACTGTATGCTTTTACCAAAACATTAATTGCACTAGAGAAGAGTGCAGTTAATATGAAACAAACATTCACATTCAAATACTGATTTAATGCAGGACATAAGAACAATCCAAGTAAAACCATAAAAATGTAAATTTAGTATTTTCCTCCATTTTTATACTGTTCTTCCAAACGTACTCAAAAACGCGATGAGTTTCCTTACACCAGAAATAGCAAGGCAGCATGCTGTGTGACAGAAGTACCCAACAGCACTGCTTCAGAACAGATTGCTCCAAGCACGTGTATCAACAGCCAGTCCCAAAGATCAGCGCAGACACAGTTTAGCTGCTTGGTTGTTGACAACAGCATCAGCTTTCACCTAAGCTGTAGGCTTCAAAAAAGAGCCTGGCAGCACAGAGGTGTAAATAACTTTTAGGGGAACTGGAAAGAGTATGTTGCCTTGTACCATTCTCACAAAAAACATCCCAGTATTCATTTTAACTTTTTTCTCAGGACAAGACTGGAAGGGTCACCCTGTGGCACATAATTCCTGACAATTCAGTACATTATTACAGAATAAGAAAAAAATCCAACCAGAACTACCATCAGTGGATTTCACAGTTTAAAATCTACTTTTTATTTCTCTTATTGTCGTTGGGAGGTGTACTAGAGGTGGCTACAAAAAGCAACCCCTACCTTTGGCTAACTAGTCTTAGAATAAACTCGGGCAGAAGATAACTGATGGCAAACACATAGACACTGCTGACAGTTTTCCATTCGGTTTTGGAAATGGATCTAGTGCTCTGCAGCTATCCAAGCTTTGGATTCCAGTAGCTGAGAGGTGGACTTGGGCTCTAAAGCAACATCTAACAAGGGTAAAAGCAGTTGATAAGGTCTTTGCTAGAGGCAATGCGCAAAGGCTAAGGAAGAAACTTTCAGCACCATTTCTGTAAAAAGGAACTCATGAGAAAAGAGTGAACTTAACCGGATCTCACATACCACAACAGGAGACAACCAAGAAACACAGAAGTAAAGAAAATCAAATCATTCCTTAGCAATGCTAAGAAACTCCCCTGGAGAGGGAGAAAAAAAAATAAAGAGTCTTAAAACTGGAAAGAGCTGGATTTGGGATGGGCTCTTCCATGGCCAGGTAGCAATCACACATCACCATGGGCACAGCAGAGAAGGAACGTATCTGTTCAAAGTCTGCCAGCCTCCTGTGATTCACACATCTCAAATAATCCACCACTTGACCTTCAGTAAGAAACGTACACAGAAAAGATATGAAGCATTGCTCAAGGGTAAGACAAAAGACCAAAACCAACATGGCTGCATTGGCTACAGGCATATAGAAGTGGAAATATCAACATGCACAAGTTTTATCATCTAGAGAGCCGCTAGCTTACTGTCACAATGATGAGCTCATCTATTGCATCTTCAGCAAACTATGTGTGAATAAACATTTCCAGTGGAAACGCTTCTGTTCAGGAGTACGAGGCTAGCCGAGGTTTGAGTCATCCATTGCTATGGATTTCAAGTATGAGTATCACACGAGAACAAACAGAATTTGTAGAGACAGAGAGGATCAGGGGAAGGCAGAGATAATTTCAAGCCTAGTTTTGAAGCTTTGGTATTTTTGCAACTTTTCTGTTTCTTCATGGTGAAGAGAGATCTGGATTTTTATAATCCATTAGATAAATTTGTTTAAAAATCTCTCACATACCAAGGACTTCCGTATTTTACAAAAAAACCCAAACCAACCAAACAACAAAACCCACAATCAATAGAAGTTTCACTAGTTTTTTTCCCCCTATACAGACCAAAAAAACCCCCACTAGCTCTTTCCATTTCTGTTGTTCAGCAAGGTCTGTTAAAGACAAAGCAGCTTTTCTTTGTTGTCGCTGTTGTAGCTGTGCAGAGGTGTGAGACAGCCTACATGTACAGGAAAAGGATTTCAAGAGACTCTGCAACCCTTACTGTAATTAAGTTTGGAAGGCAGGGGGACATTAAGCACATCGTGTTCACAGCATGTGCAACATGAAATGAAGACAGGCTGCTGTGTCCTGCCATTCAGTTCAGTTTTATTATCATATAGATTGTTTCAAAACTTAATCAGGGATACCAACGGCATATCTGATTAACAGGTCACGCTTGTTAAGAGTTAGCCTTTGTACGTGAATTTGGTGACCAGGCAAGCTCTACATGCCTGATCAAAGCAGATAAATAAATAGATAGAGCAGCAGTCTAGTCATCATGAGCTACTGTCATTTGAGAAGTAACTCAGGGTGCCAGGCATTCAGAGTGCAGCAACAACAGGCCAAAGAAGAAATATTACCTGGTGAGAAAGAACAGGAGCAGCAGGAAGGAGGAGTGAATAATAAGAATAATTGGAGCTTAGGTTTTAGGCCCAGATGAATTCAAAACAATAAACCCCTTTTTCATACTTGTTTACAGCAGTTATTAATTAAAAAAAAAAAAAAAAGAGATAATTTAGGCCTGTAACACTCCTGTTAAATCCAAGCATAACTTACTCTTGGACTAGTTCTGTTACTGCAGTTACGTGATTCTAAATGGCCACGAGGCGACGCCAGTCCAATCAGCCTCACATCCCAGCAAATATTTTTGGAAGAGAGAAGTGAAATACAGCAGCAGGACCGTTGCTGCTGACAGCTTGCATGTATTTAGTTTTGTTTTGTTTCCAACTCGAGAATCCGCACAGCTTGGCCCAATGTCAGGAAAGCGGGACCTAGCATAAGCAAAGGATTAGCTCTCCAGCTGGCAGGATGTGTGGCCTTTGGTGGGCCTAGGGGTGGTGTGCCAGAAGGTGGTGATCAAAGGTTGCAAAACAACCCTGCTAATGGCCTCAGACCTTTTAGACGGCTGAAAGGAGAATTTATTTTTTTATTTTTTCTGTGGAAGACTAAAGCAGAACTCCAAGTCCCATGCTACAATTTATCAATAACAATTAAAAAAAAAGTCTGGATAGAAATACTTCCCATCTTAAGATCCTGCACTGAGATAAATGCTGAGACTCAACAGAAGATCAGGAGGGGATAAGCTGCAGGAAAGCACAGCACTGACTATTTCTCCTCCGGTACAACACAGAGCACTTTGCTCAGAGGGAAAGCAGAAGTTAAATATACATTGACAGACAGCACTGTGTGCTAAGTCAGTACAAGTAACAACAGCTGTCAATTTTTATCCTTACAGAGCATTCATGATGGCATTTTACAACAGGAGAACATCACTGACAATATGACAGTGTTACTGAAACGGATCACTCCAGCCTAAGTGATATGGACTCTCCTTCCCTCCATTCAGACGCAAAGATTGACCTAAAGCGACCTCCTACAAATTCTGGTACAGCACAGGCTTGCAGAGACATGCCCATTGCATTTAATTCAGTTATACTGAAAAATTGTGTGTGATAAGCTATGCATATATGCTTGAAGTTCCTGGAAGCAGAAAGAGACCAAAAAAATGCTGGTGCTATGTAATCCATAGTGTGCGACTATGAAGAGATAAAAATATAAGCAAAGTATTTAACAAGGACACATGGTTCTATTTTTTAATTTCAAAGGCTGTCCAGAGCAAAGAAACTATCAGTGATCTAGTCAAAGAAAAAAAACCAAAATCAAACCCTAAAAAAGCCCTCTTCACTTCAGTCTTACCTGGAAAACACTGTTGCAGCTTTTGAGCATCTGGAAGGACCTTCCCTAATATATTAACCCTTCTGAATGGAAGGCAGGGAAACTGAAGACAATTGCACAACTATTCTCAAACAGAAAGATTAGTCTCCACCACTGAGTAGCTTTTCTGTAAAATACCAGATATAAGCACCCACTGTTAGTAAAGAACACCAGCTGTGAGCCCCACCCCGGCTGGAACTCTTGGTATTTAGTGTACAGCAAACACAGGTAATGTTTTGTGGTTTACCTGGCAAGAAAATAAAGCTGTCTCCCCAAATATAAACCCTGATTATCTTCACTTCTAGTTGCCCAAAAACTAAGCACAGGCTACTAGGGCTCAGTTGAATACCATTAGTCACAGAGACAACAGATACCCAAAATAATCTACACAGCCTTGAGTCAGGTTTTCTCTGTGCATTGAAGGAGGAGGTACAGTGTGCATCACATTTTGGGACTCTGGCTCCCTCCAATGCTGGGGGCACTGAAGCTGAGAGGTAATTTCATCAGTAAAAGATAACAAGCAAGCGGAAGGTTTGCTCTTACCATGTAGCAATGTGCTGTGAGGAGATAATGCAAGAGCCTTTTATTTTTAATTTATCAGAGGCAAGGCAGGGCTGAGCACTGCTGTGCTCTCCCTGGGATCCACACACAGGAAATCCTCCTGGCTGCCGTACTTTCCAGCACTAACAGACAAGACCCATTCGGAGTTACAAACAGCAAACCTACACCGAACAGGGATTTTGATATTCATTTCCTTCCCCACATGCTTAAGACAAAGCAAAGCCAATTTTCACAATACTCAAACATCTGCACATAACTTGGAAGTGTTGGAGTCACTGCCAAGTGACTGGAATGTATCTGACAGTTTATACCTGGAATTATTCTTTGGCTCTTTTTCAGTTATATCCAGAAAACACACCACACCCTGATTCTGTTTCTATACCATCACTGGCTGAAATCCTAATGGAGGACACCACGGCTCCTCAGACACTGTAGAGTACTGGAGAAAAAGGAGGGTCTTAGTCTTCTAGTGAGGATATACTTCTGAGTATAGCAGTCCTTCAGCTGAAATAGCATCCCCAAGTCCCACGGTCCGGACAGGATCTTTACAGACCAAAACGGGAGTGAAATGGAATGAGATGTCTTCTCTGTGCCAATGCACCACTGGCTCATCTGGATTCAAAGAGATTTTGGAAGGTGCCTCTGTCTGGGAGGTCACAAACTCCAAAGGAGCTTTAAGAAAGACTTTGCTGGTGTCGATGGTTTCAGTCGCACAGGCCTGAGTCCCTGCTGCTCTAGCTCCAGCAGCCACAGCAGCAACCTGGTTGCCCCAGTACCCATCCACCGTGACAAGGATATGATAGGCCAGGGTGTGGAAGTGGATCCGTGTGAGATCAGAGGCCCGGTCCGCTGTCTTCCCGTGCTCCTTCAGGATCCAGAAGAGGATGTCACTGACTACGCCTACGTCGGGAACTCCGCTCCAGGAAGTGAGGGAGGCATGGGGACCAGAGGCAGACTGCGTGAGGAACAGCAGCTCCTGTTCGTTCAGCCCAATGGAGTTCACCAGGGGAAAGACCTGCTAACAGAAACAGAGGAACAACAGTTTTTCATTCAGAGAGAGAATCAGACTTTGGTCTTTCTCATTCAGGGTATTGATTTCACAATACTGTGTTAGTGGCTCTATCGCCAGTGTGCTCAGCAGAAGGGAGCATCCAGTTTCCTGCAGAGATGCAGGCCAAAGTCACTGCACGAGCTTCCTCAGTTCAACAAGTTCGCAAGAATTACTTAGTCAAGAAAGCATTTTATGCCAAGAGTGCACGATCATTTTGTGCAATTAATTTTCTAGACACCCACTTTGACATTAAAGAGTAACAAAACATCAAATCCACATCAAACTCTCATAACACTGTGATTAGAGCTGTGTCAAGCTAAACAAGGAACCATTGGGATCTGCAGGAAATAAATTCTGCAAAGAAATTGAGTTTTTTTTAAAAATTAAAAACTCAGCTCAAATTCAAATCCTGTTTTTTCTAGAAATCTGCAGACCTGCTAACTCTAAACCAAAGTTACTTGTGGCGTTGTGAGCATTCTCCTGGGTCACCTTCCCCCACGACTGCGAAAAGTCTTCATATCAGAGAACAGAGCCCAGCTGTGTTGCACAGGATTTTTACTCGATACAGTTGCTGAATAAACTCAGGTCTGCAAAAAAGTCCTTACTCCTTGCTGAAAACCATCTGATGATCAACCGAGAGCTTTGTAAGATACTTCCTAAATGAAACTTCCCAGAGAGATCTTTCCAAAAGGAACACTCTCTTCTGAGCTAACGAAAACAAATCTGTCCTCTGCTAAGTCATTACAGTTCTCCTTCACTGTGCAGAGGAGACTCTGGTAGACCTGACTAGACTCTACTAGTAAGCTCAGCAGAGAAAACAGAAGCATTCAGAATGCAGTAGCAGACATTAAACCCATGTTCTCAATTTATCTTCAAACAGACAGCCCTAATTTTAAGTTTTCATTTCTATATTCATCTACCTATCCATGCATTGTGATACTGAAGAAAAGGAAACTGATAAAAAGAGCATGTCCTTTCAGTTTCGTTACCTGATGCATAATGTTGCTCATAAAATCTTGATCAGTCATACTGGCCAGCTCCAGGTGTATGGGAATGTCAGTGGGGATGTCAGAGATGGAGGCCACAGCCTACAGGGGAACAGGAAAAGGAAAAAAAAAAAAAAAACACCCACCCTAAAATACAGATTCATTAAGAAACAGAAAGAACAAAGAGGTTTTGACTCAGAGATACACATCCTTTAATCTTCTTGTGTATGGATTTAAACACAAGTCCAAATGAGATGTCTGGCAGGTGCCAGAACGTGCTGCTAAGGGGAAGAAATAAAAAAAATTTCTAGTTTTCAGGATCCCAGAGCAAGAAAACTGTATCTAAGACTAATCCGCACCCAGCTCAGCACTTTTCTAATGGACTAATTCAGAAACCTCACAGATCTGAAGCAACTGTAGAGCAGCTGATCCTAGACCAGAGAAAAAGAAGAAAATAGGCTAGTGCATTGCATGAGGAAGGGCACTCGGCTGTAAGACAGGCAATGATCTGGAAATAAAAAGAAAACTTGGTGTAGCTCCTTTGGGCTCAGATGAGAAAGCTGCCTCTTGGATTACCTAACGTAGATGCTGCTTTAAGAATGCAAGTCTAGATTATAACCTTGATCATCTTAGCATCTGGGGTAGAAGAAGTGTTATTTAGCCACTAGATAAGCTCCAGTAACTATGTCAACGTACTCCAGCCAGACAATGAGACCATACCTTTTTTCCCTAGACAACCCACTGAATCTAAGAAACATTAGTGTTAGAGGATTAGACTTTTGCCATTCCTACAGTTCACGTTGTTCTTTTACCATGCAATACTGAAAAGATTTGTGGGAGCTCTGAAGACACAGCCTAATTACAAGTTCAAGCCTGGGAAACCAAAAGTTTACCACGAAGCATTTGCTGGAATGGAAATTAAGGTGCTGGTCAAGTATCTTACCTCCATAAGTCGTCTCTGCCGCATCTCCTTGCTCTGGCCTTCCATCATGTGAAGTCCTGAAAGTACCACGAGATCTGGCTGAAATTCATCCAAACTGGACACAAACACTTCCAGCATATTTAAGGCGCCATTCGATAGGTCATGGGAGAAGATGAAGCGGTTGGCATTGGGTGCTCTCACTTGTCCCCACTCTTCACCTAGGGTGAAACAAATAGAAGCAAGTTAACTCAGAAGAGAAGCACATGAAACCACATATCGGGAGATTGTTTTGGGATATCCTGCTGGAATCTGAAGGCACGGTTTCACAATGTGACTGTGCCCACTTAACAGCTACTGCCAGCCACAAGAGAAGTCTTCCTCTTTTTCTCAGTCATTCTCTTCATTCGCTCCCTCTGCCTCATTTAGATGCTTGTCTGATCAGAAGGAAAATTCAATACTTGTTTGGTTTTGCAAGCTTTGTGATGTTTTAATCAGTTGTATTCGTTTAGCATGCAATTAGGTGAGTGTCACAGCCAGTTCAAGCCAAATGTTTGGAGTGTGCAGGGAAAGCAAAGAGAGGGGAGACCTTCCCCTTCTGGCAACCTGTTAGCTTGACTCAGGCTGCATCATGAAGGTACACCCTGAAAAGTCTCGTGACTCTTACTGTTCCTGACTGCGCAACTCCCAGAAATGATCTGCAGAATAGAGCTGCATCAGTGCTGTATGTGTAAATGGTTTTATTCCTGGATAAGATCACAAATTAAATGGGCTCCATCTCTGGGACACTGAGCCATGAGAAAACAGGGTAACGACAGCGAGCTTAGAGAGGATACAAATTACACAAGCCACAGTCCAACTGGCCAGCCCTGTGCCAGCTCTCCCCATCTGTACACACATCTTTGTTCAGGCAGAAGGCAGCTCCTTGTGCCAGTTACGATAACTGGACAGAAAGAAATGTAAGGGAATAAATAAACAGAGGTCACAAAGGGTAGCTTGGAGAGCTCTTGCGACACAACCATTTTGGATGCTATCATAGGCAGAATCTCCACTTTAGAATCAGCCTGCGTACTTGTTCGCTCGGGTCTCCCAGACTGTATACTGGTTATACTATGGAGAATATGACCAGTATTTGTGGAAAAGCCACTAAAACAGTATCAACAGCCATCAGTGCTGCCTCCTCTTAAGATAAGCCTTATGGCAAAGTTCTGTCTAGGACATAGATCCCCAGAGTCACATCAGCGGGGCAGCTGCCATCTGAGAACCGAGATGCTGAGAAAATGAGACATCATTTACTAATGTATCATCTAATGAGGATGCTTCCAGGAGCAAGAAGAATTAAGAATTACTTAGAGATTAGTGTAATTTTACAACTGCTACTGTGTACCAGCACTGTTCAGTTATAGTAACCTTGTTTCAGCCAGAAGTCCATCAGAGTGCATGCTTTGGGTGCTGCTCCACATTAGTTTTGCTGCTGAAAAAGCTTAATTAAGGTGGTTCTTGCCTTCCCTCCTTGCCAAATACTCCCTCTTCTGTCACACCAATGTAACTCTTTCTGAAGCTATATATTGAGATGGGACCTGTGGAATGATTCAGGTTGAGAACAGTAAGAAAATACATGCAGATCTGTTTTATCCATTGTATTAGGGTTACCCTGACTTTCATTTGCATGTGGTTAAATGGTACCTTTCTGTTTTCAGAGGAAATTACTGGTCTAGTTTAGCATTCACACAGCTTTAGAATTACATCCATCAGGTCTGCTTAGGCTATGCATCACAACAAAATGAAAAGTCCACTTGGTTTCTATAGGTTATAGCGTACAAGCACACAGAACCAAAGGGATGGCAAGACAGCAGCATGAGTCAGTATCTACAGTAACCATATCTCAAAGGAAGAAAGTTTCAAAAGACTTTTAGATGGCTGTTCACCTACCACAGCTACCTGAAGCACACGGAATTACCAGATTAGCCCAGTGACAGCTGCCAGTACTGATAACTTACACAGTCCTTCTGGAATTAACTGGTTTAAAAAAAACCCAAAACAAAAACTACCACCTTTAAAACCAGGACTATCTTAGTGATGTTCAGGGTTTTCCCATATAACATCCAGTGTTTGGCAAGGTACCTGCTTGATACTCCAAGATAAGATGGAATTCATCTCTTTCCTGCATGGATTCAGGTGGCACAACCACATTGTCATCAAGTAGTTCGTGGAGTTTAGGGCCAACTGGGCCACAAAGGAGGACCTAGAAAACAAGAAAAACCAATCAAGGATGCCCTGCCCTGTCCCTTGCCACCATTTCAGTGCATTTAAGCATCACCTAGACAACTGATTTAAAAAAATAATAATTCAACTTTAAAAAATCAGCTATGCTTTTCAACTTGAAAGGCCAACCACGTGTTCCACCATAACCTAAGAAATAACTGCAAGATCCCCAAAATCTACAGGGAAGTAATGTGAGCCTCGTTAAAGACAAGCAAATAGCATGAAACTTTTGGAATACATACCTTCAGGTCTGGATTTGTTGCAAGCTTCTGACCAATGAGAGCAGCATTTCCTCCTACATAAAGCTGTAAAACAATTAGAGGCAGGTATCGGCATTCCCATGCTTTGATAGCTTTATACATGCTTAGTCCTCAGTATAGGCTAAAGATTTTAGCTTTTTAAACAAGTGTCTAGCATTACAGAAGTTCACGAAGCTTACTGGGGCTGAAGGCAAAAACAATTTTACAATTCGCTGTGAGATCTCAACAAGTTGAGCATTCTCTGACTTTTTTAAAATCGAAATATTTACCTTCAGGTAACTCACAAGCTTGTAAAGATCAATTCATTCATAACATAAACAGCCCCTACTTCTGTGCAACTTTTCTGTGGCAGTTGGTAACTTGTTGTTTTCTAGCAAGGCTTAACAAGCAATCATTTAAAAACTGCAACAATACTTCCTGCAGTTTGAAATCAAGGTTAAACCTGCTACCTGTGCCCACGTGAAGTGAGTGGAACCGTGAAAGTTCCTTCAGGTAAGAGATATCAAACTTTCAAGTAAGAAAACTCTGATGTGAGCTTTGAAACCAAAGAATATAGATTGTCATGAGGATCACAGGCACTCAGAGGAGACGGAAAACAGGTTATAGGAGGATAGAGCTAATAATCAGGCAATTCCAGAAAGCCAGCATAGCAAATGTAGTGGGAAACAAGTCAACACAGGAGAGTCTTGACCAAGAGAAAACATTTAGAGCTTTTCCTTTTTTCAAAAGCAGCTGGTGAACTGCATAATAATTTCTACAGACCGCTTAATGCTTAACTGCCAAGCAAGGTATCAAGTTAGATTCAGAAGAGCCAGTATAAATCAGAGCAACAAAACTTTGCTTTTGGAAAGGGAGGCTTCAGAAAAAATATTTATTTACTTTCATCCCTGCTAGAGGGAATTTCAATCCTGTGTTAAGTAGCTGAAGCTGATCAGAGTGTTTACAACTCCTAATGCCTGGATCTATTTCCTCACTTCCTACCTCATTACAAGATGTTAGAGCCTTTTACAGCATCAGCCCCATCTGGCTCCCATATAACAGTATTCTTACAGAGGCATCTTGGACCGACATGTCAGTCTTGGGAAAGCAACCAAGGGATAGACCATTCAAAACCCTACTATTTGCAGCAGGTGCAGAGTTTTGCAGAAAGTCATTAACACACTCAAGCGATGGCATCAGTTTGCTTCCTAAACGATTTGCACTCTCACTAGACAGACAAGGGAAGTCACCAACGATGCAGAAAATAAGAAACATGCTTCTCAAAGCTTATCTTCAGGTGGAAGACATACCTGTGCACCAGGATACTCGGAGGCTGTCCGTGCAATGTGATGGAAAGACTCGGCGTTGCTGAAGAAGCGCTCGGCAGCTGCCCCTTTTTCCATGAAGTGAGCGAACGCTTCTTTCAGGTCCTGTCTGGAGTTCAAGACCGCATGATTTTTTCCATCCCCAGGTTCAAGACCGAGCGCCTCTAACAACTTCACACCGGACAGAACCACGTCTACGCAGGCGTTGACACTGGAAGAGAGAAGGAAAACGCATACTGGGAAAACCATGCGTTCCTTAGGGTGCTAAGGAACAAAATTGTTCCTTAATATTGTCCTGTGCTTGCAAGACAATACAATGAAGTCACTTCCCAGCCAGCTATGTTTGCTGTTCGCAGCCCTCACGCTAAGGGGGAAAACAACCAACCAAATGAAAAAAACCACAAAGGCATATGAGTTTCCTGAAATTCTCTACTACAGCGTTCTCCTCTTGACGTGCTTTTATTGCACTCCAGCACTGCAGAGGAGAGAGGGATTTCTGACATTCTGCTGAATTAAAACAAGGGGATTTCTATCATTCTGCTGAATTAAAACAAGAAAGAGTAAGCTGTGTAAGTCCAAAGGTGGTTGTGTATGTTGCAGTATATGTTGTGCTTCATTTGCTGCCTTAGGCTTGCTCAAAAAAGAATAGGCACAATAAGAACAATATTTTAAATCCTTAATTATTAAAGTAAATTTTTTTTTTTTAAATATATTTCTGGTTTAAAACATACATGAAATTCAGAACTGTTAAAAACAAAACTGAAAGTATTTAACTCTACTAGATTGGCCTATTCAGTTTCAACTACTGCTATCAATAACCAAAGCCACACACACAAACACCCTACACATAGGCAGGCTCTGTTGATAAGAAGTCAGGAGAGCAATTTTTCAGTCGAAATATTTGAAAACTGCAGTTTCAAAAGAACCATCCCGAATTTCCAGAAATAGCACGCTGCCTTCTCTCCAGTAGTGGAAATGAGAAAATTCCTGCAATAGTTCAGAAGTGGTAAGAACCATTTCAGCAGATCTAGACTTTATGTGAAGTCTAACATGCGGCTCAAATCTTCCAGTCCCCATTTCTTATCAGTTACATCAATTTAAACACAGTCTAATTCAGACTAGAGAACAGGAAAGTTTCTGGGCTGGAACCAGGCCCCAGGAAGAAAATTTAGGAACACTTGCCCTTGCCTCTACTCCTTGGTTTCAGAGAGACACCAATATATACCAAATATTTACTGAGATGATACCAGCAATTACTAAAGCATCTTCTGGAACCGCTGTCAAGTGCGATTTCTGTTCCTCTGTGCCACACTTCCCTGACAGGGATCCAAACCCATCCAGGGATAAAACTTTTGCAGGATCTCTAACGTACTCTCCGTCTATCCACACGACACTCCAAATGCCAACGCCTGCTTACAAGTCAGCATGAAACACACAGCCATTTACTATTCCTCCTTGTCAGTGACCTTTCACGCATTATTTGGGCCACAACACACGAAGGCTGCATCACTCAAAATAAAGGACATTAAAAACCCTGAGGTTTTTCAGCACACGAGGTAACCAGCTCACAAATCCTCTGTATTGTGCATCATCTCATGCACTAAGGAGAGAAAAATCCCCTTGCACAGCAGAGAAAAGAAAACCAAAGAAACAATAAGCTCAAGCAGCATTTTAGCCCCAAACTCGCTGCGGAAAAAGGTCAGCAATTTTATATTTTAATGAATCATTAAAGATGCAAGGGGACATAAACCAAGTCACAGTTCTTTCAAGTGAGACACCTCTAATCATCTTCCATCTGTCTTTCTTCTTCCTCCCTGCCATTCCTCTGCTAACTCACTTCATGCTTTTAATAAACTCCCTTAACAGCAGGGATATGCTACTAATGAACTGCTTTCCATGTTGAACTTTGATGCCCTGTGTGTTTGGTGTGTGTGTATATATTATATATATTCAGTTGCTTTAAAGCAAAGAAGAAAGGAAGGAATAAACCAAAGATACCCAGCTCTTTTCCAGTGAAGGCATGGCAAAAGAGAGGACTAAATGAGGCACTGGAAAACATATTTTGTCATATATTCACAGGAGAAAGTCTGCATCAACCGTGATGCAAGAGCAAGACAGATTCCAACTGACACTGTATCGGCTACACAGCCATCAAGGTGGAGTAACTTCTTCCAACACCTGAAGGCCAAATCTGCTAGTCAAAGTCAAGTTATCCTGTCATGTCCTTATATTTAAAAGAAAGTGAGTCAAGTGCTATGTGTAATGGCAAGGTCAATGGTCAGACTTAAAACCAGTATTTAAGATCAATGTGATATTCCTGAACTTTCCTCTCGCCCTCTTTCCAGTTTAGAGAGAGGAAGGGTGTTGGATTTCCCTGTGCGCACGTAGGTGTCTTCAACGTCTCTTGCTATCTTGTCTCCCCTCCCTCATCTCTCTCCTTTACATCTCCGCCTTGATTCCATTAGTTCTCCCCTGTCGTGAAGGCTTCGCTCACTTCCCCACTTTACAAAGTTGTCTCTCCTACCTATTTGTTGCCGGACTGTGCTCCCCAGCTGCCACCTTCCTGGGGATGGGCCAACAGCTCCAATTCCCTCACACATTCTCTCTATATAAATCTGTTTTACTGGCAAGCCAGCCAGGGATAAGGTCTCCGGAGACAGGCTTGCCAACCGGGTCTGAACCGTGCAGCACACTTAAATCACCAATACAGGACCATTTTTCCGGACCATTAATCCCCTCAGCCGAGGTCCACCTCTGCTTAAGCAAGGCAGCGGGGCAGGTGCTGCGCTTGCCAGCGGCTGTCTCTCAGGAAAACACCCTTACCTGGAAAACTACAGGCCTGGAAAATTAACAGAGAGGTTTAACAAACAGGCGAGGAGCTCCAGCGAGCGCCTGGCCACGTCGGTGTGAGGGCTGGCGGCACGGCACCGCCTTGCGCTCCACGACAAATCTCTCCTCCTGCCCATCTGGAGGAGGGGAGTGGAGGAGACCTCACCCGGGGGGTCTGCTGGGGAGCACCGCTGCAACCCCTCGTAACTCAGGGAGCAGCTTTGAACCTTGCCGTAACTCAGGGGAGCTGTGCTGGGGCTGGTGGCTGCAGGCTGGAGAGCTCCAGCCGGCGGGTGAGGCCCTCATATATACACACGCACACACATATGTATAAAAATATCTACAGATACAGATACAGATATAAACGCAGATACACGGCCGCAGAGCCCGCTGAAGGGAAGCGGCGGCCACCCGCGCGTCCCCCGCCCCGCCGCCAGGGGCGCCCTCCCTCCCCGCCCCGCCGCCGGGGGCGCTCTCTCCCCTCCCCTCCCCTCCCCGTCACCTACCCGACGGCGACGCGCGCCCAGGGCCGCGCCGGGCGGACGATGGCCGCCTGCCAGGCCGCCACCATGCGGCCCTCCGGGGAGCCGGGCCGCCGCAGCCCCCCCGGCAGCGAGGCGGAGAGGTGCCGCAGCACCGAGCGGGGCAGCTCGGGGCCCAGCAGGCAGAGGTAGCCCAGCGCCACGGCCAGCAGGCCCACGCACACCGACCTCTGCCACATCGCGGCGCGGCCGCTCCTCCCCCGCCACGTCTGAGGAGGGACGCCGGCGGCGGGGGCCTCCTTACGCCGCCTCCGTAGCGCCCCGCCCCCGCCGGGCGCCGGCTGTCGTAAAGTCGCTTCGGGAATTAAGGCGGACCCTAACGCGAACGGCGTAACCTATGTACCTCCCGGGAGGTACGGCTGCGCCGCCTGCGTAACTGAGCTACGGGAATGAGGTGGAGGCTGCGCGGCGCGCGGCGGCGCTTCGTGAGGGGAAATGGCGGGGGAGAACGGCTCCCTCACGGGCCCGCTGGGGGCAGTCCGGCCCGGGAGAGCCCGGCCCCGGCCCTCGGGCAGTGGGGGCCGGTGCTGGGGCGGGGGGACCGCGGTGAGCGCAGCCCTGGTGCTGTTCGGGGCCTGGCTATCCCCGTGTTACCAGCACCGAGCTGAAGCCCACCCGTGGGCGCGGTGCCTGCGCGCTCCGCTGTATGCGGCGCTGCTTCACCCTCCCCTCCCTTGGGCTCTGCCTTACGGTGCCCCTCTTTCTCTGTCGCCCAGCACCTTTGTGGGTCTGTGTGTTGTATTTCTGTTCTCGCATGCCCCAAACCCGTCACTGCTGTACCCCGGCTCCTCCATCCTGTGCTTCTGCCTAAACAGCTCCTCTCCAGCAAACCAGTCACTCACCTGAACATAATCGCTGGCCCTAGTGTATATTTGGGCTTTCTCTGTAGCATAGCTTTTGGTCTCAGCCTCTTTCGTGCCTTTTCCGGGGTGAGCTACTTCATCGCATCTCTGCCCACGCTCCTCTTGAGGCAGCCTGTGCTGGGAGCTGTGGGAGAGAGCGTCTTTGTTGTCTGTTTCATCCCATCGCAGAGGTGGTGTAGTGAGTCAAAAGGGAGGTTTCCCTTTTTAACGAAAGGGATTTTTTCCAGGCTTCTTTAGAAATCATAGAAACGTTAGCTCTAAGACTTACGACAAAATTTGCAAGAGTTTGACAACTGTGCGCCACAGTGCGTTGGCTGAGGCAGCTGATAATTTTCTTATTCAGTTCTGTGTTGTGAGTGATTGTCATCTCCTTCGACTCTGACAAAACAAACAGTAAAGGAGATGGGGTAGCGGAAGGCTTCCTGTTGATTTTTCTTTTTAGGATGAAAGGGTTTGTATTCAGTCAACAGCTCATCTACACCAGCCATTATCGTGTATTTATTGACTGGCCCTGAGCGGTCATTTGGCCGCCCATCAGCTTCCCTTTCTGACTCGTCCTTATGAAAAAGGACTGCCTTTTTTTTTTTTTTTCCCCCTCCTGTTTCTGTGAAGTTATCCCTCAGAGCAAGTGAAGACTGAGGGTGCGAAGGTGGGCAGGACAGGCAGATGATGTGGGCCGGAATTGCTAGGGAAGGAAAGAGTGAGGAAAAAGCCTCCTCACCTAGCAGTGGATGTTGTGCAGGGGCACCGACTGCTTTTGTGAGCCTAAAGCATTATGATAATGTAACGATCTTTAAGAATGGAATCTGAAAACAAACCAGAGGCCTAGCCACCTTCCCTATTCTTCAAGAAATTCTTCAAACAGTTCTTTCTCCTCAAATAACTACCTGCTTAAGTGCACTGTAAAAGAGTGATTATCTTCATCTCCACATAGACTTACCTTCAGCCCACCAGAGTTGCTCTGTTAATATGTAATCCCTTTTTTCCTTTGCTCAGGTGGTCTTTGGGTTTTGTCAGTAGGTTTTTTCATTTGAGCAAATTTACTCTTTTTCCCTTCGGCACTTTTCCCGCTAACATTTGATCTATATGTGATTATGAAATCTCGCTTGCTTCCATACTCTTGAACTCCCGAGGGTATAGGCCCGCGAGGCTCTTGCAGTTATAAACAGCCCTCCGGTTCAAGCAGGCGATGCTATGCTGTGTGAGAAAGAGCAAATACCTGCCAGAACCCCTCGTTGCTCACTACAATCGGGTCTTCACCTATGGGAGCCTGTGTATTTATAGCCTTGTCACAGAACATCATAATTAGACGTGCCCATAAGGCAGCCAAAACCCATGGCGTTGTCACAGTTCGGGGACCCCATTATTAGTACTGTGTCGTCGGAGGGTTAGGCTGCAAGCGGATAACCTATCAAACACAGCAATACTTTGGGGAATTAGCAATGATTCCATTTTGGGGTGATTAATTTTTCATCTGATGCTAATGCAATGTTGTGCGTTGTTACTCTGAAGTCTAAAGTTGTCTTTTTTTACTCCCAGAACAGGTACAGTTTCCACATGAACAAAATCAAAGCTGCTTATGAGGAACCACTGCTATTTGGTCTCCGTAAACTGCTGGTGTTCAATCTCCATGAACAGTTTTGTTGGTGGACTTGAATGAGACTGCAAAGGTAATTGAAAGATTTGGTTTATGATCTTCATTCCTGCCAACAAAAATAAAAGGTTTAGCAAAAGAAAAAAGGTTCTCGCAGAGAACCTGTTCAGTTACAGAGCTAAACAGCGATTTCTTGGTAAACGTTTGTTTTAAGCCACTGCAGATCTACATTTGCCTCAAACAGCCAAATTGGAGGTGAAGCTGTCAGCTGAGAACTGAAATTCGGCTCCTTCTTTCCTTCCCTTGAGCCACACAGCGCCCCACAAATTTTAGTTAAAGGTAACGGAGAGGGACACAGGGCTGTTGGATTCATAAGAGTTGACTCAGGCTGAGTAAAATGTGTTAATTAAATACCTGTTTAATTACGGAAATATCAAGCTGATTACTTCTGGTTCAGTGCTGTGTGTTATTTCAAAGATACAACACACCGATTTAAAGGCTTTTCGCTGGAATATTTTTATTAAAAGCATAGGAAGAGAAAAGTAAGAGTTAGTGGATTTTAGAACGGAAAGAGTTAATCAAGGCTTAGTGTCAACAGTTTTCCTTCATTTCTTCTCCCTGGTTATGTGAAGTTCTTTGTATAAGAAGTCCTTTCCTTGACACTGTTTCATGGTATGAGCTGCTTGTGACTGGGGGGGTGGTAGAGTGACAGTGGATTTCATCGGTCTTCGGTTATTGGAAACGAAGTTGTTCCCTTTAGCAAGAAAAAAAAAAAGAAAACAGAGGAAAAAAGACTTTGTCTGCAGGAGGCAGCCAAAAGATGCGTTTTTTTGCTGGTTTGAAAATTAGCTATGGAGAGTTGCACACATAGCGCATGCTCGAAGCAGCCACTCAGAGCTCAAAAACCTTTATGTGTGAGCTTTTTAATGACCTTATGGAGTTGGCTCTTCTGACCACAGGCTTGGTTTTGAGAAATGGGGGGGTTTGCCTGACGCTTGTTAGGCAGGAGGCAAGAGGAAGGGGGATGGAGGTGGGCACAGGGAGGAAATGGCAGGGAAGAGTGAAAGCCAAAGCTTCCAGTTCCCAAAGGAGCTATGAAGACCTGTTTTTCTTAGTTTGAACTCAAACTGGAAGCAATTGTCTTTACTCCTTGTTAAGTTGAATTTACATATTCAAATGAATTCATTCCCTTTGACCTACTTTGGCCAGCTTAAACTGTAGGCCTGTGCACAATGGGGAAGGGGAGGAGTTTTGCTCAAACTCTTAATTCCTTTGTTGTTACTGGGATCGGTCATGCGTATGTGTGATGCCTGGGACTGAATCTTTAGCTGTACCTAATAGACGTTAGGCAGTACTCAGGGCAGGATTTGCTTTGCAGATGCTTGCAATCCTGTTACCTCCAGTCCTATCCGAAACTCCCATCGCAATACTGCTTCTCTCTGTGTTCCCCAGGCTTCATGAAGTCAATTATTCAGCTTTTGTGTGTCCAACTCACTTGTCTACGGGTCATCATGCCTCCTCTGCTATCGAACCTCTCCCTGAAATTCCACAGCCTCCTGTCTTTGATTACAGGCCTTGTTTAATCTGAATTGGAAACGCTTTACAGTAGGAACCTTATATCAGCCTATGTACATGGAATGAGTGCGTACGTTTCTGATGCTTGACCTGTGACATTAAATGAGAGCCGAAAGCAGAATACATGGGTGTGAGTGGTCGCTTTTGGCACGTCTTCACTGGGGGAGGACTAGGAAAAAGTGGAAAATAGGCCTTTTTGATGGATCCTAATAAAGGCCTGGAAAATTCAGAGGATGAAAGTTTGTGCTGAGCCATGCAGATGAGCAGAGGAACTGTAATTAAAATACAGACTCTGTGTTGTTCTCGGAAACTGGGCAATATTCCCCATCTGAGCTCTGCCAACATATCTCAATCCTGGACTTCAGCACCCACTGCTGCTCTGCTCCGTAAGACACCCACTCAGCTTGGCCAGCGCATCGCAATCTTGATATGTAACACCTCCTGCTGTTCCAATTCTGGGCCATTTTTGAGCAGAAAATGCCATCTCTCTACTAAATTGTGCCAAATTGCTTAGTTTTGGCCGCAGAACTCATTTTCACTTGTCACCTAACGGGATACCTAGAGACTTTCATCTAGCACTGTCAGCAGCAGAGGAAAAAGAACATGTGAAAACCCAGCCCCCTGCTAAGTCCCCTAATTATATAGTGATGTGTTAATAACAAACACGCTTTCATGTCTTGGCAGTTGCAAAACACTCATCGATAGTGCAGTGCTTCAGAAGTAGCATCGCACAGGAAAGATGCAAGTCCTAGTTTAAATTACTTAATTAGTATCAGCATAGTCTGTACCCAGAATTAGAGTTTGGAAGAAACGCCTAGTACGAGGCTGTCAGATGCCAGTCGTTTGGATGTTCTACAGAATCTGAACCACCACATTAGAGAGATTTGCTGTTGCAGAAGTGAGCATTTCTGGCAGGGAATCTCTTTTCCCTCCCACCCTGCCTCATGATTTTAAATCTGCCTTCCTTGGAGGCCTCGCCATCATCCATTTTTTTCAGAACTCAGCAGTGGGGGGTGGAATGGCTTCCATCTTGGCTGAGACACCAGGGCTGGAGCTGGGAACATCCAAATCCAAAATTACGCATTTCTTTCAATTTGAGCCAAATTGCTGGACTTTGCAGTGCTGATCGCTCATGCCCTGTGGTGATCAGCCTGGCTTTCAACAGAATACGCAGGAACTGGAGCAAGCATGGGCCACCACATGTGCTGGTGAACACCCTGAGCAATTAGAATTCATGGCGGTGGCTGCCTGAGCTCAGGAACAGTTGCCTTGTTTCTGGAGCAAATGGTTCAGACCAACAGAAATGGAAGAACTAAAAACTTTGTGGGAAGAGGATAGGTTAGGAAATTATCATCAAGAAAGAAGTGAGGAGACTTGGGCGAGAAGAGTTCTTGACAGCATTTCCATTCTTGCCCCTGTGAGACTCCAAGTGCAGCTGCACCAACTGCACCGCTGTCAGGTGCTGAGAGCTGCAGAGCAACAGGCCAGCTAAACCCCTATTTATCTGTCAGGTGGCGCTGGATACTGTCCAGAAGAAAGGATGGTTCTGTATCTTATATGAGCACTGCATATGGACAGAGCAATGCTTTAAGTGCTTTTCTGGATTCTCGACTTCTTTGGCAAGACAGAAGATGAATGACAGATGCCCGATCTTATCTTTGGAAAGGAACTCTGAAAACAAAACTCAAAATATTCTTCAGTCCCCTAAATCCATCCAGTTTACATACTCATTGGTGAGCGTTATGTGGATTGCATCCCGTAATACATACTTTGGATTCTTTATTATATATGTTGTAATTTCCCTTCACATTAACAGCAGTGCAGTGTCATTGGTAGTGAATGTGCCTTGAATGTTTGGTGTCTATCAAATCTGACCTCACTACTCTGATACAAAGGGCATTGCTAACACGTCATCACTACCTCATCATATACCTCAAACTAACAAATTGGCATAGTACAACCCCATCAGCAAAATTATATGTTAAAAATGTGACACTTATTTCTGTTACCGTTCAAGAAAACTCCTAAAGTCGGATCTCTGAGAAGCCATTAGTTTGCAGCCCTTTAGGCTGTAATTGAAGCCTTTGCTGTGGCAGAAGACTATGGAAGAAAGATTTAGGCAGGCCTGGAGAGACTAGAATAGAGAAGCCAGAGTATTTGCTGTCCTTCAGGCCTGCCTGCTTGCGGCACTGTACGTGGGGGCCTGTTGGGGGTGCTTTGCCAGTGGGCAGGGCAGCCCTAGGTCAGATTTCTGCGAGCATGAGGGAGGAAAAAGGCATAATATCTGGCTGAGCACCACATGGTTTTACCAGCAAAAAGCCACTCTTGCTAGCATTGTCGTATGAAAATAGCCCTTTTTTTTCCCCTGTTTCTTATTCAGTGTGTATCGCATGCATGTCTGGGATAGCCACAGTCTGGATCCTGGGCACAGGATATGTGTTTGTGGGGAGCGGTTCCCTCCCGCTGGCTCGGCTGCCATTTTGCCATGCCAATCACACACACAATTGTGGAAGAATTGTGTTGGGTGGGGACAACGTAAGGTGATGGCTATGTCGTCAGCTACGTGCTGCTCATCCTCGTAGATCCTGCCTCACAGCGTGCCCCTGGGTGGGCCATTACCACACAGAGTCTGCTTAGTCAGAACAGCCCCGGGGCCACCTTTGCTCCACCCTCCTGAGCCCTGTCTCTTCGTTAGCACCTTCCAGTAAGGCGAGCGCAAACTCTGCTGCAACTCGAAGAACAGGAACTCAAGGCTGTGGCAATTGGGCATATGGTTCTGCTTTCTCATGGATGGCTGATCTGCTGACTGATAGGATGTGCTTTATGCAATATTGTAAGCTAGGCATATTGTAACATGCTAACTGAAGCCCCAAATCAGATTTTGCAATAAATTCGTGTATTGGTCTACTGAGAGGCAGTTGTTTCAGAATTTCACCGATGAGACTCCCAAAACTATTTGCATATTTCATAGTTCATGTTATAAAGTACTTGCATGTGTCCCCATGTCATGTATAAACCGACACAACTCATAAATAGCAGTGCCTGGCAAAGCTGTCTTCTGTAAATCCATCTACAGGGGTTTTAGCTGCAGAACTTGCTTTGGCAAAGTTGCCCCTGGTATTTTCCTCCTGTGTGAATGACAGGAAGTGTAAGGCATGGAGTGTTTGGTATAAAATGAAGCCAATGGTAGTAATTGTGGCTGCATGTGGAACCAGATTTGTCTTAATTGGCAGAAGAGGTCTCTAACCTCTTCCACAAAGAGGCAGTGAGCAGAGAAGTAGCAACTTCTCTAGAAGAAATGTGGCTGAGAAAAGTGATAGGCAGCCAGAATGCCCAGAAAATGTTTTATAAAACAAAGAGGAGGTGGAGAAGCAAGGGGCTGGTGAAACTGACTCTATGGGGAAGGGCTTGAACAAGATTGCAAAGAAAATACCGTATGTTCTGGAAATAAAACTATAAAATGCTGGACATCACAGAAATCCAGAACAAAATCTGTCCTGATACAAATATTATTTGAGGATGGTTTTTACTTATGCGAGTGTATAGATATTGCTGAGGCTCCATAAGCATGAAATTCCTTTTTCCTACATAGTTTTGTGGCACCTGTAAGTCTTGTGAGGATGTGCTGCCTCTAGGCTAGGCAATGTGTGTGATAAGGAGAAGTAGCTGACCAAAAGAGATTGAACTGAAAACCAGACAGATTCCCAGGGAAATGGCTTTGTGGTCATATGGGTGACCAACCAGATCAGGCCTCAGAGAATTCCTTTTGAAAGTTTGTGTATGATTTATGCCATCTTCAGTCTATGAGCTCAGAAATTATGCTTTGTTAGTGCTGCAGGAATGAATGCTTTCCTGCAGTATCTTCATGCTAATTTGGGTGGTTGGGTGGTTGTTCTCACTGCCTTAGAGCAAAGCACATCTCTCGTAGAAATGGCTGTTCTGCCTGTAGCACTGGTGGCCCATAATGTAGTGCTCTGGAAGATGAGGCCCAGTAGCCCGGTGGACTAAAGAGAAGAGACAAGGCACTAAAAGCCTCTCCATGATGGACATGCTGAGAAAGACTCTTCCTTTTTCGTTTTTACAGAAAGGTAGAAGAAAGCAAACCGATCCTTTTCTACCTCCGTTGCTTTCGGGATTTCAGAAGTGACTGCTGTGATATTTCCCTTCTCAGTAGTGGCCAAGACAGACTATCACGTCACTTTATTCTTCCCCGCTTTGCCTCTAGCTGAAACATCACGCGAGCAGAAGACCTCAACAGCGAGTGACTACTCCATCTGCTGTCTAGAGGAGGTCATTCATCTCTGAAGGAAATGCTTAGACTTTTCAGTGACTTGCTTCTGAGAAAGTCAGCTGCTAAACCCCCTTTGACAGAATGCTGGCTTTAGCCAAACACAGGCTTACAAGAGCGGCTTTGGTTGCTCATCAACCTCAAAAACTATGTAGTATAAAAAATATCCAGGGAAGAGCAACAGGGATGATTGTCAATCTGGACCAGCTTCTGTACAAGGAGAAGTTGAACAAACAGAAACGCTTCAGCCTTGAGCAGAGATGCTCTCAAGCAATGCCATAGAGGGCTACAAAGTCCTCGCTGTCTAGAGGGTGACCAGTGAATGATGGCTTCGTCTTTCTTTTCCAGGCATCACACTATTCACTGCTGTCAGAGAAAATGGGCTGCGTGGGTCTGTAGTCTGACGTGCCATGACTGTCTTATGTTCTGCTCGGGAGAGAAGTGTTACTGAGCATGGTTTTTACTTCAAGTGAAGTCCTGAGATGCCAAACAGGGAGGTGTGTGAGGAAACCTTTCCCAAACAGAACCCCCTTATGGGAAAGGAGCTGATAACTCTTCGGAGACTGCTACCGATTTAGCACTTAGTTGGCAGCCGAAGGTGAGAAAGACAGGTCTGGGCCTGATGAAGGCCGTGCTACCAGATGAGGAGCAGGAGCCCGAGGACAGCTGGGTTTTCCATGGCGGTGCATGTCACTGTCTCTGTCAAGTTCAGCTGGAGACACAGGTGCTGTGATGCTTCTCGCTGTTAGGCTCTTGAGCTTTCAGCTGGGCACCCGTCCAGCCATCCATCACTCCTTGGATCTTGTCCATGGGAAACCAAATGTGATCTGAGAGTTTCCACCGCAGCAGAGATATCAAACAGACACCTGGCATTTAATACAAACTGAGGTAAATTCAGTCTGAAAATAGAACTGGGTTGTGCCTTGACTGCCATGCAAGGGAGCCTGTGGTGGGGCTTCTGGCTGCTCCCTGAAAGCTGGGGTCACAGCCCTGTAGATCAGTGCCAAACAAAAGGCAGAACCAGATGTTTGGATGTAACTGTGGAAAAATAAATGTGGGGCAGCTCAGAACCTCAGGTAAATTGAAAGCCAAGGCAGGGGCTTTTCTTTTTTCCACCATGATTTGATTACATGAGTAACAACTGAGTGAGCTCTTCTTTGTGGTACAACTGACATAATGTAGGGGGAGGCGAGACTGGCTTTGTTTTCAACTGTGGAATCCATGAAGGGATATGCTCTTTGTGAATTAATTAATTTGGAGAAAATAGAGTTTAACTATTTGACAAAAGATTCATTTCCACCCACTTCCCAGCTGGCACTCTAGTGCAGTTTAAACATGGACTGCCAGATTCCCATCAGCCTTCAGCGTTTCAACTGAAATAGCAGCTTTTGCCTCACAGGGCAGTGAGTAACAGTTGTGAGTCCCGTGCTACTCCCAGGTAGCAGGTAGGAGAGCACCAGGGAGAGGCAGGACTAGGTTCTGGCCTGCTTCAGACAGGGCTGGCTGATGCTGCACGTCCTGTTCGGCAAACGCTATGAACAGGAGCTAAACTTGAATCCCTCTGAGCAGGGGTTTACGTTCATTTCCCAAGCCAGCAGAAGCCTTCAGGAATTTTCCCCTTGACCTTCCTGTAAAATGAGGGGAGTGATGCTTTCCTTCACCCTAAGGGAATGATTTACCATTCAGATTATTCAGTATATCAGCACTGCAGCAAGCCACATTAAGAGGATGTGCAGGAGTTGGTGCAGTACCCGGTGACATTCTGCAGACAGGTGCAGAGACGTCTTCAAGACAGAAGCTGCAGCAGATCATAATCACAAACTCATTAGTCTGCTAACAAGAGCTGGGGGAATAAGCCCAAAATGAAATTCTAGTTTGCTTTAATAGCGTGTGGCAGACGCCTGCTGGCTTCCTGAGGTCGGGACTTTGCCCTGGAAAGGTGTGTGCTGCCTACCCGCTGATAATAAGCCGGTTCAGAGACTGTTAGGATGTGCAAACTCTAGATTCCTTTGAAAGCTTTCAAATCTTTGCAAGCCTTTAGTTAGCCCTACCAAAGAGACAACTGTTATGAAGACATTTACATCAACATGATGCACCTGGCCCACAGCAGGTCTTACCCCTCAATGCATGGTACAGTGCTATGAAGTACGAGGTGATGATGTCATCTCTTGCCAGTAAATAGAGTGGCAGGAGAGCAATGGCTTTTCCGTTCACGTCACCACTGTCAACATAGCAAAGATACCTCTAAATAGCACAGGAACGTTTAGCAATTGTGATCTCATGTGAAATGTTCAAACTGTATTTCAAGGACAGAAGGTCTTCTGAGAAGATGGAGGTGAAATCCCCAAGGAGCAGTTGTGAAATGCCACTGTTAGTGCCCCCAAAATGCCTTCGGCTTATTTTGCTGAAATGGCATGCTGCAGCTTATATCTATATGACAAGAAAAAGACACAAACGTTCACAGTTAGGACCCTGAGCAGCCTTACAGATCATAAATACAGCAAGGCAACAGTAAAATGAGATCTTTATTCTGAGTAAAAGAAAACACAGAAAGAGAGAACATCGACCAAGCTGTGCGCCCACCTTGGGTGCAGTTAGGAGGAATCTGAGAACAAACTGTGCAAGGCAGATTTACAGTTGCAAATATTTGCTACTCTGTAAAGATTGAGGGGCACCAGAGAAGTCCCATTTACTGCCTAGAAGTACTTAAACAAATAAGATAGTGCAGCCCCCTGGAAAGATTGACCTGGGAGCTGTGTGGTAGAAGGCTCCGATGAGGTGTTTTTGAGAAGGGGAAAGAGTTGGAAGGACACAGTGAGGAAAAGGACCTGTGTATCTCAGACAAGACTGACCTAAGCCCAGCGAGTCTGGGTCTGTTCATCTCTTCAGCTACCTAAAGCAGAAAATACATTCAGTGATGTATTTTGGACCTTGCCCATGTCTCCTTTGGGCAATATGGACTTGACCTGTTCCTCAGCCTAGAGCACCAAAAGGGGAATATACTGACTTTTTGGTGTCTGTGTGCTCTGAAGCTGATGCTCTCAGTGTTACCACAGCCAGCAGTGGTGGAAGAACTAAGACAAAGGGGAATAGTGCTGAGAAAAAGCAAACCCCCCTATCGCCAGTACACAAAAGACCACCTGGAACTACCACCAGGAGATCCTGTCAGTGTTAGACTGTTTTTTGAGGATAAATCATGCACTTGGAAGCTGGCAGAATCTGTTGAGCAGATAAATTCTTGCTCATGCAGCCTAGCAGTAGTGAGTCATATATTTCACTGAAACCACAAATACATACACTCAGTGCAAGCGTAAGATGAATGAGACTTGGAGGACATTGAAATATGCAGCCCCCTGGGGCTTGCTCAGCAGCACGCAGGAGGAACGTAGGCCTACCAGCCTGCTGAGGAGCATGGAACAGCCCCATTACAACCCCGCGTAAGCCAACCTCCTGTCATCACAACAGTGGCTTGCACTCACCCACATCTAGCCTCCCACACAGCACACACAAGGGTTTTCACAATGGCAAGGAAAAAAGGAACAGTCTTCCCAAGCCTGGAGAAAATCCCTGTGGTGCCAAACCACGTGAGTTCAGGTGGCGTGCAAAGCAAGGTTGGTGTTGCAGGGGATGGCTTGGCTGTGCTGGGAGTGCATCAGGACAGATATGTAAGAACATAAAACATGATTTGAGAGATGTGATGTTTATTTTTGCCATCTGAGATGAATGTGGCAGGAAGGAATATTACAAAAAAACCACTCTCCAGCAGCATGTGCTGGTGCATGAGCCTGAGTATGGCCTGAGGACACATCTAGCCGGGTGTTGCGAGTGCCCACACTAGGGAGAGCAGGGCTGGGACACGGCACAGTGCTGCTTCTTTCTCATTGGGAGCCCTGGGCTTCTCATTTTCTTTTAGACCAAATGAAATGTTCTGGTCGATCAAAATCCCCTTTTATTTAATTTGTAATTTCTTTTGCAGACTTTATTCCAGCAACCATTGTACGGTGCTGAATGTCCTGTGGGTGTAGCCAGGTATGGGACCTGACTGGCTCTGATGCTGGGGGCCTCCTGCAATCCCTTGCACCACAGGAGGACAGTAGTGTTTTCACCTTCCAAGTGTTTTCATGGCAGCCAGGAATCCTTTGCTTCCTGGGAGTGGTGTTCCCCGTTGGAGGAAGACTCACTTCTCCAACATGTCACTCTCCTGACAGCGTGGAAGCACTCAGCCAGGCCCAGCATCTCAGGCAGCGTTCAATCTCCAGCCCCATCTTTGCATCTAATGAAGGGGCTGGAGCACTTTCTGGATCTTCTGGGGGTGGGACACCTGGTTTTCACCCACTTGGAAAGTAAAATGACAACTGTAGATGAGCTTTATTTAGTCTATCTGTGCAACATGTCTGTATTCATGAAGCTCCTTCATTCATATCCTTCGCTCCCAGCTCTAGGAGCAGTACCTTGTCCTTTAAAATGATAATAACCCCAAGCAAACCAAGCAAACTCCCTACAGAAACAAAACTTGTCATTGCTTTGCCTTTGGCTCTGCAAAAGATATTTCATATTTCTTCTCCTGCAGTGCGTGACGCTCCTGTGCCGATGGGTTGAGGGGTAAGGTCCCAGGGCAGGTTGGTCTGTGGTGTGGGCACGGAGGTGCCTGGAGCACGGTGCCTGGGACAGCATGAGACAAGAGCCAGCTGCTGAGAGATCCTTTATAAATCCTGCGATGACGGTACAGGAACAGAGAGGTGAGTTATTCTGGCTGCTCAGTACATTGCGAGATGCAGTCAGACCTTAGGTGATGACCAGAGACTGGTGGCCAAGAGAGGGATAATTGCTTTACTCCACACTCCTCGGGCGGATGCCAAACTCAGGCCCCCGCAAAGCCTCCATGAACAGAGCTTCGCCTTTATCTGAAGTGCCCAGTAGTTGAAAGAAAGCAGTAGGTACGTGAAATTTCTGCCTTTGCTTGCCAAAATGCCACTGGCCTTGGCTCAAGGTGCGTAGAAGTTACTGCTATTTTGGGTGCTGCTGGGATTAGTGCTTGTGAAACGCCAGCTCTGCATGTTGGACGATGCCTGGCCGCCTGCATACCTGGCAGGAGGCTGGGACCACCGGCCTGGCGGGCAGGGCAGCACCCCAGAAGCAAGTGGGGTGCCTGGGCCGTGCGTGCCCCAGTGCTCGCAGTGGCACAGTGGGCCTCGTCCGGCTGTGCGGCGCCGAACGGTCCGAGTCTGGCTGGCCCGCGGGAGAGGGCGCTGCGGGCCTGCGCTGCGCAGCCTGGCAGCTCTTGCCTGCCTGCTGAGCTGCCTTCGGCGGCTACAGACAATGCACCGGGCAAAGCAGACAATAACAAGCAGGAAACAGGCAGTGGGGGTTTCACCTCCAAGCTGAGAGATTTCATTCCTTTGGAGGGGGAAAAATGGTGCTGGAAACTTGACACGAAACAGCCCGAAGAGAGGAGGGAACTGATCATACCGTCCACTTGTGAGAAACAAGGAGCCTCTGAATTACCAGATTATATTTAATGTGGAGATTTCTTTGCCTTGAAGGGTGTTTTTGGTGGATTAATGTGCTTCTGAGTTCAGCTGCTGCTCCCCAGAAAGGATGGTGGATTTTGTTTCATACAATCAGATATTTTTTTCCCCTTCTTGTTTTGTTTTGATTGTGCCCACAAAATATCCAGTCCTGAAGGATGTCAGTAGGAAGGGATGTTAGAAATGGTCCATATCTACATTGGAAAAGGTGTATCATGTCACAGGCATTTGTTCTCTTCCCATTTCCATGGAAACATGCTAGCATGGGCTTCAGTGGTGTCAGACAGAGCAGTCTGGCCCTCCAGCCTGGCAGGATCTAGTAGACTTTCTCCAGGAGGACCTGCTGGCAAGACCACACAGAAATGTGGCTTGGTCTCGTCAGGTTTGGGGAGACTGGGTAACCTGGTCCTTTGGAATAACAGCGCTTGATATATTGCATCACAAACAACAGCTGGGACAAACATTTGACTCTCAACTTTCCCCTTCCCATCCTACCCTTCCACATCCCATTGCCCCGTCCAGTCCCGCTGAGAAAACAGCGTACACTGCAGGCTACAGTATTTAATTTCCTGGGGGGTGGAAGGGGTGGAGAGCACATCTTATGGCGACTGACAGGCTTTTTTGTTCTGCGTCAGTCCTTTTATTAACCCCCTGCTAGATCATTCACTCTCTCTGCTTAGCTGCCCCTGCTGTGTTAGTGATGAGAGTGTTTGTAACAGCAGGTCTGCCTTGGGAGATTATGGGGATCCCGTGGACAGGGAGCAGTGGGTTGGTTGGTGTGTGCGCACAGATTGCTAGCTGCAGCTTTGCCTCCATCTGCCCTCTCTGCTAGCCTAGATACCTTTTATTATCCCTGCAGCGACAGCAGTTGCATGTCTGATCCCCCTACAGCCACCCCATATCTCCCTGTGGGCGGATTTGATGTCCTACCTGTGAAGGTGGTTGCTGGGAGTCCAGCTTGTTGCGAATGGATAGGGAGATGGTTAAAGCAAGAGCATCATCCGCTATCCCGCACTCTCCGCCATCCTTCAGCTTCGCCTAGCCCCTCGTACATCTTAGGCAAAAGCAAGTGTTTCCGCTCAATAATCTTGTCCGTTTCCCCTTCTGGACTTAGGGCCTCAGTTCCATAAAGCATTTGTCCCAGACATGGGACTGAAGAATTTATGGGAGCAATCTAGATCTCTCTGGGCCGTTGTTTCCTTTTCCTTTTGGATCAGACTGCTGTTGGTGGTTGATTATTCAAACAAATTAATTCGGGATGCACACACAAGTTCTAATTAGCTGCAATTATTCACTTATTTTCTCCCTGCTTCCCTCCCACATCGCTAGAAATTCAAAAATATCACCCTAATGCAGTGTGCCCTGCAATAATTTTCCCCTGGGCCAATCCTGAACCTCTCAATCTACAATCAATACCTTCATCTGTCAGCCACGATTAATTAAACGGAATCTCACTTTGAGGGCCTTGATTCGTATCACCCCAGAACAGCTTACTGCATATTATAACCCAGGCATGATTCTAATACTGTCCTTAAGTGAAAGGGAGGGGCTGACTGATACATCAAACCCCAACTTCATTAAAAAACCAAGCGATACAGGGACTCTCATTGTAAGGCAAGTGATAAGTAGGTGGGACCATGCTTTCCTCTAGAGCCTGGCTGCTTCACATGGGAAAATAACGCTGCTGAAATCAAAGATGGGAGCAAGGGTATTACTCTGTGTGAGGAAGGGAAGCAGAGTTAGGCCCAGCATGTTCTTTTTTGATGTCTGCACCGTCTGCATGGGTGTATTCTGTTCCACAGGGGCTTCTTTTTTTGGCCAGCACTTGCAATTTTGGAATTTAATGTGGTTCTGAATGTAATTCAATATACAAAGGCTGTTCTGAGCTTCCTGGCTCTGGTCTGTGGTGGTCCAAGCCAGAACTCCAGAGATACTGTAACAAAGCTCTTAAAAACAATAAAAATGTTTTACTTGAGATTCCTCTGATGCATTTAATAACCCTCCATTCTAGACATGGAGTGGTAAAAGCAAAGAGGGATGTTAGGGCAAGCCGTGCAAAGTGGGACTGGATCCAAGATTCATAGCTCCCTCTCCACTTAGCTATCTTCCTCAAACAGGAAAGGAGGTCAGATCTAAAAAGGGGTGATTTGAATCTGTTCCAGGTCTTAAACCTGAGAGCCGATACCCTTTTTGCTGATGCTGACCACATGTCTCAGCCAGACAGCATCCTCTCCTAGGATTTCTGCCTTCATATTCTTTTTCAACTCTGATTCGCAGCCAGGCTCCCTCTTTACTGGAATGCCTGTCCTTTGCACCTTCACCCTCAGGACTTCAAAAGCCTCGGATCCAACATCTAGGAGTCTGAGGGCAGCTGCTGTTATCCACAAAGGGCAGGCAGCTCAGCAAATCTTCAGGCGATAAGAGACAATGATTTCCAACTTCAAGCCACCTGGAAGAATGTGGAGCTGATGATGTTGCCAAGAGTCATGACCCCAGGACTGGGAACAGCGAATCTAACCATGCTTGAGCTCTCCAGCAGTCCTCAGTGTCCAATTTCATCAGTGCAACTATCTGGGGGTTTCCAGGACATGCTGCATCTTCCAAATGATAGATGTGTTTTGTTTTCTGCCCTTGTAGGACAAATGACTTTAGAGCCATAATCAAAGGGGAACAGGGAAGCTGTGTAGGTCAGCTTAGGATTTGCGCTACATGTGTTAGAGGAGAGCACAGTGTTTGTACAGCACAAGCAGGAGCTTGTTGCCAGTGCTGGAAACATTACGCTTGGCCTTCCTGGCAAAATTTATACTTCAGCAGTACATAACGGAGGGAGGAAGCAGCAGGTATGTAAAACCTTCCACTCTGCCCGTGGCCATATTCAGCAGGGGCTGGAGCCCAGAACCGTGGTAGCGTTGCTCGAGGGAGCTGCAGAGCTGAACACAGCTTGGAGATGCATGCTTTGCATAGCTGCTTGAATCTGAAAGTTCATTCCAGTTCAGTGAGGCAAGTGATGCTTTCATGCTTGCTGTCCGCACAGGGTTCTAGTATTCGAGCTGTACCAGCATGCAGATTTGCATCCAGAAGTGATTAAAGCTGGAACATTTGCTAGGCAAATTTCATAAGTTTGATAGGACATTCAATTAGGGAAGAGAAATGATAGCCGCAGTGTGCTGGTCGCCGAGTCTGCCTCACTGACAGAGCTCACTGAGAATTTCACAGTGGCTTTGCAGAGGAAAAACTAAGATGTAAAACTTGCAAAATAAATAATTTCTTGGGAGTTTGCTGCCTGGCTGTTTCCAAATCCCCATTCTTGCCTTTTGCTGACAATCAGAATGGTACCTAGGCTGTTACTTTATCTGCACTTTAAGCTTCAGCTTGTAAATAGCAAAATGTCTGTGATCAGAATGATTTTAGGTACCTGCAAGCCAAAAATGCCAATTTCTCCATTCCCCACCTAAGAAAATTGAGCAGTGGGGTTTGTAATAGAGCAATAAAACACAGTGCCTTTGTGGGTGAAAACTGTTAGCCTTAGGTTCATTACAAGACAGAGGAACAAAGGCCACTTTGCTTTCATCAGCCACTTGAGAAGTACAGACCCCCCCACCACACTTGCAGGGTGAAAGACTCTGCTGGTGAGGCTTTATTGCCAGTAGAAAATGAAAATTATACACAAAATGTAGACGAGAAATTTGTATCTCTGCATTTGAGTGCTGTGCCGGGTATGACATCACTGGTAGCCAATCAGCAAGCTCCCTTTGTGTCTGGCTTTCTAATAAAAGCCACTTCATCAGAGTAATTTTCAATAATAATTTATTCACCTTCTAGGAATGACACCACCTGACTCTCTTAACAGCCAGAGAGAGCGAGCGTGCAAAGGTCTCAAGCCCTAGATGCTGTAGCTATGCCCTGAACGAGTGCCTCTCCAACACTGACTTGATAAGAGTTGCGTTCAAGTTGCAGATAATATAAGTGATCACTTGTGTTAATTAATTACCCTGTGGTTGAGCACCCCTAAAGGTGCTCAGCACTGCAGGCACCCAGAGCAGAAGGTGGTCCCCGTGGCAGTGGGAAAACGGGTGCTAGTAAGAGGTGTGGCACTGGCGCCAGGTAACTGGGCTCAGCAAATCTGGGCGGGGTGTGATGGGTTCCCCTTGCTCTGCAGGGGTTTAACGGGGACAAGGTGCTGCTTTGAGTGGAAACTGGGAAGAATTCAGCCTTTTTGAATTTGGGGTTTGCCTGAATGAGGGACAGGGAACCCTGCGCTGGAAGCACAGAAAAGAGACTGAAGCACCAAAATGTGGTGTGCAGCTGAGTTGCCTTGTGCTAAGCAGGGGAGGATCTGAAGGTGCAGGAATGTCATGGGTATGGTGTCTGGCAGTTGTGTCACTCAGTTCAGCTCAGAGAAACCTTCTTTCTAGGCTGTGATATCTCAAAGCTCTTCTGTGGTTCAAACATGGCATCCAGTCTTACACACAATGAGTAATAGCTTTGCGAATGCACCTGCAGGGTTCAGGAACCCAGCACGGAGATGCTGAGGAGGGAGGACAGACCACACTAAAAAGAGAAGCAGAGTCTGTAGGATCTCTCCCTGAATCACATGCAAATGTTGCTTAGAGCAAGGTCCTGCAGTACTCTGGGGTTGAGTAAGCCTGTTGTGGCTGCTTGTGGGGGCTGCTTGTCCTGCATCGCTCTAGGAGAAGCTTCTCCATGCCAGTATGTTGTGCAGGAGGCTCTTTCAAAGCTATCTTAGCCAGAGCTGTGCCATATAACTGCTTGTGAAGAGCATATAAGTTGTATATTTTGCAGGTGTAAATTCCCCTAATCAGGCTCTGCACAGACAATGTTGGATTTGCAAGTGAGCACACAGGCACTGAACAGACACCAAACCATGAAGACAACCAAAATAAGAGATCACTTCCACCCTGAATAATTTGCTTTATTTTACAGTGAGAGAAAGCAGCAGAGCTGGGAACAGCAAACAGATGTCCTGAGTCAGCCCAAAGAACTCCAGGCAGACATACCAATATAACCATCAGCACACTGAAACAGGTAATGGAGATGTCAGTTGAAAATGCAGCTGGGTTAAAAAATCCAACAGTTGTTAGGTAGCAGAGTGAAGAGGGTGTTGTCAGAGTGTGCAGGCAGCAGCCCCTGCCTCTGGCTGAGCTGTCACCATTGCTCCCTCAGGATCATCAGGGTGTCTACACAGCCTTTGGACGTTTTTGAAATTAAAAGCCCCAAATCCAAATAATTCAACCAGCGGAGTTAATTTGCTCTGTAAATCCTTCTGCAGGTGCGTTCAGGTAGGCTGTCAGGGGTTTCTCCAGTAGTTTACCCTCGCCCTGTGTGCCACATTGATCCTGGAGAGCAGAACAGCCCCACATGACGAAAAACCTACCTCAGCCGTTCCCTAACGAAGTGTTTAGCCAGCAGTCCATATTGCCCTGACGGGGTCTATCATGATTCTGCTTGGAGGAGCTGCTTGAGGAGGTACAACCTCGTTAGCTTCTTAGAAGGCTACCAAGGACCAGGTCCTGTGCCTGTATGGCTGTTGGAATGGTGGGGAGTACAAGGAGCCACAAGCAGTGTAAATGAGGGGCAGGGGTGCGTATGTCCTCCCCTGGGGTTCCCAAGTAAATCTGCCCTAGGTATGCTCTACTTGGATGTATTACTCTCTGTGTGATAGCAAACCTGAGGGGCCCCAAATGTCTTCAGTAAGACTAGGAGGCATATGGCCTCTTTCTGAATCAAGGCTTTCCCAATTTGCTGTTCCAGTCCCTCACTACAGTTGGGATGTTTCCTCAGGCATTTCCAGGGCCATTTGTAGCAACCAGGAGACCCTGGCTGTAGCCCACCCATGGGTATGGCAGACCGGCAATGAGATGAATCCCTATTGATGTGCTGTGAGAGACCCTCATACTGGCCCAGGTCAGCGCTGCAGCGAGTAATCATGCTGATTTTGTGACTACAGGGACTTCTGAACACTGGAGGTGCCCTTCCAGCTGCAAGGAAGGCCCTAGCCTGTGCTCCCATACTGTAAAGCAGCCCTGGGGGCTTTGGAAAGTGTTGTGCTGTTTGGATTTTGCTTATTTATTTGGTTGGGTTGCACTCATCCTGTCTAAAACAATGATTCTGGCTGGAGGAGCAAAGCAGAGGAAACTGGGGAGAGAGGAGGGCTGTGGTACTGCACCCAGCTTGTGTCTGTAGGACCCTTGTTTATTGATTTACTTTGAAACTACATCCTTGGCCTCAAATGAGTGCAATCAAAGGTGACAGAACTCCAGAACAGAAGAGTTTATAACATATTCTCTAAGAATTGCTTGTCATATCTGAAGGGAAAATGGAAGGGTAACATAAACACACACAAAGCTTGGGGATAATGGCTATTACTGAGACAGCGCTCTCAGAGTCCGGAGTGATCTGATGAAGTCTTGGGGTAGAAGTTTACACAAAGCTTTGCAAATTCAATTCTCTTTGTAAATGAAGCTGTGTAAAAAAATCTCCAAATTGCTGGGGCAGGTAGGCAGGCAGCCTGGAGAGACCCGGCCACCTTGTCCTGACTTAACTCTGCACTTCATGGAGCCTGGCTTTCAGAAAACCTCTGCTACTCCCTCTCTGGAACCAGCTCACTAAATTTTGCTTATGGGGTTTGTACCAGAAAGATACGTTAGCACTGCTCACCCCATCACGCCACCAGAGAGTACCTGTAAGTCAGCGAGGGACGTTTTCTGAGAAGTTTACATTAGTAAGGCTTGTAAGTCTGGGAGGGAGACAATCACTTTTTGGCATGGTTCATTTATGAATCAGGACCATATAATATCTTGCTTCCATCAGGGTTTGCGTACCTTAAACCTAAAAGTGGTTTGCCTTTGTCATGCAAACGCAGACAATAACAGAATAACGTCTAGACCGCTTACTTAAGGGTTGAGTGTCTCACCCGCTCTTCCCCATTGACTTGGCCAGGCATTTCCAGATTGCAAGACATCTGACTTGTTATTATCCTCAGATTAGGCAGCAGCCAAGTTGCTTAAACCTGATTTAAGTGCCAGAATAAGCCCTTTTAATACAGCCCTTTTGTTCTTGCGACGATTGTCCCACTGGTCTGTTCCAGCCCCCTTTTCCCCTCGCTCTGCCTGGGGCTTGCTGGACTTGCTAAGAGCCTCTCCGTGGCTGGAAATGGATCTTCTTTTTTTCAGAATCTCTTTGTTGTCTTGAGCTCTCAGGGTGACTGCCTAACACCTGCAAAAACTGCACATCCCTCTGTAAATTACATGAGTCCCTTCCTGACAAATGAGAGGCCATTGCCAGTGACAAGTTAACCTGGACATTCTCTGTGTGCTGCCTTATGCTTTCCAGCCAGCACTTTCGGGTAAATGGGCGTTTTCAAAACACAGCGCCTGGCCAGCTGGCTGTGTAATCTAGGGTCAGTTGTGACTTTCAAGATCCCGCTGCTCCTGCCCCAGCACATCACAAACATGAGCTCTGTCTCTTCCAGTGCCTGGGTAGCAGCTGAGTAATGCTGGGTAGGCTCTGTTTCCCGGCGCAACTCCCTGCCAGCTACAGCTGTGTTGTTGTCTTTTCCAATCTATGGCTACCGACAAGGCATTTTGCCCTCTCTTTGGCTCTGGTAGTGACCTTGTAGCTGTTTCTGGGGGGACTTCACTGCCCCTTCTTGCAATATAGCTGCCAAAAGCTCAAATCAGAATATGGCCCCTAACTGCTGGAAGGTTTCTCCTCTCTGCGGGGAAGCCCTGCCCTGCAGATAAGGTCTCTGCAGTTGCAAGAGCCAAGTCTGGGCCCACACTTGCAGGCGGCTCCAGGGATACAGAGGCAGAAATTCATCCTTGGAGAACTGGGGCCCAGCAGCTTCCTGAGCCCTTTCTAGGTTTCTTATCGGTAGCTGGTATGACGCATTTGCCCCCAAGGAACAGATCAGCTGATGGAGGTATGTTTATTCCCCTCTGTTCACAGAGTAGGACAGGGTTGCCCCCACAGCAATGTCTCTAAGGCTGTGCCTGTCCTGCTTGACAATCTTCAAGTACTGCCGGCTACTTCGTCTGCTCCATCCTTGGCCATTTGCCCAGCCCTCCTCTTTTCCTCCTCTTCATTCCCTCTCTGGGTGACCTTATTTACAAATTTTGCATATATAATCTCCTGCTGATGACTCACAGAGTGATCGCTTTCCTCCTAGCCTGTCCTGTGCTGTCCAAATTAATTCGCAGTCTGTCTTTCTGACAGCACTTCACGGACACCCACCTACTGGCTTCAGCTCAACACAGTCAAAGCGGAGTTTTAAATCTTCTTGTGCTTGCTCTTCCCTGCTACCTTTCTTGATGTCTCTTTCTTACCATCTGCTCAACCCCTTGGTGCTCTTTGACTTGACCTCTCTATAAATACCCATATCTGGGCCCTGCCAAAAACTAGCTGGTTCTTCCTGAAGAATATCTCTAAGATCCAACTCCTCCTCCCTGTCTACCCAGCTGAAATCCCTTTGGGATGGATGCCCAGGTTTTCTGAGCAATCAGGTTTCTGCCACACTTACCAGTTCTGTGCAGAGTACCACACACCCTTGTCGTCGGGATTTTCACTGGGAACCTCTGATAGTGCAATGTTAAAGGGTCCTGCAGAGTGTGTCTCGCTGATCCTGTAATCACATACCTCACGTGAGCTGTAAAGCACGTGTGTCTTCTGCAGATGGCCTATTCTGGCCCTGCTCCACCTAACCATCTCATAAAAATTTTCCACTGCAGAGATACCGAGTCCTGCCTGTCTGCCAGCCATGCCAGTTCCAACATGCCACTGCGTGTTGCTCCCAGGTTACTCCCTCTGTAGCAGAGGAGTAACCTGTAAACACTAACAAAGCATTTTCTCCTCCTTCCAGATCTCTCCTAAAAACTACTGTGCTACACTGCCTACCGACAGCAACATACTTGATGCCTGCAGCTGCTACCCAGCACGTGCCTTCATGCCTGTTAGTGCTCCTTTGCCTGCCTATCGTGTCTTTGTGGCCTCTAAGCGTGTCCTTGGGATGTATGTATACTTCTGAGCGTGGGACTGTCCCTCTGCGGCATTCTTGCAGCATATTCAGCAAGATGAGACCATTATAAGCCTATAATGAGGGACGAAAGCGTAATCATTTGGAAGCTTAAATTATTAAGTCTGGTCATTTTGGTTTCTGGGAGCAGTGAACACAAGATTGGTTTTAGGGCTTGCAAATCTTCTGTGTAAGCTTCCATTTCCCAGGCACATTGCTGTTGTGTTGCCTCTGTCAAAGGTAGCAACTTTGGCTCTCCTCCCACAGATTATCTGGGCATGTAAATGACCTAAGACAGATACACTGTCATTTTCTCACGCTGTGATTTTACTTACACCCCCCTGTGGTACATGACAATAAAATTACCCCTCTTGTTCCTTTCCCACAGACAATCTTGCAGGCTTGTCAGTCAGCATCACGTGCACAGTCCTCCATCAATTGCTTTTGGGACCTCGGGGGTGATTTGGGAAGGATCTGTTGTACTGTAATTCACCTCTGTTTGCCTTTAGGAGAAAGATTCTGGTTTCCATGCTGTTTCCTCTTGTGCCTGCATGGCTCTTTGATCACAATTTGACTCCTCAGGCCTTCAGAATTACAGCTACCTTGTAAGGTTTGCCCGTAATCCTAGTGACATATTGTTTCCTGACAAGCTCCGGACTTTACTTGCTCCTGACTTGTGATTAACGGCTATTTCTGACAGACTCTGTGATTCTGCTGTTGCCACAGACTTCCTGTTTATTACCTGGATTTAAGTGCTTTTTGGGTCTAAAATACTCCTCACCTTCTCGGTCGCTGTCATCTGACCTTCCACGTTTTCACTTTAAAATAAGGAAGATTTCAATATTGAATCCACTTCTCTCTCTCTCACTTTTGTCCCCACTGACCCTTCTGCACAACATACAACCAGACCCGCACCAGTAACTCAGGGGGAGAGCCTGCAAGAGCCTGCTGTGCTCACCAGCACTTCTTACCAGGGTTCCTGTCTTGAAAACACACACAACAGAGCTCTGACATGCTAGCAAGGTCTACGTCAAATAAAACCCTTATGCTTTCTCATCTTCCTCCCCAAAAGACTTTATACGTACACTGAGGTGTTTGGTCTAAGGGCCGAGTTTGAGCCAGTCAAGCCAGGTTAAGAATTGCTTCCAGGCAAGAAGCTTTTAAGTCAAATGTTTGTCTTCCCACTTATGCAGTGTGTTCTTCTGGCACTAGGGGAGACAGGAGCAGGATATCAGAGTTGGCTGCCAGCTGCAAGCCAACGGGCATGTTCCTCTTCCCAGGGCAGACTCTAATGGTGAGCAATGCCAGTGGGGTGTGGAACTGCTGCAGGAATCCTCATCTACAGGAAAACCATGCATCGTGCGAGTGATATGGTTAGCAGGTGGTCGTGGATAGTGGTTACTGAGCATTTCAACATGTTTGTAGATACTAGGTCAGCCTTGAGGAGGGTTTTTTAGAAAAAAAGATAAGCAAGGAACAAGACAGTGCAACAGCAGTGATTTCCAGCCCTTGGGCAGGGGATGACTTCTATAGAGACAGATTTTTTCAGGGGCTCAAATTCACTGTGCAGGGGCTGCATCTGCATCAGGTAACTTTTCAGAGGCCTGAAAGGTCTGAGCATCTAAGCATATGCTCTGGAGAGAGGGAAGGGAGAGCAGCCAAGGACTGAGGGATGAGGAAGACATTGTCCAAAGTATTGTTCCAAGAAGTTCAGTGTACCCTGACCCACAGAGGACATAAGCTTTGTGAAGGACAGGTGTGCTTACATGCTTTTACTTTGAAGCTTTTTCTCTCAGAATATATAAGATTTGCTTTATGAAGTGTGAGACGTGGCTTAAAGATTTGCTTTACTGTGTGACCACTGCATATCCTGCCAAGCTCCTAGCAGGCAGAACTGCCATGAGGTCTTGCGAATTGGGTCTAACAGAATTAACGGCTTGTAGATTAAAAGAGGAAGATGATGCACTTCTCAGGAGCGGAGGGCCTAGAGGAGAATGTGTCCAGCTGTGCAAAAAGCTTCCTGACCACAGGACGCAGCTCTCTCCTTGCACTGCCTTCCCCAGAGAAGTGATCATTCAGGTTTATTTTTCCACCTGGGTGTACAGAGATGGTGTGAATGCTGGAGCTCGGTGTTCCACTCCCTTCCTGCATCTGCTGCTCTCTGACAGAGAGGGAAAAGCACTGAGGGAGGAGTACACCAAGCTTGCCCTAAAAGCAGTAACTAAGACTGAGAGTTCCAGACAGTCACGGTGGCATGTGAAAGGAGTGATTACCCATGCTTCAACAGCAGAACCAGGGCATCCAGCTGAGGTCTTTATTCCAGAGCAAACTCACAGACCTTTGCAGGAAGGTGTTGAACTCTCTTCATCCATCCCAGGTCTGGCAGATGGATCAAAGCCTACTCTGCCAGCAGATATCCCCTGCATGCTGAAGAAATGAAGCGCAAGTTCATCTTGCTCTTAACTCGGTGTTCCGCCTGCACCTTCACGAAGGAAATGACTTCCACTTTTTGTAGTATTTTTCATATTTTATAATATCATTAGTGACCTCCTGGTCAGACATTTCAGGAAATTTAACGACCAGCTGTGAGGAGGGACCTTGGCTTCACCTTCTATCTTCCAGGCTTGCATGAGCTGCCAAACTCATTACCGGCATGTGCAGCAGCACTGATATTACTTGGGGGTTAGCAAGGTAAGGTTTTCCTAGATACTTCTTCTCCTGCCTGAATTCTGGGCAAAAAGGGTTCACAAATCCCTGTTTGTACAAGCAGAAAATGTCATTATTCTGCCCAATTATAATCCCAAACTTAAAAATTAATTGAGGCAGGTATTAAATTAAGCAGGTTTTGCTTGAGTAAATATTTTCCATTTTGGAGCCTAATCTATTCACTTGATAATCTAAAAGAATTGTATTAATTTTTTTTTTGTTTGCAAAAAAAAAATAATGTCTGTTCCATTAGGAGCTGTCACTGGCTTAAGAGGATTTTACTCCCATTTTATGGTTTGGTTCAAAGAAAATTTATTCTTGCAATAGGTTTAATGATTCTTAGCTAACGTTGTCTTCCCAGCTGCAGTTGGACTGTAATAAAAAAAAACCTTTGGCTTTTGTTAGACTTGCACATTCTTGGCTGCCAATAATGATTAATCTTTCCCCCTACAAGACCATCTTATTACTTGGGTTTGACTTAGGAGCTGCCGTTCCCTCTGGAGCTTGGTAAGGGCTTTCTCCCAGAGCAGCTCTGATGCAGCGCAGGTGTGACTTGCAATACCTCCCTTTGTAGTCTGTCTTTGCCCCTTAATTGCTGACCTGCGGCACGCTGCTTTCTAAGCTCCTCTGCACAGGAATGCTATTTTGGGGACGACGGAGAATTAATTGCAAGAGGAATTCCTGAATACTTCTATGCATGGAAGGGCCCTTGGTGGCCCCAGCTGGATCATGCGCAGCGGGGAGGATTGCCTAGACAGACCACTTGGTGAGGAGTTGCAGGGGGTGGAGGGCAGTCTCCTGCTCCTCCCTGACCTTGGGCACGCCGCAGAGGGCACTGACCCCCACCCAAATAAACAGGCAGCGATCTACGTCACTGCTACCTCTCAGCTGTGCTCAGAAGCCCTTTCCCGCAGGGCGGCATCCCCACAGCTCTCAGCGGGACAGACCATATCCCAGCCATCCTGGTGCGGAATCTCCTGCTTGTCTTGTCAAGGCATTTCTGTGCCAGTCCCGGCTCGATAGACAGGGAGGGATGGGAACACACCCCAGAGGTGCGGGAGGAGGCTGAGAGTAGAGGGCTGGTCTAGGTAGAGGTCTGCGAAAGTGTTACAGTGGATGATTTTGGGGCATCGCCAAACATATGGGACTGGAGCTTCATGCTGAGAAAATTTGTGTTTTAATTCATGGCCATCTTGGCAGTGTTTTAATGGTTTGTAGTAATAAAAACCCTGGGAACAGGAAAGGAAGAGATGCTTAACTGATTTAAGAGAGACCTTTGCCATTAACAGGACACACATGCTTTCTGATCGGCTTGTCACATCAGGCATAAGTGAATTTGTGGTAGATGAATTTGCTGTACTGTCTCTCTGCCTTTGCCTGTGGGATCTTTTGGACAAGATGATTGCACCAGAGATCCATAAAAGAACCTCTTCCCCCTGCCTGCCCTCTGAAAGGCGGCTGATTCTAGGGCAGGACTGGCATCTCATTGTATGAAGAGAAGTGATCCGCAGTACCAACAATTAAAACTGAAGTGGAAAATGCAGGAGACGTTTGGGCTAGCATCTGGAGTTCCTTTTAGAAAGCCTTTGCAAACAAACATGAGTGGTCAGGGCTGTTGTTTTACATCCACTGGAGCCCCGCTGCATACCGAAGAAAAGACTCATGTTGGACAATGGTTGTCAGCAGTAAGAGCTGCAGAACTGGTGCTAACACAGCCTTGCTCCAAGCACGGACAAAGACAAACTATGTTCAGCATCATTTCAGAAACCAAGGTTAAGTGTCGGGCTGGTCCAAGCAGGTTTTATGATCAGCCTTAACATAACAAGCCCATATGGGTACAAGGGGGGAGCATAAATGGTTTTTGGAAAAGAATTGCTTCACTTTCCACTTTCTAAAAGCTCATGAGAAATCATAGCATGAACACTCAAAAACAGAAGCCTCAATGGCTTTACTACCCATCTCGCAGTGAAAGAATGGGTGTGGAGGTGAGAAGGCACTGCTAGGAGAGACACAGCTGGGCACTGGTACACGCTGAGTCACCAGAAGGAAGCTGAAAGGTGCTAGCATGAATTTCAAACTGCGTCTACCTACCTCCACGGTGGGTTTCTCAAGGCTTAGGGAGCACTGGGGTATCCCTACAGGTTGATGCTCCTCTGAAAGGACTTGAATCTGAAGGTGCTTTGTCACTGGAACTGAGCCACGTATATGGGGTCAAGCAAAACTATTTGCAAAACTCTGGTCAAATTCCGCAGGTCGTTTCAGCAAGGGAAAAACACCCAGCACTCATGTGGGATTAGAGCTTCAGTCCTTTCTGACTTGCTCAAGTTTTCATTTTGAAGAGCCATTTTGTTCAGAAATTTAGCTGCCTGGCATTTTTTTAAATGCCCAAAAGCTTCTGAAACCAAAACCAAACAAATTTTCTTTTGGGTTGGCCAGTCTGTTCTGTTGGCTCTGAAAAATGTTTTTAGATTTGTTTTTTTTTGCTTCAGCAAAGGAACCTGACAATATTTTGTTACGGGTTGGCCTTAGAATGTTTGGTGGTTTGTTTGGTTTTTTTTTTTTCTCCTGTTTTTTTCTTTTAGTTCAGTCTTTGAGAGGTCCTCCAAATTCCTCTGACATTCCTGCCGGCTGAGATGTTCAGCTCTGTTGGGAGACCCCTCCATCCTCTTCCTCATCAGGAAAGGGACACAGCTGGGCCCTGAAAGCCCAATTGGGTGGAGAGTGAGGGCAGGACTGGCTCTAAGAGTGGACTCCTTCTGGTGACATGGTTGAGAGTAAACATGGATGAACATCACTTCCCCCCTGCTGATGGAGCAATGCGGTTTCCTTGCCTTTCTCTGTCTGCCCTTCAACACCAAATGGGTGAGTTTGCCCGCTTTCTTTTTTTTTTTTTAATCATCGTACCTGTATCCCTTTCCAACTCTTGGGTCAGGGTTGCCGTATTGTGTGTAGGTGGTATGTTTTCACTGTCCTTGCTGTTCCAGCTGGCTGCCCATCCCCATGTACCCCTCTCTGACACCATTTCTGGGCTCAGAGAACTTACTACCTTCCTTGAGCGAAGGCCATATTTTCTCACATAACGAGCCCCTTCTACTGTGAGCGGGTCCGTGAGCGTGAAGGGGGCTGATAAAGGGTGTGTTTTACTTTTAACCCCTCTATTTCTTCCACGAAAGCCTTTCATGCCCTGCATTCAGCCCCCAGACTGGCTTGGGCAGTCACGCTGTAGCAGCAGGCCACGGTTGTCCTGGGGGGATGCAGTAGCTGGGGTCGTGGGTGTTTCAGCTGAGCTCGCTACACTGCACTGACGCATTGCTGTATGCACAGGCACTTCAAAGAGGTTTCCACAGACAGGAAGCAGGGCAGATTAGAGGCACACTGAGGCTTTTATTTTATGCCAGGACTTCAAAATGTTCTTGCTGGTATTTCTGAGGCCACATTTTTAACCACTCTTAATACATGTATATAATATAGCATGAGGCTGGCCTCTGTGAGCCACACACCACGTCTTCATGGGATGAGAGTCACAAGACACTTCACATGCATCGGAGAGTCAAGGGGCTCCAGGGGACGTTCAGGACTGGCTCCTTCAGATCTGCTTCCTCTAGCAGCTGGGAGTCAGCTCACCCAGCAGCCCCTGGGCAGCCTCACCACCCCGGGCACTGCTCTGGAGCCTGAGGTTGGCCGTCCCTTGTGCAGCTGACATGGCTATGCTGCTTTGCACCCTAGGGACATACCACCTCCCTTGGAGTGTGCTCAGGGAGGCAGTGCTGAGGTAGCCAGAGGTCCTGGCAGGCTGGGGGAGTGGGTGGTGCTGGGATTTTGCTGCCTCTTCTTTTCTCTCATATGATTGCACCCTTTCCAGATGTGCATCAGCTCCACTCCCACAAGAGCACTGGGAAGAACATGCTCCAGCTGCTGTTCCTCCATGGTTTCTCCCCAGCAATGTAAACAGTTTACAGGGGACTTTGTAAACAGCAGATTTGTTTAGGATATTGTCTGCATTCCCGCCTCAGCATTTCCTTATTCAGCAGCACAGGGGGAATGCTGACCTGCTGGCTGTAGGTCTGTGGCTTGCCTTGTTGGAGGGGAAGATGGTGACAACCGAGAGGAAGGAGTTGTGTACACTCCTGCATTCTCTGTGAGCTGGTGGATTTGGGGGATCACACCAGGGTCACACGCACACACGGTGGCTGCATGGAAATGTTTCTGCATCCAGCAGAGAGGAAAGCTGGCATGGGATGCAGCTGCTGCTGAGCCCTTTGCAGGACGCGGCTGTGTGAGAGAACAGAGCGTATGTGAACAGAGAGTGTGCTTACGCAGTGCCCAGGGCACTGGGATGTAGGTGAGAAATCTTCAAAGATAGGAACTTCATTTCAGAAAAGCACTGCCTATTTGAGAAGTCTCAGGAAGTCGTTGACTCCCTGGGGAAGCTGATTGTCCACCCAGGGAAAGGGGACTGTTAAATCAACTCGGCCTTCATCCCGTGGGAGTAACATCTGAAGATGACTGTTCTCCCTTCAGAGCTCCTCACACCGGGATTCAGCCTGTGCTCAGCAGTAGGAGGTCCACTTCCCTCCCCCACCCCTTGACCTTTGTAAAGGAACAGAGAAGGGAGAGGGCGATTCCTACCTGAGCTTCTGCATCTGCCACAGAAGCTTTGTCAAACTTGAGCTGTACTTAACTCCCAGATAACCATTAAACCTCAGACACACACACATTAAAGACATGAACAGTCATGGGAGTGGGTGAGGAGAGCTTGAAATAGAGGTTGACATGCCAAAAAGAGGGGTGGGGGGAGCAGCAAACAGAAATGTTTAGAAGCAGTCAGGAGCCGCTGGGTGAGTGGGGGACGTTCCTCAAGGCCTTAAGTGTTTATTGCAGCTGTGGGTGAGTTCAGCCTGCCTTCTGCTCGTGAAACATTGCTTCTGCAATGTAGCTGGGAGAGGGAGGTACCCAAACAGGAGAGCATAGGAGAGCACAACTTTCAGGAAGCACCTGGGGATGGTCAGCAGAACCTATAGAGGAGTGAACAAACCCCGAATGTTACAGTACACTTAATGGTGTGTTGTTTTTTTTATTTTCTGTTGTTGTGCTTAAGCTTGAGCAGCTTAAATCTGTGATGGACCCTCGAGCCACTACCTCTCAAACGCTTCCCACCGACAGGAGGGATAACTGCTGGAGGCCAGCTGGCTGCCCTATGCTGGGCTGTCAGGAACCGACAGTGGATCGTTCTGCTGTTTGTTTGCCCCTGTTCCCTGCCAACCACAAGTTTGAGTCTTTAATTTAAACATCCTGAATAGAAAGGACGAGATCTCCAGTGACACTTCCAGCTCATTACCAGGGAAATCTTGCATCCAGAAGACACAAACAGCTCAACAAAGCCAAATACGGGGAGAAGCAATCTGACCCCATTTTCAACAGCATTGGCTTCCCAAGTATGTGGCTGCTGGTTGCAGTTCAGACATGGTCTCCACCTCCTCTGTTAGCGTGGCTGTGCGAGGGGCTGGAGACCAACTCTGGCCACGTCCACATGTTCACCATCATTAGGAAGAAAAGGCCAGCAAATTCTTCCTGCTTCCTTCAGAGGCATGGATGTGTGGCACAGACCCAACCTGGCCCAGGAACAAACGGGAGGGCTGAATTTGGGATGTCTCTGGATGTTTTAAATACCACGTAAAACCCCTGTTTTCCTTTGGGGTTGTGGATAGTTGGGTGTTGTCCAGCAGAATCCTGTTGACTTTCTGGTGAGCTTTAGCTGTAAATATTTGAATAAAAAATTATCTTGTGTTAACCTTAGCAAAATTTAATCTTTCTGTACATAGTGAAATCTGGCTTAAGTCACAAGTGAAAATGAGAGTGGTAGTTTCAGGTGATTCCCCAGTGGATGTTCGTCTACATCAGCACAGAAAACAGTGTATTGCCTGTCATGGCTGGCAGTTTGTTCATCAGGAAGGGCTGAAAGGGCAGCTGGAATTGCTGGCAGGGTGGAGGTGCATTGGGTGAGTATAATATGGTCCTGAACAGGAAAGCAGGAGGGCTTCAGGTCATGATGGATGGCTGAGATGGAAGGTGAAAGGCACAGGGCTGTCGGGAGAGTTGCTAGTTCTCAAATCTTTCTGTTTCTTTGCAGGGTCTGGAGTTTGCCTGTAGCTTGGGACCAGTTTTGCTATACACCCCAAAGCTCAAGCAGATTTTCAGCTCTGCTTTAGGTAGAATCCCCCTCTGCTCAGCTTGCTGAGCTGCATTGTTCCCTCTTGGGAGGACAGGGGATGTTATAGAAAGGGCTCTGTTCACTCCTTTCTTCTCTTGGACTCTCACCTTTGTCATGGTGAAGAGGAGGCAGGAAGCCCTCTGGGAACCTCTGCCTTCCCTCCACCTCCTGTCTGCCTAATTCATTCCTGGAACTCTGCCTGGAATAGATATTCTGAATGCCCAGAGGGCAGAGCTGAGCCCAAGGGAAGGAAGAAGACTACAAATTACAGAGGAGAGGCTGAGCAGATGTGTGGATGGAAGGGGACAGCAGCAATACCAAAGCAGAAGCGGGAAGAACAATATGGGAATGGGGGCCGTGAGGCAGATGGACATGAGGAGGGTGCTTCTACAGCGCCAGAGGACCACCCTGGACTCATACCTGCTGGAGATTCAAACACTCCTGAGGAGACCCAAATGTGCAATGTGATCCTCATAAAAACATCTTCCTTAAGTAAGAAAGTAAGAAGTCTGAGCAGGCTGGGATTCCTCAGAGCCAGCAGTGTTAGCAGTGCAGGAGGTGAGCAGGGGAAGGGACAGCTCGGGAGCGAGGGGCAGAGCTGGCTGCCGAGGCAGCAGGTCAGGGTCAGGGCACTGGCAGAAAGTCTCTGCGGTTCTGCTCAGAAAAGATATTTCAAGCATTGATGTTTCCAAATGAGGAGGAGCTGACAGCTGCCCCCTGCAGCCCTCAAGTGCCTTGAAATCCCACCTTCCTTTACAATAAACAGGTGCCTTGCTCAGTTAGATCCCTTGAGTGGAAACATCTGGAAGCTCCCAGCATTCACCCCAAATTCACCCTGCTCGAGGTACACAAGCAGGCAGGTCTATTCCTTTTGTACCTACTTCCTCTTCCAAAGGGAGTGAGTGCAGGATGTTGTTGGGCTGTGCTCTCGTGTTTTGATGTGGGCTGAACAGTGTCTGGGAGCTCATCAGGGAGGGAGATAATTTTCTGTGGTCCAGCTCAGCCCCATTCAGGCCTTGGCTTTGGTTGTAGGGACCGACTCCTGCTGTGTCTTGTGTTCTTGCCATTCCGTGTGGCAGGGGAAAGTCCTGCTCTGCTGGATTTGGCCCCTGAAGCAGCAGAGTGCCCTTAGCAGCAAGGCTCAGGCCTTATGATAAAGCCCTGCACGCAGTTATTCATGCTTCTGGGCACGTCTAGCTCCCTGGGTGCTGCGTGGGCTCAGCTGATCTTTTGGTCATCTTTTCTGGAAGGGAGGCAGCTGAGTTTGCTGTGGCCAGTTGGTAGCTCTGTGATGTTGCCTGAGCTCAGCAGTATCACAAACCCACTACTGATTGCTCCTTCTGCTGTGGGAGTGAGAGAGGCCATGCCAGAGCACCCTGTACGAACTGGCGTGAAGGGAAGGATGTAGAGCCACACTCCTAGTGTTTATTATCCTTTTTACAAATGGATGTAGAGAGGAGGCAAGTAAAAGAGGATGGCAAAGCCTCTGGGGATCCAGGCACCTTCCCCCACAAATGAGGCCCTGATGCCTGGGTACCCAAGGCAGGCAGTGCTGCAGTGGCAGAAGGTCCCCATCTCTCAAACCCCAGAGGGGGCGAGCAAAGGTTCACAAGACTAAGAACAAGTGAGGCTGAAGAGCAGCACTGAAAAACTGCCTTTGGGTCAAAGCAGTGCCCCCAGTTGCGCGATACTGCTGTCAGGTGGTAGAGCGCAGGCATGGAGAACGCCTCGGTCCCAGTGATGCTTTCTGCCTTGCCTCTGAGAGCTAACTCTGCCAATCCTTGTGCTGCAGGGACATCAGCGAGGGAGCGTGTCTTGTGACCGGAGCAGTGCCCATGCAGCTGAGCCCTGCAGGTTTCATCTCCAGGCCCTGCGACTTTGGCATGACGAGAGATTACAAAGGTAGAGTTGGGAGTGGGCTTGCAAGATAACAAGTGCTGTCTAATTAAGAGGGAAGATGATTGTTAATAAACTGGGCGTGCTAATAATTTGCAGGGGTGGGAAGGGCTGATGAATGTAAAGCCACTCGAAGGCCTGCAAGTACCTCGAGTGCTGTTACGTGCACGGGGTGTTTGCAAGCAGGTTTGGTTCTCACTCCCAGCCTGTCCCGCATGAGGGGCTGGGAGCTCATCATGTGTGTGCAGGCAGGCTGGCATCGGGGGCTCCGGCAAGCTGTAACAATTCCCATTTAGGTTTGACCTTTTGCTGGATATTAAAGCCTTGCTGTGGCTCAGTGAGATGAACGCTGCAGCAAACACAATTCCTCAAGATGAAATATCTCTCCAGTGGGTAATTCCAGCCTCATTTGAGGGTTGTTGTATTTTTTTTTTTTCTTTCCCACTGAATCATTTATTCCTGGTGTCAGGAAGGTGCAGAATGACTCTCCCCACTGGCTTTCAGAGCTTCATTGATTCTTCAACTCCCACTCCTGCAAATCTGCTGGAACAGCAGCCCGTTGCCTCTCCAATTTTCCTGGGGGGGTGGGGGGGAAGGGGAGGGTCTCAGGACTGGGGGAGTTCTTCAGTGAACCCATTCACAGTCTGGGGGAGATGCCATCATATTTTAAGCTCCATAGTCCAGAGGCAGTGTCTTTTGATTTGTAGGTTTTTTGTCTTAAATGCCTTCTCAGCACTCAGCTGTCTGCATGGGGAAGGGGGAAATAGGACACATTAAAACTGCTGGTGAAAGCAAGTTTTGTGCTGGAAGGATGGGGAGTGGGGCACGATCCCAAGTCTTGGGTCACCCTGAACACCATTTGGACACTGACACAGGTCACCAAAGGCAGGGCAGGTCCCTGCCTGACTGAGCAGTCTTCAGAAAGAAAAGGAGCAGGATGCATTACGGCAGCTCCCACAGAACAGGGAAATAATGACAGACCAATGGTAGAAAGGGGAGCAGTAAGCAGAATCGTCTGCTACAGTTGGTGGGTATATGTGTACATATGTGTGCAGCACCTATGGGAATTCCTGAGATTGTACAGAGCGTTGGAGACCTTTGGCCCTTCCTGCTTTCTGGTTCTCTGTTGCAACTTAACTCCTTTGCTCACGGTGGGTATGAATCTGGTCCCTTCAGCAAAGGAAAGCAATCAACTCCCAAAATATGCATAGTGAACAAATTCAATCATTGCGTGTCTGCCAGATGGGAGTGACTGAACCCAGGCCTTTGCCTGTCATCATCAATCTATTTGCAGTCCTGTATCTGAGTTCACACTTCATGTTCTGCAGTGCAGCTCCCTTCTCTGGGCTCCTGGGGGACACGGAAATGCTCATCTTCCTATGTGGGGGATGGAAGGAGAAGGGGCAATGGAGTTGAGACCTGGAGAAAACAGGGTCCCAGAGCCTGGGAACTCAGGGACCCAAGCCAAGAGGTACCATCACAGTGCTCTGTGATCCCTTCTGCGTATGGGAGCTGGCCTGAGCCACCACTGCTTTGCACTTCGGTGTGGTGTTGAGGGGAGTGAGGGAGCCAAGTGGGTGTGAAATGCAGAGCGCTGCTTGACCCCTCTCCAGCAGAGGAGCGAACAGAGCAGGATAGCTGCCACACAGACCCTGGCCTTTCAGCAGGGCTGAATGGATGCCTTGTGTCCAGCAAAGCTTGTCGCTAGGCACTTGCCACCAAGCTCCGTAGCTTTAAGAAATTTCAAGCAGTCTGACCATGCCCATTAGCGTTTACAGGATTGCCCTGCCAAGTAGTAGTAAATGTTTCCATTTGTTCTGTGCTTGGCCTGTTTCTTCTGTTTATTACCTTAAACGTGCCCAGGATGTGACCCCGTTCCCCCTCCTCAGCACTCACTCCAATTCCATTTAATTTCTACTTCTTCCTATGAACCACTGTAATATAAGCACTGTTCAAAGGACAGAAAAATAAAGGGAGGTGGATGTTCACAGGGTGCCATGCCCTCCCTGGAATCAGGCACTGTGCTCTGGCATCAGATGGGTCGGATGGGTTCAGACAGACATAAAAGCAGTAAGAAATGCAAACGGGTGCTGCCAGGTGGCTGCAGGGGAGCTGGGGACTGGAAAACGATGGAGAAGGCTCAGTGCTGGCAGGTATTTAAGTCACTCTTTATTGCAGTGCTACACAGGAACAAAAAAGATCAATATTTATTAGTTGCAGAAAGCATAATTTTGCATGAAAAGCATCGATCAGTGTGTCTGCCAAGACAATGTCATTACATCTTCTTTATGATTTGGTCAACATCCCTCTATGACTAAGGATGTTGTTCCCCTAGATAGATAGAGCCGGGGTGGGGTGTGAAGGAAGAGTTTAGCACAGTGCTGTGATTAGAGGGAAGCAAAGCAGGGGCTACAGTAGTGTTTAGTGTCACAGGATGGGCTTAGGGGCTCTGGCTTTGGCTCTGGTTCTCTACCTCATCCTTCTGCATGGTCAGTTTGCCATTGGGGTCTAAGCACCACCAAGAGAAATTCACTACTTCAGAGTCAGGTCCTAATTTTTAAGCCTTTCTTCCCCAGTGAAATAAGCTGCTTGCCAGCTGGGGTCAGGGTGAAAGCTCCCCCCATAAGGTAGTATTGCACAATTATGGGCTTTGTGGGATGTTTACACCATCCTTTAAGGCAACCCCGCATATGTGGTGAGAATGCCTGTTAGTCTCAGCTCTCCTCCGATTGTTCTTGTGCACATTGACTGTCTCCAGCCCAATCTGACCTGTGGATAGAGGTGTCCAGTGTCAGACCACAGACTGAGGACTGCATGCAGCCACCAAAGCTGTTTGTTCAACCCGAGCAGCGAGTTCGGTGGCTGGCCAGCCAGTCTGTGTGGGTAGGCTGGTGGGGCACGCATGGCATGGGGAGCCTCGGACCTGCCAGACGGGCTGGCTCACCCGGCTGGCTGGTGAGCCGAGGCGGGCAGGGGATGTGGGGAAGGGCTGTGGGCATTGCCGTGCAGAGAGTGGGAGGCAGCTGGGAATGGCACGGAGGAAGCAGAGGAGCTCTGGGGTGGCCTTAGTGGGATGGCGAGGTGTTCGAGAGGATCTGGTGGGAAATAGGAAGATGAGGAAGGTGGAAGTTGTTGTAGTTTTACAGCTGAACACAAAGCCAAAGGGAACAAACATCTGGACCTCCACTGTGTGTAGACAGCTGCTGCTAAAACCTCTCCTTGCTGTGGGTCCAGCAGGCAGGGCCAGCTGTGGTACAGTCGGTGCTAAAGAGGGGTTATAGCTCTCCCTGTCCTGCGTGACCGGCAGCCTGTGCCTGAGCACACGGCAGCAGCAAGATCCCCTTATGCCTCTGCAAAAGCAGTTTGAATCCTGCCATTTCCAGTGCTGTGCTGGCCCCAGCAGAAATACAGGAGCACAAAGATGGGCATGGAAACAGCAGGCCCTGTGGTTTTACAGAACTCCTGAGTCAGGACGCCTGGGTCAGGATTCCCAGCAGTGCTGTTGACTCCCTTAGGGCAAGCCACAAGTCAACCACATGCACTGCAATTGCAGAACTTGGCTTCCGCTTAGACACCAAACAGTCAGCTCAACCAGAACTGCTTGCTCCAGTCACTGGGGGCATAGTGACTTTTCAGAAAAGTCCTGCTGTGAAAGTCATGATTGGAGCAAGCAGTTCTTCCAGTCTTCTGCCCCGTGCTGGGTGTAAGCCAGAAAAGCGTGCCCCTGGCTTGGTAAAAAGATCCTGGGCAGTTCACGGGCTGGTTGTGAGTCTTAATCTAGGTGTTTGTAGATAAAAGGTGTCGTCAAATGAAGATGAGTGGCTCTGTCTGGCTATCTGAATGATGAATGAGGTGTTGTTCCATACAAGTGGAAGGGGCCTCCATGTGCATCCTGAAATACAGTTTTTAAGACGGCTGCTTCTGCTTCCACAGCCTGCCTAACCTGACAGTCAAGCCCTTCTGTCAGCAAGAGAGGCCACTGAAGAGGTGGTACAGTCGGAAGGCTTGGTTTGAAGGACATAGGCACCTGCAACCCACCTGCATTATAGCTGCTGCTGCAGAGATTTGTGGATCTGGTATCCTTAGCATAGGAGGCAGGAGGCTGAGGGATCTCTTGAACATAGGAGCTCAGGACTGCAGCATGCTGTGACCCTTGGGATCTGGCATCAGCGTGTTAATCCCCAGAGAGCGTGGGGTGACTGTAGAACAGCGTAGGTGAGACAGCGAGCCTGGGTGGGTAGGGTCTGAGGGTTGTGTCGCTTCGAGGAGCATTGGGAAGAAATGAGTTTTCAGCCCCACTTTTGCTCTGCCAGTTGCAATGCACAGAGCAGGCAACTTTGCCGTGTGGAATCGCAGTAAGGGAACCATTAATTTTGTATTAGGACATAAAAACTGTTTGAGCTGAACAGACCAATACTCCTTCCAGCCCAGTATCCTGTCTCCACCAGAAGCCAAAGCCGGATGCCTTAAAGGAAGGCATAAAAATCCCATAATGCCCATAATTGTGCAATACTACCCTGTGGGGGGAGATTTCACCCTGACCCCAGCTGGCAGGCAGCTTATACCCTGAAGCAGGAGAATCAATAGCTCTTATGATTTTCATTTGAGCTAGTGTCACCGTGGCTGCTGTTCTTATTCACATAAACGTCTGATCCTGTTGTGAAACTCTCTAATGCTGTTCGTTATACTGCTCTTTTGATATCCTGGCAAGGAGCTGATGTTCTCAGATACGGTGCTCAGGATAGATTCTGGATGATCTGCCCCAGGCTGCTCATAGGAGAGCTGAAGAGGAGCTTAGCCCCTTCCCTACCACCCCAGCCAGTCCCTGCCCCTTCTTGTACTCTTTATTTAATATTAACTCTCCCCGTGGCCCTGCTGTAGAGTGACCATAGTGGGGACGAGCAGCACTGACCATTCCCATGTCTGTATTGGTTTTCGGCTCAGGTATTGCCCTACAAGTAGCCATGTACCAAAGGTAAGTTTCTTTGCCTCTGGAATATTTGCAGGATATTCCCTAGAGAGGGATTGTGGGGCTAACAGCAGACTGGTTGATCTGTGGCCAGGTGTAACCTCCTTACCACTACTGCAGGTGATGGAAGCACTTTCTTGGCTGGCAGTGCCCTGTCACTCCTTTTCTCCTTGGACATCCCAACCAGATGTTAATGCCAGGTGGAGCCTGCTGGGGAGTTGAGCAGGTGGTGTGTGACAGGGGCCGGAGCGGTTAGAGACCAGGACAGTGGCTCACTGCAATATTTGGGAGGAGAGCTTGATGTGACTTCAACTCTAATGAGAATATTTGGTTAGATTTTCACTAAGTAAGTAAAAACATAGATTTTTTCACCCAGGGAAGAAGACTCACTCCCAACCAGCCATCATTAGGGTGAGATACCCAGCCCAGAGACTGCCTCTTCCACTTGTCTCGCTTCCCTCAACCCCCACCAGCCCTGAGCATGGGAGAAATTAAAAAGACAACTACCCATGAAGGAGCGGCAAAGGTGTGTTTGCCTGCTAGCAAAACAGGAGAGGGGAATGAAGGCAGGAGAGCAGGTCTCGTCATGTAGAACGGGGAGGAGGTGACACAGCCCGTGATAATTGGACCATTAAATCTAGCAAAGGCACCGACACTTACACAATGTGGCTCAGGGAAACAAACGTTCTGTAGTAACAATAACTCTCCAATAGCAAGCAATAATAAGTATCTGCAATCATTTTTCTGCTGATCCAGTGCTTAATCCTATTGTTCAGAGTCCAGGTCAAATTGTCCTCAAACCACAATGCAGAGGCCAGATAGGTTTACAGAGATGTGCAGGCATGACTGAGAGGAAATTTTGGCTCAGAAATCTGTTTGTAAATGTCTCTCAAATGTCTGCTTTTGTTTCCTGTGCCTCCTCTCTGCCAGTCCTTCCACCTCCAGAAATCTCCGCATTGGAGGGAACCATCCCAGTCCTCGTGGTCAAGCCCCCTTTATTCTGCCCCACATCTCCCTGTGAGTCTCACTCGCTGACTACAAAGAATGCCAGAACTGCCTGAGATGGTCACAGAATTGGCTTAAAATCTTTATTGTTTACAAGTCTGTCTTTAAATATTTTTATTTACTGTAGGTCTGGGGAGGAGGGGTTTAATCCCTGAGCCGCATTCTCAGACTTTTCATCTGTGAGGGCTAAGAGCACCATTTTTGCAATAACAGAAGTGGAATTTTGCATGCAGACGCAGGGCCCCAGCAGTGGGGGATTGAAGAACAACACCCTATTTCTGAAAGCTTCACAGTAAAGTCCAGGCTCTTGGCAATTTGGGACTTCCAGGGCTGATACCCTTCTGAACAATATCTTTATAGATTCTTAATTCACCAACTCTAACCCTGTGGAGCATATCAGACCCCACCAGATCATTGTTCATGCTGTAAAGTACAGGCACAAGGTTTGACCAAGGCTGCTTAGATCTGACGTTGGGCTTGTGGCACTGGGTGGCCCTGGCCAGGGGCAAAGCCCAGGTCCTGTGTTTGGTGACCAGGTCCCATTTGGCACCGGCGTGTTCAGGGTATGAACGTGCTCGTAGCTGGGGTGCTGGCAGGAGTCCTGGAACTCGAGGCTGTCTTAAGGTGGGATTAAGAGCAAAGACAAAATTTTACCTCTCTACTGGCTTGGGGTTTTCAGCTCTTTTTTCAGCTGGGTAGAGGACATGGAAGGGCAGAAAAACCCTTTCTCAGTCCCATGTCTGGCCAGGCAGGGAATTGCATAATGCCACAGATGTTCCAGCTGTGCTGTTCAAATGCAGATGACTCTGCTGGGTGTCTTGGCTTACTCTGGGCTTTGGGCTACCAGGCTGTGGTAGAAAAATGACTTGCAAGCGTTAGCCACTTATTTTCTTGGCCTGACAGCTGCATGACACCCAGGACTGACCAGAGCTGGCAAGAAGTGTCCCTTTTGCCTGAGCGCAGATACACTTTAGAGCTAGTGATTCAGCATTCAGATGATGTTTTTCCCACAGCAGCATCCTTCCTGAATAGTGCAGCGCTCCTGAATTGGAGTGAATGATGCTAGTGTGTGAGAACACCTACAATATTTTTACTGTCACTTGAACAGTGGGATGTGCCTCCTTTCCTTAGGCGGTATAGTCCCAGCTCACTGTTCCTGTATTGCTTCTGAATCAGCTTCACCACTTCTCTTGCACAACCGCATAGGTCCTGATAATAGGACAGGAGTGCGACCCTCCACTGGGCAGGAAGAGATTGAATTGGGACAGAAGGAGATGCCAGACTGTGTGACATGGGTGTTGTGAGACACCGGGCTCAGGGCTGGGGATGATGTGTGGCTGCAGTCTCCTTAATGCAGGGTGGGCTGATCATGAAAAGTTTGTGACTCCCTGTAACTCATTCCCTCCCTGGGCTGTCTGAGCTTGATTATGACTTTCTGGAGATGTCTAGAAAGGGGAGATGCCTGAGAGAAATTTGTTTTCCCCTTCTTTCCCTTTGATGCCTCTTGCCTAATTGTTGGGGGCTTCTGCAGCTTGGGGTTGACCTTCTCTGCTTGGGCTGGACCAGTGCTCCCTTGGTGAGTACATATTAATGGCAGGGGAGGGCAGGACCTGTGATAACTCAGTCTGGCAGCCCCAGCCCCATCAGCACCAATGTGATGGAATAGTCTTTGGAGACCCAAAGAGCTTCAGTCAGGTCTTCTTTTTGAAGTAAAGTAACCATACAAAGTCCTGAAAACCTGGAGAAGGGGACAGAAATTGAGACATAAGAAGGTAAAGCAGTTTAAGAAAAAGGTTAAGGTGATGCCATCCCTGTAATCAGTGCTGGTGTTAGTAAATCTGGACTTGATCCTGCTCTTCCTAGCAATGAAACTCTTGCTGGTGTCTGTGTCTGAAGGTGTTAGAGTAGTGCCTTGGTAAAATGTGTTTGGGAGACCCCAAATGTTACTGTGGCATGCACTCAGCCCTGCTGAGGAACCCCTTAGGAGGATGGGGTATCTGGCCAGTGCAGATGGTGGTGTCGTTTGGGCTCACTGCCTTGTGACACCTGTCTGGCTTCAGAACCTGCAGCTGCAGGCAAGCTCTGACTTCTCCCAGGCTGGAGTGCCCCAGACCCAGGGACTCATTCTTCCTTCAGGAGGGTGTGACTGGGCAGAGGCTTGCTAGCGGCAGTGTGGTTTCATTTTAACAAAGGAATAAAAGAAGGGAAATGGATTTTCTCTCTGCCAAAGATTTATACCCATCTGTCTCACCCAGACCATCCCACCACTTCTCTGAGCCCCAGGCAGACTTTTGAGAGCTGGTTGCGGCTCGGTTTTCTGCAGCCTAAGACGCTGCCCATTAGCAATTAGTTGGGCTTTGGGTTCCCCGAGTTCAGACCTTGGACTTTGTGGCCAAAGCACAGCATGGAGCATGTTCTGCGGTGGCACAGTGTGAATGCAGAAACCTCGTTCTTTGTTCTTTCAGCGATGGTCGTGGTGATGTCAAGGTACCATGCTATTCCCTGCATGTGGTTTTCATCACCCTTCTATTAAGCTAAGCCAGCTTGTTAACACAGCACACATCCCAGGACCCAGATTTATAAAACAGATCAGCTGCTCTTGCTGCAACATGCAGTGGCAAGGAGCAGTGGTGTGTTGCAAAATGATTATTTCCTCATGTGATACCAGCCTGAAATTATGCCAGGACACTTTAGGGGTAGGAAGCACCATTAGTTTGTGAGCAGGGTTGCCGCTTATCTCTGTTTCTCATATTTCTCTATCCCCTACAGAGCGATGAGACAACTTGGTGTCCAGGAAGGTTACGCCAGCACCTGGCCCCTGCAGCTCTGAGTTAGGACACCTTGTCACCATTGTGCATCTGGAGGTCAGTGATCTGTGAGTGCTTCGTACACATGCACACTCTGAGGCACGTGAGAGGGATCTCAGCTACCTGTTCTGCTGTCTTTATATTGCCTGCACCCCCAGCCCTGGTCCCCCAGGCTGGAAGGGCTTTGGTGTGGGGCTGGAAGAGCGGCAGGCAGGATTGGCAGCTGGCTGGGTAAGGGAACCACTTCAGTCATTGCACTGGAGTTCGCCCCGGTCAAATATTTTCTGCCACTAATTCTTACCAGTCTTGTGGCATCCCCAAATGAGGCACAGGGGATTACAAAGCAGTCAGCTTTCGTTTAAAGCCTGACCTTGGCATCAGGCTGTTAGCATGGCAAGGAAGAGAGATGAGTTAGCTGGCAGCCTGCCTGTGCATGGCAAGGGCTCTTTAAAGCCTCAAAGGATGCATTAGTTTGATGTCAGAGGCTTTGTTTGTGGCATTCCTCGGAATAATCATCCTTCCTCTGAGTGTGTGTGCATGCGTACATGTATCTCCTCCCTGTCTGTATCTCTGATGCTCCCCTATCCTGTGTCCGAAGAGCTCAGTTAGACTGCATGGATAACTCCAGTGAGACAGATGGAGATGGATCCAGGCCTCTGTGGGGACAGCTGCGTCCCTGACAGTCCCCTCTGGTCGTGCACCTGTTAGGAACTATACTTAGCATGGGAAAACTTTCCAGAAAAGAGAAAGCAGGGGACAAGTGGGGAGGCAGAAAGGCTGGGCATTTGGCCTCATTCTTCCCAGCCAGTCCTGAAGCTCCAAAATTGCCTCTCAGTAATAGCATCCAAAAATGACAATCAGGTGAAAAGCAGGCAGTGTACCAAGGCGTGCTGGCACTGTTCAGAGACAGCCTGAGCGAGTGACGGCTTCATAACTCCTGAGTGAAATGCCAGGAAGCCTGGTGTGTTTGTCCTAACAGGTCCCAGCGGTCCAGATCACTCAGCAACTGCCATATGGGAACCCTGGTAGATATTGAGTGAGGCACGTGCTGGGGGGTCACAGGTTGAGCCTTCACTGTTGCGAGATGTGAGGCAGTGCAGACTCCAGTGTCTATCACATATCACCAGGACTATTGCAGGACCTCTAATGATCCCCAATTCAAGCAGCCCCCGTTCCTAAAGCGCTCAGCAAGCTGTCCGCCTGTGCTCCAACCTGTCTGCCGCACTTAGAGCCATCTATCCGCCTGTCCATCATCACTGTGCATAAGCACCTACCCATAAAGCTTGTGTGGAATGAATGGGGGAGGAAATCCTCCTCCTTTTGGTGCTATGCAAGGTTCTCTGTGAGAAGGCGGGAGGCTTTTCAGCTCTTCTTTTTATAAACGGAGAACCTGAAGTTAGGTGCCCATGCTCTGATGGTAACTGAATGTGCCTTGCTCCCTGCTCCTCCCCTTCTTGCAGCAGGAGCTCCTTGGGAGCCTTGCAAGGAGGCAGTCTGAGCTGTGGTGTCTTGCCTGAGCAGAGGCAGCAGATCCAGGTAGGTTTAGAGGCCTTGTTTTCCTTTATACTCTTTTCCTTTGTAAGTGCGGAGCTGAGTTTTTACCACAGAAGACTTCCATTGGCACAGGGGGTGCCTGATGGCCTTCTCTGCTGTGTCACTTGTGACATGCAGCAGTGGCTGCACCCTCTCTAGACCATCCCTCATCTTCCTCCCTGGGGAGGAGCTCCTGAGCTCCTTCTCTGGAGAGAATCCCCTGCCTGGAGCTCCAGCTGGTAAAGAGTGAAACTCTATCAGTGCTTCGTAACTGCGGGCAGCTTTGAACAAATGAGAATCCAGCAGCTCTCAAATGCCTCCAGAGCCATCCCGCAGCAGGGCCCTGCTGCCAGCGCTGCTAACAGGTGGCATTGCCTCTCTGGAAGGACGCTTTGCTTCGGTTTCAGCTGCTCTCCTGCTATGCCCATTGCACGCCCTAATACCCGCACGCCGCGCGTGCAGTTAGCATTTCAGTATTTATGGCCACCTGGGCTGTTGCTTAGCAGGGGGATTTGCTGTACTTAGATGAAAAATGCAACAGGAACTTTAAACTGCTCTGTGGCTAAATTGAGTTCAGTTTTCCAGTCTCTGCAGCTCTCAGCTATCCTCTTCTGCCCTGTTGTCATGCCCTCTTAGCAAGAAGCAAGAAAACTATTATGTTGCACTTAGGAGCCACTGAGCACTATGGGTTTTACTAAACATCTTCCCCGAATGAAGTTCTTAGTCAGTGTTTCCCCAGTCTCAGGGGGAAGATCTGGGTGTGAAACCAAGAAAGGAAGAGGGAATACAGCGTATAGTGAGGATATCTGCAACATCTCCAGCTGATAGTATAAATCTATGCTATTCCTAGCTGCCTAATCTATTTTTGTGGCACTGGAACAATTTGCGTTTACACACCTGTGCAGCAGATGTGAATGGGGGCATCTTACCATTTCCAGGCGCTTGAGCCCTGCTGGTACTGGTGCCTGCTGTGCCGGCTCTTGATGCTACAAGTTTGGTTTCTGTGCCATCGGAAGTGGGGAAATGCTTGTCTCCTTTCAGTGGCCACTTGCAGCTTTTTCCCCTTAAGACTGGGAAAATGTACTTGTATTTCCCAACTTTTCCCTGTGGCGTTAGGAAGAGATACATGGGGAGAATCAAACCTATTTCTGCTTGTGAGTGGGAGAAACAGGAGTTCATTCCTAATCGCAGTCATGGAGATGGATTGAAAGAAAAACTGGTAAGCGTGGGATAACTGGGTAACCTGTATGTTATTTGCACAGTGCTTAACCTCTCTTCGTATATGCCGTGGAGGCTTTCCTGGAACCAGAGGCACTAGCCAACATAAATTGCTTCTGTCAATGTGCTTTATTGGACTACATCAGAGTAGAATCGATAGAGAGTTAAAAAAAACCCCAAAAACAGGCTTACTAAGCCAGACCAAGTCATAAACAGATGAAAGTGCTGTGGAGGTCAGGTTTCAGCTGGCATTCATGAAAATGGGGGGGTTCTGGCATTGTCAGAGGGCGATTCATTGCACTGGAATATTTCAGGGGAGGAGAATGGTACAGGAGTTGTTAACACACTTCTGCAAAGAGAGGGGCTCCTTGTGTGTCAGGTTTCTGCCTCCAAGTTTGCTGTCACAGATTTGTACTGATATAATTTATATCAGTATAAGTTATCTGTTTCCAGTTAACCTAGATGAAAGACTGTGTGGTTATTTGCATTCTAAGGTTGCTGGAACTTGTTAATAATTGAGAATAATAAAGTCAGTCAAATTAATTCACTCCTAAAATTGAGCTTATTTGCATTGGCTTGTCTTTTTTTTTTTGTAACAGATCTCTCTGCGGGCATATGTTTGTGTAAGCTTTTTGTATGTGCTTGTGAGTGTTTGTGTGCATACGTAATTTCCTCACCATCTTACAACCAAAAGAGGCTGAGCTGGATTTAAACATCGTACAAGAAAAATAGTTTCTCCCTGCCTGTGAATATATTCAGTGAAGGTCCACCCTAAAGTGAAGCTGAATAGCTAGGGTATAAATCCATGGGAAAAAATGGGGTTTGTAATGGAAATGCTCCCTTGTCTTAAATTATAGTTAGGCATATGTGAAGCTGAAATTCACGCTGCAGCATCCAGACGGTGCCTCAAGCTGGCCACACATTCCTAGAAATAAAGAAAAATACCACAGCCTACCTGCAAAATGACCTTTCTCCTAACACCAACTTGCAGCTCAGAAGCTTTTGTGCTGTAAGAGGCAGGGTAAGATACATGAAGTGACAGATTGCTGCTGACAGTGAAAGGCTCTTTCAGCTGCATTTCTCTACAGCCACAGTGATATATCCAGGGGCTTGTTAGAGGAACAACAGCACCAGCCAATAACCAGTTGGTCTAAGCCCTAGAGATAGACCGTATGTCCCACACTCTTTCCTAATCTGCCAACGTAGAGTAAATTCAGCTGCCATATCGCTTCTCTCTCTGCATGTTATATAGCAAACGCACCCATATATTTATCTGTCTATGGCAATGCCTATATCTATAAATAACAATGTTTGTATCTGTGCATGGGTGTGTGTGCGTATTTATGTATCTATGTATTTATTACGGGTGAGACTGGTTGTAGAGCAGTCCAGAAAATGGAAATCCTTTTGTGCAAATCATGCTTTCTTGGAGGAAAGGAGAGCCAGGAGACCAGGGGTGATGAATTGGCCCTGAACCGCGATGAAATTTTTTTTTTTTTAAAAGCAAAAACAATTTCAAGGAAAGGGTCTCCAAAAAAGTCCAGTTTCAGGAGGTAGCTCGATTGAATTTCTGGTTCCTGGCTGCCTGCCTGGAGGGCCTCTTGTCACTTCTACTTTCTTCCAACAAGGCAGAAGGCGGAACTGACAGCAGCCTTACCGCCAGGCTGTTAGAGAAGCAGGGAGGCCAGATGCTTTGCCTCCCTGCTCCCTCCCCCTTCTGCAGCCCAAGAGCCAGGGAGATAAGTTGCTTAACTTTTCCATCTTCATTCTCCAGTGTTCCTGGTCTGACCCAGTGGGGATCCAGAGGAATGAAATAATGGCTGGTAGTTGGCAGAGTCAGTGCGTGTGCACAAAGGGGTTCCTCACTATCGAGCGATAGGAGTGTGCGTGTCACACAGTAAAGAGCATTACACTTTTGTACAGAGAAGTAAAATTATACTTTTGTACAGAGAATTTATGCAGAGACACACTGGTGGAAATGGGCTGATATACGAGCCTCTCCTGTAGAGCAAAACCAGGGCAAATAGTTGTATAATATGATTTCAGAGCTTCCATTCCAAACTCACTTCTAAACTCACTCTCAGCCCGTGCTATTTGTGTAACTGCATATAGGTTACATTGTAGGTGATGGCTAAAATATTCTTATGATTTCTTCTGCAAGGACGGTATGCTCAGCCCCTGTCTTTTCTTTGTGTAGGAGTATCATCTTTAGATGGTAAGAAACGTAAGAAGGTTTCAGTTGCTGTTGAATTAACATTTCTGTACACATTGTTTAACTACATAGTTTGCTGACTCTGAAATTTTTGTGTAGTCAAATTGGTTGGCTGTTTTAACGTTCTTAACTGCTAGTTAAAATGATGTGGAGAAATGGACCCCTTTCTTTAGAATCAGGGCAGTAGCAGGGTATGGTTCTCTAATATAGTTTTTGAGACCTGACCTGCTCCAAGTCAGGGGTTGTGCATTTCCCAGCAGATGTGACCCACAGAGCTCTTGCCCTCCCTTTCCAGTTTGCCAACAACTGGAAAATTGGGTGACAAATTGGTAGTGGATGGCCAGGAAATGACACCCTCTCCCTCCCCAAGCTCATCTCATTGCAGAAAGGTCCAAATGCCAGTTAAGATGAGAACCCTTCTTCCCTGCCAGGCTCATCTGTACAGAAACTGGCAGTCTGCAGGCAAGCGTCTCTCCAACCTGTTGGCTCTGCCAGGGGTCATCCAGACATCTCAAAAAGCAGTGAAATCGTAGGGTTTCATTAAAATACATACTGTCCTTTTCTCCTCCTCTGTGCTGCTTTATGTCTGCTCTATACCCAGAAGTTATATCACTGTCTATCCAGTGGGTGCTTGTACACTCCTTCCTTCTGCCACTGGTCTCTTGGTCCCTCTGCCACCTTCCTTGAGCGGGGAGAATCGTGATGGAGCAGGCGTTCCTCCTCGTTTGGCAGGCATCGCTGCCTCTGCCAACTCAGGCAGGAATGAACATCAGCCTAGGGCAAACCATGAACATTTGTAGCCTGCAGCAAGGCAAAAAGTGTTGCCCAGAACAGCCTTTGGAAATATTTTAATTACCCCTGGTTGAACTGGCAATCAACTAACTTGAGGTAAAGATCACAAGGGGAGACAAAGTCTAAGGGGAATTTTATGCTTGGAGTCAAATTTCAGCAACATTTTTGAAGCATTTCTAATTGGTATGGTTTAACAGCCATCACCAAACATCCCCAAATCAAAACAGTTCTGATGTACGTGGAAAGCAAATCACAGTTGTGCAGCTCTAGCACAGTATTGTGAGGTGGAGGAACACGGGGCTTATAAAAGAATCAGCCTAACCACTGAGATCTTTCTGAGCAGCTTTATAGTCAGGAGACTTCTTTAATGGACTGTAAATAAAAAAAAAAAAAAAAGGAATTTTATTTTTTGTTTCTCCAGACTTGCCAGTGAACGAAGAGCTTGCATCTGCCTGACTGCTTTCACATCAAGTCATCTTTGCCAGCCAAAGCAGATTCTTCTTGCCTGCTTCCAAGAGGCATGAGCTTAAACAACTGGTCTCAGAGTGGGGTGTCTCTACAGTCTTAGCCATGAAGAGAGGTGATTATTCCTCCCTAATAATTCAGTTTCCCATAAGGAAATTATCACACACAGAGAGGCGTGCACCTTCCTCTGTTCTGTCGACATGCACTGCTAGAAAGATTTATTTCAGTAATAAGGTCTTTGCAGTGAAACTTAACAAAAATGAGGGGGCAAGTTTATTAATTATATATTTTACAGTTAATGAAAGATAATATTTAACAGAAGTAATTGCAGGCATCTGCCTTGATGGCACAATTCATTTTCAGTAATAAACGGTTTGTGTGTCCCTTTGTTGGACTGATCAGTTACAGAGACAAATCCTGCCTCATGCTAAGCCCCTCTTAGCTCTTTTCATTTGCAGGAGATGAAATGTTCTCCTGTTCAGTGTATACAGAAGAGACTGGAGCAGAGCTGCTATCTCCGTAACAGTAAAACTACAGTGAAATCTGAATTCTTTGTTCATGTTTCATTGCCTGCTTTGAGGAAAATAGTGATCATGAGATCAGACGTCAGCCTCAGGGTGAGTATAGATACCACCCACACCAGCTCTACCAACACACTGCAATCTATATCTGGTTCTCTCCATTCTTGTCTAGCCCTCACAGCCCTGCTGCAGGCTCTGGTAGGCATAAAAGCCTTGTTCTACAGGACTCAGGTATTTTACCCCTCAAGCTGCTTCTAAGCAGCTTCTTCCATTTCTGCTGAAATATCATGGAGGAGCACTTGTCACTCATCTCAGCTTGCGTTCAAGCCATTTTCAAAACCTGGGCATGGACAAAACAGTAGCTGTCCATGTAGTAACTTGACAGGTTGTCAGAGCATTTGCCCCTTTAGTATCTGATACATAGGGTGGCTGGTGTCTTCTTGTGTGCCCTGACATTTGTTGAGTGGGAAAATTTATTTTGCGGTATCACTGATAATTTTTCTGTGCTCCTAACACCTTTCAGGCAGGTTGGTAGAGTCTACCTCATGTAGGTGTCCATCTCTCATTATCTTTCTGCTACCTGAGGTACACTACAGAGCCTGTGACACACAGTTGAGTGATTTTTATTCCCTCCACTTGAGGGAAGTATCTTACAACATTTTACACTGGTCCACTGTGATTGACTCATGCCACCTATTTCTGAAATGCAGCCAACAAGGTAAGAGAAGATTGAGATTTAGATTTAGAAAAGTTAACAGTACCCAGATCAATTTAGGACAGGAAGTAAAACCAATAGTTGGTTAAAACATTGTAAACAGACAAACCCAGCATGCCCGCTAAACACAGAGCCATCCTGTGTGACAGTGTGACATTCCTTCCTTCTTTCGTTTTTTTTTTTTCTCTTTAAAAACTGCTGGTGCAGTTGGTGGGTTCTTCCCATGGGGTTCACTGCAAATGAACTGTGACAGGTGAATTCATTAGCTCCAATAGCTAGGCACACCTCAGGACAACAGTCCTTCATACGTAAGAGGTTGATGGGAACTTTTCAAGGAGGTGTTTATCTAACGGCATGCCGTGGGGATCAGGGTTAGGTCCAGTCTTCTTTAGTGTCTTCATTAATGAGCTGGAAGAGGGGGTAAACAGCATGTTAATGACATGTAGGATGGAATGAAGAGAGAACAAAGCAAAGGGCCAGGGAGGTCACTGGTGCCAGCCCGCCAGAAATTAGTAGGGCTGGGTTGTATCTGCTTTCAGTCTGGCTATACGTGGGCCTGATTTTGTAAGTAAAATGCAGAGACTTGGGGCTGGGGCTGGGCAACCAGGGCAGTGGGCTGGGTATTTGCAAGAGCATCTGTTAAGCTATGGTGTTGGCTACTCTGCTTTAAAACACAGGTTTTCTGCAGACCCATCTTGTAAATATTTAAATGCATGAGTAGCGGAACCAGCAAGTCTGGGTGGAGAGTTATGAGCTGGAGGGAAGCAGAGTGTGTGAGTTGTATGTCTCTTTCTCACGTGTCTGCACTCGCATGTGCATGTCTTCCAATGCCTTCCAGAGAGATTTTCATCCGAAGAGCTCTGACAGCCTCTCAGGCATCAATCACACAAGCTCCGCAATAACCCTGCAAGGTCAGGAGGTGTTATCAGATGGGGGAAAAGTCTGTGTCTCTGCGTTGTTCCTCAGAGGAGCAATTTGCGCCTGAACAAGGAGAGGTGAACAGAGGGCTAGTGACTCCTGCAAGTGTGCGCATTTGCTGCAATCAGAGCTTTCCTGATTCCTAGAGCCAGGGATGGGAGCCAGGTATCCTGAACCCATTCTCCGCTTTGACCACTAGAAGCACTTCCTCCCCACAGAAACCTCACCATGAAACCACCCACAGGAGAACGGCTTTGTTGTTTGGCAGAGAGAGCACAGACTCTGCTCTACCCAATCCGCAGGCGCATTTTTGGGGTTGCGTGTTTACTAAAATCTTGGCTTTGCTGGTCTGGAGAGAATAAAAGTTGATTGTTCAGCAGCCAGGGATTGGCGTCTCCCTGCCTGTACGTGTAAATATCTCTGTTCAGCCATACCAGGCCATAGGGAATGTTTGTGGTGCAGCAGCCTGCTTGTATTAGAAGCCTTGTCTCCCTTCTGTGGTAAACACATCTCTTGTTACCTGTTCGCACTGAAGCTTTTCTGGCTTCTCCTATCCTTTACTTGGCCACTTTGGCTTCAGGGCCTCATGATAGCTGGATTGATTTATTTATTTAATAATAAAACTTAAAGAACTGGTTGTTTTCCACACTCCTCCGTCCCAGAGAGTAGCTGTCTCTGAGGAGCCAGGTCACGATGGGGTTAGTGTGGAGGGAAGCAGGGCTGCTTGGTGTGAGCCTCAGCTCTGCCAACCCTGCTGTTCCTTCTGCCTCTCAGCCTTGTCCCGGTAACCCCCCTCCTCCTGAACTGGCAGGAAGGATTACAATGCTGTTCAGGCTGTCCAGACCTTGCCAATTCTGTCCCTCGTATGATGTTGCAGGGATCACGTAAAAGGGAGTTCACAGCCCAAGACTACAAACAGGACCATATGACAGTAGAGAGACGATGACAGAAGGCAAGGGGTGGGCATTCCATCAGTTACTTCTCCTGTGCAGGTCCCTAGTAGGTGTCATGGCATGTGCTTGCTGTCTCTCACCCACTCCGTGGGCCCACATCTGAGTGTGGCTGCTCAGCACATGGAGGGTCTCCCAGAACCCAGGTTTGGCTGTGTAGATCTGGGCTTGTGGGAGAAAACAGAGCCTCCCTGCACGGCACTGCTGGTGCGTTCAGTCCCCGTGGGAGTCCGGCACAACAGTCTCGTGTCATATTTGTGAGACTGGATCGCTTGTCCTGTTCTCCAAGCCAGCATAGCACACAATACTGAGAATGTGCAAGGAGAACCATAATGGGCGAGAACTGAGCATTGTGGGGAGAAGAGACAGGCAGTGACCAGGCAGCAGAGGGAGGTGGGGCTGCTCATGGAAGTTAACCCTTGGTTGGAGATAGGAAGGAAGATAGGAAGGAGGAAAAGGCCTCACTCGGGCAGAAGTGAAGGGAAAGACTGGCTGAGGCTGGAGAGCTTCAGTGGCCTTATCCCATCTTCTATGAGGGACAGTGACATCCTCCCCATAGAGGTCAGCAGTGTTGTCTGTTTATTCACATGGCTGGGAAGCAATTGCAGTCTCCTGGATGATGGATTCGTAAGTGTTTTAAAACAAAAGTCAGAGATCTGTTCTCTGGATCCTGACCTGAGGCATCTGCTGCTTGTAATCAGAACGCAATCAACTCCTGGCTGGTGTGGGAAAGGGATCCCCCACCCCACAGCTTCACACGTGGTACCGACAGGTCTAATGGGCCATTTTGCTGCTTTAGGAGACTTGATTTTATTCGGCTTCCTAAAATCTTGAGTTCTGCAATATCTGCATGACAGCACTGCTTTGAGCAGAAGTCAGTTGAACTGGTTCATCACTAATGCTTTCCTGTCTGTTGGTTTTACAGCTGGATAATGAAACCTGCTTTCCATCGCTCTTTGACCTTGGTTTTGCAGAGTGTTCAGGTGCATCTGAAGGACTTAATGTTTCAAGAGTCTGTCACAGCTGCAGCTCTGTGTTTCGGGTGTTTTGTTTCCCTGAAGGTTTGGCCCTTCCTTCAGGAGGAAGTCTGTATACTCACAGTGTTTCTGCCCATAGAGCTGATAACATTGAGATTGTCTTACACATCAGCAACAGAATGAAGAAAGCAGAGGCAATCAGGACCCAAAATAATTATGTTTATCATCTGTAATCATCACACAGGGTCTAACAGCACATAAGCGCTTCTAGCAGGCTGCTTTCAGGAACACAGAATGCAGGCAGTATCATTAGAGGATTCACTGATTATTTAAATGGATACTAGCCAGCTGCTGAACAGCGCAGCAGGGGATTCTCTGGACTGCAAGCACACCTATTTATTACATACGTGGAAAACAGGGGTGTATCCAGTGCTGAACCCGTCTCTGTGTGTGCAAGCATTAACAGCTGTAGTTTCCAGAGTCAGGCTGCGGAAATAACAACTCAGCCCCTTTCTGACTGATCCCTGGGATTTGGAAGCTGTAATCTGGAAGAGCCTACAGCTGCTCGAAACCCTCTCCATGGAAGGGATTATTCCAGGGGAACTCTCTGATGTTTCCCCTTGTGGCTCTGTCTGCTCCTCCCTAGTTTCACACTAGTCCTGAAATACATAACCCTGAACAAAGACTTTAGGACTGAGTTCTCCACTGGCAGAGCTATCCTCCATCACACTGCTGCACAGTCTGAGGGTGCTGAGCAGAAATGTCCAAGCAAATTCAACTGATCTCTTGTTCAGAAAAGGCCCCTGAAAACATTTGCAGTCAACAAACCCCAACATTCTTCAACCCATATCCTTGCAGCTTAGTCCTCTCTCTCTCTCCTCATGCTACACTGTTAGAAGAGCCAAGCTTTGGAGCAAGGGAGAAGGGGCCAAAGAAAATCTTGGCCAGAATGAGTAGAGTCAATTCCTGCATTTAGCCATGTGGTGGAAGGTCTTAGTAACAGTCTGCTTGGAAGTCAAAGTCTTAAAGCTGAGAGCACAGGAAGAGTTAAAGCCAGATTTGTATGTGTAGTGGAATTAGTTGGAATCCCATCAAAAGCCCGTGATACTTCATCTCTTCAGCAAAACATCTGAGATGCTGCACATTTACTTACTCTGGTGTTCCGGGCTATAAAGTGGCTTTCTAAAGCCCTTGTTTTCCATGATGATCTCCAGATGAGGATGTAAAATCCCTCCTTACAGGATGCCAATCCTGAGGTGTCTCAGTGTGTAAATGAGGGATATTTCTCATCCTCTCTGTATCTGTCAGTGGGAACTGGTGTTTCTCCTGCAGACACCACCCCACTGCCAAGAAATCTGCTTCAGCAAGGCTCTTATGAACTACTTTCAAACCTGGAAGGGTTTTTTTTAGAGCCAAACGTTGATGTAAGTGCATTATTACTAAAATTCAAATGCAAACCTACCAGCATTTCACTCCAGCACTTCAATTTTCTTGCAGATTGTTTTTCCAAGGGCACCCGCTCCTTCTGGCTTATCTGCCAGACTGTGGGAATGCTGTCAAGACAGGAGCCGTTCTCCTGTATCTAAAGGGCAACCAGCTTAGGGACTGAGCCAGATACTTCTGTTGTGTGGGTATCTCATGCCAGTGAGCTGAGGAGGAGAGCTGAGCTCTGTGGTGTGCTCCGTGCCTAGTCAGAAGAGCCCTGCTGTTAACTTTGCAAGTGAGATTCTGCGTGCTGTTTCAGGGATGTATAATCCTACAATCAGAGGATAACGTTAGGTGAAAGGAGCCTCAGGGAGTCTTCAGTCTGGGTCCCTACTCAAAGCACAGCCAGCTTCAAAGTGAGGTCCAGTTGGTCTGGACATCATCCAGTCAGCTTTTGTATATCTTCAAGGACAGGGAATTGTTCCGTCTCTTTGGGCCCCTGTCCAGGATAACTGGGGTTTTGCTAGTGCTGAGTGCTCAGTAGCTAAGTGTGAAATCTTGTCCAAAATCTGTGCCCTTTTCTGTGCTAGGATAGGTTCTGCTTGCAAAGCGGGTTTATCACTAACTTAACACCTGCCAGACTTTCCCTGCTCTCTTGAAGCTTCTTCAGCCTCTTCCTTGGACTTTTCCAAGTACATAAAGGACAATGCTTGCTCCCATCCCAGTGTGTACCCAGGGTGGCTGTTCTGTTACTGGCACAGAGGACTTGGAGCCAGCCTAGACCGTTGGATCCCCTGGCCCAGCCGGTGAAAGGAAGATGAGACTATGGGAAGTCAGCCAGGGACTTCTGTTGTAGCTGTAGAGCCTGGAGCAGGACAGTGAAGGGAAGGAGACTTAGAAAGTAGTGACCCTGGGTGGGTAGTGGAGTTGCTTTGGTGGTGTGTTAACCTATGTTTTGCATTGGTAAGTAGAAGTAGAATCATGTTCCAAACAGATTTTGGGGTGGGATCTCCTTGGCTGGGGATGAAGGCTGGCTCCTGTGGATCACCCCTGCAGGGCCCAAGGCTTCTGCTTGCTGGAATGGGGAAGTTCTGGAGCAGTGGGGTAAAACCTGTGAACCTTTATGCTTCAGCTCAACCAGTCTAGAAGGAGAGTGGGACCTGTATAGGAAGGAGCCTGAATGTCCCTCCCATGGTCTTTCGAGGAAGAAATGGAACAGAAGAGGAAGATGCTGAACCAGTGAGGCAGCTGGGGGAGCTCCTGTGGTAGACGCTCAGCATGACACCTGCAAAACAAAGCTTTGTGGTATAGAACTGTACATGGTAAAAGGAGGAGGCTTGTCCCAGAGAGCTCCCTACCAAAGTGTGAGACTGGTGGAGGTGAACAGAGGAGCAGTGAAGTGATTCTGACTGTGATATTGGTGTTGCACTGTCAAACTTGCTGTAGGAATCACAGTGAAAGAAGATTTTGAAGAAGGCAAGTAAGGAGCTTTGTGGGTGTTTTTCCCTTCTAGAAGCATGAATAAAGAAAAGCACGACAGTGCTTCCTTGAAAATCTGGTGGGTGGATTGGTGCTATGAGCTGATAGAAGATGGTGGCTGGTTCCTTCATGATGAATGAAAGACGACAGATGGGGAAAGGCAAGGAAAAGCCTTCAGCACTAGTATAATTAACTTACTTCTGAGAACATTGGGATGGGCTTCTTTCCTAACATGAAAGTGAAAAGAGGATATTTGACTGAGAGTAAGGGGATAATGGGAGTTGTGGAGGTGAATTTGGTTGTTCCTGAGACACCTGAAGCAAAGACCCTGTACCAGCTTCAGGAGCAGAGAGAGAGGATGGTCTCCCTGGTCTTAGAGAGGGCAGGCTGCATGGGGCTGGTCTGCCTCCTCCTAGCATCATTAGTGGCCCTGAGCTCTTGTTTTGGAAGAGGAGGTGAAGAGCCAATCCCCCTTCAGCCCAATAATGACTTCACACCCCCACTTTTTCGCCGCAAGCCTTTTTCCCTTGCACACTTACGAGTCTGAGCCTACTTCATTGTACTTCAGTAATTGTGCTTTTAATTATGCTCTGTGTCTTTGACCATCTGTTGTGCTCTTTTCAGAATCTGTTTCAGTTCTGATATCCTTTGAGATGAAGAGACCACAAGTGCATGCAGTATCCAAGGTGTGGATGAATCATAGATTTTTCTGTTCTGTTCTTTTTTTTCTTTCCAAATGATTCATACCACTTGATCTGTTTCTTGATGGTTACTGAGCATTAAGCTGACATTTTCATGGAACTGACAGCTTTATGTGGAAAAATGAGGGCCTACTGAGAGGACTGAAAATGATGTCTGTTGGAGAGGTAAATCCTGATCCTTTCAAGACAAGATTGTTTGGACAGGGAATATCACAGGAGTCTGAAGGGAGATATTACGGTAGCTCCCAGCATGGAGGCCACCTGGGAGAGAGGCCAACATGAAGTTGATGTGTCAGGAAGGTGCTGTAACTTGCTGATAGACATATAAGAGCAAGCATGGCAGACCTCCTCTTTGAGTAAAACTACAAGGGAGAGGAAAATCAAGGCAGGAGAGGGAGCTGGAAAGGCTCCAGCTTAAATAGAGGAGATGAATAGAAGCAAAATGAAAGGTTAATGAGCCAGGGAGCTTGTTAGGAAGACAGGGCAACTGCAAGTTTGGGCAGAGGATGTACAGCAACGTCTGTGAGGGGGTTACATTCAGGGGCTGCAATAAAGTAGGCTGCGCAGAAGGAGCAGCAGCATCCCTGGCTGCCAAGTTAAGCTTTTGGATCAGATGGTCCTGCTCACCCAGGCCTGGGAGTCCAGGAGGAAAGATTTGGCCTGCAGAGCTTCTTGGAGGGTGAGAGCAGCAAAGAAAGCATAGCATTTGGTGGATGAAAGGAACAGGCCTAATGTCGATATACTTGGTGTGTAGGATAAACATAGCTGAAACAGAGGGCTGAAGTCTGCAGGAACAGTGGCTAGAGTTGGAGGAAGGCCAGGAGGTAATAACTTGCAAGCAGCCTGTTCTGCTTTTTAGGATAAGGGAATAAAACTGTGGTCTGGGGCAACTGTTTATGTGGTTCTGGCACCTTTTGGCTGTGTACGGGGCATCTTTTCCCTTCATAGGGAGAAATTAAGTCTGGGTGGCTTTCTCTTTATCATGTCAGCCCTTGCTCTGCTCCTTTCTCCTGGCGTGCCGGGGTGTTCTGGCCCGTCCCACTGCTGCCAATGAGATACTGTGCTATCTCATGCTCTGATACCCAGGAATACCTTGTTCTCAGCAGGGTGACCTCTTTGTCTGTATTCTTTGCCATCCAGAGCTCTGTTATTGATTGGGCCTACAAATCCAGCCCCGACATCCAACAGCGTGCCTTCAGCCCAGTGCTGGCTTTGTCTCACCACTGTGCACGTTCTGTGCACCTACACCGTGCTGCAATTGTGGCTCTGATTTGGATTTGTGTGTGGTGACAGTGTGGGATGTGGGCAGAGCGGGTGTTCATATATGGTGCCAGACCCTCAGTACCCTTAAAAAGACTTATTCCATCCCAGGCCATGGAGATCATCCCTTGACCTCTGGCAGCTGCTCCTCGTCTTGTCTTCTGAGCATCTTTTAAAGATACCTTGGACTGCCTTGATGTGATTTCCTAATGCCCTTTTTGAGCTTCGCCTTTCCCCCAGGCCTGACAACTTGGTGCTTAGATGTCACCCATCATCGCTACTTCCTACATGAGCAGTGAAAAGAACCACCTGATGTTTTGCTTGCTGTCTCTGTTCCAGCTCTCGGACACCTTTCATCTCCAGCTTCCTGCTGTAGGAAAGAATTGTGGTATTTGGTTTCATGGTTATCAGCCCAGCAAAACTGTCTATTAGCCCGAAAGCAGGAATCACGCATAACTAAAGTAACCAAATCTAATTCCCATAGACAGGAGAAAATTTCCATTGCCCTCTGCTAGTCCTGTCTGAAAGGGAGAGTGGCTACTGGGATGGAAGAATAAAATGATGTACAGAAGCAAAGCTACCTGGCTGAGATCATATAGTAAATCTAGGATTACCAGAAAGATTAACTTGCATCCTCGTGTTGGTTAGTTACTCGAGAAACATGAGCGAAACCAGAAGTTTCTTTTGGAGCTAAGAGAGCAGAGATGCGTTGGGAGCCTTGTCTTCTTCTTGAAGGGGTTTCAGACTAGGTCCTCCTCCATATTCAGTGCCCTAGCTGAGCCCCTGGCCAGGTGCCTGTGTCCTACTCAATCCCAACCCTTTCCTGATCCCTTCAAAAGGAACATCTTGGTGCTCGGCTCGCAGCATGTTCTGTTTTAGTGGGGCTGTCTTGTTTTCTAGGTGGAGATATGAGTTGCCAGGTCTGAGACTCCAGGAGTGCTGTCAACTGTACACTGATGTGCAAGGCCTTTCTCTGTCATCCTTCTACTCTTGCTGTTTTCTTATGCATGGAGGATGATGAACATAAATAGCTCACCAAATTACTTAAGGGGCTCTCTCTCTTACTCCTGTATTCTGCAGGCAGGTTCCTTTCCAATGTAATCCTGTACCTGCAGGGTTAGGTGCCAAGCATCAGTCATGTGAGAGGACTGTGAATGAGGTTCCTCCAAAAACTAGTTCTATTTTGCTTAAGGCCATAATGGGGAAACCGCTGTGTTTCCATTAAATCCCCTTTGTATCAATCTGTAGAGCTCGGCTGTGGGCGAGAGGTGCTGGGATCCCAATAGGCCACTAATTAATTACCAACCCAACATTCTTTATTGGCAATGCAGGGCCCTTCCGGCACCGCCTCTTGATAGTTAATTAGTGTGAAAGCCAAGGAGAGGCTCCGTTTCAGTGGCAATCAGTTAACATTCCCTCTGGCTTTATTCCTTGCAGACACGTCTCTTGGCATTGTGAGGGGAAGCCAAGATTGAACATATGGCTTATTGTGGAGCTCTGACCTTCCCAGAATGCCAGTGATCTGGGGTAAAGCCAAGTGGCTGGAATTTCCTTCAAGTGCCACTCAAAAGCCTACCTGATGCCATGGAAAGCCTCCGTGTCATTTCTGGGAGAATAAACCCATGGGCGAAGTACCAGCAGTTGCCACTTGCTCATGTTATTCCTTATTATACAACATGGACAGCTAAGAAGCTTTGGGTCGTGCAGCAGCAGCAGACCGCCTATGAAATCTTTGCAGGGCTCAGTGCTCAAAGGTGGTAAACAGCAGCATAGCTCCATGGGTGCTCTCTGATAGGGGCCTGCTGGCTATGGGTGTCCCTTGCATGGCTCTGTGAATCCAGGGGACTGCAAGACAACGGATTGGGACACCCGAGGGCACAGTTCTACAAGCCACGCACGTGATCTGTTGGGATCTTACCTGTCATCAAAGGAAAAGGCACATTTGGGGTGAGGCGCAGTAGTTCAGAAACTGTCCAGCCATTCTGGGTGTGAAATCTGTGGCTGCCTGGCCTGAGAGGAGACCTTGGATAAGCAAAATGTAACTGCTCGCAGTGGCTTGCCAAGAACTGGGTGGGGAAAACCTTCCTTTGAAGAGGATATCCCGTCTTCTCCCAAGGAGTCCCCAGCTGCCAAGCTTTCTTTGTTGCCATGGCCTCGTGTCTGGGATTTGCTTTTCTCAAGACCTTGAAACCCATTCCCTTCCCCAGCTCCTTGCAGAGTTTGCTGCAGCCTCTCTCCAGTAATGCAGCTGTTCGCTCCTTCTCTGGAATCTGCTTTGCACATAAAAGATTTCTGCTTTATTTTCCTTTTGCTTTGCAGCAACCTAATTAGTTAACTTTCTATTGCACCCTCTTCCTACAGCACTTGCCAAACAGCTCATCAAAGCCTCCCTGCCCCAGTGCTGGGGGAGGTGGATTATTAGCCTCTGTGTTCAAGGTTAGAGGAGATGTTTCCTCCTCTTGTGGACTAGCAACTCTTCCAGACAAATCTTTAACCTCCCCACTCAAGATCAAAACCGCAGGCAGTTGGGAGGGCTTTAGAGTAATGCTCATTCAAAGGCCGTGCTTTGTTTCCTTTAAATGACTATCAGCCCTGCCTCTGATGTGCTGAATCAAACTGACTTCACCCCCCTGCCTCACACCTTGGGCCAGAGCGGAGGAGAGCAGCCTGTCTGGGAAGTGGCTGTGGTCACTAGTGATGTGTGGCCTTGTCCTGGGAACCCTGGGGCACCCACGTTCCTCCTGCCCTCCCCAGCAGGAGGCTGGTGGGACCTTTGTTGGGTCTTCTCTGCCCATGCCTGCCTGGATGAGGGGCAGCTCACAGTTCTTGCAGAGGATGTGCTCATGCAAGTGTCAGCCTTGGCTTCAGGGAGGATGAACATCGAAAGGCTTCGGCAGCTGAGGTTGGTTTGTTACTTTGGAAGCTCCCTGGGCTGTGACACCACCTCATGGAAAGTGTCAGTGTAGTGAGCTGAGACATGCGGGAATGTCAGAGGCTGAGCACATACTGTGGGGCTCGATAACCCTGCTGATCTTGCTTCTTTTGCTTTTTCCCTCAGCATGTGCTGGGTGGTAACAGTGTTTCCACAGAGTGGACTTTAGAAATCTGAGATTCCTCCCAGCCCTTGAGGCTGCACTGGAATAACACCTACTTAATTCTTGGCGTAACTGGATCAGTTCGGTCTTGGGACGATTGAAGGAATTTCTAGTCTCCCTCCTACCTTGACAAAATAAGGCTCATAAATAGCCGTATTCCTCCTGTGGCAGGGAGACTGGTGAACATACCAAGTGCCAAAGGCTAACGTAGACAAAATGTATCACCACTGGCTGTGATTTCCCAAATATGTGATGTCCTAGAGTTGTGGTAGAGCACTGAGCAGGAGGGATATGTGAGCGAGCAGGAGAGCCTGGTTAAATACCCATGTCCTGCACTCAGATTTCACATGCGTGTGCCTGCGCTGTGTGCAGAGAACAGCTGCTCAGGCCTGACTTTGCTGGCGTCCTGAGCTGCACAGAGCTCTGCAGCGTCCAGGAACGAGTGTCAGCCTGGCCCCAGCCCCAGCCTCCCTTCTTTGGAGGGGTTGTATGAGGGCACCATGGTGCAGAGCTGTGTGTGGGACCAGGACCAGCAGTGGCTCTAAACCCCCTTGGTCACCCAGTGACTCCACTCCAGGAGATCATTTTGAGTAAGGAAAGCAAGGGCAGGATTTGCAATGATGACTAAGGAGAGGGAACTAGAAATCAAGCAGGAGATGTTGGAAGGGTGTTGGAAGTTGCCGTCCAAGTCAAGGGAGCTGAATGTGACTGGTGCTGGAAAAGAGATCAGAGGAAATGACTAGGACAGAAGACAGGTTAGGTGGTTAGAGTTATCCCAGCCCTTCCTTACTTGAGCAGCTCTGCCTGCTCCCACTTACTCCCCCAGCAACACCATCCCGGGACCTACAGGGCTGTCCCCCTGCCAAGGGGCTCATGCACTGTTGCAGTCCTTTGGCTGGAGAACAGTACACCGCTCCTTCCATCACACCCTGCACTTGTGGAGCTGTGTGTATCTGTCATTCTGTGGCTGCTGGTACCGAGCACGTGCCTCTGCTCCTGGGCAGCAGCTGGTAAATCAGTTTTCTCAGCAGGTGTGTTCTTGCATTCTCTGGAAGAATAGGCTTTTTGGAGGAGAGGGGGAAGAGACAGAGGAAAAACTGGAGGGAGGGTAGGAAGAAATAAAGGGAAGTAGAAGACAGAGGGAAAAGGCAGCAAATGATGGGAAGAATTAGAGGTGGACTGTGGAAAGGGCTGCGTGTCCCCAGTTGCTGTGAGCACTCAGCAGATCCTGTGGTGTGTCTGCTTTATTACTGACAGAGTTCTCCCTTCTGTCGGCTTGTTTCCTAATTGCTGGTCTTGTAAACTGCTTGATTTATGGCTCTGTTCATCAGTTCTGGCCCTCGGGTATAACATGCTTTTCCTTCCAGGCTGGGAAGTGAATAACGAATTAACAGCCCGCCTTAGGTTCAATAAGAAGCTGAGCATTCAGGGATCTTTATTGTGATGCACGTGCCAAATCTAACTGCTTAATTTTTACTTCTTATTCATGGAGGGTATTCAACGACTCCTTCCCCAGGGCAGCAGCTGCGTTGTGGATGCGTGGTGCCTTTGAAGTGTCCCACAAGAGAAGCCACCAAGGAATGGTTTCACTGTTGGTTTGCACAGAGAATTCAATCTGTTTCCTCGCAGCTTGCTCTGAAGCTGGCATTGTGTGCCATAAACGTCTGTCTTGGACAAACTTCCTTTCAGTACAGCCGAGGGATGAAGATCAAGGCAGAGAACAAACAGCCCTGCTGAGCTGATGCCATGACCCCCCGGTGTGCAAGCAGCTATGAAGCCAACCCCTGGCCATCATCCCCATGTTCAGCCCTGAGAAGAGGTTTGTCCTAGACCCTGGAGTACGGTCCCTAGAGTCAGCGCAGCTTTAATCTTTTACTGAGCGAACTGAGTACCTCTGCTCCCACAGCCCTCGATGGCAATCCAGTGCCTTCCACGCAGCTCTGATCCATGTGGCTACATGGTCACACCACAATGCATGAGGTTTATGGAGCATCCAGGCCTTGGTATGAGAAGGTTGTCCATCCCTGCCACGCTGGAGGGTTGTGAGGATGAGAGCTCCCTTGGGTTCAGAGCATGTGGCTGTTCTCCTTAACCAGTTAACAGGACTATGGGCAGGAAGTAATGTCACGTTCATACGGCAGCTCTGCGGCACCACATACACACTGCAGCAGAGACTTCATGAGAAAGAAAATACCTGTAAAACAAAACCTATGTGAAGGAAGAAAACTCTTGTAAAGAACAGAGAAACCACTATAGAAGCGCAGGAGCTGTTTTGCAAGCATAATGCTCTGCAAACACTAGCTCAGGGCTTGCAAGTCTTGAGCAGATAAAGTTTAAGCTGACAAGTCCCCTCAGGACTTAGCAGCTCTCTGCCATCCTGCCCTTGAACAGCCTCTTAGGATGTTATTGCTATCTGTGAGCTGCTTCGTGGCTGCAGCAGGTAAATCTGATCTGCCTGAAAGGGGGAGTTCAACAGAATGTCTTTGTGCCCTCTGCATGCTGCCTTAGGAATGGGGGGATTCAACTCTGCATCACATGAGGCTGTGAGTGAAGGAGAGAGCTTGGGAAGTTAAGTTGAGCATTAACATAAGGCCTGCAGCCCCTAAGGTGCTGTAAAAACTCAGAGGGAGAGTTTTAGTACACCTGCTTAGTCCTGATCCAGTCCTCACTTGTCTGCAGGAGCTCAGCCTGCTGGGAGCTCAGCTGGATGGAGCATTTTCTCTTCTGAGAATCCTACGGCAGTGAGAGCTGCTGATGTCTGTTTTTTCTCTTAGGGCACATACAGTACAGCAAAGCAGAAATAAACTACAGGGTACAGCATTTCTTTCCTAGTAGCCTTAGCAGTACGGCTTGATGAGACTGTCATGGCCATCCTGTATGCTTTGTCTCTTGCTCTTCCCTTGATGGGTCTACAGGTAACAGACAACTGTCTGTGGAACAGGGAACTGGTGTCTTTTGGAAGCATCTGCCAGCCCAAGCCCATCACTGCAGTGCAGCTGTCCCAAGCAGCCTGAATGCTTCCAACTCTCGTATCGTATTCCTCAGCTTCTCACAAGGCTCAAGAACGTGTCCAGCCCTTGGTGTAGGCTGGACCCCCACATGCATGTATGCCATATCCAACAGGATCCCTAATGTGATCTTCATTTTTATTTAAAATCCATGAGTACTCCCACAACTGCCTCCTTCCAAATTGCCTAGCAAGTCTGTTACAGACAGCAGATCTTGGAGTGCAAAGCATGAAGACGGGACTGCAGCATTCTTCGCATACCATGGCTGTAGTCATTTGGTTCCTCATGCCATGTAGTCCATGATCCAAGAGCACAAGGATAGAAAATCAAAAGAGGCTCTTGCTTGCATTTCATGCATCCTATCACAGAGAATATTAACTACTAATTACTAAACTAATCTGAATATATACTTGAAGTCCAGCTGTTGTCACTTACTGATAAAAAAGCTTGAACTGCTTTTGGTTCCACATGTGAGTGTGCTCACACCCCTGTAGAATCTTTGTCATATTTCCTGGATTGCATGGCTGGCAAGATGGTTCAGATACAATAAACGCAGGAGGTTCAAGGTCCTGGCCGTACCTTGCATCTGGCTGATCGGCCACCTGAGGCTGTGAGCCAGCAGCCAAGATCAAAGGAGCAATAGTCTGGGATCCACATTCAGGGTAGGCACAGGAGATGCCTGCACCCTTCCCCTCCTCCACTGCAAAGATTGGAGGTTGGTTTCTAAGCTTGGGACCAAATCACCTCCTTTCTGGATGCTGCTGTGGGTGGCAGCACAGCACAGACAGCTTCTCTTTGGACATGTTCTTACCACTCGTGCTGCACAATGGGCTTTAAATGGGATCAGAGTGGAATACTCCTCTTTAAACTCTATATTCACATGGCAAGATCCTCTCTGTCACCTCTGACCTGTTCCTGCTTGGCTGCTGGTATGGATCTAAGCGCTACAGCATTCAATCACCTTCCGGACAATTGAACAGGAGCCGTTCCAAATACCATTGCTTTCCCTCTCCCCTGCCCATGAGTAGGAATTATCTCGAGCAGGTCGTAGCGGTGTGTGTAATAATGACTGTATCAGTGAACGTAGTTCCTGTTGCCTGGATGCAGGTAAAAAAAAAGGCTGCTGGTAGAAAGGGGATGTCTTATAGCTGAAGATGTGATGAGTTGAGCATCTGTTCCATCTTTAGAATTTTTTTTTTTTAAAGTTACTATATTTCAGCTAAAGGTTACTGCCCCTCTGCTGTCAGGTCTCTTCCTGCAGCTTGGGTAAGTAACTCGTTTCATGCTTCTGTTCTGTACAGTGCAAAGTAAAACAGGTTTGTGTGAAAGCCCTGCTGACACGCTCTTCTTGTTCCAAGTATGATGATGTCAGGGATCTGACCTTCGCAGGAGTCGGCTTCTCTGTGCATGCCCTGTGGTCACGACAGTTGCCCCGTGACACTCCCAACTTCAGCAGGCACTTCTGTCCATCCAGTCGACTGCAGCTGGCATAAAAGGATGGAATTGGGTTTTTTTTTCGGGAGGTGGGGGGTGTGTGTGGTGTGTGAGCCCCTGGGTTCATGTGTAAACCTCAGAAAGAATTTCTGAATCTCGTACCAGCTGGGTGAAGAGGCTCCCTTCCTAGCCGAGTGCTGTAACAAATGGCTGGTGTCAGAGCTGTGGGGCTGATCTAACCAGGCCTGTGTCCTCCTAGGGCAGAGAGCAGGCTGCAGACATCATTTTGGTGGCTGTCAGGCACCAAGGACCGGAGCCAAATGCTCTTCCCCACTTCTGAGGATCATGATGAGTTTCATGAACCAGAGAGTGTGAATTCAGCCTTGAGGGCTCCTGGGGTGAGGGAATAAGGATTGTCACAGCCTTTCTTATCCAGCTGCAGGCTCCCACAACTTTATGGGTCCAGGATGCCTTTGCCCTGTGGCTTCGTTGTATCATCTGGCAGTACAAGGCTGCCCTAAAGTGTGCCAAATGAATCCCTCTAAAAATGGCCTTGGGTAAGGTGTGTTTGACATAGGTCTGGCTTGGAGCAAGCTGGGCTGTGGCCGTATTCTAAAACCTGTGGGGACCGTGGCTGTGAAATGTGAAACACCAGTAGTACACCTGCTAACTACTCATTTACCCCAATCCATCCATCCCTCCCACAGAGGGACAAGGAGGCAGAAGCCAAGTGTTTATACACGTTTAGAGTATAGGAAAAGACAGCTCATCTTGACTGAACTGGATTAGGGAGCGATCACAAGCATACCCCAGCTGGCAGATCTGCACAAGGCTGGTCTCACAGAGTGGGACAGTGACAAGGTGTGAGAAGCAGCCTCAGCTAGAGCTGGCACAGCTGCAGCCAAGCTGTGATTTTTTTCTGCTTGTTTGCCCCGCAGTGCACTCCACCCTTGGCAGCAGCTTGGAGCCTACATCCCTTCTCCCTACCCACAGGACTGATTGCAAGCTAGAAGGAGAATCTTGTGGCAGCCCCCACAAACATTTGGGTGTTTTCCAGATCTCTCCCACTCTCTCTAGCAGCTCTTAACTTGCTTGAAGTCAAGGACATATATTAACTGACTATCTCTCCCCCACACAGTGCATTAGCTATGCCCTGACTCTGCGGTCTGACAGAGATGTGCTCTGCTTAGGCAGTAAGTGCAGGCTATCTGCAGGGTGATGGGAGCCTTCTCTGGCCGTTTTGGTAGTAGAAATATTCATCCATTTTTAGTTCTCTTGAACCAAGTAGGGGATGCTGCACTGCTGTTCTTGCTTTGAGCATCGTGCCTCCAGATCCTTGGATCATCCCTACTGCTGGGAAGGGAGAGGTGCTCTCGGTCCGCATGTGCTCAGCTCTCCTCTCTTGCCAGCTAGACTACAGAGAGAGTTGGTCAGCTGAAGTCTGGTAAGTTGTAGCTGACCCTTAGCTCAGACAGCCCAGGCTCCTGCTTTTAGATCCAAGACTCGGTCCCCAAAGCCAGCCAACCCAGCAGTGGTTCTTTCTTGCCCAGAGCAAATGCAGAAGTTGTAGCCCTCCTGGCAGACCAAAGCTCCTGGACTGGCAAGAGCTCTGCTGCCTACAGGGCTAGCTAGGACCATATCACCTCTTCTTCGTGACAAGTGCAGTCTGCAAGGAGATGCAAGGCAGGGAGCGATCTGTAATGATCCCTGCTCTTTGGTGGCTGCCCACGAGGTCTCCAGCTCCTGCTGGAAGGCAGCACCCCGAGCAAGGCAGAGCCCTGCATGCTGCAGGTGGGAAGGAGATGATACCCTTCCTGACTGGCATCCCTGCTGCAGGGGATGTAAAGTTCTGGCAAGGCAGGCATAGGGAAAGGGAGGCGACGTTTTTCTCTTGGTTGCTTTGTTCATTGTTTAGGTAATGGGCGGAAGAAAGACTTTGCTGGCTACGTTAAGGAAGTTATTGTTTAGTTGAGGGCTTATTTGTTCTTTCGGGAAAGAAGATTGTGTTTGCCTTTTGGAGGGAATATTGCGCAACAGCAGTTAATTTTAATTAGTTGCTGTTTCTTTACCTTGGCTTCATTTAACTGGAGAAGAAGTTTCTGAAAGGGGAATTTTAAAAAGAGAGAGAAAAGAAATCACAAAACAAAGCCCAGATTTGGACTGGGATCTGGACCTGTGCTTCCAGCTTGTCCCTGATGTGTATCCACTTAACAAGAAAAGCTTTTGCCATAGAGGCAGAGGATGTGCCTCATTGCTTTCCCTCTCTTCCTAGCCTCTCCATTCACTTCAGGGAATGAATGAGGGAAGTCTCTGTATCTCTGTGGTGGGATTAATGGCAATATGGAGATGAGCTGAATATATAATGGCCCATTTTCCCAGGATAAAAGGCCTGTACCAGCAGCAGTTTGGCCCAGATGTCTGTGAGGGCTGTATCTTTTTCTCTTTCACGTAAGCACCCGATAATTTTCTTTCAGTTCTTCTGCCCTCGGTTGAGTTGCATCAGATGCTCCCCAAGCTGGGGAGCAGGGCAGGCTGCTGAGCAGAGGGATGTGTCATGTAATTGGCTGTTGCTGTGAGGATATTTAGGCACCTGTTTATCTGACTTTAGTAAGAATTAGGCATTAAATAGTTGAGTCCAAGACAGAGGATCTCTCCCTCCCCTCCCTTCATATTTGTCCTCTTTTATATTCATTTTCCTCTCTCACAGCCTCATGGGGAGGGAGCAGGGGGAGGATTACCCACTCTGTTCTCCAACTCATGTCTCCAGGTTGCAGCTGCCCATGAGGCTGGGGCGGTGTTGGGGGCCCTTTCAGCTCTGGCTCTGCCTCATCACCACTTCTTCCCCCTGAGCTGGAAGGTGACGGTCATGACAACAGCCAGAGAGCAGGGACAGGCAGCTGGGGTTTGGCAAGTTACAGGTCAGGGCAGGGTTTGCTTTTGTGCAGGCCATAAGGAAAGGAGCCCTCCTGGTACAAAGAGAGTTAAAAATGTCTCCATTAAAGCACTCCCGGCTGCCCAGTGCTCTCCAGACCATATTTTCAGGCTGGCGGCACTTGCTGGCAGCCTGTTACCCTCAGAGCAGAGCCGGGTGCCTTCTGTCTCCTCTATTCTCTGCGAGGGCACCTCCCCGCTGTTCGGATCTGAGTGAGCTGGGGGTCACTCTCACTTCAAGCCTTTTTTTTTCCCTTCCCTTTCCAGCTCCTTAAACAACAAAGGTGTTGAGGGAATTTATACCTCTGCCTGGTAACAAGACAGATCAGTGAGACGCTGTCATGGTTTTGTGAGGGCTCCATAGATTTTTATTGCTTTTCAGTCCTTGGGTTCCCAACCTTCCTTTGGCTTGTAAATTGCCCACAAAATGCAGACACAGCTCCTATTCTGTGAGTTCCTTTGATGATTTTATTTATATCTCTTGCTTTGTCTTGTCTTTTATTACAGGGAGACTGCAATTAATTATTATCCCATCAGCTTCTATTTAGCCTGACAGTACAATGCAACACGCAGTGTCCAACCTTCCCCTGCCTCTGTGTGCGCGAGCGGGCAGCTATTCTCGAGAAGAACAAAGGCGCTGGCAGCTTTAGAAAGGGACGTGCTGCTAAAGGGCAGCTTAAGAGAGTTCACTAGCACCAGCAGAGCACAGTTGTGATATGGCTAAAGTGACCAGACATCCCAATTTAGTTGTGATGTGCCTGATTTTATATTCTCATCCAAAGTGTGTTTTAGACTGTCACTCTTTGAGGAGGTATAGGCTTGTGGTTCAAGTAGAAGCAGGGCTCTTGTGTCTTTTTCCCATATCTCTGACTGACCAGATCTTTTCATGTTTTACCCCCTCTATGAAATAGAAATTGCACCCTTGAGATATGTAAAACAGTCCCTGCTTATTCAGTGTGGGCAGAGCCTCAGTGGGAAGACAGGAGGTGCACATCCAAAGAGAGATGAGCAGCAGACCAAAGCAATCATAAATCTAGAGAACGCTGGCCCGGGAAGTGGACTGAAGGAACTGGCAGTGTCTGGGCAAGAGACAACTTAGAGGACACCTGGTGATGCTCTGGCAAAGAGAGAGGGACAGTTCTGTTATTCACGTTCACAAGGTAGCGGGAGGGTGAGGATGGACTTAACGTACAACATGGGATGTTCAACGTAGACACTGGGAAAGTGGTAAGAATAGTAATGGTGTGAGCAGATTTCATGGGCTTGAGAGGGAGAGTCTCCGGTGCTGAAGCTTCTTAGGAGCAGTTTTGGATTGTTCTGTGAGTGTATGTGTCAGAAGGAGGTGCTTCCAGGCACAACCGTGTAGAAATAATAATGACTGAAGATCTCAAGAAAAAGCATGTGTTAGACAGGGAAATGTTTGACGGTAATTTCAGGACTTATTTTCTATCCAGTCTTTAACACAGGGTTCTGTACAGGGAATATCAGTTTTCTCTACTGGCCATTCTGTAACTAGAAAACCGGCAAAGCTGTTTTCACTCTTTCCTTTTTCTTCACAACTTGCAAAAGGGTTTATTTGACCTACAGGCCCATGGATGGCATGACGCTGTTGCCGAGCGGTGCTGGTGATGAGATAAAGATGTTTTGACAAGAACCAGTGCCAGGTGAGTGGAAGCTGCTGTTAAACCAAATGTTTGTTCCCTCCTGCTTATTTCTCTCATCTCATTTGTTCATTTACACCTGATCTTGGCAGCCTTTGGCAGTGTTGCTCTCGGCCTGACCTCCCCAGACCAGCTAATTACAATGGAGCAGAGCCTCTGGGCCAACATCCTTAAGAAAATGTCAGTGTAGTCCTTCTACACCAGTGTCCTCTCCTCTTCTCCCCAGCACAGTCCACTCCATGCTTCAGAGGAAGCTGCAAGATGGGGCTACGATGCCATAAATTCAGAGAGATGTTTCTCGCTCCTGTCCTCCACAAATGACATGGGCTCACTAGCCCACATGGCTACCAGCCATCAGCTGGTTTAAGTTTTTCAGTCCAAGCGAATGTAGCTGTGGGGCTCTGTGGGAAACGAAGGGCGTGTCTGGACGGGGAGGACAAGCAGACTGAGCTGGCTCTGCCATTGCTACTGCCAGAATGAAAGAGCCAGGAACTGCACGGCTGAGATGCTGAACTAGCTGGTAGAAAACTGGCTCAGGTTTAGCACTGTCTAGGTTCACCCCACTTAATTAGCCTTTCTGAGAGAGCAGATTGACTGGCTTGGGTGCAGTTCTGCTCAGGTGTGCTAACTTGCTCCTGAGAGTGAGCTGGGATGGTCTTGCAACCCTGTCCGGTGTTGTGAGAACTTACCTCAGCTCTGCATTGCTTCAGGTCTCTCTCTCCCATGCTTAGAAGATGGAGCTAAAGGTAAGAGCAGTAACTCGATGTGTGATTCCAGGTCTCCCATTCGAAAACCTCATTAGGTGGTCAAGTGAGCTCTTCTTCCGCCCCCACCCCAGCTGCGTGCCAGCTGCATTTCTCCTGAATCTGTGATTACTGTGATAAAATTGCAACTAAATTCTCTCAGCTCTGAAGCATGAACTATGAGGGTTGGTCCTTACATCAGACATGTAATTACCTGTCTACAAAACTATGGAAATGTACAAGGGAAAAAAGAGGGAAAAGCAAGATCTCTGTCAAATGAGAGAAAGGCTATCACTTTCCCCATGATTTTTTTTATTTTCCTCCATTCACAGCAGTGCATATCTGTGCTTAATCCAGCTAGGAACCTGCTCCAGAGATCAGTCTGCCTGATAAGCTACCTTGTCGCTACTGACCCTCAAATCTATGTAAGGACGTAGGACTTTATGTTTGAAAACCCTGGAAAAATTCTCAGAACTGCAAGATTTTAGAAGCAGGAAAATCTGTTTTCCTGCATAAGAAGAAGGTCTTTTTATGGTGACTGAATACTGATTTGCAATCAGAATGACAGTACTATTTGTTAAATGAAAGTTACTTAAATAATTCATTTTTCTTACTAATTATACAGTATGTGGTTAGCTTCAATGATCACATGTAATTAAAGGGGAACGTTTTCTGCAGCACTGTCATGACTTTGATGGTGCTGATCAAGAAGAGACTAAGAATTCCTGGTAGTCTACGGATTATGTGCTAATTTAGGGGTTTAGATGGAGTGGCATGTGTGTCCTGTGCTTGGAGACACACCTTGAACGTAGGCAGTATCTCCCAATTTCCTAGAGGTCCTTATATTTGACTGAGTTCCCAAGTTATCAAAGCCTCCGCTTAATTTTAAATATGTACTTAAAACCTTTTGAAGTCAATGATGCTTAAGTACGTGCTTCAGCTTTAGTCACACACTTGAGAATTTTGCTGAATCGAGGCCACTGGCTGGTTAGGGATGAAGCCTCACTGATACCTGTTCTTCCCCAAGGACACATCTTATCCCCTTGATTTAACCGATCCAACATAACAGGCTTGAAAAGCCTCAGTGACTGTCACGGTTAACTTTATTTCTTTTTAAACACAATTGGCAAACCTCTAAGAGCTTGAAAAGTTTTTTTCCCTGAGAAACTAAATAAGAGTGTATGTAGGAGGAAAAAAATATCATCTCTGGCTATATGATTTTATCATGCCGAACAGTGGGGAAGCCTTACAGAGGGTTACTGTGTGGTGGAAAAGGCTTGGTTTTCCATGCATGCTTTAATGACTGGACCTTTGTTCTACCTTTTAACTGTGACCATTTAATAACTACTTGACTCACTTTGCCCTCAGCAGGATGTTGCATGTAGCTTCACTGTGTTGAGGAGCACCGTTGAAATTAAAAATGTAATTTAATGATTCAGTTGGTAACAGACAGATTACCCAATAGCCTGCCTGTGGAGTGGACCTTTGTAAGCATCCTTCTATACGAGAATGCTTCCCTCGACAAAAATTAACTTACAGGTGTTATGCGGTAAGTTCCCAAGTCATCTCCTCTGCAGTCTTTAAATCCCGTGTGAAAAATCTCTCCTGAATGTTTAGCCAACAGCAAAACAAAAGAAAGTTCTCTCCTTTAACAAAAAGAGTTGGGAAGCGGATTTAGATATCTTTGCACAGTGACCCTTGAAAATACATGGGTTGGTCTCTTCTCTGAAGAGTTCAGGATTTAAACATAGAAGTCAGACTTCAGGTAGGAGGGAAAGCCGGCTCTGAGAGGAAGGTGACATGCCTAAAGGTGGCACAAGAGGACAGTAGCAGAGCTGGAATTATACCCCAGGTCCCCAGTGCAGTGCCTGTGCACTGTGTCAGCAGCAATCCTTGCGGGCTCTGGCTGCTCCTTGAGGTTTGACAACTGCATTCCTATATGGAAGGACATTATTATCTACAAGCCCTCATGGTGGGTAAAGAAACTGTAAGAAGCAATTTTTTGTATCCATAATAATTGAGGAGGCCTCCTGAGCTTCTCTTCAGCTTGAGAGAGGAGGTACCTGGAGGAGGCAGGCAGCTGACAGCCATGGGCTGGGGCAGAGCGGTCAAAAAAAGAAGAGAAAGCATATTTTGACAGAATGTATCAGTGGACTTTAGTTCTCTGGACTTCAGCTCAGTTCTTTAAGAACATCTTTCCTACAAAAAAAAACAAGCTAGCAAATTCCCCCAATGCCCTCCTTCACTGGAGAAGGATCTCTCAACATGATTGTAATGTCCGTCTAGTCTACAGGTCCCAACCAGACAGTGGAGCAAGGGAAATGGAGGTTTCGGTTAGAGAGAAAATTCTCAGTTGCCCTGAGGGAAGAACAACAGGTCTTTCTGCCTGGTCTCAGAAAACAGATTCATTGGACCTGACTCTCCTGTCAGGCAGGGATAGGACAAGAAAGAATGGATTTCGATTGCGGTGGGAAAGGTTTAGGTTACATGTCAGACAGTTCTTCCTGTAGTGAGGATAGTTTAGCCATGCAATAGCTTTTTTTAGGGTTTTTTTTTGAGTAGTTTTATTAGATATAGAAGGTGATGATGCTGTCTATGGTTGGAAGCTACCAAGGCAGACCTTACTGTTATTCTACTCCACACTCTCTCTTACCCAACATGCTTTGTCAGGGCCCATAGAAAACCAGATCAGATGAAGTCTTACTTTGAGTGTCTCATGCCAGGCTTAATTCCTTGTACAGTGTCTCTCTGTGAAAGGAGTCAAGTGTCCTTGACTGTAGCAGCCCTCTCTGGAGAGATAATTCTGTTGTACCTGTACTTGTACCTGTACCCTCTGGCTCTTTCTTAGTCTGGCCCATTCCCAAAATGATGCAAAAATGTGTATGCTCCGTCACAACAGAAATAACAACAGGAGGCAAAGATTCACAATGAACGTTGTTCTTATGAAATCTTCATTTACAGTTAGTTTGCAGCTGGTTGTTTTTTAGAAAGAACAAATTTACTGTAATAGGAGTGAGTCAGCATGAATATATTGCAGGTAAATCATGTCAGACTACTTTGATCACTTGCGCTAATGAAATAACTATCAGTCTATCTATCTGGTTGTCCAGAAGGTTTTAAGAAAATTTTGCATGATGGATTACAGTGCAAACTCCCTAAATGTAGGTTAAAATAATCTATTACTGAAAAGGGTAAAATACTGGCAAGAAGGCAGAGTCGTGGCTTGGAGCTAAGGGTGAGTGTCAGTGAGGAGGTGACTGAGGAGCAGATCCTCTGCTGGGGCTCTTTAGTATTTTTATTAAAGATTTACGCAACACCGCAGCATGCAGGATCATTAAATTTGCAGGTGAGAGAAAGCTGAAGGGATCAGGCAAGCCTTACTGGTCTTTCTTTGCAGACCAAAAGCTTTTTGGCAGTATAATCTTGCTAATTTATGTAAGGAGACTCAAAACTACAATACTATCTTGACTGGACCAAGATGCTCCCTGGCAGTTACAGTACCTTTAACAGAGAACTGGAGGTACGAACTGCAGTCTTTTCAGTGTAGATGGGGAGGTTTATGTCCTAAGGTGTGGTGGAGGTATGGGGGTGAGAGGAGTCACCAGCAGGAGGACAGAGAGAGATTTTTCCTTGATTTTTTAATTTTTTGAGTCCTTAATACACTCTCACCAAAAACATTTACACAGCAGTGTTTGATAGAAAGTGCTGGGGGTGGTCATGTTTTATTATAGTATATAAAATACTATATATTCTGTTTGGCCATGTTTTATTATAGTATAGCAATTATATATTATGTGTGTAGCTGATGTAGCAATTATATCTGAGAGAGCTTGTATTTATGTCTCTGAGTAAGGACTCACCTGTTTCTGACTACCTGCAGTGGAAGGAGGGGTAACTGGATAGGAGCAAAACATTTTTGTTCTGGTGTGCCCACACGCTAAAGAGTTAACTGGGAGCAGATACTACACTTCTAGCTCCTATCCTGTTATAGCACACAGCAATGCTGAAGTGTAGCCGTACCCCAGCCATGTTTAGCTGTGTAAATATTACTCTTACCATACCTATCATCTGAGCTACCGAACTTCACGTTCATCTGGGTTTCTGGTTTTAGGCGCTCTTCATCACACAACATCTGGGCAACATCTTGCCAGTCCAGGCAAGAAAGGGGCTTCCTCGGCTTCAGCCTGCTCCCATCGAGTGCGAGACAGCTGAGCTGTCCAGCAGGCAACACTCAATGCTTCCCCGCAGCTTTTCTACCAATTTTTAAGAATGATGTGATGACTGTGCTGCACCAGTGACAGTGTTACATACGCTCCTCTTTCTGCTACTGTGCGAAAAAAATGTTCAGTCTTTGGAAGATGTACTGTAACTAGCAGCTGATTTGTTGCATGAGACTCTGAGAAGGGGAAGAGTGAAAATAGCAGGAGAGTGGTTTTTCCTCTATTTTGGTCTCTGATTTAAATCAGCTTCTGAGGCAGCATTCATTTCTGGGAGAAGAGGGATGCTTTTGGATTGAGATTTCTGCAATGGGAGCAATCTTCTGGGGTAGCAGACTCCTGTATTTCAGAGTTAGTGTAGATGTTTAAAGGTGGCCAGTTACACTTGCAGCATACCCAGATGCCACACTCCTAATATCTTCACTATTGAGAAGCTGAACTGCAAATCTTCAGACAGCCGTTATCATTAACAGAAGGGCAAAAATATTAAAATGTAAACCACAAAATAAATCTGTTAAATAAATCAAAGATAGAACTGAAGAACAAATCTGAAATTCCCATGTAGCAGGTATAACTCATTATTACTGCCAGTTCAAAATCACGGAGATGTATGGGAGAATTTAATGATACCGTTGTTCAGTGAAATTAGACTTGACACTAGCCAGTTACCTTTTATTTTGGTTGGTTAGGATTTGCAATTGTTTGACACTCGTTAGAAATCACAGTAAACTGCTTTAAGGGCAGGCAAATTAAGATTCCCTCTCTCCATACAAGATTACTCATCACACCACAGCTACATGCTAATTGGAAAATAACTAGTTAATGAACATGTCTTATACAAGCTGTCATCTGAGCATGTCAGGTAACGTACCAGAGGAGATCTCGCAAAGAATTTGGTCATACACACAACAGCTAACAGAAAACTGTTGCAGGAAGTTAATGCTACAGTAACTTATCAGATGCAAAAATAATTATTAATCCTTAACAATCCCGGTAATTTCTTTGTGGGAAATCACCTGACCTTCTGTTTCCTTCAGTGCCTCCAGCATGAGAACACATGCTTCCCTACCTGAACCTCAGCCCCGGCTTTTTTTTATTCAGAGCCTGCCAGTGAGTTAGAGAAGCCCTAGGGTTTGCTGGGCCAAGCCAGGCTTCCAGGGGAAAGACCTCTGAAGACTCACAAGACAATAGGGTAAGCTGCTAGCTCCAAGCGTACCACCTTCCATCTTCTGCTAGAGGAAATCTTGTTTGGCTAAACCAGAACAGAGTGGAATGGGGGAAGACTTTAGCTAATCCTTGCAAAGGGGCTGTGGACTGCAAAGGGCTGTCTGGGAAGCATCATGAGGTCTTGCAGGGAGAGAAGCAGATGCAGAGAGAGGCTTCCTAGTGGTCACGCCTGCGTTAGCAAGCAGCAAGATGCAGTAGGAGCAGATCTGGGAAGTGAAACGTTTGGTGCTGGTCCACTGTATGTGTTTTGCAGGATTTACTTGGGATAGGTTGGATCTGGCCCCATGGCTTGGAACATTCAGTAGCAGCTGGGACGTGTTGGGTGGGTCTCTGGAGCTCATCTTGTCATTTAGTTTTGTCTGAAAGGAATCCAGTTCTGCAGCATGAACCTAAATGCAGTAAGTGGGGAAGGTCGGGAGAGTCACCTCAGAAAGGCTGTCCTGCTCCAAACTAAAACAAACACCGATACAGCTGTAGGAGAGTCTGCAGGAAGCTGGTCAAACCAGCCTCTCATTCCCGGAAATAGCTAATGAAAGTTAATCTGAACACACACAGTCTGTTTTATTGTTTTTATAACGTGTTCACTCTGAAATGCTTTTGTTCCAGGGAAGCAATACTTTGCAATCAGGAAGTTGCTTGTTTCATGGTTAGCATCACTGTTGCCCCTGAGGGAAGGGATGGCACTGTCTGGACAGACTTCGGATCCGCCAAGGAAACTTGCATCTGGTACTCCACCTGAGATCCAGTCTACAAGTGGAAAAGAAACAGGTTCCTACTGATGACTTTGGATTTAGGAGCCAAGAGAAGGTGTGCTGTGTGGGGACACAGCATCAAATGAGAGTGGTGAGAAGTGTAGTTCACCCACGAGCTGTGACATGAGTTTCCAGCCTCAGTTTGGCAGGAGGATATACAGGTAAGATTAGCTTTATCTGTTTATTCTCTGCAATGCATTCATTTTTTTACCTAGAAAATACACTCCTTGTATCACACTGCCCAACTCTCCGTGTTCCCTGCATATTCAAACAGAAGATGAATTTTCACTTCTGACAGTTCAGCTTGCAAAACCGAGGGGCAGATGGAAAAAGATCCTTCTGTGTCAATGTGATGATTGATCACTTTTTATTTTTGCTCAGATTCCAGGTCTGGATTTGAAATAGAAAAGTAATATACTATTTTATGGAGTTACTTCAGGAGAGGGCCCTGGAGGAGGAATGTAGAGTGCTTTAAGATGGGGCTGGAGAGATCAGGCAGGAACCAGGAGAACAAAAGCTGCCACTGTTAGAGATCTGGGAGTTGGTGTTGGATGAAGCAGGGCCTCCCGCTGTTCGCTGCTCACTGTTGCTGTGGCCAGGCTGGCATTACTGTGCAAGGGGAAATGCAGGCGAAGTGCTAATCTATTGAAACAGAAGGACAGACTTAGCTTGAGAAGATGAGCATGCTGAGCTGGTTTCTGCTCTGTTACACGCTGAAACCTCACTGATATCTGTACAGCTCCCCAGCTGTAACTAGGAGCAGACAGGGGTTCTTTATGCATTTTCTCCAGAGCCAGACTGGTGAGGATTTGGTGAGGACTGGAGAAACTGATACTGAGATTTTCAGCTCGGCGGGAGGGAATCTCTGTTTGCTTAATTTGGGAAAAGACAGTCATATAACTTACAGTATGTAAAGCTTAAGCTGTAGAAGTATCCCCCCGAGCATAGTGTAGAGTTTGAGGCAGCTAGGAAAAGTCAGGCTGCCCGAGCCTTTCCACAGTGCTTCCTCCATTCCTTCAAATACAAAGAAATGCCTGCTCTGAACAGTTTGTGCAAGAACTAGACTCCAGTCAAGTAATCTAGGGATTACGACAGCCGTGTTTAGTCTAACCGCCTGTATAATGTCTCCCAGAAGGTGAGTTAAAGAGCGCCTTCTGAAAAAACAGCTAATCTCATAATTTCACCTAGTTCTCTGGCAAGCTTTTCCAGTACTGAATGGCCCTCATTGCTGTTTCTGTTATGCTTTATTTAATTAAATATCTAATTGCCAGCTTTTGCAGTTGTCTTGGAAGAGGCATCACGGTATCTGAAAGCCCGCTCTCACAATTGCCATCCCCCATATTGGTGCCTGTATCATTAATCAGATCCTGTCTCAGTCACGTCTTTGATAAGCCTTTGACAGGCTTGGGCTCCTTCAGAAGCACACTGGACGGCTTCTGTTTCCCAGCTCCAGGGTCATTTTTTGGCTTTGCCTGAATCGCTTCTGTATTTTCTCTTTCTCCATGAAGGAAGGAGCATAGCCCGAACATGGCTTTCCAGCAGATTGTCGCTGGAGCTGCGTACAAGAAGGAATGCTTCCTGCTGGGGTCTGCGATTGCCCTTTCTAAACACCGAGGGATTGGAGGAGTCCCTTTATGGCAGCTTTAGGGCTATGGCAGATCTCTGGATGTCCTCTAAGTCCTTTTCAAAGCAACTCCTTTCTGAGGCAGCATCCTGTAAGTGTAACTTGCATTTCTGGTTTCAGATGTCTTACCTTGCATTTGACTTTTTAAATCATGTTTCACTGGAGTGTGGCCAACTCTCAGTTACTTCAGATCACTGCTTATTGATTGTCCAGTCTTGCTTGTTGTTTCCCTACCGCCAATCTTGTTGGCATCTGCAAACTTTGCCACAGCAAGGATTTTTATAGCATCATTTAGTTCATTGATAAAAATATTGACTAAAATGGTAATGGGAGTTTCGCTCTTCTTTTATCCCAGATTTTTTACCCAGTGTAATATTGCTGTACATTTATTGAATTGTGGCTATTGGAACATCCAGTAAATATGTCTTTGAAGAATAGCCAGTTTCCAGAAATGCTTTCCACCTTAAACGTATATTCCCAGTCCATTATGCCAACAGCTGAGGTTAAGGCTTGGGAAAACAGAAATGTTAAATGCATAGGTGTGTGCATCACTGCCTGGTGCCAAATTGTTTGCGGAAGTATAACTAGATCATGCCCTGTGGTATCTAGGCAACTTGCTGGTTTTTAGATCAGCAATTAACTCTTCTTTGGCCTTCAGGGGTCCAGCAGAAGGTTTCCCATGCAGATTGCAGCAGTTTCTGGGCTGAAGCCATTATTGTTTCGGAAGAACTTTTGTTCCTGGCTTTATGAAATGTCTAGGAGCTAGCTTCTGGGTTGAAGCTCACCACAGTAATGCCACTTTGCTTCATGCCATCATGTGGAGAGGAAGTGACAGCCATGCTGGACATTCTCCTTGTGGTGGTGCCCACCTCGTAAAACAGTGTTAATACACAGTTTGAACATTTCTTTTCAGTTACCAACCTGGATCTCAGCGGGGAACAGGGCTGCTCTGACTGTCATGGGGTGAGCTGGATCTGCAAGCTTACCCAGAGCCAGTCGACGTGTCCGCAGGTAGGTGCTGGTGTTCCCAGCACAGCAGTGCAGGACCTGTTCTGCAGTGCTCAGGCTGCCTTGGAAACTGAGGGAGTTTCAGACTCTGTACAGCTGTGAATGGGGAAGGCACCAATGTGGCAGAGAGACACCTTTGCCCTCCCTCAAGCTTTGTGGGTTGTTCAGGACCTCTAATGGATGCAGCCCAGGATCTCGTTTAGATCCCAGGTTATGAGGGTTGCAAACCCAGGAAACTGTTTATAAATATCCCCTTCACCCTCTGAATCTAGACTCAGAGCAGCTATCACCTGACTTTGGGAGGTGTTGGTGTGGTAGGATCTGCACCTTTTGCAGAGCTTCCGAAGGGGAGAGGTGTTACTGTTGCAGGTAGGGACAAAGGCAGCTCTTCTGACAGCAGCTGTGTAGCAAATCTCTTTACAGAAATGCATCTCAAAATTTCTGAACTGCTCAGAGCACTCCAGCCAAATATCCCCAGGCTGGTACAGCAGAGCACGAAGGAAATCATTGATATTCAGAACTTGGTCTTTAGCTACACAGGACCTGAAAGCACGGGCATGTTTGTACCCCTGGGGAGAGAGGTACGAGGAAGCAGGGCAGCCTTTGACATGGTAACAGGAGCTGTTCCTTGCAGAGCTAGAGGCAGAATAGTCATTATTAAAAGAAGGTGACTTGGCCTTCATGGAGACATTTTTGCTGCTCTGGTTTGCAGACCCCTGAGTCTTGAGTCTTGAACTCATGGTGGGGTCAGCTCAGCGCAACAGACTCTGAAGGAGGGTTATGGCTGGGGAACGCTGGCACTGCCAGCAGGAAGAGCTCATGCAAAATAAATAAAAAGAGAGTCCCTTTGACAGGAATTGAGGAATACTTCTGCTTGTACACAAATATCATCTGACTGCTTAATTTCAGGCCTATTGCTCATGGCATACTGGCAGGAGAAAATAAGAAGGGATGGCGACTGAAGGTAGCTCCTTCTACATTCAGCTCAGTGCAACCTGGGAAAGCTTTGGGCAGCCTATCCCCCATCTCTGTCTGCTTTTCATTTTTATTTTTATAACCAGAACTTTATTGGCTTTATTCATCTCCGGTTAGGTGCCCAGTCAACATCTGGCAATACAGCAATTCCCAGAAAGTGCTGACCTAGTGAGACCCCAGCGGAGCAGGAGGTGCTGAGGAAGGTCTCCACCTCCGCTCCCATCCATAACTGCCCTTTTAATTATCTTCCTAGCCAAAGTAGGATGTGTACCCCCACCTCACCCTTGCTACTTGCCTGCATTTCAGAGCACCAGGGTCATGGGAGCTCTTGTGGTTGGAAGGCACCTGAGAAAACATCTAGGGCTTGGAGGGATCGGGGCAGGTGGAGCTGAGCGGGAGACAGGGCACCCTGAAAACTGCTCCTGGATCCATAGAACTGATAGTGAGGGACTGCATCCTTTCCCAGGGCTGGGGTAGGCCACTGCACGGGGAGCATATTCGACAAATGGATCAGAAAGGAGCTGTGGACCATGTGCAGTGTCTGGCCAGTGTAAGAGGGATGCACACAGCAGGGCAGAGGAGCTCAGCTCTCCCTCCTGCCATATACCTTTGTTTGGATTTGCACAGGACTCAGAACCTATGCATAAAAATGCAGGGACCCTTCCTGAAGGGTTTTTGATAGAGTTTCCTGCAGGTTAGAGAATTTTAAGATCTAGCAGAAGATTGAGCAGAGAGGAACACATTCTTATTTACTTCGGTGTGTATTGGACTCACAATAAAATTCAGGTGTAACAAGCCAGAGGCAAGTTCTGTTCTATTCGGAGACTAGTTGGTGTACAGCTGCTCCAGCAGGTCCAGCAGGTTCCCTGTCAGATCCCTGGGCTCCCACAGCAGATCTCTTGAGCCCCCTTTTCCCACACAGTCCCACCCTGACTTCTCCCACAGGTGTGGGTGGCTTGTTTGTGCTGAATTGTGGTACCTGCTTTTCCACATCTTGGGTTTTCTTTGCTCCCTATCTCCTAGATTCAAGCTCCAGCCAGTCAGTCATGGCAGTTCCTCCTCTGCTAGAATCTTCTCCCTACATTTTGGGTTTTTTTTTGCTGACCACCTCCATGGGAATTTCCCTCCTGTTCCTGTGGCACTCTTGTCCCTCCAGTTGCTCTCCTCTCCCAGTCCAGCTGCTGCCCAGCTCTGCCACATGCTCTTCTGCCCACACACCCTCCTTGGGCTCTGCAGCCCCTCTACGGGCTCTTCCATACCTCTACCCTGAGACAGCATCTAACCAAGGCCACTTTGTGGCTTCAACTGTTTTTGTCACCTAGTGCCTCAGGGGCCTTTGCACTTTGGTGCCTGTGAAGAGAGCAGAGTGGGTTCCTCTTTCCTCCTGCCCAGAAGTGGAGCTACTGGGGGAGAAAGTAGCCAGGTACAGCTTTTCCCTCCTGGTGCCAGAGCCCAGCTGGGTCAACTGCCCTCCTGGCCTTGGCTGTTCTCTTTGGAGTAGGAAACCTTGCTGTGAAACAAGGACACAAACCCTTGTAGCCCTCAACGATATCAGGTGCCTGCAGTGTGATCCCATCCTGGCCATTTTTGGAGCATGCAGTCTTCTCAAACACCCTGTCAGGTCCCCAGAACTGGTTATCTTTTGTTGTCCTCTGCCTAATCAGATGCCCACTCATGTGAGGAAATGCCACCAGTGGGAGCTGAGGCATCATAATCCAGCCCATAATGCTCCTTTAAAGACATTTCAGCAGCTCAATTAAGTTTCCACTTGTGTGTTTTCTTTTTCCCCCCTTTGCTTTCATGGTCATTTAAAACAAATAAAATGAGCAGAACACGGCAGCATGATAACCACCATTTAATTCCCTTCCCACGGGTCTCCAGATTATTTGGTGATTCAGTGGCAGCAGGGGGAACATTTACGGAAAGGGAGGCGGGAGCTTCCCACAGGGACGATAGCTCACAAACCAGGGCCCCCGAGCATCTCGGAGGAAATACATGCCTCGGGTTTTCCTTTTAAATACCATGGATATGGTGAATGCAGCGCCAGAGTCCAGGCCTTGGAACAGAAGCGGCCACCCGCTCCCCCACTTTTGTGGCGTCCCCATTCTCATTGCATGTCTCACTGCCCTCGTTGTTCTCACATTGTGAAGTGTGGACGAAGACCAATGTTCAGGATACATTTCACGCTTCTGTGCAAACACAATATGAGATGAAGAATTCATACCCTTAGACAAGGAGACAAGAGTGTATTTTCTCATAATAAAGAAAAGCAGCCAGATCGGAGCCTGCCAATTTCTCTTCAATGCTCCCGACTTCCCTAGGAAGTACAAACAAGCCTATGCTTTTAAACAGGCACAGAGAAGTATATTACATTTAAAAAACAAACAAACAAACAAACAAACAAAAAAACCCAAACACAAATCCTTTTGGATCTTTTTTGTGTTATTCTCTCAACCTCTATCTTGGTAGGTGACTTTTCCAGCTCTCCCCCATTTGATCTGCTGGGACTGCAGTGGTGGCAAAGGAGAATACCATGTGTTTTATGTGTTTGCGAACAATTAATAGTGGTACTGCGTTTCACTGGAACAGCATGTAAAACACACCCCGGGAGGGGAAAAAATAACAACTAACCAGACTGTTAAGCAGGCCAGAGTTTTTGCTGTCCTGTAGGAAAACACAATGTGGGGGTTTGCTTATTCATCAGCAGCAGTAAATAACGGGCGCTCACCTTGAGCTCTCCTTCAGCCACTTCTTCTCCCCAGCCTCTGTGCTAGCAAAGAAAGGAAATATTTACTGTAGTTTGGATGACAAATTCTGTTTTTATAGCTGTTCACATTTTGGCTTTTGTTTTCTCCCTAAAAAGCTCTGTTTTTGTAGCTTCGGCTTTGTCTTCCCCAGCATGAAAAGCCTCTGCCTGGAGTGCATTCTGCCAGTCTGACACTGAAAATTAGTCCTGAACCATTTGCCTGAACCTGTCAACCCCACATCATAGCCACGCATTGTGTATGCAGGTGGTTTGGCCTGGGAAGGACGCATAATGCACGTTAGTCATTTAATACATTTATAATCTAATCTCTCAGAACAGCACCATCAGCAGTTTTTCTTACCCCTTGTGCAGTACATTGAGACGTGTTTCCATCCCTGTGCCCATGCCAGGAGGGAGGTATTGGCTCACCCAGCACTGGGGTGGATGGCTCAGAATTCCCTCCAGCAAAGGTTACAGCGGCATTGGCTCCCCTGTGCTGCCTCCCCTGCGCCTCTGCCTGCCCTGGCGAGGCAGGACCCACGTCTTGAAGAGTGACCGTCTGTCCTGTGAGCCCCTGGAGCCCATGGCCTCTTCACTGGGGTCAGACCCAAGAGTGTCCGCCTGACAGCTCCAGCTGCACCGGGGGTCCCCAGCATGTGCCTCGCCGTCGAAGGTTCACAGCATCCCTTCTTTTCATCCAGACGTCAACATTTTCCCTTGATCTTGCTCAAGCTGAGTCTGAGCCTGGAGGCACAGAGGTTACAGAGCTTTTCCCCCCAACCATCTGCACTTGAGAGTCATCCTGCTTGTATAATTTTCCAGTGGGGAAGAGACAGACTGGGCAGTGTGAACTGGAGACTGCCATGCACCTTGGAAGTCCCAACAAGCCATGAGTGGTCAAGACCTGCCGAAGCATGTTGACCAGGAGAGCTGCAGACACCAGATTCCTAAAACCTGTGCTTTACCTAACACCTTCATAAAGTTTCCTGAATTAAAATGGTTCAGGAAACACATTTTCAGACTGTCAGTGAGATGCATTCATCACTCCCCTGAATATGCACCAGATTGTTAATGCTTTGGGCCAAATACCATGTCTTTTTTAATGCCTACAAAATGTAGTGCATGTTGCTGGCTTTATATTTATAATAATTATAAAAGTAACGGGAGTAGCTGCATTCCTATAGGCTAGAAATGGCCAGGCACAGACAAAAAAAAATGATTCATTGTTGCAATTAGTGCTTGAGCTTGCACCTATGATTAATTAGCCTGGCGATAGCACTATGCAAAAGATCAGGGTGAGAATTAATAGGGAGACAAGTGCCGACTTTTAAGATGGTTAGACTACTATTTAGTGCTCCTTCCTTGGGCTGCCTTGGCCTGTTTAATTACAGGCAATGGCACATGCTTGCTATGCACCAATAGACCCATAGGCAGGTGGTGTGGAATATTTATATAACAGTGTTCAGTAGAAAACTTCAAACTTAAATTCCCATCCATGTCTCTAAATATAATTTTGAAATGTCAGAGATGCTAAGAAGAATGCTGGCACCAGATTAGATTGCTGTCAGGAAGAGGCAATAGTGTGCCAGATTTATACTAGTCGAAATACGCAGGTGACTTTTCAGCTCTTGTGTTGAAGGGTGCCTAAAATGCTCTGATGGACATACTTGATCTGGTGGGAGGCAGAGGAACCAACAGGAACACATGCTACGGATTTGTACACCTGTAGGTGTCTATTGCTGATCCCCATGGACAGCCATGCGCTTTGCCTGAAGTTGTTGTAACTGTGATCCAGTGCTGCCAGCGGGGTGGGCGGATGCCAGGGTTTAGGTCTGATGGCTACTGGAGGCCAGGGCAGGAATTGTGGGGATTTAAGCAGAAACCCATGTGTTGTTCCCCCATGATGCTGTGTCCCTCCATCCACAGCCTGGCAGACTGCGAATGACATTAGCATACAAATGTCACCTCGACATTTCCTCCTCAGAGATACCACCGGGTGTGAATGAGAAGGGAGAGGGTACGGAGAAGAGAGTGTTGATGGATGCAGCCTGATCAGATGCTAATGGAGGGAAGAAGGACGAGAGATGTTCCACTGAGATCTGCCCGGGGAAAAAGTGCTCTGTGGAAGGGGCTTTAGCACCCTTCCTGGAGCATCACATCAGTGACAGGGTGGCAGTTTGCCTCTCTTAAAAGACCTTTTGCTGACTTTTGCCTCACAAGGTATTTCTCTCTTCTCCTCCCAAGCTCCTTTTCCTCCAAGTGTACCCCTGGGTGAGGAACGGCTTTGCTCTTTTTTAATAGGTGGCTTTGATGGGCGAGATGGAGCAGGGGCAACTCCCAAGAGCCTCCAAGTTCCCATGAAGCACAAATTACTCTGAAGCACCAACCTTTTAAGCTGAGCCCTGTTGGCAAAGTTTCTTCTCCTTCTACTGGCTCATTATCTTTCCCTTCTGCATATTTGTGCCTCCCACCACCCCAATTCATTTTTCCCAGTTACAGCAGCTATTGACTGGTTTATATAGATGGGGTTTAACCAGTCCTCCCCCCTGGGCTGCTCCTGAATCGCTGATGAGGCCGATTTGTCTGTTCACCCATCAATGTGAAAGCACATGCAAAGTTATATCTTGGCTGATTTAATTGTTAGGAGCGGCAACCCCAATGTCTTTGTAAATAAAATGGTTTAGTCTCATGGGGCATGCCTGCTGGAGAGAGTCGAATAAATACATCAATATGTAAATAGATCCACAAGAGGAGGATGAACTGGGACTTTGCAAAACTGATAAAGCATCTTAGGAGATGTGTTGTCATTACACTTCTTGCATATTCTGATGAAGCAGACAGTAATGCTGGATCTCAGCCCTGGGTTGCAGGAGGGGAAGGGAGGGAGGGAAAAGTGTGGGCACAAGCGCACCGTGACTGAAATTCTTGTATGGATTGATTTGACTTAAATATATTCCGAGCCTGGTCTAATTGCTAGTTTAGTCTCAGGCTTTGATTTTCCTGTTGCTTTCACATCTCTGCTGCCGAGTCTTTCCTGCATTTCAAGCAGCCTTATTGGGGGCAGCGTCCAGACCAAACCGAACCTCTGTCAAACCAAAAGAGATGATACCTGTCCTTGCTGAACCCTCCCACAAAGCGTTTGCAGCGAAGTGGGCATGAGTTAAAGGCAGCGAAGGTCAGAGTTTTGCTGCATGGGTGTTTTGCCTGTGTAATGGCATTGGGGTTATTTTGGAAAACAAAGCCTGAAGCTTTTGGGACACTATTCATGATGGGCCCGTGCTGGTGTGACCCTCATCAGAGATCTTCCTAGCGAATTGGGGGAGACCAGTTAAATGAAGCACAAACAGGAGAAGGTGCCGTGGCCAATTTGCTCATGCTGACATGCATCCTGCAGGATCCTGCCTGCTTCAGGACTGTTTCTATAGGTGACAGCCCTTACTTTTTCCTGCTGTGTGTCATGCGCTGCAGTGCCCACCCACGGGAGACGCTGCTCTGCGGCAGCACCGTTGTACTTCCACCGCACAGGTGGAAATACCGAGGTTTGGTTCACAAGCGGCAGCTCCGCCTGCCGTTTGTCAGGCAAGAGGAAACCTGTCACCCACCTTGGGCCCTCTAGCTCTTCTGTGCCGATTTCTAGGGAAAGAAGGGGAGGAGAAACCTCCCACCGCATTGTCTGGGGCGCTGCCTCCCTTTCTGTGGGCTGAGCTCCAGCCCTTGTTTTGCAGCATGCCACGTGGAATTCTATCACCTTCAACAATGAAATCTGTCACCTTCAAGCTGCTTTATTGTAATCTGGGGACTTTTGCCCTGTCCGCTGTAACCCGGCGCTGGGCTCCTGCCACATAGCACTGCATTCCTCCCCACACCATCACTAACATCTATTGATCAGGCTTCTCGTTGCAACCACCGGTGTTAACTTTAGGGACCACATTTGTACTTGTTTTCTCACCAGGATCAGATCGTTAATCGACCTTCCTTCTTTCTCTTTGCCTTCCTTCTGTCTGGTGTGCATCTCAATCCCCTTCTTCTGGTGGCTGCTTTGCCTCCCTTCACAGCCCCCCTCCAATTTGGAGAATAAAAGACATGCAGTACAGCCAGTATTCAGGAGGCGATCCGATATTTTAAAGAACGTGATGTACAAATACATGTTTTAAATGATGATACCTTCATGTTACATCAGTTATAAAAATGCACTCATTTGAGTCATTAACTGGCATATTTTCTCTTCGAGAAAGCAATTTAATAATAAACTCAGGGAACTGTACCTCTTCAGCAGACACGGCTTGGATGTCACAGCTCTTGAAGTGTGGTGTTGTGGGAGGCTTTTTTCTGGACAGTTTGGAAACCTTGGTGTGGCAGGATGAGATAAATTTACCTTATTAATGGGTCATTATTATTAATTATTATTATATACTTATTATATGCTGGGATCAGAATACTTTTGCTTGCTGCTTTTCTGTAGCTTCTATTGTAGATGTATTTTTGTTTAAGGGGATAAATTGTTTTCATCTGAAATGCAGTTATGGATATGTGCATTCACATTTGATTGGGCTAATTAAAAACTTAGAATCAGAGTTGCTTTTCTGCAACAATCACTGCAACAAAATGGTTGTTACTTTTTGGAAATGTCTGTTTTGTTGCAGAAATCTGAACTTTTTGTAAAATCATTTAGTCAAATCTTTGGGGTTTAAATTTTCAATGAATAATCAATATTTGCAACAAAAGATTTAAACAAAAAGGGTATTTATTGAAGCTTTTCCACAGGGCAAAATCTATAATGTATTATTAAAAATAGAGACTTATGTCTTGAGTTTCCTCGTGCCACAGCTTATAATAGCCCTTCAGAAGCTTGAAGTGGAGGTTTTTTTTTTCATTAAACAAAATGTTGCGTTCCCCCTGCTGCATTCATTAAAGGCAGCATATTGGAAGGTGCCTGTGCCCAGCAGTTCTGGCCTGGAGGGCTGCTTTCACCCGTCTCGGTCAATGCTATGAGTTATTTCATAAGCAATGGAATTATTTCTTCAAAAGTGGATGCGCAAGGGATGACAGCAGCATCAGAGGTGTGAGGAACAGCGAAGGGGAAAGCACATTTTCTTGGCGACATTTTTAGACATCTGCCTCCTGAGCGTCTCAGCAGGGAGATGGCAACTTTGAGAGAGGTGCCTGGTGGTTAAGGGTGTAGCTGATGATGGGTGCAGCTCTTCCCCCAAGTCTCCCTCTAGCCACTGGTCTTAACCCTGACCTGTGAGAAGTCCCCCCCTCTCCCTCAACCTACACACTTGGACATTTTAGGAAATGATAGATGTCTCTAGGTCTGGGAATACAAGGATTTCCAGCACCACCAGCAAGGAGCTGGAGGAAAAATCTCATTACTCTGTGTCCCTTCAATTGTTGGATTTGCCAGAAGTGGGACTTGCAGACCAGCGCTCCAAAGCATTGCTTCAGCAGCCAGGCAGACTTGAAATAAAGAAATGCTTCAGTCATGTTTTCATTCCCTGTGGCCAAGTTCCATTATCCAAAATGGGATTATCAGAAGTGAAATGCGGTTGAGTTTTGCCTCTGCTGACCTTCAGCAGCTGCTGTTCCAGCCCTGGGTCTCTGGAGAGCTTTGGGGATGCACCTCCATACTGATGTGTCAGTCTCATATTCCTGCCTTAAGCCTGTCCTAAGCTGAGATGGCCAACTAACATACCCAACTGCATAGTTTTTGTGACAAGCTGATGGAAACATTTCCTCCAGCACATACAAATATGTTTTGCAAGACAAAAATAAGCAGTAATGCAAACATCATACTCTTTCCCCCTCCCACGCTGTCTTTTTTTCCTTTTGCTTCAGGAAAGCAGGAAGAGGTGAGAAAGGATTGACACTGTATCCCACCAAGGGCTTTTTCTAAGGTGCCTGCTGGGAACGCTCACTGTATGTTTCTCTTTAGGTAGTAGCTCTCTTGATTTTCTCACTGCCTTGCAAGTCACACTGAGGTGCCTGGAGAAGGATTTGCTGATGGCTTATGAAATACATTCTCCCTTGAGGATCTACTCTTTCCATCTTGATAAACATTTAATTCTTGCTTTCTAGTAACACGGAGGGACTGTGTTTAATGCCTTTATGAGGGTTTTGTGATTGACGTTCATCTGCGCTTGCAGGAGACCAGTGACCTCATTTTGTTTTTGACAGAACATCGGGACAAGCGCTCTGTATCCTTCTCCTGTCTTGGTCGTGTATAAATGAAAGAGAAAGTAAAGCGGATATAATCTGTCCAGATCTGTCAGTCTGGCTCACTTGTATTCTCTCACCATATTGCTAAACTTCTGACATTGTTTCTGTCCAGTGTGGCGTATGGGCACGTGTTTAAAGGACACGGTCGGCTTATTTTTGATATCGTTCTGTTATCTTGTTTTTATTCTTGGTTCTGTACACGAACGTCTGGGATATTTGGAAGTAGCTGCTGTAACTTGGCGTGGGATTAGATTGCTAAAATATTACCTCACAGAGTCAATGTAAATTTACAGCAGATAAGGCTTGGACCCCTTAAAATGCTTTTTTTAACCTGTTACTGTCTTTTTTGCAATTCCATTCCCTCTGCTCTTTCTGATCTATTTCCAGCAGTTTTGAGATGAACATGACTCCTGTTTTATGCTTAGACCGACCTCATCTCTGATATCCGAACATTTTCTACATGGCCCGTAGAGAGATCTTGCACTTCTGCACGTGCATATACGCGCACACACACAGGCACCCACCACTGGTGAAGGATTTGTTGGTATAATAAATCCTGGAGGGAAAATGCCCACAGTGATGAATTCACGGAAAATACACAAAATACTATTCCCAGATAGCCAGATAATGTCATTCACCAAACTGTTCTCATAGAGTAAATGTCATTTTCCTTTAAAAATCCATTTTCTTTCCTTAAGAGAAAGGACATTTAGAGCACCTGTACTGAAAGGGGAAAGGTAGAAGAGGCTGTGACCATGCCCTTCTTCCTGGGCTGTTACGCAGATTCTAAACACAGGTTTGGTTATTTCTTACATATTTTTATTTTTCCTCTCTGCTTTTTTGCTTTGAAATATCTGTTTGCGTTCTCATTGAAGAACAGCTGAGAGATCAGGAAAATGGCTTAAGAATTCAGCAGGCTGTAAACTATTTGGATTTAAAATAGTGCCTGGGAGAGAGCTTTTTACATTGCCTTGCTAAACAATCCTCCTTCTGTCACCGTCTGAGGTTGCCGTCCTTTGTTCGTCATGATGTCGCCTTCCCTCTAACTCTCCAGAGCCTTCAAGAAAAGGAAAAGAATGATGAACGAGGCTTCTTTTTTTTTCTTTTTTAAATCCTCCGAAGTCCTTCTTTAAAAAAAAAAAACCCACAACCCTTATAGGCCATCTGCCTTTGTTTTAGTTGCGCTTCTTGGCTTTGTTTCTTCATCATTTTCCCCTCCTTGCCTCTTTGCAGGGCACTGCTAAGCACTCAGGGAGGCAGCTCAGCATCCCCGGTCTCAGCTGCAGCACTTGTAGCATCAGAGCCTGCTCGTTTGACTACAGCCAGAACGATCTCTGCTGCCTATAGAGTCTTTTTTTCTTCCCTCTCCCAGGATCTGCAAAAGCAAAGCTGCGGCTGGTATGCCGGTGGAGCGCAATTCTGGCAGCGAGGCAGAACAAGCGGGGCACCCCGTTGCTTGCCCCTGCTGCTCCCTGGCTGAGGCGGGCAGGTGGCGGGGGGGAATCGCTGTCCCGCCGTGTGGCAAGGCCTCCGATGCCTCCCCTTTGTGCCCGCCGCCGAGCAGGCAGGTGGCGGAGGGAGGGTCCCATCACGCTCGGGTTCCTGCTTACTCCCTCTGCAGATGCAGAGGCAGGCGGGAGGGAGCGCAGGGGTGTCCCATGGTACAGGCTGATGGCTCATCCTTTTGCCTTTGATTTGCAGCAAATCGAGGAGAGGGCTACGCCAAATGGACGGCTCTCCCAGATGGGCTCGGCAGCATGCGCGCCAGGGGCAGGTAAGGCAGCTGAAGGGCCGCGACACCTTTTTGTCATGAACCCTGGATCCACGGGAGCTGTGAGCAGGACCCACGTGTCACCCTTAGCTGCAGCTCACCCTTTGCATCCTGCCAAAGGAGAATCTGCCCGCAGGACACGCAGGCATGGCTTCTGGAGCATTTCGAAAGCCATTTTTGTTCAGAAATTCCTGTTGTTGTTGTTTTTGCTGACCTAAGCGGGCTGTATCTTTTCCAAATGTTTCTGACGTTTCTCCTGGAGTAATCTATTAATGTCACAGACAAGGATTCTGCTGACTTCAGTTTGGCTTCTGTTTCCCATTGGACAGGCTCCTCTCTTTATGGGGGAATGCCTCAAGCCAAAAAGAGAGGAAAAAAACCCAGCCCCTGAGCTAACTGAAAACAGGCCCAAAGGGAAGCGCCTTCCAGCCACATTGCCTCTCACTGGCTGGCTTCTGTTCTGTGCTTGGGGACGTGCCAGACTTCAGTGCCTCCATGCTTTTGATTCCTGTTTATCCCCGGCAACATGATTGTCTATAATTATATATAATCTCCCCCTTGTTTACTCTTCTTCCTCCAGGTCTGAACGCAAGCTCGATGGCAACTCACTGCTCAGTCTGCCAAGGCTCCAGCTCCAAACTGCTTCTCGGCATCCTCCACCTTCTTTTTCACAAGTAACAAAGACATTTGATTTCCTCCCTCCCCTTCTCTGTGCACCCCTGTGCTCTCCCCCTCCCCCTCGCTGGCACTGGGGTTATTTATACAGAATGTGGAAACAATTTGCAGGAAAGTGAACAATGTAACCCACAGTGAGGGAAGGGAGACAAGTTTATTGTGCACACTTAGAGCCCCAGAAGTGAAAGGCTGCTTTTTTGGGGGTAAGAGGGAGTGGACTGTTTTCCTTTCTTTCTGCTCCTCTCTTTCAACATCTTGCTGAACCGCTTTCCATCTTGCCAGAGTCAGGTCCAAACCAGAGCAACCAGATCTGACTGCATGTTTTGGAGGAAGTTCAGGTTGGATCACTCCCTGCATCACAGCTTGATGAGGCAGTATCTGTGTACTTAATCCTCTCCGAGGTTTTGCTCTCGGATCATTTCTGCTCCTGGATTAGCATTAATGAAGAGCATGTGTGCTTGAGAGGTCCTGATCCAGGCCCTGAGAGTTGCAGCATTGCTAAAGGCATTGTTTTCTGCCTGGGTGTTATACATAGCTATTCCAAGGAACAGTTAGGCTGAAAGAGAAGATTCCTTGGGAGTGAATGAGACAGGAACTTTTTGCAAAGTGTGATTTCAGTCTTTCTCCCCTCACCCACTTAGCATTACATTTTCAGAATATCCCAGCACCTTGCTAGCACCATTGTGAGTGTCTTTGTAAATCAAGCAGTTTGCTTTAGTGCCCATCAAAGAGCTGAGCTCTGCTGGAGCTTGGGAACGAAGCACTCGCAGTTCTCAGAGGTGCAGGTGCCCTTTATCCACGGGTGTAAGCAATGGGAAGCTGATCCAGCATTTGATTCAGTACCATTGAGCAGGTCTGGGGTCTTCAGGTCTCCCTCTGCGCTGGACTCAGGTACCGTGAAGTCCTCAAAAAGAAGTAGTCCAAGCCCATTCCTCTTCTGGGGAAGGAATATTGGTGTTGCAGAGGCAAGGAAATGTTCTCTGCAGGTTGCACATCCAAGCAGAGTGGCTGCCTTGGCAAGCTCCTCCCTTCCCGGGATCTTGCAGCCTCCTTTCTCAATAGCCTCAAGACATGGGACGTGATCTGTGCAAGTTGTGCTGAGCTGGTAGGGCAGGGCCAGGAAGCTGCCAACTGGGACATCATATTCATCTCTAAACCGGGCAAATTTCCATCCCTGAACTGGTGCAGCAGATAAACTGCGATCCGATGGTACAAAGGGACAGTTAGAAGGAACCTGTAGTGGGCTATTCCTCCCTGAGATCTTGCATCCTCTCCACCTTCCAGTACTTACTCCTCAGTCTTTGTCCATACACAAAGTGTGAGCTTCCAGCATATGTTTGTTCTGTAAAATGCCACATCAGCTCTGTCACATGGGATGGCAAATGTCTCTGTGGACAGGCTGACCCTCCTAAAGCTAATGGCACGGCGCAGAGACCATCCCAAACGCTGCTGCTGCTCCCTTCCTTTAGCCAGGTCTTGGCCTGAATTAGCAACTCTTAGGTGTAAAATGCAGCAAGGGCCAGAGCAAAGATACTCAGTCACCTGTGTTTTCTGATGCGATCTGGTCGGGGCACTTCACCTCCTCTGTTTGGACTCTTCTAATTTTCACTAACTCTCAGAAGGGCCAGGCACAGCAACAATTTCTGTTTTCTCTTCCAAGCCAGGCACTAACACTGTGGACTGGCAGCCTGCAGCTGGGAGCAAAGAGTGACTGCTGCAGTCTGCTGATCCCTGTCAGCTGAGGCGCCCCCAGACATAGCAGTGCAGCACCTTTCCACCAGCTGAGCCACGCACAGCGGCTGTGGCACAACAGGGACGTGGGTCTTGTAGGTATTCACTCCATCTACACCAGTGTCTGTGAGCACAGCATGCTCCTCAACCTGTCTGCCTCCCATCCATGCAGCTCCCTCTCGCAGAGCCTGTGGATGTCTGCAGCAGCCTGCCCAGGCATGTCGCATGGTGTGCTTAGCTGACTAGCAGTATACTGGGCTACGGAGAGTGTTTAAATACATAAGGCTCTGGAGAGCCCCCTCTGGTCCCTCCTGCAGCCATATTTGCAGGCTCAGGCTGTAAGGACAGCAGCTCTAGTTTTGGGGTTAGCCTCTGGGCACCCCACTGAAGGCATTAGGGGCAGACAGACATTTCCAATCTCTTTCTGACTCCCAAGGGTCCCCCCATACTCCTGGAAACTTGTGGCCTTGAGTTAAAGTACATGGAGAAATCTTGACTAAACAGCTCACAGCAGAAGTACAGGTTTGGGCAAAGTAGAGTCTTGTAGCTCTACCTAAAGAGACTTTAAAATGCACAGGCCAGAGGGATCAGTGTAATTCAGCAAAACAGTCATTGGAGCGCTTGTGTTTTTTGCTTCTCGTTCTAAATGTTCAAATTCTCATAAAAATATGGGAAAAACTCTCCTCTGAATGATAGCACTGCTGAAACCATCATTGGCTTTTTGGAATTTCCTCTTTCATCTTGTTCTTTTTCTTTTTTTTTAATTATTTTTAGGGCTATTTAGGTGAGAACAGATTTGTATTCTTCTCTTCATGCTGCTTGCTTACCACCTGAAATCCTCATCTGCACTTTGCAGTTCCCAACACAATCATGAGCAATATCCTGAACCGAGCATTCTAACTTCAGGTGAAGAAAAGCAACAGAAGCAGATGGGCTTGTAAACAGCAGAGATCTGGCTCTCCCACAGAGGTCCTTGCATAGTGGAAAGCAGCAGAATGGTTAGTAAACACTGAGCAACTTTCATTTTCTAGGCTGAAATGTGATAATCTGGGGCGGGGAGGACAGCATAGGAACAGCAACTATCGTATTCTGGCACAGTCAGCTATTCCCAGCAGAAGCTGTTCATGTTAGAACTTGTAGCAAATTGGAGAATATGGGAAAGGGGGGTACATTTTCCGGCACCAGGGAATTTTTGGGTGATGAAAACAAGATTTCCAGCAGCCCTTTTCTGCTAGCATTTTAGTTTTGGTTTCTAAAGAAGTAGCCTACTGTTTTTCTGTCATTGCTCCCTCCCCTTTAATTAATTCTGAAACTATCAGTCAGAGTTGTGAGTAACTTCAGTGACAACAAAATTCCCACAAGCTACCTGAAGGTTTGCAGCTGGATGGAGGAAGAAGAAACCCGAAGTAGATTCCGCACTGGTGGAAGAAGACTCGGCCATGCATCCGCTCCGAGAAGCAGGAGCAGCCAGCTGGCCAGGCAGCACATGTGCTGCTCTGATCTAGCGTGCACTGCCCTTCGTCCAGCCAAGCACGTACAGGACGTGGAAGTGAGCAGGAACGCAGTGGGGAAGGGCAGAGGGGAAGATGATCTGTGGGATCTAATTTCCTAACAATTTATCTTGGGTACTTTGGCTTCTCAGGGATCCGCTTGTTGCTGCACGTGTTCCATTAGCAGAGCGACAGTGAAGAGAACCAGGGTGCATCAGACTCGCGTGTGAAGTGTGGGTAGCTGGTCTGTCTGTCCTGCCCTGTCTGCTCCCGCAGGTGCAGCAAGGGGACAGTCACAAGGGCAATGGGAAGAAAAGCCTAGTGCTGACATAACCTGTCAGGGCCTTCCAGCTGGGTGTTGACAAACCTCCAAGTCTGTCTAGCTGCCCCCAAGAAGCATTACGTGAACTGTTTCTTGAAGGGACACAGATCCCTGGCTATACAGATTCTGTTTTTTCTTCTCCTTTCCTTACCCTCTGTGTAATAGAGCCTAAGAGTGAAGCAAGCAGGCAGGTGTCTTCCCCCATTAGAGGGCTGGGGACTCCTTACTTTTCTTTCATGCTTGGGCAGGACCCTTTTTCCTGCCATTTCTAGCCATCCTTTGCTTAGCACTTAACCCAGGGGGATTTAGTTGCTTAGCTTTAGAGCCAGGAAATTAATGAAGAGGGGCAGGAAAAGACAGACAACAGTATAAGGAGGCTCACTGCCATAGTTTATTGAGCCCAGAGAGATTTCAATAAACCACATGGTATCAGGTGTAAAAGAAATGACAGATGATAACCAATGTGGAAGAATGGAGCAGCCCAAAACTCCCACTGCCCACTGAGTCCCCAGAAATGTTGGATAGGCTTAAACAGCAATTTAACATGTACCTGTCAGCAAAGAGCAGCCCCTCTACCTTGTTCCCGCCAAGAAGAGGACCTGATTCATGTGATGTGTTTTCTTTCCTCAGACTGGGAGACTACTGCAGGTCCTGTGGAGTGTGAGAGTCACGGAGAAAACAGACCTATGAAAAACGGTTCCAGGTTGGGATTTTAGAGAGGTTTGTGCTTGATCTAGGGTTGCAGAGTTGGTGTTTCTATTTTTCTTGGGGATTGAGAGGGGAGAGATTACTGAGTCCCTGGGTCTTAATGTAAAATTATTAGAAACTGGAACAGATTCCCAAAAAGACATTTAGGGACAACTAAATGCACAAGGCAGCTTGAATATACCTACTGCCAGAGTTCGTCCAGTCCTGGATAAAGCCTCTGAAATGGGCAATGCTTTAATAAGGTACATCTGTTTGGGGACTCAAAATACAAGAAAGAAATACCTGAGGAGGAAGAGATAGCACTTTCTCCATTTCCTAGAAAGGAGGGAGAAAATGCCAAAAAGCTATTAATTTTTTTCCTGAGAATGTCTCAGCTGGACAAGAGCCACTATAGGTTAAGACAATCCCCATAACCTGACACTTGCAGAATGAGTGGGCTCACTTCATCCTGGTACAAGCAGTTCTGGCATTTCTAGGGAGATCTGTAACTCCAAGTAATAACCTCGGAGGTTAACTGAAGTCTGAAAACAAGTTTATTTGGTAGGTGGGCTAGAGGGGGTTTTAATTATGTGCTTAGATCTGTGTTGCTTTAAGCATTAATTTTGCCTGGAAAATGAAGCTATAGTATCGGGAACGACACCTTCACACAGCTTAGATATGAAGACAGAAAATCAGGGGGGACTGGCGAAAGCCCATCATCTGTTATGGCAGATGGAAATGAGCTCTGAATTAAGAGAGTCTCTTTTGTTTGTTTTGGGCCAAAAATAACTGGACTCTGCATAAGGCCTGATTTCCTGAGAAGGGTGCTCAGCAGTTTTTTGACAGTCAGGCTGTCAGAAGGAAGCTATCCAAAATGCAGACTATACACATCTGAAATTTTTTTTTTGCCTTATTTCTCTTTTCTGCTTTGTGTGTCATATTCTCCTTGCAGCTTTCCAGAGCAGAGTTACTCTTCCACTTGTTCCCCTTTGCCTCCTGCTGAGTCAATTCCTTTTTTTCCACCGTTATTTGTACTGTAGTCACTCCCAGAATCTGGGAAATCTTCCTCAGAAGTTTCCTTGTCTCCTGAACTTACCGCCAACTCTCCCACTAAAGCTTTTCATTCTTCCTTCTGTAGAAGAATAAAAGACCAGAAAAGTGTGCTGTGACACCCATTCAGGTGCTGTTACCCTGTAATTCTTTAAAAACTCTATATGCATTTATAGTCGCTGAGAAGGGCTGGAGTAGAAAGCCTATGGGCTAAATTGGTGTTAGTACATGAAAGAGAAGCAAGTGCTGTGGCCTGGTATCGGGCACTGGGTTCTGGTTTTGGTTTGGACGCTGACTCATTCAGTGAGCTCGGGGAAATCATTTCCCTTCTCTGTGCACCTGTTTCCACTCCCCACCTCTAATTGTCTCCCTCTTTAGACTAGGAACTCTTCAGGACACGGCCTGTCTCTCGCTGCGTGTACGTACAACGCCTCAGCACAATGGAGCCTTGTCTTGGTTGGGGCCTTAGGTGTTCAAGAAATACAAACAAGAATAAAAGGTATGCCCAGACAGCAAGGCAAGCTTCCCAGACATGCTGCCCTGCAAGCATGTCTGAAACCCGATGTGCTGGGAGCTGTCTCTGTTCCCAGTCCTTGGCTTCTCTCAGCCGGCCAGCAAAGCATTAACCAGTTCCAATTACAATGGTGAGGTGAACTGGCATGCTCCCAGTTCCACTGGGAACCAGTGTGAAATCACTAAACTCATTTTGCAAACTCAAGCAGTGCCTGATAGGAACCTCTATCCTGCACAGCTACGGACCTGCCTGGAGCCGCGCCACCTCCCTGCAGGTGAAAAGCTCCTTACGTCAGCCCTGAAGCTCAGAGCCATCTCATCCCACTCCCAGCCCGCACTGCGCACACTTGAGCCTGCTCCAATTTGCCAGCAGAGAAACGAGCAAAAACATTTTCTCCTTTCCTCCCTTGTCTGAAGAGGTGCATACATGTCTCTCTGGCTTTTCTTCTTGTCCTCCGGCTTTTGCATAGCCCCTTCCTCCAGTTGTTTGCTCGTTCCCTGCACTCCATCCCATCTTTTCTGTTCCTCCCTGGTTTGATACAGCATCACGCTGGTCCTGCTTCACACTAAGAGAAGGGGTATTAGATGGATTCCCCATAGAGTATAAATTGAATGGAGAGAAGTGGCTGGTTTCCCAGCAATAATTTATCTGATTAAAAAAATACTCCCCAAACTCCCCCTCCTCCGCTGGTCCTGTGCCCCCTCCAAAAAGAACATTGGCACTCGGGCTAGTGTTTGAACTGTATTATTCAAATTGCTGGAAGGGGGATTTAGATGGGAAAATAACTGTCAAAAGATGGCTCTCTGGGGATTTTCCCCAGAGCGTGAGCTCTGAAATTTGGAACATGGGTTGTTGTATGGAGGAGGCAGAGAGAGTAAATAATTCTGAGTCAAACACCTCCGTGATTTCTAGCTTTGCCCTCATCTAACAAATATCTTACACAGATACGCACAGATGTGCACGCACATGCTCACACACATGTGCCCCCGCACACACATTTCATAGAAGAAGCCATTAGCAGTAACTCCAAAGCACAGCAAGCTGTTCCTGCTGTTCCCTTTCTCCTCTCTCTTTTTTTTTGCCTTACTTCAGGGCTGATTCCAAATAAAAGAAGAGATCCGCTTCACAAAATGCCTGTCTCCTTGTTTGTTGCCTGTACAGGTGTTATTCCTTTCAAATCAGCGCTACCTAAGGCTGGTAGTTTTCTTCTCCTGCCGAAGCCAACATTCCTTGACTCGCATGGCCTGTTGTAATTGGGGAATGGAAAAGTCACCCCGACACCCCTCTTCATCACAACAATGCAGCGTAGGTGACCTGAACTATGTATTTCTGGCCCATCTGTATTTCGCTGTTGCCTTTTTCTTTGCGGGAGAGAGGCAGGTATTTTACATTTCATACTGCTCCCGCAGTATGCTGTGATTTATAACAGGAGCTACCTTATTAATGTCAAGGGCAGAATTGCTACCGACGTTCAAGCTGCAAGAGCGTATGAAAATCATTTAGTTAGCTATGGCATGGTCCCAGCACTGAGGGCTGTTAGCTGATGTACATTCCTCTCTCTGCTCGCAGCCTCCGCCAAGTCTGTGTGCTGGTTTCTGGGCCAGTGGGTGAAACGTGAACAGGCCCATTCTGAGCCAGAGCTTTTCAACCTCGGAGCAACCTTAAGCTAGTCGCCAGGGCTCAGGTTTCCTTGCTTTTTGACAGGAGTACTGTTCAGATGAAACCTCTCTCCGCTCCTTCTGGAGGATTTACACCGCCACAAGTCTTCATTTTTTCCAGATGTTTTACCTCATAAATCAAGGAGTCTCATCAGAGGATTCGAATCCAAAAGCTGTTACCATGACTTCAAAGGCACAGGCTGAAATGGAAAGAAGCAGTGCGGACATTTTATACCACTCTGTAGTCACTGATCATGAAAATACACTCCAGTTCCAGGATTTTTTCCTGTGGATACCAAAACTCCACCGTGATTAAATAAAATGGTGCTGTGCTCCTTCAGCCAACCTTTGCTTAACAGAATTGAGCTGCAGCACTCGCAGGCTGTATGGTTGGCAGTAACCGAGCATGGGGCTAGTCCTGAGAGGAGGTGAGCTCTGCCAAGCCCCGTCCAAGATCAGGGACTGTTAACTCAGGTTTGAACTTGCTCTGTCTTTACAGATCAATACGCAGCTGCATTTTTTCTCTCACTGCTAGTTTAAGCTATTCTCATGTAAAGGATTCAGACGTCCGTTCATATTCTTCAGATCTTTGGGAGAGAAAAAGATAAAAAGAGTTACATGGCTGCAAAATGTTATTCTGATTATTCATACTGGTTTGTTCCTTGATCAAGGATGTAACTCTTCTTTTTTTAAATATAGTGAACCCTTTCTTTTTTCTGTGTCTACATGGTGTCATTTTCTTTCACTGTTACATTTCTAAAGATAAATGCTCCAGCGTTTTGAGAAACTGTTATGTATGTGTTTCTAATTACTTGATAGCACAGTGTACTGCAGGATAATGTAATGAAGAAAAGCAGCTGAAGAAAGAAAAGATGTTCCTGTGGGTAGGTGAGCTGAAGACCTACAATACTGCGTTTTGGTTCCCTGCTTTCTTGAAGAGTGCTGTCGTGGCTCCGGCTGTGCTAGGTGCTGCCCATCAGAGATGCCCGAGTTAGGCTGTGTTCTGCAGCAGCTTTTTCTGGCAGCAGTGCCAAGGCAAGCTGCTCTTCTTCACCCCTCGCCTTGTCTGCCCTGTCTGTGCAGATAGCTGTGGGGCTGCATGCTAAACGGTTTCCTCGTTGAATTTGTCTCACCTCTCCACAAACAGTTGTATGAGCAGGACTGAGCGGATGCTGCCAGGTGAGGAACAGGCTGCCAGTGGCAGGAGGGAGAGGGTGGTGTGTGGCCTTCAGCCATGAAGAGAGGTGCCCAGGTTGAGTGTTGAGTTTCAAGAGAGGATTTGGACTGGCTTCTTGACAGGGCTGCCCTGTGCATTCTCCTTGCAAAGCCATGAAGAAGGGAGGCTGTGACAACCTCCTGAGAGTACCCACAGCAGGTGATGTGAGCAGAGACTTTGGCTTGCCCTGTCTGAGGATTCTGGTACATGAATAAGTTGTCACTGGGGGGCTGTTGAGGGAGGGCTAAGCTAACCCCCTCTTACACTGGTTGCAGGTTAAAAGCATGTACAGGGCTCTTACTACAAAGCAGATGTTGTGGTAAACTGCTTGCAGGCCAGATATCCGAGGGAAGTGGAGACTGTAGCGCTTGGAGTGCTCTGAAAATACTGTGCAGCCCACAGTAAACACTGTAGTTATGTAAAACAGACGTGGGACGTGAATTTACTCCAGTATTCTGGGTGTCCCAGGCAGCAGGGAGCAAGAGGGCTTTTGGTCCTGCAACATCTGCTTAACCATATCTTAAAAAATCACCATGGCTGCCCAACGGGTCTTCATATAGGATGTTTCAGAGAAGGGGATGTCCTGCTGCATTCTGGTGGACGGTTGTCAGAGAGGGAAGAGCTAGGTCCGTATCTCCTGTGTTGTAATGATATATTCAGACTGAAAAATAACCTTATCTAAATATTAATAATAAAATAACAGTTACCATGATACAGTTTGTTCCTGCCACAGACTTCAGAAAAATTGCTGCTTATCTTCCCTCCCCCAAGATGCTGAAGCCCAGCACCCCAAACTGTCATGACTGCCTGGGATTGGTGACATCTAGAATGATACGTGTTGGATCATCAGAACAGAGTGGGAGCAGCACAGCTTGGCTTCGGGAGCCAAAAATAGGTACTATCATTTCTGAGCAGAAGCCTCCCTTCTTTTTCCCCACCCAGCCCTGCCTGTTTGGCACATGCAGCACATAATTGTAGTGTTCACATCGTACCAAAGAAAAACCACATTCCTAAAGCAAGCAGTGCATTAAGTAGTGGACACGCTTTGGAACCGGGGTATGTTATGGCATGGATCCTAAATTAGTGAGCGTCAATGACAATGGTTTGCAGATTTTCTCTGGGCAATGGGTATAGAAAGGAGTACAGCTCATCTGCTGCATTGCCATGTGGGAAAGCATCAGAGATGTTCAGAGACATGCCGTAAAATAGGGAGTTTGAATGCCTTTCACTGGACAGCTGCTCAAGTACTTGTAATGAAATGATTGAGTGATGAATGTAGCACATTTGATTTTTCTCTGGATCTTTTCCCTCTTTTATTCTGTAGCTCTCTGAATCTCAGTCATCCTTTCACCTTTTTTTTTAAGTCTACTCACTGGACTAAGTATTTATCTGCTTCTGCCAAACCCCAAAAGCTACATTTCATTAAAAAAACTCTGATTATTTAGGAAGGGTGAAGTTTGATCCACAAAGATAACACTCTTTGAAGATGTCTGCTCCTTTGGTAGTGACTGATTTAAATGGGTTCCATTTTAGTATGCCTGTTATGCTGCTCTCAAGGCCACACAAAGGAGGAAGAATTGTGTGAGGCCATATAAATCAGGGTTGGTTATAGGGATGTCAAACACAACTGCACCATGGGGTGTTAATAGTGAGCAGGCAAGTAGTCAAAAGCAAGTCAGAACCAACTAACAAAAGCCACAAAGCTAATCTGTCCGGTTCTTGACGCTTCCCAAAAGTGCAGTGTCTGCACACTCATATTCTGTTCTGGGAGAAGCTTGGGGTGTCAGACTGATCCATATCACATTTTCAAAGTGCTCCAGTAATTGGATGAATAGGTTTGGTGGAACATCTTTGGTTCTCAATTTCTCCCATCAGGAAAGATCTGAAAACGAAGCTATGTGAGCACATCACTAGTCTCTTCCTACTTACTAACACCAAGCTCACTCCACTGAATTCATGCTCAGCTGGAGCAGTGGAGAGGACAAACAGGCCACTGGACTCGCAGTAAGGGTCATGTTGGATTAAACCTCCATTGAATAGTTCAGCACTGCCTGGAGAAAGAAAACTCCCAATCTTTGTGTATGCAAATAAGAGTTTCCTCATTTTCCAGCAGCACTTTGTGGGCAGAGTGGAGGGCAGCCAAGAAAATTTAACCAGATTGAGAAATATAAAAAAACCTTTTAGTGCACACTTGAAACGAAAGCTCTCAAGCAATGTTTCCTGTATGCTCAACCACTGAAATACTGCATGCACCAGAAGCTTTCTCCAGAAATGCTCACCCTCGAGACAGCTGCCACAGTGGGCCCCGTGTTGCACCTCATAGTCAGGTTCTTGCAGGTCCTGGTGACCTCTCCTTACGTGCGGTTCATTTATGTGTAGGTTCATTGCGAGTTAAATCCTGAGGCTCTGACTCCTCTGAGTTCCCGAGTGCTGGAGTAAGAAGTGATTGGGGATCGTGGTGTGCAGTCTTTGGAGAAGCTGCCAATGCATGTGCTTTCCCCCTTCCTCGGTCCCACAGTATAGGAAACCTTGAGCACATCAGGTTTTCAGAGGTTTCTGCTCACCCTTTCTGTCATCTGCTCTTGTCTTTAATATTCAAGGCTGCTCGATGGACCATGAGTCTGGAAGGTGGGTTTGTGGGCACCGTCATACACAGAGTGTATGATGGGGGACACAGTTTTCTCCCCCAGAATGCTCACGCAATCTCTGCAGCTTTCCAAAAACCTGATAGTCCAGAAGAGAAACTGAGCTCAAACCTCCTGAAAGGTAGTGTGCTTTCTAGCCAAAATGAAGCTGTTAGAGCTTTAACATGGGCCACGAGACTTCCTTTGTACAGAAGAAATTCAAGACAGTGCAAAGTTGCAGGAATTGAACATAGCTTATGGGCCAGGATCTTGGATGATCACACGAGTCCATTGGACAGACTGCACACATGTGCATGCACATGTGCCTGCAAGCACATACCATTGTGGTTTCTCTATTAGTTTTTTTTATTTCTCAATATTCCCAATAATATTTAATGTATTTATCTTGGTTGCTGGTAATTACAGCAGTGAAAGTGCTGACTCTGATGTCCCTCTGGGACATGACATTGGCTTGGGATAACCCAACATTTTTGTGTGGGCCTGCAAAAAACGTTCTGCCCACTACCCTCCAACCCCAAGAACATTCCTGGCTTCTCTGATAACATCCTGAAGCAGAGCACTTATATAATGCCTTTTGTGTAGATGAATGACCTGACAATTCCAAATACTATTGGCTTTCCAGGACTTCTGGGTCACTAGACGCTATTTGAGTTCTACCTATTCCTATTAAGGACTTCAGCTATCTCAGTTCTATACCTACAGCGTCCTTCTGTTTCACAGATAATATTTTGGAAATAAACAAATTTGGCGAGACTAGCAAGCAGGGAATGAGATTCCAGACCAGGACAGACTGGCGTAACCGTGGTGCCCTGGTAGCTTTTCAGAAGACAGTAAATAAGAAAGGAATAGTCCTGGCAGGGAGGGTGAGCTGGGTGAACTCCAGGAAGGGAACAACAGAGGGTGCTGCAGGTCACAGCTGAGCGGGAGTTGACAGCTGGGGAAAGGGTGGCACATGCTTCAGTTAAGGTGCAGGGTTGCGGTTGTGATCCTCGGGGGTGTTGGGCTGTGTTGCGATGGTGACTGAAATGATTGTGGGGGAGTGATGCGTCAGGAAAGACTGAGCTGCAGCTGGATAGTGGCAGATGCTAGCCAGCGGCATTCATGTCTCCCTTTAAAATCAGGTCAAGCAGAGTCCTGCTTCTCATCCTAAGCAAAAGGGCTGCATTTAGGAAGTCGTGGCTCTCAGACAGCCAGCTTGTCTGTGGGAGCTGGGAGCGCTGTAGGGTGGAGGAGAGGATGCACTCAGACAGACTCAGTGTGCACACAGGTACCCTCCAGCTTGATGCACAAAGCTGGATTTTGCCTTTGTGAACATTTGCCAACTATAACATATCATGTGCGTCAATAGTGCCTCTAACTTGCCTTAATACCTTTTTATGAGAATAAAATTTGTTCTTATATGGTGCTTTTCATGCTTGAGGCAGTTCAAAGCGCTTCGCTAAGCACAGTAATGAGTTAGATCTGGGTAGCGCAGTGATTGTGTAGGCAAATACAGGGACTATTATGTGCTCTGCAGTAATTCACAGAGCCGCCTATGCTAGAAACTGCTTTATTTATTGAAGGGAGGAATGTTGGCTGGGTCTCATGGTTGTCCTCTGGAAGATTTTAATGATCTTTAGCTTCCATATAGAAAGGCACCTCAGAGAAATTGGAGCCAAGAGACCTTACTCGAGGAACAACACATGTAGCTGCTTGGCACCGAGGCAGCTGTGTCCACTGAGGTGAGGGGCCCAAGATCAGCTGCAGCCCTTGAGCCTGAGATTTACCTTTCTCAAGCATATTACACCGCTGTGAATCCTCTCAGTGCCTTCAGGCTGACTCTGTTATTTGGTATCCCCTTTTACCTTACTTTTAGTTATAAAATAAAAGCTTTTTTTTTGTGCAGGACCTTCCGCCCCTAGGTCTTGAAAAGGGATTGCTGATGTTAACAGTGACACTGTGAAACACCATGGAAGTATTGCTGTTCTCCACAGGAATAAAGGGAGATTTAAGGCTAGATCGAAGCAGACATCTGAAGTGAAATTTGCACAGAATTTAGGCACCTTAGTCCAAAGTCACAAACCTGAAAAACCTGCTCTCAGGTTTTCCTGATGCAGGAGCTGACTGTGCGCTGCAGACTCTTCATTTTCAGTGTTTAACTTCTTTCTGTGCCTTCTGAAAGGCACGTGGGAGTATGTCTTGCCAGACAGTCCTTTCCTGCTGACCTGCTGGCCTGGCTGTGTCTGGGATTTCTTCCTAGAATATTTGGGTCAAAATGAAATGGTCTGGCAGAGGAGGGCAGTAGCTGCTTCCGCTGGCCTGCCCGTCTGTGCTGGTAGAACCCCTGTGCAAGACTGCAAAACACCCTGTGCAGCCCAGTCCTCAAAGTAAATTCATGTCTTTTTTACTTTTCTGGAAAAGGCCAAATGACCCCTAGTACGTTGCCCTAAGTTTTGTGGGTATATACTCATGGTTGGGGCACCCTTCCTGTTATGCAGGCCTTGATGGAAAATATACATTATCCACTTTGGCTCTGCAGCAGCATTTCTCCAAAGGGAGCCAGCTTTTTGCTATTGCTGTATGATGATTCTATGATTCTGTGATTACAGAAGCCTAATTAAGAAAGTGAGTGGAGTCAAACAGGAAGATGCTGCCCCTCTAGGTGTTGTCTCAGCATACACATCTTCAGAGACTCGTTACTTACACACCAACCTGGCCTGTGCAACTTGACTCTTTTGGGCTGTTTAGTGTATTCAGCTTACTAAAGTGTTTGCCTTCATGGCAGAGGCTCTAGCCTCTGCACACCTTCACAGTGGTAATTAGCAAAACAGTTAAAGAAAGAAGTTTCTTTGGCATTTCTGGTGCTCCAGGAAGCATCCCATGTTCAAGGACAGCCTTGAAACTCCTCCTTAAGCTCTTTTGAGGCCACTTACCCTGTGCCTCCTGGGAACAAAGAGAATTTGCATGACTTTTCAACATCTCCGCCTGCCCAGTGATTTGTGTGTTAACCCTGAATAACAGTCATTACCTCTCTGGAGTTCAGGGCACCAGAGGGTTTCAAACTGCACTGCAAACAGGGCAACCCCGCTGACGCGAATAGAGCTGGTCAGTTTGGAGTGTAAACAGAGTCTGACTTATTATTGCATTCACTGCCCAGCGATCATAGCAGTAAGGATAGAAGGGTGTCACTTTAGGCTCCTCTGGAGTGGGACAGGGGAGACTAAAACTACACCCAGCTAAGACTGTAAGTAAAGACTAATACTGTCTCTAATTGAAACCAGATGAAACATTCAAGTAGAGAGCCTACAAGTGCTTTATAAAAAGTGGAAAGCAAATGCTTTTTATATAAGCATTCATCTTTATGCCTCGCTAGGGTCATAGGCACTAGTGAGAGTACAAAGAGAGAATTCAGCTCAGTCAGCACTGGTCTATAAAGATCTATGTCCAGTTTTGCACTTGATTCTGTTTATCTGGGGATATTAATTAGCTCCTTTCACTGTGAAGATCTGTACGTTAGGTCTACCAAACACTCTTGCACATAAAGATCCATCATTGATTGCTTGCGCAGCTAAATTGGGTAGACAGTTCACTACTCAAAGGTATCTTAACTTTGCATCCTTTTCTGCTGGGGCAGGAATAGTGGGGGTGGCTTCAATCTTATTGTAATCTGCTTGTACACATTGCTTTTCTAATTTCATGCCTAGGTATGGCATTTCCATTCCAAAGGAGTTTTGTTGGTTGTGCTCTGCTGGTTTGGGTCTTTCAAAAGCTGATCAGAGCTTTTGGTCATGTGCTTCTACTCTTTTCCCTTAGAACAAAACCTCATCTACACAGATCCTAGGCTATCAAAGCCCACAAAACAGTTCAAGTGCCAAACACAACCCAAACGGCAACCTGAGAAAATTATGTCTCCCATAGGGGCTGTTGAATATGCACAAACGTATGGTCTGTTTTCCTAACGTGCCTGTCAGAACCCTGCTGATGCCTCCAGCAGAGAAAAATATTTGGCATGGGCCATTTCCCCCCAAACTTTACTCCTTGCAGGAAATAGAAAATGTTCTTTTCCTACATATTTATTTGTGCTTAACTGAAATCACAGAGGGTTGCATTTTTTCCCCTTTCTTGGGTGACCCATGAGCGTCCATTTGCTGTCAGTTCTGCATTTCCTCTTATATTTCACAGAGCTGTGAGCCTTTTCACTCCTTCCTCTAGCATCTGCTATACTCCACATAAAAATTAGATACAGAAGATGAGCTTTAAGATGGGTGCGCTCCATTCAGGGTTACTTAGCACCCTGTGCAGGCTTCCCTATTTTTTTTTTTAAATCCTCATTCTCTTGTTCATGTACCCTGGTGAAGGTGTTCTTCTAATGTGAACAAGGCTTTTCAACACAAATATATATGCTGCTAATTTTTCAGACCACCTCTTTTGCTGTCTGTTGTTTCCCCATACATTTAACAACAGGTTCCTTCGGTCAGAGAGAAGATCCCCACTCTAAGTGCTGACTTAGAGCAGTTTCCCTCACTGCCCAGTTTCAAGAGTCTGCTTGTAGCTTTTGAAGGGGTGTTAATTAAGTTCCTAGCACTGCATAAGTTGGTGTACAACTTACAATTAATTAATATCCATTTATCTTTCAGGCTGTGGTTTGCTCACCTTCTGCTGCACTGTCACCCTAGCTGCCCGGGGCCCATGAAGTACTCCATGAAGTACAGGGTTTTTGCAGGCTGCTTCTGAACACTACAGATCTCTACCCTACTCCCTTCTGTTGTAGGCTTTTGGATTACCGGATCTCTCTTCTCTCAGTCAGCTTTAGTAGAGACATGGTGACTTTTCAGTGCTGTTTTAACAGATCGAGTCACTGTTTGACCTAGATCCACAGTTTGAAAGGTTGTCTCCAAGGCAGCTGCTGTGGTGCAGCAGATCCAGTACTGGACCCATTGATGCCCATATTAACTGTGAGTAAAAGAAAAAAATCTACTTTTCCGTGGTTTGTTCCAAAACCCAGTCAGGATCTGATCTCTTATCTGAGTTCAGTTAGTGTTTCAACACTGCAAATAAGCTATTCAGGTTAGAGAATCAGAGAGCCTTCTGTACTTAGTCCTTCTTTACATATATCACCTCTGTCATTTTTAGGTGAAGTGCAAGATTTCTTAGATTTGTCACTTCTAGCATGGTAGGCATCATTCACCTGCGTCAACTGAAAATTAGTAAAACCTTTAACGCGTCAGAACTGACCGTAGCCAGGAACAAGACTAACTTCTTCATCTTTCTGGTTTGGAAATTGCTCACAGTGAGGTATTTGCCTCACTCAGCATCAGAGTTCTCACTGCTCACTTCCTGCAGCAGGAGCCTGTGCACAGCATGTGCTTCTTTGGGAGTCTTCTGGAGGCACCATACCCCATGGACTACTGGATTTGCCAGAAATTGGATGCAATACTTTAAAAAAAAGAGAGAATAAGATAATAGGAGCATTATGTGAGGTTTTTCTTCCTGATGTCTTTCACTGGTACTTTTTTACAGCTTTCTTTTTAAGCTAAGCGTAATACATGAGCTCTGCTCTTTACTAAAAACTCATATTAACAGCATTAGTAGCAGTAAATGTCAAAAACACGTTAGTAATAATATTCCTTGTCTTCCCCTACACTGCCTTCTCCAAAAGAAGTACCTTCTAGAATGACCTGGCAGCGTGAGAAGTAGTGGCGCACTGCAGATACTGCGACGACAACCCCAGGAGGACCAGAGGAGTGCTACCTCGTATCTGGTGAGTGGGCCAGAGGTCAGAAGGAAGAAGCTGGACTACCATTTGAGAGGATGGTTTAGACAAAACTAACAGATCGTGAAGTAAGCATCAGCCTGAAAGAGGGTTTTAGAGGAGGATTGTAGCTGTTTGGGGCTAGAAGAACATTACATTTGTGAGAAAGCTTTTTTCCCTCTGTCAAATATATCTTATTTGTTACCTGCCTCAGAGGGCTCGCATCCGAAAAATGCTATTTCTTTTCTTCGTAGGATGTAAATGTTCATTCCGGATAGTATAGACATAAATCTCAATTTCTTCTCAGCCCTCACTGTAGGTTTTTGAACATGGAATGAGAGTCTTTTTGAGAAATGGATTTCTTGTTGAATGCATACACTTCTGTACTTTCAGAAATGAAGGGTACTTTTGATAGCCTTAACCTCTTTCTCTACCAATTCTCCATTTTTAGCAATGTAAATTTATTCCAAACATCTAAATTCTCTCCAGTTCTCGGTAGTGATCCTTTTCAGCTGAATTCCTTTGGAAATGTGAAGGCATCTTGCTTTTACGCAAGATGTCCATCGCCTGTGTAGCATAAGAGTATTTTCCTGCCAGATTTCCCTGCCAGCACGTACCTCCCGCTACACTGAAGGAGGATATGCCATTTCAACCTTTGGTCCTTCTAAGAGCATCCCCCCAAAAATGTGTGTTAGTGGAGGGGAAAGTAGGTGGTGCAACAGCCTGGGCAACATTTACAGTGTGGTGGTACCTGTTCACTAGGAGGTGGATTAGTACCTTCACCTCTTTTTTTGGGCCAGGCTGCTCAACGGGCAGTGATGTTCAAAAAACCACTGATCTCTGTGGGTCTGAACTAGCAGCCTTTAGTTTCCTGCAGTTCCCTCTGCTCCATTTAGTATCTCTGAATGCCTTTGTGTCTCACTTGGACACAAAGTCACATTGTGACCTCTTTGAAACTCATTTCATATTTCTTAGAATCAATAAACTTCAGATGCAGTAGCAGAAATACCAAGCAGTCAATAAGTCCAGTCAAGTTATGTTAGAAGTAAAAGTGGTGTGTTGTAAGGGCAACATTTTCTTAAGGAACTGCTATTCAGGCATATTTGTTGTTTCAATTAGTCTGATTTAGTGGCTCAGTCAGGGGGCTTCAGCCTGTCACACTCAGACTGTAATTTGATTTCTAAAGCTGCCATTCAGGTACTAAGGAAATAAAAATATGTGCTAAAACCACATCATGACAGCAGATGTATAGATCCTGATGTGCTTAATGTGCAGCGTACCTGTCAGGAAGATACAAGGGTTCATGGCATGATCACCCCCATTTCATATCCCGTCAGGGTTGCACGTTTTGCTGTCCTGGCTTTGATCACCAGTCCCCTGGGAGGAGCATGGAAAGGTGGCAGAATGGTGGTGTTTTTCCAGAACTGTTGCCCTGAAGGGATGCTTAAACAAAAAAAGAAAATAAAATTAATGTGTGTAAAAAAGTGCCAGATTGACAGCTTTAGCGAGTAAAACACTTTACCTTTTTGAAGGCTACCCACGTTTTATCTGCTAGAGCTGTCAGCATAGTACCATTCCTCAGCACAAAATGTATTCTTTTCCTTTTAAACTGTCCTTGTGTCTCCAAATTTTCAGTCCTGCATCTGACAAAGATTCAGACAGCACTAATGGAGGTAAGAAGTTGGACTGCTGAAAACTAGGGTGAAATCTTGGCAACTTTGCCCTGGATTTGGAGGTGCTTAAAATTTGCAAGAGGCTAGAAATTATTTAAAAATCAAATTTGTGCAGAATGATTCAAGGCGTAGCTCTGCTTTCAAACTAGAAACTGCTGGGAACAGAAGCTTGTTTCTCTCATTCACAAATCAGGGCTGTATCCCTGTTGTTGCCCTCTGGAAAGAGACCTCCATGGTCTCCTCTGAGAACTACGTAACCAAGGTCTTGTCCGGGCTTTTGCAGCATGACCCCCTGCCTTTTTTGGCAGGAAGGTGCTTTGAGAAACACCATGATCATGGTGCACAGATCGTGTGTCAGGAGGTCACTGGCAAAGGACAAGTCCTCCAGGACTCCAGGCATCCTTCAGTGGCACCTTAGGCGCTTGGTAACCGTGTCTAAACCGAGGTCTTGGATCCGTTGCTTTATGGCATTGGTATCAAAATGTTTAACTTATTGGATAGAGTCAAATTAGGTCTCTGCACTTTTATGCATAGATAAATTTACATCTAAAACTGCACAGTAAGGTCTTCAAAGCATCTGATACATGAACCTCAAGATCTGTTCTGAAAGGGTGAATTTTACAACTGTTTGAGCTTGTTCCTTTTACAGATGACACAGTAAAATGAAGAAGTCCAGTATCTTTTCCATGAAAAATCCATTACATTTATAGGAAATTCCTTCACAGCATTTATGATGAGGTTTTGAGGAGCATTCCAGCAGGAGGAAGCAGACCCAAAACTCTAACTTTAAAGGGCTGCCTGAGAAGTGTATGAACAAGATAGTTGCTCATTACAGCAAACAGGACTCCATCCATATCCCGACCTATTGTCCAATGTCAGTATTCTTTCCCATTTCTGCAGATCATCGTCCCTGTCTTCACTGCATCACTAGTAATGACGGGTGCCACTGTTTTTAAACTGTTAAATCAGTGGACTAAGGTAATTTTGTTCATATTTACTATTCTGTCACAAGGTTCTAAAACTTCTCTGTGCCTCCAGTTTCTGCCATTTAAAACAGGGGGATACTTAAGCCACTATTTTCAAACAGGGAATCATTATGTGTCTATATTCAGTTTTAAACACCTGAAGTAGCAGTCTGAGGTACAAGCCAGCCATGACTGACTGCCAGCAGCACAGGGTGCTTATGGGAGTTGCAGGTGTTGACATAGCAGTCGAATCTATCTAGTCTCAAGTTTTATGCATGAGACTTGCTCGTCTAACTCCGGCTGATCCATTTGTATCTTGTGCAGGTAGCACGGCTTTTTCTTTCCACTTCCAGGACTGCACAAATGCGGCTGATGACCCTGACCAGTGGGTGGGTCTCAGAGCTGGAGAGAGACAGCAGTGCTGTGTAGCCGCCAGGAAGCGTGCCTTAGCCTCTTCTGTCACATGAGTGCAGGATGTATGGGCTCTGTGTGTGTGGGGAATGGGGAGCGACTGTCACGTGCCAGGAAAGAGGGGAACAAAGGATTCCGGCCGTACGACCCAACACATCCGCCGTATCTATCAGGTAACAAAAAAAAGTGACAGGGCGATGCTGCTGTTAGTAACTTTCCGTACTGGGCAGAGGTGAGGGTGAATGAATACCTGTAAAGCATGCTGAGATCACCAGGAGCAATGGATTGTGTATTTTCCAGGCATCTTCTGTTGCTGGTCTAAGATTGTTTCTTTGCTTTCCCAAGCCCAGAGGCAAATGACTGTTTCTGTGTGCTAAGTATCAGTTCTCTTCCTTTTGTTTGTAGCCTTTCTCTTCTCCACTTTTTTCCTCTCTGTTTTGAACTGCTCTGAGACTGCTGCAGTCTCACTTCCCTGCCTTTGCTGGCACAGACACCAGGAGAAAATGGGATAGTGTTTACATCGCGCTGAAGCACTAGGACTCAGGAGATGTGAGATGTGGACCTGCCGCACGACCTCTGGTGGCTCACAACACCTTCCCGTGGTTCTGCTTTCCTTCGAACTTCCTGCCAGGCTGACCTTCTAGACTGTCGCCTCTCTGGGGAGAGGTCTTGCTTTGATTGTGTGATCCAACGGTGTCTTAATACAATACGACCCAACCTCAGGCAAGACCTTTAGGCACTCCCATTATATGAATAAGAACAAGATTGTTGGTGTCGGTAATTAACATTCTTGTGGGATTGTTGGAAATGCTTTGGGATAAACACCACCTGGAATCCTTGTCTGGCTTATGTGGTTTTAAGCTTCAGAGGAGGCTGATCCTGTTCACAAGAGCGGGCATGGACCATCTGTCTTTTCTGCTGCTGGGTGTGCAAAAAGTCTTTCAGTCCAAAGAGAAGTACCAGTACCTCAGTGAGAAGTGGGACGCTGGAAGAGTGAGGGCATTGCCAGTGGGGAAGAAGAACGGAGACTCAATTTTCAGTGTGTCTCCAGAAACTATCTCACCTGAGAACAAAGACTATATGACAACCACCAAAACAGAGACAAAAATACCAAACTAAGCGTCACTGATAACATTGTGAGTGCCTGTGGCACAGAGTCATCTCGTGACAGGCTTCCAGAGATGAAATCTCACTCTGGTTAAATGGATGGCAAAAATCCCATTGACTGCAATAACACCAGGCTTTCCCCTTGGGGATTACCTGGATTCCTCTCCTCCTGAATGCCCAGACAGCCACATCCTGCATCATTATGCACATTCCAATAACAAATAAATTATTCTTTTTCTTTAAAGTGTGGATTGGATTTGGTAAACCCTGCATTTTGGATTCTAGGTTCCCTCTATCTACCTCTGAAATCCCTGAATAAACAAACATTGGATTAGACCTCAACAACTCCCTCCGCTCAGCAACTGAAGCCGTTAAAAGCATTTCACACCAACTACTCCGCTTGTATTTCAGACTCTCTTAAACACTGGCTGAGCAAAGGAGCTCCATCTTCCTCTCAAACTTCCCAGGGAACTACCCTTAGTTATTGGAAGGTCTGCCTCCATTTATGACCCTCCCTGACTCCAGCGACGAGTTGGAATTGTTTAGCTGTTGACATCAGGAGTGACATAAATATATGCTGGGGTTAGAGGGTTTCTGGCAAGTGGCCCGCTAACCTAGAATTTGCTCTGCAAAGTCAGGAGGATGACTTTTAACCTCAGAGCAGTTTGCAAAACCACATCTGTGACCAATAAATATGAAGAAAAAAAAATCTAGTCTCTACTGAATGATGAAAGACAGCGTACCTCGCTGGGCACTATGGTGCTGGGCTCAGTGTGGAGAGCTCTGCAGGAATATCAGACAGGTCATTGTCGCCAGAAGTCGTCTGTGGATGCAGCTGATGCCTCACACAAGGGAGGCAGCACAGCAGATTAAACTGCAGGTGAGTATCTCATAGCTGTAAGTCTTAAACTTAATGAGCCAGGTCTTTATTTGTGCTGCAGCCCCTTCTTATCCCTAAATTGCCTTAACCAGCTGCTAGAGGATGCCCAGTAACAGAAGATTCTCTGGATAACAATAGATTGGCGTAATGGTTCAGCGTCACCTCACATTCTGCTAAGCAATAGAGAAATCTTGATCAGAAAAATGGACACAACCAGAGTGCCACTGAACAGTCGAATCCTAATTTCATCACCCTTCTTGTGGGCAACAGATAACCCAGTGCAATTTACAGCAGCTCTGAAGCGGCTCCAAGTCTCAGCAGGAGTTAGAAAGGCTCAGTGCTAGCCTCAGGCCTGAGGAGTTGCAAAAGATCAGTGAGGTTGTCGTTGTTCCATAACCTGGCTGCACCAGAAAACAGTAGGCCAGTTTGAAATATGAAGCACCTCAAGCAAATGAAAAAATTTTAATCACTGAAATTAAGGCCCTCCTCTGGATACCTCTCTGGAGAATCCTGTCTGTCTCTGACGATCATACACAGACTCCCAAAGAAGGTAAATCTTGAATTTAAAGCTGTACAATGTCAATGTGTGAATGACAGCATTAAATCCTGGCTGTAAGGCTGAGAGATATCCAAGAGGACAAAACCACCTTTTTCCGCTCAACCGTGTTGCAGCTGCTGAGGTAGACGAGGTAAATATATTGTCTCCAACTCTTAAAGGCTGAGGGAATCATTTATAGACGTATATTACAAGTTTGCAGCCTAAAGGTGTTTTTTCTTTTTTAAGAGTTTAAAAGTTTAGAAATGCCGACATTAAAGTGGCCTGTGCAACTGTAATTTGTCCCTTTTGTGAATTTACATTACGATACACTATTTAATTGTAATTAGATCACACGCTGTTCTTTCGACAGGTTCCCGGTCTGACTCATTGTACAGAATAGACTGTGCTCACTAAGTAATAATTTTATTTTCTCCTTGCTGTTCGCTATGTGGCCCGTGCTTTATTTACTGCACACTATTCAAATATTGTTCTGAAGACAGATTTATTCATTTCCTCCTGGGCTTTTCCATGGTACTCATCACTATGGTATCCAAGTGCTTCACGAACTCTAATTAATTTTCTCAGCACTGTTGTGAGAGCTCGTGTTACCCTTACTTTACAGGTGAGGAACTTAGGCATACAGACAGAATAGTAAAAAATATCTTTTAATTTTAGGTATCCAATTAAAAATACTCATGGCCTGATTTTGTCAGAAAATATAACATGGCAAAGCATCTGATTTAGTCAAAAGTTGAATAAATTCTCATTTACTGCAGATATATCTGCACGTGCTCTTCACTTCTGCAAATCAGACTTGAAAATGTCAAATCAGGCGCCTAGGAAGTGAGGACTGCACAATTAGTGCGTGGCTGTGAAGGCTCTGCTTTAAGTGCTGTGCGTTGCATCCTGGAGGAGTCCTGAGGCTGAAGCCCTTTCCTGGAGCAGCAGGCACCCACCTTAGCCACAGCGCCATGCTTGCTTTCCCCACCGCTCCTCGCAAGGTACATAGAATACCTACCTCTGATTTTTATAGTAAATTAAGTGGAAGTTGTTTAGGCGCTTACCTTGGTTCCTTGACCTTGGTTCAGCGCCTGAGCCAGGCTTACCCTTTTGCACTGGCAGCCTTTATTCTGGTATTTCGTAACTTGGGAGTGTTTTACTTTGCAGCCTAACTGCTGTTGGTTTAATACATGGGTACTTCTCTTCCATTTAGAGATAACCTAAAAACCCCCAGCAATTTGATCCTGTGTTGGCATGGATGTAGCCTGTCAGCAATGTGGAAACTTACTCTAAATGAGGAATATAATAGATGGCATGCGGTCCAGCACTCGAAGGGGACGAGGTATGTTCTCAGGGTATTTCACATACTTGCTGCCAGTGGAGACATGACAGTTTTCCTGATGGTCTTCATTCCCATTCCTAAATCCTCACTTTTCTGCTCTGCCTCCCTTCCTCAGGCTCTCTCATTCCCATTCCTACCTCCCCATCTCTAGCGAACTCCCACCTCCCGTTGCCCTTGCTGCATCCCATGCTCAGCCTTGGGGTCTCATGTCCTCCTTCCTTGCCCCACTCCTGCTCTCCTGTCTGATCCCTTTTGCCTAGCAAATTTTCCTTCAGCCCTTAGCCAGCCAACGTACTGGTCTTGTACTGGTCTTGACAGCCCTGGCCCTCCGGGGTTGCATGTTCTTCTCCCGGCAATTTTCTCCCATTCCCAGCCTGTTTTTAAGTCTTCTCCCAACAGGCGGGCTTCCAGACTCGTGCTTATGAGCTTCGCTTTATCCTTCCCTCCAGGCAGACCCAGTTTCCCCTTCCAACTCCCAGTTCCCTTTCACCGCCCCAGAGAACCCGTCTTTCTCCAGACCCTTTGTGCCTGCCAACTTACTCGTCCAGGATCCAGTTCTTGTCCCCACCATGTGTTATTCAAGGAGCTTCCTGCTCCGTGTTTCCCAGAGAGGACTGGAAGGACAGGTTTCCCGCTCACCCTTCCTGCCTTCAGACTTGGCATGGTCCAGAGCAGCTGGGAACTGGAACTGCAGGTCCAGCTCTGACTCCCACAGCCTTGGGCTGTGACGTGCTGGGTGAGCATGGAACTGCCAGGGAACCGCACTGCGAAGGGCCGGTGAGACCCTGCTGCAGGCAAACGGGATTTTGAGTAGGTTTATTCATGGTGGGTTTTGAGGGAACACCTCTGATAAAGCAACCGTTCTTGTTTTCAGACTCGAAGATCCCTGACAGAAGGAATGAAAGAAGAACGAACCTGAGGTATGAACTTCAGATGCTTAAATTGCAGCACAGTGGTTAGCCTGGCACTACTAAAAGTGGCTGAAGGTAGGATTTGATTATGGGAATTGCTCACCAGCTTTAATAGGAGTTATACTACCAGTCCTGCCTTTTAATCAGTGCTTCCATTTTCAGTATAAATTACAGTTCAGTCTGGTAATCTTTCTGGTGTATGAGATATCAGCATAACTCGGCAAGCGTAATATGGATGAACCCAAACATCCTTTTGAGGAGGTGATTATTCATCATTGTGAAAATGCCCCAGGATGTTTTTAGTGGAGGACAAAACCCCTCTTTCCTGACAGAAACACCGAACAAAATGATGAAATAATGAAGCAAGTTTCAAAGGGAGAAACGCTTCAGACACCTGTATTAGCTGATACTTTCTAGTCATGACAACATTTAATTAGTCGTGCACATCTCCGCATCCGTACGTACGGCAAAGCGCACACCTGCGTTCGGGTGCGCTGCAAAATGTGTCAGCGTCTGCCTCGCTGAAAAGCCTCTAAATAAACAAATCTGCAAATCCCGCTGGATCAGGGACAATTTCATGGGAATATAGAGGTGCCTGCATCGAGAGGGACACCCTTACCGCATGCACAGAGGTTATCAAGGTAAACTTTGCCGAAATTAGTCCTCCGTTCCCTAGCAGGAGTGTCACTGCCGGTGCAAAATCCTGTTTCTTTCTGGAACCAATGATTTTAAACTAGTTTTAAAACATTTTGCAACACAAACGCACATTTCAGGGGGATGTACCCACGTTTCACGTCTTGTAGCGCCCCAGGGGTACGGTTATCTCACGGTTACCACTTCTTGAGCCCTAGCACTACATAATTTATGTACTGAAAGAGACGATTCAATTAGTCAATAATAAAATGAGCAAGGATAGCGTGCGCATTGTAAAAATATAATTTAGTGGGCAACAAGCTGAGATGGAAAAAAACGTAAGGGCACACTTCATATGATTAACGGCGGAGGAATGTATATTTATAGCTCTTACTGTGTCCTTTGTAAGGATACGGGATCCAACAGTAGGACTAACACTGGCTGGTAACGATGCAGCATGCAAATGATTTGGATTTGAATGGCAAATGCTGTATAAAACTACCCCCAGGAGGATGGAAATACATTTCATTTGCCTTTTCAAAGTACGTTTGGTCTTTCCTTCACATTTATTTATCCTTTGGTTTGTTGAGAAACATTCTTATTATGAAAGTCGACGTCCCAGGTTGAGCAGCAGAGATCCCCCCGCAAGAAAACAAGTTTCTGCAAGTTGGTTTTACGGGATTAGCGAGAGATTTGCTTCTCTCGGTAGCTCTGGAGGCAGGGCCGTCGCATCTCCCCGCCAGTTCCCAGCAACACCGAGCGCAGCGACTCCTTGCATTGCCGCTACTCCTCCGACTCGCCGGATTTGCGAGGACAACCCAGGCTGGCGCTCTGCAATTTGTTTTTGCGCGCCTTCGCGCCCGCAGCACGCGCAGCTCTCGCAGCCGCGCCGGCCTCTGGCCGGGAGGGGGGCAAGTAAGAGTTTGTTTCACCGAAAGGCAGGGCCGCCACCGCTCCGCTCCGCTCCGCTCCCGCCGCCGCGCCCTGGCCGGGGCTCCCACCTGAGGGGACGCCGGCTCCCGCCTCGGGGAGGGGCAGCTCGGCCCCGCCCCAGCGCTCCCGCCTCGTGCCGCCCTTCCCCGCGGGCCGCGGGCGCGCAGGCGCGGTGGCGGCAGCCGGGCGCGCGCACACCTGGCGCGGGGCTCGGCAGCGGGAGGGAGGGAGCGCGTGCGCCGCCGTCTAGCCGGCGGCGGCGGCGGAGCGGGCGGGCCCGCGCGCATGCGCACGCCGGGGGGGGGCGGTCCGGGGCGGGAGCCGAGGGGAGGAGCTGGGCGGCGCGCGCCCCTCTGGCTCCGTGCGAGGGAGCGGCGGAGCCCGGCGCTGGGACCGGCCCGCCATGGAGTGAGCGCGGCCGCTGCCGCCCGCCCTCGCTCCTCGCCGGCAGCTCTGCGGGGCGGCCGCGCCGCGCCGAGCCCGCCGCCCGGCCGAGGGCCGCCTCCTCGCGGTGCCGCAGGGGCGCAGCCCGGCGGCGGAGGAGCGGGGAGCGCGCCCCGGCAGGCAGGAGCAGCCCCCCGGGGGAGGGGCTGGCGCTGGGTGCCCGGCTGCCGGGCGCGGGGAGCGGAGAGATGGCGGCGGGGAGAGCCCGGCGGCTCCTGGGCTCCCTCTGGATCGCCCTTCTCCTGGGGCAGCCGGGCCCGGCCGGCGCCGCCGCTCGGAGCGGCTCGCAGAGCCTCCTCGCAGGTAGGGAGCCGGGCGAGACCCTGACGGGGGCGGCGGGCGCGAGGGGGCGGCTGAGGGCGCGCGTCGCACCGGGGGCTGCGGGAGCCGCCTCGGAGAGAGGCGGCCCCCGGCGCGGCGGCGGCCCCCGGCGCTGAGCTCCGCCGCGCTCCCCTCGCGCGAGCGGGACGGCGCCGGCGGCGGCGGCGGAGCGCGCACCAGCGGAGGCCGCTGCGCGCCGCCCCGCGGCGGGGGCGGGGGGGAACGGCGGGCACCTGAGCCGCCTTCCCGCACCGCCGCACCTGCGCTCGGTGCCCGGCCCGCCGTCCGCGGGCGGGAGCGCGCCTGGGGGGAGCGGGGGCGCGGGGGGGCTCTGGCGCACCCGGCGAGCGCCCCGGCGAGCGGTGGGGGCTCGCTCCCGGGGCGCGGATGCCGGACGACCTGTGGAGGGAGGGGAACTTGCCTGGAAACTGTGCCGCGGTAGCCAGAAACGAGCGCTCTGGCGGCGTTTCAGTCGCTGTAGTTCTCACACCTCTTACTATTGTTACCTTTAATGATCCATTATTGGATCCTGCTTCTTTATAGCCTGCGAAAAACGTAACCTTGTCCAGCTGAAGCGTGGGGTGCGCGCGAGAGGGCTTTCTGAAAAGGCCCTTGCGAAAGACCGTTAATACCGTAGAAGGCTCCCTAGTTCGGCAGTAATGTTATTCACCCGTTTTGCAAAATGCGGGCTTCAAAAAGTAACTTTTTTTTTTCTTCTCTTCCTCGTCAGTAACAAACTAGTCAAAAGCTTGAAAGAAAATCTGGTCCTGAATGTTGAGTGCTGGGATTTTTTTTAAATACTCCCCTGTAGATTGAACGCTGGTGTTTTAAAAGAAAGCTCTGTGCAAGGGGGATTTGGAAAAAACCTGCTGGTTAAATGAGTGTGTTTTAGCAGCCTGGAAAAGTGAGAGTGGTTAAACTGGTATTAAATGGTGTAATTGTCCTATTGCAAATCATATTAGGCAGAAATGTCTGCGGTAGTTCTCATCCTGGATACTACTGATGTAGCCATGTATGCTGACTCCTGTTGACAGGGAATATATTTATTCTCTTATGCAGTACAAGCTTTGCAGATTCCAGGTCTGAAGCAGATAGTTTTTTTTTTTTCCTTTTGAAAAACATTACACTTGGACTCAAAGATCTTCGGAGTACGCGCAATAGATAAGTTACTTTTTTGATGTGTAAAATCTTGGCACATGATCATTCTTTTTCAGTATTTACTGCTCTACTGACGGCTCGCTGTAGTTACAGTCATGTTGGTTGCTCTTTGCTACTTGAAAAAATCCTTTATGGTTTGAGGAAATCAAATTGATAGGTGACGCTTTGTCTGTTGAAGCCAAATACGTGAATTAAGCTAGCAAAGGGGGAGTGATGTGCTGAAACATGCAAAATAAAACCTTCGTGGAAGCTGACTGTTTATCAGAGTGGGAATTTAGAAGTATCGTTGCGGAAGCCTTGGAAGTTCTGGTGAACCCCTACTCTGTCCTCTTTTGTGGAAAGGGCCTTTATGCCGTGTCGATGGGTACTGTCCCTTTTCATCCCTGGTAGGGACCAAAAGCTGGGCTTTCCCGAACCCTGAGGGTGTTTGTACCAGTTATTAGAGGGGGGAGTAACTGAAGAGGGAGAGGCTTTCTTGATTCTTTGTCTCAATGAAGATGAGATACTTCATGCATAGTGGATGAGCTTCATCTTAATTCACACTATTTTCCACTTTTCACTACTATCTTTACTTAAATAGAGGATGTTCTGCATACTCGCATATTTGGCAGGTGGGAGAGGGCCATTCAAGTCCCTCCCTGCTTGCAGGAGAGGGTACAGGTGTTCCATGTCACATGTGAAAGTGCTCCCCTTTGTGTTTTAGATGCAAGGGTGAGAGTGCTGTCTTCTGTCCCGTGTTTGTGTGAAGCTTGGTCTCTTCAGCATGCTCGGAAGAATCTTGTTAGGTTGGTGTGAAGGGCTGAGGAATATGTAGTTTTGAGGACCAGATGGAGATTTAGCTGTGAGACTTGCGGCTCTGCTTGTTAAGACTGAAGTGCTGCTTGCTATGTCCAGAACAGTAGGTTTTTAATGCCAAAAAAAAAAAAAAAAAAAAAACCGAAAAAAAGGCGGGGGGGGGGAAGCTGGCCTTTTGGTGTTGATAAAGAAGATCTAAATGAGCAGAAGTTATAGAATCGGAAGCCCATATTCTTTGTATGTAGCTGTGTATGTTTGAGGGACATTTGATCCCGTCTATAAATAGTCACTCATTGCTCTCTGAAGAAAAGAGTGTAGCTGAATTATTTTAGGAAAAAACTGTGTAACTTCATTTATTTGTGTATCTGTAAACATTAGCGTGTTTCCTAGTCTATTTGGTTGCTTTGCAAATAGGTTAAAATGAGCTACTGATTTTAGAATTAGGACAATATTTCACTTAACTAAGGGAATAAAACAAAAAAAAGACCAGTAAGGATCAAATTAAGCTAAATCCTGCCTCTTGTGACTGTTTGGAACTGACTTGAGAGTAATGTAAAAACTTTGATGTATACAGGGTGGTGTTATTAAGAATAAAATTGAAGTTGGTGTCACTTACAACTTTTAATAGAAAAGCTATGATAACCTATATATACACCACTTAGATTGCAAATTAGGTTATTCAGAAGCAGGAAATTTGTTCTGTCTCTCCCTGGTATTCTTGAAGTCTTTGGAATCAATATATATTTTGTTGTTAAAGGATAAACTGGTGGTTTTGGAAGTCTGCAATCAAATGCGATTAGGAATTGGCGGGCATGAAAGCTGCACAAGACTCCCAGACTGAAACAGGTCTTTTTAGCAACGTGTTGATCGCGGATTGTTGGTGCAGTATGTGCTGCTATATAGGATGCTCCTTCTAGGGTGTGAGGGGAGCGTGTTGAAAGCTAAAGAAGATGGGAGCATAAATCATCTGGGTTCCTTAGAAACGTAAGGTCATAATTTGTTTGTTTTGTATGCACTTCTTGATTATTTCTAAATATATCGCAAGTTAAAAATAGAGTAGAAAAATTCCGGTCTCAATTACTTCCCAAGTCACTTCAGCACGGGTCTCTGGTTGATATTCCTGTTTCATATAAATACGGTGTGTGTCAGCCACGCGTGTTCTGGGTGTTGCATTCGGCCTGACAGAAGCAGTTTGATTGCTCGTAGCTCCTGAGGTATGTGGCCACCAGTGCCACTGATGATATGCATGGATAAATAGGCAACAGTGAAAAGGTCTGTTGAGGCTGGAGCATATTTCTTAGGAGGATGAACTATCGTTCTAATAATCTGTGAATCAAGGTACCCTTCGCTGGGGTTGTGGTGATGCATTGACGCTTCCCCTCAGCTGCAAGTGCCGAAGTTGCAGATGGCTTTTGCGGCATGTTTTATCAGTCATCTAAAAATTATTTGACTTGCTTATGAAGCTGTCCTAATAAACTAACAATTCAATTTGAAATTTGTAAGATGTGCGTACGTACCTGTGCCTAATATCTGTCGCAATGAAAAACAGTGAACAAATTGTTATCGTAAAAAAAAAAAAAAATCACTTGGCATAGTTACCTCCCACTAACTTATCAGTGCAATTTAAGTACGTACATGACATACTGTAGATTTTTCTTAATATAAATAAGAGTATTTGGTTATTCCTGATGATGAACTGTTGTGATTTGCAAGGCATTAGCCTTCAACCAAAGATTCTCAGAAAAGTCTGAAGACTGTGTAGGCACCTAAAACGATGCTGTGTTGCCAAGAAGAGGAGAGTGATAAGGAGTGAGCATGGAAATGGAGTGGGAGTTTAAGAAAACTACACAAAGAGCAATACGATATGGTTCTTAACCTTAACTTTCAAACTGTGAAAATATTTAACTTGTGCAAGATCAGCCTGCATTTGATGTTGGGTTTGACAGCAAATTTTTGTACCGTCACTAGTTTGGAAATAATTTTGCGTATAAAATGTATGCTGATATGTTTGTAGCTAACTTTTCTAAATGTGCGGTGTTTTTGTATATGCAGGACTTCAAAAGTTCTACTTTGCATCGTCTGTGAGGAGGTATAACTGAAATTCTTGCTAATAACTGTTCAGCGCTTGGTTCCCGTAAGGAATCTGTCGTGGCGTTGAGCAGTCAGTCAGTGGAAGGCAGGCTTCGCTCCACTTGTCTTTAACCAGTTTGTAGGGATTTCAGTGGCTGCAATATTAGAATTCAGCTGGCTGCAGGGCCAAGATTGCAGCTTCTCATGCGTTCAGCTTCAATGCTAGTTACAGAATAGGTTTATTTACTTTGCTATGAAAGTTAAGAACTGGATGTTCAACCCCTGAGAAATCCAAAGTCTTAGTACAGCATTTGGGAATGGTAGCTGAGGCAGCGATCTGTGTTTGCATAGCCTGTGTGCTGGGTTCGGGGGGGAGTGATCCTGCCTCGGATATTGAGAGAGGTGCTGCTTCAGACCCTTGTCCTGAAGTAGATCTCTGCACCTTGAATAGTTAAATATAATGCTCTGAGGATATTGATCTTAAAAAAGGGCAAAACAGCTCTTAATAGAGAAAATGTCTCAGCACTGTGGAAACAAGTCATATTTTACTGATTGGATGCTATTGATTTAGCTCTCCAGTTAAATTGCCGAGATGAAAGTGGTAATCCTGAATAATTCCATATAAATAGGTAAGCACAATTTGTGTGTGTGTGGTTGCAGAGTTCTTTAGGAAAATGGAAGCCCTAGCTTTATATGGTATTTCAGATGCTTTAATTTTAAGTGTTTTTTTACCACTTAGTATTCATGCTGAAGAGAATATCTTAGTTTACAAAATAAACAGACCGTCAATTTGTGATAAACCCTTTTTGTATCAGTTAAAATCCTTTTTTTTTTCTTTTTTTTGGTTAATGAAAGCTGCCCTTATGAAAAGGACTGAAGGAATTGGCAACTTTCTACTGCTAAAGTTTCTTGGGACTTTGGGTAGTTCCCTGGGGTACGTGACAGCCATGAGATGTTTGAGTTATGTAGAAAGTGAAGAGATTTAATGTTTAATTTTAATGAAAGCTATTTAATGTCCCTTTAACAATCTGATTAAGAAATTCAAGTGCTCTGCTTATGCTGAATTTCTTCACTTGCAAATTTTAATCTATTGATGTTTTTCTTAGCGCATTGGATAGGTGTTAGCTCATGTGAATGGTTTTAATCACCGTGAGTTTTGGCGATTCAGTTATTTTGTGTCTCATCAAAGCGTGGCAGTCTGATAACTCTTGGTATCCTCTGGTCATATAGTTTTGTCCAGAGGTCTTTTTAAAGTGGAAAAAAACTGTTCTGTGATTAAATTACCCACTTCATTCACCTGTTCAAAGAATTTGAATATACAACTGTCCTTTGTAGTTAAGTTAGGTTAAGGTTTTAATTGAGTTTCCCACGCAGGAGTGAATCTTATTGTGGTTTTGTTAATTTTTTTACTCTTGCATTAAAAACCCAGACCTCTGTACTTGCTAGTTTTGTCATTTTTTTTGTTGATCTACTGCAGAAGCTTGGGGAAGCATGTTAGCTTTTGGAAGTAGTTGAGCTGCCTGTAGGTCCATCAGATGTTTCAGCCCTTCAGATCACCTGGTGTGTTTTTACTTGGTGATGATGGCAGAGCCATCCTAAAGAACTCCCTGACCTTTGTTTGACTGCTGCTGCAGGCCGGAAAGTCTTGGCTCTCTTCTTCGGTGTGCTTAGCAATTCCTACGTTTTTGTACTTCTGCCCCCTGCTCCCTTAAAATTTCACTCCATCTCTCCTAGTTTTCTAATGGCCTGTGTACTTTACATCCTTCTGGGTTTTGGTGGAGTTGTATTTCTGCTTGTTGGGTATAGCTCTGTTGAACTTTGCCACCTATTTATGTTTTTTAATCTTTCTCTTTGGCGTACAAGTATGGACAACTTCTGAGTTCTTTTGGTTCTAGCTTTCTGCCCTTACATATATATGGGCTTTTAATAATTTACCTTTGTTTTTACTTGATGTCTTTTTCACATGGCTTGAAGCCATCATGTTTTGTGACACTGGGTCGAAGCAAGTGTCAGTGGCCAGCACAGTTGTCTTCCATTATTATTATACTTTGATAAATTTATCTTGTTTGATGTGCTTTTAGCTTTTTGACATGTGTCTAATGTTGATGTTGACCTAGAGGTGAATGATGCAGTGCTGCTACTACGTGTACAGTATTCTGTAGTTTGAGGTTTGTACCAATATAGCTTTAACTGGTGTTTCTTGCCTCTTACAGTATTTGTTAGGCTTCATATCGTTAGGAAGACATGTGCTTTTCTGCAGCTTCCATCTATTTAATGTTCTGCATGTAGTTTACAGCCAGGTAATAATGAGGGTTTTTCTATAAAAGTTTTGCTTTACTTAGTGTTTTCTTTACTAAGGTATTTTGAGCCACGGAAAATCTTAGTTTGTCTTCACATTTATGTGAATCTATAAACACATACAGTATTTTTGTGTCTGTAGCGTAGCACTTCCCACTACATTGCCTTGGATGTAAAAGCTGAGACCAAGATGATCAGAGAGACATTGATTTCTCTTTTATCTTACTTTTGGCAGAGACACCTTTGTATTACTGACATCGCTAACAGCTGCTTCTGGCTTGAGTACTCGGGGGCAACTTCCAGCTTTTTTTCAGTTCAGTTTTCAGTGTAATGGTCCGGCAGCTTGCTTCCACTTGGGCTGAGGTGGAGTCAAGTCCTTCTGTACAAACTTCGTCTTTCTCAGTTTTCTTCTGTAGTTAATGAACCCGAACAACTCTCTCTTTGTAACACTGCTCAGTGGTTCATGCATTGAAACCTTATAATGTAACTGTAGCAAGAAAGGGAGAGCCACAAATAGAGGTGTTTGGATATTCTTTCTAAAAGTAGAACAGGCTGCCAAAAGTCATTTAAGTCATTAGACCTGTCATGACTTTTAAAATCTCTTGAGTGTGTATTGAGAAGGAGAGTATAGCTTGCGCTCTGAATTTTAAAGGGTTTACTGTCACATTGGCTACAAAATGAATAATGGCTTGAAACCAGTGGTTGTTGCAGTGTTGTACATAGCAGACAGGAAAGCTGGGTATTAACAAGAAGATGAAGTATTTCCAAAAGTAATTTATAAAGCCAAATGTTCCTGCTTGAAAACAGGCAAGGAAGGAAGTATAAAAGAACTGGAAATCAAGGAAAACTGCATCCAGAAACGTTTCTTGGTGTGGGAGGGCACCTGAACACTTTGTAGTATACTCCTGTGCAGCTGGAATTGGCATTTTCGGTGCCGGGCTGTCAGTGCTCACGTTACAGAAAATCCAGGTATTTTATTATCGGTTTGTGAATCTTTTATTAGAAATGTGTCTGGGCAGATAGGAAACACAGCAGATAGGGAGTTGTTGCCAAATGTTAATCCTATTTTCATGTATATAGTTTCAGCATTTCAGGCTGGCAGTGCCATTAAGAGGAGGAGGACCCGCATGCTCTGCCCTTCCATTTGCTTTCACAAGCATTTGCGGAGGATGTGGAGAATTGGATCAGTTCCCTCATCTGCTGCGCCATGTGCCTGCATGAGTACTTGTGTTAGCAGAGGGGAGAGGGTGACGTGAGCACGTGGGAACAGTGTCGTGGGACAGCAAGACTGCTTTTTCTGGTGGGGGTAGAGATTGGCTTAGTACTTGAACACAAAAAGCACTATGAACAAAATATATCGCGTGTCTTCTGTCACCGTATTAATCTTTAATATTATGATGCGTTATAGCATGCAGATTTCAGATCTATAGACCAAAATTTTGTCAGAAAGTGTACATTATTCTTTACAAATGAATTCGCTAATAAAATGTTTCCTAAAAGTTCATCTTTAGATTGGTAATGAATTCTCAGTTTAGCTTTAATTACTGTTTGGGTTGTGTTGCTTTTTTCCCCCCCACGCTAAAATCTCATTTGTTTGACTGGTTCCGAAGTGGGAACAAAGCTACAAGTTTTATCTTAAAAACTTAGCCTTGAGGAAAAGAAATTTAAAACTACCAAGTAGGTTACACTTTCAGAAAAGGATGGTGGCCTGGTAATTCTTCGAATGCTCTAGCTGCTTACTTAAGGTCCAGAGGAAACTTCATTTAATGATGATTACGTTGTGTAGCGTATCATTTCAGGTGTCACTTTGAATTTGCCACGTGCTGGCAGCTGTGTTGTAGCTTTGTGAGGCCAGGACTTGAAAAATCATCCCTGTACCAATAATGAAATCCTGTAAGGATAACACTGAACTGAAACCTGGTTGGGAGCGTAAGAAAAGCTTATAGATGTCGTCTGATGTCAAGGTGCGTGGGAAGCAAACTTGGCAGCCAAACCAACCCCCAGTCTGTGGAGACTTCCAGCCAATTTAATGGCGAAGGATGACACTGCTCAGTTTTTCTCAGGAAAAAATTAATGTTGCAATTAAGTGTCAGGGATGCGTGGATACTGGGAGGCTGGTGTGGAGGTGAGGTGTACTCGGGCTGTACAGCTGGGGCAAGTTGGGCACTGGAGAACTGCTCCCTTCCTGCACTGTGGCCTATCTTGGTATATTTTTGGTGGTTCTGCAGAGCAGTTCAGGGGAGGGTTTTTTGAAATGACTTAGTTACTCCTTGTTGCTTCAGGAGAAAATAGTAATACAGAGGTAGAAGTCATTATTATGCTGATAGACCTGCCTCTACCAACTGAGGTAACGGTGCAATGCACCTTGACTTGTTTAGACGCTGATAAAGGGACAGCCTTGGCGATTACATCTGAAATCACAGGAGTATGTTCTTATTCATTGGCAAGGGCAAATTTAAATACATTTTATGGGACACAATTTTTATTAGCATTAAGAGCTATTAGAGAGTATACTGCAAATTTTGGGTGTGACAACCTTCCTTCATAATTTTCCCAGGTTGTTTCCTGTTCTAGAATCTGACGTGGCTTGTCTTCTGTTTGAAGTGTAAAATAGCTTATTTATCCTCATCTTCACATGTAGCTGTTTGCTTATACCTAGTCAGGTCTTCTAAGCCTTCATTTTAGGTTCTATAGTTTTTCTTTTGTTGCGATGGTTTCTTTTTACTTATCTCCTTATTTGAGGTTACGGTAGTTTTTGTAAAATACCTAAATACTAAGAGGTCAGAAATGGCTTGGATATATGCAGTGACTTGGTAACCATTCCCGTGTTGTGGTTTTATGTCACTTTTTAGAGATGCGGATGAAAGAAAACACAAGCAAACCATAACTACAGGAAATGTAGTGTCATATTGGGCCTACGGAGGTTTTTTCGGTGGTGTTATTTGAGTGTAAATCAGTGTTTTTCACCTTTCAATTTGTTGTCTTTGAGTACAAGTAGTATTTCTTACAGCTGATGTAAATATTGGAGGTCTAGGCTAAAATAAGGAGGCAGAACCTGCAAGCATGTGAATAGAAGCTTTCATATTTCCAATCTGAGGCTTTTGGAGGGCAGAGAAGTCAATTTCTGAATGTGAAACGAGGAGAAGCCAGTTGTCAAATGCATCCAAGGCAGGATCTGATATATTCTGACTCTTCTAGATAGTGTTAGTTAAAGGCTTATTCTGGTTCAACTCAATCAGAATATCTTGTGCTCATGGTAACAGCATTATCAGCCCCAAATCTGAAGTGTTGTTTGTTTTTTTTTTAAGGCAGTGTTTTCCAGTTGTTTCTTTATTTGCTTTTGTTGCCAGCTTTTCATTTTATTGTGGAAATCAATCTAAAGGAAAGAAGACAGCATTCACGGTAGTGGAGAGTATCTGTTTTTACTAGATCTGATCTATGTGTGCATTTTGATCTGTTATATTTTTTGTTCTCTCTGGAACTTACAGTGGAAGCACCACTGGCCATGACTCCGTAGCAGAGCCTGCGCCGGTATCTTCGCATTCCCATTCATTATGTGCAGGCTTTATTACTTTAGCATAGCATTTGCAAGCATGTCCTTTGCTTATTTATTAAAATTAAAAGGACCTCTAAGAAATAGATTTTTGTCTTTTCCTTGTGTGATTTTTAAAGAAACACTTTTCCCAGCTGTAGCCTATACACATCATTCCTGTTTCTGCAGAAGGCTTTGGAAGATTATCAACGGATGGTTTCTGTTACGATTACAGGTTAATAGATGGAGCATATTGATTGCTTAAATCTAGTTTAGCTCTTGTAACATGAGTAACTTTATCATTCTTAACTTGCGTGCTGAAGAGCTGTAGGTTATTGTGAGTGAGTGCACGGAGTGGAGAGAGGGCGTGATGGAGGTGATTGTGTTCATTCTTTTAAAAAAGAAGAAACCAAACCCAAACCAGAAAATAATAATTGGCCTTTGATTCTGCCTCACAGCTACTGGTGGTATCAAGTGCCTTGCTGAATTATTACCAAATGCAAAGCTAGTTTCACTGGCCTGTCTTGACTGTGATTCCCTTGGGATACAAAGCAGCCAGATTAAATTGGTAAACTGAACCTCAAATCACAACACATTCAGTGAACTACCTATGTTGCTAGCATCTAATTTCTTGTAACTCAGGCAGTCTTGCTGTAAGTCAGTTGTATTAAGAAGAAGTGGATTGTAGGTTGAGTTGATGGTTTGTACCAGTAGCCCAAAGATTGAAAATGTATATATTTATTTTAAAAAAACGTGCAACTTGTCACAGAACAAAATCAAGTGCTTTTAAGATGCAGAATGCACTCAAGGAGTTCAGACAGATTTCATTTTGTCCTGCATCAGAAAAAAGGTAGAGTTTGGTTTCCACTACCGAGAGGTTGATGCATATGTCATAATTCCTTTTTCATAGCTGTATGGTTATTGTCTGGCATTGCCTGTTACCCCGGATCTTTGGAAAACCTAAGGGTAGAGGTCACATCACTGCTCAAAACACCTGAAAGGTAATGGTAGAATGGGGTAATAGTCTGTTCCCTCGTGGCCAGGAAATTGGTGTGGATGTTATTGCTGATTTTTTTTAGCACTTTCTTATTAGTGGTTTCAGAAACAGGAACTTAATCTTCTTTCAGGGCTTCCAAAGGTGCTGTGTGGGTGGGTGGGGAATTGTTACCCATTCTCTGCAAATGAGCAGAAATATTTCTGTTGTTAGTGCTGTGCGTTTTTTAATTGTGGAAACTGTTACAGTTTTTTAGGAATTCTACTAATGAGAACACCTTTTGCTTCAGCATTTGGAAAATTCCACTTCAGGCAGTTTTCAAAGAGATTGATAGAAGGGCTTCAGATGTTGACGAAATGGTATCTGGGTATCTCTGTAAAAGCAGATCCACATTTTATTCATTCTTCTACCTTTTATGATAATAACTGTTACATTTGTGCTATCTCTTATAGCAATTTGAATCAGAAACATCCATGCTTGTTCTGTAATTGCTTATATACTCTTCCAAGGCTAACACAGCCTTCAGTGGTGCCTGTGTAGAAGTGATTGCATTTTGAGGTGTCATTTCCTAAATGTTTTTTAAAAAAAAAAACAAACAAACTTGTTTCCAAGTCTTCTGATTTGCATGTGGGGGAAAGATTGATTGAAGAAGGTAGCTGTGAAGTTCTCTGCAGGTGCATTACTGCTCACTGTAAACGAGGTGAAAATGAAAGCATGAGCTTGAATAGACAAGTTGAGGAAAAATCAGCTTTTAAAAAAACCCTGCACCTCTAAGTTTTGTAACTGCAACTGACCTGCATTTTAGTATACCAGCGAGTGTATACGTGACTCAAAACCAAATTAAGATGGTGTAAATATTTGGCAAAATAGCTCATAAATGTAGTCTCTGCATGTTCCTTTCCTTATCAGGCTTTTGATGCAGGAAAAGAGCAACCTGACAACTCTGCATTTACAAATCATTTAGCTTAGCAGAAAGCTTGAGTTCAGTAACTTGTCACAAAGGCATTACACCTCCACGCTTCAATGCCGGAGTTCTTGCTTTAATAAACTGTTCCGGGGGAGGCGGCTGCTGTTTCTTTTAGGTTAGCTCCTCCCACCCCTCCCCTTTGTGTAAACTCTGTAGTGCATTTCCTCAGCATTTGTCTCCGGAGTTACTACTAACCTGGATTTCACAACTTTCTGATAAAATCAGAAACTTATTTCTGTGATAAGTGTTTACTTGCTGTGGCTTTGCCATCCTATGTCTAACTTTTTTGTCTCTATAACGAGAGAACTGGACCTGATTTAATTTTTCTCCTTTACAGATGTTTTTGCATTTCCAAGCTTTGCTTTACAGAAAAGGATCGATAAAAAAAATGCTCATTGTGGAAGTCTGTTTAAAATGGTTTGTGACACCTGGCATCGTTCTTTACCTCACTATACTTGACTAAAAAAGAAATCTGGTCATCAGAACTATCACAGAAAACCTAAACTGCCCTGGTTAATAGGACAGTCATTTTAAATGAAGTTTGCAAATTTTTGAGAAACTGTACTGGTAACTTGGAGATATTTTTGAGCATGGCTGTAATATGTAAGATCTTTCTGAAGTTGCTTCACGATTTTTGGTGTACAAAAAATAAATACTTTAGAATATACTTCTGGAATGTGGACATAACCTGGTTTGTGTTGTCCGCAAGGCTAAACTTAAATATCAATTAGGAAACTGTATTTAAGTCCTGTTGTTAAAATCCCTGTTAGAATTGTAATCAGAAACTCTGTATGAATCTGTTTGCTGATGGATTTTTTTCCAACCCTGAGAAAAAACCCTGGGCTTCCTTTTGCATCCCCTTGCCCCACAGTGTCTGTAGGAAGCCGTATGAGATGGGTGATGTACACAGAAATATAGGTGGGGGAGACAGACAAACAATGCAAGGAGAATGGGCAGAGTTGGACGCAATCTGGATGCGTCAGGGAAGCAGGGAGGCAGTGAGCTGAGCTATAAAGTGCCACAGATGCTTGTTAGCCAACAGCGCTGACATGCATAATGTATCAGATGGTGGTAGTAAAAGAGTTTGACAGATCTTTTAGTGTCTTCCTCTTCCGTGTAAATCCACCTTGGAGTGGGAATGCGTAGCGTGTCATGCTGACCTTTGAATTTTATGTGGGTGCGTAATGCGTTTCTACACAAGTCCCTTATGCTTTCACTGGATTTGCAAACTGAGGTAGTCATCTACATTTTTAAAAATTGAAAATTTATGCATCTTTAATGCTAATGTGATGCACAAACATGTACATACTTTGTAGAAGTAGGATTTCACTTGATAAAGTTACAGAAATCTAATTTGTTTTCACAGGGAGATGGTTGTATTTACTTTGTGACTTGCTATAAAGCTGTGAGGCTCCCTGAGGAGGTTGAAGCTGCCCAGCAGATCTGCGAGGTGAATGGGGCTGCTGAGAGTTGGGGTGGGCAGGGAGAGAATACTCTCCCCCACCCCAGAATTGGAAAGGATAGTGTTTACATTCTTTCTAGCTGTCAGCAATTAGCTTTTCAAGTAAACATCGAAAGGACTTTTAAATATGTGAAGAGGACTGTAATTATGAGAATCTTACTACCTTAATGTGGCTTGGAAGCCACACTCTGATTGAATAATTTTATTTAGATGTATTTACTCGGCTAAGTAGGTGAATATAAAATCCAAACCTGAATGCTGCAGTGAGGGCCTCCTTCCCCAGGATTGTTTTCTTTCAATTAGCGTGGTGCTCAGAGCCTTTCTCAAGGGTTCCTCTTGTCCCTTATTGTAGAAGAAATATTCTTCCTTTCTTAATGCCTTTTTTTTTTAAACCACTTTAACCCTTGACCACTCTGGTATGAAGTTGAATAGAAGAAAACAGAGTAGCTGGCTGTGCCTGTACCAAGATTTGAAATAGGAAGAGAAGTCTTGCTTTTCTAATTTTGCTTGTTCTCTTTTTTCCCCTCATACCTATTAGTGCAAGAGCAGAAAGCTGCCTTGCTTAACAAGCAGGCTGCCTTACAAACCTCAGTTGCATCCTGCAGGAATGCAAGGCCTTTTAATGCTGCGAAAGTATCACAGAATTTTTGGAGGTCTTAATTTGTCTGAAGCTCAAAAAAATGCCGTTAATGGTTGCAATTTAGAGTCATTACCAGTATTGCGAACCCCCGAAAGACGTCTGTGTTCTTTCCTAGGCTTTGGATGTTAGAGAGCTAGTCTTTCTTTCCGAGGCTTGCTCTAATCCTGTTGCTGATATTTTCATTGCTTGACAGAGCAGAGGAATGTCTGAGGCCGCGGCAGGGGGCTGGAGAAAGCTGTTAGCCATCAATGGCAGCAAGAATTGAGCTGTGATGGGGGAAAGGCTGCTGCACTCCCCTGCATTTGAAAAGCAGTGGCTAGAGCCCAGCAGATTTTCTTTCCCAGGATGAGGAGCAGTAATTTACACGCGGCGCAGCACACTTGTCTTGTGGTGCGAGAAGGGATGAAGGCTGGACTTCTGCAGCTTTATTTGCTCGAGAAATTAAATGCCTTTCTTTAACTATGGACACTAAGGACCAGGATTACAACTAATTGCTTTATACCTGAAGTGACTCTTGCCCTGCCATACCTCTCTGCTACCAGCTTTGGCTAATAGTTGAATCAAAATGATATCAATTTTTAGTGGTGATGAATTCTAGAAAGACCAAGAACTTAAACTGTTGCTTTTAACATGATGGGTATCAAAGACAAAGCCTTTCACAATCAGTTGTGACAGTTCGTCTAGGTGGTTTGTTGTTCTTAATTCACGCTTGCACTGGAAACGTTTTCATGGTGAAGAGCTACTCTGTAGATTTATACAGAGATATAAATAAATCCTGAGTTTCACTTCTTGGCAAGAAAAATTTGTATACTATGAAAACTAAGTGAATTTCAGTACCCCAAAGACAAATGCAGAAGAGCTTCTAAGAAGTAAACATGTTCAAATTATATTTCTGTCAACACAACTTATTTTGTACATGACAAACATAAAAATTTACTTTCTTGATGTCTGACGTTAAACAGTTAAAATATTCTGGAACATTCCAAAATAGTGGGGAGCCAACAGGTTACCTGGAAATGTAGCTGTGCTTTCTCGATGTTGCCTACTGAAACATTAGTCAATGGTGCAGCCCTTTGATGTATCCCGTGCTTGAAAAATGTTATGAATCTCACCGTTAGATGTTAATGATGCCAATATTAAGTCAATTCTTTCCCTGAAAACTGTGTAGCTAATCAATATACAGATTTTTTTGTGCCAAAAATTGATTTTAATGTTTCTTATCTGTCTTCAGCTTTCCTGGGTCCTCAGGACATTATTTTAACAGGTAGAGAAGTATCTTTTGTGGCATGGTCTGGATCCAACAAAGGAATTAAAATGGGCATTGCAAGGATTTTTTTTAGGTGGGCTAAACAATATAGTTTTTAATATATTAAAAACAGAGGTTTGTGAGAACACAACACAGCTAGCTGCCTTGTGTCCTGAAAGCTCCAAAGAAAGTGCCGTAATTACGTTCACTTCACTAATTCAGAATACAACCTGTGAATTGGACTTGACAGCTTCTATCAGACACAGATGTCACAAAAACCTGAAAGTACTTGTTTTGGTGAATTTGCTAGACTTCTAGTATCCATCCAAAAATCCCCATGGTGTGAGAACTTAAGGATACATTTTTAATTTGCATCTGTCAGAGGTAGAAGGTACCGTTGTGTACATATTTATGCTGCTAAATTTAGTCATAAAGCATAACATTTAGCTCAAAGATCTTCTTAAAAGTAGTTCAAAAAGTGTACTTGTCTTTTGCTGTAGAGCAGTACAGACAAGCTCACCTGGTGAGGATTTAGCATTAGCGAAACCCCTCGTAATCTCGAAGGCAGCTCTCCAAATGAAATAAAGGTATACTGGAAGGGCATGTGTGTTAGGCCCAGGGTGCTGAAAGGTTGATGGCTCTTGCTGGCCAGCACTTGAAGAGGAGTGCAGCACAACTTAAATCGAAAGTATGATGGTTGTACTGAAGGAACTGACACACGGCAGGTAAAAAGGAGCTAATCTGATTCCTTCTTCACTGGATCATTTTATAAGCCTGTGGATTGAGAAGGTGGTGTGTGCTGGTAACAGCAATTCCATTTCATCGTTTGTGCCATACTGGGTGCTTGCTCTCTGAAATACAGAAGTTAATTTAGGCTTTATTGGGTTCTTTGAATTAGTGTAAAGGTGCGGTTGTTGAGTGCTGTCTGCAGGTGTCTGACACCTCATGGAAGTGGAAGCAGTGGCTGCTGATGGGGGCTTCAGTACTGCTTTATTCAGGGAACCGGTCCCCGTTAATGACGAGGACCTGGTGATGGGACTAAGCTGCACTTTCTGTCATGCTGGTAAATCTTAATCAATTTATACTTGTGGGCACTTCTTGTTTGCTTTAGCAGGTTTTTGCTACCTTTTGTAGTACATTTTTCCTGTAGATCAGATCTCTACGTATTTTGGCTGCAGTGTGAACTGTAAAGATTCTGTAGACGTGAAACTGCATTAGCAATTGGTTGGGCACTGTACTCCACCACGCGCACCCCGTCTCCAGTAGCTGTTTCTAGTGGCGCTAGGTACTTTGCACACATGCTGTTTATTTGGAAGAAAACTAGAAATTAAAATGTGTCAGTCTTTTCATAACAGTTTTGACATGGAAATAAATCTACTTGGCTTGTTACTTTCAGTGGATTTTATTGTAATGTGTTGTTGTTCTGTGCAGATTATACCATTCTTAAGCGTATAGTCTGGTCACACACTGGTTTATTCATGACTAAAAATTGTTTCGGAGAAGTGCAGAGCTACTAGCAGTTGTCACTTTCCCGAGTCTTTATGAATGGCTTGGAATCACTGTGAACTCTTGAACTGTCTTTTCTTGTTCCTTCGAGTATTAACTTTGTCACTTGAGAAATGAGCATGATTTGTGTGCAAAGAATACACAGTATTTCATCCTTTCAACCTCCAATTTTACTTTATATGGAAATCAAAATACCAAATTCCAAAACCTGAATATTCTCACGTGACTGCAGGGTATAGGGTGACCTCCTTGGCTCTGGTCCCAGGCCAGGAATGTATCGTTTCTTTGAGTGAGACTTTGAAACAGGTATTACTTTACAATTTAATTGGCTTCATACATCTCAAAAAGGATATAAACTGGTGGGTTTTTCCACTATGGAGACATAAAGGCTTGCTTCACAGAAAAGAAGGCATAAACAAGGTGGTACAAGGGACACTGTATGAACTGAGCTATACTGTATACTTCGGGGAAAAAAAAATGGTCAGATTGGGTTTTTCTTTTTTTTGGCCTTGTGGGTATTGGCAGCGTCAAACAAAACAGTCAGTGTTCTCCTAGAAAAATGAAATAATTCTTTCATATCTTGAAAACATCTTTAAAGACCCCCCTGGTCTTTGTGCATTGCTGCAAATGTTCAGTCTTACTTTTGCTGGAGGTTCTCGCTTAGTATGGTCACTGAAGTCTTTTGCGTCTTCTAGTGACAATTTCAGATCTGGGGCAGCATCCAGCTGCTTTGAAACCAAAGGCCACTGACAATTAGAGAAAAGAAAGAAAAAATTCGAAATGTTTTGAGGGGTAAATCCTTTGTTTTGAAGGTTTTTTCTTTTCTCTTGTTTTTAATAACTGAAAGCGATCTAATTAGTGCCTGTAGCTGGATCCAAAAGCCTTTTGCTGACCTATATTCAGACCCCTTTCATCAGTTCCTGTGTGGCTAAGATCTTCGTAGTGGTTATTTAGCAGTAAGGAGCCAGACATTGCAAGGAGGGTGGATAAGCCTTTTAGTTCTTTGGATCTTGTTTTGCTAGTTGTTTGTTGATTCCTTACTTCAATATTTGTGGCTTATCTTCAATTTTAGTCTTACTTCACTGTTTTTGACCTTCTTTCTTTGTAATCTGTGGCTTTTAATGTCTAAAAGGTCCTAAATATTTGATCAAAATAAGACCTAATTCTCATTCTGAAGAGAATAAATCACTTTAAAAGTGGCAGAAAGAGAAACCATATGCAGGCAAAATGTAGTTTGAGGGGAAAGATACAGTGTGCAAGCATACACTATCAATTACTGAAACTTGGCACTAATGTTCCCTCTGCTCCCTACTTAGCCACTTTCAGGCTTATAGTGCAACTTAGGTAGTTTCCATTAATCTATTTAACATTAAGAGCTCTGGGCACAGAACTTCTGCATGCGCATTGTCTCAAAATCTCATTTTCTCCTGGTCACCTCTGTCCTGGTGTCTCCAGTTTGTTGTTCAGGTGTACTTGGTGTGTTTAATTCTGTATGCCAGGTGCATCAAGACTCATTTCTTCTTTTTTCTGAGTGAAGAACAGGAATATAAGTTAGTGTCTCTCTACAATTTCATAATTGCAAGTAGGATGTAGTAATAATGTGTGACCTTTCTAATGCTGTTTTAGCAGAGTCTGTGGTCCATGTTTACAACAAATTCTCTTTTGTGAAAAGCTGATGGTGAAGCTACCAGATTTATAGTACTGAAACCCGGGACCCTAGAATGACTTGTTACTGCTAGCTGGTGAATGTTGTTGAAGAGCTTTGAAGATGTGAAGTGCTGTGGAAGTGATAAGCAGCCTTCATTCTGAGGCAGCGTTAATCAAACTGATGAACATGCAAAGGAGATGGCTGACGTGGGTAACTTTTATGGCAAAATAGTTTGTAGTTATTCGCTGAAATACTTTTATTTCGGGTGTCTTTTCCTTGTGGATTTGGTAACTAATAACAACTTGGAAAAAAACATTAGGAATTATCACTGTTCTCCCTTTTTAAAAATCTAATATCTCCTTTTCAAGCAATTCCTGACCCATTGACTCATGTAAACTTTGTTTATTCCTATCTGAATATTTTCTGGCAGGGTAGTTAAAATATTATTTAAACACAGGCTATCATTTAAAGCTGATTTTTAAAAAAAAATAGCTAAATATTTAAAGTTTTGCCTACTTTAAAATCAACATTTATATTAACGCATAACTAAATATTCTGGCGCTACAAGCCTGACGTTTAAAAGACATAAGAGTAGGAGGGGGAAGTCACTCGATAAGCACTGGAAGTGGAGTTTAAGTGATCAGCTGGATTCTGACAGATATCAGGCTTTATGCTAGCGCAAGAAACAGTCACTTTGAAAGTTCAGTAGATACTTCAGGCAATCTTAAAATATTAATAAGGAACAGAAAAATCAGGGCAACTGTCTTCTGCTCCCGTCTGTAAATTAAGAAGTGCACGTGAGAAGCAGAGATCAGAGGACCTTGCGATCAAAGCTGTTCAGCTCAGCAACCATAGAGGCTTTTGTTCAACAGATAGATCTTGGATGTGCAGAATGTGGTGAACTTGTAAGTCAAGAGCGTTTAATGTCTATTGTTCAAAAACAAACCTACCAAACAACTTTCCATGTTTGTTTACAGCATTCAAGTTAATTCTCTAGAAAAACAACTGGACAGTGATATGAAATAATTTTATGTAATAAATAGTAATCATCTCTTTCTGATGTAATAACATGTAAGAAGTAATACAGATGGGTTTTAATAAGTATGATTGCGTGATGATACATTTAAAATACCTTTTTTTGGTCCAGAAATTAAGATTTGGTGTAATGATTACAGGATATCATCTTGAAAACTATCATACTGACTTTGGGGGGGAAGGTTTATAAGAATAAACTTATTTTTAGAGCAATTGGGATGGCATGACAGAACAAAACTCACTTTCTTTTTGTTCTTCAGAGTTACAGAATCAATAGATTGCATATCTCTTCATGAGTTGTCGTCCGTCGTTCCCCCCCCCCCCCCCCCCAGTCTGACTTAGCATGGAAAGGCCACCGCCTGACAAACTCCTGACTGAAAAGTTCTGGTGACTTAATTTTTTTAGTTTCAAGAGCAGCACTTCTATGGAAAATAAGTCTGATGGATTTTTAGTAAGTAATTAGTATATTACACATCAAGATCAGTTGCAGGTAAAATTTTATTATGTAAAAATGGAACAGAAAGGATCTGTTGCATGTGCAGACATCCCACTGTTTTGGAAGGAATTCGTTGTTACCTTAAAGATGGGGGAAGAGTAGGTTTTGGGGCATGAAGAAGCATCAGGTTAAATGAATTGTGAAAGAAATAATTTTCATCCCCCCTCAGTGTTTGTGGTGACTTACTACATACTACTATTCTTTCAGACTTGGTCCCCAGCTCACTTTTCCGTTTGTGCTTGGAGACCATACTGCTTACAGACGAATTATAAAAAGCCTGAGACATCGGGCATTACCTGATCAGTTCATTCTTATTCTCATTCCTTATAGTGACTGGTTTGGCCAAAAGAAAAACCTATTGTTAGCGAGCCAGAAAAAGGTCTGTGTCTGCGTTTTAGGAATGTGCTTTTAATGTTCTTGGACAACTTACCTCTCAACAAGAATTGTTGGTGTTGGAGCTGCAAAGACTGAATAAACTTCCTGAGAGGAAGCAATTGTAAAATATTCAGGAAGTTATTAGGAAATGCGAACTTCTGCTCCTGTCTGCTAACTATATGAAGTGCTCAGACTTCTTAATAGCACCAACCTGCATGCTGTAGAGCTTGAAGAAAATGGACTTGTTCTCCAGGAATAGGAAACTTCTTTATAGACTAGATGTCAGAAGTGTGACGTTAAGTACTGTTAAAGCTTGGGCTTTTAAAAAGGTTCTTAACCAACCTGAGAAAAATGGTTCGAGGTAGTTCTTTGCAATGTGCAGTACTCTCTGCTCCTGATAGAAATGGATCTAATTTTCATTATTTTTCTTGTTGCTACAGTTCTAATTTTGAATGCCAGCTTGTCAACTTCACTGTACTTCTGTCTGGGGAAAAATAGGCAGGAACAGAAAAGGTAGACAAGGAAAGTGTGACAAGAGAGGCAGGTCTGAAAAGGGAGGCATGAGAGAAGATGAACTTGAATTTCTCTATGTTACCGTGTAATTTCATAAGGGCCCCCCTGATTTTCCTTATTTGAACTTTACCTTGTCCGAAAACAGCCTTACAGTTGGTGCCTGTATTGTGCTTTCTCTAGTGACACTTTTTATTAGTGGCAGAGTGACATAATGTGTTTTTCGTTTGGGTTTTTTCCCCCCCTGCCCTGGCTGTCAGCTACCAGCCAGAGCTGGTTAGTCTGATGCAAGGTGGGAGTCACTGTGCTGCTGTACTGCCATTCCCCTGTGTTGTATCCTCACTAGATTACATTAGATTGATTTTAAAAGAAAGGAGTATCTTTTTCATGTGATTGAACACCCTTTGTTTTTTGTGGAGAACTGAAGTCTATGAGAATAAAGAAAAATTTAGATGATTAAGTGTGTTCTTTGGCTGCTATAATAGGTGTGATTTCTTTGGTTTTGTCTTATTAATGTAAATCAGAACTGTCAGCATGTAAGTATGCAGTCTCAGGTGCAGTAATGATTGGTTAGCTAACTGCAAATGTTAGAAAAGTATAAAATCAGTCTGTGTCTTTCCTTAGGATAATAATGTAGAAGAGAAATAGCTTTTTTGTATTTGAACGTGACCATTTTGAACCTTGAGCAAGTTTGAGTTCAGACTTTTCCTAAACCTGATAACATATAGAAGTGTCTCTTGAATTCGAGAACGTTCTTGATGAGAACTGAAGACTTTGAGAAATTTCACTGGTTTTCAGGGTGTGAAGGAAGAACATTAACATAGAACAAACCTGACTGGCATGTAAAGCTCTCTCCCTTTTCTCTCCCTGCCCCACTGCCGGCTGTGTAATATATATTTTGTGGCAGTACTTTTACCACTCGGCACAGATGCTGTTAACTTCTTTTACTAAAAGACTCCAGCAGAAGTTTGAGGGAGCTGAAACATATTTTTGAAGCTGCAAAGTGCCGTATTTCTCATGTCAATTTTGTAGTCTGCTTCAGGGCTGTTTACTGCTGCCCATTACTGCTGCACAGACCATGCTACAAAGAACCCCATCCAGCTGCTCCATCTTTTCTTTCCTCTCCTTAAAGTTTAGCCTGACTCAGTGAGTCACCAGGATACAGAAAGACCAAAATCTGCAGTGGGCCACATGAAGTTAGAGAGCCTCACTGTCTTTAAATGTGGTCAGAGTTAGTTTGCAGATTCTCCTCCTAGAATTAAGTCTGTAACTGCTCTTTGAGTGAGGATGCGGTGTCTCTGGCGCACTTGTGCTGCGAGATCTGCATTATCCCAGAGGAATGTCGCTGTAATGGTGCTTCACAAATTGAAATCCTGCATTTAGAGCAAGGACTTTATCCAGTAGTTGCTTTGAAAATCAGAACCAGTTCATAGACTGATGCTGGAAGCTGGCTGAGCAGGTGTAAGAAGTTGTACTTGTTTGCTGATTCTTTGTCACCTTCTGCCCTGGGAAGAAGACAGCTGTGTTTGTTTATTAAAGGTTTTCTTCAAGTTCAGTTGTAAATGCAGTGAGCTGTAGACTACACCTTAAACAGGAATATGGGAGGGTGCTGTAGTTAAGTCCTTATCGGAAGGAAAGGGAAGAAGCTGTCCTAGCTAGTAAAGGACTGCAGACTTGCTGTCCAACTCGTCGGGAAATTAGGTGATACACTTGACAGCAGCACTGTATCTCTATGTACTGTACCTTTGCAGTCGGCACCGCTGCTGAAAGAAGCAGTACTGCTGTCCAACTACAAGTGCGTTTTCACAGTTTGGAAGAGTACCATTCAGTGTTTCTACTGCTTTGTTTCTATAACAGAAATCTGGGAGGAAGGAGGGAAGTAGTTAATAGTTCTGCAAGCAATGTAATCAATAAATGTTTCAATACATTTGTAATTAGCATTGAAGTACTATGCAGACTTTCTGATGCTCTAAAAAGTTTGGGTTTGATGTGGCCTTTTTCATCTTGAAAACAGTGAATTTTCTTCCTTGTGATTGCCTTTTTATTAATTTTGTGGGACCTCTTGGAAATCATTACCTCTGTCAAATTTGCTTAAAACTTGCAAATACAAACTTGGGAGTCTCTGCAAGTTCGGACTGTGTGTGAAAATATGTACATATATATGCACATGTGTACAAAATTTGCCTTGTCTACTTAAAAGCAGCTAGAAATAGTGATATGAGTATGGCTGATGTTTGGACTTGCTTGCTCTTTCCATCTCTGACCTGCAGATGGTTTTCACTGCTCAGCTAAATTGTAGTTTGAATGTAGGTTTTTTTACCATCTTTTTTAGCTTTGGCCTCTCAGTGGGTTTAGATGTGTTAGCAGCTTGTAGAATTAGTTAGCAAAACTCAATCTGTTTTTCTGCACAGTTTCGTAATAGCTGGCCATGCTTGCTTGAACTGAACTAACTGGCGTGTGATTAAACTGATTTACTTCTGAAGAGAACAGAAATCTAAGTACATGATTAATGAACTCTAGAAGGTCATCTAACTTGGTTCTTTTCCTTCTGCACATCTTCCTGTTTAAACTGGAAACTTCACAGGACTTGCAGTAAAGTATGTTTGCGCAGTACCATATTCAGTGATATCCAAACTTTTGAGACCTTCAGGCACAGTGCAATATAAGTAGTACCTAAGCATGAATGTGCAGGGTTCATCTCATCCCTCCCTGCCCCTCTCCCGGGTTTAGAAAGTAATTTGATAAAGGAAAAGAACTTTGAAAGTTATTTTATTCTAGAATTAATAATGTAAGAAGTGGTGCTAGAATTTGATCCAATATTTATAGATTTCTGCTGTGCGAGAGTTAGAACAGCCTCATGAGGACAGTTTAAAATTCACATTTTTAATAATATCTTAAAGCTGAAAGAATTGTGGAGTCCTTGAGAAGGGTTTTGAAAAGAATTCAATTAGAAAGAGATTTGCAAGTTCCTGTACTGCCCGGTTCTTCTGCTTTCTGTTACTGCTGGAAATGCTTGTCTTCTACTTCAGAATTTTGTTATTTATTCCTGTAATATAGTCCTCAGAGAAGGTAATTGTGGTGTTACAGAACAGGTGAGACTTGTAGCTGAGAGCACTTGTACTTAGCAAAACCCATCTGCCCTGTCTTGTAACCCGTGTCACGCGTTGATGTCTCATGCTTAGCCTTCTCCTTGATGGCAATTACGGGTTTTATCCAGCTGCTCTAAGTTCCATTGATTACAAAGGCTGGACACTTCTGTCATTGCTATGTGTTGATACCACTATAGTCTGAAAGTGAGAAAGTTCTAATGCATCTTAACTGTAATTCTTTCTTGAAACATGTTAGGTGTGTTTTTTAGTAGGAGCTGATACATGCTTGTTAACTGTCTTGAGCAGAACTTGCGTAGAAAGCCTGTAGATGTAGCGATCAGTCTGTTTTCAGTTGAAGTACGGATTCATCTTTGCGTGGATCTGTGTTTCAGTCAGGGATTGGCTGCTCAGAATCCTCACCCAATCCCCAAACTCGTGCTCGGGAGATAATGATGTTCTCACAATTGTCATGTGCTAAACATTTTCCACTCAGCTCTCTGATACATTGTATTTTAAGGAAAGAAACTGTATGTTTGCTCATAAAATTTTTATGAAGTAGGGTCCACCTCTGTTCTGGGCAGGGCTGAAATTTCTTGTATTAATGAACTTTGGTCTGTGAAACCTGCTTGAAAAGGAGGGGGGGTGCTGGGGCAGAAGACAATAGATGGTCTGCCACTGGGACTTCAACTCTCCTAAGCTTACCTGAGAGCCATAAACAGGCGTGGGGACATGGGAGAGTGTTCTTACCACACTTGAATCCACAGTGTCCTTTGGATTACCCAGTGTCTGGGGAGCTGCTGTCTGTTTGAATTGAACTTGCAATGTGTTGAGCCTGGGGTTGTAGAATTCCAGAACTGATACCTGTATCTACAGATTTGGAAAGGAAAAGAAAAACCCATGTCCAGAAGAACCTGTCAGTGAGTTGAGAGAGGCTACCTTGTGCTAGCTAAGATGATCACTCAAGCACTTGAGAAATTGCTGAATCACAGAAAGACTCCCTAGGACATACTGATCTTGATGTCAGCCATGCTTTGTGAAAGCACTTTGTTTCTCTTGACCTGGCAGTGCAGACTGGTCCATGCTGGTTCTGGTGTCCTTACGTGACTTACATCTTGGCTGTGTTACAGACACAAGATATATTAGGTACTGTAACGACCATGCTAATGCAAGTCGGGCTCTAAGGAAATGGGCAGCAAACTTTTTAAGGACTGTTTTTGGCAATTTTTAAGTAGAGAATGCCTTAACATAAATAGACCTCCCCATTCACTAATGAAAGGATTGGGGTTTAATTTGACTTAAAGTGTTTTCTGGTTATGCTGAATTACTTTGATGTGGCCCTTGTGGTTATGTATTGAATTTTTTTGCAGCATGCTGGCTTCTCTAGCTTATAGCCTGTGTGGACCAATGTTGCAGCAGATTTTGTTGGTGAAACCCCTGTATGTATAAGCAAATGGACAAGAAAAGATTTGGATTTATTAAACTGCATGTTAGTCTAGTAAATATTAACTACATTTAGTTTGGGGCAGTGGTAAGGCTTTTGAATGAAAAGAGTAATTTTAGCCTAAAGGTAAACTTGAAATGTAGGGTCTAGCTGTGTTTAAACAAAGTCTCCAATGGTATACAGACTATCTGCTACACAGGAGTTACTATGAATTACCACTGTGCTTAACGTTTGCTATGCATCGAGTTCCCAACAGTGCTGGCATCAGTGATTTTTTTATGGAAGATTTTCCATGAGGATGAGGTAAACTTTAGTAGGTTTCCAAAAGAGTTTCTAATTTCTGCCTATTTCTGTGTAAGAGTTTAGTCTGCTGTTTTTCTCCAAGCTTTATGCTGTTTCTCTGGAAGCCTCTCAATGTTTATTGTAGTTTGTGTTTCAGAGTACTAGGGATTCTCATTGGGACCTCATGCTTTCTATCTCCATGTCAGAAAGGTCCGAGAGATTGCCTTCTCTCAGGCAGGATGTACAGAGGTCCAAGCTTGCACCTTGCTGCTGTAGGTGATACTAAGGGGAAGAAAACCTTAGCTTAGAGTGGTGGTTGAGTAGTCACCCCATGAGGGAATCAATAACACATGTAGGACAGCTAGAGTTAAGTAATCTGTCACTTCACAGCTTTAGGGATTATAATATAAATGTGTTTAAACTGGTATTTGTTTAAATATGTGATTAAGTAATGAAGTTAATACTTTTGTTGCCCAGCCACAAATACCAGAGCTCTGTTATCTAAATTTGTTCCACTCTTCAAAAAAAGGTGGCCTTTGTCTAGGAAAATAAAACACCTGTTTTGAAGAACACAAAAAAAGGGACTTTTATGTATCGCTTTGTAATGGTTGCATGGTTCGTGACTAACATGCAGCATGTGTTATATTCCTCAAAGCTGCAAGCGTCTTTTCCAAAATCAATATGTGGACGTTGACCAAATGCAACTGCTTGCCCTAATGCAAAAACTGAGGGCTATGTCAGTTGAAGAAATTCCTGGCAAAATGAAGTGTCAGACTTGAACTGACAAAGATTATACAGATTCAGTGCTTTTCTCGAGTTTCAGGATAGAAGTTTGTAGTGTTCAAATTCTACTGATAACTGTTGACCTCAGAAGAAATCAGGTCACGTCCTTCAGTAACAGTGGCCTTGTTAAGATTGCATGATGATCAAAACAGCTGAAATCCAGGATTATCTAGGAGAGGTTTTTTATTTAAGAAAAATGTTCTTAAAGACATTCATTTGGCTATAACTGATTAGATTTCTGTATTTTATTTCATTGTTTGATACTTGGAATTGTTGACACAATTATTTTAATGATCTGCTCATTTGCAAACTGATTTTTTCACTTTCAAGCCATTTGAGGATTTAGTAACTTCAGTACTTTAGTTTTGCAGTTTTAGCAATATAACAATAAAGGGAGAGGACAGTGTGAGTATAAAAATGCTGTCTGTGGCTTGCCATATCTATCTCCAATGAGTCACAATTCAAACTTCAGTGCAGGTTTTGTAATTCACAGCTGTTTTAGCAGAATGGATAATCTATCCATGGAGGATGACTGCTAACGCTTATATACGGAGGGTCTCTTGCTGCTTCGTCTGTTCTTTTCGAGGATGACAGATCACAGTGTCCAAGCCGATGGAATAGCATTGTTGCTGTCTTTTGTTCGTTGCTTTTTTATTTGCTGCATTAGGATTCTGAAATCCCCAAGACTTGAGAAGAACTTGTATGATAAAGATCTTGGATAAGTTTTCAAGGCCAGTTTAAAGATGATATTTGCTATGATTTCAATGTATTGAATTGTTGCAATAAAAATGTTTATTTAACAGTCTTGTATATGCACATTCCACATGGGTAAAAAAAGCTGGTGTCATAGCAGAAGGGATTTTGGTTAATCTAGCTTGTTGCTATGCTGTTGCATTACAGAGCTGTAACAATTGACAAACACTAGCCTAATCCAAAGTCACTGCAGTCTGAGGCATTAATTTACCCCATAGCCTCCTGTGAGTAGGGCAAAAATCTGTCTAGATATGTGAACCATATTTTTGAAGCCAGAAACATTGCTTGATGTAGTGTTTTGTATAAAATAGATGAGGGTGGTAGGCAAAGCATATGATGAAGTGGTGTGTTCATAGCGAAGTTGAGCTACAAATGTAGGTTTCCTTTTAAATGAAAACTTTCATTCTGGAAATAGCAGAAAAGCTCTGCATATAGAACTGACTTTAATAGTTTCTGATGTTTAGGTGGGAGATAAAATTTATTTCTGTGGCTCCATTTGTTCATATGTTCTCAGTGTCTTGCCTCTGGCAGAGAACTGTTTCATGATTACTGAAGAGCCATCTTTATGGCTGACACAGCCATTTTGCATGAGAGATGTTGAAGTTTAGAGGATCTACTGCAGAGTAGATTTGAAATTATATTCTATATTGGTTATTAGTAAATTGTTGTAGTAGCATTCAAATTTTGAGCGATCAGCAGTCAAAGTTAAAGTAGTTTGGTATTTTGAGTTGTGGGTTTCAAGAGAAATAGTTAATTATGTTTTGAAGGTTTCATTGCCTTGCCTTTTTTCCTGTTGACCTGTCCTATGTTCCAGGGTCTCAACAGCTTTAAAACACTTCATTTGCGTAGCTGAATCAGTTATCTTCTCACTGACTTCTTAATTTACTTCCTCCCCCCCAACTTCTAGATTCATTGCTGATGTGGCTTTTCATTTTAAATAAAAAGTTGCCCACCAGTACAGGATACAAAATAAACTGGTCAGTTGTATCAGTTATCCTTGTAAGAGTTGCTACAGAACTTTCACCTGGTTTTTGACTAACAGCAGGATATTTCCGTTCATATATGGATTTTGGAGAGTTCCCTTGTTTCATGTAAAGTATTTCTTAGCATCTAATCCACATCTGGAAAAAAGGAAGGTGTTTTTTATAGAGGCTGTCATGAAAGCATACTCCGTATTCTTTGAGAGATTTTAAAAGGACTTGGACAAATTATGGGAAACTGATTTTTGGTCTTAGTGATACTTCCATTACTTAAGTTCTTTGTAAAACTAGACGTGTAATGTGAAACTGGTAGGTGCCTTAGGGAAGAGAGCTGTGGGTTTTTGTTTGCCTGAATAGGTTCTTAAATCCTCAAACTCAAAGGGTGAGGAACTTACCTGGTAGGAGATGTGGTGCTGAGAAGATGCTGCTGGTTGGACAGGGAATACTGTGAGGAGAAATTGGTTAGGAGTGAAGATGGGATGGAATAAAACTAATTATGGTAAGTTTCTCCCAGGAAGCGTAAAGAGGGGGTGAATGGATGTTGGGAACTGTTGCTGCCTCTCTTCATCATCATGAGTACATGCTGCTCCCTGATCCTGCTGAAGAGTTGGTGATGCATTTCTTAACCACGAGTGCTTCATACTCAGTGTTCGTCCCTGGCTTTGTTTCTTTACCTTGTTCCATCCTGTTTCCTAGCTCTGCCCTAGCCGCTTTCCTCTGGCCACGTTTCCTCCTCCGGTCACTTTTCTGGACTTCCAAATGCCAAGATGCATTCCACAGCAGCATGTTCCACCCGTTTTCAGAAGTTCTTGAATCTGGGTTATGAGGTATATCTTGCAGGAGCGTGCTTAAGGTGGAGCTTTAAAGCCACACAAAATTACAGTGCCTACCTGTTACGCATAAAAGATCTTCTTTCTACTTACCAACGGTTTCAAATGTACCAACTTTTTTGGTATAAGCTCACTGATCTCTTCTCCCAGCCCCATGAATTTTGGCATTGTATAACTCTCTCACAGTGGGAAACCACCTGTGACACCTACATTACCTGAAGTATCATTCTGCAGAAGTAGTAATGTTATCCTATGGTTTCATTGCCCATCTTTAACTTCTTGGTGTCCTGGGGGACTTCATAAATATCACTTCCTCCAGCAAAGCTGCTGACTTGAAGCAAAAGCCATCAGTAAATTATTCATACGCTGTTCATTTTCTGTGTTTAGGAATTAATGCAGCTTCACTTAAAAATTCTCTTCTATGGCTGAAGTCAAGTAAAACTGCTGCATACTGAAGTTAAATTTTAATTTTTGATAAATTATTTTGCATTTTAGAACCGGTGGTTTCAAAAATAAAGTTGCATAAAAACTCCCACTGTAATGTTAAATACTCTAGGTAGGTCCTATTTAAAAGAATTCACGGTGTGTACTTTGTTAATGTAGGCTGGTTTTTTAGACAGTCACTTTTATAAAGTGCAGTTTTGTACTGTTTATAAGATATAATTTGTGACCCTTTAATACATTTATGAAGCAGTATCTTCAAACTAGGTAATTCTGAAGTTACAAGATGTTTGTTTCATTAAAGAGCAAAACAAAACCCACAAGCTGAATGCTAGAACCTCTCTAAATCACCCAAGCCTGTGGTGTTGATTGCTTCTATCACATTTATGTCATGCTATTTTTCAAGAATGTGGTTTCTTTGTAATTTGAAGAAAGTGTGAAATTATGTTTTCTCTCATTTTAGCAATTATCCGAGAGGCAAAGGCATATATACATGTATATAAATAGGCTAATTCTATAATTCTGTTACTTTCCACCTTGTCTGTCTGTGTGGGGTTTTTTGTTTGTGGTGTTTGTTGGTTTTTTTTTTTAAATCTTGGACCATGCTTCTGGACTTCTTATGGGAAATAAGCACTTTTCTTCAGGTCACAGACTTAGTTAATGAAAATGTCCAAATTTATTCCACAGACGCTTTATTTCAAGCACTGAGAGACTGAGAAGAATGCACTGTGAAGGCAGATGTCTTTGAAGAGATAGTGAAGATGTTTAAAAGCGTTCACCCTTTTGCAAGGACAGCAAATGAGGAGAAGCAGCATTAGCCTTGCTTATGGGAAGAAATAATGAAGTGTTAGGGTTTCCTGGCTAGTTACTAAATGAGCACTTTGCAACATCTCAGTCATCCCAATATTGCTTTTATTTTTCAGTGTTACTACAACTTGTCATTGTAGTTTGCTTTAAATTACACAAAGGAAAATAGTGTCCATGTTTAATTGCTGTGATGGCCCTAAAAGGCAGTTAAAGTGATTTGACAGCATTTGTCCTGTTAGTTTGTCTTAAGGTTTTTTGCCTTGTGCATAACATGTAATTCATTGTAGCTTTTTAAAACCTATTTTCATAGTGAGTGGCAGAAAACATGGTTGCAGCGGGTATCAGCGGTGTGCACACATGTGGTGGAGTACGTAATAGAAAATAATCTCTTATGTAAAACTTTGCTGTATTTCTTTTACCATGCAGAATCCAGTGTAAAGCAATGTAGGTATTTTGAGATGAGTATATTTAGCTACTCTAAAAATGTGGTACAGGAAAATGCAGTTAAATGTTTTCTTCTGCTGTGTTCTTGTGTAGTGAGTTCTGCCAGATCGTGGATCAGGGCAGTCACAGGCTGTGCTGATGGTGAGGAGCTTCAGAAGGACCTCACAGCATCGAGTGAGGAAAAGGCAGCAGGTGAATATTGGTGTAGCTTCAGCAAGTGTAAAACTTTGAGGGGAGAAATAATCCAGACTGAACCTACCCACTGCTGTGCTCTGTGCTGGCAATTACAGCTCATGGAGTCGCAGTTGACAGTTCGTTGATGTCCTTAGCTCAGTACGCGGTGGCAGCCAAACAAGTTGAAGTCTAGTACCCTGTTCAGTAGGGAGAGGGTATTGGGAACATCGTTAGCTGCTATATGAAACGCTGGTGGTGTGCGCAGCTCTAGTCTCTCCTCTGCATCTCAGGAAAGAAGCAGTGAAGTTTGAGAAGGTTAAAATGTAGGAGTGATTGGTCTGGGGCAGAGAAGGCTGAGGCTGGAGGAGAGTCTAAGGTCTGCCAACTCCGCAAGGCAGTGGGTGAGGGGGGTGCACAGCGCTCTTCACCAAACCCTGCAGTACTGCAACCATGAGTCACTTGGTGAAAGCAATAGCTTAATTAACAACAGATAACGGGAAGAACCGCATGACCCAGTGGGGATTGAACTTCTGGAACTTGCTGTCGCAGGAGACTAGAGGCAGACAGCAAATTCAGAAAGGGTTTAGGTGTGTTGATGAATGACAGGTCAATACCAGGACAGCAGAAGTCTAAGCAGCGATTTACCCCCTGCAATTCCTGTATAACGGCTGTAGATACTGGAGGAGGAGTATAAGGGGAATGGACTACAGAGAGTGGCTAGCCTTGGATGTTTTCACTTAAGGGAATAAAGGAAAAAAAATATGCTGCCATTGCTGTTGCTGGAAACTGGACTGTAGGTCTCTCACCCAGTGTGGTATTATATATGTTTTCTTAACCAAAGTGGAGACGACTCTAGGAGATGCATCCTGCTTAAACAAAAATTAAGCAAGCTTCCAGCTGGTTGTCATGCATTTCTATGCTCCCTTTTATGACACTATTTCTACACCTCTCCATCCATGGAGTTTTGTATCTTGCAAATCCTGGAGCTGTTGTGACACACCGTGCAGGTTCTCTGCTGCAAAGAATATTTTCTTTTTTATTAGTACACTGCTGTGCCATATCAGTTAGAAAATGGGAGTGTCACTCCTTCATTTTCATTACTAGAAATGTGAACTGTTGATATGCTGACAGCTTTACAATCTTATGTTCAGTAGCTGTTAACCAACAATTACAGCACTTACATATGGCTGCTTCCTAAAAAAATTGAAGTGTGTCTCTACAATGCAGGGTATTCTGTGATGGCAAATACATCCTTGAGAATATTCCAGGTTTGATCAGAAGAGTCTAAGTGATGGAGATTTCCACACTTGTTGGTCATCCAGTCAAGTGGTTAATTACTTGTCTTAAAAACATGATGTCTCTAATTAAAGCTTGTGGGCAGAGGCAACACAAGGAAGTGAAGTACATTCTAGTGTTTTATGGCATTATTCTGTGCAAATAATTACTGCTTTTGAGTTGCCTTCTAATTTCCTCAATAAAAATTAGGTCCTATGAGGTCTTCTGGACTCCTCTCTGAGGAGGGACTGTCTACATTGTTTTCTAGGTTTCTGCTGTAGTTGTCTCCTCAGATTGTAAATTTGGCCTGTGCTGCAGATGATGGATCTGAATATAGATTTCTAAGTTCTCACCCGTATGAGTGGTGGAATTCATAGTTCATATTAAATTTGTGTGATATACTGACTGTAGAGGGAGTTACAGCACATGCTGCTCCATTTGTGCTGTCAGTACTGGAGTATCTGTCACTTAGGGACATGGTTTAGTGGTGGACTTGGCAGCATTTGGTTTACAGTTAGATCAATGATCTTAAGGGTCGTTTCCAACCTAAATGATTCCATGATTGCTCAGGATTTGGGTTTTCTTGAGCATTAGCAGAATAATGCTGGTATTCTCAAAGTTAATGTTATAGGGGAGACATGGAATGTGTTTGCCATGTTTTTCATTAAAAATTTTGAAACCTGTGTTGTTGTCTCAACTGCAAATAAACCTTTTATTTTGTGCCTTTCTTGAGGTGTGTAAAGTCACTTAAGTCTCTCATTGCCAAATGAGTCAGAGATAACTCCCATCTACAAGGAATGAGAAATTGATTAGCAAAAGCTAGAAAATGAGTCGGGTTATCAATTGAAGTTAGTGGAAATGCTGGCATCGCCTCTCTTGCCAGTAGACTGTGTATTTCCTTAGGCTGAAGTGCCTGTCGTAATGTTTTTCTTAGGAGACAGGAAGGTGTGGCAGTTGTGGTGAAGGCGTATTACAGGAGATGGTCGTTGGGTAGGTGTGAAATGATGCTGTTTCATCTCAAGCTTTCAGGCTTGAAGCAGTGCTTAGTATATGGTGTCTTTAAAAGCAAAAGATAAATTTCAAGTGATTGGTAGTAATAATATGGTAGACGTGAAATGGAGCTAAACCTGGACTAGGATGAAAAGAAACTTGTTTTTTGGAACTACCTCGTGTTTGTTGTGCTATGTCCACAAATGCTTTACGAAGTAACTGAATGGTGGGCAACGCATTACTTCACATGCGCTTTGGCTGTAAATCATATGAAGCTCAGTGCATGCTGTTTTACAAGGGAGAAAATGTGAGTCTGAATGTCAGAATTACCCATTGTCTAACTTTACTGAAATACCACCGCTTCGGTGTTGGTGCAGGCTCCTTCACCTCCTTTTCAGGAAAAGCAAATAACATACTTGTTTTGAAGCAATGTATAAGAATTGCAGTTAAGGCTTGGGTCTGTGAAATACGGTCCTGTATACACACTCATCATATCTCTGCCAAACTGCTTGTGGTTAACTTTTAAGAGTTAAATAGGGAAAGGCTAGGACATGGGAAAGGCATTGAAGTTATACAGTAGAGTTTTGGCATAGGCTAAACCCTGAAATCTTGTCCTCTTATATTCAGAAAAATGCTGATGTTTTTGTGTGATAAGTAAACATCTGGGGTGCTCTGTCTTAGCTGTTGCTGCTTCAGAGTTACTGCATTTGTTGCTTTTAATTTAAATTTTCCTTGAAGACGCAAATTAAAATGAAAAAAAACAACCCACAAACGTCAAACCATTTCTATGCTGCATATTGCTGTGGAGTGCTGCTCTTGTAGAGCTAGCTGTTAGGCTTTTATGAATTCTTTTCTTGCAGGAACAGAAGAATGGGAAAGTCTGAAATGTGTGAGAAAGTTGGAGCTGTATGAGGCTGCACTGTACTTCTAAGGAAAGAAATAGACTTGTGGGATTGGAAGGGTACTTTGCATATATTCAATAATTTATCACTTACATTCTGGTGTGGGACAGTCTTTATTCTAGTCCACTTAAAGAACAAAGCAACATACTGAGGAGTTCAAATGATAGAAGAGGAGTTGTAAGTTAAATGGAGTTTTGGCTTGATTTGGGGGACTCTGATGCAAGCATATCTTTCAGGTACACAGTTAGCTGAGTTTGGAGATGAGGTTTTCTCCTGGGGATGGAAAACTTGGCTTTGGAAACAGCTGAAAATACATGACTTCTAGCAGTGTCTTTCTAGCTGATACTGTGTTAACTGCATTCAGTTAACTGCATTCAATTTCAACTGCAGCATTGCGAAGGTACTTTATTTTGCAAAATGCTCAACCTTCAAGAATACTTATGTCCTGAATGTGGAAAACTAACACTGTTTGTATTAGTGATCCCCATCTTTCCAGACTGCTCTCTTGTTCAAGAATTGCGGGTTTGGTTCATTTTTATTTTTGTTACAATTGGTTAAATAATAGCGTCATCTTTTTCAGTGAGACCACATCAATCTGCTCAAGGCATAGTATTCAGAAATTGTAGGTGGCCCTGTGTCTGTAACAGTGAGATGACTTGTTTTTAAGCTCCACAACCCGGGGGGGGGAGGGAGGGAGGGAGTCAGTTATGCTAATCTTCTGCCCTATGCTGCCAAGAGCTGTTTTGCGGAAATATGAGTGTTTCTCACAAAGGGCGCATCCTATTGTGTTGTATTGCTGTATTGTACTTTTGGCTTGTGAAGTAGTTGAAGGAAGATAGAAGAGCTTTCTGATTATTTCAGCGTCCTCGCACTGATTCTGTAAATGGCTCAAGTCTTAAAAGATTTCTTTATTTTCCATCGATTGCTAATCTCTGTAAAAGAGCAAGCTGCTACTGACTTGTAGTCAATACTGAAAAAGTAGCAAAAAGGAGAATAGGGGATGCAGAAGCAAGTCATGATGACAGTGCTGCACCATCATAGGAACGAGCTCACATTGAATGTGAGCGGGAACTTTCCTGACAAGAATTCTGTTGCACATGGAACAGTAGGAACTATATTTTCCCTAGAAGAGATTTCCTATGATAGATCGCTTTTTTTTCTCTTCGCAACTTGCAGTTGCTAGAACTTAGATTTATCATTTACTTAGGAGGTCTGGGTCTCTCTGGGGAAAACCTTGAGTTTGTTTCTCCTAATGTTGCTGTGAGGAATGTTGAAATTGCTGTATGTTGCTTGAAATGAGGGGCATGGAAAACCTGGAGACTTGAACTTTATTTTGGGTGTGCTCTCCTGGTCCTGTTGGAGAATCTCAGCCCTTGGAGGGGTTGATTTTGTTTAGTCCAAAGGGAATTTACTCTCTGAATGTCAACTGATGTTGTTCTGCTTTGCGCAAGTGACAGAGATGTCAGCAGTGAAGATCTGTGGTACAATTGCAGGAAAACCCCCCAAAGTCCTGCCCTTTCTCTAGTAGGAAGGGGATGCTCCTCTGTGAGTACCCTGTTCTGTGAATAACTGCAGGCAGCTGCAGAGTATCTAGTAATAGTAGAGTACATCAGCCTTTCATGAGGATCTTGTGCATATCACCTACCAGATGCAGCCATAGGAGGTAGGACTCTGGGGCTGCTTCTGCTTCAGTAGGAGGTTGAGACTGGTGAGTTTGATTTCCCCTAAGAGCTGCCAGGACTTCAGTGAGTGGAGTTGTGGAGAATGAAAGGGCAAAGGGATTAATTTTTCTTGTATTTCTTTGCTTTTCCTACCAAATATTTTTTTGCACAACCTCCCCAAAGACTATTAGTGTTAATAAACTGGCACTTGATTTTTATCCCAGTTCTGAGAATTTCAATTTCTCAGTCTTGTGTTTTGTGAGAGAAACTCTTGGCTGTACTTGGTCAGAGGATACATATTATCACCTTCTCTGCCTACCATTATAAAATTATTAAACATTTCTATTTTATAGGTGACTGGCCAAAAAGAAATTCTAGGATTTTCTATCCTGAATAGTTACAGTATGATGCAATCATCCAAGTTTTATTGATTCAGAAACATTTTTTCTTATTCTGATATCTAGCTGCTGAATTTTTACCTCACTTCTCTTCTTTCGTGACTTATTGTTCATAATCGTACGTAATCTTACAAACAAGAAGACTCTTTTTGAGAAGATGGGTTTACTACCTATTTGATTTCCAAGGCATTGGTTATACACACAGGTTGTGCTAAAACAATGTGCAGTAAAACAATTCAACACGTGAATATGAACTCATTATACACCTGGTTTACATGTGTTTATTCTAAAGCTTTATATAAGTATTTTTTTAATGCGGACAGTTCTTCTATTGATAGGCGTGTCTTGAGTGTTTAAATGTAGTCATGGCATTGTAAACTGGACTGTAACTTTCTGGTGAGCTCAGCTACACATGTGTCTTTACCCTTCACTACTTCTCTTGCTGACAAATTTCTTCAGAGGCAGGAAAATCTAACTGGTTTCAAAAGTGTATATATGTATTTTTTAAAAATAATACGTGCATGTATGGATATGTAGCTTGTTCTGTGGTCTTCCTGAATGAAAGCTTGGATTTTTCTTTTTTTTTAGTTTTAATGAATGAGTCACTCCTTTTTATAAGGATTTGGTTGTTTACTCTGACAAACCCTTGATAGGAGACACTCGACAAGATCTCAGTAAATCAATTTGTTCAGGATCTAAAAGCATCTCATTAGCATTTATTTGCAATGTTCATTCTAAGCTCAGCTGCAGCTGTTTAACACACTGAATCTCTCAAAGATTTCCAGGGTTGTAAGCGTATGTTTTGAGATCGTGCTTTAAGTGGAGGAATTTTGTGGGCTTTTTTCTTCTTTTCATTGCTGCTGTTGACAAAGATCTTTTTGAATTGAATTGCAAGCTCTGTGTTTATAATCTTTCACATTTTTGACTCTGAAAGCGTAGTTGGAAAAAACATTACTGCTGGAGTGGCATTGACTGAAAAACTATTTTACCTCCTGTCATTGTCTTTGTCCTCACAGCAATGGTGAAATAAAGCTCACATTTTAGCTGTAGTTTCTGAAATAATAATTAAAAGGAATCATAACGCTTTTACCTTCAACAAATCCCACACGGAGACGAGTGATGTCATCGTCTTTGGGACGTGCAGCACAACGCATCCAGAATTTACATGGCACAGGCTGCAAGTCAAATGGTAATGCTTTATTTCAGATTGACTAATGTGCCTTGTAACACAAAAGGAGGCCAGGACTACCTGCAGCTCTCGGTGATTGATTTTTCAATACAAATCTCATAATAGTCTATTTTAAAGAAGCATAGCAGAAAACTAGTTGGCTACCAACATTTCAAAAGGTAACTAATAGTAAGTTATGCCTCCAAGATTGTTACAAGGGTAAGTTACTCCTGTTTTTATTTTCATTTCACAAACCAGACTGTAGGGAAATGAGAAAATAAAATAAATAGAAGCTTTTTCAGAGACTGGGTAATTGAAATATTACACACCGCAGATTGGAGCCAGAGACGCTCTGTATGCAGCAGTTAGTGATCAGCATGCCTGTATTTGTGTTCTTTATTAAAACTTCACTGTAACTTTTGTGAATACCAGTTTTTGGGCAAGTACAAGTGTGTATAAAGTAATTCTTTTTTCCACTCCTGCCATAGCAAGTGAAAATGCCTTACTGGCAAGGCAAAGTTGATATTTGACGCTTAGCCTTAATATTTAAATTCCCCTGACTTCCTGCAATTCGTGCCACTCTCTGGGGCTCACCTTAATTGAGATAACCCTCATTTATTTTCCTTTTGTGTTCACGTGATGGAAGAATTATTACAAGGCTCCAAGCTGGTTTCAGCTTAAGGGGGGCTTTGCATGACCCCCTCCACACTTACCCCTCTTTGGGGGTCTTCCCCCACTCCATCAGCGCTTCCTTCGGAGAGGGACCATGGAGCATCCGCAGCCTGGTTATTGTAAAAGGCTCCCTGCTCAACTGGTGTAGCCATGGAAACGGCAGGATGGGATTCCCAGGGCGCCCCATCCCCCTCTTCTGCCATAGCGGGCTCTGGGCTTTGTGGCCAGGGGCTGGTGGTTGCTGGTGCTGGTGGGGGACTGCTCCCGGGAAACCCGACCTTGTCATTAGAAGGCTTCCAAGTAAAGTGATTTCTTTGACCTCTAGATACAGGCAAAAAAGGGGAAAAGCAATGCTTCCTACTTCGTGAACTGTGAATACACTCGGTTGCAGCGTGATGGAAATCTTGTGTGAATCTTTCTGGCTTGCTTTCATATCTTGCAAGCAGTTTTGCTAGGGTACTCGGAATTAAAACAAAAGAAACTGTGGGTCAATAAGCCATAGTAATTATTTAAGAAAAAGATTTTTATGTCTCTGAACGGAGCTGTTTAAAAAACTAGATTCCATCCGTCAGCCCTAGTGTACCAACTTTTTTGGTGAGTGTGATGGAATAGAAAGTATCATCAGATACGTGTACCTGAGGAGAAAAGGCTATGTGTCTGCAGAAGCTAGGGGATGTTTCCTGCTTCTCTACAAAGAGTTTTAAATAATTCTTTTTTCTTCCTGCAAATGGGAATCGCATTCTTTCACTGTAATCAGTACATGATCTGCTGAAGCGCTCCTACAAGTAGTCTGCAGTCCAACAAGCTGTTTAAATATTATTTTCTAAATTCCTTTCCTTATATGTGATCGGCAATATCATAGCTCATTCCAGCTGTTTACTTCTGGATTTGTACTCTGGTTATCTTGCTAGGGTTGACCTAGCTTGAATAGTTCAGTGGAAAATTGATAGATTAGATCAATAATGGATAGGTGACTTTTGGGAGACTCAAAATACCACCACTACAAAATATTTCTCACGGAAAAATTGTATTTACGGCTGAAACCAATTATACTGAAAAAATGGTCTAGTAAGAAACTTGTGATCTAGAGGCATAATTGTAGGATGGGATGATGAAAGCTGAATCTTAATGTACAGGTTTGGAGTGATGAGGAGAACATTTATGACTTAGAATTTGTCACTATTCCTTCTCCTGTAGTGAAAGGGAAAGCAGTTTGGAATGGGTGCAAAAATCCAAGGTTGTATGTGAAAAGATTGAACCAAGGAGACAGTGTAGCTATGAAGACAAAGATGCAAGTTCTAAGCATGGGTAGACTTTGGAGAGATGTGAAGGTGTTTGTTTCTTGAACTTAATGTTTAAATAAAATACAAAAAGCATGCTGTGAACTAACAGGAATGGCCATGTTTAAGGGATCACTTGTCCATTCCCCAGAGCAGTGATCTCATTCAAACAAAACACCAAATTAATTTTTAAAAGCCTTTACAAAACCCAGGGTGCTGTGCCCAGTTGCTCTTGTTTCACTTGCCCCAGTCCTCGCCACTTGGATCTTTGCGGTGGGCAACCAGCAGCATCCCTCTGCCAGTTGGGAGCCTGCCCGTATTCCAGTCTGAGCTTTTGCGCTGCCTGGCAGTCTTGCTCTGTTGGCTGGCATTGGCTGAGGGCTTTTTTGATTCGGTATGTTAGAAAAATTAACTGTAGATCATAAGTGTAAGCAGAGTTTCTTCCAGATTTACTTTGCAGGTAGTAGTGTACCCTCTTTGTGGTGACTAACTCCAGTGCCTCTTCTGTATGGCTGTTTTACTCTATTACACCAGTGGTGTTGTCTTTTGTGTATTAAATTACCCAGTTTTTTTGTAAGCCTAGTTGTTAACTGTGAAATACTAGAAAGTAGATTTCTTCCAACACTACACACAAAACAGAAGAGTGACCAAATGTAGCCATGGGAGTAGGTTGTTAAGGTAAGGCTAGGAGGCTTTTCGTCCTGACACTGTTAGCACAAACATGAAATAAGTGAGTGGCTGAAAATGCATCTTGTTTAATTTAAAAATTTAAACTCTGAAATAGTGTAGTGAAGGCTGGTAGTATACTCTGCTTGTAGCTTGAAATACTTTTTTTTCTTTAGCCCATTTGACTACATTGAAAAAATCTGTCGTTATTTAGTAGCTCCACTCATCTCATTCTTTCAAGGTTACTGGTAAGCTGGAAGGAGGAGCTGGGTGATAAGTGGGGGGAATCTGGAGTGAATAAAATGCAGACTTTTTTTTTGCGTGTGTGGTTACTGAAGGTGAGGGTCTGTGACAGTTCTTAACAATTCTTGGTGAGCTGCAGCTTAACCTTGAATTGTATAGTGGGGAAAGAGCTCCCATTTCCCATCTGATCATTTAATGAAGACTCAATTATACTTTTGGCATAGCATTTAGAGAATGATCTATGAGGTGCATTCAAAATTAATGATACATAATTTAATCGATGAGATATCACAGGCACCTTAGTCTAATAATAAGTTTTGATCATGTTAATACTGATTACCCCCCCATCCATTCCCCATGAACTAAAAGTTATGCAAACTGAATGAGCTGCTCTTGTAACATTCCCGTCAGCTTGCTGTTTGGATGCAAACTTTACATCTGATACGCTTTTGGTTTGGTGGGGTGGTTTTTAGTCACCAGCCCTTGAGGCAGTTGTTTTTGGTGCAGAATAAACTGCTGCTAGAATGAACTTGTGACAGTGAGTGCTTTGTACTGTAGACCTGGGAAGTGGCACTGCAGGTTCCCCAGCCATTAAGCTTACCTGGAGTGCCAGTCAAATAGTAAACCTTCAGATTAACCAGGATTTGCTAGTTTGTTTGTGTTTGGTTTTATACACACTCGTTGACAAATTGAATCTGATCTGTGGAAACAATACTAACTGCTTACCAAAAGATGCTCTCCTTCAAGTATCATCATTGCCCCTTTGTTTTTGTTGTGCTTGGTGCTTGTGAGACCTTGCTTTGCCTTGCCTTGCTTTTTCTTTTACTCCTCTGTTCCTGACGGGGCTCTCGTTAGATGGCGTCCTTTTAGGTTTTTTGGTCTTTTTCCATCAGGTGGTCCTGCAGTGTAGCCCTAGATTTGCTAAAATCTCTGGATAATTTTAGTTCCCAAGGAGATCTTTGAAATATATTCTGGTTAAAATAGCTCACCTAGATTACCAGTTTAAAATGGGTAGCAGTAGTATCCAGGGTTACCTTTTTCTCTGGATATTTAAACCGGTGAGGTGAAGCCTGAGTTCATTTCCCCAAATTGCATGGGACTGAATATATGCAAGAAGCGATACCTCGTGTAAGAGATGCCCTTGGTCAGCACGCCACCTGCTTCACTGAACATATTTATGAAGAGCGCTCAGACTGCTTTAGTAAGAAAATTGATTTGAATACTGAGATAGATCTGAAGCCATTATTGGTTAAGTCTCAAATGATCTGTTGTATGCTTTATCAAAAACCATGGATTTATCTGCCCCGTTAATAGTTCTAGCTTAAGTTTTGCTTGAGAAATCATTACATATGTACATTCGTACAGCTGTACTGTGTGTACATTTTTATATATAAGAATATATAAAACTCACTACAAGAAGACTTACATATGCTTGTATTTGGGATGTCCATATTGTGTGCAATGAAATGAAGGTGACCTAGCTCTGGGCATTCAGATTAGATATTGTTATATCATGTCTTTATTTTACAAGGTTCCTGACACACTTCAGCCCGCAGCTCGCTGAGTGCTGGCCCATCTGCCTGCCCTGGTGGCGGTTCTTCCCAGCAGCTGCGTCGCACTGGGCACTCCTACAGGCTTTTGTTACTGGCACAAACTCTTGTGCCAGTACTTAACAGTCCCCTCATCCTCAGCTGAAGTGGGGAGGATTGCTGTGGCTGGATGTTCTGGTCTGGGACGGTATGGTATGGTAGAACTGAAACTGTTAAGCATAAAAATGTGAATAACTTGCCCCTCCCTTTTTTACATCATGTTTACAAAGATGAAAACCACTTCTAATACATGCAAGCTATGTATTCTGAAACTTGGGAGACAAAGCAATTACATTTTAATATTGCCTGTAAGAAATCTCTGCTGCAAAGAAACCCTAATGAAATAAGGGCAAAGCATCTTACTTTACTTAATATTCTATGATGTATATCCTCTCTTATGTACAAGTAAGATAACAGTGCAGTAACTGAAGGAGGACCTGTGTAATGCCTGTTATTGGGTGACTCAAAGCCAGAAACTGTAAGATAAACAATGTTTTACAGAAACTTAACAGGTTGATATATATATATATACACACACATATATATTAAAAAAAGATAGGGAGCCTACTGATGTTTTACAACATATTCTTATACACAGAATGAGGCTGTTCTTAAACTGTATCACTAGTTCCTGACTTCAGTTTGGCCACTTACTCTTATAATCGGATCTGTAGCAGTGGATGTTTCTGTTACAGAGCAGACACAATGATTTTACATGCTCTTGTCTGGGTCTTTTTCATGGTTAAAAGTGACATGAGTGCTTGGCTCTCTTTGAAAGCTGTATTTCATCCCTTTTATGACTGACAGGAGGTGGTTCAGTAGTTCTGTTTTCTGGCTGTAGTTCTTCAAACAAAAAAATCTGAACAAAAAACCCTACCACACATTATTAGACAGTATTTTCTTGGAACAGTTTGTTTAAAAAATGCGAATTACTCTGGTGGCAAACATAGCTTCCCATTTGTGATAGTCATAACGTGATGTGAATTGACTGAAATAAAGCTTCACTGACACACCCCACATCTCTCCCCCCTTAAACATAGCTTCTCAGTGTTAATGGTAGACTTACCAGGGACTGCAGTCTAATTATCTGGTTATACTGTGATTGAGGTATGTTTGGGTTAGGAAAGTTTCTCAGGAGAAGGTTGTTCAGGTTATTTACATAAAAGCTCAGAACGGACAGGGAAAATGAGACTCAAGGAATTTTTAGCTTTATAATAGAGTCTGGCAGTGGCTAGTGGTGGATGCCTATGAGGAGCAGGTCTGCCCTGCAGCTGAAAATGTTTGTGGTTTTATCCTAAAGGTAGTATTTTGGTGTCTGGGACAAATTACAGCAGAAAATCTTAAATAATCTGGGAAAAGCTTTGCCATAACATCTTTTGGTGCTTGTTTTATGCTGTGATGCTTAAGCTAACTTGTTTGTGTAAATTGCTTTAAATTTTAATGCAGTTCTATCACAACAGGTATTATTTAAAATAGAAAGCTTGTTGCAGCAGGCATTGACTATGATGCAAATGTGAAGGATCTGCCAAAAACCTTCCCTTAACGCTAGCTAGGGACCTAAAATAGAGGAGAAAGCTAGACCTGGCAGTATATAGTAGGTTGTAGTTGAAAGGGAATGAAAAAAAGACTGCAGTTGAAGGGTGTTTAGATCCTTGTGTTCCTTGGTCAATGTTGGTGGTGACAATTGCTGCTGACCTTGGAGAGGGCAGTCACACCTGAGAAGCTGTAGCACACAGCCCTTAGAGATCTGCAGCTGGCAGGTGGTGACAGCTTACTCTGTGCTTTGGCTCTGAGTGCAGTGGAGCTGAGATACACGCAGTCACAAACATCCGAACCAGTTTCCACTGCAGATGAACGGATAAACTTCTGCAGTTTGGAGCTTAGCTGGAGTCGAGAAGAGGTGTTTGGGGACACTGAAGTACGGTAGTGAACAGTTCTGTGTCAAGGTTCAAGTAGTCTCTGAGTCTCTTGATCATTGGACTTGCATGCTCTGTGCCTAGTGCCATATTGTTAATGCACTTAACATCATTGGTAGCATAAGCAAAACCATCATTACAATGTCAGCAAGCTCAACAGTCAAGCGATTGTGTTCAGGTTAGGTGAAGTTGTGTTACGGCCTCATGGCTCCTCCAAGAATGTGTTGCTTTTTTCAAATAGGTTTTGCAAAACCCTACTTCTGGGGTGAATGGCAGGTGCAGTTCTGAGTGGTATTCTGCTGGGAATCAGATCTGGCCTTCTTGTTGCCTTCCTGAATCCCTAGGTGTAATTTTCAGAGTGTGTTGGTATATTGTGTCTTTCCTGTTTGTTTCTAACTATGGTAACAGATGAATCAGGTACTTGGTGTAGCTTTTACTGTGAAATTCCTCAGAAAAGATCTTTCCTAATGTTGCCATTATTGTGGCTTTATGTGCTGCTTCCTGTGATTTCTGTGCTTTTAATTTTGTAGATATGTAACCATTGCTCATGGTTGCGATATGTCAGAAATGAAAGAATGGAAAACCAGTTGGGGAACGTACGTCTCACCATGCTTTCCTGATTTGGTTGCTTGTACAGTTGCTTCATTGCTTGCTTGCCTTCTATTGTTGCATGTCCTTGGAGAAGCTTAAAGCTTGGCTGGCCAGATTCCTGAGCAACCTGATCTAAATGGACCTGCTTGGAGCAGATGGCTGGGCTAGATGACCTCCAGAGGTCCCTTCCAGCCTGGATAGTTCTGTCTTTCTGGGACAAGCAACTCCTTGAGCTGCGGCTTGTGAAAGAAGGCTCAGGACTGCATCCAAATTATGTTTTGTGACGCATTATCAGCTGAAATTTTAATTTCGGGGAGTAAGTTGACAGGTAGTTTGATTCCTCTGCCCAAGCAGGGTGAAGAGCTTTTTGTCATATGAAGGTAAATGTTTCTCTTGTGAGAACATTTAAATTTGGTTACAGTCTATGAAATGAAAGAAATGTGAAGTATAAATACTTTGTGTCCTGTCTTTATTTAAAAGTTCTGTTCAGCGGTTCACGCTTCAGCTCTCCCTAGTCAGGTAAGCTTTTGCATCTTAAAAACTCAGGAGGTAGAGCCAAAGCAAAGGCTGGTAACACAATCTGCACAGGTTTTTTTGAGCCATCTGTTAGATGTCTGAAACTTGTGCAGTTGTCAGTGCTGGAAACAGGTATTGCTCTCTTTCTGTGGAGTTGTTAGTTCGTTCTGGGGTTCTGTTGCCATAATTAGTCAAATGAATATTTCATCAGGTCTGTCTATTTGTTTAACAGCTTAAAAATGAAGTTGTGTGAATTGAGTACTGTCCTCCAATGTGATACGCAGAGTTCAGATCTGGGTCCTGTTTTGATATTATTTGAGCTGAAAAATTCTGCTTCGTATTAAGCAGAGAAAAAAATCTTGAACTGGAACCTTTCGTGTAGCCAACCAGGTGGCTGACAGCCTATTGAACGCGGTCTGTGCGTGACAATTCATAGTGCAAGCAGGATTAGCCAGAGCAGAGCCAGCAGGTTGAAGGAAGTTGATGCTCAGTAGGCTGCATCCAGACTGCATTGAGTTGTGGGCTCCCCGACATGCCAGTGTCAAAGACTTTGCTCAACTGCAGCTCGCTTGCTTGGCCCTCCACCAGCCTGGCTGGGAGCTGTAGCATGGAACAAACCTTAGGAGAGGTTTATTTGGCCCGAAGAAGTCTTGGGGTAGGGGGATGGACCTCGTAGCAGCCTGGCAGTACCTATCAGGAGTCTGTCAAGGAGATGGAGCCAGGCTTCTCGCAATGGTGCATGGCAGAAGGATGAGCGATGGCAACCTACATTGAAACCTTGGAAGTGAACTGTCAGCTGTCTGTGATCCTGCCAGTAGTCTGTAGCATCTAGAGTGACAGATGACCTTTGCTGGCTTTGGTTTTTTGGCCTTCTTTTAGTTATATTCATGTTGCCCACTAAAAAGAGACATCGCTCAGCTGATTCTAAGGAGAAGTTGTACACTAAACCCATCTTGCACTCTTTAGTCAAATTATTGTTCAGGCAGCTTTACGTATTTAGCGAGTGAGACGAGAACTTTCACAATTAGGGGGAACTGAGAATAAAAGGGGTATAAGCAAATTTCTTCTAATAATGACCTATGAATTTGCTTTTCTTAAGCATTTCTAACTTAGTAATTCAGGTAATACCTGTATCTGTGTGATAATTTAGTTAATATGTGCAATATTTGTACTTCCACTCTTACATAAGTTCTTTGTAAACGTATTTGTTTTCCCACCTTGGTGGCATAATCTGTATTATAAATGAACAGATAAATCTGTTCCTTGCACATCTATATAATATTTGCAAAGCTAACAATTGCAAATATTTTTGCTGATATATTTGCAAAGCTACAGTTAGGCTTTTTATTTTATTCTGACAAAAACTACGTCAATCAAAGCTACAGTGCTTCATGGGAATTTAGGAGGTTAAGTGAGTAAACAGGCTAGATGAAAGCTTTTGTTTGTCTTTAGAAAATGAAACAGGAAGCTGTTTCATTAATACACTTTCAGAAGAGACAAGAATCTGCGTGAAGCTTTTAAAACTGGTCTTTCAGTTTATTTTACTGTACTTTCAACTGAGATCAAATAGGGAAAGCGATGGCAGTTAGACATGCTCCATTAACGTCCCGTGGTTTATATTCTCAGTTCAAGTTGGATGTCCAACTCCGCTGCTTTCTGGGAAGGTGCAGGAATGTCGATGTTAACCCTGGTGCTTTCCTCCTCCCCTTTCCCTGGTAGAGGAGTGGAGATAACCATATAGCCCCTGCTCCCCTTTTGAAAAAGGAGACATTGCAAGTTAAATTGAGGCATTTGGCTGTTTTTCTTGTAGCTTTCCTTGGCTTATAAAGAGCTCACTAGCAGCTTAGTAGGAATCTGTTACGGAAAAACGTCAACTGGATAAAATAACATGACTGCAAAGTTATAATAAAGGATTAGTGCAATTGAATTTTTTCATAGATCTGTTTTGAATACAAATATGTCGTTAATAGTTAGCAGTTGCCTTCCTGAAGTATAGCTGCTTGATTTCATATATAAAAATGTAATAAACAAAAATCCGATACTTTACTCCATGTATGTTCAGTGCACTTGAAATAATTAAATTGCAGTAAATAAGACTTAGGGATTTTCTTTAAATTCCAGATCATGTCTGTACATTTCACAATAAAGGATCAGTAAGATTTGCGAATATTTCTGTCCTGTTTTGGCTTGGAGTATGAAGTGAGGTTAACTTATAATGGCAAAGTTTGAGGTAGTGGTACTGTTCCTGGGACAGCTTGTCTAATGCATGAATGTAGTCCGGAGTCACTGGTGCAAAGCCGTAACTCAAATTTGCTGTAGAACAATTTTGTGGAAGATAGATATTCCCTGTTGGGAAGGGAGTGCTAGGCCAGCCAAAGACTTACTCTGTTTTTCAAACACAGTGACATTCTCTAACTGTTATTGATCTTGACCCAGCCAAATTGTATAAAAGGCATTAAATGTTTCCAGCATCAATGTGCAGAACTCGTAGTTAAGAGGATAAAAAAAAAAGTTTGAAACTTGTAAAACTGGTGTTTTGTTGAGATGACACAAATAAAGAGTTTTATCCACTGCTCAGAGAGGAAAAAAAAAATCAACCAAAACAAAACAAAAAAACCCCAAACAAACAAAAAAACCCATCCCAAAACGAAAAAAAAAACACCAGTAACCTGAGGGAGTTGTAACTCTGTGCCATGTGCTTGAGTTACTATGTAAATTGTTTCCCTTGTGGGCACCAGCCTGCAATGTAGCTGAATGTCTCTTCACTTATTCTTGGCCACAGTTAAAATGTTGTTAATTTGCGACTAGTTATCTTCTCTTTTCAATATTGGTGCTGATCTGGATATCAGATTTTAATTTCTGCATCTGCAAATATATTTTTTTTTACCAGCTCTGGATCTGCTAAGTTTTCCTGAAGTCTGGTTCTGTAACATTCTGGTTTTGGAAGCTATATTATATTTTTTTATATGGGTAATTCATCAGTGGTACTAATAAGATGTGTGTTGGTCGATTGTTTTTGATGGTTTTCCTAATTTTCAAATGCTTGTCTTGAAAAATTAATTGAAGTTTGAAAAATAATCAGTTATCATAGAACAGTAGTAGGTGTACATGACTAGGGATGCGTGTATATATAATTTATAAAGGTGTGCATATATATATAAAGTTTATGTATCTGAGGGGGTTGTGTATATGTAAATATAAATAAAAATTAATGAAAGGCATGGAGTACATGACTTAATAATTTGTCACTTTGAATTCAACAAGGTAGTTTATGTGGACTTCTAGATGGTTGCTACTGTATTATGGCTATAAATGGTCAACTTAAAGATCTTTGCCAAAGACACTATCACCAGAAAACTCAGGTTCACGAGGCAGTGCACGGTACCCCACAACCACATATGTAACAACAAAGTATCTGTACAAGGGGATGGTATGGCTGTTTCATACGTATACCTGTTGTCTTGTCTGTACAGTGCTTTTACTGACCAGTATAGGAATATAAAAATTGAATATAAAAATATCGCTGCTTCTTACTGTGCAGTTGAGACACATTGGTTGTAATAGCAAAGCTGCCTTTTCCTCTGTTTTCTTTGCCAATTTAGTATTTGTTTCATGTGTGGCAAGCTCTTTTCACCTGTGTGATTTGTGGATGCAGATTATGACCACAGGCTTCAATCTGTGAGTGGGCGTACTTGGATGTGGGTCATGTTAGCAAATCCAGATAGTTTTTTGCCTCTCTCCTTCATTTGACTGAAAGACAATTTGAAGAATGAACCTTGTGATATAAATATTTTCCAAGGGCTTGAAACTAGGCAAATTTGTAATATTCTGTTTTTCTCATGTAAAGCACCTTGCTTATTTTTCTGTACTTGTTAGTGTTGAGTGTGTGATTTCTTGCTTTTGCTAGAGAAATGAATTTAACTCTAATTACAGTAACTTTTTTCTCAGTGACCATCAAATGCTCTACCCCAAGGCATTTGTCTACCTCAGTTATTACACTGCTAGCACCATCTTCAAACATGAATGGTCAGCCCTCAGTTGAAAAATAGAGATGGATGAGGAGGTAAAAACATTGAGAATTTGGACTACGCAGAATCTGGGGAAGGCTTTGCAGAGTGTTCTGTTAGCGTGGATGCTCTGGTGCTGTGCAGTGGTCAATAGAGAGACTCTGTATCAGAGGCTGAAGTTTCACTAAATGGGACAAAGATGGGCATCTCAAGGTTTTTATCTTTTTTTATCTTAAGACTTACTTGTGGAAACTTCACAGTTTTTATTTTGGGCTTCTCAAACAACAAATATAGCAAACCCTTAGGCTCGATAGCAAATCTAAACAAATGGGTGATACTACTGGTTATCTGTTGGTTCCTCCAGTTTGCTGATGCATTACTTACCTTGGTGCCGGTGTAGCTGGAAGAGGCCATGGTTTTCTATGTCACTTGAGGGTGCATGCTGCATCTCTGTCCTTTCCGTGTGACTGATGATGTGCCTATCATCTGGCTATATACCTTTCTGCTGAAAAAGTTGCTATTTTGAACTCTATAGTTTTAGCTTGCTTTTACAAGAGTAGCATTATGACTTAAATTTATGAAGGGTCAGTTTTATTGCAACTTAATTTACCCAGGTAATGAACTCTGCCACAAATGTTGCGTTTTATGGGATAGAAAAACTAGTGTAAACATGTTTTAAAATGTGATTCTTACATATATTGCACTATGTTTACGGTAGAGTTGATATGCGTCTTTTCCTTACCTTTCTACTGTTCACATTTTTTCACTAGTATCCTGAAAGATCACTAAAATTGTCATTTTTGAAGCGCTAAAGTTATTATATTTTTATATATTGTGCACCAATAGTGTGACTGGACAGTGGTCGCTTCAGTAGCGTAGGAAACAAGAGTGAAACAGGCTGTAAATTGTCTTTCAGCATTAGTCCCCTAAATTAGGGACCCCCAAATTGAATGCTGAAACCCTTATTCTTTTGCCCTCACCCCTTCCCTCTTTCCTCTCACCCCCAAGGCAGTCCAGAGGTGCCAGCAGAGGTTGCTGGTACTCCTTCTCCAAGAGTTATTGAGCTGAAGAACAAAACCCCCTTCTGGCTGCGGAGGTCCCTCAGTAGCAAGTGGCGAGATGCTCAGAGACTGAATCTGGGAGAGCTTTTCTGTATGTTTATTCTGTTCTTAGGTGCTCCCTAGCATCTGCTCTCAACTCTGCTGTGACAAGAGACTGAGTTAAAAGGATTCTTTTTGCTCTGATCTGATGTGGCTGTTCTTCTGTTTCCAGGTCCTCTCAGATAGTCTTTGCTCGATCTAGCATTAAAGGTATATTGAAGAATTTTTTCCTCTTTTATGAAGCGTGCCAGAGGTCGGTCTCTTCAGAAAGACACTAGAAATTATGATCTGCAACTTCCAGTTGGGTTCTTGCATCTTTTTAATGTTCAACCCTTTTTTCACTTTAAGCTTCCCATAGAAACTAGGTTTCTTCTCCTCCTCCTCATATATCTTCCTGTATGGCATTTGTGACTGTTGCCTGTTATTGGAGCACCCCTGACTTTATCACGCTTCTCCTGCAAGCATCATTTGTAATCTCTGTAATCACCCTGAAGCAGTGAATTGAATAGGTGGTCTGGAGGAAATCCGCAGCAGGCAGGGAGATCGTTCACTGAAGCGCAACTCTTGTCTCACTTGAAGTGCATCTTTAAATGAATTTGCTACATTGAATATGTTCTGTTGGGTGCCCCACAACCTTGTTGGCATCTGAGGAACAGTGATATTACTTTGCCCTTCATGCAGAGTTCTTGGATACTGCAGTGGTTTACTACTTGGAAAATATTTAAGTAATTGGTTTCAGCAAATAATTCTCGTGTGCTGTGTGGGGATTTTTTCTGTATTTACTTTCTAAACCATTTTTGAAGTACCAGTCTGGCAAAAAAACAAAACCAGAAAACCCAACCCAACAAAAAAACCCAACCAAAACAAAACTGAAGTGAGGAATCTGCTCCCTGAGTATCTGGGCTTGGTTCGCAAACCAACGGGGAATCTCCATAGGGAGCTAAACCGCTTGTCTTGCCCTAGTGAGGGTCCAGGCAGACCAGTTACTCAAGTCTGAGCACCCAGACGGGGTGTAAGGAAGATAAGATGGAGGAATCTTTTGCTAGATGTCTAGCATCTTGCCTGCATTGTGAGCAAATATGTACTTTGAATCTTACAAATGGGTTTTCTGCTTTTTAACCCTTTGAAAGCCACTGTTTGTTTTTCACTGTTGCACATATCTGAAGAGGTAAATCATGTGCCTGAGTGCCCAGAAGACTGGAGCTCTAGGAGAGGAAATCCATTACTCCAGAAAAAATGGAAGTTCCTCTTCACCTGCTGTAACAAATGTAGTATTGTCAGTAGCTAACATATGGTAGCTATTTCTGTAGAAAAGTCAAAGTACTATTGTTCACAATGATGAACAGAAATATATTTTGTTCCTTTTGTAGGTGTCTTTACAGTGCCCTCTAGTAATCTTTTGTAGAAATGCTAGGTGTATCTTTCTTCAGACCAATTTGATAAAGAAAATGGTCACTGGAAGAATTAAAAAAAATTGAACTCTGGTCCCCTGTAACTGATGTGCTTTCTGAAAGAAGCACTGCTAATATGAAAAGTAAGTAAAAATTGCTTGCCATTCTTTTCTTTTTCATACTTGATTGGGAAGAATATGAAAACTGTAACCACTCAGAAGTCAGATTACTATAAAAGCTATTAAAGTTGACAACGGTAAATCGGGAGCTCCAGTAATGGGGTTTCAGCCAGGGCTGTGAAGTTACAAGCGAAGGAATTAATTTTATCTTTTTGCTTGAAGTAGAGGAAGAAAATTGCAGGGGAATAGGAGCCATTCAGAAATGGGCAGAAGTGGGTGTGTGGGGGGGAATCTCCTGGCATCCTGTTAATTTCATGTGAAAGGTAATAATTTTGGCTTATTTTGACAGATGAGAAAAGAGAAGTTTGGCATAGGATGAAGGCTTTGTTAGGGGGTAGAGAGCACATCGGTTTTCATAGTGCTTGCTACTATGAGAGTCATTACCCAGAACGCATCTTAGCTCTGGTGTTAGATCTTGTTGAACAACTAATCCCAAGAGGTTTTGCTTAAGGTAACTTCTGAGAGTCATGTTTAAGTCAAAAAGGCTTTACCTTATTATCATTCTAGCTTATTTCTCTCATTAATAGCAATAGAAAGGGGATATCATATGCAAGAAAGTTTTGTCGTTTGTATGAAGTAAAACACAGTACCATTTTTAAATCCTATGCAAGCTTAAAGGAATGTGTCAGAGGTTGGCTATTTGAAAGAAAACTGATAGTTTTCTGAAATGAGAGAAATGGCTTTTGGTGATTCCACAAAAAAAGGAAAAGGCTGATAAAATCCTTCAAGCTCTCTCTCTGAAATGGTTATGAAAAGACATTTTGCAGTTAGGATATCTAGAGTAGTTCCTTCATTGGCTTAACTTGAATATATGGCATTAAATGGTCTGACTTGCTTTTCCTTTGGTTAGAAAAGCAAAATCTCTTTGAAAGGATGTTCCTTGCAGAAGGTGAGAGGTTTGTGGGACTCACTTCCTAGAAGTGAGTTCTATAAAACTCAAGTGTTGTTTTTAAGCAACTTGAAAGAAATCTAAATTTTTGGGCTTAGTGATTATAAAGGATTCTTTTTCCTTGTATACTGAGAGGAATAAAAAGTCCAATAGAACTTGTTTTTGAAACACAACTGGTTGACAGTTTTCTAGGTTTGAGTATATGTTTAAGACAGATCAAGAAAACCTTGTCAGGAGGTAACCGTCTAATGGTGGAACTTCGGACCAGGCAAGAGAGAAACATCTCCTTAGTGGGGATGTCTTTTTGACAAGATGCATAAGTGTACCACGAGAAGTGGTTACAGTGAATCGTGCTTTAGGGGAAACCACTCTAAGAGGAGTTTGTGCCATCTTCTCTACTTCAGTTTTCCAGGCTTAATGGAACTGTAGCCCCTTAGTAAAGGGGCATAAGGGCTGTGACTCAGCGTGGCAGCGCTTGTTAGCTGGCTGTTTAAGGGAGCCATCATCACAGAACTTTTGACAATTAAAAGCAGCAACACTGTAAATAGGAAAGTTGCTTCCATGCATTCAAAATTCAGGTAAAAAAAACTCTTAACTCCCTAGAGGTGTTAGAAAGGCCATGCAACTAAACACCAGACGTAAATGCATCTCCTAAGACGTTTGGTATTTGAGATTACAATCTGTGTTTGGATTTTGCTGTTGATCATTATCTTGTTTTCCTTCCCATTATTTAATAATATATGAGGAGATGGTATCACTTACAGAAAGAGTGGTTAGAGTAAATGCATGGATGCCTACTTTTCAGTGTTACGCTGCAGGCACACTGTATGCTATTTAGATACTCTTTCCTTAATTCTATTTCTAGATACCTTTTTAATGGGCTGTTTTTTTTAAAATACAATTTAATGCTTGAGGTCTGTCAGGAAAGTCAGTTAAGATTAAGCCAACAAGAATTTATTAATAACAAGTGAAAGGTAACTGGAAGTATAGACAAAGCTGTAAAAGCATTGTTGCAAAATGTAGCTTGCTTTGCTTGAATTTGTTTTTTGTTTATTGACTGTGCTGTCTGAAAGGGAAGGATACTCCTAAGTTACTAAAGGCAAAGTCTTGAAAACATATATTATTTCTTTCTGTGTTATAGTAATTCCTGTGATAATGATGAGTATCTTGACTTTTGTGTTCTTCTTAGTACATGGTGTCAAAAACTTTCTCAACTCAGTAACATTAAACCATGGGAGGATAATATGCAAAAACACCTAGCTTTTTCACAGCTCCATATTTCTAGATGGATGCCTTTTGAAAAACATGGGAGCAAAAAGGCAGAGCAGAGTTCCTTATAACGAGTAGCTACCATCTGTGTGGTGATGACAGCCTGCACGTGCTCTTCACAATGGACCATAAAGAATAATTTCCCTAAACTCAAAATTTTATTGAGGAGAAGATTGACAGTACAGGTTTTCTGGTGGTATCGTAGGCTGTTAATATGCACTCAGTATTGTCTGCTTGGCCTGTATTGTAAGAAGGCACCTGTGTGCAGGACTGACACAACTAAAGAGAAGAGAAGGACAAAAGCATCCAGCTTTATGCTGCTCTTTTTCAGGAGAATGTGCTTGAACAAGCAGTTTTCTTTCTGTCTCTCTGCAGCACAGAATAAGCCCTTTTACAGAAAAGGGGCGAGGGTCTCTGTACAGGTTGTTTCCCCATATCGCAAAGAATAGGATGGCTCTCCTTTACGGATCTCACAACATCGTCCCTTCCCGCGTAGGCCAGGGCGAATCTGAGGCACCATATCATTCTTCAAACGTCATTGATCGTTCACAGTGCTTAAGGGTGCTGGGGCGAAGGCGAGTTACTCTTTTTGATGAATATCTTTGTTATAGTGTATTAAATCATAAACAGAGGAAATCTGCTTGTGCTGAAGGAGAAAGGAATCTAGTAACTCTGGGAAAGTCTAGATTTATACATGGCATTAGTTATCTTATAATGTTACATCACTTGCTCTCCTCGGTTCCGCTGTCAGCCTACCACTGGAATTATTAAAGTACCAGCAGGATTTATATTGTACATCTGCAGTCAGGGATAGCTCTTACACTTTTTCCTTTTTTTCTTGACGCTTAAGCACAATATAATTTTTGTCTCATAATTTATGTTTTTTAGAGTCTTTGCAAAGAAAGAAATGAAATGGTGTTTAGAGAATGCAGTTTAGAGATTTTGGCTTTGATGTTTCAGTAGGAGAGAACTTGCCAACCACCATGTATATGATGGGGCTTTGGATGTGTTTTATTTAAAAAAAAAAATAATCTAAAAGATATTCGGTTGGCTGATGTATACTGCTATCATATGCACTTCAATTTCGTCAGGTGGTCTGTATTGTGCTGTAAGGGAAAAATGTAATATTAAGCATAAAATCTATCTTTGCCTAAATACTTGTTCTGCTGTGGTATCTTATGTCTTATATAAATATTGCTTATTGGGCAGTGCAGAATGTTTCCAATGTTGTCAGGGAAATAAAAAAATACATTTTATTTAGAGATTAATGCATGTAGCAATTTATCCATATAGATAATGTAGTCCTTAGCAATGAATATTTTAACAAAACCACAAAACAAGTTCCTTGTGAGCTCTTGCTGGCAGCTTGCAAAGAGTAGTGCTTGTAATGTCTTCAGTTAAAATACGTTTGGCTAATTCTTGAAGACAGCTTTTTTTAATGATCTGGGTTAGGAAGGGCATGACACACTGTTTTTAGGATTACAAGGGCCATTGGGAATGTTAATTAAATTCTAGTGAAAAGCCTTTTAAAAGTCCAATTCTGCAGCAAGAGAGCTTGGATCTTTTATTATTGCCTCGCAATACATAGAAAGGGGCTTTATAATAGTTCCTGCCAGTCTGATTGGGATTTTGTCAAATGCTTCTATTTTAAATGTCAATTTCCAAGGGTGTTATATATGTACTCTTAAATTGCTTCAGAGCCTAACCCAAATGGACAACAATCAACCCCCCTGCAACTGACACACCTTTCCTCAGTGTGTAAAAGTGATCGTTCTTCACCAAAGCCCTGTATGACCCCTTCCAATGACTGCATCCTTGTGTACTACTGATGTAAAGTCAGGTTCTTCTGATGAAAGATGACTTCATTTATCATTCTGTTTGGAAAGAGTGGTTCTGAAATTATACCTGTGCTTCACATTTTCTTTCTGAATGGTTATTGCTTTTGGTCCTTGTAAATGGAATGAAGTTTCCTTCCAATAGTTACGTGAAATCTGGTATTACAGTCCTGTGCTTGGAATGCAGTTGACGGTTGTCCTCAGGAGTACATCACTTGCAAATGGTTTTGGTGGCAACAGTGGATTAAAGTTGAATCTATAGCACTGGTAGCAGGGAAATCTTCTGACACCTGACACATACTGTCATGCACTGGTTTGAGGTAATTTTTATGTACTAAGTAGAACCGAGATCAGAGTGGTTTTGTCTTAAGTTATTTTCCTGAATGCCATAATTTCTGAAAAACTTGTCAGGCAGTTGTTCAAGTACACATTTAAATGATTTAAGTTTGATATCAGAATGCTTGTGTTTTTCAGAAATTAACTGAATAACGAAGGGAAGTTTCTTCCCTCTTGAGCACTCACTTTGCGTTTACTACTGTAGGCATTTCCTCATCTGAAACCTTGTTAAAGATGTGCCACTGCACAAAACGTGATGCAGCTAGCAGAATGTACAAGAAATAAGTCCTTCTGTAGGCATGGTAGCAGTAAAAAGAAGGCTAAAGGAAGTCTTGGATTTCTTTTTACCATGGAGGTATACCGCCCTTTGAAAATGCAGCAATTGGAAAGAGCTATATGGATGAGCTCTTTCTGTCTTACCTAGCAGCGTTCAGATTTTCTGTAGCTGGAAAGTGTTGTATTAACATTTCCTGCTTTTGACTTTAAAAGCCGTTTCATGGTCTTTGGGGCAGCATGCTATAAGGAGAGGTTCAGGCAGATTCATCTTAACTCTGTGAACTTGATGTCATATCTAAAATGTGTTTTCTGTGGTCCTTTCTCAGTGAGAAGAGTTGCATACTTATGGTCCTTCATCTTAATACCGAGAGGGTAAGAGATCAGCTAGGTTGAGCAAAGGACAGGCTAAAAGTACTTAATTTTTAAATATTTTCAGATCAGTTCTGTGTGGTGAGTTTTATTTTGGCTGAAACAATTTCAAAACTGTTGGTTAACTTTGAGAATTTGAGGAGAAATGAGGTATAAGGAGGACTAAAAAACCCAAAATATTTTAAATGGGAGGAGAGGAGGAGCTAGGGATGTATAGAAGTAGTCAGCTTGGCTTCAGTTCCTGGAAAAATTGGGTGAAGGACCAAACTTTTTTTAACTTCTTCTGAAAGGTAATGTGGGTAGGAGGATTAATAGATATGGAATTGTCAAGGAAATATTTTTCAGACCCTTATAGTTTTCTTAGTAGTTAAAGTTTCATGGAAAAAAAATAACTTCCCTTATTCTTTCCTCAGCCACTACCATCCCATTACACTCTTGTAAGGAAATAGGGAAACGTGGTCTTCATTGACATAGGATGCCTATGAAGGGGGATGGATAACTGTTGGGAGAAGTAAAGACGATGGTACCAAAGGTTGCTTTGTGTGGGGTTTTGCACTTGTGTATCTGAGTAAACTTCTGCTAGATGTCTTTCACTCTCAGCCTGGATGACACAGTAATCTAATTTGTTAAATTTTCACACGATTTAAAGCTGCAAGAGGGAGGATGAGGTTAAACTTTATTGGAAGGAGGAAGAACTTGGGAGGAGCCAAGTGAAAGTTAATACAGTTAGGCAGGAGTAGTCAGCTAGTCAAACATTAAATGGAAAAGAACAAGCCTCACAGCAGTTTCCGAGAAAAAGATCTAGGGATTACGGTAGTGAAGGGATTATGGATCAATGCCATCAGTAGTGTTACACTTCTGTGCTAAAACCTAATGCCTCTGTGTTGGGAGGGTTGAAGAAGGGAGTTGTAGAGCCTCCAAAACATGTGAAATGACACTATACCTGCACCTAACGCTGATCTTGTCTGTGCTGGGGATCTCATCGTGTTTTGGGCACGGCACTTCAGGAAGAACATGGGCTGGTTGGAGAGGATTCAGAATTAATTATCGGAGCCCCGCTATCTACCTAGTACTAGGTTTTCTACCTAGTACTAAATCAGAAATGCTAAGCCTAAAGAAAAGGCTAGAGAAGGATTTAAGTCCCCAAATATGTAGAATACCATTGGGAAGGATGAACAGCCTGTTCTCTGTGTCCACAGTGGCAAAAAGATGTGCTTAAATCATAGCAGTACTGCAAGCAAGATTTAACTGTTCCTGTTTCTGAGCAGGAAGATAGACTTCTCTTGCTTTTGTTTAAGTTTCTTGGGCCCATATTAACACAGATCAAGCCACTCATTCGTACATGCCTATGTACATACACCCCCCCACCCCCAAGATAAGTATGTGGAAAGAGGAAGGACGCCTTCCACAAAATACACCAATGCAGCCTTTAATAATGTGGTGTCATTTAACTGAATAATCAATAGGTTGATGGAGTGGGAGAAATGGCTTGTTGACAGAAATAGAAGTTTATTAAGGCCTTGTACATACAAAGCCTTTTCTTGCTGAATCGAGGCTTAAATGAGGTATGAACTTAGTTGTCTGGAGTGTGGATGCAGCCTGCCAGCATTTCTCCAGAGTGCTCCTAACTTCAAATTGCAAAACCCTTCTAAGTCTGCAGGCTAGAAGGGTCCCAGTTCTAGTTAAACTTCCTTCAAGATGGGATACAGTTATTTACCAACCCTTTTAGGTTTTTTATCCACTGCTTTCTGTGCAGGAGCGTGGTAATATCCTGAGTTGAAGCAGGCTGTGCTGTGTCTTCAGAGGGCTCTTGGCAAGAACTCTTTTTTGTTACCTCTGAAACCTGGCTGAGAATCTGCTTCCCATTCCTTCTGAAAGTCTCTAATCCCTTCTGTGCTGCCGTTTTGTCTTGGCATGTTCTCTCTTGACGTGCTCTGCCCTATACTCTGCAGTGTTATTTCCTCAGGTATCTGGTTGCTTCCAGCGTAAGAACAATCTTTATCCCATCAATGGATTTGATCTGCTCCAATCTGCACCAAAGCAAGACAAGGCAAACAAGAAGCAAGCCTCCCCTTCTCAAGGGTTATTTGAAAATCCAGAGAAAAGGACAGAGAAAAACAAAACTTAAGAGTGTTTATATTTCTTTTGGTAGGGGTCTGAATCTATATTGGCAAAACTTACAGAAACCTGTAAATGTAGGGGAAAAAAGGTTGATAGTTTTCTCTTGGAAAACCCAGGGATGATAAAACAATCTTAATTTTAAGACAGACCTTTAGGTTTCTGGAGCAATGGAGGAGATTACACTGACAAAGAGGTTAAAATATTTTCAGGCTGCTCATGACTCTTGTTTCTAGCCAGTCAAGGAAGGTGATTGTCCTGCTCTACTCTGCGCTGATGCAGCCTCACCTTGAGTACTGTGTGCGGTTTTGGGCACCACAGTACATTGAGGATATAAAGCTACTAGAGTGTCCAGAGGAGGGCCACGAAGTTGGTGAAGAGTTGAGAGGAGAAACCGTATGAGGAGCAGCTAAAGTCACTTGGTTTGTTCAGCCTGCAGAAGAGGAGGCTGAGGGCAGACCTCATGGCGGTCTGCAGCTTCCTCACAAGGGGAGGAGGAGGAGGGGCAGGCGCTGGTCTCTTCTCTCTGGTGACCGATGATAGGACCCGAGGGAATGGCAGGAGGATGTGCCAGGGGAGGTTTAGCTTGGATATTAGGAGAAGGTTCTTCACCCAGAGGGTGGTGGAGCCCTGGAACAGGCTCCCCAGGGGGGTAATCGCAGCACCAAGCCTGACGATATTTGAGAAGCACTTGGACAAGACCCTCAGAGACGTGGTGTGAATTCTGGGGTTGACCTGTGCAGGGAAAGGAGCTGGACTCAATGATCCTCAATGAGTCCCCTTCTCTGGAGACATTCAAAACCTGTCTGGATGCAATCTTGTGCACCCTGCTCTAGGTGTACCTGCTCAAGATGATCTCCAGAGGTCCCTTCCATTGGGGGAAGGGAAGCCTCATACCAAACCCCTACCATCCTGTGATTTTGTGATCCTTGCGTGTCCCTTCCAACTCAGGACATTCTATGATTCTTTTCTGAAATTTGGTATATTAGAGCTGAGAGTACTGCGCACACAGAGAATCAAGTACATCTGCCATAGGTGGGATTACACAAACCAAAGTAACAAAAGCAGCACGTAGGAATTCTTTAATTTGTTCTGGGTTTTTTTGTTGCGTGTGGGTGTTTTGTCTTTTTTCTTTAATCCTCAGGAAAGACATAATCTCAAGGATTTGGATACCAACATAACAGGTCTCCCGCCTTGTCTGGGACTGTTATTGTCACTAGGGGAACTTCAGTCTTCATACTTTTTTTTTCTTATTTCATCTTTAAGTTCTTGAAGGTAGAAGAATATTTGAATGATATAATCTACAAAAGCATAATTCATCTGTTGCTTCTTTCACACCACTCCTGCCTTATCTTCAAGCTTCTGTGAATTCTGAGTAGCAAAGACAATAGGCTTTGTGCAGGAAGGCTGGACTCCCTCTCCAGGGGGAAGCTGAAGTGTCTCTTTGGAGACGAGAGACTTTCTGTGCAATTTGGTGATAGAGGGAATCATATCAATTTGTTAATTAAGGGTATTTTAGAAGATAAATCCAGTTTAAAAAAAAAAAAACCGAACAAGCGATTGCAGAAGCTAAAATGCTTACAGGACAGACTTTCTTTACAAGTAAAGGTCTCCTTCATGTTTGTACTTCTGAAAACACAGGCTTCATAATTACTCTGGGACTTAATGAAACAAATTTGGTTATTAAATGCTTATTCCTCCTCAAGGTGGTCTTAACCTACTTCAGCATTTCATTACCAACCTTACCGTGAAAGATGAAATAGTTTTGAGATGGATATTGTTATTACCATTTCTGAAGGGTTTAGTTTGTGCGGGAGAAGCTTCATTTTGTATTTGTGAATGCATTTTAACCCTTTTCTAACAACGCCTTTCACAAGTGTTATGGATTGCCTTCGCGTTCTAAGAAGTGCTTAAAACTGTATCATGTATTGCTTACTGCCAGATCAAGTCAACTGGTTCAATGGTAGGTGTGCTACACCAATGTAAGATAAAGTAGTGTCTGCCTGTGCAGTACAATGGAGAGTAGGTCTTTCTTCGCAGCTTTATTATATTGTCTGAACATTTGTTTTAAAGACTATATGTAATTAGGAGACAACTCCCACTCCCCGAAGCTCAAGACTTCCCCACCCCTGTTATTCCTGTGTTTGCTCTGGAACACATGCGAACAGATAGCATAATGATAGAAACCACTTGAACTGTTTAAAAAAAAGAAAGTGTTACTGGTGGAATCTCCTTTCTGGTCTCTAAGCCTGTGACATCAAAAAGTTATTGTTAAAATTTTTAGACAAGGGTATTCTGAGTCTGCCACTTCGTGCTGAGAGTACATTAGTAGACACAGTGCTTGTAAAATATGCTTTATTTGTGAGGATTGTCACTTAGCTGTTGCGTCTATGGAAAATAGTTCTTTTCTAGGCCTTGCAAAAAGACGTTTTAAGTTTGGCTGTGTGTTTTGTTTTCAGCTGGCATTTTTAAGCGTTTCCTTTTGCAGCTTGCTTGCTTTATATAAAGATAGGAATTGTTGCAGCTCTGGGTTGAAGTGAATTGCTTTGAAAGCCCTATTAACTGTTTAGTCTGTGCACTCTTGTTTTTGGTTTGCTGGTAGGCAGCTAGTAGTGTTTCAGTTTATATTGTCGTGATGTTTTGTACACATATCCGGCTCCTAGTCCTCAAGAGGAGGAAGGGTGGAGTTTCAGAGCTTAGGTGGGGAGCCTTGATGTTATTTCTGAGGTTGGCTTTAAAAACAAAGACTCTGTTTTCTCTCAGTCCAACACCATGCTGGTGTAGAAAACTGTTCTTCCCTGAAAGAATTTTTCTTCTTTTTGTTTTCTATGGATGATTAAGTTGAGGCAAGTCAAAGTTATATTGACACACAATCTTTCTGCTTGACCAAATAAACCAGAAATACAGTAATTAAAAGTCACGTCTTAATGGAAAATAGATGTTAGTTATAGAAGTCTCTTGGGGATACTTAAAATGGAAAATAATCATGTTTATCCTGAACTAGAATAGAAGTAAAAAAATATTTTATGGCACTTGCATGATGAGTTAAGCTCAGAGTTGGCGATTCTTTTTCCCTTGAGGGCTGAATTACTCTTAATGTTTCTTAATCTTTGTTATACAAAACAAATTACCGCACTGCTGTGGTATGGCTGCCATACCACAAAAGGCCAAAAAGAGAGCCTTAAGAGTACGTATCGTTTGTTATAACAGCGGTACTCAATCACATGTATTAGTTTGCAGAAGTTTTGGTGAGGCAGACTTCTGTCTGCAGTGGACTGCTCGGGACTGTTAACCACACTGGTTCCCATATGAGCAGACTAATATGTTACAGGGATGAAAACTGCTTTAAATTGAAGTATCCATTGGTGTCAGTAGTCAAAACAGAAATACTGTCATGTAGACCAAGCTATTTCTAATCTGTTCAGGGAGACAATATTGCAACGAGTGATAGCTCTTGCCCACATTACAATATTTTGAGGATGCATTTTATGTTTAAAAAAGTAGAAGACTAACCCAAAACCTGTGTGGTGTGCTTTGTGTTTTACAGGATCCCTTGTGAGAACCTTCACTCCTTTTTACTTTCTGGTGGAGCCAATGGACATTCTCTCAGTTCGCGGAGCTTCTGTTATAATGAACTGTTCTGCTTATTGTGAAACTTCTCCTAAAATTGAATGGAAAAAAGATGGGACTTTTCTAAACTTGGTGTCAGATGACCGTCGCCAGTTGCTACCAGATGGATCTTTATTAATAAACAGCGTGGTGCATTCCAAGCACAATAAACCTGATGAAGGATATTATCAGTGTGTGGCAACTGTGGAAAGCCTGGGGACCATTGTTAGCAGAACAGCAAAGCTCACAGTAGCAGGTAAGTCTCTCTTTGTTGTTAAGTATAACAGACAGCATGATAATGTAGATGTGTACTCTGCCCTTGCAAAAAGAACAAGGCGCTTTCCAAGAAAGGAAAAGATAGTTTCATCACTTCTCAGTGAAACTGGGACTGTCTCTTTTTTCACTAGCTGAAAGTTGTCATATATTCTATTCCTTTAAGCGGCTTAATGTGTGGGTATTTTCCAGGAAATGCTGAAGATGAGGAAACTTGAAATGGATGGATTAAAAAAGTGTCAGGTGCATGTAATCACAATGAAGATTTACCACAGCTTAGAAGGGAAAAAAAAGAGTAGGGTTCTACTTTAAGTATAAAAGCCCTTAAAAATAAGTTTCTCTGGCTGCTTACATGTTTAGAATTATCTGCCCTCTGTCATGAAGCAGTTGGGAAGCTCCTAAAAGCAAGCTATATGTACAATCCGTGAAGAACTGGAAGAGTGGTGGAGAAAGCAGGAATGCCGGGGTTATGTATCTCTCTTTCTTGAGTATCGGGTGTGAACAAGGAAGTTTGAAAAGTACCAAATAATGAAAGGCTTAAAACTTTCTTGACAGACATTAAGAAGCCCAAGCCATAACCTCACCTTTGGTGTTTTGAGTAACCCTTAGACATGAAGTCATGTAATAGCTTTTATTTAGGGGGTAGAGAGCAGTAAGTAGGTGAAGTTTGCAGGTAAAAATAATGATGATGACTGGGGGAAGTGATCCTTTTTCAGAATGTTATTTGCTTATATCTTGGGGATCAGGAGTGTCAGACTTTAAGTGTTTTGTAAACTGTATAGCTTGAAAAGACTTAAAATTCCTTAGTAAGAGTGAGACTTCAAAAACCAACAAAAAAAAGTAAACTGAGGCAATGTAACTAGGAAAGAAGCCTATGAAGCAATTTTCTTTTGTTGCTCTAAAGATGTTTGCCAGCCTTTTTCAAACAGTTTTCTTTCTTTGCTTAATAAATGTCTTGAGGTAATGAATTCTTTCTGACTAGTGTTACAGCATCTCCCAGAGCTGCTGCTTACTCTCATTTATATTCTGATGTTGTTTCAATTAAGTTAGCTTGTAGCATTGTTGTGAAACATCAGAAATGTCAGAAATAAAAAAAATCGTGGTTTTATACCTTAAAGGAGTGACTTTCAGAGCCTCTGAATGAGAAATACATTTCTAAGTTTGGCAATGAGGACAATAAAAGCAGTTCTCACACACTTATCTTGGGCAATTACCACCTTCTTACATTGCTGCTGTCCTGATTAATTCTGCTGCTTTCCACATGAGATCATTCAACATCTTGCTTCTGTTATCATTCCGGTCTATATGATCATTAGGTGAGGTTAATGGGGTTAAAAATGAAGGTAATCCAAAATGTCTTCAGAATTTCCAGTTCAGTTTTCCTACATCAGTGTAGAAGAGGCTGTTTTAATTGATAGTTCTTAAAAGGATAGAATCTTGAAGAGCCTTTTAGTATTTAAAAACAAACAAACAAAAAACCCCCACACCCCCACCCCCCCCAAAAAAAAACCAAACCCCAACAAACGAAACAAACCAATGCATTTCTGGTGAGTTTTGTTTTCAGAAAAATCTGTGCTAGAAAACTGAACAAATATCTAACCCAAGGCAGTACAAATGTTTACCACACAAATAGTTGCCCCTTTGTCTCATGTTGGCCTAACAGCTGTATTAGAAAATTATTGATCAATTCCATGCAACAAAAATTGTAATTTTTTTGTTCAGAACTAGAGGAAATGCTCTTGATTCACGTTCTGCATTGCCTTATGCCATCCTGTTAAATTGGAAACCTGCACAAGAGCATCCTCTGGCTGCAGTGTGCATAACTTGTTCTGCTGCTCCAACAGATTTGCCAAATGTAGGGGTGCAAAACCTATTTACTAACTCAGTTAAATGCCAAGAGCTGTGCGAGACTACACAGAGTTTAATCCTTTAGTTGGGGGGAAGGGTAGGTTTGGTTCCTGAAGGCTTTGGAATAAGAGATGGAATATTTAAATTCTGGTTTAACTATATTGCATTTCTCGACCTCATTTGAGTCCCTCAGTTTTATCTGTGATTTTTAATATTTCTTCCTCCCCTCTTTCTTTTAATTGGAAGCTTTCAGGCTGTGGTAAGTGTGGGGATAGTTAGCATAGTAAGGTCTCTCCTCAGTCTTAAGATAACAGTGGGAGGCAACTAATTCCCATCTTAATTGAGCAGTGGTATGTCGAATTCATATGGTATGTGTGAATGTTGTACTGCGATTGCACCTGATCTCTTTAAAAGAATGTTATGAAGCATAGCTTGCATGTTTTAGCTGATACTTATTTAATAACTTCATTATCTGAAAATGGCAAGTTCTGGTGAGTAATGTAGGCCGGGGCAAATAAAATCCAGTAAAAACAGGCCACATTACATCATATATATGAATGAATACAGGCTTTGAGTTTTTAGTCTTATAACTGCATTGTTTTCCCTAACAGCTGATAATGCTGAGCAATCTACCTGTAGTGAGTCTTGAATAGAGGTCTAATAGGCTGATCAATTTTGATAAATTTCTTAAATATTTAAAGGCCTTTTCATATATTATAGTTTGACAGATCTAAAATTTTTGAGCATCAGCAACTGAAGCTCTTTTATTGCCATAGGATGACAGATACTGATAACGGAAGGTGTTGCAGGGTGACAGAGGGGCTTAGTCAAGCGTTGTATGAAAAAATCAAACCAAAACACTCTCAGTATCTGAGCGTCGACTGTTCAGACAGTGACTGAATGTGTTACGTTAGAGACTTACTTTCTTGGTTTTTTTTGCTTCAATTTATGTTTTTGACACAGCGCTATAAACGTGTCATGGCAGGGGAAAATTGATGATGGCGTGGATTGGCAAGTTTGTAGTGCGTTTGACAATGCGCTTTTAAAGAACTTTTTCCATACGTGATAATAGATGAGGAGCCTTTACTCTTCAGGTTTTTTGAGGTGTGAGAATAAAGGTTTCTGTGGAAACTGAGACTCTGATAGAAATTGATCTTTTCCTTCTTTAATGTAGTTTCTCATGTCATTTAAAGTCAGAAGTTATGATAAAGTTACATTATGAAGAATACTTTGCATCAGCACGATTAGTCTGTAACTTGAAATTTTATGCTACTGTGCCTTGAGAGTAAGTTATTTACAGTTCTACCAGACTTCTACTAGAAAAGATTTGATTTTTAGAAACTGCAAACAGCAAGAAGTTTGTTAGTTTTCTTTAACGAGTGGTTTCGGGATACATATCTTCCTTTTCTGTTAAGTGTGTGCTTCCACGCTTTGGTTCCTTCTAGCAAATGAAGGTTGAGGTTGTGGTTTCTGGTGTTTCTTTCCTTCTTTGCTGTCTCTTGCTGTGCAAACTTAACCAAGTTATCATGCTCTAAACTGGATTTGTGAAATTATTAATATATTCTTAAAAGTGGTTTTGCTTGCTTTCTTCAAAACCACACCAACATCAGGGCAGTGGAGGGAGACAGTGTGTTGGTCACATAGCCCATGTAATTTATAGGTTTTGCCATTATTATGATGGATTTGAACTAGGGAGAGTGAAAAGAACTGCCTAATTTATGTAAAGCCACAACACTTTTTAATCAGTGCCTTAGTGCAGTATGGTTTTTTTATTGGCTTTTGAAATGCAAATCTGTCTTTGATAGTTAAGTGCCAGTTAGATCTTAAGAAGGGTGAAGGGTTGGAATAGCTCTTGCAAAGCACGGACTAAAAAAAAGGTTTACAAAGTTTTGGGGGTGGCTGCAATTCATTTTGGCAAAACAAATTTGCATGTATTTTAATAGCAAGTATAATGATACTAGCTTAAAAATATTCCTGAGATGGTATTTTTTTCCAGTCACTATTTACTACTCCTTAGTTAAAGCTTTCATAAAGCTTTTATTGAAAGGACAGATATATGAAGATCTAAAAGGCGTGAAACGTGAGTGGCACCGAGTTTCTTCATATGGATTTATCAGTTCTATATGTCCATTTAAATACTGTTCACTAAATTATTTCACCTCTTGTTGACTTTTTTCCCCCAAGTGAATCCATCTGTTTTTCTTCCTCTTCTTCCACTTATCTTTGCATTTGATAATACCTGGCTTTGAGCTTTGTATGTGATTTGCTTGGTTGTGATGAGGTAGCTGTATCACTGCCTTGCTACTAACTTTAGGTATGTCTGAGTTTCATTAGTTCAAAAAGCACTTGGTGATAACTTATGACTTTTGTTTCTCCCACCTCGATTAAATAATCTCCTTTATTAATATTTCTCATTTAAATATTCATAGAATTTTTATTTTCAAACCTTCATTTTGTAATTACCTTTAGAATTAGTACAGGCAAATAACTTCTGTTAAGAAATATTCCTCCCCTGTAGTATCAAAAGGGTTCAATAATCAGAAAAGGCAGGTTTGTATTTGGTAAAAATGTAATATTTCTTTCAGAACCATCTGAAAACATTACAGGTGCAGCACCATCCAGAATGAGTGTTGTTTCTTCCTGAAGAGTAATTCTGAAAACTGTCATGGTGAAGCTTCAAGTATTGTTTTGTGTTAAAAACACAAACACTGAAACCTTCATAGACTTCATGAATGTACATTTTTCCATGTACAACAAGTTATACTTGAGTGGCTTGCATGGGCTGAGGCACATTGTGTACATACTTGAAGAAAGATTTGGAGTTTAATTCCAAGTATGCTCTAGCACTTTGTGCCCCTCAGCACAGTGTTCTCTGTATTTCTCTGCTTTTCTGACCTGAATAAATCCTCCTCTTTCTGCTAGTTCATTCAGCTAATCATGTAGCTCAGAGTCTACAGGACTGCTGAGGCCTCTGGCTTTGGACGCTACTGCTGTGGCATGGCGGAGGGATTTTTGTAGTTTCATTAATAAAATTAGTCTTCACTGTTTTTCTTTTCAGAGCTTCATTTAAAACCTTTGTACCACTTTTTGTCTACGAAATCAAGTAGGCTAAATGTCAGAATGTGCTGACTGTGCAGTTACCTGTCCCTTTGTATATGGTGTGGTCGTATCCACATGATATGCAGTGCACAATCACTTTTGTTCCTTCTGCTTACCTGTCTCCATCCATGTACAGAATTGAACTCGGGGGTCAGGAAACGGGATAGGGTTCTGTGGTGAAAGAAATGCTTCATGATATTGCTCCCTCAGGTCTCGTACAGCTTGGAAGATGCATAAGTCCTTTGTCTAGGGACTGCAGAAAGTGAAGATGATTCCTTAGTAAGCAGGAGACTTAAGATCAGAAGAGGAAAGCTGTGAACTGTATTATCTAACCCCCTGCGTGACACTGCACAGAACCTCTCAGGATGTCAAGCCCTTGACCAATGTGATTTACTTGATGTCAATACATCAAATGTAGAGAATGAACTTCACTTGAGAAATTGTTCCAAGATTTAGCTGGCTAGGTTGCCTTTTCAAGGTTTATTTGCATCTTGACTATATCTAGCTTTGGGCTTCCAAACTGATGACTGGAAGAGCTGTCTGTATAACTGCTACTGAAATTATAGGAGGCCTGGATGAGCAACTACTGTGGTACTTAATATAATGTGGCTTGGAGGAATTCATTGAGTGATGAGCCAGGAGATGCTGATGTTTAATCTTGGTTCTATTGCAGGCTCGTTATATGGTCTCAAGAAGGTCTCCATACTTTGCCTTTTTCTCAATGGGCTACTAAAGAATTTCTCTTCAATAAATCTAGAGTATTACTTTTTATAATGTACCAAGTTGCTGTAAAAGAGTACACCGAGAGAAGACCATGTAGAAATAAGTAATTTATATCCATTAGAGTTTTTGGATGATATGCAGTAGGCAAAGTTGTGGCCAAGATATTATTATCCAGGACAGGATTATTCCCTGGGCACAGCTTGGGAGGGAGGAGGACCTGGATGGATGTGTTCTTGCAATAAAAGCTAGATCTCTGCAAGGCACATCGTCAAGGAGGTACGTTGTAGTTGTGAGAACTTAATTTCTGGTATGTTCTAGTATTTAGCTATTTAATATTAAGGTAATTTATTTATGTATAAACAATGGTGCATAGTTAACAATTTTGCTCAAACATTAATTTGGGTTGAAATTTTATCTCTGCTTTTTGCCATGACTACTAAGAACTGAAAAAAAAGTAGCCAGGCTGTAGGGTTCTGGAATCGTGTGTCTTTTGCAAAGTTTGCTTAACTTTTAAAGATTACGACTGAAGAGCGTTTTATTTCTTATTGCATGGTGTGTGTGTCTGTGCCCATCCCTAAGGATAAGAGAGAATAAGTTCTCTCTTATAAGAGAGATAAGTTCAGTGGCTGAGCAGAACAAACTATGTGCATGTACCAGCTCCTTGGAGATGCAGTTAGGTTAGAAATAACAGCACTTCTCTTACTCAGTGCTGTGTATTTCCTTTAAGAGCGAGGGGAAAAAAAATTTTGATTTGTTCATCATGCATAAAGAACTTTCTGTACCTTGGGATTGGAAAAAACCTAAGACCATAGGTACTTCAGTGGAGGGTACTTAAGAGTACTTAACCAGTAAAAGCAGGTGACATGGGTGATAAATTTTTCTTGGAAAAATACATCTTCTATGAAAAAAAATCTTCATTTTTCATAAATTGGCTTAGATCAAAATGTTCTTCTTGTCAATGACAAGTAAATGGGAAAGGTGGTTTTAACAAAACTGCAGTTTGTACAGTTTGTCAGCTGTTATTAAAAATGTGAGAGTTCAGACGTTTAAGACCATAAATGTTCTACCTTTATATGTCATTCTAAATTCTTACAATCCACATTTGTCCAGTTAGAGTAGGAAAAAAAATCTGTGAGAGCCCTTGGACTGATCTGTATTAGTACTTGGACTGAAAGCAAAGGTCTGGATTCAGAACTATTATAAATGTTTTCAGTGTTAGCTTAGGAAAAATGAATTCATAGACTACTTTTAATCATTTACTTTTTTCTGAACAGTAACTGCATAAATTCGGGAGATGGGAACTGAAGTGATTCAAGTAATTTGTGATATTAAGCGTTTCGCTTTCTGGGTGTGCAACCTGGAAAGGTTTGCTGTTGAGAGACTGCTGGCGTACCATCTATTTCCTTTACTTCCTCCTTTCCAACAAAACCCAAACAAATGTCAGAACAAAGTGATGTTGATGTTTTACTCTGATCTGGAATGTTTTGTATGGTATTAGAGAGTTAGGGTACAATTTTTCTTGTAGAACTTGGTTTAATTTTTTGGGGGTATGGCAGGAGAGGCGTTGGAATTGCTTATGGCTGAAATAATGCTTTTAAATGAATCAGTAGAAATCTAATCGCACTAAAACTGTCATTTCATACATGAGCTGAAAGTGTTGGAGAGACCAGCAGGGTATCAACATAGTAACTCCTCTAGAATTAGGAGGGGAAGAATGGTTGCTTCTGATCCAGGACCTGTTCCCTCTTGTGCAGAAATTGGTCTGTCTCCCTTATTTTTGTGGTGTGCACGCCAGGAATTGCTTCCTGCAGTTCCTCGAGCCTGATTTCAAGTCCTTGTCTATCTGGTTAATTTATCCTGCTTTTTAGAGTGCTGTGTTCTCTCCAGCAACTCATATGAAAGCAGTATACTAAGTTATGATTTAATATCAGGCAGCTTCTTGCCACATCCAAAACACAGAGCTGTACAGTTTGTCTGTAGCCAAATTGATTTTTCTAATCCTGGATGAAAGCCCACAGCAGGAGAATTTTAGACCTGCTTGTTTTTAAACTCTTATTGATATCTAATGATCAAGTTATAGCCTAGGTGAAGAGATTGTAATTTGCTAGTTGAATGATATTAAACCCACTGTTTCTATTTAAAAATGCAGGTAGTCTTAGGCTTTTGTGTTTAAAGTTATTACGCGTAATATAGAATAAAATCAAACAGCCTACTCTGACTAATATTATCTCTGCCCCTAATTGTGTGGGTTGGTGAGCTAATTAAAGCTTATTTGTGCGCACTGGAGGGTAACGAATCCTCTCTTGTAGCTATAGGAGAGGAGGCACAAGTAGATCTGTAACTCATGCCTGAACTTTCTGCTTTAGTAACAATATAATATTACTGTTCAGAAAAAACTAAACTAGTATGCATTTTCTAGAATGTAGTTAATGTTTAGTGCAATGAGAGGGGTCCCTTACTGAGCCCAGTCAGAAAAGGGTGGGGGGATGATTATGGATCCTTTTCTCAGATGGGTAGGTGCAGGGAAAAAATCCAAATTAGTGAAACCTCAGACGTTCATTAGCAGCTATCCCATTTACAGGTAGCGGAAATCTCCCTTCTTGCTGCGATATCTTAAGACGGCTGTGGTAGTTAATCTTGAGTACACACAGCACAGAAGTGTTTAAATCCTGTGGTCGTTCATTAAATTAAGATTTTCTTAATTAGGCATTATATTAGGTGCCACATTTCATGTCACTATCAACCAAAAAGATAAGGTTTTATCAGTTTTACCAGTTTGCAACTTAAATTGTTAAGTCTTGTAATTAGCAAAGAAAGTATCCTTTGTGCGTTTGGTTAATGGGCAAAGTTGTCTTTATATTAAATATACTGTAAATAATAAAAAATTAAAGCTCTTTGCAGTATACATTCAAATCATGACCTTTGGTTTTGAAAATATGGAAGGCAATGTAGTTAATCTCTAGAGAAGCATGAATTCTGTGAAAGGGAGCTTCAGTGCCAGATTTCTAAAATCACTTGGGTTTATAGTAGACGATCTGTTGATGGGTGATTGTAGATGGTGATATAAAAGTAGAAAGTGAGAGCATATTGGCGATGCATCAACACCCCTAAACAAGAAAGTTGGATGAACTTTGTTTAGATTAGCTTTCTCGTTTGTTAATATTTTCACTCAAATATGTATTTTTCCTTACTTATGTTCTGCATGTCAGCACCAGCAAATCCCTTTTGTAATTTTGTTTGACAAGTTTTTGCATAGATTGCTCACTAAATCCCAAACTGTCAGGCAAGTGATAGTTACATATGCAGCCTGTATTCTTGACTCGCTGCATTTTCTAGTGTAGGATTCAACAGGGGTTTCACTTTAGTTAGTATAAAAGTGAAGGGTCTCCACACTGGTGGTGGTAAGATTTTTGATTAACTGAATATTGTTTTGAAAATGAGAAGAACTTGTACTATCACACCTACCCAAATGAAAGATGACACAAAAGCACTAAGGGTAAGAAATACCATGGCAGAAGTGTGTGTATGACATTATTTTTTTCATAGTAGAAATTCAAGAGGAATTTTTAATGACACTGAAAGGGAAACAAAATGGAGGAAAATTACCTTTAGTAAGGAAAAATTAAGTTATGAAACTTGCTATGGTTGAGTTTCAGTGAAGTTGGTTCTTGGTAACAGCCTTAAAAGCATAAGATATATCTCATCATTCACATAAGTACACTAGAAATAAGTGTTAAAAATTATCAAAAAACCCCGCAACTCCTACTTATTTACATATATAAACCCCTAGTTGGGGGGAGGGGGGAAATGTGGGGAAATGTCTCTAGATAATTTATAGGTTTCTGTAAAGGTGTTGCTCTTCCTTCTCTAATAGCTTCTGAAGTCACATTCCTGGATTAGATACACTGTCAGTCTGCTCTTTTGTGACTGTTCTTAAATTGATCACATTAAAATTAAAGCAAAGAAAGGCTTCATTATGGAGAGACCTTTAAAAAACCATCTCTGATATGATGAGCTTAATTGCTGTCAACTGTCCATGATTCAAGGGTCAGTGGTATGATAATCCACACCTTAGCTGTTTTTTCTCCAGATCTCCGAGTGAACTACAGTTTTGTCAAATAATTTGCTAGTTATACTCCTCTTTGTTTCTCCTCCTTTTCTGCCGTGCATCCTTGTTGTCTCTAGACATTTTTCTTTCAGCTAGATGTTTGTATCTATAGAAGTTCTTTCTCCTTTGTATTTATGTCTTCTGTTATGCTAGTCTTCAAGTACTCTATTTTTGAGGGGTTTCTTTGCTATTCGTGGATTCTGAGTATTTCTCTACGAAATTGTTTAGGTTACTTCCTATCTCTAAATGTCTGTTGTCAGGTACCAGCTATCTTTGTCACAGTCTATAGAGTTGCCTGCAAAAGTTCTTCTGATCTTTCCTTTCTTCTAGTTTCTTGATAAATTTATCATGACAGTCCTCTCTGTGCATTAATCTTTTTAGAATAGCTTGTTCACATGAGCTTTTGTAATTGATAGCCTTGCCTGGATCTAAAATTATTTAACCTGTCAAGCCCTTTTCTTTCACCAGAATACTCGGATCTTATTCTTCTTTTGTTAGGGCTATTGATTTTGTTTTAGAGTAATTGTGAGCCTGTACATTTTTTTTTTTCAGGCAGTCTATTGATCAAGACCTGAGGTTTCTTAAATGATGAGGCAGTCTGCATACCTTACCTTAAGGTCTTCTCTTAAGATCCCACAGTGCTTTCTTCATTGCCCTCGCTATTAGAATGATTTTCAACAGGACCAAATAAATTATTCCATAGTTTGTACCCCCTCAGTTCACTTTTCTGTGGTATTAGAAATGTCTACTTACCACATTTCTCTGTGTGTGTGTATGTGTGTATAGATGAAATTCATTGTGGCTACTGCAGCTTTTCCTGCTGCCTTGAACTGCTGTTGATGCTGGAGCTTTTCTGTTCTTTGGCCCTTTAAGTGCAAGTCCTGTCTCTGATTTTAATGGAGCTATTATTTCACCTACTCCATTAGCAGAATTATTTTTTTCTGTATCCCTGTGCCATTTCTTGCAGCACTTTCTGAGCCTGACCTTCTGCCGTGCCACGGACAAACCCCTCCCACCTCACACCCCATTATGTTTATTGTAGTTTATGGTTGTCATCAATGACCTCCGTATATTTCAAGATCTTTCTTGAATCACCTTTCTTGTTGCCACTTCATTCCCGGAATAATTTATTAGTCTTCTCTTGATATCACCTGACTATAGTTTGGATTTGTTTGTTTAGCCTTGGTCTAGTGTCTAGTCTTGTTGTCCTTGTTTTTCAACACTTTCAATACCTTACCAAAGATCAGTTCTTCATTTCTGATCTCTTGCTTCCTCCAAAGGGTTTCTGAGCTACTTCCATCAAGGAAGCTGGATTCACTTCTTGCTTAGCATTTTTTCCCTCTTGATTATTAACTTTTTATAATATAGATACACCTTATGATAGGGGGCTTTCCTTAACTGCTTCACTCCTAGCTGGAGCAGCTATACAGGTTCAGTTATCTATATCAGAAATTCTGCCAGGACACATTCTGCAGTTGCAGAGCAATCTTGCTAAGACTATGAGGTTGTCCAGTTTTTGTTATTGTTGGTGAGCTGCTGTTAAAATAGGCTTCCATAGCTCAGAAAGGACAAATACTTGAGTATTCAATATGAAGTACCTCATGCTGGTAGCCTACTTACTTTTGATTTGGAAGAAAAAAATTTGTTTCATCTTCTAATTTCTTTTTTCTCCCTGCCTTTCATTTTGAAGTTACCAGGCACCAGATGTTCATCCCTTCTCAGAGCCGATCTTACTTGTTCATAAACAAAGATGGTTGGTAGAGGAATTTTCCTCTTCTGCTTCTCCTGGAGCTGCAGCTAGTCAGGCTGTAAGCCTGGATCATCACTATAGACTTGGGATGTCACAAAGAATAGCAAGCTTAGGCTCAGTTGTTTCATGGGGTTTTTGGTTGGTGGTATTTTTTGTTTGTTTGCTTGGTTTTTTTTTTGGTCAGGAACCTGTACTCCAGTTGATACAATATGAGGATGTACATCATGTCTGCTCTTTATTTCGTGGTCTGTTTTAATATTTTGCTATTCCTGGGACTTCTGTCAAAGGTAACATTTGGCAAAGTGGTGTCATAAAGTTATTTCTAGATGTTTGAGTTGTCTCTTACTCAATATTGTGCTGTCAGTCACAAGTCTAGTGCTTTCACCAGGATTATTTTATTGACTTTTGTCTCCCTTTCATTAAGCTTTTGCAAGAGAAGCTCACATGGGATTATTGTGTCTTGGTTTGGGTGTAAAGAGTTGTCCAGGCTAAGCAAAGTTTCTTAAGAATTCAGGATCTTTCTGTATGTTTGTTTCCATTGATGGGCTGAGTTTGACAGGTACTCGGAGCTTTCTGCGTCCTGGTCCAACATCAGAATTGATCTGTAATACTCTATCAATTTGATTACATCGATTTGTGAGCTTTTTCTGACATCTGCATGGCTGTGTTCTTATGCTGTTGTATTTCAGTTTGGGCTTCCAGGATACTAGGCGTTGCAGGGTCTACCACTGGTACATAAGGGACAACTGTATAAACGCTTCTTGTTTAAAATAAATTCTAAGAGAAACTTTTTTTGCCAGGTAAGACTTTAGAATATTCTGATGTGTTTTAGTAGTCCAAACACCCTCTTAAATTTTTGTATGTGTGGTTTCTTTGTTTTGTTTTCAATTTGTGGTTCTGTGGCAAAGCTCAGATCCAAGTCTTGAGAGGGGATGGTGGCAACCTCAGATTTGTGTAATCTGACCCTGGGCGCTAGGGCATGATCAGTTTTGCTCTAACTCCCCCTGCTAGAAGTTTGTTTTGACAGATGTAATTCTGTTCCTCTTTGCACAATATTTTGTGCAATATTTTGCTTTCTCTCTCTCTCTGTAATTTTCTGTATAGCTTCCTCATACCATAGTGTCATAGGAGAATCAGGCTTGAAAGGGGCCTCGGGAGATGTCTAGTTCAATCACCTCTTCAAAACAGCTCTGAGGTCATACCGTGTTACTCTGTGTTAATTATATGCATATAGGTGGATATGTCAATGTGTCCGTTACTGATGTGTACAATGACACCCTCTCCTTTTCCTCTGTTTCTTAATTCTGATCAAGGGGTACCTTTTTAAATCAGCATGTGCCATGTTAATTATGCTACAGAGTCTGTGTTTAACAAAGTCAGAATTGTGATTATGTACTGAAATTTCTCATTCCTCTTGCATATTCTACATGCTTCTCTTTAGTTTAGCCAACAAGGATGTTTAGTAGGTTTTCTTCTCTTCGTGTTATAATCCTTCTAAGAATACTGTCTCCCCTGACTAGTTGTCTCTTGTCCAGATTTTAGGCCAGGTTGCATTCTCTCCTGTCTAATTTGTCTAAGAAAGGGGAAAAAGATTATTTGTGTTCGTGTTTCTCCTTTGTGGAAATGATGAGAAGCATCTGGCCTTATCTTAATTTGGGTAATACTGGACTTCTGTTCTCCGTGAATGTTTTGTAATTATGAAGTCTAATCTATTTGCTAGTGAGATTAATGAAAAAGTCTTATTAACAGAATTGTATTTTAAAACATGTTTCACACCTCTGCCACTCAGACAAACGATGCTGAATAATGTTCAAGCAAAGGAGAAGAAAAGGAGCTGTGATAATTTAATGAAGTGTCCACAGATGGCTGGACTCTAAGAATTCTTTAACAGGGTTTGGGTGAGAAGCTGATGTGCTAACAAAATATGCAGCATCTTTAAGATCCGCTGCTTCACTGAAGGATAACAGATGTTGTAGCTATTTTAACAATAGGGTATCATGTTTCTATACTCCTTTACCTACTTGCATTGCTAAAATCTCCATGCTTCCCAAGAGGCTATTTTAATAAAGTAGTAATAGAATTGTGGATTTGTCATAAGTTCAAATTCAGTTAGGCAAACAAGAATGGGGGAAAAATTCAAGTGTCTTAAAATTATCAGTGGTTTGCGTAATCATTCAGTCTCTTTGTGTTTTGAACAGAATGGTTTAATGCAGAAGAATTGCAAGGTGAAAGCTGTAGGGTGGCAGTGTTTGTAGATAATACTGCTAAAGTTAATGTAGACTTGGATAAGTTATGAGAAACGAGTTATGTTGGGCAACAGGATTTTCATAGCTGGTGTACAGGAGGTAATGTGTTGCGAAAAACTGTCAGCACTCGTGTGTTTTACTTTTTCCCTACTGCAATAGAAATAATCAGGGAAAAAACCAGGGAAGACATTTGCTGAGCACATTTGAGATGCCACAAAAAAGCCTGAAACCAGCTTTGGGAAAAAGTTGCTTGCATAAACATGTAAAATGTGTGTGTGTTTAGAGCTATTTAGTGCTTACCCAAAGTATTACGTTAAATTCTAGTCTGTGGAGTAGCAATAGAGGAGACTTGGGCACATGACAAAAGTGCTCACAGACTTGATCTGACAGGCTTGTGACCATGGAGTAAGGGTACACAACCCTGCCATGGGCAGGGAAGAAGTGAATTCCTCTGCAGCCTCCTGTTGCCCTTGAGATGAAGAAGTTATTCTCTCTTCTTAGTTTTGCTTTGCAGTCTTGATTTGGCAAGATTGATGCCAAAAGGTTAGCAGGATTCTAAAGAGGATTAAATCTGTGTGTGGTAATAATGTCCATGTTAAATAAAATTAAGCATTTACAGTGACTGCTGACAGTCAGTATTTAGAGCAGAAAGCAAGCATTTACTCTGAACTTACTTATATGACAATGTTCTGAGTTATTTAGTAATTGCTGATTATGGAAGTTTTTTCTTTCAGCCTCCTTGAAAATGATTGGCACTCACTGTGGCTGCAGAGAGAATGCTGAACTAGGTTAGCGTCTGGCTTAGTGCAATGAATTCCTCCTCTTCTGGAAAGTACAGGAGATGAAATACTGGCTCCATTGAAGGCAGCAGACTACAGCCAGAATTTTTACCATCTGTGTTTTCCAGGAGCATGGGAATGATTGCTCTCCTAGGCACATCTTTGCTTTTTCAGAAATGGAGACAATGGGCCACAAATCTCAGTAATGCTTAGACTGGGAATGCCATCTGAATGGAACAAATTTGCATTAAGTAGATTGTTCATTCACATTCCTATCATTGCTCTGGTCTTTTGATGAGGGCAGAGACTAAAGGGAAGGAGAAGACAGGGACAGAGTTGCCCTCCCTCCCCGTCTCCTCCCCTAATTTGCGTTGTCCTAGCAGAAAATTTGAAGTTTGTGGTGCATCTAATTCCTATTGTATGCATGTGAGAATTGCACTGTTGCTTATGTGTTCTCCTGCCCGTGTTTAGAGAACATTCCAAGTGGAAAATCATCCTTCCGAAATTGAGTTTATTAACCTGTGTTCCTGCTAGGTCAGTGGTATTTTCCTTCAGTGTCCTAAAATCGATACATGATGTATTTGTGCTGCCACGGGGTGATTAATGTATGTACAAACATGAAAAAATTATCTTTAATATCAGAGCCCCAAAGTATCATTTATCATTATGTTCATTTAGCAAGAAAAGGGGTAATATCTTCAACTGAATGTCTTGCAACATGTGGGTGAAGAGTGGGTGCTGCTTGCTCATTAGAAATGTAGCTAATTTTCATTAGATCTTTTGCAGTCTTGTTGATGGAAGCGATTGGGAAATGCAAACTGTTGAACATAATGTCAATTTTTAAAAATTTTAACTTTAAAAATAGTTTTACATGTGTTGGTAGTTTTAAATAGACTGAATTTGCTTACATGATAATGCATTTGAAAATGATTACAGAAAGTTAAGGAAATGCAGGCTTACAAGTTGATCAGTTGATATTTCAAAGAGGAAACGAGAAACTGTAGCGGAAAGGCTCTGGACTAGCAGATGAAAGGGTATTTTCTAGTAGTATACTGCTGCAGGAGGTATGCGCTCTGGGACCTGTTACTGTGTTTATAAACAGGTCTCAGAATTAATAGTAATTAAGGGTTACATTTAGAGCGCCTTTTGTAATACATTATTATTGTTTTGTGGTTGTCTGTTGGCTAAAGCGAAAGGGTCCTCCTCCACAATGGAGGCTTTTAAGCAGTGCAAATTGCAAATAATCGTAGAATAAGAGAAAATTACTCTTTAGAGCAAAATATAGCGTAGGTTAAAATATATATTTTAAAACCCCACAGAACTATGATCAAATAAAGGTGTTACTAGCATTTAAGATGACCTGGAAAATGAACTCTAATTTCATTGCTAGTGAGTAATGAAACCATCCTAAACAAAGCTTATTTAACCTTAATGGAGCACCTGCGCACAGCAGAATATACAATGCTTGTGTTGTCCAAAAAGTGAATAGTACTAGTAAGGGATTTAAATTAAAGCGTGGTTGGGCTTTATGTTAGAAATTGCAGGGCTTTAGTCCTCCAATAACATCCTCACTTGTGCTATGAGTTGCTGATATAATGATTGTACAAGTGGTAGTTGTACAGGGTAAAGAGATTGCAAAGGCTGAGGCGAAAACAGAAGCCAAGGTGCTCAACTGACAAAACAAGGAGGTTCAGTACTCCCTTCCAGGCTGGTGAAATAATTGGCTTAATATGCAAGTCTCTTAAAGACTTCTAATGAATTGTGAATTCAGGGGCTAGTACATTCTTCTTGAAGAATAACTGATGTAGAATGTGTGTCCAGAAAGGCGAGGGGTGATCATAGACCAATTAGTCTGATCCCAACACTGTGCCCTTTTTAAAGGGGTTTTGAAGGCGAGGGTAATTAAGATGGAGGAAAATGAAAAGAAGGCTAAACTGTACATGACTTTTGTCCGTGGTTTGCATCTGAGTTTCTTGATGAAGCAATTGATGCCTTAGAGCACTATAATAGGATGGGCATGCCACAACACAACCTTTTGATGCGCTGTCCTGTTAGAAATTATTAAAGGTCAAAATGATAGAAATTTAAATGAGAATATTGAGATTGATAAGAATCTGAGGTAATTACGAAAATTTAATGGGTTATATTGAGAGGGAGATTTTCAGAATGGAAAGATGCCTTGGAGAATAGAGTTTAGAATGATCATGTTTAACATCCTCATCAGTCATTTTGCTATAAGAACAAAGTATATAACTCCTAAATTAGCAAGTGTGACAAATCTGGGAGATCTTGTTGCTCTTGCTGTGGCCTTGATGCTCTTATAGGAAGAATTAAATGATGCTATGGACTGAAAAATGGTGAAACTTACTAGCACAGTGTGCAAGGTCATGCAGCTACAACAGTATTCTTGGAATTGTAATAAGTTGGGCCAGAGCAACCAGCGATTTTATGAGAGAAAAGAAGGCTGGTTGGTGGATTATAGGATTGACTGTAACCTGCCAGTGTGCAGAGAGCTAATGTGATTGTTAAATCTTTTGGGAAGATGTTTTCAATAGATACAGAGAAGCAATTTTGTTATGTTTACGTGGATGTCTGTGATCTTAAATTATAATAGGCATTTCAATTTGTCTGCTGTCTGTTTGTTGTCTCTTGTCTCTTTGTTGTCCTGGCTGTGGTGCCTGGTGGGGAGAGTAAGAGGTGTTAGGTAACAGTTGAAGGAAAAGAGGTTTTGACTGGTTTTAAGGAGGAAATTCTTCACTGTGAAGAGAAGTCGGGTGGTAGAACAGGTTGCCCAAGAGGTTGTGCAGTCTCCATCCATGGGAATTTTCAAGATCTGACTGAACAAATCACTGAGTAACCTGCTCTGACCTCGTAGCTGACTCTGCTCTGACTAGGTCCCTTCCTACTACCCAAATGATTCTGCAATTCTGAGTCTTAAAGGTGGACAGGGAAGGTTAGGGGAATGGGGAAAAGAAACTAATGGTTGTAGCTTCATTGAATAAGCAGAAGGAAAGTTGAAAGCAGCTATGATTTTTATTCATATGAATACTTTAGAGGGAGGGAGTAATGAATGACTATCAAAGATGCAAAATAATTAATACCATAACAAGGTCAAGATCAAAGGACTAGAAGTTGGTTGTAAATGCAGTGGGAGGGGAAACTAGAAACTTAATTCTTAGAGGAATGAAGTTGTGGAAGGAGCCTCCAGATAGAACTCCAAGAGGGGGGAAAGTATGTAATGGTTGGAGATGGACCTGTACACGGTTATGGAAGGAATTACTTGACAAAACAGAAGTGAGCTGTATGTTAGAAATGTAATATCTTAGAAATCAGTCCGGCTATTCTGCAGGATTGGGAAGATGTCTGGTTTTGTACCCCCTCCCTGATTATTTGTGTTTTAAATTCAGTTTCTTTTCTCTCTATAGCATCAGAAGTTAGCCACAACTAGAGAGCAGGTATGCTGCTGCTCTCAGTAACATATTTGATCTCTCACGTGGTGGCACATGATAGTTTGTGGATTTTGGTCTTTTACTCTAGGTCTTATGTTTAATATAGGGTGTGAAGATGGTGTTTTGTGGGTTTGCTCAAATAAATCTCTTTGGTGCTCTGCAATCAAAGCCAACCACATGAGTTGGTGCTGTTGGCCTCGTTCAGACTTATTTTTCTATGGGAGAAATATATCAAAGTTTTATGAAAAGTATGTATTAAAAAATGTACTTAAGTGGGTGCTAATAATGAACAGAAAGTTGGGGCACAGGAGGTAGATAACTCATCCATTCCTTTCCTCCCCTTCACATTGAAGAGCCATGCAGTGTTTTTCATCCATGGGTATTTTGTATACTTCAAGGTCAAGTTCAAGTCCCTGGTCTGAATGGTTGTTTATTATTCTTTTTTAAAGGAAGAAAGAATTGCAAGACACTGAACTAGGTATTTACAAAATAAATTTAAAAAATCTAGACAAGATTGGTCATATTACTGTTAAATTCTCAGTGCATTCTTGATAGATCGTGTTAAGTGAGACTTGTAAAAATATTGGGTTGACCTATCTTGAAATGAGTTGAGTATTTAAAACAACATAAAAGAATCACCTTCACAAGAGATAAATGAGAATTTTTCCAATTAGGTCAAACTCTTGAAAATGGAAGATAATGCTTAAGAGATTTCACCCTTAGCCTTGCTAGAAGAAGTAGAAGAGGTAAGAGCTGACCTAAACTGTCACAGCTTTCATGTGTAATCGTGCCTATGAGGTATCACCTATGAAGAGAGCTTGTGTTTGTGTTTTCTGTTCTGGGGTCCTGGCTGTGTGCAGTGGCATTGAATTAGAGGTTACCAGAGCCTGCTGCTTCCCAGCAGGCTCTGTTCTCGTGTGTGAATAACTGTACTAGAATGGTGTAATTTGTGCAGCCCAGAGTCCCACTTTGTATCTTTTATATTGAAGGTATACAGTGTACTGACTTTAAAGAGAAAATCATAATATGTACTTGAAGCTGTGTGCTGTTGAGAGGGAAAGGTAAGATGTCAAGAGTACTGACAGGCTGTTTCTATGACAATACTAGTTTTAAGTGCAAGCATAAAAAAAAAAGAAAATTTTACTTTGAGACTGTTACTGCAGCGAGCAAGTTGTGTTCTGCCCTGTGTCAGTGTTGGCTGCACAACCACCTCTGTGCAAGCTGCAAAAGGGAGAGCTGGTAATACAGCTAACCACTGTGGAAAATGGAGAGTGAGGAGGCTTTTCTTCTTCCTGTCCTATGATTTGTCCTCTTTCTTCCCCCATACTGTATTCTGTTGCCTTTATTCAACCATTTGCTTACACCAGTAGTGGTGGACAGGATATTTCTGTTGGAAGATCTGATACTTCCCTGTCATGGGAAGTTGTTGTGCAAAATACTTGTGGTGGGTTGACCTTGGCCGGTGGCTGGCTGTCCACCCGGCGGCTCTCTGTCTGTTCCTCAACTGGACAGAGGGGCAGAAGAGAAGAGGAAAAAGTTTGTGGGTCAAGACAGGGAGATCACTTACCAGTTATTGCAGCGGGCAAAACAACCTTGACTTGGCAAGAAATTAAATTAATTTTCCCCAATTAAAATAAAGTTGAGTAGTGGGAAGACAAAGGCAAAAACTAAAACACCTCTCCCCGCCCTCTTCCCATTTCCCAGGCTCAACTTCACGCCTTCGTTCCCGGTTCTGCTGCCTCCTGCTCCACCCTGGTCTCCCCAGGGTGGCACCCGGAGCTGCTCTTCCTCTTCTCCTGCTCTGACCTGGCTGTTGCAGGGTTGTTTCTCACACTTTCTTGGTGCAGCAGGTTGCCCTTTGGATACACTTTCACAGAGGTGCCACCAGCTTTGCTGGCTGGCTCAGCCATGGCCTCTGTGGGGCCACTGTGGAAATGGGTGGAACCAACCCCAGCTGTGGCCGGCTCTGGGAGTCCCCAGCCTCTTCTCACAGAGGCCACCCTGGCAGCTCCCCCACTGCCAACACCGGGACACAGCCACCCGAAACAAACATGAAGCCATTCAGTGGACTTTGGGTATTTCTGGAGAACGTTTTTACTCAGAAGGTTACACATCCGTTGCGCAGCGCTGCTGGGTCGGCGGGGCAGGCGGTACCTTTGTGTTATGCTGTGCACGAACTCAGTTCTCAGCTATGCTAACATGAGAAAGATAAATATTTGCATATGAATAAATGCAGTTTTTACTTCATGGTGCAATATGTAAGGCTTTTTGTACCTGAAATCTTCAAAGGGATATCCTGTTTCCATTGAATTTCATCGAGATTTGGTCCTTCAATAGCCTCAGGCTCCTTTTCATGGTCTAGTTAGATTACTGTGAAGCTAAACCTTTACTTAGACGTGCCTGCTGATGAAGTTGTAGAAAATATTTTTCAACTTTTTTGGCTTAAGTTCTCAACTGCTAAACTTGGAATTTTAAGATAAGAAATCTCTGAAGTTGACAGGCGAAAAACCCTCATAAGTATTCCTGTAGGCGGTAAATTAAGATGTCATGTAGACTGTAAACTTGAGTGGAAGGCATAGGAGAAGCCTTCTCCTCTCATTATTATCTCCTGAGTGAGTACTAGAGGGCATCTGTGTTCTACTGCAAGTGAATCAGTGGCTTTTACAGAACATGGTTCAAGCTATTTATTCGGATGTACCAGACAGAGAGACAATCTTGATTTTTGCCATTTCTGTGCTATATACTCCTTAAGCATAACAGCAACCCTAGAGAAGTGAGCAGAGGTTACCTGCATGTCTTTTCCCATTTCTGAGGACTCCAAAGACTTCTGTTTTGTTGTTGACATTTGCTTGTTTCTAAAACTACTTTTGTTTTTAAATCAGTACTTTTATTATTGATTTTTTATTTGCCCTTCCACCAGCTGTGTTTAGCATAGTGCTATCAAGTGTTAAGATTTTGAAAGAGTTGGAGAGCAACTTAATTTTTTTTAAACTAGGTTCATGGATCTTGACTTGGACTTCAAAGCTTTGGTGTCATCTTCAGAATGTCTCTAACTTTTTATTTTTCTAACTCCTCTATTTTGTATTTGCAGGCCTTCCCAGGTTCACCAGTCAGCCAGAATCATCATCTGTCTATAGAGGAAACAGTGCAATCCTTAACTGTGAAGTCAATGTTGACCTTGCACCGTTTGTGAGGTGGGAGCAGGATCGTCAGCCAGTCTTTCTGGATGATCGTGTATTTAAATTACCAAGTGGAGCTCTAATTATTAGCAATGCTACTGATATGGATGGAGGACTGTATCGCTGCATCATTGAAAGTGGTGGGACCCCCAAATACAGTGATGAAGCAGAGCTCAAAATTCTTCCAGGTATTAATCTGTTTTTCTTTAATAATTAAAACATTAGTCAAGTGATAGGGGAAAAAAACTAACGAGAATACTTACAAAGGGGAACACATGAGAATCTGCTCTGTTGCATTTTTGTATATTTTAAGTGGAACTAAGTGTAATGTGTGTTGCGGAAGCTAGTGACTAGGTTTTTTTGGGTTTGGTTGGTTGTGGTTTTTTTTTTCTATGTAGCTTAAAATGAGTGCAGGCACTTAAGCTAAAGGATTTTGGCCCTTGGAAAGACTAACCTGTATCCTGCAGCTGGGAAACGGAAAAGCAAAGTTATCAATGTCTGAACTCTTTACAGTGGTTGGAGCGAGGCTGGAGACATGCACATACTTTTTTGCTATGTTTAATGGTTTAGCTTTTAAGGGCTTTTTGGGAAAGACTTCTTTTCAAATGTCACTGGTAATATACTTCCATTGTGACGTGTTACAAAGAGGGAATTGACTGTTTCTTTGAGTATAAACGTTTTGGGGATTTCTGAGTTTTTCAGGCTTGAATCCCATGTTTAAAATACTGTTAATTTCCAAAAGAAGTTGGTGCTTAGTCCCTTGCTCTTGGGGTGCTTAAGCTGAGGCACTTTTAATTGTCCCAATATTTAGGAAGTTCTGACTGGACCCTTTGGGGAAGTCTCCAGACCCCAAAAAGGGGGAATGACTTTTTATTTTGAAAGGTTTGGCTATTCCTACTGTGCCGAAATGTTTAGATGGTTTTATAAGTGCAAAAGTCCAGCCATGATGTAAACTGTTTCCACATTTAGTGTGTTCTGTTTTGAATGACACTGTTGCATGGAGCTGTGTGTCAGCAGATATTCTAACACAAAGTTTTGAAAATTGACCAAGACTAAGACAGGAATGTGAATCATACTTTCCCAAACTAGGGAAATAGGGGCTGTGTCTTTTATGGGTTTTCCTAATTATTTCCAGAACTTCATGCTGTCTCTTCTGAATTAGTCTTCATGTTGGAATTCTGATTCAACTTTCACTGCCTGGACAACTGCCAGAGAGGGTTGCTAAATTTCCATCTTCGGAGGTTTTCAGGGCTAGGCTGGGCAGCATCATGGTTGGCCTGACCTAGTGTTGGCAACAGGTAGATTTCAAGCAGGTGGTTGCACTACGCATCTTCAGAGGTCCCTTTCAATAAATACTTCTGCTTCTCTGTGACTATGAAAAATGACTATGTCACTTCTCTATTTAAAATGGTAAAATGTACTTAAAAATACCAAAATTTTACAATTGCAACCTTCCCTCTTTTAAAATTGAGGTGTTTGCTAGGCTTTGGAAATAAGTCATGCTTAAAGTAAGAATTTGTTTCCTTAAGTTCTTTAGACTTTCTGAAAAGGAAGGATCAAATTGTTTTAAACTAAGGATACAGGTTTTTGAAGAGGACCGCTTTTGGAAAAGATAATTATTTTAGTTTGTTTTGCCTTTATGTTTCTACAGCCCCTCAAATGAACGCTTAAGACTTTTCTGATTTTTGGGAATTGAAGATTTCCTGATAAATTTCCATATTGTGTTGATCTTCCAAATTATTTTGGCTCCAGATATAGTTTACTTTTGTAATATTTTCCTGAAGGTGATTAAAGATAAGTCAATTAGGGAATACAACTAATGCTGTTTCCTTGCTTGGCCATGAGTCTGAAGGTGTTAATAGGGAAGTTCTTTGAAATCCCTCTTAGCCGGCATTTTTTTTTTTCAAAGTGGGATTAAACTGTTGCACAGAAAGCTCTCTTAATCTTGAGTGGCCCCATAATTGATTGTTTGGTCTGACGTGTATTTGAAAGAAGGATTTGAATTAAGCTGTTCTTCATTCATTTTATTCTATTTTTAAATTGATAATGCCTGACAGCAGCTCCACTGCTCTGCTTCTAAATCTTTGAAATACACCCAACACGCACTGGCATCACACACGTTTGCATCCACGGGCAGGGTTCTGCTTTTTCTGATAGTGACCTCCCTTAGAGCATTTAGTCTGCCTTTCACCTGCCACCAAGTAAGCAGGAGGATACATTTCTGAGCTCTGCTACTTGATAGCAGGTGCTTTCAAATATAAGAATGCAAGGAAAAAAAAAATCACTTAATTTTTGAATCCAATTTCCACTAACTCAAGAACTGAACTGTTTTTTGTGAGCTTGGAGCATTAATGATTTCTGTCTCCAGTGAATCATACTAACTCCTCTCCCTAGTGTAGTGACTGCTTGCTGGCGATCTGTTATATCTGTTTTTTGCAACTTGGCTTGCTCCATATGCCACTCCAGGTCACTCTCACTGCACTACCTGCCTGTTTCCACATGGTCTTATTTCTGGAGCAAGCAGACTAGTTCCCTCTAACAGGGACCATGGGCAGAGCCACTGTGAGAGTTTGTGTGTGGGCCTGAGACAGATGGTGTGATCCAGGATTGCGCCAAGTTTGGCTCCCTCTGCATGGGACAATTCTGAAACATCATTTCTATCGGGCCTGGTTCTCTTGAATACCCTGGCAACCTCATCACGTTATACCTTGGAGCATGTGCGTGCCCTTAGCATAGTGCTGTAAACGCTCGGTTATTATTTTCAGCACTTTGAGCTGAAGAACACCAAAACCAACAACTTTCACAAGTTCCTGTGAGTATCGCATAGGTCCCAGGTGAGACGGGCCAAATACTGTGTGTGATAGGCACAGAATGGGCTCCAGTGAGCAAAAGCAGTGTAGGTACAGAATAGTCCTTGAGGGGGCCAAAAAGAGCTTGTCCATTTCTAGAGCCACTTGTCATCAAACTTGTACACGCGCATCTGAGTATTGAGCGTACAGCAATTAATGCAGCATAAACACTGGGGTGTTTTTAGCAGTTGGCAGAAAGGGTTATGATAACTAACCCAGCAGAAATGCTGTAGCGGGTGCATAGGAGCTCATTTGCTGTAATTATGGCACATCCTGAAGTTACTGCAGGGACAAAGGGTATGAACTGCATCTTCTGTCCAGGTGTTACTGAGGCCCTTTTATGAATTGGTTACAGCTGTAGTTAAAATTGATTCTAGAACATTTTTCCTAAGGCTACATTTTGATGAGTCGTGGATATTTTTAAGAAAGTAGAAAAATAGCCTTTTGTCCTGAATATTTGTGGTAGTTCAGTTCAGAGGAGATTGCTGTACAGCCTTTAATGGGGGTATGTTTTCAATTCTCACAGTCAAAGTGGCATTTTCCTGTAGTGGAAGACCGAGTAAATAGGCACTTTGCTCCTGCTTGTTCTTAATTGGGGGGGGGGGGGGGGGGGGGGGAAGAAACAAACCCCTCTCCAGCACAATTCAAAGCAAAACTAAAACGAATTCAGAGGATTCACCATTTCCATAAGGATGGAAAACTATGGTGGATTTTTCGTTTTACTATAAATCTACTTCAGTGTGCAAATTATCTAGTTATTTTATTTCGCTTAGGGTTGACTCTCTACTGCAGTAATTTCATTTTCTAGTGTGCAAAAGCACTTTCTCAGGCAGCTACCTGATGAAGTCAGGTGATTGCCTGAGCTCGGCTGGACAAAGTCAAACCTATACCTGTCTTTATTAAACCTCTGCTAGCTGGTGGAAGTTACAGTTTCAGCTTTTAGCTGAAATTGTTTCCCAGGGAGTTTGAGGAGTCGGAATCCCAGCAGTGGCAAATCAGTTTGCATGTCTGGAGGAAATGGTCAAGAGCTGTTCAAGTGAGAGGCTGGGAGGGTCTCTTACAGAAAACCATTTATGTAGGTAAGATGATGATTCGGTCCTGTGAAGATGAAGGAAAGAAATTAGATGTTTTATTCTTTTTTATATGATCATCTTCTGATTCTGCATCTGGTAACAACTTTGTCATTTACAAAATATTTGCAGATCCAGAGGTGCCACAGAACTTGATGTTTGTGAGGCAGCCCTCTTCACTTACTAAAGTTACTGGGCAAAGTGCAGTTTTCCCATGTGTTGCTGTGGGATTTCCAACTCCATATATCAGGTGGACAAGAAACGAAGAAGAGCTTATCACAGAAGGGTGAGTAATGGCTAACATTATATATATTTTTATATAACAGTAGGAACTCAGCCAGAGTTACGATTTTAGATGAGAGTACAATTTGCTTTCTACTTAATTTTAAGCCAGGAGAAGAGAAGGTAGTTTTCAAATGCTGGAGGGCTTCTAGACTGAGTGTTATGACAAGTAAGGTAGTTCATGAGACTTGTAGAACAAGCTCATTGTATTTTTTCTGCAGACACCTGAAACCAAGAAGTCTTATTTGAAGCAGGAAGGTTATTAAGAATATATTACTTTTAGATTGCCACTGGAGTAAAAGAAGCAATTAAGGGAATAAGGACACTGCAGAAAATCTAAGACTGCTTCATGCTGGCATATTCTGTGTGTGAAGCCCTGCATCCGCATTACTCTTTCTGCAGTGAAGATGTCCAGTATGTGTCTAAATGTTCCATAACAACTTATGGATATAAGTGGAATTTCATAATTTCTCATCAAAACAGAATATTAAAATGTTAGGCGTGATTTAAAAAAAATTTTGAGCTTTCAGGAATGCATCAAGTGAAAACTACTCTATTGTACTTTGTCATTACTGGTGTATTTGTTCAAAATAACATGGTAGAAAATATGTATAAAAAAGCAGAACAAATCTTGTCAAGAAAGGCTATCTTTTTGTCTATCTAATGAACATACTAGAACAAGGAAGTTACAAACAGATACTTGAATGTTCTCGATGTCCCTCAAAGCCAACAGTGAGATTAATGTAGAAACAAGTTAATTGTGAAACAATGAGGGGTAAAGTTATGGTGGCATGGCTGATACAGAAAGCAGCTAAAGGAATATGCAAGTCTTTCTGCAGTACCAATGATAGTAATACATCTCTTTTTTGTGTCAACTCTTGAATTAAAAATTCCAGGGGCTCGAATTCGAACTGTCTTTATCTGGAAAATGCAAGCTTCTGTGGGTAGTGAATAACAGTTGTAATACCACTGAGAAATTGTGTTGATGTCAGTCTGATGGCACAAGGTTTAGATTCATTTTTTTGTAAATAAAAGAAATCATTCACCTACAAAGGATGGTGCAGACTCATTAGAATGGCACAATCAAATATGGTGAAATGTCAGTGCCTGGTATGATCTTAATTTGTTTTTCTTCTGTGTAAAGTGATGTCATATCACACCTTTAAAAATTTTTGCTGCCTCCCACCCCATCCTTGTCTAGGTTATGTCACATTCAGTGCACAAGGAGGTTAAAGCTCATTTACTAAAGAGCTCTCCTTTTTATTTTCTTCTCATCTTTTGATATAGGGCCTGAATTTTCAAATCCTGCTCTTAATACAGTGCTGTTAATTTTCTTACAAGTTTTTCTATGCAGGTTGTTATGGTAACTTCTGAGAGCTTCCCAAATATTTTTTCTTTTCAAAATTCAAGGTGAGAATTACTGGAGAGCTGGTGCATAACATCGGTAAACATATTTGATCTTTATATGTGCACAGTTTAAACCATGTATGACCTGATACTTCAGAATAGTTAGCATTAGTTCTTAATATTATGTCTCTCTGTTACAAGAATGGATTCCAGTTGAATTGTGCTGCACATACGAATCCCGCTGTGCACTGTGTGTCAAGTTTTCAGTACAGGCAGTCAGAACAGCTGTTCCTCTGTGCTGTCACCAGCTCTTTGCTCGAAGCCACTTTTTCTTGAGCATCTTTCCATCATCGCATGGGCACTGTATGGTGAGGCAGGAGCTACAAGGCTGTCAGGTTTCCCAGACACAGTTTTACTAAATGTTTTCTATTCCTGCAGCAAAGGAGCTATGCATGTTCTCTGCCAAGCCCAAGGAAAGCCTCTTGCCAAACTGAATGCTGCAGGTGCCTGTATGTTCTTGGAATTCGCTGCTTGTCTCATCCTCTGGATGTGTATTTACTAAGGAGGATACTTGAAAAGACAAAGAGATATTCCTCTTCCATTTGAAATAAAAGTTTTCTTCTGCTCAAAGAAAGAACCAAAAAGGAGTAAACAAGGGGTTTGAACAATGAAAATTTTATTTCTTTTGACTTACTGTTAGTTACAGAACCTTTCTGGTCTGGCGGAAGATGAGTGAGTAAAGTTATCTTGCTGATGAAACTGATTTTTAAAAAACTTTAATTTTTTTTTTCTTGTTAGAGCATTTAGCTTTTTCTTACAGTGTGCTTATTATAGAGTTTACTTTTAAGGTAGGTAAAGGAGAAAATTTGGGGTGGTTTTTCACTCTGTAGACAGTAAGCTTCCTTCATTGGTTGTTAAAGTGATCAAACTGTGCCAAAACTCTTAAGTCTGCTGCTCATGACTATGGCTTCACGGAGAAGAGATTGAAACAGCAGACAACAAAAAGGTCTTAAATTCCATTTAACTTGACAGCTGGCGTATTATTCTTTTGAATAGAATAACTGGAAAATCTCTAGAACTAAAAATTAAGATTCTTTGTTGGAGTAAAGCCTGCAGTTAAACTGCTGCAAAATAGGTACCTTAGCTTGTTATGCGTGGTCTGTTAATTTAATTACCAATTAAATCACATTTAATTTGTATTAAAATCCACTTTTGGTATAAAAGTAAGACTTTTCTTATGAGCATGGCTTTTCTTTATCCCAAGAAACAACTGATCCTTTTAATCGGGACAGGCTTTAATGTACCTTCTGCCTGGGAAAAGCTCTTAAATCTTGGGTTTTGTCTATACACACACACTACAGACATTAATGTACACATATATGTATGTGTGTAAATATATATTGATACATGTCTGTGTATATGTGTATGTATGGGGTTAGGAAACAAAACTTGGATAGCATGGTCAGGTATGTCCCTAATTTTTGCTTCTCGTTAAATGCTTTAAGCGCACAACTCTTTATTTTTGTCTTTTTAACTGTGGCAATTAATCAAATGAAAAATTAAATGTTTTCCTTTCAAGCTGTATTGTTAAGGAGAATATGTGTAGGAGTCTGCATTTGCAGGAAAAATAGATTATTTCTGAGGATTGGGAGTGCTGGGTTTTTGGAATTAAATGTTTGTTAGAAGACCTGAAAAAAAGGTGTTTAATTTTGATGGAGTATTTGTCAAAGACTGCAATAAGATTTATGTTAATGGATAAATATGAGTAAACTGGAATGATGGCAGTCTTGGCACTTGTTCAAACAAGCAGCCTGTAAAATATATTGTGAAATTAGTTCACTGTGATAAAATATTTTCCAAATTAATTTGAGTGAAAGAGAAGGAAGCTTTGAGTGTCGAGTGAAAAACTGGTGAAGTTTAATGCAGTGCTAAAAACTTCCATTGTCGTAAAACTTAGAACTTCAAGGAATCCTTTCAGAACTTGTGAACTTAAAGATTTTAAAGAAATAAGTGATATTTAGACTGCTGACTTTCTGGTTCCTCATAAAGAAGTCCATCAAAGCTTGTGAAGTACCCAGGTTCTGCCCAGGACTTGGGGAAGCCTCAGTGCTCAGAAGCGGAAGAGTTAAGAGACTTTGGAGGAAGGGTCTCGGTGAGCTTGCGCCATCCGTCTGCCCTTCTCTAGGCCTTGCTGTCTGGCTTTGGTCTGCTCCTTTGACCTTTCTTACTGTAGTCACAACTTCAGAGAGAAAAAAAAACACAAAGATGAAAATTGGACACAATAACCTGTCACTGGGAAAAACATTTGACTTGTGATGAAAGCTTTTCGTTGAATTGGCTTACTAGTCAAGTTAATCTTCATGGTGTGTAATAATTTTCTCAAAACTACATTGTTGGAAAAGAAAGGAAAAGGCTAAACCCTATTCTAGGTTGCAGTTTATGGTGCTGCTTCTTGTAGTTCCAAACTAGAGCTTCAAAGTATGAAGCGAGCTTCTAGACTCAGACTGAAGCAGAAGAAATAAACCCGTTGTGTGTATTTGTGTTTGTATAATCTTGTGATATAGGTTGTACTGCTCATAGTTATTTAGTTTAGGATTGGCACTACAACTGCACACCCACCCCATCATACAGGTGGTTCAGCAATGCGAATATGCATTCTACTTTTTCAGCTGGGTTTCCTCCATAAACTCAGAATGAGTAATATAGGTTGAAGAGGTTGTTCAGATCTTGCCAGCTTTAAGCCTTTCATAATTCCCTTTTTCTTTTTTTTTAATGTCATGTCTGGCTAAGGATTCTGCTGCATGAGCATGTGTGTGTTAGCAAATGCTGGAGTAGTTTTATGTTTTTGATGATTCTCAAGTTGAAAAGTGAAGTTCCAGGTGAGGTAGTTGCCAAGGTGGCTTTTCAGAGCCTGGGAGACAGGCACTGAGTTTTAAATGTTGGGAAGATGTTCTGCTTTGAAAGCTTTCCAGTATGTGCTCAGACAGCATATATTGTGTAACTTGATTTATATTTGGATGTTTATATGGAAGAAAATAAAAATGCACGTACTGCAAGAAATTCTTTAAAAAGTTACAGTAAACGAGACAGGTAATCAGAAAATGAACAGTTGAAAGGACCCTGAACAATAACATTATATTTTAATAAGGCTGTTGAAGTACAGCCTACTCGTCGGTGGCGTTGGGCTGTTCAGTTTAGCAAAATTTTATTTAATTGAAAAATGCCTACAGAAAACTACAACATGGTTGTATGGTTAATCATTTTCTCAAGTGAGGAGATTACAAAGCTGAGGTTGCATGTGCGGCATTAATTTTACGCTGTTGCTGTATGCATTCAAATGAAGTCTTTAATTGTATGATTGCATACATATTCTTGATGCAGGGTTTTTTCCTTAATACTTCATACAAATGTGTGATATTTTTAATTATTACATGTTATTGTTTGCCAGGCACTCCGAGTGATTTGTATTAAGTGAATTACACTTGCCTAACTCAGTAAAGGTTAAACATAGCAGAGTAATTATGAAGATTTTTCTAGTAGTAGATTTCACAAAATAATCTAATTGACTGTCTAATTTTATCTGCTGTACTTTACCAACACTGCAAATAGATTATAAGATGTTTTGGGAATAGTAATTTAAAAGAGAAAAAAAAAGCCAAAACCTCAGGGTATAACTGGCAGTTTGAATACAGTAAACTAATAAAGGCTCACTGTATTTTGTGATAATGAACATAAAAAGAGTGTGACTTAGGTATCCAAAGTAGCTCAAGTAATTGTCTATTATGAGCGTGTAACAGAGGGCTGTATGGAATGCATATAAAAGGCTTGAATTTCATTTTGCTGTTCTCTGACATTTGAATGATCAATCTTTGTTGTTTTTAATGACACTTTAGATTATGTTATCACTTTTATATTAAGCTGATTCTTTGTCTCCAGTGCCTGAAATCTGATTGCTTCACTCTTCTGTGGAAATGCTTCGTTGTTCTTATAAAATTAAGGTGTTTTTACTTTATTACAAAAGCCGTTTTGCTTTAAGCCCAGAATTACCCCATAGCTAATGCATACAGAAGCAATCACCAAGAAGTCTGGCAGATTAATTTTTTTCTTCCATGTTTTTAACAGAGGTGAACTTGAGTCATGTATTGGTAAACTCTGGACTCAATTCTAGGTTTTCTTGGGGAAAATAATCAAACAATAAAAGTATAGCAGACAACTTAGATGGCTTAAAACTGTATAACCTTGTTTCTTGTCAAAAAAGGGAATTCCTTTAAATGCTGCCATGTTGCAAGTAGTTTGTGAGATCCTATATGACAAATTTCTGTTGCATAATGTGACATGGTCTAGTAATTTTTTTTATAGTTTTAGTAACATCTTAACTGCTGGTTAGTAACCATCATAGTCTGCTGCCTCACCATGCATGTTGCTTCGCTTTTCCAGAGGCTGGCTATGGGAAAATGAGCATCGTGAGGCAAATATTGCTTTTAGATGGATAACAATGGAAGTTGGTGGATATCCAGAAAAAGGCACTATATGTCGTCATAATTACACTAGGATTCTGTATAGCCTTTTATCATGCCTTTGCAATTTTGTTATTCTCAGTTTCTTGCACCCAGTCAGTTCTTTCTGCACAGCTTTCCTTCCTGTTTTGCGTCCCAACTGCCACTGGTAGCTCTAGCACATTTACCAATTGGCTCCATTTCTTTCTGCTTTCATTTTAGCCTTCAGCAGATTATACGCTATGGAGATTAATTTGCTACGAATGCTAGAACAAATAATCAAGCTATTTTACATAATGAAAGATACAGAACTGCATGTATGGATGTGTCCAAGTCCAGACTTGTCTTACTCATTTATTTCTCTTTGGGCTTGGTTTTAGTGCAGCCATAACATGTCTAACATGCCATTCTCACAAATAAGTTTCAGTGATATTGTTTCTGTTCACTTTGACGACATTTGGAAAGCTCTTCTGTGTTGGTGAACTGTCGATGTCTGGATGCAAAGAGGTTCAAGAACCGGGAAGAGTGTTGTTTTCTTAGATCTTTTTAGATGGTCTTAGAACTTCCTTAGTTGGTCACATTTGCTGTGGAGGTGGTGTAGTCTGAGACTTCTAGGTTCAGTTTCTTTGTGCTAACTTCAACTGACTTGTGTGGTTTAAATCTAATGAATTTACCTGAATAGAATACAGGTAAATAGAATACAAGAAAGTGGGAGAAGTGGGGGTGGGGAAATGATACAGTTTTGGCAGCTCCTGTTCACATCCTATGTACATATTTTTCTTGCTTGAGATAGGAAGCAGGTCATCCTTCTCTATCTTTGATTACCACTAATGCTCCTATTTTTTTTCTGCATATTTTATCTGATCCATGGTAAGAGGCTTCTGCCTTTTTTGGCTGCAGTGACAATAAAATACGTATCAAAATAATCCAGGATGTATCTTCTCATCTTCTTACTTTCTGTTCTTGAACCACTGTCAGGCAGTTCCAAAGCAGAGGTTAATGACAAACTTCTTGCTTCTTTCCTCTTAGCTAGAACCAGTTTGCAGTGCTGTCCACATAATCCTGTACTATTTCTTCAGGCATTCCCCTTTTTAAAGCTCCTAATATGTTTTTTCAAACTAACTTCTATCTTCCCTGGAATTCCCTACACTTCTTGGAAAACAAACTTTTTGTGGTGCTCCTGTTACTAGATCATGGAAACAGGATGCCTTTCCTTAGGGTATACCTGCAGAGGACATCTCCCTGGATGCTTTTAAGACTGGCTTCTTTCACTTAATTCCAATAATATTGTTTGCTCTGCTTTTAAATGTATTGAATCAGAAATTTAATCAACAGTTATAGTAGTACTATAAATCAATATTAATATCATAATTAGTTAGGTGAGTCAAAGTCTTTGTGTCCTAACAATTTACCTTCTCAAGCAGGTAAGACCATTTGTTCTACTAACATAATTCTAGTGAAATTTCAAATGGAGAAAGCAATTGGGTTTATTTTTGTACATTGGCCACTGTATAGAGACCAAAAAAGTGAATTCTTTTCATGTGCTATTGAGTTATTATTTTGAAAGAATTCAATGCAATCCTGCCCACTAAGCCATTGCTTGATAATACCATAAAGGAAGCCATCAGGTAGACTTTTTTCCTCCTCCAAAAAAAAGAGAAATAAGAATGGTCCTGGATCAGCATTCAATCATGATTTGTCTCAGCTTGGGGTTTTTTGTAATGTTACTGGCGTTTTATTGTGGACACTTGGAGTGATTAAGAACCTTGGAAAGCTCTTGTACAGATTTGCATCACATAAAGGAGAACGCCGATTGCAATTGGGGAAGAGTGCTGAGGATACTACATGTAGCATAAAAAGGAGATGGCTTATAAGCGCTGAATTATAAGCCGCCCCCCACTCCTGCCCTTTACAAGTCAGAGGGAGAAAATTCTATACAGAAACTTTGTCAGCTTGTTGAATTTGTCTTTTGAAAATTTTTTAACCTGTATCTTATTCTGAAATCTTACATCTTACTGAAATGGCTATCTCCTTACAAAAATTCAGTTGTTATACATTATACAGGATACATTGCTGTTCCTTATGTTGTACAGGCATAAGTCTGGCATGTTATAGTTCACTTAACTTTTCAAGCAGTAAGTCATTCCAGCTGTATTCACAAAATGGGTTTTTTATTATATGGTTGTGTTATTTCATTTTTCTTGAGTTTTAGTGGCTATTGTCTAAATACCTTGGATCACAATTAATTGAGAAGAACTGAAGCTGGAAGTGCAAAAAGATGAGCTACTCTTGCGGACTTCATACAGTTGAACTTAATTTTAAATGTGAAGCTGAAGTATAGAATTTGACCACCTAGTTAAAAATTCAACTCTAGCATGGCTCCTTGTGAATGGCACCCAGGAATATTCTATGTAAACACTTTTTCCATTTGTGTAGACATTTCAGGCAGAGGACTTGTGTGTGCTTCTCTGGTAACACTTTATTTAATTAGTCCATCAAATCACCCATATGTCCTGCTTTGCACAGCTATGAAAGATTTCTTCTGCTTGCGGGAGGCAGTCTGGAGATCAGTGATGTTACGGAGGAGGACGTTGGGACGTACGCCTGCATAGCGGATAACGGAAATGAGACGATTGAAGCTCAAGCAGAACTTACAGTTCAAGGTAGGTCGAATATTTAATTTTCAGAGAGAACAGATCTCCAGGTGACTTTTCATAGGAGTTTTACTGTGCAATGAGTTAAAGACCCTGTTGTGTTTTGTGCCCCGTTTTTAAAAAAAGAAAACAAAACCCCACAACCTACCCCCCCAATTCTGTTATATTGTTCTATGTGTTACGCTGACTTCTTGATCAAACTGCTTATAATTTCATAAATATTCAGAAGAGGAATTTGCTTATGTAATGCATCTTGCGCATCGTTAAAAGCTGCTGTATATGCTCATATAATATTAAATGCGGTCAATGCCATATACTTTTCTAAAGGAGGACAAAGGTCACGGTGTGGCTAATCACATCTGAAAGTTGACCTATAGTACTACTACTTAGGTCTTCCTTGAAAAGGACATGTATAAAGCATTTTTCATAATCCTTAAATATATTGGTGTTTTCAAGAAGCTTGACAGAAGATAAAAGCTGAGATAGTTATTTAGTAGTACTCTGATTTATTGTGTGTATAACTGTCTTGCTTACTCTTGAAAGCTATTTTTATTAGAAACAGCACTGAAATGTTGATAACATTGTTTTAAAGACATCTTACTTCTGTAACCTGTGCAAATAAGGGAGACTTGTTAAGGAGCAGGAAAAAAAAAGGTAAAAGTTCGGTGGCTTCAACTTTGTTACATTTCATGAGATCTGTCTTTTTTTTATTAATTGGGTCTTCATATTGGTTTAAAATTCTTCAGCTAGAATTCACTGGCATGTAAGAGTGGTTTATATGTGCAGTATCCTTCTAAGAGCTTAATTTGTTTTACAGTGGATTGTGGTACTAGAAAGTTTGTCTTGAAAGTATGTCTGAAGGGATAAATTTAATCACTGATCAACCCTTAAGGAAGGCTTATCTATAGATGAAGCCTTTGTGACAAAAAAGTATCGTTTTACATTGGGTTAACTATTCTTATACCATGAAATGTTATGTAAAGGTACGTTAGCAGAGTTCTTCCTTCTCTGTCAACACCAGGTATGAAAGTTTGACAAATTTTAGTGCTCAAGGCATTTATATTTAAGGTGATATATTTTCCATGTCATACCTGGAACTTCAGAAAATACGGCTGTGTTTCTGGTATAGAAGAGCTGGAGAAGGTCAGCTGGGGATTGAAAAAAAAATACTGAGAAAGGACAAGAAGTTTTCAAAGAAAGTTGATCATTGAGCTGCTCAGTATTGAACAGCTAAATTCTTCCTCGTTAGGAGAGTGGGGTATGAAAGAAGGTTTATATTAGCATCTATAGCATTTCTGCGTTATGTCACAGCCATATTTAACCATGGGTAGGTAAAACTGAACATTAACAAGGTGCAGAATTTGTTTCCAAACATATCAGGGGGAATATTCTCCTGAGAGTATGTTGTCAGTGCTTGCTTTCCGCTGTTACCTGCTACCTGTAACTTAAGCTTCACCTTGCGTTTTATTCCCCACTGGTCTTGGGACTAGTTTTCCAAGCATGTCTTTTTGCCTTCTGTAGGTTACTGGTAGAGATGCATTTTAGCTAACTCTACCCTTTAAAAGTTGGGGAAGAATATCCAAGAAATGCATTCTCTGTGAGGCCTGTTCAAATGCAATATAGCTCTGCTTTGACTTGAGGCATTTTGAAAGCCAACAAATTCTAGTCATGCAGAAAAAAAACCCCCACTTTTCTTACCTTGTTTCTTGGGCCAAAATAATAAAGATAGGTGCAGGGTCTTTTTAAATACTTACATGCTTGATGCTTCATAGCACTTTATGATAGTTTTATGCAACTCACTGTGTGCTGTGTTTAATTCAGTTCCAACCTATATAATTTACAGAATTGCTATGAGACTTTAAGTTTTATGGGCAATGGCACAAACTAATAATATTAAAGATATGGTGCAATTAAGCTGAGAAAGTCATAGGTAAGACTGAGATTATAGCCTTGATGTAGGATATACAGCCGGGTCACTTGGGGGATGAAAGTGACCTTGAGATCACCCTTTGCTCCTTATCTAAACCAATGTAAGCGATTTCTTTATTTTGTGGTAAAGACTTAGAATATGTTCTGCCAGTTCTTTTGTGCTGAATTTTTCTTATATGCCTGGCACAAAAAAAACCCAACACCAAACCACCAAAAAACCAAAACCAATGCTTGAGTATTAAAATATATTAAAGATTATAAAGATTATACTGAATGCATTTTGGAAAGTTACATTTCTGATTTTACTACTTCTAAGCTTAATTCTACTTTCCTTTGAGAGGCCACTGTAGAGAGCAGTTGTATTTCTGCATTATTATAATTTGGTGAAGGGCTGAATAGTTTGAGTAACTGTTATCTGATTACTGTATCATTTTCTTCTAGACTAGAAAAATTGTCATCTCTTCCCACCTAATAACTACATGATTTTGCTTAATTTAAGGTTCTCCTGTCATTCTTAGAAATTAGTTTGGCAGAAGTCCATACAAGAAATCGATTTTTGGGGTATTTAATTCCCTTGTCTCATGTATTTTTCTGCATCTCCTTCTTAAAGCACCTGGAGTTTTTTGTTTGGAGATTTCAGTAGAATGCTGGAGGTTGTACTGAGGCAGTCAATCCTTTTTTCCTTCTTTTAACATTTCATGATGGCAATTCAGTGAGACATTTGTAAATATCTACTGTGGGTAAGATGGCATTGTTTGACAGTGTTAGGACAGTTCAAGTGAAACGGTGTTCCTGTTGATGCCTCTTAAGTGAGATTTCCCTGCAGTGCAGCGTATGGATTGACTGAAATTTGCAGGTAGTTGGAAACAACCTGCTTTTATCCAGTTGTAAGCTTAAATTGTGCATAGAATAAAAAGAATGCTCATTAAATGTTACTTTGCTCTAAGACCAGCTTTTCTATATTCTTTAACAAGGATGTAAAAACGTGGAAGCTAATGTGCTTTCTCTTTGATGTGGCACCAGTGGCAGCAAGCTGCCATGGATCCGCTGCGTTGGACTGATTACCTGAATACCTCCTCTTTCATGGCAGCAAGGATGAAATTGCTGACCTTCGTCAGTAAAGGGTAGGGTACCGTGAAGTGTCTCGCATCGAGGTGTGTGCTGTACTCGCCTGGCGAGGAATAGGTACATCTTGCTGTGATGCTTGTGTATTTGCTTAAGGTAAATGGGAGATAATTGAAGATGGCTTATTTCCAAGTGCATACAAGTACATGAAGTGATCAGCCTGGGGAGTTCATATTTTTTGATAAATTTGGCACCATTTTGAATTCAGATAAATGTTACCTTAAACTAATGGACTTCACTCCTATCCTATTCAGGATATCATCAGTTTCACGTACCTGGTTGTAGCCTGTTGAACAGGCTACCCTGTGTCATTAAAGGAAAAAAAAGAGAAGCTTTCCATTGCCCTAATATTTGGTTTAAAAAAATTATTTGATTTAGCTCCCCCCCATATATCGCAGAAGGACTGAATCTGGAAAAATGGCTTTAAGTAGAAAGGGGTACTCAACTAGAAAGGTACTTCAGGGACCAGAAATATGTTCCACAAATTTGTTTCCTTGATCTCTTTGTCTACAACATGTGTCTGGGAGATGGACTTGTGAGGTTTTCATTTTATTCAGAGGATGATGAAAAATTAATGGGATATTTTTTGTGAAGGCTGTTTTAACAATGCACAAAAGGTATGCGGTACAGGTCCTAAGAATACGGGAAAAAATTTTATTTTGCTACTGGTGAAAGTAAATAGTGGTACTGAAAGTGTTTTTAGTTGAGAAATCATTTAAATTTTAGGTGGGTTTGGAGAGAAGAAAGAGAATGTTTTTATATAGCCTACATTTTGGAGGAGGACAACAGAAAGAATCATGAATGAATACCTGTTTTTGTCATTAGTAACATTCTTTGTCCCTTTGCCTGTGAAACATCTTTGAATTTCAACCCTTTGTTACACCTGGTTGTTCTTTAATATGGTATGAAGGGATTTTTGGGGAAATGCACAGGGAATTCAAAATACTTAAAATCTAAAGTATGTTTTGGAAGGTGATGGTTTTTGATGTAGCTTCTATCAACCGCCTGGAATTAATTCTCTATGCTGTTGAGTGACACCAACTGTTCCTGCCCTCTCTTAGCCTGGCTGTGCCCACTGGAAAAGTGGGCACTGTCTCTACTTCTCTACTCCCCACAGCCCCTCTGTCATCTATTTGCGCAGCTGCTTTTTCTGAGCTCTAAGGCACTTAACTTAAAACAGACTTTCTTTAGGCTGATTGAAGTTGTCTTAACCCATTTCAATCAAAATGATCTAGGGAGCAACTGCCTGAACAGCTCAGCGATAGATCTGTTGGAAGCACAATTTTCAGACCTTTTCCTTGAAAAGGGGAAGATGCACATTGGTGCAAAGTGAGGAGATACCTTGAAGCGAACTCACAAGACTGCTCTGCATCAGAGTTACAGAAGAGAAGAGTTTCTAGTTATGTGTGTGCAAATGGGAGATTTCATCGACCCGTGAGTCATGCACCGAATTTTTGACTTGCACATTTGAGAAGTTGTTTGAATATGGAAGAGAACATTGAAATGTCCTGGAGGAAGATCTGCGGCTGAGATAGCCTCAGCCTCTAAAGCTTAACATTTCCGAATCCCATCCACATTTGAGATAGTCTTTAGGGACAAATACCAACTGGATAAAATGTGTGTACAGCTTTGTACTCACTTTTCCTTGGGTTAATCTTGGGTGTGAGAAGCATATGTCATCGTGGTCTCAGGCCAAGCACCTTGAAAGTACCTTTGCCAGGGTAGGTTACTTCCCATGAAGGGAGGCAATAATTTGGTGTCTGAAAATCTTCAGTACAAAGTCCAGTTTCTATGAGCTGTGTTGACAGTGTTCCTTCCCCTTGCTGTCAGCAGGAGGGATGGTGCTGGGTACCAGATTTATTTACAACACGTGTAATGAATTGAGAGCACTGGAAAAATTTGTTTTGCTCTCACCAGCCATGAAAGAATCTGTAGTATTTCCGTGAGATAAGAGTGGAAAGTGATGAAAGAAAAGCTGGGGAAACAAGTAGTAAATATATTTAAAACATAGTCAGCTGGCTTCTGTTCAGTCTAAAACCTGCAGCCTGGAAGAGCCATAGTGGCAGTTAAATTTTGAGAAGGTTATAAGTTCATCCTTCATCTGGGAAATATTTCAAATTTATTACTGTGTCCAGCGCCCCCGGGATTTCTGCAAATACTGTGACGTGAGTTAGATCACCGCGTGAGCTTCCTGTCGCCTGTCTTGGTACTTACGTTGTAGATAATGAGTTTAGAGGGAGTTTTCTCTTTCGGTTGAAGTATTTACTGCAGTTAATACTGAACCAGAAAATAATAAATGAAAAATTCCATTTTCATTTTCTTTACAAAATTGGTATGGCAGGTCTGAAGTCTTTAAAATAAATGAGTCACTGCATTTGTGTGCGAAGAGTCAGAATTGCTCTTTTTGTTGTTGTTTGTTACTACCTTTCAATGTTTTTTGAAATTGTGGAAAGTGGCTCTTGAGTCATCTAGGGCAGCGTTCAGTGTTTGATAGTGTATCTTAAATACTATGCATTAAATGCCTTGCTGTGGTAATGTATTAAAATTAAAAATAAAATTAAAGGAAAGGTTTATTTTGGGTATCTGTAGTGATAAATCAGAGGTTGCACGTGGTAATAGGCTGATCACTACCTCATTTGTGCTGCTAGAGCAAATTGTATGGAAAAAACAAATGCAGAAGTGTTTTGATAGAATTCTCAATTTTGTGCTTTGAAAGGAAATGCTGGAAATATTTTCAGTATAGCTGAAAAGCTTTATGCTAATAGAAAATCCTTACTGTAGCAAAAAAATACATATATTGCAGTGTTGGTACTGCAGTGTAAGAAAACATTTTTTTCTTGGTGCTTTTTGTGCAAGGGCTGGGTAGTAATTTGGATAATAAAAGAAAGCTAGATAAAGTATGTATTTTGTCTAGCCGATAGGTTTTAAATTCATAGTCAGTGACACAAATGAGATTTGAAAAGATGATGATGTTATGACACAGCAGAACCCTAGCTGGTTGGGGGTCTAGGCCATGCCAGCTGAAATATTCCTCTGTCCGTGGAACGTACTTAATGCCTTGTCACACACAAACACATCTGAGATGGTGAAATTTAGGGTGCCTCACACTTGGAGCAAGGCTTGGGGCACCCAAAAGAGGAAAGAAACTTTAGCTTTCCCAAATCTGTGAAAGTGTGCTTAGGTCAGACTTTCTGATAAGTGATCTGTAACCATTGTAGTTATTCTGCTTTACTTTTTGTTTAGCTGTTTGATTTGCTGTTGGTGTAACAGGTGTTTCTAGTACAGAAAACACTTTGATTATTGATGGCAGGTAATTATTTAAGTTTTTGTATTTGAAGATCTTGGCTTAAAAACTAATTGTGACTATGCTCCTATTAATACATGATTTTTTTTCTGTTTTTATTTATGGGTGTAATTACTGTTTATACTTGGGAACAATATAGTCTAAAGCTATTGACGAGGCTTTGAAAATAGTTTGAAAAATGGCTCCCCATTATACTATTACTTAGAAACAGGACTTTGGTCAAATAGCTCCTCTCCCATCATTAAAATAAGATTAAAATGTCCCAGGAAGCGTGAGATAAGTCAAAATGTGTGGCCTTTTCCCTGTAGCTTTATTTTAAACATCTAATTTAAGACACTTTTCTAAAATATCTCAAAAAATGTTGAACCCACCCTTCTGTTTCTAAACTTACTGCACGGGAAACAGGCTGACTCCTTTGTTTCATCATTATAATCTGTATCAGTGAGTTTCCTACTGAGGTTGCAAAGAGGCAGCATTCAATCCTGTCCATTTGGTTGCCTTGTCTTGCACAAAGAGCAGTTTTATTCAGTCTCATTTACTAACCAGCCTGAGTTAAACTTGTGAAGACTTTCTTGAAAATCAAAACAAAACAGTTGTAGAAGGAAGAGCCTTAATGTAAAGAATCTTAGACTTGTCTTCCAAAAGTACATCTGACCAGATCTTCATCTGTGGCAGATGCTTTGATAAGACGTAATGCCCTCCTTCTCAGGGAATTGTAGATATTTTGAAAAGCCCATTAAATCCTGTAACAACAGAATAATACGTCTGGGTGACTTATTTTTGCATTAAGCTTTTGTTGTTACTGGAAACAATTCTAGGGAAGAAATTTGAACCAACACAGAAAATTGCTAAAACCTTTCTCATACCTTCTAGATTATCTTTATTGATTTCTGTTTCTAATTAAGCTCAGTGCTGTATCTTGATAATAGGCTGCACTTCAATTATAGATTCCGAAGATACTGCACTAAACCTGATGCTGTCAAAGGCTCGTACTTGGGGCAAAGTATTGTTTTTTCTGGTTATCTCAGAACTCTGTTTGGGGGAAGATGTTACTAGTAAAAATAACACATCAGCTTTGTATGCATTATTTCTTTCCCTTGAAACTGTAACGTGACTTTCATTGATGATCTCTGTTCTGTAGTGATACAAAAGAAATGCAGTAAGTCTGAGTATTCTGATGTGGGGAAGGTGTATATGCTGAACTCAAGGTAATTTTGGTCAGTACCATTGTACTTCACTGGATTACCTGAAAAGACTTTCTAATAGTCCTTGCTGGTCCTCTTAAGTATAGTTTAATGTTTATAGAGTTGTATAATCTACTTGTGAATTCAACTAAATACGAATATGGATAGTTTTTGAGTAACTTTTGTCTCTGTCACACTCGTGTTCAAGGGTGATGTTACTAGTGAAAAAGTTATAAACAAATATTCAAAAACATACATGGAATTGGGGAGGAAGGAGATTGCAGCATTATTTTAACACTACATCACTTGCTCAGGCTTTACCGGAGACCAAAAATGCCCATCTACATGAGATGCATAAAAAAAAAAAAAAAAATCACTCTTTGCACCATGCAAAACATCACACCTTTGTGTTTAATGATACTGTGATCTGATTTCTGTTGCCCACTGCTATTGTGCAGGCCTTGGGCCCAGCAGAACCTCTGCCTATGTTTGTAGCTGCTCATTTTTGAAATCTTGCTCTATGGTGAACCATTGTAAATTTTTTTGGTATGTCTTGATGTTTTTCTAAGACCAGGAGGAACATTTGTCCAGTTCTTGCCATATTTCAGAAGCACAGGACAAGAAAGCTTGGTGAGGAGAGCTTGCCACCATTCTTAATAGGGGCACGAAAATTTGTTTCCTTTAAGCGTATTTCTAAAAATGATGAATGAGCTTTGCTAGAATTTTGAAGGAGGATTTCCTTGTAGCAGTGCGAACGTTTAAAATTTGGTGGTGGTGTCAACAGAACAAGGAAAACTGAATGTTTTAACAAGAAGCCTTGGGCAGCCTTCGTCATAAGCAATGATCTCTGCTCTGCTGCACTTCCCCTTGTTTTTCAGTGTTCAAAGGGGGCAAACACTGCATGAAGCTTAGGGCTGGCCTGGTTTTCTGACCTTACCAGGGGTCAGGGTTGAGCAGAGACAGCTGCCGTCAGTGCCTTGTGAGCAGAGTCTAACTCATGTGGTCAGGGCAAGTATAGGATGGTTATTGAAACCTGATAGTGAAGACAAGGGTTATGGGTGTGCCTTGTAGGGGTGCATCCCCTCTGGTGTGAATCATCCACAGGTTGATGAGGTGGTGTGGAGGCTTCACAGAGTAGGCACTCATTACAATAACAGATGTTTTTTTGTTTTGAACTGTGCTGCAGAGGTATGAGTGTGGTTTGTTCAACTATCGGAGCATGATATCCACCCACCAACAGACCAGGATGAGGAACTGGAAATGGGTGTAGCATCTCTCTGAAGCTTCTGGCACAGGATGTGAAAGGCTATGTTTGTCAACCTGAAATCAATCTCACTCTTTTTAATCATGCTGTGACTGGGAATGTCATGCCCCTGCTGCATCCAGAAACATCAACGCGCAGCACGTGCTCTCCCCAGCAGTGGTGACTTCCCGCTAACCGGCAGGAAGGACCATGGATGTGGCAGCTCTCTGGGTTTGGACACCATCCTGGGGACAAGCTCTCTGGAGCAACCCAACGGTGGTAACAGTGCAGGGCAGGTGGAGCCATAGTGGGCTGTAGATGATAATAGTGCTTCAAGGTAGGCTTTTTCTCTTAAAAGAGTATCTTTTCTGAGAACCTGGCAACCATTAATCATGAGGTAGTTCTACATGAAGCATCTGTAATTCACTAGACAATTTGATTATATTTGGAAAAATTTTCTTTGTGTGATGCGGGTGTTGTGTAGTTTTCAAACAGTTTTTTGTGGCACTGAAATAATTGCAAAACAGCCTCAAATGGTTAAGTGTTAATGAGGACAAAGATCCTTTTGGCTAAGTGCCCGTAACTGAATTGCACGGGGGGTGGGAGGTAATGCCTCCAGAAGTGCACATGCAAGGAAGATGATGTTTACGTTGAAGTTAAAAAAAAACTTCGTGATTTATTTATATATATATTAAAAAAAAATACCATTAAGAAAGACAAAACCGACTTATCAGTAACCCATACAATTCACACAAATGGTTTTCCTTGTAAATGTTCTTGAGTAATCCTTGGGGAGAATGAAAATGTTACTAAATTAAGCAGCAGTGTCTTAAGTATCTACAATGTAGAAACTGATACTGAACTAGGGGAATTGTAAAAGCAGGTTTCTCTTTCAGCTAGAATTTCTAATAAATCAAGATCATATTAATGGGGGTTTGAACCAGCTGCTGCTTTATGGAAAGAAATACCTTCTCCAGCAGAATGGCTTTTAAAAAAATAAGCTAAGGTTGCTATCAATACCTTTGGCCTAGACAATCAGTTACGGAAAATGCAGTTTTGCCCGAGTTTCATACATAGATATATTTGTCTAGTCTCCACACTAAAAATGTACTTCTTAGTTTGCAGCAGGATTTACCTGACACAGGATTTACCACCTTGGTTCTGAAGTCAGTTACGTGATGATGACATATGCAACACCGCAAATTAGAAGACAGATGCATGCTGCAGTACAGGGCAGTCAGTCCTGCATTAGTCGGTCTTCCACTCCCTTTCCCAGGTTTTCATTCATTATGCTGCTTCCTTGCACTAAAATGCCTGTCTAAAATAATACTGTTGAGATTACTTTAATTTTGGGAAGACATCCAGTGAAGCCTGCCACCTCTATTTTCTACACCTACTTTCATCTTGTTTCTGGATGATGTATTTTCCTTTAGACTGTTTGGAACAAAAAGCTCTAATTCCGTGAATTTTGCCATGTCATGCATGAATATACATGGTATGCTATATGAAGCACGCCATTAGGTTCCTCGTGAGTTAAGCAGGAGGAATAATTGATACTGGGTGGGAAGTTCATCTTCTGCACAACTGACCTGATATTTTAAATTATGTGTGGTTTTTTTTTCATATGGTGATACAGGAAAGGTAAGCCAGTCAGGTAGTCCATCTGGTTCGCTGTTGCAAACACTTCTTGAACACTTGCTAAGAATTGAAGGATATAATAGATACAATCATAAACTAGAGATAGACTGTAGGTTTTTCTTATTTTTGTGATAGGGAATAAAACCAACGAGATGACAGTTAGAATTTCAATTAAAAAATAAAAGCTGAAAGATTCAGTAGTAATTTTTAAAATGCATGTGCCAAAGACTTCCAAGAAACTTGAATGTGTGAACGAAGCAGCTCATTAAAAAGCCTTCTTCCTCTAAGTGAGAACTCTTTTTATAGAAATTGCGCCCTAAATGGCAAGTATTTTTCTCTATGTATCAGGGTCATCCTTCCATGTTTAATTGGTTTAATCAAGCTTTAAGTTTAATTCTTGGATTTATGGGTTTTAAGGGGTTTTTTTTTCCATTTCAACAGAGACCTTTGTACTGCTTTTGCCCCACACAATTTCATAATGAAATCTGAGGATGCTGTTAAAATGATCAAGAACACCATGCATTACTTAAGTCTCTAGAGAGACCATACCATAAAGGGGAGAGATATATATGGATATATATATATACACACACACTTACTTTCTTTCAAGTTAAATTTTTATGATAGTTAAGCTAACTCTCAGCACTGGATAATTTATTTCTCTAATGGGAGCTAGATTATTGCAGTTACTAGATGTCTCATTATAAAAGCTATAGTCCTTGGCAGGGAAGTTTATCCCAAAGTTACAAAGATGAAACAATTGGGTAATTTGTTGTAAGGAGGCGGGCTGTTATCGATGGTGACTTATTCCCTATGTAGTCTTGCAGTTAATTACTTTGTCTTCATGATGAGAATAATTTAAAAGAAAAACACCATGGAGTTTTGATTGCTCGAGTAAACAGGTTTTTTTTTTTTGTTACAGTGTCAATTTAAGTTAAACATACTGTTTTGTAGGAGATGTGAAGAGCTAGGCAGGTGTGATATGCATAGTAAAGTTATATGCTCCTCGGTGACACTTCTGAGGCTCCCCCTTCAGAAAGGTGCTGGAAGGAAGCCTGTAAGAAAATGTAAACAGGATCCAAGATGCTGGCTAGAAGGAAACCAGGCTCACAGCAGGCTAGTTAATGGCTAGTAAATGGCAGAAGGATATTTTTATATTGAATATTTTTATAAACAGTCCTGATTTCTGGCAGCTCTGCTAGTCTTGTTTATTTTCAAGTGCTGACTCAAAGTTTTCTTCTATGGTCTTTCTTTTTTGCATTCTTAAGAGGTTAGGTATAGTCTTAGTGTTAAACAAAGCATTTTACAAGCGAGGACATAAATTGCTATACTGTATGGTAACTCAAAGCACCAGTGTGCTATAAAAAGTGGCTCTAGAAGTGGCATTCCACAGGTTATGTGCCTCTGACTCACAGCAGGTGGTTTTAGTTTCAGTGTTTTGCTCTGTAAATACAACTTAAGTACAAGATTTTTTTTGTGTGTTCATCATAAGTTACAATACTTCAAAGGCCCAATATAAACCTCCAGGATTGCTGCTGTAACCTTATTGTCATTGGTAAGTTAATACACAGAATGTAGGTGTACTAAAGATTTCTCTTGATAAAAGAATAAATGTATTGCTTGCAATGGTGGTAGGCACGCAAGTTGCAAAATATTCCCCAAAAGTGCTTTTTATCAGTAAAGACCTGGATCTGTAAACACAAGGAGTAGTTCACTTCAGTAGGACAATGTGTCTTTTGTAGGGGCATGTTGCAGGGTGGAATTGAACTTGAAGGAGATATGAAAGTTTTAACAGCCTTCAAAAATAATCATGCTTCATGCTCTATAACTCATCAAGCTCAGCAGTATTTTGGAGCTCCAACTTCAAATTAATTTTCTTTGTTTATTCTAATGGAATATCTTTTATGAAATGGATGATGCACTTCATGGTTGCAAGTCTGCATACTGTCTTTTGAGAAGCTGAAGGCAGGCTTTATGCATAGCGATGAAGCTGAGAGGCTGGAAGTGCAATTTAAAATGTCAGTGTTCTGTAATGAAAATATCTTTTGAGATGAGTTTAGCAGTTCATAGCTTCTGAGTGTTGAGACAATGCTTTTAAGCGTACATTTTGGTAAATTCACATGTTTTACTCTAAGCTATGTGTGATGCTTTGGGGAGAATTTTTAAAATATAATTTTTCCATTCCTATCCCCTTTGGGCAAATAATTTTTCTTCAGCTTTTGCAGTACATGTATAATTAATAAGTCTGTTTACTGACAATGTCAACAATAACATAGCTCTGTTTTATAGCGTTTATCTTTTTACCTGTTTGCTTCCTCTCTAGCACATCATGAAATGCCGCATGGATAGAATAAACCATATCTCAGGAAGGCCGGTCTAGTGAGAAGACAGTAGAAAAATGAGCACTGTCCTGTTATGTTTTCTTTGATGCAGAAAAAACATAAGGCCCAAATCATTGTGCTTTAAATAATTAGTTGAAACTTTGTTTTGGACAGCTATCCAAGAACTGGCATGGAGTGGGAAGGGAAAATAACCACTGGAGGCTTTGTGGAGCTGAGAAAGGAGGTTTTGTTATGTAAGATCAGGCTTTTGAGGCTTCATGAACTGTCATGTATCTATCCTTGGCACTGACTGTAGATTTCCTTCCAGTCATACTTAATCTGAACATTGCATGGTTATAGCTCTAATTTGCTTAAATTATCATTAGTGTGATTAACCATTATAGGAGTGATTTTCTGACTTGCTAATCTCCCTGCTACTTCTTTTGATTAAAACTGGAATAGTATAGGCATCAACTCAGAGGATTACAAGCAAGAGAACTGAGGATTTAAACAATTAACAATATTAAGTAATGTAAAATTTAGCTGAATTGTAAGCAAGTGCAATAGAATACAAGGAATAAAGCTTTTATGAAGCCTCTTCAGTGGTTCCCATTGGCTGTTGTCTCTATTACTGTTAGTAAAGCTCTGCATCATCATCTTAATCATACAGTAACATTAAATCGGTAGTTTGACTAATTGGGCAAAATATTGTGACTTCAAATCTTAAGCTGGTTCTCTTGCAAAACTTAAAATTGGTTTCTTTAGTTTCACATTAAAGTATAATTGTTGGTCATTGTTTTCTAAGTAAAAGATTTCTTTAAAGTGCAGAAAAATGTTAAATTTGAAGAGGACTAGTTTTAATTTTTTTGTTTGCCTAGAATAGCTCAGATATGTAAGACTCGATTTGAAAGAGCACTCTTCCCTTTTTCTTAAAATAGTGATCCATTTTTGTACCACCTTACAAAAAATATTAAATGTTACAAGATGTTCTTTAGAATGATATGCCAGCTTTTTTCTAGGGAGGTTCTAGTGCTTTGTTTATGTTAGTGGTCACTATTGAATTTAAGTTGAAATCTGAGTGACTGAGACTCTTATAATGTCTTCCTAATCTATTAACAGTTACTAGTTTGTATCAGTATTGTGTGAATGCTCCACAGTCTACTATTTCTGTGTGCTAGGAAGAATTATTTTCTAAAATATTGCCAATTTACCTCAAATCCATCAAAGAAATTTTGTATGCTCCTTGTCCATAATATCTGTCTTGATTTATCTGCCTGAAGGAACACAAAACTTACTGGATTTTGTTTAAGAAAAAAGAACTTGACTGAGATATGTGCTGTCCTGAATTCCAGTTGCTTCCTGTGAGCTACTATAACTGAAGAGCAATGACTCTTGTACTGGGTAGCGTTTCAAGATAAGCAAACTGTAAAGGCAAAAGAGTCTGGCAAATTTATAACTGTGCTTTGAAATAATGCTGGTTTTCTGCTTTACTTTTGTGGGGTTTTGGTCGTTTGTGTGGTGGTTTGTTTTTTTTTTGGTTTTTCTTTTCTCCCCCCTTAGACTGCAGAAATAGAGCTAGGGACTGACTTATTTTGGTTTAAGCTTAAACCTAACAGACTGCAGGCTTAGTAGAGGATTTCATGCAAGTCATGGCCATGTCTCAGCTAGCCCCCTGCTAGAGCGGGAAAGCACTGTAACATGCAGCAAGACTTCTCTATATTCACTTAAGCTGCCAATTTGAGACTGATTCTTTCAGTGTGGTAAGAAACACATCCTCAAATTCCAACTTTAGTAATTCTAGAAAGCTGAAAGATTAATTAGAAGATGTGCTTTTGTGCAACTAATCATGCAGTTTACAAAGATTGCCTTAAGTTTATTTTGTATCTTTACGTATTTAAGTTGTTAGGATCCAATTTTTTATATTTTTTTAAAAGGGAAATCAGAACATATTTTGGTACAGCACAGTGTTGTAGTGGCATGGTGTTTCTGTTCAGTCACTAAGTTGAAAGATATTCCCAATCCATCCTGCCTCTAACTCAACCATATTTAAATTTGTAAGATTTTTGATATTTCAGCACAGTGAAGTGTTTTTTAAGGTTCACCATATCGGCTCAAATATAACTCAGTGTCCAAGATGCAAAAGGGTCTATTCCCTTTAGTCACAAACTGCGCTTTAGGAGTGCGTTTACTGTAATGCCTCTTGAAGAGCTCTCCTAGTTCACTCCCTTGGTAAAAACCTGCTGATCAAGGCACCATAGCCTTTACCTTACCCAGCTGACGCTTTCATCAGTGTTGTATAGATGTGTTAAACCTCCTGTTGCAAGATGTGGCCACTACCAGGTCTGATGCCTGAGTCATCCTCCTGTTTGCTTCAATGAAAAGGAGTGTGGCTGACTGGGACCAGGAAAGGGGAAAGTAAGTGGTGGAGCAACCCATGGGATGGACAGGAATGGGGGCTTTTGGTCACGGGGCTCTGGAGCCTGAACAAGTGTCTGCTGTCAGGGCCGGAGGATGGCCGTGCATTTAAAGACCTCTTATTTTAACAATAACACTGTGCAAACAAAGGTGTGTGACAGTTTATTTTTATTATGCACTTGTTTTTGTGAGCAAAGCAAACACAGCAATACAACAGTAGCTGTGCTAGAGCAAGCGAAAGGCTTGTGTATTCGGTATCTTGTTCTTAACAGCATCCAAAAGCAGATGGCTGAGAGGATTTAAGTAAAGGGCAAGAATATTTGTTGCTTCCCTTGAGTAATGTCTTGCTCTCCAGCCATTTGCAGATTGGGAATTTTCTGAGCTATGTGTAGTTTCTACATTATTTAGCAATCCGCAGTAGACTTCTATTAATCTGTCTCCTGCTCCTGTCCCCTTTCCCCCCCATGTAAACATCTTGTGTTTGCAGCATCCCATGACTCTGGGAGGAACAGCACCTTCTTTTTGTTTGTTTTGAACCAATCTCTGTTAACTTTAATTGATTTTTCTTTTCTTTTCCTAGCTTGCATAGGAAAAGGCTGAAGCAATTTGTCCTTATTCCCCCACTATACCAGACATGAGTTTAGAGCCTTTATTGTATCCTTTGCAGTTGTTTCTTTTCAGACTGCAGACTCTTAGCTTGTTTACTTGGTCCTTATATGGAAGCTATTATTGAAGTGGATTGTAATTAAGGTTATTTTGAGGATTTGTAAATTAGAAGGGACTTTGATGTGAAGATAGGCCTGCATTCATTGATCTGGAAATGAAAGCGATTGGATAACTCTTAATTGATGCGTGAAGCAAGCCTACAGTCTGTGTCATTACAAGCCAAAAACATGGAAAAGCAGAAACTCTCTGATCAAGTCAAAAAAAAAAGATGGAAAAAAAGTATTTTTCCTAGTGGGCAATTACTGTAGGGATATGCTTAGTTCCTGCAGTAGCGTGCTGTTGGAAGGTCACATCGTGCTTTGGTAAAGATGAGAGGGGCTTAGTGGAGCAGTGGATCCAATGAATTATTTTTACTGTTTGCAGACCTAGTTTGGTTTTTTCCCAAGTGATCTGAGGCAGTCTGTATTCAATGAACAAACGGTTTTATGTTTGAAATGATCTTAAAATCTATGCCCTTTTTGGCTTTTGCCAGCTTCTCGGTCTCCAGCACACAAATGCACTGCCCCAGTGTGAAGGCTTCACAGGCAAATATTCAAAAATAAGAAATTTCAAGGCTAGTTGTCTTTAATTTGTCACCTCCTCCTTCCCCCTTGTTATGGGATGAAGTTATGAAAGTCTTAAAATACGTGTTCTCCTGCTGTTTCTCCACAGGCTCTTACTGCCTTGTGCAGTGCACGGACTTCGTAGTACTACTTTATAGAGAAAATATTCAATATTTGATATTTTGTTCTTATTCAGGGGATAGTACCATGATTTATTGATTATGCTCAGTTCAAATCCATATTTATTTCTGTTTTCGTATTCAGCACCATGGAATCTGAATCATTCATAAACACTAATGAATGTATTTTTACACTCTGCTGAAATGAAGTGGTATTGAATCCATTTTAAAAATTGACTGAGACAGAAAAATTAAGATGAAATGTATCCAGCTGTTGTAGTGCCCAGTGTGAGACACTTAAACATTGATTTTTTTCAGAATATGCATCCCTTAATATGTCTCTTTAGAGCTCTGATTGGCGTTGGACGCTGGAGAAGGGTGAGTGGCTTTGCTGCTGTGTCTGGCCACTGACCCAGATCACAAGGCTGACGTGTTGCAGTCACCTGTCAAAAAGTGGATCTGCTTTTTAAATATCTACCCCAATCCCACCAGTGAGGCAGAGACAGGGAAGGCATCTGATTTTCTAGGGCCCTGTTAGATACAGGATCATTCATTCCCTTTTCGTGGTGTCTTTGCCAGCCTCTGCTCACCGCTGGCAGCGAATGACTTGGAGTCAGTATCTTTCATGCTGATCTCTGCCCCTCGAGCTGGGAGGATAACAGCCACCCTTCTTCTGTGTGTCCAGCTACGAGGGGGCTCTTTGCAGGGCTGGGGGGACAGATGGAAGTGGGGGGTTTATGTCCATTTGCTGAGGATATGGGGGTGGGGCAGGATTGGCCTTCCTGGGCACCTCCAACCTCTAATGGGGGCAACGCTTGCAGAACTTCTTCCAGTGTTGTCCTCTTTGATGTCCCAGCTTGTCCTGACCCTTCTTGCATGCCACATCCATCAATGTCTCTTTCTACTGTACTTATTCTCTCTAGTATCCTACTAAATCCTACTCTACAGGTTTTGGGTCCTTTCAGATGCCTACCCTTTGCTCAGTTGATCCCTGTTACTCTGCCGTTTCAGTCAGTTCATGCCTTTTTACTCTTCTTCCTTCGCCATCTTTTCTTTTTTCTGTCTCCATTAGTCCCTCTACCTTCCCAAGATCTTTTGCGAATTGCAGTGCTACCAGCACTCTCATCACTCTTGCTGACTTTGTCCAGCTGGGCCATTTCTCTTACTGTGCTGTCTCCCTCTATCTATATCTGTCTGTGCCTGAATTTATCCCACTTGTCCCAGCTTTCTCACCACATCCTACTGCTCTCCAGTCCCCTCTCCTTTCTCTAGGCATCTCCCTTCTCTTGTGCATCTTTGACAAAGTGAAAAATTTAAAAATAAAGTCCAATTTTTCCTTCACTGATCAAAGACTTCTGAACAATTGTAAACTTTATGATTTGAGGTTTTGAAAAATGCGATTCAAGGAAAAAAGTACCTTTGGAAAAATTGCCATATTCCCATTTTGGCAAGTTACAAACCTGTTCTTACCAAGGCACTCGGGTGTCATTCACTATAGATGGAGGCCTCAGCTTTACCTATGACATTAATTCAGAAAATAACCAAACCTTTGTTTTACAGTGTGCTGGAAAGGCTCCTCCTTAGCTGTCGTGACCATTTAGTAGCTTTATGGTAACACTGCAGTGTTTACAAATGCATTAAGTGTCGTAATGGTCTTTAAAAAGTCTTATACAACAATAAATGAGTACTGATAAACAATGTGATAACGAGTTTTACTGAGCACTAAAACTTTTTGGTGGATATGTTTGAACTTGTCTGTCATGGCACGTGCCTGCTCTGCTGGCAATTGCTTTAAACATACCTTTCAGGAAAAAATCCCCACATCCAGAAAAAATATCCGTAAATGCCAGAAGTGATGGTTTTTATTTTCCACAGTGATTGAAGCGGTGCTGCAGATCCCTTCATTAAATAGTCTCAGTATAGATGGAGGATGGATGTTAGTGTTTTATTTTAGACAGTGGCATTTTAGAAGGGTAGGGGGGGATCTAAACAGAATCATCTCCCAAGCTTCTCTTGCAGCTTTGCTTATGAGAGGTGGCACGATAGTAACTGAAATTGAGGGTTTCAATCGGAAATAGCTTTGCACTGAAAATTGGAAACAAGGGCCCAAAGGCTACAGGCCTCCATCTTGCAGAGGGCTGTCTCTGCTGCCTCTTCACCATGTGTTCTTTGTGTAGAAAATTAGGGCTCTGGAATGCAATAAAATTTTCATTGCCTTTGGCACTGCTGTAAGAAGTTTAAATTTTGATGAGCATTCTTGTTATTCAGATGTTTCCATGGTACTTGGAGTAGATTCAGGGTCAAACAGGCTTCATTTCTCCTGGAAGGACTGGGGAAGGAGGGCTTAGTAAAACATAAAAATAATGAATGTAACATTTTTACATTACTGATGCGTAGATTAAACTTTTTACTTCTAAAAATCGTCCTAGAAGTTGCTTAGAAGGCTTGCTTTGAATAATAATCATTAACATCCACTGATAAGCACTATGAGTGAGCTCTGTTTTAATTTCTGATGATTAATAAGCATTTACATATGATCTGGTTATCTCTTTTTAATATAGAAATCTATTTTGTTATCTGTTCTGTTTGTCATGAGTTCTTCCTTAATGGCAGAGTTTACCCTGATAACAGCATGTTAATCCCAAACTGTGCATTTAGAAGTTTTCACAGAGGGTGTCCGTACACAAAGGGTAAACTCAGCCTTAATAAAAAGGAAATAAATCTTTGGTATTTAAAATTAAAAAAGGTCATAGAGGACTTTTATTGCAGGCACTGGAGGGGAGATGACAAGTGCAGAAGATGTTGAGGCAAAAACTCCATATCCTTGCATAAAAGGAAACAGAAATTAGCAAAGCTCAAATAGGAAGAAGGAACAAAAAACCATCTAACTAGTCAGTGTTGGACTGAAACAGGTGCAAAAAATGGGAAACAAGTTTTGTGTTGGAAGAAGGAACACCAAACAACATCACACTGCTAAGGTGGATTTATTAAGCAGACCAAGCGGGGGATAAGCTGTGTCAGAGAGCGCTATATGCTGACACCCACTGACACAGCAACGGAGACCTGCCACAGTTATCACTGCAGCGAGCCTGCGATGGTCAGCCTGGGGGACACAACATGCCCCTCGCCGGCCTCCCTGTCGAGCTCTTGCGCAGCAGCTCAGCTGCAAAGCCTGTCAGCTCCACCTTGGCATGAGCTACGTGGGGTTGGACGTCTGCCCAAGGGTCTTTCTCACCAGGTGCTGTCCACCACATCAGGCCACGATGGTATCATGGTATGCCTTTCCTGCAGTTTCCAGTGAAGTTCTCCTGTCTGTTGTTGATCTGTGGCCTGCGCCAAGGCTCATAACACTTGGTTCTTGTTTGCCTTGTCCTCCTGGCTGTGGTTCACCACACTTGGCCTCTCCGCTTTACTCACCTCTTAGCCAGAGTGAAGCTGTGATAGTCCTGTGTTGTTCCACATGTTGGTCTTGCTGACAGCTGGCAAGTACAGGTTTTGTACGCACACACAATTATTCACTCACATTGTACATCATTAGCCTAGGAATAGTTTTAAGCTTTTGTGTTGTGTGCAAAACAATTACAATTTAGGTTAGTATAGAACAAGCACTTACTAGTGGGTCCTAATAATCTTAAAGCTTATGAAAGCAGCTTTTTATTGACCCCTGTACAAAAGTTCAGTGTTTCATCTGTGTAGGGACCAGCTGGGGAGCTTCTGGTGCATCTGGTGTATGGGTTATTGTTACATTGCACCCCTTGATCCATTATGGATGCTGTGTGTCAGAGTGCAGTGGCTGTACAGCATCCACGTTATGCCTGTCATCCCAGGACACACTGGAAATAAAACTATGGGAAGGCTGTGCTGTTACCATACCTGCTTTTGCATCTCTGTGGGGCTTAGCTGTGGTTCACAGAACAGTCCTTCTAGGCACAGGCACTATGGCAATACAGGCAAACCCAGATACAAATTACAATCAGTAGCAAATCTGAGGCTTTAACCATTGCCAAAAGTGTCGCCCCACAGGCCAGCCAGCGTGTTGGAGGGTTGTTTTATCACCACAGGTTTGCCACTTGCAGAGACAGCCAAGTTGATTTTTCAGGGAAATCTACAGTGTACAGAAAATTCTGTAAAACACCAAAAAAAAAGCATCTACCACTATTTACCCTTTTGACGAATATTTTCAGGGATTGTAATTAATTTTCTGCCGTATTCATCTGCACCACCTCGCAAACACAATGCCAGGCACCGTAGTGTGCCCACATTCTGCTGCTTTGCAGTCCTAAAGGAAGCCTTTGCCAGCTGTGTTGCGATCCTAGTTGCATTGCTTCAAATTTTTGTACACGCTTTGACCCACCACAGTATAGGTGTGTGCTGTGTGAGCAGCAACTGAGCCATACCTCCCTGGGCCCCAGCCGTGTGTCGCAGTGAGGTGGGATGAGGCTACTTGAGGGTGGCTTCTTTCTATATGGAAACATCACTTTCTGTTGCTCTTGTGACACCATGCATCACACTTAACTCAAATTCTTCCACATGGGCTGTCCCAAAAGCTATCTGTATGCAGTCCTCTGAGGCTTGCCTGTGTTCTTCACGCATTTGTATCATAGAGGGTGGCAGGAAACTAGCACCAGACAATGTGACGCTAAGCTCAGTTCATTACGCAGACCAAGTGAGTGATAGGTTGTGTTAGGGGAAGCATTTCATTTGTAGTTTCATGCGTGTCTCATCAACTGAGACATACCCCAAATATCAGTCTAGTGAGTCAGTACAGTAAATGTAGCAAAGTTCTTAAATATAGTAAAGCCAAAGAAGGTGTAGAGAATGTAACAAGGATGATCAAAGGTACATGGAACATCAAAACTGTTCTTTTCGGTAAAATCAGTGCCATGAGTCCCATGGAGAAAGCAAAGAGGAAATGAATGCTTGTTTCTCTTCAGTTGCAAGAACCAAGAGACATCATGTTGTTGATTAACTCAAAGACATGTAAAAACCAGTAAATTTTCTCAGGGAGCGTTGCATGGAACTTATTGCTGTGAGCGTTAGGAAAGGCGTTATGTAGGAACAGAGTGCTAGAGGAGGAACCATTGTGTGTTGGAGCTGAGCTGCTGCTAAAGTACCTGAGAGACTGGTCAGAGGGAGAGTTGGGTTTCCCCTGAGCTCTACTGCACCTGCTCACCAGGGCGGTATTTGGGTGGGTTGGGGTTGGTGATGTGTATGTGCATGACTGTAGAGGTTTCCCAGCCATAGCCTCTCTCTTGCTTGGCCTGCTTAATAAGTTGGACGTAGCAGCTTTGTGTTGCTGGGCGTTCATTCCTCCCCCCATGACCTAATCACCTTCTGTCCTGATGCCAAATGTTCACACAGGTAGAGAAGATGTATCACCACCTTCATGAAAACAAGGCAGTACATTGGCTATATTTGAATTTTTAACACAGAATCTCTTGAAATTGAGATTCCAGACATAAATTTGAAAACCACCGTATTAGGGCTGTACAACTGATTGCCTCTCCAGGGTGGTGACATTGATCATCACCAACAGCATTTAGTCTTATAGAAGGGGGATAACATAATGTCGAGGAAGCTTACTGAAAACAAAATGAAAAGGCACAGCCAAGAAGGTTAAATACTCAGCAAGTGGCATGGCATTTGTTTAAGGACCTGTAGGAGGCTCATGGTGAATGCCTAACACCTGTCAATAGTTACATTGGAAAGACAAAACCCCACCCACCCACCCAAACCCCACCTGAAATCTCCTAACAGTGAGGTAAAGAAATTTATTTTTCTCATGTTTATATGCAAGTAAAATAATATAAAGCTTTCAATCATTTGCTAATAATGTAAACATGTTCTAATAGTTTTTTTCCAAGCCTGTCAGAGATGGGAAGCGTGCCAGAGAAAGTGTAGGGTCAACAGATGATTGAACATAAAGAGAAAGGGGTGAGAAGATGGCCTGAAGCAGAAAAGTGAATTCTTGATATCCATGTTCTCTGCAAAATTTGAAGCTTTTTTTTATTACACTTTATTTTTTTAAAAAGAGGGAGCTTGTGGGGGCGCCTACCTGAAATTGTAGAGCTAGTAAAATTTAATTCAGAACAAATCCATAAAGTGAACAGTAAGAAATCGTCAGGACCAGATGGTATTCACTCAAAATTTCTCAAGGAGTTTAAGTGTGAAATCCTGAGTTACCAAGTGTTCTGTGTAACCTATCACTTACATTGGCTAATCAGACTTAAAAAAAAAAAACACCCCAACTGAAGATTATTTGGTCAATGTGACATAAGGTTTTTTAAAAGTCTTTTGGGGGATATCTGGGAAACTGTGGATGAGTTAATAGGATGTCTGGACAGCTTAAATTGACAAAAATTATAATAAAATATAGTGTTGGTAGACACATGGGGAGTATCATCTATTGGATCTATTTGTGTATATTTTGTGGAGAAAGAGCCATGCCTTACTGTTGAGAACCTTTTGAAGGATTTGCTGAGATGTTGGGGGGCTCTTCCATTTCCAGAGCACTTCTAAAAGCCTCTTTCACTAGGAGTCTCAAATGATGGTGCTCTAGAGTCAGAGGGAATGACCTCGTGTAGATAAAAGAGAATAAATAAATTGTTTAACAGATAGAAAATTAGAGTGGGACTAAGCACTTCGTTTCACCAGCGCTGTGTTGGCACTGTTCAGCATTTTTGTAAGCTATCAGGAAAAGGGGACTGTAAGGTGACCAGCTTTGCTGTTGCTTCTGAGTTGATTGGGGTTCTGAGAATGAATGCTGACTGTGAGGAGCCGCAGAAACACCTTGCCGTGTAAGAAACAACTAAGCAGTGAAATGGCAGGCGAAGTTCAATGTACTATAAAGTGGTACCTACACTTAAACATAGTTCTCTACATTTGTATAGTGGTGGTCTCTGAACTGCCGGGTTTTGCACAGGCATAAAGTATCGGAGTTGTATTATATAGGCCTTTGGAAAATGCAAGATCTTAAAAACCAAATTAAACATATGGAATTGTTAGGAAAGGAATAGGCACCTAAACAGAAAAATCATTACGGCACTGTCTACATCTGTGATGGTCGTATATATCGAATGCCACGAGTGGTTCTTGTTCCCTCCCCTCTTAAATGTAGCAAAGCCAAAGAAGATGTAGAGAACGTAACAAGGATTATCAAAGATATATCAAAACCTGTTCTTTTCTGTAAAATCAGTGCCATGAGTGCTTTGGAGAAAGTAAAGAGGAAATGAATGCTTGTTCCTCTTCAGTTGCAAGAACCAAGAGACATCACATTGTTGATTGACTCAAAGACATGCAAAACCCAGTAAATTTTCTCAGGAAGCATCGCATGGAACTTATTGCTGTGAGCGTTAGGGCTGCTGAAGGCTTACCTGGATCCAGAAAGCAGTGAGAAGAGTTTGTAAAGGAAAATCTAACCAGGAACGATAAACACAAAGATATCTTCTCTTTCTCAGTAAATCCCTCATCCAGGATTGCTCGATGCTGGGAGAATATATGGAGCTGTATTGCTTTTATGCTTTTATTTTATTTTCTTTCCTTGATACTTGTAATTGGCTGCTGTGTGGCACTGTACAACCTTCACTGTGTTTTTATGTTCCTGGATGTGTCCTGCTGATAAGCAACCTTTGTTCGGCAGTTATCAGGGTATGGTTACTGTGAAAGCGGTGCAAAGCAGACACTGTATCTTCAGTAGATACTGATTAGGTAAGGTAGATTCTCTAAACACTCTCACTATTGCTGAACAGATCGGCTGACAATAAAGGACATTTTTTTATACTTACCTTTGTATAGATAGGATTAAAGGAAGCATGGATGATGTTGCAGTCTTGCCAAAGGCTTAATGCCAGCAAGCAATTAGTGTACTGAATTGGGCACAACTGCTAAGGTGCCCCACAAGTGAAAAACCTAAAGAAAAATACTGCTAGTATATAGGATGCTCAAAGACCTTGCTGTATGTTTCTGCACCTGGAGAACTTCCCAGGCAGTTTCATTTGTGCGTATGTGTACATGACCTCTAATTGTCTGCAGTCCAAACCCATGTGCCAAGCTAACAGCTCGTGGCTTTTAATGAGAGTTTTTGCTAAATATGTAGAGTCCTGCATATTTAGAAGTTCATAATGGTTGCTTTAAAAGATGGGGGGGGTTTATTTTACTAAAGCTTGCACTGACAAGAACCCATTTTCATACCAATGTAGAAAAGTGAGCAATTGTTTGGAGTATTATCTTTTTTTAGATCAGGGCAAGAATCTAGATGTTACTCCTATGTAGGAGTTCTTCCTGGGCAAGAATTTTTTATATATATGTGTGTGTGTGTGTGTGTATGTATGTATGTGTATATACATATATACACACACACACACACGTGATTTTTCTTTCTGTTGCAGTGAGTATTTGTGCTAAGCTCTCTTACCTATTTGAGGTGTTCGATTGCATGACTGCTTAATCTTGCCTTTGCCTAAATAATTGAATCCAGGACTTCCATTTTCCTTTTGGAGCCAATTTTCTGAGTCATTGATCATTTCCAATGCTTTCTTGTAAATCACAGTTCATGTTTTTCTTGAAATGTGGTGCTCAAATAACATGGTCAGCCGAGGCATTAGTGCGTGTTGGATGGAAGAGGAGTCTCAGGAGCTGCTGCTTATACCTGCTTGTACGATCACTTCTCTTCATAGCAATATGACACTGGGAGTCATGTTTAGTTCTTGGTCATATTTGTGATCTCTGATAAAGTCTTTTTTTCTCAGACCTTTTTCTGCAAAGTTTATTGCTATTACTTCCTATTCCATACGTACAGTTAATTATTTCTCCCTGAAAAAGAAATGCACGTTTATTGAGTTATATCCTGGCATTTTTATTCTACCTTTCTAATTGACCAATATAATTTTACTTTATTATTATTTGGTACTATTTATCCTTATCTGGTTTCTTCGTAGTTGTAATATCACTGAATGTTTGGGGTTGTTTTAGTTTCTGCTTCTGAAATGTTTATTTAGGGGCTGGCCTCTGAAGAATAGTTCATAGTTTAGCAATTTGTGAATTAAAGCTTTTCACTGCAAATATAAAATATTTGTGTTCAAATGCAGTTTGGTCATCCTTGCCCTTGTCCCATCACTGAAATCACACCTGCATATAGCAGATGCTTCAGTGTTTGTGGAGGAAGCGGAAAAGCACCAGACAGTCGACATGAGCGAAAGCATAGAAGAACATTGAGTGCTCAGTAGTGCCTTTTCAGCTGGTGAGCAGAGTCTAACTAGTCTAACGTAGTCTACCAGAGATCCCATGATGGGAACATAAAAGTAGTGCCTCTTTCTTTGCTTCATCTGGTAGAGAAGTAGGGAAGAATTCATGCTGGTCGGGATGCCACAGACAGGGAACCATTGATCTATAGGTATGTTAGCTTCAATTTCCTAAAATGCAAAAAAACCCAGCAATTGTTTACTTGTTAAAAACAGACACGTCGGGTCATTATCTTATTAGGTAAGAAAAAATAATAAAATGTCACTACCACAGAAACTTTAATCTGCAGTTTCTGTTCATAAACTGGAACTTTGGTTTCTGCACAATAAAAAATGCTGTGCATGTACTAGTTTCCATTTTTATAACCTTTTTTTTTGTGTCTTGGTACAGTGATTTTTTTTTAATATTAATTTGACAGTTTTCTGTGGATGTTTCTCTAAAAAGATTCCTTTTTGTCAGCTTTTGTTTGCTATGCAAATTTTCCAGCTGCATGTTAAGTGTGTTTTAGGGAAATGACAGCCCTGCTCAGAGGTTGGGAAGACTTTTGACTTTCCTGCAACATAGTTTTGGTTTTTAAATCTTTTTTTTTTCCACAGTACTTATCCATATACCTTTGCCATTTTTAGGAAAGAACATTATAATTCCCCATTTCTCTTTTAAAGTGCAATTTCTTTTTTTTCTTTGGGGGGGTGTGTGTGTGTCTTTTTGTTTTAGGATACACTTGAAGAAAACCAGCAAATTTGTACAACTATAATATAAAATTAAAAGATAATAAAAACTTCCACTGTCAAACATGAATCTATATTTTATCTGTGTTTTGGTGGGAATGGCAGGAAGTGAAGGATGTCTTGCTATTCTGGAGCAGAATCAAGATTTTGGAAAAACATGCAGTTAGAGGACTAATAGCCTTGCTAACTAGTTTGTAATTACAGTTTGATAACATGAAACAGAAAACATTCTCGTAGACTGAGGTGAATATAAGAAGTAACTGAGGCGTTTGGCAGCTTGCTCTCTCTTTAATTGTTTAATGTTATAATTTGTCCGGAATTTGTTTAATTTCATTGTTTACCTTGCGATACTTAAACACTTTGCATTTGTTTTTAACATGGTGGGTCTGTTCCATGTGTGGGTGCTCCCAAGTACTATGATAATAAAAATAATTTAAAACATTTTCATCAGTCTGCCCTGTGTGTTGTGCCAGCTGGCTGACAGAAATTAGTTGGTTTCAGCTAACTGACCAAGGAGATTGCTATTAGTTTAAATAAAATGCGCTCTGCAGTCCTCTCTGGCATTCGCACTGAAAAGCAAACTTATCCCAAGCAATGAAATGGTGTCCTGTGGTCTGATTTGGAGATGGAACTTCCCACTAAACTGCCCTCCAGTTTGGCAAAGCTACAAAAAAGTTCAAAGATTTTTAAATCCTGTCAAACATCTTACTAAGATAGAAAGGTCTGGCACTTGACAGGTGGGTTCGGAGAACGTCTTATGGTAGTGCAGTGATACCACTGACTATGTTAGTACTGATTCAGAGTGTGATTGGATGGATTAACAGGGTGATCATCCTAGTGCAGAGTTATATCCTTGTTGGAAACAAACTTGCTGTTTTTAAAATTAAGTTTAACTTTATAAGGATTCTAGCAGGCTTTGTAGCATACTGTAATGGGATATCTTGTTCTCCCTGGAGGAGAAGATAAAATTCCTCAGGGCTTACCATTTTAGGCTGATAAGAAACACTTCTTGTAGTAAAACCCCCAGTTTAAATGGAATTGGTAATCCTGGTTGTTAACTGAAATACAAGATTGGGATTCTACTCGGAGCATTCACCAGAAATGTAGTTATAAAATGGAAGTCATTTGGCCATGAATGCTTAAGCTGTGATGGATCAGAAACACATTATGAAAAAATTATCCAGTCTACTTAGTTTTTATATCTGCTGTTTGGAGTATGTGAGAATTTCCGGATTTAGAAATTGCTTGTATTTGAACGGTAAGCATTGATTGATAGAGATATATTTGTCATGGACAAAGGTGTACAAGGAATAGAATAAAGAGGTGTTGACAAGAACTATGATTTAATTGCATGACTTTGGAAAACACTCCTGATTTCTGGGAATTGAGGGCATTTGTAGGTGGCCGAGGAAGCAAAATTGGTGACTTCGGTCTTGTCCTTGACAGTTTCTATTTGGAAATTCAGTTGTTGCAATTCAGTCCTGTGGCTGCCTTAGGCTGTTGGAGAAGTTATTGTGGTGTGTCAGTGTGCAAAGGGAATAGTCCTACAGCAGGGTTAATGCATGTTCTTTGTTCATGCTGTAGCAAACAGCAGGTGACAAAACATATGCATCATACTTAATCAGGAAATTTAATCCCGGTATGAGTTGTCCAGTCAGTTTGTAATGCTGTGATGCTGAGCGATATCTTGGGTTTTGCTTCAGGTTGCTCAGTGCTAGGACAGCAATCACAGGTGGAAGAAGTTCTCCTGACTTAAAGACAGTGCTTTTCATCACTTCATGCTTACCAGAGACCTGTTCAGACTAGCCAAAAGGTCCTTTAGTTTAGTTAGTGGTGCTAATGAGTTTTAAGTTGCAGTTAGGGAGGACCACGAAATGGGTGTTGCACCTGTGCTGTAAGCCAGCATGTTATACATACAAGGTGCTTATATAGTCACATAGCTCTTGAGGGACTTAGAGTTGACAGTGGAGTCATGTTTGCAGGAGTTTGGTGAATTGATGGGAGCAAGGAGAGTATCATCTGCATGGAACGAGGAAGGTGATACAGGATGTGGGGAAACAGCAAAACACTGTAATAGGGATGATATCTACCTTTTACAGTTGATCATGTGTATGTTGTCTTTGCTGCTGTGCTTGAACCAGCAGCATATTTATTAAAGCTTTTTAAAAAGAGAAGTCTTTTCAAAGTATAGTTTGCAATCTGTGTTTCTGTTACGTCAAAATGAGACTGTTCTTTTGCACTTCATGTACAACAGACTGTTTTAAATATATTAGGAAGTGAGATAATGGTGCAGCTGCCAGTCTTTTGAGGAGTACTAGACAAATAATGCTTAGTTTATTTTTTGGATACTTTAAAAAAAAAAAAAGAAACAAAAAAAACCCCCAAAACCAACAAAACCTTAGACTTTTATATTTTTTCCTTCCTATGGTGACATAAATGGCCTGCCTGCTTGAGATCACTTTCTCTGCCTCTGCAAGGTTCTCTTTGTTGCACAAGTCTGATTATTAGGAATCACTGCTTTGCCACCAATAGGATTTTCTTCCTCCTTATGGGGAGCAATGCAGAGGGGATTTGGCTTTTGGGAAAGGTAACATTCATAAAAATGAGATCTTACCTAGAATAGCAGCATTTTGATTTGGTTATTGTAGAAGGTACATTGTACTTGTAACTAAGAAAGTTGAAAGTTCTGATTAGTTAGTTGTACAGACCTTGAATTTTTCCTTTTCTTCTGTAGTTATAGCTAAGCTTGATGTTTCAGGTTTGAAATGGGTTTGTGAAACCAGAAACCTTTGTTCTTACGTCAGTGACTGTAAGACTGAAAGGAACGCTATTCAAGAGATGGAGAGGAGGACTTGAATGTAATTAATTTCTCTCTCATTTGAAGCAGTACAGATGGCTGAATTGAAAGTAGATTCTTTTGACTGCCCCCGAAGGCCACGAAATTTTTGTCCTAGTGAGAGTTTGTCCTAGTGAGAGAGAACAGGCAAGAGCTACTGACCACTGAAAAGACATTTGAAGAAACAGTCGTTCTGTAAAGTTCAGAATAAATAATGCTGCTTTGGTACTCTCCACGTAGCTGTTCAAGGTTTTCTTATCCCTGAGCATTTCAAAAACAATGCACAGACAGTGTGGATCGTAAGCCAACATTTTTCTTTGTGAAATCACTGTCTTGGGTCATGCTCGTCATGCACAAGGATGAATCAGGTAGTGTGTTTCAGTCCTGTACAGCAGTGTATTGCCTTTCGCTACTCTTATCTCTGAAGAGATGGAGGAGCAGGGAGTTGGGGTGATTTGTTTCCATTTCCTTCTGATCACCTGTATCCGTGGAATGGGATCCATGCCCAGCATCCATTCCTGTTTCCACTTCAACTTGAGTGCAATTCCTTTTGTATAAGTGTGGTTCCTCAGCTCTTCCCATCATTGTACAGCTTAAAAAAGCCTATTATTTTTCCAATATTTCCCCTTTACTGGGATTTAGCTTAGAAGTTTGAATCAACTGCTGACGTAGATTGGGGTTTTTTTTTCTTTCCTTTTTTTGATCACTATTGTGATCAAAATATTTTGTCTTTTGAATCTACAAAAGGGTGGAAGATACTCTTGGATAGGGACTCTCTAAGGGTACTACAGTGCATGTGAAATTCTGTACAAGCGTCTTGCAATTTAAATAGTTGTTATTTGTGTGCTGGCGTTAAGAGGGACAGAGGAGTGGGCTGAGCTGCCAAGTCGTCTTTGAAGTTTAATTGTCTGTTTGGTAACGGAACACATAATCTTCCATTACAAATCTTATTTTATATGGTAATTGGCTCATTTGCTCTCTGGTTATCAATTTAAGTTCTCTACCACAAACATCTGTACTTGTGCTGTGTTAATCTGTGTGAATGCTAAACAGTGACATAGTTAAACTATAAAAGAGTATTTTAAAAGCATTTTTTAATTCATTAACTGGAAAGTAAATCATAATAAAGTGAGCACTTCTCATATTATCATCCCTTTGTAAGCAGCTTGGCATTTGCTCCATAAGCCGGAAAAGCAAAATCACTTTGAAAAAATAATGTGTTTCAAATTCTTAATCTCCTAAATCAAAAATATTTGAGAGCAGGTAATAGGATGTCTAGTTCAACTTTCATTTTTGTGGCCAAAAAATATTAAATCTTACGATTCAGTATTGATGCCTGCTTGTGGATGATGCCCCGAGTTAAAGCGATATCAGTTGCTAAAGATATTTGAGTACTTTCCAAATGTTTTCATTAGAGGTTAAACATCAGTGGAGAAGACAGAAATAATCCCAGAACTTCACTTTGCACTAATTTTGTTTCAAATGTGATGGTCCATTGGTTCCCTTATGGTGCTCCTCCCTCCTCCTCACCCTCTGCTCGTCTCTCAACCTTTCAGGTTCATGATGGCCATTCCCAAACTCCTACTGTTCGTTCTTCTGTGGTTCAATTTTTGGTTTGCTTTTAAAAAGCTACCTATTTTCTGCTAGATATCGTGGAAGTCTCTTACCCAGTAGGTGGACGTTGAGGGAAGTCTGAACTGCTGGCAATGGATTAAAAGGAAAATACGCGGAATACCAATAGAGACATCTGTCTCCAAGACTTTGAGATAGGATCTTCCCATCATACGGTCTGTGCTGGGTAGACAACGTGTACACTGAGGAGTAGGGACTTGCCCAGCCTGGGGAGGGTCTGATGTGTCTCCTCTGATGTTTATAGTCATTGTTTCTGACGTAAAAGGGTGTCTAAATATGCTTCTGAAAGAGATAACCATTAACCACATACAAGTAAATGTAAAACCAGATAAAAATGTGGTTTAATTAAAGGTCAATTGTATCATTGTACTTCTTTTGATAAAGTAACTAACTTGAGCAAGGGCAGTCTTGAACCCAGAGCAGGTATTTTTTGTGTTAAGAGCCACTCGTGATTTTATTGAACTTCTCTTATATATCCCTTTTCTCATCCTTGAGTTTTACAGTGTAGCTACTCAGTACAGCAATTTGCATGTTTTCTGAGGTTGTCAGATTAATTTTTTTACACAAGTTTTGTCCTTTTGATGGTGGATGTTATTGGCTTGTGTTTATTAGGATTCCTGTAATAAGTTTAATATATTGCTAAAGAGTTAAATGTTAGCCTGTAAAGAATGTTATGAAAATAGGACCATTGTAAATGTCACAGGAAAACTAACTCTTCATGTTTCCAATTTTTATGTTCCCTTTTTTCAGCTATGTAAGCACTTCAAGAAACAATGTGTGTCTGTCTGTATACGCATGGAGAAAGAGATTGAAAGGAAATGAGAACATAAACTATTGATCAAGCAGACTGGAACAAAATTACTCATTAGTTAAAAATGGCTAACGATGAGAGAGCAATGATCTACCACAGGCTGACATCAGTATGATGCATCTAGGAAAGGGCAAATAGAATAGTAGAATGAATAGGGCAAGATATTTTCTGTAGTGATAACACTGTATTTATGCCATTTTCCAAGTCACTGGTGAGACACAGCTGAAATTGCATGCAAATAGTTGAAACTCTACAGGCCACAAAGATTAATTCAAACCAAAGCAAATACATAGGGTCTGTGAGGAGGGTGTGGGTGACTTGTCATACCAGAACTAAGCAAACATGACTTGTTGAGCCTGCCAAAATAAAGGCTGGGATGTGGGAGGGCAATGGAGAAAAAGTGCAGCTCCCAATAAATGAAAATGCCAAGGATAAATGCCAGGGAGGAATAAAAATTTAAAATAAAAGGCACTGTTTTCATAAAGAACAAGTGATCGCAATTTGGCCACCAATAAATTCAGAAGACAGTTTTCAAATGTCAGAGTTATAGATGGTTATAACAGCCATCTGATACAGACAGTAAGTACAAAAATATCTAAATCATTTTAAGGTGGAGTTTATGGCCTTTTTGGTGAATTTATGGAAATGATTATATGAAATGGATGTCTGAAGTCATAGGCAGCTGGACGCAGCCCCATCCAGACTTTTGCTCCTATGTGAGAGATTTTGAGCAGCGAACATATATGTACAGCTTTCTGTAGTTTCTGGTGTAGGTTCACATGCTTGTCTGAGAGTTAAGCCATCTTCTTGCTCTGTAAATAAATGTTTCCATATGTTAGTGCTCTCTAATTTATAATCCAAAACTTGAGGGGTTTTTGGAGAGCTGCTTGTCTCCAGCTATCTGTTTTTATCCACCTATAAACCTTTACAGTCATTTCATAGAAAGAAGTAAAACATGATCTAGTATTCCTTACTCCCTAGCATGACATAAATCCCATTGATAGGTGAAGCGTGTAAAACGTTTGCCTAAACTCTGCAGCCCTTCCATATTGACTTTCTTTGATAAATATTAAAGGACAAAAGGCCGCCTTCGACTTTCCTGGAACTTGAACAATCAGACCTGCCAACATAAGTAAACAAATCGCCCTTATGTTAGTGAGCGTAGTAAAAACAAATGAAGAGATGAATGTTATTCATATTAGATGATACTCAAATTGTATGTGCCACAAACAGCTCTTCTTTCTGCCACTAAACTAAAGAAGCTGAGAGTCCTCATACGCAGCTGGATGCTTCTTAGTGGCACGTTTGTTCACACAAGATTTTTAATATGCCTGTGCATTGGACACTTTGGGGCTTGTATTTCCAAAAAAAATTAAGCATCTCTGAGTTTTTATAGATTTTAAATACCCTTAATTTAATTAATCTTACTCTGAGTACATAAGGACATTTAAAAAGGCAGACAAGGCCCAGAGGGAACAACTTTGGTACATGTCTTAAATGAACAACCTTTCTGTTCTACTGTGTTATGCAATACATGTCTTTGGTCATACATATCTGTCATATATTATCAATATGATACAAAGGTATGTGTGTAGTCCTGGACATAGTGTTTCTTGGGCTTACACAAACCAGAGAAGAAAATCTTTGGATAATCTTTGGCATATTTGATAAGCTGAGTTTCTCCACAGAAATGCAAGGCAATGTACCCTAGGAAAGTTTCATCTTAGTTTTGTGTCCATTCATTTTAAAAAGACTTTTTTATACGATTTTAGCTTTTAGTTACCTACTGACTTCAAATATTGACTACAAAGAACTCTGAAACTTTTCTGTTGTATCAACTGCAAAGTTTTGTCTGAATAAATTGTTGCTAATTGTGATGTACTCTTGTATAATGTAGCCTGACTGCACTACCACTGTTCGGTGTTTTATGGTGCTCCAGATGGACTTACTGGTCACCCAAGTTTACTGAAAATGTTCTAGACAGCCTTTTTCATCGTAGCTTGATCTTTTAAATTTCAAATCTAACTCACTATCTTTTCATTTTATAAATTAATAAACTTTGCTGCAGGAAGGGGTGAAGGCTTTTGTATAACCTTTCCTTGTCTTGCTGGGGAGCTTATCCCACAAGATTCTTTATTTGTGAAAGGGGCATAAAACTGTTGCACACTTAAGCACTAAATGGTTTGCTCAGATGAACTCTGAGTGGGTGAAGAAAGTGTGAATCATGTCTGAAATCCACTGCCTGCTGTGGTCTCTAGCATGCAGCAACTTGCCCACGGCAGATAAGAGTCTGCAACGTGTTCTTCAACCATGGGAATATTATTTTTCCAAATGGCATCTGTGTCTCTTGGTTTTAAAATACTTTTTAACTTTACACTTTATACATCTTGGTTCGATTTCTTCTTTCATGTATTCTCAAGGGGTCACTTCAAATTAAAATGGCTGGCTGTTTAACTGGCCCAAATGTAATTTTGAAATAACACAAAGCTTGTATCAGCTTCTCTCAAGCCCTGATCTGAAAATTTCAGCCAACGTTGCTACTGTTCGTGCTAGAGTCCCTGAAGTCGTCCTTTTATATGTTGAGTCTTACGGTGTGTTTGCGTAGGAGCACAGCTGATGTGGTTTTGTGGATGTTAACACCCTCTTTTGTCATTCTTCCATTTTGTTTCAAGTTCCTCCTGAATTTCTGAAGCGGCCTGCAAATATTTATGCTCATGAATCTATGGACATTGTGTTTGAGTGTGAGGTGACTGGAAAACCTACTCCAACTGTGAAATGGGTCAAGAATGGAGACATGGTGATCCCAAGTGACTATTTCAAAATCGTTGTAAGTATATTGTCCGTTTTGCAGATTTTTAAGCCGTTGACCTGTCTGTCAGTCCTCTCTAACACATAAAAGTGGAAGCTAGGTTCTTCTGTAGGACCAGCTTCCCATTTTTGTACTGTTGATGTTTGGGGCCTGGAAGAGAAATGGTTTCTTGAAACCTTTAATGCTCTGTAATTCGGTCATTTTACTGAAACGCTAAGGCTTATATCATATGAGTTGATTTCTTTATAGCTTCGATTTTCCATGAGATGGATGTGCACACGATGACAAAATGCACTTTGTTGGTTGAACCCCCTGAGGTGCAAGCTCGCAGTGAACACTAACTGATTGTGTTTTCTACAGTCATCCATGATCAATGAAAATCACAATTTCAAACAGGAGTTTAAATATAAATATAAGTGGATCATGAGTTTTGGCACACCGGTACTTCTAGAGGGAAATTTTAGATGTAGTAAAAGTCATTATTGAGACATGCTTGAGAACTTGATGGTTGTATAATTTGGTATACCTGAGGTTGTAGGATTGTAACAGTGAGCTATGCAGTTATATTCAGTGCTTAAAATATCATAAAAATGGCTGTGGAAATGTTATGACTTGCCAGTAATATGTGATGCTAGAAAATTATAGCCATTAGTATGAGCTTCTGCTGCTTTTTGATACTGTATAATTTGAGGATTCAGTGTAAAAGAGATGAGATCTGACGGGAACTCCAAATGTACTTTTCCATGTTACTGTTCAGAAGTTTCTCCTGTCATAGTAATGTGCCATAACAACACCATTGTTTTTGCAATTGCAACCCATTTTTAAGTGTTGCATTTTTCCTTTACTCTTCAGAAAGAACATAATCTGCAAGTTTTGGGTCTGGTGAAATCAGATGAAGGATTCTATCAGTGCATTGCAGAGAATGATGTTGGAAATGCACAGGCTGGAGCCCAGCTGATAATACTTGACCTTGGTAAGATAAATCGTGACAGTACAGTGCCAAAAGATGGGGAAGAACAGTTTCAAGGGACCTTTTCCACATGATGCGTTATATCTAACTCAGCTAGAGGAGGATGGTTTTTTTTTAAATCGTATGAGTGGTTCAGTGTCGTCTTCTGTACACTTAAAGTTACTTAGAAGAAATTAAGAAATTCTACAGGATTTACCCTGTATTTTGGAAAATATGTCGAAAATGTTTAGTGCAATAATAAACCATAGCCAGAAATCTGAAATATTGTTGCATGCTGAGATTTTAAAAAATAACAGGATAGCCAAAGTGAAAGCATTGCTGAAGTTACAAAAGTGAAAAATAAGCCATTACGGAGCGCGCTGCAAATGAAGTATTTTACACTGAAGTCATTCCAGTGTCAGAAGCATTTTTTTTCTGCTATTATTTTAAAAAGTAGTAAGCTTTGTCATTTCTGCAAACTGCAACTGCAAAATTTTTTTGGGTTACAGCTGCAGTTTAAGATAAATATTTGTTATTGTGCTCCAGTCAGTGAAATTACTAGCAATGCTCACCTTCTTGCAATCTCCTGCATTGCATATTTTGGATGTTGAAAGAGAATAATTGCTGTTGTGATTAAAGAACTACTGTCTTCCAGAAGAAAAAGGTAGTATCAATACTGTTGCTAAAGCATCAGCTTGTTTCGCTGTTTCAGGTCACGCAGTTCTTAAAAATAATTTCTAAGAGTATGAGGAAGAAAAGCAATAGTAAGATTAGTGAGTAAGCAAGACAATAGTAAGAGAAGTCTTACAAGTAAGACAATAGTAAGACAAGTCAGACAAGAAAATATGAATTCTTTGCTTTTTGGGGCTTTTTGTGTTGCCTGTCTTTTTGGGGTATTGTTTCAAAATTCTAATTTCTTTTTCATTTGGCTGGAAAAGATTTAGGAGAAACAGTCTTATGGATGGTCAGAGGCATGATGTAACTTCGCACTTGCAATTTTAACAGTCATGAATCTGCTAGGCCTCGTTTTGGCGTTTAACGTACAGAGAGTAAATTGTAATGAGCATGCCATAAAGAGAGAGATTTCCCATTTCTTTTCTGATTGTTTTGTAGAGTAGTTGTGCACTTATAACGTCTTCTGAATTCTCGTTCGGATATGGGTACTTTTCGTTGCTGGCTGAAGAGTTGCATGTACCTTCCACAATTATTTGGGGAATGAAAGGTGCCCTCTACTGGATTCAGTAGCTTTAATACTATAGAGCCGTGGGATTTCAACCTCCGAGTAGTGTTAGGCATCTGGATCCAGCAATGGCCTACTGTCATCAGGTTGCCAGAAAAATTATTAAAAGTAATTTTAGTTCTGCTATATGCATGAATCACTGGAGTAGTTTCCAAATCTTTCAAGCGGAAGCATTATTCCATATTTTCCACGTTTGAAAAATACTGAATAATTAATATACTTAGGTTTTGAAGCCCTGCCCAAGTTTGTACTTTCACCCAGTTCCCAGTAGTGGTTTATAAATTACTATTACTGTTGTTTTTTTAGTTCCTGTGGTCTCACTCTTCTTCCTTTCCCTCCCCTGTTGTTTGCCCAGTGGTTTCTCCTTCCTGTTCTACTCTGGCAACTTGTCCTGTTTTACTGAAGGACTTTGCCTTATAATGCTGTCCTTTTTCTTTTGCATGCTGCCAAAGGATTATGGATGCAGTGTTGATGGAGTCTCATTTGGGGTGTAAAGATACACCCCCGAAGTCGTGTCGTTCTGTTACATGGCCTGCAGTGTTTTTAACAATGCACTCCCTGTGTAGCACTGACGCGTCTTAGTTGTTGTTTTCCAACAATAGAGATAACCACATGGTACATCACTGAAAGTGCATTTAATTTTGTTGTTGAGTAGTGGCATAACAAGTAGTGCAACTAGGAATGAATGTGCTGTCTTAGCTGTGATATATGAAAACTGGTATAATATAAACAGTCGAAGAAAATACAGATATTTGATATCTTATTTTAATACTTTATCACAATATATGAACGGCAAAGAAGGAAACAATATTCAGGGAAAGAGGCTGAAGGTATCATATATAGTAGTTCTTTCATGACAGATATCTTGATATGAAAATTGAAAACACTAATTTTTGCAAAAACTATTGTGAACACTTCAGTCACTAATACAGAAGGCTTTTTTTTAATTCATACCTGATGATGAGAAATACCTACCTTGCCAACTTGAAAAGTAATTTCAGTGAAAAAATGTTGATTAAATGTTCATCAAAGTTTTTCATCCCAATTAGCAGTATGTCCCTTCCCTTGCTGTTCTCTGTTTTCTCCTTCCTAAATGGAATTGGCAAACATCCGGCTATTTACAAACTATTTCCAGTTAGCCCTTTTGCTTATCATATCAAACTGATCTTTAATAAATTAAATTTATATTAGAAAGTAGGAATTTCTCAGAGAGGCTGCATGCATTCTTTATGGGCCAGTGTTGAAGAAATGGACCAAGACTATTGTGTGGGCATCTATAAATGGACCACAGCATTGATCGTGGTATCATTGACAATGAGGAAGGGGGTAGTTGGCTGCCATCAGAGATGAGTTTGAGTAGCTGGAAAAGTCAGAGTTACTCAGACTTCGAGGGAGATATGCTGAGAAAGGTTAAATAGAAATAAACCAGTAAAACTCTTTGCACTTTACATATTAGATCAGAACTTAGTTGTCTCTTCTGTACATTAACTTGTTTCATTCTAAACCCTTCATATGGAAATTTTGCAACGTGTTGGTTTTTGCTGCCTAGAACGATACAGTTTCATCCATAGCTTTATGAAGGTGTACTGTCAGGGTTTTTGAGCGGTCCGAAAGTAAAATACCACATGCGTATTTTCTTCAATCTTAGATGATAGCATAATTTTTAAATACAATAGGTGTAAAATATATAATGTGATCATTTGCTACAACAAAAGGTTTTCTGTATTTGGACGTAAATTTCTGACTTTGCAGGTAGCAGTATTTTGGTGATTCACCTTTATTCTCCACAGTGACAGTCTTGGTGTGTGAGTGTATGTTGTGCACATCCACACAGAGTAGTGTATATGCAAACTCTCATCTGCTAGAAGAAGCTTAAATTAATTGTTGATCAGACATAAGTTTCTTTTGGGTTGATCTTTTTTGTATTTGGGATGAATTCAGAAAAGCTTGCAGTATATACAGAAGTTATTTGTGGAAAATACTGAAACGAAGAATTGACTAGCTAAAAAAGTTTGGGTAATTTGAAGGCTTATTGGAGTCGCTGTTTTATTTTCCAAGTCTGTAATTATCTGTTGATAAGTTTAGAAAAGAGGACTGTACTTGGAAATGGATTGGCTGTACAGAGTCCACAACTTTTGCTTTTCTGGAATATATAAAAGAATTGTGGCATTGAGAGAAGAGATTTTAGAACAACTGTTAATAATTGGGAAGGTTAAAAGGGGGAGGAGAGGGAGGAGAATTCAGGTAAGTGGTCTGAGTTAAATACTCTTCTCCTACCAATATCCCCTGTACTTAACTTCAGGTGTAGAATTCTGCAAGATAGTTCAAAAGCATTGCATCTGCTTTCAAAATACTTTGAGATTTGAAGTTATGTCCCATTTTCTCAGATAGTGGCCTTCCCCTGGAGACTGAGCACTTCTGGGAATTTCCCTGGAGTTGTGGCTCTGCTGCCTGGTCTGCCTGTTAGGGAGAATTTAAGAATTACCTAAAGAAAGGGAAGTACCTCAGTTACCACATTCCTCTGCGTTCGCCCACTGCCAGCGTTTGGCTGTCTCAATGCTCCTCTCTTTGCCTTACTGATTAGGAGATAGGTGGTCTTTTCTTATATCCTGCAAATGACACCACGGTGCACTCCTGCATATCCCAGTAAGAAGGAAGAGCCTTCCTTGGGAGTGTGCCTTGGGAATTACTTTCTCGGCAACCTCAAAATATCTCCCCCCTCCTTTTTTAAACAAAACCAGCCTTTTTTTACTTACAGTTAGATCCTGATGTGTCAGCCTCTGACTATCTCAATTACAGATCAGATATACTCATATGCTCAGTTATAACAAAGCTATTTCTTGTCACCATTTTTACAGCATTATTTTGTAGTGGTCTGTGAAAACCTCAGTACTGGATACATTTGGGTTTTCTTTGTGGAGGTTAAATGCTAGTGAAAAGACTGAAAAATTCAGCCAGGACCTGTAACCTGGCCTTTTCCAGCGTATCTGGCATTGCTCAGAATTGCCATTTGGGAATTGAAAAAAGAACAGGTGGTAATGAGTAAAAGGAGGTGCCTTTGGGGGAGAGAGGCAGATGGTTCCCTGTCGCCCCTATGTGATAGGCATTTGACAAGTACTCAGGCACCAAAAAAAGGAGTGATTCTTGAATGCTATATAAAGAAAAATCATAGACTGTAAACAAATATGCCATGTTATTTAGAGAACAATTTCAAAACATGATTTGAGATGCACTGTATCACCTTCAAAATTCCAAAATAAATGTCGTATACTGCGTGATTTTTGTACTTTTATACTGCAAAAGTTAGTATTTGCCATTCTGTGCCATATTTGTGAGTTGTATAGGAGTGAGATCTTCAAGTGAATGAATTGAATACGCTGCTGGTATCCAGTAGTACACCACATCAAGAATTTTTTGTAGTGGAACTATCCATTTCTTTAAACTGAAATTTTTCATGAAAAACAGTTTATATCCAAGCAAGGATATTCTGCATGTGAATTAATATTTCCGGCACGGGAAACAAGGAGGAGGAATTAGAAGTCTGCACGTAGTTGCAGAGCTATGAGTCATTTGGGATTGCAGAGATGTCTTAGGAGAGTCGCAAGGGATGGATACAGGCTTTTTTGGAAGGACGTGGTGGGGAAGCAAGGAAGAGGGTCGCGCTGTATGCGGAGGTCTGACTCAAATGTAGCTTTGCCTTGGAGGGGGAGATGAGCCAGCCGAGAGCTTATGCATAAGGATCAGAGGATGGAAGGACAATGTAGTCATGCATGTCTGCTAGAGACCAACTAACCAAGGGGAAGGAGTAGATGAAGCCGCCTTTATGCAACTGGAGGTTGCAGGCCCTGGTATTTATGTGGGGCTTTTAACCATCTGGTGCGTGCTGGAATGGCAACTTGATGGTGTGGCAGGTAATATAGGGGGTTTCTGGAGTAGTCTGTAAGAGGTTTTCTTGACACAGGTTATTCGTGTCTGACTGGATGACTGGTGGAGGTGGTGTGTTGGACCTGCTATTCAGGAAGAAGAAAGAACTGGTCAGAGATATAAAGGTCATAGCAGCTTTGGCAGCAACTATCATGAGATGCTTTAATTTAGGCTTCTAAGAGAATTGATCAAAGCAAATAGCAGAATTACAGCCTTGGACTTCAAGACAGGAGATTTTGACTTGTTCAGGTACCTTATGGGCAGGTTCCCATGGGAGATTCTGTTAATGGGCAAGAGGTGAACCATTTGATCTTGAGGGACAGCATTCTCAAAGCACAAGAATGGTCTATTCCAAAGTGCAGGAATTTTGAGGCCAAGGAGACCAGTAGGGATAAAGAAGGAGCTCCTGACTGAGCTAAAACACAAAAAGTAAGTACCTAAAAGTTGGAAGTGAAGGCAGAAAAGTGATGGATATTGCCTGGATGTGCAGGGATGGAACTAGGAAAGACAAAGCTCGTCTGGAGCTAGAACCATTTCAGGGAAGGTTATGGAGCAAATCCCCCTGGAAGCCTTGTCTGGGTACATAAAGGACATGATGATGATGACTGGGAAAACCGAGCATGGATTTACCGAGGAAGAATTGTGCCCAACTACCCCAGTAGCCTTCTAAGGTTAAATGGCTGGCCGTGTGGTTGAGAGGAGAGGAGCGGATATCATTTACTTTGCCTATAGCAAGGCATTTGACACCATCTCCAGTTGTATCCCTGCAGCTAAACAGGGGAAATCTGGACTGGATTGGGTGGATGGTGGGGTGTGTGGAGAGCTGACTGGCCCAGCAGGCTCCCAAGCGTCATGGTGAATGGGGTGAGGACTAACCAGCAGCCCAGGTAATGAGTGGTATTACCCAGGGCTTGGTGTTGGGACAGAGAGGGTTTCATTTCTTCATCAGTGACCTGGATGACAGAACAGAGATCATCTGTAACAGATTTGCAGATTGGATTGGGAGAAGCAGTAGCTACACTGGCAGAGAGAAGGATCCGCCAGGCTGGAGAAGTAGGCTGGTGAGAACCTCAGAGAATCAACACTGACAAATGTGGAGTCCTGCACTGGCGCCAGAGTGACTCCGTGCAGTGGTAGAGGCTGGCTGCCGACGAAGCAAGCAGCTTTGCAGAAAAGGACTTGGTGGCATAGGCAGGAGGTCAAGGGATGTGATTGTTTCCCCTTACTTGGCACTGGTGAGACCACATTAGGACAGTTTTAAGCTTCCCAACACAAGAAAGACATTGGCATAGTGGAGCCCCACCAAGATGATCAGGGAGCTGGAGCACATGACGTACTGAGATGTACTGTGACTATAAGAGAAAGGAGTTTGATTATTCCTGAAGAACGGAAGCCTAACGTTATCTCACTGCTCAGCAGCTGATGGAGGGCATAGAGCAGATGGAGGTAACAGGAAAAGACTGCAAAAAGGGAATTTCCGATCAGGTGAGAGGAAACAGTTTCACGGTGAGGGTAGTTGCAGTCAGAACAGGTTGCCCAGGGAGGTTGTGAAATCTCTGTTCTTGGAGATATTCGGGACACACCTAGACAAGGCCCTTAGCAACCTGGTCAAAGGTGGCTCTGCTCGAGCAAGGGGTTTCATAGATGAACTCCTGAGATCCCTCCTAAGTAGTAGTAATGTATGATTCAGAAAAACTGTCGGTCTGAGAGGTGTGAATGGACCCTATTTATCTCTTTGTACGTAGTCTTAATGTAATAGTCAAATTGTGACAATTTTGTGGTATATATTTCCCTGCTGATCTCCTTATGAGAAACATAAATGTCTGGTACTGGTAGCACAGTTTGACATTACAAACCAAATTTGATTAAAGTATAACACCACTTCAGTTGCACTGTATGATATTAATTCCTCCACTGAATTGCCTTACGTGAATCCCTATTCTGAGAGGGTTTTGAAGACATTTACTGACCTAAATTCATGCTCTCTTTGTATATTGAATTCTGTCCAGGAGCATTGCTGCATGAATAATTTCATTTTATGAGTAGCCATGAGCTATCTCGGATCTCATAGCAGTGAAATGAGGTGGACAGGACTCCTGGTATGGTGGAGTCTTCCCTGACCTGCAGCAGGGCAGAGAACATCAGGAGTCTGATGCAAGTTTTCTGGAGTCAGCACATTTCAGATAAGATTGTGCTGAAAACCTGGCATTTCTATACCACAAGTGGTATACAGTTTTTTTGAGGTTACTTCAGGCTGACACAGACTCGGAGATTTCAGTGGATCAGATTCCCCTCTTAGAAGCTACTTCAGCTCCCCATGACTGATTGCCAATCAAAAAAATTTCCAGCTATAATTGGATTTCCAACTTCTTGTTAGTCAAACCTTGGACCCTTTTTGCTTAGCTTGTAGAGTGTCAAACCTTGGTTTTTTTCAGGCTGTTTCTCCATTTTGACAACGCGCTTTGAAATTCTAAATGCGCCCTTTGGTGTGCTTGCAGTCCTCCTGACTTTGCAGTCGTTTAAAACTTATGAGCACTTTCTCTGCTCCATCATCTGGGTTGTTAAAAAAAAATGCATTGAATCATATGGAACTCGGCATCCCCTCCTGCACACCCCAGATCAATATCAACTTTCCTTCTGACACCGAAGCACTAAGAGCTATTCTGCGTGTGATTTTTCCAGCCAGTTGTGAATCCACTTGTGTAGTAGCCTCATCTGGAACATATTTGCTTGCTTTTGAAAATTTCATGGGAGGCAATGTCAAAAGCCTCCTTTAAATCAAGTTATATGAAATATTCTGTGTTTTCCATATCTGTAAGTTCCATTATTTTGTTGTAGGAGGCAAATACAATTTCTTTTTGACAAATTTTGGCTTCTGCTGAAAGAAATCCAAGAGTTGGCACTAACAGGCTTGTGATTTGCACTTTGCACTTTGGGGTATTTTCCATATGTAAAAATTTACATAAATTTAACTTCTACCCTTGTCTGGTTCAAGCCCGGAGGCAGACAACTCGCATGTTCCTTCAGGACCTATTTGGATTATTTCACAGATGTCAAATATAATGTCTCAGGCTGTCTCACATCTTATAGAGGTAGTTTTTTAAGAGTATTTTGTATGCAGTCACATACTCCGAATCAAGAACGTTTAGTGTTGTTGTCAAGGTAATACAGTAAATATTTTCTCAGTCCATGGAATTCTATGGAGATCTTGGAGACTATAGAAGTACTTGAAAAATATGCAAGGTATTGTGGATGAAATGCCAGAGCAAGATGAAAAAAAGTCCATTGAATAAAAGAGAAGGATTCTGTTGGGTATTCTTCCTGATGACTGTTCTTTCTTCACTCAAACAGAAGTGTCTGTTCTTTCTGTCTTGTGCAATTTTACGTGTTTTAATGCAAGGAAAATCGGAAGAGGTCCCTGTGGTTTACATGAGTGACTTTCAGAAGGCTTAGTGTCCACCAGAGGAGAAATGATTTGTAGATTAAAACTGAATAGTAAGGCTGCAAACCCTTGCAGCCAAGAATTCAGATTTTCTGTAAGATGAAAAAAATACTCAGAAGAAATGAATTGTGGATCTCAGGGGAGCAGGAGATAGTAACAAACCTGACAGCAGGTCTGTGCAAAGGGCAGCCAACGCTGCTAGGATCGGAAACCTGATGAGATTTGAGAGATCCCATCTGGTCTCATATGGGGAGAAGATCCAAAAGTAGGAGAATAGAAAATCCACTATGACGAGTACCTTTAGAGACAAGGCTAGCAGGGGAATTTCCTCTCCCCTAGAGAAATCTCCCTGCTTTTGTCTATCGTACATCAACATACAACCATGTGCACTTTTTACTTAGCAGGCTTAAGACTTTTTTTTTCAATGTGAGCAGCCAGTTGCCATATTAAAACATGATATTCATACAGTGTTTATCACAGTTTATGTCAAATATTGTCTCTCAAATTTAGAAAATAATAGGGAAGGTTATGGGACTGTGATATTTCTATATGATATATGCCATTTAAAATAGTTTGACTCTGTGGCAGTTACTGTATTATAAAATCCAAGTCATTTCCTCATTCACCACTGCACATGCACATAAGCTCTCTGCTCTTCTGTGTGCACACACATATTCACATGTATAAAACGATTTGCATGCATAAATACTCATCTTTTTAAATGAAAGGATGCTGTAGATACTACAGTTCTGCGAAAAACTCTGAAAGCAATGAATGCAACAAATATGACCTCAATACTGATGGTGTAATGAAGTGTTTAAAAAGAATGGCAATGCTTGTGTTATGAGTAGGCGAAAGGTTTTCCAAACTTGCTACCTCAATCACTGTCTTATAATATCGAAATGGCTTCATATGAATGATAGATGAACAGCTTGTAAGTCTCATTTTGAAAGTTGTGTTTTAGGAACATAAACAGCATCTGAAATCGCAAACTGACTTTAAACAGTGTTTTGTAAAACCAAAGCCAAATTCGAATTTGTTACTGGTTGTGTACACTTCATTGCTAGTTTTCTGTAAACATAACAGTATGTTCTCCTCTTTAATGCTGAAAGACTTTTTTCGTTTTAATTTTGATTTTAATTTATATTACTTAGCTATTCTTCCTCAGTGAAAGTCAGCATTTATGTTTCTCATGGCTGCATGTACGTTCAAAATTGCCAGAAAGCTGTTTTAATTCAGTTAGTCTCGTTTCTCCACTCAATCCCTGTTTAAAAAAATGGCCTTTATTTATTCCCTCTTTATGGCCCCTGCTTATATATAGTCTTATTGAGAAGTCCAACTGATGAAACTAAACTACACTAGATTACAAACTTCTTCAATTTTAACTTCATGAAATTGGGACCTAAACAGCTCTCATATTCTGCGTTCAATAGACTATTCATGTTTAAAGTTGGCATGCGCTTTAAATAAATTGCTCTAATTTAGATTAAATTAGTAATAGATTAATGTTTGCCAGTGCGCGGTGAATTGCAGGAAGGCATAACAAAATTGATAGGATGCTTTGATTGTGCTTATTAGTTTTCATGTCTTGTTTTATGACCGTATTTACAGTTGACTTGGCAAAGAAATTTGAAACCTTGTGAAGGTATTCATATCAGATTGTGTGCACCATGGCTTAAGTGTAAGTCTGCTCAGCGCAAATGTGGGTTATGGTGATTGCTGCTTACGTAGTTTTACTTTGAAACACTTGGACCATGTCACCTGTTTAATTTTGGTTTTCATGAGTGAAATTAATAGTTCAAAGGCACTTGTGTTTAAAGAAATTACAGGTCCTACTGTAAAGAAGAATAATGTGTAAGGAATGTTAGATGGAGGCAGAAAAAAAAACTGTAGAAGCGAAAACCTTTGATGTATTTTGAGAAACATTCAACACATTATTAATACATGTTTTCTATCCTTCATCTGTATTTATTCTATATTGTACCATGGCAGAAGTGGAATGAATGAGGATGTGTATACATGGTACAACAGTTGTGAAACAGGCTCAAAAGCTTTGAGTCCCTGTTTGATATCATCTCTTGTGGGTTATCCTGAATTCCCAGTAGAGTTTCTCAGTCCAATAAAAGTCTCTTTGCCAACAGATAGGCTAATAAAAGCAAATATACTCCATAATATCACTTCTCAAATCTACCAATTTAATTTTCCATTTATCCTTTTATATTTTATATAATTGTTGTTTCTGTCAGCTTAGCTACTACCTTACTGGATAGTATGTTGTCAGCAATGGTTATTACCAGGAACCAAAGCTGTGCAACTCTGAAATGGTATTAAGCAAATGCAAGTGTATTCAGTGTGACCGGCTGTAGTTGTTGAGTGACAGTTGATTGTTTCTCTGCCTATATATGGCTTCTAGTTGTAGGTGAAAATAAAAATAATCAGGGTGAAGAACACCAGCTGTAGTATGGGATGCATTCATTGTGTCACGATGGGTGTTTGGTTTTAGGGGTTGTTTTTTTTCTTGTTTAGATGAAGAGCATAACAGCAGGATTAGCTTTAGCTTTTTATCTATCACGACTACCGAAGGCATTTCCTCTGCCTTTATTATTCATAAACAGGGTTGTGAAGATTGACAGAAGTAGCCTTAATTTGTAATTGATCCTAGCCTCATGTTGTAAAGGAAAATATCAGATTTTGTCAGTCTCACACCAGAGGGGGGAACAAATGTGTGCATATGATCTTAATTGGTTGCTTATATTTCAAAGTTGCTAAATTATACAGTAATATCAGAGACAGCTGAATGCCATTTGGAAAAAAAAAGAAGAGGGATTGGTTTACAGTTTGGTTGCATATGTGATAGGATTCATACAGCTAGATATCTGAACCTGGGAGAAGACTCTCTTACTTCTGATGTCACTTATTTTTCCAGCAGTCTTGACAAGAAAACCTGAATAGCCTTATGGGTTTTATACCATAAGGAAATAAAATAAATCTAACAAATAAATAAATCTAACACTATTTTTTAATAATGTGCATTCAAATTTGCCTAATTTCAGTATTGAAGCTAACTGCAAATTGTCACTGTTCTCATTAGAAATTGTCTGCACTGCCTGCACTGTCTGCATTAGAAATAATCTGGTGTGTTGTTTTCTTTGGGCTTTTGATTGTTTCCTCTCTCCTATTGCTTCTCTTCCTTCGAAAAAAAAGGAACCTAATAATTGTGGAGCCAAAGGCTTTAAAAGACAAATGGATTCTGTGTGATTGTCCTGTTGACATGTTATTACCGAAGGTGCTATAGGAAAATCATAGAATCATAGAGTCATTAAGGTTGGAAAAGACCTCTAAGATCATCAAGTCCAACCATCAATCCAACACCACCATGCCTCCTAAACCATGTCCCAAAGTGCCACGTCTACACATTTTTTCAACACCTCCAGGGATGGTGACTTCACCACCTCTCTGGGCAGCCTGTTCCAGTGCCTGACCACTTTTTCAGTAAAGAAATTTTTCCTAATATCCAATCTAAACCTCCCCTGACACAGCTTTAAGCCATTTCCTTGCATCCTATCGCTTGTTACTTGGGAGAAGAGACCAACACCCACCTCACTACAACCTCCTTTCAGGTCGTTGAAGAGAGCAATAAGGTCTCCCCTCAGCCTCCTCTTCTCCAGACTAAACCCCCCCAGCTCCCTCAGCCGCTCCCCATCAGACCTGCTCTCCAGACCCTTCTCCAGCTCCGTTGCCCTTCTCTGGACACGCTCCAGCACCTCAATGTCCTTCTTGTACTGAGGGGCCCAAAACTGAACAGGGTATTTGAGGTGTGGCCTCACCAGTGCTGAGCACAGGGGCACGATCACTGCCCTGCTCCTGCTGGCCACACCATTCCTGATACAAGCCAGGATGCTGTTGGCCTTCTTGGCCACCTGGGCACACCGCTGGCTCATGTTCAGCCGGCTGTCAGCCAGCACCCCCTGGTCGTTGTCTGCCGGGTGGCTTTCCAGCCACTCTTCCCCAAGCCTGTAGCATTGCATGGGGTTGTTGTGACCCAAGTGCAGGACCTGGCACTTGGCCTTGTCAAACCTGATACGATTGACCTTGGTCTATCAATCAAGCCTGTCCAGATCAAATAAGGAGAAAGAAGAAAGTTGTACCTGGGTCTGCTTTTCTCAGTCCAAGTCACAGAGCTAATAGGGGCTGCTGTGTCTCAGCAGTGGGCATTTCACCTTGGGACTAGTGTCGGTGTCCTGTCTCATTCTTTTCTTCAGCACCATTTTACATATAACTGCTTTTTAATCTCCTTGGTCAGGAGTTTTTAAGTGGTCAATGACCAGAGTAATCCACGTTTAAAATATGGCATTTGTTGCTGTAGGCTTTGGTCATGTATGATTTGGGGAATAACATCATGTTCTTGTGTGCTGTGATGTGTGTATCAAATTCCCAAGCCTCTGTGCTAGTGAAAGAAGTTACATTTTAAAAACATTGATGGGGTTTACTATTTCTGTTAGAATTAGAAATATGAAGAAGCAAAAGAACATTACCCAGTTCTTTAAAAATTGGAAGTAAAAAATCTTGATTAAGAGTTCATAAGATTGGCTTGCGTGTCCTTTATATGAATTTCCAAACATCCTGATACCTCATCTAGTTTCTATAAAAGCAGTGATCCAAGGTAGCCTGTAAATGGTAAGTGAGCAGCAGATACATATGGTCTTCAACAGAGAAATGCAGTGGAAATGTATATAAAAAATCCCAATACCACATCTAGCAATATTGCTCTGTACATGGTTATAGCCTAAAAGAGGAGAGGTGGGGTTTGCTTGGTATCTTCTCTCCCTTAAAAATCCATGTTTGTACTAACCTAAATGAAGGAAAAAGAGAGGGCACTAGATATTTATAAGAAACAAGTAATTAAATAAATCGATTTTTTGATAAAGAGATTAGCAGAAATAGGGAATATTTTGACATACAAACAGCTTGTTCCGTCTCATCTGTTGCAAGCTCAGCTTGCCGGAGTTGGTGCTGCAGAGTTGTCCAAACCGAGGGAAATTATCTTTCACTTAAAAGTTATTTGTCGGAGAAAACCATGTAGGCTAACATTCGGGTAAATCCTGTGCGTCCTGTAGCCACCTCTGGGTTGGCACACATCAACTGCAGATATCCTAAACAGGGAGATGGCCGTTTTGTCCAGAAGAAACTTTGATGAATGTTCTGGTCATTTAAATAAAAAAGTTCAGTTTAAAATCAAGGGTTATCAAAGTTATCTACAAGAAGGAGTGTTGGACAGTAGCAGGAATTGCCCCTTGTGGATTAGCAACAGCAGTTCGAGGATGGGTTAATTTATTTCAGTTCAGGCTGTTACTGAGAAAAGAGAGAAAGGGAGCAATTACCCTGTGGTGTGTCTTTGAAAATAGCTCCTTAAATAGTCAAGTAGTGTGGTCTGATTGTGGTGCTGGTGTATTGGTACTGCTCTGCCATCAAAGTAGTGATTTAGACCTAAACCTGGCTGGTTGCAATTGTTATTGTTAATTATTTGTAGCGTTTACAGAATTGACAGTGTCTGTGGCCCTGTTACCTTGGATATGCAAACAGTGAGTGAAAACTGAACAACACTGAGAAAAACACGAAAGGTGAGATGGAAACGAAGGCGTGGGGAAGGGATTTGCTCAAAGTGATAAATGAGTTATTGGCAGAGTCCCAGTGAAACTTTAGACTGAGGGAGCAATCTTGCCTAACTCTTCAGATATGCAAATGGCTGCTGTGAAAACGAACACTTACCAAAAGTACACGGTATTTTATTAGTGCCTATTCCATAAAGAGCTTTGCTCAAATGTAGCACGTTTGCTTTTGAAATAAAATTATTGCTTTCCTGTTATTATTAAAGTCAAATTACAATGTATTATTGCAGGCTCTACTGTTCTTGAGAGACTTTTATTCTGCATAAGTGCTCAATTTGTGAATTGTCAATTCTTTTGGGGCAATTACATGCTTTTTTTTCTGCCTTGGGTTCTATATGTTTGTTTTGTTTAGGGTTTTTGACTCTTTTCTTAAGGAGTGGTCGTTAAAAAAATGGTTAAAAAATATTTACTACTGAATTTTAAGAATATGTCCATCATTTTGCAATATGTAGTTATGCTTTGAATTTTTTGCCAGTAGCAAAATATGTTTAACTGTAGTTGCACTCCTCAGGGATAGGAAGAGATATGTTTGGCTTTTTTCCTTCTTTTTTTGTAATGTGAGTCTCATGATCAAAATGCATGCTGGGCTTTTTTTCTTTACATCCTACCCTGAAACATTGGTATCTATTCTAAACTGTGGGGTTCCTGCTCAGGTCTGTAGGAGAGGCTGCCTTCCTCTGTGGACTCACCTCTGCGTGTCATGCGTCAATAAGGTCTGTCACACCTTTTTAATAGTTGTTTTATGAGACAGGAAAAAATCAGATTGTTCCCTCTACACCAAATCATTTCATCGTGAGATGAAAATGGGAGGAGTGTTCTTTATCAGAATGGATTTTATGACTTCCTTTAAAAAACAGGCTCATGGTCAGAATGTGTTTATCAGTATATTTATATAGTCACAATTTATTTAATGCCCATCAGTGTCCATTTTACATTAGAATATAGAACGAAGTGAATGCTTAAAAATCATAATCAGTGAGTATTATTTAAGAATTTGCTTGTTACGTATTTTTGGTGAGCTTTTTGTAAGTAATATGCATTGAGTGAAGAGTAAATAACAGTTCTCATTCCCAGTGGTAATGTAAATTAATCTAAGGCAATTAAAAAAAAAAAAAAAGGTGTTTTGCCTGCCTGCTTTTGGCAAAAAATGACAGCATAGAGAAACAAGTAAGCAAGCATCTCCATTTCATTTTATGAAGAAACTGAAGGTTACCTTTGTTTGGGGTGGTGTCTGTTCCTCAGGGCGAGGGACTGCATTTGGTTCTTTAAGTCTGCTAGAGATAAAGTTGATTCAGAGAACTGTGCTGGGTTCTTGTCCTCAGTCCACTTCCTTCTTTGAGGTGATCTAGGGAAGTGCTTGTGTGAAAAAGTAGTTAATTGATTCAGGATGATAAAGAAGCAAAAAAAAGTTATATAGTACTGAAAAGAAGAGGAAAATTCTGTTCAGGTTTAAGTTCTTGAAATGGCTTCCCCATCGGTTCAGATGCATGCCCACCTCCCAAGGTGGGAGTGGGGGATGCTCCAGTGGGAGCTGGGCTCTCCTCCTCGCCTGGCTTGGTCCTCCGACTGCACCCACAGTGGTTGATGTTGTCTGTGTCCCCTTGGGCAGCTCACTTAAACTCTTCTTTGTTTCAGGCAACAGTTTCCTGTGGAGCTGAGACCATCTAATGGCTCTTGACATCCCAAAGGGAAAGGCTGTAGTTCTGCCACCTCCTTTGAACCAGTTCTGGTGTCTGTCATACCCTTTCACTACCTTCAGTTCTCTTGTAGCCTGCATGTAAATTTGTATGCTCTTTTTTCTGGACTAATGAGACAAATTCGCTTTGAGGTCTGGGCCATAAATCCAATACAGTGTTTCATGTATGTATATATGTAAGTATGGCCAGTTCTACAACATGTGAGGGGCAAGTGGGAGAGGGGAATTTCTCCCATTCAGCAGACATAAACTCCCAGACAGCGTCACCTCATTTTCTTATCAGTCATTGATTGTGTATTGTAGTCAAAAGTAGTTAAAATACTACAGAAGTTAAAAGTGTTGGCTTTAATAAGACCAGTATGTAAGTGCATAGAAAAAAATGCCCGGGATTGAAAATTGCTGGCAACTTGGAGGTTTTTTTGGCCAGGTAGAGCAGTGAAACAAAGAGACACTAAGATTCTGTTACCATGTAAACGTGTCGTAAAAAGAAGAAAAAAAAAAAGGTCACTGGAAAAATGCCATTATCAAAGATTCTACTCTTTTTCAGTCTGTTTCAGTACCAAATGTCTTTTATATATGATGGTAAGCATTGCTAGTGGATTTTCAGTTAGTCACAGCAAGTAATGTTTAAAACACTGCAATATAAACCATAAAAACTCTGTATGTTTTAATCTGAGTTGGTTGTCCCTGATGTGTAACACACCACTGTTACGCAGTTGTGCAGGCATGAGGCAGCCTTTATGGGGTCAGTTCCTCAGCAGATGCGCTTTGCATTTCTGAATGGTTCGTGCAATATTAATTTTAGAAGTAATTTCAAGGTTAGTAGGCTTTATGTCCAGCTGGCCACAGTTGTGCTTTCTTGTAGGTGTTGGTCTGAATGTTCTCATGTGTTTTCTTTTTCTGACAAATTTCCTTATATAGCAAAATCACGCACAAAGTTCTGCAGTTTAAATGTTTATTATTATGTATGTTCATTATATTCAGCAGAAATTAGTTTAATACGCTCTTCTTTCATGTCTGTTTATTCACTTTTTTGGTTTTGCATGAAAAGCACCTTTTAGTAGAAGAACAGGAGTCTGATAGATTTCTTTTAATTAGTTTTTCCAAGGGAAGGAATTAATTCAGTTGTTAATAACTGATCTATTGAGACGAAGTACCAGCTTCAGTAGTGTGGCCGTTTGTCCTGTAAGAACTTACTAGGGCCAGTTAATGTGTTTTTCTTCGATTTTTGGTATCATGCAGGGAACTACTAGGAGTAACAAGATGATGTCCCTTCTGTCATAAATTTATGAATTAAGCATTTGAAGAAGGACGACAGTTTGATACGAGTAAAAACATGGGGCGTGGTGGAAATAGGAGAGAAAGCCAAATTTTAAAGGATAGTTGTATAGCATGGACTTACCCATTTTATTATTTCATACTTACTACATTGCAACCAGTTACTGCTCTTTTTTTGAACACAGTGAGGGAAAGCGGACAAAAAGAAAATCGGTGTTTTTTGACTATGACTCTTTGAAGTATCACAGCTTCTTAATCCTGATCAAAGTTGAATCCTTCTGTTCCGAAGCAGGAGGAATGATATTGTATACTAAAGCTCAAATTTAGGAAAACAGTGCATTAGTTAAAAAGTAAGTAAAATGTTTGAAAGTCTTGATTACTTTTCCAGAATCAGTTACATAGCAATTTACATAAAAAATATTATTTATCGAGTAAACAGTTTTATCCAAATACCCCAAGTCATAATTAAACATATCGTTACCTCTGAGGTATTTTTTTCCTTATGGTATACAGTTAAAATATTAAATGTGTTTAGAGATCTGAATGTCCCAGGTCATGTTTTTTCCAACAGGTTTGGGTTTTTTGCAAAATAGTGATTTGCTATTTTTAGTTGTAGTAGGCCTCTGTTGCTGAAATCAAAGATTTATTTACATTTAAAAGCTATAAAATCCACTCTGAAGTCCTTATAGAGAGGCCTTTCTTTTCTTCTGTAATAGTTTATATTAACCCCTCTCTGATGCCCCGGATTCCTCAGTTGTCCCCATAACTGATCCCTGTTGGCCAGGTCTGTCTTGCTCTCTGCTTGCTGCATTATCTACATCCTCTGAGGGTGCATCTACATGCAAGTTTTCACTTCCATCAGGAGAGCACCCATGAAATTTCCCACCCGTGCCTGCTCCTCAGCCATTGCATTGCATCTCAGAGTAGTCTTGGATCTCGATGTCTTTGGAATGAAACTGAACTGGAGGATGCACTCCAGTCCCTGTAGGGTGTTCAGAGTAAGAGCTAGGCCAAAGTGAAACCTATAGAGTCTATATGATGTGGGTGCTGGGCTCTCAGAAGCACCCTCCGGTGCTTCTCCTGCTGCTTTCCAATGCAGACGTAGGCTCAACCGCGGTTCAGAAATCCCTGACACTCTCATTTGACAGACACTGTAACTGTGACTTTGTGAGCAGTTAAATATGGCCAAGAATAGTCTAAATATGGCCACCAACTAGTTATTAAAGTGTTTATGCATCTTAATTTCATACATTTCAACCTACCTTCATGAGGTGGCTTGTAGCAGTGGCACACTCGTTACACGTATGAGGTAGCCAAGGGAATTGGACTCGACCCAGGTCATTCAGATAACAGCGGCAAAGCTGAAGCAGATAACATTCCTGTTCCGCCTTTCCTTTGTGTAGTATATCCGATGGTATAATCGGAATGTTATTGCCCAAAGCAGGAGGAAGCTGTGAATATGTCAATAATGTGCCGCAGGAGGAAAAAAGGAGGAAAAAGGAAATCTAAACCAGAGGGGCTGAACAACATGGAAAATATTTCTAATAATTAGCTAACAAGTAGAGCATTTCAATTACTAGTTTTCAGGTGTGGCATGTTTGACAGAGTTGTTTTTCAAAGATCTCATCAGCATCCTGAAATGATGATGACAGAATAGCACCACAGACACACATTCAAATGGTTTGTTATCTCGCTGCAATGAATTATGCTGATAACAGTGGGGGTCATTTTTCCTACATGATTAAAAGCTGGGTGCTACGTTAGCGTATCCAGCTGACAGGCACCCATAGCCTTTGCCTCTTAGACTTTATCAGCCTAATGTTGGTAAAATTAAAACATTGTGCTTTTGCCAGTGAAAGATTCAAGTTATAGAAGTCATTGATGCTTATTCATTTGTTTGAGTCCAGCTCCTTGTGGGTACGTGTGCACTCTGCAAAACGTTTTGATAAAATAGTTGCAATAGGTGATGTCTGCTCAGAAGAAACCCTTGGAAAGAGCAGCTTGACAGAATGGACTCGAGAAATTAGCAATCCAGACAGGTGTCCCTGCGTCTTCGTTCTGCTCAGCAAAATGAGCTGGGAACCTTATGGTTTGCAAAACGTAGGTCTGGTAGGGAGAGAGAGAGAAGGAATCTTCTCTTACACTGGATCAGCGGGATTCATGCTAGGGTTTGTCTTAGCTGGAAGTCTTGGTGTTGCACCTGGGCAGCACAGATGCACAATGCTACATGTTGGAATACCGTATAAAATGTATGTACTGTGGGTAAAAATAATTTCTAATGGAAAGTTAAGAAAAGTCTACTTTCTTGTTTTTCTGCCTACCTCACCCTGTCGGTGGATTGCTGGATGTCGTGCAATAATTAGATTTCAGTAGTTGAATGTTATGTGTATTTGTTGAGTAGTTCAGACATCGTTCTGTTGGCCAGATTACTACATAAGCATTAGAAAAATTATTGTGCGAAGCAGAAAAAGGACTGCTTGAAATATTTTGCTTTGTTTTTACCTTATTTTTGTTAGCTTTTGACTTCGTTAGATGCAGACAGATAAATCAAGTGACTTCCCTTGTCTATTGATCCAGAATTGAAATTGTACTGCGACAGTTTTAATGCATCCTCTTAGCAACACTTCTGTAACCTCTGTCTCCCCCTCTCAGCCCCTGAGTGCAGTGGAGCCACTGTCTAAGGAGTGATTTCGTTTTATGTTGGCTGTTTTGCCAAATGATTTCTTTCAAATGCTGTTCAAGACAACGTGCTATATCTTGACTGGACAGTCTTTGTGTGATGCCAAATTGAGCAAGGACTTTTTCTTGATCCCTTAGAAAAACACAAGCTCAGAAAAACCGATATGTCAGCAGTGGTTGAAAAGATAAATCTGTTGTATATATATCTGGCATGCAACAATGTCATTCTTCTTCATGTTCTTAGCATGTCACTTGCTGAATATGCATATTTTATATTTTTTTAAATGAGGTTACTGTGAAACTGTGTAGGAATAGGCCTACAAAGAATATTCCAGAGTATAGTTACTTTTTAAGAAGTGATGAAATATATGTTAGGAAGAGACTTGTTTTGCATGTTACTTGTTACACCATGCTTAAAAGCTTGAAGTAATAAAGCTGCTCCCTTATTGGCATTAAAACTAATTTTAGTGTATTTACTCATTAACACAGCTCTGCACTGCTGAGCATTCTGCTTACATGGCTGTGTACAAATCAGTTTGTAATGGCACTCAAGGCATTTTGAGGAAGAATGGGGGAAAAAAGGAAAGGAGATAACCTAGTCTTCTAAATACGTTCCACAGCTATCAAGAGTACCAAATTGCTACCAAGCTGGTATTTAATTGCAGCTTTCAGTGGGTGAGTTTTCTTGCCTATTCATTGCTCACCTCACTTGTATGATTTACAAGTCCTTTGTGCTTTTATTCGGTTCACAGTTTATTTTTCAGACACCGCTAGTTTTTTGCTGGGTTTGACCCATCTACCTATAACGCTGTCAGAAGGAATATTTCTGGGTTTGAGTCTTGTGCGAGGATAAAACTGGGTTTCTCTTAATCCGGGAAGTCTTGGCATCTGTCCCAGACTCTTCATCTTGATGCCTGAAGGTTCTTCAAGCACTGTGTGCAGATAACGTACATAAAAGATGGATCTATTTCATTATATAGGAAGACAAATACATGAGTATGTGGGAGGTATTTTACATTAAGCAGATGAATTTTAAAAATTTGTTGGGGGAATATTTTTCCTTAGAGAAATTTCAGCATTTTGTTTCAATTTAATTATTTTAAAAATATTTGTATTACATTTTAACTAAATAGAATTATTTTTAAAGATAGGTAAGATGCAGCTTTTGCGTCAAGAACATTTAATTTGAAGCAGATCACCTGACAATATTACCAAGACACATAAGAGAAACCAAAGTATTACTGTAAGGTGATGGAAGATACATGGTTTGCATTTCAAGCGCTAAAAAGACAGCTGCTATACTGGAGAATGGCAGTCTGGTAGCGTTCTTTGGAGTTCCGTTCTTTGTAAGTCCATACAGTAGAAATTCAGCTCTTTTAGTTTTCCTAGAGTTAAAATGAAGAGCTGAAATGGTGGTTATAAGGAATTTGTGTATTGAAGTAGCAACTGCCTGTTGTGCTGGATATGAAGTGTCTTAACTTTCTTTTCAAAAAATGGAGGCGCTTCACATGTTAAGTAGTTTAAATAAATGTGCAAAGCAGTCAATCAAAGAGTTCACCAGAATGGTTCAGAAGATACTACTTCAGAAGGCACTTGGCTGATGCAGCTGTAAAACACAAGTTTGTTTTTATAACAGCTTCCATACAGATTATTCCTCAAACTGTTTTGTGGTTTTAAATAATATTATTAATGTAATTAGCTAATAGAAGGGTAGGAAATTAAAGCTCTCTGTAAGGGGAAAATATTCAGTTGAAATGTAAAGTGAAATTTGAAATGAAATGGGAGTCAGTCAAGCAGGCACTCTGGGAAAGATGTCGAAAACTATGGGCACCAAGGAGGTTTTTGCAGAGTACTATACCGTGTTCCTCAGTGGCAACATGATGTGGAAGGAGTAAAGATAGGTGCCGTGACTGAGTCTCCAGTCCAAGGGAACTATTAACATGGGCTCAAATTTAAACATGGGAGAAGCTGGGCTGGTGTAACTTGGACCATACAGGTGACACTGAATTGGCACTCGAATTGTCATTTAGGAGCAGAGAGATGATAGTTGGGAAGATCCCCTGACCCTGATGCACATTTGTCAGCATTGATTCTCTGAGGTTCTCACCAGCCTACTTCTCCAGCCTGGCGGGTCCCTCTCTCTGCCAGTGTAGCTACTGCTTCCAATCTGGTATAACCTGCAAACCTGCTACGGATGATCTCTGTCCCGTCATCCAGGTCACTGATGAAGAAATGAAACCCTCTCCCAGCACCAAGTCCTGGGTAATACCACTCATTACCTGGGCTGCTGGTTAGTTCTCATCCCATTCACCATGATGCTTGGGAGCCTGCTGGGCCAGTCAGCTCTCCACATGCCCCACCATCCACCCGTCCAGTCCAGATTTGGCTTTCCTAATTCCATTTCTGCATGCCTGGATGGTGTTTCTGTATTTCCTTTGGTGAGCTGGTTTGGTCTCTGGTTTTGCTTCCTTTACACTTTCTGTGCTTAAGCTGATCCAGGAGTTCCCTGTTCAGCCAAGCTGCCTTCTTGCTCATTTTTTCTCTTGCATGTAGGAAAATGGATCATTCTGGGGTTGTGAGCGTTTGCCCCTGAAGATCAGTGAGCTCTCCTGATCTCAGCGGCCTGTAAGGGCAGCCGTCCGTGGGATTGCACATGTCCTGTGACTGTGCTCAAGTTTCCTCTCCTGTAGTTCTGTGTCCTGATTATGCCAAATACCTTCCTCAGTATCTTAAATTCTACCATCTGAGGGTCATTTCAGCTGAGGATGCCACTGACTATTAAATCTCTGAACAAATTTTCCTTAGTTACGCATAGCAAATGTAGGAGAGCATCTCTCCCGCTTGGTCATCCAGCACTGGTGCCAAGAAGTTGTCCGCAACACACGTTGGTGTTCACTGCTTTGAGAAATGGTAGTGTTGTAGGTTGGAGTAAGGTTACAGCAGTAACTATAAGTGCTGATAACTTCAGCTGGAACCTTTTCTGCCCCAAGACACTGCTGTTGCTCCCTGGTATCTTGTAATGTGCCATCAAATGAGGGGTGAAGCTGTGTAATGAAATGCCATGTACAGAGTAGTCTGCAAAACAAGGTTAGCCTTGCAGGCACAGGGGCCCTATCTGAGTCTGGAGGAAGAGCTAAAACATGGCGCATTTCTGTAAGAAACCTAATTGTGGGAACATAAACATAGTTTAGATTTTGCAGTGAATATGAAATTAATGGTGTAGTCTCTTGATCGGGAGGGGGGTGCTGGACAATACTTAATTCTGATCTGTGGCTATTACAGTGTGGAAAAGATAATTAAGAAGATATTCTTGAGGACTTGTCTTTCTGCAATCTTTATATTCAACGCCTAGCTCTGGGAGTCTTCCAGAGTCTGGTAAAGATACACGTATTTAAGTAAAAAGTCTTGATTTTAGTATCGAAGGAAGAAGAAGCAGCATGTAACTGAAATGTAATTAAACTGGTGGTTGTATTTACACCAGTACTTGTTGGGGCGGTGAAGCTTTCCCAGTTGACGGGATGGGCAGTATCTGAGAGAGGAGGCAAAATGTGAATGGGAGCTTCAGGAAGGGTGGGGGACGCAATGGAGCGGTAACAGACACAGCGGCACATGGGAGGGGAAGGAGGACGTTGCCAACATCCCCGTGGAGTTGTGCCTCATTTGTGGTGGTCGTTGGTCCCAAGAAATACACCCTTGTCTTTGTGGTATTGTGGAGGGTAGTGTTTCGTATGAAACAGTGAAGTGTTTCATAGTTCTGCCCGCATACTTTCATTACATTGTGCAAGTTGGATAAAAGCAAATGGTTTGTTCTTGTGGCATTGTCAGGAATTGCCTGGGAAATAAAAAAATGAGAGTTCTGCCAATTCAAGACCTATGTGTGAGATGATGCTTTGGTTGACAAGGTTTTTTAGAATCTAAAATCAGGTCGTTGTTGAAGATGGGCTTCTCAGTGCAGCTATGGTGTGTCTGCCCGAAGGTTTGGTTGTTCAGATAAGATTTTCTGGTTTAGTCAGGTTTTTCGTGGGCAGTTTTCATCTTGTCTATTGAGACACAAGTCCGCGTATTCTGATAGTATGTTAGGTGGAGATCCTGCAGCTCTCATCAAAAGCTGTACAAGTGCTGAACTCTTTCAGGGGAAAATCTGAGCAGTTTTAGTTACCTTTATTCACTAATTAATTATGGAAGCTATTTGGCCGCATAGATTCCTGTGTGGAAAATGTCATCGGGTGGCTTAAGCTTGGTAAATAGTTAAGAATCCAGAAAAATTCAGGGTAGCCTGAGTTTTAGGTTTTTGTTACTAAATGTGCTTCCTGTAATACTCTGTGGTAATTGGGGTCCAGCTGCTCAGAATATTACTGTTAGATTTACTGGATGGATTGCTTTAATAGGATTCAGAGAACAGCTATTTGTACGTTACAGCTTGTGCCGTTAACTTGCCAACCTTTTAATGCAGTAATCCCTGAGATTTATCCTAGCTTTAGAGTAGTCATAAAGGAAGACGTACATGACTTACCACAAAAAGTTTGTTAAGTCTTTGTATAATATGAAGCAAGAGTTGTTTATGCTGATTAGTATCTTTGTAAAATGATGTGATATATGTTATGAGAGGGAGGAAAAGCATTGATGGAAAGAGAACAGTGACCTTAGTGAAAGTTCAGAAAAAGGTCTCTATTTCCACTGCCATACCAAGTTTGTCACCACGTCTTAACCGTGGGCAGTAGCAGAACCCAACCAGCTCCGAAAGCAGTTACTGTGTGAACTGACTTCAGTCTTTAATGGCACAACCTGGATGAGTTTGCACTTCTTAAATGAATTGTGTGTATCCCGTCTGTCACTTTTTATGATTGAGAATAGTATAAATTAATTCTGCATGTTAATGAAATAAAGTAGAAAATTGGGTCTGGATGTATTTTTTACTAAATAATCCAAGTTGGGTTTTTTTATTGGTAAATGTTTGGTGTTACATCTGGTTTACAAGGAAATGAAAGTATTGTTTGCTGCTGGTATGTCCTCTTATGAGGTCATATTTTATCCTCAGTTTTCACCCTTCCCTTTCCCTTGCCACTTCCATTACAATGGAGATCTGGTCTGCTTGCTCGACAGTGACGTGTCCTTTACTATTTCCCATTAGTTTTCAGTAGTTACCTTTGCCTGCATGTCAGCCTTCAGTTTAATGGCCTTTTTTGTGTGTGTTCATTTTCTTTTGTTTCCCATCGTGGTTTTGTTTATTTCTTTTGTGTTTTTTTTTCCCTGTTTTCTTTTTTTAAACCGTGGTGATGTTTGCCCTTCATATTCCCCAATGTTTGCACATGACAAGATGTTGCCATCCCAACATTACCTCCCACTTCACTGACCAGTGCCACTAATGACCATCTAGCACCAGCTACAACAGGACCATTGCCTTCAGCCCCACGGGACGTCGTGGCCACCCTTGTCTCCACTCGCTTCATCAGACTGACGTGGCGGACGCCTGTATCAGACCCTCAAGGAGACAACCTCACCTATTCAATCTTCTACACCAAGGAAGGTATAAACAGGTAAAGATCTTGATGTGTAAAATGGGTCATGCTCTTTCATGACGCTTCTTCACGCTAGCTTTGCTTAGAAGCGCTATAAACCTTAAGGCTTTAATGCTCAAAGTCTTACAGGCTGCGGAGTCTGAGGGGTTGTGTTCCCTCCCCTCCTGCACCCTGATTAGTGGATTTTTATTTGCTGCGTATCTGTATTCTTATGGGTAACGCTTGTGCCTGGTTTTGAATGTTTGCTGTTTGACAGTTGCAGACTGCTTAGAAACTAAGAGCGAGCATAGACTGTAACACCTCTTCAGGAGCACTGACACCGCTATAAACGCCATACACCACAGGCATGGAAACATCCTCCAGATAGTCCACATGCTATTGAGAGAGAGCAGTCACTTCAGGCTTTAAAACCCTGTAAACGTAGTCTGATTCTAGAGAGATCTGTGTGGCAGGTGTTGCTTAAATGTTGAGTGTCTTCTACTAATCCCTGTAAGTAGAAATTTCATCAATGTGAAGCATTCATGAGTTTTTGACCTATTATCCCAATGGTTTAGTTCAATCTACGCCTTTTTCTTCCTAGTGGGATCTACTGCTCAGAATTACAGTTTCAAATTGTTGTGAAAAGTTTGAAGAAGTTGGAGCTAACAGTCATTTTGAGCAATGCTTGCTTAATTGCAAATTAGCATGATTATCAGATTTATTACTCAAGAGAAAATGATCTGTCTACTTACTGACTAGAGCATGAGACTCAAAGTTAAGTCAGTCATTTGAGGAGAATATAAAATGTGCTACTACTTATGGTGAATTGCCGCTTTCTTAATTCTGTGGATGGACACCTTGTCCAGGCTCATGACGATTAAATGAGGCGATTAGTAAAATTTTCTTTGCCTCACAAATGTTGCTTTCCTACTACTTCCTTACTTTGGTAGTACTCGTTGGAGGTATTTTAAGTGAGGCAGGAAAAAAGGTGGGATCTTGCCAGCCATTCTTGCTTCCTGCCTCTCTTCCGTCACGTTTCTGGCTGTAGCTGCTCTGTCTGCTGGGTTTTTGGAAAGTAATTTGCTGGAGGTGGCTTCATTCCTCTCCCTGTACTGCTTTTGAGGAAACAAAATGCATCCCCTTCCACTACATAAAAGGCTACAGAAATCTAGAAGATATTCCTCTTGGGCCAAAAGCATGCACAGAACAAAGGGAAAGAGGCATCTCTAATTTGTGGTGAATAAATTAGGAAATTACAGGACAATCTGCAGAAACTGCTGTTTCCAGTCCTCGCAGAGCAACCCTTGGGGCTTGGGTTAATGTAGTCCCCAGAAAGTTTACACAGCAAAGTACTTAAGCTGGTGCTTATATGTAAGCAGGTGGTTTCTTGACTTCAATGAGATCTTTGTTTGCGTAAGTGCCCGTCTGGATTAGGGTTCAAAGTAGGCTCTGAAAGCCTTTTATGAGCGCATATTCACTATTTTCTTAACTTCACCACTTCTTTGCGTATTGGAAGTTTTTTTTGTTGTGCCCCATAAAGACAGTTGGTATCATGCATTTCACAGATTGGTATGAAAATACTGTGAAATCCTGCCATTGAACCTGGATTTAGAGAATGAGAACAATAAAATTAAAAAAAGAAAAAAGTTATGTTTGCTGTTTTGATGTTACATGGTACTTTTTGACCAGTTGGTTGGGCCTTGTGGAAACATTGGTTATTGAATAAAAAAAAAGATGAGCGTGTCACACACAACTAAACAGGCAGAAATCAGAAAATTTTGAAGTCAGGCTTAGATGTGCAGCACTCCTTTCTTTCTCAGCATTATAAAACTGCTTAAATGATTGCTTTGTAGTCCTTGAATTATACATGATCATGTATCTTTGCTGTGGTTTTAAGTGCATATGTACCACATCTTCATACTATTATATTTTTGCCTACATATACCATTTTCATTGCTTGCATTACTGGATCCTTTCAGTAACCTAAGCGTTGTCTCTTCCTTGCTTGTTTTTGAGCAGAGATCAGACTAGGTATTTGATTTTTTTACCTTTTAAATTGGGCTTGTGAAAAATGGAAAAAAAACCATATAACATGGAATGGCTTAGCTAGATATTCTGACATCTCTAAACCATCTTTAAAGTGCTGTAGAGAGTCATCTTCATATTGTGAATTGTAGGAGCGCTTAAACCTCTCTGCAGTGTACCAGGTGTTTGGTTCCTGAGGTATCAGCTGCCTCAGCCACCGCTGATTTATGGTCCTTTTATTTTTATCTGTTCGATGAAAGGAGATACACACAGAAACATGGTAAGGTGTTCCTTACCTTTGCCCTTTGAACTTCTTTAGAGGACTGCAAGATTTTCCCCCTCGTAATCATGGGACGCTCCTGCAAAAGGCTCTTCCTGTGCCCTGTGCGTTCCCTTTATGGCACCAGCATCTTCAGCTGCCAAGGGGCGCCTTCTGCCCTCTGCCCCCACCCCCAGAGAAATCATATATTTCACCTTTTAAACTCGGCTTGTGCTTGCAGAATAATGTTGGCCCCTAAGTTGAATGTTATGGAAGATTTGTAAGCAGCAAAGACCAAGGAATTACAGCAAAAATGCAAATGCTGCCAAAGTTGTAGTGGTTGGTTTTCTCACTTCTGAAATGATTAAAGCTGGTCCTGCTCATATGTAGTGTCGGCTGAGGAGGAGTGAGTGAGAGTAGAGATCGGTAGGACTTGGAGGTTACTCTTGAACAGAGAAACTGAAACTGTCCATGGAAGAGCTGCGTTTCGGAGCATGGAAATCAACTGTGAAGATTGGAATCAGCAGAAGGGCACCAGCTGGTGGCATGTCTTCACATTGCCTTGGTGGTGTCCAAGAGAGGCTTTTATTGAGGCAATTAGGTGCGAATGAGGTGGGTGTCTCATGGCTTTATTGTCACACCTCTAGAAGAACTGAAGTAATCTGATCAGATAGAAATTACTGCCTGCCTTCTAGATTGTGTAGTTACACAGTTGTTTCACCCTTGCGTTAGGTGTTCCAAATTGAAGACAGTGCCCCTGAAAGGGGTAGGAAAATTCAGATGTGTTGGGGGGCCACAGGGAGGTTTAATTCTGTAAAACTTTAGACAAGCACTCAGGCAGAAGAACTCCAAACTTTCAAGATTTGGACAAAAATAAAAGGAATGGCTGGCATGCTGCTGGTACAAGATGGTAAATCACACATGCGAGATATTCAAATGATATTAAACCCATGGGTCAACATAGTGTGCTTCAAACCCAGAAAATTGAGTTTAACTGTGTGTAATCACACTGTCAAAATGTCTCCCTGAGCTCGCTGCCAGGCTCTACAGCTGACATGGCTGGCACAGACGATATTCACTTTTTAATAATTCCCTGAAGGTTGTTTTTTGTTACAAGTGTAACTTTAAACTTTACACTTCCAGATTAACAGTTGTTTCTGGTTTTGAACCGTAGGCTTTTTCCCTTAGGTACTTGATAGCTATTTTAAACCTTAACTCTCGTTTACAAAGCTCTTTAACTGGGGATTAAACTGGAATGAGTTAGAATAGTCGTAACGTTCTGGAGGGTAATATAGTTATTCGTATAGACCATCTGTTTTGTTACCTATTATGCCTACCTGAACACATTGGAGCTCATGAAGGTGCTCAAGGCTCCCTAAGAAAGGGCATAAATGAGAGATTCACGTAGCACTTAATTAGATTAATCTCAACATATTTTTAACGTACTGTTGTGAGGGAAGGCACAGTTTGTAGCTATTACTGAAAACTGCGATACTTTGACGTGTCTATTTATTTTTTGATAAATGTTGTCTTTCCATTAAAATAATTTGATTTTTTTGTAATTTTAAATAATAACCCTGGATTGCCGATTTTTTTCCTTCCTAGATAAAATCAGTGAGTGCATTTACACTTGAGGCAGAAGACGCAATATATTTTGCATGCCAATGGGAGATGAATGTTATTCCACAGCTGTGAATCAGTTGGCACTTACTCTGGGTTTTCAAATACCATCATTGTATCTAAGGCACGTCTTAAAGGAAACTATCCATTTGAAAATGCGTTTTCCAGCAAACATTTTGCACTAGCTATAACTGGAAAAGTTAGTGAGGGAAAAGATTTATTTTTTTCCCTGCCCCTTTCCCCCCACCTTTCATTCTGTGGTGGGTGTGATATTTCTTTAGTGTGTCTCGCTTCTCTGTCAGCTTCTTTCTTGCAAAAAATACTTTATCAGCATTAGAAGAAGAAGAAAAATCTTCTGTAAACATTTTTAATTCAAATATGCTATAACGATGCTGCTCATTTAACAATGGAGATTTTTAAAAAATCTGAAATAAATTAAGCTGCTTATGCGATGCCATTTTAGCTCAACTTTCATGAAGGAGAATATTGTAGAAAACAAATCTTTAGTTGCAGAAAATGTATTGTTTCCCTCTGTATAGATATACTGTAATAGTGCAGAAATCAACAGGGATTTCAAAATGTTTTCAATCAAGTTAGGCTAAATCAACTGTATCAGTTGATTTAAAAAGAAATAAATTAAAAATGGGGATTTTGGCATTGTATTTCCGTGATATAAAGTAAAGCATAATGGCTGGAAGGTAGGAAAGGGGAGACTGTGGAATAATTTTGCCTAGGCTTCTGCATTAAAAATGATTTAATAGCAGCTAATCATTGGGATGAGAATCGTCTGCCCTCTACTGTAGAGCTAAACAAAGTCTAGCAGACAAAAGGGAAGGAATTGTATTCAAAGCAGGCACATTTTCCCTTTATTTTCTCAGTGGGGAAGTTTTTTGTTTCTTCTTTTGTAATGCTGCTTCTCTTTGTATTTACAGGGAGTAGGTAGCTTCTTTTCAAGGAAGGATGGTGTGTAGATGTTGTTACCCAAACGTAGCTCAGTGAAAGTTCACGTGACAACAGCAATGTGTTGGAAATAAAAGCTGGAGTTAGTTGATGATTAATCTTTTAATCTTCCCCTCAGTCCTGAGCTTGATAAGAACCGACGAAGTTTCCTGAACTATGCTCAGAGCAAGACCGTGCTTCCACAGTGGGGAGGCAGCCGGTTCCCCCGTGACTGGGAGGTGCGATGGAGGTTCATTAAATGCAGGGCAATAATCCTTCCAGTTGCCTCAGTACGCAGAGTGTGCTCTCCCAACTGGATTATGGCTTTCAGCTCACAAAATGTCATCCTTTTTGCTGAGCCTACCGTAAATGCTCCTTCCCACACAGCACGCTCTTTCTTTGGGCTCTGGCAGACAAACTGTGGGGCCCAGTAGCCTGGAGCTGTCTCCTCCGCTTTGCTGGAGGTGAGCATCGGTCACACCGGTCTGGGAGAAGCCCCTCTCAGGTGCCTGATGCCCAGTGCACCATACGAGTGTAAACCGCTGCTGAAGGATGGTTTCTGCCCGCACGTCAGACTGACTGAGAGCAGCAGAGACACGGGCAGACGCTGCCTTTTGTTGACTCCGCTACTTGTGGATAGCATAAATGCCACAGCTGTCTGCCTGGGTGTATGCAAGTCAGAGCCCGTGGATGTTTTTAAAAAAATCTAAATATTAGGGAGGAACTAAGTAAAGTTTGGAGGTAGAAGAATGCATTATAACAGCTTCTTTGAAAAATACACAAAAAACAGCCCCACAGTATTAACAAAAATGTCTTAAATCTTGCCAGACTCTGTATGCTGCTTAAATATTTTTTTTTTCTGGCTTCAGAGTAGTAGGATAAACTGTCACTATGAATTATCGCATGCTGTTAGGAGAATAACAAAGAAATGCCTTAGAATTTTGTGACGTCAAGTATAATTTATTCTTTTGCTTCAATGCATATTTTTTTTCAAAGAGAAGTTACAAAATTAGAAGCCCTTTGTCACCAGCAATTTTGGCATATTACTCTTTTATTGTGTAGTCAGCACAGTATAAATAACCACATCATTAACACATTAGATATGCTCCAACGGGATACATCTTAGTAGCAACTATTCCTTCATTTACCCCTCAAAAACCCTCTTACTAATCAATGATTGTTTCTGTCCCCAAACCTTTTGTTTCCTAAAGGGAACGCGTTGAAAATACAAGTCGTCCTGGAGAGACACAAGTGACGATCCAAAACCTGATGCCAGAAACAGTTTATGTCTTTCGAGTTGTGGCTCAGAACAAGCACGGCCCTGGAGAGAGCTCCGTACCGCTGAAAGTGGCAACTCAGCCTGAGGGTAAGCTGTAAATATTTCGAGTCTTCTTGACTTTGGGATTGATTTTTTTTTTGTTGTTGTTGTCGTTTTCCCCATTCATGACCTTTCCCAAAATAAGTTGATACTCGTATAAGTTGTGCTTGCAGACCATAGTTTCAAAATGATTTTCCAAGATACCACGTTGGTATGCTTATGTGATTCATTCTCACCCTTAAGAAGAACTGAGAAGACATTCCTTGTTAAATTCTCTAAAGTTTCTGTTATGAAAGAAATACTTTTAAATTGTCATTAACTGAAAGAGAAAAAAAGAAAACTTCAAGAAAATGTGAAGTGTGTGATTTGTTAGGATCATTCAGGACAGAAGGAATCTGACCCAGGGAGCAGGATCTCCTTCAGAAGTTTGGTCCTACCTTTATGGCCCCCCCGATGAATCCATGTGAAAAAATACCCATCTTTTAACTGGAGGCGATGACTAGTGAAGTTGATGCTAAAATAATTAGCTACTGAAAATGTTCCTGGTGAGGCTTGGTGACTAGCAGAGTTCCATGCTTACATTTCAGTTCAGCTTCCTGGCCCAGCTCCCAATATCCGAGCGTATGCCAGTTCGCCCACCTCCGTTACCGTCACCTGGGAAACGCCATTGTCTGGCAATGGAGAAATCCAGAACTACAAGCTCTACTACATGGAGAAGGGACAGGACACTGAGCAGGTACAGAGCCTGGCTCTTCCTGTGTGATACACAATGCTGCCATTAACAGCCTTTTTTTTCTTCTTTTACGTTTTTACCTTAAATTCCTAGAAACACCTTGTGAAGCGTTCATTTTTCGATTAGGCTGACTTCTTTAGCCTAAAATACAGACATATTTAAAATTAAAAATCCAGCCTGAAATGTGTATGTCTTGGAATTAAAGCAGTATTTTATGTGATGGCTTATTTACGTATTCATCAGCATCAAGAAGCATTTGGGGATGTCCATCACATCACAAGAGAAAAACTCAATTAATAGCTCTATCATCATTTTACAGTTCTGGTTCAGATAGTGTCAAGGATGCTTGCCTAGTTTTTATAGGTTGGCTGGTGTTATTTCAGTAAAGTAGGCTAATTACCAATTTTCAGTAACTGGTCATCATCCTTAATCTGAACTCTTTATGAATCATCCTCAATCTGAACTCTTCTTGCTTCTTTAGTTCTTTGATGCAGCGATTGGTATTTCGATAGTGGTGAGTGTCTAATTGATTAAATTTTCTTAGGATTCTGCTGGAAGAATCCAGTATGTTCCGTGCAAGTATAGGCTGCCACCTGAGAATAGTCACAACTTTGGGAGGATTAATCCCAGTCATTTAATTGCCCATCTGATGGTGTATGAATATGACTCCAGCTCTAAGAAAAGCTAAGGGAAGAATATTTTTGTTAGAATTTACACTAATTTTTGACAGAAGTTTTTAAACAGGAATGTTGTATTCCTCAGATAAAATCACCTTTTCTACTTCTGCATCCCACTATTCAAAATATAGTAATAATTTTTAATAGTAGGCAAGTTTGTCAGCTCCCTTTTAATTTACAGAACCAGCATCCATGTTATGATTTAAATCAGATAGGTAGACTTTTCTCTTGCAAGCTCACTGTTAATGTCTTTACAAGTCCTGGCTGTGTATATAAGCTGTGGGTTTGATCTGCAGGTGCTACAGAGAGATGTCATTCCTGCTGTTGACTTTATTACTGTACTGAAAGTCTAAGACATGTATAATAGTTGCAGACCTGATTCTGACCTTGACTTGCATATGTGTGTGTGTTCATGAACAGGATGTTGATGTAGGAGGGCTCTCCTACACCATTAACGGATTAAAGAAATACACAGAGTATAGTTTCCGAGTGGTAGCTTACAATAAACACGGTCCTGGAGTCTCAACCCAAGATGTTGTTGTACGAACGCTGTCAGATGGTAAGCTGCTTCATTCCAATTTTTTTTTTCCAGGAATTATGTGGTAATTTCCTTTAAGTGAATTTTTAACCAGAAAGACTTCTATGTTTTTTGTTCATTGTTGTTCTATTTTATTAATAATGTATTTGTTGCGTATGGCCATGCGTGCTGAACATTCCCCTGAGGCTTTCCAAATTAGGTGGAGGAAAATTACTATACCTGATTCTGATTACGAAACAACGGTGTCCTTCATTTCAACATCGGTAGTGCATTTCATGGGTTATTGAGTCTGCAAAGTATTAAGAGTGGACAGAAACACACTTATACTCAAGGCAACAACTCCAAATTATTTTTTAGCTTCTATAATATTTTTACATATGAGCAGATTTTTGCTTTTGGAGCATTTCTACTTTAATTGTGGTCATATGGGAAAATGCTGCATGTCTTTGTTTGGACTCCAGCACAGATAAGATTAAATCAGTTGCGTATAATAATGAAAGCAGGAAGTGGTAACAGTATTTTCTGTAAGGCAAGTAAAGAGGTAATGTGAGCAAATACAGATATATGAACAATTGTAGAATGATCAGAGTTAATGTTAACTTCTGGTTTTTTTATAGAGAAGTTTGCTTATATATAAGAACAGTCAGACCAAAAGTGAGCCTAGCCTGGAATCCTCTCTCCAGGAGTGACCAAAAGCACAATAGACGAGCAGAGAGGAGTATTGTCCCAAATTCTCTCTGTGTCCAAAAGTTTGTTTCTCTGGGACTTCTTGACTCCACAGTGGTTTCTCTGTATTTACTAATTCAGTTTCTCTTCCATGAAACCCTGTCAGCATCCTCTTTAACCCATGTCAGCTTTTATCTTTGTCCACTTGACATTATGGATGACTCTACAAATAAATTTTCTGTGAAAAATCACCCCGTGTTCTCTGTTTTGAACCTGCTATATGTTAGCATTATTTGTTGCCTATAGCCGTACTGCCTGAAAGAGTGAATAATGAGTGTCCACCAGCCCCCTCTGTCCCACTCCTCATTTTATAGGCCTTTGCTGTATTCTCCCTCATTCATCTCTCTTCCAGATTCAAAAGGCACAGAAATGGTTAGCCATTTCTTTTGTGGAAGCTGTTTCAACCTTCAGTGCCCTTTTCTGAACTTCTTTCTAAGCTTCTTTTCTCCTACGTGCTTTTAAAAATGGAGGTAGAGGAGACCAAAATTGTATCCCAAGATGCAAGCGTGTAATTACTAGCATTTGACTGACTTCTTTGGCTCATTCTGAGCACTGAGGTGACATTTTTGGGGTAGACCGATCTCGGTGGAATCAGTCTGCTTGGAGCCATCATTTTGCATATAGAGGCAGGATCATTTTTCCCATGTGTGTAACTTAATCTACCATGAATTTCATCTCTCACTTTAACATTCAGGCACAAACTATCCTGAGGTTTTTCTGCAGTTCTTTTTCCATGTAATCTTGTCTGTACTAACATTTGTCACCTCGCTTCTCGTCCCCCTTTCATCACTTACAAACATGTTGAGCAGCAGGGGTCTCGGCACATGCCGCGGTGGATCTCCACAGGTCACCTCACCTTGTACCACATACGTTCCTACCTTCTCTTTCCTTTCTTTTAACCAGTCGTTTACTCAGGCAAGGGCTTCCCCTTGTTGTTTCATTTCTTAAGAGCTCTCCAGCAGGTTTGTGATGCAGGATTTGCCTTTAAAAAGTGAAAAATACATATTCATGTATCTCTGAATTCCATGCTTTATTGTAGCTTCAGTTTATTTGCCTAATACAGGTTTCTGACTTATTACCCGAAGTTTCCAGTAGTTTCTCAAACAGAACCCCTTTTAAATACTGACATCACATTTCCCATCTCACAGTATCGAGGTAAGTTGTGAGAGGTTACAGCCAACTCTAAGTCATGCAACTGTTGCGTTCCCAAGTTCCTTGAGAAATCCTGGGTGAATAGCATCTAACCCTGGCAACACGCTGCTGTTCGTTATGTCTGACTCTTCCATAATCCCTTATATTGACATTTCAGTTTGAGAGATCCTGGAATTCCCTGGTACAAGGTATCACGGAAACCTCTCCTCTTCCTTCCACTCAGTACAAATGCAACAATGATAGTTGTGTGGCCTTATCTTTTTCTCTTTCTCTCATACCCTGACCATCTGCCAACTCTACAGTTTCTCTACAGGGCTTCCAGCTCCTTATTTGTTTGCAGAAGAATTTATTACTAGTTGTGGTAGTTTTCAAGTTTTCCTGAAGTTCTTTCTGGTCCAACTTACATTTTGATATTTAACCTATTGAAATTTATTTTCTACAGCTTTCTGAAGGATGTCATCTTGCTTCTTAGAATCTTATAACCCTGCTGCTTAACCGTGCTGTCCTCCCTTTCAGTCTCTCAAATCTTTCCAGATGAAAGATGCACGTTTTCTTCTTGTGTTTCCTTAATGTGGTGTCTGTAAGCAATCTCCATGTTTCCTGCATGGATTTCATTCTAAGCTTCCTTTAGTTTCTATTTAACAAGCTTCCACATCTTTATGTAGGTGTTTACTCCTAATCTAAGTATGTTACTGTGGTTTGTTGCACGATGGGCTCTTCAGATATTACAATTTGAACCAAGGTTTACGTGCTGCTCATAAGGATTGCTTCCCTTCTCATGGTCTTGCTGATCTATAGGAAGCAATCATGTATCGCAGCTAGAAATGTAATCTCTGCATCGCACCGTGATGGAGGGCATTTCCCTTACCAAAGGCTGTGCCTTTCCTATCCAAGTGTGGAATATCAGCCCATAGGAAAACCATTTTATTTGTTGGCCTGGTTAAGTTCTTAATCTGATCTGAGTGTAAGCTTACTTTGACATAAAAACAAACTGTGCACAAGGTGAGATATGTGTATATGAACATATTTACATGTGTGTATCCTTTCGCCTGTCCTGCTGATTGTCTTTTGCCAAGTTTTCAATATATGCATTAATTATTAATCGCTCCTTGTGAAACCCACAACTTATTTTTAGATTGTTCTGAAAGTAGGCACCAACTGTGTAAAACAAACAATCCGGGGGGCAGGGCAGGCAGCGGGAAAGCTTAGGTTTATTTCATTTCTTTCTCTTAACCTGTGTTCTTGCTTTTTGACGGACATAGCACTTAATCCCTAGGTCTGGTGATTTCAGACTCAGTTCAGTTGGCAAGAGAGAAGGAAAAACAAATCCTCGTTGTCTCCATTTCTGTTGTGGGATAGTGGGAGAGGGGTATTTACTTAAGCACACCCCAGTGTACCTTTCACTTATCACAGGGCCCCTTTCACTTTATGCACTCAGGAGTTTCATAGGTATTGCTGTGGCTGGTGTGGGTTATTTGGAAAATACGTGATTCAGACCAGATCAGTCTTGAGCCCTGTTGTGCCGCTTCCCTGTCCTTGTGCTTTGCTGGAGCCTCCCCTTCCTGCCAGGGAACCATTATCTGTGCCTTTGAGATAACGTTTGTGAGTCTGAAGTGCTGCAACAAGGGTTTCCTTGGTCTCAGGTTCTTTCTTGCGTGTCCTTTTTGACTAATGGACTTTCACTGTTGTGACCAACAAGTTGCTATAGCTGGTAAAGAACTACCAAAGAACGGAGGTTTAATAGCCGAAACTGTCTTTGTGATGCACTTCACCTCTTCGGTCACACAGGGACGTGTTGGCTCTGAGGTTTTCCTGTCACAGAAAATCATGATAACAAAAACCATTGCTAGAATTTTAAATGCGGGTTCCTAGAATCCAGCATGTAAATTAAAGAGTTGATTTTGAAAAGTACTGAATGTGATCTCTTTTCTTAGAGTTTATGGGAAGTACCTTTGAATATAAGATAATTTTTATTTAGATACCTGTGACAAGTAAAGACCTGAATAAAAAGTGAGTTTGTTCTTTGTGTTGAAAATACATACACCTCCTAAGCGGGGCACCATATGTCATAAAGTACCTCTGGTAGAATTTTGTAGTTACTTTATTATGTAGTGTCTCCAACCAGACTGGTTTGTACTTACATAAGGAATGATAGCAGAGAGTAGTTGTGGATGGAAATACAGTATTTGAGACAGTATATGGAAATTTTGGAGTTGTAATTCCTTTAATGTTTCCAGTCCCCAGTGCTCCGCCGCAGAATCTAACGCTGGAGGTACGGAATTCCAAGGTAAGATGTGGAGAATTTCCTTTTGGTAGCAGGTAAACAAAAGGTTGGTGGATCTCAGATCAACCAAAATTCAGAGCTGCTTTGGGTTTCTTTTCTATCATGCTGCTTTTCAGCTATTTGTGTATGAGTTGCCCAACAGGAGAATATCTGAATGTGGGGCTTGAAGCACTAGAAACTCCAATCCAGTTGTGGATTGTATGTAACAGAATGCAGTGAAGACAGTGGCAGTGTACCAAAGCATGGAGGCTAATTACAAAAGAGGTTTAATCAGGCACAAAAGCCTGAAGCACCAGAGCTTGAATGTGTTCCTGTTGATTAACTGTTGTTTCCAGTGTGTGTGCATACACACGCACGTTTATGGTGTCCTGGGCACTTTCAAAGGGAAAATTATATACTTAGTCATTATGACTTTAGTGATTATGATTGGATAATTTTTTAAAAAGCCTTTTCCAAATACCTTTTTCTACTGCCTGTATGATTAAAAATAAATAACTTCCTGCACATAAGCTACAGTTCAGGTAACTGGTACCCTTTAGAGAAGATACCAGTTCTTAAAGATAGATCCTCAAGTAAACTGTATCTTAAGCTAACCTGAAGAAAATGAAAAGGAGACCCAAGGGGCTGTTTGTGAAATTGGAATCAGAAGCTCTGATAGGATTGAAGCGCTTTGAGGTGAACTTCTATAGGCACGTGTATGATCTGGGCTGCTGACGAATCATAGGGTTTTTTACTTTTTACAGGTAGCCTGTGTTCTGCTATAAGAAAATGCAGCATTTTCTGTACGCGTGTTTTTTATCTTGTGTTTTATGATGTTTTAGCACTAGAGTAGTTTCTCTGGCTGCATGGGAGGCGATGACTTTGTAACGACCTTCTGCCTTCCACAGAGCATCATGCTACACTGGCAGCCTCCTCCTGTGGGGACACATAGTGGACAAATCACTGGCTACAAAATTCGCTACCGTAAAGTGTCCCGCAAGAGCGATGTAACAGAGAGTATTGGTGGGACCCAGCTTTTTCAGCTAATTGAAGGTGAGCTATTATTTGCAAGCATTTGCTATCAGAAGGGGTTTTTTAGGTGCTTTTAGTGGGCTGAGGCTGAGAGACATGGTTACGTAGGGTTCTTGCCTTGGAAGGAAAAAATGAAAATGCTTAAAATGAGTGCCTGTAGGTTATGAGGTAGTGTGGGCTGGCTCCTGGTAACTGAAGTCTAGTGACCTGTTTTCTAGTCCTAATTTTGCCACTGATTTGCTAAGTGGACCGGACGAGTCCTTTAAAACCTTTATAAAAGGCACAGGGGTTGCCTGGAGAAGATGGTCCTGAGCTCATTGTGCCTGCCCAAATGCCAGAAATAAACATATGGAGAAGGATGCCAAAGAAATGTGGCCTGGCTGGGTATTGGGCAGCTTCCCCGGTTTGCATGTGGATATCATGTAGGTGTGCTCTGTCTTGCAGCGTGAACTTCTTACCTCAGGCATCTTGCAAATCATCCCACCTAGTTTCACTGACATCAACCTTTTTCCTTCTTTCTGGCATGAATGTAATATATTCTCTCACTAAAAAATCCAATCTAGGACATTACTTAATATAACTTAAGTATTGTTACCAGAACTAGAATTTTGTTTAGCAGAAATAAACAGTACATGAGAATAGGAGCAAGACTGCATTTTGTTCACTTTTTAAAACCTCTGTAAATGAACAGTTGGTCAAAAGAGAAGAAATTGTGCCTCTCTAAAAAACAAATATGCACTTTTTAACAGGATGTTTTGATTTGTTCTCAGAAACTCCAGCTGTGACTCAGTAAGTTTCAGTTTTCTCACAGAGTAGTTGGTATGTGCCTGTAACTAGAGTATATTTTTGCCAGCAACCAAGCCTGTTTAATAAGTTCCGTATATCAGATTTTGAGTGCATTCTCATACTGCTTTGATTATTGATAATACACTCTTACATACAGTAAACAAACTGCACAATTTGGTCACTTGCTGTCTATACTTTACACCTAGCTTTATTTATGGATTTGGGGGTTCTGTACTTACTAATAGCCAGAAATTAAAGCTGGCTGCAAACAGTACCTCACAGACTCTTCCAGTGGCCCACAGGGACAGTCTGCAGATTGTCACAGCCCTGGGTGTCTCCGGTCGCAGTTTAGCTGTTACACCCTAATTGGTATCAGCTTCCTTACTGGCGCTGCACTGTGGCTAGAGCTGTCCCATTCCTGACCTCATGTTATGCTCAAGTGGCAATGGTGGGGTGAAAGGCTTTTTACTGTCAGGTTATACTTGTATTTTAATGAGGAACTGTGATTCCTGTGCTCACAGCTGGAATCCCTGTGTTGATATCTTGGATACTCTTTGTCTCTTAGGTCTTGAGCGAGGTACGGAATACAGCTTCCGAGTAGCTGCCTTGACTGTTAATGGCACTGGACCAGCTACCGACTGGATATCAGCAGAAACATTTGAGAGTGATCTAGATGGTGAGATCATAAGTGTGACGTATTTGTGACATCAAAACCATTAGAATTTGTGGACAGGGCACAGTAAACTTTGATTGCTTTTTTTAACGGCAACCCTGTTTTTGTTCAATTGTTTTTACTGATTTCTAATTATACAATATGCTTTATTTATGATTAAGTGAAATAAATTTCTATTTTAAGACAAAATTCTTGCCAAGTCAATTAAATGGCTTGAAATTAAACCCTGCTTCTACACTTTCTGGTACTGTATGTTGGCACTATGTTTTTTCTGCTAAGAAATACCCAATTATGAATTACAATGTCAGTGTTTCAGTATTTAAATAATAATATATTATAAGATTAATATAATAATGGCTCAACTTTTATATTGTAATAAAATTCACCTTATTAATTATGCAGGGGGTTCCATGCTATGAAACAGAGGTAGGAGGACTGTTTTCCTTGAGGGAAGTAAAATAGTGATTATGTATTTATGTAGCACCTAAGTTATGCTGATGAAACCATTGAAGTAGACCTCAAAGAGTTCAGAGTGGTGATTGGCCATTACTGGGAGATGCTGCGCGCAGATTGACTAGATGTAGTCCTGTTGACTGCGGTTTGTAGTATCAGTGCCTGCACTGTGGTTGCAGACTTGGAGTTGTAAACTTTGTTGAATGTGAGGGATGCCACAGGAGGAAAGAAACAGTGGAAAACACTGTTGTCACCCATAGACCTTCCCAGTCTTACTGCTGTGTTTCATTGGTAGCATGCTCTCTTAAAATATTTTTCCTGATTTTTTTTTTTTTTTTTTGCTTAGCCTCTGTTTCTAAAGAGAACGTTCGACCCCCAGTAATTGTTATTTTGCCACTTTAGAAGAAAAGGGAGATTGATTATATTTTCAGTACTGATAGACCATGTTCATCCATCAGAAATGGAGTCTTTTCCACCAAAGCCATATATTCATGATATGTGGCACACAGAACCATGTTAACATCTTGTTTTTCCAGTGTAGAGTTTAATAATAAAAGTAGAAAATGTTCTGTGAAGAATTTTGACCTTTGATAGTTGGTCCAGATGTTTGGTGTTTACTACATGAGAATAATTTGCAAGTGGGAACCTGATTATTGCAGAATTCAAATGAGCAAATTTGAGAGCATCTCCCAGAATCTGACTAAAAGCAACTGAAATTGAAGAAAAGTGCTGTTTTTAAAAGGATGGCTGGGGCAGATCTCTTTGGAACTGCCTGCATGGAGCTGGTGATTCTGGGTAGACTGTTCCTATTTCAGAAAAGTGTTTAACTAGTGCTGTTGCACACAAGTTACCTTATGCTTTTTGCAGGCCAGTCTCCCTCTTGGCTTTGTTGAAGTAGCTGTAGGGTCATTCTAGCTTAATGCCTCAGGATCCAGTAATGTCTTTCACATCTCTGTGGCTTGAGATTCAGTTATACTGGCAGCTGGAAGACAGAATAATAAGAGAGCTTCAATATTTGCTCTGCACTGTTGGAAGATTGCTCAACAGTCAGCTGATTAAAGCCCTTGAGAGCCCACGCTTCAGTCTTTGTGTTATGCAAAGCTGATGCTCAACTTAATACTTGTCCACTTACTTCTTACTCTGTGGCTTAACCGAGAGCAGCACAAAACCCAACGTTAACAGTAGAGTTCAGTTTTGGAGTTATTTAAAATTTACTTTTTTGAGTTGAAATGACTTGCATCTATGTGTCTGTCGTCCTCTAACTGGATACAACACAACCTTGCAGCTCTGGGAAACTGCTAGTTCCCCAGACCGAAATGAAAATGTACTCTGCTTTTGCATTAGAGTTATCAATACTTTGCCAGAGGATAGCATCAGGAGTAAAGTTAAATAGGGCAGGAGGAGGGAGAAGAAAAGAACCTTTTCATTCTGTGTTGATTTTGTCATTTTGATTTTTTTTCGAAATGGAATGTTGTGGTCCTTGCAGGAAATGTGACTTTCTTTATGCATATTCTTTACAATGAATAAAGTAATACAAATTCACAGTTAAGACAATGTAACATGGTATTCATATCATTCTGCATACAAGTATGAAATATTGGTGTATGTGCATACTGGAAAGAATATGTATATTTTTTACTTTTCTTTCTTTAATAAGTTCATGTTGGTAATTTTGATACCACGCAAATGTATTTACAGCTAATCTTTAATTTCCCAGGTTCAACAGACACATAAGGCATAATTCCTTTCTATTCCATGACTGCTTTTTGAATTTAAGTAGAAAATAATTCACTTTATAGTGTCATCAATGTGACTGGGAGCCAGACTGTTACAATTCAGCGTAATTTTGCAGAGTCGGTGCAAATCTTACCAGGAGTGCATATGCAAGAGGTGTTAAACAGTTGTGCAGAGTTTATCCCCGATGCACTAACTTCTGTGCAGTTGAAAATGTCATCTTTTATTGCAATTCTGTAGCTTTTCTGTATTTAATAGTTGTGAACTTTAATTGGTCAGCTGGAGACCATAAACTCCCTGGGCTAGCAGGCCAACGGCATATTATGATCCAAATAATCCTGTTGTGGTGCTTTATTAAATGTTTTTAGATAAATGCAGCACTTTTCATTAAAATGAAATCCCTGCAGGAAGCGGAACTCTCTGAACTGATTTTATTTTAGAGTGGAGAACCCAGCTTACTATTGCACAGAATTATTCATAATCTGTCAACATACGGCATGCTCCAGTGGCCTGACAAAAGTACTTATTTAATTTTTGAGAAGTTAAAACAAAGGTATAGACATTAGTATGTACAGTTGTGCTTTTAGATTGCTTTTAAGTTGTAATCAACGTTGGGGGAAAATCGTTTTAGTAAAAATATTGGGAGATTACAGTGACATATTGTGGAAATCCTGTTACTAAGGATCCAAATTCCATCTCTCAGTTGGTTTCTGACTAGATTTGTGTTGCTTGTTGGGGATAGGATTCAAGCATTTAATACGGACTCTGAGTATTTTTTGAGTCCGTGGTATGGTTGTGTAGTCTTTGCGTGTATTTTGTGAATTATTATGCTAAAGAGACTCAAGGATTTAAACAGCGACAGGTGTAGGACAAATCACGAGAAACCTTTGCAGCACATGCAATATCCAGTTTACTGACAATTCTTAGAGCTTTGGTATATTCTATTTAATCCTACAATGAGCTCCGGAACCTTTCATCATCAGTGTGTTTTCAATATAATTATTTTAATGCCCACAAGTAAGTAATATGATGGAACTAAAAGTAGATTGCTTTGTGGAGGGGAAGGACACGATAAATTTAATGCATATTTTGAAAAATTACAAATTGGAAAGAACATGCACAAACATCAAAAAAGTCTGCCTTTGAAGCAGGTCTGATAACTTTTCTTCAGTACGACTGTCCTTTCTTTTAAAAAGAGGATCTATCAAAATATATTAGTATACGAAACTATGTTAATTTTCTTCTGCTGATTAGAGTTCTTTGCTCTCCCTTGTACAATAAAGTGCTCTCCTTTGGAGCGTACTCATTTCAGTACAGACGCAGAGTGGACGTGCTACATTTGACCTTACTGGCTCATAGCTCTTCATTTAATTACCTTTATTTAAGAGAACTCCTTTAAATACATCATTTTTCTTTAACAGAAACTCGTGTTCCTGAAGTTCCAAGTTCCTTACATGTCCGTCCGCTTGTCACCAGTATCGTAGTAAGCTGGACTCCACCTGAAAACCAGAATATCGTGGTGAGGGGCTATGCTATAGGGTATGGCATTGGCAGCCCTCACGCACAGACCATTAAGGTGGACTATAAACAGAGATACTACACCATTGAAAACTTAGGTAAGTGAAGTAAAAGCAGTGCCCAAGTTCTACCTCTTGTTTATGTTGCTGTTTTCTAATTATGGTATTATAGATAAATAAAACTACAAGCGTGTTTGTAAGAGGATCTTTTTCCTTATTCGGATAGTATAGCAGATGCCAAACTGTTGATAAATTTCAAATAAACTCAGTTTTCTGCTGACAGAAAAAGAGGCAGAGGAATTAAAAAATAAGCCCCAAACCCAGAATCCTAAATTCACTGAGTTTGAAGCATAGTGCATTTTCATTTGATGCTTTCCCTTCAACAGTTATTAGAAAAACTTCCATGCTGAGCAGCATTCCCTTGTTCTCCTTCTGGAGCTGCGGAACAGGTGGCTTCAGGCAAAAAAGAGCAAAAAAAGAAACTAAAATGTCACCAAGATTCAGTGGCATCTACTTTAAAAGAAAAATATAGAACTGCTCCTCCACAGAACTCTCTGTGGTAGGTAAGATAGCCTGAAAGCAAAATAAATATTAGCATCGCAAACTATTGGGAAATTCCACAAAATTGGAGATTTGGATAGTATTATAGTAGCACAACTTTAAAATGTTAATTTTAAAATGTTTTTCCTCACTACTATTTTGACTGTACTTAAGGTAGATTTGCTGTGACTATAGACTTCTGCTGTATGAGAACTCCTGAGCACTAGAAGAAGGTCTGTATGGAGAGTTTCTCAATTCAAATTTCGTCTAGTTATTTCATGTATTTCAGTTAAAAAATAAAATACTGAACAAAGAGAAAATGGAGAAGTAAAAAATATCATTCGCTAACTGTGCACTAAAAATATATTTAATTTTTTTTCCCCTTTAGACCCAAGCTCCCACTATGTCATAACCCTGAAAGCATTCAACAACGTTGGAGAAGGAATCCCTCTCTACGAGAGCGCGGTGACAAGGCCTCACTCAGGTAAAGGCGAGGGGCTGCTTTGAAGTTCTGCACAGCTGAAAGTTGTTAACACGCCTCTGCACAGCAGCTGAAAATGTGGTGATATGTAATGTAAGAGTGTTGTTTTTCAGTGTCACCAAGTACGCTCCATTTCTTCAACTGATCAGCCTCACTGTTTCAGTGATTGCCTCACGTGTTTCATCCGTTTAATAAACCACCTCAAATTGGCTTCATTTTTAAATTACAAAACTTGCCTTTCAACTACTTATGGATATTCTTAGTCAAAAAGTTATCATAATGTTAGCACAAATTGTGTGGGTGCAGTTCTAAGGGCATGGCCTTATTCTGTTTTGTGTGGAAAAGTATCAAATTTTTTTTTTTTTGGTCTTTTACACTGAGATTTTGAACATGATACCTGCATTTTCTTTGTATAAGTCTCAGCCTGTAGTCACTTGCACTAAACAAGTTCTTGGCATTTTTTTTTTCATCTTGTAATACATTAATAAAAAATTTCAAGCAGAGAAGTTTGTTTGCAAGTGACCTACTACTATGCTATGGCTCACTGTGCTCCATACTAGACTGTTGACTTAGTTGTTTTGTGTAGATGTTAACATTTCTGTTTGCTTTAGTTTCTGAAGAGCAGGAATTCTTATAGATTTTATAGAGGACATTGGAATTGCAGTTTCTTCAGTTACTGCAAATTTGTATGATGCTTGGAACTTCATTGCCATTAACACTTATTAAAAGGTGACAGGAGGTCCCTGTAATTCTTACAAAGTGGCATTTACCCATCTACAAGTTGTCCAGCTCTTTTTCCTCCTCATTGTTTTCTGGAAGAGGAATCAGTGGACATCGAGGCAAATAAAGTTAAAATTACTGTATGTTTGGGGTTCTTAGGCCATGCACTGAACACTAATAAAATTAGGTGTATATATTGTATGTTGTCTTACTGTCTTAAGAAGGGAACACAATGCAAGAGTAATTTTATTAGCCAGTCTTATGTCACCTATTAACTCTGGCTTTTCTCTCTTTTTCTCCATTTCTCACCTTTCATTTCATTGTACTACCCTGCATTTCCCCTTTTTTGTTTTTGTTTACATTAAAATGCCACCTTCTCCCTTTTTAATTATAATACACTACTTTTTACCCATCAATTCCCTAGACACTTCCGAGGTTGATTTGTTTGTTATTAATGCTCCATACACTCCAGTGCCAGATCCATCTCCCATGATGCCACCGGTGGGAGTTCAGGCTTCCATTCTGAGCCATGACACCATACGGATCACTTGGGCAGACAACTCTCTGCCGAAGAACCAGAAGATCACAGATGCTCGCTACTACACAGTTCGCTGGAAAACCAATATTCCTGCAAATACGAAGTACAAGGTATTGGAGTTTCAACAACACTAACACAGCTGCGTTATTTCAGTGAGAAGAAGTTTCACATTCAAGTCAGGGTTAAGTGAAAGCTGAGAGTAAAGACAAGCGCTTAGAAAATGGTATGGAGGTGTGCCCGGTTCCATGTGAGATGCCTGGACTGAGTTCACATCAGTATTGCTCAGTTAAGCCATCGCTTCAAAGACTCTTCTAGATGTTGTGGAAGCAGTTGGTTTTGTGGTCTTTTTTGCTTATGTGTGTGAAAGAGATTGCGATGGGGTGTTGTGTGTGAGTGAACGGAAGAGCTGGCTCGGGGAGGGGAAAGCAAAAGCTTGAAGCGTTAGGTTCTGCTGTGGAACCATGGACACAGGGACAATTTTATCCTTTCTACTTCCCTCTAAGATGATCACTTTGTATGACAGATAGGGGCTTACCTTTAGAGGAGCCAGTAATGCATTAATAAGGTATGTGTTACTAATGGCTTCTCTCCAGTGAGCAGAAGAATCTGAATTTGTGGGGCGAGTCATGCAGGGAAAATATTTACCCTGTCAGTTTTAAGTTTCCTTTTACAGCCTTTTCTGTTCATACAAAGGTGATAGTGAACCTTTCCTTTGGGAACTGAATGGGTCCAAAATATATAACGATAACTTCATGATATCCTTGCCTTCCTTGATTTTCATCTACTGTTTTGATTTGGAGACTAGATTTGGGGTTCAGTTTATTGGTTTGGATTTTTGTTTAATTTTCAGAGTTATCTGGAGGCCTCCAAAATGCTGACTGCAAATTTCACATTTGAAATGAGACCCAAAGGAAATGGTTGTTAAAATATCCAGCTAGTGGAGCTCCCTTTATGCTCCTACAGAGCAATCTTGTTACAAACCAGATTTTTTTTTTTTTTTAAATTGAAATGAAAAGATGTGTGTTCTTCCTCTAAAGGCAAGTTATTTATGAACCCACATTCCTGAGTCATGTGCAGAGGATGTCTCGGGAGTGATTTATATAATGCTGCAGTTTCATTAGTTAAATGCTTAAAAACCCACCACCCTCAGTGGTAAATGAAATACTCCCACCGTTCTCGGTGCTGGTGGCCAGTGGTCAAGAAGTTTTATTGTGGACCAAAAATAATATGTAATGATGGAATAGAGTTCAAAATTGCTCATTGTAAAAAGCATTTGCCTGAAAGGACATAAGTTTGAGAACATTTGCTCTAATCGTTTTTAACCCATGATGTTTGGAGAACTTATATCCTGCTTTTCTTTCTTTGTTTCAATCATGAATTTGCTACTACTGATAGACAATAACAATTGCTAATTTTAAGAAAGGCAAAAGCTCTTTTCAGTGGTGCTGTTCAATCAGCTGCTGCATTTCAGTCCGATCTTTGGTAACTTTAAGTATGAGCTAGTATATTGTTTATCATAGCCATCACTAGCAGCTTTGTTGTTATTGCATGGTTTGAGGCCGTTCACCAAGTTTATCGGAATTTTTCTGTTATGCAGCCTTGCATAGAGAAATCGTACCTTTGTCAGTTCTCTAGCATCCAAAGCTACATCTGTTCAAACCAGCGTTGTTTCATCCATCCCTCTCGTCAGAAAATTGGATGTTGATATAGTTCATTCATATTTTCTACATTTGCTTCCCCATTCTCTGCTGACATTCACAAACTATTATTAAAGAAGAGGCTGCATGCTTCAAATACAAATGAAGAGGTTCCACCTCAAGGAGCCTTATTTTCTTGAATTTGTATAGGAGTTGTGTCAATCTAGAGCATATAAACACGGGAACAGATATGATAAAGTTCCTGAAGCTAAAATACTCCACCGTGCTTTGAACCATGCAGTTTCACTAATATGGATCAGGGAGCGTTTTTTAAAGAACCTTTGGTGGTGGAGCGGAGTTGCACCACTTGCAGGTTACCTGTGATTTATCAGTGCTCTCAAGCATAAGCTAAAATATTAAATCTTAACTTAGATCTTTTAGGGCTGTGTAAAAGGAAAATAAATTTTACAGGGTAATATTTATGAAGTTTATTTCTAGTAGGTGAGCAGGGTTTTGTACCATGGGATATGCTGTGATCTTAAAAACAGTAAGTGGTGTTAAAAAATGAAGAAAGCGGAGAAGTCTAATGCTCCAGTTTAGCCTTTCATGTGTCATTTACATTCGATATGATGTGCAGTGAAAGTAAAAGATACCAAGTTTCAAAGCCATAGATGAAAAATACAACTTTAACCTCTTAAAAAGGATTCCAGCTGCCACGTATGACTGCAGCTAGAAGCTAAAAAGGACTATAAACAGAAGCAAATGTTTCAGCAGTGTTAGGAATTTCCGTAGGTATTCTGGAGAGAAGGAAACTGTGCGTCTCGGGGGGTAAGTCAGCTCATAATGCAAGATGCTAGGAAAAGATTTCTCCTTTGGAGTTGATGTTACATAATTGTCCAGGCCAAAGGTCTTTGCAGCTTCTACTGAAGCACCAGCTATTTCCTGATGTCCCTGAGCCGCACTGCAAAGAGCCAGGAGACAATGTTGCTTGGCACTTTGAGAGCTGATGAAAAGCTCTTCTGATCACATGGCTTCATGTTCGTACTGGGGAGGTTGTGCTCAATCAAGCTTTGTCACTGAACTAGTGTAAGAACTGTCCTGCCCCATGTTTAAATATTTGAACCATTCAGCCACAATCACATTTACTTTGAAACTACACTGAGTTTTGTATCAAGTAAAGGTTTAAAGGTAATGGAGGAGTTGATTTTAATTAGGTTTATGATGGTTTTATTCTTTGTCAGGCTCTGTGATGGCTAACTGGCAAAAAAACGCATGTCTGTGAACAAGCAAAATACTGTGTCCCAATCTAAGTATGACTTGGCTTCAGTTTTCTGAACTTTCACCCAGTGTAACAAAAAAGCTGTCATTGATACTGGAGAAATAGGGGTTTTCTTTGCAGAATTTGGACTATATTATTCATAGAGTCTTCAAGGAACGTAGGTGGCCTTTTCCTTGAAAAAGAATTAGCTGAAAAGTTGTTTTCTGAAGGCGATAGTTATTAACACAGTTGTTTTATGGCCCTGTCAAATATTGAAACAACTAACTCTTAATTCTGTGTTTAGATCACTGTAGGTCAAGGTAAGGAATATACTTATATGTAGATATATTATTTGTTTCTTTCATAGGCCTCAAGTACTTTGTGTCTACGTTCTAGTCATGTATAACAAATATCAGATACTTTAACCTAAAGGTCAAAAATGCTACCTAAATGGCTGCGTTACAAACCACGTGTAGTTTCAGTGTGTGATCCTAGATAACCATTTTTTCTGAAAAAGTCTACATATTAATAAAGCTTTATTGTCTTCAAGTCTCTCAGCCCCTGAACTTTCAGTTGAAACATTTTTTTTTTAAGTACTTTAAAAATTTACCGAAAATTCTAACAGGAATTTGGAAGACAGAGATTTTCAGGAAGGACTGTTGTTGTTAGCTGCGCTCCATTGTTTTCCCTAGCCAGATGAGTTAATGAAATGCTGTGAATTAAACCCCCTAAGTAGACAGTGATTTAGCCTGCTGCATAACAAGTGTGCCCTGGACCTTGTGTTGCTTTTTATTTTTTTTAATTTGTAATCGACTGCTATTAAATGCACTTGCTGATTGCAGAAAGAATTTCTGGTTTAGGATAAAACAACTGCACATTAATACTTGATTAATGAATTTGCACGACAGAGCAAAAACGTTACAGAATTAATGACCATGGTTATGAAAACATAGCGATGCTAAAATGTTTTAAGCACTTACCTGAGACAAGGGTGTTTGAGAGCTGGTGACTGATGGTTTTGAGTTCAGAAGTTACTGACACTTCGTTTTTCTTTCAGACTGCAAATGCGACCACTTTGAGCTATTTAGTGACCGGGTTAAAACCAAATACCTTGTATGAATTCTCCGTGATGGTGACTAAAGGTCGAAGATCAAGTACTTGGAGCATGACAGCACATGGAACAACTTTTGAATTAGGTACTCCTTCGTGTCTTTCTGGAAGGGCCAGCGTTCCTGACGAGATGAATAAAGTCAAGTCTGCCAGAATTCTGGAGGAGGGAAAGCATGTATTTAAAATGATTATGCTGATGAATACTTGCTGGGGGCTTCTTTTCTTTATAGTTTAGTCAGAAATTCTGATTAAAAAACAACAACATACTTCCAAATTCAAAGGGATGATTGCATGCAAAAGAATTTACATCAAATTACAGAGAAGTAATGAATAATGTACCGCAGTTCACGGACAGGAGAGAATAAAGAAGCGTACATTTGAAACAGCTCAGAAATAGCACGTTAATAGCAAATACAAAGAAAATACTTTAGCAAATGATAATTAATATTTGCTATAATTGTGATGATAATTATTACAGAGTGAGGAAGTGCATGAGGCAAATGAATGAAAAAAAAAATCCCAGTAGAAACTGGGAGAGAGTAGATCCAAATCAGACCTACACTCTTGTTCTTCAGCAGGAATTGCCATTGCAGTGTTGTCGAAGTGATGTGCTCTCAAAGTACACAACAGAAAAGGGTTTGTAGCTACTGGGAGAAACCTGGGCCCACTGAGTAACTGTGAGGTCCAGCACCTGTCCCTCATTAGCTCTTTTTATCCTGCAGTGTTAAATGTGCAATTAAATTTACTGCTGCTTATGCTTAGGTTTCTGTCTATTTGAAGGGTAAGGACAAAAGAGAGCCTACCCAAATTACCCTGCAGTTCTCACGGTAAATTAAAATACAGCAGAAAAATCAGGCATGCAAAGAATTGGTGAGATCATCCAAATATTCTATAACAAGGCATAAGAAAAAGCAAAGCCAGGATAAAATCAGAAAGCTCCTAACTTACTCTGAAGTCCCATAAACCCTTTGTGAGCTTCAGTTGCTATAGTTTTCGGTGGGAACTCCATGATGTGGAGTCAGCTGCCCTTCTGACAGCACAGGTCTGGACCGAGGCTCCTTTCCCATCCCAATTACTGTGCCCATCCCATGTTAAAACACTTTATTTAGTATTTTTGCTGACACACATACAATTCTCATCCATAACTCTACGCTAAGATCAGGGACTGGGAAAGTTGCATAAATGAAGTTCTTAAAAGAGAATTTGAAACACAAAGAAGTACAGGAGCAAGGGCAAGATAGAGGAGGTCTCAGTTCATTTAAATAGAAAGTAAATTTCTAGTTGGGGTGGTTGTAAAGAATATTTGCAAATATGACCTAAAAGCTTGGGAACTAAGAAGCAAATGAAAAAACAAAAAAAGGTTAAATATATTTTCTCATAACAGATCTTGTGATTTATATTACTCGCCAAATTCCTGAGTGTGTGACTCACTATTTTTGAATACTCATGAGTAGCAGCGTTGTATAGGACTAGCTCCTCAGCTAATGCTGACGAAAAATACGGATACTGGGTTCAGTGTTGGTCTGTGAATTAAGTCATCTCTTGAGGGCTAGTCCTGATCTTTTTGTTTTCTCTGAAGCTTACTATAGGGCCTTGAATCGTGCTTTATGTCTGTATGTTTCTGTTGACCATGTTTTTAAGTATTTGGGATAATAGTTACAGTAACTCTTGAGCTTTTGCTGTCCCTGGTTTCCAACTCCTGTTCTGCACAGGGGGATAACAGATAGCCATCTCAGAGGATGGACAGATTAATTTCTAATAGGTAATATACATAAAGCTCTTTAAATGCAGAAAGCACTGTGTAAGCACTAAATGTTACTGTTCTAGTATTAAACATCCAAGGCGGATTTACTTTGCTAAAAGTTACCTCATTAGAAGTCTCATGTTTTTCCATAATGTGGCATTGCAAACTGTGGCTGGTTAATGCACCTTTGGAGACATTGGCTCTGTGTATTTGAAAGCCATTAATCTAAGCCCCAGCTGGATATTTTAGTTCACAGCGAGAAAGGTCTCAGATTTCAGTCTTTCGCTGGAGCAACTTGTGCCATTTCCTGAACTTTAGGCAGGAGGAGGCTGGTGGGAGAAGGAAGTTCTCTCTCCTCCTTTCTTTCTCCCAATCTTGCTCTTTAGCAGCTCAAGGAAAATGCTTGGACAATTGTGTTCAGCAAATATTTCTGGATTTCAAATGCTTTTGTGGTGCAGATTTCCTTGCAGCTGACAAATAATTCTTCAGTAAAGAAAATCAGCAATTATGGACTATGATTCTAAATCTCTGTTGCTGATTTACTTTGCTGATTCAGACTTAAGTGGCAAATGGGCATTACTAGGTCTTGGTCCCACCCCTGAAAATACAGAGGTACTTCATATGCCTGCGCTTATATAAAATGTGTTCATTTCACATGTAATTTTTATAATGACCGAAGAAATTCAGGTTAGAAGTCGTTGACCCTGACTGTTAGAGTTGTACAAAGAAGCCATGTTTTTGAAGACGTGGACTCGTTCAGTCATGAATCGCAGCATCTGTTGACAGAAATGCTTTAGAAGCAGGTAACTCCTTACGGAAAGGAGATGCTGCAGGCCAGATGGCATTTGCCAGTTGAATGGAGTAACTCAGTAAGACCGCTACACTAGATGGTAGATTTATTTGAAGATTGAACAGTCAGACGTTTTTATTATCATACGTGCCTTTTTTCAATGGTAAAACAAATAAAAAGCAAAGGTGCTGAGGTTACACGTTTACATCTTGTGAAATCTGGCGACCTGTTTCTGACAGTTTGGTTTTTGTTTGTTTGCAGTTCCTACTTCTCCTCCCAAAGACGTGACTGTGGTGAGCAAAGAGGGGAAACCTCGGACAATAATTGTTAACTGGCAGCCTCCATCCGAAGCCAATGGCAAAATTACAGGTGCAGTTTGCATGAGGAATAAAGGCAGATATAAGATGCCTGGTTAACAGCAGAATATAATCTGCATAGCTATGTGAACACGTTCCATACTTAATTTGGCTTAGAGCTAGCCAAGAGGTCTATATCTCCTTTCTCAATCTTTTTAGTAGCTCGGATTGATTAATTATTTACTTTTGTACCTCGTGAAAATATATTAAGAGATAAACTATCTGCAGTGTGAAATTGGAGTCTAACCAGAAATATAATTGAAAGTTTAAATATCTCAATAACCTTTGCCTTTATCAGCTTGTGCTATTCTAATAGCATGCCTCCAGAAATACATCTATCATGCCTCTGGCCCATCAGTGTTTGTTTAGAAGACTCCATCCCAGTGCCCTTTGTCATCTTTCTGTCATTTTTGTGGCACAGAATAGACTGAAAGTCGGTGTATTAGTTCCCTGACATAATCATTAGGAGTAAACTGTTATTTGCCTTTGTAACTGCATCGCTTTCACATAGGATAAATCATTTGACAGAAAATAGTAATTACTGTTTCCTTTCTGCAATTTGTTTGGATTCTTGTTTCTAAAGGCTTTTTGATATAATGCACTTCAATTTTCCTTTTTTACCACAGGCTTTAAGCATAAAGCAGATTTTTTTTTGGCATATAGTTTGCAGTTTATGATTTTGCTTTTGTTCTCAGAATTAACTATGGTGCAGAAACCTGTCACCAACTGGCATCTGCTCAGGCAGTACTGTAGCCCAGGTTCTAGACAGGAGACCAGAACTAATTAGATCCCTCTGAAAAGGCAGAATACTGGAGGCTCTTAACCTTTAGTAATTACGATAAACTTTTAGGTAAGCTGTAAGAAAGCCCCCTAAAAGGCACAGCGGCACTATACATGCAGCACAAAGGCTGCAGGTAAGACAGCGTGGCTGTAACAGGTACTCCGTCTTTCTGGTGTCAGTGCTAAAACAAGAGGGCTGGAGGGGTTACTCTGCACCAGAATGCCTGTCTGAGCCATTTGTATGTCTCTGCATGCATATAGCTGTTTATATGTTGTGTGTATAGATATTTTTATATTGGTTATAAAGCCAATTATGCATTATTGTATTATCAGCACGATGTTTCCTCTATATGAGAAAGTCGGTTTGGCTGGAGAAACAAAAGCCTTTATCGTAACTGCAGGTTAAAGGACTTGGTTGCTAGTGGTCAGGGAAGGTCATTCAGACAGGTGTGAAATGTAAGGCACAAATATCCCCAGCTTATATATGCTCTTAAAAAGATAAGCCTGTCATCTTACATCAAGAGCATACATGAGAAAGGGAAAGAAATGTACAAAGAGATCAGCATTTACTTGCACAATGTGATGAGCAAAATTATTATGCGCATTCAATTTTCCAGGTAAAAAATTTCCTTGCAATGTCTACACTGTGAAAGGAGAACCTTACATTTATTCATACGTGTTGAATGAAAACAGAGAGCATTTATTAGTTTTTGCATAAGCAGCAGTTGACAGCTAAAAAAGAAAAAAAACTAAATCATTCTGTGGTAAGTCTGTGTCCACCAAACATTCAATTTGCCAGGGGAACAAGGCATGAGTTTTCAGGAACGCGTGGGCCGAGTGCCCTCTGGTGGGAAGAGCCACCGCCAGCGGGAGAAGCAGCTTATTACTCCAGTAATTACTCATTAACTCCACTCAGTTCATTCTGTGCATTAAGTAATGCTGTAAAAACTAAGTGTTGATGTAATTCCATGCACTGGCTGTGGAATGCTTGTCTCCTCAGCTCTAATCTCCTTTTGATGTGGATAGGATGGACGTGAAGTACTGAACTGTGCTAGTCTGGATTCCAGATGCTTGTGCATCATTATAGTTGCTGACTAATTAGTACAGTCATGAGTGAGCTCGGTAGCCTTGTGCCACTGTACTATATATAGTGCTTTTAACTGTCGCTCTATATATAGATATCTTGCCCCTTCTTAGGCAAGTTACGGATATGTTGCCTTGTGACCTGTACAAGTAGAAATTATTAAATGCACTCCCCAGTAGTTAACTGTGCCAGCAAGGGAAGAAATTAAGCATGCCAGACCTACAACTGGCGTTTCAAGTGTCACCCTCCATGCCATGCTGGTGACTGTGAATTATGTGAATTTGAGGTATTAGCAGTATTTTCAGTTGGTTAAAAGAAGTGGAAGTTACTCTGGAGAACGTCTGCCCTTCCTTACTGGTGGTCTGTGGGACAAGGGAAGCGGCAATTTGTGCATGAAGCAGCTGATGACCCAGACCCTCATATTGGTACAAGTATTTATTTCATGCTGGGGCTCTGTGTTTCTTACATTAAAAAGTTACAAAGCTTTTACTTTTTATTGGTTTGTAATTGCGGCGTATTTTAATAACAGAACATAAACTCTTCCCGTACCTTTTGTTCTGTGCCATGCAAGGTAACTTCAGTTCTCTTCAGATTATTGTCATCTTTGTTAATAAACTGGAAAATTATAAACTACTGAACACACGTTCTTCAGCTGTGCATGAGAATGTTTTCTTGTTTTAAGGTTAACTATTTTCTATAAATATTAATACTTTGAGGATGTTTTGATAATAACAGCTTTATGTTATTTTACATTATTTGATCTATGAACAGGTAAGGAGAGGGAAATGAGGAATTTCTCCATATTCAGTGAACAGTGGTCAAAAATAATTTTGATATTTTAAATGGCTTTTTTCCTATAAACATTTACTTGTGAACAGTTTAAAATTTAAGATGGGAAGGCTGTCTAGTATTTGAATGCATTCTTAGTCTTTGAAAAAGTAAGAATACATGTTCAGAAGGCCCATAATCATTTAGCTATGCAAATATCATTAAAAGTCAATAGAACACTTTCTGTGAGAACTTATGACTATCCTGTCCTCTTACGTATCAAGTTCTTTTGTTTTTTTCCTTTGACTAGGATACATCATTTACTACAGTACGGATGTGAATGCTGAAATACACGATTGGGTTATTGAACCCGTCGTGGGAAACAGACTGACCCATCAGATACAAGAACTGACCCTTGATACGCCGTATTATTTCAAAATTCAGGCCCGCAACTCGAAGGGCATGGGGCCTATGTCTGAGGCAGTTCAGTTCAGAACCCCAAAAGGTAAACTACCATGTATATCTAAATATCTTCCTCCTTGTTTTCTGAATACAGCCTCTATAAGGATAAGATACCAGTAGCATGAATTTTATATTTAAACTGGAAAGGATGGGAAGACAACGGAGTTTGACTAGAATGAAATTTTCTGTTGGATTGCTCTTGCATGTAGTTAATCTGTATGCAAATGTTGCTCAGCTCTTTGATTAATTGTGTTGTTTCAAAATTACTGGTGGGCACTTAGGTCAGCTAGTTATTAATGCTGAGGGTCCATGTCCTAAATGTGCTTTTTAGAAAACCAATTTTCAGTTGCTTTAAGATTCTAGGTCTGGTGTGTCACACCTGCTCGCGATGAAATGGTACAAAGCAGCAGGCTCTGGAGTTGGTAGCCAGCGCACAACTGCTCGCTGCTGACTTGGATGATATAATGGGAACTAGCGTGACGCAACAGGCTCTGAAATCAAGAACTGCTTGGTGATGGGTAACTAGTGAAATAGTCCAAATGCATGATAGCTTGGAAAAAAATACTCCAAGGAGAGGTGAAAAATAAAAAGTTATGAGTAGATTTTTTTAACAGTACTTTTTCCATATGAGTACTGGTCATTAGAAACGAGAGCTCTAGCTAGTCTACATATGCTGTGTGAAACTTTAAATTCTGTCTCTCACTCCTTCAAGCCTTGTGATCTTTCTCTTGTTTTTTCCTTCCCTGTGCTTGTCCCACTAGCTGAATCCTCAGATAAAATGCCTAATGATCAAGGTAAATGAATAGCCACGTTTTCTCTCTTATTCCCATCCTTCACGCATTTTGTTTTTCCTGTCCATCTGCTGTTGCATTTCCTAAATGAAACAAATATCTTCTGCTCTGACTGTAAATGAGCAAGTTCCTGGTGTGCTTTTAATAGTGGAAGAACTGGAAGTCCTATTTGTGGTTTGGGTGTTAGGAACATAAAGTGATCTCTGTAGTCAGATGTCACATGAAGGGACAAGCGGGTTATGCCAGAGCTGAATCATTCTGTCAAAACGAATTTGGATTAAGTGATATTCCAGCCAGCCTCTGACCATTGATGCAAGATCTCAGTACACAGAGGTGGAAGATCAGACAGTTATCTAATTAGCACAAGTGCTGTTTTGTGAGCTCTACATTTATAATTATTTTCATAATAAAGGAAAGTACGCCTGCTCTAGAAAGCTTTTTTGCAAGAGAGATTCTGCTTGTCGGTTCATTTAGACTGCAGACTCTCCTGAAGAGCACAGCATTAGCTACTAAAACCCGTAAGGTTTTAAAATGCTATCTTGAAAAATGGTAGCTTTGAGTTTACTATATTGAATTATAAGGTGAATGTCCCAGGGTTATTTTTGCTTTCTTCCAAATAACCTACAAGCCCAATAAAAGGGGAAGAATTAGTCTAAAGGGATGAGTTTAAAAGGACATTGGCAAGCAGCTTAGACATACAATTAAATAGATCCTAAAGGGGCTGAGAATGAGCTTTTTTTTGACTTGCTTTTCAACTTGTTAGTTAGAAGTAATTTATTAAATATGCTTTTACCTCTGTGTACCAAATAATGCTGATACTAGACAGTTATTTGTATCCAGGCTTGTGTAACAGAGATGGTAGCTGAGATTCAGGCCTGTCTGCGGGGAAGCAGATGCTCACCGTATCATCGTTGGTGCTCAATTGCAAGTGGAAGAGAGTAGGGGAAGATTAAAAGGTTTTATGTAAAAGTTACTGTTTTCTGTTCTGCGCTATTCTAACCTCATTTCAGCAGATAACTAAATCTTCTTGTCCGTTGTTATCATCCTACAGTAACATTCTTCTAGAAAAATTTGACTAATTTTTGTCAAATTATATAATGTATAAATCATAAAACCCTACATAAAAGCTAAGAGAGTTTTGTTTCAGAATTCCCATAAGAACACTCAGAGATTATAAATCATGGCAATAGGTTAAATGTAGAAAAGGAGAAGAGCTGAAGAGCAGAAAAGCCTGCTCTGTGAGAGTATCGCTGAATTGCCTACTATTTCCTGAAAGACACAATTCTGCAAGTTATTCGAGTCTGGGAAGGAACAAAACTACAATGGGATTCACTCTCTGGCCTTAGTGGTTCTGTCTTTTTTCTTCACCCTTACTTGGGTGTTTCTCTCCTGTATAAAGCACACTATATTGCTTTTCTGCACACTTCTATAGCCTAGAGCTTGTGTTAGGAGAAGTTAGTGGCTCTTGCTTTCAGGCTTCAAGGAGTTGCGCTGGCCTAGTACAAAAGCAAAGGTTAAGGTATCTAATCCTAGTAAAACTATCCTGAAGTAACACAAAGTTAAAATACGTTGTCTGGCTGCAGATACCTAATTGGGTAACATGGAGATTGACAAGCTTGAAAAAAAATAAATTAAAAAAAAAAATTTTTTTTCAAGTAAATGTTATCTTAAACTGTTCCTTAATATAGAAGGAAATGGAAAACCTCAACAACAAACTTTGTAAGATCCTGGAAAAAAAGGCTGGTGTCCATAGAGAAGATGCAGCATGTGCGTATGCTTGTTGAGAGCATATCGTGTAGAAGCAAGGCTTATGCTCCCTGTTGCGGCGGTGACTAGCTGCTTCCAAGAGAGGCGATGAGTTACAGTCCTTATGCCCACATGAACTGCAGTCAGGTCATCTTTCAGGTTGTGCTGCATAAGAGATGAGCTTCCCACAATTTAAAGGCTAAACTGTTGATCCCTGGTGTCAGGAATTAGATTCTGAGAAGGGTCTGGCTTAGGTACCTGAATTCCATTGTATTTTGAAAACTGGACTTTGTAGCTTGTATCTTTACATTTTTGGAAACGTGCAGACACTTGACACTGCGCTGCCGGTGCCAGTATCGGGCGTCCCTGAGCTGCCATGCTTTACAAGGATCGTGCGCAGTTAGTTATTCCCAAGGATGTCTATACCCTTTGGAAATACGTCTGCTTGCCAGAATACTGCTTTCTCCATATCGCTGCCTTCCAGCATTTTTATCATCTAAGTATGATTTATATACTTTGTCACATATACACATGCATATGGGGAGCTATATAAAACTTGCAGTTGGCTGTGTGAGTATATACGTTGTTCAGGGAGTGCAGATCCCATGATAAACCAGACCGACTCAGGGTGTTACACCCACATGTCCCACGTGATCCCTGTTGGTCTGTGCAGGTGACTGCGTATATCTTATTATCTACTTCATTATTTTATGTCATCTGTTAACTTCAGTGGCAATTATTTTAATTTTCTTTCATGGGGTTATTAAGGATATTGAATTACACTTGGCCAAGCGCAGGTCTTTGCAGAACTCATTTGAAATATCCCTCGTGAGTAATGATTCTGCAATTATAATTCTTATTCTTATCGGTTAATTAGCTGTTAATCTTGTTAATATGTGCCACATTGCTTTTTTTATTATGCTATTTTGAACAAAGCATTGTACGGTACTCAGTAAAATGTTTTATGGAAATCTAAATATAGTATGTCTGCATAGTTACTGTTACCAACCAAATTTGTAGTCTGACATTTAGTTTGTTTGAAAATACCTGTTTTCAATAAAACAGAAAGATGGGCATAAAGTATGCCACCATCTCCTATCTGTCACCTTTTCCATGATCTTGCCTATGTTAAGGCTCCAGCTGCTGCACTGAAAACGCATCGGTTGTCTATTTGTCCTTTTAAAATACTGTCAGGTATTTTTATTCCCCCCTTCTACCGCAGCTTCTCTGGTGCTCCAACATATCTTCAGCACCAGGTTCAGTGATTCAGAGAATCCATCGAGGGTTTTCTTCACGTCTTTTCAGTGCAAGTTATCTGGTCATACAGGTGTAAATATATTAAATACAAGCTGTTTAAAATTCTGTTAAATTATTTTATTGCTGCTGCAAAATTATTAGTCCAGTACTTCAGAAAGAGAACACGTTTTCACTGGATCCAGTGTCCTCTCTAGACTGGCAGGTGCAATATGTCTTTTTCATTATAGATCTGTCCTGCACTAAGTCTTTTCAATTATCTTAGGCTACATCTGACTCCTCACTGTATACATGTAACATTCTTATTATCCTTCTTGGGGCTGAATCAGTATTCTTGCTGTTTTTACCAATTGTCTTTATTTCACACTGACTAATTTACAGGCTTTGAATTTAGGTTCACAATTTCCATTTGTTACACACCCTTTAACACTTATTACTTCTTGATTAGAGTGGATTTTTAACTGAGAAAATCCTTCTCCTGATTGTGAAACCACTGGATTTGCAAACTTTTGGTTTTTCATGGTCTTGGCTTTTTGTGCATGACAGCGTAAAAATATGCAAAGTATTATGGATTCCTGTAACAAGAGGGATGTCGTTCTCTGCACCTTGCTGTATGTTTCCCCTACTACGGTATTTTTAGCATTCATGGTAATTTAGCATTAGTGCATTTTAATGAAAACACAGAGGTGAAAGAACCAGGGGTTTGTATATTTTTATCTGCGGGAACATTCCGCTAACTCAGGCGAGGTCTTAACATCAGAGATGAACTTGTGACTTCGTGCATCTTGTTGTGGCAGCAAGTGATCTAAATTAGACCTGAATTATACAAGGAGAAGTGCTTGTAAAAGGTACTTGGAAAAAGAGGACAGCATTTCAGCTGGGAGTGCACTAGCAGTAGCTAAGGTTCAGGAGGGGCTGTGTTAATTTGCCTCAGTTTGTAATAATTGAGGTACAGATCTGTTTACTTCCATTGTTGGCCTATAAACATAAAGCTTTGAAACAAATGAATTTGTTTTCCTGGCTTTCACCAAAAACATTTTTGTGATGCTTCATTGTTGCTTGTGGCGAAGGTGAAACAAACAGAAAAGAATGGGGAGAAATTGAAAGCAAGTTTTTATGGATAGGAAGGGACTTAATATTATGTTTACTGTGCTTCCGATCCTCCACTTATTTCCAGTGTTCCACACTTACTGTAATTAGGTATTAGGAAAAGAAACCTATGTAGTGACTGTTTCAAGATGATTAACTGTCTGTACAAATGTGGGAAAGCCATTTGTTTCAATATATTACTGCAAATAATTTTTATTATATTTTTGGAAGTGAACACTAGTAGAGGCTCCTAAGCTTAGTTAGGAAAATAGTTAGTTAGGAGTTTCCTTGGTTAGGAAAGGCAGGAAACTAATTGTTAAATAGCTCTTTTGAAGAAGTGGTTCTCTTCTTGGAGAAATACAGTTGCTGTTCGAAGCCAAATCATGTTGTAGGGAAGAGAAAAGGAGTAGAAAAAATTGCTTACGGTGGTTCAGAGAAGTTCTGAAAGAGCTACCTTAGAAATGCTAAACTGTGTGTTTATGTGTACGTGTGTGTGTGTGTGTATATATATATATGTATATAAAATTAGCACGTGACCTTTTCAGCTTCAGGATCTGCAGGGAAAGGAAGCCGCCCAGTGGACATAGGACCAGATTACAAGCCACCACTTGGTGGTAAGTGTTGTGATAAAGCTTTTCAATTAAAACGCAGTGACTTTTGGTGTTTGACCAAGTGATGCTATATCCCACTGAACATACTGATTCCATCTGTTTCAGTAACTTTTTCTGATGACTGTTGTTCCCACTCAAGAAGTTGTATCATACTTCTGACATAGCGTTCTTGCCTGCTGTGTGGGGTATATGGGAAAAAATATCATCACGTATGTTTACATTTCGGTGTTGATAAGCAGATCTTGTTCCCAGTTTAGTCTTAAATGGCTGCTGTAGTGCACAGTGTAAAATTAATTCAGTAAGAACATAATAGGAAGGAAAAAAATCATTTTAACTCCTTCTCCTTATTAGCACTTGAGCAAGCCTTGCCCTAAGGTAACGCTTATTAGCGTTACATAAAATATGCTTCTTTCAGAGGAGAGTGACCCCTGTAGAATACTGATACCAATCCAAGGGGATGGGTAGTGCTATAGTTTTAGCAAGGTCCCAGGTTAATTCTCCTTAGACTCTAAACTCTTGAATTTTTTTATTATAACTGTATGAGTAGGGTGAACATAAATTTTTATAGACAGTTGGAAATGGATCTATAAAGTGTCTTATAGATTTCACAATTGTACAGAAACACAATTGGCAAATGACAAAAAAATAAGCAAGCACTTCACTTGAAATCCTAGCAGACAAGCCATCCTTCTCATTCTGCTAATCCTTATGATTCTAGAAGTCTTTGATGGGCACTGCTTGCTTTTGATGGGGATTTTTTCTGTACAATAAATAACCCCTTTCTCCCATCTCAAACTCTTACAGGCAGTAACAGCCCCCATGGAAGTCCTACTTCTCCCTTGGACAGCAACATGCTCCTTGTAATCATAGTATCTGTTGGAGTGATCACCATTGTGATAGTGGTGATAGTCGCTGTCTTCTGCACTCGTCGTACAACTTCTCACCAAAAAAAGTAAGTTGTCCGGGTGGCACTTTGCCTTGTCCTACCTTTCTCACTTAATTCAATTATTTAATCTTTTCTTTACGATGCTTTAGACTTTATTACTTTTAAGTCTTGTGGGCTGTAGAAATTCTGTTCTGACAACAGATCAGTAATGCAGTTTGAATTCATGTGTTCAGAATATAACATGCATGAATACAGCTAAGTTATCATGTGTGTGATGATGTTCTGTTTTTCCTGATCAGTGTTTCAGAGCTGACAGGCAAACTGTAATGCTTCCACGTATACCTGCACTTGCCCCTCTCTGAGGAGAAATTATTGTTTAAAATATCGTTTCCAAACTCGAGCCAATATATCTGTTCAGAGCTGTGAGAGCTCAACAGCTCAGGCAGATTCTCACTTCTGTTCTTAGCATGTACTTCACTGTGTGGAGTAGGTTTACAAGCTGTGCATGATAATAGCCAGTTTTTAGATAGATTACTGGAGGGTAATCTGAATCTGGTGCTGGACTCCTTAGAAAACTGCTCCAAAATCTAAAATACAGGTGTGTATCTGAATTCTTCCCTCATTTAGAGCATCTGAATTATGACTACAGCAGCGATGCATCCATTTATAGGCTCCTCAAAGTTGTTTCTGCATGTTCTTTGAAAGAACTGAACAGAGCTGAAAGTTGTTTGTTGTTTTGTTTTGGGGTTTGTTCTTTTTTTTTTAAAGTTTGAAAAGACTCTTTCTTAAAACTCTGTTTTTGCATACAAGTGATTAAAAGCCAGGCTTAGAAGATAATCTCTGCTTGCTTTGCTGAAGCTGAACCATCCTGCTGCAAAAATGCAAGTTCTTCAGGAGAGGAGAGCAAGGACACATGAGTGATGGTCTAGCAACAGGGGGATGTGTTTGGGAGGGGGCAAAATTCACGGGCCTGTGCCCAAGAGATGTATTTTATTTTCAAAGAGCAGAAATAACCTTGTGAAATCTTGCCTTTGTTTTCCCAGTTTCTAAGTTTCACCTCTCTTACATGCAGCAACCCACCACGAGTGAATAACCTTCTGATTTACTCGTTCAGCTACAGTGCTCAAAGCAGGGTGCCAGCAGCACGTCTGGCTGCATGTCACCTACATGACAGGCTCCGTTCATGGATATTTTCAAAATTCTATTTAGTCATATCTCAGCCATGTCTAGCAAGTGTGCTACCCAGAAGGGACACCTTCCTTCATCATTGCCAGGCTCCAAAGTGAGGAGCGTGTATGGAGGGCAGTGCTGCAACTCTACATTTTACTTTTCCAAAATTTCGTCATGTCAGATGTCTGCCTCGCAATCAGTTTGCTGCTGCTGCTATTCCACAGTGACGAAAAAGCACATTAGTTAGATGTGTCTAACCTGAGCAGTGGTAAAATGAGTGTTCTTGTCATTTATCTTTAGAGTTAACCATCCTGTTGGGATAATTGGCTATTTGCATACTCCTTCTACAGCTATTGTTTGAGGTTGTTTCTAAGCCCTGGAGTACAGGCACAGTATGATGTATGTACACATCATGTTTAGAATATTCCCTTAATAACCATAAGTACCGGAAACTTAATTTTTGTTAATGAAAGCTTAGACTGTAGAGCACATTTCTGCAGCATGTGGTAGCATTTGAGACAAATTTCATGGCATCAGAGTTGCAGAATTTGCTTTGAGATGTCAGATGTGCTTATATGTAAAATTCAAAGCTTCCTGCCCAGTGGGTAGCTCTTGCTCAGCTGGATACAAGATCTGAAGGAAGTCTCAGTGAAAATTTGCCTTTTTCTACAAGTGAAAGGAAGCCTACATCTAAGATGTTTCATTTGTTTTCCTTCCCAAGGAAACGAGCTGCCTGCAAATCAGTGAACGGGTCCCATAAGTACAAAGGAAACTCCAAAGATGTCAAACCTCCCGACCTCTGGATCCATCATGAAAGACTGGAGCTAAAACCCATAGATAAATCTCCAGATCCCAATCCAATCATGACAGATACCCCCATCCCTCGCAACTCCCAAGACATCACCCCAGTTGATAATTCCATGGACAGCAATATCCATCAAAGGCGGAATTCCTACAGAGGTGAGCTATCAACAAGTACTTTGACCATGATGTTTAAAATTAAATACATGTTACTGTTATCTGGCAAAATCACTTTATTGACACATTATTCAGTTACCCTTCTCTTATTTTGTTCTTGTTTTCCAAGTAGTGAATTGGTTTTGTGCCTAGTTTGTAAGACTCTCTGAAAAGGAGGGATCACCTGTTTTAGTGAGAAAATTGAGCGCCCAAGAATTAAATAATGAATTTCCCTTGGTAAATTCTGATTACTAATCAGAAGATCATCTCACGAGTGTTTCATATTAAGCTGTTGAGAGATGTGTGTGACATTTTTTCAGTGGTCACACACACAACCAGGTTTTGTTGCTTTAACCAGCTATCGCTCAACCCCTGAGGTGTGGGTGAGTTTTCACTTGGTGAGTGGTTACCTTGTTAATCCAGCGTGACTGACCCATGTGTGTGACTCTTTGTACGGCCACTCATTGCCCAGAGCTGCACTGCCAGAGGTCTGTGTTTGCATTATGGCCTGGAGAGTTTCTCCAGTGCTCAGTAAGCTCTACCCTAACTGTCCTCTTTTCCACCTTCTAGTGAAGGATGAAAGAGCTGCTTTTATCAGTTATGAGTCACAGAACTGCTTACAAACAGGACAGCCCAGAAATAGAGAGAGGAGGATTGAAATCATCTGGTATGGTATCACACAAGTCTTGCTGCAATGGTAAATAACCGTCAGTGTTTTTCCTTCAGGGCATGAGTCAGAGGATAGTATGTCCACACTGGCAGGAAGAAGGGGGATGAGGCCCAAGATGATGATGCCTTTTGATTCTCAACCACCTCAGCGTAAGTCAACAGCCCACCTACCAGCTGGCTTGAACTTGGGAGCACCCAAACAAGCCGTGTTGATACTGTATGCACAGGCACACACACTCACATACTGCCTTCCTACTTACTTCTCCTAAGTAGTTCTGTCATATCCACAGTGGGAACAGTTCAAAGAAGGCATGCTGAATCCCTTATTGTGAAGGCAGAGTTAGATCAAGTTAAAAGGCAAAACTGAATAGCTGTATTTGAGCAAGCAGGAGGCATGCTGCAGAAGTGGGGAAGAGGTAGGAATGTGTGCAGCAGTCTTGTCTGTCCCAGTCCCCAGCAGTGGCAACTGCAGGTGCTTTTTACCGAGAGCCTATGAGCCTGACTGCTTTTTATAGTCCCTTCCCTTTGTACTCTGCCAGTATCCAGCTGTTAGGTAGGAACTGTAGAAAGTTGGTAAATCTCTGTCAGGTTCTTCTCCACTGTTAGTTTTCTCCTCCCCAGAGCAAACAGTCATAGCCTTTTTAGGCTCCCCTCACAAGGCAGCTACTCCATCCCCTTTATCACTTTAGTTACCATTCTCAGAACTTTCTCTAACTTTACTACGTGCTTCTTGAGATGCAGAGAGGCCAGAGCGGCACACAGTGTCCTCTGCCTTGCTCTCAATACCTTCCTTGCTGAATGAGGTACTATGTTCTGTTGGCTTTTTTGGCTGCCATTGCATGTTGAGCTAATGATGTCAGAGATCTGTCAACCGTATCTCCAAAAACTCTTTGCTGAGTTGTAACTGCCAGCTCTGAGCACAGCATCATATAAGTACTGTTTGGATTATTTTTCCCTCAACGTATCACTACCATAATAGCTTATTTAGCTACACTAAAGTTTACCTGCCATCTTTTTGCCTGCTCACTCAGTCTCGTGAGGTCCTTCTGGAGTTCCTTGCCATCAAAATAGCATTTGACTACCCCAAAGACCTTAACATAATTTCCAAACTTGGAAGATTTCTCTGATTGCTTCCACATCTGCATCACTGAGAAAGATAATTGATTAAAACCAGTCCCAGCACTGATACCTGGGGGATCTCCTGCTGACTCTCCTTTGTCTGGAAAATTGATCATCGTACCTTCCTTTAGCTTTCTATCTGTTACCAGCTTTCAGTCCATAAAAGAGCTTTCCCTCCAAAAGCAACTTAAATATTTTAACTTTGGAGTGGAGCCTTGTCAGAGCCTTTTTGAAAATGCAGCTGTTTTATATTCACTGGTTCCCTTTATTTTCATACTTACTGGCACACTCTTGAAACTCTGAGGCTAGTGATTCAGGATTCACTTTTACAGGAGTCATGCTTGCTCTTTTCTAAATTACCATGTTTAAGTAAGAGCGATCTTACTCTTCTACCAAAACATTAAACATAACTGCTGTCCCCACTGCATGGACAGCTATACGTGAAGCGGTTCTCGACCAGCTGTAGCTTACAGTCCACCCTCACGTGGCAAACCAAAATCAGTATGGATTCATGCTAAAATGTGGTAGTGGCTCAAGAGCAGCTTCAGGAACAACTCAGCTGCTCATCCAGTAGTAGAGAATTAGAGAGCTGGGGCAGTAGATCACCACACGTCTCAGTGCAAGACATCCCCACTTGTGAGCTAGTCCCCTAATTTACTGAGCAGAGGAAATGGCTCTGAAGGAGTAACACTGCTCAACTTTTGGCAAGGATACCAAAAGCCTGCAATGTGCACAGTAGCTTTGCTCCACAGTGTGTCCATTATACTAATTTATTAGAATGTGGATAGACCACTGATAGAGGCTGAGGTTTTCTCAGTCTGGCAGAGCAGACTCTTAAATGAGGAGGATGTCTGGTTTGTTATTTCTTCTCTGTGTATTTCCCTATCCGTTAATGATGATTTGAGCAAAAGTGCTGAATTGAAATTTTGCTGAGGCAGTAGAAATATATTTTAATTATTATTATGAAATATTTTAAGAATTAATATATCTAGTTTTCAAATGATGACTCTGAGATGGAAAGGGATTTGGCTAAACCTCTGAACAACTAGACCAAAACCCTGACTCGAGAACACGAGTAAAAAATACAAAAGTTAACATGCAGTGACAGAACTGTGAGGCAAAATTACACAGTGCTTATCTGGTCTGAGCTTTAGACCTCCCTGAGCACTATGTTCATGTTCAACCCTGTAGGCAGGTTAATTGCTACCAGAAGCTCTTGTGTTTTATGGAATGATTTCAGGTCAGTCCATTATGTTTCAGCTTTCTAACTTTTTGCTTTATTACCTGAAGTGAGTGCTTGGTTTTCTTGGCCTCTGTGTGCCTTTTCAAGTGTCCTGATGACCCAGTTAGCTCAGTTTGTGAATTTTCCACTGTTTCCTTGTTTTACAACCTTATCACAAGAGTGGTATCTTTTTTTCTTGGGTTTAAAATAAATAGTCTGATGCTCCTTGTTTTCTCCCAGTTTTACACGTATGAGGGAGGAGCGGAGAATGCAGTTTTACACTAATCATTTTTGCCCCGATTAGTTTCTTAGAAGTTTTGTCTGCTGTCAAATACAGGTGTCTAACAAGGGACGTTGCAGCTGTTGGATTCTGATGGTTTCCTGTCCCATGCCAGGTGCTGGAACCTGACGAATTCAGACTTGTGTGACCCTGTAACAAATTCAGGCTGCAACAAGTCTTCCCTTGCACACTTCTAAGAGTTTTTTTTTCTCTAAACGGGATGCAGCATTGGGTACACATAGCATAAGATAAACTCATATAGGAGCCAGCGCAGAAGTGTGCCAAGTGCTCCACAGAAACAGCGTAGCAAAGTACCCCTCATATTGTGTTATTCAGTGAGAAAGGTACAGTCCCACGTAGGATGAAAAGATGCACAGCTGACACAAGTGATACAGTGGTGATACATATTTTAGGGAGGTAGCATATTCCAGTTCTACTTTTTGATGGTGTTCAAGCTGATGTGGTAATGCTGGCACATGCAGCTGTAGATATGATGTTGCCTTGCAGCACTAAACCCTGCTGTGACATCACTTTTTGATACCAGTCCTGCTGTGTTTGCTTGAAAAGCCTATCTGTTTTCCCCCTCTTTATTAGATATTGCCTTGCCCGGAAAGAACGAAACAGACACAGACACAGCTGGCTCAGTGTGACAGGTTAGCGTGATGCACTAAATGTCAGGAAGGATAATGTACGGTCTTATGGTGCCTTAGGGCTTGAGATTGTTTTTGTGACTTTAACTTTTTATCCTGTTTGCAAAAGCTCTGAGGGCTCCCAACTGTAGGTTTCTATTTTATAGTAAACAGAAACATGAATGTAATGTCTTTAGATACCTTTTTTGCAGAAGCTACACAGAAAACTGACACGGGTACATGAGGCCCTTTCTCCGCAAGCAACACGGACGGCAGGACCATTTACTGTGTTTAAGTCTGTGCCTGCAGATACCTCCCTATTGTGATTCCCGCCCCCCACAGCATTCAAATCTAGTTACTTATGTTTTAAATACTAAATTATCCTAATTTATTATGTTCAATTTTAGCATCATTTACAGTAATGCAGCAGGAATGGTGTATGCCTGCTTAGTTCCTCCTTTGACAACTGGAAAACCAAGATTCTGGAAGGATATTAGGACACAAAGGGCTATTTCTTTCTTAACACACCACATTTCTCTTTATCCAGTTCTTCTTCTGAACTTTTCTCTTCCTTGAGATTAAACAGTGCATCATGATCTTCATTAAGAGCTGATGGTACAACATACTGATTTTTGACCTGTAAAGCTATACATGATTTAGGTCTGATAACCCAGCAAATTACTAGCAAAACCCAGCAGTTTAAGCTAGGTGGCTTGGTGGCAGGGTGAACTTTCTGGGGACGTGGCTTTTCGCTGGATCAGGTTTTCCCCACTTGCTCACCATGTTCTGCTTTGGATAGTGTTTTAGAGCTACTACGATTTTGTGGTGTTCTCCCCATCTCCAAGCTTTTAGGAAATGTCCTGAAAGGTGTAGTGTATGTGCCTGATTTTTTGTGGTTGCAGAAGCATATAGGCAGTCTTTTGTAGTAACATGCATTACATTTGAGAATGTTTGAAATGCTTGCTGAAGCACAGGTGTAGACTAGTGGTTTCTACAAATAGAAGTAATTAAAAAGTTTATGCCTGTAAAATTTTATGCCCTAAAATCTTTAGGCCTCCTACCTTACTGACACATAAGAGAACTCCTGGTGTCTCTGACTGTTGCCTCTGCCCGGATTTCTGATCACCAAGCTTTTGTGGGGTATTCCTCCATTTGCCAGTTCCCTGCAAAACAAAGTGGCATTTTAATCTTGCTTGGAGCTCTTAGTGAGAATATCTGACTTTTCACATGCCCTTGACAGATAGCTCACAGGACTTAAATCTAGAACCTACTACTAACCTACTAATTACTCAGTATTAGAGTTTAGTTAGTCTTCATCTACCAGAGGCTGATAACGACGTTAGCTTTCTGTTGGCGTAACTCATTGGGAGAGAGAAATTGTTCATTACCAATAGCTGAAAATCTTGAAGTATATTGCCTCCACTGATCAATTCACCTATCATGTCCTGCTGACAGGCTGTTTCCCAGGAAATGAGGAAGTCGGAGAGTTCAGATTTGTTTAGTCAGTCTTTGAGTTCAAACCGCATGCACTAATGCAAGAAGTCTTAACTGAACCTCACCATTACAATGACGGATTTCTGCAGCATGTCATTTCTGGAAAGTAACTTTCGAACGCAGCACATCTGGAGAATTTCCAGAAAAGGTTCAAAAGAAAATAACCAACCACAACCTTTTTTTTTCTTTATGGTGCTAGTGGTCATTTCCCTCCTGTTTTCTGTGTTGAGACTCTTTCTTTTGGATGATTTTAAGCAGTTCAGTATTTTAGTCTGTCATAAGAACTAAATTCCGTGCATGCTTTTCCTCCCAGCTGGGGAGCAGCGAGAGTTTGTTTTGCTGTTAGCACAAAAGGGTGAGAGCAAAGGATGATCTACATTAAGTATAAAATTTGTATGTCTCAAACAGGAAAAAGAAAACAGCAAGATAAAAAAAGAGGGGGTGGGAAAGAGAAAGAGGCTTTTGGTTTGAGTGTATTGGAGCCAAGCTTTATTAAGTCTGCACAGAGGGAGTGAATAGAGCCTTTGGTGTCTTGTCCTACTTTGTCTTGCATTATGTAATTAAACAAAGATGCCACGTTTGGTTACAATGTTAAGAATTTCAATGACAGCCAGAAAATATTTTGGAATTTGAGCTCGTATGTCTCCTGTATTAGGTCTGACATTTATAGCACAGCAGGAAATACATGGAAGTTCTAAAGGGAGCAGAGCTTCATTTTTCTCAAGTGTAACAGAAAGCACTTGAAAGATAACAGCCAAGAGAGATGCACTTTCTGCACAGGAAAATTAAGAGCTCTGCCTCTTCTGGGGGTTTTGTGTCTTGGCACAGAGGGAGCTGAAGTGCTGGAGCAGAGTTGGAAAATTGGTGTTGAAACATGTCATCTCGGTGTCATTGTCAATCTGCTGAGTGGTTGGCTCCCCTGTCCAGTGGCTCTGTGGGAGAAGGGAGGGATATGGTGCATTTCAGTACACGTGCATGCTTGTCTGTATGTTAAGCATTTTTCTGTCTTATATTCATTCACAGCTGTGATTAGTGCTCATCCCATCCATTCACTCGATAACCCTCACCATCATTTCCACTCCGGCAGCCTCGCTTCTCCAACCCGCAGCTATCTCCATCACCAGGTCAACCCGTGGCCGATTGGCACATCCATGTCCCATTCAGACAGGGCCAATTCCACAGGTGAGATATAAATGATCAGGTAGATTTTGCTTGTAATGAACAATGAGTGAAACATGTGGAAATCAAAACCTGAAACTTAACGTGGTCAGTCTCCGTTGTGGTGTTCCACGAGAGGCAGAGTGATAGGTTTAAGTACAGACAAAATCCTTGATAGGTTGAGTTTTCTGTAAACAGTTTCTTGGGTAGATCGGATATTTATCCTTGAGATACGTGATGATGTCCTTGGAAAAGGAGGCTTAATATTTTATGTACAACTTCAAATAGGAATATTTCTTATTCTAAAGCCTTCAGCCCTGGAGTCTGAAACATCAGATTAAATCTAATTTGAGCACTTAATATGATAACTTTTTTCCTAATTAGTTGTGTTTAAAATCAAGATTGGATAAAAGTCCAGACTTTGCTACTGAGAGCTTACCTTAGTTAATCTTCCTGAAGCATACAGGAAATCATGGTGATTTCTATGCAGCATTTTCAGGCTAGAAGCAAGATCATTTGCAATAGTTTTTGTAACATCTCCAGTGCTCTGAAAAATTCAGTGAAAAAATTTGGCTCTTCTCTGCATTACAGTGTTATATCCTTAATGTGTACCTATTTAAGAATGCCAATACTGTGAAATACTCAAGGGTAAAATGAGAAGATTTGCGTTCCATGCTGTTTATCTGAGGTCTTATTACATCTAGCTGTTTCAGTGCAAAATGTTGATTTGGTATTACACCTGTGGAGTCACTCAGTTCTCAAGCTTATTTTGTTATTAGACAGCTGTTGCTGTTCACCTAAAACAGGACAGTGACACAGAATTGGTGTTACTTGCTGCACAGATAGTTAACCTGTGAATTCACTTCTTAGCTTATAATGGCGATCTTGGGAAAAGTGCCAGCAAACGCTACTGTTTTGTTTCCATCTGACCACAGAGAACATTTCTGTTAAAGAACATAAGCCGCCGCTTTTCTTTTTGTCTGCTGTAGAATCTGTTCGAAACACGCCTAGCACGGACACCATGCCAGCTTCCTCATCTCAGACATGTGCTGACCACCAGGATCCTGAAAACACCACAGGGTCTTACCTGGCAAACGCACAAGAAGAGGATTCGTCTCAGAACCTCCCTACGGCGCATGTCCGTCCTTCCCACCCGCTGAAGAGTTTTGCGGTGCCAGCAGTTCCACCAGCTGGTTCCACGTATGACCCTGCATTGCCAAGCACACCATTGCTAACTCAGCAAGGTGAGCGGGGGAAAACTGGCAAGACACACTTGCCAAAAATGGAAAAAGGAGATTTTAAGAAGAAAATGAGAGAAGCTCCTTAAGGGGCGGGGAGTAGTGTTGGGCATCAAAGGAAATATGTCAGAGGCTGGAGAGAAATTTGTTGGTATAATTTTCAAGGGCCTTTTCTTTTACGTACGTAGACAAACTAGACAAAAGTTCAAATTCAGCACTCCATAATTTGAAGTGTTCATTTTCCTCTAATAGAATCCTTTTTATTCTCCGACTTTCAAGAGCTTTCTGAATAGGCAAAAGAACTAATTAACTGAGGCATAACTATATAACAATTTGTTTTAAGCTCCTAACCATCCAGTTCACTCGGTGAAGACTGCGTCAATTGGGACTTTAGGAAGAACTCGACCTCCTATGCCAGTGGTAGTTCCCAGCGCCCCTGATGTGCAGGAGACCACCAGGATGCTTGAGGACTCGGAAAGCGTAGGTACTCCTACACTGCCAGTGGCTTCCTTTGGCAGTGCTTATCAAACTGTGGTGACTCTCTCTTTATACGATACTTGTAAACTTTAGTAATGTCTGCACTGAGACTTTCGAAGGCAGAGGATAATGAGGCTTCTGACGTTCACCAAGTGCCATGGCCTGTTAACCCACATCAAAAAATCTAGTGCAAATACCTTCTACACAAGGCAGTAAATTCAGACAATAAGCACTTAAATTGCAAGTACTAGTAGTGCTTTCTAAATCTGAAAATTACATAAAAGCATACCTTCATTCCTAATTACACAACACTAAACAGATGCAGTGCTTCCATCTATTCCGGACCACAAGGCCCATTCAAGTCAAAAACTGAAAAACCTTTGGCAACATTTTGGCTGAACGGAGGCTGTTGGCTGAACATAGAGTAATGTTCTCTGAGACTTCCTTCCTTGACTCATGCTCAGTGCTTCTGGTTTCTGCTAGCCTATCACAATCACAAGAAGAGAAGAGTAAAGCGATACCATCTACAGCACTAGTCTTTTCATTCTTTACAGTACATAGCGCCTAATGGAGCTTTGGTTTATGACTTGGGCTTCTATATGCAGGCTTCCATACTGGAGCTGTCGAAGTGCCCTGCGTGTCTGTTTTTTGCCTGCTTAGCTTGATGTAAAGAGCATCTTTGTTCACAGAGCTGAAGGCCTCCAACAGTGCCATTTGCTCTTCCGTACAGCTTAAGAGTTTGTGTTCATGCTCACTTTGAGACGTCATTTATGTCTGTCTGTTTTGCAAGCATACTGTGCCTGGATCCTATTAAAGTCATGCAGCTGCAGCTTCCTGTGCTGCTGCAGAGCGGCCATAGTGTCATTGCAGATGGAAAATTTAGCATTAATGCCAAAATGTTTAAAGCCATCATCCCAAATGTGGTTTTAGATACTCATATGAAAGTGTTCTGATTTTCTGGGAAAAATGCAACTGTTGGGCTTCTTTGGAAAGAGCTTTGAAGAAGTGAGGATGTTTTGGGTGTCAGGCACTGGAAGAGCTCTTGTCCTTTCTAAATTGCAAGCCAAGAAGTTATTGTATTAGCTATGGTATTACTGCTACAGGAAATGCTTGTTTTGAATTTTTTTCTTTTTTTTCTTGTTTCCTTATTGTCCTTCCCTTTTGTCATGTTGTTTTTGTCACCCTCCTGATTTTATTTCTGTGTGCGCTGGTCTAGAAACTGTATGCATGCTTGATTTGGTGCACTTTTGCCCTTCTGACTAGTTGTCACTCCTATTTTATTCTTTTTTTTTTTTAGTTGGTAGCAAAAATATACTCATTAGTTTATTCATCAACAAATTTTTAATAGTTAAATATAGCTATTAATAAATTTCTTCAGTAATAAATTAGTACATACAAAGTCACCACAGCACACTAAATACTAGTTAAATTATGAGTTTTAAAAATTAGGATTAGGTAGTGATGTGAATTGATTCTGCTTTTCTATGCGAGCCTGTAGGAATGAGCCTGAGTACTTCCAGCTCACTGCTATTTATCATTGTCCATAGTTGGCAGATAATGCATAAGACACAGGACAGAGATGACTTTTCTGGTGCAATCTGGATTGCTTGGTTAAACTGGAAAGTGCTTGCTGTGTTCATTTCTATTTAAATGAAAGAAAGTGTTTGTATCTAGAAGCAAAGGAAGTGAGATCACAGTCAGGGTTGAGGGCTCCGCTCTGGGAAGGACCCCAGTTTTATGGCACGCAGTCAGCTGAGCAGTAGCTTTAATATCAGACTCTAGCCAGAAGGTCTAAATAATGGACCTTTAAATATATAGAGCAGAAAACTATGACACAGGAGTTCTGTTGCTTCTGATTTGACATTAGCAGAGCTGGTATTGGAATACCACATGCAGCCTGGCCCGCCTTCTGTGAAAACCCAAAGAGGGGTTGGAGAAATGCTCCAAGAACAGCAAGTGTTGAAAAACTACACAGTATGAGGAAAGACTTGGTCAGCTTAGGAAAGGTTTTGAGATTAACTAGTTCATGGTATCTATCTACATACATGAACAGCTATCATAATTCTGTTATCAATGCAATATAGATGAAGCTAGACAATTGAGGCTAAAAATGGAGTATAATTTTTAGCAAGCATAATGATTCTCAGAACAGTTTTATTGAAGCAATTCCTTCGACCTTTTTTTTCCAATTAAGCTGGGAAGATTTTTGTAAAATATCTAGTTTGGTTCAAAGCAAGCTGTTCTCTTGAAGCAGGAATTGATAACAAGGAAAACAGATAAGATGACCACAGTCTTAAAAATCAGTGAAACTATGAATCACTATTGCAAAAAGATCTGCACTTAAAATAGAGAGTTGTTTCAAGTTATTAAGTCCTGTAACTGTTGATAAATCTGCTTCTGTTTATTCATCTGTCAGGGTCATAATCTACACCAGAATCACTGACCGTTTCTTCTTATTTCTTTAAAGAAATATCCCTCTTTAAAGAAAGCAAGTCACCTTGTCAATAACTTTTTACATCTCCCACAGAATTATGAACCGGATGAGCTGACCAAAGAGATGGCCCACCTGGAAGGACTTATGAAGGACCTTAATGCCATCACTACAGCATGACCACCTTCACCAGGACATGACTCCAAACAGTTTTACAAGTCTTGGGACTCAGCCTTGGAACACAAGGAATTGTACAGAGGGGGGGAAAAAAAGAGAAAAAGAAAAAAGAAAAAAAAAAAACAAAGAGGGACAGCACATGAGAGCATACGCAGAAAGCAAATGAACCAACCAGTGCATTTGTGCTACAGCTGGTCAAAAAGAGATGACCTTTCTTGTCATCGTCCTGCAATGAAGTCATTGCCAAGTTGAATTTCATTTACCTGCTGAGACCATGCAGGATGGGACGCATCAGGCTGAAATCTAGCATCCAGACAAAAGGAAAAAAAGTGGACTTCACGGTATTTTTTCTGGTCAGGTTTTGTCTCGGTGGTGTGATTGCCCTGCCTTTTCAGTGTTGGACATTCGCATTTATGTACAATTTTATTTGTGTTTTTATTTTATCTTTTTTTATAAAAAGGAAAAAATATCATAATCAAAAAAAAAAGAGAAACTGTTGTTTTCCACAGACTAGACTGACGTTTGACTGCTTGTTCTATTGTGTATGTAAATTCATTGCCAGCCTGGGTTGTTCTGTTTTGTTTTTTATTCTGCATATAATTACGTCCCCTTCTGGCAGTTAATCCATGGCCTTTTGGGATGCTGCACTGCTATTTGTAAGCTTTTTTTATTATTTTTATATTATAATTATTAAAAGCCTGACTTTCTCCTCTCATCACTGTGAGATTACCAGTCTGTTTGAATTGAAATGTAATTTGAAAGGCTTGTTTGTCGCTTTTTGTGCAGTTTCAATATTTTGAGTGGGGAAAAGTAGATGGGGAAGGGGAGGGGATCCAGTGGGAGGTTTCATTAGTGTTGTTTTCCTGTCTTTCTACATTGACGTGAAAGACTGAAGAAAATGAAGGCATCTTCTGTAACGTCCTTCCTTGTAACTTCAGCATACTGTGTCTCTGGTTACTGAATTGCAGTGAGAGTCTCATTTAGAAACATTAAAAAAAAATTCCTCCTGTAAAGTAGGGTTCCTTATGTTTAGATGACACTACAGCTTATTTTGGCAACAGTGCTCTGTTTTGTTGGTGTTAGTTTAAAAATCACATCATGAAACTTTGAAGTGCAGATTGAGCGCTCATTCAGCATGAAGAGCTTAGCACAGGCAGCAGTGCGCAGTGCACAACACTTCTCTGCTGGTGGTGCGTAGGTTTGAGCTACCTGGACCTCCCAGAAGCAGAGAGCTGTGGACCTCTTCTCATCAGCACCATACACCATACAATACTTTTGAGAACACTACGTGTCCACAGGATCCTTCAGCAGCAAGTCCAACCCCAGGGCAATTTCTCTATCCCAGGCCATTTAAACAAGAATCCTTCTCTTAAGGATTCTTCAGAGACATAAGCAAGGCAAAAATGTATTTTTTTACACTTTTGAAACCATTTGAAAAGAAAAACAGTATTAGTGACTCAGGTGCTGTTCACATAGCTGTCTAGGAAGGAAGGAAAATTAAAAGGGAACTCCTATATGAGGGGAGGGAAAAGGGTTTTTGTTTTCTCCTTGTATGATTGCCTGGCTCTGCCATACTCTGTGAGGAGGAATGGCATAAAAGAGGGTCTGTATTTTAGTAAAAAAAGAAAAAAAGTAACGCCCAGCTGCCTAATGAACTCATGTGCAATTTCACTTTGAAGATGAAAGGAAACTCAAAACTTACTGATGATTCAGAGGGAAAATCAATCTGTTCCTCCTGAGCAATCGGATTTGTGATCTCGGAAGCTCAGTGATAACGATGGAGGATGCGCAGGTAACCGGTGCGGGGCACTGCTGCTGTGGTCCACAGTGCCTCTGCTGGATGGCTGCACCTGTTGGAACATTAACAGGAAATACTGTAATCTGCTTAAATTTAAATAAAAAACCACCCACACCCAAGAACTTTTTCATTTATTTTCTTTTATCCATTTGACTAAAGCTAAAGCTCTGGGTCCATTTTCATAGTCCCTGTCACTAAGAGAAGGGAGAGCCAATAAATCATACTGGAGAGCAGCAGGGGTCTGGGTTGTAGTTTTACTTCCTTTCTTTTCCTGGACTCTCTTGTGGTGTCATTTCTAGGATACTTGCTGGGTTTATTTATTTTTTTGGGGGGTGGGGTGGGTAATCAAATTAATTGGAGCACTGTGGGCCACCTGGATAATTGATGTTGGGACTTTTAATCAATACAATTCAGGGCAAAATAAGCTACAGAATATGTATTTAAATAATAAAATACGCACCCTGTCCTGAAAGGAAGGGGTGTATGTTTTCATTTGCCTATTTTTTACCTATACCCAAAGAAATATCATCGTGCATACACAGTATTCTTAGCTGGTGGGTCTTTGTGAATATTACTTACGTATAACACCATGAATATTAATATTGTCATTGAATTTGGGGAGGGGGAATATTTTTAATGATAAAACAACTGTTCAAAGTTGGTTTTTTTTAAGGTTAAACTAAAACATTCAATTCAGTGTACAATCTGTATTGCACTTTTTCACATTTTAATGCTATGTTTTCTTACATATCCTGTGATTTAAAATCTGAAACATTGTGTATCCTTGTAGTGTCATAGTCAGGCTGTTAAGTGACAGCTTCCCTTGGAGACATTTGGGGAAAAGAAACCAAACCTGTATATTGTTTTATGATTCTCATGTAGAATAATTTTGAGGACTGCTGTAGACGTCTACCTTTCTGTACAATTTTTTTTGCTTTTCTGTAGTATTTGCTGTATACTCTATGGCTTTTTTTAATAACTTCATGTTTATTATTTTGTATTGGACATCCAATACACTTTTTTTAATCCAATCAAATTCTGGTCTGTTGGGAGAGTTTGTTCTCTTTTTAATTATTCCTATACCTTTTTTTTCTTAATCAGTATGGTGACCCGCTTTGGAATTTTACTCGCACCTTTTTTGTTGTGGTTTGGTAGGTTGTGTCCTTCAGAGAAAGAAGAGGAACTGTTATTCCCTCCCCTTGCCCCCCCGTCATTGTGCGGACACCAAACATGTAGTGTCTTTCTGGCTAACTCCCCTCCATTTCAAAGTTCAGTAGCAAAAGTATCATCTTCTAACAAGCAAGCATTAAAAGGAAGGGTTTCGGATCAGTGAAAGGACATTTAATAGCCTTAGTAAACCAGTAAATCCCAGAAAAATAATGCTATAATTCTTTGTATATAGCAATTTCCATCCATAGATTTTAAAGTGCGGTAATTGATATCCTTATTGTTACCCTCATGCTAACTCCAGGCTCTTTCTTTCTATACTAGAGACTCGCACTGATCATCATCAACCTCTTCTCCGCAAGCCAGCCGCTTTCCCCCGTTACTTGTGTCCCATGTTCTTGGGAGCATTTGATCATTCCTCATCCCCATCTCTGCAAACAGGAATACAAGCTACTGCATTGGTTTGCACCCTCTGCCCCCCTGTCCCATTTTGCTAGTCAGATCCTTCTGCTCACTCACTAAATTGTGCAACCACACTGAGGTCTTGGGTGGGAAGTGGACCCCAAAATTCTCCTGAAGGGATGCCATGACCCTGCAGCTGGTCAGGGACTTCTCAGCCATGACAGAAGTGGTGGGGTATGTGTATGGGAGGGGAGAAATTGTAAAGAAAGGCATTAATCATTAAGTTGGGAGTGGCATGAAGCACATGCGAGATGCAGACAGGCACAGTGGATGCGGCAAAAATAACCCCTTTCCTCTACGTACTAACCTCTAGCTTTAAAAGCAAAAGGATATTTCTTTCGAGGTTAGTCAGTGCAGGTAGTTCGCTGTGCTATTTGCTTTGTGGATCAAGCCAGATGAAAAGATGACAGTTTTATGAGATGTCTATCAAGTAGCTCATTTTTAAGACAGGTGGAAGTCATACCTGCTGGGGACTTGTGCCGTTCTGCACTGCCGGGCAGTGCGGGACAGGGACACTAGAGGGCAGCCATGACTTGCCAGCAAACAAGGCTGCACCACAAACCCACAGCCTACACCATTTTTTGCATCCACCTAGAAGAGAATAAATTGTTTCTCTTCAGCCTAGATTAAAAGAGACTAACATCAGGGCTGCTTTCCTCTTAGTAGCAGTTCAGTAAAGAACTCAAGCTGCAAACTATAGCGTTTTCATGCCTAGCTGTGGCTTTCCTTGATAGCACTTTGGCTTCCAACACGGAAGCAAGGGGTTGCTTCAAACACCTTTGATAAACTGGTGCAACACTTGCAGGCTTTTTCCCCGTTAAGAACAGCTACCTGTCTTAAGATAAATTGAGACTGGATTTAAACTAACTCACAACAAATCACAGTTCATCTCAAATAAAAGCATTCCTCTAGGGGCTCAACATGATTTAACTAAACTGCCTCTACCAAAAATGTGAAACCATTACAACTTTCCTGTGGGGCAAGGTCTCTCCCAACCCAACACAGGCTTCAGCCAGGTTACACATCTCCCCTTACTTCACAGGGGTGCAAACACATACAGCCTCCTATGTGACTTTTAAAAGCCAAATGTTGAGCTGTGGTGTGACTCTCTAGAATCTTCCATAAGCAGGCACAGCAAAATTCCTGCCTCAAAAGAAAAAAAAAAAAAAGCTTGCCAGCTCTCCAGCATGATGGACACCCTGGAAGTCAAGGGGACAATCATCCTAGCAAGCAAACATGCAGGACTGACGGGCAGAGGCAGCACCAGTGGCTTTGGAAAAGGAAAGCCAATCCGTGGCAGGCACAAGGTGGAGAAGTGGCAACGAGAACACGAGCGTAAGAGTGAAAGGGTGGCAAACACCCACAGATCCAGACTGTACACCTGCCTGTTGAAAAGGCAGGAAAAGCCTGAATGAGACAGAGTACCAGGGAGACAAACTAAAATCCAATGAGGGGGAGCAAAGAAGGATTCAGCCTACTCTGATTGTTGCTGGGCCACCTTGCTGTGGGGGAAGTGTTCTCCACCAGCTGGGAGAGGCTCTCTGATCAGAACAGTTCTCCCTACATGCACAGGTGCCTGACTCATTTCCCCTCCACAGGCAGGGTTGGTAGCACAAGAGGTAAGACAATAACCTATCCTCTGTCCTTCAGTAAATGAGAATCAGCTTTTTCCAGTTACTTCCCAGTTTCAGCTCCTGTTTCCCCACCTCCTTCCAGCACACACTGCCTTTCCTCCAGACCTTGCTCTCTGTAGGCACAATGGCCAAGGCAGCTGGCTCCCATAGGGCTGCAATTTAGAGCAAATGCTAATTTTCCGTGGTAGTTTCTTAGGAGGAAATTCTCTGTTCCCCAACCCAGCTGCCTCAGGACATCCCACCCTCAGTCAGCTGCAAAGTGGCCACTGGCTAAGGGGATGCTGCAGGGTGCTCTGCCCACAAGGGTTGGTCTTGGTGGCAGTTTAAGCACAGCCCTTTTGTTTGACACACAAATGCACCAGTAACACCGCTGCCAGCCTTGGAAACATGATGCAGCACTGGTCTAGTATCTGCAAATCCTCAACACCTAAACCGGACACAGGACAGCCCTGGTTACAATATCCTGCAGCAACCCCATCACTGCAAAGGCTGAGAGAATTAAATCAGACATGCTGGAGATGCAGCAATAAAATCATCACATATTAACTTAATCCAAATCAGTGGTACTCACCCTTAGTGGACTCCAGGCAAGGGAAGAGCACTCACTGGACTGCCACAGGCTCCTCTACCTGGAGGTTTTGCTGTGTTCCTTTTTGTCTTCTTTCATTTTGGGCTGTCTGTCAGTACCTCCACCTCCTATAATTTCATTGTTCTGTAAAGAGGGGGCGAGGTCTTCTGTCCTGGGCTACAAACCTGAGGGGAAAGGAAAAAGCAACCACATTTGTAACCTCAGTCACTGTCCCTGGCTGGCAGGGCTGCTGCAGACAGAGCTGGGACATTCGGATGCGTGTGTTGGAAAGCCCTGGCCTGACTTCAGGCCCCGCCTTGGGACCCTTTCACAGGGAGCATGAGACTGCTGCCAGAGCTCAGTCTCCCAAGGGCACTGCTAAAGCAGACACCCAGGTCCCACCTTGCAACAGGGCAGGGGGACCAGGGTGGGGGCATCCAGCTCTGAGGCTGCAGCACCATCCAGGGGGCTGCAGGATACCGAGGTCTGTCCTTGGGCTTAGTAGAGCTCTGCTGTGATCAGACACATGCTCTGTGCCCTGGCCAGGGAGAGCCCAGGGAGGGGTTTCCCCAGGGGAATGGGGAAACCAGGGATGGCTGTGTGTCTGACATCCCCGTCCTGCCCAGCATCCTCCCTGATCCCGGCATCCTTGTACGTGAGGAAAACACCAGACCCCATTTCTCCTCCGTGGGTACCATCACCATGGCAACAGCATCCATTTAGTCTGGCTGAGCTCCAGGCTGATGATGGTGAGGCCGGGGTGGCTTTCCTCCCGCACAGGGGTTTCCTCGCAGCTGCCGTGCTGTTTTACGAGGCACAGCCCCAGTCCCACATTGCTCCTATCGATCCCTTCACTGTCTGCAGCAAGGATTTGGAGACTCGTGACAAAAAACCCCTCTCACTGGAGAGGGGCGCTGAAGTGCTAGCAGTGAGCAGCTGTCAGGGAAACCTTCCCCAGGGTCTCTGCACTACTCTCTGGTCCCATCCATATACCCTCTGCCAGCACCCCTCAATCTCAAGGCTTGCCCCTGTGTTATCCAATGTGGGGGTGCCACTGCTGTGCCCCAGGAAGAGCCACCTCCAGAATGCTCTGGGCCCTGCCAAGCTCAGGGAGCAGGATCTCTCCAGCACTGGGGCCATATCTTGCCCTCTCCTGCCTGGACCCTTGCATCTTCCGCCGTCTGTCCCTGGCTGCTCTTGCTCCTCTGGAGCAAACCAAAATTTACTGTATTTCTGCAGCCTCTTTTGAAGAGAGGCCTGTGGCCCTTACCCCATCCCCATGCCCCAGAGACCAGGCTAGCAGCACAGCCACCCAAGGAAGTGCTTCGCAGTGGCTCCCTTAGCTGCATTCCCTCCCTGACCCCTACAGCATTTGGTGTCCTCCTTTGCCCAGCTCTGGACACCAGCACAGGTAACCGGGGTGGTTCTTCCCAGCCCAGCCTGCCTGGGTTCCCTCAGCAGTTAATACCTGGCCTGCAGCACTTCATCTAGTCCCTACTGCTGTTGTTTCAGTGAGCTCCAGCAGCCAAATGCTGCCATGGGCTCAGTTACACATGGGGTTACTGAGCCGCAGCCACCTCAGCCTGATGTGGGATGGCTATCAGCCATGGTTGGAAGGGGAAAAAACATGCTGCTGCAGCCAGTGCTGCTGGAGCGGGGCTGGGTGTGCAGGGAAGGTGGCGAAGCCAAAAGGACGAAGCACCCCAGACACAGGGCTCCTGGGGGAATACTGTCTGCAACTGGGGACGGCTGCCCAGTCCTAGCCCCAACCCTGCTAGTGCTGAGGTGACCCAAAGAATAGGGCACACAGCCCAGTTACCAACACACTGCAGAACATGGCACCTTGCAGACCCTTTCTCTCCAACCATGTCCCCAGGGCCACCTCTAAGTGGAAGGCAGCCACAGCCGGGAGAACAGAGTCCCCAGTGTAGACTGGAAGCACAGAGCCAGGGCTCAACCTTTCCCCCTGCTACTCCCAACAGCCAGGAATTAGGAAGGCCACCAACACCCCTCAAAAGATGGGCTTCAGATGGGACGCCACCCCAAAATCCCCACCACCCCTCTTACCTGGCCAAACTTGGAGTAAGCCTGCTGCTTGCTGCGAGGAGCCAGGCCAGAGCCTGTCCCTGTGCCCTACCCTACCCAAATGTTTCCCATCTCCACGGCCAGGGCAGGGCCCCTTCCCAGCTGCAGGGCATTAGCCTGAGTGCCCAACCCAGTGCCGCTCATGGCTGTGGGCTAGTTCTGGCCGCCTGGCTGGGCTTTGTTTTCCAGGTCTGCCTGGCTGGTTTGCAGGCAGGCCTGGAAACGGGCCTGGGCAGCAGTGGAGGACAAGGGAGTTTTAACTGGATGAGGGTTGGAGTGGGGACAGCCCTTTCCAACCAGGGTTGCTTTACGCACTGTGGGAGGCATGCTACAAGCTATTGAGACCTAATAAATTCAGCAAGCAAACAACAACATCACGACAAACTAGAGATGGTTTCTGAGTCCTCAGTGCTTGTGACTCATGGGCTCTCAGAGGATATTCCTGAGTCCCCAAGGCTGGCGTCTGCCTGTTTTCATAGTACTTGAACCAAATTCATACTACTTGAACCAAACCCTACGATTTTGGGGACCATTTTGCTGGAGACAGGGAGGAAAAAAATGTGTGTGTTGTGTCCATGCACAAGTGCCTCCAGATCTCACTGTTCATCCCTGTGGTATCTGAAGCTCCTATAGGTACCCCCACCATGGCTGTATGGTGTCACACCAAGCCTTCATGGTAGAGCTAATTAAAAGCTACATGCCAAGCACCTTTCTAAGCTAAGTATGTATGTCCTCAGTTGCCACAGTCTTTCCAGGAGTACAAGGCTTACAGTGATGTGAAATACCAAGTTGTCCTGGCACTAAATCGTTGCCACAAATCGTGAGCTGCAAGAGCAACTTAAGGCACCAGGGAAAAGGTTAATAATCCATCAGGAACACAATTCCTGCCTGGCAGTGCAGCCATGAGCTACAGATGTGGTTCAGGCCAAAAATTGTTTCCTTCCCCCAACATGGTGCCCCCTCCCTCCCCAGGCTGGCCAGGGGTCCTGTGTTCCTGGCAATACATTCAGGCTGCTCCTGGGGAGGGAAGCAAAAATGCTTACAAAGGAGCAGCACTGAAGACCTGTCCTCCCCCATTAAGAGCAAGAAGCCACTCCCAAGTCTGCTAGGCCCTTCTGACCCTGGTGGGTTTGCTCCAGCAGTGCCAGGATGTGCTGCACCCCTCCATGCTGGGTGGTGGAGTGAGCTGCCTTCTCCCATGTGGCTGTTTCCAGGATGGTGAGGCTGCCAGGCCAACTGAAACATCAGCAATAGCAAAGAGCAGCTCCCATCTCCAGCTCCCCCACTGTCTTGCGAGCCACCCCAGGGGCTGTGCTGGCCCACACAGTGCAGCAGAGCAGCATGTCAGCACCGAGCCTCTGGAGAGAGGAGCTGACAGTGATAGGCATGCACATGGCCGGAGCTGACAGCATCCTTTGGCTGCAGCAGGAGGCCAGCGCAGGTGGACAGGACACCTGAGAGCCCGCACTGTGTCTGGGGAGGGCAGCTGGCCATGTCCTCCCATAAGCCACCCCCACCAGCCCTGCATATGCTGTGTCTGACAGAGCTGGAGGGGGAGAGCATGGGTGCTCCTCTAGAGAGGCTGCTGTGAGCTGTGTGTGGGCGAGCCCTAGCCATTCCCATCACAGCTGAAGAAAGCGGGTGTATAAAAAATAAAATAAAAGGGAAGAGGGGGAAAATGACCCTGAAGAGCTGTCTAATTTGCAGCACAGTCAGGGAGAGCAGCTTCCCAGAGAGGGGAAGGCGTTTAGACATGTGGCACTGGGAGATGCTGTTAACACCTTCCTGCCTAGCACTGCAGGGCAGCTCCCATTCCCTTCCCAGCAGGCAGGGCAGGGCACACACAGTATGGCTGCCTTGGTGGGGGGATTTCTGGAGGACGTGGCCAGCCCTGCACACAGGGCAGGAGAGCTGGGTCCTGCAGTGCCCATGCAACAAGAGGTCACTTAGTGGAAGTTCTACAAAGGGCCTGGCATTTGCTGGGCTAAAGCTCCCATTTTAACCTATCAAGCTGTTGTTTCTCCTCTGTTAAAACAAAAGAGCGTCTATCTCTTGTAAGAGACTTCAGTCAATGTCTTTTCTAATCAGGTACCTGCTAAAAGGTGCACTTGAGCAGAACAGTCACTGCTGGCGATTGGGGTCAGCTGGGAGCGGGGGGGCTGAAAGGCAGCTGGTTTGCAATGCTTTCTTAAAAGAAAATCAATCTACTTTCCTGCAGCTGTAAGTGGCAGAACAAAGTTAGGCTTTTCTTCCCTTAATTTGCCAATAGTAGATGGCACCATATTCAGCTCCATTAAAATCAGAGCCTAAAGTCAAAGTGGGGCTTAGGCACAGGCTCGGTGTGCTGGAATTGATGAGACAAAATGTCTGAGGCCTCTGCAAACAACTTAAGTGACAAAAACAATAGGTATACACTCGTGTGAAAATTCACCCCCTTTTTACCAACAGGGAGAAAGCACACAGTGAGGGGATTCGATTGAAGACACCTTGCCAATCCAGGCAGCAATCTCCTGGGATTGCTGGGAGCAGAGACAGGCAGGGCCAGGGGCAGGGCCAGGGACATTGGAAAGGCCCCAGCACTGCACTGGCTCTGACCACAGCACAGCCCTGGGCAGGCCAGACCCTCAGCTTCCCCGCAGTTTCACTGGGGTGTTGCTAACAGGGTCAGCGGGGAGGGTGGCACTAACAGCAGACAGCTCACATATGGGATCATCATGCATGTCCGGTGAGGCCTCCCAACCCAACACCTTGAACAGGGAAAACACTTGGGACCTCAGACTTCACCACTGATGGTCTGTGTTGAAAATAGGCAGTGCTCAGCTGTGACGAGGACAGCACCTTGGTGTGTCCCAGTTTCTCCACTTTGTTCCCTCCTGCCAGAAAAGCAGTGTGCAGCTAAGCCTACGCCTCTGCGGGGAGTGGAGGGGGGGAGTATTGCTCAAAATGTGCCTAAATGGCTTGATTTAATTTCTGCAGATTTCTGAGTGTGGTCTTGAGCTTAGAAACCAAACTGACTGCTTGTCACACTCTGGTTGAGGGGCCACATGCACACACAAAACCTGGCATCACAAACTGAGCATTTCCCTGTGTGGGGAAAGGGAGAAATGTGACCAAGGGATTGTAGGGCTGATGAGAAGCAGCTGCAAAATCACCTCTGATTCCTGAGAGCAAATCCGAACTGCATTGTTCCCTGCCCTGATTTTCTTCCCATTGAGCCCAGCTTTAGTTCAGCAATGGGAAAGGGCCACACACATCCCTACTCACAGGCCACCAGTCGGTCACCTCTGCCAGGGATCGAGGGGTGGGATACTGTCTGCAAGGGGGTAATGGTGGATGAGGAGGGAGTCTATGGTGTTGAAGTGCCACCAGCAAAAATGGACTAAGTGTTTATGCTAGTACAGCCCAGTTCCTGGGCTTTTACCGCCTGCAGCGATCACCCTGGTCTGGCTCTTCTGCAGCACTGCCCCACCAGCCTGGCAGAGGGGGTCAGCACTGGAGCAGAGTGTTGGCACGGCGTTCCCAGGGTCCTGGCATGGGCTGGCCTCTTTCCTCCCTTCTCCTGGGACTCACATGGTAGTGATGCCCACGCTGAACCTCCTGGGGGCTTGGAGAGGGGGCTGCCACCCACCAGTGCTGGGCAGGGAGAATTACCTTCAAGGGGTGCACATCATCAGGTGCTGGGCCCACGCTGGTGCCAGCAGCTGCTGTCCCCAGTTTGCTAGCAGTGAAGCTGTAACGCTGCCCTTGCCTATGGGAAGCAGAAACTCCTGGTCAACCTGCCAGTCCAGGCATGATCCCCAGTACCTCACTGCCAGGGCTGTTGAGAAGCCAACCCTGGCCCCTCCCTCTTCCCTCCCTCCTTCAGCTACAGGACTTTGCTCCCACCCTGGTGCCTCCCCTGGGGTCTGTATCCCTGTTCTGTACCCTTATCCCAGTGAGGTACATAGCCTGCTGGCCGAAGTGGGCTCAGCTGGAAAGATTTCTGTCCATGCCATCACCTGAGGATATTGTCTGTGCCCTCATCTTCCCCCCGTCCCTGCCATGTCTCCAGTCCCACAGGGAGGTTTTTGGGGCCTGTTCAGTGACGCATTTCTACAAGCTTTTGCTTTTTTGTGGGGTGGATGCAGACCAAAGGGGCAGAAGTGGTCATGTTCTCTGCAGTGATGTGTAGTGTGATGGGTGGGTTGGCCTGAGGTGCTCAGAGCAGCTCGCCTGGGTGACCTGCTCCAGCTCTGGCAGCAGGATACCTGCAAGGGGTCGGAAAAGTCCTCTGCTGTCCTACAGGGGTCTAAGCAGTGGGATGCTGCCTCTGCCTAGCCACCGTTTCCTCCTGCTTCTGCCCAAAGGTGCAGGAGCAGCAGCAGGTGACCCTGCATAAGCAGTGCCAGGCCTTGAGCAACTTTCTCACTTGCCTTTTACATGCTGCGGTTTGCACACAAACAGGAGCATTGCCTTGTGCACATCTTCCCTTCCACATCACAAAGTGGTCCTCTTCCACAAAATAACAGGGATGCAGAGTCTGGCTCATGTGGTTTGCCGCTCGTGTCCCACTGCCACATCAGTCCCTTGGGCTGGCAGGTACAAGCTTGGCCCCTGAAGCTGAGTGGAGTGAATGAGCAAAAGCTGTCATTGGTGTCTGGTTTTCTTTATTTCAAATAAAATATATGCTATGGTGTATTCATTTCTTTAAAGTGGTCGTTCCTATCTTACTGGTGTCTCCCCTAGCAAGGAGGAGAAAGGTGCAACTCCCTTTTCCCTTTGGCCATTCACTGAAGTACCTTGTAGGGTATCTGTTGCCTCCTCAGAGCTCACCAATCCTGTGCCCAGTGCCTATGAGATCCCTGAATTTGCAGAGGAAATAAAAAAAAAGGACTCAGCTACAACATGCACAAACCCATCCCCAGTGCCAGGCTTGCTGGGGACATATCAGAGATGTTGCAGGGTCTCTCTTACAGTGATTGTGACTGTAGGACAATGCTGAGCCAAGAGTTCTGCTGAGGGTCCTGCCAGACTGGTGTCCACACAGTGCTCCACCATTTTGTGCTCAATGAACCTCATCACCTTGCTGGTCCAAACAGCCCAGTGGGTTTGCAAAGAAGACAGACCTCTTTTCCAAGAGCTGAGCCTCAGCCTGTTTCTCGTTGCAGCTCTGGCATCACTTTCCTTCCTGTCTAAGGCTGGCTGGTGCAGGGGATCAGACAATCCCAGTGCCTGCAGGAAAGCATTGCCAGGAACAGGTTTGTTCTGTTGTCCCTAACACCCCAAAATCTCTCATGGGGCCCAAGACGTATGATTTTGGGAGTCCCTGCCTCCCTCCCATAAACACAGACTGTTTGTTCTTCTCTAGGAAGGAGGGTGAGTGGGGTGGGCAGCCAGTCCAGGGGAGTTTCCAAAGACAAGGCTGAAATTCCCATGAACAGCCCTGGCCAAACTGTGACTGGGGAAAGGAAGAAATCACGAGAGCCGGTGATCCTGCCTTTTTCCCACTCTGAGCCCCACACCAGCGGGCTGGGTCTTCACAAGGCACTGCAGGGGAGGTAGTAGTGATCAGGAGGTGCAGAAACCACCCTGTTGATAGAAGGGTGACTTGGCTCTGGTATCTGAACAGTTTGTTCCTGACAGCCCGTGTGCAAGTATCATGAAATCCCAGCACAGCCTTAAGTCTTTTCAATAAGATAAGGAGGCATCAACACATATGCTAAACCAGCCGAGCCCTTCCAAGTGTGCTTTTCTACAATGGATGGGGCTTCTTCTAGCTTCTCTGGAGAGTGGAGCCAGGGCTTTGCTTTGGTCAGAGAAAAGCTGTCTGTGCCATCCTGATCCACAGTGGCCTTGAGCAGAGATGTGGCTACTAGCTATGTTGAAATGCTCTGGGTGAAGTAAAGATCGGACTCGATTAGCTAAGCCATGTCTCTTCTGGTATCATGCTTGTCATGACGACCCCATGGTTATTGTGTTAACTGTGATCTGCTCTGCCCTCAGGAAGGGTGAGAGATCCTCCTGATATTGTCTTGCCCATCCTTCTGCAACATGTGGCAGTGGCACTTCAATCTCTGGTGGAGAACAGAAGGCAGACTTCACAGGAAAGTTTAAGATCTCAAAACTTGGATTATGTTCTATTCCAGCATGAAAACTTTGAAAGTTTACAAATCTTCTGTGAAATGAAATTTTAAAAGAAAATTTTGATTGGGCAGGACTGACTCACAATCCCAGTCTCCTCTGTAACAGTAATGGCATGCGAAATAAAAAAGCCTGGTACAGACATTTGTTCTGAAAGGCAAACCAAACATTTTACTGCCTGAACATCCCTCACTGAAACTCCAGGACAACTGACACAACTGACCCACCGGGGCAGAGCCATCTGGTTTCAAGGGAATGGCATTTTCTGATTAAAATGTTTGGTTTACCCTTTCCTCACCAGTTCTGCTCATTTACAGCCAGACAAGGTCAGAGAATTGATGGGAGGGAGACCAATGGGGTCTCCCCTTTTCCTGTACCATCACAAGCCAGAGGGAAGAGAAAAGGAGCGTCCTGCTTGGACTGAGCCTGTGCTGTGCTGTGTCAGTGGGAGTGCGTGTGCATCTGTGCATCCTTCTCGGCAAAATACTGATTTCATTTATGGCCCTTGGGCTCCTTTTTTTTTTCTTTTTTGCCATCTCTGGCATGGGGAGTCCTGGTAAAGAAGGTCGTGGACCTTGTTCTCATCTCAGCAGGAAAGACACACTGTTGATGTGTTAGCAAATTCAAATCCTTCAGAGGCTGGGCACATGTCAGGGGGCTAAATGCAACCACTGGATGAAAAGGTATGAAGAAAATGAGATTTCAGAGAAGGAAAAATGAATGTGAGACTATCAGCAAGGCAGAGGTGAGGCGCTGCATGGAGGCGAGAGGCTCTTGCTATCAATTGTTTGGAGAGAGGGAGCAGGGAGGATGGTACCTAGCTACATCTCACTGCCCCAGGCTGTAGGACACACTCCAGCAGCTAGGCTGCCCTGCGTTTTCTTGGCTACGAAGAAAGGGCATGAGGCCATACAGCTCCCATGTGAGCTACTGACCCAAATCACCAATTTTGTGTATACTTCCCAGAGTGGGTTTGGACAAAGACTCAAAGAGGGCATCAGAGGAGTGAAATGAAAGCTAAGAGTTGAGGCTAGTTTTACCTTCCTAAAATACATCAGGTCCTGACCTTGGCATCATCATCCAGCTTAGTCTGAGGCCTCAAAACAGCTGCTTCCTTTCTCTCCTTTTTTGTCCACTTTCTGTGATAGTCCCTATTCCAAGGTGTTAAAGTCTGTATCCTGTGGCAGCGCTCCTTAGGCTCTTCTCCGAGGATCACAAAGTCAGCCAGAGTTTCCATATCTGCCATTAATGTGAAGGCTTTTCATACAAGCATTTACAAAACAACTACTAGATTTCTCCTTTGTACTGTTAAAAATTCAAGTGTTGTCAAGAGTTTTAAACTTTTACTGTCAATGGCTTAAGACACACTTCCTACGAGAATGTGTGAGGTGATGTGGCAGCAGGTAAACACACTACTAAAGCGCTGAGGACATCAGGAAAACACTGACAGGAAGTGAGACAAAACCCTGCATTTTCTCTGTTCAACAGGAAAGAGAAGAGAGAGAAACCACCCAAGGTTTTTTTTCTTCTTTAGAAGAAAAGTTTTTTAGAAGTTTTTTTCTTCTTTTAACCTCATCTCATGTTGCCTGAAGTTCACACTTAAAGCAGACAGCAAGTCAGAGGGATGGGTTTTTCACATTTTTATTTACTAAGGTTTTTATTGTGTGTTTTATATTGCAAACCCCACCCCTAGAACTCTTCCCTCCCTTCCCCCCAAAATAAAACAAAAAATAACAATAATAATTAATATAGTTCCCCCTACTGAGACAAGCCTAGTGTTGACTGGGGTCCAGTCAGAATAACTCAATATTGGCTACTGCACTGCTAAGAACTGGAAAATCAAACAACATCCCCGTGAAAAACAAAGCAAAGGAACCCAACCGAAGAAGGATGTTCACCAGAGTGGTGGATGGAACGCAAGTCTACCAGAGACAGCCCTCAGGGTGTTTCTGTGCACCTCCATTTGTCTGAGTGTCCACAGGGGTTGTTGAGATTCAAGTACCAATGCAGCAGTCACAGGACAGTCATCCATGAGCTGGGCTGAAGACCTTTCCCACCTGCTTATATTAGATACCCCAGACCCAAACAGCTTAGCTCCCAACCTCTTGAGATGCTCATTCTAGGGGCCCTCTAGCATCCGGGGAAAAAAGATTGCTAAAACAAATGTAAAACTTAAAAGGATATTGTGTCTTCCTTCTAGGAACTGCCTCATACCTTTGAAAACATGAGAGGGTCTGTGAGTCTGTTTCAATTCTGTCAACTGATTCTGTTTCATGATGAACCTGTACATATTTGGAAAAGCAGGATCTATATATTATAATTATCACCTGCCAATCAGTCCTACAGGAGGGTCAAAATTGACATGTATTTTAAAACTAGGAGATAGATATATATAAATATGTGTGTGTGTGTGTGCATGTGTGCGCATGTGCGCTTACACATGTGCATAAATAGACTACATATGTGTATAACTGTGTACTATATATATAAAAGCATGTGTGTATATATAGATATATATATAAAATCTATACACACACACACAAACACACACACACGCACGCACCTCTCCCACCACACACACTCACACATATATAGTTGCATGTAGCTAGTAGAAAAAACATTTGTAGAGTTCCCCTGTCCTTTTAAGGAAGACCAAAGCTGATTACATCTGAATTCTGAGCCACCAAAGCACGTTGAAGCAGGAGAGTGCCCAGGAATGCTTGCAGCAACATTCAAGATACAGGCACATGTCAAGAGTTTTGCAAACAAGTCGGTATAAAAAACAACTGTCAGCCAGTGTTTTGGGAGAGAGTTGCGGGTGGGAGGAGGTAAGGAAGGGAGTTATATGGACCTGTGTTGTTACTGTGATAATAGTAAGTTTTTTGGCACTGCTGCATGAAGTCCTGCTTTCCCACTGAGAGCTGAAAGGACCCCAGGATAGCCGGAAACAGAGGGAGGCTGGACATGTGTTTCTAACACGTGTTAGAAAAACTGAGCACCTGACTCTTTACGGTGAGGTGGCTGGAGACACCTCCTGGCCTAAGGAAAAACAGAAGAGAAAGAAAGGATCAAAGGAAAAGAAAAGGAAACATTTGCTCTAGACGTAAATGCTGTAGCTTCTCAGTGCTGTGTGCACCCAATGGCCCCTTACTCTCTTCATCCCACTTTGACTGCTTTATATCAGGGGAGCCCAAAAAGTCCAGCTCAAGGTGCCTGCCAGGCCCCAGATGTGTCCAGTGATGCTGCAACTGCAGGGCGAGACCAAAGGCAATCAAGCGCAGGCTGTTATTGCTGGTGAAATCAAGCAAACGATTTCAATTCCCCCATCAGAGGAGAAGGACAGACCATGGCTGGCCAAATTTCTGGTCTAATCTGGTTTAATGGTATAAACACAGTTGCAAATCTGAAGGATTCTTGGCTGGGCACCAGTATTACCCTCGGTGCCCCAAAGCTCAAACTCCCCTGGGCTAAGGAGGAAGAGGACTGGGGTGACTGCACCCCACTTTTCAATCTTATTCTACCCAGTTCTCTTCAAAGCAGTCAGCCCATGGACACTGAGACATTAAAATAAGAGAGGGAAGGTTAAAGTGCTGCCTCTTTCTTCATCCCTCCCTTTGCTTTGCATGCCCCAACCTAGAAGGCGGCATGCATGCTTTCCAAACTACAGAGAAGTTGAAGCTTGGACTCTTCTGCTGGCTGAGGCCAGCTGCCTGGCGTGCTGGCAAAGAGACGGGACTTCTCCCACAACCCACATCCATGATGCCTACAAAAATACACAGTGGATATTCACTGCCTTCCCTGTGACTTACAAGGGATTGTTTCTTGTTCCCACTAGAGCATCAGTGGAATAAGAAAGAGACAAGCATCTGAAGTCAGGCCTGTCCATCTCCTGGTCACCTTCATCTTCTTCAGATGGAGTCCAAACAAAAACTCAGCCCTTCTGAAATCCCTAGAGGGGACTGCATTAATGAAACTCACCCCTCTTCTTGCTTCCTCTGCAATCTGCTGATCACAGGAGAAAACCTGGGAGGAAGTGAAACTTTCTGATGCGCACAGTGAGCCACCCAAGTCCCCCCATAAATACGTACTGTGGGCCAGGTTCACAGCTGGTGCAAAGCGATGCAAAGCTGAGGCCAACCAGAGCTGTTCTAAATACACCAGCTACAGGCCTGACCTGATGTTCCCTTTTATGGCCCATGTCAACCTCGGATCTTTGTCTCAACAGGAAAACCTTTTTTGGTGGCTTCTATGGCTGATCATTCATATGTTCCAGCTCAGGCACATGCCTTGTCTGTGCGTTACCTCGTTGGATTAAATTTGCTCATATCCTTTTGTTCCATTTATTAAAATATTCTATAAAATCAAGTGACCAAAAATCTATAGCTCTAAGAATACCTGGTTATTTTTTTTTGTTGTTTTTCATGTGTTTTTTGTTCGTTTCTAATCACAGTTAAACCTAAACAAAAGAAATGGAGAAAAAAGGGGGTGGGGGGGGAAGAAAAGGAAAAAATGATTCATGAAAGTCTAATCAGGAACTGAATTGCACGGCTGACATAACCAGCTCTCAGAAGGAGTCCTCACAAATTGGAGGGCAGTTTGGATCTGACACGTTCCAGATCCCCTGTGAGCACTATTGATTCTTTCCGCCCACCAGCAGTCAGAGAAGCAGTGCCTGCAGCGCTGGCCCCAAACACCAGCGGATGTGGTAAAGAACCTGAGGACATCTGACGTGGTAAAGTCACACGCCCAGGAATTGAGCTACAAGGCTTCCCAAAAAGTCCAGTCCCTCCACCAGGAAAAGGAGAGAAGCTGGAAACAGATTCTCTAGAGGAATGAGGAGAACTTTGGCTCAGTGTCTGAGCCAGCTCTTGGGGCAAAGATGGCTGGGAAGCAGAAATCAACTTGATGTCCTGGCTCAGACGTCCCAGTGGCACAGGCGGCGTGCTCTTGGACTGCAGGATCTGCGGAGGTGGGCTGGCGGTCTGAGGCAGGAGCAGAGATCCGTGAGAGCCTGAGGCCCCGGAAGGGCCACATTGAAAAGTTCTTGTTGCCACTGGGCTCTGACTAGGAGGACTAAGGCCAGAAGGGGTATAACAGGGTGAGGTGACACCAGACTGTTGTAGTGGAGACATGGAGGCAAAAGGTGGCCGTTCTTGGTGGAGCTGGGCTATCGTTCCAGTTAAAGATCCTAATGCACTTGGATGTGTTTGGCACAGACCTGAGGACGGCCCACCAGAGGCCTGTGCCAGCTGGCTTAGGCTGGAGGATGGAGAGTTGGAAGAAGGAGGGGGTTGGAAGTGATTCATTCCCCCCAAAGTCCCACTGCTCGAGAGCTGCTGTAACTGTCCCCCCTGCAGTGGTCTTGTGGTGGGCTGGAACTGGTTGAGAAGACCAGGAGGTGAGTTTGATGAGAGCTGGGTGAGTGATGTTGATGGGGAGCTAGTTGTGGCTTGCTGGAAGTGCCCGAATCCACTGCTGGAAAGGGCTGGCTGCTGCTGCTGCTGCTGTTGCTGCTGCATGGGCTGACCTGTACCTAAGGGTGATCCAGAAGGTGCGTGTTGGAACTGGCTCACTCCCACTGAGGAGGCACCGCTCAAACCCGGCTGGCTTGAGCCACCTGGAGGGGATCCCACCTGGAACTGGCCTAAGCCGGCGGCAGCTGAGAATCCTGCGAGCTGCTGGATGTGGAAGGAAGAAGACGAAGGGGTTTCTGCTCCTGGTGTATGCAGCTGGGATGGAGTACTGGAGGGAGAGCCAATGGCAGAAGGCCCAGTCGACGGGATTAGAGACTGAAGCCTTTTCAGCTGTCTTGGAGTCTGGTTGGATTGCTGTCCCAGGGAACCCAAGACGGACACCGGAGGACGGAATATGGCTGTCGGGAGGCGTGGGTGGTGGGTCAGAGCTATAGCGACAGAAGTGGTGGCTGCTGCAGCTTGCAGGGGTGCCTGAATCAGTGGAGTCCAGATGACAGGGGTGGGTGTGGATGCAGCAGCGGCAGCAGCAGCAGCAGCAGCCTGGACATTGTGAGCACAGTGTGCCATCTCTCTGTCGTGCTGCACAATCTGCTGGATGATCTCATTCTCTTGGTAGTTGAAAACACCTGAATTGAGGTCATGCTGGACTTTATGCAGCAGAATGGAATTTTTCTTGCCTGTGGAGAAAGTGAAGAGAGAAAGAGTCATTCTGATATGTCAAAGCATGGGAGGCTTCCTCAAAGCTTCCTGCCAGACTTTCCTCAAATTTTTGGCACTGTCTCCCCTTCACTGTCATTATGAGATCTGTGTACAGTCTCTGTGCTCCAGCAACAAGATGACAAACATTACATGTTCTGCTTTTGTGGTATGATCAACAAACCTCAAGATCCCATAAAAATGTGCCTGATGGGACACATATTCTTAGTTAGACCATAAAGCCACTTTTGAAAGTGTAGCAGACTGGTAGCAAAGCTTATGAATCTGGAAGATTCCCATTTTAGACCTCATAATCTGAATTTTGTTTAGAAAAAGAGAATAAATCCAGAGGCTGTAATTTTTTTTTTTGTGTTTGCAAAGGAAAACCTCAAAAATATAAGTCCCGTGAAGTCCCCTGAGTACTCAGCTACTCTCCTTCAGCTACTCCTTTTCCTCATCTGTCTCATGCAACTTGGTCACTCTGGAGTCAAGTATGTGTTTTTAGTTGAAAGGAAATTTCTCTACGAATAAGGGACAGAAGGACTTTATGTGCTGGAAAAGCTCAGCTTGCCCAAGTAAGAGACTTCAGACATGCTGCAGCTACCATCTTACTTGACCATGCCCTTCTAGCCCCAACTTTAAGGCAACTGCAGGCTAGCAAACATCATGTTCCAGCTGGATTTCCTAGCCTGCAGCAAAATATTAGCTCAGCGTTTTGCCTTTTCAATGAGCTGGAAAAATGTGGCATAATGAGTTTGTCTGGCCTGAGAGCGCACCTGGCACTGAAGGCGTGCACTCTCCTGGACTGAAGGACAGAACCATTTGACGCAGGGGGATGAGATGCTGCCAGTGATGCCCTGTCACCAGACCACAAATGCCTTCTCAAAAGAGAGGATTTCTGATGTGGACAGGCACTCTGCGTAACAGCTTTCATATCTCCATTCTCAGAACAGCATGCAAATCAGCAACTGTGCCAGCATTGATTTATAAGGAGCTGGTATATGCTGATTTGAATGATTTTCTTACAAAATCAGTGTGGATTAGATCCCTGTTCTTGCCTTTTCAAGGGTCCTCTATCCTGACAACATATGCCAGTTTGAACTGATGACAGCACCTGCCTATGGGCTTCCTTTTCACTTTTGTTTACTGAAGCTGTTTGGATTTGAAGGGTTTGGCCTAGTAAGTTCTGCGTGCATGCATGTCTGTGTGCGTGCATGTGCATACCTGGCCCCCTGGCTGCAACCAGGTACACAGCTGTACACAGCTGTACACAGCTGTACACAGCTCATTTTGTAGCTGAAGCTCAGGGGGTGAGTGTAGAAGGGTCACCTCTAGATAAGGCACCAGCCAGTTTGGATCAGATCAAAAGCTGTATTAAACCTCCTCCTGAACCAAATGTATCCGCAGGCTCCGCACCCATTAGCAAACCTCTGCTCTGATTCAAATGTCATTTCTGCTGGTTCCTGCCTGATCACTTCTAGCTCCTGTACAGGACCAGGGCAAACAGACAACATCTTGCCAATTGCTGCAGGATAACAGAGCATGAGATAGCAGCAGGTATGGAGTGGAGGCCTGGATGTGGAGGGGCCTCTTTGTCCCTATTTTAACCACCAAATCATGTCATGCTTTAAGAATTAAAGGCTGGCAGCACAGCTCATGTCAGTTAAGGCTCCTGCAAACAAGGGCTTGTCATTAAACTTGTCTCCACGCTTTCATGAAATCACAACTTTCCAGATAAGTCAACTGTTGATATTATCAACTAAGGCCACAATATGATATGTAATTTGTCCCATACAGCATTCTAGTTTAAACTGGTCAGCTGATAGTTTCCAAGAAGGAATGGCTAAGAGTGGACTGCCATGTTGGGTAGTAGTTCCCAGTGAGATTCCAGAGGAATTTCCTTTCAGTCCTATGCCAGTCAGATCACAGATCTTTGTGTACAGATGTGAGCACATCTCTGTGCATAGATGGCATCCAGATTGTTGGATTTTTTTTACGATATGGTGTACCTTTTATATCTGTAACAGATAAAAGAATCAGAGTTTAAGGACATGCCTCTTACTCTAGCCAAATATAAAATCAAACATCTGGCAGCAAAGAACTTGAATGACACGCTGAAGAGGGTACCTGGTATCTTGGTGTCCTGAAAAGCAACTCTGAAATGGTAGAGTCTTGAATATAACTAGTGGAGTTCCAAAAATCTCTTTCACCAGAAAAAGGTGAAACAATTGTTGCACAAATAAGAAGGAAATTACAAAGCATAAGAGAGATACTAGCCACTAACACATAAAATGCTAGGAAGGTGTACAGTCTAATGTTTTAGTTCTGGTGTCTAGCTGCAAAGCATGAAAAGGTACAGAAAATATCCACGAGAATCAGGCTTGAAAAACATCAGTGAATAAGTACAACATACGCAGCTTCTCTCAGAGAAGAGGTGACTTGATACTGATTTATAGGGAACTTCACAGTTGAAGGAAGCTCCTAAGAACCATTCCCTTTGGTTCCAGAAGGACCCATGAGATATTGTGATTTTAGACAAGCCCAGGAAAGAACAGAAGGAGCAATCTAACTGTAATTGTAGTTAAGCATGGGAAGAACACACTAAGGGTTTCTTCTTCACTGTACTTTTTAAAATCAAGCTTTTATCTCTTTATAAAGGATGAGGTGTGGCTCTAGCACCTGAGTGCTATGCAATAGTGCTATGCAATTGTTCAGAGCGGGTAAAGTTTATAATTTACAGTGGGCTGAACTACACCATAAAACCAAACCACTAAAATGCTGACAGATTTTTGATTCTGGATCTGCAACTGGTGCATTTGGGACATGACTGTTGTGGGTAGTGCCATGGGATGCTTAATGCTTTTGTGTTTTACCTACTGCTAATCACTCCCTCCAAAAAAAAGCAGTAAGGCGTATGGACTGGCCTTTCTTTTCTCACCTTGGAGAAGGACACAGTCCTGAAGGTAAACAGTGTTCTGAGCTGCCAATGCCATTACAGGGGCTGGAGAGCTTGTCTGCACTGGAAGTGCATGTGTAGGATATGTATATAATGCCTGTTTCATTGTATACCGGACTGGAATAGACAGCACTGGATATTCCCTAACCAGACAGATCCTGGTTCTACCTGCCATTCATGTAGCCAGGCACACCAGAGGGAGCATGAATGTCACCTTTAAATTTAAGAGCATTTTTGCAGTGAAAAGTGAAAGGGAGTGAATGGCGCAGAGGGTCATGCTGCACACACACACACAGAGTAATTTCCACATGCTATCTACTAGAATCACATATGCACTCACAAACACATCACAAAGAACTGCTTAAACAGAAACAGAAATACTAACTGCTCCAAGTCTGGGGAGAAGGAACAACCTATCTGAATAAAATTGACAGGTAAGAGAGAATCTGGACAGCACACTTGAGTTAAAGAGGGATTCAGACTGCAGGTTTGTAATCGTTCTCTTTCTGGAGTTCAAGGTACAAATCCCAGCATGGGGAATCTGTAGCTATCTCAGACAACTGCAAGGTCAGGACGTGGATGGCAGACGGCATGCTGAGTTCAAAGTAGAAAGTGGCAAAAAAGCCGCCTCACCACATTTGCTTTCTTGATAACTGACTGTAGCAAAACTGGGCTGAGGAGGAACGGCTAGGGGAGAAGAAGGAGAAACAGCAGGTGTTGCTTAGCACAGCTTTCCGAAAAGCTCAATACCAGCAACTACTCTGTGTTTCCATCATTACACCTCATCTCACTCTTTTAATTCCATGTCACCTGTCTTTGGCTTCTGATTTGCTTGTCTGTGCTTGAATAGCCTGCAATTTCCAACGCTGCCCTCAATTCAAATGAGAACCCATAGCGATGTTAATCAGAGCTGCACAGATGAATTGAGGGGACCAATGTTTTCATAATCGGAGCTCTTGAAACACAGAAAGAGCTGAACAGCAGACTCTGGTTTCCTTGGCAGAGCACTAAATAGATAATATGCTCACATTTTCCAAACATGCATACTATTTACCGGAAATGGTTTGATCAAAGCTCCTTAAATTTGCATCAAATTGGTAAAATAATTCCAGCAAAAACCTTGGAATGATTATTTTTGTTAGTTTTTAAAACAGAGCATTTCAGTTTTCCTTTGAAATTGCATTACACTGCAAGCTGTTTTCCTGAGCCCAGCTTGAATCTATTAACTATTTCATTAGATCAATTTTTTCTTTCTGTTTTGCCAAGAAAGTCTCAAATTTCTGTCCAGAAGATTTAAAAAAATTACTGAAAATGTTCTTTCAGTTATTGAAGGGGAGAGGAATTTTTCAAAATCATTTTTCAAGATTGTAATTGGTTAACAAACTGACAAAATGAAGAATTAATTGGTTCCACCATTCTAATTAATTGCATCATTTACATGATGTTTCCACACACCAATATAAGTCTTATTAGTTGCTTCTGGAGAAAATCCTCCTTCCAACCTTTACCAGATGAGAACAGGCATGCAGCAGAGTCCAGGTGGGACAAAGACATTTTCCTGGCAGGTCTGACTAAGGTCCTGCATGAAACATAAGCGACCAGTGGAACAAGGCAGTAGGAACAAGTTTGCTTAGGCCAGTGGTTCTGAGATTATTTCTCCTCCTCATCTTATTTATGAAATTGCTTCAGTATCAAATTCATTTTTCCTGCTCTGGATTTATTGTCACAGCACCTGCCTCAAAAGGAGACCAGAAAAGACAGCAATCAGGGGACTGAAAGGCTGATTAGTTTGGCACTGTGTAACCCTAATTGAAATGATGTTCTGCAGCTCACAGCTACACTCAGTGAACCACAATAGAGTCCTGTGTTTTCGCTAAGCCGGTGAGAAGCTTCATCAGGAGAAAGGAAAAGGGACTACTGTTTCCCCTTCAGTCTAATCACAGAAGCAGGAGGCGGTATGTTACAGAGTTTCTCTTTCTATGTTGTTTATCCCACACAAATTACAGTGCGGAGCAGAGTCTAAGGTACTAAGCTAAACAATCCACCCAAGCATTCCTCCTAAACCCAAAAGCAATATACAAATTTACTCAGCTGCCACGGAGCTGGCATAGAAGCCACGTGCAACCACCTCATGCACCAACTCCCCACCCTTGCTTACTCTGAGGTAGCTCAAGGCCCCTTACCTTTCTACAGAGGAGAGAGAAGCTGCCTTGGGTTTCTGCGGGGCAAGTGGTGTGTGACAACCTGATGCAGGGAGGACTGGGTGGCTCCCAAGCAGCCACTTGGGCTGGATGTGCCCCTGAACAGGACTGAGGGCCAGTTCAACTAATGGAGCTACAGGAGCACAGTCAGTCAAAGGACTTAAGACTAAAAGGTCTCCATGGCACAACTGACTTCTTTGTTCTCTTTGTACAGCTCCTAACACAATATGTTTTTTTCCCATAGTCAGGCAAAAATAAATATCATCAATGGAGTGCTCTGGGTTCTAAAAACTCCCTATTTTCCTCACTGCAACAATAGGCTAAATACAGGGGGAAAAAAGGAAGACATCCAGAGCCTAGAAGATGTTCATAGCAAAGCTACTGGTGCTTTGAAGTGGACTATTTGCTTAGTTTATTAATCCTTAATAAGGAATTGCAACTCAGATTTTCCTCAACTGTAGATAGCACACAAAAGAACAGGGAGAAAGGCTCATGTGATTTCATGAAAGGAGCCAGCGCTCAACAATAATTCTTCTATCAAATAATCAAAATTAGCCTTCTGTTGTTAAAATTCTGCACAGACACAGGGGCAATTAGCTGTGACTTTCTGTTCATTTCTCTTGTCAGTTCTGTCTAAGCCCACTGGCTGCAGTTTAAGAATTCAGGTCACTAATTTGCATGTATTTGAAATAATTTCACTTTATTAATCTGGTTTATGCCCTGGCCTGCTGTCAAAGTGGCTGCCCCCTGCCACATGGTTACTTCTTTCAGGTCTTCGCTTCTTATTATTCATACAACTGGGTACTAAACACCCTGCTTGGATCACTGGTTGCAGCAAAGGGCTTACAGGACATTGCAGCTTTCAAGTTGGTCTTTGCCCCCTCTTGCCTATGGGTTACTTGTGTCCTGAGCTGTTCTCCTGTGGTAATTCAGCTTCCTGCCATCATCCCCAGAGGGGCAAGACAGGAACCAGCAACTGCAGGCAAAGAAACCCTAGACATACTCAATCACTGGCAGATTGCCACAGCTGCTTCTATGCCCCGGGGGAACTCTTCTGCACTGGGACTATATTGGTCGGAAGGTCTCGCTGCACTAGCTCTTGCCACTGTCTTAAACTCCGTGTATACAGGGAAATTAGCTGGAACAGAGATTTCAAAATAATTCTTGGCTCCCAGTATATGTGCTCTTTTCCTTTCCAAGACTGACTTTCTCTCAAATGTAAATTAATCCACATTGAACTGTATTAACTGTCATGTAAAGGTTTCTGCTCAGAATTGAAGTAGCTCTTGGAAGCAAAGCAAAACCAGCTGGATCAACTCTAAGAGCATCCACAGAGGAGCTCAGGGTACTTAACAAATCTGCTCTAGAAACAAATTCAGATTAACTTTCCTGAGAGCCTGGCTGTATAAATACATACAAATTGGATGTGCAGTTCTTGACGAACTGCTCTGCAGTAGTTGCCATATGTGTGCTCTTATGCCATGATACATACAGGGCAGCACTCCCCTAAATACTGCAGTTTCATTTCTCTCTTGCTAAAGCTCTATCCTTTGAACTCGGGTGGTACCTTTGAAGTACAATAATATCTGCTTCTCCCCTGCTCTGTCCTCTGCAAGCCGATGTGGAGTTACACCTGTACACAGGGGTTTTATTGCAGGAGAGCCAAATACCACATTGACAGGGAAATAAATTTTATCAGTGTAGAGCCCATTGTACTGGGGAGGTTAGCCGAATCTGTTTTCTTATTACCATCTTAACAAACAACGAGTTCAAAAATTTAAAATGGTCAATTCCCTATCTTTCTAAGTGGAGGTCTTCCCTCCCTGTACAGCTCAGGCGTACCACTGATTGCTTCTCCTCTCCCATAAACCAACTAGATACCTTCCAAAATATGTGGCATCTCTTTTAACAGACAGAACACAAACTTCAACTGGGCCAAACTGCTGTAGGTCAAACAATACAGTGTGAATAATGTTATCTGATAAATCTCATGACAGGTAAACAAAACTTAAAAGAAATGAAATGAAGCTCTTCCCTCCCAGTCTTTACAGTTATGCCCATCATACGGAGCTTCGCAGAAAAAAAAGTTGAATATATAGAGCTATCTAGAGCGAACTGTATAATTCTGGAGTGCCTGTGATGCCCTGTGCTGCCTGAAGCATGGTGTCCTGGCTGTTACTTTTCGCTGGAGGCTGAAGTCAAAGAGCTGCCTTTTCATCAAGTGGCAGAAGCGGTTGTGTCTGGAGCCAAAGCTCCTGCACTCAATTCTCAGCGTGCTACTGGAGCTGACAGCTGTGACAGGAACAGATTCAGGAAGACTCTGGACATTCTGGAACTGTTTTTCTGTCAGTTGTGTGCTTTGCAGCATGGACTGGTTGCAGATAGTACTTGACTGCCTTCAAGGCAGGAAAAGTCCCCTGAGTCTAGAGGTGTGGTTGTTAAGCAGGTCCTACTTTACGTAATTAAAGAGGGGGTTGAAAATTATTTTAAGAGGTGTTTGACTGGTAAAATGTTATCTGAACAGGTGCTTTACTTTGATGCAGATAGCAAAGAGCTATGGACGTGGCTCTCTAAATATAAAAGGAATCCGGTAACTTGGGGGACCCATGGAGATGGGGCATAAATATATTGTACCTCCTACAACTCCCCCAACTCTCTCACTTCTGCTTAATGTCTCCCAGCCGGCTAACTATCCATCTGAGGTACTACTGACTCCTGCCTGGGAGACCAAACTTCCCAGAGAACTTGCACCCTGCAAGACAGACATGGGTTGGGATAAACTCACGTGACCAAGGCCATTTACAAAGTCCAAGACAGGTCTCCTGAGATCTCATCGCCACCCCTCACTGTCCCTTCTATTGGGGTGTCTTAGGCTTTATTTTCCTTCTAGAGTTGCATGAGAAATGGCGCTTCATGTTCAGGTGAAAAGCGTTGCCAGTTCACTTTAATTAAGCTGAAGTAATTTGCATTCACTCATGGCTGGTGAATCGCTGATATCTTTTCTTAGGCTAAACAGAAAATACCCTGAGTCTGGGCCTTCACTTCCAAATAAAAAGAAATTCAAATATTCAATTCCTGCTTAAGTCCAAGCTCCTACCCTGCCTACCTGTGCTAGATAGCATTTCCAGGGTGTGATTCACCTAAGCCATTTTAGATAGCCACTTCAGGAGAAGACAAATGACAGTCTAAATGCCTTTTTCTCTCTGCTGACTATAAAAGTCAGGTTCAGATCTCCACATTGTAGTGTTGGAAATTATGGGAGAGGATTTCAAGTCAGAGGAATACACACAGTGGTATTTGAACTTTGATTCCTCATAGACAGTTACGTTTGTGTGTTATTGAGGTGACGAGAGAAGACACAATACAGGAGGACCTGTGTTATCTCTTGTCAGCCACTGATACCCTCACCGGCTCAGTACTTGGATAATAAGATTCCACCTCCTTAGAGGGCTGGGCAGAGTTCAATGTGACTTTGAAATAAAGCTTTCTCCCAAAGCACACATGCTCTAGCGTTGTATACTTGGGCCACAGGAACTTTTATCCTTACCTCACCTGTGCCTGTATCAGCAGCCTCAAATAAGAAGCATCTCTCTCTCTCTCTCTCCCTCCCTCTCTCTCCAAGCCTTATGACCAAATCATAGAATCATAGAATGGCTTGGGTTGGAAGGGACCTTAAAAAGCATCTAGTTCCAACCCCCCTGCCATGGGCAGGGACGCCTTCCACTAGACCAGGTGGCTCAAAGCCCTGTCTAACCTGGCCTTGAACGCTTCCAGGGACGGGGCATCTGTAACTTCTCTGGGCAATCTGTTCCAGTGCCTCACCACACATGTGCAGCTCTTTGGGGGTTATTCACCTGCATACAGTAAGCAAATTTGGGACCATGATGTGAATACAGTGTAAAATTAATGCTGAGTGCATATTGTTTCATTTATACACATTTCAGTCCATTTATTCATATGATCTTGCACAGCACCTGCCACAAGGTAGTAGGCAGCTAAGAAGCATTCAGAGACCGAGCTCCACCTTTGTTAGTATTATTTTCCTTGTAGAAGAGATGAGGAACTGAGGCACAGAGCACAGGCATGACAAGGACAAACAGGGAATCTGTGGCAGTGCTTGGCACAGATCCCAGATCTTCTCATTCACAGTTCACCTAGCCTAACACAGGCCAGCCCTTCCTCTGAGGCAGCAGATCCCAGAGTACTAGTCATGACCTAGACAAGCGGGATTGCAAATCCAGTAGGATTTCAATTGCAGAAGCATGATCACGAGCTGACAAATAGGGTGCCCAGTCAAAAAGTTTGGGAACAGCTATTTTTGTGGCTTGTTTATATGAGAAAGCTTTTAAAACTTCTACCACTATAGTATCTTGAACAGACAGTCTTGTACTGCAATAATATTATGTAATTATATTTAGAGACTGGTATTGTGTTGTCTTAGCTTTTCTTCGGTTTTTTAGCATCTGCAATGCTGGGAGGAAATGCAAGGCATTTTTAATCCTGGGTTAACTGGGATCCTGGCATCAAAACATATGCAATGGCATTCAAAATGTATGCATTTCAAACTACATAGTGAAAAATTCCTGATGAGAATGAAAAAATAACTTTCTCTGGCTTTAAGTATGCTTTCAGCTCTCACCAGTGACCTTGATGCGGATGGTAAGCAACCTTATGAGAGACATTTATGGTATTTATTACAGCACAACAAACAATGGAAAATAATTGCCCCCCAATATTTTTTGAACGCATCAGTGAATTTTGATTCGACAATATTCATGACCCGTATTGTATTTACTTTCAATGAACATTTGAGCGGTTGTGTTTTACAAGTACAAATACTTGTGAAAATCTAATTTGAAGCTTCAGTGATCACTGAAAGTTGGTTTCAAAGCCGGCCAGGAACAGAATGATGTGACTTAGGTAACTAACTGACATATCACAAACTGAGACAATTCACAAATGCTTGTCAAAGAATTACTCACTGGAGAAATGAACAAATCATTTCAATACAAAAATACTACAAAGAATTTTACAGCCTGGGCAAGAACAAAAAAAAGAGGAAGATATAATCAGTGATAAAATGATCATTAATCAGTCATCAGCCTAATCTCCTTGAGTCTCAGTCTTCAGGCCCTGAGCCTGTGGAGAGTTATGCATGTGATATTCTGCAGGTTGAGGAGTTCTTTAGAGTCTGAAGTTACTCAGAGAGCAGAGTTAAGCAGGGACACAAATCTTTGCAGAATCCCAGCCTTAGTCAGTTCATGGAGAATAATCCCTTCCAGTCTTTAAAGAGCTCTGCAAGTGCAAAACACCTGGGAAACTTCTTCCCTAGCCATGCATGGCACAGGCAGGATGCCAATATCAATTCCCATTAACAACAGAGGTTAGAAGGATACATCAACATGCTCTTTGCCAAGCGATCAATGTAGCTGACAGCTCCCTGGGGGGCTGTGCCCTTCATGCTGCTGCACTGCCCATGTACCAGCAGGAAGTGATGGGGTCACACAGATCAGGATGCATCTGCCCCTCTCCTTCCCCTCTGTCTAGACACAGGATTTCAAACTGCATTTGCTCCAAAAAGTGAATGCCTCATCGCACCTCCAGTCAACCAGTACTGCTCCTGTTGCTTCAAGGGATGAGGTCTTATGTTCTCATCCTGTCTCCCTGCTACCTAGACAAGCTTAGACCATGCTTTCCAAATCCTCTGTATAGCAGGTAATCCTGTAAACATCTGTCCAGTCATTGTGACTGACTGGATGGACTGAGATTTTTCTCCCTGCTCTCTTGATTCCTCACTGCACAGGGGGAATACTGTATGGATCTTATCCTGGTGCCAGAACAGTGATAGAGCCCTCTGAATCATTTCATGTACTCAGTAAGGCATGGGCTTCTCAAGGACATGTCACCTGGGTAGAAGGGAGTTAGTGAATGCACCATTGACTTGGAAAGAGACTCCCATTTGCTTCCATCTTGTGTACAGATCCTGAGCTGAACCTAACAGGAACCAAAAATATGGTCCTGCTTCTGTTCATACCCAGCTTTTATGAACTGCTGTTCTTTAACTTCAGTCTTCTAGAATAATCCCTCTACTTTGAGAGGGAGTCTCAGGAGAATGCAGTAATCTTGACTTCCCTAAAAAGTCACATGCTGTTGCACAGCTACTGCGCTGCTCTTTCTGGATGGTGCACATTTCAGGGGAAAGTGAAGGAATGCCTTATTTTTAAAGACAAGGATTTCCATGGGATCTGCCAATTTCAGTAGGGTGCGCATAACTCCCTTAGGCTCTTTTGGGAAATTCCAGCCAAACAGCGTTGGGCACAACAGGGCTGGAAGGTGCTATGAAGATGCTATTTTGCAATTGTAGAGGATGTAAAGTTGAGAGAACAGGCAGCTCTCAAGTCTGATTGCCAGGGAAACAAGGGTAGTGCTAGGATTTTCAATGAACGACTCTGAAGGTCTCTGCATTTTAGATGGCATAGGGACTGATGTTGTCTCAGGTCAGCAGAATGGCAAAAGGAGGGGAGGACAATGCCAGAGCTCTGCACTGAAGGGCCTGTTATTCCAGTTGCTCCGTGTTACCTTCTGACCTTGTGTTGACACTTTGCAGCTGCATGCAGAAGGGAATTTATCCTAGGGGAAGAAGCATGTGAGGTTCTTTATGCTGGTTCAGAATGTTCCATGAATTTTAGTTACATGTGCAGCGGCACACAGAGCAAAAGACAAGGAGCACAGGATGCCCTGCCCACCTGCATACACAGTCACAGAGAGCATCAGGCTAGGAAGTTGAGCAGCACTGACGGTCTAAAGCCAAAGAATTTGAGATAACGTCAAGCTGGCCCATCCCTGGTTTTGCCTGACATTACATTTTCTTAGCAGTTTGTTCAGTCTAATTTAAATAACCCAAGTGATGGGACTATTGCCACTTACACTAGGGGCTCATTAGCATGGGCTTTGCCAAACTCTACATATTTAGCTCATAACCTTTTCCTCAGGGGTCACACTTTCTGATTTGCAGCAGGTAATGAGATGCAGAGAATACAATGTTCCTTGCATGAAAAACCCCAGAGGCAGCGCACCCCGTGCTGGGATGCCAGCTTATTCCCTACCCCCCTAACCCCATTATCCTCCTTGCCTTCTGCATTGTATTCAAATCTGCGTTGACCTTTATGATTCTGAAAAGCAATGAAAATGCATGCAGGTTTAAGAGATGTATAATAAGAAGCTAAAGAAGTTAGACTGGGACTCTGAAATGCTCAGTCCTCAGCTCTGCAAGACTTCTTGCGTGACCTTGCATAAGTCACTTAACCTGTCTGTGTTAAACGTCTCTGGATGTGACCAAGGAATGTTATTCTGGTCTTCTCTAGTTAGACAAGGATGTTTGCAGCACAGATTATGTCTCCCATGGGACAGGAGAGCATCCTGGGGTGGGTGACTGTAAGCTATAACAATTCAATCACACTCTTTGGTTAATTGTGTTTAATCTGGGCTGTGGGAGGGTAGATTTTTATCAATTGTTCCATGTCTTCGTTCAATCAGGTGCCTATTTCTACTGAATATATTAATAGTTGGACTCTAATACCCAGCTGGGCAGGCATTTTGTGGTTGTGTTTTGCTGAATGCTTTCCACAAAAGTCTCTTTAGAATCAGAAAGCACCCAAAGCTTTCCCTTCCCTACAGCACTTCCTGCTTCTCCAATTGCTTGTCAACTCTGACCAAAAAAAAAATTGTCCCAAAAAGGAGGATTATGGTCTGAATTTCGTTATGCGTTTATATACCAGAGAAGAATAGTCTTCCTCATCAACGTGGTTGCTAGTCTTTGTCTTAAAAAAATTAGTACCAATAACCCATACAGTCATACCCTAGCCAGCATCCCTGCAAAACCAGGTCACACTCTCACAAGCACTCAAGTCCCCATGCTGAGAGATGATTTCTGCCACAGAACATTTTGCTGAAATATTGGGGTTTGCTTGCAGGACTTCGGGCTCGCAGCCTGGTCTGTTTTCTCTTGAACCTGGGAGGCTGAGGATAATTACACATTCTGAGCTAAAATTCAAAATCTAGTGGCTTCAACAGCATGGGCCTGATGGCTTCAGGTTGCAGATCTCGGTTCTTCAAAAAGAACTCTTGGAAAGAGAAACAAATGGAAGCAGGAGCTAGCAGAAATGTGTATGTGTGAGAGAGAAAGGGAGAGAAGGATGTGGATTTAACTGATTGTGAATGGGGCTTCTTGTAGGAGCTGAAGTCAGGCAAGGAGAGACGGGCTGGGATCTCCTTCAGTTCGCAACTCCAGCAAAGGAACTAAGTACCAAGCCTGGAGGTGGGGTGCCAGGGCAACAGGTACTGCGAATGAGATCCTCACACCTTCTACTTACCAATTCTGTCCAGCCTGTCAAGAGCCACAGTTTCAAAAGCTCGCCGCATCATGGGATACTCTTCCAGCACCTCGTTGAAGTTGTCCACTGAGAGGGAGTAGAGCCGGCAGTAGGTATCAGCTCGCACACTGGCTGTGCGCCGGCCGCGGGTCAGCAGGCAAATTTCTGGAATGAAAGACCCAGCCTGAGAACATGGGGATAGACACCATCACCCCTGAGGTACAAGACCTGGCACTGTCGCTCACAGGCAGTCCTGCCTGCCACCCAGTCTTCTTGCTAGCTGGACTCTGCCTCCACTCCCACTGAAAACAGGAACTGTGGTAATAATCTGCATATGCAGTAACATTTACAAATACCAGGGGGCTTGGTTGTGGCAGCTGCTACACACAATTGCACCTCAGGGATTCTGCTGATCTAATTAGCCAGTCAAGTTTTGTTATGGTGGATTATCAAAGATATCATTTGTGCATTCAGAGTGGAAAAGCTCTCTTTCTCCAGCTCCTCATGGGCACTGGGAGCAGAAGGTCAAGCTGTACTCTCACTGAAGATAATTCTCTCTCTAGATTTGTAGTAAAGGCTCTGTGCTGACCTGGGGCCTTGGTGCCTGGTAGTAATTTTGATCCCCACACCCAGAGCATTTGTCTTTTCAAAGTTTTCAAAGTTTTTGTAGATGTGCCACAAGCTTACAGATTGTCAGGGAAAGCCAAGTTAGTGGTACCTACTAACTCTTGGTGTATTTACACTGCAGTCAGCTCCTACTAGGAGGATGCTCAGCTGGTTACAGAACAGAAATCTCTTGACTCTACCATAAATGCCTGACCTGGGCACAGATGCTCCTTGAACACTCAGTGGAGAGCTCCTGAGTCCTGCTTTTCCACTGATCACACACAAAGTATGGGCAGCTAAGCCAGGCACTTAAAGACAGACAGTGTGACCTAAAGACTGACAGCTCTCTTCTCTCTGCTCTATGTTGGGCGTCAATCCACCAGCACCACTCTCAGGATTCATTCTGGGTCTACCCCAAAGCACTGGTATAGCAGCACTGCAAGGTTATATGTGCATTACTAGGCTGCTTTCCTAAGAAAATTATGCTTATGAGACTGTGCTGGCTTTGAATGTGTGTGAGGAGTTGTGTGTATGGTATCTAAAACACCTTGAATATCGTGGACAATTTTAATCACATCTGTCAGAGTCATGGTATCCTGACTCCAATGCTGTCACTCCAAATCCCTGCAAACTGACCCAACTTGCTAGGGATGTGCAAAATCCTTGTACTCCAGGTAGGTGCAGACAGTTTGTTTCACAGGAGCTAAGAGTCTAAGAAGAGTGTAGGAAATGCATGATAGGGATTTTTTAAAGAGAAAAGGCCTTACAGAGGGAACGAAAGGCAGGTTTCATTCTGCCCCCTCTCAGTAGGCCATTAATTGTGGCACATTCAGTGCTTGTACTGAAACATGCATCTATCAGAGAACTGTCTGTCTTGAGCTGTCAGTGAGGTCTCTATGGGGCCCTGATAGGAGGGGTGTCTCTGTGATACTCATAAAAGCAATATTCTAAATCTTCTCTTACAGTCTTTTCTGACCTCATGCTAGTTTCACTCTTTCAGAGCTCTGCTGCTGATACATTATGCCTGCCTGCTGACCTTCACGACATTTTGATGAGCCACAGGCTGGGGAGATGATGGACTATGTTTTTTCCTCCATGTTTATACAGTACCTCGTATGATAGATGCCAGACTGTAGGACTAGGCAACACTATAAATGTGCTTGGAGCATTGAGAACGCTCCATTTTTTTCCTTTAGGTTCTGAGATCTGTCAGTTTGCTTGGGGCAAAAAGAAATGAACTGACAAGAACTAAGTTTCCCTTCTCTGTTTTGTTATTATTTATTATCTAGACTCCTGCACTGCCCATGAGTCCCAGTCACCTCCCAATTTACTGTATGAGAAGCTGCAAGACAGGTGAGATGAACGGAGACAGACGGTGGAGAAGGAGGTGCCTGGGGTATCAGTTCCACATGCTGCCAGCCCTGTGCATCCAGGACTTACCCTCTCCGGCACACAGTGGGTATCGCTATGTAAGGGTGACTCACTAACACGCACCTCCAAAGTAGGAGCCATCTGCCAGCTTGGTTTCCTTGTTGCCTTTGGTGAGGACGCTCACCACCCCATGCTGGATGAAGTACATCTTCTTGCCAATGGTGCCCTCCCGGATGATGTAATCCCCTGGCTGAAACACCTCGAACCGTAACTTGGTCAACATGGATGTCACAAAGTTGGGATCTGCATTGGCAAAGAGGGGCATGGAGGCAACCAGCTTCCGGCAGTTGAAGTTTATGATTTCCTGACCACAATATAATGCAAATGACAGAGAGAGAAAGAGAGAGAGGGAGGGAGGGGGAAGAAAAGACAGGACAGGGAGCAGAAAAGACACACACATATATTTAGTCAACATCTAATAACCTATGAAGATCCCCCACTTGACCTGTACATTAGAAAGTGAGAAAAAAAAATGCTGTTCCCTCAGTCTGGCTCCCCCAGTGCAGGCTGGAATAGGCTCTGGACGCTCAGAGCATGTAGCAGTGTGAGCTGAAGCTGACAGCTTGACACCATGCTTCACTGCTTTCATTCATACGCTTTCTCTTTGAGCAGGGACAATACCCCCCAACCTCCCAAATACACACAATATGCCTCTTTCTGCAGGAAGCTTTGGACTGTGAGAGGTGCATAGCACTGGTGAAATGCTGTATGAAAAAGCCCAGGGCTCCTCTCTGGGAAAACATTGTAACTCACCTTGGCAGCCCTGTGTTCTCTGTTGCCCTTCCTTGTCAATGAAATATTAATCAGCACAAATGTGCCAAGGTGCTCGGAGAAAGAATTATCCTGGGCAGCTGGGGACAGTGTCAGGAGAGGGGAGGGAGAGGTGCCCACCAGTCACTGATGCACGGGCTGGATCATCAACCTCAGATGAAGAAAACCCAATTCAGCTGTTCAGCTGTCATACAGCAGACAGGGACTGTGCCTCCTCCTGCGGCTTGGTGTCACTCAGAGGATATGACAGCACTTTCTGCTGCACAGAAGCTGCTGCTCTGTGCCATGTCAGCTCAGACTCAGAAAGCAGCAGAAAATGATATTGAGTAAACCACCTCAGCACAACGTTCCCCAGCCAAGCAGGGAAGGAGGATCTGGATGACTGGAGCAGGAAGAAAGAGGGCTGGGGAAGCATCCATCTCCTCCTCACCGGGGTTCTTTTCAGGGTTGCCCTTTTAGACTTTGGCAGAACTAGTGTTAATATATGGCTGGTAGATCCTAAGCTCTTCTCTCTCCTGTGGAGGCACGTGACTGGGGGGAAAGACAGGAGGAAGACCGCTTCTGGTGCTTGTGTTACATGTGCTACTACGTGTAACATATTAGAGGCATGTACTAGGGAGAACCTGCATTGCCAGGCTTCAGCTAATGGAGGGGGTTTTCTGTAGGACTCCTTTCAAGTGTGGGCCCTGCTAGGAGGCTCCTCCTTTCCTTTGACTCTGCATGCTGGTAAAGCTGACGGATAGAGCATTGATGAGGCCAGCACACTGCACAGAGGTTTATATAAATACTTGAAATACAGCTTAATATTAGGGAGCACGAGGTGGGAGCTTACTGAGATGCCATACCAGGCAGTGGTGCGTGTGAGCATGGGGACGGAAGGGGTCTTGCAGAAGTGTGAGGTAATAGCAAGGCACTTTCCAGAGTGCTCTCCTGCAGGGGTTCTTTGGGAATAGGGAGGGCATTGCCAGACATTGCCGTGGCCTCAGAAGGTGCCACATGATGCATGCATATTGCAGCCCCATTGCCTGTATGTCAGCCATGACTTGTGCTGCAGCAATTAATAGACTCAGGCAGGAGTCCTGCAAATGCCAAAGGCCTGGGTTTCTCTCTTCACAGCAGTGACTTCTGTTGTGATCAAGGCAAGGGAATAGCAGACATACATCAATAGCTAGGACAATCACTCCCTCTGAATGAAACTGTCTCTCACAGAGTCAAGCTGTGGACCATGTGCTTCTTGGCCTTGCTCTCCCAGAAAGTTAGGCACAATCCAGGAACAGGTACAGCTCCAAGCAAAATGGTGCCTTTATGGCTGCTCAGACACATGGATGTGCTGTCTCTGCTGGGCATGACGTTAGAGCACACACAGAACCAGTGCTAATGGGAAAGCTGGCCTCCCACCACTCCCATCGTGTCCTCTGCAAAGCACTGAGACAGGAGACTGTGCACCGGGAACTCCACAGCTGCCAAAGATGACAGGAACATGCATTGCTCCTCCTTACCACCTCCTTACCACCACCCCCTCCTTACCTCTCGGAGAGGCTCACTCAGCTCTCCCAGGATGCTCTCCTCATCAAACATCTTCCCCTGGTAGCGGTGCTCATAGTAATCATGGATGCGCTGCCGCATGTCTGCAGGGAGCTTGTGGAAGGACATATACTGCTCCACTTGTTTGTACTGCGCAGGGGAGAGAGGAAGAGAAGGAGTTACCAGGACATGCAACAAATGGCACCTGCTCATGGACAAACACATGCTAGACTGTACCCATACCTGCTTCCTTCATACCAAGCCAGGCCTAGGCAGATAAATCTGGTGCAGGAGAGAACAACTGTCTGAGCTCACAGGGAGTTTGGAGGCACCTTTGTTATATTCCCCAAATGGCTGCCCCATGTTTTAACCTTTAAACTTATCCTCAGCGAGTTACACTGTGAAAACACCTCCTCATTCCCTGGGTGCTGAGCAGCCCAGGCGCCTGTTCTCCCCTACACATGCAGCAAAAGCTGGGAGCAGAGACGTGAAAGAAGTGCTCAGCTGGGAACCTCCTCTCAGCAAATAACGCTGAATGAAGACTGTCCAAACCCTGTGCAGAATGAGAGCAAGAAGTACAATGTGCCCTCAACAGAAGGTTTTCCATGGCACACAGCAGAATGGGGGCCAGGGTGTATGACCTGGCAGCTTGGCTCTAGACCAGGATGTGATGTGCAGCACCTCGAGGCCTCAGCCAAGCACAGCAACCCACTGTACCAGGGGCTCTACAAAACAGCAGAACACAGTCCTGCCTTGGGTGTTCACACTCATACACAAACTGAAGGACACACGCAGACAGAAATCTGAGAGTTATTCGGTTGAAGCTGCAGTACCCGTGGCCTGCTTTTCCTCCCTTCTGTGTTTTCGTCTGCCCAGCTATGAAGGCACCTTTGCTTTCCCAACTAAGGCTGCACAGGTCCAGAGTTTCTTCACCTTTCATGGGGTCCCTATTGCCCCATGCACTCATGCTAGCTAACGTGTCTGTGTTTTTACCCAATCATTTGCATTTGCATCATGTCATTTAGAGGGGAATACAAGGGCATGCTGACTGATGCCAGGGCAGTATTTGGGGATGACTGGTGCTTTCTATGAGCAAATGACACTTCCTCAAGGGCACAGGACTGTAAATGGGTCCACTTGCCTTGAAGGTGCTGCAGGGACAAGGTGTGTGCATCGCAATGCTCATGCTCCCCCACCCGCTGGTACGCAGTACAGAATATGATCCTGAGCATGTACCATACTAAATAATGCTGACAAAAGGACTGTGCTCCCCTTTGCCATCCCTCTTTCCCCTCTTCTCCCTGATAAATCTGTTCCTGAATGTCCCTTTACTGCAGCTTGTGCCGAAGTGCCTAATTACAGAACTTCTGCTCATTACAGACCTCCCCTGCATACACCAGTGTCACTCTGCTCTCAGTACAGTCTGTGCTGGCACTGCCTTGCATGCTAACAACTTGATCTGCACCAGAGAAGAGAAGGAATTACTCTAAGAAGCCAAGGTGGCAGAGGGGACACTCGGGGTTTCCTGGCATTTCCAGAGTTTTTTGCCTATAGCTAGCAGCAGAGGAGCTGGCTGTAAATATTCATGATCACTACAGCATGATCAAAGTCAAGCGAGTCACCACCTCCCCACAGGGAGCCAGGCAGAGAACTGGCAATGAATGCTTCACTTTACTGTTTGGATTGCTGAAGTTCTATAGAGACTGGCAGGGTGCTGTGTCAGGCAGCGCTGTGCTGAGTGCTGCACAGAGTCTGCAGCTCGTGAATGAGGAAGACAAAGGGAGCAGAAACCGACATCTCACATGTGGACAACTCACTGGTCTGAGCCCATTAAGGATTTTGCAGATTATGCTCTTAAATGCAGTTTAAGAGTTAAGTTTAAGCCCTTTAAGTTTAAGGGCTTGGCTCAGATGCCTAAACGTAGATGTCTACTACCACTGGAGGTGCACTGCAGCATTTGAGATATCCATGGGACCTGGCAAATCGGACATAGGACAGGCAGGACACTCATTATGGAAAGGGAAATCATTAGGCACTAGTTTTTGCTGACTCAGGTTTATTAAATTTATCCTAAATCCACAAACAGTTCTGCTTGTCTTAATGCTGTATTTTTGTTGAATAAATTATTTGCCAAAAATATCACCTCATACTCTCAGTTTTAGCCCAGTGTATTGAATTGGAACATTGACCAGTGTCACAGGATGCCTCTCATCACCTGCTGCCAGCCACCTGCCTGCTACCCTTCTTCTCTCCACCATAAGCACTTGCGATCAATCTTCAACTGACCTTTGTTTCTTGGGAAAAATCTCCCCAGCTTCTCAGATTCACAAGCACAGGTTGGATGGGGCGACCCAGACTCTTTGCTTATTCACTACTATACATGGGTTTATTGCTTTGTAGCAAAGAGCAATATATGACTGCTCTGCAAAGTCCCTAGAGCTTGTCAGATTCTCCTACAATCACTGCCCCTAGATAAGGCTCAGAGTTAAAACAGGACAAATTTACTTCACTATAAAAAAAGGTCCTGCTTCCCATTATAAATTAAAAACATGGTTATAAAAGAAAATTGTAAAATAAGAAACAATAATTCTCTGTCATAGTTAACAAGAGGCACACATCTTGGCTTTCCTGTCTTTGCTAGTGCTACCCACTCTCACCCATGCCAGCTGGAGAGTTTTGTGGGCTCTTAACTCTCCCTTGCACAGAGATGGAGCCTGCAGAAGTGCTCAGAAATGAAAGCATCAGCCCCTTCTCTCTACGTTTGATAAATTGAAGATACATGTGGGGTTTTCCCCCTTTCCTTGGAGCTGCTCAGCCAGGCTGAAGGCCGCCACCCTCGCAGTGTCAAGCATCAATAGCAACTAACCAAAAGGCCACTAAAAACTGCATGAGGGAGAGCCTTTCAAAGTGTAGTGGGATGTACGTGTCTCTTAGCTCTAAGCTCTAAATGAGATCACTCCTGAGGTCACCAGCAACACTCAGTGATGGGACAAAGCAAAGGGGTAAGGGTAATCGTGTGGTGAACATCAACAGCAAAGTGCATGGAAATTAAAGACATTGCCTGATAATTTACAGGTCTTCCTTTTTTAACTGAGGCCCTGATACTGTGCAATTCTGGCACTCTCTAAAGCCACTTGAGTTGGCTCCCCTTTGAGTGCCTTTCAGATGTGGCCAGGCCTAACCTGACAGACCCCTTTTGCCTCCTTTCTCCCTTGTACTTGTCTGTTCAGTCTTCCTACTCGTCTCCATGTCCTCAGTCTGACCTGTGCTCAGAGGAATGCACAGAGATTAGTGGTCTCTCTGAGTTCAACTAAAAAGACTCATTTAGGAATTATTTAAATCTCTCTGAAGACAATTGAGTCCATTTAAATCCTAACTCATTTTCTTAAGTCTGTTTTTCTTCAAATAAGCCCTTGAAGGAGGCATTAATATATCAAAAGGGAACCATTTAGCTGAGTATTTTTCCTTCTATAACTGGCCACTTTCCCTAGTAGTCTCACCACTCCCCTCCCCTTCTACCAAAGCTCAGATCATTCACAGTCAAAAGGAAACTAAATATTTTTAACTCCTTCCATGCCCTCAATCTCTATCATGAATCCTCCTCTCTCTGGCAGTAATAAATCACTGGCTGAAAAGACTGGCCTATTTCCATGCCCTACTTCTGAATATAAAAAAGATTCTGCATCTGAGAAGTGCTGCTCCCATCCCAGTCCTGGCACTGACACCTCTTTGAGTCCTCTTTTGGTCCATGCGCGTCACTCTTCAGAGTTTCAGAGAAACATTGATTTCCATTTTTGCATCTCAGTTAATTCAAACACACTTACACACTTTCACAGCATGCCTGCCGACATGGGCAAGCACACGTAGCCTAAGCAATGAAGGCACTTGGGATGCTTGTCTCCCTCTATCCAAAGATAAATACGTTTCCTACACAGAGCTGTACTGCTTGCATCCTTCCAGAAATAGGCTGAAATCACGGTGGAGCAGAGTTTAATCTCGGTCACAGTCTCCACATCCAGACACCATGGAAGTCAACAGAGATACATTTGTGTAAGAAAAATGAGAATCAAGCAGAGTAATGCCTCTTCAGTTAAGTGAAAAATGATGATGCTCTGACAGTATTTCGAATGCTGGTAGTATATATCCTGTGAGACTGGATTAAGGTATACGTAAGCAGCCATGATGTACAATGTTGTGGCTCTCTCAAGTGGATTAGTGCTTCATAGGGGTAAAGATCAAGTCAGGAGATTCACCAGATGGAGTGTCTTGATGGGACACAGATGTACCTTTGTTTTATTTTCTCTGATCTATGATTAGGAGTAAAACAGTAATCATCAAAACCAAATAAATGCTGAGTTCCATTTTTTTTGTCTTTTAAGCCATTCATATTCCCACCCTCAGGATTTCTTCTACAACCAGATCTACATCTTACTCAAAATGATCAAGACACACGTTCTCATGGAGTCAAATGACTCCAAGAGTGAGTGTTTTAAGGGAAAAAAAGTGAACTTTTGTAACACAATAAAATCATGCTGACACTGCTGACATGATCTTTGTTGGTCTCCCTTCGCAGAGCTACGTGCTTGATCGTATTTAGCATCAGTCCTAGCTTACATAATTTTGCTCTTTTCTCTTCCTGAAATTTTGCTGAGAACTGTAACTGCTGCAGGCTATCACACTTTATCCTGAGTCTGCCAACACTTATGAATGCAGTTGGCTTTACATACGTACTCATGCTCATGAGCACTGTCCTGCTGTTTTCCAACAAGAATGCAGACATTCATAAAATTAAATGTGCAGAGGGCTGTCTTGGCCATAGCAATAGGAAAGTGATTGAGAGGCGCTGTATTCAGGCATATGCTGTCCTTTCCATATCCTCCAGCCTGCAGGCAGCAAGAGGATGGACTTACAGATGAGGCTGAAGCAGGAGCTGGATTCCTTCACAGAGGGAACTGAAGGAAACTTTAAGTGAACTAGTAAGTGGAAAGACAGCTGGGGTGCCTGCATGAGGGGGTGGGGGGACCAAAGTGTGGTACAGGCAAATTGGAGCAGGTTGTATAGGAACTGGGGGTTATTTCAATACCAATTCAACCAGAGCAACTCAGACCACATCTAGCACAGCACCAAACATTATCAGTGCTACTTTTGCTTTCTGATTAATGAGCTAAATTTAAACCCACAGCCACCTACTCTTCAGCTTTGGAAGCTATTTGATAGCTACCTCCATTCTGCAAAAAGCTTTATGTTATGTCCTGGTTCTGAGTTCTTCCAAAGACTGGATTAATTTTTGTACCACAGCACTAGCTCAATTTGCTACAGGAAGCTGACTTTTAAATGTTGCATGTTACATGCTGAAAAACATGGAGCACTTTTACCCTTACTGCAGTGATACCTTCAGAAATTATCTTACCTAGTATCGGGCTCTTTATCTCTTGCTGTGTTACAAAGACCACAGACACTAGCAGAAAATTCGTGGAGCTTTTTTTCCACTTTCTATACAACATTCATTACATTGAGGATGGCTGCAACGATCAGCTGCCATAGCTGCCTCCGCTTGCTGTTAATCAGGACCTATTCAGGCAAGGATTATGCTTCAGACAATCCCATTTCTGGGCTGTGAGATGTTAACAGACTGAGTAGGGTCAATTATGAGCCTGATGAAACAGTTGTTTACTTCCTCCCATCGGCTGCATTGCTGCAGTGGCCACAGCGTGAGCCAGGGAACCCCACCACGGGGGATGATGCCGTTAGCACATAGTGCTGAGTTTGCAGTCACGCACCCAGAGAACACGGCCCAGCTTTGCTGCAAGCAACGTAAACCGCTGCTAACTTCAGGGGTCCTAGGAGAGCAGATCCAAGAACTATGGGACAAATCTCTTTGAATTAAATGTTGTGGGCTATGCCCTGTTTGTCTGCTCTTACAGGTGCTCAGCCTTAAGGTCTAATCCTGTGCAGCACGGAAAGGTGGTGCAATGATGAATGTATTATGTACAAACCCGTACATCCTGGCTACAGAAACAGCTTGTTTTCCATGACTAGCTCCAGCCTGGGAAAGGCACCTGAAGAGAATGCCTTGCTGGGTTTGAGCGGTCACATCCTAGCGTAAGTCAGTAGTCCTGCACAGGGAATTTTTAGAGCTGGTCAATGAATCTTTTATTATTCATTAAGCACTGTGAATCTCATATCACAAGATATTTTGGAGATGTCAGGTCATGTCACTGGATCCACATATCTGGAGGTGTGATGAAGAAAAAGAGATCAACGTTACTTTCATCAGAAGAGCAGATTGAGAGAGTTGAGGTAAAATCTGCCATCAGACAAAGGCCCGAGATGGAGAAAAGGGAACAGGGAGTCTGTACAATTTGAAATCAGTATTGCTGGGAGCAGCCCTTTGCCAGGAGAGACAGCTCAGCAGGGAGGCTTAGCGCTTCGCATTATGAGGTATTTATTTATTTATTTACAGTTCAAGTGCCAAAATGAATTTCAAAGCTGATAATGAAGTTTGAAATCCCACACTGGGATATGAAGAACTGCTGAGGCAAGAGCACTTTCCTTTCCGTGACAACACATGCAGTGCTTGTGCGTGCACAAACATACTGCTCAGACCAGGCTGTCATCGGCATCGCTCAAAGAACAGAACTATTTGTCTGGCTTCCACTCTCAGAAATAAGATATCAAAATCCTAGCTATAATCACAGTACCTCTGATACAGCAAACCAAGACAAATCCCTAACGTAAGGCAAGACTGAAGGCAATCTACACGGCAGCTTCATTTCTCATTCTGTAAAGATATCGTACAAAGACACTGCAGTGTCGCTGACTCTTTCCTTCCCTTGTTCATGTGAGGATGGGGAGGGTACTGCATGTACTCCTGCACTTCATCGCAGTCATACGCTCCATATAGGCACTGCCACCCATAAGAAGGACACGTTCACGCACCTGGGCACTGAACTGTCTGCTTTCAGTGCTGACTTATTGCCACCGCATAGATACCTAGAATATCAAAATGGGGCTTCTCTTAGTAACACATGGGTAAATGGTTTCAAGGAATACTAATTCACCAATGAAATATTCTTCTGCAAGAACAAAAACTGCGCAACCCCGGTTTAGTTAAAGCCATAAAGGGAAGGCAATTTGCACTGCAAGATGTTTTTAAAAGAAACCATTAGGTTTTAATTCAGAAAACATTTCCATTTTATAACCAACCCAGGATTCTTTCATGAAAAGGGTTCAATAACCTTAAAACAATTGACAAAAATTTCTGATTTTTTAGTTGAGCTGAACTGAACGAATCATTATTTATACCAGCTCATTACCTACTTCTCACAAACATCCTTCCAAAACTGACGTGGATGTGGTATCTGTAAAAGGGCAGCTGCCTTGCAGCACTGGATGCACGATCCTGAGCCAGCCACTCTCACCGCATCTTGACTGCTCACTGCCTGAAAGCAGTCAGAGACTTTGAATCACAGAGTCAAAGGATGATCTAAGTCAGAAGGGACCTCTGGGGGGTCATCTGGTCCAAATCCCCACTCAAAGGAGGGCCAGCTTATATCAAGTTGCAATTTTCTGGCAGCCTCCTTGGACTTACAATCACATGTGGCTGGGTATGCAGAGAAAGTGAGGATGGGGGACGCTTTGCTATTCCAGGCATTCTTTAACATGTCGGGGGGAAGCTAGACCTCTCCTGTTAACTTAAGCTGCATCTAACCTTGCTCCTTTCACTTGCTGACTCTGGACTGCAAACCAGCCAGAAAACCCGGTCCTGATACAGAAAAAATACCTAGAGGCACTGCTGAGACACCAAGGCCAGGACACAGCAGAAGCCTTTGCATTTAGATACAATCAATAAAGCACATCATTTATAAGCCTTGTTATCAATCCCAAATGCTTTGATTGACAGCAACGTGGGACATAATAGTTCTCAGGCCACCTCTTAACAGACTGAGGTAATACACAGCTAGTGCAGTCATAAGAGGACAAAGCAAGGCTCTCTAAACTTTTTCCAGTTAGGAAATTTGACTATATTTTGCATTTGATTAAATTTTCCAGACACCTTTAATTTCTGGAGTGCTGCACATTCCCTACCCTCTCCTTCACACACATTACCAGAAAAGTAAGAGAGCTTTGCAGCTTTCCTGAGATCCAGAACTGAGATGTAAGCTCAGGAGGGGACTTCTGCATAACCCCTTTGGACTCTAGGAATCTGGGAATGCCACCTGAAACAGGAGAGTACAGGCACTGGTGACCAAGCTGAGCGCTCCTCTCACCTGGTGGTGTGTCTCTGGCAGTTTCAGGTGCTTTGAGGAAGAGGAGAAAGAATAAAAGAGGCACACAGCAATTCAGCTCCTGGCCATACCCTCCTAGCTTTTCTGACAAAAGCAGATTAGGGATACCCACCGCCAGGGCTTGTATCTGCATCTTAGCATTCAATAATACTTGAAAGATGTTCCTCATGTGAATTTGTCTAAATATTCTGAGGCTAATCAAACTTGGGGCCTCCACAGCACCCTGTAGCAGTGAGTTTCACAGTTTAATCACATACCATTAAAAAAAAATCACTCCTTAAACCTGTTGCCTAATAAGACTCTATACTGCTAGTTTCCAAGAAAGGGCAAGGACTGACTAAGCCCAGAAGATAGACTCTCTGCCCTCACTGTAGTAGGCAGGCACAATGGCAGTGTCTCACTTCCCCTCTAACAAATATTGGTCTAACATCTGCTTTGACTCCAACAGAGATGGCATGTCCCAGTTGTTATGCTTCAGCCTTTACAATTACTAAATTTTCCCCAATTACTCTGTTGAATTCAGGCTGACAACAGAAAGGCTGAAATGTTGATAGTTGGACAGTAAAGTGGTTTTTTGCTTGGATAGCCAGATCATGGGATAAAACTGTGGCAAGAAGGATTGTGCTGATGGTTAAGCAGGGCTGTTTCAGAAACTGAGAGGTGATGTCATTAGTGCTTCTGTAGGATTTATAAAGTGATTCTCTCTTTAGTGTTACCTGCTTGCCCCCTTGCAACTGTGCTGCAGCAAGTGCTTCTTCAGAATAATGACAAGTCAATATGCAAGTACCTACTCAGCTTCAAAATTTATTTTAAGAACAAAAGGCATTGGATAGTTCAGGGTTCATGGGATAGTTCAGACAGTGATGATTCAGGGGGTAGGAGGAGCAGGGGACTGAATATGGAGAGCAGAAAGCTTGAGGGAATCCCAGTGTAGCAGACGGCTCTGGAAGGAGAGATTACAGCTTTGCTGGGCTCTGCAACGCTGACAGCAGCAATTCCTACCTCTCATCAGTCATCCTTCCATATGTACCTGAGAAGATAACACGGGAGAGCTGAGCCTCTCTGCATGATGCCTATTCCCATTTGCATCCTGCTGGGATGGGAGAGTGAAGCCCAGAGTCTCTCTCTGCTTTGTTCCAAGGAGTGTGGCTGCAGTAAGCAGCATAATCACCACTCCCAAAAGCCTCAAGGTTACAGAGTCTGCTGGGGAGGTTGAGTGTGTGTGTGTGTGTGTGTGTGTCCATGGTGACTTGACATAAATATTAATCCAGCTAACTTTAGGATTAGAGAAAGAAATCAATAGGGGAACCTGCAAAAAGCATGAAAATAACTTGGATATCAGTCTAGTTTATTCATCTCCTGGGCAGAAAACACTCTTCCTCTCTTGTGAGCCACAGTTACTGCAGGTTGGGGGGTAATTTCACAGTCAATGATGAACTTACATGTTAAGGCTTGAGTTGATCCATGAGCAGCTGAAAAGGGCCTTGCGCCTCTGATGTTGCTTCAGGACCTCCTCCAGCAGCACCCTGCACCAGCTCTGGCACTCCCTGGACTCTATGGAAAGCTAATTTAACGCACTAATCTGGTAGAAAACTAACTCGGAAGAAAGAAATCAGCTCAGTAAAGGTCTGAGAAGTATGAAAGGTGGCGCACAAGAGTGAAATGGTGCAGTTGAGAATAGCGGCAGGGAGCACTGGGTAAGAACGGGTATGTGAGGCTTCCCCATTTTGGTCAAAGCTGTCAGATTGATTCAGTTATAATACGTAACTGCACAACATGACTTGGGGAAATTTGTCTATCAGAATCCTTCAGGATGTAGTCGTAGCAATATTCTCTCACATGTAGGAAATAGTCACCAATCTTGGGTGCAAAGATATTTTGGAGTTAGACACCAGACCAAGGTTAAGAGATAAGACTCAGCTCCTGATCCTTGCCACTGACTCTCTCTGTGACAACGGGCAAGTAATTTAGGGCATAACACACTCTGCAATGCAAGATGGGAAAGACAGTCCCTACTAACTTTGCCTCTGGGACTGAAAATAAAACAGTCACTTCAGAGTGCCAGAGCTAAAGAGCTATTCTGACTCAGAGCTTTTTAAGGGAGGCACGGAGCCAGACTTACTTACATGATGGCTATGCCACTTCCAGTGCCTGAGCTGGTGTGAGTGCTCTGTGCCACATGGGACTCTCCACTTGTATTCAGAAACACTGTCTTGAGGGGTGCAACTTCCCTCTCCAAATTCTCCATGCTTCCTACCACCCCATCGATCCTATACAGCTTCCCTGCCTTGCAGAAACCAGCATAGCATGAAGTCAGATGCTACAGGAGGAGATTTAGACAGGATGGGGATTGAATGTCCAAATGTTCAATGAATCCAACCCAGAGTGAGACAAGCCTGCTACTGAAGCCAACAGACAGCACATCTTGGCTTTTACTCCTCTTCTCAAAAGCCCTGTTTGTACAAGGGAAGAACAAGTTTGTTTGGCAGAGAGGTAGGCAATCTGAAACTTCACCACAAACTCGCTCCTGAACCTTGTTGTGAAGGTTACACAAAGCAAAGCCTGTCAGTACAGTTACTAGCTATAAACTTCTGTCCTGTTACTATGTTATTTCTGCTACTCCTCTCCCTCCCCACTGTCTCCCCTTTCTTTGGCTAATCCCCGAACAGCTGCTGAAGTCTCTGTAGCCTGAGCCTCTGCTGAGGTGAGAGGCAGAGACCTGTTTGCAGCCCAAAGGTGTTCTCAGCAGTGGTCTCTAAACTGCTGTCTGCTTCTTCCTATCAACCTCCAAACTTGTTGAGATTCTTTGCTTATAATATGCTTCAACAGACACATTGTCCCATGAGGACTGAACTAAATTGAGTTGCAGGGCTGCAAATCACGAAGCAGCCTCATTTTAATCATGGCTATTCAAGTGCTAAGGAATGCAGAAAGTAAATACATATTTGTTTTTAGGCCATGATTTGTCCCATTTGCAAGAGGAAAATGAACGTACTCAATCCCCAAGGCTTTAATCCTAGGAGAATACCTTGGGAAATGAACCCGCTACAACCACTATACTTGAAATACACCCTTTGTTAAATCCTCTACCCACTGCTTTTAAAACAAAGCTTTTCTCCTGGATCTGTTAACCCTCTCACTCACATCTCCACATTCTAATAAGGCTTTAACACTTTACACTTCTTCTGCCACTCCCACCGCAGTCCCTGCTGGCTTACTGGTGACTGACTTCCCTGAGCACTGACTGGAATCCAACTCCCAGGGTCAAGTTCTGCCCTTGTCTTGAGACCTGGCTTGAGAAAAAAATCATAGTGCCCAGTCCTGCAGGTGTAAACTTGGCTGCAGGTAGGTTGACCAGGTGGCTGGATTTGCAAACCAGTCCTTGACTTCTATGCTACTTCAAACATGTTTGAATAAATACTCTGCATACACAGATTTGATCAGCTTGCATTCCTAGTGCTGCAGTGTTCTTCTCTTTGGCATGCCTTACTCTCAATTAGAATTAGCCCAGCCGATCTGTAACACAGTGGTAAAACTCTATACAAAGCCCAGTTCTCTAGTTGCATCCCAGCCCTCCACACTTCTCACGGGCTTTTTCCCTCTTTTAACTCTAGCTATGGTTTGAGATCTTCCCTAACCTCAAAGCATGATTCAGCCTCTGGTCTTCTTTGCTTTCAGTCTGTCCTACTCCCTCTCTGTGGCCCAGAGTTATAATCCCCGTGTCTCAAACCTGTTCCTATGCCATCTAACAAATCCTTTCTGCTATCTCCTCCCTGAACTTAAAATTAATCTAGCCTGTGCATGCTAGCCATAGTTTACCTACTTGAATAACAGGTACCCTTTCACCTCATCTAACTGCACCTGGCAGGGTCTGAATAGGGCTAGCACCTAATTCTTCCTCTTCTTAATCTTCAGATCAAATGTATCTACAAGACCCTGACCACAACATCACCTTGCCTATAGCATCCTCAGCCCTACTAACTGAGGGCAGTTGCTTTTGTTGATGCCTGAAAGTAACCTACTGTCTTTGCGGTGAAGTCCCTTCCTCACCCCTGAGACACCCAGGCCCTTGCTCTCAGTTGTACACAGTCACTCTCCAGTTAGCTCCCCTGTTTTATGGAGGTGCAGGCCTACCGGTTCAACCAGAAGTTGAAGGCAGAAGTTTTGCCTGTCTATGTCTTAGAGGAAAAGTATCATTGCACCAGCAGCCCCTTTGCTTTAGGTAACAAAATGCCATTGTACAGATAGCTATATACTGAGGGCATGGAAAGAGGGAAGGAATTGATGCAGTTCCATGAGTTACGCCTCATCAGCTGAATCCCAGTGACTGACCCTGTTTGCCCCTTACCATCTTACAAATTCACAGCATCACTTTAAACCCACCACCACCAGTTACTGCCGCTGCAGTGGTAACCTGATCAGTTGTGACATTTCTATCTGTGCCCTACATTATGTAATTCAACAACTGTGCGATTAATTCGATAGCTGCCTGGGGAACCTGTTCGGTGCTCCCGAGATTTGATCTCTGCTTTGGGCTTTGTTACGTAGTTTCATTCATGAGCACCGAAGTGAATAATCTGGATACTCTTAAAGAAAGCACTTGCTATACAAAAGCTGCACATTCTGGAACATTCACTTGGGATTTGAAACAAGATCTCAGAAAGGAAGAAGTGACTTACAATTTTAGATACCAGTGACATTGATAATGTTGATCTAAAAAGACAGTCAGAGACAACAAGAATCACCCACCTGCCCTACTATTATTCATCTGATCTTGCATCTATTTCCTCCTGAGGGTCTGTTTGAGTGATCGGATGGGTATGAATTACCAATAAACTGCTGTGGTGACAAAGACACCGCACCTTTGGCCTCTCACATGGGTCACTGACAGCCCTGGCTTCCTCTAGACAGTATGTAAACCACCCCTGGGTCACATAAGGGTTGCAAAGCCCAGTCCTTACCTTCTCCTGGTACTGACGCCGTGAGGAGTCCAGAGACTGGATTAGGGCTGTGGCATGGCCGATGAACATGGCATAGCAGGTGGCACCGACAATCATGCTCAGCATAGTGAGCCACACATCTGACATGCCCACGGGCGCCTGCTGCCCATACCCAATGCAGAGCATGTGACTCATTGCCTTGAACAGCGCATAGGAATACTGCTTCCCCCAGGAGTCATTCTAAAGAGACAGATAGACAGACAAAGCTTTAGCAGTGGGACAAGACATTCTCTGAGATGAACACATTTCAGAAAAGGATACCTAACATTAGACACAAAAGTCCATGTTTAAAGCACCTCTATATGTTAAACAAACAATTTAATTCTCTGATGGCTTGAAAGTGCTGGGCACACTCGATTTAAAAAAAAAAAAAACAAGCCCAAATTTAGTCATCTGACATTAACTGACTTTGGCGAGGGTTTTTACAGATTCCATGTACTCTTTCCAGAAAAACTTTCCAGAAAGGAAGCCAGACAGTCTGACACGCTGGTAACCTGGGATAAACTGCGATGATGCATAGGGATATTTTCAAAATGACCCACATGTGGGAGAAGGAACTGAAGCAAATGATTACTCCACTGGGAAATGGACTTTAACAGAGAACTGGTAAAAGAGAGCCTGGGCAAGGTTGCCGGCAGCAAGATCTTAGAGTGGGGAAAATCACTCCCCAGCAATTTAGGAAATGGTTGGGATCTCTGGTCATTACCTGAAGAGATGGGAAGGGCAGAAAATTAAGATGATAATGTCCAGACAGCAAGATCTTCTTAGTGTAAAACAGGGCTTTTTTCAAGGAGCTGAGAAAACTACGAATAGTCTCATTTGAGAGATGCAATAAACCACCATGAGAAGCCAGCTGAAGTCAATGGCTTTTTTCGGACACCCTGTGCTCTCCCACTGCAACTAACACAGGACGCACCTCAGCAATTACATCATGGGATAGGGAGAAAAAACAGCATAAGTTTCATGATTATTCTGATTAGCCTGAGCTCATGGAACAGCTCCAGGTGCATTTACTATCCTGTGGGTATTATATGCTAGCAAGTCCTTGCCACAAAACCTTGTAAAGTAAATGCACTGTCATCACACACTGCTATTACAAGGTATGTGAAAAAATACCTCTGCAACAGTGACATTCACTGAAGCACATAATCTGTACATTCATCAGTCTTCTTTCTGTTCCTAGGAAGGTGTTAACATTATGGATATAGCTTTGCAGTTACATATATCGTGGCAACTCAGAAGGTCATTGTACAGAAGGCCTGGTTTGTGGCTTGTCAAGTAGACAAGCAATACTTTTGTGAGCTCCATTCTGAGAGGTGCAGCAGCCTCAGCACCAGTGACCAGTAATGCTGGGAGCTCTGGAGTTTACTGGACACCTCCTTGGAGGGATCTAATCACAATCAGGTGGACGGCCGATGACCTCTCTGCAAACAGCTCTCTGAGCGTCACTAATGTTGATGGAAATTTTTCAGTAAGCTTACAAGTAGTAAACAGAAGCAAAGAATACTGCTGCTGTTTGTGAGCTGTGGCAAAGAACTGGAACCTCTGGAGAGTGTTAATGCTTGGTTAGGAGATAAGCCCATGGACAAAGACAGGCAATAGCGTTAACCCTGGCCGTATTCAGTTACATTATACAAGACAGGCCTGATTCACACTGCAACAAGAAGGGCAAAGCAACAGAAGTGACAGCGAAGCGGACACAGAAGCAGCAGCACATTCACAGCCCCAGGAGAGACTGCTCCCTGCTGGCGCCAGCCTGTCTGGGCTCACCTGCCCAACAAAGCAGGAACCTATTCACCTCCTGCACTGGAAAAAACTACCCTTGAGTCAACAGAGAGAGACGAGAGACAATGTGGCCATTGGTGTCTCTACTCCTGGCTATGCAGTTGGCTTGCCAGTGGGTGAGGAGCCGCAGCCCAAAGGGGAACCAGCTACAGATGAAGGCAAAGAGCATTTGCACCCTGCTGCCTGTACAGGGCAGCAGGAAGGATCCGACCACGGGGGCTGCCTGAGGTGTAAGCACAAAGGAGTGAATCTGCTCGCTGCTTTGCCTCACCCATGTCTATGCCGTGGCTCCTAGAGTCCTGGCCAAAGAAGTGTGAGGGGCCCATTTTTCCACCACCCAGGTTTTGTGTCACTTTGCAGACCCACTTCTGATCTATGAAGGCATCAAGCATGTCACGCACCTTACACAGGCATCCCTGCATCTTCACTGTTAACAATTCCAGGAGCCACAGTCCCTTTCCCTCAGCCCTGTAGTACTAGCAGTCATAAGGCCGTGGCCCCTGCACTTACAGAATGGCAAATGCTGTAAACTCTACAGCTTTAGCCCATCTATTGTCGATGCTTCAGCAGGAAAGTCATCATCCTGAGACAACAGGCAGGAGCAGTCACACTTGACCAACGTTTGCTTAAAAATGGTGCATCACCTGTAAAGGTGGGACAGCACATTGACAGCTTTACTGGGGCAGCGGCGGTAGTGCAGGTGTCCTGTCCCATCCCTTCCTTGTTAAATGAATTGCTTTCCCATGCAGGCATTTCTCACTGGACATTGCAGAAATGCTGCTGCCTTCTGAGTTCAGTATGGCAGTAGTTTAACAGGGCAGCACATCTCCACAGCAGAACTGAGAGCAGGAACAAAAGAAGTGCCGAGCTGAAATTCCAAAGGGAATTTGGGGAGACAGAATAAGAACAGCTGAGCTGGAATTTGATATATCAGGAAACTGGGTGCCAGAGTCTGTAATGGCCAAGAATGATCAGAGCCCAAGAGGAACATCTGGGTATCAGGCAGGTTCAAGTTTTAAAAGCCATTCTTCCAGCAACTTGCTGCTCAGGAGTGCTGTTTACGAGGAAGCTTGCCAGTGTTTTGTAGGAATTAGTCATCCAAAACTACAACATCCAACATCACTGAGTGCCCGTAGCCTGCAGAAACACTTCTGGCTCCCTGGGAATTCTATACTTAGAAGTCACAACCCCAATTCCCATCAGCAGCACGGCTCCCTGCGAGGACAGCCTGCTTCGTGCCAGACTGAGGAGATCGCTGAGTAATGACAGACTGAGGGGCGAGAGCTGGAGAGGAAAACACGGAGCGTTTAAAAAAAAAGTCATAAGCAATGTGTTCTGCTGGGAGAAAAGATCAAGGACTGCTGAAAGAGAGGCACTTCCATGAAGGGGAAACCTTTCAGAGCAATTACCATTAGGACACAACCTCTGAGCTCTTTGTGCTTCTGTACAGAGCACTGGATCCTCATGGCACAGTCTATGTGATGACTCTTTGCTTATAGGTCTCAGTGTATCTTTAGTTTTTAGGCCTGCTCTACACTCTTTTGTTTTCCACAGAATAAGCAGGCAGGTCAAGAATGCAGTACTTTAAGCCAGAGTAGTAGTTGTGGTTCCAAATGTACTGTGGACACAAGTTTACTAGCATTGCAATGCCTGATACTGATACAGCTTGTTTCTGTAAGAGCCATACCCCTATACCACTATGCCAGTCCCCATGGTGGGAGGGTTGTACTACTTCGAATATACTGGAGTGGCTAAAATGGCCCATTAGGGTAGGTAAATGAGGCCTTAAGCTGCAGAAAGAAAATGACTCCTCATTAACCAAATCTCAAAGCAAGCTAAAATGGAGCTACAGATCCATGCTTGAACAGAGTCAAGAGGGATGTTATCTCAGACACATGCCAGGCACTAAGCGCATTTGCAAAAGGGAGTTAAAATTACTTTGAAGTGGTTTCTCAGACTAGCTTGTTAACATCCACACTGGCAGTACTATAAGGGTTTCTCTGGGATTAGTGTCTGGACTGCAATGCCTCTGCTCAGATCCACCCCTGAATACTTGGAGACGTTCCTGGAATTCTTCAAAGGCAGTGTTGGGTTCTGCAGTACCTTACAGAAACACCTAGAGAAACAGTATGGTGTCTTATAGGATGTTCTGGGTCTCATGTACATGTGAGTGTACCTGGTTGAACCCTCACTGGAGAAGACTAGAGAGAGAGAAGTAAAGACCCAGACAAGTACTGGCAAACTCTTGGGCACAGTCCACAGGCACAATGTTATGCCTCACTTACACCACTAACATTTCACAGTATTAAGGAGCTGTCTGTAGTGAAAGGGCATATTTCAGTCTTGTGAACTCCCACATTTGTCTCAGCAGTGATCTTATCTGGCCACTGAGTTGTTACTCGGGGTTTGCTACTGCACATCACTTATGTCAAGCTGTGAAATAAGGCCTCTGAGCATCACTGCCCTCCCCTGGACAACACTGTAACTGCTGGGCTGGGAAAACAAAACTTCAGATCCAGCTTAAAGGAAGGGAATAGCGGGATGGGAAATTGAGATGATAGGTCAAACTTCACGTTGGACAGAACCTGCCTGTTCTGGGCTTATTTCCAAGGAGAGCTTTGCATGGCCTTCACCGAACAGAAGAGATTTTCCCAGGACTCTGAGTGCATCAGTCCTAATTGCCCCAGTCAGCCTTGCCTGGGACCGCCACCCATGCACCCATTGGTCCTGGAGCTCCATTTCAGTGCAGGCCTGGGCACCCAGACCTTGCCTGAGCTAGCTGTACCTGTGCCCAGTCCTGGGCCCTGAACATATGCTTTAGCTTTGTTTCCAGCCTTGCCTCTGACCCCATCTCTTGCTGCTCCTAACTGGACTCCCTGGGTAGACCTCGGACATGACTGTCACCCTGCCTTCACTGGACCCTGTTATCACCACTTCTGCTCTGCCCATCCCATTTTGGATTGGTAGGACTGTGCCTTAGCTGGCAAGGGCACTGCCTGTGCAGTGGTGGCCCATGGCTCCTGGCTCATATACCCCACCGTGAAGCAGCCCTACTCTTGCTGCTCCCTGACAGATTTTATAAAACATGATCATAGAATCACAGAATCATAGCATCATTAAGGTTGGAAAAGACGATCTACTACCCCGCTTCACATGCCTGCTGAGTGAAGGTAGGAGGGATCTGCTGGACCGGAGGCTTGGTGGGAGTTAGGAATCACACAGGAGATCTATGCAGGATTGCTCTGTCTTCCACAACACATGCTGCATCTGTTTCTCTTCCTCCTTTCTATCAGCAACACTGCAAGAATGTGCTGAGGGGCAGGGAGGAGGGTTTTAGCTCAAAAGGAAAGCTACTTTCCTTCTTTTGGTAGAAGGGAAGATGATTAATATTTCCTATGCAAGGTCGCTGCATTTGACATGGGGATATTTGCCTTCCCTGCAGGGTTTATCAGTTCAGCACAATACCCAAGGGAGCGAGCCACATGTTTCCAGCAGCTTTCAGGTCTCAGCAGAGCTCAGATTTCTCTGATGAGGAGCTGCCAGGCAAGGGTCTTGGGGAGATTCTGCTGCCCGCACACATGCTGCCCTGCAGCTGACTCACTAGTGTTTCTCTTTTTAATAAAGTGCCCTGTAGGGAAGCTAATGCTGAAGCCCCTGAGATTGGGGCTGAGCAATTAATACTGAAAACATCCCTCCCTGCCATTTCAGAGCCAGTTCAGAAAGAAGTCATACAGAGACTCACTCCTTCTACAATTACGAAAGATGAATCATGGTGCATGTAGAAAACACCAAGACGAATTGGACCCAGGGATTTATCGAGCCCCTGATATGATTTTGGCAACACCAGACCCTTCACAGATCCCCTGGAAGAGGATCAAACCTTTAGGAAGCAGATGGGAGGTGATTCTGCGTCAGAATCGGAGCTGGTTTTATGGACTACCAAGTGGCTAGGTGCGAAAGTCCAGAGCGGTAGAAGAGCAGCACCAGCATGCTCAAGGAGAAAGCCTCCAAAAAACCTCTTTCAGCTCCCCTTGGCTGTAGCAGCTTCAGAAGATTCCTTTTTTTCCTACAGTGGTTCCATCCCAGCTTTTTGGGTCCTCTGTGTAATCAGGGCACTCGTGCACCAAGTATACTTATCTCCTCAAAGCTGTGACCAGGTCAGTACAGAATGTCCCAAAATCCAACCTACCGACTCTCTGTCATGGACAGATGCCCTCCTGGCCTCCCACCCCTGTCCATCACAGCTCTCAGAGCCATTCTGGAAACTATCATCAAGATCATGGCACCAAAGTCTGAGAACAGCCCAGACCACCAGTTTCTTGTTGTTTCCTGACTCAGTGGCCTCTCCTATTACTTCACTATAGATATAGATAAATTGTTGCACTAATCATGCCATCCACATCCATTGCTGGTCCCAATGACACACCTGGAAATCTTCTCAGGAGATTAGAGGACAGAACCTTGTTGTGAGAAGAAACTATCTGATTCCAGAAGAACTAATTATTCTCTTTGTTAAATGTTCTAAACCCAAGCTATTTTGGGGCTGGCATATTCCTGTACAGCTTCTGGAGTGGAAGCCACCTGGTGGGGCATATAACCATCTCTCCAGTTCTTCATCCCAGTTTCCTGAGGCTCCATTTCTGAGATAGTCACTGAGATAATAGGTTGTTTTCACTTTTATTAAGTGGAAAAAGTGACGCTTATTTAGCTGCAGAGGAGAAAAGGAAAAAAATCACACAAGGCAAGTTTAATTCCCAGCTTCACAGGCTCTCAAGGCTGGGAAGACAAGCACTGCAGCATCAGTCCTTGCCTGGTAAAGCTCTGCTCTGGATAGAAGCTTTCTACCCTGCCCCTCCTGGAGACTCTGCTGAGCCCTCCTGCCTGTGGGATGCGTCCTTCCCTCCTCTCCTCTGTCTTGCTGTTAAGAAAGGTGCCTAGGCTAAATCTTTTATTTCTCCGTCCTGTCTCCTGCCACCTTTCAAGACTTTATCCCTTCACTACACATTTACCTTGACGGTCATTTATAGGCTCTGATCATAGTCTGGCCCAGGTAACTCTTCTTCTAGATTATATAAATTTAGCTTTGTTTCACTCCTTATCAGGCTCTGATCCCAGTATGTCTGCAGCTCTTTATTCCACTGGGTGAAACAAGTGGTTTTCTGGCTTTACAGCCTCTGAGTGAGAAGTGTCCGAGAGCCAATTTGCATTAGCTTGTGCCATGCATTTGTGCAACCTACTGAGTACAACCCCAGGTCTGTTTTAGACACCCACCATTACAGTATTTACTTATCCTCAGAAGCATCTGGGGAGGGAGAACTCTCTGAGCCTCCCATCTGACTTGCCTCGGATCACACAGAACAGAGTTGGGAACTGAACTCAGGTGTCCCACTTTCAGTCAGTGCTCCAGCCACTGGATTATTCTTCCTCTCACCATGTGTGTCTGCCATTGCTAGTTATTGCCATCTCTGAAGGTTTTCCATGCACCAGTTACCAGTAGACCTGGTTGTTTTGACTCTTCAGGACACTTTGCAGCTTGTGTGGCAGCTCTCATCCGCTGGCCTTTGAGCCAAGTGTGCTACTCACACTTTTAACTCTGCAACCCTAGCTTTTACCTTTTCCCCCAGGGCTGGATGGGAAAAGCAAATAGAAGTTGTTGCCATCAGACAGCAGGTTCCACACAAATGTTAGGATAAAGGAAACATGGTTCGTTCAAATCTGCTGCTCTGAAGCTGTCCTGCAAGGGCACCATGGCCAAGTCACTTCATCGGATGGGGGTGATGTCTGTCTGCACCTCTGAGCTCTCCAGGATGAGGAGCTGTGTGTCCTTTTGAACCTGAATAGCACAAGCACAATGGAGCCCTGATCTTTCATGGCTCCTGCCATATAAATAATAAAAAGGCAGCATGGGGGAAGATAAGGCAGCTGCTGCATGGGTTGTTTTCCTGCTGTAGATAAATAAAGGGTTCCAGTCTCTAGAACTGTCAGTCTGGCACCTTTCAACAGCAGGAAGTGAATGATTATTGCAGAGGGAAGAAATGAATAAATAAACACCAAACAGATGACTTTTTTATGGATGCTCACTGTTCTCAGGCATGGGCAGCATGTGCCCACAGCTCCGCATGTGGGAGGCATGGGAAGTTGGCAGTTCTTTTATACATTTTACATTTGTTCTGTTCTGCCCGAGTGCCTGATTATTTTTTTTTTTTAGAAGAAATTGGCCGGGGGAATCTGGAGGTTAAGAGCTGCAATAAGAGGCAATTTTTTAAGCTTTGTCAGTTTTTGCTGCTTAATCAACTGGACATTGTCCCTTTGAATAAAAGATCCTGAATTCTCAGTGGGATGGTTGAAAGGTTCCATGAACTCCCTGTGCATTTACCATATGCAAACAGCAGAGTGAGCAGCACAGCTTGGGAGGTTATTGGGAAGTCTGGCTACGGATCCCATGACAGGAGGCCAAACTGTGCCTTGGCAGAGTCTGTTTCAGCCCACTCTAATGGGATATTGTGCAGCTCCCCAGGGAGAAGGGTGGGTGATCACACCGACCCTTCGACTGGATATTGAGCAGAAGGCTTAACAGTTTCCTTGGGACCAGTAACGGGAATTATGGATCAGACCCAGCTACGGCTCCAGGACCCCCTCTACGCCCTACCTTTGGCTCAGTATGCCCAGATCCCAGCAGAAAACCGTTTCCATTCTTGCTCTTTGCTGTTTCCTGCCAGGAGGGGGAGCCTGGCTCCTGCCTTCTGCTGCAGGCAGCCCGCAGCAGGCTCTGCTGGGGCTGGATCCTGCTCTGCAGCCCCGAGACTGTGTCGTTGCAGAAACTGCCTCCAAGTAGCCTCCCTGCCCACAGTGCCGTGGCTTTACGAGTGCCGGCTGGGTAGTGGAGGAAGGCCCTACAAGGAGGTGGGGGGAAATGGGAAGCTGGGGGACACCATGTTAGTGCTGGGAGGTCGACGCTGAAACGGTGACGCTGTGACGGAGAGCCTGGGTTTAGGGCCGTGAGGGAGCAAGCAGGGCAGGCACTTACCACCATGCGGTTGAGCGACACCCAACAATCGTCGGGGAAGTCCTGCAGCATAGGCACGAGGAACTGGAGGCAGCCATCCCAGTGACACAGCAACAGCATCATTCCAATCAGGTTCACAATCCGCACCACTGCACTGGCCAGATCGTAGGTCATATGGAAGATCTGCAGGGGCCAACAGGGAGCAGATTAGATGGCAGCTCCCCAAACAACCAGCCCAACATAATTAGATGCAGTATCAGGGTCAAGAACCTTGCTAAAGTAACAGAAAAGGCTGCATCAGCTCAGCTTAGGTCAGTCATAGCATGCAAGCAGAACCAGCTGAAAAACAGATTAAAAACCAAAATATAAAATCATAACCATTCACCCCTCTTGCCCTTTGATTTTGTCTTCTAATTTACATTAAAAGCTCCATAGCTCATTTTATAAAATAAGTTGGTTGCAAATATTTCTGGAACATCAGCCACTCCTCAGAAATAAACTCTATCATTACATCTTTTTAACTTCAAAGCCCTTCTTTAATTTCTTCTCTTGCTGAATATATGCTACACACTGACCCATGGTGGAAGCTGTCTTTGTACTGGATGTCAGATCCAGTCTCTGCAAGTATCAAATGCAAGAAAGAATGGCCTCAAACTCATCAGAGACTTCTAGAAGAGGATCTGATTCAACTCTTTTCTTGTATTTCTTGTGTTCTGCTGCTATATCTCTTCCAGTCTTAGGTGAAGGTGGGCAAGGAAAAGAGAAACATGGCAGAGCGGTATGGCAGGAAGGAAGCCCACAAACCTGTAAACAGGCAACAGCAACCACACCTCTGCAGCCAGTTCTTTAATGCAAAGGGAGTCTATGGCTGTGTTGTCTGGAGTACTAGTCACAAGCAGGACACACTGAGAAATCCAGGTGCCCTATTATCAAAGCTGCATATGCCGTCAAGAACTACCTGATGGACAGAATTTTCTTCCTATGGGTGGTGTGTTGTGGAGACATTGGGAGTGCTTGGCTCTTCTATGCCAAGCTTTGTGATGACAGTTAGACACACAGGGCATGCCAGCAACTGCTATCCTGAGCTATATATCTGCCCAGGTTTGGTTTTCCCTACCTTACAACATGCCACAGTGAGGAGAGGTGGGCTCTGGAGAGCGTGGCTGGCCCTGTGTGGCACCTTCTGGCCTCTTTTGCCATTAACACAGTTCATGAAGAGAGGAGACCTTCCAACTGTCACTGGGCAATGGTTTGGATCCAGTAAGGACCATACGCTTAATCCTCACAGTGGGCTGGCTTCCAGCTAAAGAAGCCTACTGCATCACCGTGAAAACAGAGACCCCGAACACACCTGACATCCTCTCCCACATGCTGCTGTGTCACCATGGCAATTTGTGACAGAGCAGGGATGGGTGGATGCCTGACAGCCATGCCCCAGCCCTGCCAATGTGTCCTGCCCTAGAGCCTCGTCTGGATGAACATTAATCACTGCTCCCCACACACGGCCTTGCTGTTTCTGGTACAGGAGGAGTGAAATATTTGGACAGCCATGTGTAAATGAAGTGGAGAGACTCACTGCTGTCAGCTGCTGTAGCTGGGCCTTCTCAGGAGGCCTCCCCATGGTTTGAAGGCACATACAGCCTGGCTGTTTTTTGCAGCCCAGCCCAAAATCTGGTGACACAATGTCCTAGTTGGATTTAACAGAAGGGAACAAAAAGCAGAGGAATGTGAGGAGCAAAGACTACTGTGAATCAGATGAGGCTGCACGTCCCAGCTCTACTCCTGCATTTCCACCCTGACCTGTAGGATGGTACACCCTTCCAGGGTGTATTTCAATCAGCTCTGTCCTATCTGGCTACATCAGCTTGAAGTTTCCCACAGAGCTTGTTTACCCCACCCTGCAGTCCCTCCTGCTCTCTCAGTCCTGGGCTCCCCATCAGTCCTGCCATAGCCCCTCCACTCCAGCCCAGAGCCTCTCTGCTGTGTCACCTGCAGAGACTCCCTCTGCAGCCCTGCTCTTGAACCTCGGCCCTGCCCTGCTGCTCCAGCCCTGCGTGGTCACAATTTCTGTTTTCTGACCTGCCACCACACCTCTCATTACAGTGTAACTCCCAGTGCTGTCCTAAAACTGACCTCCAAGTGAGCCATGCAGAGCACACAGTGACACCTCTCCAAGCTCACCATTTCCACAGGGATGTAGTAGGATTAACTGTCAGATCTTCAGATGTAAAATAAACCTGGAAACACAACTTTCTTACAGGGCACCAGGCAGTGGGCCAGAAGGCACAGAGACCCTCATACAGGCTTATGTAAGATAGCAAAGTAATTTTCAGTTTGCCGTGTTATTAATAAAAATTGATAGTGCAGTGACTGAAACTGCAGGGAGAAGCACTCCTAGTGCTTTTTGAGTGCTGAACACCTCCAGAGCACTGCCTGGGCTTCACTGAGCCTCCGTGTGGGAAGATGGGCAAGCAGCGCGTGATCAGCTGCCTGGGAATCCCCTCTGGAGGAGCAGGTGATTACCGAGGCAGATGACTGTCAGAGAAGTATCTAATGCAGGGGACAGGCCATAGGCATGCTGTGTGACTGTATGGCTAAGTCCATATAACTCCTTGCTGCTCTGCCAGAGATAATCCTGCTCCTCCCAACCACCCATGGCAGTCAGTACCTGCCATCTTTGCCTATACCAGGGATCAGCCTCCTCTGATCCCATAGTGAGACAGTTCAAGCAGCTAAAAAGGCAGAAAACTTTTGTTATAAAAGAAAGGAATCATGGTTTGTCAGTTTAGCTGCCTAAATTGGCTCATCACTCTGTTGTCAGAGCTAGCTGTTCAATTTGAATGCCTGTTTCCACACCAGATATTAACACTTCCCCACCTAATCAGGATGCCACGAGGTCATACGCATTGAGAGATGCCAACATGTTCAGTCCAGACCGGGAGGGAGCCACAGAAGAATGCTGGAAACCAGAAGGATGAATGATTTGGATAACTGCCTCTTAACTCCATTATTTCCGCTGCATCCAAGATGCAGCTGGAGTCCACAGTGTCACTTAGTGAGAGAAAGGCCATTCTAGCAATATTTCTGGGCTGAAAAGAAGAAAATACCCAAAATCCAGCATGAAAGGCTCTTCTAGGAAATCCAGCTCTCAATGCTGACTCAATAGGTCAGTATGAAAGCTGAGCACATAATTCATAAAGAATAATCCCTACTGGTTTCATCTTTTTTTTTTCATTGCACAAATGATCATTCTCATTTAGATAACCCAAAGCGAATCCAGCCTACCTGAGTGACAGCCATGCGCTATGCTTTTAATGAAGCCAGAGCAGCAGTTTGCAGAAGGATCTCTGAATGGATCTTTTGTATCGCCAGGGTTTTACTGTGCTAATGACTTTTTCTCTCCCACCTCCGTGTGTTTTTCAAAGAGCTCCAGCCCTCCTGTAACCCAGGGAACTCCAGCCAGGGACAGGGAGAAACCCTGTCAGATTTAGGAAGTGCCTTTCCTCCTTTAATATATTAAAAGCAGACAGTGAAGAGCCTGAGGGAATGGATAGTTCAGGGGAAAGGTGAATGGATATGGAGCTTCTCACATGACAATTGGGATCTATTCTAGTCAGGCTAGGGCAGAAAGCTTTTATTCTTTGGTGCACCTCCAAAAAACAGGAATGAATGAGTGTGTTTGCTTCTGCTGTTAGGCCCCAATGCCTCCTCTCATGCATTAGTAACTCACACATTTGCTGGTGGCTGAAAAATGGCAGCTCTGTGCAGAGTGTGTGTACGTCTCGGCTCACAGGTCTTCCGTCACCGCTGGGTCACCACCCATCATGTAACCCACCCATAAGCGTAGGATGCCACGTTGAAGCACAAAGGGGAGGAGAGTCGTGCCTCTGTATTAACACCAGGGTGCATCTGCCCTTGTAGAGCGCGGGTGTTCCCAGCACAGAGCTCAGAGAGGGCAGGAGCTCAGTGGCCATTCGGGATTGCCCTCTAACGCCCAGCACTGACTAGAGGGAAGGATCACAACTGAGCTGACACAAACTTCCCACACAGGTAGAGACAATATCTGCTCTACGGAAGGGCGGATTCAGCTCACCTACTTTGGACCTTGAGATCTAGACTGTATCATTAGAGTCATTGGATGGAAACACACACCCAGAAGGTGACACATCTGGTTCATAGCACTTGTCTACCAGAGAAGGAGATGCACTATGTCTCAGGAATTCCTGTTTCTCTCTGCTGCCCATAAAGTAAGCCTAGATAATGAACTCCAACTATAAATGTCTGAACTGCAGGTGAGACAAATCCAATTTCAAATGTCAGTCTTAGGAGTTACCAGCTCATGCCCACTCCCTGGAACACATTTGCATTCACATGCAAGAGAAGAATAAGAAACACTCACTGTGCAGCACACAGGAATAACTGTGAAGAGGTGTGAACGAACACCTTTCACTAAGAATCAGCTCCTACTGTAAACAGGTGCCTGTGTTGCAGGGAATACTAACTCCAACAGTGTGCTGGAGAGCGTCTAAGCCAGTGCTGCAGTACACTAAAGCAGTCTATAGCTCGCCAGGGAGAGGTGGGGAAGAAACATTCTAGAATAGCTGGTCCACAAGCAGAAGAACGTGAGTGGTAATTGGAACTTCTCTGGTTTTCATCATTAACACTCAGGGCTTTCTTGTCCTGTTGTAACACAGCCCAAGCTGGGTCCCAGGGCATCACACCTCCTTCTGCCCCTGGAACTGCTTGTACTTTCTGGCTTTCTGCTGCCTGTGATTTTGAAAAAGGGAGTGAGGAGGAGGAGAAGGACAAAGCATGAACTCACACTTAAAAGCGCCTCTTTCCAAGGGTATTCTCTGATAGAGCTAATATCCCTGTTTCTTGATTGTCCAAAACAAGCTGTGGCTTCAGAATCCCTGTTACAAAGTCGGCTCTGTCCTTCTAGCCAAAGGACAACTTGCAACACTTTCTGAAAGGACAGCTTGGAAAAGTGAGAGGACCAAAACTTTCCTCAACAAAGTCATCCCTAGTTATATAAGAGCTTCATCTTGGAAATCCCGCTTGTACAGAACAAGCTATTGGGACCCTATCAGTATGAATCTGAAGTCTTGTCAGCCCCAAATAACTGTACAGTACTCCTCAGTTGGCTCTGTACTGCAGCAGGATTCTTCTAACCTGATCACTTGAGCTGGAAGAAATCAAGGACACCTTGGAGAAGTGGGGGCCTGGCTCTGGCAGTGAAACAAGGGCTTTGACTGAAGTCAAAGTTGTATGTTTAATTAGGCGTGTTGTTTTCTGTTGGCACACAGCTCGGTGTGGCTATCCAAACCAACAGGCCTCCAGAATTCCTCAGATCTTTGAAAGTGATGCTGTGTTAGTGTGTCTGTCTGTCTAGGGCCGTGGAGGCTGGACTGCTCTGACACTGAGAGCCCACCGAGAGGACACTGCGGGGAGTGCTGTGCAGGGAGGCAGCTTGGTCCAGGCACACTCTGCACCAGCCCTGCCAGGCCCAGGCCAGCTCTGGCAAAACCTCTGTCTCTGAGCTCAGCTCCCCAGCATGGCAAGCTCTGCAGGCTAGGGTGCAATTGCACATCCCTGCTGGCTCTGCATGTACTGGAGGTGCTATGCTTGGAACAAATGGGTTTTCCTGAGGGTCTGGGGACTGCGACGCAGAGGCATACTAATGATTCTGTTCGGAGCCAGCATGGCTGAGCCGGAGCTAAACGCCCTGCCAGAGAGAGGTAACAGCATCCACACTCACTCAGCCAAACACTGGCTCTACACAGAACTGACTTCCATCCACAGGGTTTATGAACAGATTCTGCACCACAGGAAAGCAGTGAAACTGCTTGTTACCCTTCACTACCTCTACTAGCAATGTAGCAGTATTTCTGCAGCACTACATCCAAACTAAGAAAGCCTGCTGGTCCTAAGCCAGTGCTGGTGTCTATAACCACACTATGTTAATATACAACTGTGATAAATCCCCTGCAGATAATCAAGTAACTGTGACACCACTCCAGCTTAATAGAAAGCAAAGAGTTTACTCTTAATTAATGGCTTAAAAAAACCAACAACCTTAAAAGGAAATACAAATCTCACAAGAGAATCAAAACAGTATCATATGTCATTCTGAGTGCTCTAGGGTCAGAGTTAAGGTTGTTCTGCTGTGAGGAAATATGTGTTTACTTACATTTAAGAAGAGTATTTGTGCACTATGGGGAAGAAAGTTGACATCTTTCACTCTTCCTTTCTTTACTTGGCTTTTGTAGATAACAACAGAGGCAAAGATACATTTTCCCCGTAGAGGCATGAGCTGCCTTTTCAAACCTAAGTGTTAATCTCTTGATATACTGGGGATAGGTGGTTGCTGCGAAGAACTTTTCTGAGCCTAAAATACTGTTAGACAGATTACAGTAGGGTGGTTGCACTAAGTCCCTGCATCGCCAGCTACAGTGTCTCTGCATATCACCTATCTAATCACTGACTGGGCCTCTTCCTGTTTAGTTACGAAAACTGGCTGGACAACAGTTTAAGCTCTTAATCACTCTGGCCAACATGCAAACTAAAGGCAGCTCATTGAAAATCAGTGATTTTGCTCATTTAGTGATCACTGCCACAAATCAGTGCCAATTCTTGTGGCAAGGGGCAAAATGTCTCCTCCTCCATACTCAGCAAGTCTTGACTGACACAACCCATGTAAGAGGGGAAGGGCTTGGGTGCCTTGATGTGCAGATCCGTCCTGGGAGGCTGAAGCGAGGGGAGAGACAAACAACATGAAGAGCTCGCAGGGTGGGCTTCCCCCAGGAGGAAAAATCCTCTCCAGGCACACAGAGCATTATGCACATTAGAGCACTGAAGCATCGAAGCCATGAGCATACACGAGGCGCACACAGAGCCAAAACCCATGAGCAACTCAGACACTGTAAGGACACACAAGAAATCAGAGTCGAGGGAGAAAGGGCAGCTCCCCAAGAAGTCCAGCCTGTTGAGTAAACCCACACCATTGGAAAACACAATGTTTCAGCAAAGCAACACAAAAGATCTCAGCTGCTGTTTTCCCTCTCCTGATGGTGCTATGGGAAATGCATCATCAACCCCTTTACTTGCTCCTTCCTCACCCTCCCCAACTTTCTATTTATTCTCCCAGTGATGTCACATTTAAGCGGTGCCAAAACATAAACTAATTTTACTCCAGAAGGTTTGCTGTCTCGAGTAACTCACCAGGCCACACATTTGGTTCTTTGGAAGAATGGACAAAATGCTGTTCTTGCCACTAAAACATACAAAGAGATGAACTCTGAATTTCTGAGGCAACTGTTGCTTGGGCTGGCCTGCTGAAAAGGAGCTTAGTTAAGAGGAAAAATTATTTAAAGGAATGCAGTTGGGCTTATTTACAACTTCACAGTGTACGGGGCAGCAGGAGTCCCTTATGAAGGATCAGCTTTGGGTCAGACAGCTTTGGACTGTGCTAATCACAATGTGTTTGGCAGAACAGCGCGATGGTATGGGAGGGAGGGAGCTTTGGGATCCAGATTGTATTGGGACAACGCTGAAAGCACCAGCCAGCACACAGCAGATGGACTGGAGATGGGAAATCATCTGTGGTGCACAGATACATCTGCAAGCAGTGTGCAGATTCAGGGATGCGCTCGACAGTTTGAGATGGTGTGGGATTTGGTTTTGCCTGCTTTTTGCTGTGCCAGCAAGGAAAACTATAGCCAGAAGATCAAGTTTTAGATGAAGGCAAGAGTTTGGGGTTGATTCTCTTTTTATGCTTGCTTTGCACCAAATGACACAATCAATGTCAGCGGGGTTGCTGATGCTGCCTTGAGTCAGTGCGAGAAGAGAATCAGGTCCATGATTCATTAGGTTTAACGCTCACGGGGGAAGATACTGTAGAGAGTGCTTGTCTCAGGGCTGCCTGGAACAGTGAGTTTGAGGGAAGTGCACTGAGTGCCAGGTGTTAAGAGAGATATCCAAGTAAATTTTACACTTAAAATATAATAATCCTTTGTGCTGTTGTGGCAGTTTTCATCTGAAGGTCTCAGGGGGGCTCAGATGACATTAATCTGGTATGCTTCAATATCTCCAGTGAATGTGTGATCTCCATTATTCTAGATGTGCAGAATGAGGCACAGAAAAGGGAAAAGCCACTTGCTAGATGTTGCACAGGAAGCTGAGAGCAAACTTTTGAGCCAAATCTAGGGATGCCAGCTTTAATCTCCTGCTCTAACCACTGCCCATGTATTGTGGCTATAACTAGAGCCCAAGGAGGTATCCTTCACATTCGGAAACAGCCACTTCAGCACCAAGAGAAGCCAGAGTGCGTATGTATGTGCACGGAGGGCAGGGAGGAGTGATCTTGCAGCAGCCTGGTGCTGTTAAAGCTGCATAAGAACATGATACAAGCCTGCAAGCCTCTACCTCCTCCTGAGATGATTTAACTCTTCCCAGGCAGCTTGCTTCCGGCTAGTGGAAGTTCTTCTCCAGGTAGGAGCTGAGGGGCCATAGACAGAGAACAGCAGAAAGCCCATGTAAAAATGAAAGAAAAAAAATAATTTCTTGCCTTCTCCCTCAGAGACTTGTGTCTACTGGAAAACATTTACAGCAGAGAAAGGTGAAATAGCAGGACTAATTAGCACTGAGAAAACTGGCATAAATGGCAGATGTTTATAGATATATATAAACCCCAAAGATCCTGCCACCACCATGTGGTTTGCCTCTTGCACTTGAAGAGTTGAGGTTGTCATGACAACAGCCCCCCTTCCCCTCCCCATGCCACCATTCCCAGCCTAGACTTTAATCTTCATCATTTTAAGAACTTTTGTCACCACGGCAACGTGACACAGACTTTTAAAAATATTTTCTAGCACAACTCAAACGACTGTCTTTCCTGCATGGTTTTCTTGAAACCTCTAGGAAAAAACATTTAGGGTTGGATTCTTCCTCCACTGAACCAAGCTGCAAGGCTCCCATGGATGCTAGCTAGCAGGGACAGGAGCTGGCTGGTGTCTCCAGCACCAGGGGGATGGTGGCATTTTCACCTCCCAGGGGACGTGTCCCAGAGCAGCAATGCAAGGACTAGGGCCAGAGCTTTTTCAAGAACCTCTATGACTTTGGAGGATGTGCTCCTTTGCTTTTCAGTGGGGCTTATGTTCTCATACGCCTACAGCTCAGGTTTTCAACAGTATCTCTCGATATATTTAAATGCTTTTGGAAAAAGAAAAAAAAAATCAAGCGCCCAGAGCTGTAAGTAGGTTAGGTGTCTCGCTCTCAGTGGGAATTAGATATCTTACCTGCCTAGGCATTTTTTTTTAATCTCTCATGGCTCTCATCTGCATCTTTGGGAATTGTAGTTCTTCTGAGAGCCTAGCAATGAATCACTTCTAGAAATAGGTCACAGGCTTTTTTGGAAGTTTAAGAATGACCACAGTCATCAGGCAAAAGGTCTGTCTAGCTCAGTAGCTATACATAGATATGCCTAGGGAAAGAAATATCTGGGAGGCTGAGGGGGAAGGAAGCTTAAATACCTGAGAAGGAGACAAGAAACATAACTGGTTTGAAACTGGGGCTGATTAGTGTGAGGAAAACATGACTACCGCGGGGTAAGAGGTGAAGGCTGCCAAGGCCTGGAAATGGCATCAAGAAGGAGCACTGAGTGGTCTGAGAGGCTGGTCCACGCAGCTCTGCGCTGGTCTGGCACTCAGTGAAGGTATTCATCGCTTGGAAAAGGCAGTTGAGCAGCAAGATGAGGTAATCGATGGATGACTCAGATGATGTAGGTGAGTCCAGGCTGCAGACTGTACAGGGGCCTCACTGGTGGTCTGATCAAAAATTCACTGACCTAAGTGGGAAAACACCCCCTGAGTGCACTGAGCTACCAGGCACAAAGTCAGTTAAAACGGTTAGCATGGACAAGTAATGATACGAAATACTCATGGCAATATTGATCAGGTTATGCTATTACCTAGGTCAGTGACACCCTTTCCCTTGGAGCACGGATCTATTTTCAGCGAGGAAGTTAAAACAATGTATAAATAGGTGTCCTGAGGAAGGGGATCCCAATATTCTTTCCTCCCAACAGCAACATCAGGTCCCAAAGCTGGGCCATGTCACATACTCGTTTGAAGCTGTTTGCCTTCCACTAAGTGATAGCTTTACCATAGTTCAAGGATCCCTGATTAACAGGTAGGACTTAAAAACCAGTAATTATAGAACACCTGCTGGGACACTTTTGTCCAGGGAGGAGATGGTGACAGGCAGATAAGACAGAAGTAACCCAGAAAGACATCAGCATGGTGGGATAGGCTTAGTGCTCTTAACTATCCTGTCTTACCCAAAGACAAGAGGACTTTTTATCAAAGTGAAGGATCAGATGATGAGAGGAAATGCTTTTCTTTTCCAAACAATGTGCAGTTTAGCCTGGGGAATACATTGCCACAGGAATCCTTCAGGCCAGGAACTTGGCAGGATGTTAAATACATGCCTAAGTAAATAAATGGCTGACTAATAATAACTTTTAAAAATTGGTTTATATTATTCCTTTTCAGTGCTTAAAAAACCCCTGACGAATAAATCTACCTGTGAGCAGATTATTTTAGAACTATTGTTTTGGAATTCATCACATGCTCCCTCTGAAGCATTTTATCACTCTTAAGAGCAGGAGAGTGGACTAAACGAACAGTCCAGTCTGTCGCAGTGCCTCCCCATCTCCATTTACACATGTGAAGGAGCCTGACCAGAGAACTAGGGACTGCCAGCTGTGTTTGTATCCATAAACACACAACCAGAACACGGGAGAAAGAAAATCAGATCAAGAGAACAGACCTTTCAAATGAGAAACAAAATAGTCTTCTCAAAATCCAGATTGCCAGTAAAATAGCCCTAGTTCACATTCTAGAGAAAGCCACTGCAAAAGAAATTAGCAGTGACCTTTGTCTTCATATGTCTTTCAGCCACACTTGAACTTTTTAGTTTAAAATTCAGAACAGTTTTTTAAAAATCCAAGATTGTCACTTAACATACTTACGGATTCATATGATTACCACGTGGGATATTATATAAACTCATTAAGTCCTGCCCAGTAAGTAAAAATTTGCTGAAGAACTACAGAACTCATGCAGTTTACTCTTGACCAATTAGTATTTCTTTAATGCATCTTGCATTTCAATCAAGAGTGTGAAAAGCACATGCATATTAACCCTCTATTGACCCCTATTCAAATGTTTGTAAGATAGTGCACTGAAAGAAGCTGGGCTAAAAAATGCACACCCCAAAACAGAATGAGCATGTGCCTGTTTGTCTTCGAAACACTTCTCTCTGCATAAGCAAGGCAACATTTGCACACACAGCTGAGGCCTCCACCTCATCCTAGAATAGGCTCGAGCGGTTGGAAGCAGAAGAGTTTATATATAGGCTCTTTCCCTACAGAAATCTCGCCTATGGCTCCACAACTAAACCTCCATCTGGGGGACCCTATAGAAGCAATGCACAAAGATCAGGGCAGCAGCCAAAACAAGTCCTTATGGGCTCTTTAAAAGAATTGCAGCTACACATATTTTCACACCGATGTCTTCTCGGTTCTGCAGCTAACATTTCTTTAAAGGATCAGGCTTTCTGTCGACTGAAGTGATGGCAAGTTTTTTCCTCCTATTTTTAAACAGAGACAACAGTGTAAATTTCTACATGCTGCATCTGCCCACTGAGGCTGGTGGTGTGTTACCTTTGATTATATTTATGTACAAAAGCATAACCTATTGCTGCTTATAGCACAGCTCAGCCTGCCAGGATGGTTCACGTTCTGCAGGGAGATTGAGTACCTTCCACCTAACTCAATCCTCTAGTTTAATTCGATTACAGCCACGGCAACCAAGCACAACTTCCACCCTTGACTTTTTTTTATGCTGTTAGTGACTGTAGCATCCATGAAAGGAACTGGCCTGGCAGGCCTGGATACTTGAATGGTTTCATGCGCCGCGAGGCAGAGAGTGTAAGCAAAGATAACGATAGATCCTCCGGCTGCAAACTCGGGGACACTGTATTTTAATGGAGACCGACTTTCACAGACTGAGGATGCGCAGAACAATGGCCTGATTTTCAGATGGGCTGAGCCTTTGCCTGCGAAGTCTCTATAGATCCACTTTGGGCACTCTTTTTCTTGCTAGCAACATTTCAGAAACGGCAGATGAAACAACCGGTGCACTTCATACCACAGTGATAAAAATTTTTGACTGCAGCACTGGACAAATTCATAACAGCAGTGTGCCAGGCTGCTGGGTAGGCTGCTGTTTGGTCCCTAATAGCACAAACTTGAATTGCTTTGTTACTGTTCGTTTTTTTTCCTAAATTGCTTTGACGGAGACTGGTCTGAATATTTCCAACAAGGATCTGAATCATCTTTTAGGGGACCTCAACAGTTCGCCAGCAGAGCGCCAAAAGATTTCATTGCACAGACTGATGCAAATTTATTTGCATACAGTGTGTCACACATGTCGCATCTGGCCCAAGACAACTAACAGGGAGACAAACGCCCTCCTACTCTTTTAGAGTAATAATAGCAATATTACCTTTTCAGTATTGCAACATGCAGCTTAGAGAAGACATCTCTTAAAAGAACAATGCAGTGAAAATAACTCCCTGAGTAATATACCTCAGAAGACCTGTACCCTTCCATAACCTTCACAGAGGAGACACAGAGAAATTAGAAGAAGAAGAGCTGCTGGAGGAAATGCAGCCATTACCCTCACATGCACGCAGGCCGCACTGATCCCAGGAGGAGAGCGAAGCGGGGGAAGTGGCTGGATGCATTTTCTATTTGCTTTAAGAATCTGGGGCAGGGAAAACTGTTTTTTAACCAACAAGCAGTGCAGATTGTATTTATAAAAGTATGACAGGTTAATTCCTGCTGTGGTTGTATATAGATACTTCAGCTGATTATAGAAAAATGAACTAAGTCAGAACAAAGATGTTTAAAAACAGTATTTAAACTCTCCGTAAAATATTCTTAAACCTCCATTAATATGTGCTGGGCAGGAACATAGTCCCTAAAGGCTGCCATTTTAATTAGAAATCCGACAGGAAATGCTGCCTGATGACAGGTATCAAGACAAAAATCCCCAGAGCTGCAGCCCGAGAGAAGGAGGAGATTTGCACAGCTCTTTCAGGGGTATAACATAGTAATAGTATAACAATCATAGTAATAGTAATAATAATAGTTTGACAGCAATGTTGCACGTTCAAGCAAAATACAAGGGTGTTATAAAAAAGTGCTGCTGTCCCCTCTGTCTTCGGCTGTGCCTCAGAGGTTGAGGCCTGGAGGCATGTCATCAAGCTGATAATGTAAAGGGGAGACCACCTTCTTATTCACAAGATAGGGCTTTTCTGTCCTTGAAACTGATCTTCAAACTTTGACACCCTGTCTTTGCGGCAAACCTATACCAACCAGCCATCCGAACAGTGAGAGATACTAGTGCGTGCTTTTAAAAGGCCACACCCTTCCACAGGCAAGGTTTTACCCTTTTCCCCTGAAAAGGAAGAGGCATTTGATACTAGGCCCCTGTCTGTCAGTGCTGGAACTAGACACCACCACAGCATTGCAAGGTGCTCGCCCAGATGTTAACAAAGCCCTAATGAAACCTTTTCTTCTTGTTGCGTCATGTGATCAGAAAGTATTTTATTGGTATTTCTCTCCAAAAAGCACATTGCATGATAGAATTATTTAAACAAAGCTACTTGATTTGGCCCAATTTTGGTATTTTCCTTCTGAAATGGCTTGGCTACTACATCTATTCAACTTTTCCTTTTAATCCTGATGAGAATGGGACCCACCACTCTCTCCTGATTCATGCCTCTCCTGACCTGTGAGCCTGGCTTCCTTCACATGAGCATACACAAAGAATAATTTCACCCACTTCAGTTAAAACTGCAACCAAACAAGGTCAAACCACTTCAGATGTGGAGCCCAACTGCTCCAGAAAGCTCTCTTTGGCAGCAACCAGAATCAGTTAATTCAGAACAAGGCACAAGAAACCTCACATCAGGCAGAAGGATGATAACCCACCTCCTTGGAATACTTCACCTGAATGTGTAACAGTGAGAGATTGATTTAAATTTGGAAGCAGGAGTATTTTTTAACCTTCCAAAGCTCTTGTCTACCTTATAACTCTGGATATACTTATAGCTCACATAAACATCCAAACTGCCCTTGAATTGTGTTGTCTGTGGAAGAAGCTCCGATGTCTGAACACATGCTGTTTGAAAGAGTATTTCCTTGAATGCATTTGGAATTTACTGCCTTTTCAATTTCATTGACTGCTCCATATCTTTGCTGAGTATGGCAGGAAAAATATACACGACCCTCATCTTTTTCTAGCTCACTTATTACTTTACAGGATTTTTCTTTTAATCTCTTCCCCTTAAAGGAAAGAATTTCAAACTTTGCATTTATTCCAGGTTGTTCTCAATCATTCTCATCAGTTTTCTCTGAATTCACATTACTCCTACAGTGTAGAAGTAGCCCAAGTATCTAAAATTGGGATATTTTTGTACTCAGTTATCCTACAATGGCCATTTAGATTATTTTTAGTGCTTGTCTCCACCCTGTGCTCCCCCAATCCTAGTTTGGCTTTTTTATCCCCTCCAGCAGAGAACGGGATGGTAAGAAGCTATACAGAAGAAGCTTCTATAAAGAAGCTGTACTATGAAAAAGAAATGGAGCTGCTTTAAGCATTCACATTTACTCTGCTTGGTTTCTTGTTCAGTTTTAAAAGAAACTGAGTCCTTTGGGAACTCACTTCATAACCTGCTCATTCGGCCTCTCCTGCCTTGCCCTCTGTAGTGTGGATCATTCTTCAACTCCTGCTGCCTTGTCTGATTTAATGACACCTCATTGCTGTGAAAGTCCCCAGTCCGGTAGTAGGAAAATTTGCCCCCATCAGTGTAAGAAGAAATGGGCAGAAGAAATGACGGCAGCAGCACTGAAAAATTACCAGGGGAAATGAAGTACATAAAAATGACAGCACTGATCATTCTTTACAATCCCCTAGCAGCTCACCACATGCTGCTGTAGCAGAGCCTCTCTTGTCAATACCTCTGAATATTTATTTAGAGAAATTAAGTCTGGGGTAGAATCTGCTTTACCTCTGTGACTGACTGGGCTTTACAAGAGCTCTGTCTACACTGGCTATGTCTACAAAGGCTACAGACTGTACACAGAGGCTATATCTACACTGGAAAGCAAGAATGGACTCCAAGCAAGCAATAGGTATGTGGGGCCAGCCTCACAGCACATGCTTTTCCATCCTGAGCAGTGGCTGTAGCACCGGTTCAAAGTATCAACAGTGAATTTAGGAGGGCTGAGTATCTCAGGATATCTGCTCCTGGATGGTGTTCAGCCTCAGTCACACTTGATCTCTCCAGACCACATGAATGAAAGCTGTGCAAAGGGGCAGAAAATACTCAGGCCCTCCACACTGGAAGAAGTAAGGCTATGGTGCAGTCCGTGTCTCACTGTGTGCTTGTACACATGGAGTGCCGATACTAGACAAGCTGGGACTCAAGAAGTGGTTCAGAGTCACACTGAAGTGACAGCAGGGATCGAGAAAGGCTGACATTGCCTTTTCTCCCCCCACAAAGAGTACTAAGACTGGTAAAACTGCAGCATAGGACTAGATTCCTGCCCTAGAGAGCAAAGCCATGCTGTAAGAAGGGACAGAGAAGGGACCAGTGCAGTGCTTCAGTGGTTTGCATTTCCTATGACGAGTGTCTTTTCCATGAGCATTTCTAACCTAAGGCAGAATTATTATTAAGTGTCAGCGGTGATTATAAATGAAGCCGGATCCCTGACCCCGTAAAGCTTTGGCAGAGCAAGAAATGTGAATCGGGACACAAGCATGTCAGGCAGAGGATATAGATACCAGGAGCAGCTGCAACATATGGGATAAGGCAAGGAGAACCAGCAGGGCAATAGGGACATTATTCCTAGACAACATTGAAGTACTCGTTTCAGAAAGCTCTAGCACTAGGACTAAATTATTCTCTGTTTTAAATAATACTATTAGTTTCTTTCTTTGTGTTTATGGTGCTTTCCCCTCCACAAAGTGAATAGGGAGTTAAGTTGCAGACGAGGAGTTCTGCTAGAGCAACATGGGGTAAGAAGCAGTTGGGCTGTTTTGAAACCCACCTTCAGGCAAACTTGACCCCTTCTCAGACTGCTGTTATCTCAGCAGCCTGAGAAGGGGTGGTGGGATGCCTCAAAAAGACAAGGTTAAACTGAGCATGGGGCAAAGGAAATGCAGGGCACCAAACTTGACCTCTTCAGATTTCAAAGCCTGAATGGGAGAACCCAGATGTGAGCGTGCTCCATCATTTAGGCTTAGTATGAATTCAGAACCATGGGATCTGATTTCCCAGTTCTGTGTCCAATACAGTTGAAATCTCACAAAACAGAAGGTTTTGCTTCCTTTCACTAAACTTACAAGAATATCTGTTGGGTTCACAGCGACATTATATATCAGAATTTTGTGCACATGGTGGGCAGCTAGCGAGACATGGGAATTGCAGCAAAGTCTCTCTTTGTGACCACCTATGAACTGGTGACTTCTTCAAGATGTTTTGCTCTGAAGCACGCAGATGGGTGTGGGCACTCCGAAGAGCAGTAAACAAAATAATCTGAGGGACAAAATATTTCACAGGCCCCAATGGGAAGATTGAAAATGGAAGGGAGTCAGGAACAGATGTCTGATATCCCCGTTATTAGCTTGGATCTCCCTAAAACCCCAGGCACCTCAGTCTCTGGAAGGATTAGACTGGTGTCCAAATCTTTAATAACTGGTTGGTATTTGAATCTGAGCTACATAACTCTCCCTACCACAGAGACAAGAAATGATCTGAACATCAGGATTTCATTACAGATCTCATCTCTCATCTGTAGACTAAATATCATGGAGGATGCAAACACTTTTGACAAGACTAATGAGAAAGAATTTGTCAATTGTCTCTTCTTCTGATCTGCTGGATGTCAAGAGGAAGGTGAGGAGGAAAGTGCTGAGGATCATTAGGGATGAGGTAAGGGGCATGGAGTAGAATGTATTGGGATGCGATTAGAGAAAACCCTAAATTGACCATCAAGGGCAAATACTGATTTTGAGGCTCTTTTTTTAGCAGCATTACCTTGCTAAAGGAAAAGCAGGAAGCCACATCATTTACGGCATCAGAAATCAGGGCTGATATGGAATACAGGAGGCTTCCGTGAGCAGCTGCGATTGCACCTGGATCTGCCCAACCCAGCATATCTTCGCTATGATTTAGTACACCCAAGGTGATCTGGCAAATCCTTATCATCGCAAAAGACATAAAGGGAAGACCAGCAGTGACAGCCACTGGCAGGCCAGGCCAGCCACAAAAACAAGCATCTGGCCAGTATGTCCCGTCACCCTCCAGCAAGCCAGCTGGGCTTTGCTAAGTTGTCAGCCCCATACACACAAATATATACATGTACGCAAGATGAAAGGATGTCCCCACTAGAACTGATGACCACAGATGACCTCCAGCTGCCACCGCTCCAGGAATCAAGAAGACCTCCCCCTGGTCAGCCTGTGAACTGGCTGACAGTGCTCTCCTGTAATTGCCAACTGCATGGAGCTTAGCCCTCCACACCTGGCTTCGAGTCTTTGCAGCAGTAAGCAGAAAAGTGCACAGCTTGCTGTCCTGCTCCCAGGAGGCTCCGGACCAAGGACTCGAAGCACTCCACTGCCCTCGCAGTCAAGCCTCCCAGCCAGCCACCTGGTCTGCCACATTTCCCAGGCTTTCAACATAGAGTTATGCACTAACCTCCCTCACATGGTTATGTCCCAGGCTCGTTTCCCCACCGCCACCCCGGCTTACTCCCGGCCCTTTCTTCTGCCACTTTTCTGATGCCAGTGCTGGCATCTGGAGTTGGCAGCTGCCTCCCATCCATCAGCACATCCTCTCTTCTGTGCCAGCTGTCAATTAAGCTGGTGCATTGGTGCATTGGTTGGACTTGATGATCTTAGAGGTCTTTTCCAACCTTAATGATTCTATGATCCTTCCCACCTTCCTGGCTCCAAAAAGCAACCCACAGTGCACTGAACTGCCAGCCTCAGAGGCAAGGAGCTGGGTGTTAGCTGTCAGACAGGGTAAGCTCTGGACCATCTGCAAATAAGTGATGGGAGAAAGAAGCCACTGTGTGGGGTTCTGATACCCAGCCCTCATGCTGAGGAAGTACCTTGTCTGGAACAAAATATGCTCCGTCCCTTTTAGCTTGGTCTTTCCACTTCAGTCACTGCAGAAATATTCTCTCCCCCCTCTTCCATTTGAAAGATGTCTCCACAGAATAGTTTCTCCCCCCTTCCGAAACAGTACAGGAAGTTTTGGGGTGGTGTCCTACAGCTCACGTCTCCCCTAGGAAGGAGCAAACACATGCAGGCAACTTTTCCTCTAAATGACCAGAAAAATTGCTAGCTAATCAAAACAGGCACTGCTTCACTCAAATGCCTGATTGTAGCACTGGCTCTTCTCCCTTCCCTCACCCCCATTAGTTGATCAGGGTCAAACGCTGGGCTCTGAGGCTGCTTCCCCTCCGTCTGTTGCTGCTGGCCAGAGGCTGCAGAGGTAGGAAGGAAAGGCTGAAATGAGCAGCACATCCTGCAGCTGGCAATTGCTCAGGCTGGGGCAACATTTATGAGGCAAGGAAATGGCAGAGCACTCCAATGCTTTCACCCTCAGGAACTAGCCGCACTGCACTTGTAGTCCACAGTAGCAGGTCTGCTTGAATACAAAGAGCAGGGAAGATGAAGCAGTACAAGCCTCCCCAGGGGCTCTGCAAATCTCACCAAGGCCCACGGGTATTCAGTGGGGGTATGATCCTGCTCTGACATGTAAGATCCCCCCTCCATGGTGCTCTTGATATCCAGACTACAGCGAAGTTGGCAGAGATATGTATGCATTTTTCTGCAATGCTGGTGAATCTTTAAAAGACGGAGGGATGCCTGTCCCGTGAGCGTGCATGGCTGGTTTAGCAGATGCACTGCTGCAGACAGGCTGGGAGGGAGGTCCAGAGAGCTTCCTCTTCTCAGCAGCAGATGGAAAGCTGCTGCCAGCTGCTGCAGGTCCCCAGTCAGCACTCTGTGCAGCACGTCCATGTCTGAAGGCTGCAGATAAGGGGAGAGTAGTTTGTGATAAGGTTCCTTTTAAAGGAACCATCTCCTGTAGGAGCTTGCAGCATGCTGTGCCTCAGGAAGGGGGCAGAAAGGAGAGAGTAAAGGCCAGAGGAACATGTTCCAGCCTGGCTCCAGACCTCATCGTCTGCATTCCCAGCACTCACAGCAAACCAGGATGGAAACTGAAGGGTTTTTTCCATCTTCCTAAAATCGGCTGCGTTCTTCCTTCCCTGCGAGCTGCTAAAATGACCTTGGAGAGGGCAAGGAGAGGGGCAAAAATCTGTATATGAGAAGTAGCAGCATCATGTGCTTGCATCTCATCTCCAGCAATATTGTTGCCATGGGTCATGAGAGAAGCTCCAGGAAGGATTCCTCAAGCTCCCCTGCAGCACAGCTGCACTCTACCCACATGCACTCATGGGACGCACTGTTTAAGGCAGCAAAGCAGGTCAGAGCTGCAATCTGCTACACTCACTGCTACATGCTCACCCCTCTCACTCATAGTGGATATGAGAGAGATCTCTCCTTTTGCTTTCCATGCTGGAGAAGCCATTCTCTTCCCTCCAGCAACAGGAAAGACCAGCTCTCCACTCTCTGTGCCACTTGTTCTCTGTGGGCCAAAGCAGAATCAGACCCTGGCTAAGCACGGCAATCTCCTGCATTGGAAAGTAAGTAATCCCGTGCACAGTATACAAGACAATGCTGCAAGACGAACGTCTCAAAGGAAGTGACAAGGTATTGCTACTTGACACATTTAAAACTTATCTGACAACAGCCCTTGAAGTTCAAACAGATGATTCTGTGCCAGGACAGACTAGATGATGCAGCAGGCCTTCCCCATCCTTCATTTCTACTGTCTCATTTCACAGAAGCCCTCTTCATTCTGCTTTCCTCCTGCCCTGCTGGCTTTCCTCTGCATTTCTTTCACATTCCAGACTTGGACTGGGTCTGCCTTATGCTCAAGACAACATACAAACAGGTCTTTCAGGTCTGGAGGGGAGAGAGCTAAAGGGAGAAGTTCGTATCTGCCCTTCCTCATACCGACAAGCTTGAGGTGATTTATCGACTGAAAAAGGCAGTTGTAAGATGCCCGTGCATCCTGGCAGGGAACAGACCTTTGTGGAAGTGCTCGGAGTGCAGAGGAGCAAGGCTCACCCACAGGCCAGGGCTGTGGGGAGGGGGAAGAGCCTGCTGGAGAAGGCACAAACAATCTGAATCACACATATTTTTTCCCTCTCCCCACCTGCATGCAAATGACAGAGTAACAGAAAAAATGACATTTTTTATCCTTTCTATGCATGAAAGAGTAACATGGAAATAGAGAGGAAGGTGATCACGGCACAAGGTCCCCATGTCTCATTAGTAGCTCCACTTTGCATTTCCCATGGATGCTGTAGCACAAGGCAGGGACAGAGATATAGGGAGATATAGGGAGAGTGAAGAAGTCCTGGGCTAATGCGATACCCAAAGTTCATCAATGCATTACAATACATTTACACAAACCCACCAGAAGAGTGTCCCCCTCCAGCTGTGGGGGATATTGCCAACCTGGAGGGGGCCCCTGGGAGGGGTGCAGTCTAGGCTTTCTCTAGATGGTCTCTTCAGATATCCCTGTGGCATGGAAAGGCCATGGTAATGCTCTGCCAGCCAAGCCATTTGCCAGGGCTGGTACCAAGCTTTTTGGACCTCTGTGATATGCTATACCAACTTTCCAGTGTAGTGGAGACACATTTTATATTTTTCAGGGAAGATTTGTAAGCATGGTGAATTGGCGGGGGGGGGGGGGTGTTGCATCCCTTTAGCACTGAAAGGGAGGAGCTTTCTTAGTGTTGTGGTCATGCTGACATGTCTTATCTCCCCTAGGTACATCCTGCTACTTGCAGAAATCAGTTAGACCTGGGCCCAGTGGATGGGACCAGTCTTGTGTGGTGGTGATGAGAGGGCAACTGGACATTATTTCTCTGCTGAGGACCTTTCACTGGTGATTGCTGCTGGGCCCTGACACAGGTCTCTGGACTTTGGCTGCACCAAATTTGTATAATTAACTACACAATTTCAGCTTAATTCTTTGTAGCATCAGAAAAGCCAGTCACACTGTTGGGATAAAGTGGAATTAGTAGATGTTTGGGTGATGCACACTGGAGAGGAGTCTAATCAATCCTATTTGAGGGACTGCCTCTCCAAACTGGGCTGCACTGAGACACAGCAAATCAAGAGGAATTAACACCCGGCAGTTTGCTGGGTGAAAAAAAGAATATATAAATGAAAAAAAAAAACCCCGAAGCCAAACACAGCTGCTGCGTCTTAACTGCTCTCCACCCCCTCCAGGGATTTGAGGAAGAGCAGGCCTGTCAGCTGCTTTAAGGGACATTATCCTCACAGTTTCTTCCCAGTGTTTACAAGGAAGCACTGCTGCTGCTTGTTTGATTGCTTGTCACTGCCAGCGCAGAGAGAGGTTCTCTCAAAGTTCACCCTCCACAGGCTCCACCACCCGAGAGTGGAGCCAGACCTAAAGTGATCCTGCAGGAGGGCAGACTCCCAGCTGCGCCCTGCTCCCTGGGGGATGGCTCTGTGCACACCCCAGCACTGGGCAGTGTTTTGCAGAGTGACTTCCCCTCACTGCCCAGTGTTGCTGCTCTGTCCTCCACTAGCGTTGAACCAAGTCACTTCTCCGATTTGTCTCTAGCCATCTTCAGCTCCTGGCCCGCACCTGACTCACTCCTTAACTCAAGATTTCCCCTCCAGCCCGTCTCTTTCCACTGCAAATCCACTTATATGCTGCATAGACCATCATCCTTTCTTGACGATCTATCCTGGCTGGATCCAAACTTGAGAAACACATTCCCCAACCTTCTCCTAATCCTCAGGATCAAAGATACAGAGTAACCATGATACCATCCTCTTCTGTGCCCATCTACCTTGATGACTCCAAGTCAACAGGTCAAGGGAGAGGATATTAGATACATCACCGAATAATGAAAGCCACAGGAGACAGTAGGGTGTGCTAAGATAAAGATATGTGTTTCCCACAGTGGGTTAGGGCTCTGTTTCTAGAGAAGAGTAGGAACAGCGTCCCCTCTGCCCTGGGGGCAGGAGCCACCAAAGGGTATTTAGCAGAGAAGTATATGTTTATGTCATATCTCAATGGGATTGCTCAGGGTCTATGTCAGAGCAGATCACAGGCCTAATGGCACCTCAGAAGCATGAATGAACTGCAGCTGTTTAAGATCTGTGAGGTGACTACATTATTATCTTCATTTTATGGAAAGGAACACTGCAGGACTACAGACATGTGGCTTATCCTAAGCTCAGAAGGAAGCTAGAAGAATAATTCTGGTGTTTCTGTTTTCGGATCACATCTCTCACTTTCTTTTTCCAGGTGTCATGAAAGGCAGAATGTTTTCTGTGATCAGGCCGTCCCTGATTTCTAGTTTCTCCCTCATAAATACTGGATGAGCAAATGGCAAAGATACTATCGCCAGTTCAGCGGGGAACTGCCTGCTACATGGCTCTGCCAAGGTAGATAGAGCCACCATTGCCATTTTACACTGTCAAGGAAAATAGTTTTTTCTTCAGGTTAAAAAGCTGAAGTCCACAGTGTTCGTTCCCCCTTCCCTCTGTATATGCAAACATATACCCTTGCATTCTGCCCTTGACCAACCAGATCATGTAGAGAACCACTGAGGTGAGAACTGAGAGTGCTGCATGGTCCAGGCTCCTCTGCAGCTGACCCAGCTCAGTGCTGCACAGTGTGTGGCCGGCTGCCACCACCCGTCCCTCCGATGCTGCAGTGCATCCAACAGCAGCACTGCTGAGTCACGCGCTGAGCGGCTCAGGGAGCCTTGGGGCGGGCTTGGGCCGCTCTGCTCGTTGGAACCGTTGTGCCATCAATCCGCTACAAAAAGCTTGAAACAAGAGGCCCCAAATAATGTTTTTGTCAACTTCTACAAGAAAAAACCCAGTCACAGGGTCTGACTGGGGGGAAGGGGAGAGGTACAACTCACGTTTACCTGAAAGAATAAAAAAATAAAGCACTTTTACTTTCTCGAACATGAGAGAATCACAACAGGTAAGGTGGCAGCACAGTAAGCCTGGGCTGAAGATTTTGTTGTAAAGTTTTATCTTAGGCTGCAAGTATTTTGCATGCGTCTCTAGACTAAAACACTGTATGTGTGGTGCAACCCACTTCAGGAAGTGCCAGGGGTAGGAGAGGAGGCATATTAATGAAAAGCAAGGCAATTACCCTACTGTCTTCAATTTTATAGCACACTCTTATTGAGGAACTTCTGGACAGACGTTATCTGGCTCACAGCTCTGGCAGCTGCTGTTCTGCAGGACTTTCTGCTTAGGAAGGGGAGAGGACACAAGGGAGGAATAGTTACCAAAATACTCCTGATGAGCTGGGAGTAGAGAAGATGACAGACACTGGAAGAGCAGAGAACAGGGGACATGCGTTCCTTGGAATGAAAAACTGGGGTGAGGATCAGCACCGCCAACAACACATCAGAATTCTTCTTTGGTGAAATGGTGCTTGAATGAAATTAATAAAAAGGTTTTTGTACTGAGGTCATAGATGTACTTCCAAGTCCTTTTCCAAGAAGGCAATAAGGAAAATTTTGCTCATATTGCAAAGAGATTTCAGAAACATTTTCCATTCTAATGTGACTCTGGGAATGTGGAAATTGCCTCACGCTTTTCTCTAGCCCTTGGGGTATTCCTTCTTAATCAAAACTGGGAGAGGGAGGAGTTAAAGTAGAAGAGGAAGCTTAAAAATATGCATCTTTATGAGAGAAGCAAGAATAAAATGACATCGCTCAGCTCTGAAAAAGTTACCACATTGATTTCTGCTTCACAAAAATGAGGTTAAGTTGAATGCATTAAGCTGGCAAACTGGATAATTGCATGTCCTGAAACTGTCTTCGAAATAGCTCTTTTCACAGCGGTGCTCAGAAAATAACTTCATCAATAAGGCTCTTGCCCATTAAACCTTTGCACTTCTCTGTGCCTTGCTCAGGAGTGAAGCTTGTCCTTCCCAAGAAAGACTTCTTCTTCCTTTCACCTCAAACTAGTGGGGAAAGTAAAGCTGGTTTGCACAGCCTTAGCATCTTTCTGGCAAGAAGAAAAGAGGGTGAAAACCAAACACGTTCTCAGGGCTGGGGCTTTCCAGCTCCGGTGCCCCACACGTGGTGTGTAGCAGAGAGTCTCGCACTGTAGCTGGCAACTTTTTCTCTGGAGTGGAAGTGAGAATTGCGCAGAGCCAAAGCTTGGCCTCGGGTTTTGCTGCCCTGTGGAAGAGCATTGCTTCTTTCCCCAGCCAAGCTGGCCAGGGTCAGGCCCTTCCAGACAGCTGAGCCCTCGTGCAGCCCTGCTGGCAGGATGGGTCCTGACCTTTCTGCGTGGCTGACATTGGCCTATCCCCGCCTCAGTGCACAGCACCTTTGAAAGGCAAGAGCTTGCCTTTGGCTACCTTGTTTGCATCGCAACGCATATGAATTCTGCAACTCACAGTATTATCTAGCGGTGGTGCTGGAGCCTGAGGTCTCAATACTGGACTCAAACCTAGTGAGCTTTGTCTGGGTTCAGGCTTCTGCTCTGCCTTGAGCTCCACAACACAACAGCACTTGCACAGGGTGTTGTGTCTACAAACAGTGGGCTGTACTGCTAATTGGTTGTTCTCTCCCACCAGCCCTCTCCACTTACTAGAATAAAATGGACTAGGTAGGTACACACTGCCGTGGACTCCTCTGGTGTCCAGTGGTGCCTCAGAGTGCCCACCAGCTTCAAGGGGGAGACAAGCAAAGCAAACCCAACAGAAGAAACCACACACATATCTAAAGAGCCATTCAGATACAGATTCTTTTCCAGAATCTAAACCCTTCATTATCCCTGTGAGCGGAGTATTTTTCTCTTCCTATCAGCAGAGCTTTGCTCTCCCTTTTGCTCCAACTCCAGCAGGAGCAGCTGCTCAGGTCCCCATCTGGCACTTCCCCTTGCCCAGTGACTGGCTCAGAGCAGGAGGGTGCTCTGTCGGGAGATGAAGTAACTGACTTCAATCTCTCTTGGCAAAAAGCAGCTCCACGCTGCCATGCTCCTTCTTACATTCCCAAATCCCCTCTTCTTCCTCCCCCACTAACCAACTTTTGTTTTTTCCCCATGGTCCTATTTGGGCCAAGCTCCTGCTTCATTCACACAACTTACAGATTCGGCACGCTCCTTTCCAACTCTGTCTTGCTAAATACAAAAAGTGAGGCAAGGAAATGCTGTTCTCTTCGGCTACCTCATTAAAGTTTTTCATTTGATATGAATGCAATCAATAGTGCCTTCCTGGATGAAGCTTCAACGAGAGGAGCAATTAACTTACTACCACTTGCCAAGGCTTATGTACCTTAAACACGCTGGCCTTAATGTATTGGGTGAGTTTGGCAGAGCACGATTCCCATACCGCTAAAAGACAAAACCAGATTTGGCATTGGATCAGCAACCGAAATGGCAACAGGAATCTCCCTCTGAATGGCTTCAAAAGCTGTATCAGCTGTTCCTACCATCAGCACTATATATACATATGTCACATATACACCATGTGATATATTGACACAAGGCTCAGCCCTGCCTATGCAGAGCGCTGGGCAGGCTGGCTGGGGCACATACACAACCTGAGGTGCTCAAGTCTGGCTCCAGGGAGGGTACAGGCCTTTCAGGCTGGCCTTCACAGTGCTGCTTCTATGGGGCACAGCCTGACTGAGGTGTGAATCTCCGTTTCTACCCGCCTAAGGGAAGTGGGCACTGCCCTTGCTGGTTCCTGAGCTCAGAGGATTCTTCTGTGATTTAGAAGGGTCCCAGAAGTTTTCCTTAAGCTTTGCAGTCAGAGCACAGGGCTCTCTAGACCCCTCTCCCTGTTACAAACATACTTGATATAGGTCACAACACCCTCCATAAGCATGCCGTGATGCTATAGGGCAGCAACATGGCAGGCTGTGGCAATATGCATGGACCCAGGGTCCCTACATTGCTGCAGCTGGAGCATGCCCCATCAATAAAGAGCAAAGCCTCCATGGTATTAAATCGTAGAAAATGATACAATTGCAGGAGGAATCTCCTCATGCCAGTCTCCAGCACCTCTCCTTTGAGGACCCTCTGTTATTGTAACACAACAGCAATAATAAAGCCTGCCAGAAACCCCACTCCAGAAACAATGGCCTGAAGAAAAATGACAGGCAGCTGGCAAGATATTAGCATTGAGCTGCAGGCAGCTGGTGCTGGCAGAGAAATACAGAGACGTGAGCTCCCCAAGAGAAAGGCAAACTTACCACGGTGTCCAGTGAAGGGACATGTAAAGAGTAGTCTAGGAGGAGTCTGAGGGAAGGGGAAAATGAAAGACTGGAGCAGCAACCAGCTATCACAGTGATTAGAGATCATTAGGAGATCAGCCTGTCTCTTTTGAAAACCTTTATAATTCCATCCCAGCATAAGAGCCCAGACAGATGGCCCTTGTGACACCAGGAACCAGAGGCTGGGCACAGGCAAAGCCTTCTTATTAATGTGCCTTACACCCTGGTCAGTGGGGGCTTCACTTCAGATGTGGGGGGAACTTAACCCTATTGCTGCTGCTACAGAGAGCCTGAGGCTTACCAGGGCCAGTGCCCCAGATGATTTTGCCACACAGGCACCTGTACACGAAGAACAGACCAAAGAGAAAACATCCATGAGATGGCAAATGACTTTTACTTGCTACAAGCTGGATCGGAGCTACTGACCTAGAGACAAATGGCTCCATGCCCTAATCCCAACTGCTCAAGCCATCATAGCATCCTGTTGACAAAAGACACATTAAGCACTGTCAGAAGGTGACTGGAAAAAAAATAAAAGGCTTTTTCCTTTTTATGGCAACCTTTGTAGCTGTGCAGCTATTCAAATATTTGCCTGGCTCCTTGTAATTCATTATAACCCATTTTTTATGATATGCTCTTTGAAACTGTATTCCCATTGCGCAGGTGGGAAGCGTAATTTGCATTTTAGCAGTAGAACTTCCTGCTAAAGACAAACTCCACCAAAAGACTTTTTTAGCTTTCTTTCTCCTGAAAGGTAACATGGCACAGGGCAGGGGATGGATTGCTAGCTGCCTAAGGGCAAGTGAGGGAAAATGCAATGTCTGTACAGGAATGGAGAACATCTGTTTCCTTCTGTTGTCTGTCCTCACTCCACAAAGATGTTGTGCTGCACAAGTGAAAAGAGTTCAATGTAAAAGGCTGTGGCAAAATCTTGAACGACCTTCTTCTAATATGTCGACAAGAGTTTTTTGCCATTGATTTCAGTGCAGCTGAGATTTTCTCTAGAAGGAAAAGATGCTCGAGTTTTGGGTCAATTTGTGCTGTGAGAAAGCAAATTACTGTAACTTGCATTATAGTTTTAATAAGCTCCTGTAATGTCATTAAAGACAAATGCTTGATAATGCTGCCTTCAGAAATGAGGTAATGCAAATTTAGGAAGAAACCCAGCCTATTCTCCCCCTCCCTGCCACATTATCAGTGTTTGTTGAGTCTGATTTTACTCAAGGGTGGCCAGAGGTTTTAATGAGTTACTCTCGTGGGTCTGCCTTGCTATTTAACACAACAGAATTGCAAATCATAGCGATAAAAAATCTGCTAAGCTATTTTGAACTGCTCATGGAATGGGACCCTGCTGTGGTACTTGAGAACAATCATTTTACCCAGCTCCTCCCCTCTCAGGATCCAGTTATGGATTTGGCCTAACATTACATCCTGCAGGCCACTAGCCACGTTATTTTAATTTAATTTAAGGAAGGCTACAAATAGGTCAGAAGAAACTAAGGGAATTAGCTGTTCAAATCAAAACAAAAATCAATTGGGAGCCAGATTCTCATAGTCTTTGGAAGCTCTCTCCTAGTCCTTACACATAAGCCCTCTAGCTTTTCAATCAGTTTTCTGAATACCTCTGAATCTTCTTAAACAATGTCATCTTTCAGATGATGTAATCTGTGGCCAGTAACAGACCTGAGAAGATGCATTCCATCCATTCTAAAACTTCCATGTAATACGGAAACTCAAGGGAAGAAGAGGACAGCGTTCAGGAAGGTTTTCAAGTATTCACTGATGTAATAGTTTCAAAATCACCCAATTGTCCTTTTCTTCAGGTTTCAGTTGCCAGAATTGAAAATTATAATTTTTTTCTGACAAAAATCTGAAAAAATCCTCTCACAATAATCTTAGCATTATGATTTAGTTCCTTTCCTTCTCATCATAATCCCTCACATAGATTCTGAAATCAAAATATTTTGGTTATCTAAACCTATGTGCTATTTGGAAACCAATTTATAGGAGTAGGATTTTACTGTTGTCCCAAGAAATGTTCCTTGTTCATAAGTCAAAATAGTTTGATCTTAAATATAGGTTACTGCATCCTGGCACCAAACACGGGGGTAGATGCTGTGCATAAAATAGGGAAAGCTCAGCAAATTGCTCTTAGAAAAAAAAAAAAAATTTTGCCTATGAACAGCTAAAGAGTTTTTGTATGTTTGTTTGTTTAACACTCACAAGCTGAACTGCATTAGTTCATTTTCATTGGGTATATGGGTTACATGGTATTATTCTGCTTTTTTTCTTTCTCCTGCGTGACCTTGGGATAAGGTTTGTAGGACATTAATGTTCAGATTCTGCTTTCTCTGAACAGTGTCTCAGAGACATCAGTGTGAAGGCTCAGCTCCTGACTCTGTGAGCAACAGCGTGCCTCCATATTCACATAGTTGAGAAACACAGACCAACCCAGATACCCTGAAGAGCTGCTGAGCTTCAAAGGCCAGGATGACAAGAGCTTTCCTCGGTATGACCAAAGCATGACTGGAACACCCATGTTTGTCCTAACCCTGGCAGTACAGCTCCAGACACAGACCATGCCAGCCCTCCTGGATCTCTGCTCGTGGACTTGGTAACTACCAGACAATGTAGTTTATAATATGATATTCAGGCAAGCTAGGCTCAAGCCAGTGCGAGTATGCCTTCCTACATTGCAATCAAGCTTCCTACTGCAGGGTAGATATGGCAGACACTTCAGAAAGACTCTATTTATATTGTGCCCTACTGGTAAATTCATTCGTTGGACCACTCATACAAAATGGATAATGCAAATGAAACTGCTACATTTAGAATTAAGCTTATTTTTGTACTCCAGTGAACATGAGTGCATTAAATTGTTTTTCTTCTTTTTTTCTTTCCTTTTTTCTTTAGGGTGTTTGCCCAGCTGTAGTCCCCAAAGCACTTGTTTCAGATCTGGGGGAGGATGTCAGAGTAGTCCGCTGCTGAGCCAGAATGGTGCAGGCAGTTCAAACCACTGGCTCTCGAGCCCACAGACTCATGACTAGCATTGATCTGGAACTGATGAGTGGCTGGCTGTTTTACAGCATTGCAGCCTTAGAGAAGGCTGCTCTCTCCTCACTGCAGGGTGAATGATAAATTCATGCAGAGCATGGACAATTGCAGGGGAAGAAATGGAGAGGCTCACTGTGAACTCAGGAAGTGACCACTTATCCCTGTACTCACTCAGAGTTACACCAATGCACAGACGTAATGTTCATCTAGGAGGGAGAGTAAGTAGATTAACATCTCTGCGTGCACAGGATCCCCTTCTCCTCCTCATTCAGGACCCAGAGTCTCAGCACTAGTTATAAGGAAGGAGTTAAGTTTCCCATGGCAGCAGTGATTGCTCCATCAAAAGTCACTGGGGAAGCTCAGTACAGGTGAGTGGGGATGCTCTATCCAGACACAATGCGGCACGCACCCTCTCTGACTAGTCCATCCACCTCTATTAACTCTGCCTCAGACTGCCCTATGCAGATTCCTATAGTTCGCACATATATTCTTCTCCAGTGGACCAGCGTGCCCTACTCACAAATCTTTTTTAGCTTATCTGGTCATATGCAAAGAGCCTATGGGAGAAGGAAGCTACCTAGCAGATGAGACGTAGAGTGGGGTAGTGTGGGGGAGCAAAGGAGAACAGAAGGCTTCAGCAACCCCCTCTCCCAACAGTGCTCCTTCTTTAACTCTGCACAGCAACCTGCCCCTTGCGTACACCCAGAGCAAATCTAGTCCAACACTGCTCCGTCCTGCAGGAATTAACACTTCCAGAGCACCACCACGGAAAGATGAACATGAACTTTCAGAGATGGATGATCTGTAGGCGCTTCAGAGTAAGAGGAAGAAAGAACTGTCAGTCTGGTTCCAGGGAGCACAACTGTTTACTCTCATGCAAAGATGAAGAACTTCTCTTCCCTGTCTCCTTGTTGCTTTGTAGCATGCACTGCATCAATGACAAGGGATTGCCCCTTCTCTCTGTTTCCCTCCCCCATTCGAGAAGGTAGAAAACCTTCTAGTATCATACTCTCTCTGGGAAACTGCTGCTTGGGTTGAGCCCTGTTTGAAAAAAAGACTATCATGTTTGCTCTGCTGGGCTCTGCAATGCATAACAGTGTCTGCATTGCAGTCTCAAACTGCAATCCAACACCATCTGTCCCTTCTACTTGCAGCACTGCATCACTCCAGGGAGTCTGTTCTTCAGGGGGGATCCAGAGAGCACCTGGCTGTGCTGTCCCCTGGTACCCATGACAGCCAGCAAAAGGGCAAAATGCCCCACCGATTTGTATTACAAGACTGAAACTAGAAATGGCTGCTCAGTGAAACTGTATGAGAAGCAAGACAGGGAAAAGGCACTGATTTGTTTCCATTTCATTATTTTTTAAAACAAATTCAGTACACTCAACAGCAAATATACTTAAATCCTCTTCAACCACCTTACGAAAAGGAAGTCAAGGAGCCAAGCCAAGCAAGCGTGGAGCTCTGCACTGCTGTGGCTACATGTAAATCTGTATGAAGGAGCTACTTTAACAATAGCCTAAGCCACCAACTTGCCTTTCCTGAGGGTTCTTGGATTAGAGGACAGGCAAGCAATGCAACCAAGGGACAAGACAACAGACCTGGAGATATTTCATTGCTCTGCTTGGTCTCTGACTTACTGAGTCACACCAGGAAAGACACTTCAGCTTTTTTTATCTCCATCTCTCTATGCACTTCCTGCCTGCCTGTGCTATGAAGCAAATTAACCTAGTAGTGAATTCCTCAGGGCTGCAGCCGTCTCTCCCTCTACATCTGTGCAGCACCTTGCACAATGTCAGCCCAAACTTCAGCAAGGCATAACGCTCTGCTCTAAGTGAAGCATTCACAAATTATTACACCACAAAGATGAAGCCTGAAATTTGTAAAATATGCACCAGTGCTCTCCCTCTGAGTCTGTGATGCTGGGAGGAGGAACTGGTTCAGCTCTATCATGAATTAGTGTTCTGACAGCTTGGTGCAATCTAGCTATGACTTGCATGGCTGCTTTCTCTTCACATTCCCAAGAGCACACTCTGCATTAGATCATGCTCTGCATCAGGCTCTGCTCCAAAGCAGAAGAGAAAGTATGGGAAGGAAGATGAAATTGCCTTGACCAGCTTTCCTGGTCCTGAAAATATGCTCCTGCCATGTGGAGAAAGCTGCAGGCAGCTTTCTCTCTGCTTTGGAGAGCACGGAAACAGGAAAAAAATGACTAATTTTCAAGCTACCTGTAAGGTTGTGGCTTCACTCACATTACGTCTGACAATTCAGCCTGCGGATTGGAACTCCCCTGGGAATAGCATAGGGTCCGCGGGTAGTGGGGCTCTTGCTTTTCACCAGACCTTTATGTCTTTAAACAGACCCTATTTGTGTGCAGATTGCTCTTCTTTCCTCTTCCCCTTAACATAGTGACAGAGAATACAGAAAGCAAGAAGGTAATAAATACATTGCCAAGCCATTTATTCAAGAGGTAAACATGTAAAAGATGAAGATGCTTGGGTAAACAAATGCCACAGGTTCTGCAAATCAGCTGTCTCTAGACCTTTACTCTGAGCTGTTTCTGGACCTTTTGGGGCTCTGAGAGGGCAAGACCCTGCTGTCTGGCTAACTGCTCCACTCACAGGCAGCTCCGTAACTAAACGCTTCCTGCAGGGGAAGTGTGTACTGTACTTACTCTCCTCCCAGCCCACGTACCATCTCCACAGATTATATATGTTATGATCGTGAAGCATATAGTACAGTCTCAAATGACTAAGTAATAATATGCTGAAGGCCCTTTCGGGAACCTGCTAAAAGCAAAGCATTAGACTCAAGACACAATTCTTTAGCATTCATACTGGCATGAAGTAGGAGAATGGGCATTCAAAGAAAGCACTTTTGTGTAATACCAGCATAAGTGGAGAACAGATTTAGGATGCAAGGGCATCACAGCCTCTGCTCACCTCCTCCCACTGATGAATATAGCGGATGAGCCGGGAGAGCCGCAGAAGCCGCAGGAGGCTGAGGATCTTAGTGAAGCGAACGATGCGCAGTGCCCGGGCTGTCTTGTACACCTCAGAATCAATGCGGGTTTCAACAATCAGGAAGATATAGTCCACAGGGATGGAGGAGATAAAATCCACAACAAACCAGCTCTTCAGGTACTTCATCTTGATCCTCTGTGGGTCTAGGATGATCTCTGTGTTGTCCTCCACCACAATGCCTGTTCGGAAGTTGAGGACAAGGTCGATGAGGAAGAACGTGTCTGAAACCACATTGAAGACAATCCATGGGGTAGTGTTTTCATCCTTGAAGAAAGTGATGCCCACAGGGATGATGATCAGGTTCCCTACCATCAGGAGCAGCATGGTCAAATCCCAATAAAACCTGGACAGCAAGACAGAGACACATGAGATCAGCTATAGAGTAGGAGATCAGGGAGCCCAGGTCAACAAAACTAATGTGCTTTATACATCTCTACTGTCATTCATTCCCTATGCTCTGCTAGCCCGCCTGATGTATTCAGAGTGCACAAGCTGCCAATTAAGTACTTAATACCATAGCAGCACTCATCTTCTGGCTTAGAGGGTTCAGAAAGGAATTGAGTACATGGCTGGACACGCCCACTTGAAAACTTTGACTGGGACTTCGGAGCCACGCAAGAAGAGACTGAGATACTTGCAGTTACTACAATGACTGTTAGGTAAAGAGAGAGAGAGAAAAGTATTTGGAAGGCCTCAGAGTTCGTATGCCAATAAAGCCATTTGGGGTTAAAATCATCAGGCTTGCTCCTACTGTCTGATCCTTCTTTAGAAGTAGCTAGCACTGATAGCATTGGGATCAGGAGGGAACTGGAGATTGTGCTATGACCTACAGTGTTCAGTTTAGATTTCTTCCTGAGCCAAGCTTACGCTGAGCCTGGACTTCAGGAGTTTGGCCCACACTCTTTAGACTCCTGTGTTGTAGAGAAATAATCAATAAACCTTGGAGTCACGTGCCTGGAAATACCTATTTCATTTCTAAAGTAAGCAACAAAAACATTTAACTACTGTTCCATGAAGCACAGTCTCCAAGAAGCTTATCTTCACTTTAGAGGCAAGTCAATATTATCCCGTGGGCCTTACAACAACATTCATTTATGGTTTTGAAGGCATACACAGTCTGAATATTGTTCCTAATTTATTTGTTTGGGATTTTTTTAAGATTTTCCCCAGGTATTAGTGTAAAAGATACAGAATCACACAATGTTGCCACAACTCACCCAGAGTGAGGACTGAAAACTTTTCTGGGTCTCCTACTTTGTTGAGGAGTCTCACAAAGGAGCCTCACTGCCCAACACAGCGGTGCTCCAGCCCCCTCCAAGTGTTTCACGTGTAGAGATGCCAATGCATTGTGGTTTCATATTGCCAACTTTTCATCAGCTCTACATTGTACACTACAGGGTGGCTACTATAATATCATGAGGTACCACAAATAACTTGCATTAAGGTGCACTTGTCACAGCAAACGAGCAAAGTACACAGAGCAAACCGATTACCAGGTTTGGTTGCTTAAACCTGAAGATGCAACATTCAGAAAGCTGTAGTGGCTCTTCCAGTTAGTCACACAAATTAGCATGATGTTTATATTATTATTAATCTCTTGATTACCAAACAAGCCTAACTTCCTAGATCATAAAAAAGGCGACAGCAAGTTAACACAAGGTAGAGAATTAAGCCTTCCTTTAAACCAATCATCTCAATAGCAGTGAAGTCAACAGAGTGACTCTGGACTTCCAATGATGTAATGAAGGAAACGGTAGGGTTTGCTGAAGAAGGAGACATACATGCTGCTTCTCTATCTGTCTGACAGATTACAGTCAAACTCACTGAAATGTGTTAGGAGAAACAGATTTGCCTTAAAGATCCTCAAAATCCAGCTTTGGTAAAAGTTGTTCAGCTTAAGCCTGGGCCTTTGACCAGCCTGAGCTGCTGCAGAACAGTATCACTATAGTGAGGCAACTACACCGATTTGTTGAACTCTCAGCAGGAAAACAAAAAGGGCACAATATGCCTTAAAAGCCTTCTCTGTATAGATTCTCTCTCCCTGTTAAGAACATAACACTTCAAAGCACCTAAAAGCATATTTAAGATTCCAGCTATTACACATGTACAGACAGGGTCACAAACCAGCAGCACACCAGCAATTCTCAGAAACATTCAGCAGAGACTGATGGGAACCAACTTCAGTATGAGCAAAGTTATCCACTAATAGGGTTTCTAAAAATGTCATCAGCTATCTCTTTCTTGCTCTCAAGGTGTCATGCCCCTGCAGGCAGGGTAGCATGCGATCCTTCACTTAGTATAAAAGTACAGTTGGTGCTGGTCGACACTCAGCAATGGGATTTGTCCATATGGTTCTAAGAGCAGGGCCGTGTCACACAGTAATATGCATTAATACTGTATAAATCCACATTGCGGTCTTCCTTGTTAAGGGCCTGAGATGGTGCTGCAGCTTTCCTAGACAATTAATCTAGATAATCGCACAATACCAGGAAGTCTGGAAGCAGTGTGTATGTTATTACTGAAAATAAATAACCTCCCAGCCGTCTTTAATTTGCCTTAGGGGATACAGAAGGAGATATGCACAAGGAAAATTATTTTTCCCGAGTTTCAAATTAATGGCATGAGACAGACATGGCCAGACATGCAGAGATGTAAAGGTCTTCTTCAGAGATCTTTGGATTTTTGTGCCTCTTATTTTTACGCTGGCTGGTGATTTCAATACTTAGTAGCATCTGGGGACAATGACAACAGTGACTAGGATGGCTCACAGTTTAAGATGTTTTCCACACACACAACCCAATAAAATGCTTTCTGCCTGACTGTAGCACTTCCTGCCACCCCAGTCTCTTAGAGTCAAGCATGGTCATACCAGCCAGCTGTCCTGCATCCTGATTTACAGCATTTCTTGCTATTCCAGTTCTAAGATCTTCAAACTCGTTTCATGCATACTCTTCAGTCCCAGTCTACTATTGCTGCTAAACTGTCCACAGAGAATCGTGGTTTGCAATGTGGGCAAGCAAAGATGAAGTGCTAAAATTCATTGCCATGTGTTTCTTAAGCCACAGTTCTCCTCAGGGGTGTACTAGTGACTCAAGATTATTGTCACAGGCTCCCCTCAGTTCTGGCCTTTAAACCATCACTTACAAAACACAGAAGGTAAACTTTTGTATCCAATGCACCCCTGGTAGTAAAAGGGTATCCAAGACGTCAGGCAGGAGATAACCTTTGGACTCCACGAAGGAGGCAGAAAACCACCAAGAATTTGGCCTGCACACCAATTCCAGCACAGGAAATTCACCTGCCCTTACAATGTGAACTGCCTACAAGTTAAAATTTAACTATTAAGATTCCACAGCTCCTGCACATTTTAATTTCACCCCCATATGATCTGCTCAGGATGGCATCACCGGATTTAATCTGAATAGACTCTCAGGGACCACAATACCTCAGAGGTCTAATATCATCTATATGTCATTTTGTATTTACACTGAGGAACATCTTTTCACTCCCTGTAAATTATTGGCCAGAATGACTAACGGTGCATATGATGTATGTAAGGGCAAGCACCAGCTATTAATAACCCATGTTTTCCATATTTCTGTTGTTCCTTTCACCAAGGGATTCCACGGAGCTGACAGTGATGAAATTGGCTCTGCTGCACCCATGAGAGGCAGGTAGAGTTATTAACCCTGTCCTGCAGATAGAGAAGCCACATGGCAAAATTAAGAGAATGGGATTTGTCCACAGAGATCTGAGGCTAACTGAGGGTTAGGACCTGAATTTAATTCTTGAGTCTAACCAGATCTGAAGCTATTCATATGGCTTGAAAAAGAGTTTAATAGAGATGCATCTCATGGACATCTTCCTCTGATATCCTGTCATCTTCTCACTTCTCTTCCTGTTTTCAAAAGCCTACATAAAAAATTAATAAATACGAATCTATTGTTTTATTGTAGTTGACTCAGTGTGACTGAACAGCTCACAGCACAGCGAACAGCCAGCACTACAAAACCACGTCTTGTTCAAACATGCTTGTGTTTTATACTGCATCCTACTCTATGCATGCTTCTTAGATCTGAAAATCACATGCTACCTCCGATCCTTTAATTCCTAATATATTATTTAGTTGTAACAGAACGCATCTGAGAATTAGCATGGCAAATACACTTCAAGAATACACGCTCTTCAAGCGTAGTTGGTGTCACTCAGTTGATTTGATAGTATGTACACTTCATAGGTATTAGTTTGTGGTTTTTGACCAGAAAGTTAGATCATCTTTCTGTTCTGTCTAGTGCATAACGTAGCAGCAGGCTAGGAATATTGCTTTCGGATGTCAGTTTTTAATTAAATAAAACCTGATTTTTCAAAACTATTCCATGATGCAGTGTAACCAATTATAGTGCATGAGCTCAGGAAGGATTGTGGCCAATTGGAGAGAAAATAGTGAATTGCAGAAGTTAGCCCAATCAGCATCACTGCATTCAAAACCTGCCCCTGAGCGGGGCACATTTGTGGCCTTAACTTCTGTTCTTGCTCTGTAGTGTTTGCACTGTCAAGAGAAAATAGACTTGAGCAACCTCACCTCTAAATTAACAAAGCTTTATGGATGTTTTCAGCTTCTGCTGAAAGGCAGCCAACTCTGGGTTGAACTGAGGCGCTGCCTGAAAGTGCACAGAAAGAAAGCAAAAATAAAAATGCATCTAACTGAAAATGCCAGAGAGCCAGGATATTCTCACCAGCAATGGAATTTAGCTCCGACACCATGGCCAACCTTCCTAACCTTACAAGAAAAGATCTGTAATGAACATATCTTGCTAAAACCAAAACCAAAGACAGATCCAATTGCTCTACCAAGCGAGGCAGGAGCACTGGTCGGTGCTGACTAAAGAAACAGTGTGCCACCTACTGAGTCACACATGACATCTCCATCCTCTGCTTTGCATGGGGAGGAATTGCAACATTATTCCTTTAAAGAGCTGATGAAAATCTGCCCTCTTCTCCAGAGTGGCAGCTCCCTTCCCCCTCTCTGGATTGCACATTGAATTAGACACCGCTGTGCTCACCAGCAACTATCCTGACAGGAAAGAGGTCGCGCTTTAATTCTCAGGACCACTAGTTGGGCTAGAAATAGAAATCATCTTTTGTAAAGAGCATTAGCAGATGTCCGTATGGCTGGAGCTGCAACAGTGGGAGGAAAGTTTACTCCAGAAAGTAACCACTCACGGAGATATCTGAACACAGAGGAGGGAGAAAGAGAAACAGCAGGAAGAGATCCTTCCCTGTCTTTGGAAGCATTACTTCTCCCAGATATGAGTAGGCGTATTTCTACTGGAGAGTTACAAACTTTGCATTATTCAGAGAGATAATAGGATGAACACGGTGATTCACTGCTCCTAAACACACTAAAGGACACTTAACCAGCTACCGAGTCCAAGAATTCACTTACTAGAAGAATTATTTATAGGGAGTTATTCAAATACCTGTGCACTTGAAAACCTCTTTGAAATGAATACCCACCGAAAAAAGGGTCAAATGACTTATAAAAATATTCCGCATGCTATATAATGGGAAATGTTTAGGGTGACCTAGCTAAAGAATAAGACAAACAGTTTTAATTCCTTCTGACCAATCTATGCAAATAATATGTATCCTCTGCCATCCTGAATAAAACCCCTGAGAACACTGATAATTAGCCATGCATTACAACAGCATGAGGAAAAGAGCTCTGCTGTATCCCAGCCTTCTCTAGAATTCCCTAGCTGCCTGCTTTGGCAGCGCTGGCTGCTTCTCATTCAGCCGTGGTTGTCCCTGTCTGTTATAGAATATGGGCTGCACCAAATTCAACTTCTCTGCCAGTTGTTGCTGTGCAAATACATAGAGAATAAACACTGGAGATACACCCAGGGCTGAGACAGTGGTTAAGGGCGACACTCTGATTACCTACACCTATGGGTCTAAGGAAGATGTTCCAACTAGCTGCTCATGATGACAGTAAGGAGACAGGACTGGGAGCCCTGTACAGCTGGTAGTCTGAACTATTCATCTTTCTTTTGAACTTAGATGCCATAGCTGTCATGATGCCTCAGCTGGGTATCAGAGAGTAAGTGGTATCAGTGAGTTACTAAGATGGGATGCAATTCTGCATGTGATTAACTTTCCTATCAGGAGCAAAAGGACTATTAGCTAGTGATGAATTTTAAGTGCTTACATAAGCAGGTGTATGATTAGGGATATCTCACAGTATAGCGTCTGCTACAAATGAGGTGTATGCCTTGGAACACTGCATCTAGATTTCTTAAAACTCATGTGTTGCCTTTGACAAAATTTTCATTCAATTCAACTGTCAGTCTTAGTTGAGGCAAGATATTTTCCAAGGTCTGTATTTAGCCTTTGACTTAGACTATCTCCAATCCACGTAATTGCTCACCCAATCCCCTCTGAACACTGCAGAATTCCATATCATGTTTTGAGTTTAACACTTATGCTCATATTATTACCTTAAAATATAATTACATGGATTTTGGTGAGTGGAAAATTAAGAAAGCTATTGCTTATGTAATACTTTAAAATGGCATTTGCAGTCCAAGCAAAGTAGCATGTGACCTTTTTATTGCTCCTCTATCATCAATTTTTAAATCTAACACTACATTATTAAACAACAATCAACACCCTGCATTTTTCAAAGTAACGTCCATACATTAATTAAATCCCAACAGATATAATTAAGAAGGTATTATCATCCTATATTACAAATAGATGGACTATGGAATACTAAAGATTTAAGTAACTTATTCAGAGTTAGAACTACTATCCAGAAAATACGGTTGCCAAGTTTCAAAAGAGGCTTCCAGTTATGCTAAATACTGTAATTTGATCAGTAGCAGCAAAAGGGAAATTTTCTTTCTTTTCCATTGTAAAAATATAAATATACACATTACTTAGCAATATTTTTATTCCAGCTACAATATTTGACAATTTGCAAACAACACGTTTGAGGCATTGATGCATTTAACCAATTGTAACATAGTACATCATGAATTATGCCCTCTCTTTAACTTACAAAACACAATGCACTATATCAATATAAGTTAGCTTAAATTATTAGTTCTTTGATAGTACCTACAATACACCCACTCTACTGTCAGGCTTCTTAAAGAGATGAAGATTTGCGTGACAGGGACTTATACAGGAGAATTCAAAAGAACTGAGGACTAGTAAAGCAGACCTTACATTGAAGGTAATCTACCAAGGAATGTGTTTGTTTGAACTATGAAACAGCTCAATGTTTTGAATAGACACGGAGTTCGGTAGCTGTGGTCAGAGCAGACCACAGACAGCACCGCAGTGGGCAGCCCCCTCAGACAAGCCCAGGCTTTTATTGCTGTGACTATAAAAGCCTTGGACCTTGCACTTCCCACTGGCTCTGGTCAAAAACTGCCAAACAATGTGAGCTCATCACCAGGGGAGTTACCTTTTCCATTGAGTATTAGCTAAGGAGAAACGGCGAAGCCTTCGGCTCTTGTGGGCTCTGACCTCTTCAGGGAGGGAGAACATGCCACATGCCAGGACCTCCAGGGAAATCTGCCCTTTGGGGTTCTTCTGGATAGCTGGGACACTCAGCATTGCCTATGGGAGCTGCCAGAGGAGCCACCAAGAAACTGGTGGTGATTGTCCTTCAGAAAAACTAGATTTAACAAGATAGAGACATTTCTGTGGCCTCCATCTAGTCAGTTTAAAACAGGCTTTGCGAATCAGCCAAGGCAGACAGTCCTGATGTTCTGCAACTTTGTTGGGACAACTTCATTGTGTTTCCTGTTTTTCTGACTCAGAAAACCCAAGCACTTTGTATTATCTTTGTGCTGAAGTGCACCAGTCATGAACCAAAACAACATTAAGAAAAGTATTGTTCAAGCATGTAAAAAAAAATGGAACCTTGTCCCAAAGAGCTGCTGACACCCCTTCTCATAAGTGTATTTAACTTTCACTCAGACAGGACAGCTGATGATAGAATTTAAGTGACTTGGCTAGGAAAACAGCACTCTAACCACTAGATAGTGCTATCTTTCACTCAAGTTCCTCCAAATGCTGTACAGGTATGTGAACTACGCAGCAAGTGCTATCACTGAGCTCAGTTTCATGTTGCTTCACTACGGTCTGAGGCACATCAGGACAGAAGAGTTCAGGGAGGCTACAGTGCTGCTGCCTGGCTTGCACATGTCCTGGGATAATTAAGAGTTCTGGATGTCTAATCGGTGGAGTCAATGTCTACCACCTAACCCTGCAGTGTGCTTAATAGAAACCGTATAAGCATTTTCAAGAGCTTTACGTGCAATCTGCATTCGATAAATGCAAATGTATTGGAAAAATTACACCTAGTCCTTGCTCTGCAGACATACTGTATCACACACAAACAATATGCTCCTGCACTTCAATTCCAATAATGCTGAAACACAAACAAGTCACAAAAATAGAAAAGTCATGGTGGATTCTGCATGAAGGAGTCAATAGACCACTCTCCTCAATGCCTGCTGCCTTCCTGCCTGCAGATATCATCCTAACAAACTAAACCGTATCTTAAATCTATACTTAGAACCCAATCTTCCCAGAAAGGTAAAAATAAACAAGATTTCATTTCCCTCTTTGGGGAACTCACACACAGAAACAGAGATAGCCACAAAAGGCTTCGTTTGTTCCAGCTCTAAATTTGGAATATGGAGGCCAATAGAGCACACATCCCATTTCCAACTAAAAACAGCATTAGTAATATTTTCTCACTTGCCTGCACGCAGCTATTGCTAGCTCGTGGAGAATTCCCCTGTAACAAGCTGCAAAAGCAGTGAAAATTTTGTGGGTACCACCTGTAGGAATGCTTATTCCCTCTCTTTTTGAAGGCCCAAAAGAAGAACATTTACATACTGAACCTAAACAATTTATTGTTGTCCTCATAGCACCACTGAGGTGATCAAAAATATAAATTGTTCTCCAGTGGAAATTCATTGCAGCAGTGGCTGGAGACACCATTGGGAAGTTAATATGGTGCAGATTCAGTGCAAGATTTATAAGCACAAGTTTCCTCTTATTGCACCAGGGCAGTGCAACACTTGGCAAATCAAGCTCTAACCTGCCTGGATGGACTCCTCTCCCTGCTGGTGGCATGTTAGACCGTTTCAGGCTCCCTGTTGAGGGGAGGTGTAGACAGATTGCACACCAGCTGCTGGTGGTCTGGGATTACCTCCTACACAGCCACGTTACTACATAAGATGTGTTCCACTCCATGGCTGTCTCATCAAACTTCATCAGAAGAAACGTGCAACACCACATCCTCCCAGAGTTAAAGAACTAAGTACAATTTTTTTATTTATAGCATTTAAACAGAAGTGCACTCATGGCAGAAAGCCCAGGCCAGAGAGCTTATTAACTCTCTCGTCATATCCCACCCTACTGCACTCATAAATATTTCTCGATTCCCCTCTCCTCTGCCCCTGCCATGCTGAATCCCAAAGCTTTTCAAGGTGTTAGATGTGTATTGATTTCATAGAGCTCCCAGAATACATTATGTATGAGGCCGACATGCTAAGGGCCTGGCAATTCTATAATGTTTGATCTTCTGAAATCTCTCACTTGTATGAATATGGAAAAGTTCCTCTTTGTTTGCTGTCCATTGATCCAGATGTTGACCCTTCTCTGTGTTCATTTATCTCTGATGATTTAATAATGAAAAAGACCAATAAACTGAGGAAAGGAAGGAAGCCCCTTTAGGGGGACCTATTGCTGTGGAAACGTGCCATATGTTGTTGTAGACAACAGATAGATCAGTAAGGCTGCACCTTCCAAGTCATCATGAATATGTTGTGGAATGTGAAGGACTAAAGCCTAAATACATGCATAAGCTGTGACATTATGAAGTTCAGGCCCTGGCCCATGTCCAACATCTAGGATGACTCAAATTCCAATGTTTGGGCGATCTGTTAGAAAGGAGGATCTGCACTAGGAAGTTCTGAATTGTCTCAAAAAGCAGCGATACTGGGACAAGGGTTTGATTTGTACCCAAGTATATGAAGGAAAGGGACTGTGTCTTATTTTGGGGTGCCCAGACTCCAACTGCTTGGAGACACATAGGTAGAGATTCAAAGCCTACTTTTCTGAATCTGATTTTTCACCCTTCCTTGCCAGAGTATTAACAGCTACTCACACTTAGAGGGTTCAGTGTTGCAGGTACAGACTTTACATCTATATACATGATACATACGTACGTACGTCTATTAGTTCAGAGTAAATGCTGCTGCAAGAGTGGCAGAGGACATACAACACCAACTGATGTAACAGGTATCTTCCACCACCTTATCTTCTACAAGGATGACAGGCTGGATTCTTAAGTATTTGGTATTGACATGGCTCTCTTGACATAAGATGAGTTTACATGAGATGAGGATGTCAGCTTCACCACTGGGAACCCAGATTTACTAAAATTAAACACTAAAATAGGGCAGAGAGGTGATATGAGTCACATAACTAGATAAGTTTAGAAAGTGGGGGACAGTGGAGGGGACGTTGCTCTGCTTTCTGCTAGCTGTTGTTTTGTTTTGACAAATTTATGCCTTCATGTTCTGCAGTAGGCCACTTAGAGGTGACAAATGCATGCAGCAGATAGCCAAGTCATTTGCCAGGCTGAGAAAAGGACTTCCAGCCATCCAAGATGCTAAAAATGTTCCTCCTAGGAAGCTATGCCACAGCTTGGTGTTGATTAGAAATCACAACTCCAGTCTCCCCAAATGGAAAGCAGGGTGAAACAGAAGGTCTCTTAATACAACATCTAAGCTCTCATAGAGGTTCCTAGAGACCCAGGTTTGGGTTACCCACCGTAACTTTTGAACCATGCACCACCAGGACAACTATCTCTGCAGCAGATCACCAGTGGGCTTAAGCAGCCTTAGAAACAGCTATGTATGTAGTTTAGCTGGGTAGCTGGCCACTTACATCCAGTTTACAATGAAAAACCAAAAACCAGAGGAAGAGTTTCCTGTGCCTGAGGGTGGATCAAACCTGAGACTGATTAAGCTGTCATTCAGCTCCATGAAGCAATTTACTCAGGGAGATACATATGTGCTTGCAGGATAAAGCACACGTGCTTTCTCATATTCTCTCTTCAACTTTTAAAGCTACCAGGGTTTATGCCTGAGACATGCAACAGCATCTGCCAGACTTCAGCACCCATGCATGCTTATTCCTACTACTCTGCATGAGCCCTGGATATGCCAGATGGGGCAGAGAGGGAAAGTTTAACCTCTTTCCTGCTTAATGGCAGGGTGGGAATCCAAAAAGCTGACAGAAAGAGGTAATAGTAGTTTGGGGTTTTCCAGCGGTCTGCTGGAATGATCATATTCAAAGATGTGTTACTCTAAAAGCTCAAAACTTGCTAAACCACATGCTTACTGAGGAGAGCGAAAGCCTGAGTGACAGAACATGTTCCAGGTATGTAGGACATGGACAAGGACACTTCACCACAGAGCTGTGGTTCCCTAGCACAGGGGTAAGAAGACCTGGAAGAGAGAGTTCACTCCCAACTTACACTCCCAAGTCAAACGCTTTTTTAGCAGGCATTGCTTCAAGATTAAAAACACTTTGGCCAACAGGGATGCCAAACCTAGTGTGAATTTTCTGTCTCCTCTGTGAACAGCAGTATGGCTTCAAGGGTTAGAGGCTGAGGAAGTGCCAAAGGAGCAATGTGTAAGAACCATGGATTGGGATGGATGGAGTATATATTTTGTACTGTTTCCAAACTTCAGCTCCTACAGATCAGTATTACTCCATGAGAATCAACAGGAGAACACTGATTTACATCACAACTTTCAGCCCTGGTAGGAAATGTCAATGCTGGCATTACTGTTTCAGACAAGCTTCCGCACTAAGTGCCAGCCATAAGCCTCTTTCTGTGGGGAAGAGAAGATGGGGGTGGAGGGGAGTAAGACATCTAAAATGACAACGAGGCAGTGACTATGTGTGTTTCAGTTTCAAAAGCAGAAAATATTTTTCCTCCCCAAGTCTCCTGCTGCTATCATCAGACTCTTGTTTGCAATGAGTTATTCTGGCTGGATTGGAGCACAATGAATCCTCAAAAAGGCTAATGCTGCTGGGATCTTGGGGCTATTCAGGTATCCAAGACCCCAGACAAGAGATGAATCACCTTCTAAAAATGCAGCAGTTAAGGAAAAAAAAAAGTCCAATTGCCTCTAATTATTTTAGGTCTCAGAGGAAACATACTGTGCTAAGGCTATGCTTATCTAAGGCATCCACATGAATCCTCTATCCCCTCCAAACATCAGATGCTGAATTAATTACTGCATGTACAGTATGTAGCTCACAAGAGATTTTTTCCTTTTGACCTCAAAGCACTGTATGGCAGGTGGTGGAGTCTCACCATCAGCATCTGCCAGCTGGGGAAACTGAGGCACAGAGAGGCAGTTATTTCTTTAATGCCTCACTCACATGGAGGTCCACAGCAGAAAGGAGGAGAGAGATCAGGAATCCCAACATCCACTCCAGTGACTTAAGGGCACTCAACTCAGCTCACGACTTAGCACTTCAGCTCCACAGAAAGGCAGTTCCTTATGCAAGGAGCCACTCTGCTCCAAAACCCTTTTCAGTTTCTGTGAAACTATTATCTGGTGTCCCCACAAACATTTCTGTATTGAACTGACTGAAATGAGGAAGCCCAGCAGAAGCTTAAGGGGGACTTAAGCAGCAGGAGACTTGGGGAAAAATGAGGAGGACTTGGTGAATGCTCTGAGATAGGAGAATGGAAAACTCAGGAACGGAACATTTAAAATACCTACTCCCCTAGAAATGATACAGTCAGACACACTCTTCACCCAGACAGGATGCTTTGAACCACCAGTTATACAGAATATCAAATATTCAGTTGCCGGATTTGGGGCATGTAAGGCCTCTCCCCTCACGTCAGATCAGTAGGAGCCATTTTGGCTTTTCATCTCCCTGTGTGGCATGGAGCATGCTACATAACACTCCTGTAAAGGTAGCAGTTGCTAGGGGATATGGGCATTTTCACTTAACACATATCCGCCTTTTGTCAAGACTCAGGACGTTGCTGGATCTCTCGCGCTCTTTCCAGGCCATGCTGCAAATTTCTGACTTTTGAACTTTTCTGGAAAGGGCACATCTTTGTTGTGTGGTGGGGATTCTCACGGGAATCTCCTTTATCAAAGCTCTAATCCATGTTGCACGGTCTCAGTGACCCGCACAGTCCTCTCCAGCCTTGTTCCAGTCAAGAAACCTTCTGGAGCAAGTTGTAACTGCAGCCCTTTCTTTCCTCATCATTCTGAATCCCCGTTACAATCAATGGGAGTTTGCATAATACTTCTCTTTAAAAAATACACAAACCAGGAAAACACTGGTTGCAAAACACAGCAGCTTGCTGTAACTCTAATGTAACGTCCAGTGCTGCTGCTCCAATATATACAGTACTTTTCTGCCAGAGACACCCAGACAAACAGTGATAGGCACCATTAAAAAATGCTTAGACAAATCTTTTCCAGTATGGGCTGGGCTTGATCTGCTCTATTTAAGTCAATGGAACACAGCCACTGAGCCCTGGGGGAGCAAGTGCCAGCCCTAAATCATTTCTTTGATTAATTGTTCTTGGGAAGGAAGAATTCATTAAACATTCCACTCAGCAATTAGAAATAAATATATTTTTAGAATGAACAACCTGCCAGAAACAAGTTGTTTCAGAAATATATTCAGATTGATGCAGGCCATTTTCCATCAATACCTAACAAGGAGGCTCCAGCCTGCCAGTTTCCACCCTAAGCTAGAGGGACATTGCAGAAAAAAGGTAGGACAGTTCTGTCACTGAGGAACTACTTGTGCTGTCTACACAACTCAAGCTCAGATTCTGTGAGCATCTCTCTAGAAAATAATGCAGTTTCTCTGTATATTAGGTTCCCAGATATAAAATGGGAATAAATATCCTTGCTATTTCACAGAAATATTACAAAACTATTTCTACAAACAGCTGGGACAGTGCAGATATTATAGTCATGAAAACTCAATAAATAATGAAAAAAAAACCCCTGTATTTGCACTTCAGCATCAGGCCTCAGACATACTACAAAGTGAATGTGAAATGACAATCTCTTTGAAGATTTTTGGACATATGACCAATATAACTCCCACAGAATTCAGATGTAACTGAAACATGCAAGTAGATTTGTTGACACAGTAAACAATTAGCAAAAGGATAGTGGGACAGGTATCTATTCCAAGGCAGTGATATTTGAGCTCTTTCCTGCCTATTTAAGGTGCAGATTCCACTGACCAATGAGGTGTAAGTGTATATTTTAAATCTACCTGATCCTGCTTTAAATTTTAAATCCCCTTACTTCAAGGCAGGAACTCATCACAGAGCTCTTTCTATTTTCTTTTCCTCTTTTGGTGAGGACAGGGTCTATTAAGTCCAGAGAAGCACAGACAACTGCAAGATGAGCAACAGCACTTTGCGGATGCCACAGCCTTCCTCCCCAGTCTAGAAAGATGTACTTCTGGTCCCAAGTCTGGAAGAAGAAACCCCAGAAGAACGTAAGCATGCTCTGGGTACTGAAAGTTATAGCCACAAAAGATTATTCCAGACTTCTCAATTTTGCGTCTTAAAAGAAAAGACATGTCTTACCCTTTGTTTGTGGTGCCTAGAGGCAAGTCTGTTCCCTGCCCTGTTTTGGGTACCTAGGATGGCAGCAATGTCTCAATGAATTCCAGCCTTTCCAAGAAGCAACACAAGAACACATTCTCAAAGGCCCTCTTCTCTAAAACATGAAATATACTTGTAGTTTTTTACTTCTACACATACAGGACCCAATTTCAAGGCCACTATAGCAGGCACTGACTTAACCTTTGATTTCAGGAGGGCCAGGGATGCACTAGTATATTATGTAAATTAGCTGGGAACTTGTGCACACTTCAATAATGCTTATGTGATTTCTATGTTTTTCTTCTTTTTAGTTAATCTAGTCCTTTTGTTTAAGTAAGCTTAGTAGTAAGGCAAAAGCTAGGGTTTTCCTCTGTGTTCTTTCAAATTCATCCCACCAGAAATATACGTGATATGACTCAGCCCATCTGGCTGGCACTCAGTAGATCACAGGAAAGCTGAGAAAGGGAAGTATAAAGATGGTTCAGTGATGAGGGTACCTGGAAGAAAGCTCTGCAAGTCACATGAGCCAACATCCTCAGCACTCCCTGGTTTCAGTGGGGAACAGCAGAAGGTCTTTCACTGGAGTCCAGGAAAAGCAGATAGCAGATTAGCTCTGCTCTCAAGTATAACCAAAAACATTTTAGCTCATTAGATATTCAGATCATAAACTAGGTATCTCCTTTATGAAAGACATCATTGAATCAGAAATAGCTATTTTGTGGGCAAAGAGCAGAAAATTCAGTGCTCCACAATACTTCTACTGTAGCAACAGAGAGCTAGCCTCACTAAATACTGCTTTGAAGATCCATTCCACAAACATCAAAATGTGAATGTAATCTGGTATCTCTCACTGTAGTGCAATATTAGCAGGTCTCAGACAGTGCTAGACACAGTGCCCATATATGCCTTTGAGGTACATATATAAGAGAGACAGGCCAGAAGAAGCTCCAAGGAGTAAAACTGATTCCCAGTGTCTAGCTGCAGTGGATTCTCACCGAGGAATTTGGCTCCATACGTCTACTGATAAAAACTAATTTGAAAGAAATGATGATTTATCCTTCTGCATCCACAAGAACCCCAGTGTGTGGAGAAATAATTTGGCCCAGCACTGTAGCAAGGCTAATGCTGAGGTGAAATGCAGCAGTTACGCAGTACAACCACTGCTTCAGGGCAGGGTATGAATAAAGCTGAAGCACACCATTTGAACTGTACCAAAGTTACTCGCAGTGTTATCTGGCTGCCTATGAAGGCTAGTAGTCTGCTCTGTCAACAGCCATGGATTTTTGAATGATCAGGGCAGTTTATATTACTACAAAACTACTTTATTTGGAACATCTTCCCTTCCACTTTCTGAGCTAACCAAGACCATATATATTTTTCCTTTGAAAAACAAGTTTTCAAAGAGCTTGTGAAGAATTCTCTCCCCTCCTCTTGTGATGAGCTGTAGGAAAGCTATGCTCCACCTTGAACCACTGCAACTGGAGGTATAGCCAACCATAGCCTTTTTCCCCAGCCAGACTGCAGATATTAGTATCCAAGTTTGGGGCAGGCACAAGTTTCCACTTACCTGTCCTTACTTGAAAGAGGTGCTCTTCCCCTGAAAAAAACACATCTATGAGGATGCGTACAGAAAGCAAGGCCTAAAGCTTATTCGTGGGCCAAGCTGAGGAAATGTGAATGACTAACGTCAAGGCATCTTGTTCAGCTCTTTCACAGCTTGTCTCTGTACATCTTATCTAAGAAGACTGGAAAGAAATGCTGATGGCCTGCCATTACTGAGAAAATGTGTGTGTGATGATTACACTAGAGGAAGTGTTTAAGAACAGCTCAGCCTTGTGAAAATAATACCCTATAACAGCTGCCAAGTCCCAGAGGGGTTTCATCTCCCGACTCCCCAAGTCATGCATGACTTCTATACATCAGTGGCTCCAACAGCTAAGCTCATGGATGGGCATTGTCTTTCATCTCTATGGACAAGCCAACACCTCTGTCATTTCCTATTCACCATGGGGTGCTCTGCCCTGCAAAGAGGGCTGTGCTGACTGGGGGACTGAGCTTTTGAGAAATTTGACTGCTTTTTTTTTTTCCCCTGCTTTTAAATTTCAGCTATGGGAAACAGAGGACTGAAAAGACATCTGAGGTGTTTTAGGGTGGGAGGAAGAGCGAAAAAGAGGTAGTGGTGGTCTGCACGTGGGAATCACCATCCTGTGGTACCAGGGAGAGTGATCTTTGTACAGATGTTTAATATGCTCAGCTCTGTTTTACGCTTCTCGCATCCCCATCACTCATGAGGTATTGTATTACTAGATGGACCCCCAATGTTATGCATTAATTTCCAAAGCAGACTCATTCACACACACATAACACATCCACCCACATGCAGTAATGGTTAGACAGACACAAAGCCATCCAGCAGCCAATTATTTGTGGTGGGAACAGCTTGCATTAGCCCATGATGAGGCTTAGCCTTAATTCTACTGAGCTAGAGAGGCTGGGAGCTGTGCATTGCTCTCCTGACTGACTGCGGATCTCAGAGCAGGGCAGATGATGTCAAGGCAAATCTTTTTTTGTCTGCAGTGCAGATTTTGCTGTGTGAATTTACTTGCAGATGAGGCTTCCAGATCCCCTGTTCAAAAGCAGGAGCCCTAGGCCATACCCACATGTGCTACTGTTAGCCTAAATTCCTGTTTGTGCTGCAAAAGGAGCTCACAACCAGCAGAGCTGCCCTCGTTTGGAAGGCTTCGGCCCAACTTCCGACCAATATATGCAGACAACAAGAAGCCAGAGGAATTTGCCCCATTTGGGTGATGGATCAGGAGTGGATGAGAGAGGAGTGCCTGTGCTGCAAAGAGGTAGCAGAGGAGCCCAGTCATAACGGGAATACACCAAGATAAGCTCTGAACAATGTAACCTTACATGAGGTTTTGCAAAACTGAGGACCAGAAACTTCCCAAATGCAGTCAGGGTTGAGCCAAGTGACTGCCAAATCTGGAGTTTGATTTAAGTATGTCTTCAACCCAGGCATTTGTTCCAAGTCCCAGCTATGGAACAAGCCTAGTTGCTCTCTAACCGTATCATACACAGTGTATCACCTTAACCATGGCCAGCATGATCTGAAGCACACTTGTGTTTGCACTAAAAGCCAAGGGTCGCAACAGATTATCCGAAAGATTCAACAGAGGACGTTTTCTAAACCTGCCACACCACAGAAAAGGACAGACATCTTGTCAGCCTCTGTGCCAGACCTTTGATTCAGGAGTGTTTAGTAAAATCAAGAAGTCACACATTCCCAAAGAAAAAGGTAGCACACCTTGCAATACACATGACTGGTAAGGAAAAGATGGAACATTTTCTTTCTAGAGCATCTCCAAACCCCATGCAGGGGCTGCACAATTCTCATTTATGGACACAAAAAGTAAAATTCTTCTTGTCTCCCTCCCCATGCAGGCTTATTTCTTTCTTTTTCCAGCCTAGTTCTGTATGTGCCACACAATATAGCACCACACCTGGAACTGTACAGGCATTGGTAAACAGTTTCCTTATTAAGACAAAGGAACCAATTTTTCAGAAATCACCTAACAGTACATGGATCTACTCATTTTTGTGGTCCTAACAAAAGATGGACAAGAGATGTAATCAAATCTACAGCAGTACACAGAAAAGGATAATCATGAAGAAATTCTCATGAAACTGCCTTGTAGATATTAACCACACTCTTGCTGACATCTGCTCTGTCATCTTCTGTTACGTTGAAATATTTTAGAGTTCTACAGCATCTTCCATGGCCCCTGGCAGTACCAGCACCTCTTTTTCAAAGTTGGAGAAATCAAGGCACAGAGCATACTGTTCAGGATGGCTTGTAGGGTCAAAACCAGATGCCTGACCTGCCTTCCAGTTTGTCCTTCTCTTCGTTTTACATTGCTTATGATTCAAACTGTATCTCCAGCTAAATGAGCCTGGTGAACAATACAAATTGTTTGTATAGGCATCAAGGAGAACAGACCATGATCCATAATCTAGATGGGTCCTTTCTCCTGCCCTCCCCACAATTCACAGAAAACCAGGGATGGGAAAAAATATTCCTCTTGTTATTAATAGAAGTGTAACTTGTGCACACATTAGTGCTTTAAAGCAAAGGGGGAAAGACCAAGCATCAAGAATTTGTGTTTAATGAAACCGGGTTTGCTATTGTTAAAAAAGCAGCATAGAGTCAGACATTATCATTTCTGTTATCATTTTGACTGTTGGGAGAGCTAGTCCAAACCCTGACACTGCCAGGAAACGTCACTTTTGCACTGCTTCACTGTGCCTAACTTCTGCTTCTCTGCAGAGAGCCAAGATGTCACTGCACTTGCTCAGCCCACACCCCTGTGCTCTGCAGCATCCCTCCAGCCTAGTCACAAAGGTGGACAGAGGTGAGAGAACATGCAGAGCAGGGCTGGATAATTAGGGGCCTCCACTTCCTCCCGTCCCCAGAGACACGCACCTATGCACGCGCAGACACAACTCCTTTGCAGATGAGACATTGCACTGGGTAACAATGATGTTTGCGCTGTGATGAGTTAGCACCTTGCCCTGAAATCATGTGTGAAGCAACAGCTGGGAGGAAGGGACTTATTAATCTGGAGTCCCCAAGTCTTTGGAATGCAGCTGTTATCTCCCTCACAAGCTTCGGAACACTGATAACTTTGCGAGACATTTCTTTCCCACACACAGGCAAATCCAAACGCACTTTGCTAGGTTTTCCACCCCCCAAACATGCAGGGGATGGAACTGAGCATCAGACTGTAACAGTGCTCAGCAGCTCTCACCAGGAAAACTGAATCCCATCAGAGTTCCTCTGCATACAGTCTCCTTGGAGCTGCGTACAGGGATGAGGGGTTACTCTGATTTCCTGGCAGTCACAAGATCCCTGAGCACAGCTGTGAGAAGAAGAAAAAAAAAAAAAGGAGTTCCAGCTCCTACACTAGAGTCAGCTGGCAACCTGCGGCACCTCTCCTGCCTCTAAGCTCTTTAACAATAGATGCATAAACACAGACAACCTCTCCATCCGAAGAGGCAGAGATTTAAATCCTTAATTAGCACATTTGGACGAGTCACCACAAATTAGATTAGCTTTTGCGCATCGCTGGGGAAGCAGTTGTACCCCTATAATGTCCAACTGGTGGGCCCTCAAGCTGACCTTGGAATTCCCCTTTGGATGCTCATCTGCTTTGCTCTCACCGGCGCTGCCTTCCCCTGCTGCAGGCAGCATCTCTTCAGGAGTTAACAGCCTGGTCTTACTACAGCCTGGTGCTAAGACTAGGCATGGGGTGACCATATTTGATGTCAGCCACTGTGAATATACTGCATGGAATGAATAATTTCAATTTGTAAAGGGACTTCCCAGGTAGCAAACCATTCAACACAGAAAAGGGGCAGAAGAAGGTCTCTATAATAGCACCTTGTTAGCCCAGCACACATCTGCTCTCTCTTCTGTGTTTCTGGAGTCCTAACTGCTTTGTCTGCTGACAAAACCCTGGTTTTAGTGCTGTCAGCACTGCAGAGCTGTAGAGCTGCACAGAGCCAAGCTGCGTTCTCATCTTCCTTGTGCTTCACCAGAAAAAAATTGCCCACTTAAGCAAGGATACCTGAGCAGTTCTTCCTGCTTGTCATATATAAAGCAGCTTTGATTTGGAGACCCCAGGATGGACTTGCAGTGCCACTTCATCAAGAAACCTTGTGCTGACTTGTAGGCTGAAAAACAATTGTTTTACAGCCATCTCACTAAGAAATGCTCAGATAATGTGGGAATGAGTGCTGTATTGCTGCTAGAGGAAGAGGTTATCTAAACATTTCAGAATAGAGCTTAAATCAACCCTATTCACCATAATAACTCTGACTCTTCTGTAACACAGAGCAAGTAAATCTCATGAAGTTATGGATCACTGGACACCAAAAAGGTAATTATGTCACCAGCCAGGTGCTGCCCGATTTGAAAGATGGTTGTGGATACTACACTGGCATCAGCAGTCACAGTAACGCATATGGGACACTGAGAACCAACACAGAAGGAGAAGAGGACGGAGGTCTCTCCACACGGAAATAAACCCACACTCCGTTTCAAACCAGGGAAGGGATATAAGAGTCAGAGTTGGTGATTCTCTTAATTCTTCCCCTTGGCTTTGAGTTCTGGAAATAGTCTCACCCCTCCACACACAGGAACAGCCTGGACCTTGTCCAGCCATAGGCCTCGTGGCATCAACATTTAGGAGTGAAATCTTATGCTCTCACTAGCCACTTCCCTATGGACCAGCCTTTGCCCCACACTCATCAGCGGAAATGGGGTTTTTTGAAGTTCTCAAAGACAGAAAAGGAGTTGGCACCTTTCTTTTTGAGTGACATTCATCTGTAGGTAAATTGATTTAATAGCTTGTTAGAGTGCCAATTAGAACCAACAATAACTCAATTGACCTATAACTGCCTTGGCACCACCACAGCTTTCAAAAATAAGAGAAAGGAAGAAATCTGTGCTCTGGCAGAGATGAAAGCTCAGATAGTCGGTTTCAGGAGCAAACTGAGGGATTCATGGACTTGCTAATGAGATGCTCATAACACATCAGAAACAAAGACAAATTTCAATGCTTTCAAGCTAAAATGGCACTATGTTATCTCCAGACAAAGATCACTCTTTTATCCGTATAATACATGGACTTCAGTGCAGCAGCAGTGACTCTACAGCAGAAAAAACTCAATGCAACAGAAAGCACTAAGCATAGTTACCTAAACAGAAAAACACTGTATTGAAAACTTAAGTTCACCTGCTTATAATAGTACTGAAAAGTCCTCCACTGATTCTGCGTGTGCCTACCAATAAACACCTTTAGAAAGCACATTTTTCCCTGAAATAAAATCTCTTTCACACTAATGCAGTGGAGATTGTGCTTCCATTTTAAATGCTTAGCTCCAATGATTGAGATATTTCAAGTTTAAAAAATAAAAACTGGGTAGAGTTTGTCTAAACATTGCTGGGCTGGTAGTGTCCAAGGATGGAAAGAGGGATAATATGGCAGGGTTTTAAATTACTAGGCAAAATGATCCATTCTTAAATCAAGAAGGAAAGCAGGGCCTGAGAAAACTGAGAATGTTTGAAGAGTCAGAGGGACAATAGCAACTAAGAATATATAGAAGGAGAGGAAACTAATTTGGAGAGATCCACCCAGAAAAAAATCTGAAGGATAAGGATGGAGACTGGCAAGGGAGGCATCTAGACTGAGGAAGGTATCAAGCACAACCTACTGCCATTTGAGGGGGGTGCAGAGGAAGAGGCATTACTAAAAACTAAGGTGAGGTGGAAAACAGTGATCAGATGATAAGCTGGGTATTGGGACCTAGGACTGGCTGGACAAGAAACCTGCCATGAGAAGCCTAGAAAATGGAGATAGGACTGGTGGGATATGAAACACAAACTTGAGGTAAGGGATGGGGAAAACAACAGGTTGGAGAGAGTGGGGCAGAAGGCATCATGCCTAGGCACTGGGGAGGAAACAAGCAGAGAGTTTGTAAGAAGCAGAGTACATTTCCCTTTGGAGCCTGGAGAGTAACCCAAGAGTCTGGTGCATCATTGTTCTTTTGCTGTAACTACCTGATACAGCCATTGCTTAATTCAGAGCAGAGGGCAGTGCAGCATATCCTCGAAAAGATCCGTACCTGCTAATGAACCCAGAGATATTATTACGATGAGGATGGGGATTGTTTTGTTTTTAAAACCTTAAAAACTGTACAAAACCACTGTACTAAGAATCAGACTGCAAAGTCAAAAGTTCAGGTTATGAAATAGCAGAACAGAGGTTAGCTGTACGTATATATTATGTTACAGTCATTACATGATTCAAAACAGTTCTTCCCATAGAATTCATGCTTCATTCAAGATGAGAGGAAGAACTTGAGACAGACGTGTGCAGGAAAGCGATTTTCTATAGGAGTTCATTTCTTGCACAATCTGGAAGGTTTGCAATAAAAGAGATAAGGAACTGCAGAATGAGATGTGATGGCTAGGGCAGATGAGCGGTGCCCTGGAGATTCCGTCTCTGCCAAAAAGTTCCTGCAGAGGAGTTAGGCAAATCGCTCAATCCAAAACTGCAATTAGAATAATATTCTTAGGCGATGATTAAAGAGAACACTATGTCATTGTTTACAGCTATGGTTATTATTTTTTTTTTCTGTAACAACAGATAAACTAACAAACATCAGAGGCTTGGGAAGAGGGTGGGTGGGATCAGTATGCCTATTTTTCAGTCTGGCTGCTCATCACGCAAGTCTATGAAATGGTCCAAATCAGAATGTCCCAATCCTCTTAAAGCACCCGTTATTCTTAAAACAGTTAGTCATTACCTCCGTGCCCTTGTCTTCTGGGTCACGTCTGATTCCTTACTACGGACCCACAGAGGCAGAGCTCTGAACATATGGAGTGCTGTGTGATGCTCCGTACTCTGTAAAACAGGTCCTCAAATTGACTACACCAAGTTAATGAATGTTTTTGACCTTAATCTCTATAAGTCTCTGCCACCTTGCTATAAACTGGGGATGACAGTACCGGTTTCCTAGCCAAGGTGTTGGGAAGCGAAATGAACATTTATTACTATTATAGTTGACTATTTTATAAGTGCCAAAGAAAAAAAAAGGCTATGGGGAAATTAACCTGTTTTTTTCCAGAACAGGATCTGAATAAGATGAAATAAATATGGTATGCTATCTTACGAGGAGAGATGGAGAAAGGAACGATCCCTGAGTGCATTGAACAAGACATGGGCTTCTGTGGAAGAGATAATGTGTTCATCTCTTGGCAGAGATTTGTATGAAGGGCCTGAATTAAGTTTGTGCAGGAAATCTTGATCATGGCACTTCCTTAAATCTCAGTGCTTGCTTTAGTATTTATACTCTTTCATCTCACTTTCTGCACATGAACAAATGTGAAAATACCATATTATGTGATTACAGTCTTAAAACATGTTATGGTGATACACTAAGGTGTTCCTTTTACTGAGGCCTTCCTGTTCTCAAACGCTGCCTTTTGTAGCATCTGAACACGTCTCCTACAAAAAACTGTATCCCCACACTGATTGTCTAGCACGAGATTTTTTATCCTCCACCTTATGGCATGTGAACTAGGGCACAAAGCATGTAATGACTTGCCTGTGGACACGGGAAGTATGGCTGCACTGGTTTGGTCCCCTCAGTTCATGGTCACAAAACCACGTTTCTTCTCCTGCAGCCTGATTCACATTCCACTGAAGACAACAGAAGTCCAATCCATGCTGTTCAGTGGGATTTGGATTATCCCTCATATTATTCCTGTTTGGATCCCCTCGTTCTGCTCCAGCAAAACTGCCCTGGGAATTGGCAGGAAAGTTGTCTGCAGTAAGGACAGCGAGATCTGATTTCAAGAAAGCATCTCCCCTTCGTCAGCTAGTAGTGTCCCCACACCATTTTGAGGTGTGCCATCAGCACGAACAAGAAAAGAAGATAGCCGAGTCTATGAGCTGCCTACCAATAAACCTGTGCCTGATTAGCACTTTTGTGGTTTTTTTCTAAAAACAGGCACAGGTTCTGCTACTAATGCAACCGTTTCCCCAACCTTTCCCTCTAAGCAGAGGTTTCACTGAACCAGAATTTCAATTTACTGTACATAAGGCTCACACAATGGGTAGCTTTCATTTTACTTTGCTATGAGCAGTGGGCAACTCACAAGATCAGAGTTTGCCATCGTGGGCAGCTCCTGAATGTGGATAGTCATCAAGCAAGGCCAGCACAAAAAGCAGCACTGTGGGCAGCAGGTAAAGAAAAGGGCGTGACTGTCTGAGAGCCGGGAGAGCAACAGCCACCTAAGTGAACTGCTGAAGTCAGTGAGCAGTGCTGTATGCTTCACAAATTGTTTACCCTTCTAACAAAATAGTGAAAAGCTTATGAAGGAAAACAGTCTCCACAGACAGAGCAGTACTCCGTGAGGCACTCTGGAAATCAGTTCTACTCAGGAGACTGGAAAAGGTAAAGACGCATCCTTCCCATTTCTGCTCAGTCCCACCAGTGCTGTTGGGTTCAGTATTTAGTACGACAATTAATAAATCCCACTGATTGCCCGCGAGAAGGCACTCTGAATGGCACTGCTCAGAGGTCTGGAGCAGCACAGAGGGGAGCGAATGATTTTGTTCTTCAGGAATTCCCCTACCTCATACATCACACCCGAGCATCTATTTCTTTTGGTGCCACAGAAACCTCCCCAGGTTCCCAAGCGGAGAGGAGGCTCTGGCAGAGGAAGCAAATGAAGAAAAAGGATCTGTCTGCTGACAGGTATTACAAGTAAGGGAGAAGAGTGGAAAGCAAAATTCCAAAATTTGAAGTTGGGACTGTTACTGAGCGGAATATTTTCCATTGTTTTCAAGGAGGCAGCAGCTTCTCTTTTCTGTGAAGAAGTTAATAGATTACCGGGCAGTGAATAATGTGCAGTTCTATTTACATCCACTGTTTGGACTATTTTGGTCCTTCAGATAGTGTATCTGTTCTCAGGCCTTTCTAAAAGCAGCAGGCTACACTTTTTTGCAAGCAATTTGGATAGCAGCTACAACCAATATGCTTCAGTCAGCTACAAACTAGATAGATCATTGTTTGTCTGGAATTTTTTTATTAAACCAATTGTACTGGATCAATGCTTCCTCTAAGCAATAAATTACAATTCTATCTAGCCAGTGAAAAAGCTTTCAAAATCACAGATCAATCTTGATCTAGGAAATAGAGTTTGGCTCTGCACCAATGTGCGATCAACCACAGATGCAAATAAACTCAAGGCGCTAGCACATTCATCTGCACCTCAGAATAGGAGCTAGTATTCTTATTTTCATTAGAAATTGCTAAGACACCTTTTAAGTGCTTCTAGAACTAGTCCACTGCATTAGTCATGAGTAGTCAGGGGCATTGAGTTTGGTTTTTATAAAGGTCATTTGGTGTCCTTTCCCCTCACAATGGACTAAAAGCAGAAATCAAGAGCCTTAATCTATATTAATTTGCTTTACTCTTGGAGGGTCATGGATTTGTCGCTGGAATTAGCCATATTAGATGCTAAAATGATAACTTAATGAGACTATGATGAAAGCCTCTGCTCTAGTCTAAAACAGGAACTCCTCTCACACTGTGTGAAGGAGAAGCAACTCCATGAAGTCAGAGGAATTACACCAATGTTGTTTCACAGCAGAGTCAAGCTCCAGTAAATAGGGCTGGAGTGTTCCATTGAAAAGTTCACATCTCGAGCTGTACTGAGACAGGAGTCGTGAGGTCTGGAGCCCTACCAAAACGCCCAGAAATGCACCTCGCTCTCAGAGGTGAAACTAGTTTCTTCAAAAAAAAAACAGAAAACAAGATCTGGGTCTAAATATTTAAATATTAACTTGAAACTTGTACACCAAATGCTACTCTACAGCTTTGGTGACAGCAAAATGCAGGATAATGGAGACTCATGCCTCTTACAAGATCCTAATGCTCCAGAATTTGCACCCTTCTGTAAGAAGGAGCAATCACGCATTGCACTGCGTAATTTGCAAAGCAGAAAAGAGTCTTTTGGGTCAAGGATATAGCTCTTGCAAATATTTTGATAGTATCTGCTCTTTGGTGCAATCTGCTGCATTTCAGAGGTCAAAAAATGTTATTCATATTCATGTGAGTTGTTTCCAAAAGAGATGCTTTAGTAGCATTCAGAGGAGGGAATACAAAACCCAAATAGAAACTGGGAAAGCTCCCACTCTTCTCCTTCAAGGCAGCCATTGTTCATAGGTCATTTTTCATGGAAGCCCACGCATTTTCTCTATGTGGCAGTCATATTCAAGCAGATATGCTGCAAGTGACCTAGAAACAGGGGTGAACAAAGTTCCCCAGAAAATATACATACTGACCATACAGTAGCGCATCCAACTCCTCCTGGCCTCTTCAGATGTCTCTTTGTGCAATCGATACCACTGCCTCATCTGATGTTGATATATCATAGTAGGGAGAAAGTGCATAATTTTGTGCTAGGCTTCTGGCATCAATTTAAAAGAAACACAAAACGGCAAGATACCAGCCTGCCTGGAATCTGACCCTGAGCAGAGAGTGTCTTGCACCAGGGTACAGATATCCAACTCACTGGGCTTTCTCTGCACAAATGCAAAGCTACAGTCAGGCAAGGATTTTATTATTAATACTAATGAGTCATACGTGCATTCATATGTATCTGCATGCATAGGAACATCTGAGAGTTAGCAGACTCAGTGTGATCATCTGGCTTGGGAGAGCCTAAGCTTGCTTGCATACTTCATTCCTTTGTGTAAGGCTAGGAGTGGCCCTATAGTCAAGTACCTCAGAAATAAAAACTTGCCTCATAATTTATTGTGCCATTTTAAGGAATAAGCTCTGGTTCACTAGGAATCTTAAAAAAATAAACTCTTAGGACCATCTCACCTTGGGCAAGGTGGCTACCTCAACTGCTGCTACAATCCTTTTACTGAAGTTTGCCAGTCTGGTTCTATGCTGAAAACGTAGTCATAAAGATGGAAGGGAATAAATCCACTCTACAGATACATAAAAGATATGCAAACTGAATGCTACTTTTGCATAAATCCAAATACTATCCAGAGACTAAATCCAAAATTCCTTGAGGGTGCAACACACAGAGAACACCTTGCTAGAATAACCCAAGAAAGCACAGTAGTTAAACTCCAGACTTGTGGCAAATAATACAAAGATCTATAGCCAAGAGTATGAAATTGGTTTTGTTCTTTTAAAGCTAAGCACTTTCACATTTCACGGTGTTTGTGAGGTGTTACTTGATCAGTCACAACTGGGAGGCAATTTTATACTCTTTCGAATCTGGGTTTAAATAAGATTGTGCTTGCAAGGACTATGTGTCGTGATGTAGCTACTGGAAACCCTCATATGCTCGGTCAGCTGTGCGCTTGGGACACTTGAATGCACTGAATTTAAACGACAGTGCAGTCTTCCAATTCGCATAGCCTTCTAATAACATTTGTTAATCCAAGCAAATATCAAAGAATCTGTTCAGCGCCAGTGCGGAATCTTCTAAGCATGTGGACTGCTTGCTAAATCCCTAAAAGGTAGTGTCAAGAGGTTTCTGTCATTTCTGTCCTGGGCACCCAAATCCACCCTAGAACTCCTGCCTGCAATTATCTTGCTAACTGTACTTTAGGGAATAACGCAAGGTTTCTCGAAGAGTTCAAGAATTCAGTAAAATCATGTAGTTTGATAGATATGTGTTTGAACAATGATCTTCTACTGTGTGCTTTTAAATGTGAGATGTAAGCCACTTGTAATTAAAGTTGATGCAATAAACCTTAGCCATTGATTGCACTAAGTAATTAATTATTGATTGCAGTGCTTTACATACATATTGCGGAGGACGATTCACCTGTGCAGTAGACAATACTTAGAAATACCCAAACACAACCCCTTTGCTACACAGAACTATACAAATATTGGCTCTAGGGTTTACAAGTTAATTTCCTGATTAACCTTCATGGAAATGTTGCTGTCTGAGTGAAAGCAAGCCACTACTTTCATAAAGACAATGTTAACTATTCCCTATCCAAATTAATTTTGCAAATAAGGATTTACAGATGCAAAAGAAAATCTTTCTCTCTAAGACTCTGAGGGTGTTAAGTTCCTTCTTAATGAATGCCGCTATCCCCTGCACATACCAATTCCCGACAAGCAATGCTGCAGTAAGAAGCAGTACAGAACAGCAACAGTAGCAACATCCTTCCCTAAGTCTTGGGGAAGGAGAAGGCAGAGGACTTTGATGTACAAAAATGGGAACTGAAACATTAATCAGGCAGACCATACGTTCTCAACTGGAGATGTAGGACTAGTTACGCAGCAGACACCATGCTTTTAGTCTAGGGTTGTGCATCAGGTGGGAACATTTTTCCCCATTTACACTGAACTTATGGAGAGGATTTCCCTTACAAAAAGCCAAAGCGAAAGATGTTTGTTGGTTTAAAAAACACAATTTAAAATTAATAATAGGCTGGTGACACTAAAATTAAGCTTAAATATAAATGAAACCTGTAGATGGTTTGACTGGAGCAGATCTCCAATGTGTCCTCCAGCTCCTCTGACTAGGAAATTAGCAAGGAAAGTTATGTCTGGGTGTGAGCTCTGTGCAGAAAGGGCTGAGCATGCTAGGGGAAGGGGCAGGCCTGGGAACTTTGAGTGGGCCAGGAGGGGGAGATTGTACCTGAAATCACTGTAGGGATGGATGATCCAGAACCCGGCAGACTTAACCCTTTCCTGCTCCCTCTCCACGGCCTTCTGGCTGCCAAACATCCTCAAGGAGAATTTGTTGACCCCCGGCTGGAGCATGGCCCCGAACTGCCTCTGCATGAAACCGGCTTGGCCCAGCCTCTGCTCCTCATCTGGGGTGATCTGGTCGCACCCTCCACCTCCTTCCACTTTGATGGAGGCAGAGGAGCAAGCCCGGGGGGGGTGCTGCTGTGGCTCCGGGGGGGATGCCGGTGGTGGGGGCGCTGGCAGTCCCTGCTCCAGCTCCCCACTGCCGGGGGGGCTCTTGTCCTCACTGGGGGAGGCCAGCTCCCCTTCCCCACCGATCAGCCTCTTCTCCTCGGCCGCGTCGTGGAGGTGCCTGCTGGTTAGCGAGGACAGGCTCCCTTTGAAGCGGCGGCAGTCCCCGTTGGTGCTGGTCTTGGCACCCTTGCTGCCTGCCTCCGTCTCCAGGAGGCCGGGGTCCCCCCCTCTGCCGGGGTCTCCCCCGAGTGCCCGGGTGCTCCCAGCAGAGGGCGAAGGCAGTGGCTTCAGCCTGATGCTTTTCCTCCGGGTGTCCTTGTCGCTGTCTTCCTCCTCGTCCATGATCGACGCCTTGGGTCCTATCTGCTGGGGCAGGCTGTAGAGCCTCTTGCGCATGGAGGGGGGCAGCTTGTCCATGGCCGATGCTGCTGCTGCTGCTGCTGCTCAGTTAGAGGGAGAGGCACCCCCCCCCGCTCTGCCCAAGGAGAGGAACCGTCACTGTCCCCAGGCCCCTGCCCCCAGCTCAAGGGGCAGAAGGGACCAGAGACTGGCGTGTCATCTCCTTACCAGACTGTGGCATCCACAGGCTCTGCATCAAAACACAGGCTCTGCATCCAGAAGGGAAGGAAAAAAAGGAGGGAAGGCAAAAAAGCTCCCCCCCCCACCTCCGTTGTCCCGATTTGGCTACTCGCTGCTTGTCTCCCCTTGGTGAGTGTTACTGCAATCCCTGTCTGCTCAGATCCAGAGCACTGGGCAAGAAGTCTAGAGGAGAGCCACACACTTCTGGCTGGAAGGCGAGGGCGGGCGGCAGCAGCAGCAGCAGCCGCCTTGCCATGTTGGCTTCGAGATGCAAATGTGCTGTGTCTCCCGGCGGGCAGACATCATCCGGAAAGCGAAGCTCAAGCCCGGGTGCCTCGAACACCTCAACCTGCCGGCCAGTAACACAATGAACTGCAACCTGCAGCAGCCACTGCTTGCTTACATCACTGTCATCACTTATTCCTCATGCAGCCCCTGCTCCTGGGAATATTCATGAAGCGATCCCATTCTATTGGGTTGCCATAGGAGCGACTACTGCACACAAGCTCTGCCTACCTGAGCCAGCACCCGGGCTTCTTAAAAGGGCAACGCCTGGCTGCCAAGGGGGTGTGTGTGCCTGATCGGGCGCCGCAACGCTACTGCTGCTGCTGCTGCTGCTGCCGGGCTGCAAGGACCGCGTTGCCCTGGCGCTGCAGAACTCCTGCCGCTGAGCAAAAGTCACCCGCGGCTCGGATTCAGCCGACAGTGCCAGGCTTAATGCCGTCCTTGGTTTGACGGCAAAAATTACCGGGCGGCCGTGAATTTAAAAATAGCAGCATCATAAATATTAAAAAAAAAAAACCAAAACCAAAACCAAAAACACAAAAACCACCCAGGAGCAAGAAGATCGCCTTTTCTCTTAGATGCTGACGATCCTTTCTCCTTCTGGACTTGTGGCTGCTTTGCTGCAGGTTTGCTTGTGAAGACACACGGGGGTTTGTGGGAAGGGGCCAATCCAAATCTAAAGGAAGAACAGCTGTTCACCTTGAAAATCTCACTTGCATGCAAAGCAAGGGCTTGGGGAGTGCCTGTCTTTTCCAGCAGAAGTTTGCCTGCTGGGAAACACGTTGTGTTTTGTACCTGTCTGCAAACGACGGAAGGTTTGGAAGGTTTCTTTTTCCTTTGCCGCCTTCCTTCCCCGTTAGACATGCAAAACGTTACTATTTCTCCCCTGCGGGGCTGGATCTAGATTTAGAAGTCATTCAAAAAAAGAAAAGCAAGCTGCATCTCAAAGAGCTCCCCTACCGGACTGAGGGAGGCTGGACTGGGATGGCGAAGGAGTGTGTGGGATGCGTGGGCTCTCCGTCCGACACGGGGAAACCCACTTCCCAGTGGGCACCTGAGTCAGCACCTTCTGCGGCTCACCCGCGACTAGTGCGTCTCCCAGGAGGTTGGTGCTGGGAAAAGAACAGCTCCGGATGGGAATTCTTCTTCCTTTCGCTGCTGGCTACAATGCACCTCGTATAATAGAGGCCGACGCAGTGGAAAGGGGCTAAAACCAGGCTTTTCCCTACTTTTTGTTCTTTGAGAGTTTTTTTGGAGAAAAGAAGGAAAAGAGGTGGCAATCAGTCCAGCCCCACACTTCTTTGGGAATGGCTGTTTATTCTGTTATATTTAAGAGGCTCTTAGATTGATGAACTAATTCAGATTATTTACTAGTGCAAAGCCTTTGAAACCAGTGGAGTTAAGTTAAGAATCTGTTTAGCCATATGAGAAACTGTTTAAATATATTTTTGCATAGCTTCAATATCTGAGGCTTTCTAGAATGTTTGTTGGTTTATACATTTAAAATCATACCTCCTAGGAAAAGGAAACCACGTGAATTGTGCAGCCAGGCAGGGGGGCTGAACACAAGCAACTAACGCCCGCTGCAAGCAGTGAGGAAATCCTCACCCGATCTCTGCACTTCTGCTTTCATAAAGAAATATTCACCTTTTCCCTTCCAGGAGTCACCTGGCACTGGCCTAAGGTAACTCTGCCATTTAAAGCAGCAGAATGTTACTTAAGCTCTTACTTCAAGAAAATGCAGTCATCAGCAGTGACTTCACCACACACACAGAGAGCACATGCCTCCTCATCTTTGTTTGCCTGCTCTCTCTCTCTCTCGAATCCTTTCTCTGAAGCATTCACCTGCTCCTCTTCTCCTACCTCCTGGCACAACCTGGACTGGCTGTGACTCATTTGAAATACTCTCCTGTGAAGCTACCCATTGCAAATATTATTTAATATTATTATTTTCATCACAATTTCTGGTAGAATAAGCTTTTTAGGGGAAATAAATCTTGATTTTCAAATGCTCCTGTAGATTAGATAATGTGAACTAAGCCAGTGATAGCATTAAAGGTTTTTTTCCTCTTCTTCCCTCCTCCAGGCACTAGGGATGCTGAGGTGTAAGCACTTCTGTGCCTAAGCTGCAATCAACTGCCTTCCAAAAGGATGTGTTTTGATTAATGAGGTGCATAACATCTGAAACTGATGCAGCTTCTCAAACACAGTCCCTAATGTTCCCAGAGAATGACAGAGCAATAAAGGACGTGCTCAAGGAATCAAGCTGTTAGTCCTCTTTCAGCTATAGGTATTCTAGCCAGTTCTCAGAAAGTACCCACACTCTTTATTTCCTGGCCTTTCTGGGATTATTCTCTGAGTGCTGCCTTATTTGATGACACAAATAAGATTCTCTTACAGCCCTGAAATGGGGAAAGAACACAACAGAGCATGCAAGCCGCAGAATGCTCCTTTATCACTTCTGTAGCTAGGAAAGAAAATTATCAGGTGCAAAGACTGAGTCAGGCTAACTGGCACACTGCTGCACAACTACAGGCGCATGCAGATATCCCCATGCCCAGAATTCTGGCTAGCACTTCTCAGCCACCAGTGTCCAGCCTATATATGATGCATATGATTCCTCAGTTACAGAGAAGTTTTTTAAGTTATTTTTTGGGACCACGTTTGTTACCTTTACATCTATCTATAAAGAATTAAGCTTCACTTCAGTATCACACCTGTTTTGAAGCAGTGTTTCAAGCACATAATTTTAGCAAATGCTATAGTCCCATTTTGAAAAAAAAAACCCCTACTTAACCTGAAATAAGAACCTAAGTGCTGCATTGGTTCTAGGCCTTGTCTAGCAGATAGCCCAAAGCAGGTAGCCCAAAGTGCCAAAATCCAGAAGGTGCATTCTTGTGTAGCTCTGTCTCCAAGTGTGGGTTCCTAAACACTTCTAAACACTTGGCTCCAGGAGTTATAGGTACCAAACCCAGAGGAAGTTTTAAAGTCCTTTAAATGTAATGACAATTTTGTGTCCAGAGAACTTCAAAGTAATGATATTTTATTTGAGAGCCTTCCAAGAACTAAGTGCAGGAGGCTGGGAATTATCCTTGTCTAATGGTATGAAACTACTCTCATGGACATTATTTACTGTTGGCATTATGGCAGTGCTTTCCATGTCAGCAAATGGACCTTTACAGGCGCATTTTTAGAACATTTCAGAAAAGCTAGGACTGCTGTGGGACTGTCTTGCCTACCATTGGCTGCACAGTACATTCAGAGGGGGTATAGAGAACCCACCTGCCATGAAAAGGGAGAACTGTTTTTGAGGGAAATTATCTCCTTTTTAACAATGTTTGTCAGATACTGTTCCATGAACTGGCATAGATACAAAGGGAATGGATTTTGTAGGGACAGCACAGGTAAAGCAGCCAAAGATTCATTTGGCTTATTATTATTCTTCTTAGGGGATTTTGCCAGATCATATATACATATATATATATATATGTACATATATATGTGGTGCTATTGTAATAAAAATCCAGTGCTGCAATGCAAATGTGAAAAATCACAGCTCAGAACTATAGAAGAATAGGCTGAGAGCCATAAAAAGTGATATCCTCTAGCTCAGTGTACAGAAAGCAGCAATGCAAGCCTTCTGCACACTGGCCTGTTAGGACCACCTTTGCTTGGGTGAGAGTTTCAGTCATCACCCTTGAACCCTTGGATTCTCAGATAAAAAAGGAACCAACAAACATGTGGTATAGATTGGAAGAATGGGAGCAAGTCCTTTAAAAGCTGCCTATTGTTCCTAGCAGGCAGCAAGTAACTCATAATTGGCATTTGAAATTCATGAAATATTCAACGCTACAAAACAGGGAAATTCTGCCTCAGAGTTTTAGCAGTAGAGTCTGCACTCACCGCCTCTACAGCTTATATCATACCTAGAAGATAATAAAGAAATAATCAACATAAATACACAAATCCTATCTCCCCCTTGCCCCTATTAATTACCCAAGTGTGCTGTCACACTTGTACTGGTTGAATTTCAACCAGTGCTTTCTTATTGCTCTATCATGTTCCTTGTAGGAACCGTAAGGTGGGGGATTGAACTGCTGGAACATATGCTGAAACCTATTTAAGGCACAGAGAAGAGGGCCATGACCACATCTGACCAGGATAAAGGAAACAGCTAAGCAATGGGAAATGAGATTCGTGCCAGGATGGATCTCAGATGGATCATCCCCAGAGGGCAGTGGGGAGAGAGAAGAGTTCCACAGAGCTGGATGTCAGGATGGAAGGCAGAAGTCCACTTCTGCTGTGCAAGAATTGTTTTGGGTTGGGAGAAAGAATGGTTCAAAGTCCATCAGTGGGAGCAGAGAGATACTAAACAGATCCCTAACAACAATGGACTGTGGAGCCTGGCAAGAGAGGCAGCAGCAGGAGATGAGATACACAACAGGACAGAAAAGCTTGAATCAGGAAGTACTTGGAAAGCTCTGTTCATTCCAGCTTCCAGTGGTAAACAAATCTGGAGCAATCCCTCCCTCTTCACCCTTATAACCAAGATCAAAAAAGGAGCACTTGTCTAGGATGTAGGGGGGTTGCTGGGAGTGTATTTATGACTAACAAACAGCTTTGCCACTGGACTGCAAAAAAGGAAATGTTATCCAAAGAATCAGCCATGTTGGTATCTATGGAAAGAAGTTACAGACTATGCAGAAAATAAACCTCTGAGATTTTCAGGATGTTTAGACTGTTTGCAAAAGCTGGTAATCCTCACTGGAGCAAGTAGCTAAAAATCATAGCTAGAAACAGATTGATTAGCAAGAGCATCTTGCCACCTGACCTTCAGTATTCCCCTTAGAGGACAGAAAACTTAATAGAAATAGAAAAATAGAGACAGGTAACCAGGCATGAAGCTACGAGGAAGAAAAATTACACAGAATCTGGGAAGCTGCTGAGATTAGAGCAACTATATGATTTAGTCATGATTACTTTTAGTTTACAAAGTATCTACATTTTTACCTTATAGCCTGAACTCTACCAATGAATTTTCCAATAGTCACGTTGAAATGCTCACATTAAGCTCATATCTTGGATTTCAATAAAATTTGCCTTCCAAATGCATATTCCCTCAAATTTCTATTTAAAGACCAAGAACTAGCTTATTTTTCTGCCCTCATCTGGAATTATTCAGGAGTGGGTTGAGACAGCATGGGGAGGTTTGCTCAACTATCAAACGACTCTTTCTCAAAATAGCACCTTTCACCAGCATTTAATGAGCTGTAGCTTCACAAAGAATAATGGATCCCTTTTCACGAGTCTGACCCCGCCGATGTATCTTCTGTCTACATGAACTGTACTATTTTTGATTATCATGCAGTGCTGGATTTGATGGGAAATGTGCTACTGCCACCAACAACAGTAATGGCAGCCCCCAACTTTGGGAAGTCCAGACTCTGCTCTCAGTGATCTGAATTCTGTCATGGCTAACTTTATCCCTTTTTCTTCCTCAGTAAGCAAATCAAATGAGCCCAACATCATGTTGTTGATGCAACTGCAAACCAAAGTTTCATAGCACACCACCTGTCAGATATTTATACAGCTCTGATTTAAGAACTCATAATCCTAATGGATGTATCTTGACAATGCCTCCCTGCAGCAAACTGATGAAGACAGGCAGAAGATTTAAAAATTTGAAATAAGAGACTAATTAGAAACAAGATGCTCTGTGAGCAAAATGGCTATGAAAGAAATATCCCATAGATTTATGCCTTATGACTGGAGTCTCCCATGTCTAATGTGCAGGATTCAATACAAAATTTTCCTCTATAATTCATAACTGTACTGTCATATATGGATTCCCTGATGGGTAGTCATTTATTGATGCCAGCGCCGTAGACTGCAGCAGCTTTGAGCAGAAGACCCTCAGAGGTCCCTTCCAACTTAAATTATCCTTTAATTCTATGACTGTGTGACTCAACAGGAATTCTCTCTTTACTCCAGCTACCTACTTTCACAAACATGTAGGAAGATACTATCTTTGAGACAAAATCCCTCTGTCAAACTTGTTTTAAACCATCAAACAGGTTGAAATATTAGTAGAAGGGAACTGACAGACTGATGGATACAAAGCATGACTGAATAAGCCTCATTTCCTCAGGCAAGCAGCTAAAAGTCATTTCATGATTTTGGAGAACAAACTGAGACATTTTCATGATCTCTGAACTCCTGAAGATAGCAAAATTGCAAAAACAAGCTTAATATGGCAGAAGAAGAGCTTCAAGCAGAGGATCCTGGTTTGTCGCTGCCCCTTACAGATACTCCTGGCCATGCTGCTGCCCACAGAGGGATGTTTCAAGTAGTTACCACTCCCACTCAGCAACTTCAACGCAGTAGAATTTCACTGCCAATAAAAGCAAGGCCAAAGGCAAAGGAGCAACAGTATTTCTGTCTGCATTTCATTCCTTACTGGCATAAGTATATCCTCTACAAACAAGCAGCCAGGTTAGGCCGGTCTGAGTCCTTGAGACATTCCCATTATCTCGCAAGAGAAAAGAGTGATTTGTGCCACCGCCATGTCTGTTGCTGAGCAGCAGTGTCTGCAACTGTCAGCAATGCCAAGTGCCTCAGTGAGCCAGTAGATAAGTAGAGGAAAGGCGAGAGGCTTCAGTTGATAAGGCTACAAATAATTCTATGAGATTAAAGTAAAGGCCTCCTCTCTCTGGGCTTTGCTTTTAGAAACCAGCCCTTCAGTGACACTGCACGTAACCCAACCAACACGAGAAAGATCTTGTGGTTATCCTAAATCTGAAGATTATTTCCTGAGTTTGTGCATGCCTATGTCTACACATGCACATTTGTTTCTGCTAATCAAGCTTTTACCTCAATTCTGGATCAAAAAAGCACCCTAGGTTCAATTTGGGCCTCTGTCTGTCATTTGCCACTTTTGTTTAATTATAAGGCTTACTGAAGCACGTAGAAAATTCTGTTGATACCAAAGCCCCAGCAGAGGAAGGTAGTGCAGTCCCAGTTTAAACACCAGAGGAACAGAATAGAGCAGCAGAGTAAACAAACTCATGGTCTTCAAATGCCAGATCAGTGGTGTGCGTTTCCTTTTTGCTTGTTTAGTTTTAGCGAAGACTTTGTTGAGAGGAGCTAGAGCAGTGAAAAAAGACAAAGAAGGGTGGATCCAAAGCAGAAGAGGAGAAACTAAGAACATGGAAAGAGGGTAGGGAGAGAATTGTCTCCATTGCATTCATCTTTCTGTAAGATATAGTTGTGCTGCAATGCTACTGTTAAGGAGGGTATGAACTTCCATTACAAGCTTCTTTATGGTCGTTCTCATTCTCAACCAACTAAGCTGACATTCTGAAAACTTTATCTTTACCAAAAAGTTCATTTCCTTTTTTTGAAAGTTAAAGCAAAACCTCCTGGTTTGGGGAACGAGAAGGTTGTATGTGTAGAAGAGAAAAAAGAGAAAATGCACTTTTCTTGTTCTCTTTTTTAAATGGTATTTTAGGAACCAATGTATTACCCAAGTGGCTAATAATAAAATGAGAATTGGTCTTCCTAATAAAAGGATATGCAAGTGCTGTACACTTGACAAAGATTAAATACCCAGTAAACCCAGAAGGGTGGAGGCAGAAGGTTTATTCAGTGTTTTCTTATCTGTGCCTCTCCTTCCCTGGATGCTCCTTGCCAGCCACATCTATTCAGACTGAATGCCCTTGTACTAATTAGTATCTATCATGCAGGCGTCTCCCTAGCTTTCAGGCATAGAGACTAAGGACTAAGTTTTTATCTTCCACGGTGCTCCACAAGCTGGCCCCGATTAAACAATGTCAGATGCTCAGATGCTCCTGGAGCTCAGGTGCAAGGTCATGTTAGGCTCTGCACAGGCAGGGAAAGACCAGCCCTGCCCCATGCTGCGGCAGTCCTAGAAGTCTACCCAGGGACTTCCCACTGATTAATGTGCTTTCATTTGTTTTCAACACTCCACTGACCTTTGTGTAAGAGTTTAAACAAAGCTCTACAGACACTTGAGGCCATTGCCTTGATAGTATCAGTTCATCATTGTATAAATTTGTCTCAGTGGATGGCAGTCTTGTGTTTGGGTGTGTGTGCTTTTGCAAGGGGGAGGGATCCCGCTCATCTGGCTCTCCGTGAACGCTGAAGCTTTTTTTGGTGCAATCAGTGAGAAAACTTCACACTGCATCTAATGTTACTAGTGCTCTGTTCTGTTTAATGCAAGGGCAGGACGATACACAGCTGTTCTAGATGCTGCTTCCTGGACTCTCTCTTCTTTTTGGACAATGACCTTTCCCATGTGATTTGTAGAAATCTTCCTGGGAGCAGGACCAGAAGTCAGGCCTTCCTGTTTTTCCCCTAAGCCATTAGCTGACAGAATCATATTCCCTCCTGTGCTCTCCTACCGACTGATGGAATCTTAAATCTTCTGTTCAATAGAGCAACTTCACAAAGATGCTTCCTGTGGGACACTAGGGGAACAGGAAAGTGCCATTTGCTTCCCCAGCTGCAACTTAGGAGAAAAGAGTGAGAACGGTTCTGGTTTGTTTGGTTTTTTTGGGGTTTTTTGTGGTTTTTGTTGTTGTTGTTGTTGTGTTTGTTTGTTTGTTTGTTTGTTTTTTGTTTGGTTGGTTGGTTTTTTTTTTTAAAAAAAAGCTTAAATCTTTATGACAGGGTTCTAGGTGATGTGAAGGAAAATACAGCCCCACACACAGCTGAACTGTGGTGAAACGATAGGGAGAAGCAATCTGTGGCTTCTTGATTTTGTCAGCATTTCCCTCATGGCTAGGTTGCTTCCTGCTCAGCACAGAGGCTGGCCTGTAGTCCCTGGAGAGACACCACAGCACAGGACAGAAAGGATCGGTGTCCTACTCTGGGCTTGGTCGGGCCCCCAGGAGTTACACGCTGCAATACCCAACACCTTTGAGCACCTATATCCTTCCCTGGGTCTGGCACAAAAAAACTTGCCTGAGGTGACACAGGACATCTGTCCATTTAGCTTCCCAGGTTATCATGTCCCTGCGGTGTCTAGCAGAAAGTTACTAGCAAAACCCATTTATTCCTGCTTGCTGCTCTGTTTGCTACTGCTGTAAAAACCCTGTACACATACACATAAGTAGCTTAGTAAAGCAGACCTAGACACTGCAATCATTCTCTCCTGCTACTCTCATAGAGGGATGTCAAAGTAAACAGCACTGTGAAGCTGGCGACATCTCAGTGCATACTCTACCCCAACTTAAGGTTAAAGAACAACAACAAATACCACTTTCCCTCTTCTGAGCAACTTCATATCATAGTGGATGCTCACCAGGCAGCTATTCTAAGTTTGCTCGAAGAAAAATTCTGTATATTATTAGGCACTTCTGAGCTTGTTAATTCTGTCTTTGTTTTTCACCATTCTGCAAAGCCCTTCACAAATCCCTGTTTCAGTGGAGCAACAGACTTCTACTTCCTTGGATTTGAAGGTTTCACTTAACAGGATTAGGTGACAGGATTTATTTAGAAATGTATGGTGATAAAAATACCCAGTTCATGAGTAATGGGGGAAAAAGCTCACAATTTTGTGGTTGCTTTTTTAAATTCAAAATTCTCAGCAGGGGAAAAGGTTCAGATCAGGTGTTTGCCACCCACACTTTTCAGTACTAGAGAATGCTTAACTTTTTCTAGCAGCCAGAAGTCTGGAGTGGAATAAATATAAAACACTGAGTCTTGCTGTGAGACCTAAAGAATGTGAGATTCAAAATGACTTGATCTTCCCATCAAGCCTAGGGCTGACAGAATTTGTTAAAACATCTTCCTGTGACTTTAAGTGGTTTAAAGACTTCGCTGGCTTACTTTGGCTTTTCACAAGAGGCAGGTTTATTAGTCTAAGCTAGCTAGAACATGTAGCACTCAACCATGCATTTACTCCCTGCTCTACAGGAGGGTGGTATCTGAGCTGCTTTGGTGATTCTGCCCTTCCCCTTTTCTTGGAAGGCCTCCCCACTGCAGAAGACTCACAAAAGGTGGTTAAACTGTACTCAGGACTGCCTTTGCTGCTTGTGGTAGAAGATGTCAGCACCAAATCTAAGCTGAAGATCCTGCTCAGTAGAAAAGAACTGGAAGACATACTTTAACAGGAAAGATCCTGGGAGCTTAATCTTTTTTAGTCAAGCAAAAGGAAGCATAAGTAATTATTTGATAATAATCTGTAAGTACCCACATGGAGAGGTGGAGACCTGAACACAAAGGAATCCTCACACGAGCAGACATAGTTGCAAAAGAGATGCTGCCCAGAAGCTACACACCTTCAAGCCAGAATTAAGTTAATAATTTTTCACGTTGAGGGCAACTAACGTCTAGATTAACATGATGAAGTTCTTTGTAGATTCTCTGTCACAGGAAATTTTAAAAACAAGATTAGGTATTTTTTATAAAATATCTGCTTTAGCTCAATCCCAGACACTAGACTTGAATCTGCAATTAATTTGGGTTAGTCCTACATCATGTCACACAAGAAGCTGGAGTAAATGTTAACAGTGTTCATTTCCACCTTAAAATCTGGAAAACTGGAAAAGCAAGTGACCAGTAATAGTGGCTAGACAGCTCACACCCTTTTCTGGGTCATTTATGAATATGCTGAACTGCCTACATCCCAGCACAAATCCCTGAAGAACTCTGTTGGCACTATTGTGAGGCTTGATCATTTACCATCCGATTCTTTTGTTTACCCATGCTAGGACCTTCCCTTATCCTCTTTATCCAAGTTCCTGTCCTGTAGGAGGTTTCTGGCCCTCAGAAGTTCAGGGTTCTGGTTTTGCTTATAGTGACCTATTTGACTATTAAAGATTTCCTTCTAAGCTGGGAAAAACAGCTAGCCATTCATGGATTTTGTTGTGCTGCATTTTTAATAGGATCTCAGCCAAGTGCTGCATGTATCCTTTATAAAACAGAAATGGATTGATCTTTCTTCCTTTCTAAGAGCTGCCAGTACTATTGCCACAACACCCACCTGATGATGCACCTGACTTGCAATACTGACTTCACCTGACTTGCAATATCACCATTCTGTCCCTGCCAACATCTTCTGTAAACATCAGCCAGCCCTCATACACATACTGCTCCATTACTTGGAGCAAAAATCTCTCTCCAGAGCAGAACTGCAGTAAGAATAGGGGTCTGGACATTCAGTTGTGTAAATCCTAGTCTACACAGAAGGTGTATATCATGTAGCTACTGTACTCAAAGGAGGAGAATACTGCATTGTGTATTGCTTATTTGATCCAGCATACAGCAAAATGCTTGCTTAGTATTGAGTCTTATCCCACTACATAGCTTTGCAAGTCAGCCAGGATCTCTCCACATTCTTCATGTTGAAATCGTACCATCCTCCTTATTCAGCTCTGTGTTTTGTTTACTCTTCTGATACTTGTCAGTGCCAGCTCTGGCATTCTGATTAAAATCAGCCTGGAGGGGAATTGTTAGTCACATGTGCCTGAAACTGAGATAATACCTTTCCTTCCTATTCCTTAGCTTCTCTCATACTCTTGATGGAACTCCTAATACGCCTACATGGAAAATGACAGCGTCCTATGGCCTTTGGGTCATTATCCCCCAAGGGTTCACACACACTTGTCAGATGCTTGTGCGCACCTGAAATGGGAGTACACACAGACTTTTTTTTTTAATGGGCTGAGCATTGAGAGCTTCTGCCAGGCCGGACCATCACAATTCCAGTTTCAATATGGACCTGCTTCAAAGAAAGACTCACAATGGATTCTCAGGGCTTGTTTCTTTGCTTCTTGCAGATACCTTGCTGGGAGCGTGGCAGTGTGGCCTAATGGTGAATCCAAATTAAACCCACAACTGGTAAACTTTGTTGGTGCACAATGTTCATTTTTCCTGTAGAAAATGAATGCAAAATAACGAGATTTCCCAGTCTGTGTAACAATACTGCATGGATTTCCAAGTGCAATGAAGTCAGCTGTAGCCTTTCATGTTTTATTAATGCCTTGTAGCTAAGTAAAATGACTAATAAACTGGCATTTTAAAGAACTGGATGGAGCCATTCTGAAGACTGAATGATAACTAACTGTTCAAGTTCCCTCTAGCAGTTTTTCAGTATACATAGAATGAAACTCATGGAGCTACTGAAATAAGTTCATTCTACTTTGCACCAAAGATGCTACTTGGAGTAGGTGCACAAATTCACTTCAGTGCCTTCTGTCTAGTTTCTGTGTAGGGAAAAGGAGGAAAAATTGTTACCTTGCCCAGATTACCACAAAAAAGTCAATGCTGGATCCAGAATTAAAAACCTCTAACAGTCTTGCTGTCACTTCCTAATTGTTAGTCACCATTCTGCAGAGTATTACAAAGGAAGAAAGTGAAAAAGCTAAAGATCCCCAAAAATCCAGATTAGTTTGAGGGGTTCTTTCTTTCTAAATCCACTCTTTCATTCTAGTTCCTCTTTATAAAGGGACCAAAAAGAGAACATTTCCTGATATAGGGTAAAATTAGACCGAAGCACTCTTAGATCTATGTTTTCCCCCAGTGAGAACAGGAAATTCATACATATTATCACTCCCATGTGCACTGCTGGGACAATGCCTATCGCCAGTATTTTCTTCTCTACTAAAAAATGAAAGAGGGAAACCATATGCATTGCTTAATTTTCTAAGCAAGGACCATTTGTACAGTATCAAACTGCTAGCCTTTGTGACTGTTCACTGAAGCAAGTTTTAATGCTACATGAGATGAAATAAGTAAGATGCTCACCACAGAGAATCTAAAAGATTTCACCAAGGCCTCTCAGCAAAGCAGTGGCAGGCCAGGAACTAAAATACAGGATTTCCCAATTCCTCATCCCATAATCAGTCCATTGGAACACACTATTTCTCTCCACTCCTGCTTGTTCAACACTGCCTCTTAAAACCAAAATCCAGCTGTTGTCACTGAACTCAGAGCAGCTTTTGTTAAGCATTTCCCTAAATGCACTCCAAAACATGTTTGTTTTCATAAAACCTGATCTACCAGCTGCCACAATCATTGAAACTGGAATGACCTGCTTCAATCTCCATCTGATTTGAATGTTCTAAGTAGACAGCTCTGACCAAAAAAGAAATCCCAGTCTGGAACTTCATAACTAGATAGTCTCACATTTTTTTCTTTCAATATATAAGAAAAGAGATAATAATGCCGTATACAAGAGATTGTACTGCATTATTCAGAAGGCCTTCTTCACCTTTGGCTCCTGTGCTGCAGATATCGTACATGGGCAAGTATATGATTAGGAACTGGAAGTTTTCATAAGACAAATAGAGCAAGTGGAATTAAAAAAAAAGAGACAAGGCTTGTAGTCAGAAAAGGTAGAAGGCACTGCTGTGTCAAGGTTGTTTTGCATTTCGGATCAATAACAATGAAGAATCTCCCAGGCAAAGTCAGCTACGGTCTCTAAGCCTCCACCGACAGCCACCTGGTCTCTCTGCTCCTATCCAGCTGTATGCACCTTGGGACACCTCTGCAGATGAACATCACCAACTATATTATGTAAGTTGATGTGAAAGCTGATGTGAAAACACAAAATCCGAGAGCCTTCCAGAGGTAATAAAATGGGGATCCTCAAAGCCTGTCTCTGCTGAACTGAAACATGCTGCAGTCAATGGGAATCATTATGTTAGGAGACAGTTGCTATCTTTTTGCCCTTGACAGAGGTCAGTCTGGAAATGCTTGAGGTGAGCCTGTGTTTCCCAGAAAAAAAGGCAGCACATGCATGACACGGATTTATGCTTGCAATTTCAATAATTCTGCCTTCTTGAATTCAACCCTAATTGTAGTGTGCCTCGCTGATGATTTAGAGCATTTGATTTACTGATCTTATTTTACTCTTCCTGCAATTTCACCTCTTTGATCAGATCTTGCCAGCAGGTTTTCATTACCAAATAGGTGGGTTTTTTAAATAGCACAATTGCAAGTCGTCATCATAAATATCAAGCTTCATAACTCATCTGAGCACTCTGTGTTCTTGTAAAGTTGTGTGTCAGGATTCCACTGTGGAGATAAACCCCCATCTGTGTGGCTGCCAGCTTCTCATTCCTTTATGGATTCTCCCCTATTTGCTGTAATTGAGTTTTTATACTTACCTTGTTCTTCAGTATATAAATGCCTATCAGAGATAGGAAAAGAGACACAGACCAGGGATTTCCACTTCTCATCATCTCTCAGCAGAAGAGGGTGCTGTGCAACACTGATTAAAATAGATACTTCAGCAACTGAGGCAGTTAAGCTGCGGATTGCCTATCCAGGTATGAAACCATGTACTACTCACATGTCAGCAGGTGACTGTAGTAAAAAGCTTATATGCCTTATTTTCCACTGAATGGGGAAGGAGAAAGGAACAATCTGCAATTTTCCAGCACTTGACTCATCTGTTCTGAGTTGCCCATGTTAAAGCAAGGGAACTTTTTGTTTATTTTATTAAACAGGACTGTAGAGAGGTTCCAGTACACGCCACTGTTCTGAAATGTTTGCATGTTTAAAATCCAGATTCACCTTTAATTTAGTATGGACTCTACTATATTTATAGGCATGTGTTTGCAGGTATGCGTTTAAGAATTGCGTCCTTAGCTGACAGGCAGCCAGTGAGCCTGTAGCCTCTCTGGTATTACTACTTTTACTACATGACCCCAGTCTCAGGTGGAGTGGTAGTTACACAGATCACGCCACGCAGATCATGGCGGCTATGCCAGCATAAGGGATCACAATGTGTAATACTGCTGACGTCCTCAGTGGACACTCATGAGCCATATCTAAACAATGAGTTAGCCACTCTACGATAAGAGGCAGGGAGGTGGGTAATGACTTTATTTCTAGTTTTGCCTCTAGTTTTACTGGCTGATCTCTCAGTTTTCCAGTCTCTGAAAAGACAGTATGCAGCTATTTAGAGACCCTTACAAGAAATCACTTAGCTATGGCTAGATACAGGACCCCTGCTCTCCCAAGGAGGAAGCTACATCTCCCTGACTTCCCATGAATTGCCAGGAGCGGCCTTTGAGATGCCCCTGGCAGACAACACTGATGACCATGTCCTGCAGCAGGCTGCCAGTTTCTTTCAGCATGCAGGATGGCCTCACACACCACTTTTATTTCCTAATGAACCACATCACAGGGCTGTTCAACTATGGCATGAAACAGACTCTTGCTCACCAGGTGCTGCTCTGCCTATCCCAGCACAAAGTGGCAGCAGACTGGTGAGGGAGTCTGCTTACTGCTGCTATCTACTGGCTGTAACCAAACGGAGCAACTATGTGTCCTGGACCATCTACTGCTAATGGCAGTGAGAAATTTTCATTCTGCAAAATCATTCCTGCAAGGGCTCCGAGGAGAGCAAAAAGTCCTCACTTTAAAAGCTTCCAGAATTCAGCATAATGATTGCTCTGACACTCTCAGGTAACACGATGCATATACATATATATTGGATTAAATTCTCTCTTGCTCTTTTTCAGGTAGTTTAGATACTACCATTTTCCAAGTTACCAACTTGGAATCTGGCAGCCATTTTCAGGTCTGCACTGTAAGAACAAAGCACGCATATATGAGTTTGTTCTGAAGAAGCAGAACATTTTTGGCTTTTTTGTGCTTCTACCACTAGAGAGCAGGAGAATAGTTCTCCCAGCTGACTCTCGCAGCTCAGGCAGGGATAGCTGCTGTGTATCACCGAGGAACTCATTACCTAAGTGGGTTTCTGTGGCTGACACTCGCCATGCAGCTGGACAACCTTTCGATCTGTTTATCAAACCCTTGCAGCTGTCGTTTCCAGACAGGTGAAACCAGGCTAAGTATGAAGCAGAAGAGAACAGTCTGCATCCAGAGTAACGTGTTGAAGTTCTAACAGGAATACAGACATACGGAGAGTCACCACCCTGTATGTCACTGAGACAACCTAGTTCTTTTTTTTTCTTTTAACTTATAAGTCTAGCCTAGACTCCACCCAAAGAGAAGAATACTCACTGTTAAGGGTTTAACTCTGCCAAAATATACCTAGAACTGGAATTACACGGGAAACTACATTCATGTGCTTTGTGGTCTGTGATCATTACCTTCTAGGAGAGAGATCTCCCTGAAGCATGAAATTTGTTTCTAGGTTTTCAGGTTTTCCTAATGCTTAAGAAAATAACAGGATGAAACTACAGCTGTGGTTTCACACACTGACCTACCTACCAGCTGGCAGATGCTGAAAGAGGAGAGGCTTTGTTCATTCTCCAGCTCTGCTCTCCCTTCCCCTTTCCTTGCACTCATGGGATCTTCACAAACTTTTCTATCTGCTAATCCAGAAAAAGTGTTATTTTTTTTTGTTTGCTTCTTTAGTTATCTGACAGATTAGTAGACTACATCAGTTTATTAAAGCAGCTGATGAGAGCCAGAGGCAGTAAGAACAGCAGAGTGCAGGAGGGAGCTGGGGAAATAAAGCTTGCCTCTTTCAGTAGCAGTAACCTTTTGATCAGGTTCACTCTGACACACAAAATAGCAAGGTAAGGTACAGACATCAGGAAGGGATTCCTTGCCAGGAAAGCTGCTGAGATGTTTTCAGAAAGAAGTGCTGGAAGCCCTGAAGAACACTCTGTACTGGGTTCTGGCTGGGCAGTATCAGATAGTACCTTTATAGGAGTCTCAGGACTCTAATTTCAGCAGCATACGTAACTCCCTGTAAAAAAGGACAGAGCAACTGTGAGTTGCCTTCCAGGATGAGCCATCATGTGAGAAAGGACAAAGCAGTGAATCACAGACTGAACGAAGACCTCGAACAGAAACAGCTGATCCAGACTGTATTTCCCACTCCACATACTGTGTTAATTCTTCAAGTGCAGGCTCTATGTAAGATTGTCCTGCCTGCCAGCCAGCATTACCCTGGAAAACTTTCTCGAAAAAGATGCTGTAAACCCAGCTCACAAAAAAAATGTTGCCTGGACCCTGAGGTTATGATTGGCTCTAACTGGACTTCGGAACCAGCAGTCCTGTCAGAGACATGCTACTGACCCAACAGCGACACTGATCCGCTCGAGTAGAACTCCTGCCATTTTACAGTCCAAGAAGTACTGGGCTTGTTCTTCTGCTATATACTTTAGGGCAAATGCATTGTTAGGTGGGACAAAGGCAGGCAGATACCAAGTGGAGTTTCTCAGCTACTCTAAAGTAGATTCAAATTCCTCTGCTTTGTTCCTTCACAAAAGTAGCTTTCTACACTGAAGTAATTTTCCCACCAGGTTGTATGAGCAGATTGTGCTGAAACCCAAGACACTGATTTTCTCACCTGCGATAACTAGCTAAGGTTCCACTTTACATATTGACTGACCTATTTAAGAAACAGGCAAGTCCTAGGGAGCATGCTGCATAAATCAAATGTGGCAGGCAGGGGAGCAGAGGCTCAGTTCCTACTGATAGTGAAAAATGTGCATTTGCTTGTACACTTAAGTTGCAAACTTCCTTAAGTGGACTGATACAATCAAGGGACACATTATTTCCATTATGGCAATGTGCTCCAGACAAAAGTCCTGTAAAAGTCCTGGGTATGAAGCCACAGTTTCTCAGGTTTAGAATGGACAGGTCAAACTGTCTGATCTGAGCTTAGTTAATTTCACAAATTCGTTTTAGATTCTTGTTTAAGTTAACTGAATTAAATTCTTCATAGAAATTAAAGCTAGAAAAGAACAGAGAAAGAATGAAGATCTGACATAGCTCTGAGAAAGGAAGATGTGGAGTAGGAATCTGTCCGTAAACTTCATGACTTGCCCATGTTTTAATAAAGTATTAAGCAAGCCCTATATCTTGTTACTAATGACCTTTAAAGAGGGAATTTATAGTTAGTAAAAAAAGTTAGGTCTTTTGCTTCCAGCTTCCTTAGTGGGAAACTCTTCCAGAACATCCCTGGTTTGATGCTTAGAAAGCTCTTTTCCTACCTTTCAGCCTAAATTTTACTTGTGGCCAGCTTATGGCCATGTATTCTTGTCCCAGTGTATCTTAGCTCACACATGTTTTACATTACTTAAATTCCTTTGCTGTCGGTCTTGTCCTCAGCAGATTCTGTGGGATTTAGCCCCACTGTAGTTCAGATAACTTAGTGAGGGGGTTATCACTCTGCTCTATTTCTGTAGTTCTATTGTGATGGGATTCATTATGGTGATTTATAGGAGAATCCTAGCTAAAACCAGGCCCTGCTGTGTTAGGTCCTGCATAAAACATACCTTGACAGGCAGCTGTTGTTCCAGAGGGTTGGTGTTCTAGATAAAGAGTCAGAGAGCAAAGAGAGGATGAGGCTGGGAAGGTGATTTAATTATGCTCCCATAGCCATTCAGTGGTGAAGGCAGGCGTAGGGCCAAGGTCTCCGGAGTACCAACCCAGTTCAATATACCAACGCTGGTTCTCTGTTATGACACTTTGATACTTCAACTAATTTTCCATTTGCACGGTTTCACCTTGTCACTACCTATGTACTACATAACACCTAAACCAGCTCCAATCTAAACAGATCAGTTCACTCTGTGCAGTCTAGAATACGTATAGCTGCTTTTGCAAATAAACTTTGCTTTCCCTCCAGTAGCTTGCAGACAACCAGCTCTGGTGTGCTTGCACACTAGATAAACATAAATTTGTAATTGATTCTGTTTTGCTTGCCACAGGCAGTTAAAAGCAAGCCGTTTCAGATACAGGCCATTCCTCAGGCAGGAAGGTGCCTGTGTATCTGAGGTGTGAGGTCAAATGCTGATACAGAAAATTGGTAACCAGAGTTCTGTCTCCTATTCTCAGCTCTGGCCAATGCTCATTACCTGAATTTAGTTCTGTTTAAACTGGTATGCCTTAAGGGACACCTGCCACTAGCTCTATCCACCCTGATAAATAAGACCACCATCCTTCCCACAAACAAAAAACAATTAAAAGATGTTGGATTGTTTTTACAAATAACTTCAGGCCAATAGCTTCCCCAAGTCCTATGTACAATGTGGGGTGCATCAAGCACTGCATTGCAGCCAGTTGAGGGAGGTGATTGTCCCGCTCTGCTCTGCGCTAGTGCGGCCTCACCTCGAGTGCTGTGTGCAGTTTTGGGCACCACAGTACATTAAGGATATAAAGCTACTAGAGAGTGTCCAGAGAAGGGCCACGAAGTTGGTGAAGGGTTGAGAGGAGAAACCGTATGAGGAGCAGCTAAAGTCACTTGGTTTGTTCAGCCTGCAGAAGAGGAGGCTGAGGGCAGACCTCATGGCGGTCTGTAGCTTCCTCACAAGGGGAGGAGGAGGAGGGGCAGGCGCTGGTCTCTTCTCTCTGGTGACCAATGATAGGACCCGAGGGAATGGCAGGAGGATGTGCCAGGGGAGGTTTAGCTTGGATATTAGGAGAAGGTTCTTCACCCAGAGGGTGGTGGAGCCCTGGAACAGGCTCCCCAGGGAGGCAGTCACAGCACCAAGCCTGACGGTATTCAAGAAGCACTTGGACAAGACCCTCAGACACATGGTGTGAATTCTGGGGCTGTCCTGTGCAGGGACAGGAGTTGGACTCGATGATCCTTGTGGGTCCCTTCCAACTCAGGACATTCTATGATTCTATGATTCTATATGCAACCATGGGCAAGACCTGAGGCCTTAGGATAAAAAGAAAATTGGAGGTAAGTTTTCACAAAAATATATCAGCAGAAAGGAAGAGAAAACAAAGCAATTTTGAGGGAAAATCTGCAGCGGCATTGTATTATGGAACCAGGAAACAGTAAAATGTCTTCTTTTCCACTGTGGTGAAATTGGATCTATAACATGGTGTTTCTGCGATGAGGTCCTTATTATCATAAAGACATTGACAGATTTTGCAAGGAGTTCGGAAAAGAGCAACATCAGTGACGAGGGAGCTGAAGGGATTGACTTGTAAAGAAAGATTAAATTAACAAAATTAAATACGTATAGCTTGGCTCAGCAATGACTGGGGGCCCGTGATGGCCACCTACCAATAGCTGAAGGGTTTGAATACAAGGGATGAGGGAAATTTAGTTGTTATGAAGCGCTACAATGTGGAGGAAGGGAAAAGGAATGGTGTAAAGGCAGCTAAAGCCCAAGATTGCTTCCTGACAGTGAGATGTTGCTGCTACGTGAACAATGCAACTGGTAAGAGAGAAATGTTCAAAACTAGTGGAAATTAAGGTCTTGAGCACAAATGCCTAAACAGCTCTGATATCCAGAACCGGAGCACAGAAAGGAAAAGCACGGTTGCCCTGGTAAACACTCTGAAGTTACTGTAGAAGTACACTTCACCTACTTCAAGTTCCTGGACAACTCTTTTGAGTCCTTAGTTGCAAACAGGCAACAATGGGTTATCACGAAAGAGGAAAGCACTGGCCCCTGTGAACTTGGGCAATGTAACATAACAAATGTGCTAGCATCAGCAGGAGACTTGCTCACGTACTGAGTGACAGTGTCTGGTATATAAGAGAGACTCATGGTGACAGAGGTGATAATGTATCTCTGTGAAAAGGCACTTGAATGAGTCCCACTATGCTCAGTTTCCATGCGCCTGTCCTTGAATGCAGCTGAGGAGCAGAGTCAAAGCCGAGGGAGGCAACTTCTATACAAGTGTAGCCTTCAGCCTCGCCCTTCAGTTTTCTTTTACCCACATAAGTTAGAGCAAACTGAAACTGGTCCAGCACTTGCTAATTGCCAGATATCCCACAGAGCTCTAACAAAAACAGAGGGTAATCAGGGAACCTAGCAAGGAAGCGTGTATGTCTGTGAGTACGCATGTGAAGCATGGCTACACCTGTTAAGTTCCTGCAGGCAGTCTTCACAACTCTGCTATAAAGCATAATGTTGCCCTAATTCAGGAAAGAATTTCACCTTAGATCTGTAAAACAGGGAGAATTACATTCCCTTGCTTCCTCACATTATTATGAACCCGATAAAGTATTTGTAAAAGAACTCAAAGAGATCTCTGGATGAAAGCACAAACAGTTCATGTTTGCAGAATTCAGAGAAGACTCTCTTTACGTTAACAGCTCTGCAGGCAGTTAGCATTACGTTATGGAGAAAGGCTAAAAATTCTCACCTTTCTACAAATTATTCCACTGCCATTAACTGGTATCTCCCAGATGAAGAACAATCAACCTAGTTATTACGAAAATCCAGCTATTTGTTTATTCTTCGTTAGTAAAGGTATATATCCAGTCACACTGTACGAGAGGCCTGTAGACACTCCAAGAGGTACAACGGCCGGAGTGTCAGGGATAACTGTTTTTCCCAAAGTCTCATTAGACAGTCCTTTTCAGCAGACATTGATTTGCAAGGCAGCTGCTCTGGCCCTGAGGAGATCAGCTCAGGGTATCTTTAGAAATTACAAAGTATTGAGTGCACACCTTAGAGAAAAGGCAATGCAGATAAAATCGGGATATCAGTTTCTGCTAAAACATTGGGATCGTGCTTGAAAGAAATAAAATGCCTTCAAATTACCAAGCTTATCTCTGGCCTTGTGTTTTTCCTGTGCCTTGAAGATGTCTGTGCTCAAAGCTTCTCCCTTTCTTTGGACAATAGGGGCTGCAAAGGAGCCTTTTCAGTGTGTCAGGTCAAGAGTCCAAAGACTGAGAAGGATTTATGCTATAGATAGTAACAGCATCAAAGAGGCCATTACTTCTTCAGCACCAGTAATCCCCATTTTAAAAACTCCATTATCTGACTGGTTCTTCATTTGCTTGTCACGTAATCCTTGCTGTTGTGGCAACTCAGAAATGAATGCTGTGAGCTTAACAGAGACAGTGACAGAATTGCCTGTCCCTGCATCAGTCAGGACAGTTATGGGGAAGACAGAAAGAAACCACAGACTAATCAGGAGTTCAAAGATGTTCACTGAACAACAGGAATAGTCTGTGAGGATGCTGCTGCAATTGTGAAATAATTATCAGACTTTCTTGGGGATCGACTATTTTCTGATTTTCATGATTCATTCAAGATCAAATCTCTGACTCTCTAGTTTTTTAGAAAACCTTTCAGTGTAGGTCATAAATAGTGAACAGATCTGTTCTCTGGGTCAGAGATTGCTGGATTTCTATAGAAATCAATGTCTGCTCCTCGGATGATGGAAAATGAGTTCCTTTATTAACCACAACACCAATTATTTGTTAATATTTATACCCTCTTCTATGAAGTCAGATGTCTTAGTAGAACAAAAAGATGCAGTACCTCTCTGCTCTTGGGCTACCGGTTGTAGTCTAGTCCAAACTGTAGACTCAATGTATTGACCTACACAGGAATGTCTGGCTTCTTTTGGAGGACGTGAGCTGTAACTCAGGCAGCCGCCTTCTCTTTGGTCAGTAAACTGAAGGTAGAAGTGGGGCTCATTTGTCATGAAAAAGGAAAAGGGAGACCAATAGGCTTGTAAGTTTATCATGGCTTATCTGTAGAAGAATCCCTTGCTTTCAAAGACTCTTCTTAGTAGCCAAAAATAAGAGTCAAAAAGAAGAGGCTGAGAATCAGAGTGATCGTTCCTAGGAAGACTTTGTCAGGTGTAAGAAAGACCACACTTCTGAGTGCATCTATATCCCAAATCCAACCTCTACAGATCACAGCCCTCGGCAGCCGAGTAAAAAACTGGTTTCTGCAGGATTAGTGAGAGATTATCACAAAGCTCTCTTACTAAGAATGTGCTAAAATAGGGAACAAAAAGACGACCAGTTATGACATTAAATGTTGTCAGATCATCTTTAACTCTCAGGAATCTGATGCAAAGCGTGTTTTAAAACAGCTTTTTTAGCTGCAATGCCTCAGGCAGGCCCAAGGCACAGGGCCCATGACTAAACAGCACCTCACCACAATGACATCAAATGAGAAAACATAGCTTCTCCCTTAATGAGCACCTTCTGTAGTACTTCTCCTATATGGGACTGAAAGGACTCATCACTCAGCTGTAGCATCTGACTGAAATACGGACTTTCGCTTTTGGGGAACAGACTAATATTTTAGTCTTGAATTGGAGCACAGTATCCTGTGGAGCAGAAGCCAAAACAACAATGTCTAAAAGGACAGCTCAGCAGCAGCCCATGGAAGAGCCTGTAAGATATGAAGACACTGGAGCAGCTAGGAATAAGTCAGCTATTTCATTGCCTCAAAAACAAATAGTTCAGAATTAAGGAAGAAAAGATATTCCCGCCTCAAGCTGCTGTGTGTATAAAAGAGGGTAGAAACAAGTTGTTTCCTTTAGAAAAGGTTACAATTCGTTGGTTAGTAAATCATATGTGGTAGGGATGGATGCAAATTCTGTATTGCTGCTTAATGAGTGGCAGCTGGCATACATCACAGACTAAAGAAGTAAAATAGCTGAATTTTCATGACTAGAGTTGAAGGTGGGGGAAAGACCATCCGTCACTGACTTTACTGTTACCACAATGATGGACACCTCTTTCTGTCTGCACTGTTTTGGACACCAAGCAGCCTCAACAAGGGTAATTTATTACTATGTGCTCTTCATTTATTCTATCCCGTGAATTTGCAGGAAACAGCAGTTAAAGAAATGGGAAGATAAATCTGGATTTCAAATGGGCTTGTGACGACACTTGGAAAACAGAATTGCTTTACCATAAATTGCTTGCAATGGTCAGGTTGTGACTGGCTTTAGTAGAATGTTGTGGTTTAGCCCGGGTCAGCAACTAAGCACCACACAGCCGCTCGCTCACTCCCCCACCCTTGTGGGATGGGGGAGAGAATCGGAAGGGCCAAAGTAAGAAAACGCGTGGGTTGAGATAAGAACAGTTTAATAATTAAAATAAAACAGCAATAATACTAATATAATGAAAAGGAAAATAATGAGCGAGAGAGAGATGAAACCCTGGAAGAAGAGGAAAAAAAAGAAAAAAAACCAAAACTAAACAACAAGTGCTGCAACCGCTCACCACCTGCCGACCGACGCTGCCGGTCCCCGAGCCGCGATCGCTGCCTCCCCCGGCCAACTCCCCCCAGTTAATATACTGGGCATGACGTCACATGATATGGAATACCCTTTGGCCAATTTGAATCGGCTCTCCTGGTTGTATCCCCTCCCCTCCCGGCTTCTTGTGCACCTGGCAGAGCATGGGAAGCTGGAAAGTCCTTGACTAGTGTAAACACTACCCAGCAACAACTACAACACCAGTGTGTTATCAACATTATTTGCATACCAAGTCTAAAACACAGCACTATACTAGCTACAGTGAAGAAAATCAACTATCCCAGCTAAAACCGTGACAGAATTGCTTTACCATAAATTGCTTGCAATGGTCAGGCTGTGACTGGCTTTAGTAGAATCATTTCATTCAAATGAAGGGAGCAGCAACTCTGCATTCACAGTGCCAGCCAGCACTGTGTGAGGAGACAGGAAAGCAAGCACTCATCTTTTAAAGACAGATCACTATTCAACTTGTAGTGTCAGGGTCCCCAGTGCACCAGAAGGCCTTAATTGCCCCACCAGCCCTACCCAAACAACCTCTGCTCCTTGCTCCAGGAGCTCCATTCAAGCTCAGGCCTGGGCACCCAGTCCTGGCCTGAGCTATGTTGTAGGTGTACCTGTTTCTGTGCTTGTTCCTGAGTTGTTATTTGCCTTTCCTGGGCTGACCTTGGACCTCACTTGTTCTTTGCCTGAGGATGGGTGGACTGTTGATGGAACCTGTTACCATCACCAGCCCTGTCCTGCTTGCCCGGCTGAGGTACTGTGGGACTGTGCCCCGTTGGTGAGGATGCTGCCCTTGCCTGTGCTGTGGTCTCTCTCAGCTGCTGGCTTGCCTTTCCTTCTGGAACAGCCCTGCTTTTCCTGCTCCCTGAAACTTAGTAATTTCAACTACAACCTCTTTGTGAGGGCAAGGTGTGCGTGAATGAGAGGGACAGGGATGCTTGTGGGTGGAATTAAAGAAGCAATTCTTCCACAATTATTTTCTCATTCATAGTCCTCTCCTTTTGCATCCATTCATCATGTAATTCATTGTCAGTAAAAAAATGAAATTATAGTCTCAGGACTAACTAGGATGGTGGATATGAAAAAGAGTGTCTTATGAATTTGAGATAGGGTTAGAAAGAAGACAGAGCAACTACAGGATGGCACTGGTAACCAGAGCCTCAAGAACAAATCTAGTCCACATTGCTCACATTAGTAGAGAGCCAGAATCAATATCTTCTCTTGATTATGGGATAGAGAACAATAAATGACTTCAGTTCTGTTCCCAGACAAAAACTGACTCACCTATTAAGAACTGGATGAGCCATGGAAAGCAAACTTTCTCCCTTTTTAGAGCAGCACATGCAAGGATAGGACAAGTTTTTCTGCTTGAATCATTTGATAGATGTGTAAAAGTTTGGAGTTCTTCACGGCTGCTAAATATTTACCATTATGAAAATTGTACATGTTCAATGGAAGGATTTTAATCTGAAAAATGGGACAAGCTTTTGGGCAGGTGAGTAATCTGAAGGATGTGTGTGCCTCCATTTCCCATATTAAGCTTTTCATAACACAGGCATGAACTACTTCCAATGGGATATACTCCTGTCTAAAGATATTAAAAAGGATGATTGTATGCAGTGAAGTATGCTTCCATTCCCTAGGTTGATTTGCCTTCATGTTACATTGATTTTAAAGTAATAGAATTATAAAATCTCAGTACAACAGAATGAAGAAAATATTGCTAATGCTGCAGAGCTCACAGCAAGTTGTAGTCATGTCTCACTCAAGCATGTGAATTGCAACGATGCTCACTTGCACAGCAGTCTTCCTCCTAGGAAACTTAATATACTTTTTCTTGCCCTTCTTCAAGAGGAGGATTAATATCCCAAACTTCCAAGTAGGGTAATACGCAATGTCATGACTTCCCCAAGGTTACACTATCTTAGTTTCCGGTCTAAACACTAGACAGTTACTAAGCAAAACAACTTTCAAGTGTACCTATCACATTGGGGAAGTTCTCCAGAACAAAAACCGCCTTAAAGCTAAAGCAGATCTAACTCTGTAAGGATTATTTGTCACACATACTCATAAGCCATTTCCCTCCCTTGCTCTTAAGTTTACCTAGATAAAAGGACAGGATTTGTGCACTGAACTCCAGTGACTTCCAGCTTCTAGAACTATTTGATGGACAATGTAAACTAGATCAAACTTTGTGCTGTTCAAACTCCCTAATACCCTGCCCCTAAAACACGGAGCTTTAAAATTAGGCAAAAGCCTTAGCAGGGCTTACACTGATTGGGGATTTTGGTCCTTACAGTACTTAAATTCTTCACTGCAGTTAGAAATAAATGACACTTTTCCCTGCAGTTAAAAAAGGCACGGTGTTTCTATGCTTTTCAACAGAGTTCATCTTCCTTCCTGCTGTCAGTGACAGCAATATACAGCAGAGGGACCCAAAGTCTTCTGCAGCTGTGCTTGAGCATTGTGTTACACACAGCAGGAACATGGTGAGGACAGTCTCTCACAGCAGTGCAGGAACTGGGACAGAGACTGACAAGGAAAGAGTCTTTTGAGCTCAGTCACCCAACACACCAATTAAACAGGAGCAAGACACGCATATATTTCTAAAGGCTTTTTTTCCTGCCATTGTTACAGGTTTTTGAAAGGCAGATGGATGGATCAGACCAGTGAATAAGTGGGACAGTGGTAGTAACGCTTCTAAAATAGCATCCCCTACCACTAATAGATCCTTTTCTCTGTACCTGAAGGGTAAAATGTCGGTTTTCTTTGCCTTTCTTCTTCTTGTTGTTGCTACTACATATAGCTCTGAAAATAGATTTTTACAGTAAACAGCTCTGGGGGGAAAAGGTATAATTGATGATGGTGTCTTGGACAAAGAGGCACCCCTGTTGATAATCAAACTGGGATAAAAAGCCATTTTCTACACCATAGATTTTCACTTTTTTCTCCCCACTGAAGTGAAGCTTTTGGGGTTCTTTTGAGTTTGTTTGAGATCTATATTAGCCTCAAAGTACATGCAATAATGCTGTCCAGCTTTGACAATATTACGTACACCCCACTGGTCTGAGTATGATATACATTTCCTTTTGTGCCCCTTTACTAGCAAATATTTGTTTTTCTAACTTGGTCTTTTAGCTCAAGCTGAACTTAAGAGTGATGGTCCAGTATTCTGTCTCATGTCAAAACCAAGATGGGGCTATGGAAGCAGCATTCTCAAAGCAGTCCAAAGCGTGATGGTCATTAAACAGCAAACGTATGAATGACATGACACCTTGCCTTGCAGTTCAGGCACCTACTGACTTGGGATACAGGAAAGCAAGTCCCCTAACTAGTACTGACCCTGAGCAAGCTCAAGCTGCTGAACAACGCATGTCACCCTAACTGCACTCTTAGACCACGAGTGAGACATAATCCAAGAAGCAATACTGAATACACAAATTGCAGCATTCAGAAAATAGAATGACCCATCACTGGCAGTAATCTGAAGTCTCAGCCATACAATCTTCTAATCCTATAGGCAGACTGGCAACCAAGACACAAGCTCAAAACTGAGATTTCATTTCCAGAGTCTATATAGATATGCATGTATTTGTGTACCTTTATATAAATGTATCTGTATGTATATAGGTAATGAACAAAGATACACATCAGTGGCAGGGTTTCTTATCCAATATATGCCCAATCTAAATAGTGCACTTTTAAAAAAACCTTCACTGAGATATTCATACATCACATCCACTGCTATTCTGATAGACAGATACGTGCAACAAAGCTGCATACAGCCTCCGTGTACCCGCTCCTTAGATCTAGAATACCAGGAATTTGCTTATTTTTGGAATCTGTGATAAGGATTTAGTCTTTCTACAGACTCTACAGATATCAAAAAATTACTCCTTGTGGCTACAGAAAGAAACCTTCTAAAGTGAAGCCAGGAATTTCACAACACAGCAGAAGTCTACCTGCTCCTTCCCCCAACCCATGGAGCTGTAACCTGTGGCATAAGACAAGTGATGCTGAGTAACAAGGACTAGAAATATGTCAGGAGTCAGTACAAAATGAACAGTTTTGTTCCTTGACTGACAATGGCATCTCAAAATCTTTAACTGTCCTACCTCATTGTTCCAAAAGAAAGCAAGTTAATGTTATTAAGGAAAATATTTCTTTTCACCTGATCATCTTATTCTCTCTTCTCCTTCCATCACACTTCTCTACCACCTGCTACATGTGTACAAGGATGTCCTCACAGCCTCTCTCAGGTTTAGACCGACTTTTGCACAACACTGAAGCTACAGCTTCCGTATCTTTTCAGAAAGAATTTCTACTTCAGCATTATCACTTCAAGGGTTTTAAAGCAGACCCCACTTCAAGTGTTTTAAACTAGGCCTTCAAATCCAAGAGATCTGTTTTACAATAATGACTGCCTAATAATTCACTTGATGTTTTTCTACATCTACAAATGTTATCTTCCACCACCCCCCCCCCAAAATAAATAACGTGAATCTGATGTTTGCCTTGTACTCTTAATTTGGAAGCTGCTGCATTCAAGAAGCATCAAATATTTTGAGACTCAAAAGAAAAAAAAAACACTGAGATCTAACTATATGGTTGAAGAAACTGTATTTAAACTGCCGCAGCTGACAAGCTCAGTCAGAGAGGCAACCTTAAAATATATCAGATTTCTGCCAGTGGGCTGTTCACTTACATGGGAAAAATGATCCAACTGTCCTCTCCAGATGGCAAAGGCAATTTGAATTCCTTATGCCACCACAGAAGGTAGAACAATGAATTTTTAAAAATCTTATTTAATATAAGAAACTCTAGAGTAATTCCACTGAGGACATTGGGATGAACTCCTGTGTATTTACTCAGTGAGACTGAGAGCAGAGTTGAAGCCTGTATATTCAGACCAAAAGCTGACCATGCTCTGGGAAAGATTTACTGCATATTAGCAGCCGTCCAGTCACCAACACCTTTCTCTTGAAAACAGGTTAACTGCTTAAGTGAGAACCTGCCTTGCAGACATCAAGAAGCAAATATTTGAAGGTTAAATTCTTGTATTTCAAAGAAGTTGCACCAGTGAGAAATGCTTATTTTGATATCCAAGTTGATGAAAAAGTATCAGACTAGCATTTATGCTTGCATTACAAATGTGCTTAAGTATCATTGAAGCCAAAGCTTAAAGCTATATATTCCAAAATCATTGTATCAGTCACTATGCTTCTGAGAATGCACAGGTTCTTTAGGCCTGGGACATTTTCTTACACACACACAAGGCAAAACACAAATGGGTCTAAACATTGCTAAGAGCAAGAAAAGAACCTGAACCAATTCCAAATTCCACAATGACAATAAAAATAGCAAAAGCACTGCTTAAGTAAGCTGTAAAGTTTCCACCTCCACACCTCAGGAGCAGAAGGAATGATATAACTAAATACTATACAAAAGCAGAACTAAACAGATCAGGCAACCACCTGGAATCCCATGAAATTCTAAAATAAATACAATGCTGAAAATAGCATTAAATTTTATTAACTTTTTAAACACCTAAGGACTAAACCCACTGCTTTTAAAGGTCTGCTTACAGCCCCAATTATACTGTTTTGTGTTTCTGCTATGCTTCGTAACTGTGCAGTGCTGTGTGCCCAGTACATGTGTTTGCTCATTTATTTATTCTTTGCAACAAAGACTGAAATTTACTTGGAATTTATAGTTTACTTGGAAAAAGTCTTACTTGATCAGTAAGATTTGTCCAAGTAAAAGGATGATTCTCGGATTTCACACTAGCATCGTCATAAATAATAACATAATTTAGTTGATTTCTGTATTTACAGGGTTCAATATAGTAGTTGATACTGAAGAATTTGGGACATGTAGGTTACGTCTAGCACTTACGAATATGAAATATTAGTTAGTACTTGAAGTTCAAAAACCCCACGGCCTAATTCTTGACTTCTGGAGGACAGAAAACATTCTGTCCTTGCATTAACAGTGAGATTCCTAGTATCATTCTTCCTGTGGCAGGGACTCAGAGAGTTAATCAATAAATTCTAAAACCTACCACATGCCTAACACATCTGGAGAGAAAATGTACAAAATGTCTTGATTCTTCAGAGAGTCCTCTTTATTTCCTAGTTAGAAGGTGCCCGGTATATGAATGAGATGGCAGAAATAATCAATTTTTCTTATTTGTTTTGAGACTTTGTGCTCTGTCAAGCACTCTGTATTACGACCATGATAAGCAGTAAACTCTTCCAAGGGAACCTACACAACCAGACAGTAAAGAGGGCCCCTGCAATCACACAATCCTGTTAATCGCTATAATACTTTGTGCTGATGTATTGTCCTCGTGGCACCAGAAAAATATCAAATGGTGTTCACAGCTATCTGTACCTTCCAGAAGGACACACCGCTCCATCCACCAGAAAGTACCTGCTGGAAATGGTCATAAAAACCAGAGAGGCCTTTAAAAGTCATGGGTAGAGCTTTTCAACAGATGCTAAAGTAAGATTTTAGAACTTCATAGAGAGGTAACAGTTACCTCTCTGTGACTTTTAATAGTTGCAAGTCTTTCCACTGACTTTAGAGAGCTTAATGGAGTAACAGAAAGGCGACTGCTGTCTAAGGGGAGCTTACCTTAGTCAGTGCAGCACTCCAGCAGTTTTATCACACACTTAAATCTTAGTGAATTTAATGGGAATTCTACACATCTATAGCACATCCATTACTTTGCACCAAAATATCTTTCAACAGTGCTTAGAGCACCATGAGCAATATCTGTCACTTACTTGTTCTTACAAACTCTTGGTAGGGTGAAAAGTATATGCAGGTCAATTGTTACCCACCTACATGTGCACAGATCTGTGTCAAATGTCAAGATGATGCACACCTTACATTTGAAGCAAAAAGTGATCAGATTTGTCAAGGTCCTTAGTTTCTTTCTAGAGGATAATAGTGATGAATGCATCACTCATGTATGAATTGTTTGACCAATCATGGATGTCTGCAGTGTGGATCCAAGTCATTTACTCATCTCTCTTCATAATCCAGGGAGGCACAATTCCTCACTCAAAATGCATATAGCTGTATCTATGATGGGCTGGACACTCTGGTAGGGTCACCTTCTCTCCAATGGCTATAAAGTAAGCTATGTTGTGACCAGCCTTGATGTGAACATCTGACATGCAAAAATTTTACACTAGGGGAAATAAATCCTCCTCTTGCTGCCAGGAAAGGTTTCTTCAGTCTCCTGATTCACTAAGTTGTCAAGTGTAGGCATGTGTCTTCAAACAGCAGAGCCTACAAGCACTGAGGAAGACTGTCTACCTCACTGCCTCATTCAGCTTTAACTGCTGCCACCGATTCTTCCCTTATGGGCTGACCTCATCCCAGACGGTACTGAAGTTGCCTGGAGAAGGACGGACCGAGCCAGTGACCTGTTAAGCTGCTTAAAATGTGGAATGTGATTATGTACTGCCTTGAGTGGGAGCCAGAGTCTCTGGACACATAGGAGCATGAACCAAAATTCCAGAATTTTAGAGACTAATGCAGGGTTGCTACTGAAAACACAGAGACAGAGACTGAGGAGACACAGGGAAGCTGCAGAGCTAACCTTTTTCTTCAATAAAATGAGTCTTCTCCATACTGTTTTGTAGCTACATGATACTACAAAATGCACAAGTTCGTAGATGCTTCTCTGTGACTTTTAATTGTATACACCCAGAGCTGGTTTTATGCAACCTTGGTGTGGGTTTTCAGAATGCAATGGGAGTATGATGTTTGACATCTCTGTAATGGTTTTCTGCTGGCAGTGGATTTGCCCATTCACAAGGAAATCCTATTCAATAACCTTCTTGGGTCACCACAGTCAGAATTAATCATGTCCTCTGTTACACAGGGGAGAAGTTTCCATATTCCACAGGAATATGCTGCAGCCTTGGTAGATATCATCTCCCTGAGTTACGGATTGTTTCGATAAGTAGGGTCAAAGTGTGTACCACAATTACCCTGGATTTCTGAACAGCTACAGTGTTTGGTGAGTTGAGGTATAGTAGCAGTGTCTGACTGACTGGAACCATTTGCTATATTATCTGGAAACAGACATTCTAGTGGGAATGAAAGAATATATAGTTGGTAGATTCCTGACTTTTCCTACAGTCACAATAAGCAATGCCATTAGAGCTGGATTCCCTTGTAATTAATAGGGATCAAATAAAATAGTTTAGCATTACTTAAGGAAGGAAGCAGCTTTGATCTATCAAGTCACACTGCCCTCCATCCCCTTGTTGTAGGAATGTGTCACAACTGTGAATTCATTTTAGTATTACTTCTTTTTCTTCACAACCATAAAGCAGAGTAGTATCATTCTCATTTTCTAACTAGAGATCAGAGGTATGGCACAGACTGAGGAATATGCATAATCTTTTCAGTGCAAAGAATGCTTGGGGACAAACCAGAAAATGACCCCCAGTTTTGTACATCTCTGTGTTCTAGGATTCTTGTTCATTCATTTTCACAGCTGCATGAAGAACATCTGGCCATGGAGAACCAAACAGGAAAAGCACTCTGCCTAGCAACCAGTATCAGCAAGCAGATTTTATCATCTTCTCTCTTGCACTTGTATCAATAACACCAGAGAAACCATCACCCTGTAATTTCCCTCCACATCATAAGAACTGTTCTGTACTTCAGCAGAAAGGAAGCACCTTACGCTACCTATTTTCTAGATATGATTGCACATCTGTGGCATATACATTAGTTCAACAAAAAGTCTGGGGCCAAACAGACCAGTATCCTATTGACTTACTCACCTTGGCACTGCTGCAGTTATATATTACGGAAGAAAACTACTACAGTCAGTTCAAATTGTCAGATAATACACTAGTCTGCCAGCCTTCTGAACACAAAACTAAGCAGAAATCATTTTAAACTCAATGAATGCATGTTTTTAGAGGCAGGATATGGATTACCAAGACTTTGACGGTATTTCAGAGCAAGGAAAGACTGCTGCAAATTGACGGAGTGGAATCAAAGCACTCCCTTGTTCACAACTGAGCAAAAACTAGCACCTAAACTGCATACATTTGTAGAAGTGATGCACAAACCCAGCAAATGTAGCTGTTACTGCTTTCCTGGGAATGCACAGGTTTTTCCATTTGGCAAAGCTTCACCATGTGGCTTCTTGCAGAGCTAGAATTAGACTTCCCTATTCTTAAAACTCAACAGGAACAAACAGGAAATCAGATTTCCAAGCAAATCTGTCTTCACAGAGTTGTTGTCAAAGTTGATCTGGGAAAAATGGATCAAAAATAATAGCTCTGGAACCAACATTTAACAGTGATAATAAAGCAAACAGAAATGCGCATCTGCACACACACACAAATACACACAGAAGCACATTCAAACTTAACTTCCTGAGGACCTACATACATACAAAGTCTTTGCTGATTCCTTTTGTGAATGAAACAAAGATTGGCAAAGCGATGAATAACGATGTATCTGTCAGCACAACACAGAGAGCACTTTGGTAAACTGAAATGATTTAACAAAATGTTTTCATACAGCGATATGCAAGGTCATACATGTAGAAACAAAATACAGAAGTATCTACAGATGAGGGGATTGTACCCTGACAAAGCAATGGCCCTGAAAAGGACTGCCTGCATGAGCGCTCAGAGCTCTTGTGACCATGGACTAGAAGGAGCTGTGTAGTGAGGAAGAAGCATGAAGATTGGGGAAAAAACGCCTTAAAGTAAGAGAAGAGTTCAGTATGTTTAATCTGTCATAAAAGGTGATCAAGAGGTGATAGGCTTATTTATAAAAAGCCATTACACTAACAACTAAATAACTTTGTAAGTTAGCACAGAAACACATAAAGATAACAAATGTCTCAAAGTAAATGGGAGATAAATACTACATTTTAAAAGCAAGCTGACTAACTATCAGAACAAACTAGCACAGGAGATGGTGAATTTTCCATCATTTAATAACTCTGTATCAGGACTGGATGCTCTCCTGGAAGGTTTGCCTTGGTCAGGTACAACTTCTCACCCCTCAGTGAGGAACAGAAGGATGAAGCAGTCCCTCTGCTTTTCCCTTTGGTGAATCTAGGACAGTTGTAGAATGTGTATTATCTTTATGGGAGAAATGCTATAGGCCAGCACCCACTCTTTCCTGAACTAACAGATGTACATACAGGCAGAAGTCTATCACCATGTATAAGATAGCAACTGCAAGAAGTCATCCATATGACCTGATCAGTCAAGTATGTGCAGATAGCAGACACAAATACAAAACATTGTGCAGTTTAAGACATGGTAACTCCCAATCAAGTTCACATAAACTGTGTGAACATGTTGAAGAAATAATTTCATAATTAAATATAATCATAATGGCTCTTGCTACTACTTCTATTAAATTCTTTAAAAATAACAATGTAACAATATTAGCCAAAACTGCATGTGATGTGTATAGATTAGGTTTTAGGTACCTAACTAAAACAGCGTACTTCAGGCTGCAGTCACTTGTGTCTGCCTCACATATCAACTGGTAACTGACAGTCAGAACTCTTCCCAGACAGATAAAATACATGTCCTTCATCCTTTTGCTCTCTTGAGTAACTGACTTGTTAAGACTGCTCAGCTCTGGCTGTTGAAAACAAGTCCTATACTAGCTAAACTTCTGTGCTTGTTTTCCTGCTTGGAAAAAGCAAACTGGCTGTCACTAGGGCCCCTGTTTCTAGTGCTGTTAACAGTCAATGACTTGCATGGTTCCAGAGGTATTTCTGCCCAGCGTGCCATGCATTTAGCTAACAATGTCAATTCACATTACAACTGCACCAAGGAAAGTGCCTAAAAATAGAGGCCTTCCAGGTGGCTCAGCAGACGGATCCATTTGCCATACATGGTAGAACAAGTTAGCCTTTTCAGACTATGCTTTTAGAGTAAAAATATCCCATTAAATTTTTGCAGGAGTCAGCGCTGATCTTAGACCAGAGGAGGACTAAGCAAGAACCTAACTGCATCTTAGGTGACCGGCTGCGAGCAAACACTGAAGCTTCAGTGTTGTATGCTCCAACTGGATATAGGTAATAGGCAGAAAAGCAAACAGGTTACTAGACAAAATGCAGGAATCCAGAGGAGTGTAGGTGCAACTCTTTAAGACATCCCTTATCCCCTGGTCACTATTTCAGATCCAGTCAGGACACGGCATTGGTGCAGGTTTCTGTGTTTAAATGACTGCACAATGGCTGTGTTCCTGTGGCATCTCATGGCAAGGCCTCATGGAGGAAAGAATACCTTCTCCTCCCACCTGATGTTGCTATACTTTCCCTTGTACCTGCTCTGCAGGATAAGTACAGCCCATCAGTTTACTCTGCTGTTATGCCTGTTATATTCTCTACCATCTGTTTTGTTTTTTAATATGGCAGGTAAGCATAGACTTGGGTAGGCAATAGCAACGTCTGTCATCATAGACATACGCACATTTAGACACCCTTCACAACATGAAGGAAGATTCCACCACCTTTCTCCATCAGCCAGCACAGCAACAAACCACACAAGGGAAGAAACCAGCCAGCAGGAAGACTCATTCCTACCCAAACCTAATTCAAAGGGACTTCCGACACACTGCAGTTTCTTCTTTGAATTTCCTGTTAGACCCATGTCTTCCTTTTTTAACCCCAGCAGCTGCCACCTGCATGAAACCCAGCATAAATATTTTTCACTGGCCACACTAATGACTCACAGGGAAACTGCTCCATCTATCCAACTCTGTATGTCATGAGCCAGGGCTTCCCTAGACTCACAGCAAGAAGCACACTTGACTTTATGCAAGAACCTCAACATCATCTTCAAATGCTTTCATGTTCAACCTCTGATAAGGAATGAAAAACCCTAACTGCTGGGATAGGTCTGAGAATATTAAGCCCAAAGAAGGAAATATGGGGTGCAATATCAAAGGAGGTACATGCCATTGCCTGAGTATTAAGAATAAGATACTTCTTAACTTGTATCTGGAAAAGCAGTCACAGTGCTAATACCACCTATGGAGGGCAAGGAACAGTACTGAGAGGGACAGCATGAAGTGTGCAACTTGACAGAAAGTAAATAGCCAGTGACAGTAACAGGCCTACTCAGGACCTCCCTCTTTCTGCTGAATGCTTCAAGAGTTTGTATACAAAGTGTTACGACCACCAGCTAATGCCTTGCCTACTCCTCACAGAGTGGTGAAGAAGAAGAGGTACTACTGTTTTTACAAGGTAATTTTTTTGAAAAATATTTATCTTCCTAATTAGTTGATTAAATTGAAATGGTACAGCATCATTTAGTGGCTTTAAACCAAGATCAAATCGCTCTGGTTCATCTACATGCTGCAGTAAGAAGCACTGGGTTAAATTCTACAGCTTATAGTATAAAAGTCAGGCTACATGTTCCCAAGAGAGTCTCTGATTCCCAAGAAACAGTATCCTGAACAGTAAGTACTGCAGTGTTCCTTACTGCAGTGCACAGTGTGTTATATAGATTCCTCTATCGCTTTCCTCACCATATCTGACTGTCATCCAGCTTTATTCTAAGCAACATGACCACATGAATTTTGTTCTTTTCCCTCCCTTTTCCTTGAGGTCTGAATTCTGTGGTGTATGAACAAAAAGACTGACCAAGAACAGCTTCTTAGTATAGCAAGAAGATTCCAACTAAATGGTTCATGTGAAAGCATCCACAAAACGTCTCAATACAACCGTAAAAATAGGTTGTGTCCTTTCACTGTGCAAAAGGAAGAAGAAAAATGAATATTGAACAGCCACAGACTCAACCAGACATAGCTCCTGTCTGTCTCTGAGCCAAATTTATAATTACTTTTTCTATTTTATCAAGTTTCAAGCAATGCACTTCAATGGAGAAAGTTAAGAACAACAATTCTGAAGTTAACATGAGTGTAATGGAATCTGTAAGCTCTCCTATAAGAAAACTCATCAGCTGGAACCTGAACTCCCCAACTTGTTCTCTTTAATCAGCAATGACTTGCCAGTGTCTTCTGGATCTTCACACTGTTTCAGAGAGCATTCTGAAGCGCCTAGATAGAGAATTATTTTGCCTTCTATTTATTTAACTCCTTTTTGGACATTTCTTTCTTGACTGTTCTTCTATTTGCAATCACACTTCAGTAATAAGAAGTAGCATGATCCCTTTGGCACGTGATCCAGATTAAGCTTTAGAAGCTCTAACATATGCTGAGGTCCTCAGTTCTTAGTGTCACATCATTAACAGATACATCTTTCTTGTAAAAAAAGATTTATTTCTAGCCCTCTGGAGCTTGGAAAATATTATGCACACACAATGAGTGTCTAAGCCTACTGTCATCCTAAAACAAAAGAGGTGATGAACTGGCTCGTGAACTACTGCTAATGCTAAAACCTGTCCATCAGTGTCTATAAAACGCAAGCAAGATGGCCTTCATGGATAAGAAAGTAGCTGCTTGCCAGTGCTAGTTCCGTATGAACTTGTGGCAAGGCTGAGTCTTTTCATCTCATTGCTACTTCATAACTAAAGTATCCCGTAGTGCTCATGGAATAAGCAAACACATTATTCTGCCCAGGCATTACAAGTTGCATAGTTAGTGCAATAGTACTCCCTTAACTCTCACCTATCAATTCTTGATTGTAATTTTTTCAGATAGATTGTTAGGGAGAAAATATTATTCATTTACCTATTTATGAGCAGATGATAGAACTTTTAAAAACTGATCAAAGATATTGTGTCATGCAAAGATTGTTTTATATGTGCTTTAACTCCTGACAGTTTAAGTCCACAAGCTTGCATATGAGGCTAATCAGTTAGCATAACGAATGTAAGTGGCCATTATCCTTGTATTTCCTATTACAGCCATACAGAGTTACATTTATATTTCATATTACAGGCAAAGATACCCTGTATTCCAAACCAGGTCAAAGTTGCCTGGTGGATGTACTTCTTACCCAATTTCTTCTTTGGCCCACAGGTACAGGCTATGGGGGGTGGCTACCTAAAACACTGCTGGTGCATGATGTGCAACAATCAGATTACCTAGTGCTTACTGTGTGATAAGCAGTAAAAACCAGCTAGAACTGCAGAAGAATCTCTTCTGATCTACAGGAAACTGCCATCTGTTGTACACTTTTTCCCCATCCTACTGTCCATGCCTAACACTGCAAGCAGTGTCTCCCCACACCTGGCACCACTAATTGGCCCTCTGATTCTGAAGGGTATTCTCACAAATTTACAACCATTTTAAGACAAGGCAAAAACCTGAGTTTAAAGCATATGACAGTGTGATTCTACTGGTTGTCTCTTAGCATATTTCATGTAGCTGAGGATTTACCCAGTTTTGTCTGTTTGCATTCTAACAACAGGGAATAATTTGGAAATCCTTCTTCATGGAAATAAGAACTCTGTGAAAACAGTAGTATGAGATGAGCTAAGTTCAGAGTTAAGGATCTGAAAATTGAATGGCACTCCATGGTACATACTAAATACTGATGAGTGGTGCCTGGGCTTAAGTGATTTGGCAAATCTAGAAAAGGTCACTTAGCAATTAAATAACTGACAGAAGTTGTTTCAGGACATGTGTTCTTGCTTCTTGAAGGCTCATTATTAAAGCAGGTAAGAGACAGAAGATGAATGTTTGCATGCTGGTGGAATGAATAATGTGCGCGCATGAGTGCAAAATTCACAAATTTCTAGTTCCTCAGCTGCTGTCTATGATATGCTGAGAGTTTCTTTTAGTTTGGGTTGTCTGAATTTTTTTAAAGAATGAATAAAAGGATTTTATTAATCCCTTTTAAAAGTATGAACAAAAAAGCATTTTTTCAAAACTGTAATATTGATAAAGATTGGTGCCTGGATTTTATGCCTGAAATTATTTCCTGCATATTATGCATGGCTAATACAGCATATATTTCTGTATCATTTCTATTCTTCAAAGAAGCAACTCGAAAAGCATGATTTTGAACTAAGAAAAGGACCATATAGTAGAAGAACAGACATAGAGGTGCAGAGTAAAGGTTTGTTTAGCTAGAGTCCAGTCTCCAAGAGCAGCCAGTAGGCATGTTCGTGATGCAGTTCGTAAGGTCTCCTGACTCACATTTCCTCTGAGAAAGAGGGAGACCACGTGTGTACATCCAGAATGCCGGGCTGCATTCTTTCAGCTCTGTTTTTACCCTCACATTTTTATTTATATTCACCCCATTCAAAGCTGCACTAAGTTGCAAGTCGTCTTTGTCAGCCTCTTGATCTTAGCCAAGCTCGCCTTTCCAGTGACTGTGAAACCTCTCTCAGCATTCACCATCTCACTGGATGCCTTGAGGGAGCAGTGGGCACAGTTGGGTGTGTTTTACTGTGTCCCCATCTGTTTTCTTGTCCCTATATTTTTCACTCCTTAACCCTCACCACTTCCTGTTTTGTTCATTTGTTGTCCCTGAACTCATTTGGTTTTGTACTTTTTCCTGGTCTCTGTTTCCTGTACCCCTTTCCCTGCTTTTTGGAGGGAAGTAGGGAGAAAGAAGGTGCTTACTTTCGCTAGGGAAAGGCCGCTGACTATTATTAAGGGAGGCAGTCATGAGAAGAGTAAATAATAGCGGATCTCTGGGCAAAAGTATAAGAACAGGAAAATCCTATAAAAACACTTCCCTGCTGCACTCTCAACGCTTCTACCAAGCTATGGCTCAAGAACTTTCTGGTTATAAGGGCTATCTCTGTGTTTAACAGCCCATCACAGATGTTTTTCTCTTGCATTTGTCTAATTACTTTTCAGACCAATGTAAGCTTTTGGCATCCATGACACCCAATAGCAAAGAGGCCCATAGATGAATTGTGTGCTGCTGTACAGTCAGGTATGTGTTCTGTATTTTTATACATTCTTCTTAAAAAGAATAAAACCTTTAAACATAGAAAATACTGTATTTTGCTTTGCTTTACAAGAAACTCTCAGATTAATGCAACCTACTCTTCTATGCTTTTCAAAACTTTAGGAAACAACAGTTTTACAAAACTTACACCTGCTGGAGAAGAAAAGCTACAGATTGCATCACCTTGCTATGCTGCTTTGAATGTAAATCATGAAATGAAAAGCCCAGCCAGATTTAAAGATTCATTTCTTCTGAACATGGAGGGTGCTTAGCTTTACTTGCAGCATACAAACCTGCACTTACATCAAAAAGCAAAGTTAAGTATTCTCTGCTGTGCACCATCCAATAATACCTTTAAAATGGCCAAATACTTGCAAATTGCTTTTATCTTACTATTTTAAGTAATGAGCTTCTTTGGTGTGATGGCTTTTACTCCACTAGTGAGATATCTACAAGTGGAAAGGACGGCAGGCACTCACAATGATATAAGCAGAGTCATCTTGCCCAGTACCTTCTATAGGGCATTAAACTATCCTTAGTACATACAGCTGGACTGGACCTTCCTGGCCAAAAGTACAAAGTTCAAAAGTTCACCATCATGCTAGCAAGCTTCATTCTGGTTTGAAGGTAATTTAATGCAGTAGCCTTTTTGATACCTTACTTCTAACAGGTTTGCCTGACGACCCAGGGAGCATGAAGAAATACATGGCGAAGGATATGTGGAAATCACACCAAAATCATCTTTTTTGGGGAAGATATGCTGGAGTGGTAGAAAGTTTAGGTGATCTGGAGATCCTCTACAGGAGTGGCTTTCAATCAGAGAGTCACACTACCCAGAATATGGAACAGACCCTGAGGCACTGGAAATGTTAGCACAATATAAAACCATCCCCTTCCAGTCCTTTACGCTTCAAGTTAAAATATTCTCTGTCAGCCTCTTAAAGCACAGACACAAACCAATTATTTGACATTAGCGCTGTTGTAATTAAGACATTTTTACTCTACCTTTCTAATGAATGTAGTGGAGCCAAGAAAATGTTTTTTGGAAAGGGGCTGTTTTTGAAAAAAACATTGCTTTGCAGCATGTGAGGAGAAAAAGCAGCTTGAGAATGATCTCCAACCTTCTATTGTGACCCTAAGCCTCACTTCTCTTCAGGTAGTAGAAATGTCTCTTAAAAATTATATTTTTCTTGATTAATGTGAGAGCTTATGTCAAATGACATCTGAGTTTTCCACTGACATTAGGCCATTGTTAAATGTTAGCAAATACCCTATCTCTGGAATGCTAAGATAGGAAAACAAAGTATCTTCTATCACAAATGGCATTCCATCTATCACACTTGATTTTTTTTGCTGAGAATAACAACTAAGATTGTGTTTATTTGCATCCCTGTCTATTCAGGTCTTGTATAACAACAACAAATAAGACTGAGAGAGGCTCTCATTCTTAACTTTCTGTCAAACAGTATCAAGAAGAAATCAGCTGAAGCTGGCAAAACTGCTCTGCTGTGAATTTGCTGGACGATCAGAATCATACGCAGGTTCTGCAAAGAATGACAATAGATACCTCTCAGTTTTCATGCAGCAACTAAATTAGGCTGAACTAAGCAGATGCCTACTGTATTAAAATTAACAAAAACGTACCTTAGAGTACAGAGAAGACATTCCATATTTATGAAATGGTGATACTATGCTTGGCTCTATAAAAACATGGGAAAACAAAACCAGTTCATGTCCAAGAGGCACTAAAGCAGGCTCAGAGATTAAAATGGATTATAAAACTATACCTTGAAGAAATGTCCAAAGCTTAATCATGCTTGCCTATTTGGCAAACGTCCCCAGTGAAATCAGGGACAGTGGAGGAGAGTTATGTTTGGCCACCTGTATCACATGGGAGCCTGAGAGATTGATATTTGCACTTACCACAACAGATTCATTTCTTATGATATACAGGAAGATAGCACTCAAGAACAGGGAGATATCATATGCCTGATACTGATTCAGAAAAGATAATATCAAAGAATATTCCCTTATGTTGAATGTCTTTGAGTCAGTCAAATACTGAGAGACTGTAATGCTGTTTCGGTTTACTATTAGCAGTGGGATTTCATCAATGCAGGCTAAAGAGAACCTCACCCAAAGCGCTGACAGGAAAAAATGATGAATCTCACATATTTAATTAACAAGAAAACAACAGTGGACATTACAGTATAGCATAATTTCTACACTGCACCATATGCAATCCAATATCAAAGCAGATGACTTTGAGGGCTGGAGAAAGAACAGGTCTTTCATTTTTGTTTTAGGCTATTAGAGCAAACAAAGATTTCCTGTGTAACACTGCATGCTTCTGATCAATATTCTTCTTCTACACATACCAATTCTGTCATCTTTGGTGAGATGGGAATGTCTCCAGTATCTAGAATTACATGATTTGGGGAAACTACAAATACCTGATATCCCATTCCCTGCCTCAGAGACTCCGGGCACAGAATATAACTAACTCTCATGGAAGTTACTTGTATCCTGCTGCAGGAGATCTTATGTGTAGTAAATATGAGTAACTACATTAACCTTAAGCTGAAGGGGAACCTTTTGTTATATAAGCACATCCCTGTTCCTATAATGCTATTCATATTAATACAAAACACAGGGGAGATTAAGCGAGTAAAATTTATTAGCATTCTGCTGCTTGTGTCCTAAACAGTGTGGGATTCAGGGGACTAGAGGCTCCTTCTCATGTGGCACATATTCCAGGTGATATGTCAGAGCTGACATATATGTCAGCTGACCATGGCAAGGTGGGTTTAAGTGTTATCACATAGTATACTTTTTATTGGAAGGCATAGCCACTGTTCAGTTGCATGTCAAAATCTCATGTCACTAACTGCTAGAAAAGATTTTTCTCTACTTTAAATGGCTGTATATTTGGAACAGGATGCTCTGAGTCTCGGACTATCATTAAACTCTAAGTGATTCTAATGTGGGTTGTGTCAACTGAAATATTCTATTCTATTCTAAGCTATTCTGGCATGGAGAAAGAGGCACAGATATATTACACTAGCTAGACATATTTTGATCCTCTATTCACCTGCTCCAGCAATCCTAGGTTGAACACATGAGAATCCTGCAGATTAGAACGAGAATTCAGAATTAAGGTGGGTGGTAGGGAATGAATATCCTTCGAGAATGCACAAAAGTTCAAGACATATTTTCTTCCTTCTCTATGCACACATAACTCTCACTGACATCAGCTTTGGGGTTGAGACTTAAAGAGAGAAACAAAGAGGTATTTTCCCTTACAAGCCCACTGCAAGAACTGCTAAAACCAGTCAAATGCAGACTGAGGGAAAAAAAAATCTATTTCTTTCCTTACAAAAATCTCTAAATCTTCTGGGCATTAAAGTTTGGGCAGAAACAAACTTTGAGAAAGTTGTGTACAAGTCAGAAGTCCCTTCCATTATTGCTGCATTTACAGCAGTATATACAGGTCTACATTAGGAAACATCCAGAATTAATCAGTGCAAGAGTTAAAAAGCAGAGATAATTACAGCTGCTGTCCATATCCAAGACTGTAAGGAATTCAGTTTACAATAATTACTCCAAGTCCAGACTCTTCTCTTCCTGCTAGGGTCACTATTTAACCAGTGGTTAAATGAAAAACACAGTTGATTGGGATGTGACATCTCGGCAGTGGTGAGGACTATTTCTCCTTCTACAATCCTCATGAAATAAGGGGCATACAACAAATTGCTTATCTCCAATCTGCAATTCTCCCCTCCACCCATCTGTAAATTTAAAGTAATTAATAAACGCCCTTATGTTTTCAAGGTCATGGAAAATGAAAGGCACTCAGCAAAATGGATGCACTGACAGTGAAGGATGTTCCTGGGTGGGGTTTTTTTATGTAAATAGGAAATCTGTGAGGCAGAAGTTCTTTCACCTGTGCCATAAGTGCTGAAGTTAGAAAACTTAAAAGGAAATAAAGGGAATGCAAATAAATTATGCTTTGAATAAACTTGACCTTCCCTAAAAAAAGTCCAAGGCTTCATGGAACAGAGTCTCAAAACACCCAACAAGGCCAAAGACATTGTTAAGTCAGGGGTCTTCAGGCAAATTCAGTCACGCTGTCTTTTGTCTGTCCCTGCTCACAGTGGACAAGCTCTGCTCTCTGTTGGCACTGGCTGTTCACAAAAGAACTGGCACATGGCTCTTCCACTTGTTGCACCCCAGCCACAGAGACCCTGTGCAGGCAGACTTTTTTGACATCTACACCCACCCACCTATTTAAAGATTCTGACTCAGTCTGAAACACTCCAGCAAATTCCATGGCAGTGACAATGAAGAAATGCAAACCACAGAACTACATGACTACCTTTTTGTCATATAACTAAGTGTGCACATCAACATACAGTGCTGTATCAGCTTCCACAGCTTCCCGGTAAATCTCAAGCACCCTCACAAATAATATAATTTAGGGAGTGAGATGAAGGTGTCATTTAGGTATACAACACTTGACAAGGCAGGAATGTCACCATTAGATAAACAGAAACAATACATGAATTTCTGGAATCAATTTCTGGAGACACACTAAAACTGAATAACTTCTGGAAAAAAAGGGGGTAATTGAAGACTTCATTGGAGAGAATGTTTTGACTTTGGAAAATGAGAAGGATCAGGTCCTTAAAATTCTGGAATACTCTAGAGCCAGAAGGATCCTTTAATTCTTGTGGTGCTTAAATGGTGGATTCTCAATCCAATCTTAATCTTGATATGGCCATTGAAGAGAAAAGAGAGACGATGAAGTATAACTGCAAATTACAATTTGAGCCTGATGCCTAATACAAGTCATCAGACTTCACTCCTACCTTACAAAAATATTTGAAGTACATTCAGTCAGAAATGCACTGATTTGGTTTCTCATTTTCACTTAAAAATTTAAAGCTCATTGCAAGGGGTAGATTTTGGCAAGGAAAAAAGTAAAACAGCATAAAACTGATGAGTAAAATTCAGTGACCGCAGTTAAACAGCTGGGAATGAGGACTCCTAATGGATATGTGAACATCTGACACTCCTCAGGACAGCAGAGGCCATCGGAGCAGCGCCCAGAACACCACACGGTCCTTGGCTTCACGTTTCTGCATAAGAAAATTCTTAAGTTCTCTCAGTGCTGACACAGTTGACAGAACTGGATGAAGATATTTTTGCGATGGGTACAGAACTGCTATGCAGTAATCAAATACCGCGATGCTGCAATTTCATTAGCACTGAGAGATCTGGGCAGTGAGGCTGCCGACTGTCAGATCACATTCGGATGAAAGTAGGTACAACTAACTACACGAAACATTGATTAATGGAATGAAACTGTCAGTTACTGAGTAAGTCTCACAACTACTAACAAAGTAATTAAAGCATAAGGTTATTATATTATAAAAATTAAGACAATAAATCAAGTATTCTGAATAGAACATTTTCACTAGCCTGTTATTTATGCCACTGTGAGTAATCCTATTTATCCCTTTAACACAGCTGGGTAGAAGCAGATGGTAAGTGGTCAGTACCACAGGGAAACCTCCAGAATTTCTAAAAGGTACCTTTTGTTGCTTATTTCATCCATTTCATGCATCTGGTAGCCTCTATTTTGTTAATTCATTATTTGTCCAATTTGTATAAGTGACTCCAGTGCATCCTTTGCACTTGTGGCAAATCTACACTTGACAATAAAGTTAGGGTAACATGATTTTGTTATCGCTATTATCACCACCATTATTTTTACAAATCAATAATAATGTAGACAGCTCAGTGAAATAGCCAGTACCAAAAACAACTGCCATACATATAGTCTATATAATCCAGGCTAGTAAATTGCTGCATCATTTTGCTTTACTCCCAAACAGTAACAAAACCCTTCTCATCTTCTCTACGGAAAAAACAATTATTAGCACATTATAAAATCCATATTGCGGAGGAACAGAACAGATCTCTCTACTTTTGGCAGAGTTTCTCTGACTTATTAACAGGACTATGTACTTTTGCAGTGAGAGAATTAACTTTTACCACTGCAGTCTGTGAAGTCTCAAGCAAATCTGAAGTACACAATGATAAACCCTCGGCACGTACATGGGATTTGCTCTCTCCTCTCTGATGAAACACATTTTAATCTGTCAGGCTCACCTATGAGTCTCCTTCTTCATTCTATTCTGTAATTTTAAAAAAATTGGCAACCTCTGTAGCCTCTTACAAAAAACCCATTATAACCATCTTCCTACATGTCTACTCACTGAATACAAAACTAATCATGCAATTCCCCAAAGAAATCAGAATCAGCAAGAGCTTGTGTATCAGTCTTAACACAATACTCATTTCTCCTGGTTCAAACCTTACTTTACACACACATAAAAACGTAATGCATTCATGTCCAAAAACTAAAAGCAAACTAGTAGACACTAGTCAAGCAAAAACCTATGATCAGAAAATTAAAGGGTGCTAGAATCATATTTAAGGTTCAGCATCCAAACTAAACATGGCTGAGATTGGTACCTCTAGATGACAGTAGCTTGAGAATCTGCCCAATCACGGTCGAGTTGCCCTGGCTGAGCTTCAGGTCTAAATAAACCGCAGGTACTGTATACACTACAGAGGTGCCCTAACAAAGCAGTGAAGGAAAGAATTTGTATAGCCTTTTACACACAGCGACTGGCTTTATGTCCCCCTAATAATTCCTTCTTTTCATATGCCATTTCAAGAATACATTATTTTTAAAGGATTTGATGGGAGTATCTAATGTTCCTGGTTTACTACTGCCTCTGTTGAAACCACAATGTGAAATTTATGTTTTGGTAAAAAGCTGAGCTTTTGTTCTCCTCCTACAGAAGCCTTTAGCACATCTGTCAGAAATCATTCTTGGAAAAGAGATGCTAGAAGATACTGCAAACAAACCACTTTCCACATAACTTCAGCTGAATTAGGGGAAAATAAATTCAATATATGTACTCGTACTATCCTCCTCTGACAATAATATTTAGATTCTTCTGTAGTTTCCAAGGAAGTCCCAAGCCTACAGGCCAATTCCAAATGTTTGACAAGCGCAATTTGGGAAATCCTCCTGGGGAAGCAGTGATTAGAGAAGGCAACTGGCAGCGCTAGGAGGCCCACGCTGTATTCCCAGTTTCATTACTGATTTTTCTGGATGACCTTGTCAAGTCATTTAATGCCTTTCTGCCTGTGTTTCCCTATCTGCAAAATGTTCGGATAAACACCTTCCTTTTGAAAACACTGTAAAACTGTTTATTATGGAAATAGCTCCTCAGATGTTAATCTGTCTCTCAGGCTGTAACATCAGATGAAAAACACAACGGCCACATGACATAAACGTCAGTCTAATACTTTCTAACAGATTAACCATTGCAGTTTAAGTAATAGGCTAACCTTGTACCTGAAGGTTTTCAGATGAGACAGTAGTTTCATTCCATTTTAACCTTATTCATATACGCCAAGCCAGCATCGTAATTGCAAACCATAAAGGTAACAAAAAGCAAAAAAAATGGCATAAACTTCTTTGCTCTCTTAATTTAAGAAGTATGACTATTTAGACAAACTTCATCTTGGTCAAGTATGTGCTGCTGGCAGTAGGCAATACTTAGAACGGGGATTAAATCTACTGGCATGGTACCCTCAAGCATGCAGACGGTTTAGCAGGAGCTAGTGGTGACTGGCATCCCCAAGTCAGTTCAGGTCCATAGACTCTCATGCACATCTTCCTTAATGGTAACTGGCTCTTTCCTGCTCCCCCAGTGACCTCGACTGGCTAATGCACGTTTTTATTGTTAATGGGCCAAGATACGTACTATAAATGGAATACCTGAGTGCAGTCTTATATAATGAGCCATTTCTCCATCACTCTTTTTCTAGAGAAAGTGTAGTATTACATAATTCTAGGAGCAATCTAATAGCAGAGAGGAAGCAGAATGAGAAGGGAGGAAAGTGTAATTCCATTGATCCAGCTGTACAAACCTGGGCGGGCTAACAGGCAACACACACTGGAGAAAGAGCTGCTTTTCAACGTATTAACACAGCCCCTACTTCAGGTAGCATAAAAGCACTGCTGAAGTTCTGTGAACTGAGCAAGAACCGAGAAAGCAATTTGGAATTTAGGACAACTTTTCTGCAGGGACTTGGACATATTTCACCCGAGGAAGGACGCACACCGACATCGCGGCCGACTCCCAGAGGCATTTCACTGAGCGCAGTAACGCCCGGCGCGCAGCAGCCACCGCCTCCTTCCCGCTGCGCAGCGCCGAGGGCGCTCCCTCAGCCCCCACAAAATGGCGGCCGCGCCTGCCCCAGGGCCCCCGCTTCTCTTTCCCTCCCGCCACAGCGGTCCACCCGGAGGCTGTTGGGAGAAGGGGGAGGCAGGAGCCGCGCTCCCCTCGGAAAAATGGCACCCTGGAAAGGAGACGGGACGGGACCGAGCACCCCTGAGGCGAGCGACCGGCAGCACCGGCGCTCGCCACATCGATCCCAGAAAAAGACGAGCGCCACCCCGACCGCGCTACCTCATTGGCTCGCGTTTCTCTGCCGCCCGCTGATTGGTGAACAATCCCCCCCCAGCGCTCTCTCTTCCCTCCTATTGGCTGCTGCTTCCCGCTCAACGCCTGCTGGCCCGCCGCCGGCGCGGTGCCTCTCCCCGCTGCGCGCCGCGGTCCTCTCAGCGCGGGGATGGCGGTGGCGGGCGGGGGGCGCAGCGCCCCGGCGGGGCAGGGCTCGGCGCCGGGGGGCGCCGGCGACACCTGCTTCCTTGGCAGCGCCACGACGTGGCCCTTGAAGCGCTACGGCCGCTTCCTACCCCCGACGGACGGCGACGATGAAGGGCAAAACACCTCCTCTTGGAAGGTGACGGGCGGCGGGGGGGGCTGGCTGCTTCCCTTTGCTGTGAGCGGGGTCTAGGAGGCCGCTGTGTAGCAAGCAGTAGTAAGTGAGGCCTTTGCAGGCATCTTTTTGCCAGTCCAGAGCTAACACAGGAATCAGGAGAGATTTTGCTTCATGCATTATTAGTTTAAACACATCAACGATACAGTAGTTGGCGGCCCACTTTGTTTTACTCCTTCCTTCAAAAGTGAGCTGTGGTATTAGAAACTATAGATCAAGTTGGAAAAGTCCAGATGGTTTGAAGCAGTTAAATCTGTATATGGAGTTATAATTAGTAAAAAATTCTTAAATGTGCCTCGTGTCCGTGGGAGTAGAGGGCAAGTTGCATTACTGAGAGGTAGATTATACACCTGACTTGTAGCACTGACCTTTGAAACCTCTTATTTTGCACTAGAAATGGAAAATGTAGATTCTGTGCTTACAGGGCTAGATTTTTATTTTGCTTATCTTTTTAAAGGTTTTTGAATCGAATGAAGAATCAGACCATCTTATCCTTACCATTGTTGTATCTGGCCATTTCTTTATTTCCCAAGGGCGAACAGTACTGGTAAGTTTCTCACATACAAAGAATTTCTCCATTCCTGTTAGCATCAGTATTAACTTCGTTTCCTTTCTCAGCTTCATGTTCCCTCCCACTGAAAGGAAACTGTCAATTTTATTTTGCTCACGGTAATTCTCATGTGCTGCTTTCTCTCTACATTTATCAGAATAATACTAAAAGCATTATTTCATACTGAGGAACAGTGTTTCTTCTGTGGCTCTAAAAATCTAGATTAAGACGTAATACGAAGTGCTTCTGGTGTTCAAAGATATGCGGTTTTTTCATTATTCTTCTCTTTAAGAAAACAGAAAATACACTGTGAAGAAATAGATAATAATGTAACTATTGGTCCCTATAAGATTGCTGTATGATCCAGCTAGTTTCTGGCCAGTGACCTGTTAGTATTTTGGGTTTGATAATTTGATTTATCAAAGGGTATGGGTTTTTTTTCTATGTTGAGTAATGTGACCTAACATATATGTTATGTTCATGGAAAGAAAATAACAACTTCAGAGCTGTGTCAACTGATTTTCCTGTAGCCTGTACTTAGGCATGACCAGCTACTAAACTGTAAAGATTTTACAGTGACACCAAAGAGGTTAACAGAAACACTCTGTCTAGAAGGAGTTGGTTTGATGCTCACGACAGAGAAGGCCTATGCTGGAAATTGGAATCAAGTGTGTTCAGGGCATATCGCTGATACTCAGTGATGATAACAAGTAGGAATTGGCTGATAAATATATTAGAAAGCTATTACAAGCCACTGGAAGATGCTGCAGTATTAAGATAACAAGGACTTCTTATTTTTTTAGTACAGAATATATAAGAGAGTATGTTGTAGCTTTAAATATGTATAAGCTTATAAATTAGTTTTTGCTGTGCCTCCTAAAAGGTCTTAAACTTAGAGAAATATCTTGCAAGTATAGGGGAGAACCAAGGATGCCCTTGAATTTTTTTGGCCTGTGAGTGTGTTAAGAGCATTGAATAGCTAATGAATGAGCTAACAGAGAGCTGTCAGCTGTCAGTCAGGATACCCCTCATACAAGTCATGGTATTTGGCTCACATATTTAGTGAGGAGAAGTTGAATGTTCTTGGACAAGGTGAAAATGGAAGATGGAAGGTATTGCAGCAGTTGTGTTGAATAAGAAAAAGGGATAGAGTAATCAAAAATCTGGGTAGTGAAAAGAAAAGCAACTGAAATGAGATTTGCTGCTGTCTCTTGCCAAATTCTGCTTGGAGTGAATCAGTGCAGAATGCATCTCGCAGGGGCTGGTCCTGTTTTCAGTACCCTGATCACTAGTTACTGTTTAGTAACTAGTAGACTTACATAACTGTGTAGAATGTCCTTGAAATAACCATGAAAAGGCTAACTGAAAGTAAGTTTTAATAACTAACTAAAGAGCAAAAGAGGCACAGACAAAAGCTGTAGCCCTTCAGAGACTGCGTCTGGCAAAGACTGAATCTGGCAAGTAACAATGGGCAGATAAAAGTGTGCTGTTGTAAGGGATGAGTGCAGGAAGTATAAGAAAAGCCTTATAAAGACTTGGCTGAGAAAAGCACTTTCTTGCAGCTCTTGGTTTTAGTGGCTAGTGAAGCTTACAGGCAGCTGCCTTGCTTGAAATGCCAGATGAGGAATTTCTGAGATCTATCAGGTCTGTTTCAGCTTCTGAGAGACACTAAGATATTGCAGTAATGATCACAGCCTAAGAATAGTGCAAAATAGAGGTGGAACAGACATGCTTGGTAAATGTGACTGATATCTAATACTGAGAGCTTAAAAGCAAAAAAAAAAAAAAAAGTTGCTTTTTTTTTTTTTTTTAAATTTATTTTGGCAATGTTTCTATACCAACCGTAAGGCCAACACCAACACCATTTTATTAAGTGTTAGAGAAAGGGTATACAAAACTGGTGTCGTATGCAGTTTAAAACCTGACTGTCAATTCCTTTGGGTGCCCGTCTTTGAGTACATGTAATTGGGATCGTGCTGCAGGTGTGTTCTGTGCCTACAGAAAACTAAATTGGTGTGAAGTACACTGGTATGACGTGCCCTATGCCTATTTACGTTTCTCGGAGATTGGAGCAGTTGCAGTCCTCCCACCGTTCCTCTTAAACATACCTGACTCGCTGAAAAACCTAGCAAATACCCAGTCTGCTAGTTCTGAACGTGGGTGGGCATCTTCATAACTATGTTAGGTTTCCTGTTTACAAGGGGTTTGGTCCAGCACGTCTGGCTTAGCTTTACTGCTTAGACTTGTTCCTTAAGTGCATAGCCTCTGAGAAATGCAACCCTTTTCCCAGCACTATGCAAGACTATATGCAGTGATAAAATTTTTCTTTCTGGGACAATCCCAACCTACAGGTATCTTTTCAGAGATGTCTTTAGTAAAGCAGCTGGTATCATCAAACAGAAAGGTGATGCACAGGGATTGTGCTGAAAAAGGCAGCACAGGCAGGAATGCTGTTGGCCAGTAGCTGCTAACAGCATTGATATCAAAGTAAGTATGACCGTTACTGGACCTCTGAATGGTTTTCCTCCGTTAGCAGGCAGGGACACTAGAAACTCAGTATCATTGTCCAAGAACAGTTTACACCACAGTCTTTGGACAAAAGTTTTCTAAGGCCTGTTGACAACAGGAGCAGCTTACAACACAGTAGACTCAAAGCTAGCCAGGACTGCACAGGCCACTGGTGAGGTTCTACAAACTCCTTATTGAGATGCCATATAACAAAAAAGTTGCAATACTGTGCGGTCTCTCTTATTGCTGTAGAAATAATCACACTGTAGAAATGGTTAATCTCAGTGGTTCTATCTCCCTCTAATCTCCAGCTCGCAGTTGTCAGAAACCTGTCACAATATTTAAACAGGCTTTGCACAACTAAGTACATATAGTTCATTTGAATCTGTCACAGACCAAAGCCTCTCACTGGGGGTCCATTGTAACGGACATTTTGTCACAGAGGGTAACGTGAAGATTTCTGCTCCAGAGGGAACATAGCAAGTTTGATAGAACACGGCAATTGTTGGAACGATTCAGCTCATGTTTTTACTGTGTACGTTCATTTCTACCTGCTGGCCCAGGCTACCGAGTATTTCCTTTGTATTGCCAAGGTGTTCTCCAACACGTACGTGCTGTCTTACTCACTTGCATTGAAATTCCCTCTGAGGTACTTGCAGAACTGTTTCTTGCTCTGTAGTAACTGCATCCTTTAAGTTGCTGGTGTCTGGTCTTTTGATCTATCTTTTTAATCCATACTTTTCAGACCTTTTGATGTACTACAGGCTCCTGGTTTTGAGGGAACTGGATAACAATTATTGTAGCTTTGTACCTTGTACCTCTGCATAGGAGCACAGTGAGGCACAAGATATGCGTCACAGGGACACCATTTCCTTCTCAACTTGAATAACTATATTGTATTTTTGTAAAACTTTTGTGGATGAATAATAAAGGGATTTTTTCACCCTCTAACAGTAATCCAGGAATGAACTGAACTGCTGACTAAATCCAAGAATTCATTCAGTGGTGAATGTTCCTAACTTTTTTTTTTTGACTGCAGCAGTAATGATAGAACAGGAACCTTCGTCCTACCCCAAGATTTTTAATGTGATCATCCTAGGTAATAGTTTTAAAAAAAAGAAAGTTTTCATCCAGCATCTGTAATAAAGAAAACTTTTTAAGTGGATGCTTTTAAAACGGGTAATACGGGAGTATGATACGTTCTTCTCTATTCTGGTTTAAAATTGGGATAGAATGTAGTAAAATCGGTGCATTAATAGATGCAAACTATCTTGGTTTGTACCTTCTGTTTTCTTTAGGAAGATAAAAGTCAGAATGCATCTGTTCTTCAGTGGTGTGTACATTTTACAGAAGCCGAAATGAACCTTTTTAGCTGCCAGCAAGCTCTGCATTATGCTGGCAATACTGTGGGTGGATGCTTTTTAAAAAGTCCAGCAGAAAATCAGTCACATACTGAAAAGTGTAAACTTCCAGACATTGGCTGTTTTGTATTTCACATAGATCTTTTTTTTGTTTGTTCGTCTGCAGTGAACAGTGATGTTAACTGAACTAGTGCTTGCCTGAACTCGGTGCTGATCAGCTTCTTAGTTAGCTTTCTGCTAAACTAGTTTCGGTTGGCCAACATGCTAGTGATACCTCCAGCATTTGCTCTCTTAGTGAGCATGGGCCCTACAAATACCTTTTTGGGATGAAGGCATATTTTGTTGTGTTGCTTAGTGATTCTTTTATCAAACTTCTTTCACGTGAAGTGATTATTTATGAAATACTGAAATACATAAACTATTTTCTGTAACATACTCTCCTGTCAATGTGAAAACAAGAGGAGGTAGCTTTTGTGTAAATTATTTACTTAGTGAATCCTCTTCTTTGGTGTCTACCTTTCATCTACGTACAGTTTTCACTGCAACTCCATTTGCGCAAAACTGAGGTTGTGTAGAAATGGAAATCTTTATTTCATTGATGGTTGGATTAACATGATCCATTCTAGGAAGAATATTCAAGTGTTCCTGGTGTGATATCAAAATATTTTCTCTATAATGGATGTATTTATGTATTCTCTTAGTCCTTTTTATTTTCTTAAAGGAGGAATGTTAAGAAACCTTTTCTTTTTCTTAAAGAATTCTAGCTATTTAGAGCCAAAGGAGACTATGACTCTTCTATGATCAATTTGTAAGAAGAAAATTTATAAAATAGTAATAAAATCTTCATCTATCCTAACAATCCTTACAACTGATTTTTTTTTAATACATATGGTAGAGTACAAAATTATTTTCATGAGCAATAAAATAGTAGAATATGTAATTAATTCCCTTCTAGCAGTCTTTTCACTAATGGAAGTTGAAATACTATTTTCTTGCCAAAAAAAATGCTGCAGTGTATGCACGGAGTCTCAGCACTTCTCAACCAGGCAGATTAATGAATACCTTGTGCTGTGTACACTGCTGTGTGGTAAGGTGCCATAGGTTTGAAACAGTTGATTACAGTATCTGAGAATGCTCCAGAACTGGTCATTAAAGTACTTCTATGCCACTATAACAAATACTTGTGGACTTGTTCAGTGTTTCCATCACTTTGATCAAAGAAAACAAATTATTATTTTAGTGGGTAAACTTTGGGGAATAGGTATGGGTTCAAGATCCCTTTAAACATTCTTTAATGACACTGCCAGAGACATACTTGAAACTATCTTAACAAGGAAACAGCTGCTTTCCTTTTAAAATGCAAGCTACTTTTTGTGATCAGCCCGGTCAAATGAAGAGGAGGGTAAGGGAAACTTGAGAGCATGGAACATAAAAATCCTTAATATGTAATGCAAATTAAAGGGTGTTTTGGTTTGGTTTTTTGTTTTAAACAAAGTTCTTCCTTTGGAATTAACTTATGTAATGTATTTTTAGGACGTCTTTTTGCTGCAGGGTTGCCTAACAGACTGCATATTTTACGGTAGAAAAATCTCATTATTGCATACTGTAGATAATGGAATTTTAACAGGAATATCTCAACAGCATCTCTGTCCGTTTCTGGCCGTGCTCTCAAGATAGATCGTGTTCTATTTACCACAACTTTTATTTCCTTTTCCTCCTTTGAATCAGCACATCATGAAAATGATATTTTGGTGTTTTATTCAATGCAATTAATTCCAGTGCTAGAATTCTTAATATGCTACAAATTGAAATTGTGAAGAGGACTTATTTAATAGAATAAAATTAATCCAGAGTAATTGATTTGTGACCTGATCTTTTAAAGTGTAGCCTAAATGTCCTTAGTGCCCTCCTGGTCCCTTCATGACTTCTAATAAGCTAACAGTGCTTAGGATACAGTAGATTCTATCCTCATTAATTAGGCAAGCATTCAGCAGCCGTTCTGATGTTCTTGATGCTCTCTTTGCAGTGCCTGAAACTTATTCACCAAATTTTTGAGATGATATTCACAGCAGTGCCTTGGGTGGACGAAAGTCCCTGTGCAATAAATGAGGACATTTGATGGAAACCTAGGGAAGTGAGCAGGTTGCAAATGCTGCTTAGTGGTAGTGCCTTGCAAAGCTAAGGAAAGTTTGTTGTTTTTTTTTTTTTTTTTTATTAAAGGTGCTATGATTGCTATTTGAAAGAGTAGAAGGAATCTTAGTTTTATTGACTTACTCAGTACCATGACTGTAGTTCAAAAATTTCAATTTTAGTTTATTTCAACATGTGTTGTTGACATGATTGTTTGGACAAGCTGAATATCTTCCTGCATTGGCTTCCCCGTTTATGTTTGATATGATGATACATTCCTGTTGTATAACGATTATGTACTGGCGATTGGCAGCAGTAAAGAGTTTTAAGGGGTTCTGATCTTTACTTGTCTCTTGCCTCAATTCTTCTAAACCCAACTATTAGAATAGTTTTTAAAGAGTAGTGATGTCTATTTGTGAACTGTATTTACCCTAAAGTTAGAGTTTAATGTATGGTATTGATCTGGGGAAGTATATATTTTGTATCAGGAATTAAAGAAGAAATTGCTTAACTTGACTTATTAATGGGATGTCCTGAAGAGCTTTAGCCAGCTAAACCCATCCACATCCATTCACCTCTCTAGGTCAAGTGTCACTGTTCTAAAGTATAGTTTAGGAAAAAAAAAAATTTCAGGTTTTCACTATGAAATACCAAGGTTTGTCCTGAGTTAGGGGCTTATCTTTGGTATTCGCTCCTTCAAGGGGCTGTAGTTTGTACCCATCTGGGGGAACTCTTTCTAGAAAGCTGACACCAGGCAGCACGTGCTCCTGCACCCAACACTTTGCACTTTGGCAAAAGACATTCATTGATTGCCGAGTCCCTGGGCATGGTTGTCTCAAGGGTGGCTGTGTGTGTCCTGCATTTGCTGCTTTATATAGCTTCTGTAGAGACAGAGCACTCTGTTTAATGAGTTCAACCCTGATGTGTTCTTTTTCACAATCAAACAAGCTTAATAACAAGATAGAAGATCTGGGGTAGAAGATTGGGGGTTAAAAAAAAATTGCATGAAAAAATATAATGTAGAGCTTAACATCCTTTTATTTCTTACTCCAGTTAGCTTGCTGTCTGTCCGCCTTGGGTTTTTTTCCTTTGGCTTTCACCTCTTTCCACTTCCTAGTCTGTATTCTGCAGATCTGTTTGAGATGGGTAATGCTTACACTAAGATCTAAGTTACATACAGCACATGGTTTCTGCTGTGCCCTTACCTTCCCAATGATGCTATACATGACACATTTGGACACTGACACGTAGACTGGGGGAAGCAGAAAGTTGTCCCTGCAAAAATTTCCAAGCTACAAGTTGTCATGTTTGGAGATTTTTTTTTTTTTTTTTTTTTTGTCATGCTGACACTCCTACTCTCGACTCACCTTTCAAGTCCGCTCATACTGCAGGAATAAAAGCTAATGTATTTAGCCTTATTTAGATCTTGAAGAAAGATACAAGTAAGGAAAATTTCTGCTCTTGGTGTGTTATGAGGTAATAATGAAGATTTGATTGGAATTATGTTCAAAGTTTAATTTTCACAACTTCTAACTTTAAGCTGGCATTACATTTTTATTCTACAGTCATTAATGAAAGGAAGACTCTTCCATCTTTGTATAGAATAAGCAGTTTTCTAATTTAAGAAGTGTAAAATGGTAACTCCTGTTCTCTTTTGGGAAGGCAATGAGTTAAAAAATGGTATTTTTCAGATACGTCTAAGCATTTGATTTATAATCTGTATGTCGAGTTTTAAGCAAACGCTCATAAACAACATGTTTTCCAATTTTACTTCATTTTCTGAAAGCATCTCAGTTTTGCCTCTACTTTAGTGTTCCGTATAATACTTGAACATAATTTACAGGCTTTTACAGACTGTCTGCTCTCACATACATATTTTTACTGTCTCTTGAGATGATGCTTAGTAACAGTCTTCTCAACTATAATAGCTCTGTTGTGTTGCAGGCTTTTACTAGATGTATTGACCACACTGTGTAGATCCCTGGAAGTAATACTACCGTTCCTTTGTTTCCAAATTAGTCACTTCTAAGAATAAACAAGATGTTCTTCAGCATAAATGTTAACTAATAATAGTACCTTGAATATTAGAGGTCAAAAAATGTTGGTATTTGTAACAATAAATCATACTTAAAATCTAGATGGTGAATATTATTTCTGAAAAGAATTCTTATTGTACCTTGCATCCTTAAGCGTGGTGAGCAGACCCATGGAGCGGAGTCCTGGGTAGGATGACACAGTAAGTGGGCAGTACCTCTCTCTGCCTGTGGAAAACAGCAGGTTGTTGAAGCCGTCCCTACTGGTTTTGTGCAGCGTTGCAGGAGCTCGCAGGTGGGGTGCTCAGAGCAGCAGTGTCTTACCCTTCCCCAGAAAAGTGCTTTCCCATGTCTCTTCTTTTGCCCTGCAAAGGCATCATGAGGGGTACTGTGCTAGATCACAATTGTGGGGAATGATTGGATTAAGGAACTTCTACAGGCACCTCCCTGGAAACCAAGCATGGCCTTTGCAAGTAGATTGCTCTGTTTTCTGGGGAATTGTGTACCATGGTGCTGCTCAGCCTGAATCAGAACAGTGCAAGCAGGATATTATCTGAGGCCTTTAGCTTTTCTCTTCTGCCATCTTGCTTCAGTTATCAGACAGGACCACTCTTGTCAGTTATGCACTGGGATATGAATGAACACAATAAAATTCCTTTGATCTCATGCTGAACTCATCATTTCTTGCAAATGCACATTCCCAGTCTATGGGATACCCAGCTGACTCCTTAATCCATTACATTATATAATGCATACATTCATTCTCAACTGTGAGCTCTGAGAACAATCTGTTTTATTTGCATTTCATGAGCCTCTTACAAATGGCAGCCAGGACTGGAGAATGTGGGTCTTTGTGTGCAGCATTCTGGGATTTTATTTGTCTTTTTTAATATTGGTTGTAATTTAAGGGCAGAGTATATAAAGTTTATGGCAAAACCAAAGTTTTTTTTTCCTGAGCTATTGTTTACACATAGTTCAGTTTCATTTGAAAACATCTGTCTCATGAATGAGTAAATCCAAACTAAGTGATGTAAGCCAGCATAGCTGAACTGTTAAACAAATAACATTTCTTAAATATGTATTTTCAGTTAAAATAGGGTTGCGTAAAGGCCTTGCAATCTAACATAAAACAGATAATCTGTTCCCGTGTTTATATGTTGCTTAGCACCATAGGGTTTCTAGATGATACAATTAAAAAAAATTTATAAATAATATGCAATACCTTCCAACATAGATAATGGGCCTCATTATCCAGCAGATTTTTGAATGCTGAAATGTAAAATCAGAACAAAAGTATTTCCCAATTAATGGCGGACCAGATGGCTGTAAGGCTAGACCAGCATTATTGGCTTCTCTGCCTCATGTAAGGTGTGGTCATGTCTTGCCTGCTTCCAAAATATTTGGGAAATGTCTTGTTTTCTGCTTCAGCTTAATTCTTCTCAGGGTCCTCCCTCTGAGAGACTTAGATTTTTGTCAGAGACATGTGAAACTCTTTTCCTTTAATACAGTGTTCTTACAGGTATGATCCTGGGGAACGTCATAAGGAATATATGCATGATTCAAGGTTAATGACTCAACTTTAAAAAGCGCTGCCATTTATATCTTCAAGTTGTAAATGTTTGAGGTCTTATGTTCCTGCCCTGTTCTAGGTTGCCTTTTTGTCTATATTCCTGATTAATCTTACACTGCCATCTGTCTTTGCTCATGCCCAATACTGCTCAGCAACACCCAGCTCTGAATGTAAAGCGAGTATGGATGGTGCCTACTCAAGGGGCACAGTGACCACAGCTGCTTTGTTCTCTGCATTTCTGGTAGTGTGGTGGCAGCAGTCTGGTGGGACTGCTACTTTTTTCTTTGTCAGTGCATATGTCTAGAGCAGATTTGGAGTCAATTCATTATCTCTAGGAAATCACAAATGGACTATAATCCCAATATATTGCCATGCAGTTTCCAGGATCTACACCATGCCTAGCTCCTGGATGTTGGCAGAGATCTTCTCGACTTTGAACGATGGAACAAGGGACAGATTTATTGTCGTCTTCCTTCTTGTTGCTCTGAATTCACTTACCTAGCTTCACATGCAGATTCATAACTATTTCATTGTTGACAAGAGAGAATTGTCATTGTTAAGAAGAATCTTATTTTGTCTTAATTCAGGCAGCTTCATGTACAGTCTATGCTGACTGAGGTAACATGGAAGAGCCATGGGGAACAGAATAGACCTTCTTAATGTGGTGCAAAATTGGGCTTATTTTGCTGCTTAGAACCAAGGAAAATCTAGCGGCTCCTGAGCATAATGACAATTACTGATGTAAATGATTTAACGATGGAGTTCAGTCCAAGTGGGTCTGCAGATCTGAGTTTGTCTAAAACATTCCCTCTCCTTTTGCAGGTAGCTTGCTTGTTCCAAATCAGTTGTGGTTGGCTCTTTGGTTTAGCAATTCTTAGTTATTTGGTTCTGCTTGGCAATATACAGTCAACCAAAGGTGTAAGGGGAAAGGAAATACTTTCTGCTGTGTTCTTCAGTTAATTAAACTTGAAGTAAATTAAATTTCAGTTAATGACATTTTTGGTTTGGAGTCAAATAATTAGGAGTATATAAATAAAAATTCCAAATGCTGGTTTTTTTCCAGCACTCTTTACCTCAGAAACAGGACGTATAAAAGGATGGCAACCTGGGAAACATCAGTAAAATAGGTGGTAGGAAAGTTAAACACTGGCTGCATTTTATGACTTCTTTGCAAACAGTTATTATTTTAAGAAGACAACATTTGTTCTACCTACATCTTACCGTGAAAGGAAAAACGCTATAAAAAAAGACTTAATATGGTGTAATGGTTTTAGCTGGGATAGTTAATTTTCTTCACTGTAGCTGGTGCAGTGCTGCGTTGTTGATAACACACTGATGTTTTTAGTTGTTGCTCAGTAGTGCTTACACTAGTCAAGGACTTTTCCAGCTTCCCATGCTCTGCAAGGTGTACAAGAAGCCGGGAGGGGAGGGGGCACAGCCAAGAGAGCTGACCCAAATTGGCCAAAGGGATATTCCATATCACATGACATCATGCCCAGTGTATTAACTGGGGGGAGTTGGCCAGGGGAAGCAGCGATCGTAGCTCAGGGACTGGCGGTGTCGGTCAGCAGGTGGTGAGCGGTTGCAGCACTTGCGGGTTTTTGGTTTTTTTTTCTTTTCCCTCTTTTCCCCTCGTTTCATTCCTCTCTCTCATTATTTTGTTTTTTATTATATTATCATTATCATCATTATTATCATAATCATTATTATCATTACCATTACTACCATTACTATTTTATATTAATTATTAAACTGTTCTTATCTCGACCCATGAGCTTTCTTGCTTTTGCTCTTCCGATTCTCTCCCCCATCCCACAGGGGTGGGGGGAGTGAGCGAGCGGCTGTGTGGTGCTTAGTTGCTGACTGGGGCTAAACCACGACAATGGCAATAGCTATATTTAAGTAAACACAGTTGGTGTGTATCAAAACCAGTAATTATTTGAAATGAACAGAGTCAGCAGAAGCAGCCACAAGTCAAAGTGGCCTAGTGAAAGAATGGGCTGTTAGAATTGCTTCACTGACAGCATTTTGGAGCTTGGTAGTGGAATCCGAGGAAGACCAAGGGGTAATGGAGAAACTCCCTATGGCAGGAAGCACTAAGCGTGTAGGCAGGAGCAGGCTTCGTACTCCCAACACAACTTCCTAGGTCGGTTGGTTGTCCAGGACTCAGCCTGGCTGCTTCTCCAGAGCGAGCAGTTCTGAACTGGCCACTGTGTTTTGAGAAGGTATGGGTATTCCCCTCAATATAGATAAGTTAAAAGATGTTCAACATTTACAGCTTTCAAGGAGAGAAATAACTCCTTGTGCTGAGATGAAATTCACCTCATGTTAGTTTGTGTTTGTTTCACAAAAATAAATAGAAATGCACTTGGTCTACTGCATTCCAAACAGGGAGAACATTTACTTTTCAGATTATTTGTATAAACATTAAGAATATACCCTTTCTGGAAGGGACAGATTAAAAAATTTTTTTTTTTCTTTTTTTCTTTGCTTTATATATTCCAGTTCTACATATCCCGTCTTTTCTGACTTGAGAGCCTATCCCCTGCCCCATTCAAACTCTTCTGCACTGTGTATGTCCTCTGCAACCAGTTGTTTCCCTTCTTGAATGGACTGCAGGCTGTACCTCAATCCTCTGACTTCTGTTCTGGTTTCCTTGCTTGATTCCTTAGTGGATCCCCATGTACTAAGACCTCTTTGCAAAGTATATGCACAATTAATGCAGATTTTTCCTGTGGCAGATGCTGCTCTCTATTTCCATGATGTTAGTGTGACTAAAATTCTTGACTTTTGAGATAACTTTCTGCTGTGCACAATCACAGTGCTTAACTTGCTCCTGTTTTTCCATTTTCAGCATTAAACAATATTTTGAGGCCAAACTCTGCACAGCCATGAATGTCTGTACCCAAATTTCAAAGTAATTTATTCTACGGTGCAGTTGAAAATATGACACGTGAAATGCTACTGATTATTCTAGAAATGCTCCAACAGTGCTGCGCTCTTTTCGTAGCCTACTAATCTCATTTAATTCCTCAGGCATTCTCAGTCTCTTCTCAGTATCCCTCTTGGGTTCCAGATTCCTTTACTAATTCCTGTAAGAGTAGAGAATAGCTTGGTACTTCCCATCAGTCACAAAGTGAGGTCTTCCTGTTTTGACCCTGAAGCCTCTCACACCATAGCAAGTCCTACCTTGAGACATTTTGCATGAGACATCAAGCACTGCATTGCAGCCGGTCGAGGGAGGGGATTGTCCCGCTCTGCTCTGCGCTAGTGCGGCCTCACCTCGAGTGCTGTGTGCAGTTTTGGGCACCACAGTACATTAAGGATATAAAGCTACTAGAGAGTGTCCAGAGGAGGGCCACGAAGTTGGTGAAGGGTTGAGAGGAGAAACCGTATGAGGAGCAGCTAAAGTCACTTGGTTTGTTCAGCCTGCAGAAGAGGAGGCTGAGGGCAGACCTCATGGCGGTCTGCAGCTTCCTCACAAGGGGAGGAGGAGGAGGGGCAGGCGCTGGTCTCTTCTCTCTGGTGACCAATGATAGGACCCGAGGGAATGGCAGGAGGATGTGCCAGGGGAGGTTTAGCTTGGATATTAGGAGAAGGTTCTTCACCCAGAGGGTGGTGGAGCCCTGGAACAGGCTCCCCAGGGAGGCAGTCACAGCACCAAGCCTGACGGTATTCAAGAAGCACTTGGACAAGGCCCTCAGACACATGGTGTGAATTCTGGGGCTGTCCTGTGCAGGGACAGGAGTTGGACTTGATGATCCTTGTGGGTCCCTTCCAACTCAGGACATTCTGTGATTCTATGATCTTGAGAGCGCTCAGCACAAATAGGCATGCTGCAAGTGACTGGCCCCTCTTACCTGCTGTCCCTCCAACCCCAATTTTTTGGGAATGATACTTGCATGCTGTCTTACATTCTGGAGTCCATCACAGCAGGTGTGTGATCAGCTATGTGATCCAGTTTGCCTTTGGTTCAACTCTTCAATGCTTGCTAGACATTTCTCTTGTAAAAACTCAGTTAAAAATCTACATGCAATTGCTGCATGAGACTACGAAGGCAGTGCCAGCATAATAAAAGAGCAGTGTATTACTGAGGTGACTTCTTGTATCAAAATAGAATGGCAGATGGTTTCCCAGCCTGGACCTGTGTAAGACGGATAGTAACTCCGGCAAAAACATACTGCTGGCGGTACAGTATGGCCATGACTTGTGGTTCTTGACCCTCGGGACATCTATGAAAAGCAGCATATGCAAAAAGCTGTGGTCACTGAAAGCATTATGAGTTCAGATAGAACAGGTAGGTAATTTCCTCTCTGCCCTTAAATTTGCTTGTGTTTCCCCCCCCCAAACTTTGGCAACTAATGACTCTGTGCCAGTCTGTGGAGTACCTTGGGAGACACAGTCCATTGCCTTGCAATTTTTATATGATGTTTTCAGCTTCCTGGGGCTAATTTTACAGAATGCTGGGCAGTCCGTCTTGTCTGAAGAGACTGACAGTTAATGCAACTGGAGTATAAAAACATCTTTATCCAGTTATCAAAGCTGCTTCTTGTTTACCGGAATTCCATCTGGAGAAGATGTCTCTCTGGGCCTTAGATAGATGAACTACAGTCCCATTCTTCAGGTTTGCCTGCCCTCTGCTGCCCTCTCGGGCAACTTCATGGGATGCGGAAGAATTTAAGGTGTTTTGCTGCAGCTGTTTTAGTATGTATTTCATGGAGACTTTCATAACATGCACAAATATAAACATAAAATATATATGGAAATTAGAATGTACCTTGACATAGTGTTGTTACTGGAGCTACAGATTCAGATTTAATTCCTAGTGTTGTAAAAATATGATTTTGGCAATTGTTTGACAGATACAAAAGTTGCACGTATGCAGATGACTTATCTTCATTAGGGATGAAATTACATCACCTAAGTGTGTACTTCTGTGTTGCATGATTGCTGTGCAAGTAGTTTGTGTTCTGTTTTATTGCAGGAAGGCTTTTCATTAATTGATTCCCACAAGTGGCTGAAAATAGTAAGAAGAGCAGACTGCCTGCTGCTTTGTGCACAGGCAAAGGTAAGTTGAGTTGCTTTTAGTATTTTTAATAGACAACACGGTTCTGTATAAGATTTCTTAATATTGGATAAATTAAACCAGAAGTTCTGAGATACTGTAAATTGTCTATATAAATGAAAAGACTTTTTTTTTACTTTAAATATTAAACAAGAATTGATTGAATCATCTTAATGTCTTTTGTAACTGCTAATATTCAAGTCTTTTAGACTGCTTTCTGAGAATTAGCTACTAAAACAGCTAGATCAGTATTTATTTTAGAATCTATCTGCCATTGCTAACAATTAAAAAGATGAAGCGATTCTCTGACATCTACAGAAGCATGCTACCCATGAGTCATACTTCGCTTTGGCAAACCAAGTATCTAAACAAACACTTAGCCATTTTGTGGCCGCTGACAGCCGGCACAGTGCTGGCAGGCTGGTGATTCAGGCATTTGGCATTCAAGGCGCTGAAAGGGACCTAGGTTTCTGGTCTTCCCCTCAGATCTCATGAAAAATGGTTAGTTAGCCTTTAAATAATTAAACGGCACTTGCTTGTTACCAACTTATGTATAAATCTGTTTTCTTGGTTCTTAGATGAACTCTTGAGAAGTTTCTTATTCATCTACACTGAGCACTCACCAGGTTTTTCAGAAACAAAGCCTGTTTCAAAACGAGAAGAGCTCTCCCTTCCCCCCTGATAGTTTCTAGGCTTTGTTGTTTCAGCAGAAACAGTTGCCTCCAGCTTAACTACCTCTACTTGACATAGGAATTCATCTCAAGTTAGAAACAGGAATTCTGGAAAAAGATTATGAGCCCCTTGTTCAATAGCTGCTAGAGACTGGTTTTAGTAGTTCTGTGAATGGGGCAAAGAGTTAAGGCATAAAAGCATCTCGGGTATTGCGAGATGTTCTGGCACTCTCCCCGACAGGAACTCTGGGACAGATTGGGTTATTGTAATTGCAGATAATAGCAATATCCAGAATAGCTGAAAACTGTAAAAATTCCTGTTTGGTTGTATTTCGATCTTCTGTCTGATTTCTTCTATGCAAGTTGCATAAATATTTCTTCACAGGATGTTACAAACCAAACAATATAGTTTGCAGAGGGGAGAATGCCTTGCTAATTGCAAGCTAAAAGCAGATGTGAAGCATAATAAACGTTTAAATATAAGGACTCATCTTGTTTCAGAATAAGCCTAGTCTAATGGTGGCACTAGGAACTGCATAAATAAATATATCTTAAAACTGTTTTAAATTCATGGGTTATGCTTGCCTGAAACCAAACCACCTTTGCTCTCTGATTTTTGTCATATTCTTATAAAACGTGGAGTATCACTGAAGAAGACTATCGAGCTGTTGCAGTAATTTAGTTCTGATGAATCAGTAGATCATCCGTTTCCTTTACAGTTAATAGAACCAGTTCCCCAGCACAGTGTTAAGGGATTCTGCTGCATCTCACAAGAAACAAAATCAATGTCACAATCACTTTGAGACTTGAACAAAGCTCTGAGGGACAGTTCAGAAAAGGAGGAATATCAACAGTCTTAAATGAATTTGGTGCATCTAAATGTTTACTTACCATAAATTCACATTACTTAAACTGGATTTAGCAGCACTGCAGTGGTCCTGTCATACAGTTTCTCTACTTGATATCCTGAATTGTAGCTGAAGCAATTCCTTAAATGCTGTCAGTGTATATAGCTTCCGTGCTAACCTTCAGAAATATTTTTAAAACTTCAGGAAGCCAGCCACACCATGTAAGGGGTTACATCGCAACCCTGCTAGACCTAAGAGTCAAGCAGAAGCCATTTAAGCAGAGGAAAGCAAGCTAGGTTTTCAAAAACCAGTTCCTACATCTGAGTGCACAGGGCAACTAAGCGGCGTGGGCAACTAAGTATTACACTATCATTTCTGATTTATCTTGTACTCCTTGTTTTTTGTAAGTGATTAATATTGCATTTTAGTGAAATGTAGTCATTTCTTAAGAAACATGATTTTAATAGGGCACTGTGGACTCTCAGCTAGCAGAATGAGTTTCTAAACTATATTTTGAGAAGCTTAGCGTTAATATACTTGAAGGAACAAGACATGTAGAGAAGATACCTGATGCGGAACACTATTGAAACTCAGCTGTACCAGTGGAAATTTTATTCAGTGAAGCACACAAGTGTCTAATTCGGAAGCTGTACCTGTCAGATGCACGCTTGTGTCTTACACTTAGCTGGAAGAAGCAGCTCCGTGGCTGTGACTGCCCTTTATACAGCTCCAGCTCTAGTCATCGCTTATCTCACATTAGTCTTTGTGCCTCTATGTATAAAAAAATTTTATATGAAATAATCTGTAAACAATAGCAAGACAAACATTAATATTCTTGCAGTAAGTAATTTCCCTTCATGCTGTTTTCATTGCGCTCGTCCCCCAGCCCCAGCATGGGAAGAGGTGCAAATTTGACCATCCAAGTGACCTCACGTTCTTCAATACTTCAGCCCTTGTGTGGTTCAGGTGTTACTGCCCAGTAGTCAGTTTATGCTAAAACTAGACACCATCTTAGCTGAATTTGAGCGTGTGCTCTCTTTCCATAAAGGAAAAATGTTTAATTTACAAAGTCTATTGTTGTTTATGAACTGCAACCTTAAGTATTTAACAGTCCTTGTGAAAAAGCAGAGGGCAATACAAATAGCTCAGACCGAAAATTGATTTGGGGATTGTAGGGGTACCTAAAACAAGTGTTCTTTGAAAGTCTCCAAAAGGAATTCAAATTAAGATGCAAGTTACCTTTCTGTCATTTTAATGAGAACTCACCTGTCTGGCATAACCACAAATCAGTTCTCAGCTATGTGAAGCTGACCCAGTTAAGTTGACGTCTCAGTTAACTGAAGGAAATGTAACTGGGCACTGGTAAAACGAGTGCTACAGCTTGAATTATTTTGACATTTTTTTCCCTTTAAAAGGCACCGAGACATGCTTTTATGCTTACAATGCCCTAAAAATAATTTCATGCAATGCAAGTATCTTAAAATAACATGCATGTAAACGTACAAGCTGTCATGAAGAGCTGGCTCATCTTTGAGACAAAAATCTTGAAAGTGAAAGATGTCCTTGTATTCCTGTATCAGCAGTCAAGCAGCGTGTCTAGTCATTAAGAAAAAAATGCTTTTGACGTTGAAATCTCCGAAAGATGAAGACTCAAATAAGCTAGATCGGTCCAAGGAAAACTTCTTTTCCAGTACTTTAACTGTGTTTTAAATTTGAAATTTCAAGATCAGACTGAAAGTTCCATTAATTCATTCCCTAAACAAAAGCATTCAATATGTCCTGCCTTCCATCAGTTGAATGTGCTTAGGACGAGCTTATCATGCATGACAGACTCCTCAGTCCTCCATTTTCAGTGCAGCTTGCTGGACCTCAGGTACTTAAAAAAAGTCTATTACGATACAGCACAACGACCTATACTGGGGGTCAGTTCTATCCAGTTTTTTTTTATTTTTAGTATTATTTCACTATTTAAAGTAAGGCATTTGAGTTTCTTGCACTCCTAATCAACTGTGTTAGCATCTATTCAGGGAACAGCAGCACTCGGTCGCAGTGCCAAGCTGAATTTGTATGTTTAGCTACGCACAGGCATACCAGGCAGGTAGGGAAGGCTGGGTTTGATGCAGAGATTAACATAAATCCTAAATGGAACATACAGGTCCCAGAACTTTTAGTTTAGATTCCAAAGTTAACTTCTGCTTAGAGTAATTTCATTTTTTGTCACAAATAACTGTTCAGGGTTGGCATATCCTTACAGAATACTACTTGCAACAACAATAAGAACTTAATTTCCCGGCTGTAGTCCTAAAAACTGTTGTTGTGGCAAGGTTTGTTAGGTTAGTTCCCTTGGCTAGGCCTCTAATTAGTTGACAAGCGGCCCTGCCCACTTACCGTTTTCTTGTTTTGGTTTTTTTTTTTTTTTTTTAAACTGATGTTCAAACTGGGAATCATAGTCTTCTGGTTTAGCTGCTGGGATAAATGAAGATACAGCAGGGAAAACTAGTTTCTTTGTATTTAAGTTGGTGCAGTGATCCAAAAATTTATCACCTTCTTCCTAACTCTGACAAATAGGAATTTAATTAAATCAAAATAGTTGGAGGGGATTCACAGTTAATTTCATTGCTCTTTGGCTTTTGAGCAGAATGAATGCCGCATGTTTCGTGTTCAGTTTGGTGGAGATTCAAAAGAACAGATGCTGGAACACTGCTGCAGTTGTGTTCAGAAACTTGCGGAGTACGTACCGGTTCAAGTAACTGATGAACAAAGCCAGCAGCTCTATCAGAGCCTCAGTCAGCTGGCTAATGGTGAAAATCAAGTGAAGGACACCAAACAAGATGCACATATAGTAAGTACGCAGGAACATATAGACAAAAAACCAGAAGAACAATCAACTATTAGTGTTAGATCTGTAAGTGACAAATCTTACTTCTGAAGAAAGTATTTTACAGCTGTGAGACCATCTGTGTGGAATATGATTTGGGACACCCAAAATTCAGTTTACGTGCAGGGAGACCTAGTTAGTGAACGGGGCTCCAGTTATTCAGGAAGTCAGCTACTGAAGCTGGCTATCATCTTCCCATTTTCGCAGTGTGCCTGAAAAGTAGTTAATGGAACGGTGCTCAAAAAAGGGGTTCTAGCTCCTCAAGCTCATTGTAATATACCTCAGAGCAATCGGATGACTTTGTTTTGGCCCCCAAAAGGTCACTAGTAACTGAGCTTAATGTACACATTTCGTGTTACCATAGGAAGAATATTAGCAAGCATATGGAATGAGATTTATAGGTGGAAAAAGATTGCTCTGGGGTTTGAACTTTTCCTTAGCTAGGGACCCTGGAAATGAACAATGTATGCAAGGCTCAGGCACACACAGGAAGTTACTAACCGTTAAAAGAAATGGCAGGGAAGGCTACAGCCACACGTTATTTACCGATTCCCAATCCGATGGTGGTATGGTTTGGTGGAAGACTTAGATACTTTCTGCTGAGGTTCATGAAGAATAGGGGGCAGAGGATGAGAGCTGAATAGTTACCAAAAAAGAAAGAGAAACGCCTTGTGTACAATTTCATCAGTGTGGTTTTCAGCTAAGACTGCTGGGAACCACCAGGCAGGCTTTCAAATAAATTATACAGCGTAAGAAAAATGATCAGAGCCATTTAAGTAACCATGAACTGTGCTCACCTACTCCTGTTTTGCAGCGTTAATAATGGTAAATATAGCAATTGTATCAGTTTGAGCTTAACTTGGCCCATTTAAAAGCTATTTCAGGGTAGGAACAGAATGTTTCCCCTCTCCAAAACAAAGACCTAATGTAATTGGAAAAGGCAAAGGCAGATAGTATTTCTGAGGGTGACTAATTCTTAAATATATGCTCTCTTGGGTATCCAGAGGATCACATTTACCAGCTTTAAAAAACATCCCTGCAGCTAACTTAGCCAGGATAGCTCTTGGGTATGTGATAAAAATATTGGGAGCAAGACTAAGCCCTGAAAAAGGAATGTCAAAGCTTTCAGCTTCGTCATTTTCCTGATCTAATCCAGGAAGGTCCTACCCTACTAGACAGTGGAATCATATTTGGTAGAGAAAGCACGTGCGTGGGGGGGGAATTACATTGCTAATTTGACTCGCACCATTTCCAGGAAGGCATATGGGAGCATCAGCAGCTGATGCTCAAGATTTATTGTTTGTTCTTCAAGCAGATTACCTATACTTTGGGCTTTGCTCATTTCCCAATAAGCTAAAGCAAAGAATGAAAGGTAAAGTATTTCATGGCAGGATACTACTGAACACCAACAGTCATACCATTGGTGTTAATAATGCTCTTTCTCTAGAAGTTAAGACTGAAAACCTTGCTCAGAATATAGAATTGGGAACTTAAACCATCTTTTCTGTGATGGGACCCATACGAAGGAAAAGAGCCTGCTCCTGGTGAGCATTCATATGCAGCACTTTTTAAAGTTACTTCCAATAAGTAGTTTAAAAGTTATCTTAGTTTAGAGATGACAGTTTAACTACGGCCCCATTATTTCATGTCTTTCATTTTTAAAGACTCAAGCAGATGTGCATTCAGGTTCCATAAAAAGATTCCTTTTTCCTGCATAAGGTAGCTGGGTACATTCTCTTCCCGTTATCTCTAAAAATGGAACTACTTCCCTTCTTGCACATACCCACACTCTGCTTGGTAACAAGCCCTTATCTGCATTCGATATTTTCTAGCCAGATGAGCCTCTATCAGATTCCTGCCTTGGAGAAAGAAGATCTGTAACACAGCTAGCGCAGGTAAGGAAAAAAAAAAAATCTAATATTTAGATCCTGTAACTGAATCTCTCAGGCACGGAGAGCGAGCAAGCTGTCTCACGTGCTGTAAACATCTGGTAAGTGCCTTCACTGAACACCAGGCTGCCATCACCTATACCCACAAAACCACGGGATCTTGTGTAGTGACCTGCAGCTAGGAAATAAGCTGCAAAACCAGGTATTTCATGGTGTAATTATGCCATTTGCATAAAAACAAACCACCACATCAACAGCAAACAAATACCCAGAGGTCATGTCCAAATAAATGGCTTTGTCACGCTTTGACTCTGCAGAAGTGATCTCTGCAGTCCTAGCGTAAATCTGAAGTATCAATCATCCTTGACCCACAACAAAAGATCCCCTAATACAGTTGACAGCTTCACTGAGAAGTCCAGGGTAAATCCATGTTTAAAAACGGCTGGAAGTTAACTGTTGCTTGTTCGCTGTGTGAGTTTGGGACTGTACAGAATCAGATGATCGAGGCGAAAACTACTCTCTCCAACCTTTCTTTTTGTGCGGTTGCTTCTATGGGTCTTTCTTACCCTTTTTCCGTATCGATAGGATGATCAAGTCCATGTTTCTTCACACCAGTGGTTTGAGGGACAAACCCTACACTCCCTGTTCCAAATCTGTCCTCTCTTAACCCCAAAAAAGCCTTTTAAACACCTCTGTTTTCAGAAGGCAGAGTTCCCTGTACTCTCATCTTGGTGGCAAGAGCTGCCATTTCAGTCCCCCCAGTTCTGTTACTGTCCTTGTACAATGCAGCACAACTGCACCAAGTCAGAGCGATCACACAAGGCACTTTGCCTTTTGCAACTGTGTTTTTCATGAGCAATCTCTGCTTTAAGAGGCAAAACCAGGAAGCGTAAGTTAGTACCAACATTATAAAGAACAACTTAGCTTCTAAAAACTGCAGTTCCGTGGTCCCTGTGTAAGACAGGACCACGATACCTCCTTCAAACAAAGCCGCCTACCTGCGAGGCCTTCATTTGCCGTATGCATCTCTCGCTTGAATTACTAACAATTCCCTGGCACAGGACGACTCTTTGCTGGAGTAGTTTCCTTATCTTCCTCTACTTGCCCCTCTACTTCTTAGTCAGCTTCACACAACTGTGCTCTGCACTGGGATGTCCTGTGCCCTGGCCGTACAAGGTTTTGCTCAGGGCTCAACTTCTTTTCCCCGCTTGAACTTCAGAAACACACCCTTTCAGCTGGTGTTCTGGAACACCCTGGAGTTAAATTTCTCTATTTCCACCACTTCAGGGAAGCTAGCAGAAGTGGTTTTAAGCATTTTCTGGCAGCTTGGTTTTTTTTAAAATATATTCAACTGTCTTCAATTTGTGTTTAAAGATATTTTTCTCCAGTCTAGACTATGGCGTGACCCAGGAAAAGAGCAATACCGCAATGTAAGCCAACAGTAAGATTAGCAAAAATATTAAGTGTTGGGTTTTTTCCCCACCTCACAAGTCAAACACAGCTATGCTCTAGCTGTCGGCATGCCCGCTCCATCTGCCAGTTGTCTTGCACTGTGTTTCAGGTTCAAGCAGCAGAAGCTAGGGCTTAACTGAACTGAACGGCAATGCTGACTTTTCCAGATGGCAAGGCTTGGTTTAGCCTGTGCCTCTCATATCAGCACATCAAAAATGAGGCCAAAATGAGGCTTTTTAAGTTTGGTTTTTTTTTGTTTGTTTGTTTGTTTTTTTTTTTTTTTTTTTTAAGCCAGACTAATAACCCCATTCGCCTTGGATCGCCTCTGCACATCACACCTACCTCATCATCAAAGTAGCGCTTCAGTGATTTTCTTTGCTTCTCCTCTACCGTTCAACATATCCAAGAAGCATCCATAACTGATGCTGGAGCCGTAACGACTCCAACACGGAGGGGTAAAGACAGTTAAAGGCTGAGTGGACGGTGAGGTCCATAGGACATTTGCAGCCTGAACAATGGAAAAATTTTGGTGCAAACACTGGGGCATTAAGACATAGTACGGAATAACGCGGTTTACAACAAGCAGCAGCCCGGGCTGGGCCTTTGAACTGTGAACTTACTATTTCTTTCACGTGGCTTATATCCAGCAGGAAAGCTGGCACCCACCACAATGAAGTTTTAGTCAAGCTGCTTCAGGTTGTTGTCATAAGAACAGCCGTGTGGGAAGTGCTCAGGAGTTGCCCAGTAACCCACTGCTCCGTTAGGCCTGTGTGTTTCTCCAGCGTATCTAATCGCTGAGAGCAGCATCGCCTACAGACACTGGGAGGCGGTCAGGGCTTCTCAACCTCAGCGCGTGATGTCGTACATCTGCCACTCTGCTGCCGCTAGTTTTATGCTGAAAAGTGACCTGATGCACATAGTTCACCAAGGGAAGAAGCTGGGGGAGGGGGTTAAATGGGCATGAAGAGGCTGTTTTAACTCCTAAAAAGCCCCATAATCTACTTCTAAAAGACATCTTGCTAACTTAAGGGCTCAGAACTGCACACTTGGTTCCCCTCACACAATTCAAGTGGCAGTATGTACACTCCGTGCAGGATGCTTTTCTCTTACCCAGAATGGATATTCACGAAGAAGCCACGTTACCCAGAAAATTGGCATTTCTGATTTAAATAATTGCAAAGTAATTCAAAGTTGCGGAAAAGCTGTAGTTGAATCAGAGCTAGGTATCAGAGGAAACATAACATACTGAAATCATAGCTGACCAAAAGTCTTCAAACAGCATTAACAAGAAGGGAGGCGCATCTTTATTAAATACCAAAGGAAAACCTTGTCGTACAGCAACCGTGTAACATCACCTTTCACGTCCAAGCTGAGTGCAGTACCTCTGTGGTTTTTACTTTCGCAGTCTGTGCTGAAAAAGAAGTTTGAGCTCCCCGTCGCATACCGGCATTCCACGTGGCACGCACAAGAGCTGGGGCCCTTCATTCGCTTATGTCTTATGGATCAGAATTTCCCAGCTTTTGTGGAAGATGTGGAGAAGGAACTGAAAAAACTCGCAGAAGGTTGAGAAATACCAGCTTATTACCACTGGAATGCACGCTCCAGGATACCCAGCGCTCGGGATACGCAAGCTTAAGTGCGATTAAATATTTGAAAGAGTCTCATGCAGTTTTTTTTGTCAGTGTTTTATTTTTAAAAACAGGTGAATCCACTTTTTATACATCATTGCACTTCAACAAATACACAGAACACAAGTTCATGCATCTACAGTTACGCACATCATGAGAACCCTGTTAGGTCTATTTCTACAATCTTTAAATCATGAGAAATTACAGTGTCAAACTAAAGAGTATAACTAGTTGCATAGAATATCACCATGCTGTAACATTTCATCATTTAAACAAAACAAAAAAAAAAAAAAAGAAAATTATAAAAGTTTGCCTGAATTGAATGTACAAGAATATGTTGAACACGTCAGTGCAAAAGGATCTGAGAATTTACATGAGTTAACAAAAAAAAAATCACTTAAAAAGCAATCATATATATATATTTATAAACCGAAGTTTTGTTTGTTTTTTTTTTTTTTTTTTTCAACTGCATTCCACCACCACCATGTCAAACCATTCCAGCTTTTGAAGTCTGATTATAGGACACCCACGTCTCTATATAGGTTAAGCCCTTAAGATTAATTTCAATTTATATTACTTCTCTAAGTACCAGAACAGTATAATTCTCTCATCTCTCAGACATACAGTAAGGAATGAATATCAGCAGCTTAAAAATGAAACACAATTACTGTATTTTGGTTCCCCCCCTCCCCCAAAATATAAATATATACTGTATATATTTTTAAGTTTTGCTGTACTTTACAAAAAGTCTCACTAGATGGCAGCAGTGCGTTTTAGAGCTTTGCCAATTTTAACAGCTACAGGAAGTAAAAAATGGCGCATGCGTGAACTGACTTACTACTTCTAATGTTTAAATAGATTAAGGAGGAAAAAAAAAAAGCAACATTCACAGCACATCAAGCCCAAAATAGTTTACACCTTCTACACTGAAGCATTATTAGAATTTATCTGGCTAGGTCATCCTTGCAGGAGAGGCTAAATAAGGCATGCTTTAGACAGTCATATTGTTGCTCACTTGAAAAGGAAAACAAAACAAAACAAAACAGAAAAAAGAAAAAAAGAAAAAAAAAAAGAAAAAAAAAAGAAAACCAGACAGAACTGGAGTTCTAGAACCAAGAGTTCCAACCCTTAAATTTAGCAGGTCATATTGCCATCAGTCTCTCAGAAACTTAAAGCTCTAAAAAAGAAATGAGAAAAGGTGCTAGTCAATGCCTGGCAGCATTTTCAACATCACGTGCCCTAACAGCGTGCAATCAAAGCGCTTCATGTCTGGTTTGGTCTTAAATGAAGACAAAGGCTTCCCAACCAAGGTCAGCTTCCAGATTTAAGACTGAACAAGGAGGGGCTGGGGGGGGTTACTAGCAATAGTAGCGGTGATGCAGAAATCAACAGGTAACTGGGTTGTTAAACTACCTGCGTATTTTATGGAGGAAATCTTTTGCTGACCCCCCCGGGCTCTCTGAAGTGCGGCAGGAAGGCTAGTGCCATTCTCTGAGCTGCTGGTAACTTTTTAATGCATGGAATAAGTTACGTTTACGCACCCCAACCACTACAAAGGAGGACTTTAGCCTGACCGTTTCTGAGATGCGTGCGAGTCATACTTACATGATAAGCATTTTTAATTTGTGTTTCTCTGGCGTAAGTTTTTATCTTTATGATTGTTTGTAGAATTGGTTTTCCTGGAGAAAGAAATAATTAAAAAATACACCAAAATCAATCACAACTGTAAGAAAAAATGTCTTTTTATGAAGTTAAGCAGCATTCCATTCTTCCTCCTCTTAACTCGAGTGGCTAAAGACAACACAGCTTCTGGACTGTTTGTGTGCTGCTACCTTCTTGCCCTGTGCAATTCACCTCCTGCATCTGTCATTCTACTTCCCAGTTTTACTGCTTCCTTTTTACACCTGAAGAAGCTGATTCTGGCCCCGCCCCGACTTTGCCAGTTGCTTAAGACATTTGTAAAAAACCACATCAAATCTGCTACACCAGGCAGCTGGGGAGAGCACATGTGGCTTTGGCACAAATACACGTGTCTAACTCCTTCAGCAATATTTGTTTTTCTAGCAGGGGCCTTGCAGATACCACTTTTCTTTACTCCGACACTAAGAAACAACAAACCAAAGGGTCCCTTACCATGAGTAATGTCACACCTAATATCAATCTTACGTACCGCAAACTCCCCAAAACCCTCAGCTTTAGCTCAGTTAACATTTTTTCCTCACAATGCACTTACATTGGCCCAGCTGGTTCATCATCTGCAGCGAGAATTCCAATGCGATCCAGGGGAAGACAAGGAAAGGAAAGAAAACGAGAGTCAGTCTTTGCACCGTAACACCGGCTGAACTGCAAACAGCAAACCGCTCTATCTACAGCATTAAAGGCCATTCCACTTGGTAGTGCAAAGATTCATGGAGTTATTTTTCTGGATTCAGGTTTTAATGGCAGGTATGTTGCTTCAATGGTTTTAGTTAACACTTTGAATGCTTGTCATGAAGAACTGCAACTGTAGTGGACAGATTGTTGCAATATGGTCAGACTCATCTTGTCCCCAAGTTCCAGTGGTTCAATCTCATAAAAAATAGATGAGAAGACAAACCAACATTTCAGTTGTAAAATCCTGCTGGTTGTTTTCTTGCATTGATTTTTAAATATATATATATATATACACACACACAATTTTTTTTAAGCCATTCTTCAACCGCTGATGGGTAATTGCCAGTATATACACAAGAGGGTATATACACCACCATACATCTTCCCCCATGGATGACAACCTCTACGTATTCTGTTTTTCTCAATGTCTAATTAGAACGGGCCAGGTTAGGAGGAGGTTGAAGGCGCAGTACTTGATTCAAGTATCCAAACGTAGTCCTTGGATAGCAGCAGGCATTGTGCATGCGTCCGATAGAGCACAGGGCTCAAAGCACCAGGAGAAGTTAGGGGTGTTGTAATACCTCCGGACAAAACAGACTTCAGCTACAGAAGACTGACAGCATTGTTCTGCCCGTGTCTCTTGGCAAAAATATGCTCTGTTAAGAATTGGGAAAAGATCTGCCAATGAGTAATGTTTCGCATTAGCTCTTGCGTGACCAATTGAACATTTTTTTGAATTATAAAACACCTTATTTTGCCCCCAAGCTGCAGTACAGAAGACAGAAGTGCATTTAAACAGCAGTACAAAAATCAATCCAGAAAGTTAACGCTCCTGGGGAAGTATTTTGGGGGGACCAATTCAGGACCTGCTGTTTTTGGCACTCAACAGTTGCTGTTCCCACCTCGCACTAGAGGGATTTTTCACTGAAGTCTTTAAGAAACTCTCAGCAGGATTCCACAAGGGTGCTTAGTGCACATGAAGCAGTTATGGAAATTACAGTCTTAACAGTGTAGGCATCCGCATGAGCACACGCTAGGAGTAATGTCGGTCAAAGGGGACATTACTCCACCTGTACCTTCAAGGCAACGGATAGGCAAAGCCACCGCTAGCACAGACAGTGACCGGAACAAAAAATACTTCAAAAAAATAAAGAACTAACCACAAACCAAGAGCTTTACAGCCAAAATAACAGACTAGCGACACACCAGTGTCCACAGAAGTCCATTACCAGCAACAGTACACTATCGGACAAGATACAGAGAGAACTAGGACTAGTAAGGACAACCAGACATCAATGTGCTGTTGTATATACAGTGGAGATATACAGAGACACATCAGGTACTGAAACACAAAGCACAGCAGAGTAAATCTAGAACTTCCCTCCACAAACATCTTTTGATTCACAAAAGATTGTAGAGCAGGCTGCACTATGTACTCCACACGCTGGCTGGGAAGAGCCTGGGACAGACAGCGAGCCCTGAGCTCCCCCCGCCCCCGGATCGGTACTGCTCCCGATGCCGTTCTGCTTTCGGACTCAGCCTTCTGACAAGCATCATCGACATCTTTGAGAGTTTGTTTGACTGGACTTCAGAAATACCAGAGTGCACCATTAAGATACAAGCGCGCTCTCTCTCTCTCTAAAACAACCGTTTTTCCTTCTGTTAAAATATTTAGATGCCTATTTCAGGTAAGTAGTTTTGTGTGCTTAAAAAAAAAAAAAAAAAAAGAGGAAAAACCCCCCCTTCACGTTTATAAAGGCTGCCATCAGGTGTTTTCCCAACAAAGATCCATCAAAAATGCCTACTAAATACTTAAGATTACACAGTGGATCACCACCACTCGTCCCTTCCCCATCTATAACCTCAACGGAGATAAAATATAAGACCGGGGAAAATTTCTGTGTGCGTTACTATCCTGGTCAGCCATTTAGCTGCCGGAAAAGCATCCCCGGTACAGTACAGACAAAGACCGAAACCGTAGCGAAATCAGGGGGCAACAGAACAACAGAAAAATAAGTACAAAATTAGACTAAATAAAGATTAAAAACAGCAAACTGAAATCCAAATTAGTTGTGAACGTGAATGAAGAAGTTGTAAGAAAAAGTGTTAACATCATGACTTGTGCATTGTATAGACTGAAGCGGAGATTAAACAAACTCCAAAGCATGCAGATCTCTCACTTACCACCATTTTTTTAAGGGTATGATGCAATTGAAGGGGGGAAAAAAAAAGAAGTCATAGTAACCGACAAATATCAATATAACTCAAAACCTTTATGCCAGAAGACCTGCTCTAGTAACCGATTGTCTCTCAGAGTACGTAAAACCTATGGCCATAGAGAACATCCTCCCAGTTTGCTGCTTCATTCCATTCCGCACCCGCGGGGCTCCCGAAACGCTGCCAGGTGAGCTGTAATTTTATCATTGAGCGCACTAAACCCCTCCTTTTGCAGGAATTTCTTTTTGAATTTGGAGGGGACCTGCAGGCTCCAAAAACCCCATTCTTTATATAATACAAAATTTTTTTTAAATTAAAAAAAAAAACAACAAACAAAAACAAAAAAAACAAACACCAAAACACCCACCAGCCAAGCCTTTCACGATGATCACCAGCCAAGGTGATCGTCTGCTTAGCGTCGCCCTGAAATAGCACATTTCTGAAGTGAAAGGTTAGAATTGCTGCTGTCTTTAAACGCATCATGTAACACGTGTAATCAATCCTTCCAGGCAAGAGTATCTGACATTAAAATTGCAAGATGATGACAAATAGATTTGCTTTAGCTCCTCCACTTGGATTAACCGTCTGGAACGTCACTTGCGCTTCGGCAGTCTCAGAATGGGGCTGTTTTGTGCCCCACCCTTTACTTTCAGCCTTAATTTAAAAGGCATTTTAGATGTTGCTCAGTTTCTTTTTCCTCCTTTGGAAAGCTATGGTATTTCTTTTTAACATCACGTTAATCTTGTGTAGCCTCTTATGACTGGTGGAAGTTAAAAATGAACAACTAAGGGGTATTTCCAGCAGTTAAGAGTCACATTTTTGCATCTGAAGAGACTCTATGTTTCTGCTCGTGCTTTAAAACTTGCAAAGAAATCTATGCAAAGAGGAGTCGAGACCAGCAGCTTTCAGCAATGCTTCTTATACTGGCACGTGGCAACCCTCAGACCTGCCTTTACAGACCAACAGAGAACTGGAGCATTATTAAAATGAAACTTATGTTCAATTTCCATTCAAAAGCTCAAAAGGAAAAGCCAGTGTCTGTGGCAGCTTCGGGTTCCTGTGTTACGATACAGCTTCTCTGGTCTGCAAAGCAATTTGTTGGAACTATTACAGAGACCGCTGGGGAATTTTTATATTTAAAAGCTAAAGATTTTGCTTTCTGGGAAGAGAAAGTTTGGTAGTGGCTTGAAAACTTTGAGAAGACCATCTATAAGAATTTAGATCTGTTTGCCCAGATTGAAAAAATTAAAATTTATAAAAAATTTTTCAGTTCTTTATTTGTAAAACATTTGGAAGGCTCCACATGGAGCACTCAAAGCAGCCCGCAGCGAGGCAGGACCGTGACGCTTTCTCACAAGGTAGCTGTTCGCAGCGACACGAGTGTTACAACCTGCATTAACCATTTAGGGCTTTGGTTGCACGCAAAGATCCGAAGGCAGCATTTACCACCACAATGCACAGTGGGTTTGGAGCAACGCTCTTCTCTTTGGCTTTGGTACCAGGAATATTTTGGAGGGAGGGGGAAGAAGAGGTGAATGGCGATGCTCGTCTTGCTCCGTAAAGCAAACCAATAGAAATAAAGCAGTTGCTCTGAAATGGAATGAAGGCAGAAGCGTAGCAGCAACGGAGACTCTCTGGCCAAGATTACTTACGTTTGACTGGAGGAATCCTGATCCTCTAATAGCATCTAATAAATTAGTACATAAAGGCCCAGAGGGGCCAGGCTATTTGATTACCACTGTGACACAACGATGCTCACTGTTAGAAGTGGTTGATAGCTACATGGTCTCACAATGTGCCTGCCTGACAATTTTCTCCCCTTGATGAATTTTAAGCATGGGGGAGAAATGTGCGGGTAATGGGAGAAAAAAAAAACCAAACCCCAAAATTAACTTGTTACAAGGTAAACCATTTCAGTGAAAATGTTTTGTTTTTTAAATTACTTACAGTAATAGCAGGAACAGGGAAAGTCAAGAAAAAAAATGAGTATTAGAAAGAATGTGGGGAAATGGATGGAGCTTCTGCAGAGCCGGAGCAGAAAAACATTTATGGAAAGTCTTTGTATTAAGCTGAGAAATGAGAAGGGAAGAATGAAAAAGAACATGTTATAACCCAGTCACCTCATGGCTTTGAACTAAAGATCGTGTAGAATATGGAATTTAAAGTAAAAACTGTTTACATTCCTACGGGGGAATGTAGCCAAGAAGTTTTTACTTTCTACTTACCCCAGAACACACCCTTTAAAACAGCGTCTTTGCTAATTTTAGGCTATTTGATCCAACAACAACAGAAAAAGCGCTTTCTTTAGGAATCTCTGATATATTCCATTCAGGTCACAATGGCTGATCGCTACATCTATCAAAAATAAGCAGCTTAAGCTATACCACAGAGGAACAAAAAGCTATTTGCTTCCTTTTATTGTCAAGGGAAGTCCAAGCAGCTTGCATTCTGAGCAAAATGCATCAGCAGTCTCCTGCTGAAACCATTTCCCATTGTACATGCAGCGCCTCTGGCCTCGACATGCCACGTTCATGCAGCTTTCATCACCAAAAGCCACTGGAAGCTGCACGTTATTCACCTGCTCTTGATGTTACAAAACCTAGCCGCTCTCTGGAAAAGCGACGAGCCGTATATTGCTTTACCATGTGTAAAGCAAGTCAAAACTCTCATTTTGAAAGGTTGCAAAAATTCAAGCGCAATCTGCCCTCCCCTTCCTCCTTCCAGCACATAATTTGGATGCAAGGGGGCTCGCACCTGTGGGCAGGTGACTGGAGGTACTCGCAGCAGTCACCTCCCCTCCCCAGAGGATGAGAATGCCCCTAATCCACAGGCACGACAGCAAGAACCTGCACTGGGCATCCACTAATGCCACCCTTGCACCATTTCTGGTGGAAATATGGATTTCACAGGTGCAAAGTTCCTTTTTCTGCTATGCAGCAGCAGAAGAAGAAAAAAATAAAGTCAATTATGTGAAGGAGGAAATATTAGCAAAGGAGCTACTGAGCAGCCCTGTTCCGTGGCATAAAAAGCAAAGGAACTACAGAAAAAAAGCAAGGTCCATGCAAAAAACCTGCGGTCAGGAAATGCCAAAGTTAAAGGAGTGTCCTCGTCCTTCCAGCACGGCAGCGCTTCTAGGCAGAGGTAACACCTTTCGTAAGGCCAGCAAATACATCAGGCAAGTGTCTCGTAACACACAGCCCTTTAGCCCCCCAAACTCCAAAACCTAAGCGGCCTCACTCCACAGCTAAACAGTAAATTGAGAGGAACTGCTCCAAATTTAACCAGGTTATCTGTCACTCTACCCATCTGCCAAGAGATGAGGTAGTTGGCACGCTAAGAGAGGTAATTTTTAGCCTGTGGAACATGGAGATGAGAGAAAGGGAATTAATTCAATTGGCTTTATTTTGGCTGGCCAGGTAGAGTTCCCAAGTGCTCTGGACAGCATCCCAGACACCTTCCAGGACAGAGATAATGTTTCTCTCCAAACAGTCACATCCCCCAATAGCAACTGGGTGCTTCTGTCCAGCATCAGTTATTAAAAGTCCTTTTTGGCACTTCTTTGTTTAGATTCACCAAAAAGGTACAGCCCTCAAGCCTTGCTTTTTTTTTTCTTTTTCAGACCAATGCAGCTGTAAAACCACTCACTTTTCTAGGAAGTTCTTACAAATATCCTCTTGTTGTAGACAAGTGCACTGCAAATGCAAACACTGAAATTACTGAGCTGGTTTGTCAAAGGGTTACATACTCCTGAGGTTTGCCTGAGAAGCATCATATTCCTCTAAAAACAGTTCTTCAGTCAGGGTGGAGTGGGGGAGCCCTCAGGATTTGCCATCCTCACTACCTTATGCTACACTGAATTGGAGGATTCTTTGGAGATCTGGAAATGCTAAATAGCTCAATGCAGTTCTCGAAAAAAGAGCAGCAAGATGAGCAGTTGCCGGAAGGTGGCACCTCAGTGAAGTCAGGCTAGTACAGCTGAGAAAGGTAAAAGGACTCAAATTAGGCATGCTTTTTTTCAGTGGAATCTGGATCATTCCTGCTCCATCTTTCACCTTGGGCTGGCTTCACCCGAGGGGATGAACACAGGACACTGAAGGGCTGCCTGTAACTTGTGCAGGCTTAACTGAGCCAGACCTAGAAATGACATCACCTGGGTACTGCACGAGGCAAGAGCTCAGCGTGGGCACCAGCATCTCCCAGCAAGACCCAAGATAAATGCAGCTCAGCTGCATTTCATCCTACACTGTTATCAGTCAGGTTCTGCACAGGTTGCAGGTGTACTTCTAGACTGTCGATTTAACACTTCCTTCAGCTCCAGAAATGCTTTGATTTTTCAGTATACAGGGGAAGTTACCACATTTAACATCACTCTTTTTCTCCAAAACTTCTTTAAAAAAAATCCTTAAAGTGTCCTGAATAAGTCATTTTTGTACTAGGTCTCTGCAGAAACCCTCATTGTTGAGATCCTCTCAACAGGACAGACATTAGCAAGTACATCAGAGGATTCTCAAGGGGGGAAAAAAAAAGCCTGACTGAACGTGGGAGCCATTCCCCCTCCTCTCCCTAAGGTGGGTTCTACCACACCCCATGGGCCACCCCAAAGCACTGCAGAGGGGCGAGACTACAGGTACAAGGCTCGCACCCCAATATTTAGGCTGCTTACTGGCAGCAGATGCCTTATCTGCAGAAATAGACAGCCTGCAGCCGGAGGACACGCCAAGCTGAATGATAACGATCCACTAGGCAGCGGTCCAAAATAAGATGCAAAATGGCCATCCATCCTCAAAAATGGCTGGGGTTTTTTGGCCGCTTCTACCTGTCACTCCGGAGCAAAGGAACAACATCAGAGAAATCCAGTGACTAAGGAGAGTCCAGAGTTATTCTGCCATGGGAAGACAGGGAGGGGGGTGATGGTGGGGAATATGAAGGAATCTCAGTGTGTAAGGAAAAATTTGGAGCAGTCCAAGGGCAAAATCTGCATCCCAGCAAGAAGGGCCATCAGTGAGGTTAACTCTGCTGAGGTGGCTACCAGGTTTTTCCCATTAGCAACAAGGCACTAACAGCTCAATCACTGTTGCTGCAGCAGCTTCATACAAAGATCTGGCACAACCACAAGCCCTGTCCTTAAAGCTTAACACATCAAAACCAATACTAAAAAGAAAACAAAAATTCGGAAAACCAGCTGATAGCTGAGAGATCACAGCTGTTGCCAAATAATATTTATATTAAATAATACGGTGTTTAGACTAATATCTGCATGAGTTGCTGGCTCAGCTATAGGCTCATTGATGTTACCCGCTACAGCTCACTGCAGCATGCGGAGGTGGATGTATGATTTTGGAAGCAGAGAGTTTAAATTCCAAATGATAAGCACGCCATTGCATTAAAACATTAACTTTGGCATTTCATAACAATGTATTTAAAATAATAAAATGAAGAATAACCTCAGTAAAACATCCAAGTGTGGAAATCAGCAGACTATCAAAAATTTCTCACAAATGCATTTGTAAAATGCCCCTGCTTATAGGGTGTTTCCCACCACGATATCACAGAAAGCTTCAAATGCCATTACAGAAAATGCAGGAGTATCAAAGGGAATGTAGGACTCAAGACGGCCTTAGCTGAGATGATGTTATGCCGATTGTGTCTCTTTATCCAGGCAAACCTAATACCCAGATATTGACTGTGGTATTCAGTATTGGATTTTGTCCTCCAAGAAAGTGGACAGAGAAAACATTTGTCCACCACAGAGGTGCGTCGCTCTCCAAGACTCAGGCTTAGCTGCCTTTAAAATAATAGCAGACCCAGCAAGCAAATTTCGTAACCTCCGTTACTTGGCTCATCATCTTGGACACCTCCATCAGAGATGATGAGCCTGGATCCCTCAGGCATCCGAAGAGCGGCCAGACCAGCCAGGAAAACTTCAGCCTTTGAAACTAATAGGTAGTGAACTCTTCACCTCCAGTGTGTGCTTAATCACACCAACGTGGCGGTCGCGTTGCGATCTGGTCAAGTCAGAACCAGTTTCTGTTGGATTAAGTCCATATGAGGCCTCTTGCAATGAATATTTACCTATCAAATTACAATCCGATATCTTGTTTCAGTCCTTGTGAAAATTCATCAGATGAAAGTCTGAAATGCAGGGAACTGTGAACAGCCACCAACATAGAGGTGAGATTCTCTCCGGCCGTCCTGACATCAAAGTTGGGCCAGTGTGGCATAGCAACATGGGAGAAGTGCAACAGAACATTTAAATTGTCTTTTTCCAAGTTTTCTAGGCTGGTTGAGGGCCACTTTGAGGACAAACTGCTGGCAGTATAAACCCCTTAGCAAATATGAAGCTGTTAGTTATGCAGAGGAACATGCACTACACAGTTTAAATTTTGCTGGATACACATCTAGACCAGTCTCAGTGCATGCTCTATAAGCAGTTAGTAAATGCTACTCAAGTGGTTAAGATCAAAAGCTAGTTTCCTCTAGGTATGCACTACTTAAGACAGTTTTCACCTGCTACATAAGTGATCCAAAGCTCAGCCATTCTCAAAGTATTAACATTTATTATCTGTTTCATAAAATTACTTTTTTTTTTTTTTTTTTATTCTCTGAAACATAGCTCAGGAACCGTGAAGTTGGTTTTGCCCAAACTTCACAAGCAGATCAGTGTTTCGGCACCTACATTTTCATCCCAAAAGGCAAACGTCTTGCTGCGACGTTACCGATCCCTTGTGCAGCTCGACAACAGCTAGTCATCGCTGCACGAGCTGCAACACAGCTGCCTTGGGAAGTCATCTACCCTGCTAGAGGGCTCGTCCAGCCCGGGAAGACACTGACGATTCAGTGCTTCCCATACTGATTCAGTATGTTGCCCTCCACATCCTCTGAAGCACCTGCTCCATTACTTGGATGCACCATGTTCCCACAAACCGATGGCATACCAGCTGCTTCTCACAAGGAATCCTTGGATAGGTTTTCTTGATAAAGACTGTAATAAGCAGCTAGGTGTCACATTAAAGCCTGTTTCTTGATGTGGTTCTTTCAAATACTCATTTTCGCCTCAAACTGCATGTTCACCCATCTTTAAAAGAGGAAGGTATGCAGAAGAAGCTCAAAGACAAAACAGTTGCTACTCTTTTGTGTACCAAACACTGTAACTAATTAATGCTACCATCAAACCTGATAATGAATACCTAATCTTTAGAAAATATAACTCGGTGGCTATTACAATTAGATATAGTTTCCAGAGCATTCCTTAAATACAAATTCAGCTACAGACCAAAATAAGGGCCCTTTTAACATTGAAAACAGGTTTTATTTCTGAAGCATCTCTGCAACTCCAATCCCTTTAAGCGTAACGTTTCCTCACAAAACCTGCCTGGTGTCCAACCCAGATGCCACATGGAAGAGGGAGTGCCGTCAGGGATTAGAGTGTTTCCAGCTCTCCCCTTGTGCTGCTCTACGCTCCTTAGGGCCAACGTGCAGGATTTCTCAGGGCTAATACAGCAGGAAAGAGACGGGAGCGCTAGACCCACCTTGTGTAACGAAAGCTTTAGAGATGATGAAGTAACCACCCTCCCACCCCATAGTCTCAGATCTTTGGGAAATTCAGTGTTAGGACTTCGCACAGCACTTGGGCCCTCTGCACTTGCTGGGCTTAATGTTTGGAGAGCGAACAGATGAGAAAGCAAAGAGCTCAGAGCTGAACAGGGTGCGCTGCTGATCTTTCCTGCCACAAAGCCCCACTCTGTTCTGCTTCCACAAGTTCGTTTTGCTCGGGTTTTCCCCCCCACCCCTCCTCACAAGTGGCTTTGAGCACACTTACCATCTGGGACTTCATCTGGCCGCTTCCTTTTCTCATAAACAACTATGATGACAACGAGGATAACGATTTCTGCCAAGATCCCCAAAAAGGGCCAGAGGGGAGCCAAGTGGCTGCGGACACGGAGGATGGTTGTGACCGAGACAGAGCCGACCTGGTTGGTTGCGTTGCATTGGTACTCGCCAGGATCCTCGTTTATCTGTAGGTTTGTGATGCTGAGCTCGGTGTAGTTGTCTTTATTTGAAATAAAGAATCTGCCGGAGGAGTTGTTGATGTCCTGATAAAAGGAGGAAGGTGGAAGAGGAAAAGAGCAAGTGCTTTAGTAAATTCTGGTGCCTTTCCATTTCTGTGTCACAGAAACAAGAAGAAGAGATTTGAGGGTTCTTCGAAGAGGCTGATTCCTTGCCATAGCAGAAAAGCCCGCTGTCAAGTGTTTATTCTGTATCTCTCACAAAGCGAACTGTGCTTCAAAACAGCAACAAGAAAATGCCAGCTTGACTGACAAGCTGTATTTTTATCCTGCTTTACCAGTATCAGCCATGAAACACGCCAGTAGTTGTGATCATGCAAGCTACCATGTTCTCAGCCCTTTGCTTCAAGAGAAACTGTTACACTTCCCTCACCAGTTTACAGCAATAAGATGAAACAAGTCAACCTAAACAGATGAAACAAGTAACAGGAGGGGACAACGCAATTTCAATGGGGGGGGGGGGGGGGGAAAGAAAAAGCAGTACCCCTTAAGATTCTTCTACATCACAGTAACTAGCATTTTCTAACTATTTAAGGTATGATGGCCCTAATAAATTTGTGCCTTTGCTAGGTTTTTAAAAGAAAAGTTTACTGCTCACAGATTTGTGGTCAGGGCAGCCTAAGGCCACCAACTTCAGGAATATTCAGGAATTCGAGGCACCATATTCTATCTACATTTGAAAAGAAAAGAAAAAAAAAAAAAGACTTCCAGACATTTAAAGAATTAAAAAGGGGCAAAACTTTGACAGAGTGTAGATGTTTGATCTTCCTGAAAATTAATCTTGGATGAATTTAACAAGTAACTTCACCAGAAATACAGTGAGAAGGGAAATCTGCAGACCACCACACAGGACTGATGACTCACAGCACTTGGTAAGTCACTCATTCAGCACTGTCCCTTCAAAATTTAAGCTTGCACTTAACAGTGAACAATCAACCCACAGTATTATTTGTTTAACATTTTTTCTTTATCTATCAATCAAATTGCTACCTCTCTGGCAGATCATACAACAACGTAATAATAGGCAGGCTGAGGGTTTAGCACCTCCAGTTCCCTCCTGCTATTCCCATTGCTGGTCAAGTTTTTTTTGCTCACTAGATCAGTTGCCACAGGGAAAAAATAAGATCACTTAAACACTAACAGGTATCACTGCCACATCCTCATATTAAGTGTTGGGAGCTCAAACAGTAAAACTGGAAAACAGTTTGAGAATTTTATAGCCAAATGCATTTTTAAAATCACATTTCGTAACTCATGTTTGGCAATTTTATAGCAAATACCCTGAACATCATATCTTTCTGGACAGTTTGTAACTTTGCCCAGCAGCTGTTCACACCGCAACAATATAAATATCCATTTTATACTCAGTGCTGCTGAAAAATTTCAGCTTCGCTCAATAATGTATCAGGCTTCTGAGGAACTGCATTTCAAGATGTTATACGGCACCCTAAGTAATATATCCCTAAAACCAAGGTGCTTGTTTCCTTCCTTACCGGGGGTTTTGGCAGGTTAGTACATGCCTGACACCCCAGTTTTCTTACCTCAAATACTCCATTGACCTTCTTGCGCCACACCCACTCGGGATGTGGGAAGCCCACAGACTTGCAGTACATGAGTGCCTCCTGCCCCTCATTTTTATTTTCACTTCGCTTGTGGCCAGTGATGTCAGGAGTAGCTAGGAAACAAAACAAAACACCTCTGTTTACAAGCTGCTCATTAAAGAGAGAGTTATTTCAAGCTCTGAGAATTTGAACAGAAAATAAGTGACAAGTTCCCTGGAAGCTGTGGCCTTTCCCACACTGAGCCCATCTTACAGAAGAAAAATTGCCATTCCCATGTCTCTCCAAGCAGCATCTCAACTGAAGAGCTGCAAGAATGTCCTTCATGCCTGGTTTGCCAGACAAATTGAGGGACAAGGGAGAAATCTCAACATCAAACTCGAATTATCTACCACAAACCTACAAAACTAGGATGGCCCAGCCATCCCCCAGCACAGGGAGCTGAGGAACATCCACGTCTCCCTCCCCACCGCTCAGGAGGTCCCTGCGGCTCTGCAGTACCTTCAGCTTTGAAATAGAACTGTCAGAGATTCCAGTTACAACTTGCCCATCGCGTCAGGATTCTGAACCAATACTGTTTTAACACAAATTTCTGAAAGCCAAATCAAGGTATTCTTCCTTGCAGCAAGATTTTAGATTTGGTCCACAAACGTGCTATGACTTGTTACGCTTTACACTTGTTATACCTTACAGCAACGCTACTCCTGGGTACTGCTGGGTATCTGTAACGCAGCAGAAGTCAAAATCCCTCCAACAAAGATCGTTTCATTCAACCTACCCACAAACACATATATTCTAAGGCGGGCTGCAGGTGAAGCTGGGCAATCACAAGTAAAACACAGCCCTGAATATCAGCAGAGGGTCTTCTGAATTAATTTATCTATAAATAACATCGCTGCCATTTGCCGCATTTGTCACAGCAGCCCATTGCAGCCTAATACCTCACGAGAGATTACGATGGATCAATGGACTGCCTGAGCTGAACCTTCACTTAAGCAGATGGCTTTGGTGCCGCAGTGACCACCTTTAAAGCCCATTCGCTTTCTAGCTTGCTAATTGTGTCACACGTGGCCTGCTGTGTGATCGCAGGACACTGATCTGTTAATCCAGTCAAAGTCCAATCTGAGTCCTCCAGGAAAAGACCCCCAGGGACTGGAATTTATTACAAGGATCTATTCAAGGAGAGTTCCCTTTACCACTGGCAACCCCTACAGACAGTTACAGAGAGGGAGCACAGGTTCGTGACAGCTTATCTGCAGCTGCAAGCTAAAAGGATTAAGCAAATTTCACAGTTGTCATCAGACGCAGCGAACAAAAACAAGCAAAACATGTTGTGCAACAGGACAATATCAGCTGAACCTGCTCTTCCCAAAAATTACATCACAACTCTTTGGGGAAAATGTTTGGGAAGTTTAAGTGCTAAAGGAATTGTCATATTTCAAAGGCAAGAAAGCATCCCACGCCTCACTCGTGCCAGATTCTTTTCGGACAGTAATGCAGCTGACTGATAACGCTGTTAGAAGCAGAATTAAAATAAGCTTCTGAACAACAGAAAAATCATGGTTGTAAGAATACTTAAGCTACAGCATTTCTTAGTATGTGTGTATTTGCCTGACAAGACACCACCATGAGAGGCAGATCAACCCAGGCTTTTCTCAAAATGCCTATGTAAATTCAAACAGGATTTCCAACACACGTGTGAGCTTTGCAGAAGTTCTGACCATTTGCCATGTAAAGAAACACGCCCTTGCTGCTTACAGAATTATTAACTCTTATCTGCATTTCCTAATGGATGATTTGCTCCGACTCAGCACCAGCCAGAGCTGTCAGTGTGCATGGACAAGCTGAACAGATCCTCCATGCTGGACGCTGCTGCAGAGGATACAGAGGTCAGTTCCTTAGCAGAGATATCACCCACCAGAAATTAAAACTAACTCCAGGACTTCTGGTAGAACCCTTAAGGAAGTTATGCCATTTTAAAATATTTTACTGTGTTAAGCATATTCTCTTTTTTTTTTCTGATTTTTAAGTAAACACCTTTTCAGCAGGGAGCTGAAAAAGAGCTCGTTTCCTAAGAAAAATACTATGATTGTATCATCCCATAAGGAAGAAGGTGAAGGAAGTACCTGATCAAAGCCTATAAGTATCCACACAGGCACATAACGGCTTTGCTAACAATATTCAATACACACGATGGTATAGCAAGACCAATAGGTGAAGCTAGACAAATGCCAACTAGTTGCAAGGTGATGCTAACCATAAAACCATGATCTATAAGAACAAGGTACTAGGGGTTTTATTTATCTTTAAGAAAATGGACACCTAAAACGTATCTTTATACATCAAACGTGAAAATACTTTGAGACACAAAAACATGAACTGAATGAAGATACTAGATCATAACAGTTCTCTGGTCTTGTGGAAAAAGAAGCTGCCAGGGATAGAAACTGAAGCAAGCTGGAAAGGAGAGCACACTCCATACTTGCTAAGCAATCACATACTATCCGTGCCTCCAAGTGGAGGAAATTTCAGTTTTCAAGCTGAAGGTCTCCAAGCAGAAAATAAATCAGCTTTAGGCTGGAGCATGCTGCATTACATCTTCAGGATACTAAGCACCCATATACACCTGCAACGTCCTTTCAAACCACTGTCTCCAGCCTCAAAGAGGAATATAACATTTATTCCAAAAGACAGTGGTTCAACAAGAAGTGAATTTCATCTCACGATCTACTGAAAGGCATCATCTCTTCCTTGCTAGGCTTGGAAAGTTCTTTTAGGCAGGAGCTAGGTAAGACCAGTGACTTCCATGCGGTTTTTGCTTCCTTGAGGATGATACGCAGACATCACATCCAACCTAATGAAAATGAAAGGCCAGAAGAAGGAGAGTACAAGAGACTTAAAGTAGCAAGGCAACGGTCCCAAAAACTGGCACTGACGGGCTGTCAAAAGCGATTGCAAGTTACCCCCATTAGGAAAAGAAGAAATAGGATTCATCAGCTTAAAGTTGAAGCCCCACACAGTCTCCATCTGTCAGCACTTCATTTTTCACTGCCATCTACCAGCAGACAGCGAGTCAAAGCAGAACCTTGCAGGGGAAAAGTGTACAGTCAGTCAGCACTCTGCAGCTGGCCCACTTTTGCTATAAGGTTGCTGATAGAGAAAGAAAGAAAGAGAAAGAGAGAAAGCTTTCTAGGACACTTTAACTTCTACTATAGGGTGACCTAGTGTTCTCCTACAGCCAAGAGATAATTATATTTCTTTAAGAAGAGGACATCTTTGCCAGGTTATCCCAATGAGAGCATAAGTGACATTATGCTCTCTCCTTGCTGGGCACAGTTACGCAGCGGCCATTTCCAGCTCTACGAGGACAGGGACTATTTTTGTACGCAGTCTGAGGGGAGCACTACAAGGAATATTAACATTTCAGGGCATGATGCTAGCCAGTTTCAAGCTATGGCTGACATAAATCCAGCACGTATTCTACCAAACTGTTTGGCTAATTGTGTTCTGCTGTACAAACTAGAATTAAAAGATCACTGCAACTGACCTCAGTCACAGATTTAGCAACAGAGCGATGTTTTCCTGTGAAGCTTTTCAGGTCAAGATTTTTCTTACGCCGTTCTGCTCCAGTGCCAGTAACAGATAAAGCACAGAATGAAAAGCAGGGTTTGTTCAGAAAGGATTTAGATTTCACTTCAGCTTTTAAGCAGCAGAATCCACATCTCTGTTCAGATACAGTTGGCTGTGGAGACGTAGGCACAACATGTTATGTCAGCTCCTACATCACTGAAACCAAGATAGTGCCTCTGATAAAAGAAAGCAAGTATTTTATTCTTACATTGTGAAACCGGAAAAATAAATACTGAATGTTTGTTTGAAACTGGATATGGAAGACCAAAAAGAGGCAGGGTTAGTTTAAATTAATTGCTACCAAAAAAAAAAAATCTCAAAATAAATACAGGTTTAGCCATTCTTGACCGAAGAGTGAACTTCTGATAAGCATCATTCTTTTGGTAGTTTTAAACTGAATCACAACAAAAAGGGGGTTTGTGCCAGAGTAAACATCAGACCTCCATGCTTCAAGTACCCAACAGGCACAGAATACACTGTGCGGCAACTTTCCGAATAGTATGTTTTTAATACAGCCCTGAAAAGAGGGTTTTTTTTTCTTGTTACAGGGCATGCAATGTCATTTCTTGATATATAGGAGATATTCAGCCCTTTATTTCCAGGTATTTTGAACATATTTTACTAGCATTACTAAAAAGGAGAGGAGAACGAACATGCATAACTCCTCCAAACCATGTCCCAGTTAACAAAACCTCTTCAAGTTTTCCCATTAAACAGACAAAATTAAAGCAAGGGCAAAAGCACCTATAAATATTCTTGCATGTAAAAATTATTATGTCTTATGGGTGACCTAGTAAAAGGGTTCCGGAAGATTTATTTTTCTGCATTATAATTCTAATCCATGTCTACCTTATAGCCTGGGCGGAGAGCTAAGACACCAAAGGTACTGCAAGAAGGGAGAACGTGACACGCATTTTCTGTGTAACACTTGGGATCACCCTAAGATGCAGTTGTGCTAAGCGAACGCCCGATTTCTTAATTAATTTCTGGTACAGTGTTGTGAAACTGCAGCAGAGGTTTCTTAAGACAGCCAGGAGTCAAGAAACCAGGATCTTCCAAGGCTGCTGAAATAACACTCATTTTCCAGCGTGCTGCTTGGGCTGGAGCCAGAGTGAAAGTGGAAGAGTAACATTCTGAGTGCAGGTATTGCATCCGAAACAAGAGCCTCCACCTCAGCTGAAGTTAGGGGGTGTAACAAGCATTTTTCAAAAGTGGTTAAGTTTTATGTCTCTCAGAAGCAGCGAACGGAACTGGTCTGAGCGCCTGCTATTGGGAAATCAACAGCAACTGGGGAGGAGAGAAGAGAAAGGTGCAAAATGAGCGAGGGATGAGGAGGGAAGTCAGAAGAATCCCCTTGATGAGTTAATGGCAGAAAGGCCTTATAGGAAAAGGCATTAAAATGCTCTACCTGTCCAGGTGCATGGAAAGAAGGGAACCTTTGATGGGAAGGCAGGGCAGAGAGAACAGATGCCCTCCCATCAGTCATGCTACAGACATCGGTATCTTTCTTGATGCTTGCACTGTTTCTGGGCAGCCAGAGGGAACTGGAAGACTGTTCTTCCCCGTCTGGTTCCCTCTGATGCTGCTCTCCACCAGATGATGGTTTGGAGCATCAGAAAACAGAAAGACAAATTTGTTTCCTCCTCCTTCTCCCAAGGTCTTGATGAGAGCAGAAAGATTGCAGAGGCAGAATTCTTCAGGCTCGTGGTTTGGGGTTTTTTTCTTTCTTTTAATCTTCAAGTTTTCAGAGCTCTACCATCACAACAACACAGCAAAAACACTGCAGGTATTTCCACTGTGTGGCATGGAGCAATTAAAAAAGCCTGCTTCCAGATGGGGAGTAGATAGCACACTGCATCTTAGCTAGTGCCTGGCAGGATCATCATCACTGTTCGTGTTAAAAATAACCACATCATACATCATGGCCTGGTTACCTGCAGCACTCTCAGCCAGCTGACCTCCCTGCAAAAGCAAAGGGTGGGAGAAGATCCCTATTTCAAGGCAGAATCTTCTTAACATCAGCATTTGCTCAGCCTGTTGTTTCAGGTTTAGAGCTGCACGCAAGCAATGCCCCCAGCAGCTCTGAGAATTTGAGCAAGAACACTCAAAGTCTCCACCAGACACTTCATCCAAAAGCCAACTGTGTGAGGGAAGCCAGACTTATGCCATTCTGGGGAATTCTGAGAGACTGACATTAAACCCCAGTATTTTCAACTGCTGTTACACTAGTGCTGCCCTAGTAATTTTTTTACCAAGAAAATCTGCTTTAAATATGCAAGCACACCAAGTAATTCTAACAGCGATGCTCATATTTCTGCATTTTTATATTCTTACATAGCACACATAGAGATTCAGGAAGAAAATAGGCAACATTACATAAAAGGCAAATGGCATGGGTGTATCCTGGATTACATCTGCTGCGAGGCATTTGTTAAAGTTGTTCGCAAGTTGTCAGAAAGTCACTATTTTGGTCCACAAGCACTTTCGTATTCAGAACCATCTTTTCTATGAGCATCAGCAGTTAAAAATTGCAATATGATTAAAATTAGCGATTAAGCAATTAAATTTATGTACAATTGCTCAACCACAAATACTGTGACAGGCCACATATGCAGGTAAGCATTAGATTACGGCACCTGCATGGTCAAATGAGATTCTTGCATCATTGACACATCACATATGCATTGATTAACAACTAGGTAACATCTCCACACACAAAGTAGTATCAAAAATCTGTTTGCTTTGAGAACTAAAACTGCTTTGGCAGAACATGGAGAGTATTTACACCAAACTGCAGGAATCGCAGAGAATGCCTTCCTTTGCACAGTAATAAAAAGCCTGTGTATTCTTTGCAACTAGCATGGATGTTATTCAGGGACATTTACATCCAAGAAAATATGTGCGATACCATACGAGTTTAGCTGTATGGCTCTTCCAGGAGCAGTAACTCAAATGAGTACTCTCTGATCAGAATGAATTTATGTACAGCGCTAGGGCTGCAAGGAGACTGCACAGTTCTCTAACTTGTGCTTTAAATGCAGTCCCAATTTATTACTACATAAGTTTCCAAGTAACAGGAGTTAGACAGGAAAGGGTCTTTTCAGTTTAAAAGTATACATGTGTTCCAATTTCCAATTTGCTTTGCAGAAGACTGCAAGGTCTTTGACAGGGTACTTCCAACTCCAGACAACCCCTGGTACTTCTCTCTGCCAAGGAGGAATCCGAGGCCTGTCAGCCACTCTTGTGACGCTGTAAGGAGGAGCTGGAGAATAGGGTTACTGAGTCCTGGAATTACAACTGCTGAGCAAGCTGCAGGTGTAATGCCTCCCAAGGGTGGTGCTGCGGTCATTAACTTTTAACTGATGACTACTCATTTGTATTTATATATAAACTACGTGTGAAAAGTTGTTATCAGGATTAGTTATTATTCCCCCTCTGCCCTTTGTGCCAGTACTTCAATCAGATATATCGGTTTTTCTTTCTACAACGTTATATCCTCTGTCTCTGTAAACAGCTCTGCCAAGTTCTCTTGGTGTCCCCGCCTGGCACCAGACAGCAGAGAAGCCCTAAGCCAGACGTTCCTAAAAGGTCTTTTGAAAGATTATACAAAGCTGAAAAAGGTCTTACTCAATCGATTACCGAAGTTAAATTTCCTGTCTCTAGGAGTGGTTTGTCACCCAAAGCAGCCTAGAGAAGGCAGAAAGGACTTAAGATCTTAATTAAGATAATACTAATAGATTTAGCAATTACAGCATAAGAGAATGGGAAAAAAAAAAGCCCACAAAAGAAAAAATAAGAGAAAACACCCCTACACCTATGTACCTTAAACACCCAGAAGACAAGCTCACCAGAAGTACAACCTAAGTTTGAATTCAACTTGGTGTAAGCAAGGCAATAATGGTTTTTAGAGGTGCAATCAGATTTTTCATCAATAACAGTCCATTTCTCATGTGTTCACATGCCGTACACGTCTTAGCTGGGCTAACAGGAACTTGTGGTGCATTTGCATGAACACATATTTTAGATTTCCTTTTTCCTTGCAGAGGTAGCTCCTGCACCAGATCTGGTTAAACACTGGGTATATTTTCATAGGTTGTTTTATGCAAGATCATTGGAAAAAACCTTTTAAAATTGACGCAGAAAATCAGCAAGCTTTTCTTGGTACTATATCAGTCAGAATGCTTATTTATATGGCAATATTTCTCTTCCCCAGGAAACTGTTTGTCTGGTTCAAAAGCTGCTGTTCCCTGGAGAGGAAAGATGGCATTCAGAATAATACTGTGCATTTGTCATTTCACACAGACTGCTGAAGTACTCCCACTTCCTCACTTCAGATTCAGGAACCTGACCATGCAGTGAGGCACCAGAAATTCCCAGGAAAGAGGTCAGCTTTTGCTACAGATCTGTGGTACCTAATTTAAACAGCAATGATCACAATATAGATCAGGATAGGCTGCGTCACTGGTGCAGAGATGCTTAAGAAATAGTGCGAAGCACCTCATTCCCATTTTCTATTTTCAAACAGCAGCAGAAGAAGCTCTACATTTAAGCTGGGGGTGCAAGGAAGATGGTAAGTAATGCTAACTTAGATTTCAAACAAGTTTACAGTACACCTCCATAAAACAAGCATCAGTAGAATCCCAGATGCACATAGGCTGGTTGCAAGACTTTTTAATGCATTTTTGCGTGAACTCACCTGCCTTTGACTAACAAAGCTGCCATAATACATCAGTTCCATCTTACTGCAGCACGTAAGGGGCAAACCACAGCTGCTGCAGAGCAGTGGGCCAGTAATTTCCACAGCTACTCAACGAATGAACAACTGTATTGTGGCGACAGTTTAACACTCTATAAAACACCATCATCTCTGTGTTACCTCTATGTTGTACGTCTAAATAGAAACACTGTTCTTTTGTTCAACGACCACAGTAAAACTTGGTGCCAACCTTTCACATTTTGCAGTTTCTATCCATGATTTTAGGGTCCTAAAGATGTCAGAAGACTACTAACATGCACAAGACAGGAATAAAAAGGTGCATGAAAGTTGAAAACCACAATCTGGTACAGGGCATCTGTCCTCACCAGAACCCAGGCTTTCCCAGCAACTGAAACAGTCTCTGCAGACAAAAAACAGTTCCAAGCTGCCACACGTGAGATGCTGGTTCTTACACTTTTCCTATTCAGAACAGACAAGTACACTGAATACATTCAGATGGCCTCATTTACTGTGAAACAGGGAGGAAACAACAGCTGTCTCTGCATGAGCACAGACATATTCTACAGCGATCTTCATCCTGCTGGACAGGCATGCTCTCTCTTGTGTTACCAAAGGAGTGCACAAGTGTGTGCTAGAAGGTGTTTTAGCGTCCTCTGCATGGGCCACAAATGCAATGGTCATATTCCCGTGTAAGATCTTTCCCCTACAACTGTGTGCAAGACTTTCCCTTGAAATTATAACCAAGGATTGGATGCAGGCTCTATGTCATGAGGAAAGGCCTCTTGAGTTAGCTCTCTTGTATGGACACTGCGCGAGATGGCAGAGGCAGTGAAAGCACTTCACTTTCAGGGAGAGGAAACAAAACAAAAACAAAACAAAAGAGTACCTCTCACTTCTATAGTGGCGTTGGCTATAGGAGAGTTTGAAAACACAAACACGCACAAGTATTCCCCTGACTCTTCTGCTCTGGGCTTCAAAATCCTGCAGACAGGGAGAGAACACATGAGCCGTGTTAAGTACTGTGTTAACAACCAAAAATGAGCAGGCTAGGAATTTATTACCCACCCACCATACTTCAATCCTTTAACTGAATTTCACAGGTATTACTTCTTAATTCAAGGTATGTTGTACAGACGTACCTACTTGAAATAAAGGATGTTGCTTGCCTAGAAAAAGGGTGAGCTCTAGTCTGGAATGCCAGTACCAATTTAGCTGGAAAAGCTGCATTTAGCGTAAAAGCAAAAAAAGGAGCCCAACACCTGTTAATTATGCACTAGTTAGTTTGATGCAAGTCATCCGCGAATCACTAGCCTATTAGGCAGATGTCACCTCCCACTGAGGGAGAAACATGGTTTGTATGTGCTATCTGCATTGAAAAAAACATACACGGTCAACTGGAAAGCAACAGACTACAAACACAATCAAGGCTGACCCTGTCATCTCATAAGCTGTTTTCTTTTCTTCCATAACAGATATGAGACTGGTCCATTAATAGTTTTCTCTGATTCAGACTGGATGCGGAAAAACTGCAAAAGCTGGTCAGCTCATGAAGGAAGACACCACATGGGAATCTGCTGCCATTTAAAATTAGGAAAGACTAATGCAATTACAACTAGTAGAGGGAAAAACAGATGCAAGCAACAAATGCAAAAAAAAAAATCAAGATGAATTTACACTCAAGATAGTGCTAACTTCATGTCCACCAGCTTTTGCTGTCCTTCGAAAAGCTTTTGGATACAAATGACTTAAAAGCTCTACACATATTCTTCAGATATTTACCTACAAAGGACATCTAGAGAAGCCTACGATGATGTGACGCAGAATTTACATCTCCACACAGCACAGAATAAGGTAGAGTTCTCCCCATCCCTCCCTCCCTTTACTGAAAGGCTTCTTGACTTTTGTTTTTTTATTATTAATTTTTTTTAAAACACATTAAGTAAATAGCATGCAGATCAACAGAAACGCCGCAGAAGAGCACTGTAATAAAATAATTTAATTACACATGGAAACTGCTTAGACACATAGAAAAAGCTGCTCAGTTTAATGCAATACTTTGACTCAAGTCTTCACTGTGTTTACAGCACTTACTTCCCAGAGTTGCCGGTGAAAGTCTAAAGTTAGTTATTAACTTCATACGTCTTTCAGATAAATGATAATATACCCACTTTTCACAGAGTTAAAATTAAAGACTATCTTAATGACAGAAAGAACGAACATTTAGTATCAAACACCAAAGTAATCACTGCATTTAAACTGTAGGCAGGTAAAAGTATCCTTACGAAGTGCGCAACAACCCTGAACATCAGTGCCTGCCGACTCTCCTGGCAAAGGTGCAGTCGTCACCTACCTGCACCAAGGCACTCCACCCAACTATTTCCATTACTAAGCTATCCTAAGGCTCTGCAATAGGGAGGGAAGGCAGAGAATGCCTGGCTTTCTGTAATGGCACTTAGGACCTTCATAGTTAAATAATCATACTCTGACCACTGCTTTTTATCCACTATAGTCAATGCTTAAAAGGATGGGGGGAAACAATACATCGTATTCTTTCAGTCCTCCGTAAGCTTTTTTTTAAAGCGTGAAACTACAGCCGCCTCTACTGAAGTATTGTTAACATAAATCATTAAAGCAAGTGTAAGCTGATACGGCTGCTAAGTTTCATAGACAAACAAGCACCTGAAAGAATTTTGCCTAGCCAACAGCTTCCCTCAGTCCTCTGGTTCTAGAAAGAGCCCAGCTTTTTGTACCTGTAGACTTCTCAGCAGATGCAAAACCACCCAAAAAAAACGTTTTCTTCAATTTAGCTCAGTAACCTGCTACTCAACTCTGAATTAACTGATGAGGAATTTGGAAAGAAATCACTACTTTTCTCCTCCAAGCTGTGAATGTAGACTGGGGACAGGCCCCCAGAATGAAAGCGCAGGATGGCCAGAACCACTTCCAGGCACTTTCTGCTTGTAAAGGAATATAATACAAATAATTCTTGCCCATTTTTAATTAAAATGGTGAACTAAAAAGCTATACTTAACTCTGGGCTTTCTGACTACAGCTGCCTTCCAGCAACAGCAGCTACAGAATTAGGAAAGATGTGTTTGATTTCTGATGTTGTATGAAGCAGGATTTTCAAGGTACATAAGTTTAACTTACAAATTCTGAAGCTTTCTGAATGGTAAACAACACTGAACTTCAATGAACTAACTACATTTCAGAGAAAAACAACACATCTTTATGACTGAAACACCAAGAACCTGAAACATTTTTTTCTTTAAGGAAAATAAGTAGGATGCAAAAGACTAATCAATCATGTAAAAAATGCTGAAGTTAAATAACCTCTTTTATACTACAACTATGTTGACATTGCTTGCATGAATTTGATATTGCTGGACCTACAAAAAATAAGTAACCAAATCAAGCTAGAAGTTAACAGATCAAGTGCAGTGTGGCCACCTGCAATGAAGAAATGCCGCAGAAAGCCTGAAACCACAATATACAACAAAGCAGCTTATAAATAAACAGGAATTTGAGGTCTACATTGCAAATGCAAATTTTTCCAAGTTCTCAAGCTGTCCTGCAATTGTAGCATGCTCTACCAACCCTTCATTCACTGGGAACAAAGTGACTGTCTTACAGTCTGCCCACCTTACTTCTTCCTTCTCCAGGATAACTGAAAGCAAGTTTAATTCTTCCTTTACTGAGGAATTTGAAAGGAAAAATCCACCCTAACTTGGAACAGACTATAAAGAAGTCAGCCTCAATACTTAGTTTCCTGAATAATAACGTCCAATTTTCAGTAATCTTGATGCAACATCCTTTTTGTACCACTCATGCTGGTGCTTTTGGACAAGACCGCTCATCAAGTTAATTGCTTGATAAGAAAGCAGAGCCTTTAAAACTCAGACCCAGCATTAAACATTGTACTGAGGAAATAACAGGATGTAATTATGGAACTAAATGAGACTATTTTTTTAACTGCAAAACTGAACAGATAATGCAAAGTGAGCAAAAGTAGAAAACAAAAGGAAAAACTTGAACACGTCTTTATCAGAATCAAACACAACTTCCATAATCCTGTGGATGAAAGGATGCTTTGCTAAGGCAATGAAAACCTTGAATATTTCTTAATCCTGTGCCAGTAAGCAACATTAGTGTGGTAAAGAGCCCACAGTACTCTGCTAGAGAAAAAAAAAAAGCCAGTTGAGCATGTAGGTGTGTTTCCTTGCTTTAGTGCAGAGACAAGGGGCACAGTAAACCAGATGCTCTAAAATATAGTGGGCCTTGCCCAGACAAAACCACCTCTTTCTGACAAAACAGCTGAGTAAGAGGGTCAGAAGCGGCCTGATGTCTCCAAAGAGTAAGTTACCACCAGTGGTTAAGACATTCCTTAAATGATCATCTTAGCTGAACACTGAACAAAGTTGTATTTGCTATCCATACTGGCATCAAGAGAAGAAAATGGAAGGGAGAAAAAAAAAAAGAAAAACAAAAGCAAGAAAATTACACATACGAAACAGATCTCTGATGGCACTGGTGAGCAAGTTTCATATGCTCTCATCAACTCCATGGCAAGAAAGCCCTAATGCAGGAACACAGAAACCCTCAAAGGATTTCTGCTCAATGCAAGCTACAATGAAACAAAAGAGGTGGCTGTACACATTCTGTTCTCCTTCACACTCTTAGATGGAAGGTAGAAACAAAGCCAGAGCATGCGCACATGGAACAGATTAATGCTGAAAATGTGGATGTACTGACAAATAAGAAGCACAAGTGATACAGCTGTACTGGTTTAATCAAGATTTGGTATCACTTCATAGCAATGGTCTGACAGCTCATCAGTAACAACTCAGACAACGCCGTCTTTCATCTCCCAAGGCCAGAAAATGACTAAACCAGCTAATTTCAGCAGTGATTTATGGGCTGCACTTCCCTGCATGATAAAAATGCGCAGCTGCAGATCCATCTTTGTGTAGACATAAGCAAGACAGAGAGTGCACAATATACTCGGAGGAAAAAAAACTAGACTGTGTGTCTGTGCCTATGTCCGCACAGCATGTATACTCTAGAAGAGCTAAATAAGCTTAGATTGAAAAGAGAAGTTTACAGTATGTTTTTGTTGATGTTATGTTTACATGAGCTAGTTGGGACAGCTGCAGCCAACAATTTTTCCAGAATCTTCTAACGCTATTCGCAGATGTACTTTCTGTGGAGCCTCTAATGCAGATCAACTCAATTTGTGTGACCACTGTCGAGCTGAACCAGGGACCTTGGAGTCCCAACATCCCATCACCTATCCCAAGGCCATAGGTCTACCAGGTCTGTCATTCTCCAGTGTAACATGAAGATTATTCCTAAGAGACTTACTTGTATTCTGTAGTGTTTGAAGATTTTCTAGTGCCAGGGATCTCCTCTCCATTCTTCACCCAGTAACTGGCAGAAAGGGGGCTGGGACTTGTTGTGAGGTTACATTGCAATGTGACGGCCGGACCATACAGATGAATAACTACATCCTCGCTGGCATTGATCCTGGGCTCTGAAACAAAGGACGCATTAAATAGCAACAAATCTTCACTGGCAATTGTGCCACACTAGTCTAAAATTCAAAAGGGGAGTCAGGAAGGGAAAAAGAGTACACAAGGAATGTCACTGCACTAATTTGGGAGACATCAAGAAAGTCACAATAAAACAGCTGACTACTAGTGAAGGCAACACGTTATGGATCGGCATCCCTATATGGAAAAAGGCGATTTATTTTAGATTATGTAACATCATTCATCATTTTTTACACACTACTGACCATAACACAGGAAAACGCTTGTCCTGTGACTATACATAAGAGATCAGCTGGTCCTTTGGGAGCAACTTCTTTCTGGCTATTACTTGGTTCCTCTACTTACTTTGAGGTTTAAAACAAATCCATTTTCTATATAGAATAGCCTTCAAAGTTAGACAGTCTTCTGAATAGTATTTCTAGACTTCCCCCCTGCAAGACGACTAATGTCTACCTAAGGAAAATATCCTGTACACACAAGATATTTCAAATAGCACAACTTTCCTGATGTCTGAAATTCGAGCAAGCACCCAGTGTGAATAAGGCACAAGTCTGATGAAGAATGGCTGAAAGCAGCCCTTAATGCTTAACAATAAAAAGTAAGGATATACAGCATATTAAAATTAGAGTTGGGAACTATTTCATTTCTAAAGTAACTTTAAACATAAACATTTATGAAGGGAAAAAAGAAAAAAAAGTGAAGGTCATTGCATAAACATACTACAAGAGTTACAGACTTTGCTGGCTGCATTAGGAAATGAACCCAGGCTGTTTCATATGATTGTCTTACCTGGTAACACCAAATTCCCATTTTTAGGGGAAAGCCTTTCAGAAGCCATAAGATTAGTATGAGGCCACTGTCCTTACATTTGATAACCACATTTTCTTAAGAATGTGCAGAAGGCTATTACTCTCTAACAAATAAGGCTGATGAATTTTTACAATAGTTGGAGACAAATTTCTTCCCAAACTTGGAAAAAAGACCTTTCTATTGATGGCTCACGGCTGGTTTCAAGTATTCTGTAAAAAAACTTGAACACAGGATGACAGAGCTTAGAGGAAATTTAAGAATTGCTATTAGTCTTCCAAAAATATCTAGATTTAGTATTGGCTATAGTTTCAGCTTGAACTAAAGGCCACTGCTGTAGCAGTCTTTACCATGTAAATGCTACCATGTCCTGTCTTTGATGTATTTCCTCACTTTAAAGGGTGAAATGAATTCCAAAGAAGTAGCTGTTGCCAGCTGCTCACTTCACTGACCACACTCCCGCAGCGCCAACATCTCTGAATGCAAGGCCTGCCTCCTCTGGATTCTGGTCGGCAAAGTACAGGAGAGGGAGGACATCGGTCAGTAATGAACGTCTCCGTGATTTTTCCAAGTCAGCAAAGGATTTTTAATCCTGTAAATTTTGTTATGCCTTTTGATAACATATTTGGAATACAAATTGATCATACCCATGCAGTCTTTTGGATATTCATCTGAAAAGCACTTGGAAAACAAATTATGAAATAGAAGGAGGGGAAGTGGAAAATATCAGTACCGTCAGAAACACTGCATTTCTTCATCACATAAAACATTCATTCACCTATCCAATAGGTGCTTAGATTATTGCCTAGAGAGGCTGGGGGAAAAAAATATCTCCCTATTAATAACGTGACAAAGCCATTCGACTCCTCTATATCCTTTCCCCCTTTCTTCAGCAGGCTGGCTTCTTTTCACAGCTATTTAAAGCTAGGACTATCATTTAATTGCAGAAAAACTGGCAGGTACTGTAGTAATGGAGGTTTTTTTGACATTTCTCTTAGACACTTTGCTATTATCACACATTTTCAACTGTGTTTCTGCCTCATTGTTCCCACGCTGGGAATTTTAATCATGCAAGGATCTGTTTGGGTCCTATGGGGCACAAAATTGTTTTGTTAAAGCCATACCATTACATACATACATACATACAGGGCTGCCCTGTACGTTATTCCATCGCCCACAAAAAGCTTGCGTGCATTCTCAGAAAAATACTAACAGAGCTCTGGAACTATTTTAACAATGTGTTTGAAATAGTAATACAATGTCAGAACATTTATCTAGAGAAATAAGCTTTTGGTAGAATTCACTGATCAAGCTGGGTTTTGTTTTAAATGGTTTTTTTTTTGATGATGAAAGCAGTGTCTTCAAGTCTGTAGCCTGTGAAATAAATGCAGTGTTTTCCTTTTAGAAGGAGGATGGTGGCAGGACGGGCTTCAGGCCACTGTAACAGAGACTGCAACGCATCTAGCGAGCGCTGTTATAACAGATGCTGATGCTGTCTGTGGTGTGCTAAGATGCAACCTAAAGCGGTGATCAGCCTGCAGCAATCCTGGAAATGGAAAGCATACACGCTGCCATCAGAAAGCATTGCACAAATGTGAGCAACAGGAGAAAGTCACAAAAAAATTCTGAATCTAGTCGCTACAGAAACCAGAAAGTTAAAGACTTAATCCAGAAGGGTTCTGACAGTAGTAATGTTCTGGCTTTCACATTCTGTTGATAATGGACTCTTCAGCCTCTAACACTGATGAACCAGAACATACAAAAAAAAACCCCTGCCTGGAGCTCCAATGACTACTTCTGCTAATTCACACCTATTTCTTATCTATGTCTCTGCTAAGCTGCCATATCCAGAAAATATTTACAGCTGTCTCAAGCTTGCTTTGCTGGAGTTTGCTGGGGCCTTTTGTGTCAGACTTGCAAATTTTTGAAGTTTTAGGATAAAAAAAAAATTAAAGGCAACTCGAAGCAACTGCAGTCTCATTTACATCCTTCACCAGCATTTATGTTACTTTGTTTATTTAAAAAAAAAAAAAAGGCACAATTGGGCAGTCCTAGCCTGATTTAATCTAGAAGACAAACTGCAAATGGAATACTACTGGGACAGTGACACCAAAGAAGGATGTCTGCTTGACAGAGCAAGATGCTGAAGAGTGTCTTTTTACACATCACTTAAACTGCCCATTTTATGTAGGATCAGGTTTTCAAATAAAATATATATATATATATACCTGTAATTGAAGTTCTTTATCCAAACTAGGAATGAGGTAGAAGCTAGACGCTACTTCTTGGGTGTCAACTTTTAAAAATCAAGTCGCACTTGACCTCTTTGCATTCAAGTTTTAGTATCTGAGACAAGCCGTGATTTAAAGGACAGTGAAAAGAGGTTGTGCTCTTTCGATACATTTGATGTTCCCCTTCAGTGATGCTTATGTCAAATAAGGCCAGCAGCAAAACAGCCACCATCTGCTGGAAACTCCAACACTGTTTAGTCAGAAAACTCTCGTTTCAAAGACAAACTGTGTTCACGCACACAATGTGGCATCTGAGGCATTCTGGGCAGCTTCAGATAAGATGGTCCCCATCTTCCAGGGACAGCTTGGAAAACTGCTTCACCCCCTATCTCCGTTTCCAGCAGGGCCATGCAGCAGTCTGATGTCCAAGCAGCCTGCTTCCCAAGCAGCAGCTGGTCAGATCTCTTAACATACACAGTATTACAGAGTAAAAGCATTAAAGTATTCTGTTCAACATTTCCCCCACAATGAATAAAACACAAAAGCAGAAAAATTATCCCAGGCACAAGGCACTTAGCAATGAAGTTATTATACACACTTCAGAATTACTAGCACCAGATGCAACGAGATGATGTTAACTGGGGAAGAAGATGAAAGGTTAAACTTTAATCCCTGGAATAGGTTAGTATTAGTATCAATGGCCTGAGAGAGGAAAAACCCACTTTCCATACAGAGACATCTTCACAGTAATTAATTCCCAAATGGTGACTTCTCATATGAAAAGCATTTTCTCCTTCAGTAGGTTACTAAAACTGACTAGACACAAGGAGAGGAGCACAGGACCACCACAGACTTGCCACACTCAAGAAAAACTACAGGTCTTAACAGGGGAGGGTGATCTGGGGTCGACAGCAAGTTGAACATGAGCCAACAGTGTGCCCTGGCAGCCAAGAGGGCCAAGCATGTCCTGGGGTGCATCAAGCACTGCATTGCAGCCGGCTGAGGGAGGGGATTGTCCCGCTCTGCTCTGCGCTGGTGTGGCCCCACCTTGAGTGCTGTGTGCAGTTTTGGGCACCACAGTACATTAAGGATATAAAGCTACTAGAGAGTGTCCAGAGGAGGGCCATGAAGTTGGTGAAGAGTTGAGAGGAGAAACCGTATGAGGAGCAGCTAGTCACTTGGTTTGTTCAGCCTGCAGAAGAGGAGGCTGAGGGCAGACCTCATGGCGGTCTGCAGCTTCCTCACAAGGGGAGGAGGAGGAGGGGCAGGCGCTGGTCTCTTCTCTCTGGTGACCAATGATAGGACCCAAGGGAATGGCAGGAGGATGTGCCAGGGGAGGTTTAGCTTGGATATTAGGAGAAGGTTCTTCACCCAGAGGGTGGTGGAGCCCTGGAACAGGCTCCCCAGGGAGGCAGTCACAGCACCAAGCCTGACGGTATTCACAAAGTACTTGGACAAGACCCTCAGACATATGGTGTGAATTCTGGGGCTGTCCTGTGCAGGGACAGGAGTTGGACTTGATGATCCCTGTGGGTCCCTTCCAACTCAGGACATTCTATGATTCTATGATTCTAGGGGCAGTGGGGATTTCCCGGAGATGTTACTTCCTACAAGACAAATCTTTTACCTTTGTCTTAAGGCAGTATTATTTCCCAATATTACATGGCTCTTGCTGTGGAAGGTCATGCAACCAATCTACCGATCCAAGTCCTTTGGGACCTCAAAGGACAAAGGAAGGATCAAGCATTAGGACTGAAAGCCAAGCAGGTTTGACTTGAGCAGGTTTGAGCTGAACAGCCCAATGCCACTTAAATTTTCAAGTCAATCCACATCATTGGGTTCACTGTCTACTTTTCAACATATTTCAATACTGTTTCCATTTTCCAGAGGGAAGTTCTCTGATCCAGCAGTGCCGACTGCAGCACCATGCTTAGGGAGCATTTTGGGTTTCTTTTTAAAGTGTCCAAAAAACATAACTGAGACACTGTTACAGAGTTTGACATTTTTATACCCAGACAAAACTCAAAGTGGTACATAAAAGGTTTATTTATGCACAGAGCACAACAGCAAGACATCACCTATGCTCTACTCTTTGCCAACTCAGGACACTGAGAAATCACTGAGAAAGCAAGTTCTCCTGTACCTCCATACAGCAGGCTGACGTTGCAGATTTCATTCACTCTACCTATAATTCATTAGACATTTGCTTCATCTTGTTAGCAAATGCAAGAGTTTTGCACTTACACAAAATGAAACAGGGTTCTTCTCTACCGACTCTGATGATATAAATTTCCAAACTCATCTGGGACTGCTTTAAAAATCAAGCAGAACACAGAAAAGTCTTGTAACAATAGAGAACAAAAAGCAATTCTGGGTCAACCATATTCTCTGCTTTTGAAAGCTTTGCTGCTGCCAAAAGTTGCATTCTCAGATGAAAGTCATTTAGCTAAAGTTATTAGTTCAACGCTTGGGAGGATATTCTCCCCCTCCTTTCCTAGGCTGGATTAAGAATAGCTGCATCAGTTCAGTGCTGCTGCATCAGAGAACTCATTAGGAACACACTGCTGTTCAGAAAGGAAAAGAAACACCATGACTTCATGGAAAAATCTAAACATTAAAAGTCACATGTAACTGAAAGTGAAGGATTTGTACAGAAGCATATATGCAACCAAAAGCATGTGAGAAGGCATTCAGAGACATTCTAAGAGAACAGAAGAAATAAAAATAAAATGGTTAAACCTTGGAAGAACACAGAAATCAAATACAAAGGCACTTATGGAGAAGCCAGAATTAGAGTGGCTGGAAACCTACTACAAAACTCAAGGGGGAAGGGAAGGAACACAAATTCAACACTGGGCTTGTTTTCACACAGAAACTATAGAACAGATCCATAGATTTTCCCAAGTCCTTTGATCCTAAAGAGAAGAGAGACAGATGGCAAACAACGTCAGCAGTACAGGTGGAGGAGCAGTCTTGGGTTCAGAACAACAGGACAAGGTTGCAGAGGGTTTTTATCAGGGTAACGGGAGGGTAAGGGTCACCAGACTGCCTCTAGATACTACAGTACCACTACTGTAAGGTGCCGGACTCACTCTGAAGGACGCTTATAGTAGCCTGGGCTCGAATCCACGTTATGGAGGGATTTTGCCTCAAGTCATTCCTCCTGGGATCGTTGCTGGCCCTGCACTCGTAAGTCCCAGAGTCTTCCAAGGTAAGGCGGGTTATTCTCAGCACACTCACCCCATTCGCCCCGTAGGCAGTGTTAATGGTGACACGGCGCTTCCGAGCGCCATCCCACAGCTGTTTGAAAGACTCAGCCCGGTTGACTTCAGCATACCACCACTGGATCTCTGGAGTGGGGTTCCCAACCACATCACAGTACAGTTCAAAGGCGTCCCCCGTGAGTTTAGTTTCTGACATGGGCGACTTGACAAACCCAGCTAGAGGGAGGGGCAGCAGAAATGCAGTGACAGAGTGGCAGAAAACAAAAGATCTTATAAAGAACAAAGCAACGAAGTGCAGAAAACAAAGAGTTAGATAAGACATTAGCATCTGCAATAACACAACTTTCATAGAAAAAGCACAACACTGAGCACTTGTGGATGGAGGCCAGTAGTTTGAGAGCAGCGCACTCCCACTCAACAGAGTATCCACGGGAGGAATGGCTTCACAGCACCAAGCGCTTATCCTCGCCGCTCCAGGGGATGCAACCATGGCAGCTGTACTCGGGAAGCCATTGGCTGCAATGCACAGCAGCTAGAATGTACCTCCAAGCCATAGAGCAGACTGATGGGTTTTCAAGCCTTTTTCAGCTGTGTGGACCTTGTAATTGGCAAGCGCTAAGTGTTCATGGCTAGACATCTTTTCTCAGAGGAGTTTTCTTGCTTTATATGACCTATCTACAGAGGAAAAACGTGTAAAACCCTAACCTTCTACCCTATGCAGTTCACAGTTGTGAGCTCTGCTTTGACCTTTGCTTCCATCTAATTTGGACTTCCAAGGCAGGGAATTCCCCAAGATACAAGTGCCCTACTTTCCTGAAGTAGGTGGATCACCACAGCTCCAGGAATCTCACAACCTTCTAAGGTAAAGGAAATTTCAGTGGTATATACACACACAGACTAGAAGACTGTGTTGTTAGTTAGGGAACAGACAGCATCAAAGGTGCTTCAACAGACCCCATAATTTTTGCCTTCCAAAACAAGATGCCATGCTGACAGTTGTGATCAGGCCAAAATATCCTTATTATGGCATGATATCCTTCAATACTTACCAGCTTCAGAGCTGTCTTAAGAGCACAGACATACTAAGTTGTCCATCAATCCTATTTTCAAAGGTATCTATTGAAAACAGTGTTGCATCTCTCCCCCCACCATGCCCCGCCTTAAAACGAAAAGATTAGAATACAGCTGGCCAGACAGATTATGCAGCAAAACCCGTCATATTGCTGTGTTCCCTGGGCAGCAGGACTTCTCATCAGCAAGCAGAGTTAGCGTGCCACACAGCTGATAAAACTCGGATTGTTTCATCCCCCTCCTCAAATTCACGGTTTATTTTCAGGAAGAGGATTGAAAGACAATTCAATAGAATTTAGAAGAGGGAAAGGTAGACTTAAAGCCCTAGTAAAATTTCTGATGCATACTCATTAAATAGCATTCCCCCTGCCCATAATTTCACCACACTCATAAAACAGAAACAAAAAAGAGTTGTACGTTGACAGATGATCACACAGGAAGTTTGCACTATAGATGCATCTCTAAAGAATCATTTGGGCAAGAAAACAAGATCAAGAGTCTCTAGAGCACATGCAGAAACCATCACTTGCCGGCACAGTCCTGTCTGAAGAGCAACTGTGCAGCAGCTGCCAATAACAGCTACAAGAATAAAAAACATTACCCTCAGAAATTGTTTCAGTTACAAACTCATTTGACAAGGATTCTCCATCCTTGTACTCCAGGACTAAAGGAGGTGAGCTCTATGTTCAGTAGAAATACCACAGCAAATAATCCATTGCTGCAGGGAGAGAGAGGAAAGCTACAGCACTAGAAATGCCCTAATTACTAGCAGTTACAAACCACACTAAGACCACTGTTGCTGTTTCTTGAGGTTAACAAGGATCACACTGTTTTCACCCTGCTGCTTGAGGTAACACAGGAGACTCGGTTATGATCTTGCTCTGCTGGACTGTCCATGTTTGAAGGGATGCTCAACGAGGAAGTCTTTGTATTCCCATATAGGCAGACATCAAACGGCAAGACTGGCATCTCTCTCAAGGTGGTTTACCAGATGCAAAAGGCTAAAGTAGCAGCACATGGCATAGGCTAGCTTCTTTCCAAATCTTAGTGGTTCTCTCTCCTATACTACAGCCTTTTTTTTGTACCTTTCACCATAATATTGAAATGCTGCTCACAGCCAAAGAGATGACAGTAGCTCAGGGAAGACTGCTCAGAAAGCGATCCCCCTTCTACAGGTTCTGGTTTCCACTGAACACTGATGCACAAAGATAATGAACTCTCCTGTTGTGAAATGCATCCCTGAAGTCACAGGCCACAATTCAGTCCTACTTCTCCAGCTGTCCCAGCTAGTCCTAAGCAAGCGTTTCTGCAAAAAAGGTTTCTTACCTAGCCTTTGTGGCAGGGATGAAGGGCTGTAATTGTATATTTTAGAACAAGTGTTAGCTGCACTGCTGCTGGGGCTACACAATAGACATATGTGGTATGAAAGAGTACTGTAAATCCTCTTATTAAAAGGAGTATCAGTAATTTGAACAAAAGAAGCTGTCAAAAGCTTTCCATTTTGAATCTGATTCTGCATTCACTAAGCTGTTAAAAGTATTATAACTTTTGCACAAGGCCTAAAAATAATTTTAAAATATTAAACTCGACAACTGCATCAAAAGGTCTCTTTAGTAAATATTCTCTGGGTTTAAGTTTTAAACCCTACGTTTCCATCAGTTTCAACTCCTCCTGAAAAACAATGTCTTAGGTTATGATAAATTTCAATGCAACACTATCTTCAGCTGAGTAACCATGTCACCAGCACAGATAACTCCATAATGATGGCAAAGAAAAAACACAAACTGGATTTGGTGACCCTCCCCGCCCCATCAAGAGGTGAAAGTGCTCTTTAAAAAGGTATTCCAGGTCAGAATAAAATCCTGGAAGGACAAATGGGAATGAAGGCAGTAGAAAAGCCTCCATATGCAAATTAATAAAAACTTAGCATTACAAAGGACTGGCAGTGCTATTAAAAACTCTACACGAGAGTGTCTCGGGTTAATGTTTTGCATTTTCAGCCGTTCAGAAACAGCAAAGGCAATACATCAAACAGCATCAGTAAGTTGAGGCAATGCTTCCAGCTACTGTACATCTGCCAGAGGGCCAGTTCCAATTAAGATATCCAGCCAGAAGCTACAAAAAGAGCCGAAATCTGCCAGTACCAAGCAGACATGTTTTTAAAAAAAAAAAGAGAAAGAAAGAAAAAAGAAAAAGGGCTGTAACATTATAGAGAATGCTCCCTGTAACATAACAGGAGTCTGGAAACTGAAGCAGTGCTTTTTGGCAACTGTCAGTGATTTCCATAACTGTTCAAAACCAAACAGAAAACGACACTATGCAGATTTCATTGCTTACATAAGAGGCTTTCGGAGCCCAACAGTTTCCTTACTTGGTCTTCTCCAAGCACAGTACTCGCCACTTTGTTATTACCATGTTCTGCACAATTCTAGAGACAGAAGCATCATAGAACAAATACATACCAAAATACAAACAGATCAAGGCAAGAGGTCAAGGTTTTATTAAAGTGATTATACTATATCTGGTTAAAACTAAAGGGCTGCCCTTATTTGTAATTTACAGCTGTCTTATTTCCAAAGTGTAAACTGTAGGAAGCACTAGATGCAAGAATCATTTCCTAACCCTAACCCTATTTCTATATTGACAGCTGTACTTATTTCACTATAGGCAGCAATAAGTTATTCTGTTACACAGTGAGTTTTCCCAATTAAAATGAAGGGTTGTTTCATGTGGGTTTTTTTTTTTAAAGGCTAATTGCTACCATGCATAAAAGAACAAAGTAAAATCTATTGTTAAATATCCCTCACAAGGTCTTTACAAATTTTCATGATGTACCAGAATGCAAGAAAAGGAACACATGATGCTCCAGAAGGTGTAGCTATTTAAGTACACTATTATGTTTCCAACCAAATTTTTTTTTTTTTGTTAATAATTAATGGTTGTCTGCCTGAAGGACAGAATAAAGAACAAGTGGCAATAATATTAAATATTTCTGAAGTGATATTTGTTTACTGAAGATTTGATCTCATCCACCAATCGTGGGGATAAAAGGTGAGGAAAGCAATGGACTAATGTTCTAAAATTAGAGAAACAAATTAGTCTCTACATAAAAATCTGCCAAAGATTAATGAAATCCAGTGCACAGCAGGGCTCTTCACATTTGCAAAATCTCTATGTTAGAATTTGTACTGTAGTGAAGAACCACTAAATCCAGATTAAAAAAGAAATGCATTTTGAAAGACAGGTGCACTTGAACTGGGAGTGGGGGAGAAGCTAAGGGCTATTCAAAAGGGCAGCCAAAAATTTCCATACGCAGTAAGAGAAACATGTACAGCAGACTCCCTGAGCCAGAAAGCTGGAAAAGTTCCATATTAAACAAATCTAGAGTTCAGAAGAGGAGAGTGAACAAGAAGCCTAAAGATAGAGAGTTTAAACAAAAGTAAAAGCTTAGCTTTACCACTCCTGAGCGACCTGTTTTCATCAATGAGGCTTTATCAATGAAAGACATCTTTTCATATTAATTTTTCTTCTGCCAATATTTATGAGTTACCTGTCGGCCAAAAGCAAGCGAGGCCAAGCCAAGCCACATTCCAGCTTTGGCATATAAATGAATCGCAGCTTTACATACTAGCAATACCCCTTCCAACTTCACACGGCAGCAGCACCCTTTCCAGCTGTAGCTATTTCCCTCACTGACAGAAGCCAGAGAAGAATCGGCAACTAAGTACCTCTGGGAGAAGGAACAAGGCTTATCCTCTTGCTGACATAATCATGTAACTGTAGGATTAAATATAGCATACTCCTAGAAATTTATAAATATTAGAAGCATATGGAAATATTTAACTGCAATGTTGATTAGCTTCTGAAGCCTGTAGAGCAAGCAACTTGTGTTCTACCTCAGCCAGAGCCCAAATGAAAGAGCGACACGAGACAACTCCCGAATAGCTTAAACCAGTATCGCCGTGTCCGGAGCTTCCCATCTTCCTCACCTGCTAGGCTGAGCACACAACACAGGATCTTGATAGCGAGATCAACAATTCTTATAAAATATGCCAGCAGCAATCTACCAGTCTAAGAATATGCAGAAAGCAGTAACTGGAAAAAATCATCCTTGAGTTGCAGAAATGATTGCGCTATTGATTTAAATATCCTTTTGTTACTGAAATTTAACACAAGATGCAGTAGGCTGCAAAAGAATCAATGCCAGTGAGACTGGAGAAGCAAAGCAGGGAGAATATTGATCTTCCCAAGTTAAAGTCTGGTCTAAAGAAAGGGGTTTAAAAATTAAAGCTAGGTTTTTACCTTAAGAAAATGTAGATAAGTGCTAGCTGAGGAAAAGAAATGTTAAACCAGTCCCAGTAGAAATACAGAAGCAGCCAGCTTTAAATAAAATACAAGTTTTGCAAAAAACGCTAAAAACGCAGAACATACTAATTTCTCTAGGTTTTATTTGTATCAAGCATGAAGACTAAAGCTGAAAACAAGCACAAGACCATCAACAAAGAGCGAGAAGAGACTGTCTTGAAAACGGTGTCTGCAAAGATCAGGAAAGAAGAAGCCATGAAGCCCAAGAGCACAAGGGGCTGATCAGAGCAGTTCAAAGCAGGACACGTGCACAAGAACGTACAAAGGTGACCCCAAAGAAGGAAATGCAACATATTTCCAAGGACATTTTCAACCACAAGGAATATAGCTGTAACAAAGCAATTCTACAGCTGGGGGCAAAGCAGTGCACATCTCTGTCCAGTAAGATAATGCTCCTATCCTATCCTGATGCTATCTTTATCTTGTGGTGAATTCCACTCACATGAAGAAAGAAAACGCAGTTCAAAGCTCAAAATAGAGTTTGCAAAGCTAGCGCAAAAATAAACCCCATTTTCAGTAAGAACCCACAACACAGATAAAACGTAGACTGCTTAGGGACTGAATGTTTTACAGATTGGCTATATTTACAACGAAAACCATCATGTAAACAGCAAGAGGCTGATGTTTCCTATTTGTCCTGTTAGCCCACCATATATCTGTATTTCACTGCTTCTCCATTGCTCTCAGGCCATTAACACAGTTCTGGAGATTTTATTTCTGTGCATTAGTTGAGAGCTTTGCCTGCAATTCCGCTTACAGACTGAATAAAGTAGAGCTAAACTAGCCCTTTTTTTGTTTCCCTTTGTCTCTGAAAACCCATTAAAAAATTTCCTTATTAGCATAGTGTAATTTATTTTTGTAAATACATGCCTGCAGGAATGTCTTTCCTAAACAAAACAACAAAAAGCCAGCTATCTTTGCCAAAGTGAAGTTTTATATATTCCATAGACCAGCATTATCCAAAATGTTCCAGGTGAGATATTTATGTTACTCTAGCAAATGCCATCACCCTTGGTATTGAAGTTCTGCCACCAAAAATAGCCATTAGGGTTGAAGCTTTCAGTAAGGTCTCTTCATTAAACTGTTCATTAAACACCTAACTGGTATTATGGATTATGCAGTCTGATTTTTTTTTTTTAAATCTTCCAGTTTTTCCAAGTACCCTAGGCTCTGCACAGGTAAAATGAAGCACAGCTTTACCACCACTGGCACATTCTTCAGAGCGACTAGATAAATCACTTGATCTTCTGTAACGGAATTAAGAAAAAACTGCAGTTACGATGATTCAAAAGAGAAGAATATAATATAACGAGATGCAAACACTTCACATCCTCCTGAAACGCTGCACTCCTACTGTCTCGGAGAAAATCACCTTCTTCCAAGTTCAGTCTGTTCGTGACACCAGGACTCAGGGGTACAAAGTGTGGCTGGAACACCAAGCAATGAATGATCAGGCAGACTTGCAGATTCAGGAAACGGGATGAAGCTAAGCGCCAGCTGTAAAAGGCTTCATTAAAATATGAAGGCATAGATGATCTTGGACAGTCCACAAAGTGCTTCTCAGCTGGCTTTGCTCTGCCCTCACTTTAGCTTATTTTCACCTTTATTACATGGCAACAGTCTCACTTAGAACTTGCATCAGAATATCAAAGAAAACTACAATAAGTAGCTGCCCTCCTCCTCTCCCCTCTCCATTTTCCCACTGCAGCCACCATCCTGGCTTTGAAAACCTGAGCATCCAGTGTCTGCTACTTAAACTGGGACTCCAATTAACACCTTTCTTCTTCACTGAAGGATGTTAATTAAGGGATAAGTATTTTAAAAGGTAGAAAAAAGTCCACCATCACTTCATCCAAGTATTGCATTTTTACTTCATTTAGGATGGGAAAAAGGCAGCCTAATTAATATTTAGGTTTTTTCCCAATGCTCACCTTTACTAAACAAAAGTATTTGAAATTAGTCAAATCTACAAAAAAGCAACAGCCAGTGCGACAGCTGGAGGAGAAAAGTGAAGACACCTCAGTTCCATGGAAAGCACTAAGGCATCCTGTCTGTTTTCACCTATCCTCTGGCAGGTTAGATGGTTTCCCATTCTTTTATCACTAGAGAGCATGGGTTTTAATCATACCACTGATAAGAAATGGGTTTGGTCTTAATCACTTCACTGGCAAGAGATGAGTTTAAGTTTTACAGTGCCGAGTACGACTCACCAGCTGCCGTAGCACCAGTAACCATCATGTGCCGAGCCAGATCACCTTTGGCTGTAGTCTCCCAAATGCACCACACCAGTTCCATGAATTAAAAAATTGACATTCATTGTCTTGGTCTGCTTTGTCCTATTCTTTAGCCAACTACAGAAGCAGCTTTAAAAGCAGGACTTTGAAATTTGCATCAGATATCCAGATGAGCCTATACTGTCTGTAAGCGTACTCAGAACTGGAGCAATACATGAAATTAATTCCTGCAATCTCATCTTGCAGCTTTATATAGCTGAAGGTAGGTTATGACTTGCTACAGAAGAAAACATTACTCAGAGAGCATCATATAAAATGCATGAGCCCATGATGTAGTGTTAGATTCATTTCACAGAGAGGGAAACCTGAGGATTACTTTCTCCAGGTCCACAGATACGAGGATTAACATTTTCTGGACTGAGACCAACATTCCTCATTTCTCTGTGCATTAGAAAACCTTGCTTAGTTTGACATGCAAAAAGATTTATGGACAAACTAATTTTATTTATTTGCTTAAGTAAAATTCAGAGAGTCCTTCAGTAAATGGGTTTCAGAGCCTTCGCTGTTGCGAGACCATCCTGGGAATATGCTCCACATAGCCAAGAGACACTTCTCTGCACAGAGAGGATGGAGAAAGGACACGCTGAACTGCTTCTGAGTTATAAATCGGAGAATTCAGACTGGAAAGGATTTCTGAAGGTCCTCTGGTCCAACCAGCTGCCCCCTAAAGCAACCCTTAGATCAGGTTGAAGGCCCTTGAGCTGCCCATTCATCATCTCCCACAGACATTGACACCATGGATGCTTCATATTCAAGAGTTTCCTCCGAATAAAATAGCAATGCTTAACTTCACACTGCCATGACTTTCAACTGCAACTATCATTGTATGGTCACTTTTATTGGCAAAAATTGATGTCAGTAACCATAATTCACTGAAAAAACACACCAAAGCACAGCTCATAGAAACATTACTGGATAGAAAGGACACTGTTGTGTCATGGCAATTACAGCTACAACGCTTCCAATTTCAGGACATTACTTTCACCCCAAATATATTCTCATTATAGAAACTGTTTGGGTTCAGAAACCTTTGCCTGGCATCTTTCTCATTCATACATGAATTCATGAGTTGTGGACAGTGTTTACAATCTTACTTTTGCAACAACCCCACACCTGTGCATTTGATACCATAAAGTAGAAGACATGAAAACAGATTCAAGTCTGGAATATCCAGCAAGAAAACAAAGAACAAGAAATTAACATCTACTCCCTCATTTTGGCTCCATATTGATGTCAGCCTGCTGGCTACAGCCACCTTTTGAAGTGTAGGAGTTCACAGATCTTTTTTCCTAGTTCTTTAGTGGGAAAGAACACAGTTCTAGTTCTCTGGTATGTAGTCTGAAGGAGTAACTGGAACACTGGCTTAAGTCTTTTACAAATAACTGGGAAACTTGGTATTTCACTTACTGGAAAAATGATGGAACTAAACTGAAATACATTCAACTTTCAAACAGTAAGCAAATCTTGATATCAATGTTTAATTGCTCACTTTGTTAAGGATGTGTAACTCACCGACTTCTACATTCTTCTGCAAAGAAATTAAAAGAGCTGATATCTAAAGCAGTGTTTTACATTTATAAACTAACTATTCAGACAACACATGAGGACCAGACATGGGGTAAAAAGATGCTATTTTTACACAGGGTTGTTCCTAAAGCATGGTCTGCAGTCCCTATCATAGCTCATTTTCCACTGAGTGCAAGCTCTATTTTCAGTTTATAGCTTCTTCATTATGAAAGTCTGCTTTTTGTTTTAAGCCCATCTGCTTAGAGGCATCGAAGGAGTATAAACTAGAAAGCTCCAAGCCTCTCTGCCCTATGAGTTTATTTATTAAAGTGATTCTCTCTGCTTTTGACATCCTGGTTGGAGAGACATTTTTAAATATCACTGCAGACATGATACTAAAGCATTCTCTTCTACAGGAACTGTAGAAAATCCCTCATTTGCTTATAACTCTCGGACCAACACTCTCCAAAAAAAAAGAATAGATGGACAGAGACATAACGAAGCCAGCTCTGATCAGTCTGAAGCATGCATCAACTTGCCTGTGAAACAATTAATGGTATATCCAGATCGACAATAAGTGCATCCATTTGTTCAGTGCCTTAAAAAGCACATTTGTTCATATTTCAAAGAAATCATTAAAGGTCATCAGTCAAGAAGTACTCCTAGCCATCTTTAGAGTAGCTCATGCACACCACCAGTAGCACAGAAGATGACAACCTAAACAGATTGTATTTAGCTATGTGGGATTTCAATCACACGCTTTAAAAAAGGCAAGTCTGGGTAACTTTATTTGGTAGTTTGCGTAGACCAACAACTTACCTAACACCCCTCAAACAAACGTGGATGACAAAACCATCTGAGTGATTCCAGGAAAACGGCAAGTCATTCCTCACAGAGGACAGGCATCTCAACTCAGGGCAACGCCAGCAGAAAGCAAGCCAGTCTTAATATTAAAATATCTTATAATCCCAAATAGGTTTGTTATTATCACATTCCTGAATGCTACATGTATGGCTAGAACACATTCCCCAGGGCTGACTACAAACTGAAGGGTTTGGCATTGTAGGATTGATGCAAGAGTCAAGTGACTCAAGGCAGTTTTCATTCGCTAGCCAACTGATTAGGGGTTCAAAGCAGACATATAAGTGGTAATCAGGTTCACTAAGCAGCCACACTCTCCCTCTAGTAAGACCTTGAGCTATAAACTATGTCAATCTGAAGGCAAAAAAATCCCCTCATCTACAGACACTTAGAGAACAAACACTCAAACAGGCTGTTGGTATCAGGCACCCACCCTAATCACGTGAATGAGCTGGTTGCTTGCCTGATGCTGGCATAGCGCAGGATGCTATGCCAAGCCTTTTTAAAACTTTGTAATTGTGTAACAAATGCTGCTTTTCATGCCTGGTTGTTCAAAAGAGTGCACACTGTCAGGACGCACGGTTTGAACGCACCAAGAAGCATTTATCACACAAAATTTCCTTCCATGGAGCATCTATAGACTAGTTTCTCTAAGGTTTTTCCAAAGGTTAAGCTTGCATCATCCTCAGAAGCAGCAGGCATTATAATCCTGTTCTTTCCATTTATGCTTCTCCCTGGCACAACTTAGGGATAAAAGACTTACAATCATCCATACAGGGAGAAAAAATAAACAAATAAGCCAGCCTATGTTAGTTTTAACTCCGTTTTTTAGGTCACTACAGAAATATTATTGTTGTAGCTAAGGAATATACAAGAATTTCTCTAAAGCAAAAAAACACAGGAGCAGAAAAGCTCCTGTATATTGCAAAAAAATAATTGTTAACAACTAGGAACCCGGTCCCTGGAAATAAGCGGGAAGGAATTCAGCTTCACAACCCTGAAAAGCTGAGTTACAGTAGATAGCAATTTAAATTTCTCCAGTGTTCACATGTAACACAGCAACTGAAGCCTGCATGCTAAAGACCTCAAAAAATTTTAAGACCACCAGATTTGCACCCTAAAGCTATTAAAACACTACAAAATGTTGGCGAGGATAACAAAAAATACCTTGTCTTCAAATTAGTTATTTAACATCCTCAGACTATGCCTTGAGAGTGCTAAAGGTTTAAAGCACTCCTCAATTTTCCTTTGACCTTTCCTGGTCCAACAAAGGTATGTTTGAAAGGAGACTGATTACATTTCTCTTTAGCAGAAAGGAAGCACATACTGAATGGCAAACCTCTATTTTCCCCTGTTATGCATTCTGCAGGAGTACAAGCTGCTCCGTGTATCTGTGATGAAGAAGCAGGACAATTCAAAACACCAACCTTTTAAAAGAAATGCCCTTTACAGAACTGGTGGATTACATAAGAGGTCACACAATCCCAGGCAGGGCTGAGAACAAGTCATTCAGGGGAGAGAGAGGAAAAAAAAATCCCTCTATATACACAAGAAATGCTGTTAGCGGAAGGTACTATACATTTTAGGTACAATACATTTTTAAATGTAAATCAGAGTTCAACATTTAACATATCAAGATCTGCCTAATAACAATATGTAAAATATCAGCTCCACTGCAGGAGATGGGGTTAGAGGAGAGATGCTTTATTTACTTCAAAAGTTTATGCTCTCCATAGCTGGAGAATTACAGCCTACTAACTGCTAACTTCAGAGTAAACAGACCTCTAGCAGGTCAGGTCTTGATCTGCTTGGTCAGACAAGTTATGCAGCGTATACAAGCAGCAGCGGACAGCCCAAAGACAGGCTTTTCTCCAGGAGAACACCATATTATATTCCAGTGACATGGAAAAGGAAGGCAGGAAGGAAATGTATTAAAATGTAGCAGGGATGCCACAATTTGTTTACCAGATCTAAGCTCCTTTGCAAATTGAGAGATCCTTGTTCCAAGTTGCATTTTTGAACAGTTTTTCCCCAAGCCATTTCTCCAGTGCAGTTCAGCTTCTCTGTGTTTTGACGTGTCTCTTAGAGTAAGAGCATTCCTTTGACCACAGGAAGGCTTTGCTAACTCCGACACCCACTGTCTACCAACACATTGCTTGTATATAGGACATGCCAATAGAAATTGCCTTGCCCTTCCCACCACTTTGTGCCAGTACACACAGCTGCATCACGGTTATGTCATAAACCGGATCCTTCCTTGGACCAGAGGTTTGGTCTCACATGGCCTACTGACACCGCTTAGATTATTAGTACAAAAATAAACTTGAGGGCAGCTCCTCTACAGCATCAAATATCGCTATTTACAAGATGAAATTCAAGTCTAGTATCAGCCAAGACTAATGCAAGCCTAACTGGTGATTACCCACACCGTGCATCCTAATCCACCTGCGGAAATCACCTTCCTGCAGCCAAAGGCTCCTCATCACAGGGAGCTGAGCCACCGAGATCTCCTGACTTTGTCCCCACGCCTCACACAAATTACATGCTGAAGGGCAACAAAACCCAAAAAATGCCAGTCATGGTTAAAAGGGTACATTTTTTAGCTTCTAGGTTTTCTAGTTAAGAGAGTCAGCCTTATAGCTTTAAACACACCTTGGAGCCCTCCTGCACCAATTACCCAAAGGCTCCCCTACTCCTATTTTGCAGCAAAAGCAGCAACCCAATTAAGGGCCAAGTCAATTTGGACTCTTCAAGTAGGCAGCATGAAAGGGAGCTGACATAAAATACTGAGAGAATTCTGTTCCTTTGTTCAGTATAAAGAAAAAAAATTTACAAACCTCCACCACCATGCTACCAATGCTATTATGGGGGGGCGGGGAACAACACCACCAAAACTGTATCTGCTATAAGGCTTCCGCAAGAATGAAAGAAGTGAAGCCCCCTAACAGTTCACTAAGCAGTCTTTAAACATTAATTCGGAAATTCTTCTGATATTTTGAACTCAGCACCAGTACCATCACACCACCAATACAATGCATTTACGCACATAGCTTGATGGGAGCGAAAACTAGAAGCTTGAAAGGCAAGGGCTTGAGATGACTATCAAACTGACTGTAAAACTCATCACTATAAAACTGATGAGATATGAAAGAAAAAAAGTACTACACTGAAGTCAGTGGCAAGATCTGGCATGCCTGAACCTTTAGGACAACGGAAATCCAGCCTACTCAAGATACCAGGGAATCCAGACCCACAACTGAGATATATTTAAAGAGTGTTTAACTACATTTGAGAGATTTTTTTTGTGTTTGAGTATAAATGGTGACCTAAATGGTTAAAATCTAATTTGAATCATCTCCCTAAACTCAAGTAAAAAGGTATGACTTCTATTTTATATCACAGCACTGTTAAAGAGCTGTCGCACTTAACAACATGATGATGACACTAGTAAGTTTTTCACATGCGAAAGACCACATTCAATTGTGCAGTCATTTTACAACAGCTTTAAAAGATATTTTTTAAATACCTTACTAGAGACTAGACAAAAGCACTGAAAGAATTTATCTTGGAGCAGGCCTTTAACAGTGGTGGTTGTGGCCAGAACGTAGGAACAGGGCAAACATGTAGTGATCCTCTGCCAGCCTTGAAGAGTTTGCTGCTGGGGGTTTTCCTAAACCAGAGGTGATGTTTTCATTGCCATCTTAGAACAAGTTTACATTTCCACAAAGAAACTGAAAGCTTTATTTAGTAATTTTCCATCTTTGAGAGGCAAGAGCTCTGGTTCAGTTTGCAAAAACAGGACAACAGTGTAATATTTGGATAGCCCTCTGGGAACTATAAAACCATGTCTTTTTGCCATGCTGAGGCCCCAAAACGGGGGCAGCAATGCAGGACAAGGCACACCCATACTGGTAGTGACTGGGCAGCCAATGCCAGGTTAACATTTGGTAGGTGCCGGTAAAAGGATAAATCATCTCTGCAGTTAGTTTGCTGCCTAGGAGAGGCAGAAATAAAGGGACAACAAAAAAAAAGAATGCAATAATGCTTTGCTGAAAAACGTGAATGTAGGCCACTGACCAACAGCTGTAACTCATGGACGCTTACTGTGTACTAAAAAGCCACACACCCAATTGTATCTACTTAAAGCAAGGTTTGAGAAGGTGAAGATGGAGGTGTACAGGGAAAGCAAATACTCTAAGCAGTACTGTATTCATCCATGCCCTTTTACAGTTCCTGCCTTGGCCGTTATTTATAGCTCTTTAAAAGCTACTTCTCTCTGTCCTGTCATTTTTGCTCCATTCTCCCAACTAGTTCCCTTCCTAGAAACCAAAAATGACTTTATTTTTTTCTTACTCCATATGGCTCAAGATTGGGGTCACTAAATTGATCCTTGTATTGCTAAAAATAGCAGCTTCGGGAGTCTGAGACCCAAAACATGCAACTTTGCTTAAAACTATCTTGTACCCTTAAGTGAGACCATAAGTTGCTACTGAGCACTACAGAACTTGCAAAGTGCTGAAAATCCTGTCAGTTAAAAATGTAACAATTTAAATCTGAAAGCAAACCATTGACACTGTATATCTAAGTCTCTTAATAGGTTCAGTACCCTCAAAACTGGGCAGAGATGCAAACTGTCCCATCCACTTCAAGCAGTTTGTTTCGGGAAGCAAATAGCCAGGAAGGGAACGCTGCATTACCACATGCTGCCCTCTCTGTCAAAGTTCCAGGGGGGAAAAAATGGGGAGAGTTGCACCATAACCAATCTAAACACAAATAACACAACAGAAGGAAATAAAAACATTTATACTACTGTCATGTTTGACAACAAGCAGAAAACTTTTCACAGTACCGAATGGTTACAGCCAGGTGCTCAAGCACCATTCCCAGCCCTTTGGCATAAAGAAGGAATTCGTACAACTAGGATAAAGCTCAAATACTTTCATAAGTACAAGAGTTGGAGGTGACAGCACTTACATCATGGGGGGAAATCCAAAGGTGAACACAATCTAAAGCATTACATGATGGGTGCCAGTCACCAACAGAAACGCAAGCCCAAATACAGAAGAAGGGAGAAAAGAGTGTTGTGAAATGCAACTTATCTTGGCAGTTCTGAAAACACTGGTGGCAGACCAGAGACCGACGGCCATCCCCACACCTGCACAAAGGGGCGAAGCTTGTAAGAGCAAAAAGGCAAGTACCCTGAATGAAGACAGAAATAACTGGCAGTGCTAGTTTCTAGATTATGGTGACCAAACAGGCAAATACACCAATCCTTAAAGCGAAATGAAGCACAAGGGAGCAGCAACCTGAATGTATTTCTCTCTTAGTGCAGGTTTAGAGCAATTGTACAAAAGAAAAGCTCTCCAAGTATAACTGAAATGTCTATTTCTTCAAATAACTGCCAATGACAGTTCTTTCACCTGCCCTTTCGACGTATCTGCACCAAATCCTCCAGTATGCCCAAGACATAATCAGATTTTACCATTAGGTTAAATAAAAATCACTTGTTTCTAATGGGATGGGTCATATACAACATAGCAGCCAGTAACGGCCCTGCTCACTTTGTCAGACATTCTTTTCTTCTCCAGCATGAAAATGCAGGAGGGGGAAACAAAAACAAAAAAGCCAGACCAGGCAAGCCCTAGCTTCCCAACAAACATAAATACGGAAGAGTCCATCCAGAGGAGGTTTCTAAAGACCAGGTGCAGACTGGCTCTGAGTCACAAAACCTTGATGTTCAGCTGCTTTGGGATTTTGAAATCACTTCCCCAAGGCAACTCTCTTCTAGTGAAGTGGTAAGCCTCAACAGCAACTAACTGCTGAACTCACTGTTTATGTAGCCTGGCAATCATGACAAGAGGAAGTAGTTTGCTGCAGAACTTGTTTTACCATGTGCAGACACCGAATAAAACAATACCTCCGAATTCTGAGTTTCCTATTTATTTCCTAGAGTCATTAAGGTAATCTATCACAAATGTAAACTAAGCTGCATGACGGAGCCTACGATGAAAGGCTTCAGCTGCAAACTCAAGAAACACAGGATAATGCATCACACTCAGAATAAAAGTTTGCTTATTTGGTGACTATCTAGCTTAAAACTGCAATCAGTAACATACTATATTTCTTACTATACTAAATTCAGCAGACTTGATATATCTATATCCACACACGCATATATATTTAGTTCCTCCATGCCATTTACTCCTGGCTTTGTTTGATCTCAACCTCTTAACTTCCTCCTCAAAAAGCTTTCCATCTTTTTCTGCCACAACACTGCCTTTCTAAATAAAGATTACACAGGACTGCAGAGAGTAAAAATCAGTGGGGTGGGGTGGCAGTCTGAAGTGGCAGAGGACAACATCTGCTGAGGTCTCAAACTTCAGGCATCCCTACCAGTGAGGATCCAGACGTTAAAGACTCCCTCCTTTCAAACAACGCCCCAGCATGCACTGATTCTCCTGCAAAGCTCCTCCATATCTGAAGAACTGTATGCATAGATTTTGCTTCTAGAACAGAAATTTTACAAGTTTTCTAGTTCGATATGCAGAACTAAGAAGTATTTCAAGTTAAATACTGTGATATAAGTTTTTCTTATTTCAATCTAGACCCCCAAAATGTGAATTAATGTCATCACACTTCTAGAAAAATCACAGAAATATGTAATAGTATAAAACGTGAGAGTGGGAGCCCACTGCTTGCAACCTTGGATGCTTAAAGCAAAGGAGAGACGACAAAACAATACTAAGTTCCCTGTGAAAGGTTGCTTTAGGCAAACTATCTGTACATACACATTAGAATACCTCAAGCAGAAATTAACAAAAGTACAACGAACAGAAATTTGCTGTCGTTGCTTGAAGATATATAGAATACAAGATCACCAACATACTGCAAAACTGTATGTGATAGATCTTCTAACTCTTTGCTCTGGCAGCCTGCATTACCTCCTGGTAACAATGATTCTGAACTGCTCAAACAGGGAATTAAAATTGGTCCGTTTTCTGTAACAGATGGATTTTTAGCATCAGGCTACCCTCACACCACCAATAATTCAGGGGAAAAATTAATCCTTGCACACACAGTAGCCCACCTATCTTGCCAGTCTTGTGCCCAAGACAAGAGACCAGCTTTCATGGTGCCATGGAAAGCTGTATCACAGATCAAAGTAATTCCCACGTAGCGTTTATTTTGCCCTTCTCAACTACAGTTCTATTAATTATCCTTTACTGTACTGGAATTTAAAAAAAAAAAAACACACACTACCAACAACAACAAAAAAAACCAAACCAAAACCAAAACAAACAAAAAAACCCCCCACACCAACCAGAAAACAAACCCACCCATATCCATTTCTCACAATGTCTTTCACAGTCTCAGATCCTGTATCAAGGCATCTTCCTTTCTTTTCCAAGCCAAGCAACCCTAATGTACACAGCCATCTCTGGAGCACTCTTCCTTGCTCTTTTAAGCTCTGGACTGTAATATTAATTTCAGATCTTTCTCAAGCAAGAAGGTATCACATAATATTTTGAACATTTATGTCAGTCATTACATACTATGTTTAGCAACACAGAAAGACAAGAGCTTCTTAACATTACAACACTTGCATGAATTTAACAAAACTAACAGAAACAGTGCAGCTGAACTCCCATTTATAACTGCATTTAAACCAGTTTAGCATCACCTAATTCATTATTGGGAGTTTTGAATGAATACAATAGGAATTAAAATACTTCTATATTTACAGCTTGAACCTGCTAAGGTAGATTATCCTAGCTAACTACCGCAAAGCTTTTCTAACAAAGTAGGCCAAAAAAAAAAAAAAAAAAAAGAAAGAAAGAATCCAGGAGTGATCAGTCAATATGGCATCTACTAATTTTTTTGAAAAAATGCACTCAAGCATCTGTTTTTTCAAACTCCTGCTGTATGCCTTCACCAAATTATTTCAGTCTGCCTTTGGTCTGCCATGATGTCTGTTGGGAGCCTACCGCACTGCCAAAATCCTTGTCAAACTCTTTTCTAGGCATTTAAGCCCAATTTTCTCTTTATCAATTTAAAATATATTATTTGTCAGTTTTATCAACCTCCCAGAATTAAATCCTTTTTTCACCCACTTCTACTGCTGAAGTTTTAGACTGATCGCATCTTTTCACGCCTTCGCTCTTCCAGTCCGTTATATTCCCCTTCCTCTTATTTACTCATGTCTTCAATATGCCTGTCAGAAAATGCATTTAGTTTAGGTTTCCAAACACACAAGCTCTAGGGTGAGCCTCCCTGCTCCCCATGTGCACTCAAACCTAGCAATAATTCACAAAATGTGGGAAGTAATAAGTAGCTATGCTACTTAGCTAAACTAAGTAGCACTTTGGCTCAATAGATTCATTAATGTGGCGTTTTAAAACATGTAATGTAAAACAAACCTTTAAAAATGAGAGCAATCTAAGACCTTCTTCTTTTTCTCTTTATTCAAACCAGGACAGGACATTATGATCCAGTTTTCCTCTACAGAAAAGTCTCACAATCCAAATCCATTTAGCCGGCCACCGACTGTCTTGGGCCCTTTACTCCTCCTCATCTGGAAAATTTGTTCTTTCAGAATGTCCCTGCCCCTGCTTTTTCTTTGATATATCAAAAGGCCTCCAACCCAATATCAAAGGCTAACACAGCTGATATAAAAATTGTGTCCCTTAGACTTCATCTTACACACTGAAGTTCCACCTACACCTCCAATGAGCAGAAGACAGGATGCCTCTTCCTTGCTCCTTCAAAAGTGCCTGCAAAGTAGAGATCTCTGCCATCCTACCCCGTTTCAACATCAAAGCCATTAAGAAAAGCGTAAAGGCTCTCCTACCCTACAGCTCTTCAAGAGTGTGCCATTTGGGGTCATATTTACTCAACATCTGCTTCCCAGGATCAGAGCCCACTGTTCACGCTTTCCCCCATGCATACACACCTTCCAGCAGCCAAAATAATATGCTGACATGGTGCTGTTTTCTGCTGCATTCTGAACAGGAATGGTGGAAAAAAACAAACCAAATAACCATCTTTCTCTCAAAAACCTTCTCATTCTTAATTTTTGCAGAGATCTGCGGCTTCTGACAAGATCTGATGAAGAACCCCTCACAGCTTCAAAAGTTAGTCTTTTTTCTTGAATGAGTTTGCATCAGCGTGTAAGTGGTGACTTCAACCACATGAATGACCCAAATTAGCTTCAAGTTTATCAACAGGGCCTGAATTTTTAAAAGTCTACAGTAGTTACCTTACTAGGGTATAAATACTTTCAAGTTTTGACACAGATACAGATATTCAATCCAGGCTGAAATTATATTTTGTTTAGACTCAATCTCCTTCAACACAAAAAAAAGACCATGTAGTACAAGACATCAAAAAAGCATTTAACTTACAGAGTGAAAATAAATTTAACACATCAAGTAAGATTTTTAAAGGCATGCAAATAACATTTCTCATAATTATCACCATTTGATCAACTGGATATTATATTTGATATGGAGCTTTGGTAACTCCCGAGTTATTTTTTAACAGCCATTCTCCCTCCTCCAGCTTTACACGTGAGGTTTCATATTCTAGCATTAACTGGAAAAAAAAAACCAAACCACAAGTCACTACAATCATTATGAAATACAGATAACCAGCTTGTTTTAAGAAGCTTGACTGAACACACACAGGCTGTCCTCAAGCCTCAAGCATCTGTGTGCAGTATCAGAGAGGAAATCTGCACATTCAGCCCCTGGCTCCAGCAGCAGGAGCAGCACCTTAACCACTGGTGGGTTTCTATGAACAACCTTGGCACAACTTTGGCGTGGGCAGAAAGCTCTGGTGTGTGGAAAAGACTGGAAGGAGCTCCTGCCATCGCATATGTTCAAAAAAAAAAAAAAAAGATGATCATAGCAATAAATTGTCTTTGGGAAGAGCTCTAAGACCAGATTACAGGTTGTTTTGGAAAGTTGGGGGGTGTCAAGCTGCTGGGTTGAACTCAACTCCTGCAGTACTTGTAGAAGATGGGTGAATGGAAAAGGGCAGGCAGTGCCTATGTTTCAAATGGAAAGACCATGGCATCGCAGACCAGTCAGTCCAATTTCAGCCTCTAGGAAGAACAGAAGAAATCTGCTTGGAAGTGCTCAAAAATGCAGGACTTGGGGGAAGGAAGAACAGAGCTGTATTGCCTACCTGTGGCTCGATACAGCTTCCCTGTGACAATCTGACCTCCTACTATAAAGTTAATAAAAACCAAAGGTGACCCCAGAGGAGAAAGAACAGACGCAGGTTTCCTAATTTTAGTAAAGCTTTTAATACTGCCCTATACAAGAGCCTCATAACCAAAAATAAAATCTCATTAACGTAGCTTGGTGTACCATGTGTGTGTTTTTTATGAGATACAGTACATGAACAAGTAGATGAAAAACAGAATAATACCGATAATGAACTAGAGGGTCTTTTAAGCTGATAAAACCAAAGCAAGCTAAAAAGTAGGGGTGGGTGCTTGAGAAGATAAAATAGTACTTCTGACAACTGGAGGAAGGCATCAGAAGCAGGTGAGATGCCACTTAATAAGCACATCCAAGAACAACTTGGTTTAGGCAGTAAAGGAATGGAAAGCAGCAGTCCTGCAATGTAAGATCTCATCACCATAAAGGATCCCACTGGACGTGAGTCAAAAACTGTTTCACTGTAAGAAAGCATTTGTCTTGTGATGCAAACGGGAATGCCATATGCAAGACACATCGAGTGATCCTTCCACTCCACTGAACCTTGGTCTGGTCCCAACTGCAAGTGTGTCCTGTTTTACACATCACATTCCAGAAAACGTGACTGAAGAAAACCCACAGAGAAGCACCAGGAACAGCCAGGAAAATGCAATTTACCAAGAATGACCCTGACAATTAACCTGGAGCAGTACAGAAAGTAATTGCTGATGAGAAGGTAACAACCTCCTCCCCACTCTAAATTTGCATGGATAAAAAGAATAAAAAGCCTGAAACAACAGGAAAGCAGGTTTAGGTTAGATTAGCAGATCTTTCCAGCTAATAGATCAGCAGAAACAGCTTACCTAAGTTTCAATTTAAGAGGTTCATCAGCAGGAGCTGCAGCACCTCCAGCACTTGAAGAGTTTGAATGCTTTGGCTTTACAACCCAAGGATGAATCACAGGCTAGCATTGTCCTTTACAATGCAAGTTTTTACAATTGCCTCCTCTAAGTAGTACTTACAGCAAAAGAAACAGCTCATTGTGAAGGGGAGAATGCACCTCATTCATGAATTTAACAAGTAGTCTACATAGAGTCGTATGTTGTAAGGACAGCTAAGGCTCTCAGTGTATTTCATCATCGAAAAGCAGTTCCACCGAGTCCCTCACTTTGAGCTGTTTCTCGACATAATTAAAACTATTGTTTGAAATGTCAGTACTAGCAGTTATTGCCTCTTTACCTGTTAGCTGAGGTCTGTCAGAATTCGGTGCAGTTTTCGAGCATATACACGTTAGTCATATTGCTTGTATCTAAGTTTCCTATGCGGGAGTTGTAGGAGGAAGGAGAATAGCAATGGTGGGAAAGAGAACAGAACTTTGAACATTTTCCTCTATGCTCAGCCCACACTCACACTCCATAAATGCTGTATGAAAAACTGTTTCTTAGTTTTATCTGGGGACCATTAAAGTCATGTCAGAATACAATCAGTGCAAAATGGATGAGAATCAGCAGTCAGAAATAGCACTACAAGGATAAAAGGAAGGTTTTTCACTTGCTCTTTTAAGAAGAAACTCATTTTAAGAAGCTACTCTTTCCTGATTGTATGGTCATTTCTATATTGGTTTCTGCCAAGAAAAAAGCCAGGTTCTGTTTTTAGCCAGCTAGTTAGTTCCTTCTCGTTCCTCCAAACAGAGGATGAAGAGGGCAGAGCTGAACAAGTACCACCTAACTTAATTTGGTTTTACTTCCACTTACGTCTAGCTTTGAATAACCCAAACAATTTTATGAAGTCAACATCCAGTTTTAAAAATGCTATGTTTAAGAATTCCCGCCTCTACACAATACATGATCAAGTCTGGTTTTAAGTGCACTCCACCGGACCAGAGCTCTGAAAAGGGAAGAACTTGTAAAATTGCTAGCAATTCAACTCACATTGGTGTGCTGAAGAAACACTGCAGACTTCATGGGGGCAGTCCAAGCATCTATTTTAGACAACAGTAAAAATACAGCCATGCTCCTTTATATCCAAACAACACTCTAAGGTGAAAGTATTAGTACACTGAAGTCTTTATTTTTAAACAAGGAGCTGGAGAAACAGAGATATTGCAAAGGTTAAAAAACAGCAACTGCAAAAGGCATGTTAATAATCACCAAACAGCAAATCAAGCACCATTCCATAAGGAGGATGCTGTCTGTTTTCAAGCACTAAAGTGATTTTCCAACAAATACCAGTTGGAAACTACAGGTTTAACACAGATCATCTTGACAGACTGGCTTTTTCCAGCTGTTCCTCATCATGCTTCCTCATCTCTTTTCTAACCCTCCTTTCTGCCACTTCATCTCAGCTATGCTCTGGATACAAGTGACATGCTAGCATGCATCAGAAATGCAGCCTCGAAGAACCTGACAAGTTTCTCAGAAGAATACTCAGGAAAAGTTAAATTTCTGACATGCAAATTTTTCTGTGATCTTTAGGTGTTTATGCAAGAGCTTTAAAAATAATCCATACAAGTGTCAAAAACCTACTTCCAGTTTTAGTAAGCTTAAATCCATAGGTGAGTGATTCAAAATATTCTGAATCACATTAATTCTGGAAAAAAAAAAATCACAGTGATCTCCTATCAGAAGCAGAAAAAAGGCTGCTTCCCACAGACACTCAGGACTCCACTGGGCATTTTCTGTGCCAGGCGAGTGGTGACCTGCCCTGCAGTTTCAACACCTACATTAGCATTCCTTTATCACCCTACACTCACATGGTGTTACTGTATGTTCCACAGCTCTTGGACTATCACCTTTCACTACAGCGACCGCTTGGTATCAATGACAAGTAACACAATTCTTGCATATACACTTTGGGATCCTCCTGTATACCTTCAAAGCACATAACTGTGTGTTAGATATGTTTTGTTTTTAAAGGAGTTGTCACTGAGGTATTTGCACATGCCTGTTCAAACCACAACATCGTTTTTCTAATGACTTACAAGGAGTATAGACAATTCAGGAAATGGTTGTACCTATTCTTCATGCTAAAGCAAACGAGGAATTGTTCTGTTTCTGTTTCATTAAGCATCTCATTGGCCTACAATCTTTAAATTTGTTCTCCTCTGTTACAACAGCATTCAAATTGGGGTAAAAATCCATGAACCTTATTCAGAAGGACCTCCACCTTTCACTTGGCTTGAAAGCGTTCTACTCCTTTCCAAGTAGTTCTTCACTCACCTGTGTAAACTCCTGCAGCAGCACAGATACTCAAGAATCCCTACCACCACCTAATTGCTTGGACAACCCTCGTTAACCAAATAAAAACTGAGCTTTCAGGACACACCTGGGGTCTGCAGTCTTACCTCATGCCAAGATCTGCTACTGCTTGGTTGGCTTCATGTCAGTAATGGAAGCCATGATTAAGACACAGCAAAAAAGCCTCCCATCTATCCCCAAAATTTATTTCATTGTTGACCTCCAGACACGTAAGTCTGGAGGTCACTGTCACACCAAATGTTTGCACTGCCTACGAACCAGCTATTTGGAATTGTTATACCAGCTGCTGGCATTTGACACCTTGCCTGCTAACTCTGCACAGGAACAGCTTCAGGCACACGAACTTGCATGTCAGAAGACCGCTCACCTCGCTTCACCCAAATACAAGGGAAACACAGCACAGGCAGATTAAGCTTGCCAAGAGGATGCTCAGATGGCACAGCTATCACAGGAAGCAGACAGCATCTCTGAAACAGAGAATCAGACTTTATCCACAACTCAGCCCAACTAGCATGTTCCTGGGAGCTCACAGAAGTCAGATCCCCAATTCCCACTGCATTCCAGTGGAATCTGCCAAGACTCTTTTAGGCTCCACAAAAAAGTCCCTCATATTGCAGAAAGCCTACAGTTTTCATTCATATAGTGTGGATGTCAAAGCTTCTCCTGTTTGGTTAACAGACATGAGGATCAGTTCTGGTTTCAGACTGCAAAATCTGCACATACTAAGGCAATAATTCTGATCTGGGATCTTTGGGACATTATTTCTTCCATCTATGTCTCTCCTATCATTGTCAAATACGCTGAAAGCCTCAATGTTTCTCCTAGAGCAAAGAGCCAACAAAGCTGAAGCAAGGCAAAATTCACGTCAGTGGAAGGAAAACATTAGGACTGAGTAATATCTGCAGAGCAGAAAAACAGGAGAGAGAAAGGAGGATGAAACGATGTTAATGCTGTGTGGGATTGGTATATTAGTAAGGTTTCCCTTCCTTGCGGGTAAATTTTCCCCACGCACATAAACCAGAGTCTTTTGCGAGTCAAGCTCCCTGCCCTTCACAGCATTTACAGGCCAAAGCATCCCTGACATTAGTTTCACCATGATGCTGCATAAGAAGCTGCTCCAGAAAGACTGTGCTCGGGCACTTCTGAAGCGAATAAAACCCGCCTTCACGGCTCACTCTCTCCTTTGGATGGCACGATAAGACATGCATTTTTATAAGCGCTGCAGGACCTTCCTTCAAGCAGGAGGCTCGCACTCTGTTAGCCAGCTTCTTGGCCCCGCTTCATTCTGCCACTAATTGTCATGCACTTGGCTGCAAACTCATCAGGGAGGAGGCATGCCGCGCTAGATTTAGCTCATGCTATCCTACAAGAAAGAAGGGGGTTTTTTTCTTCTTCTACGCTCCTATCAGAGGACCTCTTTAGTTGCTAAGGAACTACGGTTTTATTGCATTATAAATGATTTAAGGCAGCCCGGCAGATGCAGGTTTAGTAGGCGGGAGGAGATGTTCCATTTTACCGGCAGCACGAGACGCCTCAGGAGAAGCTGGGGGGGGGGGGAGAAACCCTCGCGGAGCGGCCCTGTCAGCCCCCCCTTCCCCTGAGGGAGCTGAAGACACGGGGTGTCCCGTGTGCCCCCCCTCAAAACCCGGGGTCGGGGCCCCCCCCGGCCCAAGGGGCAGCCGCGGAGCCCACCCGCCGTTTGACCCTCGTCCCCCGCCGTACCCGCCCCCCCGTAGCAACCAGCCGCCCCCATAGCAACGCGCTCCCCCCCCGCCCCCGCCCTCACCGTTCTGCGCTGCGGCGGGTCCCGGCAGGAGCGCGGCCGTCGCCAACAGCAACGAGAGGGCGGCGGGGAGCGGCCCGGAGCGCGGCATCCTCCCGTCCGCGGCCGAGGAGGAGGAAGGGGGCGGCGGCGAGGCGGGCGGCGGCGGGAGCGAAACGGCTCCGGCTCCGTCCTTCTCCGCCGACCTCCTCCTACCGCAGCGCAGCGCCACTTCTCGCGACGCCGCCGCCACCTCTCGCGAGATTTGACGGGGGCGGCCGCCGCGGGGTGGGGTGGGGTGGGGTGGGGGTGTGTCACGTGTCGCGCCGCCCGCTCTCCCCCCTCAGCCGCCATGTTGCCGTTTCTCCCGCGTTGGTCCCTTCCTGAAGCACCGAGGTGCCGGCGCGCTGCTTCGGCCTCGCGCCGCCGCTGGGTTCCCCGCCTGAGGCTGCGGTCCCCTCAGGGGAAACAGCGCGCAGGAAAGCTGCGGCCTGAGGAGCGCCGCACCTCCTCGCTTTGCGGTCTGTGGGCTCAAAATACCAGCAGATACAGGCCAACAGCCGGTGGTTTGGCTCCGGTCTTAATTGCAGGGGTGATTTAGGAGTTTCATGTGCCGCTCTGCAGGGGCTGTGGGGTGTCAGAGGAACATGAAATCCACCCCAATAAACACCATTTTCTCAATTGCCACTTACCAGCACATACCCCTCCCCAGCAGGCTTCTGTATGAAGTTTCCTCAGTGAAAATGCTGCTCTTTTTATAAAAAGTACAACCTGGCCAAATGAAGTTTTGAAGTAACGAAGGGGGGGAAGACATGCGATTGTGTTGTTGAGAAACCTCCTCGGGACGAGGGCTGCCTCGTCCTGTGTGTCTCCCTGATGGCTGGGACAAAGAGCCAGGTTGTGCTTAGGACCCACAGACTGCCAGCAGCACATCAGACTACTCATTTATATGAAAAAATAGGTGTTTTTTTCAAGTATAGGGTGGGCTCCGTCCTTGTTGCATGGGTAGGAAACCAAGGCCTCCAGAACTGAAGGCGTTTTCCACAGGTTAGTGGCAGAGTCAAGGGCAGAAAGCACAGAATCTAGCTCCTGGTTCACCAGACCTGCCAAGCGTACCGAAAAAGTCACAGTGGTTCCACCTTGACACTTGCCTGTTGAGCTTTGGGCAGGTTTTATTTCCCCGCCTGTAAAACATACTGGCTCAGACGTGCTCCTTATGCTCTGGTTGCCCTGTACCACCCTCGTGACCCCAGCTGATGGTAAGCCTGCTGTAGCTATTTAAGCCAGATATCTGACTGCTCTCCCTCATAGAATCATTATTAAGGTTGGAGAAGACCTCTAGGATCACCAAGTCCAACCATCAACCCAACACCACCATGCCTCCTAAACCATGTCCCAAAATGCCACGTTTACACATGTTTTTAACACCTCCAGGGATGGTGACTCCACCACCTCTCTGGGCAGCCTGTTCCAATGCCTGACCGCTCTTTCAGTAAAGAAATTTTTCCTAATATCCAATCTAAACCTCCCCTGATGCAACTTGAGGCCATTTCCTCTCATCCTATCACTAGTAACTTGGGAGAAAAGACCAACACTCACCTCACTGCAACCTCCTTTCAGGTTGTTGTAGAGAGCAATAAGGTCTCCCCTCAGCCTCCTCTTCTCCAGGCTAAACAACCCCAATTCCCTCAGCCACTCCCCATCACACTTGTGCTCCAGACCCATCACCAGCTTCATTGCCCTTCTCTGGACACGCTCCAGCACCTCAATGTCCTTCTTGTCCTGAGGGGCCCAAAACTGAACACAGTATTCGTGGTGCGGCCTCACCAGTGCCAAGCACAGGGGCACGATCACTGCCCTACTCCTGCTGGCCACACTATTCCTGATACAAGCCAGGATGCTGTTGGCCTTCTTGGCCACCTGGGCACACTGCTGGCTTGTGTCCAGCCGGCTGTCAGCCATCACCCCCAGGTCCTTCTCCGCTGGACAGCTTTCCAGCCACTCTTCCCCAAGCCTGTAGCATTGCATGGGGCTGCTCTGACCCAAGTGCAGGACCTGGCATTTGGCCTTGTTAAACCTCATACAATTCATCTTGGCTTATCGATCCAGCCTGTCCAGATCCCTCTGCAGAGCCTTCCTACCCTCAAGCAGATCAACACTCCCACCCAATTGGTGTCATCTGCAAATTTACTGAGAGCGCACTCAATCCCCTCATCCAGATTATTGATAAAGATATTAAACAGAACTGGGCTCAAAACTGAGCCCTGGGGAACACCGCTTGTGACCAGCCGCCAACTGGATTTAGCTCTGTTCACCACAACTCTCTGGGCTCGGCCATCCAGCCAGTTTTTTACCCAGCAAAGAGTACACCTGTCTAAGCCATGAGCCGCCAGCTTCTCTAGGAGGATGCTGTGGGAGACAGTGTCAAAGGCTTTGCTAAAGTCTAGGTAGACAACATCCACAGCCTTTCCCTCATCCACTAGGTGGGTCACCTGGCCATAGAAGGAGATCAGGTTGGTCGGTCAGGCAGGATCTGCCTTTCATGAAGCCACGCTGGCTGGGCCTGATCCCCTGGTTGTCCTGCACTTGCCTGGTGAGCACACTCAAGATGCTCCATAATCTTCCCCAGTACCGAGGTCAGGCTGACTGGCCTGTAGTTCCCCAGATCCTCCGTCCAGCCCTTCTTGTAGATGGGCGTCACATTGGCATCTCCAGTTGTCTGGGACCTCCCCTGTTAACCAGGACTGCTGATAAATGATGGAGAGTGGCTTGGCAAGCTCCTCCGCCAGCTCCCTCAGTACTCTCGGGTGGATCCCATCGGGCCCATAGACTTGTGAGTGTCCAGGTGGCGCAGCAGGTCATAAACTGCTTCCTCCTGGATTATGGGGGGTTTATTCTGCTCTCCATCCCTGCCTTCCAGCTCAGGGGGCTGAATACCCTGGGGATAACTGGTCTGACTATTAAAGACTGAGGCAAAGAAGGCATTAAGTACCTCATCCTTGGTGGCAGTGTTCCCCCCCCCATATCCAATAGAGGATGGAGGTTCTCCTTGGCTCTCTTTGTTGTTAATGTATTTGTAAAAACATTTTATGTTATCTCTTACAACTGTGGCCAGATTGAGTTCTAGCTGGGCTTCTGCCTTTCTAATTTTCTCTCTGCATGACCTAACGAGATCCCTGCACTCTTCTTGAGTTGCCTGCCCCTTCTTCCAAAATTGGTAAACCCTCCTTTTCTTCCTGAGTCTCAACAAAAGCTCCCCGTTCAGCCAGGCCGGTCATCTTCCCCACTGGTTCATCTTGCAGCACTTGGGGACAGCCTGCTCCTGCGCCTTTAAGACTTCCTTCTTGAAGAATACCCAGCCTTCCTGGACCCCTTTGTCCTTCAGGGCTGCCTCCCAAGGGACTCTCCCAAACAGTGCCCTGAACAGGCCAAAGTCTGCCCTCCAGAAGTCCATGGTAGTCGTTTTGCTGACCCCCCTCCTCACTTTGCCAAGAATTGAGAACTCAATCATATCATGGTCACTAAGCCCAGGACAGCCTCCGACCACATCTCCCACCAGTCCTTTTCTGTAAACAGCAGGTCAAGCGAGGGACCTTCCCCTGGTAGGCTCACTTACCAGCTGTGTCAGGAAGTTATCTTCCACACAGTCCAGGAGTCATCTTATGGGATGGCACAAATGGCTGGAGCCTGCTGCTGAACACGAGCTCATCATTCAAACGCACACCCAAAGTGGGGAGATACAAGAGTTGCAGGAGACCATGGGACAGACCAGCAGAGAAGGATGCTGGGGAAAAAAAAGCAGAAAATCCCTCAAAACCAGATTTTCTACTTTCTGCGGAGTCCTCTGTTTCCAATCCAGAGGTCTCTGCAGGCATCACACACAACACGATGGACTGGGGGAGTGGGTGCAGCACCTGCTCGCTTTGTGGTGGTAACCTCCAAACCAGTCGTTATTCCTCGCACCACTCTACCGCAGCAGGAAGAGCTTGCTTGACCAGGGCACAGCCTGCCGCAGCTGCACAGATCGCACCCTTGCTCCCCCTCTTCCCTCAAAGCAGACGCTTGATTTTGCATCCCTCATCCTTCATCCTGGCCTGGTTATTCTTAGCTGATCCTTAGAAAACAGATTCCGAGTCCTTTTGTTGTTGGTGTGACTCAGACTGAAAAGGAGGATCCGACACACCTTTTCCATGAAAACCCTCCTGCTTGCTTGAAGCCAGTGAAATTGCTGCTTGAGGGCTTCAGGACTTTGATGATGATCATTGGATTATCGTGGGCTTAACGACTGCAGCTTCACAGGGGTGAGGTCACATGTGAGAAACCTTTAGGCATACGCTAGTGCTGTTCATAATCCTGGCTGCCTCTAACTCTCCAAGGATGCACATCAAATCTAGTGCCATGGCATCAGATATTCCACCGTGCTGTGCATACTGTGCTGGAGAATTTCCATGGTGCACTTCCATGACTCACTATTCATGCCAGCTTAGCTGAATCATCTGTAACATTAAAACAATCATTTGTTTTCTTGCTATGGTGCAGAAACATTCTCTTTTTCCCTCTCTGTGGAACAGTTCAGACAGTAGCCCTTACAAATCGGAAGGAATAGGCAAGAAGATCCAGAAATCAAGGTTTCACATGGTGGCGTCCTCCTTCCTGCTGTTTCTGTTTTGCCTGCTGAATATTAGCTCCAGAGGATTTTGCTATAACTCTCATTTTTGCAAACACCCACTCGGTATTAGGCCTTACCTACACTCAACTGTTTTCCAAGTTTGGAACTGGTTAGTAATATACTTGCCTCTGAGCATGGTTTGTATCTGCACAGTAACATTTGTTTCGTAACCATGGCAGCTTACAGTGACTCATGCTGCCACAGGCCTGGGCCGAAGTTAGCAGAAGGCTTTCCCCCCTCCCCTCCCCTGTAACCAGCTCAGCACACTGTTGTTTTGCTAGATCTTCTCCCCACAATTGCATAACTCACCCATCATGTTCACATTCCTCTGGCTCTGTCCTGGGGACAACCCTGGGACATGCTGTCTTGCTTACTGCTGGTTTCACCCCGGTGCACACGTTTGCCGGAGTGCAGAGCTGTGGCTGCTGGGGTTTCCCTCGAAGGCTCTTACAGTTACCCAGGGTGGTTAACAAGGGTGCTGCACAAACTGAGCGAACCTGTGGGTCTATGGTTGATGCAGAGGTGTGAACGTACAAAGCAAGAAACCAAAGCAGAAGATCGCCACGGCCAGAAGAGGACTGTGTTGATGAACCTGATCTGAAGTGGAGTTGCGGAGAAAAATAGGATTTGCCAGCACTTGATTCAACACAGTGGCTTGATAGTGAGGAAAGAGGCTTCTTACAAAGGCAGGTTGAGTCTTGTGTAGGGTGCTTCTGTGGGTATGGTGATTCCTGACCTCGTGAGTGGCAGGCACAACTCAGACACATCAAAGTTTGCAAATACAGTAACTCAAAATCCCTGTATTTTCCCTTCAGTCAAGGCCCGACTTATTTTCACCTGGGATGTCTCAGTTTTGATTATTCTCTCATTATTCATTGGGACTTTAGCAAAAGCAGAACAGAAAATCTTTCTATTTCATTTGAATTTGCAATCAAATTTGAAACAAGCAAAGAAGAAGAAAAAAACCTCATCATCAGCAGCAAATTCAGGAAGGACTTTCAATTCTTCTCACAGTGCAGAACAGCAAAGAGGCATCATCCCTTTTTTCCTGTATAATCTTTGAGCCTGTCTTCTTGCAACTGGAAACATTTAAGAGATCCCTGTTATTTTGATGTATTTATTGATACGCTTTGGCACTTGAAAGCTTTGCCTCTAGAAGTCTCACTTGCAGTCACCTTCTTTTGAATCTATTATTGGCAAGTTGAAAATGTAGAGTAGATCATGAAATGCTTGCTGATGTCTAGCAGTGAAACTCAGCTGTTCTCAGGGCTGAGAAACTCTGAATAACATCGGTTAAGGTGAACCGTTGAGGGTGACACGCTGGGGAAAAACACAGATCCATAGCCAACAGGCTCAAATCAGCTTGTAGACAGACAGACGCGTGCAGCATACTTTCAAACCAGAACGCCTCGGCACGGTAAGACCACATTAAGTGCATGATCAAGATAACACACTGTGTTTGTTTTGTGTGGGGGGAGGAAAAGATGAATGAGCAAACACAATGCAATACATGTGTGCGTGTATATACATTATATAAGGCCAGCCAGGCCCAAACACCAGCCGCTGGCTCTCAGCGGTCCTTGCCTGCCTTGCAGCGTGGCAGAGGTGTGCAGCTCTGCAGCGAGCAGTACTGCTCGAGGTAACGCATCCCAAAAAGTAGATCTGGCCTTTGGGTTATACATATAATTAATGTATATGAATGTCCCCAAAGGCACAGTGGCAGGCAGGGAACACCATTAACTTAATCAGATAACAGAATGGAGTCACCCAGAGGTGACACCCATCCCAGTGAGTCACCAGAAAGGCTCTCTGGCTCTACTTACAGACAGGGGTATGCTGCACAGGGGACTTCTTACAAGCTTTTGTCCTAGATAGCCAGAGAAAGATTGAACTGAAAAAGAAATAATGCTCTGAGGAATGAGAGGCAAAGGAAAAGCTCATAAAATAGAGAAACAGGCTTTCTGAAGAAAGAGAGGAGAGCCCCTAGGGTAGTGCTGAGAAGAGAATATAGATGTGCTTTCTTACTTTGCAGAAAGCTAGCTTTACGCATCCCAACCCCACTGGGTAATGGCAGTTTGGTTATTTTGAGCAATCTCCCATCCTCCTACACATTCAAATGTTCCTGTCAGAACTGGTCAAAATGTTTTAACTGATTTTTTTTTTTCCTGGGAAGAAATGCCTTTTCATGCAAAACAAACATTGTGACAGAAAGGGTAATTTTGGTCAGAATGATTTGCAGTGTAAACAAAGAGTCCAGTAAGAAATATCAGCATATTTGATTTCATCTTTGTTAGGACAAAAATCTGAAGTTTGTCTAACCTTATTTTCTACAGAAAAGGAGCAAGAAGGACAAAAAGGAAAGTGCTTTTTCCCCCCCTCTCTCTGATCCAACCCCAAAGTTATTTCTCTCAATTGCAAATTTTTCATCTAGCTCAGCCATACAGTAATGTTTTTCTCCACCCAATTTTTTTAGGGAACTGTGTCCAATAGCTTACTTTCCAGTTACAGACACACAAGAGCTCTTCCCTGACATCATTATCCCAAGGAAAGGGATGACGTTATCTTCCTGCTCTCATTGCGAGCAGCTCCATCGAGCCGTGGGCAGGATGCATGGGGACAGCCATACTGCACCCCAACTTGCTCTTGCAGACTAGGGGTCCCAGTGAGAGGCCTCTGAGAAGACACAGGGGAAAAACCTGAACATCTGGAGCGATTTGCATGATGAAAAGGTGAAGTTGTGGATGACGGCATCAGAAGTAAACGGCAGGTGGCACCCATGGATTAGCGCAGGGCTTGCTCAGGGTGATCATGGGTCAGGCTGGGCAATGCCTGCAGCTAGGGTTTAGCTTCCTTTTCTTGAAGGGGCAGAGGAGCAGGGAAATGGGCTTTTTTGATAGCATGCAGGGACATCTCTGGGTCCTGGGTGGGGTGCCCACAGCAAGCAGGGGTGTTGTGCCAGGGAGCAGCAAGGGCACTGATCCCTAAGGGATGGGAAAGCAAGGGGGAAGCACCTTGGCTGGCAGGGAAGGACCAGCCCCAAGTTACCTGAGTAAGGAGAATAGGAGGCAGTCAGGAGTCCCAGTCATCAGGCATGTTCACAGCAATAAGGTAGGCTTGTGATCAAGCTGAGAAATCAATCCACAAGTCAGGATTGATCCTGGTGAGGGCAACCAGGGTCAGACACAGACAGGTGATCCCCAGGCAGGTCCAAGGTAACAACACAGACCTGACTTGAAGCTGGTAAATCAGTCTGGATCAGGATTCAGATCAACAGGGCCCATAGTCAGGTGTAAGTGTAGCTGGAGTTGAGCTAGAAATCAGCATGCTAGGAGCACAGCTCAAACAAGAACTGAGAGCCCTGGGCTGAGCTTAAATGGGTTCCCAAGCCCATGTGCAGGTGTGGGTGGAAGTCCCAGGTGGGGCTGCTCAGGGCTGTTAGTGCCCCCAAGACTTGTCACCCAGCCTGCAGGCATAGGTTGCTCATGAGGTAGAAGAGCTCGTGTCTTCCCTAAAGCGCTGCATGCTGTTTTTTACATCAAGGAACACCTCAGTGAGCTACATGGTCCTTCATCTCCTCGTCAGGGCTGTATTTGGCCATGTCACCCTCGTTCTCTGCTCTTCCCTCCTGGGCTCATGGTTCCCGGTCCCAGCTCCCCCATGGCATGCATCTCTTCCTAAAGGAGCACCCACACACAGGCATTACTGTGGGAGTGCTCAAGCCTGGTTTTGGGAGGCTGGAGGCAGCCCAGTGACCCAAACGTCAATGACAGCAGTGCTATCATGGCTTTGCATCGACCGCAGCCCTCTTGCTGCCTCCCCCTGGGTCCCGGCCACGTGCAGCCAACCAGGCAGAAACGCCGATACGTTTGACTAAACGCTGATGATTAAAATGAAATGAAGATGATCAGGCTTCGAGCACTGCGGGGACAACAGAGGATACAGCCCAGCCAGGAGTTCATTACCAGGCTAACAACAAGAGCTTGTGGCAGCACAGATTGCTTGTAATGGTGGGCAGCAGTGGACTGCCTGTATCGTGTGTGCTGGTTATCGCATCGTACGTGACACTTATTTTCAGCATCCCCTATAGATCAGCCTTTATCAGCTGGATCAAAATTAAAGGTATTAGCTGGCCTTTACAGTACGGTAAATGATACAATTAGCTTAGCTCAACCTATTTTCCTGATCCTGTGTGATGCAGGTCAGATTAGACGTGTGCTTTTTTCTAGCCTTTCTGAGACGGGGCTGTCTGTGCTGGCCTGGAGTGCGTTTATTTTAGCCAGTGATGCAATGGTTTAATAGAAGTGATTCAGTGAAACCTGAGGCTCCCTTCTGCCTTGAGAGTATGACACCTAAAAAAAATACCAGTCATGAGAAAGAATTGGGTCCAGCCCTGAGGGCCCTAATAGGTTTTAATGGCCTTGAACAGCCTGACCTGGGACCCCCACCCACACACCCTTGGCCCATTGCTCCAGGAGCCCCATATAAGCTCAGAGCCAGGTAGTTGCTCTTGATTTGAGTTGGAGTGTGGGTGAGACTGTCCTGGCTTGGGCTCCTAGAGGGGCCTTTCTGGGATGGGATGTAGATGCCTCTTGTAGGTAGCTCCTGTCTTCTGTCTTGTTCTTGGATGGACCCCCAACCCAAGCATCTTCCCTGAGGCTGCTTTGATACTGCAGGATGCTCCCTGTTGGTAAGGTCCCTGCCTGTGCTGCGGTCACCTCTGTCTCTTGGTTCAATCCCACTGCAGTTGCTCTTGGGAAAGGCAGTGGGTCTGTTGCCGGCTTTTCTTCTGTATGGGTACCCCTTGGTGTGAGGTCTGGGGGGCTGTCAGTAGCCTCAACCCTTGTGCCTGAGACAGGACCTATTCCTTGAACTTGACTTTTTGACTGAGCAATGAGGAGGAACGTGCTGGTGGCTGAAGTAGGGATTTGCATGTCCCTTCCTGGCAGGCAGAGGGGACATTCCAGGTCTGCCTTGTGTTTTGCCAGCTGTGCCCCTCATTATAACTGCCCATGGACCCCCTGTGTGCTGCAAGGGGCCCCTTGTGCCCCTTCCCCTGGAGGTGGGAGCTTGGGGTCCCCATCCCAGCAGGCATGGGCTCACCTGGTGAGACTCCAAGGCATCATTGGGGCAATGAAAAGGAATGTTTTCATGACACATTTGGCTGCCCCTCCCTGAGAGCAGGAAAAGTAGGGATGGTGTATAAGCAGCTGAAAACCTTCCAGAAACTCATGTGTGATGCACAATCCAGATCCAGAAGCCGCCTCACAGGTGACTGGGGATAGCCAAAGTCCCTGAATGATCTGGAGTAAAGCATCTGTTTATAATCCTCAAGAACAGGATTTAGGGCTGGGGCTGTGTTGGTCAGTGCCATGCAAAGGCACTGGAAATCAGATAAATGGGGAGAATCAGGGGTTTCTCATGGAGGTTTTAGGCTGTGTTTGCTGGGGATAATGTTTGGGCTTCAAATGTTTTGCACCTTTGAGAGACAAAATCTACTGAAGAAGCTGCAGCAGAGAGAGATGGGAAAAGTTTCTGGATGCAAATGCAAAAAGAAAAGTAATTTCTGAGCAGAAGAATTTTTTTATCAATAGGAAAAATAAACGATAGGGAATAGGAGTGAGTGACTGTGGGCTAGGCTGAATATTTTCAGTATCTCACCTACAAAAGCTTGGAGGAGTGTCAATAGGGGAGGTTTAATTAATAGCAAACTTTATGGCTTGTACAGAATTAGGGATGCTCCAGACTGAGCAGGGAGGACTTTCATAGCAGTGAACAGATGAGCACTGTGAAAGATGACTATGATTCTTTGGGCTTTTCTGGGTTAAATTGCAGTAAAATTGTAGCAAAAAAAAGTTATTTTGCTTTAATCAGCTATATAACAAAGCCCCAACATAGTCAAGAGCAGAAGGCATCAGCAGATAGGAAATTGTCAGCATTGCTGGAGCTGAAAGATAAGATTGTATTCCCTACAGCTACACTAAAAGAAGATAAATTATCCATAGGGGCAATTCAGAAAGAAAATAAGGTACAATTAAAGTTGTTTGAATTACAGTTCTAGGGCAGCACGGGTGGAGGAAAAAGCGAGCTTCAGTGGAAAGTCTGAAACCTCCTTCCCATGTGCTTTTAGAAAGCAGAACTAGTTTTGGAAAAAAAAAAATTATAAACTGGGCAGGGAAACCCCTAAAGAAGAGCAAAGGATATGTTAAAAGGGACCTTACAGAGAGATGCTGAGCTTGGGGGATGTATGCATGGAAAGGGAACCAGCTCTGAGCTTGCCAGGAGTAGGAGGCAAGTCTGGGAAAGACTGAAGAGTGGCAGGAAGGCTGGAAATCTCATCTCCGGAGGTCCTTGCCAGCAGTCCTGGCTGGTTTGCCTCTCAAAGCCTGTGGTTGGGTGGGTGGTGGAGGACGGCTGTGCTCCAGCAAGGCTGGGGTGCTAGGAGCAGAGGTGGGTGCTTGTGCAGCTGCGACCAGGAGCATCTCTTCACCCTCCATCCCCTCCCCGGGGTCTCCAGGCTCCAGCACACAGTGTTGTACCCTGTGATGCTGGTGGGCTTTGGGAATGGTTTCCAAACTTCAGATTGACCTTGGTCCTGAGGCCATGTGGTCTCCAGAAAAAGCAGATGAGGAGGGTGCAGAGGTACGTGGTTATTTCAGGTTTATGCTGACATCTGCCCTTCTTCGGGCTCGATTTGAGCACAGTGCAAACAAACCACAGGATAAAGGTTAAAAACCAAAACAAAACACTGCTAGAGGAGTGTGTCTGCGTGAGCTCAAATAACTGTCCTGAAGCTACCTGTATTCCCGATGGGGCTTTGCCTGGACGGTTTGCTTGGGTCAGGCAGGACCTGTGGCTGCATCCCCGGGTGGGTCCTGCTGCGGATCAAGGGGGTCTGTGCTGCAAACCTCCCCTGAGGCCCATCAAGCTGCTGCAAAAGTGTGTGGGAACAAACAGCTGATCTTCAGTTTGTCGTGACAACGTCTTTGCCTGGCTTTGTGAGTGGGAATCTCCTAGTGGGACTGTTCCTAAGCAGGTGGCAGGATATTTGGGAGAAAGTTGGTGTATCCCGTGCTGCAAGATCCCCTAAAAAGCTGACGGTTCCTCTTGCCGTCCCACCAGCCACCTGTCGAGGGGGCCCAGCTCCAAACAGATGGTGGTGGGGAGGACTGCGATGGGGATAATGGTGTGAACACGGCATCTTGTGCATGATACATTTGACACGTTGCCACGGGACAGCTGCAATTTATAAGCCTAAAGCATCAGCTGCAGACAAGCTTTGCGGTGACTTCTGTAGTTGCTGTACTCCCTTCCTTGCTGGCAGCTCGCTTGGAGGAAGAGGAGAATGAGGAGGAGGAGGATGATGGTGCTGAGATGGAGGAGCTGCTTTGGGAAGGGCTTTTCTTGGAAAAAGCTCTGCTCTGTGCAGCACAGGGTGAGCTCCAAAAATGTGTGGGTGAGTCTGGAAATGTGGTGCACTAGCGCTTGGCTTCCTGAAATCAGCTGCTCTGGGAGCAGCGGTGTGGGGGTTATTCCCTCTCAAGGCTTCATTTTCCTTCAGATCCATCCCTTTCCTGCTGTTGTAATAAATCCTTCTCCCCTGTGACCTCTTGGGACAGCTATGGCACAGATTATGGCTAGGATGGAGTAGCTGATGGGCAGCCAGGACGTGTGCTGCAATGCCAGCTGGCTGCCACCCTGGGCTCTGTGTACATTGCTCTGACTCCTTCTGCTGAATTTCTACCCAAGCTGGTAGGAACCAAACCATCCCTTCCCTTAGGCTTTGATCTCATTTCAGACTTAGGTAAAGTTTGCTAGTGTATTCCTGGGGAGAAGAGGGACAGCCAGCAATGTGATCAGCACTTACTTTCCCTAGGAAACTGGGTTTAAAAGGGATATTTGGTGTGCCTAATAACACTAATGGTATCATGGCCCCTTTACTTTAGGGGTGCTGCTGTGCTGTGGAGGTTTTTGCTGGAGCGGCGGGGATGCTGCGCAGGAGAGGTCTGGTCTGTGTGTCTGTCTGCAGGCTGACAGCAGGCTCTGCCTTAGGAGCTCACACAGCAGATGGTGAGCAATGACTGGCTAGTGGAGGCTGCCAAGCAAGACCTGCTGCCCATGGCTCTGCCAGGTCCTGCACGGTTTTTGGTGGGCATCTCCCTGGCAGGAGCCAAGGTCCAAAGAGTATTAGGATGTCATGCAGCCTCAGACTCCCCACTGGTTAGATCAAGTCAGCCCCATGGCTGATTAAGGTTATATTTTGTGGGGGAATAACATAAAGCTTTGCATTAGCTCAGTCATGCTCTGCTGTAAGGTTTGGCCAACTTCACGTACCTTGTAATTGTAAATAGAAGCATTGAGTCAAATCACTAAGATTTGCATTAAGAGTCTGCACAGCTTTTGGGCAAACCTGGTGCTTGTGTGCACACAAATTGGCACGTATCCTTTGCAGCATATCTTGTGTGTAAGCAGGTTGAGTACCTAATGGCCCAGGCAAGCTCGTTTTCTGTGTGTGGTTTGATCTTTCATGATCTTTTGAAGTTCTGCATGGCTGGACTGGACTGTGGTGTCACCACTTTCCTTGGGACGTGGTGATCCCGTCCTGTGGTGCTGCAGCTCCACTTTGGCACTGTCAAGGTATTTATTCTGCTTGATTTCCCTTGCATGTGCACTTGAGGTTTGCTGTGCTGTTGCTGCTGTGCTGCCTACATGGAGTTTGCTTATTGTTGCAATGTGGGTTTTTGAGTTTATTGAAGAGAACACCTTAAGGAAAGGCTTTAGAGATAAAACTTAGACTTTTTTTTTTTCAAATTGTGAATTGACTAAAGCCATAGTGAAAGTAATCTTGCAGAGGTGTTACTGGGCAAAAGAAAAAGCCTTGTGACTTTTCTCTGATAAGAAAACATCTTACTAATATTTACAGATAGCAGGCCTGCTCTGAACTGAATTAATTTCCTGGGAGATCAAAATGCAGTACATGCTTTGTAACTGAAACAGAATACTCTGCGCTCCTGTCTGCTCTTCTGTGAACAGCCAATTTGTCTGGTGCAGTTGGGAGACAGTGTCCATGATGCAGCAATGATGGATATGGGGGCACCGGGAAAATGTGCTTGCTAGGGATGATGGCAAGCGGGTAGGAGGTGGCCATGTGGCAGTGTCTGGAAAGCTGCATCTGGTTGGTGTCATCGGAAAGCAATGAAAACTGTGTGGGTTAAAGGGAGTATCCATCAGGTAAGAGGGGGAAATGCATGGGTGTGACCTTTGAGACATCCCTGCTGTGAAATTCCTCCTGCCTCTGCGATGTGAAATTTGGGAGGGAGCTGCCAGTGCTATGGGACCTTCACCCCATGTCAGGGTGGACTCTGCAGCTCTCCATTTCTGCCCCCACCTCTGGCTCAGTCTATATGAAAGAGGACACATGGCAGGACCCAAGCTGGGGCATCTGGTGGTCCCAGTCACTTGCAGGACAGGGAGATATGTTTTGCAAAGCTGTTGGTGCTGGACTTGGGGCATTTCTCTGACCTCATGTTTTGCAGGTGCAATGCTCCTGCCTGCTCCCTTCCAGGCTGGCACCCACAGCCCAGCTAGAGGAAGTCTGGGAGGACAGGCCTTGGCTATCCTGCAGTGAGGGTGGCTCTAGGACAGCAGAGGATGCTGTGGGGACAGATGAAGGCTCTGGTGATGCCCGGACCTGAGCATAGAGGGTCAATGCCTTTGGGTGAGCAGTTCTCATGTTTCTTAGATTTGGGGAAAAAGACTTCTTTTCCTTATTCATGCTGTCCTTGCTGGCCATTTGGTAATGAGTCCCAGCCTCCCTTAGCACTTACAGTCCAGTGGGGTTGCTGGAGAGCAGAGGTGGTGGGTGCAGGAGAGGTGCTTCATGCTGTAGATGCTGACAGCCGTAAGGCTGGGCGGAATGACGGGGGAATGCCTGGGAGGGATGCGGAAATGAAGGTGGAGGAAAAGAGGAGGGAAAAAGCCTCATTTTCCATGCCTTGGTCGGGGGGAAGCCCTCTCCAAGGGCCTGGTGCACAGCTCAGCCTTAGAGCTTGCTCCTCATCCCTGTGTGCCTCAAAGGCAATGCAGCTGAAACAAAGGAGCCTTTTCAACCTGCAGTGTCTGCTCCAAGGCAGGCTACAGAAGAGCCTCTGCAAACAGGACAACTTCACCTTCCTGCTCCCGAGAGCACTTGGGTGAGAATAAGTGCCCTTGGCATGCATGTGTCTTGGCAGGGCTCTCCTGACATGGGCTTTTGTAAGCATTTTTCCAGGGAGCGTAGACCCCCATGTCATGGGGTACCCCTGTGCCCACCCTCCCTCGTTACCCCTTGCAGACCCCTCAGGGTAATTTCACAACAGTTTGAGCAAAACTAAGGAAAGGTTGTTGCAGTGCTGCCCTCTTCCCTGCTCCCCAGTGCATGGTCCTACCCCTTCCCTTGCACTGGGGCTCCCTTGGTGTGAATTTGGGGTGCTGATCCCAATAAATTGTTAACTTTTCAAGTAAAAGTCAGCAAGATTGGTTCATCTGCAGTTGTGGAAGCACCAGCTCTGGCAACCCAGACCTCTAGTGCTTTCAGCTATTGCCATTCTGGGTCCCATCTGGATTTTAGGACTGATAAAGCCCACCTGAATTTAGGGTAGCATTTGTGGTAGCTGGTCTGAACTGGACAGATGAAGACTCCAAGCCCCCATTTTGAGCATCTCCTGGTGGTGGGGGCCTGCTGGGTCTCTGCTTGGGAAGGAGAAGGGAAGGGCTGGTGTGTACCTGGGTGCTACACAGGTGCAGGTTCAGGGCTTGGCCAGATGTGCACCCACATCTGGGAACTCATCCCATTTTGGTAGCATACCACTGGGGTGGTTGTCCACCTGGTGTCCATTGCCAGGCTCTCTGCTTATGAATGACCCTTGTGTGCTGCAAAATCACCAAGCTCTCTCCAAAGCAGCCTCCTGCCACACACCCAGACCTAAGAGATCTGTACTCAGCTGGCGGTGAGTCGCTCGCCATCCCCAGCCCTGACCTTGCATCTCAGGATGGCCATATCCAAAGCACTTCAGCTCTGTCCCTCCTGAGTGAGCAGGATTGAGGTTATTCAGCTGCAGCCTCATCAAAATAAGGTTTGGGAGCCCCAGGTTAGCGTCATGGTATGTGTTTGCTCCTGGGACTGGCTCGCTGCTCTGCCTCTTGCTTCAAAGTGGCCTCAAAACCTCATTCCTGCTCTCCCACATCCTTTGCTTTTTCCCCACCGTGATGTTCCTTGCACTCATTTAAGGCTGAAGTGAGAGGAACCAGAGCCTATTTCCGTATGTCCAAGGATTCTGCAGTAGAGTAGCTGCAGCTGTTCACCCATAGAGATAACACAGTTACCATTGTGTGGATCCAGCTGATGTTTGGTTCCAAAGTGCTCCAAAATGGATGAACTTGGCAGCTTTTGGGGAATGGAAGTCTGCACGTAGCCAAGGTGGGATTTACACTCCAGCCCCCTGCATTGTATTGAATCACTCATGAAGATGTGTGCCAGATGCCCTGTGCCTGAAGGAAATGCAGGAGATCCTCCTGGGCATTGCATATTTGATTTCTACGTCTTTAGCAGCTGGAAACTGCTGGTGCTGTGCAGTATTTCCATGATGTTGATGGGAAGGAGAAGCAGCCATGCAAACATTCCTGGGATGCACAGAGCTATCTGCATGCTGTGGACACCTTGTTGGGAGGCTCTGGATTTGCCACGGCACCTCCATCCATCCTCTCTGGCTATCCCTCTGCTCCTTGACCAAATTCTGGCTGAGCATGAAATTAAACTTGCAAACTGCAGCCCTTTTGTTTGCCTTTCTGTATTTTTTTTTTGTCAGCTTCATTATTATGCACACTTCTTACTCACATACCTTGGGTGCTGCAGAGTTTGAGGAAGGAAAATTAGTCAAAAATAATCATTTGGGATGGAGAACATCTACTATTTAAATTCTTCCCTGGAAGCCCTTTCATTGTTAATTATGAGCAGGCTTGCAAGCAGCATGGATTTTAATTTTTAGCTAGTTTTGATGTTGAAAAATCTGCCTTTGTTTCCAAGCTCCTTAGTTTCTGCCTTTTTTTGTGTGTATGTGTTTGTATTTAACACTAAGAAATCTCCTGGTGCTCAGATGCTCACTTTATATCTTCAAAGCCTAGCAGGAGCTGAGTTGCATTTGCAGTTAAGATATCAAAGCCATAATGCTGCTTTTATCATGTGAACTGTTGGGAGAAGGGGCGAAGTGATGAAGCTGTCATGGTGTGAAGACCTGCCCTGGGCAGTCCTGGGAGTTTGTGTGTATTTTTTTTTTTTTTGGGTTGGCAGGGCAGTCTTTGTGAAACCCTTGGGTTCCACCTGCATTTTTGGGTTGCTGAGCTTTGATGCTGGCGATGCCCATGGACCCGTTGCTCCTGGGAGAAGGAATCATCTCATGCAGAAGGTCCCTGCAATCCACCCCTCTCTCCCTGCTGCAGCATTGGGGCTGATGGTTGGATCTTCTCCCTCAGTCCCCAGAAAGGGATGGGGACAATGTGCCAACAGGGTTGACACAGCTCATATCTGGTCTGCAGGAGCTCCACAGCTGGAGCCAGCATGAGCTGGGATCACACAGCTGCTCTGCACATCCAGCACTACCCACACCAGGCTGGGCACGGGAAGAGAAATCCTCTTGATTTGCAGGGCACACCTGTGAATGGAGCACAGGGCTCCCGATGTAGTCGCAGGCTTTTGAAGTATATTGGCTTCATCCTTTCTTGTTCTTGCTGCTGTCACCCACGGTGCCTGGGTCAAGATGTGCAGCCTTATTACCAGCTCTGTCGCTGCAATACCCTTCCTTGCCTGCAAAGGGGAAAAAAAAATCAAATGGTTTTAAATGTAGCATGTTTCAGGTTATTTTTATTTGACTTTTAATTTTATGCTCTCCAGGTTTAGTTGTTCCAGCTTTCCTCTGTAATCAAAAGGGTGAGGAGCTTCCTTTGCTCTGGAGCAACGAAAGACCCAAACCTCCCACACAGTGCACTCTGGGGCATGGACTGCAGCCACCGGAGCCTTGGGGACACAGCAAGAGCTGCTGGTGTCGTGTTGAGGGGCCCTCTGTGAAAAACACGCTAAAAACAAAAAGTTGCTTCCTTTAGGGAAACATCTGTTATGTGTGCTGCTGAAAAATCACCCTTGCAAAGAGCCCGGCTCCTTCCCAATGCCCTGCTCTTCCTCCTCCTCTTCCTCCTTTCCTGCTGTTGCTCCCTTCCCCGGTCTCAATCCTGATAGATCCCCCCTGTGCTGTGTCAGGGAGCTGTGCTGGGTGCCTGCCTGCCCGAGGCTGTATAAAAGGAGACATTGTGTGTGAGAGCGTGGGAGGAAGCTCAGCGCTGCGGCCCTGCCCTGGCCAAAAGCAACCCTTTGGGTTGTGGGAGTGATGGTGGTGTTTCCCTGGAGCCCAGCCAGGCTGCACCCCCAGAAAAGCAAATTCCAAAAGGCAGTGAGATGGATTTTCCAAGGAAACTGCAGTCCCTTTGCATGGTTGATGCAGGAGGAAGGCTGCCCTGATGCCTCTTGCATCTGAGGTCCTGCTCTTCTAGATGCGGGAGCCTCGTGGGTGTCCCCTTCCAGCACGGCACCTCCCAACTATTTGGGGGCCCGGCCCCAGCAGCATCGAAACACTGAGCATGGTGTGGGCTTGCTGAGCAGCTGGTGTGGGTAAATTATTAGCCAGGTTTTTCCCTGGGAAGTGGCCTGCATCTCTGCAGGGGAAACTCCAGCTGCCTTTTGTTCTCCCCAGAGGAGATGGCTCGACTCCCCTGCCTCACCACAGCCTGGCTCCGTGCACCCTAGTCCCCCGAATTTGAGGACTCCAAAGCCCAAGCTCTGTGCACCCCAAGGCCCCCAGGTATGAGTGCTCCAATCCCCTGGCTCCGTGCCCCCAGTCCCCCTGCTCTGAGGTCTCCAAAATCCCTGGCTTTGTGTACCCCAATGCCCTGGGTGAGTGTGTACCCCAGTTCCATGCACCCCAATGCCCAGACTGTGTGTACCCCAATCCCCTTGCTCTATATGCTCTGGTTCCCCAGCTATGTGCACCCCAATGCCCAGGCCCAGTGTGTACCACAACCTCCTGGCTTAGTGTACCCCAATCCCCCAGCTCTGGGCACCCTAATGTCTAGGCCCAATGTGTAGCCCAAATCTCCCCAGCCCTGTACACCCGAATCCCCTGGCTTGGTGCTCCCCAACCCCTGACTCTGGGTACCCCAATCCCCCTGGCTTGGTGCACCCCAGTCCCTCAACTCCATGCACCCCAATCACCTGGCACAGTGCTCCCCAACTCCCCAGTCTCATGCAGCCCAATCCCCAGGCCCTGTGCCCCCCGATCTCCCAGTCCTGTGCACCCCAATCCCCTGGCTCAGTGCTCCCCAATCCCTCAGCTCCATACACCCCAACACTCCAGCTCCATGTACCCCAACCCCCTGGCCCAGTGCTCCCCAGCTCTGTGCTCCCCAATCCCCCAGCCTCATGCACAACAATCCCTTGGCTCGGTGCACCCCAACTCGCTGTCCCCGTGCACCTCAATATCCCTGGCTCAGTGCTCCCAAATCCCTCAGCTCCATACACCCCAACGTCCCAGCTCCATGCACCCCAACCCCCCGTCCCTGTGCACCCCAATCCCCCGCCTCGGCGTCCCCGCCGCCCCCCCGCTCCGGCAGGACCCCGGGCCGGCCCCGGTGCTGGTGCTGCTGGTGCTGCTGCTGCTCCTGCTGCTCCTGCTGCTCCTGCTCCTCCTCCTCCTCCTCCTCCTCCCCACCGCAGCCGGCGGGACCCCGGCAGGAAGCGACCGCAGCCAATCAGGGCCGGGGCCGCCGCCCCGGGACCGCCCCGCCCGCGGCGGAGCGCGCGCTCCCGCCCGTCCCGCGCCGCCTTCCCGGTAAGTGCCCGGCCCCGGGCGGGGGGGTGCAGCCGGGGAGCGGGGCCCCGGGCGGGGGGGTGCAGCCGGGGCTCTCGGGGGGTGCAGCCGGGGAGCGGGGCCCGGGGCGGGGGGGTGCAGCCGGGGCTCTCGGGGGGTGCAGCCGGGGAGCGGGGCCCCGGGCGGGGGGGTGCAGCCGGGGCTCTCGGGGGGTGCAGCCGGGGAGCGGGGCCCGGGGCGGGGGGGTGCAGCCGGGGCTCTCGGGGGGTGCAGCCGGGGAGCGGGGCCCGGGGCGGGGGGGTGCAGCCGGGGCTCTCGGGGGGTGCAGCCGGGGCCCGGGGCTCTCGGGGGGTGCAGCCGGGGAGCGGGACCGCGCTGCAGCGCCCGGCGGGAGGAGCCGCCGCCGCTCCCGTGTCCCCTCCCGCCGGCCGGGCTCGGAAACCCCGGCGTTGTTCCGGGAGGGCGAAATGAATGAGGCTGCCCCCGCCCCGAGCCGTGCCCCACCGGGGCAGCGTGAAGCCGCCGGGCAGAGCCGGTGCCGGGGGCTTTCGGGGAGCCCGGGTGGGTGTTGGGGGGGTGCCGGCGGTCCCCTCCTCTTGCTGCTGGTGGGTGCGGGGGGCCCTCGGGGGGGCAGGCCGTGTCCCCACCGTTTTCCGTGCGGATGGATACGGGGAAGGCAGCATCCCCAGGTGCTTATAAACCCACCCGATGCAAAATGCCATATTTAACGTATACAGCTACCCCCCCCCCGCCGCCACGCGTGGAACGAAAAAAAACCAAGCTCCGAGAGGAACGGATTGTTCCCCTTTTCCTTGGGATAAGCAAAAGGATAATCCATCCCTTCCTTTTTACTGCCAAATATCACACCCCAAATCCCTGCCTGAGACTTGGGGGTTGCACCCCATCTTTCCACCCCTCCTTTGCCATGCCGTCCATCCCTGCAAGGTCCTGCTTTGCAAGTGGGGCGCTTCTGCTGTTCACCAAGAGGTTAAGTGGGGACTAAAAATAGTCTAGAGCAGAGCTGGGCTCTTGTCTGCCAGAAATTCCAGGCAGGAGAGGAGCATAGCAGGGACTGACCCGGACCGATGGGTGAGGACTTCGCTCTGGACCAGCAGATGTTTTCTTTACACCCCCACCCATCTCAGGGTGATAATTTGGCAGCGGAGAATCTCGGTATTACAAAGAAGCAGCAATTTGGCCACGTGGTAGTAAACATTAAATGGGGAACGGGTGATGTGTAGTCCCTGGGGTCTCGCTGGAACAGGGAATTTAATTATTCCTTGGGTTTCTGGAGGGTTCAGCCATCCTGGCTTGCCATGCACAAGGGCATCCCTCTTTGAAGGGGTGTGTTCGTGGGGTTCGTTATATACAACTTGCGATGAAAGCTCAGGTCCAGGGCAGAGCCCATCCTTTGGCTGGGCTCACACCGCAGCAGTGGGGAAACTGAGTCACGGAAAGGCGAGACATCCACCGAAAGAATCCTGACTGCAGAAGGAGGGTTGGGGGCACAGGTGTCCCCTCCCTGTGACAACTCTTGAGATGGTCCTTCGGGACTCATAGGTCATGAGACCTATAAAATATTTTAGCATCACCAGGAAAAGGAAAGAGCTCCAAGGGTGAGCGTGAGGGAGATGAGTCATGGTTTCCCTTGCCCAGGCAGCTGAGCAGTGCCCCATCACCCGCTCCCACCGCAGCTCCCTCCCTTCCCAGCCACCTGGGGTTTGGCATGGGGCTGGCTCCAGGCTCGTCTGCTTGGGAAAAGGTGAGAGTCAGGGATATGGTTTAAGAAAAAAAGCTGGATAATTTGTTTTCCCCAAAGGAGCCTCGTGCTCAGGAGGGAAGGAGAGGAGATGCTCCCCCAGCATGCTTGGGGCAGAGCCGTGCCTCAGTTTCACCATCCTGCTGTGCCTTAGTTTCCCCTGTGGGAGCTGAGCTGAGCCGAGCTTCAGGGCTGCTATTTCCCTGATTAAAGGGGGTTTCAGGAGGAAGGTGCTAACGGCTGAGGTTGTTCCTGCTACACCCTGGGAAACCAGTGCCACGAGACTGATTTATTGTGAATATGGCTATTGCACCGAAAACTGCCGGTGCTAAAGGCTCTGGGTGGAGCAGCTGGGCTCTAGGATGTACTGGGACAGGGATGGGACATGGCAGTGGCGATGCTGGCTGCGATATCTGGGGCTCATTTATACTATGAGGGAGGAACACGAGTCACGAGGGGCCCAGTGAGCTCTTGGCACAGCCGAGAAGGGATGCCTGGGAAGCAAGCCACGGTAGCCAGCAGTGCCGGGCAGCTTGCCCTCACCTCTCCCCACACCCAGCTCTCAGATGCTCTGGTTTTCTTCCCCATTTTTTGGGGCAACCTCATGCCAGAGACTTTCCTGTCACGAGCAGGGATGAACCTCACAACCCTCGAGCCGCCAGCAGAGCCAGGAATCTGCAAACCTCTTACGTTTGGTTTTTAGCCATTTTGGACACCAGGAGCGAGTTGCCTCCTCTTGGAGGACAGGGATCTAACAGCCCAGTGCTGCGGGGAAAAGCTGGGAAAGAGAGAAACAAAAGGGGAGGAGAAGCAGTGAGGAGGGGAAGAGGCTCACGTGGCTTCCCCCGGGCGCCAGCCAGCACCTCCGGCACAAGAGCTGCCTCCGGGTCCGTCAGCTCCCCTATGCAGGGGATGCACTGGTCCCTTGGCCGGTGCCAGGCAGGAGGCAAACCCCTTCCTGCATTTTACAACGAGGTGGGTGGTCCGGTTGCCGCGTGGCAGCTGGAGAAGACAGCTAGCATGGGATCCCCTGCCAGATGCCGGTCTCCTGCCCTCTCTTGCTCTCTGCTCATGGTCCCACAGCACCATCTCAGTGTTTTCTTCTGTTTTTCCCCAGCTCAGGGTGCTTGTCACAAGAGAGAAGACTCCCTGTGAGAAGGACACTCAGGGCTGTGCTCGCTTCTGCTTTCTTACCCAGGCTTTGCTCGTGCCAAGGATGCTCTGCCTGCTGCTTGCCCTGGGAGCACTGGTGCTCAGCCTGGCAGGTGAGTGGGGCTGGAGAGGGTTTGGGGTTGGCGTGGTCTGCATGTCACTACCCCAAAGGAAATGTCCTGAATGCCGCATTCATCCTGACAAAGCTGCCTTTGACCTGTGGCTCCTGGTGGCAGTGCCCACAAGGTGTTTCTCCTGTTTTCATGGTCCTCCAGCTGCCCAGGGCATCACCCCGTGGGTGTGATTGTTTCTGGTGCACATGTCCACCCTCATAGCAGGGGACACCACCTCCCGCATGCTACAGCTGAAAGGCAAAGCCATGGGAGGACCAAATCCTGAAATCTTACTTACCGGGGTCTGTCCCCATGCACTGCAGCTCCTGGCCCCTCCCAGGTTGCAGCACCTCAACTTGGGAGAGATGTCAGGACTGAATCCTTTCAGGATGCACAGCAGCCAGCAGCGGTTCCGGCCACGCAGGGTAATGTTCCTAAAACCCACTGGCATTTATTACTAGCTGGAGGGAGACGTGATGTTCTTGAGCCTGCCAAGAGCCAGGCAGGCTGCCCGAGCACTCTTTTCCTGCCTGTCTGCCCGTCTGCGGCCCCTGGCAGGTCTCCTCCAGCCCGGCTCCTTCCCGCAGTTCCTCATCCTCCCTGCTCAGGCTCTTGCTTAAAATTTAATGTCTCATTGCTGCGCTCATCCCCAGGGAGGTATTTGCTGTGGGTAACAGCTTTGCTGTGTTATGCAACGGTGTTGAGGTTGAAATATAAAGCAAATCCTTGGTCCGAGGTGAGATGTTTTCCCCTTCTCCTCCCCATTTTGGGGTTGTGGGGAATTGGTGAATAAAGCACTGATGGTGCCCTGGGTCTGCTTCAGAGGACGTTGCTTCTAGCTGCCAACACAGACCCCAGGACCAGCTCCAAGCGCGGAGAGTCCGGCAGCCCTGACATGATTGGCATCGCTCCCTGACGCAATGGCAGGGTTGGCATCTTGCCGTGGCTTGGCGACGTGGTTGGCATCGCACCATGGCACTGGGATGTGGTTGGCAGCGCGCTGTGGTTGGCATCCCGCTGTGGCACACCAGTTGGCATCACGCTGGAGCACTGGTGCCATCTAGTGCCTGCCAGCCTGGCCATGGCGCTGCCCGGAGCTGCCTTGTCCTGGGGATGTGGGACTGTGTCCATGCCATCATCACCCACTGACCTCCTCTCCCTGTGGGGAGAGACCGGGCTGTGTGTCCCGGCGGGATGCAGGTTTGGGTGCCTGTGGCCGCAGCTGGCAGCTGAGGTCAGTGGTGCCCCAGGTTTTGCGCTGTATGTGGGGCTGTCTCCCTGCCAGCAGGGTGGCCTTGGCTGGGGGTCGGTGCTGGGGAGGGTCCTGAGATGCCACCTGCACTCAGGTCCCTCCCGTGGGCATCCCTTGATTTGCTTAGATGTTATCTGGATGGAGAATTAAGGAGGTGCTTCTGCAGGGTCTTACCACCATGCACTTTTGCCCTCACCACCTTCCTGCAGGTGCCATGGAGATCCAGGTCCCAGATGAGCCTGTGGTGGCTCTTTTTGGCCGAGATGCTACCCTGTGCTGCTCCTTCTCCCCTGAGGCCAACTTCAGCCTTGATGACCTGAGCCTCATCTGGCAGCTGACGGACACCAAGCGCTTGGTCCATAGCTTTTCTGGTGGCCGGGACCAGCTGGCAGACCAGGGCGGCGGCTACGCCAACCGTACGGCCCTCTTCTACGACGAGCTAGCCCAGGGCAACGTCTCGCTGCTCCTCCGACGTGTGGAGATCTCGGATGAGGGCAGCTTCACCTGCTTCGTCCGGGTCCGGGACCACAGCAGCGCGGCTGTGACGTTGCAGGTGGCAGGTGAGAGGTGGAGAGTTGGGGTGTCCTTGCATGTATCCCCCAAAGAGAAGGGTTCTCTATCATGCTTTGGTTCTTTGTGGAGCCTGTTTCTCTCTCTACCCTTGCCATGGTCTCCCCAAGAATTAGAGACTGACGAGCTGCATGTCCCCAAAATATTGCCGGTGGGGAGTGCGGTCCCTTCCCTGCTGTGATGGAGAATCTCTCAGTTGAAAGGCCACCTGGAAGCATGGCCATAAATGAACCAAAGCTGGCGAGGTTTCAGCTGGTTGGTGTTATCAGCTGGAAGACACTGTCCTGGGGCTTGCCCAACCTCACTGGGTTGCTCCAGGTCCTGATCCTTTGGTCTTCTCCATTGCCTCATGCCAGCTGTCCTCTCCCTTGCAGCTCCCTACTCCAAGCCCAATATGAACCTGGAGCCCAACAAAGACTTGAAGCCAGGAGATCTGGCAGCCGTGACTTGCCATGCTTCCCGTGGCTACCCCGAGGCCAGCGTCCTCTGGCAGGACAGCCGGGGCAGCAACATCACGGAAAATGTCACCACGTCCCAGGTGGCCAATGAGGAAGGTCTCTTTGATGTGCACAGTGTCCTCCAGGTGCTGGTGGAGCCCAGCAGCACCTACTCCTGCCTGGTGCGAAACCCGGTGCTGCAGCAGGAGACCCAAGCCTCTGTCACCATCACGGGTGAGTCAGCGAGGGCCAAAACTGGGGAAAGGAAGGGATGGGTTCTGTCACAAGAAGGTGATGGTGGTGGCACCAGGATCCCTGCCGTGGCCCAGAGCCAGCCTGGGGGTAGCTATCCGGTATCCCCACTCTACCTCTCTCCCCATGGACCTACAAGGGTGACTTGAGGATGCACTGTCCTCCTTCGTCACCCCACACCAGCATCCCACCTAGAACCAGCATCACTAGTTCTTAGTGTCCAGCTTTGTTAGTTGCCCTGTCCAAGTCTAAACCACTCCTGAAAGCCAGCACAGGGCATGGTAGTTGTCTTCTCCTTAGCACATGGCCATGGGGTGCTCTCAATTTGGGGTTGTCCATCTGAGCTGCAACAATCCTACTTCAGAAATACAGGCTGGAGGAGTTCATCAAGTGCATTCAGCCTCATGACTTCACTTCGAGCTCCTCCTGCTGCCCTCCTGCAGCTCTTTATAACCTTGTGCGCTCCCTGGTAGCATTAATTAGCAAATAATTACCCTTGGTACAGCACTTACTGGATTGGGAAGGTGGGTCCTGGTGGAGCATAAACTTTTTGGCTGGATGTACCAAACTTGCAGGAAAACTTGCATGGATGCTACTGGTTGGGGGCAGAGGGGTAGCTTTTGCGTGGGCTCCCAAGCACGCGAGCAAATGGTCAGCCTTGGGGTGACGTCTGTGGAGGGTCAGGGTTTGGGATAAGACTTTATTTGAGGAAGGAGCAATATTACGGGGAAAAATCAGATTCCCAACACTCCAGGAGATGTCCCCCAAGCCCTGGTTGTCCCTGCCAGGCCATCCCCGACCTTGGGGAAGGTGTCCCCATCCTTCCTGGCCCCATAGTGTGAGATGAGAGGGGAAAAAGAGTGAGTGCAGCAGCATCTAATGTTTCTCTTGAGCTTCTTAGCAAGTGAAGGGTCAGCCTGCCATTCGAATTTATTAGTGCAATTATTTAAAGGTTAATGAAGTATTTTAGGGAGTGACTCAACCTGGTGCTTGCCCAGCCGGATCCAGACCTGCTGGGGGAGGCCGTAATTAGAGGCAGTGATGGTTTTACTTCCAAAGCCACTCCTTGCACCACTGACTCCGTCCAAGGGATGGGTCCCTGCACCACGGGGTCCCGAATACCGGGCACACGTCCCCGTGGTTGGGCAGCGGTGCTCACTGTGGTGGTACTTCTCTTCCCCTCCCCTGCAAGGCCAACACCTCGCCTTCCCCGCCGTGGCTCTATGGGTGACGGTGGGACTCGCCGTCTGCGTCGTGGGGCTGCTTGCCGTCCTGGCGTACGTGTGCCAGAAGAAAATCCGCCAGAGCTGTGAGGAAGAGGAGGAAAATGCCGGCAATGTGGCAGGTACCCTCTCCAAAAGGGATGGGGTTTGCAGGGGGTGATGGGTGGATGGAGGGTGATGGATTGGAGGAGCCAGGGCACATTTTAACTGGCACAGGCTTGCCTTGGTGGTGGCATCTTTTAAAGGGTAAAGGGATGCTTGGAGCTGCTGCGGTTGGCGGGCACCAGCAGATCCGTACCAAGAGCCCGTGCTGACTGCATGCATCGCTCCAGACTACTCTTTCAAACATACACCTGGTTTTCCTCCCACCCAGCATGTCTCCCCCTTTCACCTTCCTGTTCCGAGCATCCTCTGCATGTCTGATACCCACACCTGGGCACGCATGGGGCACCTCCTCCGAGGAGGTGCCTCTAGCACTTGCCACTGTAGAAATGCCAAGCGCTTTGTCATGTGGAAATAGCATGAGAGATGCTCCATGCTCTTGTTTTCTGCATCCTTCTCCTGTTTGGAGGTTTTGTTTTGGTTTTTGGTTTTTTTTGTGGTTTTTTTGGTTTGGTGGTGTTTTTTTTTTTTCATTATGGAGAGGTGTTTGCACAAAAATGGGGGCTTTGTTGCTTTAAAAAAAAGCTGTTGTGCTCCAAAAATGGCTGCAGAAGTAGCTTTGTTAGCATTCCCTGTTTGTTTTCTCTTGCTGACTCCTGAGGTGCTCACTCTGCCAAAGCCTTTCCCTGCCAGCATCGTGCTGCGGGGCCAGGACCCACAGCCTCCTTCCCCAGGGGCTCCTGCTTCGCTCCTCCTCTCTCCGCTGGGGGGGATGTCGGTGCCAATGCCACCACGATGCCTGGTTGTTGGGTGTCCCCAGCAGTGGGGACCAAGAGGATTTTTCCCCAGCACATCCCAGGGAATTGTCTGCAGGAGATATAAATATAAAAAATACATATATTTCTTTTTTTCCCCTCTGTAACAGAGTATTTGCTCCTTGGCCAAGGGATTTGCAGTGCCGTGATGCTCAGCCATGGCCCCGGGCCAGCTGACCTCAGTCCTTTAGCATCTAGACACAGCTCCCAGCCCATGATGTTTTACATTGATGGCTGCATGCCCTTAGCAATAACCTTTTGTTGTGGCTCTTTGTTGGCTAGAAACCAGGCAGGGACCCTGCCCACGAGCCTGGCAGCTGCGGGAGGCAGGAGCAGCAATTTCTGCTGGTCTTTCTGGCCAGGAATAGCATCGCAGCAGGTCCTATACATGGGGTGCAAAGCTCCCGGGCTCCCAGACGGGGTGACAGCCTGGCAAGCCTGGTGGGTGCTGTGGCAGAGAGAAGGGGATGCTCATCCCTTGGTGCCAATGGGGTGTCCTGGAGGCATCAGGGGATCTGTGGTCTCCCCGCTAAGCGCCTCGCTGAGCACTGCTCCAGATGGTGGCTGTGCTATAAATAGGGAGGCGAGCGGCTGCGCTGCATCACCCGGAGCTGTGGCTTTTTCTGCTTTGCTTGTAGGGGATGTGCCACCCCAGCACAACCTTGTGCTGGGGGAAATACCCGCCATGGGGTGCTGGAGTGGGGGTGCTGGGTGCAGGTGGGTACCAGTCACCTCCTCCCTGAGCATCACCAGTGGCTTGGCAGTGCCTGGTCCTGAGCAGAGCCTGGGATATGTGGTGATCGTGGATGGCTCCGAGCTGCTGGGGACAGTGGCAATCCAAGGGGCAGCCACAAAACCCAGCTGCCGGGGAAAGTGGGGTTCAGGTGGGCGCTGGGGTGAAGCCCAGCAGATGCTTCACATGCTCTGGTTTGCTCTTTTGCAGGGACGGAGGAGCAGGACGAGGAGGGGGAAGAACCCAAGACAGGTGGGTGCGTGATGCTTGCTTGTTGTATATGCGCGTGCATTATAGTGTGTGCTCGTGCCACTGTCCCCTATGCAAGCAAACACCTCAGCATGCTTTGCACCCTCCATCAGTGCTCAGCCCCTCCGTGCTCGCCTGCTCTTTGACATACTCCCTCAGGCTGGCAGCTCCCTGATAAGCCACCATATCTCTTAATAAAAAAGCACTTGTGGTGCTCTGCTGTCATCAAATGGGTTAATTATATGCCCAGTGATTGCCTTTATCTGCTGGTGCAGGAGCAAGACTGCTTGGGATGCTGGCTCCTTGACTGCTGGGGAGATTTAGGGACTGGGGGTTGGCTTGCGATGTAAATTGGTGGGTGCAATTATTGGGGTGGGTTCCTCAAAATGGGGCTTTTAGATGTTTCCTCTGGGGAGGCATTCCCTTGCAAGCCCCCCTGTCCCACATGGTGGGGTCTGACCACGTGCTGTTTTGCTTTTCGCAGCCCTGCAACCACTGAAGAGTGCGGAGAGCAAAGACGGTGAGTGCCTTTGTCTAGGACCACAGCCTGGCTCGTGATGAAGGTTTCTAGCTAAGTGCACTGGAGATGATGCTCAGACCTAAGTGTAAAGCATCTCTTGCATCTCCATTACCAATCATTGGGTTTGGGGCTTTTTTTCCCATTTTTTTTCCTCTTTTTTTTTTTTTTTTTTTTTCCAGTTTTCAATCAAATTTTCCCAGATCAATTATTTCCCAGCACCCATTTCCACTCCAATTTGGGCTGTGCTTGCTCTGGCCACTGCTCATATCTTCCAGCAGCAATGGAGCAATGGAGCTGTTGGCTTCAACATGATGTTCCTTCTTATCCTTCTGTTTTTTGGGCAGCTTGAGGCTGAGAAAAGCCTGCAGACACCAAGTGGGGTCGTTGCAAGGAATTTGGGTCTTTTTTGAGCATTGCCATGGGTTTGCTAAGAGGAGGGGAATTGCTGGTGTGCATCCTCGCCTTGTGGAGAGGGAGGCATGAGCTTCATCCCTTCCTATGCAGAATTCCCCAGCAGCAGCCTGGTGCCGCATTTCTGGTGGAAACCCATGAAGACTGGAGTACCAGCTCCTGTTTCTGCCTTTCAGTATCTTTTCCCAACCTCCTGGCTCAGTGCTGCCAACAGCCTGTCACCCATCCCAGCCTGGTGCTGGGCTCCAGCACTTTCCATGCCTGGTCAGCCCCGCTCTTCCCCAACTCATCCTCCTCCCAAGATCTCAATCTTATAATTTATTTCCTTTCTTATTAAAGGTAGAGGCTTGGCCTCTGCTGCTGGTGAATCACTGCTAATTTAACCCTCTCTTCCTCTTTTATTAACAGCCCTGTTTTTTCTCTAATGCCATTTTCCCCCCGACCCTGATAGGTTTATAAAAGCCTTTTCTCCCTTCCCCTTCACACCTTTAGCAAAGCATCAACTGGCTCCACTTTTCCTTTTTTTTTTCCCTCCTCCCTGCCCTTATCTCACCCTTGCAAGCCACCGCAGACCGTGCTTGGCTTCCCAGCCCCTTGGCTTCTCATCCCTGATGCAGCCTGTTTGCTCAACCCCATGTGCGAGACATCCCCCGCTTGCTCCTCGACCACTTTTTCAGCAGAAATGAAGCTTGAATAATAACATCTCCCAGGGGTTGCTGGCTGTGGGGGTGTTTCTAGCCAGGAGGATGGATGGAGGGATAAAAACACGCTTACATGTGCCTGTTGTATTTGCCCGGGGCTGGCATGAGCCCTGGGAGTGGGTAGGATTGCTGAGTGATCCCTGTTTTCCAGGGCAGGGAGAGCCAGGAGCTGCTGGTGACCAAATTAACTCATTAATTTGGACCTGTGGATTATTATTCTTTTTTAATGTCTTTGCCAATTTTTATTTCTTCTGTTTTCCCCCCAGATAACGAGCAAGAAATTGATTGACAGGAGCTGGGACACCCCCAAGCAGCACCCTGTGCCCTGGACCAGCTGAGATGTCCCCAGAGGGGACGAGCTCTGGGTCCCCTGGGGAGGGCACAGACCTGCTGCCACCCTCATCCTGTGCCCCATCACCCTCCTCCCACCCCGGCCACGTCTTTGGGGCACCCTGGGGCTGGAGAGAGGCTGCATCTCTTTATCCCCAGCAAGCCCGAAAGGCTGGTGCATCCTTCCTGGGGATGGTGTGTGCAGGGAGGAGGCTCCTCCTTGTCTGTCTGTCCGTCCCCATGTGAGGCTGAGAGTAACTGGGGTCAACCGTTCCCCCCTGGCACTCTCTGTCCCCGCTCCCACAGGGCCGCAGCCAAGCCAGCCACCTTCCACATGCCTTCCAGGGCAAATTTTGGTGCCCTTTCCAAGCGCAGAGGCCTCAAGAGGTGTGATGGGCTCAGCGAGGTCCCTGGGAGCGACCGACGGAGCCCAGGAGGCTCTGGGAAGACAGATGGGACTTGCAGGACGCCCAGGCACGGGGAGACAGAGTTGGTGCTCTTGGCCCCAATGGATTCACTGCTCCGGGGACATATGGGGATGATTATTTTTTCATATCGCACCCCTGTGATTTCTGCTGGACTTTTATTTTTGCCTTAAATGCAAAATCCCATTGGGGCAGCTATCCCCTGCCTTGAATTAACCTGGGGCCTTTTTTGAGGGGGGGGTGAAAGGCAGGGCTTGGGGGGGACCTGCTGGCTGGGTGAAGCCCCCCTGTCATCCCTGTGGTGACAAAGCCAATGCTTTAGGGGCCAAAGCACTGGTGGGGACGAACCTGGCCAGCGCATGGTGTTGAGCCTTCATGTTTTCCATGGGATCAGGGGTCTTTGCCCCCATGCATGTCCTGGGGGTCCTCCCTCTGCTGCTGGGTACCTGCAGGGTGCACAGGAGCACCCAAGCTGCTGGGGTGAAGAGGGTGGCATGTCCCTGGTCCCACTCCGGTGGGTGGAGAAGTCCCCACTGTGCCCCTCAATCGCTTTTCTGCTGGTTTTTGTCATTATTTAAAATCCAGAATCTGAAGGGAATTTTTGTGCCTTGACTAATAAATTTGGGGGTTGTTTTGGATAATGCTGTCTGGGCTTGTCGTGGTCTCTGGGATGCAGCTTTGGCCATAATTACTTTAAATATTGAAATTCCCAGAGTGAAGCCTTAATGTCCCCCTTTCAGCCCAGCCTCGTCTGTCCCTCGGTCCCATCCTGCCCTCATCCATCACCTGGTGCAGGGACAACACTACTCCAGTGATGGAGAGATGCCTGCCCTTATCCCTCCTCTTTATTTTAATACCTTGAACAGCAGAACAAAGAGCAAAATCCCAAAGGGACGTTGTCATCTATCTGAGATCGTTCCAAAATTCAGGCTGGTTAATCCCAGCAATGGGATGCAAATGGGGTCTGATGGGGGGCCGGTGGGGAAGGGACCTTCCTAAATCACCTGCGGAGGATTATTTTTAGCTGTCCTTCCCTGGGCGTGAAGCCAGGCTCTGCATTTCAGTAGAAAAATATTTCTAAAAGCAAGACAAGGGAAAGTGGGCTGGTATCAAACTTGGATTAGGAAGGGGATGGATGGTGATTTCATTTAAGGGTTTTGATCTACGGCCTGAATTAAGTACTGGCTCAGTTTTTAACGAGGTGCCAGGAGGTACCATTAATATTATTTAGCACCCAGATGCTGGGCTGGGGGAATGAAGCCATTAACCATCCCCAGCTCCTTGTTGGGCAGTGGGATCAGTTGTCCCCAGGTCCAGGACATCTTTAAAGGTCCTGAGATGGTGCCAGCATCCTCGGATATCTCATCCAGCTGGGAGCTTTCTGGGGCACTTCGCTGGGCAGATTTGAGTTTGGGTTTTTTTGTTTTGTTTTGCTTTTTTGGTTTGGTTTTTTTTTTGTTTTTTTGTTTTTTTGGCAAAACTCAGCCCGGGCCACATAGGGAAGGAAGATCTTGAGGGTGGCGGGGGAGAAAATCAGGATTAAGCTGTGCCAGCCAGGGAAAATATTGCTTAGGTGGTTCAGGCAGATGAGCTGTTGTGAACCACAACCTGCTGCTCGGGGCTGAGCCACTCACTGCTGCCCCTGGGAGGATGCGCTGTGCTTTGGCATGGGATAAAGGACCCCAGGAGGAGCTTAGTTGTCCCACTTGTCCCCAAGTGCCATCCTGCTTTTGGGGCTGTCCAGGTGATGGGCATTTTTGGGGGAGGAAAGCATCCATCCTCTTCTTCAAGGTCTCCTTAATCCAACACACGGTTTTTGGGTCCCGTGGATGGGACCCAGGCAGGGACGAGGCTGGTTGGCCATGTACATGATGCTGCAGTTTTTCAGTCCCCCAAAAGTCCCAACATCCCTCTCCACCCGCTCCTGGATAATGGCAAACTTGGCAGCCAGGAAAGTGGGATTTAACGGAGATGCAGAGCGCAAAGGACCCAGCGGTGAGAGCTGGCAGGGGCTTGGCTGCCGGAGCTTGCTTGTGTTTGCTCTCATCCCTCCTGGGAGCAAGCAAGGCTGCGAGTTCATCCAAACACCCCCAATGGGTAAAAAACAACAAAACAATCTCATTTGGCAGGTTATTTCAGAAAGCACTGGGATGAGTCTCTTCCCCAGCACCGATCGATGGCAGCTTGATTCTCCCCATCAATAATAAATAAAGGGCTCCTGCTTTTCCTATTGACCTAATTATGGAGGGAAGGGAGGATAGAGATGCTGAGCATTGTTGCTGCCTCCCTCTGAGGACAACGCGGGCTGGATGATGGCAGATGGGACAGGATGGAATGGGGTGATGCCCCCGTGGATCTCTGGGGAGCGGCATTGCTGTCTGTCCCTGTTGTCCCCTTGTCCTGCCCCAGCTCACAGATGGGGCCGTGTCCCTGCAGGCAGCAGGGATGCTCTGGAAACCTTGCAAGGTAGGTCAGACCCATGCGCTACCCAGCACCCATGGGTGCCTCTGCCCTGCGGCGTGGGTCAGTGTTGTTCTCCAGAGATGAAGGATTTGCAAGAAGCACCATTTTCTACATGGGCTTGTTTCCATGGGGTGATGTGCTTTTCATCAGGGTGAGCAGGATCTGGCTCCTACACTGCCCCCAAATACCCAATTCTTGGCCTCAAAATTGCCAGGCCAGACCCAAATTCAGCTGGAAAGCTCAGAGAAACCTGACTGAGCTGCTTTCTGATTTTAAAGCCACTACAAACATAATATCTGACTTTCCCAGGGAAAGCAGAGCCCAGAAACAGCCCAGGGGCTGGATCTTCCTGCTGCTCAGCTGATGAAGGCAAGGAACAAAATCCTGAGGCCAGGGTTTTGAGCCTGGGGGGAAGCAGTCTAAGGGTGAGGTAATTTTAAAAATCACTTTCTACCTCTGCTCGTAGCTTTTCCTGGGAAGCTACATCTAAAAAAAGATTTAAATCAGTTAAAAAACCCAGGATTTGTTGTGAACAACCAGGTTTTATTTTATTTCCCTTTTGTTTCCTCCCAGTGCAAAAATGGGATGGAGAAATCACCCAGCTCTGTGCCAGCTCTGCTCGGGGAATTTGTTTCTGTGGGCAAGTTGGAGCCAATGCAAAGCACTGGCACGCTCAAAAGCTCCTTTTTGGCAAAAAAAAAGGTCTTGAAAAACTCCCCATTCATGCCATCAATCCCAGTACCCAAATCTTTTTGACAAGGGATGAAGAGTGGCATGGTATTTCCAAGGGAACCGTGTGGAGTCGGCACTTTCAGAGCCAGTTTGTCCCACCCAGGACCTGTTTTTCAGACCCGAGTCCCAAGTGGGTTATTCCCTGCAGCTGCAATGCATCTGGTCCCACTAAGTCAGAGTTAACGGAGGAGTTGAGAGACATTTTAATTACAGATTTGGCTATCCTGCATGATTTATCCTGGGTAACTCGAGCAATTTATCCATCGGCAGTTACAAGGGATCTGAAGCAGAATGAAAGTGCAGGGAGTATTTATCGCGGTGACTCAGAAGTCGTTTGAGAGATATTTGAAATGAAACAGTGATATTGCTTAAAAAAACCCTACCTAGCGTTAAGAAGTTGTCTCCAGCCAGGAAAATTAATGAGCAATATCATTTTCAAACTCCAATTCCCCTCTTTTCCTGCATTAGCGGGGTTCATTTCTCCTTGGGATGTGCAGCCGAAACATGGCGTGGGGACGAGGGAATTGGGGTGGCGTTTCAATGTCATTTTATGATCGGGCGGCATTTCAATGTCATTTTACCATCGTTACTCATGGTGGGTTAGACAAACCCCCCGGGCAATGCTTTCACAAGTGGGATCTGAGCCACTGCGCTGCAGGCTCAGTGATAGCATCATTTTCTCGGAGACCGGCAAAGAGAGGTTGGTGTTGCTTAATGAGCCTTAGAGAAGCATGTGGTGTCTCAGGTAAGGAGATGTTGCTTAAACAGTGCCAGACAAGTATTCAATTCCCCTATTAATACAGTATTTAACACTCCAGTGAAAAAGCACCCTGGTAAATAAAGAGATGCCTTCCGATGAGCCATCTAGAGAAAAAGTGCTGACAGTGCAGTTCTTTTCCATGCCCAACAGAGAAATTATTTTTCTTATCTCAGGTGGTGAAGTTGTGTATAAAAATGAACAATTCAGGAGGAGACCCATCCCAAAGGGAAGATGTGTTATTGCTTCCTACAGCATTGATCAAAGACTTCCACTGTGGGACTCGTCCTGCTCAACCAAAGGCTTTCCAAGGAGCATGGATGGGGCGTACACAACCATTGGCCTTCCCCTTCTAGCAGGGACTCAGTAAAGACCCTGAGCTCCTGTTAGCCCAGGGAAGGACAGACCACTGTGGCAAAAAGGAGATCACCCCCAGCGTCCTTCATTCCTGGAGGAAATCTATAGTTGGAGGACTTGGCCGATGGAAAGGGCTATTCCTTCAGACCTTTTGAATACAGATTACAGTGATGGATGCGGCACTCACTGCGACATGAGAGTTGGGAGGTGGTGGAGGGTTTGGTTTTTTTTTGCTGCCTATTGATCTCTTTTGCACCCAAATGAGAATAAAAGCTGTTCCCCACCCAACAGGTTCAGACTTTTAAGGCCAGTGAATCTCCCATCCCCATTTCATCCCAGATGCCTGAATTTATTTTGCACCATCCTGCTCCCTGTGCTTTCCTGCCAGCCTTTGGCAGGAGTTATTACAAGGTGTGAGAAACACACCTTTGAGCAGAGAGACTTTAGGCTGTGTTAGTGTAAGACATGGGGCTCGGGCTGTATGTGGCTCCTTGGGTTTCTAGGTGAGCTGCACCTCTCCCTTTGGAGCAGGAACAATGGTGCATGGGGTGCAGGCACCCATCTATGTGGACCTGTTTCCTCATCGAGATGGTTTGCAGGAGGTTGGGTGAATCAATCCCTGGACCTTCAGTGCCATGTCCTGCTGCTGGGCTGGGTGATGGGGCTGTGGGCAGCATGAGCATCACCACCTGGATGCCTTCGGCTGCAGGAGCCTCCCTGGGCAAACCCAGCTTGCAGAGTAAAAGACACCAACCCAGCACAAGGATGAGCTGGGTTTGGAGATGACCCACTGTTTGCTGAATTAATAAAGAGGGCTTGAGCTGCTGGAGAGGTTTTTCTTGTGTTATCATTTATTCATCACTCATAAAAATGTCACAGGCAAGGCTGGGACATGGAGATCGTGCCAGAAAAGGATGCTGTGCGTGTGTGTGGCATTATTCATGCTTTGGGGAACAACAGTGAATGCCTAATTCATGGGCCAGCAAGGGAAGGGGATCCCACCAGGAATTTGGGTGCTCCCCCTTGGTCTTGATGGGAGCTTTGCTTACCCAGCTCATCACTGCAGTCTCCCCTAAAAGCAAATGGTGCAGGTCACCCATCCCACAGATCCTAGCAGACCAGGAGGAAGATGCTTCAACCAGTAAAACCCAATTCCCTGGTCACCCACGTAAAGCATCATTGGAAATACAGCTTCAACACAACCACAAAGGCTAAAAAAACCCCTCCCGTCTTGTTCAGCCGCACCATTGAAGAGTGGGTGTGTGCAGGACATCACCCCTGTGTTGAGGGGACCCTGCTCACTGGGCTCTGCCACCATGGCATGCAGCTTTGAGTGACCCTCAACCTCTTCATCCAGATTGGCGATGTAGTGCCAGTAGTCATCGTACTGTACACACGAGCAGCTGTGCCAATTAGCATAATTAACACACGAGAGCCAATTAATCTCTTGATTATGCCTGCCATTCACTTATCAGCTGCTATTATGTGAAGATCGGCTTTTGTACCTCTGCTTTCTATGCAAATAAGCTGGCTATGATGCCTTCATTACTCCATATATAATTACCCAGCGCAGATACCCATGAAATCGAGCACAGACAGATTGCCAACACACACAGGCCAGAGCCCAGGTGGATTTTGCAGTTAAAGTACCCTCCATTTCTGAACATGCCACCTTGACTGGTGCTCCAGGTCCTGGGTTTTGAGGAATTACTGATGCTGATGATGTGGGGGAGAGCAGAGGAGAAATGCCTGTGGAAGCCTGACCAAGCCTTTGCCATGTTGGTGGCCAAAATTGGCTCCATCTCACATAGCAAGAAGGACACAGGCACAGGTACAAGGGACAAGAACAGAGGGCTTGTGACCAGTTGGTCACCGAGGTGGCAACAGCTGATGCCACACCAAACAGGCAAGACCATGGGACATGGGACAAACTGCTCCAGGGCAACTCGCAGGTGCAGGTCCAGGGAAATCACCCTCCATGTGCCAAGAGGAAGGTATGGTCCCAGCTGGATCCCATTGCCCTGGGCTGCTCCTAGCTGGGTGGGACCCATGCCTGCAGCCCCCAGGTGTGCCCCATCTGGGCTGGGGCTGCTGGGAGTGCTAGTATAAAAGGCTCTTGAGCAGCATTTGCTCCATGAGCTGGTTTTGTTGGGGTCAAGATGGGGTTTGGAGGTAGCCTGGGTGTAGCTCTGTTCTGCTGGCTGCTGGTTGAAGCAGCATCTTACAGCCCTTGGGGTTTCCCTCGAAGGGACCCAGGGGTCTTGAGGGTCCGGGGGGACTCCTCTTGGAGCCAGCCTCATATATCTTCCTTCTCCCAGCCCTCTCCCTGGGCATGGGTGGATGTCTCGCAGCTTCAGGCTGCTGCCCCGCTGCACCCTGTGGCTGTGCAGTGTCAGGAGGCACAGGTAGTAGTCACAGTACACAGGGACCTCTTTGGTACAGGACGCCTGGTCAGGGCTGTGGACTTGACCCTGGGTTCAGCTGCCTGCTTGCCTGTGGCCCAGAGTGTGGCAGAGAGCACGGTGACCTTTGTGGCTGGGCTGCATGAGTGTGGCAGCACCTTGCAGGTGAGGTGGGAGGCCAGGGTGAGGGGCTGCTCCATCCCTGGTAATGCTGTATAGGTAACAGACCTTCTCTGGGCTTTGACCAGCACTGGGTGGGTAAATGGGAATTACTGTGGTCATCTTAACTGCTAAAGGGCAATGTGCCATCACACTGCCTAATTTCTCTTGGCAAAGATGTTGGTCCTGGAAATGACCTGGTAAAGGTGATGCCAGGGTTTGGGGTGAGGAGGGGCTCATCTGGTTGCAGCAGCTCTCCAGTGAGGGGTGATATGACTAGCAGAGCTAGTTTCTGGAGTATGGGTACCATCCTTAAGCCCTGAATGAGTTGCATGCTCAACAGCAAGTAAGGCTTGTAGTGGTTTTATGACTTGGATGCAAATGGATGCCTGAGTATATGGGAGAGCTGGGCATAACTTGAAACTGCAGTGACTGTTGCTGGGAAAGTAGAGAAAGGGGCCTGCTGACCTCCTCAGCAGGAGAGGACAAAGCTGTGTGGAGCTGATGTGCCCTAGTTCACCTGGGGATGAGGTTTGCAGACCTACTGTCCTACAGCCCTTTCCCACCTGATGTGGGTACTTGCTGGAGTGCCAAAATCATCAAGACTGACCTCTTGCAGGGCTGGCACTCTTGTTCTCCTGTGCTGGGATGCCAATAGAAGCTTCATGGCATCCTATATGCACTGGGTTGGGAACATGGAGGACAGCCTGTGCCTTTACAGCTGATGGTCCTCTGTGTCCTACCCAGTGCTGACTGTGCTATCTGATGGTATTGAGCTTCTGGTTGACTGGCTTGTTTTACTGACTTATCAGCTCTCCCAAATTTTGCTTCCAGATGACCCCAGACTCCTTGATTTACAAAACAAGTTTGTCCTACAAACCTACTCCTTCTGGCAACCTGGCCATCGTAAGGACCAATGCAGCTGTGGTTCCTATTGAGTGTCACTATCCTAGGTGAGCAAATGTGACCGTCTCTCTGCTCATATGGACCTGAGGTGGTGGTAGCATCTTAGTTAACACACATCTCTTCCCTTCCATTTAGGAAGAGCAATGTGAGCAGCAATGCTGTCCGGCCCACGTGGGCTCCCTTTCATTCCACTCTGTCAGCTGAGGAAAGGCTGATGTTCTCCCTGCGCCTCATGAATGGTGGGTGCAGACCTGGCAGCCTTGTTTCCCTCAGGCTCCTGCCAGCTTTTGGCCACATGCTGAGATGCAAGAGAGAGCTATAATCTGGGCTAAAATAAATCTTGCAGGAGTATTGGGGGGGGTGTTGGGTGTTGCTCCTTGGTTAAGAGGTCCCATGTGTGAGGGTACTTTCTCCAGTGACCTGTAGCCTTGAATGTGCCTTGCAGATGACTGGAGTGCTGAAAGACTCTCCAATGGCTTCCAGCTGGGGGAAAGCCTGCACCTCCAGGCTGATGTTGCTCCTGGGGATCATGTACCTCTAAGGCTCTTTGTGGATGACTGTGTTGCTACTCTGAGTCCAGACAGGAACTCCTCTCCCCGATATGCCTTGATTGATCTCAGTGGGTAAGGGGTGCGGTGCTCTCTGGGTGGTACTGCTGTAGCTGGCTGGGATGTCCCTGACTTCTGACCCTTGTCCAGGTGCTTGGTGGATGGGAGATCAGATGACACCACTTCAGCCTTCATCTCTCCAAGGCCAAGGCAGGAGACGCTGCAGTTCATGGTTGATGCGTTCAAGTTTGCAGGAGATGACAGAAACTTGGTGAGATGTGGTATCTACCCCACCTCCCCCAGCATGTTCAGAAACTGTGCTGTTCTGCATGAACAAATTTAATTAACCTTGGATGCTGGTTTAATTTCCTTTCCAGATCTACATCACCTGCCACCTGAAGGTCTCCCCAGTTGACCAAGCCCCAAATACTTTGAACAAGGCCTGTTCCTTCAACAAAGCCAGCAGCCTGTGAGTAGCTGGTACATATAGGGAGGGGACAAGCCTGGAGAAGAGGGCTTACAGGTAATTCTGTTTCAGTTGGGCTCCGGTGGAGGGTACTGGAGACATCTGCAGCTGCTGTGAGACTGGCAGCTGTCCATTGTATGGAGGATACTCCCGGAGAATTAACCCTCTGGCCAGATGGCCAGGGAGGCGCTTGAAGAGAGACATCTCTTCCAAGCAAGGTAGGGCTTTGTGTCCAAAAAGTACCCCCAAGGCAGGGTGACCCTCCAGGTTGGGATGGCTGAGATGCTGGAAGATATTTAGCAAATGCATCTCCTCTTAAGGACAAACCTAGGTCTTCTCCAATGTCCTTGGGCATTGTAACTGTGCCTGTGTCCTTGTATTTAAAACTACCGGAAACCCCCTCTTGCAGGGTCTACCTTTCTGTAAGCTCTGAAATCCAGACTAAGCAGGAATTACTTCCCCTGTGAACTCATTCATGTCTATCTCTTAGGTGGGTCCTCAAGGACAGCAGAGGCTGAAGTCTCAGTTGGACCACTATTAATCCTTGATCCAGCTCAGGGATTATGGAGTTCCTCAGGAGGTCTTGCACCAGCAGTGAAGTCCCCACATGGTATGTAGTTTTTTGTTTGATTGTGTATTCAGGTCTCAGCTGAAAGTGACTACAGGCCAATCTAGTCCTGGATTTCATGCCTGGACAGATACTTTCTAGTATAATCACCAAAAGACAGTCTGGGGGACTTCCTCCCAAAGCTGCCTATGAGTTCATCCACCGACAAATGGTGGAAAGCCACTAGATGTGTGGTAAGTGACCCTTGTCTCTTCCAGGCGCTGCTAAAGGACTTCCTATGCTGGTCCAAGTTGTCATGCTCACTGCAGCCACTGTGCTGAGCTTAACTGCTCTTGGACTCTTTCTTGTGTGCAGAAAAGGTAGCTGCCCTCCTGGAGTGTCATTGTAACTCCCTGACCCTAATAAAGAGAAATGTTTCTGTCCTCCCCATGTGTCCTCAGTGGGGAGGAAGGACAGCACTCAACCTTTGCTTGGGTCTGCTCTGATGGGATGGGAGCTGGGCTGGTGCTCAGGCACCACCCTTGAGGGAAGCCATCTCCTGGGGTGGCTACAAGCTCTTGGGAAGCCACCAATGAACCAGTGGTGGGACCAAAGACATGGAGAGCTGTTGCCACCTGAAAACATCTCTCAAACCACAGCACTTGAAGATGGAAGTGCCTCTCTGCAGGATGACTTTCCAAATGTCCAGCACTGCTGTTGAGGCTCCCTGTATGCTTGGCACGCAATGCTGTGCCTGACAGCAAGGAATCCTAAATACTGGCTGCAAACAAGGTATGGCTCCTATCTTCAGGCAAATGAGGGAAGAAATGATGCTGCCAACAGATGCTAAATGGATTCCTGACACTAGTAAGTCTTGTTTTGCTCCCCCTTAGGAGGGGTGATGACACTGGAGAGCATGATAACAGCAGCTCTGTCTTGGGCTTGTTGGTGTGAGTTGTTGCAGCCTGGGTGAGGAGGTACTACCTCTTGAAGGACACAACAGCAGCTCTGATTCTGGGATTTTTGTGGGCGCTGTGGCTGAGTATGGCTTCTGCTGCTGGGAGAACTGGGAAAAACTTGGTGTTGGAGGTGGACAAGGGCTGAAGATGGGTGTTGCTTCTAGTTAGTATGGCCTCAGTTGTATGGAGAGCAGCAAGCAATGGCTGGATGGGGAGGTGGAACTGGTGACTTTGTAATTAAGAGAAAGGGGGCAAATAAGGAAAGCTACTGGTCCACTCTAAACAGTTGGGTTTTTTAAATATAAAGGTGGGGAAACCCTCAGCCAGTATAGATGATAGTCACCTTTCCTTGAAGCAGCCTTGGGAACTCTGTCCCTGCTGTGTTGCAAGAGCTGTGCTACAGGACACAGGAGTCCTTATCACATTTAAATTGAGTCAATATGCATGAGACAGGCCTTAAAGCTGTGTTAAATTGCTCTCCTTGCTCTGTGGCTTTCCCTCCTATGCAGCATAGACTTATCCTGACCTCTTGGCTTGGGCTGCTGAAGGCTTGAGGCATCTTCTGCCTAGTGGAATTCAAGCTGGGTTGAGCTTTTGGTGTCTTGACTCCTAATGTGGTGGGTTGAACACCAGTTGCACTTCTCAGGAGCTTGAGTAATGCAAATATTTCTTAAAAGTAGTTTGCTTACCCTGGGCTGTGTGCCCCAGGGAGCAGTGGTCACCTCCCCTCCAACTTGGAGGCTGCAGGACTTTCTTATCCCATGGCTGGAGGGCCATGTGTTTTGAGGTGCTACTTTGTATGAAGATCATAGCTCTGCATCAGGTCAGCTAATCACCCTGAGCACAGCAATGGGGTCAGAATCCTTGAAGTGTGAATGTACCTCGGTTGGTGCTGGTGACCCTTGTGTGCTTTGCAGGGAGAATCCCCAAGCCTGTTGACTCCTCCTCCATCCTTTGGGTCTGAATGACCTCATGCATCATGTTCTTGCTTTCTATATTCTGGGAAAAATCAAAGACCTGAGGCTTGTAACAGCCTTTTCTGAGCTGAGGAAACTGCCCTTGGCCCTGGATAAAGAGTAAAAAGGGGTAAAGCAGCAAGGCTGACTCAGAGCAATGCCAGCAGCCCCAGTTCTCAGATGGCTGGTCTCTTGCTAGTGCCTTCTGAAAACTGCTGCTGTTAAAGGTAATACCATTAAACTTGGAAGCTGAAGGCTGAAAACAGGGCATCTGCCCTTAAGCTCTTGGGCTGCAATCCCCTAGCCATTAGGATGCAATCTAGTGATGCTGATTCTCCTTACAACATACTCTAACAAAGCCCGAGTGCAGCTACAGATGTGTAAATGAGCCTTCCCTAACACTGAGAAATCAGCTTGGCACTTCTGCTCTGTGGGCTTGGCAGGGTGTGGAGCAGGAACCCCCTCTCCAGGCAAGCTTGGTTTGAAAGCCTGGGGATGACTTGCTTAGGGCAAATGTTTCCTGCTTCTCTTTTCAGTGAATTAAGCAGCTGAGCTGAAATAATCAGGTGGAAAAATCAGGTGCCATGTAAGCTTTTTTGGCTGAAATCTTCCCAGATCAGGCTGTCAGCCTTCATGTTTAATGCACAAGTGACTTCCTGAAGAAGCTATGGAAGATTAAAACCGATTTTTTTTTTTTAATTTTTACCTTGACAGGGTGACATGTACTGTGAGACTGAGCTGAGTGTGTGGCCAGGCTGTGATGCTACTCCTCAAAAGTCTGTTGGTGTTCCTCCTAAGGGCACAGAGACCCAGCCCTGTCCTCTGGGTGGGAGCTTGGAGGTTGTCCTTTACAGGCAGCCCCCATCTGTCTTAAGGCTCCTCATTCATTTATAAAGCCAATTTCTTCTCACTCTCCAAAGAAATCTGCCACTGAGTAGGACCTGCTGCTCTTGTCACTGTCCTATGCTACAGGGGTTTGACTGGGACATGTGCCCCTCTGGGTGTCACATCTCTCCTGCAAGCTCTTCCAGCTGTGAAAGCCCTGTCCTGTACTGGGCAGGTGCTGCCAGCACTGCCTCCCTTCCCAGACCTTGGGAATATGCTTGTTAATAAACAAGCCATGCTTTGTGGTTATTTTGTCTCAATTCAAGATGCGGACTTGTGACCTCCTCTGGCGCAGGCTCTAAGGAGGAAGCCATCAGTATAGGACTTCTCTCCTCTCTAAGGGCTTCAGCATCTAGCTTAGGAAATGGGGAGGAAATCTGGCTGGGTTTTTGGCTCCAAGCCCTGTCGGATCTGATCCTATTAGCACTAATCCCTCAGCCTGTGCTCAGATCCTCTTTTGAAGCCCATCTTCAGCAGGAAAGACTTGTACTGGGAGCTGTTGTGCTCTGGGTTGTTGACTCCTCCTGCCAAACCCCCTTCCCAGCCCAGGAGGGGCTGCGCATTAACTGCTGCTGCTTATAATGCCATTGGCTTCCCTCGTGATAGCCAGCACATCTGTGGATTTTAGTAATTCATTAATAGCTGTGTTAAATTATATTATTAATCCCAAACAACTTTTTCCCCCTATTTACTATGAAAAAACCTGATAGGAAGGCTGAGGAGGAAATGGGTTTGGTGGAGAAAAGCTCCTGGAAATCCAGCCCCAGGCTAAGGCTCCTGAAGCTGGGATTGCTGTAGGTGGATTAAGGAGCTGGGGAAGCAAAGGTGTCTCATGGAGGATGATGGAGTGTTTATCTGATTAAGAGACCAAGCAGGAATTTGCTGCTCGATGCTCTTAAGAGTTCGGTAGTGCCAGATGCTGCTTTACTGTCTCCAAAGGCACTGAGACCTCTTGCTGGAGCTGTAGTAGGGGACATTGTTGGTCCATTTTTCCTGCATGTTTTAACACAGCCCTGTGCAATTGCTTGATGGTTGAAGACAAAGTGCAGGGCATGTGCTGGTGGGGATGTCCCACTCACCTGCTCTTCCCCACATATGAGCCCCATCAACCCCAGTTCCATAACCGCTGCTTCTGGATTTTATTGGCATTCATTACCCTCGTACACATGAGCATCTGAGTAAAGACTTAATTAGAAAGCTGTAAGATGCTGGCAGAACAATCAATTTGGGGGAATTAATAATGTGAACAAGGATGCATTGTGGTTATTCACGTGTGTCTCCAGCTTGCTGTAAGTGCCCCGTTGTATGGAGATGTTGGTGATAGGATATAAGTGGCCTTCAAGGCAATTAATTAAAAGAAAAATAACTTGCCATGTAGGAGAACAATCAAGTGGTACTTACAGAATTTCAGGGTAGAAGTGAGCTGCTTGGTAAGTTCATTTGCAGATTTGTACTGTCCTGTGGAAGTCGTGTGAGCATTGATGCCCATCTGCCTTCTGCACAGCAGGAGCTGCTCTGTCCTGTCCCTCTCTGGGCATGGCCCATCCATTATTAGACAGCAAGAACAATTAAAAAGGGGGTAAAATAATGAGAGACTTTCCCAAGAAGTGAATTGGGGCTTGTAGCAACTCACTTTTGCAAGCCTGCAGGGAGTCCAGGTGGATTTGGAGGTCCTGTTGCCTGTGCCTTGGTGGGTGGCCTGGCTGCATCCCCATGGGGTTGATCTTGGAGAGACAGCAGCAGCCCTGGACCAACCTGGATGCAGGCAGTTGGACAACCAGGGAAGGATGCACAAGTTTTTGCTCCACTGTGGCATCTGAGGGCAGGCTGGAGATGACCTCCTTGGAGATGCAGCAGCAACCAGGGAAAGGGAAAATTGAGGGGAAAAGAAGAAATGTTAATTTTAGCTCTTCTGTAATGTCTTGTTGCAGTACCCAAAGAGTTTGTGTGTCCAGACATCCTTTCCTCTGACCATGGTTCACCCTTATCCTCCAAATCAAGGGGTTGCAGTTTATTTTTAAGCAGGATATTTGACATGGCAAGTCTTGAGGTGCTCCAGTCCATCCCATGGGACTATCCCCTCCATGGCACTGCCATCCATCCTACAGCAGAAGAGACCTTTCTGCAAAGGATTCCTGGTCTGTAAGGTGGATAGCTTTAAAAAAGAAAAGGCAACCAAATTTTCCAAATCTGATTGAAACCTCCAGGTGTCTGTGGTCAGGGTGTCATTTCAGGGGTTTATTTTCCAGTTTCAAAAGGAAGGAGCTTCCCCTGTTATCCCTGAGCTGCCTGCTCAGGGATAAACACAAAGAAAACCTGGTTTGTAGATTTTTGTAGCTGCAGGGAGGTACATCTGTCCAGCCGAAGGACTTCCCAGCCTTATTTATTGCCATTTTATTTTTTTTTCTAAGTCAAGAGCCCTCTTGCCTTAAATGCTGCGTGTGTATAGCTGCAGACCTGGTCATTTAAATAGAAGGCTACAGGCACCCATGCCCTGTGATGCAAGGGGCTTCTTTCCACCCTTGACTTACCCCTGTGAATGCACTCCCTGATGTCCCAAGGATCCTATTTCTGCCCCAGATGTCTTCTGGATCTCACCTTGCTTTTTTGGCTGCACTTTGACCCTAGTTTAGGGGCCTTAGCCGTACCCTCCCACCACAGAGGTGTCCCTGCTCCTGGAGTTCTGTGAGCACATGGGAAGCTCATTAAAAATAAATAAATACTCCTTGTACTGAAAGAAAGCAGGAAAAATACCCTCTGGTGTTTTTAAAAACTAATCTGTTTCTGTTTTTCTTAAAGCTAAGAAATGGGGGGAGAGGGGACCTGTGAGAAGGGCTTTTCCGTTACTGATGTTATGCGAGGCTGGCTCTTGCAAGGGGAAACCACCCCAGATGTGATGCGCTTGGATGCGAAGGGTCCAGGGATTTATTTCTTGTCAGGCTGAGGACATGACGAGTTGTGTCCTTTCTCAGCCTTCTGCATCCAGACTTTAAAAAGGACATTACGTTTTGATGCCCAAATTTATGTTTAAGCATGTACAAAATGGCAGCTGAGTATCAGGGCTAATTACCCAACAATGTCTATTATTGATGTCCTGCCTGCTTATGTTCAAGGGAATTGCTAAACATTTTTTCCTTCTTTTTCCCTTTCTGTGATGGTCAGCAAAGCAGAACATTATTCTAAGCCTTCGGATGCTGCTGGTGGAGCTTTTACTGACAGTGACCTTTGCAAAGGTGTTTCTTGAGCACTTAAATTGTTTATTGTAAATAATATCCATTTTCTCTGTGCAGACCTGGAGAAGGAACTGAAAATGAAAATTTCTGGTACCTCTTACAGGAATTTATTCCCATCCAAGAGACAAAAGCATTTCCCCAAGGAACTGGAGTTAATTCACTTCTCGTGTTTTTGCTGCCAGAAAAAAAATGTGCTGCGGTGTAAATGGAGATGAAGGAGCAAAAGCCATTTGAAAACACCGCCAGTAAATTAAAGTTTTGCCGTATTTGCCGAGGTAATTCAGCGTAATTCCCTGCTAATGAATTAATGCACCACTTCTTGTTCATTATAGCTTTCCTAATTTGATTGGAGCTCTAAGTGCCAGCTAGCTAGCTTCATTACCAGCAAATATTAATGTAATAAAGCAGGTTTTGGTGGAGTCCTTAATTCTCAGCGAGCTTTGTACCCAGGTGATGTGCTGGGGAAGGGCTGGGAGGAAGAGGAAGGTCAGGGATGCTGTCCATCAGGGAGGATTCATTTGTGCCCATCAGCTTCTAAGTGTGCAGCATCATCTCTTGGTGGCCATGTCCAAGGGTTGCTCCACCCTTGGCAGAAAAGATCCAGTTTCCCAGCAGCATTGCAGCCTTACAGGGAGGAAAACCAGAATCTAAAAAATATGGTCATTGCATTAAATTAATCAACAACTGTTGGCTCATTGGTGAAGCAAGGGGAGCAGCGCCATCTCACCACAGCCCTGGCTTTGCTTTTTAATAAATATAGCTTGTTCTTCAATAAATACATTGTATGAAAGGTAAAGAAGAAGAAAGCAGAGCACAGGTGATGTTTGTTTCCAAAGATTGGTACCCAAGTGTCTTTGATGGCCACACAGGGGAAAATGTCACTCTGCAGCCCCTCATACTTATTTTTTCATCTTCTTCCCCCCATAAACTGGCATCAGAGGCTTTGGCCAAGGCTGATGCTGGGATGGGGGATGAGCAGTCCCAAGGAGCCTTCCCACCATCCTGCCTGTGTGGCTGGGGAGCCGGGAGGGACAGAATGAGCTCTGCTTCAGTCATCTTCTTCAATGCAAATGGATCCATGCATAATTTAAGCTCTGGTTTGCTTACACTGAGTAATCATCTCCGCTCTGACTAAGAGGGGATGGGGAGGGAGAGCTTTCTTTTTTCAAGCCCTTTTTTTGTTGTTTTCTCCTAAAAGTGTTTCCTAAGTGCTGGGTAAAGAGATTTCCCCACCCTGTAATGGTTGTCTGCTAGGGCCTGAGAGTTGGGCATCATCCAGTATCCTAGAGGTGACTATGGATGTTGTCCCAGGGCACTGCACGAGCCAACCAGTGGGGAAATAATTTTTTTAAATCCATTATTTGAGGCCATAGGTGGTTGTGTAAAGACACACTTTAACATGAAGCTGAGATGGGAATGTAATCCCATGAGTCCAGGTATGAGGTTATGAGGTCCCAAGCCTGGTCCTGACACCTCCTGGGCCTTTGGGCACATATTTTGATGAACATGTTGGGTCCCACATGGCTCAGGTGGCCTTGGGGACAGAGGTCTGCTCCCCCTCGAGACCAGGGCATCACTGGACCCAGCGGCAGTGCTCCTTATCATGGACTGGCACTGATGCCTTTGATTTTTCCGTTTTTTTTTTTTTTTTTTTTTTTCCCTTCTAAGATCCCCAACATTTTAATCATTTATTTGGAGCGTGATTAATGTTTTGTCTGACGTTGTTCTGCCAGGGGAGCCCCAGTACATTTTGGTTTAGCGAGATCTAATTAAGAAGTCCCATCAAGCATGTCATCCCTTGTCTTACAAGTACCTCCAGAGTCCTCTGGCGCGGCTGTGTTTTGGCAGGCTCAGCTGGACCTGACAGCTCTGGGCGGCCTGGGGTTCTTCTGCGGGGTGCTGCCCTGCAAACAGGGGCTGCTCCAGCCAAGCACCCCTTGTCCCAGGGTCAAGGCAAGACCCAGATTGCTGCTGCCTCCGGAGTATGGAGATAAGAAGCACTTATGTTCTCAAATTTGCCTTTTCTGGCCACATTTTAGAGGGGACGCTCTCCTCTTGAGATCATGATGTGGCCAGGCTGAAGCTGCCCAGTTCCCATGTGCCCACTGGGGATCAAGCATGGGGTGATGACAACATTCACCCACGGATGTAATGTGACATGGGGCCACCATGGCATCGGTGCTTGGCACAGGTCTCTTGAAGGGGCAGTGAGGACAGAGGCAGCCTGTGTGGGACACATGTGTGCGTGTGCATGCGCATGCATGTACGCGTGTGTGCCCACTGCCACCCAGTGGTGGGAGAGTACTGAGCCGTCACCCAGCAAAATGCATTTTATAAGGTGAGATAACACAATAAATAAACATATGTTACCCATTGGTGCAGCAAGGGCCATCTTCAGGTACTGGAGGGTTGAGCTCCAGGAGTGGTGGTTGCTGGGGAAGCAGGCTTTGCTGGGCTGGAGGTGGTGGTGGAGCTGCCAGCTCAGCTCAGTATGTCAGGCAGAGATGCTCACCCCAAGTCTGGCCTCCCATGGCCTTGGGGGTATTAAATATTCTGGGCAGCCCCACCTGGGACCCCTATCTGCACCCTGCCCGTGGCCCCAGGATTCCATTTAAGCTCAGCCTCGGGTTGTTAGTGTCAGTCCCTGCTTGAGTTGTGCTGCAGGGATGCTGCTCTCCAGCCATGCCCATCGACCACAAACTTATTCCCACTTTGCCTTGCACCTGCCTCATCCTCACCACCCTGCCTTATGCTCTGAGCTCCCCATTGACACCGGTTTCCCCCTCATGACCCCTTGCTCTCTTGCTGAGGGTAAGATGAAGGCTCCTGCCCGCTGCCAGCTATCTATCCCAGTTCTCCATCCTTTTCTTTCCCTCTCCTGGCAGAGCAGGAGGTTTTCTTCAGGTGTCCAGCTGACACTGCTCCACCCTTGGGTTATCAGCCCCAGAGGAGGCTGGAGCCCATCATGAGCTGCTGGCTGAGCTGCTTATCCCGCGAGGATGGAGAAGCTGCCCCAGGCGCCAAGCAGCTGGCAGCCATCCTGTGGTACAGAGGACTCCAGCAAGCTGTGAAATTACAGACTAGTAAGTGCCAGGCACAAATGAGGATTAATTAGTGTGCCATGGCCATGAGCACCCATTTCAGGCCTGTGTCTGGCCGGGCTCGGCTTGTATATCTCCATCCCGTGGCTGCCAGGAGGGCTTGGCTGGCAGAGCCCAGAGAGGAGCGTGAGCAGGAGACCTGTGCTGGTTGGGGTTTTAGTGCCAAATTGCATCGGTCGAATCCATAGCCCAGGGCTAAGTCACCGAGTGCCCTGATCCATGGTTTGGGGGTGTCCCTGAACCTGCCTTTCTCCTCCATTGAGAATGCCCTGGGCTGGGTTGAGGAGGCAAAGGGAAGCAGGATGCTGCGATAATGCCCCAGGGAAAGAGGGCTGGGTTTGCGCTGGGGATGGGCACAGTTTCGAGGTTGTGTGAGCAGCATGGGTACACTCTGCTCAGTGCAGGGCTTGCATGGTCCTCACCTCCTCCTTGTGCAGCCTTTTCTTGCGAGGAGATAACCGCTGCCAGCAAGTTATCTGGCTCCAAGGCAGGAGATAAGCAGAGCTGGGGAGGATGCAACCCCTGGCTTGCTGCACTGCGGAGCAAAATCAAGCTGGGAAGGTGCAGCTGAGCTGCACCAGCCCACGGGGACCACATCTTTTGCGGGGATGCTTCTTTTCTCCCCAAGAAGAACAGCACCTGGCTGGAGCAGTGAGGATGAGGAGGGAAGAGCCTTGGTGGCCCCCTCGCAGATCAATTTAACTCCTGAAAGCTAGAAGGCGAGGCTGAAGGAGTGCTCTTCTTGCAGCTATAAAGAAGCATCATCGTACAAAGTGCCGGTACATTACTTGCAGTAATTCAGCTGTGGAACAGCGAAGAACAAATAAGACAAGATGCTGTACATTAGCAGAGGCAGGAGGCATAGCCTTTCCCTTCAAAAACAAAGCATTTGTCTTCCAACCACAGCAAGCAACCAGCCCTGAGCGGTGCAGGGAGGGGCTAGCTGAAATTCCAGGGATGCTTTTACCAGCTGATGAGCTACAAGGGGGGCTGGTTGTAGCATGGTCTGAGCCAGGGCTATGTGAAATAAAGCCCATCACTGTGGGGGGAGAGGTTGCTGCAGTCCCCTGAGAGCGGATCGTAATAGATTTGAGCAAAAAAGCTTAATCTCTGTTTGGGGACAGCTTGGTTTTTGGCTTCCCAGGGTGGTTGGAGTGAGTGCAGCAACCCATGGGTGCAGTCTGGGCTCCTGTCCCCCACAGAACCAGCTTTCCCAAAGCCTGTACCCAAGCCAGAGCTCTTCCTTAGGCTGAAAAATATCCCGTTATCCACTTTGATGGCTGCCTTTCATGTCAGTGAGCTCAGAAGTGAAGTCCCCAGGCAGTTGGGGGCTATTTTCAGCCCTTGCCAAAGCGAGACGTAGCAAGACGGCTTCTTCTGGGGGGGGAACTTTCCAGCTCAATTTTATGAGCTGAAGGGATTGCGTGAGCTCCGAGGAGTTTTTTTCAAAACACAAACCCCAGCAGAGCCTCTCGTAATTCAGGTCAACTCAAACAGGAGCCGTGGGGAGGGTCAGAGCCAGAGGATTCAAATGCAAAGATGAAATTCTGCTTTAAACCCCATGAAACCCTGGCTCTGGCTGGAGCAGCCACCAAGCAACCTTCCTGGCCAAAATTCAGCAGGATGCATGGCAGAGGTACCCGCTGTTCTGGGTCGTTGGCCAGTTCATGTCCTTGTTTTATTTGCTGATGGTTTCTTTATTGCTTCTTGGAGGAAACATGACCCCTCTGTGCCTTCCTTTGCCATCTCCAGCAACTCTCTGTTTGCTGTTTCGGGTGTTCCTCAGCAGGTTTTGGGAGCCAGAGGATGTTTGGGGATGGAGGACAGGGACATTGCCAGGATGCTGTGGGGGAAAGGCTTGTTAATTTGTTAATATATGATGTCAAGAGAAAGACAAGATGTTTTCCCAGTCCAGCTCTGGCTGCATTCCCCGTCGCCTTCCCCATGGCCACGGGCTAACCCTGACGAGCTGGATCTTGTCCCTGCAAGGGCAAAGTCCATTAATTCATCATTAATAACTAGGCTGGTGATGCAATTAATAACATTATTAATAATTTTGTTACTGGTGTAACAAAGCCATTTTTACTAGTTTGAATGGTTTCTCCATAATTGTGTTAATAATCATTCCCATCCTCTTGAATTTTACCCTAAAAAACCCCAAACCAGCAGGTTTTCCTGCTAAATAATAATAGCAAAACCCCTCTGGGTGCACAGAGGAGCAGCAAGGACGTTGCCCGTGGTTCTCCATATATCAGTGGTGGCTTTTATTACCCCTTAACCCGAGCAAATGGGAGTGGAGGAATTGCCCCTGTCTCTGTTTACCCCTGTTTTATGGAGGTTTTCCATTCATGGGCCCAAAAGGTTAATACAGCGCTTACCACTGCTGTCACTTGGATTTATTGGAGAGCATGAAATAAAGCTTGCACGGCTGTATATTCATTCTTAATAGAAATGTGGGGGAAGAAGCTATTACCCTTGTCCATATGGCCCTGGCTGCAGCAATTGGCTTTAAATGCCTGGCCCCAAGGTGAGAGGCTTTGCCCCGAGCTGTGCAGGAGCCTGAGCTTTGCGTCCCCATGCCGTGCCTCAGTTTCCCCTCTGGCTGCTTTTGCAGCTTGTTCTGGGTCTGCAGGCAATGCTGGTGCCCCCAAATTCAGATCAGCTGAAAAGCATCTTCTTGTGCAGCTCTGGCTGCTCTGAAGTTTTGCCTCGTCCTCCTCCTGGCATCCTTCGGAGGAGTTATTAAAGAAAAAAGCTACATCTATTAATCATGCTTTTACAACGGGACCAGGCTGTAAAAAGCTCATAAAAATAAATAAGTAACCAGCTGTTGACACATGGAGTAATGGAGGGAGTGGAGAGGAGTTGTCCCATCCCACAGCTCCCTGTGCCCGTGCTGGGTGAGCCTGGCTGTCCCCTCTCTGGGATGTGGGATGGGGACATCCCATCCCTCGATGGCCCTATTTGTCAAAAGCAAGGGGTTAATGTTCCCCTCAGGGTTCCAGCCCTGGCGGTAGGGGGAGATGCAGAGGAAGATAATGCATCAGCATCATCAGCATCATCTTCCCCCCATGGTCCCCTCTCTGGGACTCTTCCCTCTCCTGGCTTTGTTCAGGGCTGGTGTGTCCCAGTGGGGACCCAGATGGATGCTCCCTGGATCAGAGGCACTGAACCCTCCCAGATGCAGCACATGGTGGGAACATACACTGTTCCCTCAGGTGACGCCATGTCCCTTGGGTCCTAAAAACTATTTAAAAAAAAAAAAAAAAAAAAAAGCAATTCAACATAATTTGGGTGAAAGGCTTTTTTCGTGTTATGATTTGGGTTGAATTCAGAGTGTTTTGATCACTGCCACTTCCTCTTTGATGGGTGTTTTGCATGAGCAACCCTCGCTGATGGTAGCGATGCTGGGTGGCAGCGAGGGTCCTGGCTCAGGAGTGACACTGGGGGTGACACTGGGAAAAGGCTTGAAATGGAGCATCTCCGACCTGGATTAAAAATAAGGAGTCAAGGTGGTGTTTTTTTGCTGCCAGGCTTGGAAAAGACACTGTTGTGCCAGGGACGCTTGAGGCCTGGTGGTGCAAATGTACCTCTGTGAGAGGAAGAGCCGACGGGGAGGACATGTGGCGTTTGTCTCCAGGACCAGGTGCTGCACTGACCCCTTTGGATGCTGAAGGCTCCAGCAAAACCTGGAAGCCAAAAAAAATGCCAAGCATGGTTTTGGAGGCCCAGGTTCCTTCATTTTTTAGAGCAAATCCACCTTTTTTCCCCCAGATCAGGGCTGCAGCTTTTGAAATGCAAAACCAGAAGCAGGTACCTAAAGGAAAGCGGGAGACATTTCGCGCATCAGTTGCAAAGACAGTTGCAAGACTTCGAGGTCACTAATATTTCCCCTGGATCTTGTATAAAGGATGGAAATTGGGAGCGGGGTGGGGGGGTGTCCCCACCCCAACTCCTTGGCACTGGTGTGGTTTTGCTCTCTGCAAGCTCCTCTCCATCCCTCTAAACCTCTTGGGCCATGTGCCAGCCGGGGAGGTGACAGCTCCGGTGACATTCCTGCTGTCCTCAGACATTGGATATGACAAAGCAGATCACACCGGCTCTTCTTAAGCCAAATAGGGATAAAAATTCCCAGGGAGCGATGTTTGCCCCCCACCCCAGCCCAGCCACTGCCCCCAACATCCCCACGTCCCCATCCATCCCCTGGCCACGACCTCAGATGCACTGGCTTTCCCCTCCATATAGGCTAGGCACATATATACATATAATATATATATGTTATTGTTGTTATTTCTCCATGATGGATGGTTTATTGATCTGAAGCTTCTGTCCACAGAAAAAACAGTTTAAAATTCCCTGAGCCTCAAAAATGATGGGTAGGTAGTTGGGACATTTGTCTTCTTTGCCACCTTTTCATGTTGATTTTATTATTAGTATTGATTTATTTAAATATATATTTTTATATATATATATTTTTTTTTTCTGTCCCTCCCCAGGAATCTCCCCATCCACCCACCCTCCCCAAATCCGTGCGGCAGAGCCGGTGTCAGTTTTTATTTTTAATTTTCTGCTTGGCCGGGATATAAGGCAGCACCGTCTGGGTGCTTTTATCGGCTACAGTCTGCGTGCTGCTGTTCCTCGTCAGCCGCCGCGCCAGGGGTCCACCACCACCACCGGTGGAAGGATGCTTCGAGGGTGGCCCCGCCAGCACCTTACGGCCGGGCTCCTCAGGGCCATCATTCCCTGGGGACATCGTGCTGTCACCGTCCCGGTCGTCATCGCAGCATAGTGCGTGGTAAAGCACCTTGTCGCTGAATCGGACCCGCTCCCGCGTGCCAGCCGGCCGGTGATGTGGGATCTTCTGGCCAGCTGTTGCACCAAAGCCTTCCTCACTGGATGAATCCGGGGTTCCACCACCCCGGGGACCATTGGTAATGGGGATCCCCCCGTTCATCAGCCGGTAATCAGGCTGGCAAGCTGGTGGGGGCTGCGGCTGCGGCCGGGGGGGCTCGGGACCGTCGCCTGGGTCAGAGGGGGTGGAAGCATCCAGGAAGGAGCAGAATTCCCAGCTGTCGGAGAGGATGTCGGAGGCGGTGAAATCGAGGGGTCCCAGCTCGAAGGCGCCTCCCCCCTTCTCGCTGCTGGAGGTGCTGCTGGCCGTTGCTGTCGTCCAGTCATCCGGCTCCAGCTCGAACTCGAAGTCAGATGTTAGTCGGTCAATCTGGCTCACCACCTGTAGACAGACGGACAGACAGATGGGCAGAGAGGAGCTGCCAGACGGGACCCTCCTGTTTTTGCTCCGTAATAACACCACATCCCTAAATCCCTGCCATTTCCCCTGGCATCACCAGTGTGAGGAACTGGGAGGTCTCAGCCCAGGTGGAACTGCTCCAGAAGCCCCTCAGCAGGGACCGAAGCCCACTTGGTGGCACAGCACCTGTGGGCCCCAGGCAGGCAGTGAAGCCTTGGGTGACCCTGGGTGCTCAGTGCGGCAGGATTGGCCCTTCCCAGGCTGGCCCTGGGGTCTGCCTTGTCCCCCAGGACCCTGAGTGCCACCCAAATCCCTGCACATGTGGTGTTCCTTGGTCCCTTGCACCCATCCATGGGCAGTCACCAGCGACCGCCACCTCCTGCCCCTGGAAAAGGCAGCTCCACAGGTAGGGAAACTGAGGCAGAGGGTGGAAAATGTCCCAAGGCAGTGTGACAAAATGCAGAGCAGCACAGGAAGGTTGGGGACTGCGGGAACAGTGCTGCCACTCCCTGCCCTGGCTGGGATGCTGACAGGCATTGTCCCCAGTCCTCCATCTCTTGCAAGGTGCTGAGAATATCAAGACCTGTGCTGGCTTGAGGATGGGGTCATGGCCCCACCGTGCTGCAGGGGACAGACCTCACATGAGGCATGAATAAAACAAACCCTTAAAAAATGAAAAATAATAGATGTAATGTCGTAGCTGAGGTTCAAGCCATGGGCAGGGCTGGAAGGGAATTGAAGGGAGGAAGGATCTCCTTCCTCCTATGGCTCCCATGGACCATGGTCTCCATCTTGGCCTTGCCAAGGTTTTGGATGCAAAAGGTGCATCAGCCACCTTCAAGTCTTTAATTCCATCCAGCTCAAGGGCTGCCCAGCACTGAGCACAGCACTAATCCTGCCTGGGGCTCCCCAATCCCCCCCAAGAACCCGCTGCCGTGGCATCCGGCGGGAACCATTGCTGTGTCTCTGGGAGCATCGTGGTGCTTCTTGGCTGGTGTTTCTGCATGTATATATGTGTGTGGGTGTGTGTGTGTCTTTATTTTGTGTGGGAGGCAGAGCACGATGTGAAAATTCAACTCAGCAGCAGTTTGAAGTGTATATTTTTGGCAGGGTTGCTGGCTCGCCTCCCCCCACGCTTCGGGAGAGCTGGCAGAGGGCCTGGCAGGTCCCAGGGCTGCAAGCAGGAGGTGGGCAGCGGCAGACAAGCAGGGAGGCTAGGGGGAACCCCTCAATACCCCTCATACCTTTTTGTGCACCCAGTTGATGCATTTTGTGCTCCCCCCACCCCCCCCAGCATGGGCATTTGTGGGCATCGGTGCTCCCCAGCTGTGTCCCTCCCACTGATCCCTGGCCTCCATCCTGCACAGGGAGCATTTAGGAGTGAAAAAAATCCTGTGCTTAGCTTTTTTCAGGTGGTTTCTCCATGCATAAATGTTTTTTTTCCTGGTTGTTTTTCATTATTGCCTTTCTCTCCCCATCTTTTTCCTTCCGCTGCCCTTCCACATGTCCTTTGCTGGTGGAAATTAGCCACAAATTTCCCAGAATAACAGAGGGAAGACAAATCAATGGGCAATATCTTGCCAGACACGTTTTGTTTCTTTCTCCTCATGCCACCTAAAAGCCCTGCCATATCCCCACCAGTTCCATGTTTCATCAATGGGTGTTGGACCTCCTCATTCACCAAGAATAATTAATCGTGGCACATCTCTCCATCATTTTTATGCTGCTGTCATCCCATAACTGAATTTTTTGAGCACTTTCGCTGTAGGAGACTGAGTTATTGGGCTCAGACACCCCATCCCATCCTTGTGTTGGGTGGCCAAGGGTGGGCACACCAAAGCTGCTGTCACAGTGCCAGGTTGCCCTTGGTCTCTGCATCCCTTTGCTAGATGCCAGCATACAGAGGTTTAGGTCAATGCCATAAATCACTAGAAATGCACCACAAAACATGGCTCAGCAGGGCAAGCTCCTTGCAGTGACATTGTGGTGGATGAGGAGGTGCGGGCAGAGTTAAGGGTAATTTAATATGTCTGGGCATCTGAAACCAGGAGCCCGGGGGAATGATTATGCTGCCAGCAGCTGAAGTGGCTCCATTACACTCTGCTGACCTAGTTTTAACAAAATTCCCATATTCAAGCTCCAAATTTCACTTGTTCGATAACCCTGCCCATGCAGCTCTCCTGCTCTGCCAAGCTCCCGAGGAGATGGCACCAAGGATGCGGGACCCCAGCCCCACATTTACTTGTTGGGGGAATCCAGGCATAGGCACACAGCACCCCCTCTTTTAAATCAGCTGCAGGTCCCTGTGGGATATCTCCAGGCTCTGGCTGCAGCAAGGACCATTTCTCAGGTCACCAAATGCTGCGTGACAACCTGGGAACAACATGGATGAGCATCTCTGGAGGACAAAATAGTGTCACCTCCATGGGGGCACAACCCCAAGGGGCACATACAGTCTGATACAGTTTGGGTGAGAGTCATGGGGCTGGATGTGTGCATTTGCTGCCTGCTGCAAACACAGAGCAGAGCAACTGGGGAGACCTCGGACAGGGAGAACTTTTCTGAGATGGGACTGGCTGGTGTCACCAGGAAAATACAGGTTGAAGGGCTGGGGATTGCTGCCCAGGAGCATGTTGGACACATCAGCAATAAAAGATGCAAAAAAATATCTTTCCAGGGAAAAAGGTGCAGCAGAGCCTTTATGAAGTTTGGGTTGGAAATGAGAGGAGTGCTCCCACCATCAGACCTGAGCACATGGTGAAGGGTGCTAATGCACCTTAATGGCCCTGACTAGCCCCATCTGGGACCCCCACCCCACCCTGGCCATGTCCCAGGAGCCTATACAAGCTCAGCCCAGGGTTAGAAATCCTTTCCTGAGCTGGGCTGCATGGGGATTTGTTCTTAGTTTTGTGAGTGGTTTCTCTCCTGGGTGGACCTCTTGAAGGTATGTTGAAGCCCATCCCTGGTCCCGTCTCAGGGATGGACCTTGGACCTACATCATGGCACTGTCACCTGGAGGAACTTCGGGTCCCCAAAGCAGGGTAGTGCTGGGGACAGTGAGCTGAGTGCTTCTCATCCCAGGCAGCAGAAGGCAATGGACTTTACCTAAGCTCCTCACCCATGATCTCTGACCTATTTTTCCTGCCTCCTCGCCCACACAAGACCTCCAGAGAGGACAGGCAGGGACCCATGCATCCTTGAAGCTTTGGCTTTGAAGGGTGCTGGGGGCAAGCTGGGAGCATCTGCACCAGCATCTGCAAGAGAGTCTTAAAATTAGAAAAGACAATTTCTTCTGTTCCCAATGCACCATGAGATTTCTTTTTTTTTCTTTTCCCTTTTTTTTTTTTCTCTTTGAGGGAGAAAGTGTGAAACTTGAGGAAAAGAGGAAAAAAAAATTATGTGACCTCTTTCTTGGTGACAATAATTAGGAAAAAGGGCAGAAAAAGAGCTGTTCCTGGGAAACACCCACCTGTTATTATTTTTTAAGGCAGCAAATGATTCCACTGAAACCCTCCACTAAAATGAGATCACCTCTGTTTTTATGAGGGCTTGATGATTACAATACTGGGTTCAGGGCAGGCATCTCCCTGGGCTTTGAGTTGGGTCCCTGTCACCCATGTTACCTGCTCCTCCTCATCCTCATTAAGGGACCTGCTTTGATTTGGGCTGGATGGGTGCCAGGAAGAGTCACATCCCCATCGCCGTCCTCGTCCCCATCCTGGTCCTCACCACGGCACACAGGGATTAGTGTCACATCAGTGGTGCCTCACTCAGGGCTATTTTTAGGAGCGCTTTCTATTTTAAATGGGGGGGAGGAGGGGGGCTGTGTTAAATACCTATGCAACACTTGGTACCCACTGAGGATTTAAATGTAAAGTAGGATTTGGTCTTTTCTCCCCTCTTTTCTCCTTCCTGAGGCAGGTTGTCAAAGATTTTTAGCTGAGGCTGTCACTGCTGGCAGAGGGAGCCAGGGTGAGAGCGATGGGGAATGAGGGAGGGATGGACCAGACCTGGGATCAGGTAGTTTGGGGTGAGACCCTGGTGGTGCTTTCATCCACCAGTGAATTGGTGTGGCTCTGTCCCCCTACAAGCAGGCGAGGAGGGTTCGGGCATCCTCAGCATGTGCTGGAGGTGCCATGGGGGTGACCAAGAGAGGATGTGTCCCCATCCTCCCTCGCCTTGCTGCAAAGAGCCACCTTTTTGGTGAAAGCAGAGCATTCCTGGTCAAACCAGGGATATCTGACAGCAGGAAAATACGGAGCAAAAATAATTCCCCTTGACCTCGTGCATGGTGTCACTAAGGGGCCTCATCCTGCTGTGCCTGAGTGCCCTGAAAGCAGGTGCTGGGTGGCCAAGGGATGCTCAGCTCTCGTCCAAAGTGTCAAGCTTTTAGCATCCAGAGGATGAACTGGAGCAAGGCAGAGGGCTGGGCCCACCTCCCTGTGGTACCCCGTAGAGACAGGCACTGAGCAAAGACGCACTAAACCACAGTGCTGACCAGTTCACCCTCACCCCAAAAACCAGCTCCTACCATTCAGCCCAACTGAGAGTGCTGGGTGCTCCCCTCACCCCAAGTAGAGACCCTGCACCCATGGGCATTGCTGGCAGCCAGGAGCTTTCCAGATAAAAGCCTGAATGCCCCAAATCAAGTGTTTACGTCCCCAGCTGAGGCAGATGTTGAACATCTGGAGCATCACTGTTTTTTGATGGGATTTTTGGTTATCGGTTGCAAATCAAGCACAAAGGTTCCTGGCTTGGTGGCTCCAGCTCCCACGTTTTAGCCATGCTGTTTCCTATTGAGGAGCTAAACCTCCTGGAAGCTTGAGAAGATGCTGGAAAGGCAAGGGATGAGGCGGGAGGACAAGAGGGGACTTCAAAGGCTTCGTGGCCAGTAATTGGTAATGCATATATTCCTGAGGCTGGGAAAGGAGCTGGAAGATGCTGGCATCAAAGTGGTGAGATCTAATGGCCCCTTCATACCGGCATGGCCTTTGAAGTGGACAGGCGAAGTAGATTGGCTTTCGGGGTGGGTGCCGCTGGGTGAACGGGGGGTCTGGGATGGGGAGCTCAAAGTGGGGTGTCTTTGCCTCGATGATGTGTATGTGTCCCCTTGGCTGCCTTCCGGTGAGATGCAACTGTTTTCCCAACCCAGAGCAAAGCATCTCATCCCCAGCCGGGCTGGAAGAGGAGCAGGGATTTTTGTGCATCCCCAGCAGACCCCACGCAGCCTCAGCTGCCAGCTCAGTCCCCATCCCCAACACTCTGCTTCATACCTCCAGCAGCACATTTTGGGGGTCCAAAGCATTTTCCCATGCTACGCAGCTGCTTTCCCAGGCTGGATCCAACCCACCTGGTCCCACACTCTGCTTTGCTGCTAGCTGGCACATGGAGGGGATGTGCAACAGGCCTGTGTGGCCCATGCAAAAAATCCCCAACCTTATTCCCAAAGCATCCCAGAGGCATTTGACACCATTGCCTTGAACATCAATTCCTCCCTCCATGGGGGAAAAGAGCCACCCCAAAGCTTCCGGCAGAGCTCCTGTGACCCCACAGCCAAACTCTCCCAGAGCAGGGACCCTCCTGCATCTCCCAAACCACTTCCTGGCACAGGCAAGGTGAGTAAATATTTAATAAGGAATAAATGATTAATTGGAGCTCACAAAGAGAAGCTGGGTTACAGGGGCCTCTCTTCCCCGAGCTGATGCTTATAAATGAGTGTGCCATGGATCTCGGGATCGTTTGCTAGATCATCAGCTGCTAAATAGTTCGAAATCAGTGCGCAGATCTCTAAAACATGTTATTATTAGAATAATGTTATTATTAGAATAATAAGCTACCTTCTTGCTGTGAACTTTCCCAAGCATTCCCAGCTAATCACCTATTGATTACAACATTATTAAGATATTTATTATCATAAGGGGTTGGAGGGAGGATTTTCCTCTTGCCAAAGGCTTGGAGGGGAGGACCCCTCGGTGCTGCTTCCCTGTGTGATGGCACCTCACTGCTCCCATGTCAGAAGGTGCAGGGGTGATAGGACCCTTCCCATAGGATTTTGGGGGGTTTGCACATAGGGAGACTTGCACAGATATTTGTTTTTATTTCCCACCTCTAAATATACCCCATGAATGGTTTCTGACCCCCAGCACTAATCAAAGGGGTCCCCCAAGGTTGGGAAGGAGCTCAGCCTTGCAGTGGAGATGGCTGGGACCTCCTGGGGCATCTTTTTCCCTGTGGCATCACCCTTACTCCCACGGGAAAAGGCTGGGGCTGGCAGGAGGCATGTGGGAGGGCAGGCAGCATGGCAAACACTCGGCGGAAGCGCCTTCCCTGTCTGCCTCCTGCCTGATTTCTACTTCCAGTGTGTGATTTCAATCAAAGATTTTAATAATCATTTTCCCCGCACATAATACAGCCCTGTCTTGGAGTGCTGCGGAATAATTATATACACAAAAGGGGAAGAGGGAGGGAGGGAAAGTGGGAGCGGGGAACTGGTAAAATAGCATCCTGAATCAAACGGACATCTGGAATGACAGCCTTCAGGTGGGAACTGCTCCTGGGAGCTGAGGATGATGCCTGAACTGGGGTCTGGTCCCTCATTGCATCCCCATGGTTGGGCTGGTGGAGCGGGGCTACCCTGGGGTCCTTCACTGAAGCCTCCCCCTGGAGCATCCTACAATCCCGGCTGAGTCCGGGACTCAAAATCTCTGCTGAAGCAGGGACAACCTGGGAGAAAAGCCTAATGTGAGCCAGAGGTGGCTGTGCATGGAACTGGCGAGTGGTTTCAGAGCAGGAATCATCCCTGGGTGAAAGCCCTCATGCCCACAGAGGGGTTTTGATAGCTTCGGGGGTTATTTTTGTCGAGGTGGTTATGACCTGTCTGCTTCTTCCAGACCTGCAAAGTCCTGGTACCCAGCTCCTATTGCAAGGAGAACCTGGAAGGAGCAAGTCCAGCATCACCCAGTGAAGGTTTTCTGGCTCTGCAGGTGCCTCTGATGCAGCAGGATTGGGTCCACCACTGCCCTCACTGAGCACATCCAGCCCCATGCCCCAAACCACCAGCAAAGCCCTGAGCAGAGGAGCTGGCTGCAGGGATGGACATTTCCAAAGCCTCCATGGCATCTCCATTGGAGAACACACCAATATCACAAGTGCCAGGGCCCTGTGGGCACAAATGGGCTGTGATGACTGTGAGCAGCCCTTCCTGGGACCCACATCTATGAGCCCATTTAGGCTCAGGGCCATCAGTCCCTGCCTGGAGTTGTAGGGCTGCCTGTCCCCGGCCTTCTCCCCATGTCCCAGCCCTCACCTCCAGCTGAAGAGGAGCATCACCATGTGCAAGGTAGACAACCACAAGAGCTTATTTTTTTTACTACATCTCTTTCACCAGTACCCTAGAGCTTATGCCAGCCTGGTGTCTACCACATACTTTTCTGGGTGGGCTTGAAAAAGATTTCCACATAAGGTGCTCCCATTTGAGCTTGCTCTGAGCAAACCAGAAAACAAGGGGTTGAATTTCCAAGCTCCTAATGCCCAGCATCTGCTTGGCTTGGGGAAAACCAGACCTCTGTTTCTCTGGAGTTGCTGAAGCCCTGTTTGGCCTGGTTGGACCACTTGTTTTAGCTCTGGAGCCTGCTCTTGTACTGAGTTTTATGCTGTTGTGCCTAAATTCAACTAATTGCTGCAAAGTTATATGGGTATGTTGTAGGAGTTGTTGAGAAGGGTTGAAGTTTAGGACCCTCCTCATGGTGGGAACCTTGTGGCTGGCTCTACACTGACCTGGCCACGTTGTCCCATGATGTGAGAGGCTTTTCCAGGGCAGCTATGGGATGCAGCCTGGGAGGTCACTGGTGCCTAGGGATGTGCCAGCTCCACAGAAAAATCATCTCCAGGCTTCAGTGCTTCCCTCCGGAGAAGCCATCTCATGGGGCACAGACACCCTTCCTGGCACAAGAGCAGGGTCTCCCTGGGGTGAGGGGCAGAGGATGGGTGTCCTCTGGCCACCCTCTGCTCCTCAAAGCACAGGGACCTGCTGCGTCCAGATCAGCTTTTCCACCCTCCAATGTTATTCCTCCTCCTTTGAGCCTGCTTCCCAAAACATGTCCCCAGGGAAAGTGGAGAGACCTTTACCCCTCCCCTGTGTCCTCAGGCCACCTTCTCCTCTTCTCTGCTCTGAGATGCTGGTACAACCTGACTTGGGCAGCCTACCAAGGATACTGCAGGGATGCTTAAGGTCCTTCTGGCCCCAAGACCTGGATGGGGACCTTGTGGAGCCACCCGAAGCTTGGTGGGAAGCACAACTAAGCCTCAGCTGTGAAATGGTTGGAGATTTGTCCCATGCTGGTCCTCCTTATCCCTCTGTATCCTCGGCAGGAGGGATGCTCATATGATTGTGGTGGTCCCACCTGGCCTTAAATCCATGGGCTCAATAAAAGGGGCCAATTGCCAACATCCTCACTTCAAAGGCCTCTTTAAACTCCTGGAGGAGCATGAAGTGAGCTCAGGCTAAGTGGAAAATAGCTCTGCCTCCCAGTTATTACTATTATGACTGTTTTTAATCCAGCAGAGGTTTGTCGAAGGGGTTTTGGGCTCCCCTGTTGGCATTGTGGAAATTGGGGCGGGGTTTTGCTTTCTACAGGAAGGACCAGCAAAGCCATGAGAGAAAGGAAAATCTCTAGGGATGCCATGGCCAGGTTGAGCCCTTGCGGGGACCTAGTGGGGTGGCGTGGTGGGACGTGGCATTCCCCTAGTTCTGGCTTTCCCAGCGGGACAGCCTCCCTAAAAAATCCCTGGACCTAGTGGAGCCATCCCAAAGGAGGACACTGCATCCCAGGGGATGATTCAGGGTGGAAGATATCACCTCCCTGACTGAGGGAGGTTGCGGCTGCGTCTGTGCTAAGGATGACATTGGTCCACCTGCATCAACGCTCTCTCAGTGTCACCCAAATGTCACCAATGCGTGTGGGGCTGCTTTGTGGTGGTCCCATGGCAAAACCTCCACCAATTTGTGCCCTTCCTGGGGGGAGATGAGGTTTCACACAGCTCTGGATATAACCCCATGCTTGGCTCAAGCCATGGAGGGGACGCAAGCACCTGCCTGCCCTATTGTAAAAGCAAGCTCCCACACCGCGCTCAAGGCTACTGCACGCTTTCCATCCACCACTTCCCCCATCACCTGCACAGATGTCCTAAATGACCAGCCCCATCCAGGTCCCCTTCACCTCTACCTTGGAGGTGCGTGGCCCAAACACTTGATTCCCCACTAAACCGACTCTGCTGTGCCTCTGTGCTGGGAGGAAACTCCAACCACACTTTATAGGTGTGTGTGTGTATATATATATATGTATATATATATTTTTATTTTTTGCAGGAGCAATGGACCCTGACAGCCAGGCTATGGGACAGCCAGTTGCTTTGGACCTCTGCCCACCCTGTGGACACCCCGATCCCCATCACACCCAGGGCTGATGCCATATTTTCAGTGCTCTCTGCAATGCCAGAGAGACCCACCATTCCTTATCCATCCAACTCTCTGGTTTGAAAGGGGCCTGGAAAACACCTGACCAAGCTCCCTGCCAAGGCAGAGCAGAGCTGACTGTGGCATGGTGCCAACGGCACCGGTTCCCCGAGTCCTAGTGCATGACCCCACGGTGCTTCTCCCACCAGCAGCACCCGCAGGGCTGGTGCCTCAGCTGGGTCCCCTGACCCTGAGCAAACCCCAGTGTCAAGGTCAAGAGCCATTTTGCAAACCGTGTCTATTTTTCTCTTCCTCCTCTTTTTGAAAATCCTATTGCACACCAGCCAGGCTGTGCCACCCCAGGTCCCTCCTGGGACTGATGGGTTGCGGGTGCTGAGCTAGCTCTGCTTCCCCCAGCCCGGCCCCAGAGGCAGGGGAAAGGCAGGGGGACAGGAACAGAGTACCTGCATTTAGGGCCAGCAGCTACCGCGACCCGCGCAGGGATGCAATAACACCCCGGGGCTTTCCTACCTCCCGGAGCTCCTTGGCCACCTCCTTGAGCTCCTGTAAGATGCCTTCCAGTTGCCCGATCACCATTTTCATCCGACTCCGAATCCTTTCCCTTTCGCAATTACTCTTGCTGCTGCTACAATTGCTGCTGCTGCTGCTGGGGTGGTCACTGGGCTGCCTGTCCTGGCAGGTCTGGGAGTCCATCCTTCCCTACCGGCCTCGGTTCCCGGTCCCAACGGCTCTGTCCATCCTCCTCCCCGCTAGCCGGGTGGCCTGGCGTCCGTGCAGCCCCTCTCGGCCGGGGAGCTTTCAACATCTTAACGTTCCCCTGCCTCCAAGAAAGTCCCAGCCACACGCTCGCCTCCCTGTGAGGTCGGGGGGCTCCGGTTCGGAGCGGGGAGCTGGGTCGGGATGCACCATGCGGAGTCAGGAATGCTGCAGAGGGGGCTCAGCTGGTGGCTGTGGGGAGATGTGGGGTGGCCATGGGGCGAGTGGAGGAGGCGGGCACTGCCCGGTCAGGTGACTGGGAGGAAAAAGAGGAAGAGTCCCTTGGATGTCCCAGGAAGATAAAATCCAGTGGCTCACTCCTTGCCTGCTCCCTGATGCCGGGGAGGGGGATGCAGGGCTGGGTGTTCCTGGGGAGCAATGCTGCTCCCTGGGTCGGGGCCTTGCTCCGGGGTCGCCAGCTCCAACGCTGGGTGGTGGTGGTCTCCTGGCTGGGCACAGGTGTCCTGGGGAGCCCAGGGTCCCCTCCTGCAAGGACAGACAGACAGGCAACGTGAGGGAGCCATCCCTTCTAGAGTCAGAAAGCTTGGGGGGAGCCCTGCCCACTCCTGCCTTGCCTTGATCTCAGCCCCGGCATGAGGACAAGCCTCTGGCTACCCCCACAGTGGCCCCCCCAATTGAAGGGGGGGCAGAATGGAGCCTGGAACTGTCCCTGCCACCATCCCTTTTGCCTCCCCCCCCAGTTTGAGACCTGGAGACTGGGCACAACAGGGTCTCACTAAGCCAGATGGATGGATAGACAGACAGACAGCCAGACAGCTGTGCAGCTCAGGAACTTACCGTCGGGATCCAGATCCTCCTTGGCTCCAGTCCAAGCTCTTCCTTGTCCTTTTTTTTTTTTCCTTCTCCTTTTCTTACTTCCTCCCCCTCCTCCTCCTCCTCCTCCCTCAGGGCTTTTGTGTGGCACAAGAGGAGTCCGGGGGTCACTTTCCTTCGGTGGCTGTTGGAAGGGGTGAGACGTCACCAGAGGTGACAGCCCGCCGGGGGGAGGGGGGGGGGATACGTCCCGGGGGACCCCTCCGCTTTGACGGGGGGGTCAGGCAGCCTCCTCCCCTCGCGGGGACCATCCCACCGCCATCCTTCTCCCGGGTTCAAGCCCCAACGCCGCCTCGGCCGAGGACGGGAGGAAAATCCACCTTGCCCCCAAATGCCCCCCCTTTCCCTCGGGGGGAGGGAAAGCAGTACGGGCGGAGGCGGATTGGGGTGGGGGGCTCATCCCCCCAGCCCGGGGGTGCGCGCAGGGAAGGGATGGAGGGGGGTCCCGGCATGCTCGCATCTCCATCCCCGGTACCCGCATCCTCCATCCCCGCTGCTCGCATCCTTCATCCCTGGTACCCGCATCCTCCGGCGCACCGGGGATGGAGGATGCCAGTACTCGCATCTTCCATCCCCGGTGCCCGCATCCTCCATCCCCCGTGCCCGCATCCTGCATCCCCCGTGCCCGCATCCCCGCCTCCCTCCCTCCCTCCCTTCTTCCCTCCCTCCCCGGTGGCCCCGCTGCCCGCACCCCCGCACCCTCCCCCGGTACCGGTACCCCCGGGACCGACCGGCGGCAGCGATGCCGGCTCAGGGCCGGCCGCCCCCTGGGCGCCGGGCGGGCGGAGCGGGGCGGGCGGCGCCCGGCGCCCCGGGCAGAGCCATGGGGCGGGCGGAGCGGTGGGCGCCCGGCCCCCGGCCCCAGCCTCCCCGCTACCCCGCGGCTCCCGGTTCGGCTCGCCCCGGCGGCTGCTGTGTCAGAGAAAGGGGCCGAGCCTCCGCCGGGCGGGGGGGGGCTTAAAGGGGCCGGGAGCCGCTTTGCAAGGTACGGAGCGGGGAGGGGGGCAGCGCCTAGGGAAACTGAGGCAGCGCTGGGGGGGGTCACTCGCTTGGGGGGGGCGTGCCTCAGTTTCCCCACTCTGTTCCCCGCCTCTGAATAATAGGCTCATTAAGACCGGCCCCTTCTGAATGCAAAATGCACCCCCCCCCCACTCCCCCTCTCTGTGGGTCATATTTGGGGTCAATTTCTGCAGGATCTGTAAAAAACCACCGGCACGCCCGGAATGCAGGAGGATCATCCTAGCAAAGGTCCCTGCTGCAGGACTTGCCTGGGCAGGAGGGAAATAACAACCATGGGCATGTGGTGGTGGGGGTCTGGTCTGGGGGGGGACCCCAACAAGGGGAGGGAATCAGCCTGAAGCAGGGATCCAGCCTGGGAAAATCCAGCCAGCAATGGGAGCAAGGAGAGTTTCTTGTCCTAGAACTGAACCGCGACGATAGGTGGCAATCCCAGGTCTGCAAGAGGCGAGGCGGCGTGTGCGCGTATGTGTTATTTATTGCCTCCTACCGGGTATGTTCAAAAGTGCTGAACACACTTTTTGGCGTGGATCCGAACTGACTCATCCTTTAGTGAGCAGCTCGTCGTGAGTTGATGCTTTGGGGGCTCTTCTGATTCCTGCAGAACATTCAGGTCGGGGTCCAGCATTGGATTCCCCCGGGATGGCAGGAGTGCTGGGGTGTGTGGCGGATGTCAGCAAGCAATCCCTCAGTGCACAGCCTTATTGTAATGATATTTTCCAGGGTAACCGCATGGCCGGTGGGAAGTTTTCAGCAGGAACCTCCTCCATGCAATAATTTGCACCTAAAGCTCAGCCAGGGACAATGCGGCCACCCGGGACCCCAACAACCATGACACTTCTTCCTCTGCTCCCAGGATTTGATTTCCTCTAATAGCAGGTTAACGCCAGCTCATGCTCTGCCTCTGCTGTTAATGAGGCAGAGCCGAAAATCAGCTGGGATATTAGGACAGTAATTTGGGGAAAGAGTGGAGGTGGTAAAACTGAGATGGAGGTTTGCTCCCAGGACTGGTGACACGGGACAGGGTGAGGTCTCACCTCCAAATGCACACAGTGAATCCGGCGAAGGTCAGAAGAGGTATCAAATTATTTTGGCCAGAGGAAGACCTGAATAAACCACAGTGGGGGATAAAATGAGTGGCTGAAATGTGGGCTGGGGAGGAAACACCGCCCCTTCCATGACCTGCTCTTCCCCTCTCCCATAGGCACCTGCTCGTCACCTCTGTGATGAGTACTGACAGCCCAGGGACTTTCTGTCCGAGTCAGGTTGAAAAAGATGCTTGAAAATTCTCATTACCAGTGCTGGAGAGCAGGACCCAGAGAGTTGTTGCCGCCCAAAAATCCACCTTGGAGAGTCCTGTCCATGACGATGAAGCTAAGGCAGCAGAAATGGCCCTGCAGGGATGTCCAAAGCCTCCAGTGTGAGGTCAGATGCCCAAACCATGTTTCCTATGACCTTCTGAAACCCTCTGGATGGTGTCTTGAGGATATGAAATGAAGGGGTGCAAGCAAGCTCTCTACTCCTGGAAAGGGGACAGAAAGGCTCAGCCTTTACAAAACACCCAAGAAGCCAAGCCTGCAGCATGCCCCACCCTTCTCTCCTGGTTTCCTTTGCTCCAAAGCCCAGGCTGGACACCCTCCGCTGGTACCATGCTGAGGGGCACCCCTGGCCCCGAGCACCCCCAGCACCAGAGGGCAAAGCAGTGGCTGTGGGGAGGGATGTTTGTCTGTCCTGCCTCGCTCCTGCTGTGAAAGCCACCATGTTTCCAGCTGCTGTTGCACAGCACAGCCCAGCTGCTGGTGGATTCATCATTTGTGGAGGAAGAATAGAAAGACAGTGTTGTTTTTTTCTTCTTTAAAATTTATTTTCTGCTTTGTAAAGCCTGAATTCCTCCCCATGAAGAACTCAGCAAAGGACACAGCTTTCAGTGGGAGCATCCCTGAGGATGCTGCTTCCCACCTATGCATCACAGCCTGGATTTGGGGGGTCTTGGACCACCTGCTCTCAGCACCTCACGTCCCTTGTGACTGATTCATGTTCCCCATCTCCCTGCCAGATCCTCTCCTACCCCATCCCACCTTCCTCGGAGTCTCCCAGAGGAGTTGGGGGGGGATTCCCAAATGCTGCCCAGCTTTGGTACCCCACTGATGGAGGGTCAGGTTTTCCCGGTGGGAGGGACATTGCTGGAGCATGAAGGAGAGAGAGGAGCGGTTTTATTCCCACCTCCCTAATCTCTCTCCCTCCCTCATTCTGCAATCTTTATGTATGCCTTTCATTAGATCTGATTTACTGGGGATTTTCCCATTCCAGCAGGAAAACTGCTGGGAGGGGATTTCTCTGCAAAGCTTTCAAGCTCGCAGGCGTTTTATTTTCCAGGGTCATGCCAGGCTGGTTCCTGCAGGGTGGGTCTCAGCTCAGCAAGGCTTAACAGGGGACCCCCATGGCAGGGGGTCCCCTCTGTCCCCCTCCAAATCTCCCATCGCAGCCCCAGGATGGAGCCAGTCCCCATTGTCATGCTGCTGGCAGGTGCCCTTTGCTGCCGGGCCCGCTGATGTATCGCTTCCCCGCTGTGACTCACTGGCACAGATGTAATTTCTAATTAAATAGCGATTCTTTTCAGAGCCATTTATTTCTGTTTCTTTTGTATTTTGATTGGAGTGTCAGTCAGTTTTTCACCAGTTTGTCAATTCCTCTTTCCCTAAAGATTAGCTAGGAGAGATGTGAGAATACAGAAATATGTGTTAGCAGCGCTGAGCCTGGGAGTGCCTCGGGTCCCAGCCACCCAGGGAAAACCTGCAGAGAATGTTGTAAGAAACTCAGAAGGAGAAAGAAAATAATCCCCTAAGAAGCCTTTGCTTCAAGCAATGTTTTGCAATCTGCCTTTTTTCCCCATTTCCATCACCCTTCTCTGGCCTGCAGACCTGTGAGTCCTCTCCTGCCATGTTCCTGCAGCAGCAGACAGTGCCTTCTCCTGGGATAAATCCCACAGGATGCTCATGGGTAAAGAGCCTCTTCCTGGATGGACTTTATCCTTGGACCATTTCAAACATAGGATGTGGAAATTGATCTCCGAGATGCTCCGAAACATGGTTCTTGATGCTCAGCACGTGGTTTCGGGGAGAAGGGGGCTCCCTGCCTGCTGGGGCTTTGGCTTTCTGGGACAAGGGCTGGGGTAAAATCAAAATCCTTGCTCTTGGTGATAATTAGGGTTTTTTCGGTGAGATGGTCTGTGATGGGCTCTTTCTTGGGGCTTGAGTCCATCGCTCACCAGGAGAGCCCAGCAGCTCCAGCGCTGCCTGCTCTGCCTCATATTGGTGTCATGGTCAGCACCCTCAACACTACACTCCAGCTCCAAGCCACATCATGGAGGGTCCAAATCCCCAAATTCCCAGTGTCCGCTCATCCCAGTGAGCAGAGCATCCTTGAGATTCAAATCACAGCCTGGCCATTGTGGGGATGGGGAGTCGAAACTGCTGCTGGTTTTGAGCAGCAATGGCTTCGCTCAGCCAACGTGCTCAGGCCGTGTGTTGCAGCTGGGTGATTTCAGGTCAACTTGTTGCTTTTAAACAGGTAAAAAAAAAAAAAAAAAGCCTATTAAAATAGAGTGGCAACATGGGTGTGACCTATAAAACCATCCTCTTTGTTGGGAATGGGATATGGGAATTCACAACTGTTTTCCAAAGATGCTTTCAAAATGGGAAACTGCTTCTACCCCAAGAAAAAGGTTATATTTTAATGAACTTTTGTATCCTAATGGAAAATATGTATCCCACCACATGGGGCTCTTGGCCTGTGTTATGCTGACTTGTCCAGCTCTCATATCAAGCACTGGAGAAAATCACCACCCCAGCTGATAGCCCAAATAAACCCAAAGGCACTCAACCTCCCTTTCCAGGGCTTTTAGCCCAGATACAACCCACCTGGGGAGGGTGGGGCCATTGGTATTAAACAATTCAAGGGGCCTTAGTATTCCCCCTAGTGCGTGTTGGAGCAAGGGGGTTTCTTCTGGCTTGGAGGTTTTTGGCAAGGAGAGCTTGTCCCTGTGCAAGCTGTGAAGGAGCTGGTACTGGTGAGCAGAAAATGATCCCAAAGTGGAGCTCTTCTCTCTGGGCTTTGGTCCCTTGGGGTTTCTTTCCTGATTTCCAAACTCTTCGGAGGCTGTGGGGTCTGGGCTTCTCAGAGCTGCTTTTAATGAAGCTTTTGTATGTTAATGGGCTCTCTGCTGCTGCAGGGCTGAGATGGGGGTGGATAGGGGACTCTCTCCATCACCAGGTGAGATAAAAGCCCTGTGGAAATGCTGTTCTTTTCATTAATATTAAAAAAATTCATCTTAGATGGAGGCAGGGCACCAATGCCATTTCCACCTGGTTCTGGGATTTATCTCTTAGGTGGGTGGATGGAGCTGGGAGCATCCTTGCTTTCACAGCCAGTGGGTCTGGGTGTCTCTGGGTTCAGGGAGATGTATCTGATCCCCTGTAGCAGGGGAAATCAATGTGGCTTTGCACCCTTATTAATTTCTCATTGAGGAAAGCGTGCAGGGCTTTCATTGAAGTATGAAATGAAGTAGGCAGGGAGTAGGGAGAGCAAATATTAGTGCTCTTAATAGCCTTTTGTTTTACTAGCAAAACTGCTATTAATCACCCCAGCGAGGGGAGCTGAGTCTGCTCAGGGTTGGTTTATCTGTGCAAACAGCACTAGAAATCAGCAGAGGAGAGACCTCTGAGCATCTGTACTGGCACTTGAGCAGGGAGTGAGCATGGGGTCTGCTGGAACTGGGGGTGCCCTAACTGGGCAGCCTTAAAAATGCACATTTTTGCCTTTGCTAAAGAGGTAGAGGTGTCTGCTGGGGGCAAGAGGCTCCAGTGGAGAGCATGGGGCTGAAAACCCCTGGATGATGCTTCCTGCTGAGCTGGCAGAGCACTAATGCTCTGTGCCTCAGTTTCCTTTTGGTGTCTGTGTTTGGATGGAAAGTGCTCCAGGAGAGCAGGGAAGGTATTGGGAGGCTGGTGGGCAGCAGGCAGATGGCACCAGGGATTGGGGTGAATAAAAGTCATTCTGGTCTTTAGCCTGGGCTCAGAGTTGAGCCCCTGGAAAGCATCTGCTGGAGTCAAGTGTTAAAACATCTTTTCTGCCATTCTCAGCTTGTACATGGCTGTCTTGTTTGGAGTTTGACATGCCATATTTTAAGTGGAAATCTTTCATAAAGGTGCTGATTTGATGTGTGGCTCAGCAGGCTTTGTGCTCCTCTGCAGCTGCCCAGCTGGGAGGACTGAGAGGGTACCAGGGATGCAGCAAAGCTGGGCTTGGAGGAGCCCCAGCAGCGGCCAAGGGCTGTGGGCCAGCGCTGGAGCTCAACAGCAAAGCGGATTTTTCTAGCTGCTTTTCAAAAAAACCCTACCAAAATAAATGTTGAAAGGAAAAATAAGCCTTTCCCCAAAGCTTTGGAAGAGGGTTTTCCAGCTTCCCTTGTGCTTTCCTTTCCCTTTGAGGGATGCAGCATCAGCAGTGATGTTCTGTGAATGAAATGCTGATTTGGCCGAAAATTGCATCTTCCCCCCCCATTTGACAACTGCCAGGACGATTATACCTGAGCAGGATGGTGCTGGGGTGGGAGATGTCCTTGGGAGCTCTGGGCTTGGTCCTGTGTTCGGGGAGACCCTCTGAGGAGAATACCAAGCAGATGGACCCAACTGGCGCCAAGGGGACCTCGTGCTAATCTCATTTTCGTGTGTTGCAGAGTGCCTGCCTGCAGGATTAGGCCAACTCCTTGGGCTTCATTTACATTTTAGAAGCCTTGTCCCTGACCTTGTCAGAGCTCCTGGCTCTCCTCCTTCCTCTGTAGCTCTGTGGGGACTGAGCTGTGCTGGGGAGGGCTTGGAGATGCTCTGGTGTTGCCAGGGTGGGAAGATGGTTATAAATAGGAAGGATAAAATCAGCAGGTTTAGGGATGTGCTGCCTTGTCAGCTTTGGAGACCCTAATTTTGGGGGCTGTTGGGTCTCCAAAAGCAAAGTTAGATTTGCAGGACCAGGTCTGCAGGAGCATCCCTTGTGACCAGTGGTCCTGGCAGAGCCCAACCACAGCAGTACCTGCTGAGATGACTTGGATTTAAGGATTTCTTGATGTTCCCTGATAACTCCACCCCAGACCTCATCTGCTTCCTTGTTTGTTTGGATCGTTGTGGTGCTGGGATGGGGAAACTGTACCTCTGGTTGCTGTGTGACCGTCAAGAGGGCTGGATGTAATTACAGCATCTTCTCCTGCTGGGCTGGTACCTTGGTCTTGAACCTGGGAACATGAGAGCTGAGCCCTGGCAGGGGAAAGGTGACCTTGCTTGTCTTGCATGGGCAGGTTTCCCTTTCAAATTCTTTGATTTATGGTGTGCAATGATAAATAATTAATCAGGGGGACCTCTGGCCCCAGAGGACAGCAGTGCAGTAAGAGGCTGCTGCAGAGTTGGCTGTGGGCACAGGGATGCGGCTGCTTCTGGGGCAGGACTTAGGATGGGGGACAAACTCTGCTTGTTTTGGCCAACACTTCCCTCTTATTTCACCCATCAGAAGCTGCTGATACCTACCTGGAAATATTACTATTAATGGAGTAATTAATATTGATTATTGCTCCTGTCTCACCCAGTAGTGCCCATTCCTGTGGTGTCTGGTCCAGGAGGGTCTGAGCCATCCTGTGGTGCTCCCGTTGTGATTTGCTGGTTAGACAAAACAGAAATTTCTATCAAAAATGCTTTCAAACTAAATCTTTTTTTGCAACAGGAATGAAAAAGCAAAATCACAGGGAGTTTCCAAATGCAAATCTCCTTTTCTGTGGCGGCGACTTGTTTAAATGCTGTAGTGAAACAGCGTTGGCATCCTCCAGGCACAAACAGCTCTTTGAAACTTGGACAAAAGCATGGAAATTTGGGGGTTGCCAAGCATTCTGCGGGGTTTTTTTAGGCTGAATTTTTTTTTCCTGGAAAACTTTGCCTGTCTCTGCTCCAGGGCCCCGCTTAGCATGGTGAATTTGCAAATGAAAATCCTTTAAGCTTGGTAACAACTGAAGGGTTTTGTGCCTTGGGGCTGGGTGAGTCCACTAATGTGATGTATGAATGGCTGTTAGAAACCCCAAATGTTACTGGTGTTTATATTTTTTGGGGGCAGATGTATTAAATCTGCTTGGTTTCATGGCAGGACTAATTAGTGGTGGACAAAACTGCCCAAGGCGGTCGGAAACCCTTGTTTTGATGTGCTTTTTCATGTCATATCCCTTGATTGCGCTTGCCAAGATAACCCTGCTAGTTAAAAAATATAAAGCATGACATTATGCCCTGGCTGTGGCTTAGCATGTGGGCTGGGTGCCGGACAAGGGCAGGGTGCCCAGCACAGCCTCATGCAAGACAACAGAGAATCTTCCCTGCCATGTGGGTGGCTTTAAAGGCCAGGAATAGCTTCAATAAAGCTCAAAACCCCATTTTCCTCCTTCTTGTGCTGCCAATTTATGCCACAGCCTGGTCCCATGACTGTTTGGGGCATTCCTGGCTAGGCTGGGGGGAAATTTTAGTGCAGGATTCTCCGGAGTAGGGATGATTTCAGCAGCGTTGGGTTTCCATGGTGACCTGTGCAGCATCCTGCGAGCCAGGACCGCACACACATGTACACCCCAAGATGCATCTACCTGGGAAATTGAGGGCGGGGGGAAATAGCTACAGCTTTGCTGAGTCACTGCTGGCTTGTATTTATAGGCACTGGCAAAGCTCACTTTGGGATGCTAATAATATATTTTGTTAATCAGAGGCCACAGCAGAGAGCTTCTTGCCTTCTAATTCCCCACCGTGGCAGAGCTAGGGCTTGTGCTTTTGAGGGAGGAAAAAAAAGCCAAGAACTGCCCCCAAAATCTCCCATGATCTGGTGGGGAGGAGGAAGGGGCTTGTGCATCCCTCTTGGATTTGGGCTGTGACCCTGAGAAAGCCCCTTCCTTGCATGTTTTCATCCAGCAGGGCTTGCATGTCACCCTGCACCATCCTGCGGGGACCCATGGATGCAGCCAGGCTGGAAAACAAGCATCAACAAGGCCAAACTTTGCTCTGGACTTTTATTCCTCCAAAGGTGTAAAGGGGCTCCTTGCATTGCTTGTCCCTTTCCTTGGGTCACTCCCTGCTGTTGTCCCTGCTGTCACCTTCACTAAACCCACCGGGAGGTGACTGCCACAGGAGGGGAGCTTCAATGTGGCCGTTAATGTTTTACAGCAGCAGTTTTGCATAAAATATCCTGCAGATGAATATTTTAAATGGACTTTAGTAAGATGCTAATGGGTTTTCACAGTTGATGAAATTAAGGCTGTGTTCCTTCAAACCTTGAGGAACTGACTTTGAAGGGCTTCTATTTTTTTATCTTGCTGCTTTTTTGCAGTTCCTCCTCTGGTTCATGTTTGCTTTCCTCCTTCCATTAAGAAGTGTTCATTTTGGTGTCCTCTGCCCTGGTGGGATGGTTCTAGGCAAGGTCTGTGGCAAAGAACATCTCAGCCCATTGGAAGCAATATGGGGAGCTGCAGGCAGGGTTGTGTTGGGTTTGGCTTGGTGAGGAACCATCCATCCATCAGCCTGGTGGAAAGGGCTTTGTAGCCTACAAAAGCTTGGGATTTCCAGATTTTTTGGGATCATCTCAAGAGCTTAGGAAATGAAGATGAGCGAGGTGCTGTCTCCATTTCCCAGCTCTACTTGGGAATGAGAAAAATGGAATTTAGATGTCCATCCCTTGTCCCTTGTTCTGCTCCTTGCCCTGGGTTTACAGCTATTCCACCAGCAGGTCCTTCCTACCATTCACTGCTGAGTCTTGGTCCTCACGTGGCTGTGGTTACCCTGAATATCTACACCTTGTTTGTTGGTTTAAAAGCAAAAGCTGGTGTTCCTGGGGCCCGGTGAGCTGCTTGAGGAGGTGTGCTCTCCATGAATGGTGTGAAGGAGGAATTTAATTCCTCTGCTGATGAGCCTGGGAGAGTTTAACAGCCTCTGCAAGAATTGTATCATGTCTCAAAGCCTTTCTTACTCCAGCACTGTCTGTGGAGGAGAGGCTGGGGCAGGGAGCTAGATCAGCAGATCTAGATGATGCTGAGAGCCCACCAGAACAACCTGTGGCCTCTTCTCCCTCTCATTCCCCTATCTTGAGCCCATTCAAGAAGAAATGGGGACCCTGCAGGGCATGGGGCACCCCAATGGGCTGTGTCTGCCTGGGGACTTCCCAGCTGCTTCCTTGCTGCAGTCATTCATAGCTTTCAAAATCATCCAGCACATGTTCCAGTTTTGGTCTCCTCTTTGTTAGGAGCTTTTTGGGACAGGCTGAACAAAATACAGCTGGCTGCTTCTGAGCTTGGGGGAAAATAGACATAAATAATGCTGTGACTGATTTATTTTTTTCTGAAAGATCCTGTAAGGGATGGGATGTGGATAGGATGCCATGAAAAACTGCTCCTAACCCCATGTGCGCTTGACTGCTCTTCTCAGTGTACTTAGAGAAGATCTGTTCCTCCTTTTGAGCTGGAATATACTTGATGAAAATGCAAAGGATTTAAATCTTCATAACTTGGAAAGGATTAGAGAAATTTTCCCAAAACCTTCTTTGCTTCAGAGATGATGGCGAGATGCGTGTGCTGGTGCCTGAAACTTCAGAAGGCATCACTTGAGTTATGCGGGTTCAAGCTTTCTGACTCAAAGACATTTGCTACAAGGCTTGGATTACCCATCGCGATCTGCCTTGCTGCCTCACTTCAGTAAGAGCCAAGTGCTTAAGTATAGAAGCAACTGCGACATACATATATTGCTTCCCTTAAAGCTCGTAGGAAAAATAGGATGGCTTGTTTAAACAGCTTTGCGTGTGCGTGGGCAGGAGCGAGGGAGGGTGCTGTGTGTTTGGGTGAGGTGGGGATGTGTTGCTGGAGTGTCTGAGCTCTCGCTTGTGGCAGGAGGGGTGTAAATTGTACACATGTGTGTGCTCGGATCACTTTGAGTTTTGGCTGTGGTTGAGTTTCAGCTCTGGGGGTGATGGGCTGCTGGTGCACTGTAGGGTTTCAGTGCTGCTGCTGCATCTGGAGGATGCTCTCCCCAGTCCGACAGCAGCCTATCTATTCCACTTCTGCACAGCAAAAGGAATACACCAGCTCTTCCCATGCTGAAAGTCAGACAAAATTAACCGTCGTGTGGAGCTACTGGCTGGTGTCCTGTGACAGTCCTGCAAGCTCTGGGCTGTGCCCCCCCCAGCATGTATTGAGGTTTTGAAGCTGTGGTTGGGCAGCTTTCTGTTGTGTTTGGGGTGCATAGCACCCCATAAAACCCCAGGGGCTATGGGTGGGTCCTGCATCTTGGTGTGATATCCCTTTCTCAGATCATTGCATCTTCTGGAGGGGGACAACCTGGACACAACATGGGACAGCATCCTCCTGCAGGATTTGGGTGCTGTCTGGAGGTGGCGGCCTGAGGGTGCTTATGGTTGGCTTTGGCTGCAGATTGCCATCTTACCAGGGTTTTCTTCCCTTGCTCTCCCACATGAAACCTCCAACTTGAGGCCTCCCTGCCCAGGTGTACAGAGGGAGAGGAGGTGCTGGGACTGGGCAGGAGGGCTGGTTTTATTTTGGAGGCACATCCCATCTGCCCAGCAGGAAACCACAGGGAGGCTAAGGCTATAGGAGCAGGAACACCACAGACTCTTGTCAGACCCTGATGCTGGGACCAGGGCTGATCCAGCAATTTTTGCATGCTCCCTGGTGCACCCAGAATATGAGTATACAGATACTTTGCAAATCCAACAGCCTGGAGATGGCCCAAAAAACCTCCACAACCCTCACTATGTGGGTTTTGAGGCTGAGACCCCTCAAAATCATTTCATGCAAAGAAGTGGGAGGGTGATGGGGAAAGATGGGAGCTCAGAGGCAGTGGGGGAGCTCAGATGACATGATGCCCTTCCTGCTGGTGTGGCAACCCTGGAAGCCAAAGTGCATGTGATGTCTCCTGGATCTTGTCCTTGCCCATCTCTTCCCCCTGCAATAGCTTTGGATGTGGGATGTTTTTCCCTGCTCAAGGAAGAGCTGTCCTGGGAAGAGGCCCCCTCAAGAACGGGGCAGTCGTGGTCTTCCATTCTATCAAAAAATGGCTGAAACTCTCAGTTCTGGTGATGTATCCCAAAATAAGTGTGTCTGGGATAGGCTCTGGGAAGGAGAAATTGGGCTGTTTGTCCCCAGCAGTGTCCTCTGAGCTCAGGGGTAAGGAAATGCATCAGGAAAACTAAACTAGGATTTTTTTCCCTCTCCTCTCTAGCTCCCTTTTTTCTGTTACAAAAAAAAAAAAAATCAGGTATTTTTAGAAACTGTTTCAGCATTTATAAAACGTGACCAGCTGAGGCTGTGCCATGTTTCCTGGAATAACACTACTGTGCAGGAATTACCTCCCTGCTCCTGGGATCAGCATCTGTCCTGATATGAAACAAGTCATGAGGGCTTAAAAATAGCTTTGAGAGGGTTATATCATACCACTAGAAAACAAAGGAGGGGCAGGGCGGGGGGAAGCCCCAAACTCCATGACCTCCATAACTTAGTTTCTGGCAGCCCTGACTCCTCTGACAGTAATTCCCTGAGCCTGTATTCCTGTCTCTGCGCATCCTATATAGATTTATCCTGTTTTGGGAAGGCATAGTGGGACAGCAAAAAATAAGTGTACTGGGCTGGTAAGGGGAGGGATTGAAATAAAATGAGCCTGTAAAAGCATTTCCTAATGTCCGACGCTCAGTCTGCTTGTTTTAATATTGCCCAGATTCTGCTGCTGGATGCATAAAGATATAAACTTCTACAGGATTTTTTCCCTGTCCAGAGACATTAAATCTGTCTCTTTTTAATGCTTCCTGATGGTGTTCAGAGCTGGATGAATTTTTCCAGCCTGCTGCAGGCTCTGATTTGCCTGGGACAGATGCTGAACAGGCTGCCCTGCATGGGGACAGCTATCCTGGGCTTTGAGAGGGCACATTTTCTGACTGGTAAAGAAGTTGAGAGTAACTGAGCTACTCTTAGTCATTCTAATATCACTTAAGTGGTAGAACACATTTATTCCTGGCAGCTTGAGCTTAGGCAGGAGGGGAGCAGCTGGAGCATGTTATGGGCTGGGATATGAACTATGGCGTAGCATCTTAAGGGATGCAAGAACAGACCACCAGATAAAAAACTCCCCAACCCTGTTGCCCTAATCCTGCGCTTGCAAAAGGGCTGAGTGCAGGTTCTGGCTGCTCGGTTGTGTTTGTGGTCCCTGGGCATGGATCCTTGCATTGCTGGAGGATGAAGCTTGGATGAGTAGTGGTGGGAGGAGGACCAGACTGTCCTGGGATGCAGCATGCACTGAGTGTCACCTCTGCTCTGCTGCTCTATTTTTTCATGCTTTGGGGTTGTTTGGTTTTTTTGGGTTTGATTTTTCACTTGAGTTCCCCAGTCCTCAGCATGAGTATTGCATCTCCTTTAGCACTTTTAGTTTGCTCCTTCGCTGCATATAAGGCCCAGCCCCACTGACCCCCTTCTCCAGCCACGGGACCATCCAGAGCTGGGCAGGCAAGTCCCCAGGAGATACCCCTGAGGTGAAAGGTCACCCCATTCTCACCTTCTTATGTTATCAGCACAAGACCAAGGCAAGACAAATATAAATCTTTACTCCTAAGTCACGTTTTCCACTTGCTCAGGGTGGCCATGGGGCTGGCCTGCCTAAGTGGGGGGCTATGATTTGTGTCTGCAGAGCAGCTCTAGGCAAAGGGGAGGTTGTGAAAACATCTTGAAATGAGATTTTTTTTTGTAGCTTCCCTGACCCAGGAAGCTTCAGGCTTTTCCATGCTCTTTACCCTGAAGTGTACATCCTTCTGCTTGCTGCAAGGATGAAAAGGGGGGGGGGGGGGGGGAATCCATGTTTTGGGGGGCAAAGGCTCATTCCCAAAATGTCTGAGGGCTTCCAGGGCTTGGCATCATCACGAGGCATTCAGCTTCTTGGTTTTCTTGTTGTTCGCAGGTGGAATAAGAACCAATGTTTTTTGTCGAGAGGAAAGCTGAACTGTGATAACAGGAAGGGGGGCAGCTGGGGTTGTCCAAGCAGATCAGAGCATTGTGTTCTCCTTTTGCATCTAAAAAGATGTGTATCATCATGCCTGCTGCAGCACAAAATAAAAAATAGAGCCAAACTAAGTGCCTTTTCAAAGGAAATAATCTTCTCATGGGGTTCCTACCTTGGGAAAGAGCTTGTTCCCTTTCATTCCCACTAATAAATGCCAGTAAAACCAGCCTGTTCCCCCTAGAACAGTATTTCCCAGTGGGAATATGTACTGACAGGAGGACTTTTTAGCTGGCTTTTTATCAGGGTGAGTTAAATTCTTTGGAAAATGTCACCTTATGTGACTTTGCAAGGTCTGGCCAGGCTGATGGTGCCAGGGAGCAAAGCCAACCCCTTGGATGCGCCTGCTGGGTAGTGTCACCTGGGTGTAATGACCTTGGCTCTGGTGTTGGTGGATCCCTGCATAGGGCATGCTGCTGTCCTGGCTAATGCAAAGGCTGGGACATGAGCAGGTTAGCAAAGCTCTGGTGAGCCCAAAAAGCAACCCTTGATGTAAAAAATATATTTGGTTTCCTTTTGTCTTTGAGTTGCAGGGGAAGCAGGAGGAGAGAGGGATGCTGCAGCACGGGATGCTGCATGTGGGCAATGTGCTTTTATCAAAATTCACATGTCTCAGGGGAAGGTGTATCTGGCCAGGGCTGAACATGCTTTGGATGGTGGTTTTGTTTTTTCCTCTCAGCAAAATTGAAACCTTCTTACTGACAGATGAAAAAGTATCATCAGCATCTCCTTCCTCAACCTGTCTGGGGAAATGTTTCACCCCATGAGGGGAGGAGCTGGGGCTCTGGAGACCCTTGGTGCACAGTGAAGGTTGGGGGTTGGATCAACACCTTCCTGGTGCCTTGGGCTGCAGCTCGGCTCTGGCTTATCCTGGGTGGGTGTTTCTGGTCACTGAGAGGCATGTGGCCAGCAGAAGAGACATCATGCAATGCTTTGTGGTCCTTGTGAGCAGCATCTAATGGTCTGTAGAGGGTCTGCACTGGGGTGGAGGGACCAAGCTAGGCTTTGTGGGTGCCTGATGCTCTCAATCATCCCAGAAACCACCTCCTGCCCTGTGCTGTTCTCCCCAGTCTCAGCAATCACAGCTGCTTTCCACAGCCCCATGAGCCAATTAAGACCTTATGGGATCTCTGCAGGGGGTTTGTTGCGGTGGGGGAATGTTAAACCAGGGGTTTTTGATAATGCTGCTCTTGGATTATCTGATTGTGGGTCTAGTGGCCAAGCAGTAAGGCTGTTGAGTAGTTATAAGGGTTTTGGGAGGGGATTAGGGTTTCCTCAAAGCATGGGCTTGAGTTTGATGCTGACTGATAAGAATTGGGGGTAGGTCAGGGCTGGATGTGGAAATCCAGTGAGGGTTATGTAGGACATGGTGCTCCTCTGGCTGAGGTGTGAGGTGACAGCACCTGGGTGATGGGAAGGTGCTGGGAGAAAATATCCAAATGCTTGCCCTGGTCCTCTTCTCTGGGTGCTGCTGATGGGTTAGATGGGTGTTTGGCCAGACCCTAAGCAGTCATCACATAGGTCCTGAGTCCCCTGGAGAACCTGTACTTGGGTGGCTGGGTGCTGGGAAGAAGTGGGACATGGCAAGCTCTGACTCTTAAAGTCCTGGCAATGGGATCCTGGGGATGGGGCAGAGGGAGGGGAAACCGCTGTGGTTTTGAGGCTCCAAATGAGGTCTCATTCCTCCCCTCTGCCTGAGCCCTCCTTTAATGGGAACACATGGTGAAACAAGAGTTGTTAAAGCTCTCCTTGCGCTGGGGCTTTTGATCAGGGAAGTATTAATTACATTTGAAAGCAAAGGAGAAAGACTAATGAAGGGGAGATCAAAGGGAGCGGTGAGCAGGCTGAGTTCAAAACCAGAGCTCACCATGGGGGCTGCTCTGCAGGGACCTGTCCCAGGATCTACTGAGAAGGTCCTTGACTTCATCTGGACTGTCAAAGGTGATAGGGCATCCATCAGAGGCTGATTGCCACCAGGAAGCGTTCTACGGGGTGACCTTGGCTACCAGCCATGTTAATCATGGGATCAGAGGTGTGATTATTAATTATTTAACTGCGGAAGGGCATGGGGCTTTGCAGGTCTTGGGTTGTGCTGGCCCAGAAACATGATGTTGGCTCCAAGGAGGTTGTGCAGTCCACAGGCATCAGGCATGCCCTGGGGAGGAAGGAGACCAAGGGATTGGGGAGAGGTTAAGCTAAAAGACACAACAGGCACAAGAACAAATGGGAAAAACCCAATGGGGAATATATTTATGTTGGAAATGTGGAGAAAATGTACAGAGGATGGACAGATTGGCAAACATGCAAAGTCACCATGATGGAGAGGTGCTCTTGGGGATGCTTCCTCACTGCTGAGGACTGGGAGTGGGTATTGCCTGATAATTCATTTGCTAGTTGATAAAATAAAAATGCAAATATTTGCCTTGATGAATTGTATCTGGCCATGGGGGCCAGCTGAATAATGAACCATTTACACACAGATATTTTGTCCATTAGCCAGCAGGAGCTGTTAGTAGTGTAACCTATTTGGAAAGACGATTTGACCAGCAATGGGAGCTCCTGCAGGCAGGAGCCATTCAGGAGGGTACTGGGGTGATATTTGGGGTCATCTCCAGGCGTTGGGCTTTGTCACTGGTAGAAGTCTACTTCCCCAGCACTGGCCCTCCCATCACAGGTATCTCATGCTTCTTCCACACCCTGTTGTCCCTCCCCCATTCTCCATTTTCCCCTTGTTGCCTTCATCCCTCCCGAGCTTCCCATCGCAGAGCATGGACCTGCTTTGCCTTTAATAGGAAAGAAGCTCCTCCTCGATGTCTTAAATAGTTTGTTGTCTTGGGCAGGCAGGATTCCCCCAGGAGCTGTATATTTTTAGTGTCCGATATTGTTTTAATCATAGTGAGGAGTGCTGCTTGGCAAATATTATTTTGGGATGTGCAAAATTAGCGATCCTGCTGTCAGAGAAGAATCGGACGGCAGCTAACAAGTTTGGAAGCATAAGCTGGGTGGAGGATCCACCATGAAATTAAGGCAGCTTTGAATTTTCCCTCTTCCATGAAAACTTTGTTTTTGTGCCCTGGGCTTTTATCAGAGGTAGACAACCCAGTTCCCTGATACTTTTTGCAGGACCGAGTTGATATGTACCTGGGGTCTCTGGTGGCTTTCTTCACCAGCTGTTTCCCCATGCCTCAAGTCCTGCAGGATTTATCTGGGTCCTCCTCCTGGTTTTGCCTTAACCTATGGGGCAAAGGACTGACCTGATCCTGTACCCCATGGAGCTGAGAAGAGGATGGGTTTGCCTTCAGAGGGATCTTTAGTTGTTCTTGCAGCTGGGCAGCTCTGCTCTGCCAAGCCCTGTTTGAGTTGGTCTCCTCCACCTTTTGAGTCTTAGGAGACTTTGCTGAAATGTTGTGTTGTTTGTGTCCTGCATCCTGAGAGTCCATCCATGTCATTTTTTCCAGGCTATTTTGGATCCAGGAGTGAGGGTCCTGGCACAGTCTGAATGCTGCAAGGATGGGCTGGAGGAATCCCATGTGTTATTGGGGCAGAAGGGGTTGAGACTCCTTTGCTGGGCTACTGGGAAGGTGCTGGGAGTGGGAGAGCTGCTGCAACCGCCTTCTGCATCCTCCCAACACCTCTCTGACTCTCAGCAGTGATTGCGGAGCAATCCCCAAACCAGAGGGGTTGCACAGCAACGGGAGCTGAGAGCAGAGTAGAGAGGAGCGGGGGCTTTCTGGTTAACACCAATGATGCTGTTTGATCCTCCTCTTTGCTTCCTTGAGTTTAAATGTTACTTCACTGGAAGCAGCAGCAATCAGGGTAGGGAGGTGCTTTTGGCCTCTTGCAGCTGTGGCTCCTGCATGTGGAGCAGAGCATGGTGTGTGAGCACAAAAAAAGGCAAATATGGGGCTTTTGGGCCTGGTTTTGGGGCTCCTGTATCTTCTCCCCAACCCTGGGTGGGTGAGTGGTTGTGGCTGGCTGGCAGCCAGCTCCAGACCTGCTTTTCTTCTGGGGCTTGCTCTCTCATTTCTACCCAGCTGCTGATTGTCTGGACAATTTGTATACTGATATGTCCAATTCTGGGCTGAAACTGCCCCAAATGAGAATCAGCCTGATCTTATCAGATTGCAGGTCAGATTGATGATGCTTCAGCCTGGCTGGGGGCAGCTGCAGGATGAACCCTTCCTGAGCACTAGTAGATTTTCAGAAACTGGGGTTGTGGCATTGTTGTTGCCAATGATGAAAAATTGTAGTGTGTAACCAGCTGGCAAGAGGGATGTTATCAGCATGGGTGACAGGTCCCTGAAATCCCTCAATTGCCCCCAGCCTGCAAAGTGTCCTTTGTGGGTGCCAACCTGGGGTGTGTGTTGGTGTCAGGGGTTCCCCAGCTTAGTTTCCTCTCCAGGTGCTCCCCAGGGCCGGCTCTGCTGGGGTTATGATGCTCCAGACTAGGATGTATATGTATAAGGGCCATGATGGTTTGCATCTTCTGTGAATCGGCATGGTGGTCAGCAGTGAGGCATCATGGCCTTGCAATGGCTGGTGGTTGAGATGTCCCCCCTGCACCTTCTCGTCTCAGGCTCCTGGCTGGAACAGCTTGTTTCAAGCAGGTTTTGCACCTTGTTGTGAAAAGTGGATGCTGAATGTTACTAGCAGTGCACTCTGCTCTTGGAGATCACTATTCTAATAATTTGCATGAATAATCCTTTTTCTATTGCTTGTTTATAAATGACTCATTGGGACAACCCTTCTTTGGAGGGTCTGGGTTCAGCACGAAGGGCCCAGCAGCAGATTTGTCCTGTTAGACTCAGTGAGTCTGGGATTAGTGCTGGTTTGCCACTGATTGTAGTTGCTCCGTCTGTGACTATAGAGCCTTAAGGATGACCTGTGTCATCAGATGCTTACCCTCAGATTTAGAAAGCCCACACGGAAAGAAGCTAAAGAGGAAACTGTGGCTACCGTGCCCTGGGGATACTGCCTGGAGCCCACCATGGAGGCTTTTAGTAGAAGAACAGGACCTGCACCCTGTGGCTTTTTTTTTAGCATGGGTTCCTCACCCTTGACTCCTTCCTGTCCAGAGGGTTTTGCATCTTCGTGTCTCAGCACTCATGCTGGGAAAGCCCTGTGCTGGCCATGTGCCTGGGGGAGCATCACCTTGTACTTGGAGGTGAGGAATGCTGTGTAATCCCATCCCAAAGGGCTGCTCTGCTGCTGGCCTCACAGTGAGGCCCCTGCTCCCTCCTGCCCCTCTTGCCGCCTTTTGCATCTGGAGAGGATGGCTTTTTATTACAGCAATTTCCCTCTATTGCATAGCCGGCGCTGGGGAGAAGTGCTTTTGAAATATAATTTGTGCATTAGCTCCAGAGCTCACTTGCGCTTAAGTGATGCTCTTGCTGGGGAAATGAAGGGGTTTAACAGCCCCAAGGATGGATGCAGGGCCATCTGCATGCAGCCGAGTGAGTGCCTGCCCAGCCTGGAGCTGCCTGCGAATGAACAGTTCCACTTGTAGCAGGGGTGAGCTTGTCCTGGTGCTTGCCTCTTGCCTCCATTCACTCTAACCAGCATTTCACCCTGGGCCACCAGTCCTTGGAAAGTCTTCATACCCTTAACATGAGTCTGGGGTCCTCGGCACCTCTCTCGGGGCTGCCACAATATTTTGGAAGTTGGTGCTGGTTGCACCACTGATAGATGCAGTGTCAAATTTCCTGATTTCTGATATTTTTAGAGCACCCAGGAACCCTGTTTGCATTTCTGGGCAATGAGCAGGTGTTTTCCATGCAGCTCCTCAACCCTTTTTCATCTGCTGCCCTCCCTGGTGGCATTGAGGAGGCCAGCTTGTTCAAACAGATTGGAGTGGAACATTATTTGTAAAGGTCCTTGGCTGCAGCAAGGGAGAACAGGGAGTAACATCAGGGACTGGCACAGCATGGAGCCACCTGGCATGGGATGCTCTGAACAAATGATGCATTTTTGCAGGGCTTGGCTCTTTCTGAGAAACAGAAGGACTGTGTGGTGACCCCCATGGTCCCTCTGAACTGGGAAGGTGGGCTAGGTGTGCAGTGATGCTGGGCTGCCCTCAGAGCTCATGGTGGGGTCAGGACATTGGGATCTGCTCTTGGCTTGACCATAAGTGCATGTCTACCCCTGTGGTGTGGTTTCTCTGTGCTTGTGGTGTTAGGGTAACCTGCCTCCCAGGAGGCTGGGGGGAGGATTTGGGAATAAGTGCTCCCAGAGCATTGCATGACTATGGGCTCTTGGGCTCCTGGGCTGTGCTCTACAGTCCCATCTCAAGTCAACTCACCTGTTACGTCAAGGTACTCCACTATGTCCATGCAACTGGTGATTTCAAGCAATTTTAAGTCAGGCACCCAACACCCTTCATCTTGCTTAAAGAGCTCTGAAACTTTACTTGCTGGATTTAGTCTGCTCCTGAGAGCACTAATGTCTCCAGAGACCAGTTGGATTCAGTTCAAAGGACCCTATGGACGTGGTGACCAGATTGTCAGCAATGGAGAAAGGACCTACCTGGAGCGAGATGAGTGGTGTTTGCAGCGTGGTTTTGAGTGAATGATTGTCTGGAGTGCCCATGTCAAGAACAACTCCTGCAGGCAGTAAAGTCATGCTGTGACCATCTGGATAGGTCTAGACCTTGCCCTTGCCTAGGCTTTTAAACTTAAAGCTAGAGGAGAAAAAAGGACTGGATTTATGGAGCTGTCCTCACTAAATGACCTTCAAATTCCTAATTTACAAAATGCCTCTTTATATACAGCTCAGATCTTCACCAAGCTAAATCAAAGCTGGTTTTTTTTTAGTGTTTATTGGCATGATTTAGGGTGTGGCAGCTTACTGTCAAAACCAGTGGCTGTTAGCACAGTGAACCAAATCAATCTTTCCCTGCTGGAAAGTCTCTTCTGCTGCTGTTTTCAATGTTGTGCTCTGAGGTTGGTGAGAACAAGTGCTCTCTGTGTGCCCAGACACCCAAACCTGCATATTCAGAGCAAGCTACCCTGCACTTCTGCATTTCAATAATGGGACAAAGCTCACCTCTCATCCTCTGTTAATGACATATCACAAGGTGATATTACAACTAGCTGATTAAACAGAGGGTATTTGAGCTGAAAAATGAAGACAAGTCCTAGAAGGTGGCTGCCACTCCCTGCGTGGGGGAAGATCATTTTGTTTTGCCAAGAGGCCATGAAAATAAACCCACGTGCCATCCCCTTGGAGCTGCTGTCCCCTGGTCCCCCCATGGTGACCCATCTGCAGCCTGGGTCCACCCCAGCATCAACCCCAATCATTGGAGGGGGAAAGTTTGCAACCAAAGCTGTGACTCAGGTTCTTGATCTGGAGATGAGACTAATTTTCCTGGGGATGGCACAGGATCAGGGCAGATGCTCTGCACTGGGCAGGATGGGGAGCAGAGCTGCTGGGATGTGGCATTGGTCACCAGGAAATGATGCTGCAGGTGGTACTGGGCCAGTTTGCTGTGTAGGTGCCCATTGGATCTGCAGATACTTTGAGCTTGTCCGAAATTCACCAATTAAACAAAAGCCGCAATCACAGAACCATCCTTTGCTGCTGGTTGCTCTGTTTCCAGGGGCAATCTGGGGCAAATGGCACTTTTCCAATTTCCAATTGGACCAAAATGCTCAGAGCTGAGAAAACTGTGCACAAAACAACTTCTCTGGGAAGAAAAACAATTATTTTCCCACCCGAAATACATATCTCTGGGTAATGCTAATTGCATATCTCTGAATAATGCTAATTGCACGCAACCTCTGTGAAGACATATGTAGATAATAATACCTCAGTCTTCAAATATCCTCTTCAGAAATCTCATGAATATGACTAAAATGCCTCAATTTTGTCCCTTTAAACAATCCCTGCTTTATCATGAGGCTAATGAGCATGGTGGGGGGTGGAGGGGCCGGCTTCCAGCCGGCGATGTAGGTCATGCTCCAGTTTTTCTTTCTCTGATAAGCAGCTGTGGGACCTTCCTCCTTCCAAATCTATTCGTGCCCAGACCCACGAATGTAGCATCAAAGCTGATGACACCAAGAAGTGGTCTTATGAATTGAAGAAGCACTGGAGCTCACTGTGAACCTTCTGCAGCCCATGGATATAGATACTTTTGCTGTCTGGATATCAGGCTTGAAGGACTTGGCCATGAGTGCTTGCTTTTGGAGAGAGATGGGAAGATGGGTTGAGGGATAAGTACCTCTTTTGGGGCTGCTTTTTGGGGAGCTATGCAGAGAGGTGAGACCAGGAGTGTACTGGTCATCTGGATGGCCTCTGATGTTTGTCCCACGTGCGTGTCTCCAAATCAAGTTCTTTGCTTTTCTAGATGATCTCAAGGACCTTCCAGAAATTAATTTCCCCACTCTTGTACTCCCCACCCTATTTCTCTCCATGCCCCCAAGCTCCCAGGGATGCTTATGGAGGTCCCTCACCACCACTGTGGTCCCTTTCTGGCTTTACGAACCCTGTGTGCCAGCCCTGGGGCAGGGGGATGTACAGCTCATATATGGAATCTGGCTGTCTCCGAGACTGGTAAATATAGCTTCAGCGAGAGCATGTCTGCATGCGTGTGACAGTCTGTGCAGCCAAGCTCTATTTTTAGGAGTGCTGGCAAAGGACACGCACACACATCTAATCACAGCTTCTCCCAGGCAAATGTTCCCTTTCTCTGGGTTTCAAGCCATGCTTATCAATTTCCTCAACATTGTTTCCTTCCCTTCTTCTCTGACAAGACAACCTGCTGCGGGGAGGAGGGAGACAACGAGCTGTGATGGAAAAGAAAGTTGGCAGGGGGAGATACATGGGTAGGAGTAGAGTCTGTCTCCCCAGATTGGGGGATAGTCTTCCAGCTAACAGCCCCATCCTCATGGGTGGGCTGGGGATGCTCCAGGGGCTTGGGGGATTCTCCCTCGGCTGGGTGTCCCCTGGCACAGCTTGCACTTGGGGAGTTGGGTGGAAAGGTGGGGAGTGCTGGGATGTCCCCAAGATGCCCAGTTTTTGCTTTGTAGGGTGACGGAAGAAGAGTGCGATGCAGGGAGGAAGGCTGGAGGCTGAGTGATTAAAAACAACCGTCCTCTGGGCTGTGATTTAGGGCTGTTGGCAGGAAGGGTCTATTAATTTATTAAGACTTGCAAGATGTCCAGCTTTTTCCCCCAGTGTGTTTTCCTCTTGGTGTGGCCCTCCAGGGAGGGGCGACATCAGTGATACATCAGTAGCGTGGTCACAGGAAGTCCTGACATGTATCCAGTCTCGGTCACTCTCTGTGCTGGACAACCCCAAAAATTGCCCAGTGCCTGCGAGAAAGCAGTTTTCCTCAACTATGTTGCTCACAGCTCCCCTTGGAACAAATATTCTGATTTATTTAATTCACTCCAATGGCCAGGGAAGCCACACATGGTTGAATTTCACAGGGTGAAGACCTTCGACAGCCCCACATCTGGGGAGTGATAACACCCGTGCCAGGACTAAGGCATAAATATTTCCATAAATGATGCACCTTGGCCAAGAAAAGTATATTTTTCCCCAGGCTGATTTGCAGGCAGTGGCGAGACAAGCTTCCCAGGGTCTCTCCCTGACTCATTAAGTGGTCAGAAGCAATTAATTTAACCCCTCACTTTCTCCATTTGGAAAGACAAAGGATTATTAATTGCCCTTGGAGGTGGCAAAGATGGATGAAGCCAGTTAATGCTCGCTCTGAGCTTTCAGTGCAGTTTCTGTTTGGTTCAGATAATGAAACCAAACCAGTTTGGTCCCCTGCATTCAGCAGAAATCCTGATGTTTTTAGCTAAAATGCTTCTTGTCCAGCATTAAACAGAAAAAGTAAAAATTCATCATGGTCTAAATAGGACTGTGGTGTGGAGTCTGATTTTTTTGGGGCAAAAACTGCTTTTCTCAGAACAGACTAAAAAATAGACTTCTCAGTTGTGTGGAATAAAGATACAAAGAATGTTCTGAAGCAGAATTACCATTTTTTAAAATTTTTGGTGAACAAGACCATTGAAATTGTCCTAGCAGATATGTTGGTGCTGTTTGCTTTGACAGGACTTTAACTTTTGATGTTCAGATGAAAAGTTTGGAGCTGTTTTGTCAGGCAGAAAGCCATCCTAACTAAAAAATAAAAAAATGCTTAAATATGGCTTTTTTCCTTGAAATTTAGCAGAAAAAGGCAAACTGCATGTTTGCCAGGCAGTCGGGGTCAATAAACTTTTTTTTCCTGGGAAAAAGGATGGGGGTGGGGTGGGCAGCCTGGAAAAGCTATTTCTAATTCCAGGCTTGAACAAAAAAAAAAGCATCACGGGAGATATCGGGAAAGAAAATGGCTCTCAGCCGATGTCACCCAAAGGCCTTGTCCCTGCCAGCCCTCTGCTCCTCCAGCTGATGTGCCAAAACCCCAAAGGAATATAATTTCTAAATGGGCTTTTTGCTTTTCTTTACCATTTACCATAAACACAGCTTTTTGTCTCATAGCAAAGATGCACTTTTGCTTTTATAAGCCTGTCTTAAGCACCACTTCTTACATCAATGGCTTTAAATGAAAAAAAGAAAGCTCTTTTGAATACAAATGTGGCATTTACTTCCTTAATGCCTCTCTTGCGCTAAGCTACCTTCAAACCCATCAGAGACACTTTAATATATTGAACAGAACTCCCCTCATTTTGATGCTAATGCAGCATTTCATGCAGATAATGTGCTTGAATCATGCGCTGAAATACATTAAAGGTGAAATCTAGAGCTTCAAGGAACTGCTGGTGGCTCAGCTTTCTCCTTCTTCCCCATTTACGTCTGCAAGCCAGGCCTTGCCAAGCTCCTTGGCAGGTCCAAGGCCAAGCTTGTCCTATATAATGTGATTAATGTCTTTTAATCAATTAAAAAAAAAAAATCATCTGATTTTTTTAAATACCATTTCGTTGCAATGGGCTGTTCACTTGTGGGACTCTGTGTGGCAGAATACTCTGGAGGACAAAATGTGCTTTGAGTAAAAAGGGGCTTCACCAGCTTATGGAGAAGAGGTCTTGAGGGGCTTTTAAGCATTGTGGTCTGGATTCAACCTCCAGCATCCCTGTGCCAGGGCATGCTAAAAGCCAGAAATGAGTTTTTAAACATAGGAAGTGTATCTCCATGCCCTTGGTTTGCTGCTTGCAAGCTTCCACATGTCCTCTTGGCCTCCTTTGGAGGCAGGAATTGCTGATCCCATCTGGATGTTTTATAATGTTCCTGTTCTCCCAGTGCTTGATAGCATTGGTTGGGTGTCCTCCAGTGATGGGAGGGTGGTGGCTGCTTCCATTTACCGTCTGGAGTCCAAAGTAATAATAAAAAAAGCTCTGAATTTGGGTCAATGTGAACTGAATATGTTTTGGAGCAAAAAAAATTTTTTTAAATTTTCCATTTTGGGTCAGCAGGTGTCAGAGAACCTGACAAGAAACTTTTCATTAAAAAGAAATTAATTTATTTGTGGAAACCTCATTTTTGTTTTGAAGAAATCAAAGGCAGGCATGTTGAGGTTTGGAAATACTTTCAACTGTGCTTTTCTGTGACTGTGTCATTAAAAAAGAAGTCTGATTTCTGCTGAAACTCCTGTGATCTGGGTCTGCAAATGGCTGTGTTCCCCAGAGGAGCTTTCTCATCCCAGGTGGGACAATCTTGTGTCCAGCATTTACTGCCCTCAGCATGGTCTAGTAGCCAAATAATACCCTGCGAAGCTGCTCGCTGGTGCAAAGGGGAGCAGGTGGAGGCTGTTCACTTTGCTCTTGCAAATTAGGTTCATTCCTCTTAATTAGTACCACTCACTAATGAGCAGCCATCCCTTCAGTGAAGCCCAAGGGGGGGCAAAGGGGGGCTGTTAGCCGTATTACGTGACCTGTGGAGCAGCTTGGCATCTTCCCCTTGGAGAAAAAAACTGATGCAGAGAGCTTCATGCCTGCGGCTTTTTTCTGTTTTCAGCCTCAGGAGGGGGGATAGTCCCTTTCCTGTCCCCCCAAGGGTGTGGTCAAGTTTTAGTCTCAAGCTTTTGCTGTTCTTCAGGTGATGACCCTAGTGCAGACATGCCTGGATGCGTACACTTGCTGCTCCATCACCTTGACCAAACTAAGGTGAGACCTGACTTGCCAGGGGCATGGGCTGGATGAGACTACCCTGATGGGATAAAGATGGGATCCCCCTGCTTGTGGGTAACTCCAGGGTCCAAACTTAATAGGCTGGAAGGAGCATGGGTCTGGAGGACACCCAAGTGCGGGTCCTGGTGATGATGTGAGCACTGTGAATGTGTCTCCTGGGGGATCTGTAGAAGCAGAGAGGGGAAATGAAACTTTTTTCACCACTGACATGCTCTTTGCTTTGTGGAAATCTTCTTTTTAAAGCAGATCCGTCCTTACTGCAGCCCTGTCTTGGAGGCTTTCCAGTGGCTCTGAGAAGAGGTGTGGTCCCTGGTCAACAAGACAGACTAGGCTGGAGGTAGAGCTGTGTGGCTCTGCCTTCCCTCGTGCCTAAAGAAAGATTGGTCCAGGTGACATGAGCCATGCCAGAGCATCCCACAGCCCTTTCCTCACTGGCAGGACTACCTCTGTCCATCTGCCAGCCCAAAGTCCACCCAGGTGCAGGGCCACCAGCTGCAAGACTGGGGACAGAGCTTTTCCTGGGTTGAAATGCTCTTGTCAGGCACTCCTGGGCATCAGTCCTGTTCTAAACCACCATCTGCCTGACAAACCCATCTCTCCCATTACGATAACTGCTGCTGACATTTCAGTAGCATGTTTCTTCCCAAAGGGATTCCTGTATCGCTTCTCTCACTGCTGAAATGTAGCCACCAGCAAGGCTCGGTGCCCATCCCTCATCCTCCCTTGCTGGCAGTCAGGGCAGGGGGATGCTGCTCAACCCATCCCTGGACAAGGCAGGAAAGCATTGTGAGAATGGCTCAGAGGGCTGGAAAAGGGGATATTTTGGAAGGAAAAATGTGAGAAAATGTGGGTGAAAGCATGGGGATGGTCTCCATTGCTGGATCCCCAGGTAGGCCCTGGGGTGATGTGCGAGTGGGGCATGTCAAAAGGTCACCGCGACCATGCCATGACTTTTTCTCATATCAGTTCATCGTTAAAGAATTTCAGTTCTGGCAAAGGTGCGGTGCAGCATCCAGGGTCTCAGTCTGTGCTGGAGCAGGGATGGCAAAGGCAGAGCTTGGCCAGCAAATGGGGTACCCCAAAGGGAGGAGGTCACAGGGTCTGGCTGTCCCCCAAACTCAGCAGGAGGTTTGGGAGAGATGATGGGCAGTTATCAGGGGAGTTGGTGTTGAGTGTGCCTCCCTGAGCCAGTTCTCCCAGGCTGATACATTTTCTGTGTCCTGGATCTACTCTCTGTCCCTGCTCACATGTCTTCTCCTTGCACATGACACCCTAGCTCGTGGTTGTCCTCCTGCCACTGATGCAGATGGGTACAAGCCAAATGCATGGAAGGAGCCTGGACTGGACAGAGAGATGCCACTTGCTTTCCCAGGCTAACCTCAGGTTTAGGAGAAGGGCTGCTCTGTCAACGCAGGAGGTGGTGGAGGGAGCACGCAGCACCAAATAAATCCTTTCTGACAGCCGGGAAATGCCATGGCCTTTGTGATGGAGCTGAGCTGACGGGTGGCACTGCTCCCTGGGTGGGTTGAGCCTCCTCTTCCAGTGCTGCTTGGCGGGGACCATGCCCACAGCGGCATGATGCTCAGAGCTGGAGTTAGCAAAAGCAAGCTTTGAACCCTTGGAGAGGGGCTTGGACCCCTTGGGGACTCCCTAGAGCTCTCTTGGAGGGGGTTCGCACTTTTGCATGCAGGGTACAAGCTATACCCATAGCTTGTTGTCCTGTTTTCAAGCCTTGTTGCTGTTTTTATCCCCTTTCCCCAGTTGCATGGTGCTGGATGTGGGTCCTGAGCCCTCCACTGCAGCCAGCTCAGCTGGTGTCAGGTTCAGACCCTGTGTCCCAGTGGACCTGCAGCAGCAACTGCTGAGATTCATGTGGTTTTGCATGAAGTTGGAGATCTCAGGGCTTTTTTGAGCACCAGTGAGAGGCTGGACAGCTGGAGAGCATTGCTTGCCAACCACAGTCCCAATTTGGTGCATCATTCAAGGGTTCTCCGCTCCACGAACCACACAGGATGGCATCAGCTGGTCACTGAGACAGCCACATCAGGGCTGTGAGACCTTCCCCCAGCAAATCATGGGGTTCTGGGGGTTCTCGGCCAAGCATCCCCCTCCCCTGGGATGAGCTGAGCCCCTCTACCCCATGCCCAGAGCCCACCAGGGCTTCTTCACACCCTCACCAGGACCACCAGCCAAGCTCATTTCCCCAGTTAAACATTATTAGTCCTTGAGCAAAGGGAGGAGGGAGGCAGCAAGGAAGGGTTTTTATTGGGAAGTCATTTGTTCCTTAATTGAATTGCTCCTGTTAACAGCGGCAAGGAGAAGAGGAACAAAAAGCCAAACGGGAGGTAAAGGCGTTTAATTCACTTCTGCTCGAGAGGAGCTAATATTAATAAACTTCTGGATGAAGGGATTTGCAAGGGTTTGTTAGATGGATTAACTCCAAAATGGTGATTAGATTTCCCAGAGTAAACTCCCTGATAAACAAGGGAGACGACAAGATGCAGATGGTGTCCCCAGGAGGAGCAAGGTCCCGCCCAGCTGCCAGACCCATTGCATGGATGAGCTGCTCCCTGCTCCAAGGTAGGGGTCTTCCTCCACTTTTACCCCAAAACCAAGCGGAGATGGTGTCTTGGATCCTTTCTAAGAGGGCCTTGATGTCGCTCACTGCCAGGACCCTGCAAACCGGAGCTTGGATGGAGGTGGCACTATTTAGAGGGACCATATGGACCAAGGAGCAGAATCTGGGAATTGCTTGGGTGCCCATCCTCATGGTGGTCCCACCACCCAGGTCCCATCCTAGGGACAGATGCTCAGAAAAGCCCGGCTGTGTCCACCCATGCAGCTTTTTCTGTGAGTACAATATGTGGGCATTGGTGTTTCAAGGGTGTGGGGAGCACTGGGTCAACTTTCACCCTTGTGGGAAGTGAAGGAGGAACTTCTTAGATCCTTCATCTTGCCTTTTTATTTTCTTTCTCATGAAATGTTTTGTTTCTGCCACCCTGGCACATTGCTAATTTCAAAAAACAACCAGTTTGACTTTTTCCTTTTAAATTATTATTTTTTTAAATTGAAAAATGGATCTGAATGCTGGGGCAAAGAAACACACATCATCATGAGGCAAAGAAAATATCTCTGCTTGTCCTCAGCCCATTTTTTTGCTCTCCAATTTTGCAGAAGCTTTCTGCAAAAGTTTCTGTTTCAGATTAACCCAAGTATTTTTTCTTTTCCCCCTCAAGTGTTTGGTTTGTTCCCTGAATGAACTATTCATGCTTTTACCTGCTCCATGTAGAGGTAGACACAGACCTTCACCTGTACCTTCTCTCCTTCCTCATGCAGAGCCCAACTGAAAAGCATCAGTACCAGAGGGCTGATTTGGATGGAGCTCCGCAACCCACCATGTTGTGTATTCAAACCCTGCTCTTCAAGCTCCCACCATCCATCCATCCACCATCTGCAGCAGAGCCACCATAAGCCATAGGAGAGCCTACGAGGTTTTTTGAAGCTATGTCTGCTGTGGTAGGTCTGTGCAGAGTCCCATGCTATGCTCTTGCAAGGGGAAATCCACCCTGAATCTCAGCCAGGGTTGCCAGGGTTGAAGGAATGGCCTGTTTGCTGCCCGCAGTTGCAAACAAGTTGCTCTGCAGATACTGAGAACCAGCGTGAGACCCTCTCTGGTTCATAGTGGGCTCTTAGAAACAGGCAAATCTGCTCAGTGAGGGAGGAAAGAACCAAAAGCTGGTCCAGAGGTCAGTGTTGGCTGCATGTTGATGGTCTTCAAAGTGCTGCTTGCATGGTACAATGATTAAGCATCCTTTAGCATGTGGAGGCACCCAGCCGTGCGAGCACTTCGGAAACAGCAGTCTAGCCATTTTTTCCCCTAAAAGGGTGGAAAATTGATGCTGTTTCCATTTCACAGATAGAAAAAAGGGCCCAGAGCAGCCAAAATCCTCCAAAACAGAGATGCCCAAATCCGCCGCTGTGCTGCCCAGCCCTGGAGATGCCCATCAGAACAAATCCCGCTGCAGTTGAACAGCTACATCCCAGCATCAATGGGCAATCTGAGCTGTTTTATTTTCATTATGCACACTTGTTTCCTTAAAGTGGAATACTTAAAAAGGGGGGGGTGGGGGGAGGCATTTAGAGGGTTGCCATCAGCCTCCAGGCATCAAATTTTATCTGCTTCAAATTATTATGATCAGATAGGGAATGTTATCTGAGGTAGCACTGCTTTGGTGCCTTCCCCCCTAATTCCTGCCTCCACCCACTGCTCCTGACAGCCTGAGCTTAAAACCCACACTGAGTTTATGAAAAAGTAAACAAAAAAGCCAAACCAGCAAAAAAAACATCCTTGCAGGGAGCTGGGGGTGCTTGGCCAGGGCAGGGGCGAGATGGTGAGTGTGAAGAAGGGATTTAGTCCTTGCTCTGCCCTGGGGGTTTGGGGACATCGCTTTTTCCCCCAGGGTATCAGTGATGTTTTAGGGATGAAGCTGGAGAAACACGATTTAGAGAGGACAGGATTTACCATTCCTCTTTCTCTGCTGCATCCTGGTTTTATTAATCTTTTTAATGCTTTCAAATCACCCAGAACAAAATGGTGGTGGTGTTTTTGTAGGGTAGAGCAGAAACCTTACCCTTCTGGGATGGAAAGGTGTCCCATTCTTCTGTCTGAATAGTCATCATTCTCAGCTTTACCCAACAGGACAAGTCTCCTTCCTCCTTCATAGCCTGTCCTCTCTCTCATCCCCTCCTTTCTGCTTGCTCTGCTGTTCTCGGTGCTCGGGAAGTGTGGAGAAGGAGAGTCCTGGCAGTCAGGATGGTTTATAGCTGATGTGGTCCATTGGGGACCCGCGGTCGGAGGCTCACGGTGGGGATGCGGGGACGGTACGGTTGCTTTTTCAGCATGCTCCTGCATCACTGGAGATTGGCGTCTGCCGGCTCTGGGGGTGCAGTGGCTCATGGGGACAGGCAGCTGGTGACTCACGGGCAGGTGCTGCGGGATCCTCCATAGGAAAAGGCCTCAATTTTCTCCGGCGAGGATGGGGGGAAGGTAGTGTCCCCCCAATCACCCCACACTGCAGCCACAGCCCCCCTCATGTGCTCACCAGTACCCTCCTTACCCATCCCCAGAGATCCCAAACGGGCAATACTGCATCCTGACCCATGTGGTTTGCAGGATGTCCTCAGCAGCTCCTACTAGCCCTTGTGCCCAGGGTGTCCTCATCTGCCACCCACTTTTGTCCCCAATGTGTATGGCTTTGAGGATCTGGGGGAGTCTTGTCCCCTCCTGGGTTCTCCCAGGGATGCTGCCCTCTCCCAGTATCCCAGACCTCCTGGCTCAGCAATCTCTGGTTCATGGGACGAAACGAGAGCCTTTTCCAAGGCTCCTTTCTCCCCAGAGATGTATTTAAATCCTTTCCACGTGCTAAAATGATGCTGCCAAATGACAGGAGCATGTCCTGGGATGAAGGCAAGGGTACTGCCTGTGTTTCTCCATCCCAGAGCAGGCAGCATGGAGGGTTATAGCCACCTCAAACCTGCAGCGATGCTGGAGCCTGCTCTTGCTAAGTAACCTTGAGACTATTTTTTTTATTAGGTCACAACTTCAGTTGATAAAGATAACTTGACTTAATGCACTTTGACTTCTGTGAGGCGTTTGACTTAATCGTGCATCCCAGCCTGATAAAAATCCAGCACCGCACCAACCCTGTGCAGCCCATGTTAAATGGATTAAAAGCCTGTTAATGGAGAGATCATCAGCGTTACTCTTCTGCTTTTTGCTATATTTGTCACTGAGCTGAAAAATGATATAAAATAAGTGGTGGACATATTTGCAGATGCTGAAATGTGGTGGAGCAGAACGGGGAAGCAAATAACCCGTTAAATAGGGATGACCCTGATGGTGCAGAGGGCTGGTGCTCTGCTGAAACCCATCTGCTATTGTAATGCCATGGGAGACCTGGAGATGTTAAGGACAAACAGGAGCAGATGTGATATCTGTGTCCCCAAAGAAGGGCCTCAGTAACGGCATAAGCAAGGCTGGAGGTGCTCACAGGGAGAGGAATAGGATATCTCAAAGCGGATGGTCTTCAGGTGGGAGCAGCACCAACAGCATCATCTGCCCAGCATCCATTACCTATTAGTGGTGCTGGTGGGGAAACTGAGGCACGGTGCAGCCCCACAGCATAAGGACTACGTGGGAGATGGTTTCTCCAACCCAAAATCATGTCATACCTCTGCTTTTTATTTTTTGGGGGGTGTGGATCCAGGGCTGCCCCTGGGGCTGAGTCTTTCTATGTCCCTGCACAGTGGTGGATGCCGAAGCTGAGCACTCGCTCTGATCCTCCATTTCTCTTATTTCCTGACCCTGCCACCCTGAATTGTTGGAAAAACACCTCTTAACTGTCAGATGCTCACTTCTCTGCTAATTAACCACCTTGCAGGCATTTAGTAAATGATGCTTTTTGTTCATGATTACCAGGAAAAGGTGATTCCTACCTCCCAGAAGCAAACTCATTTTCACCTACTAGGAAACATATTTTCTTTCCTTTTTTTAAATTTGCTGGGCTGAGAGAGCCGGGGCATTTTATGGAGAGGCAGGCTCAGCTCTGGAGGGTGGTCTGATCCTGCAAAGTACTGTTCAGGGATTCAGGGGCTTCATTTGGTTTTCTCTGGTCCCTTCAGAGAGCCTTGAAGTCAGCCCAAGGGCTCCACTAGCTCCGGCTCTTAGGCTGCCTGTGGACCCTTGTTGCAGGTTTCCCCTGGTTTAATCATGTGGCATCTCCATTTAATTTTATTTAGGTCCTCCATTGGGTTTTAGGGTTCATTTTTGAGTGTGTAGTGGGGAGGCATCATTCCCCTGGTGTGGCCCTTGCTTAGCTGAGCTCCTGTATCAAGAAATCCCTGCATTGCTTGCATCCATGTAGCAGAAGGGGAAACTGAGGCACAAGGCCAGGATCACCTGGCTGGGTGGCAGCTGGTCTGTGCTTGCTTGGGTATCCCACGGGGGAGCAAGCAGCAACCCACCTGATGCTGGGGAGGGGGATGGATCGAGCCCCTGGGCTCTGCTCCCCCAAAGGGGAACAAAACCCGTGGAGTCTAACGAAGCAGGCGAGCCAGCGCTGGGAATTACATTGACCCAACACAACTCATTTTGTCTGTGGTCCCCTGCAGCAGCTTTCTCCAGTGCAGAGCCACCAGCCCCGTTTCCAACTCTGCCGTCACATCGCCAATCAATATTCCCCATCAAAAACTTGGCGGCGAAGCCAAGAAGTTATTTCCCCTCTGCAAAATTGCCCATGGAAGAGCCAAGTTCAGCCTTTCTATAAATAGCCCCGGCTGCAGTCACGGTGTTGTCACCAGCTCGTGTGCCACACGGTCCCTGCCCCTGAGCCTGGCTTTGCTAATTCAGCATGTCAGCTCGCACGCCGGAGCAAATGATGTTAATCCTTCATTTCTGAGAGCCTGGGCCAGCCTGGCTTTAGTTTCCCATCCAAGGCATTTGCACAGCTCATCCCTGCTGCAGCCAGTGGCCATCACCTCCTTGTCAGGCCTGGTGAGCAAGGTATTTCCAGTGATACAGAAGGAAAATTTCCCTTTCCCTTGTAGTCTTCCTGCACAGTGTTTGCATTAAACATTGATTTTTAGAGTGCTTTTTCACTTGGGTAAAGCAAAACTTTGGAGCAGCTCCTCGCAGCAGTATCCTCCAGGAGAAGCAGCATCCCTGGTACTAAAAAAGGTGAAAAGGGTACATTTAAACACACCCAGCCACAAATGCCTTGCAGATGCCAACCCTGCAGTCCCCAGGCTCTGTTGCATAATGTTGTCCAGCCCAAACCCTTTCCCACGGGGCTTGCAGAGCCTGCTCCGTCCTCCTCCATCACTCACCAGCTCCGTACCATGGGCTAACCACTTCCCAGGAGGGAAGGTTGATGGGAGAGGCTGTAACTCCACCGGTGCTCTCCTAACTGATCTTCAAAAGTGCTTTGAAGTTGGGGAAATCGGTGAGGGTTTTTATTTCTTTCTTATTTTTTTTCCTTGGGTACTAAACTTTAAAAGTTCAGTTTTTAATGAGGAATGAGCTCCGTGGTGTTCATCAAATGCTGCCGGGCAGCAGGACTTGGGAGCAATGGCTGCGCAAATGAGAAGGGAGATAGAAAAGCCAAAAAAAAAAGGAAAGAAATTCCCTCAGATGAGGATTGAAATGTCTCAGAGGAACCTGTGATGAAACTGTCCCCTCCCCATGCGAGGTGTACTATCATGTGGGGACATCCCTGCTTTGCCAGGCCAAGGACACACAGCAAGGTGGTGGCAGAGTCTTTGTCAGCATTAGGAGGATTGCAAAAAACCTATAAAATATTTAAAATATATATTTTTCCTATGTAGATTTTGATTTAGAAAGAGAAATGTTGCTTGTCAGACACTTTTAATGGTTACTCAGATATAACTCACACCTTTTTCCCAGCAAAAGCACCCAAATACAGCCAAGGATCCATTTAAATTACAGGCAGGACAAAACATAGGAGGCTGCTCCAATTTAATAATAACCATAATATGGATATTACTCTCTGGGCTTTGTCATGCAATAGCTTGTATTATTAAATTCTTCACACCCTGGGCTGGTTTTATTCTGTAAATTCGGTGCTGAGGTTGACAGGCATCTTGGAGATGAGCATCCTCCTGGGGGTCCACCCCAGGGTGAGGACTTGGTGGGTACCCCTGGACTCAAACTATGCATTTTCGGCAGCCAGCACCCAAAAAACAGGAATGACATGTGCTGGTCCCTCTCCAGTGAGGTGATGGGAGCAGGGGCTGCTTCGTGGCTTTTTGGGGATTTCTGGAGGAAGCAGGGTGCTCTGCATACATCTGTCTGTCCTGTCCTCCCTTCCATGAGGTTATTCCACTGCCCAGTTTTAATCAAATTTAGGAGAGAGGCTGGTATCTCAGGGGTAAATGAGTCTTGGGTGCTGCTTATTCGCAGCAGGATGGCTGCAAAGGAGGCAACTCTGGGGGGCAGGAGGTGCCCAAAATGATGTGCCTGAGCCTTTTCCACTGGCCACATCAATTCAGGGCTGGGAAACAGAGATTACAGACTCCTGCTGGTGTTTAAAAAACTGGTGGTCACATATTTTTGATTCATCAGGGACAGAAAAAGTCACTTTAGTAGAGAAAAGACTTACTGTGCTTGTCTATTATCTGGTCTAGTCCCTGGCTCATGCAAGGGCTTTATAGCATCCCTCAGCTTTGCCTCTCTGGATGCAGACCCAGGCTTGTCCCACTGCCACCACATCCGTGTCAGTGCATTTAATGTCCTGAAATTGAGCTTTCTAATTAGGGTTTTTCTAATTGCTGCTGCTGCTACGGCAGCTGGGATGGGCTTGGGGCAGGACCCCAACTGCCAGCACCTGTGGGGTGTTGCTGTGGCTTTATTAGAGGGCTGGGGTTATTGCAGGTAGCTCTATTTTTAGGGGAGCTGTAGTGTTACAGGGACCCTAGGAGTGTGTGTCCTTGCAGGGACTTCCCCCTACCATGTGCCATCACCAGTCCCCTAAAACTGGGGCACCATGTGGTGAGTGGAGAGTAAATGAGGGTGGGGTGCTGGCTGTCAGTGGGGGGGCATGCTGAATTGGGGGGCTGTGGGGTTGTAGGCTGCTGGGCATCCCCAGTAGTAGCCCTACCCTGGAAAGGGATATGTCCCTTGGTGGCTTCTCCTGCTGGTGCTGTGTGCCACTGTCCCCATGGAGGGGACACTCTGCCCTCCCCTCCAGCCCCCTGGTTGTGGATTAACCACATAATCTGCTTTTCTCATTGTCTGGGGCGGGGGGTGGGGTCTGAAGTCCTTAGAGAGCCCTTCGGTGCTGCTGGGCATCCCCCTGGGGAGTGGGCTGGGGCTGAGCATCCTCAAAATGTGGCTTCTGCCAGGCGTGGGGGCTGCTCAGCACTTCTGGGGCACAGCTCTTTTTGCTGGGATGTGGGAACTGGACCTCAGATTTGGTTCTGTGGGATGGGAATCCCTGCCCAAGCAATGCCTGCTGGGCTGAGAGGGTCAGCATGGGTCCCTGGGTGATGATCCCCTGTGTCATCCTGACACCAGGGATGTTCCTGATCATGCTTGGTGGTGCTCAGTGCTGTGTCACCATGGCAAGAGGGATTTGGGGTGGGCTACAGGGCAGGACCTGCTTGCAGGCAGCACTGGCATGAGGGGCTCGAACTGAGCAAGTGACAGGGCAGAGCCTGGCAGCCTACCCATTAGCATCCTGCTGCAATGAACTGGGGTACCAGTGGTCACCCCCATTTTGAGGCAGAAACCCCTCTTTGCTGGCCGGGCTTCAGAGGATTTAACTAATTCCCTATAGACCTTCCAATGAAATAAGGGTCCCCAAAACCATGACCTGAAGTAGATGTTGGAGCTTCACATCCCACCCAGCTGTGTTTCAGCCCTGGCAGGGGATGCGATATCCCATGGGGATGGGAAGGAGGGACAAAACTGCCTGCACCGCTCCCCTGCCCACAGCTTAGGAAGGATTGAAAGAAAAGCAGAGGGTGAGAACAGAGCTGACACAGGGTGAGGAGGGAATTATCAGACCAGTGGTAGAGAGTTTGAAATAAAAAACCAGGGCTTGAGGAGATAAGATCAAAGATAGCACTGGTGATGCCTTTGAGGTAGGAGCAGATATGAAGAGAGGGAAAGAGCCCATCAATTACAAAAATTTATGGTCCAGCTTCCTAATTACTCTCTCCTAATAACATAGTCTGTTTGCAATGCTGGGTAAATGGCTGTAAGAGCTCAGGCAGGTGGACAGGCATCCCAGGCACTGTCCCCCTCTGCTTTATCACCTAGGAAAACCTGAAATGATTTTGCAGCATAGGATGATCATAGCTTTAATTAGTTTTGCTTTTTCACGACATTTTAATTTTCTGCCTGGATTTGCGTACATCTCTCTAAGTAAGCAGCTTAAGGATGGGGAGGTGGGAAAAACACGTCGGCGTGGTTCAGAAGGAGGAGTGGGAGCTCAAACTTCTGCTTTGAGTTTGTCCTGGTCTTTGCTGAGCCATCTCTTGGATGCTTCGCTTTCGAGGAGAGGGAAGAAATCAAACCAGCTGGTTCATCTTTACCCGAGAAGATGCTGGCACCAGCTCTCCAGAAAGCAAGGCTTGTTTTTCTTCCCATCAGGTTGAAAAGCCTTTAATTCATGGTTTAATTAAATATATTTTGCATCCCACCTAAGCAGGCTCTGCAGGGGAACCCCCGATAAATTTTTGGGATGCAGGAGCCTGGCTCTGTCCTTGCCATCCATGTGTGACATCCAGGAGATGAAACCACCCCAGGACCTGGAGCAGAGCCTGTCCTGGAGGGTCTGGCCACAGAGATCTGCTTGCTTTGGGTTAAAAACAGGAGGGAGAAGGGATTAAATCTTTCAGAGCCAGTTTAGGGGGTTCAAAGGGAGATGCAGAGGATTTTTAGGGCATGGAGGTTTTGCTTGATACTGCAAGCTGGTGATGACCCCATGCCAGGACCTGCTGCAAGTCCTGCACTGGCTTGGAGGGGAGATTCAGGCAGCCTGAGCACATACCCAAACTGGTGTTGTTTTGGCCAGGAAAAAAAATAAAATAAAATAAACCTCCCAGGTTTAAGAGTTGAGGCAGAAGTAGAACAGAGTTACCACGTGCCTTTTGGTGCTTTCTGAGTGAAAACAATTTTCCAAGGTGTTCGGGAAATGTCCAACCAAGAAGAGCATCCTCTTTGGGAGCATGTCCCCATGCCCTTCATCCCCTCATTGAACAGAAGAGCTGGTTGTCTGTGTGGGGGGCATGCTGGGGAGGCTATTTTGGATGTGAGAAACCTGTGTGCCTGCAAGTGGCTTCAGGGTTTTATTCATGGACCAGCCAAAATCTTGCCAGCACCTCCAAGGGCTTGAGAATTGGATTATTTTTGTTGTTTTATCACTTTTAAATAACTTTTTTCATTTAGCTACTCTGGTCTCCTTCAGGTATCTGATTTAACCATCATCCCTTGCTGTCACAGTGCCTCAGTTTCCCTTTTAGCGCCAGGTTTGCTCTCTCACCCCTGCCCCATAAAGGTACCGGCTGCAGTGCCAGCTCAGCTGTAGGACCCAGGCACCCCATAAACACCTCAAGAAAAACCATTAAATTTCACCACCCCATGGTCAGATATGCATGGAATATATTTCTCTGTCTTTTTCTTTTCCCCTCTCCCCAACTGCTCCCAGCTGGGCTGGGAACAGGGCTCTGCCCTGCGTCGCTGATATTTAGGATGCATTTCCCATGGACGGGAAAATCCTGCGCCATGCCACATGTTTGCATCCAAAGGGAACAAGATGCAGCAAATAAACACAGCCCCAGCATCCCCCCTGTTATACAGGTAAATTATTCCGTGGATTTCATGCTGCACAAAGCACCTGGAAAATAGCTGTGTGGGCTTTCCATATGGGTTGCTATTATTTTCCAGGGTACAGAAAACAGATTGTTGGAAGAACTCCCTGTTCTGTGGCTTGTGCTATTTTATTTTTTAATTTTTTTTAAAGCAGAGCAGCAGTCAGTGCTGTTTCCTCTCTGCTGAATGTTGTTTAGAGATTGCTCCTAGTGCAACTCGAAGCAGGAAAAGGCTTAGAGCTTTTAATTAAATGCTACAATCTGCTCTTTCCTCTAAATGCAAAGTCTCACCTACAGGATGGGAAGAAAAAGAATAGTAATAATAAAAAATAATCCATTTTTAGTCCATTAGGAGGGACTGAGATTAAACTGTGGGGTCCCTCCTCTTTGTAAACCAAGCTGTGTTGCTCCTTGAGGATCTCAGTGGCAGGTGGGGATGGTTTTGGGAAGCCCACGGCTCTGCTGGGATGGGCACATCACTGATATATTTATTATATAGGCACCCTTTTCTTGAGCATGACCCCCCTGCCTGAGCCTCCAGCAGCCGTGCTGGACCTGATCCTGCTGAGCCTCCCAGCCTCACCCGGAGGCTGTTTGCCTCTCCTAGGAGGGGGAACCACAGATGTTTCCCTGGCCCGCTGGCTGTTCAGCAGCATCCATGCATGGCTAAAGAGGTCAGCTTGCTTTTAAGCACATCACCGAGCATCTCTGTCTCCCCTGGGATGCAGGGTACTGAGAGGAGCCCATGGGGATGGGAGGAAGCTTTTGGCGTGGCGGCTGAAGATGCCGGAGGACACGGGAGGTCCCTGGAGGGATGCAGTGTCAGGAATGCAGCGGCGAAGGGATTCTCCAACTCGATAATCAGGGAGTTTTTATTTGTGGTGTAAACGGGCTGGCTCCAAGGCAGGGAGAAGATGCATCTCTTATATTTGGCACTGGGGAGTGTGTCTAGCTCTGCCTGTCGTCCCTCCATCTGTGATGTCTGGCTCGTTGGGGTGGCGAGCCCCTGGCTCAGTGCTTTCCTTGGGAAGTGAAAGCTTTGGAAAGTCATACGGGGTTTTTCTCCCCCTTTGCTGATGATGGGGGAAAACACTCCAGCCCCTTCTTGGCCATTGCAATTCCTTCACTGTACCTGTCTGCTGCCCTCCTTGAAGGGGGACCAGTGTCCCCAGCGTAGCTTTATGTCCCCTGGGGGATGTTGGGCAAAGGCATCTTGCCTGTCTAGTCCCATAATTGTCACGGTTCATGGGAATAAAAGAAGGATGAGAAAGGCAATGAAGGGAGAAAAAAATCCCTATAACCGATAATAAAAGGAAGATGCTAATAAAGATATTGTTCATTTGTTGGGCTGTGGGGTTGCATTTATATTGTCTCTGGCTGGTGGTTCTCTGCCTCTGAATTCAGAGCCATGTCCTGGGTAAAACATGAAATATGCTGTAAGAGAAGGGCCAGCAGCTGGGAGCCTCTCCCCAGCCTCCTCCCTGGGGTAGATAGGGTCTGGGGGCTTAGCAGTGGCAGGGGTTTTGGCTTTGGGGGTTTTTATAGCCCCTCATACCCCCTTGGGCTCATTTTGCTGTGGTCAGAAATATGTTTGGCTTCTGTTTTCATAGGTTTAATCCTGAGTCTTTAGAGTGACCTTGGGTCGTGTTTTAGGGCTTTTCCTGGCAAACCAGAGCTGGGGATGTATGAAATAGAGTAAGACCATGAATGTGTTCATGAGAACAAGGTGAGATGCAGCTTTTATATTAAATCTCCAGCCCCCTTCAGATTAATTTTCTTTTAAAACCCTCCAGAGGGATTGCAGGGGGAAGGATGGAGAGGTGTGAGGAAGGGGAGCCCTGGGCTGGGCATCCCTCCCACCCCAGCCTCCTTCCTTTCTTCCTTTCTACCCCAGCCTGCATCCCCAGGCACCAGACCCAGAAAGATACTCAGGCCCCCTGGGTTAGGCTTGTTAAGGTCCAGCTGCCTTGGGGTGGGATTTTGGGGTCCCCCCAGCCCTTCTGCACATGATGTCTAATAGCAAAGCAGATTTGCAGGGGAGCTAATCCCCTCCTTGCTCAGCGTCCCGTGCAAAGCGCCTGTGCCAAAACCTGGCTGAGAGCTCAGCATAGGGAGCAAGTCAGGATGAATTTTGGGGGAGATGGAGCAGGGTGCTTGCTGTGAGCTATATTTGAGTCCCTGAGTAGAGAGAGCTGGGGTGGAAAGGGGTGGCTGTGGGTTTTGAGGGGAGATTGGCAGCTCTTCTCCCAGAGCCTCAGCTCCCCATCCCTCCCATAGCACATTGAAATTCAAATCGCACCACACTGATGCGGGATCTCTTTGTTGCTTCTTCAAATGACTAATTGTCACTTTTTTTAATAAGGCAGCATCATGGGGAGGTGCAGGAGATGTTCCCCCCCCCCCCCCCCCCCCCTTTTACGATTATTATTACAAAAAAGAGGGGGTAGGGAAGGAGAAACACAAGCAGCAGGAATACTAAATCTCTTCCTCCTTTCCACACACCAGCTGCTGTGATGCTCTACCGCAGCGGCCAAGACACTTCATCCTTCTCTGGGGGTTTACTTGGAGCTGTGTGATCGCTTGGATAAACAGGGCGATTCCTGCTACGTTTGCTTTTTATTTTTTCCCTTGAACTGGCTCTAAATAGCTGGGGAGGGGATGGGCTGGTGCAGGGTATCTACGCCTTTCTCAGCCCTCTGAGTTAATTTGAAAGCTTTCATGTTAATTTAAGACCAGGCTGAAGTCCCGTTCATCTCCCAGCAGGGTGGTCCAGGTCCCTCCCTGCCACAGGGGTCACATGGAGCTGGTTATGGAGCTGCCCTTGCTGTTTGCTCCTAAAACTCTGCTTGTCCCATCCCTGGTGAGACTCCTCCATGAGAAGGTGTCCTCCTCAAGGCTGGTGGGACAAGTGGGTTTTAAGGGTTGCTTCTCAGCTGATCCGCATCTGTCTCCAGGATGTACTGGGTGGGATGAGAATTAACTGAATGTATTTGAAAGGCTCGGTAGTAACCTGGTGATGGGGGATCTTTGGCTTGGGCACTTGTCTTGACTCTGTCCTGGGAGATGAGCAACAAGCAGAATCAGGTCCCTGGATTCAAGCCCTGGGGGCTATCGATCAGGTGATGGGGAACAGAAGAGGCTAAAATAGCATCAGCCCCATGCAGGACTTATCCTCCGGCCTCTGTGGGGAAGTGTTTACCCAAAATGTTGCCTTTGAGGCTGCTCATTCCTGTGTGTTACACCTGGCTACATGCTTGGGTTGGGTGGCAGAAGCCACCTCCTGGCGACAAGCTCTGGACCACTTTCCATCCCACCCTCTTAGGCAAATTGTCTCATCCCTGTTCTCCTGACCCAGCTGTGGGGAATGCTGCGAGCTCCCCAGCAGTACTGGTGGAGATCGAACAGCCCCTGCGAGGCTTTGGCTTCTCCCTTTGCCAGCGCTGGCCCCAGGGTCGGTCTGAGCCATGCAAGGATGGATTTCAGGCACAGCACGAAAGAAAAAACTTCTCTCACCCTTTTATTTATCTCAGTGCATCTCTTGCTATTAACTACCACCAGCCTGATGCCAGCTGGACAAGTTACGATGGCAATAAAAGACAAACGGTGATATAAAATTGCACCTGTCATAATTGGGCTTGATTTAACTACGGATGGAGGCAACCGATCGTGATGCTCATTCAGTACATTGTGCAAGAGTGCCTTGGCCAAAGGGTACCACCATGCCCACGTTCCCCTGATGTGTTGGACCCTCGAGCATCTGTTTTGCAGGGGAATAAAATCACTTTGATTCTCCTTGAAAGCAGGATGCTGCATGAGCTCATGTTTTAAAGTGATGGGAGAAAAGGATGGCTGCTGTTTTAATTTTATGTTGTCAGGCTTTTTTTTTTTTTCCTTTCTTTTACTTCCTGAACTTCATAGGAGACTGGATGGTGCTGACAGATGAGGAGAACTTTTTAACTCCTGCTGCTCTAGAAACTCACCGCTGTATTTTCTCCTTTCCTAGAAAGGCAGCTGTGCCAACCAGTAAAAGGTCCTTTGCTCCCTGGTTTTTACAGGCTTTGGCTCATCCTGCTGGAGACAGGACAGGAGCAAATGTCCATTGTACAGGAACAGGGGTATTTACACCCAGAAAGCAGCTGGCTTGTGCATGGCCCCTATACTGTACCAGACCAGGGGTCGATATATTTACCGCATTTCCCCTTTCCCCTGTTCACAAGAAGCATAGGAATCTCTTGGTGTAGATTTTGGTGTGGTTTTGTGTATTGCAAGAGGACAGGGGGTGCAGAACCCTCTGAGAATAATGAGGCTTCTTGGTGTTTTTAACGTATCGGGCATTTTCTGCTGCTCCCCTGTTGCTTTTCTCCCCACTAATCCTTCCATTATCCTTTCTTAATGAACAAATAAGGCTTGCGCTTGCAGGGCATGCAAAGGATGCTCCAGCAGCTCCTGAGCTTTTGGGTTCTTCAGGATTTTGGTCCACATCATGGACATACCTAAGCAGGGGGAAAGGAGCTCCCGGCATCCCTGGGTTCAGACTTGTGCTGTTTGAAGAAGCATCCTATTTTCAGACTCATAAAGATGATGCTTCCGCTCAGCCTTCATTTAAAGAGCAGATGCTGTGTGCAGGTGCCCGGTTTGGTACCCAGGTCCTGATGCTGGCCATAGGATATCTAGACCTTCTGTTATTTAATTTCCTTTCTCAATCTAATGAGTGTTAATGGGAAGGGAGATATCTGGGGTGCCAACCCTAGTGGCAGAGCTTGCTGCCAGGCATGGAGCACAAAATGGAGGTGGTAGCATCTCCCTGAAAATCCCATGAGCCTCACAACTGGGTATTCAAGGAAAACACCAAGTACCGGGCTCAGGTACCATATACGTCCCTCATCCATCACTGCAGAGTCCTGGGGCTCTGATCAAGCTACCCGGACTACTGGGGCATCTGAAGGCCAGTGTCCACTGTTGAAAGCAAGCTTTGGGTTTCTCCTTCAGGACTCCCGTTTTATTATGCCATCGGATATGTCTGTGCGATGTCCTGGCTTGGTTTCTTTTTTCGTGGCTGTCTTTGCTGCTGGGGTTTGAGAGCATCGTCAGCCGTGCTGAGTACAGCCTCTCCATCCCCTTTGGAGATGGTTATTGGAATGATGCATTTAATCGTGAGTAATGAAAGCAAACGGTGTAATGTCAGTGGTATCTCTTCTCTCGCCCCTCCAGCGATTTCATATCCTGTTGTAATAATGTAAAGGATTAAAGGCAAGATCGGAAGCGGTGACACGAGGACATGGTGCTGGGGCGGGTGGCCCGCTTTCTGCCTCCTCCTGCTGTTGGGAAATCTCATTTTGCTGGCTGACCCCGCTCGCTACACCGGTTTGAATGAAACAATTCCTTCTGCAAGCGACAGAGCTGAAATAAAAAGGCTTTTTTACAGCTTTGCCCCTATGTCGTTGGCTTGCCCAATGCCCGACTTTGGCATTGGTGTCAGCACCCGCTGATGTGCTGAGCATGGTCTGTCCAGGTGGGGTTGTTAATTCCCATCTTAATTTGGGTTTTCGAGGACAGGTTGAGCCCATGGAGATGGGTTCATGCATCATTGATGTGAAGGTAATGGGAGAACAGATGTAAGCAGCTGGTTGTCTCTGTAACCTATTAATATGTGTCCTAGGGCTAAATAGCTCCAGGGCTGCATGGGAAGTGTCTCCTCTCTCCTTTCTGACCTGGAAATGAGGAGTGTAAGGTAAAATCCCATTTAAAAGGTGGTGGTGGGGGGGGAAGCTCAGGTCCTAATGCTGCCTGTGCTTGCTCCTGGCCAGGGTGGGCATCACTTAAACAGAGGCAGCCGGTTAGAAACCCACCAAGCCCTGAGCATGCCGGCAGATGGGCTGGGTGACTGTATTTAAGACCTGATGTGCCACAACGTTAATGATGCAGGGAGAAAGATGCTGCAAAAAAACCCATAATAGCTCGAAACCAGGCTAATGGGGCACGCAGGAGCAAGCTTGTTAAAAAAAAGAAGGCCAGTCATCAAAAATCAGAGTCGGTATCTTCTGGAAGGGAGAGGGAAAGGGCAGGTTTAGCTGGAGACAAAGGACCTTTGTCTCTAATTACAGGAACAGCAGAGGCAGCAAGGGAAGATGAAAGCTCCATGTAAAGTACCAGGTGTTTTGATCTGCAAGCGAGTTACCTCTGAGATGTTCTAGGAGGATCCCCCAAGACAAATTAGCTTCTGAGGGTTTGTTTTAAAATAATAACCATGAAAAAATATCCCTTTTTTTTTTTTGTCTCTTTGAGACTAAATGCTTTAAACACAAGGGTCTAAGACATCTCCCCAGCCCTCCCCAGTACAGAAGCATCCCTTCCTCTCCTGCAAGGCTCTGCCTGGAGCTTTGCTGGATAATTTTCCCCCCACGAGCTTGACCCAGAGCCCAGACCCTCCAACCCACCAGCTGCATAGGTTTTCCCCTCTGCTGGAAAAATTTATTTTGGATTTATGGGCTGTCCCCTCCATCTTGGGAGCCCCACAAGTATGGGGGGACAGTGCATGGACTAGGGGGCCACGGAAGGGTGACCTTTGTAGGACACATCATAGTGAGGAATCAGCCTCTGACCTCTTGCTGCCTCCTCTTGTATGAGTCTGGCTTAGAAAAGCCTTGCTTTTCCTAGGAGTTAAGACAAATTAAAAATTGGGATGATATTTGAAGAAGAAATGGTGCCTTTAGGATCCAAGTGTGCAAGCACCTGGGACCCATCCCTGCTTTGGGTGCAAACTCTCCCAGCACCTGTAAGCATCACCTATTGCTCCAGGACCCAACCTCACACAACCCATGCTTAATCACTAATGAGCATCTGAAGCCGGAGATACTTCTCTATTCTAGGATGTTCCTGGCGTTGGCAACTCTTAATTTACTGCCAGGATGGTTCCCCATGGTCTGGCTTCAGCTCGGAGAAATATACAACTGACAGCCGGCAAAAGCACCGTTTCATCCAGCAACGGGGTGAATCCAGCAAATAATTGTCCAAAGATTATTGCGGCGTAATGGTGCAACAACAGCAGCCGCCGCACATCATTAGAGCTTACCAGGGAGTGCAGGAAGAGATTCAACAGAACTAAAGCAAACAAATGCCGAGCAAAATACACAGCAGATGTAGCGTATTAGTTGTGCACGGATTGACTTCAGAGCTGTGTGTCAACAGCATTGAAGCAAGGCAAGGGCTGGCAAAGCCCGAGGCTGGTTGCATGTCTCAAGCACAGCTCCATCCTCGTGGGTTCTTGGGTTTAAAGGAGTTGATGGGTGCTCAGGATTGGTTGGGATCTCCTGTGGTCTTTCTCTGGGACTTTGGAAAGAAGTATTTCCCCACCTCCCTGCCTACCAGATGGGTGCAATAACCCATGCTGCCTTTGCCTTGTCCCTCCAGGTGGTAACTCTTTTTGTCCTGGCTCTTTTTCAGCTCTCAAAGCTCTTCCACTGTGCTGATACTGGCCCTGCTCCTCTGTTTTTTATTATATTTTATTCCGTGTATGTGTGATGGCAGTGCTGGCATCATCACTGTTTGCTCTGTGCCTTTATGCGGCCGCTCGGGCTCAGAGCCCTGCAAATATTTGGGCTGCTCCATCAATGGGAACATAAGAATTAGCAGTTTCCAATTGCCTGTACATGGGAAAATTAGGATGATCGGAGCCTGCAACAGCATCTCGTTGCTTCTTGCAGCCAGCCATTCCCCTGCTCCATGGGATGGGGACCAGCCAGTCCGAGGGGTTGCCCCAGCACGGGAGCATGTCCCAGTTTCTCACTGGGAATGCTTTGATCCATCCAAACCTGCAATGAAACTCTCCATAGGAAGAGAATCAATGCTAATAGGGCTTTGCTCCTTTTTTAGTATAAAAGGAAGTATTAAGGCATTGGTGGAGGTTGGTTGGAGGGGAAAAGCAGGTACCCCCAGGGTCAGGTCACCCCAATTAAGAGCTGCAAGTGGCTGCGATGAAGGTTGTGCAGACTGTTAAATCTTGTCTAACCAGTAGGAACTGGCTTGGGCAGTGGTTTTTTGGTGGTTTTTCAGAGAAATGGAAACCCCTGAAGTTTCTGGCTTTTTTAGAACAGGCAGCAACTTTCTGTCCTAAAACTCACTCCTTGGGGCGAATGATCCAGGTGAAAGCAAAGCAACTGGGGACATTTTTCAGTAAAAATGGCTCGGTACATTTGGGGTTTTTTTAGCCTGGTGCTGTATTAGTGCAGACCTCAGAGCAGCTGGAAAAAAGGTTTATTGGATGATGGAGATATTCTCCCCGCTCTCTTCCTCTGCTGTTTTATATCCTTTTTATTGCTCCCCCATCCTCAGCACCCAATTCCTCTCTAGTCCCGGATGAAGATGATGATGGTCCATCACCAAGTTGCAATATTACCGCTTAATTTTGCAAACAAGACAAACCCTCTACCTCCTTCCTCCAGACCATGAAACACCAGTGATGGAGCTTTCTGTGTCTAAGACGTGCTTAAATAGCACTTAATGTGTGGCAGAGCATAAATACTCCCCATGAGCTGTACACTGAAGCTAAGCGTACGTCGCAGCAGCTGGGGGATGTTTGCAGGCTGCACTCGTGCACTGGAGAAACATATATAGGACACCATCAACTTTCAGCAATTTATTCCACCTATGCCTTTTCTGTCACTATGGTAACTACAAAGTAAAGATCAAAGCAGCGTGCCAACAGCAGGAAAAGGTATTATTTCCCACTGCCCCCCCCCCCCCCCCCCCCCTTGCAGAAATAATTTAAGCTTGGTTTTATTTCCTTCCCATTCAGAAAAATCCCTTGCTGCTGCTGGCCAGTGCTGCTACAAGGGGTTGTACATTTTTTTGACAAGGGATAGATCCTTGTCTCTGTTGAGAAATTGCACCTCAAGAGTCTGAGGATCAAATAAACTGAGTTTCCTTTGGTTTTGAGGCAAACAGGAAGCTTGATGGATGGGTGATGGAGTAATGCAGCAGAGGATGAAGAGTGCTGATATAGAAGGTCCTGTGTTTTAATAGTGGTGGTGATTTGGAGGGCTGGAGCAGGTCCTGGGGCTGGAGGAGAGAAACTGGAGCTACCAGAGGCTTGAGGGGTGGGGAAAAACTTCTCAGGAGGAAACAGTTGCTTTTCCTTCCCTGTTGAAAAACACTGATTTAATTAAAGGAAAAGGTAATTGTGGAGGAATGGCACAGTCAATAAGGTGGCCTGGCTGTGGAGAGCAGAGGTGCCCTGGGGCTGCTCTGAGACCTTGATGGCTCCAGGTGGGCTCACATGGCCGTGCTGCTTGAAGGGACCCTTGGCTCCCAGTGCCTGTGGTGGGACCAGAGCCCACTCATTAAAAACAAGATGAACTTGGCTGCATGGTGGGCTGGCATCTTCTCCTGGCTTTGTGGAGCAGCTTGCCTTGGGTGGGAAGAAGAGCTGGCAAGGTGCTGAGGCAGGTTATAGGGTCACTGCAGATCCTAAAATGTTCCATCCATCACTGGCTGGCTGGGCTTGTTGAGGAGCATGCTGCTGCCTGACCTGCCCATGAGCTGCCAGACCCTTTGATAGGTGTTTTATATTGCACATGGTACAGACCAGCCTGGTGGGACCTGAAGCAATGGAGGGGAAGCCCATGTTGGAGCAAGCAGCAAGGATGCTGGTCATGCACCCATTGCCCCTGTGTGCTGGTCCTCACCCATTTCATGCCAGGCAATTTGCTGGGAGCAAATATTCCCTGCTGCAGCCCGCCCCCCAGCAGCTCCACGGGGATTTGATTGTCACTTAAAATGGAAATCAGCAGGCAGCTGAAACAGTGGAGGGGAGAAGGAGGAGGAAGAGGGAAAGTACTGTGCTGGCTGTCCCAGCTGGCACAGAGACAAGGATATTCATGTCAGACAAGGGAACCCCCCAACAGTTGATATTGCTGCTGGCTATGCCCCATGGCTCCACGGCTCAGGATGTGTTTGGGGACCCTTTCCATGCCCTGTGGCACCAGAATGAATGTTTTAATGTAGATAAAAAGCCAGAAACCACATAAATCTTGAACTCTGCTTGATTTTTTCTTGCTTCTCCTTAGTTATCATGGAAGCAGGGTGCAAGTACCAAACATTTAAGGAAGGGCCCCATTCTATGCATGTAGCTGCAGCTTCAGGGTCTTCAATGTGGGTGCTTGAGATCCAGCAGTTGCCCTGCTCTGATTACCCTCTTAATTATTTTAATTATTAATAATTGCGCTCTTCCCCAATAGGTGTAGAAATAGAAAGGCAGGTGCAAAAAGGAAGAGGATGCTCATCGACGTGCTGCCATTGGCCATCCTTCCAGCCATCAGTCCCCTGCCACCTGAGGCTGATATTCTTGCCAGGCACGTGGCATTTCCAGCCCTACTTTGTTGACTCAAGCAAAGCTACTATGGAAGTAAGTATGATCCCAAACTCTGTATTTTTAATTATACCAAAGTGTAGCCAATAGGCATAGGCAAAATTTAACTCTGATTTAAAACAGAAAAAAAAGGGACTTTTAAAATACATGAGCACATTGAAAAGTACAAAATTTGAGGCTTCTATGTTGTGTGTTTGCAATGTAAGTAGTAATCGCTTCCTCTATGGGCTATAAAGCAGCTTTTAAGTTGGAGGGAATCAAATACTGTGTGTATTTGTTGTTTCTGCAGATGAAACGAGATGCACAATCGCAGCAATGAGTAGTACAGCCAATTAAGATGTAAGCGCTTAAAAAATTAACTGAAGGTTTCTGGCTGTCAGGAGAGTTTCTGGAGGGATTTTGAGGACAGGCAGGGGCCATCTGGTTTTAAGAAGGAGTTTAATCCATTTAGAAGTGGGATTATGTGATATATTTGCTTGCAGGTGCTGAGGCATGGTGGCCTCAGACTTGCTTTGAGTTTCTCCTTGCTCCTTCAAGCTTTATGTTGCGCTGAAGATGGTTTCTGCTTTATTCTTCTTTTTAAGTAAAAATATTTAATAGGCAAGAGGGAAAATATATCTGGGGATGTGCTGTCATGGGGGAGCTGCATGAGGATGTAGGGCAGGACATAGTCCCACTTCTGCAAGCCTTGATCTCACGTGCTTAGTGCATTATTTTGCCAAGGAAGACTTGTTCTGCATCATTGAGCATTGCCACTGGTTCGTAGGGATGTGCCAAAACCCACAGTGAGGACAGGGGAATAGTTCAATGCAAGTGAGCAGAGCTGGTTTTAAATAAACAGTGGCGTTTCCAATGCCGCAAGATTTCCTCTAGCAATGGTGAGTTAAAATTAGACCTTTAAGAGAAATTGAGAAAAGTAATTAAATTAAAATTCAGTGGGGAGGTGGCTCCAGGGTCTCTCCTCCCTGACTCATTTAAGCTCAACGTGGTGCGCCCACACATGGACAACCAAAAGCCATATTCCCACTCGGTCCAGTGTGTTTGCACTGTTTTCAGGTATTTTCCCCATCTTTCCTTTACTGGAGATGCATTTATTGCTCCAAGCTGATGTTTTCCAGATTGAAAGGGTTGGCAGGGGGATCTTGTTGACTGTGGAGCATGGATCTCCCTGGAGAATCCCTCAGGGCGCCCCGATGTGTGACTTGACTTTGTGCATTATGAGTTGTTAGAGGGGGAAGGAGGGGTGGGGTGGCTAATTACAGGGGAAAAGCTGTTCTGGTCATCCCAGAAGTGTGTGTGAATTTTTTAAACAGAAAAACCCAAAGCTGGCTGCGCTGGTGGAGGGGGGCTCTGGATTTGTGCAGTGGCTGAGCTCGCGGGACGTTTGCTCAAGGAGAGGGCAGAGGGAGGGTGGTATCCATCTCCTGGGTCTCATCCAGCATTGCCGATGTCTCATGTGAGCACATAGCCCCAAAACTGCACCCCACTGGACTGAACCCCAAACAGGTTCCTAAGGAGGTACCAGCTTACTCCTGCTCATGATCCCCATGGGATGGATTTGCTGAGCCTGGTACTGCTGGTCCATGTTCCTGAGCACACCCCATTTGCAGAACATGCTCATATCCCCAGAGTGTTATAAATTTATATAAATTTTATATAAAATTATATCATTTCATATACAATTTTATATACATTTCTATTCCAGGAGGGATAGAAATAAGTATTTACACCACAGGAGGGCTGAGCCATGGGATGCTGCTGCCCCCATTAACCCTCTGCACCTCCCTGCTCCAAGCAGGGTTGCATCCAGGTACCCTCCCTGCTGGGCACGTGGTGGGACCACGCCAACACCTGCAATACTTTGAAGACACATAGGTGACAGGTCTATATATAGACAGGGGCAGGTTGGGGACATTTTGATGGAGCCATCCTGTCAGAAGATTAAGTCCTGTCAATGCTAAAACACTTCCAAAAATCAGAATTTTTTTCCATTTTTTCCAAATTTTCCATGAACTTTCATTTTCTCGCAGAAGAAAACTGGGGAAGCAATAGCCCCTGTGTGTGCATGCCTATGGGCACCTCCTATGCATGCATGGCTAGGGTCAAAATGAGCTAGAACAAGCCAATATATTGCTCCTGCATACCCATCTGCAGCCCAGGACCTCCTCTTTTTAATCTGCATGGATAAAGGATACAGCTATAGCTGTATCACTGCAGGTAATTCCTACAGACAGGCAGGGTGGCAGGACCACAGGGAATATGGGACCAAGGAGCATTCAGCATCATTGCAAGCACAGCGACATCAAACCAACGTCTGCAAATTGCTGACAAACTCGGTTTTGTCTGTGGCGGATCGGCATTGCTTGCAGCACTTGATCTCTATCACCGCCAACAGAAGCTCTTCAAATATTTATAATTTCCCCTTTGAACAATGCGAAGAGCGTTATTACTGTGCCTGATGCTTGAATCCGCTGTTAGATGTGGGAACACAGCTGGCCAAGGGTTGTTGGAGTTGTGGGGAAGGTTTCTGAGCTGCTCCAAACATCACTGATGGTGTCTGAGGTACCCTGGAGATTTCTCCCATAGTGTCCCAGGACCTTGGAAAAGGGCTCGGGCTCAAGGAGGAGAGGGCTGGAAGTGGGTGTCCTCCCACAGGCAGTTACAAGCAGCCCCTGGGTGCTCTGGGCTGGCACTTCCCAAGGATGGGTTGAGCTTAGAGCGTGGATTGACACCCTGGAGCCATCTCCACTGCTTGTTATTTTTGGGAGTGGAAAGCCCTCCCCAGCTGATACTCTTTGTAGGCTTCTCTGTGGGAACGATGCTGGATTAATCTGGTAGGAGGTCAGTCGCATCTCTGTCATGGTCGGAGCTAGCAGTGGAGGACTCCAGCGTCAAGAGATGTTTGCCTTGCAACAGGGATAGAGCATCCTTCAGAAAACACATTTTGAATGTCAGTTTGATGCTGAGATGAAGGAACTGTGTGCTCGGTTGTGGTGGTGTGGAGATCCTCGCTGTGAAGTTTTGCCTCGGTAAGTCTCTCAATATTGCTCTGTCTACTCATGATGAAGTCAAGAAGGCCATCGGTTTGGGCAAAGGAAATGCTAACCTTCCTGGCTGTGCAGAATCAGGCCTGATGGAGTGGTGCTGTGTGAGACCCAGGCAGCTGGAGCTGGGAGCGATACCCCCATGAGATGCTGCAGCACCAACACCACGCAAATGCAGGTGCATCTGCTGAAATCCTGTTCCAGGTGATTTTTGACTCCAGCAAAGTTGGACGAAGAAGCGGTTGTGTCCTGCCACCCTTTGGAAGGAAAGAAAACAGAAAACCCTTGATTCTTTGAAGCTGTGTTGGAAACATGATGTACAGATGCAGGGGGTGGGTTGGTCCCACCCAGCCCCGAGCATCCTGCAGTAGCTGTCGAGGTTCATCAAAACTCAGCAACTATATAAAAGCTGGAAATTTCCATAAAACTTATTTATTGATGCACATTCCCCTGGCTGCCTTCTGTCTTTTTCCACTCTGGGTTTTGGCAGGGTTTATGGCCAGATTTTGAGTTCATTAGGAGGAAGGCCTGGCTGGCGCTTGCACACATGCAAATCTCCAGTGTGTCCAGGTCTCTGGGGATGCTCTGAAAAATATTTCATGCAAAATAGCAAATCTGCTGGAATTATGCTCAGGTAGCTCTTCTTTCCTGGATGGCTGGGGCGATGTGCAGTTGCCTATCATTGGCCAGACCCTGGGGACAGATGCTGAGTGTCCTTCCCCTTTGGTGGGGACACCTGGGCCCCACTCAGATGTTTCTGCTGGGTGGATGGAAGTTGGGCACCAGAGACTTCCCTGGGCATCTCCATGAGCCCTTGAAGGGTGCAGGAAGTTATTTTGTACTCTGGATGGGGTGGTGGGTTCGTAGCCTGGCAGGTGTACCCTTATGGCATTGATAGCCACTGTGCCAGCCCTGGCATCTGCAGTGACAAGTTTGTGGCTCTGGGGGTACTAGATGTGATGCCAACAGGGCAAGCCAGGACTGCTTTCGGGTGCATCATTTCACCTACACTGTGGTCTGGTGATGCCGTACGGGAGGAAATAAATGGAGATCACTGTCTGTGAGAAGCACAGATGACCCAGAAGCAATCCTGTCCTGGAGGGATGCCTGGTGCATCCACCTTCCCCTACATCTCCCTTGCACGCCCCTGCCCAAGGTATCGTCTCTCCTTGGGGACATCCCCAGAATCTCCCAACCACAGCTCGCACACATACCATCACAGGCCATGACTCACACACGCAGCCACCCATGCCGCACAACCCTCTTCCCTCCCACCCCAGAGCACCTAAATATACCTCCAACTCTTCACTGACACCCCCTCCTGCGCTTCCAAAACCCCATGCCTGCTCTCTCCCATGCTCCCCCTGCCTCCTGCACTGATGCCCCCACACCCTGTCTCTCCCACAGAGAGGGGTCCTGCAGGGATGCCAGCGACAGCCCATGCCTGCCCACGACACTCCAACCCATTTCTCCCCTGCCGCCCACCTCCACCAGTGTCCCGCTGTTTGTATTAATGCACTGCTCGAAATACAAGCCATGATGGAGAAGATATATGTAGGCTAAATCCCTCGCAGGTGATTTGGTGGGGGGAAGCAGGGTTTAATTTTTTGCTGTGATGGTTTAGCCCCAGGGTCTCTTTCAGAAGCTGTGCTCCCATCCCAGCAGCACCAGCAAAGCCCCCAAGGTAGCGATTGCTTTTGGGGACCCCCCTGCCATCAAACCTCACATCTCTTGTGCAGATCAGAAACCCCGCAGCACACATCCAAACCCTCCCCAGACTGTCTGTCTGTCACTCCTGATAGACTTTGTTGCAGAATCTCTCTCAATAACTCTTTCTTTGCAAACACCTTGATCTTGGTGATATCCCACGGCAGTGAGTTCCCCGGGCTGGTTGTGCCCCATGCAAAGCAGCCTGTGCTCACTTTCTTTCCCTGAAGGCTTGTGTTAGGAAAAAAGGGATTTTTTTTCCCCTCGAGATACATGTGCGTGCTCCAACCATCTAGCAAACACAACATGACTCGAGGTGGTTTTGCTTGATCTGATCCCAAAAGATGCATGCTTCTATGCTGCAAAGCCAGCTCGTGGAAGGGTGATGGCTCCCACTGGGTGCATGGTCCCCAACCCCCTGCTCTCTATCCATCCATCTCTTCCTGGTTTTTATATCTCTCCATCTGTTTAAGCAGAAGGTGTTTACTCCTTTGTGGATGTATAATGTTGCCTCTTACACCTCCATCGAGCAGGTCTGTGATGCAGCTTCTCTCCATCATCCAGGGCTCTGCCAGGCTGGGAGAGAGGCTGGGCTGGGTCCAACCCTGCACAGAGCAAGCCCTTACCTGCTGCTTCATGCAGGATTGAGCTACAGCTTGAGTAATTTCTGGGTCTCCAGTGAGACTTCCACTCCTGGCGAGTACAGAAATGGTGCCAGCAAAGGTTGAAGGCATCTCACAGGTCTGCTAAGCCCCATCTCTTCTTCCTGGGAGCTGTGAACATGATGGACAGAACACACCAGCAAGAAAATAGGGCAAATTGTGACAGCAAATAGGATTTTCATTTTCATATAAAGTTTTTATCTCTTACAAGGAAATTGCCTTCCTTTTTTTTTCTTTTTCCTGTAGCCTAGAAATAAAGCAGCAGTAGATGGGAAGCCCACCATCCGTGGCATTATGGGTGTTCAGCATAGATGATGTTGTGTAGGCATATTGTTCCCAAGGCAAATGGAGGATGAAGAGAGCCCTTTCCCCACACACCCTGGAGCACCAGCACCTCTCCTTGCAGGGGTGCGTACCGGGGGCAAAGCAGCAGCATTTGCCTCTATTTTTGGGGAGATACTTTGGAGTTACAGTCATGCTGTGAGCTCCCTGTGGGGCAGGAGTGAACGCTGCCTTGGCAGCGTGATTACTGGAGGCTGGAAAACAGGTGAGGAAGTTTTTTATCATTACTCTTGCCCATCTGTCGAAGGAGGTGTGTCTCATATCTGCAAACCAAAGACTGAAATGGGAGATCAGGATTTATTTGGGAAATAAAGCTCTCTCTATATATTAAATTTTTTTTCTTTCCCTTCTTACAGTCTATTTATCTAATCCATTTATATCTATTCATCTATCTGTCTCCTGTTTATCTGGAATATCTTTCAATATAAATCTATGCCTGTTCCTTTCTGCGTTATCTCTCTTGCCCTTATGTATCACCATCAATCTAACTGTAAAATCTCTCCCTTTCTCTGCATCTTCTTCAAATAAATTTTGGCTGTTGGACTGTTTCTCTTTCTCGCTCTACCTGTTGCATGCTGCAACTTTTCCTAACCATGACCACCTTTCCTCTTGAACAGAATATTTTAAGAAAATGTGTCATTAGTGAGGGATTTGATCAATCATGTATGTTATGTATTTGGGGATGTGATGTTGAGCTGGGGCACATCCCTGTGATGGACTATGACACAAGGAGGTGTGTGAAGCCCTGGGGAGATGTCACTGGGTCTTCATGGTCTTGGGGAAGGAATAAGCCCTTCTCTCCAAGTTTTCACTTGGATTGTAAATGTCAAGTTGGGTTGCTTTCAAGCCATGTCCCTCCTCCACCTCTCGCTCCTGCTAGTGTGACTCAGAGCCATCTCAGCATTCCTGGCAGGTACCGCTTCCCACCAGCTCTCAGCAGCACCAATTGGGTCAAACACTCATTTATAAATGAGCAACTCAGTGTTGTTTGTGCATTACCAGGCTGCAGGGATTGGTGGGCAGGCAGTTAAATAATATTTTCACCACATCCCATGGTGCCCTTGATTAATTTTGTTCTCAGCGTATCTCAATTTTGTGCTGAGGTCTTGTCCCCACCATCCTGCTGATGTTTAACCTTCTTGATGCCAGCATGGTCAGCTCAGAGCAGGATGTTGTCCCCTCTGCTAGCCCAGCTCAGTGCTCCTTCCTCCTGGGGAGGGTGAATCAATCTGTTTCAAGCCCCAGATGCTTTCTTTGGGCACAGACACTCAATGCCCTTTCCACCATTGCAGCTGACGCCACTTAAACGTGGTTTTCCATGAAGCCTGCTTTGCTCCCCATAGCAGGGAGAAAGGGTTCAAGTGACCTCAGCAAGAGGCACATCTCCAGAAGTCACAGGTATTGTCAAGAGGCACTACTATGTTTGCTTTAATACACTAATGTCTGGTTATTGTATTAAATTAGCAACAAGTAGCCATTAAGAAGAGAAGACACCCCTTTCTCCTGCAATAAGTTCCGTGATGGAGCACCTCTTGGGTATGTTGCCTGTAATGTGCTGGTCATGTGGAAGGTGGCTGGCACTGATGGCAATTATTCGAGCCTTTTGGGAGACAGAAAACCAAAAAAGGGCTTCCTTCCCCTTCACTTGATCAGTGTGAGGTGAGTGCAAATTAACCTTCCAGGAGGTACCTTGGTGTTCTCGTGATATGGATGCTCTTACACATGCTGCACTGGGACAGTAAAGAGCTTGGTTTCAAGGGGGATGGGCTCTGGAGGGTGTTTGTGTCTGGAGATTTCCCCTTCCTCCTCTATTTTCATGGTCTCAGTGTTTTTTTCTGAAATCCCCAGTTGCCTGAAACATGCTACTGCCTGAGAGAGAAGCTCAGTGTTTCCTACAGACAACTGAATACAGCCCTAGTTTACATGCATGACCCTGATGTTGTCAGGCTTGAGGAGAGAGAGATGTTGAGCTGTTTCTGGAGATGGAAACTCAGCCATGTAATTACATGCATTACCAGATGCTGCTGCCTCTAAATCCCCAGGCAGGGCAGTACACCACGTGCTGCCTGCTGTCCTGATCCCCATGGCTGCCCCTTCCCATTGCTTTCCACCTGAGTCCACCTTCTCCAGTAGGAACATGCTCTTGGCCTGCCCCGTCTGTCCCCATGCACACCCTCATCTCCAGTGTTGCTGTCCCCATCTCCTTTGTAAAGGGCAGATACCTTCTGTGTTCCTCCCATCACATCTTGCTGCAGGGTCGTCTTCTTGCACTGTTGCTCCCTCCATGGTCCCAGGCAACTCTTCCCTAATACATCCCTCATGCCTTCAGCAATCGTCCCCCCTTTTTTTTTTACAGTTGTCTCCTCTCTGTTTCATGGCCAAGTGCAGAAGGAGCTTGGCTGGACCCTGCTTGCTGGAAGTACTCCCCAGAAGTGGCCACCAGCCATGGAAAGCCTCATATGGATTACAGTTTTTGAACACCTGGGTCAAGTCCTTCAGGAAGCATATTGGGCATACATAACCCTTTCTTCTTCTTAGCAACAGCCATCTGTTCCTCATGGCCATTTCTTTCATTGCAGAGCTCCCATGGGACACCTCTCAGGAAAACAAGGTAAATTTGCTAAAATTATTTCCCAAATGTAAGTTATTAGCAAGTATTTCTCATAAAAAAAACAACAACAGGATTTATGCTCTTTTTTTTGTTTTGATGGAAGCCAGGATGCATAAGAGAGCCGGCAACACATATCCAGTAGATAATTAGATTGAAAGAAAACCACCCCTCTGAAGACAATTAGATGATAAAAGAGATCAAGGTCCCTGGGAAAACTTAATCCTTCCCTTTTTTCCATTACTTCTCAGGTTATTTCACTTTGCTATTAAGAAATTTGATCTGCTGATGAGCAGGAGAGGAAGCTTCCAGACTTAGAAAAAAAAGTTGGATTGTGTGAGAACAAGCTATTAAGGATTCAACAATGGTACAAACCCTGAAAGTAGAGTCCCCTGAGAATCAGCATGAGACCTCAGCTTTTTGGTGGAACGAGGCTTCTGTCACCAGAGATGTTCTGCAGCCACCCTCAATAACAGCAGATATAAATAGTCCGTACCCAAGCACCTGTCCATCCAAACCTACCTATATCTCTTTGACCATGGCCACAAGGTGAGGTCTTAGGGGGAACCTGGACATCTGTGTGAGTTCAGGTCTTTTAGAGGTTTCTTTGAGGGGGGATAATTGTGTCTTTCATAGAGTTGGTTGGAAGGAAAAGGAGGGTCCCCATGTCCTCATGAACAAGGCTACAACCTGGGACGAGCTGGCCAAGCTGGTTGCTCCTGCTGTGTGCAAGGGTGTGCCCACAGCTTTGCTTGCAGCAAGAGGGGACTCCCACAGGAGGACATCTTCCCTCATGGCATGTCCTTCCCCAGGAGCTTCCCCCACCAACGTACAGCTCCTCCCTTCAAGGCTCTTTGCTTGTGCATGGGACAGTCTTTGCAGGAGGAAGCCTCCTCTCAATCTCATGGAGATCCTACCCACATGGAACCTGTGCTTGGAGATCCTCGGGCTACAGGAGCCCTTTCTAATGAAAATCTCAGCTGAAAAGCTTCCCACCGTGGGGAAGACACTTTCGCCTTTCTTCCCTTAGGTGCCTTTTAAAATCTCCCCTCTACTTCTTGTTCCCTCCCCTGGCACTTGGTGGTTTTGTTGTAAGGGGCCTCAGGCAAGAATGCACTCAAGGACATAATCTTCACAAGGTGATGGGGGACATCCTGGAGGGATGCAAACAACCTAGCAGCAGGCACCAGCCAAACCAAGACAAAAGGAACTAAAGACATCTCCACCTAGATGAGTCAGAACACCAGTTGAAACCAACACACCTTGCAATACACTGTGACAAGATTACTTGATGGGCCAACTCATGACCATATGTGGAAGGACTCAGAGTTCATGGAAAGGACACAAAAAACACCCCTTCAACAAACCACTAGGGACCACTGGAGACCACCTGATACTTCTTCAGGGGCTCCTAAGGGACTTAAAACACACGGGTAATTAAGATGCAAGTATTATAATTAGTTCCAGGAAATCTAATGCATATGTATATAACTGAGCAATATAAGCTTTGTCTATCATGGGTTGTGGTATGCACGTTAGGAGGAATTATCCCCCGTGTATCCAGCGCTGTAATAAAGAATGTCTGCTTCTTAATGCAACATTGGTGTTAAGGAGTTTTATTCCCGATTTCGGTGACAGTTTGGTGATGACAGATCCCTTCACAGCTGATGGACTCACCAGTCTGACACCCACAGGCAGAAGCCCCTCCTCTCTGAGAAAGTGGTGAGACCTCCTGGCCAGCCCTGTGCAGTTGCAGAGCCAACCGCTCTCTGGAGTGAACACACGTACCCCAGACTCAGGGAGTTTCTTGGATGACCATGAGAAGCCCTTCATTGCTTCAATGGTTATAAGTACATCACCAATGTCAGAAACCCACCAAATCAGAAAATATGGACAGTTTTTGTCCAAAGTTCTGCAGCTGGAGGCAAGTGAGAAAGCCTGGCCACCTCAAGCACTGAAAAATGCCTCTCTCAAACCCTGGGAAATAACTACCAAAATGGATTGGATGCCTTGTTGTTGTCTACCTATTTTTACAATTTGGGGGGGGGGCATTTACTAAATGCTAATTGTTTTGTTTCCAGGTGACAAAGGAAGGTTTGGACTCGTGGGTTTGCAGTATCTAGATCTGGAGGCACCAAGGATGGGGTAAAGATCTCACGAGAGGTGGAATAATGGGATCCAGCTCCCCTGAGAGTGGGTGGAAGGAGGGCAGCACCTGACTGCAGTGTGCTCCACCTGCCTCTCCACCCCTGTGATGAAGGGAAACTGAGGCAGCTTGCCGAGGCGGGAGAGGGTGGCCAGGTATCAGAGCAGGACCTGGACTGCTGTCTCCAAATAGACAAGGCAAAACAGCACATCCTCTGCCTGCCTTGTTCCTTGCAGCATGGGCTGGGTCACCCCTGGGTGCTCAATTCTCCAGCTGTACTGCAGAAAATAAAACATGTTTTTTCTACCTTTCCAGTGGGATGTTCTTCAGCTTAACAGAGAGATGAGATGTCCCTGTATCGCTTGCAAAGCCATGCTGGGGTGAAGTGGTCCCCCATCCCACCGCCACCGCAAAGCTGGTCTGGGATGAGCTTCATCTCCACTGATGCTTGGGGTCTGCCACACCTGGGGATGTGCAGGCAGGAGGGAAAGGCAGCCTCATGCCACACGATGGTGAGCAGGGAGCTCTTGTGACATGGGCACTTCCCTGGGGACCATTGCAGCACGGCTACCCTCGAGCATGAGAATCGCTCCGGCATTTTCTCGCCCTGCTCAAATTGGCCTTTCATAGCCCCCAAAGGAAGGAATCAGCTAAATGCCATGGCTGTGCTTCAGCCGTAATGAAGCTGCACAGCTGGACCCAGACCTGATATCGGGCTGCATCCTGGCCAGAAGCCAGCATGGGTAATTACACCGCAGAGCAATGTCTCCCTGGTCCTTCCTTGGAGTTTCAATCAGGAATGTTATTTCTCTCTCCCTCTCCTTGTCTGAGAGACTCAGGAAGGGGGAGAAGACCAGATCTCCACTATGGTGCCTGTGTGGCTTAAAAATTAGACTTTTCCTCTTGCCATGGGAGGTTTTCCTTCTTTTTCCAGCCCAGGCACCTCTTCGAGGAGGAGGTGTGATGGCCAGGGTGGCACTGTCTGGCTTGGTGAAGGAAGCTGCAAACTCACATCAAGGAATTTGGCTCAGATTTTTAGCATGAATTATTAATTCGTAGCCAGCCTTTCTTGGAGCAGCACTCTGCCTAATTCTGGAGCACACGCTGTAGTGCTGATTTTGTGCAGCCGGCAGGAGCTTATATTTATATTGTCAATTTATATTGTCACCTTCACCCCCCAAAATTAATTTGTATATGCCCATGGAGGGGGTCATTTCACCCCTCACTCAAAGTCATGTCCAGTGGTGAGTCTCGGAGGACCAACTCCTTTTTCTACTGCTCCTGGTGTTGATTTGGATGTTGGGACCTCTCTCCTGGCAGGGTGGTCTTCCCTCTCCCTTTGTTTTCTCCTCCACCTGGACACTCGCTCTTAGGCTGTTCCCTTTCAGGGAGTTTGATGGATGGAAACCTCACAAATGAGTTTGATGTAATGGGAGGTGTTTGGAGACTGCTTTCATCTCTACTTATATCAATAATTAATATGCTGATCCAGAGCAATATTATAAACAGGGTAAATACTTTTTTCCCTCCCCTTTTTTCCTTCTTTTTTTGGAAAGCTGGAAACCAAACCAGCAGCTGTTATCGTCACTGCTCAATGGGGATATCTCAGTCTTTCTGTGGGGTTTATACCTTCCTCCCTGCTGAGACACCCTCTCCGTGCCTCTGGTTGGGTGGGTTGGATATGGCTGTGGCTGTCTCCAGCCCTGGGTCCTTGGGTAGGTAACATGGCTTGGTAGCTCCATGGAGGGTGAATGGTCCCTGGCAATTTTAAAGTTTAGACTCTTTAAAGCTTTTCTTTTAATAGGAAATTCACATCTCCCATGTATAACAGCATGGAGTCCTTTCAAAGCAACTGAGAACCCTCTGATGACATTCAGCTCATTCATGTTTTGGAGGCTACTAGAAGGCCCCTCTATGGGGACACCAGCATGGGCACAGGTTTCACTGGAAGTGGTTTCCCTAGTATCTTCACATTGACCATTTTCATTTCTCACTCAACCTTTAATCTTAGAATCATAGAATCATAGAATCATTAAGGTTGGAAAAGACCTTTAAGATCATCAAGTCCAACCGTCAACCAAACACCACATTGCCTCCTAAACCATGTCCCAAAGTGCCACGTCTACACTATTTTTAAATACCCCCAGGGATGGTGACTCCACCACGTCTCTGGGCAGCCTGTTCCAATGCCTGACCGCTCTTTCAGTAAAGAAATTTTTCCTAATATCCAATCTAAACCTCCTCCAATGCAACTTGAGCCTATTTCCTCTCATCCTATCACTAGTGACTTGGGAGAAGAGACCAACACCCACCTCACTACAACCTCCTTTCAGGTAGCTGTAGAGAGCAATAAGGTCTCCCCTCAGCCTCCTCTTCTCCAGGCTAAACAACCCCAATTCCCTCAGCCACTCCCCATCACACTTGTGCTCCAGACCCGTCACCAGCTTCGTCACCCTTCTCTGGACACGCTCCAGCACCTCAATGTCCTTCTTGTCCTGAGGGGCCCAAAACTGAACACAGTATTCGTGGTGTGGCCTCACCAGTGCCAAGCACAGGGGCACGATCACTGCCCTACTCCTGCTGGCCACACTATTCCTGATACAAGCCAGGATGCTGTTGGCCTTCTTGGCCACCTGGGCACACTGCTTAATTCCTCCAAGACAAATATTTGGATTTAGAAATCACATCATGGTTCAATGAGTCCATCAGGACTGAGGAGCTCTCTGAAAGAGAGGCTGAAGCATCCTTGACATAGAGTTACCAGCAGCTGAATCTCCAAATCCTGCTTGGGCAGCAAATGAAGGACACCTTTCCAGAAGCCTTCAGTGCCTGACTTGCTGACTGCTGACTTAAAGCATCTTGGCCTCAGAGTCGAAATAGTTTTGAAGGTCATTTCATCAGCCAGTTGGCATTTATTCTGGAGAACACCACGGCTAACATGATTCACCTGAGGCCAGTTATACCCATGGCATTTGAACTTCTCAAATATGCAGATAGGACTTTCTTCCTCTCGCTTGTCTGCAGAAGTCACCTCTGCCTTTCATGATGTTCCTTGAGGTTCCACAGTCCAAACTAAAATATCATTTGCTATAACTTCAGTACCTCCTAATCCCTCAAATATCTGCTAAATTACTCTTTGAAATACCTTGAGAGCAGAACTAATTCCAAATGGCATTAGCTTAAATTTGCAATGTCCACTGGTGTATTAAAAATCACCAGCTTTGAGCCCTATACATCTAATTTTTCTGGCTTCAATAGATGTCCTGCCTTCATGCTGAGAATATTTCTGCTTCTGAGAACATTGCTAGCTTTGCATTAAGGGTTTCCAGTGGATAATGTCTCCATTTGAAAGGCTTTATTTAAACCATATAGATCAATCTGCATCTATGATTTATTTGGCTTTTTGATTCCTACCCTTTTCATTTAATACACTTTTAAACCTAGTGTATTGGTTGATACAGTCTACAGGGATGAAAGACAATGGTAGGACAAGTTGTTCAGTCCTGACAGAGGAGGTAATCCCAGGATGAGTCAGGGAGCCAAGCTTATTCCAATCCCACCAGTTTTGGATGGTTTCCTCTCCTGTCAGCCTTCTCCAACATGGTAAGATATGTCTCCCTCCTGCCACCAGGAAAGGATTTAGTTTTTCTGTGAGCTGATTAATAGCCCCATTGATGTTGGAATGCACCTTTTGTCAAATATTTAATCTCCTCTGCCAGAAGCCTGTGCCTGCAAGGAGGCCACTCTGGTTGGAAAGCCATGAGCTGCCCATGCCAGCGTTGCTCAGGATGCTCTCCTCCTTGGGCTGCGGCTGCACCCATTATCCCCCTGCCAGCAGAAGCAGGAGGAGTGGCTTTGTCAGATTGTGGACCAGTGGTTTTTCACTGTTTCCATCTGATTTGGATGCAAAAAGGACCACAAATATAGAAGTAAAGTTTGCTGGTGGATGAACTCCAGGGCATGAAAACAGTTTGATAAGCAATCAGTTGTCTTCAGCCCAGACTTATCCCGAGGGGCACCTTGCTCCAAATTTCCTTCTGGTTTTGGGACACACAAGTTTATCTCTTTATTGAATCCTCTCTGCAAGGTGGATCAGAACTGGTTATCCTGTGATGTTGTAGGAAGGGCCCTGGTGAGACCTTCTGCTTCATCTCCAGCTTCAGTGCATCTTTTTCAGGTGGGCGTGCAGTGATGTACCTGCTCAATGTTGGGGCTTGCCCAGACCTTGGGGAATGGGACATGGTCTCCTTGCACAAATGAGTGGAGACTGAAGCTTCAACACATGTGATCCTACAACAAATCATAAAGGAACCACCATTTATGCGTGCCAGACAGGGATTCATCTTCTCCAGGCATTAGCTAGGCACACATCCAGCATGTTGGAGCTGAAATGAGTTAACAGGCAGAGGAAAAGCTCAAAAAAATAGAAAAATTGGAGAAAAATTAAAGAAAAGTCCTTAAAGGTTGCTAACCTGGCACCTCTGAAAGCTGAGCAGAGCTGCCATCCACACACACCTCTCTTCCAGCTACGTGGGCGAGGGAGAGAGCAAAAGGAGCTGGAAGTACAGAGGCTGCCAGACGAGGAAACAAGCTGGAGGGAAAGGGAACCAGAGGGAGACACTCTCAGATCACGAGCACCTTTGAAGTGTGCAAAGGAGAGGAAATTGCTCCTCACCTCCCTTGGGATAGCAGGCTGGCACACAGTGACTTTTAAATTGGATTTTAGCGAGGTGGAGGGGAGGACGGGAGGTTGGAGGAGGGAGGAAGGCTGTCATGTCTCCTGCCATGAAAGAGGGATCTCAAATTCTCCAGCGTAGGCTCGCTTTTCCTTTGAAAGTCTTCCCCGGGAGTTGGTCTGATGAAAGATGAAGATCACCCACCAGGAGATGGTTCGCTGCCCGTCTGCATGAGACTTGCCTCGGCAGTGCCGGTGCCATGGGCCTGGGACATCCGCCCCACAGCATACCAGCCAACATGTCCCCTGACTGGGACATCAGCTCAGCCCCAGCTCAGTTGGGGCTCCTGGGCAGGAGCAGGATGCCAGAGCACAGGTGGGTCTATGATGTGCCCCCTTCCGAGGGCCACGCTTGGCCGATGGAACCAGGGAGCAGAGGGAAACTTTGGTGGCCATGGGGCAGAGTACACAGGTCCAGCTGGGTGGTGGCATCTTGCCGCATTGCCACTGCAGCTGATGGTGTCAGCGGGTGCTGGGAATGGAGCAGGAGGGTGATGCTGCCTGTACTGGGTGGTGCCGAGCTGGCTGTGAGGTGGTACCTGGTGCCCATGGGGAGTCACCATGCCAATGTGGGGACCAGGGGCTCAACCCAGACAAGTGTACCACAACCCTTCCCTCTGCTTGGGCATCGATGGGAGACTGGCTTGACCATTTGCATAGCATTTTTGCAGCCTTCAGGGACATTTAGCTTTGAAATTGTGATGCCTCGAAGCATTGGGAACCATTTGGGCATCACTTGGGCTCTGGCTGATGGTTTCTGCTTTGATGGGGTGCAGCAGGAGGCTGGGCTGGCCAGACAGTGGGGACAGGAGAGGCGATCCTCTCCCACCTTGGCTCTCCTTGCTGTGATCGTTTGCAGGGACTGTGCACCAGATGATGCTTCCTCTGTGTTTCCAGGCTGGTACAGTTGCACTGGGCATCCTGATTTTGCTCTTGCTCCTGCAGCGCATCCTCACCCTGCCAGAGGACATTGGTGCCCTTGGGGGTACCTGTGCCAGCTCCGGCTGGCCCTGCAGGGCTCTACTCGCCTCCAGGGACACCCTGTGTGCATCGATTTCCCTGTGCAAAATCAAGCAGGATATTCATTGGGTTGGATTTCAAAGATCAAATCCGCTCCCATCCTTTGGGTAGGACTCTTATACTGGGGCTAGCTCATTTCCAGGCTGGCTTCCAGCAGGGAATGTTTGGAGGCCACATGGCAGCTGCTCAGATGATGGGGCTAGAGCTGCCAGCAATTTTCTGCTGTGACCAAAATGATCTTTAATAAATGCATCAGGGATTTCTTGCTCTTTCCCGCCCTCCCCCCCCACCCCCTTCTCTCTATGCCCTTGGAGTTGAGATAAACTGTGGCCCACTTGAGCAGTGGGGACTACTTGGCAGGTGGAGGAGCATCACCAGCTGGGAGGCATCTTGGTGAGCTGGTGTCATATCTCCACTGGCCAGATGTATTTTGATGGATGTATTTCTTTTCTCTCTGTTTGCCCCTCGTGGGGGGTGCTTCCCACTGCCACAACGGACCTGGTGAGGCTGGGAAGAAAGACAGATGGACAGAAAGGGAGCCATGGGCATGGGCACAGCACAGCCTGGGGTATACCCTGTCCATGTTTGCACCTGGAAAATTGCTCATCTCTTCTCGAAAATCCCCTTTTCCTCCCTGTTTCTGGGAGGGCTCTTGGGATATCAATTAACCCTCTTGCTTTTATTTCTCCAGTGCTGTGAAGTCCAGTGTGCCCAGCCTGGACAAGGAACCCTGGAGCTGGGATGGTGGCCCCAGGATGAGCCAGGGAATCCCCCAACTATGCCAAGGATGTGCCAGGCTGGCTGTGCCAACACTCCCTGCAGGAAAGAAAATAATCTGCAACCCTCTGGGATATTCAGGGAATCTCCCAAAGGGGAACTTTGCGATATCACTACTGCAGTTTTCTTGCAGAACATGCAGTTTTATTGAACTGGAAAAATTCCTAGAAGCCTATTAATACCAACCAAAGAAGCCCCATTATGGCAAAGTGTTGTAATGGATTTTTTCAATCTCATTTCGCTTTGATAGTCAAAATGTTTCATTGAGATGTTATTACTTTAATTTCATCCAAACTTTTCTACTGTCTCACTTATGTATAGGCTTCGTATTATATGTCGCATTACACTGTTCAAACGTTATCTGAGTGGAATGTTGTTAGTTATTGAAATGAAATTCCCTTTTGGAATTTCCTACAGGACAAATTTCCTTCCAGTGGTGCTAAATTGAGAGACGTGCTTGATTTTGGGATACGGTACCACTCTTCTTTTTTTTGGTGACAGCAACAAGTCGTTCACTCTGAATCCTACAGAAGGCAATTTAGCTCTGAGCATTTTACTTCATAAGCTTTCTGTCTCTGAGTCTGTTTTGTCACTCAGGGTGCCTCTTAGCACCAAAGAAGCAATTGCTTCAAGCTGAGCTTAATTACTTTAATAAAGTAGATAATAAGGGGTAGAGAGAGGGATGCACTTAGGCAGTAGGAGGTGATGTTAGTAGAGGAGGTGTTTACTCCCTGTGGTAGCAGGTTGCTGCAAGCTTTCTTGGCCAATGGTGGCTTCACCAGGAGCTGCTACTTTGTCCTGGGAAGATGCTGTGAGTTACCTCTGAATAATCCCCTGGGGATGGAGCTGCTCCACCTCCCTGGCTCACCCCCGAGGGACAAAATAAGCATGGAAACCCTCCCTGTCCACTGTAGCTGGTGGCCTGGAGGATGCTATTTGTGCTCCTGTCATGCTATTTATCCCTTCCATCTGCTTTATGTTGCTTTTTTGCCTCTCCTGCTCTCCTCTGCAGTTCCAGCCAAAGAGGCTCTGGTTTAACTCTGTGCCCTGGGGAAGCAGCGGTGTAGGCAGGAGTGAAAACAGGGGTGCAAATCCCCAGCTTTGGGCAATTCCCTGGGCAGAGGTACAGGCAGCTGCTAGTGGTGAGGGCTGCCCCACCACTGCCTGACCCTTCAGGGCATTGCTGTAGCCCGCTGAGCCTTTCCTCTGTGTGGGGCACCCACCCTGTGGGTGATTATTGCAAGGTGATTGCTTTTGAAGTTTTAGATTCAAACACTAAATAAGTTGGTTCCTTTTCTTTTGGGGATTATTTATAACCCCCAGCCCCAAAATGAGAGCTCCCTTTGGTGAGCAGGTCCCCAGCAAGACCCTTGCTGCACTACATGTGGCTCCATCCCTTCCCAGTCAGCCTTCGGCAAGACTCAGGGTTTTTTGTTTTTTTTTTTTTTTTTTTTGGTTTTGTTTGTTTGTTTGGGGTTTTTTTGTTTTGTTTTGGGTTTTGTTTTTTTTTTTTCATCTTTCTGCAGAGCCATGGGATGAAAAACAGTCTTTGGAGGAAGGCAAACAGCATGTGCTCCTCTGTTGTGAGTTGGGGTCTGCTGCACTCGTCCCCACCCAGGGTTTTGGGGATCCTGGGGTACCCTTGTGCCTTGCTGGTGGCTGCATCCCTGGATGCAAACACCCAGGAGCAAAGCGGTTTGTGCTCATCAAAGTCCATTATTTTGGTATTTCCTTTTCCAAAAAAAGGAAAAAAGCTTTTTTTTTTTTTTTTCTTCTTTCTTGAACACTTTGAAAGGAAACATCAACTTCTTGCAGAAAACCCATTCTGGCATCCAAAAAATTCATGGAATTTGGAAGAACTGGAATAAGTTTGATCTCTGGAGTGTCAGAAACAACAGAGAAAAAAACCTGGTCTGAGCAAAAAACAGTTTCTCTCTCTGAATCACCACCCTGATTTGCATCCCTGGCTGAGAGCAAATCCTTCCTATAAAAAAAGAGTTACATATTTTTTTCTGAACATGCACACGAGGCAGTTTTTAGCCTGATATTAATTGGGCTTGGGATGCTGCAGAGGTGAAACTGTCCATTTAAGTGGACTGAACACAGGTAGATTGGCCTTTAGGGCTGCAGCAAAAGGAACCCAGCTCCTCCCTCAGTCTCTTAAAGGCCGGTTTTTATTAGAGCAGCCGATGGTAGAAGGGCGGGGGAGGGGGGGAAGACTAGAGATAAGAACAGGTCAGCAAGAAGGGAAAGGAAGATGTAATGTGCAGCAAAGAGACCAGATTGCCTGCCTGGAGGTCGGGTTGTGGATTTTTTTTTTCCCCCTTTCCCTATCAAGGGTGCAAGATAAACAGAGACAGAAGGCTGGAAAGTGTCCCAGAAAGGTCTCTGCAGAAGCAGGCCAAACGTATTTAATGTGGATAAACAGCAGGCAAAGAATTGCACCAAAATTTTGAGTTGAAGTGGTACAAAATTAAACTCTTTAAAGCTGCTGCAGATGCATCAGGTATATGATGTCCACTCTAACTGTCCCCAGCCCGCCTGCAGAGAATGGAGGGCTCAAGGAGATCTTCTGAGCATGGGTCTGTCCCCATCCCTCCTCCAAATGTCCCCCCTGGGTTGCTGGGCTGGCAGGTTTTCTCCATCAGCAAGCAAGGACACTCAGTTGGTGTTCACGAGGATCTTCTGGTTTAAGGGCATCATCCTAAGAGGGCATCCCACAGCCATATTCATCTGACTGCAAAATGCTGAAACCTCCTCTGGTTTTATTGCTGGTGCCATCAGCATCTCCATCTCCTGCCTGTTTTCTGCCTTGGGAGGGATTCCTGTATTTACAGACTTGCTACACTGCACAAACAAATCAAGTGTGAGATGGGGGCAGCCCAAGTGTGACAGCAGTGTCCATGCGTAGAGCCCAATGCTGTGGTCATTCTGGTGTGGTGTCACCAGGGCAGGGAGTAGCTGTGCTGGCATGGAAGGAGAACCACCACGAGTGAGCTGGTACCCACCATCCCCACCACCTGGGCAGCCCCAGGACCTTACTGTAATGCTTCAGTATATAACCATACTACGGATTTATTGTATGGATGCCATAGTGGGCTATCAGCAGGTTGAGACTGGTGGTTAATACCTGCCTGGTGGCTCAGCTGGGTTAGTACGAGCAGCGGAGGTGCCACTTTCTGACCATGGCAAATACTCAAGTGTACAGGAGTATCTCCTCATGGATCCCAGCTTAGCCAAGATCTGGGCTCTGTAGTGACGCTGTGCAGAAGTGCAGGTGCTGGTACCTGCCATAGAGTTTGGGGGGGCACCTGTGCAGTGATGGGGGGGGCGTCTTTCTGGGTGGTGGGACCTGGAGATCAGGCTGTGCCATGGACTGGAGGCACCTTGCTTGCCATAAAGCCACCACTGCCTCTGCAAACTCATTTTGCCGGATGGTTTGGTTGTGTTTTTCTTGGAGCCATTCATTCGGGAAATGCTTTTTCCTGGAGTGGAGAAAGCCCAAAAGAGGCTTTTTAATGAAGATGGAGTAAAAGGGAGGGACAGAATCGGTGGTAGGCGACCTCAGCAGATTGAAGGTCTGCATCCAGGGTGCTTTCCCCCTTCGGCATCATGCTGTACCTCGCAGGCTCTCTGTCATGGGGCAGGACACCCATGGGTGCTGGGGACAGGAGAAGCCCATCCTGTTAAGGTCTTAAATGACCTTGGTTTTACTGTACGAGTGGTTGCACAGCACAGCAGCTGTGCACAAGGCTCCTGTGAATTGATGGGGTGCAGAGCAGGGAGGACAGCCAGAAAATGTGGCTTTTGGGGTTATTTTTTACTGTGGGTGATTTGGTCACGCTGCTGGTTGATGTAAACCTCTCGAAAACATATCTGCTCACCACATGTGGTTTTATGCCACCAAAGGGAAAGCCGAAATCTGCTGCCCTGTGTCAGAAACCTGGGTGAAATGGGAAATTTGGGACAGCTTCTGCAGATCACAAGGGGTGGGGGAGGGAAAAAATACAGGACCTTAATCTGAACCATTCTGGATATTTATTTTTTTTTTCCTTGATATGTTTTGTATTATTGAAGTGGCTAGCTTACCGAGAAGTTTATTTTTAATCATTCCCCTAAGAACCTTCTGAGAAAATGTCAATAAAATATAAATATCTTTTTATATATTTATATTATATATATTTTATTTCCATATCTTTTATATGTTTATATAATCTATATTTTTTTTAATAGATATGCCCCTAATAGTTACATTTCTAATAGTCCCAGTGATACCCCCTTTACCCCTAGTGGTCTGGTAGGGCTGGTGGGAGGGAGATCTCCTGGCATAGAAGGAAAATCATCCTGAAAAGACTAAAACCAAGAAACCACGTTTTTCTTAGGATTGTGTGTTCTCAGCATCCCATGCCCAGGCACCAGCACCTTTTTTATCTTCCCTACCTTGCCTATAGCAGGTCCCAGTCCTTGGGACCACATGTTTGCTAAATCAGATCAGAGCTGGGCAGCAAGGAGGTGAAGGGTGGACATGAAAGTTTAATGGCTCTGTGTCTCTAAAGGCTTGAAATTAGGCTGCTCCGGGTGTGGGTTTTGGGTTTTTTTTTTTATTTTTCCATCTCACTTGCTGCTGATTTTAGCATGTTAAATGTTTAAAGAGCTGCTCCCCATGCCAGGAGCTGCGGCAGGGACCCTTGGTCTGATGCTTGGGGAGGATGGAGATCTAATACCTCTTTTTTTTTTTTTCATGTGGGGCTTGGCTATAAGGTAGGAGTTCATAACCACTCTGCTTGGCAATAAACCTTGCTTTCTTCTTCAGAATGAGAGAATAGCGCCAGTCCAACAGTAAATAAAGGTTATAATACCCAATATAAACATTCATTGGTGTCCTACACCCACATGTCTGCATGTTGCCTGGTTACAAGTAGAAAAGGCTAGTGGCTTATTTATCTAGGAAATATGTCCTGGGTATAACCTCATGTCTGAATTTAAACCAGTGTAATTCACTCCGAGGAAACAACAGGATAGGTGATCTCAGTGTGATTTGTCTCCTTGCCCCCTGTAATTTTCCAACACGCTCTGAATAAACCTTATTTCCAATGACTGAAGCCTCCAAATGAGGAGTTTGTGCTGGGCTGACAACGCCAGTGAATAACCTGCCAATGATTTAATTGTGGTGGGTGGCTATTTTTGAGCTCATAAGCCAAGCTGAGGGCAGTTGTTCTTGTCTATTCTCAGTCCCCGACTGCTTTTCTGGACCAGAGCATCTTCTCCCATCCCCGCTGCCGGGGGCTGAGCCAGATGGGCTGTCTGTCGGCGATGCTGCAAGGTGAGGCAATGAACTTGGAAGGCTGTCTGGATCTCTGACTCCCCTTTTCCACTGTCTCCTGCTGGTTTTTGATCCATGCTTGCTATGTCTGACCCCATTTTGCATCTCTTCCTTTGGTCCTTGTGAAATCTGGCCCTCCTTCTCCAGGTCTGCTTGCTTCTTCAGGTTACCTCTAGGTGACATCCAGCACTGGTCCCATCTCCCTGTAGTGACCTCCAGGCTGGGATGCCCCAACACAACATCCACCCTGTCCATAGAGCCTGAAACAAAGAAAACCTTTCCTAATAGATAGGGAACTTTCCCTCACAGTAAACACTGAGCTGAGCTTATATATTTCCCACTGAAATCCAAGCCTGGGCTCCGTAGAAGGTGCTGGCGTGCAGTGTTAAATGATTCATGGTACCACATTTATGGTGGGTCTATTCTTTGCATCCCAAGGCACTTCCACACAGGTGAGGACCTGTGAAATTTGAGGAGTTAACAACATTATTTTGCTTTTTACTGCATTGACATAAAGTGTCAACATTACCTTGACTTCTTTCAAGAAGCCAATTGGCAGGGTTGTTCATTAGGAAATGGCTCAATAAAAGTGCTTTTTTAAAAATTTATTGAACCTATAAAAGGAAGTAATATCATGAACAAATGGAATGATACCAAAAATTACATTCTTTGTGTCCTCGCAAAAACCCACGTGTCTGTAAACCTTGGTGGGAATTCCCGGCAGCTGCTTAATTTGGCCACACCAGGTAATCAATATGTGAGGCTGTTACATTAGATGGATTTGTGGGTGTTTGGGGAATGCCTTTTTCTAGTGTTGATGGCCTTTCCCACCTGACTCTGGGGGAAGAATGAGGCTTGGCATTGCTGTTCATTTACATAGCCTCTCTTGGGCTCAGAAATGGGTTTAAGCAGCACCTTGGGCACCGTCTGCCTTCAGCAGAGCTGTTGCCTGCCTATAGAAGCAGGTCTCTTGCTGCCAGGAGAGGTGTGTGACTCCATCCCCTGAGATGGAGATGCTCAGCACTGGCAGCAGTGCAAGGCTGAATAAGGATAAGAGCAGAAAATCCTGGTCCCTGCTGCCTCATCACTCCAAAACATCTGCCAGCTGCTCAGAGGTAGGCATGGGGCATTTGGACCATCTCGGGAATGGTCATGGATGATGCAGAAACTCAGAGCCTGCAGAAAGTGGGGGTGATGGAAATGTCAGGATGAAATTTTCTTGGTGATGCTGGTCTGCAGAGGGAGCTCAGTGTGAGGTCGTGGTCAGGGATGGGGGGACCGGCAGCTCCCTGTTGACCCTCTCCAACATGTGTTGCTTTGCTTATCTCCATGAGTCTCAGCCATTTGGGCTTTGCAGTCCCAGGCTTTTCCATCCCTCATCCCAAGAAAATCTTATGCTTAATATCCTTTTTTTCTTTTGTCTGTTGTTTCAAGGCTTTTACTGGTTTGTCCTTTTGTCAAATTAAATATGAGCTGCACGGCCAGAGGTATTTATCAGAACAGGGCTTTTCTTCCATGTGGAAAACCCCAAGGTTGGAAATCTTAAGCCAGAAAAAGCACCAACAATTACCTTGGATTGGCTGAATTTGATATGTCATCGCCTGGCTGGAAATGCTGCATTTATTTACACGTGTGTTGGGAAGAGGAAAGAGCGATGCCCTTATTGTCCATTCATCTTGACTTCGCTCTTTGCCTGGTTTGATGAGCTTTGCAGCCGTTCGCTGATAAATCTTTGTTTTCAAGGATCCAGGGTCATACTCTGCTTCTCAGTGTGCTGAGAGTAAAACATCACCCAGGGCATGCAGATGTGAATGCCACTGCTTACATTTCTTAGCTGATGTGGGTTGGGAAGGACACACTTATTTAATTTCTTTATTTTCCCATCCTGAATGAAGCCAATGTTGGAGAGAATGGTTTTTGCTGGGCAGCAAGTGCTTAGGAAGAGTGGAAGGACACTCTCTAGGTTTGTGGAACTGCCAGAGCAGTTTCCTTGTGGCTAGCTCAGGAGGCAGCCATGAGAGGAGACACAGGCCATGAGTTATTCTTCTTCCTGCCATGCAATGGCAACAGCATGCCTGGGCTTTCCCCACAGGTCTTGATCTTGGGGTGCAGGACACCCTGCAGCAGCCTCCTGGGGCAGTGGTGAGCCTCAGGCTCTACCTGCCCCCAGCCCTTTTTACCCCAACCCTTTTTTTTCCACCCAAATCATCCTTAAGTGGCCCCCTCTTTGTCTTCTGGGATCTGTGCAAAGAGGGTTAAAATACTCCAAGTTTTCAGCATGTGTTGGAGATGGTTTCACCTTGCTCCACCTTAACCTTGCCACCTCCTTTGATCCCCAGGAGATGTGACTCTGCCATTCCTATGTCCACCTCATTGGGGTGGGAGCTGCTCTCCTTCTGTGCAGACTGAAGCACCATGGTCCATGCTGGAGACACAGCTCCTCAGCTAGAGCCATCCACCGCAGGCATCTCCTAGATGATTCTCCTTCTTGTCATTGCAGCCAGAGACCCAGAGCACTGGGGTCGGTTGTGCATCCAGCTTCACCCTTTTGGTGAGGTAGACCTCCATGTGCCGTCTTGTCCCTCTCTGCCAGATCCTTGGACCTGCCTGCTCCTGCTGGTGGGAAATAAGTGAGTCCCAAGCACTGAAGCAGGGAGAGGATGGGATGAGGAGTGAGAACGTGCTGTTTCGCCAAGCTGGGGAGCATTAAATGATAATGGAGACGTGTTTGTGTGGCGGCTGCATATGGGCTTGCTCCCTTCAGCAGTTTTCCATTAATAAGTCTTTGTGAATGTTCCCAGGCATATAAACTTTAAATAGATAGCTTGTCAGCTGGGAACTGAGCCTTTCATAGATCTCTTTGATGGAACAGTTTTTAAGAACAAAACTGGGGATAGGGAGGGAGAGTTTGCAGCCCTCCATCCATAAAAGATGAATGGGTCGCTAGAAGATGCTGTCAGAGAAGCTAAACAGCGATTTGGACAATGGTGGCTTTGCTGCCCAAAGGGGCTTCTCCATCGCAACACCCTCTCCTGCCCAACGAAGTATCTTTGCGTTCAATTTCTTCTAAGCAAGATCTGAGCTGTGTCAAAAAAGAATTCACCTCCTTCTTTCTCTGCTCATTTTTGTGGGTCCAACTTTGACCCACTCAAGAAGGAGACAAGAGCTCCTTGGAAATCCCTTAGAAATTCTTATTTATATTTTTTTTCCTTAATATTTCATGGTATCTGGAAACCAGAAGACAGGATAGCACAACAGCTGAGCTGAACTCACCAGGCAGAGTAGTCAAGAGTTGCCCGGTGATTGCAGACACACAATTTTAGGACACTAGGCTTCCAGATCATGGGTCTGCATGCTGCCTCAAAGTAGTCTTGGGAGGATGTGAGATGGCTAAAGGTGGAAAAAAATCACATTTTCACTTTTAGAGGTTTCACCCAGATGTAGCACAGTGCCCACACCTTTCTCGCGTGCATCTCGTAGCTCCTAGCTGCTGTGCTGAGAATCGGAGCTCCCTGGGTAACAATTTAGAGGGGTGTCAAGGGAGATCAGAGGGGTACAACAGCTTGTGTACGAGGAAAGCTTAAATAACCCACTCTCATCAGGATAGGGAAAGGATGATGGATGGGGTCGGTGACAGAGGTCTATAAAAACCTGAGTGGTGGGGAAGGGCAAGCAGGGAACAATTACTCTTCCTCACAAGGTGAGAACCAGAAGACATCAGATGAAAGGAGTTCTAAAACAAAGACAGGACCTTGCTTGCACTACCCATCATTCAGCTCTGTTCTGTTAGCACATAGGTGCAGCATCCCAGGCAGGACCCGGTGGTGATGGGTGTGGCTGTTTTGAAACGGTGTGGATCAATTCCCCCTCATCTTGAAGCTGGAGTTTTAGAATTCCTCTCCATCGTTTTGAACAAATCACAGTGGGTTTTGCTCCCTACATCTATACTCATTTTTGCTTTATCTCCAGGGTTGAGTGAAGATTTTCATAGCATATGGCTCATGAGGGATTACCTCCTCCTCTGGGTCCAGGCAGACCTTGCTCAGAGGCCTTGAAAAGGAGCTGAATTACAATGCTGAGATCCCAATTGTAGTACCCTGTTGTCCTCTGGGCAAAGAAAAGTTTCAGAGAGGGAGGTTAGACCATAAGGGCATGTTGCAGGGAGGTAGAATTCATGTACCATGATCCTAAATGCCCATCTCCGTGCCGTGTTAGGAGATGACATGGGTGCAGAAGTGAAGTCCATCCTGGGTGTTGCCCTGGATGGTGGAGGTGGTGTTTGGGCATACTGGCTGCTCTCAGTTTGTGGCACCATCTGCCTTCCCACAATCCTGTGGTAGGCAAGGCTTCCTCATTGCTTTCAGAGCCATGGGGAATTGAGGCTCATCCTTGTGTTAAATAGAAAACTCTACCCCAGCCTCCAAGTGGGGCCTCCGTGGCAAGTCTCCTCCCAGGGGTGTCATCACCACTTGACCCCTATGGGCTCCTACCTCCCTGCCTCCACTTTAAAGAGCATTTTCTCAGTCTGTGTGAGACTGAATTAATTTCTGATCCTGCCTCCCAAGGTCAAGACCTGTCTGGAAAAGGCTCTGGTTCACCTTTCTGTGTAGTCTTGAGATGTCCAGATGCAGTAGATATTGGGGAATGGTGCGGCAATCTCCAGAGCTTTTATTTTCTATGTTAAATAGTTGGTAAAGAGCATTATTTTTTTTCATTTAAAATTCATTTGGAAGTGGAGTACTCTTCCATCAGCTATCTCCAAAGCTTCTTGGCATCACTCTTTTCTCTTTTCCTCTTCATTTCACTCTTTCTTTGCCCTTTTGCAACCTGCTTAGGTTTCCCTGGATACCCAGTGGGGCAGATCCTTGCCAGTCACAGACAGAAGTGAAGACAAAATAGTTAATACAGGAGATGAGATCTGGCCCAGTTACTCCTCAACAAGACAGCCCTGAAAGAGCATTTCTTTGTATCTAGACCTCTCTTCTTTCATGTGCTCCATCATCTAGCACCATTTCAGCTCTCCAAGTGCAAATGCTGCTTTCTGGGTGGCTTTTCTTTAAAAGTATTGGGGCTAGTGGGGCAACTCTCCTGGTCCTAGATGGGACAAGGCAGGAGGGAGATAGGATTGTAGGCAAACCTTCCCTTGAGTGTTACTTATCTGAGCATCTCTCTCGTGCCATCCTGGCTGTTAGCAGCTGTGTATCTCAGGTGACCAGTGGTTTGTTTGCAATAACGAGGGCTGACTGACTGATTTACAGTTGCCCGCAGCCAAACCAGCCAGGTTTTGCAGGCTTACACCACATACCTGGGCTCTGCACTGGGGGAGTGAGACAGACTTCCTAACTACATCTATCTGCCTTTTTGGTTGGTTTTTGTTTCCTTTTTTGCCCTCCTTATCCTAGTTCCTGTTTGTTTTCTCCCTGTTTTTTCATTTGACTATCCCAGCCATCATCTGGATGTCTGACCCACCCCTTCAGCAGGTATGAGGCCAAGGTACAGACTTTATTTCTAGGAGCAAGCTCTCTGCATGGGGCAGCTCATGTTCAGCAGGCATCTGCAAAGTCCTTGAGGTGGCTTCCTCTTCTTCACAGTGTCCTTGAGTTGTGCCTTCACTCCTACCTTCCCCTTCAGCAGTCCTTTTCAGATCCCTGACTTGGAAAACCCTTCTCTTGGAAAGCCCTTTCTCCTCATCCTTGAGTTCCTTGGGTCCCAGCAGCTTGGTGGCCAGATCCTGGCAAAGCTTTATTAGCTCTGACCAATCACTAACATGGCTTCTTGCTTTCCAGGCAGGAGCAGGTTTGCATCCCACTGCCCTGGCCCCACAGGTCAGTGCATTTCTGCAACAAAAAGGGCTATGAGTGGTGGGCAAAAGGACAATTGGGTGTCTCAAGCTCCTGTTGCAAACTTTTACTGAGAAAAATGAGTTGTGGCATCACTCCCTTTGATTCAAGGACAAGAAAAGGCTGATCTGCTCCTGCATCCTAGCAGTTGGAGGACCGCAAGCAGCTCTGCTCATGCCATTTTCCTTCTCTGTAAAATGCAGGGAAGAGGATGCCGGGTTGCTTGGAAATGGTCTGTAGCTGGCAGGTGAATCTTCCTGGGACTTTGCTCTGCCAAATGATCAGCTGCTGAGGAGTTAAAGTACTGTTTAAGAGAGTCCTCAAATAGACCCCCTAATGATGGGGCATAGCACCTCTGAGACCCTTTTGTCTGGCTAATTTCCCCACATGGGTTCATGTTCCCCTTACACCCCAAAGGTTGGTTGTGTGCTGAGGGACTCTTCCCCCCACCCCCCTAGCTCTGAAATTACAATTGAGATTGATTAAGATTTATTCTTTTTAATTAAGATTGAGAGGCTGGAACCCCAGGGTGCACCAGCCTCAGGAAGAAGGACAATTATGCAGCAATTACACAGCCTTGTAATCACATTATACATGGGATGTAGACTGAGATCTACCCAAGCCATTGTAAATGGGTCATCAGCAAACCCAAGAGATGCTAAACGATTTGGGCACCTTTAGCTCCTTGCCAAGGTGTTTGGATTCAGGTTGGAGAGGAGATACTGGCTGAGAATAATGTGTGACCTGATATCTCAGTGAAGTCCTGTCACTGTGACCTCACAGCATCTATCAGCTATCCCCTCCTCTCCTCTTATGAGTGGGTGATGCATGAGTGTCACTGCAGATCTGGGACATGGCGAGTGCCTCCTCCCAAACCAACACCTCTCAGCTCAGACCCTCCTTCTTCTCCCTGCTGGTACATGGGGCTCCCCAAGTCTGGGCAGCCCTCCTGGTCCCTGTCTTTTACTCCACTTGGAGAGGAGTGAAAATTGAGCATACCTCTTCATAACACTCCCCCAGATGCTATTTCCAGCCCAGGGGATTTCTCTGGGAGATGAAAGCCCAACTGTATGTACACAGGGTGATTGAAACAAGCCATAAACGTGTTTTGGAGACAGGATCTGAAAGGTCAGGCATCTCTGAGTTGTGCTTTGATAAGCACTGGCTGAGCTGGCATCATTCAGGACCTTAGGCATGTTCCAGTTTAGGAACTGGTTCATTGTCCTGGTTTGGGAATACACCTTGGCCTGACTCATCCAGAGCCAGCTGGGGTTTTCTGCACCTTGTTTCTCCAGTCCCATAGCCCCAAAGTGGCAGAACTTCCACGCAGATGCCAGCGATGGGGACATGGTCTGTTTGCTCCCAGAATGGCCAAATTTCTGCTGAAGCTCGCCCTTTTGTAAGGAGGGAGCAGAAGCACAAGAAGCACAAATTCACTCTTGTTTCCCTTTGGTTTGGTGTTGGGTTTAAAAAAAACCTGAATTTCCCTGTTACCCCCTCCCTTGAAAGAGCTGGGCAGCAGCATCAGTGGTGTTCCTGCACCCCACTGCCTGCACAGCCCTTCCTCCAGGACCTGCCTTTGGACACTGGGAGTCATGTTACTAAGTGTTTCTTCTGCTGAATGCATAAATTTCAGATTCTGATACTGTTTCCTTTCCTGGTTTTCATCCCCTTTATTTCTCCTCTCTGGTCATTTCTAATTAGCAATGCTAACCCACACTGCACTTGCCTTTTATCCTCTGCTAAAAGTGGACTTGGACTGGAATTAAATGGAGCAATGTAGGCTCAGGGCTGCATTTTCCCATCAAGGGAGTAGGGGTATGTGGTCAATAGGAGCTGTGCCAGCACCAAGCAGGCTGCTGATGTGGTTTATGAGCTTTAGGATAGTATTAACCCAGGGGAGCTTTTACTACCCTTGCCTGGCTGGCTCCACTCTCCTTCTGCTTGTAAAGAGCCAAGAAGATGCCCATCAACAGGGTGAGCAGGCTCAGCAGCAGAGAGGGTGGCTCCAGGGGTCACCTTCAGGGGGTCCCCAACCTGGGTGGCATCTGAAAGGGAAACCACCCCAGAAAGTTTCCTTTTTCCTCCCTGTGTTTCTAGGAGAACAGATAAGTCCTTGAGGAACCAAGGAACCTTTGCATAGTGATGCTCTGTGCTTATCCTCATCTGGCATTTCTCACTCGCTGGCTTCTTTTTATTCTTTTCTCGCAGTTTACAAATTAGTCAGCTTTGCCCAGTGAGGGAGAATTGATTCTCACAGTGAAACACTTTTTTTTTTTTTTTTTAATTGCCTCCTTCTTTTAAGCCTCTAAAAACAGCTTTTCATTCCCCTGAAAGCAGCTGAGAGAGCTCTGAGACAAACCCAGACACCTTGTCACACTTGCAGAGAGCTGCGAAAACAGTCTGCTTCCCCCTTGCTGGGCTGGTAGTGAGAAATTTTCCTGTCTGGACTTAAAGGCAGTGTCTGGAAAGCATCTGGGGAAGTCAGGTTGGCTTTCTGGTGGCATGGAGGCTGGGGACAGTGCTTTTTGGCAGGGTGACTTCTTAGACCCTGTCCAGCTGGTGTACTGAGCTACAGCTCCGGAACCCAGGGGATGGGGAGGTGGGGGAGAGGATGCTCCTGCCTCCTTGGAAATGGAGTTGTGTTGTCCAAGAAGGGCCACGACATGGGGCTGATCTTGCAAAAGTGCCGAGCATCTCCCCCATGCAAAAGGGTGCAGTCGCTGTCTATGCCCCTAGAGCATCCTGTGAGCCCCCTCCCTTCTCCTGACACCAGGGAGCCCCAGTGCATCTGGGAATGGGCAAATCTGGGCTGAAAACTCTTCTGCTGAGCTGTTTGGGTTTAAATGAACTTGTAAACTAGAGCTGTTTTAGCAGGAAACCCTGAAACTGCTGGTCCAAGTAGTGTGGTTTGGGACATTGCCACCTTCATGAAGGTCTGCCAGGCCACAAAAGCAGATGATGGCCCCAAAGCCACCCCTGGGGATACAGAGGGGGTGCCCGAGGTGTCATGTTGTCACCCCCAGAGCCTGACATCCCCCATGCAGCCAGAGGCATGGAATATCTTACAGGGCTGTTCCTGAGATGAGATGTTCATGGTTGACAGCACTTGGAAATACATCTGTCTGCCAGTCTGTCCCCCCTGTCCTGCACACCCCTCTGGGTCTGAAACAGGGAAAAAATCAATGCGAAATCCCATTTTGGTCCAAACCCTGGGGCAGTTTTACAGCCACGTCCCTCCTTGCAGGCAGAATTAACAGGGGCTGTGTAATATGTACGACAAGATCCAGCTGTTGCTGGAGACACAGCACAGGCATTCCTGCTAGGTCTGCAGCTTCATCGGTAAGTGCTGATGGCATTCCATGGCAAGTCCTCAGCCATGTTACAGTGACCTGAGTTTCAGTGTCCAGCCATCTACAGGATAACTAACCCTGTAGATGTGCATGAGCTAGCTGCAACCCTGATCAGCTCCCTAATCCAGCTGGCAACTAGTCCTTGCAGGAGGGATGGGGTTAACTCCACCAAAGAACATAGGAAGGTCCTACATCACCTTAATCACTCATTTTGAAATTGTGTGCTGGGACTGGGCAGAGAGGCTGCAATGAAATCCTCCCTCCTCTCATAGAATCATTAAGGTTGGAAAAGACCTTTAAGATCATCAAGTCCAACCGTCAACCAAACACCACATTGCCTCCTAAACCATGTCCCAAAGTGCCACGTCTACACTATTTTTAAATACCCCCAGGGATGGTGACTCCACCACGTCTCTGGGCAGCCTGTTCCAATGCCTGACCGCTCTTTCAGTAAAGAAATTTTTCCTAATATCCAATCTAAACCTCCTCCAATGCAACTTGAGCCTATTTCCTCTCATCCTATCACTAGTGACTTGGGAGAAGAGACCAACACCCACCTCACTACAACCTCCTTTCAGGTAGCTGTAGAGAGCAATAAGGTCTCCCCTCAGCCTCCTCTTCTCCAGGCTAAACAACCCCAATTCCCTCAGCCACTCCCCATCACACTTGTGCTCCAGACCCGTCACCAGCTTCGTCACCCTTCTCTGGACACGCTCCAGCACCTCAATGTCCTTCTTGTCCTGAGGGGCCCAAAACTGAACACAGTATTCGTGGTGTGGCCTCACCAGTGCCGAACACAGGGGCACGATCACTGCCCTACTCCTGCTGGCCACACTATTCCTGATACAAGCCAGGATGCTGTTGGCCTTCTTGGCCACCTGGGCACACTGCTTAATTCCTCCAAGACAAATATTTGGATTTAGAAATCACATCATGGTTCAATGAGTCCATCAGGACTGAGGAGCTCTCTGAAAGAGAGGCTGAAGCATCCTTGACATAGAGTTACCAGCAGCTGAATCTCCAAATCCTGCTTGGGCAGCAAATGAAGGACACCTTTCCAGAAGCCTTCAGTGCCTGACTTGCTGACTGCTGACTTAAAGCATCTTGGCCTCAGAGTCGAAATAGTTTTGAAGGTCATTTCATCAGCCAGTTGGCATTTATTCTGGAGAACACCACGGCTAACATGATTCACCTGAGGCCAGTTATACCCATGGCATTCTTGGTGGCCTTCTTGGTCACCGGGGCACACTGCTGGCTCATGTTCAGCCGGCTGTCAGCCAGCACCCCCAGGGCCTTCTCTGCCGGGCAGCTTTCCAGCCACTCTTCCCCAAGCCTGTAGCGTTGCATGGGGTTGTTGTGACCCAAGTGCAGGACCTGGCACTTGGCCTTGTTAAACCTCATACAATTGACCTCGGCCCATTGATCCAGCCTGTCCAGATCCCTCTGCAGACCCTTCCTACCCTCAAGCAGATCGACACTTCTGCCCAGTTTGGTGTCATGTCCATCAGCTGCAGAAGGACCAGGGCTATCAGTGCTGGATTTTTACCTGGTTGAGATACCGGGATGGGTATCTTTGCACCACAGCAGTGCCAGGGTGAGGGATGACAACCCACCAGCAGCCACCCATGCTACACCCTGGCTGACCCAGCCCCAGCACATGTCATCATATTTCTGACCACCTTAAAATCCCCACAGCCACTCCAATTTATGGCATTTTTCTACCTCTTTTCTCACCCTGAGCTGCAGTGTTTGATTGCTAGATCTGGCACCTGCTACAGCATCGCCTGGAGCCATCGGCTTTGCAGCAATGGGTCGAGTGACCCAGGGAGAGGGAATTATATATAGAAAGACAGGAGATAGAGATGTCATTAGAGAGAAGCTGGGATCTGGGAGAGACCCTCCGGGCTCGGTTTTTTTGTGGATGAAAGGAGCTTACTTCAGTCAAGAGTGTTATTATATTCAGATTCCCATTTAGGCTTCTCCAAGTTGTACAACAAAAGGAATATTAAATGATCTTGCAAAATTTATGTTACAAATCAATGTAACCTGCATAAATCAACCCAGCCATAGCAAGAAGGTAAGGTTTGGTTTTTTTTTTTTCAAATGCCTTGCTGTGAAAAGGTGCTGCTTTAGAAATGAAAGATGCTGCATTCAGCTGGAGAAGACCTTAGAAAAATGTCACACCTTCAGCCAGATACACCTTCTTGCTGCTTTTTTTTCTACCACTGTGTGAAGAAGAAATCTTCTGCATGAAGTGAACTGCTTAGAGAGCTGGTGGGGGTTACACACATTGCTCAGAGCTAAAACTTCTTGTAGACATAGGCAAGCGTGCAGGCAAAACTTGGGACAGCGGGGATGGTGGGACTCTTGGTCCAGGAGGAAATCTGTGGTCAAAAGCAGGGTAGGAGAGCTGTCCTGGAGCCCTCTTGAGTCCTCTGGGTAGGGAAATCAGCTTTGCCCTGTCTCAAGCTTGTTTTGCCCATGAAGTTTTTTCCCAAATTATGTGTGCAGGATGTGATGGTGTGAAGCAGTCTGGTATGAACACCCGGCTCCAAATGTCCAGTGTGGGTGGATGTCTCTCCCTCCAGGCTTGGACCTGCAGAGACTGCACATGAGATGAGGCCAAAGCATGGTGGACAAGAAGCAGCTGGAAAAGTTCCTTCTGCTGATCTATGTGTACAACGCAGAGGCTAGAGAGCGGGCAGGGGGGCAGCAGGTACGGCATGGCCCCAAGGGGCTTTTCCAGGGAGGACCTTTGCCCTTGGCATCTGGCAGTGCCAATCTCATCTCTGCCCTCCGTTATAATGAGCATGTCTGGATGACCTCTCGCTTGGCAGAGTACCAGCAAGGCTTTTGTGAGATGTTCCTGCTCTTCCATCTCCTGGTCAAGAAGGAACATGAGGTCTATTGGCTTTTCCAGTTCTTCCTCCAGAAAACAGTAAGTTTCTGGGTGTTTCTTCCTTGGATCAAACAGTCTAGGTGGTGAAAGTCCGTAATTGCTCCTGGCCTGATGTCCTCCCACCCTGGGGGAAGGAGCCACCTACAGCCTTCAGCTCCCCTCTGCCCTGCACCAGGCATGGTCCCTTCTCCCAGCCACCTCTCCATGAGCATCAGTTTGGGGTGGCCCTCATCCAACTTGCCCAGGCAGTGCTGATCCCTGCAGGGGATGGAGTTGTAGTAAAGGGGTCAAATACTCTATTATCAGGGCTTTGGGCTTTCTGATTATGGACAACCTGGGCCACAGGAGCTTTCCCTGCCCTGGGTGCCTGCTTTCTGGGTCCCCAAGGAGCACAGCTGTGTGATGAACTTAAGCGTGGGGAAGAGCTTCATCATGCTGAAGACCTCGGTTGCATTTATGGATCTCACCTTTGCAAAATACCTGTGTGAGCCCCAAGCCTCCTCAGCACCTCCACAGATCCAGCAGAAAGCACCCCCATAGTTCCAGCAGCACCATTGAGAGACGATGCCAGCAAAGGAGAGTAAATATTTGCCCAGCAATTGGTGTCACCTAAACCTGCTAAATAAGCCAAGGACATCGGCCAGGGCCACCAAGCAGGGGTTATGCATCTTGGCTCTCCTGAGATGGCTCCGTGGCAAGACTCTGGAATAACTTAGCCCTTTGCATTCGCTCTTCTGAATTTATCTCCTTTACTCTGTGAGTTGAAGAAGGAGCTGAAGCTGCAGCTGTTCAGCCTCCCAAGCTGTCCTTCCACAGGCCAGCCCTTCTCTTGTCCCGCTGATGCTGCTTGGGTGGAAAATGTTCCCTGTCCTCCAGGTTTAACAGCCTGTCTTCTCTGCCCAGGTTGGCTTTTATCTCCCATCCCAATGGCTTGCAACTCCTCCTGTTTGCCCTTAAAATACAGTATCATCTCTGCCCCAGGGTTTGCTTTTCTCATCTTTCAGAAGGAAAAGGCCTGGAAGCTATTCACTCACTGGTCCCCTGCTTTTGCTTCTCATTCCAATGTGTGTTCAAGTCCTTCGATGATGTCTGGAGGCTGTGGGAGATGAGTGTGTTTTAAGATCCCATCCTTGGTTGCCCCTACCTGTCCTGCATCTGCCTAGGCACCCTGAGCATCCTGCATCTGTCTGCCCAGAAACCCTGCGCATCCTGCATCCCTCCAGCCAGCCCCATCCATCCGCAACTTCTGGTCCATGGGAAGCAGAAAGTTCTCTCTCCTTGCAGCTCATCCCTCAACGCCACTCCCCAGTAGCTTTGATTATCTCAATTAATATTTGTACAGACTCTTTCTCAGCACTTGCCTGTCTCAATGAAGCCCATGTGACAAGTGTTTGTTCTCCTTATCCTCTGGCTAATGGGGGACCACCGCTTCAGAGGCATCCATGGCTCAGGAGGTCCCTGAACTGTAAATTGCTTTTTTTTTGAAGGAAAACATCAAAAACCAAACATGGGGCCCCCAAACCTACCTGTGTGCATGGACTGTGTCTGTCCCTCCAACGGTTGCGGTCTGTCCCAGGTCTGTGAGGCCCTCACCCATAACCAGGGGTTGGATTTGGGGGTCTTCTGAGAAGGAACATCAAGGAATTTGGGTTGCTGCTTTGTTTATTCTGTAGATTATCAGGGAGTTTAACTCATTGTATTTGAGGGTCTGGTGAGTTTGGAGATTTTGCCTGCAGGCTTTCCCTGATGTTAACTCCTTCCATGCCCCTCTCCCATCTGCCCCCCCAGGTTTTCCTGATGAGGAAGCCCTGCCAAAATTCCCAAGTGCTCGTGGCCTTGGTGGTGTGGGAGCAGGTCCTGCAGGAGAACAGGAGCAGGAACGACATCCTGACAGTGAGTGGCAGGAGTGGGAAAAGGAAAAAAAAAAAAAGCAGACAAAAAGGGGGGGAAGGAAAAAAGAAGGGAAAAAAGGGGAAAAAATGAAAAAAAAAAGGGGGGGGAAGGGAAAAACCCTCCACCTTCCCATTGCAAGGCCAGACAGGCTGATCTTCCCTAGCACCAGACAAGTTCACAACAAAATAAAAAAGCACAAGGAGGAAAATTGCTCCTGAAATGGAGCATGGTGATGCGTTGAACTGTGAAGACTGCTTCAGAGGGGTAGATGCTCATCTCGGAGAGGAGCTCCATGTGCTGCCCATGTCTCAACCTCCTGGCTTGTCCCCACCTGGGTACCCTGTCCTACATGATGCTGGGCAGCATCTCCCAGAGCCCTCCTGCTTTCTCTGTCTTCTTGCGGTCAGGCAGGTCGTGCCAGCACCAAGGACATGGGGAACAGATAAATAGATCCCAAACTGCTAAGAATTATCACCCCTTTTTTTTTTTTTTTTTACAGATGGGGAAACTGAGGCAAGCACCTGCCGTGCACCTTGTGGTGGAGCAAGGAAGGGTTTGATTTCATCATCTCCCCAGAAAGGTGAAAGCCACTGAAGCACCTTAAATCTCCATGAGGGTTAAAGAAAGAGGAGCAAGAGGGTCCAGCTAGCATGAGGAATTCATTCATCCTCAGCCACCCTGGCAGGTGGAGCAGAAAAACTGCCGATATATTCAAGGTCCTAATGAGCTTGGGAGCGTCCGGTGGCTGGTCATATGCAGCCACTGCCGCTGAACGGCTTTTATCACTCCAGACACTTCTGCTGACATGGAGCGATTTGTTTTGCAAGGGATGCTCCCTGGGCAGGGATCAGGGGAAGGCTGAGCTAATGTTGCCTGACATACTTTGTTTAGGAGATAAGACGAGGTGAGGAGGAGGAGAGGAAAGCTGGGAAAGCCTTCGGGGAGGAAAGCCCTCCCGTACAGGTCTGACCAGGATGCTAAAAGTAGTGGTTTCCAGGCTCTGGCAAGGAAGAGCTGGCAGAGTTGAGGGTGTTTCATTATTATTTTGTTGGCCTGGGACATCTTAAAAGCCAGAGCATGATGACGAAGCATAGACATCCCTCTCCATCTTCATGAGACATCAAAGCATGTTTATCCCTACATATTTTAAACCACTGTTCTCCAGCTGAAACAGGAGAGATTTTTAATGCTTCCTATTTTAGATTTACAGGGCATTCGTTAGGGCAAAAACTGTCTTGAAGAGGGAATTCATTGCTTGTGGCGAGGGTGAGAGGAGATGGGGAAGGCCAAGCAATGCAGTCACGTCAGCACTGGCTTAGCTTGCAATGGTGCTTCTGCAAAATGAAGGCAAAAGGCAATCCCTGCAAGAATTCAGAGCAAATCAACGTGTATTTATTTAGTCAATTCATTTCACCCAGTAGCTAAAATCTGGGAAGATCTCAGCTTTGTTTTCCTAAATATCATTGCAGAGGAGAAGGGCTGGCTGTGCCATCCTGAGCATCCCCATCCTGCTCCCTGTCTCAGCTTGGGGGTGGTTTGGGTACCTGGGAGCCTGTGGGGTCCCTGTCCCCTTTTGCCACCTGATAACCTGGCAAAACCCCTTCTCCTCCACAAGCAGCCACCTTTTTGGTGGTGACCGCAGCCCCACCAGCAGCAGAAAGGGGAGGATTCATCCTGCTTCACTTGCCATAAGGTACCTGGAGGTACCTGCTACCTCCTTGTGACGATGCCATAGAAGCCAGCTTCCAATTTATCCCAAACCAACCAACGGATTGTTCCACAATGAATTTGTTAGGATTAATTATACCGCGTCTCTGTTGAGATTTTTTAACAAGATTATTATGCACCCCGAGCCTTGTTGCTTTGCTTTCTCCTCCTTCTCTTTCCATTTCAAAGCATGTTGCATGCAGTAGGATTTGGTTTTGGGGTTTTTTTGCCCCTGTGATGCTGGTGAGGAGGAATGAGCAGAGGGGTGGGCAGCAGCTCCATCATGGGTAATGTCACCCCAAGCTGGGGGAATGAGTCCCTGGAGAATTGCCCTTTCCTCGGTGATGCTTCAGCTCCTGTACTGGGCTCAGGAGGTTGCTTTTGCACAGACAACGCTGCCTCTGGTTTCACCAGGAGGGTGGGAAGGTGGAACCCCTTGGAGATGGTGGTGGGACCCAGTGCATGAACATGGAGCTGATGTTTGGTGGCTCCTTTTTGGCTGCAGAAGCAAATTCCCTCTGTGCTGGGCAGGAGGGGGGATGCTGCTGTTCCTCTCTCATCTGATCCCTGAGATGGATGCTGATCCTCTCCTGGTGGCCCTGGACCTGAGATGAGACTCTCCAGGGTGGCACTGGGTTGTCTTGCATTGTCCTCATGTCTGTGCTTGCTATTCCATCCCCATGCAGTGTCTCATCATTGGCAGATGCAAGGGGAGACATCATCGTGCCTGGAGAAGAGACAGCAAAGCCTGTGCTGGAGCTGGGGCCTTGCGGGGGGAGAGCAAAAACATCTTAGCAACAGGTTTTTCTCCATCCCTGAGAGTCATTTAAATGTTCACACGCTGCAAGTGATTGACTGCATTCATGCAGCAACAGAGAAATAGCTGCCTTGATTTCCCTAGGGCCGCAGCAGCGAGGAGCCCACGTGCCATGAGGGAGTACCCACAGCCAGGGCGGGATGGAAGGGAAGGAGCATGATGGCATGGATGGGGTTTGTGGTTGGAGAAGGTCATGATGGTGCTTTCCTGCAGCATGAGAAGGGGCAGATGGCTCTGGGAAAACAAGACCCAGCGGGCTCTGCAGCATGGATAATGAGGTGCTGGCCGCATTTCAGGGTGATTCGCCATCACTGAGGGCAGTCAGCACCCAGACAAACACAGCACCGAAATGGGAGGTTTCAGGTGGTAAAAAGTTTTATTCCAGGTCTGGGATGCTTGCGACCCCTCTCCTTGCCAGAAGTTTGCTGCTGAAACACAGGCTCTGTAGCTGAAACTTCATTTTCTTGCTCTGGATTATATATTTTCCCTCATTGTATCAGTTATCTAGCTGCCCCCACCCCTCTCTCTGCAAAGCTTGCCTTTCTTAACATGAATAAAGTGATTTCTGCGTCTGCCTGGTCCATGATGGACCCACATTGTCCTGGCTGCCTGCAGCATCCTGCCCAGCAAACCTCAGCTCAGCTTTCTGGCTGTTTCAAACGTCTTTCTGCCGGCCGCATCAGATGGTTCTGGGTATTTAGCAGAGTATAAATTGCTTTTATCAAAATGAAGCCAGCTTTGGGCTTGCAGCAGAAACTCCCCGACATCCTAGGTTGTTTTTTTTTTCTCTATAGGATTAACAAGGTTAGTCAATGAGTGTGAGCCGATTTGGGGTTGATGCTATTCTGGGTTGGGTTTAGATGCTGCGGCACGGGCGGATGTGTGACTTCATGGGGTCAGGCGGCTTTTGCAGGATAAATGAGAGCATATTGATAATCAGCCTTGTACTAGCTGGGAGCTAACCCTGTTAAACATTTTAAAGGGGACGAGTGTTTTGCTTGCAAAAGGCCTCTTCTTGGGGTGCCGTTGTTTTTGGGGAGGGGGTGGCATTCTCTGGGTTCCCTGCCTGCTCCCAGTGCAGGTAACAGGAGCCAGAAATTCATGTCTCTCTGCACCTGAGACTTACCCTTCCCCATGGTGACCGAACATCTCAGTCCAGCAATTGCTTGTGCTTGGCCTCTGCATCTTCAGGATGTCTCAGATGCTGCTGGGGACCAGCCTGCACCAGTTTGCTCCACACAGCCCTTTGCAGAGCAATATATCTGTTTACAAGCCGTCCCTCCTTTGCCATAGGATCTGGGGATGAGCCACCCCTCCTGTAGACGGACACTGCGATGGGGTTAAACCATCCTTCCCAGCTCCTCCTCATCCATTATTTTAATTCCCCATCCTTAATGAGGGGCAGGGCTATCATGGGGGGAGCTTGGGGGTATCAAATACAGGGGTTGGCTTGGTTCCTTCTCTCCAGGGGTGACACCATGTCTATGGTCAGGCTCAGCCCATCCCTGCATACAGAAGTGGGTCGATAGGATGGAATAAGAAGGGAAGGGAAGGGAAGGGAAGGGAAGGGAAGGGAAGGGAAGGGAAGGGAAGGGAAGGGAAGGGAAGGGAAGGGAAGGGAAGGGCTGAGGGTGCTCAGGACCCAGAGAGGGGGTGTGGGCAAAGGAACAGGATGGATGCTCCATCCTTTTCCCTCTGGGCTAACTCAAGTGTCCACGTGTCCTCTTTTCCTCCCCTTTTCTTTTCCACAGGGAGGGAAACTGAGGCATGGCCGGGAAAAGCACCCTCCAGGTTTTCATTTCCATCCTCCAAGACCAGTGAGGCCTACTGGAAAGATTGGGAGCTGCTGGGACTGTTTCAAAGGGGAACAGTGGGCATCTGGAAGAATTGGGCTTTACTTCTGCTGCCCAGGGATGAATGGCTGGAGGAAAGGCCTCCTCCATGGGGAAAAGATGCAGCAGCTCCCAAGGAGTGTGGGGAAAAGGATTTGGGGTTGCTAGAGAAAAAAGGGTGCCTGTTCCCCCCCAGCAAAACCGCAAAACTGTTGTGGTTTAGGCTTTTTTAGCTCCTGTTTCCCAATTCCTTCACAAAAACACACACAGATCCAGAGCTGCCACTTCCATTTCTCACCAGCAACAAAGCAAATAAGGAGATTTATATGAAATTTCCACCCCTCTCCAACCCAAAAGCCAATTTCTCTTTTTTATCCCAGACAGTTCTTGTCACTTTTTCAATTGCTCGTAATGGAGATGTCCATCACGGAGTGCACTGGCGAGGACATTAACCCAGATATGATTCCAAGCAGGAAGGGATGCATTAATGACCATTTAAACCTGTGTACATAGCTGGTCTGGCCAAAGATGATGGGCTGATTTCTTTTGCTTTCTTGACAGGTGAATTTTTTCCTTCTCTTTTAAACTCAGCCATGTGCAGGGCTGAGGTTTTTGGACTGCCCAGGCCAGCTTGTTTTGGCCGGGGAAGAGGATGAGCTTCATGGTGAGATACATCCAGACCCATAGCAAGACTTTTCACCCCTTTCTCCAGGAGAGACTTCATCCTGCAGATCTTCTGCAGCAAATATTAAGGAAAAAAAACCAAAAACAAACAAACAGTTCTTGCCAGCTGGGAATGGCAAAAAGGAGCTGGGTTTGGGGTGTTGTGGGTAAAACCAGGGCTAACCCACAGCAAGCATCCCTCCAGCCCTAACCTGAGCAGAAAACCATCTTTTAAGAGTAAGTACTGAGGTCCTAATGTTGCATTATATAGCATAAAGCAGAGCAATACTCAACCAATTACGCTAATGCTGCTTATTTGCTCTTGTTACAGAGAGTAATTGCTCACCCAGAAGCTATTAAATTAGATAAGAGCAGAACAAACAAAACTATTCATTTTATTCACTATATATTTATACACCTACCACTCCAGAGCATAAGCAGCCACCGCTCTCTGTGTGTTAGCTATTCCACTGGTGAGCCAGACAAAGACATTTGTCACAGCTGTGGGTGGTGTTTCTCCTTTTAAAGCGGCTGTAGGAAAGACATGGGATGCGTTGGCCTTTATTTATCCCCCCTGCCATTGGCTCAGGTTCCTGCTGGTGGTTTTGGGGCTTCTCCCAGGCAAGGGGGAAAACTAAGGCACAGGGGAGCATGGCCACAACCCCACCGTTGACTATGTCTGGTGAATTATATGAGGGGTTCGGGGACCCCATTGCAAACATGTGCCATCCTGGCAAGGTTTGGGGAAAATCCTCTCCTGGTGGCAACTGCCACGGCTGTCCCAGCCCAGCCAGGAGAGGCTGGGCAGCTGCAGGCAAGGAGGTCAGCGATGGGTTAAACCTCGGGCAAATATTAAACACCTGAGAGCAGTCAGGGGGAATAAAGGGTGAGGAGGAGGAAGAAGAAGATCATGAAGAAATCAAAGGGGGGGGGGGCACGGCTGGAATATCCCTGCCAGCTGATGTGAAGCTCCCTTGGGATGAGCAGGGAGTGGGGTTGGGGGGTCTGAGACTCCCCCCAGTTCCCAATTGGACTGTGGCTGGGAGACAGCTTTTTCCTGTCTCTACCCTGCTCGGGATACAGCCCTGGCTCCTGCGCCCTGTTTGCAGCAGCCCAGGGCTGGGATGAAGCTGTGGTGAAGCAGCTGGTCCAGCTCGCAGTGAGCGTTGCATCCTCCTCCTCGGGGTTCCACAGGAGGGGCCGGGACAGGGGGCTGCAGTACCCTAATGAGGGTCTGCTTGTTAAACTGGCTCATTTAACCAGTGTTACTGCTGAGAAGGAGATGCTTGGGTCCTCAAGCTGGTGACTTTCTTCGAAATGTGCTGCTGCACTCACAGAGGGGCTGGGGGTGCCTGGGGAGCATCGGGGCGGGGGGCGTCTGCACCCCCTAGGATCTAGCCAGCATCACCCCCCAGAGTAATGTGGTGAAATTCAGCTGCTTTATTTAGGTTATAGACACATCCTATAAATAACCCACTCCAGAGAAGTCTGCTGCAAACAACACGCTTTAAAAAACATGTTATTATCCACTCTGCCTCCCTAATTAATTCCATCTCCTGCCATCCGTAAGCAAAGCCCACAGGGTACCCAGCATGTGTGCTGGGCTGGGACCCCTGGGGGGTGGTTCTGGGACCCCTGGAGGGGGTGCTGAGACCACCAGGGGGATGCTGAGACCCCTGGCCGATGCAGCAGGGATAGCTGAAACAGTGGTGGGTGGTTTTTAGGCTGCTGAGGCTGCCATCTGCCGATGCCAGGACGGCCAAGGCACCTCAGGTCACCCCTTCTGGGCTGGGAAACCCTTGATGCTTGCATTAAGATTTAATTAAAAAAAAAAAAAGAATTTGCCCATGGGAATAGTGGGTTTGTGTTATTTTAGGGTGTTATTTGGCTGTTGGGTGTAACGGGCAGAACCAGGGAGGGCTGGCCTTCAGCTGCGCGCTGCTGGGGTTGTTTGGTCCCTGGTTGCTGCCACGCTGGATGTGATTAATAAGTGCAGTGCCTTGGTGGAGAGGAATGGGGGGCAGGGGGGTGGTGTGTGTTTGGTTTTGCCTTGTGGAAATCAACACAGTGATGTTATGAAGGTAGAAAACCTCCCCTAGGGCCCTGCTGTCTGGTTGTAATTGGGGTGCTTCTCCGGCATGGCTGGGTGCAGGCAGCCCCGCCAGACCCAGTGGTACACCCATGGCTGCTTTGATGCCTCCAGGTGGGAAGATGCTGGAGAAAACCTCTCTCCTGGCTTCCCAAAGGAAACTTTTACACCATTCTTTTTTTGCAGCAGCAGCTGATGTATGCTACTGAGCCTCTGCCCACCTTGTGCAGAGCTGAATGAAGATCTCTTCTGCCCCAGAATCCAGCCCTGGACTCAGACACCCAGCTGTGACCATGGGAGCATGGGAAGGCTGGAAGGGAAGGAGTCCAGAGCTGCTGAGGGTGATGTTCCTCGTGATGTCCACCCGATCTTCTGTGTCTGGGGCAAGTGTTGTTCCCTAGTAAGGACTGGCTTGTGCTGGGGACTGTGACGGTAGCCAGGCTCAGGAGATCAGAGAATGATGCCCTTTGGGAAGGCTTGCAAAGGTGAAAATCTTCATGGACTTTACTCTCACCTCGAGGAACATGATGGGTTTTCCTAGCTTAGCTAAGAGCCAGGTTGGGTTGCAAAGCATTAAAGAAATTCAAATGGGCTGGAAACCTAAGGAAGGAGTTTCAGGGAGATAAGGGAGGGAACATTCCTCATGCAGAAGTGCTGAGATTGCGGTGATGACAACTTTATTCAATTTACAAGAGCTAAGCGAAACCTGCAGCAAAACGCAGCTGCTCCTGCACATGTGTTGGGAGCGGGCAGCCATGCAGATTAAAAGGTCTCCCAGTCACCTTTAATGTCCCCAGTGGCTGGTCCCACACTGATTTGAGCTACCAAGACAGGTCTCAGAGGGTGTATTTCTCCTCCGCTTGCTTTGGCTAAAACCCTGACACTCTGGATCGGATGCTCAGCATAGGCTGGGCTGGGACCAGAAGCCAGGAATCTGGGGGAAGCTTTGGGTCCTGCCAGCTTCATCTGCCTGTGGATGTCCCTGCAGGCTGGATGCTGAGGGACAGCATCTCCTGGGGACAGTGGGTTTCTCATCCTTAGGGAAAAGAAACCCCCTGGATTCATATACCAACCTGCGTTTGGCTATAAAAAACCCAGAGGCGACGTTATTGAAGAACTTTGCTGACATCTCTGATGAGGCCAGCATGCAAACAGAGATGCGAATCAGAAGCAAGTTAATTATAAGCTCTGTTAAGAACACAGGGGGAAAAGAAAATCACCTTTAATTGCTAAATGTGATAGAGGAATGTCAACATAGAAAGCAAGGAGCACTGCAAGGGTTCAAAAATACTGGGAAGCCATAAAGCAAGTTAGGGGAGCACATGTTTGGAGAAGGACCACCAACCCTTGCAGACCCTCCCAGCCATCTCTGGGTCAAGCATGGGGGTGGGGAAGGAGCTGGCCAAGCCCAGGCAAGGTGGTGGCAGGGCTGGGATGTCCCTGCTCCATCCCATAGGCTTCTCCATGTAATTGCTCTTGAATTTTGCATTATTTGTGGTGTTGCCCGTGTTGGGGAGAAAGGAGGAAAAGAGCCACATAACCCCAAGCTTGATTTTTAGTTTTATTACCCCAGATCATATTTTTTTCTTCCCTCTTTTCTTTCCTTCCTGCCTCAAGACCGGCTCTAGGAAGGAAAGAGCTTGCACAACCCTCATTCAGCTTTGGAGCTCCTTCCCATGCGATGCCATCATCAAGCAAATTAATGGAGGAAAAAGAGTTTTAGGGATAAGATGATAAAAAAAAATCCCTCTGCCACTAACTGCTGCAGGACATATAGGATCACTTCATGCTCTCCCTTCTCCTGTACCCGCCCTGGGAAACCTGGAATACAAAGCTTGGGGGCATTTTTGTGGGGCTGCAGGGTTTGGCAGGTTCGATGGCTGGGGCTGTAGCTGGGATAACAAATCCACCTTTACCTGGCTTGGAAATTACCCCATGCTTAAAATCAAGAAGCAGATGGTGGAACAGGGGATTTTGGAGGCATCAGTTGTAGTGCCTGACCTCCGTGGCTGTCAGCAGCTGGCAGAGAAGAAGTTAAGGGCTTGTTTACACCCAGCTGTTGAGTATTTCAATGGAGATGCAGAGATAAAAGTAATAAAGTGTCTTCCATTTAGGTTGGTGGATAAATGAATTTTCAAACACATTCCAGTGCTGAAAGCACTTACCAGCTCTGGCTGGAGAGTTTGGATGAGTTATGTGGAGGAGGATGCTCACCAGGTTTCCTTGACTGCCAGCTCCTCCATCTGCTGATGGATGACAAAACGCCGGGTGGGATTTGCTCAGATCCCAGTGTGAGTGTACGCTGTGCCAGCCAAGGGAAGGTCCCCCATGCTTCAGTTTCCATTCCCAGCAGCCCAGGGCAGGAGCGCGGTAAATGCAGAGCCACCCAGGCACAGGGGTGAAGGGATGGAGCAGGAGACATCCCAGCTTCCCTCTGGTCCATCCTGAAGGACAGCTGAGACCTGGCACACTCATAGCATGCAAGATCTCTCGGCTACCTACCTGTGCAGTCATTTTGATGATTTCCTTTTCATCTTGATTATTTTTTATATTGTTTCCCCTTTTTTTTTTTTTTTGTCTGGGGAGAGCAAAGCCATTGGATTACGGGGAAAGGAGGGCATTCCTCTGCAGCGGCAGCACAAGCAGGTTTCCTCATCCAGTGAGGCTCTAGCATCAATAAGTTTGGCTGATTTTGGGGGAAAATTAATAGCAAGAGACTGGCTCTGGCTGGGAGAGGTAGCTGTCCTTGTCCTCTGTCACCAGCTTAGCTGGGAGGCCTTGGTCGCATCCACTCATCCCTGTAGCACAGGGATTGAAGAGATGGGAGATGCTGACCTTGATCCTGGGGCTTGGTGGTCCTTGATAAGGCGGGAACTGGAGAAAAAAGGGGGATTTCTGCCATAAACTGTTAAAAATTGCTTGTGGGAAAAGCCTGCTTATCCCCAAAACAACCTGTTTTGGGGTGAAAAAGCAGAGATTCAGGTTCAGTTAAATTCCCCTTTTCCTCCTCCATGTTTTCCCTCACCTGACTGTCTTGAAAAATCAGGTCAGTCCTGGAAAATCCATGTTAAAAAGGAGGCAGGAAAATCCTCAGAATGAGATGTTGGGTGAGTTTGACGTGGATAGAGCCAGAGGAGCCTACGTGCCACTGTGCCCCATGATGACCATATGTCCCCGTTAATTCAATAAGGCGACACCCAATTAGTCACATGACTGGTTATCCAAATCACCTAAAAATAATAATAATAGAAAACCAGCCTTCAGGTAATTAAGTTGCTAATTTATTTAATCATTCGGGAATGAAACATTCACTGTATTGGTAATTATTTCTGCAAAGGGAAAGCAGAATGAACAGGTTGAGGGGTTAACCAAGCTTAAAATCTGGGGCTTGAGCCCAGCAGAGAGGGAGGGAGACACTGAAGCTGTGCTGGGGGCTTGCGCCAGGCCAGTGCTGCCTCAGTTTCCCCAGCGCTGTGGCTTCGCCTCGCCCTTTTTTGGGAGCCACCCCGCAATGCCCCCAGCTCTGGTGCTGGATATGGGCACCCACATCCACCCCCACGGGATCCTTATGAAAAGAAGGCAGGGAGAGACTGGTTCAGGGGGTCCAGCCCCTCTGCCCCTTTCTCCCACCCCACCCCGGGAAGGGGTTTCTGTGGGGCTGGGGTGAGAGAAGCCACTGCAGGGATGGCTGTCCCTGATGCTGTCACCCCAGGTGCGGTGGCACTGCAAGCATAGGCTGCTGGCACCATCTAGTGGGGGTGGGACCCCCCAATACAGCAGAGCACGGCCCCTTGTGTCACATCTTGGTGGCTCAGGGTCCCGTTTTGGGACAGATGCCCTCTGGCCACCCCGCTCCTGCATCCGCTCTGGGGATGCTGAACCCGCATAGGGACTGTGGGGATGTGGGATGGGACCCTGCATGTCCTTAACCCTCTCCATTAAGGGTTGTGGGGATGGTAGCCTGTCCCCTCGGCCACTGCGACCCGGTGGCCCCGCATGGCCTGGGGACTGGGAAGGGGTGCAGAGCCTTGCAGGACCCCACCCTTGAATAAAAACTATAGGGAGCCCCCCTGCCATCATCTCTCCATCCCCTTCCTGCCCCACACAGAGGTGGGGGTAACTCTGTCCCTGTTGCGTGTCCCCCCCCTCCATCATGCCAATCCTAGCCCCTCCCCCCCCCCTCCCCCCAATCCGGGCTGTGTGCAGGGCTGGGGCGATGCGGAGAGGCATGACCCATGGCCAGCCCCCCGTGTGCCCATCCCCACTCAGGACAGGCGGCCGTGGGGATGTGGGAGGAGGAGGTTAGGCCAGGCTTTCCTTCCTGGCCAGCGCCGTGCTGCCTATTACATCAACTCTGGTATTTCCAGTCCCTGCGGGGAGAAGGGAGGAGCGCGGGCGGGAGCAGGGGGAGCAAGGAAAAGCAAAGAAATATTGGGGGATGCAAGGAATTGGGGAGTCCCACGGGGGGGATTCAGCCCCTTCGGTTAAGGCCCGGTGCTGGGATCCCCTGTGGTCAGGCTGGCCTTGGCCCCTAGCCTCATCCTGGCTCCATCCCCGGCTTCAGGACTGGGAACGAAAGCGGCAGGAGGGGGGGGAAAGGAAAAATCTACACATGGAAAACACACGTCCCTATGGCTGGGACTTAAAGCAACAGGAAGGTGCCGGGCAGCACGAGGGCAGCTCCAGGGTCAGTAGGGTGGCAGGGGTTGGGGTGTCTGCTCCAGCTTTTGGGGTGCTGCCTCAGTTTCCCCAGGGTGAAAGATGGAAGGAAGTATGCTGGAATGCTTTTTCCCAGCCTCATTTCTGCCCCAAAATATCCCCCTATGGATGCCAGGCTGAGGTTGTGGGGCTGTAAACAGGAGGGGGGGCTCAGGGTGTCCCCAGGGAGGATGAGGCGGTGAGGCCCCTGTGCTGTATTTGCACAGGCCCTTCATTTGGTGATGCGGAGGAGTGAGCCAGGGCGATGGCCCCAGTGTGGTGATGGATTTGGTGTTTGCACAGGCTGGATCCAGCTGGCAGCAGGGTCAGGGACCCCTTGGATTCACTCCTCAGGTCCCCCCTTTTTTTTTAATATTTCCAGCCCCGAGTTACCAACCGGTCTCCGGTTTTATTCTTCCCTGGAGCTTGTTAAAAACATTTTGTGCAGGATCCATCCTCATTTGGGATACAATACCAAGGGAAAATAACCCGAATTGTCACAAAGAGACAAAATCAGGGGGAAAGCTCCATCTTTTTGGCACAGTTTCCCCTTTGAAACCTATCGAAAGCTTTTGCGAGGGAGTGAAGGCGCTTTGTCCAGGCCCTCACCCGGGTATCGGGCCTCCGCATGGGACAGTCACTGGTGTGAATTTGGATCCCTTTGCGGGGGAAAACGGGGTCCTTCCGAGCAGTGGCGCGGGGAGAGATTGCATCAATGCTTTCCACAAGCCCGACCCCTATTTCGAGGCCATTGTATAACACCAAAACCCGCAGAATTCAACCCGAATATTGAAGGCGCGCGTCCCTAGTATAAGTACAAGTAGAAGCATATAAGTACACAAAGCTGAATTTTTAGGGTTTTTTTATCCCGAGCGGATGCATTTTGCGTGCAGCCAGCACCCTGTAGCCCTTCCTCCCGGCTCCCGGAGGGCAGGATCCGTGCCGGGGGCGGTTCCTAGGACCCGGCGGCGCCGCGCCCCCCCGCCCCGCTTCCCTCCCCGCCGCCGCCGCCGCCGCCGCCGCCGCCGCCGCCGCCGCGGAGCCGCGGCCGCTCCGCCCGCCCCGGGAGCCGCTCCGCCGGGGCTGGGGGAAGCCGCCGCGGGGCCGGCGGCTCTCCGTTACCGGGATGGCGCGGCGGGGAGCCTGGGGGCTGTGGGCAGCGCTGGGCTGCGGGCTCTGCCTGCTGGCGGGCGGGCAGGAGCAGGCGGGCGGCGGGCAGCCTTGGAGGCAGCTGATCCAATGGGAGAACAACGGCCGCGTTTACAGCTTGCTTAATACCGGCGCCGAGTACGTACCGGCGGGGCAAGAGAGACCCGGTGGGAACCGGTTGTTCTTGGCGGGAGCGATGACCGGAGGAACGGGCAGCGTCCGGCGGCAGGCACCGGCGGTACCGCCGCGGCCGGGCTCCGAGACGGTGCGGGGGCAGACGCGGCATCCCTTTGGTTTCGGGCAGGTGCCCGAAAATTGGCGTGAGGGACCGGTGGGCGACAGTACGGCTTCGCAACGGGTACGGCCTGCCGGCCGCTCGCGCCAACCTTCCTCCTCCTCCTCATCCTCATCCTTCGCCTACGCCTCTGTCGGGCAGCCGGCGTACCCTCAATTCCCCTTCGCCCCCCAATACGAGCCGTACGAGGCACCCCGGGCGTACGACGAGGCGTACACCTATTACCGTAGCACCGGCCCCGGCGGGGTGGCCGTGGCTTCGGCGGCAGCGGGTGCTAGCGTGGTGTACCCCTTCCAACCGCGGGCACGCTACGAGGACTATGGGGAGGAGCAGAGCCCCTATAGAGCCCAGGGTTACTACCCAGCGGCCGAACGCCCCTACGTGCCCGCCGCCCCCCAGCCAGTTGATGGGCTGGACCGCCGGTACTCCCATAGCTTGTATCACGATGCGGGGGGCTCACCGGAGCAGGGCAGCCCGGACTCGTACGCCAACCAGCAACCCGCCGGCCATGGCATCGCATCGGCCGATAACCTGCAAGCTCCCGCCGGGACAGGGTACGGGGGCCAGTACCCACCCTACGAGCCGCAGCCACCTTTTCGGGCATTGGAGCCTTATGGGGTTCCTCGCCCCGAGTCCTACCTGCCTGCCAGGAGCCCTGAAATGCCACAAGCCGTCCCTGATAGCCAAGCCCGGATCAGCGTGGGTAGCGTCTACAGGCCCAGCCACAGCGGACGTGGTGAGTCAGGGGGGACCCTGGGGTGGGTGGCAGCTCACCGGGGTGGGATGGTGCCCTGGGTGCCCCATCACCCATGTCTGGTGCCAGTCACTTTCCAAGAATGCTGCCCCAGTGCTATGGGGACAAATGTGGCTGAGGGGCTGGGGCTGTTGGAGACCCTATGTGTTTTGGGAATGATGTTTGAGGTGGTGGAAAACGGGGAGGAAAGGGAAGGGGTGTGTAGGGGCAAGTCCCAGTAGGGTCTGGGCTTGGGGTGCATCTCTGCCGTGTCCCAGGTCATCCTGTGCTCGTGGGGTGGGTCTGTGCCATGTCCCAGGTCATCCCACCTTCATGGGGTGGGTCTGTGCTGTGAGATGGGGGGACACTGTGCTTGATGGGAGGTTATGTGCCATGTCCCAGGTCATCTGGCATTTGTGGTGTGGTCCTCTGCTGCATCCCACGTCACCTTACACTTGTGGGGTGGGTCTGTGCCGTGGGATGGGGGGACACTGTGCTCGAGGGGGAGTTATGTGCCATGTTCCAGGTCATCTGGCATTTGTGGGGTGGCTGTATGCTGTGGGTTGGGGCCATGCTCCCGGGGTAGGACAGTGCCCTGTCCTGGGTCATTCTGGCTGTGTGCCCTGTGCTGGGGCAGACTCAGTTCGTGGGGTGGATCTCTGCTGCCTCACCTGGGGCCAATCGCTCCCATCGCCCCTCGGTGTCAGCAGGATTGGGGACACAGCAGGGGACTAAGGTCACAGCAGGGACGCCGTCATTTCACGTCCTACTGACCTCGATCCTGATGAAATCCTGTGGCTTTTGGCCGAGGCTTGCCAAGAGTGTTTTTTCTCTGTGGTAAAATTGGAAGCAAGGCTGGAGGGCGTGAGGAGCAGCAGCCTGGGGGATCTGTTCCCTGCCTGTCCCTTGGGAAACCCATCTCAGCTGGAGCCTCTGACCTATCTGACCCCATAACCCATCCAGCCCCATCCCTGGTTTCTGAGAAAATCCCATCCCAGAGGGTTTGTACTGGGGGAAGTGATCATCCCAGCCCTGCCCCGTTGCGTGCGAGCAAGTAAACACAGTGAGAGCAGCCGGGCTGGGTCAGCCTGAGGTCCGGCCGGCCCTGCCGAAGATGTGTGGGAAAGAGCTTGGGGACAGGGTTTGTGCGGAGAGAATCTTCCTCCGGATCTCTGCCTGCCTCGCCGGGAGCAGCCGCTCCTGCTGAGTGAGGGATGGAGGGGCGAGGGATGAGGGATGCGAGGGATGCTGGTGGTCCTGTGTCTCTGGGGAGGGACGCCTGGGGACAGCTGCCCTGCAGATGATCCGAGGTGACAGAGGGAAATGAGAAGATGCCTGCCAAGCTTATCTTCTCCCTGTTGACAAAGGCTGTGTCCTTCAGCTATCCCTGGAAGCTGGGCCAGGAGGTGATGGTGCCATGGCTCTGCCAGGGGGACCAGGGTGCCCATGGATACATGGACAACCCTTGGCCAACAAGCCCATCAGTAGGACACACACCTCTCGGTGCAGGAGCCCCCAACCTCCTTCTTCACATTTTTCCATAATAAATATAAAGAAGGGAGTAAAGATCATCTGACAAGCCCAGGAAGGTGGCTCTCTGGGACCACCCCACTGCCTGGCCCCTCCTCCAGGTCACCTACTGCTCTCTCCAGCCAAGCTTTGTTTGGGGAAAGCTCTCACCTCCCTGGGGGTCACCAAAAAAAAAAAAAACCACCCAAGCCTATCACCTACAGGGCCACCCTTCAGGCAGGTTTCTTAATTGGTCAAAACACTTTATGAAGCTGAATCAGATGTTAATTATGCGCCTAAGCTTTTTAAGAGCCTCCTAATCGGCTCAGGAATGTGCAGCATTCCTGGCCCCTTGCTGGGGCACCTGGGGGGTTAATTAAGCAATTAGATCCCACCAGCTTTTATGAGGGGGTTTATAGGGGCCTGCATGAGCATCATGGATTGTCTGCCTCCCTCCATCCAAACCAGCCTGTGAAGTCACCCTACAAGATGAGAGTTGAAATGGTTTCCAGCCCTAAATCTATATGTGGCCAGGCCGTGGTGGAGGTGGGAGAGGAGCATCTCATGGGGCTTGGTCAAGAGAGGAAGATAAAGGCCAGTGGAGCAGTCTTTGGCAAGGAGATGGGGAGAAGACACCAAAAGTCTTCATGTTTCCTGCTCATGGCTGCTGCAGAGGACCCAAATGTCACCCAAGTCTTGCCCACAGGCTTAATCGTATCATGCAAAGGACGTCTTGGCTGGTGAAAGCCAAGCCCACGTAGCATCTAAGCCTTGGGGCAGATAGCCCACGCCTCCTCGTGGGGTTCGGCCAAGGTGCCGGTTCCCACTGGGGCTCCCCACTCTCAAACAACCCCCAGGAGGCATCTCCAGGGGCTTCCTCACCCTGACCCCTTCCCGGACCCCTCCCCTCTGCTTTCTTCCATCTCTAGCGGGGTTTTTCACCTTGCCCTCATGCGAATGGATCACCCAGCATTGGTTTTTGAATGGGAGCAGGTTTTGGAAACCCCATGGGGTGATGAGGATTTTGGTACCCACTAAGCGCGAGTTGTGGTGGCTGTGGTGACATCTGAGGATGCCATCACCCATTGATGGGGCAACTGGGCCAGGAGATGACAGTCTTGCTGGGAAAGTCTCCCTTATGTGGGCTTGGGGATGGGGTTGGGTTGATTTTGTTGCTATCTTCAGGCATTTAACAGCTAATGGGGGATCCTGAGAAGATTCAGTGGGGCTGGGATGGGGGGATGAAGGGGTGTGTCAGGAGGTGCTGGAGGAGGGATGCTGCAGGGTTGGGATGGGAAGATGAAGGGGTGCGTCTCGGTTGTTCAGGGGTGTCCCCACTGCTCACAGCCACCCCCTTCGGTCCTCCCTGCACATCCAGGGCTGTGACCCAGCCCTGCCAAGCACAGGGAGGTGTAGCAGCCGCCCTCTCAGAAAACTGCTGGAGCTGGGATTTTTCGGCTAAGCCCAGCACACCTGCACAAACAGCGCTGCGGGGAGCAGGCCTGCCTTTTTTTATTATTCTAATTTTCATGGTGAATAAGAAGGAAATCTTCTCTGGCAGCTCCCAGGGGCAGGCCGAGGGGCGGAGGAGGAAAAACAAACATTTTCTTGCTGTGGTTGTCCCTTTTCAGAGGCGATAGCGGGGGGCAGCCAGGCCCCCTGACTTACAGGAGGTGGAAAAGTGCTAGCTCAGCAAAAAAGATCAGGATTTGGCCAGCCCCAGATGGGGACATTTTGGTGCCCTGCTGTGATAAGGGGACATTTGGAGGGTGGTGAGGCCGGATCCTGTCATCCTATTAACCCCAGCGATGCCAGCGCTTGCGGTTTGACCCTTCACTGCTGGGCCTGATGCAAATATCAGGCGTGAGACCCTACAATAACAGTGGGGCCATCCAGGGCAAGCTCCATCGTGGGGGGAAAATAAAACTCCCCGTTGGTAAAGGAGTCGGGTTTCTCCCTGGAGCATCCAAGAATTTATTATAAACCACAGCGGGGAGGAAAAGCTGTTTTATAAATGATGACAAATGTTCCTCTCGCAAGCAGGACAGGGCCCAGGGATCTTTCTCCATCACTCTTTTTATTATTAATTTTTTTAAGCGGGGGGGGGTGGGGGGGAGAGAAGTCTTTCCAAGCTCTCACGATTTTCTCCCCTGGTGTGCGCGGCCCCCCCTGGGTATTACATCAGCAGCGATGACCAAGCAAGCGGGGCAGGAAACGAGCTCCAATGGAGTGACGTGATCCCTCGAGGGAAGGCAGGCCAAGAAACAAGAAGGCATTGTTCTTTTTGCCCGCGGAAAAAAGGGAAAATAGGGATAAAAAAATAGGAGGGGGGAAAAAAGGAAACTGGAAACTGTCTCGGTGCAAAGGGAGAGCTGATGTGGCTGGAGCCCTCTGGTGCCTTGAAAGGGGATGAAGATGAGGGATGAGGATGAGGATGGGACTGAGGATGGGGACAGGGATGGCGATGAAAATGGGGATGGGGACAGGGATGAGGAGGGAGATGGGGATGAGGATGGGGATGAGGGGTGAGGATTCGGATGGGGACGAGGATGAGGACAAGGATCGGCTTGAGGTCAAGGCTGAGGATGGGGATGGGGATGAAGATAGGGATGAAGATGGGGATGAGGATGAGGATGGGGCTGGGGACGAGGACAGGGGATGGGGTTGCGGATGAGGATGGGGCTGGGGGTGGAGATGAGGACAGGGATGGGAGCAAGGACAGGGACAAGGACGGTGATGAGGATGGGGACAGGCTGGTGAACTTGCAGGAAGGAGAGATGCTAAGCAGAGGTTGTTGCAGAGCAGGGCTTGGCTTTGCAGAGGGCCGTGAGAAGGGAAACTGAGGCACGGAGCACCTGGGGAGCATCCCCCACCCATCCTGGTCCTTCCTCAGGGGCAGATGTAAGGATGCTTCCTGGGTCAGTGGTCCCGGAGGAGCCTTTGGGAAGGGGAGGTGTGAAAGGGTGTTGCTGGTGGGAGAAGCACCGGCTCCAGCTGGACTCCGTAATGCTTTTGGAAAGTGAGGCAGCCCCCGCCCGTCCCTGCAGCTGTCTGTCTGTCTGTCCGCAGCTTGCTTTGGCTTGGCCCCAAGCACAGGGCAACGTCCGCAATTAAAGAAGAGGAAGGATAACAGCAGAGCCCCCACTTTCACCCCTGTTTTGGGGTGAAAAACAGGGAATGGGGCAGGAAATAGGGACCCCCCCTTTTTTTGGGGTTGTGTCACCCTCCATCCCTGACTGCCACAGGGGTGGGAGCTGGGGGACTCGGGGGGACCCCCCAATAACCCTTTGCAGGGTGGCCAGACACAGCGGCCAGCCAGGGCTGGGTGTAATCGCTTCCAGGAGGGTGGGTTGAGCAATCCTGCTGTAGGAAAATGGAGGATTGGGATTTGCCAGCAGGAGCCTGGGGGGGGGGGGGGGGGGGGGAAGGGGAGGGGAAGGGAGGATTTTCCGTTTGCAGCTTAAAATTAAAAAAACGTGGCGGTCACCAAAGCAAACCTTCCCTACGAGGTTGGGGCTGGCTGCTTCAACAAGGGGATCGCTGTGTCCCCAAGCCCTGTCCCCAAGCCCTGTCCCCATCCTCAGGGCTGTCCCAATCCTCCTGGCAGGTCTCCCTGACTTGGTGCCGGACCCCAACTATGTGCAAGCGTCCACCTACGTGCAGCGAGCTCACCTGTACTCGCTGCGCTGCGCAGCTGAGGAGAAGTGCCTGGCCAGGTAGGAGCAGCCGTGGGGTGTGGGCTGTGTCCTGGGGTGAGGAGGACATGGGGACACAGGGGGAGAGAGGGGTCCTGGGGCAAGGGGGAGATGGGGACATGGGGGGAGAGAGGGGTCCTGGGGCAAGAGCAGGCAGGCAGCGGGGTAGGGTGGGAGGGGGAATGGGAGATGTGCTGGTGGCGGGGGGAGGAGTGGGGGAGGAGGACGGAGGAGAGGGAAAGGAAAGGGGAAAGGGAAGGGAAGGATAGGGAAGAGGGAAGGGTAAAGGGAAGGAGAAGGAAGAGAAGGAAAGGAGAAAGGAGAGCGAAGGGGAAAGGGAAGGACAAAGGAGAGGAGAGGAGAAGGGAAGAGGGAAGGGGAAAGGAAAAGGCAAAGCAAAGAGCAAAGCAAAGCACAAAGGAAGGTGTCTGGTGGGTGCTGCAGGGCAGGGGACCTTGTCTCCTCTCCCTTTTTTGTCATCTCCTTTTCCACGGAGGAAGCTCTCCCTGCAGAAGTGCTCTCTGGGGATTTTCCTCCCCAGGGGTGCCAGGGCTGAGCCTGTGCCCTGCACCTAGGGGGGCTCCTCTGCCCCGGGGCTGGGGCAGAGGGCAGGGGGGACATTGGCGTTGACCCTCCCCGATGTCCCCAGCACTGCCTACACCGCTGAAGCCACAGACTACGACGTGCGGGTGCTCCTGCGGTTTCCCCAGCGGGTGAAGAACCAGGGCACGGCCGACTTTCTGCCCAGCCGGCCCCGACACAGCTGGGAGTGGCACAGCTGCCACCAGTGAGTGTCCCCACCTCTCCTCCATCAGCCCTCCTTTTCATGGCAGTTTTAATGCTTTTTTAAATGGCATTTCCCCCTTTTTGGGGCTTTGCTTTGAGATCCTTGGGGAAGGGGGAGTGGTGGCACCTTGCTTCACCTCTTTGTCCCTAAAGCCACCAAGCTCCTGCAATTAATGTCCCCAAGGAAGGAGCTGGCAAGCTGGTGTGGACCCAGGGTTGATGGGGAACCCCCAGAATCACATCTGGGGAGGGGATGGTGCCATTTTGGGGGGGGGGTCACCGTGACTCTGTCCCCCAACCCCGTCCCCAGGCACTACCACAGCATGGATGAGTTCAGCCACTACGACCTGCTGGATGCCACCACAGGGAGGAAGGTGGCTGAGGGCCACAAGGCCAGCTTCTGCCTGGAGGACACCACCTGCGATTTCGGCAACCTGAAGCGTTACGCCTGCACAGCCCACACCCAGGTGGCTTTGGGGGGGATGCTTGAAGGGCTCCTCGGGCTTCACACACACACCCCCCCAGCATGCCCTGAACCCCTTTTTCTCCCCACAGGGCTTGAGCCCGGGCTGCTACGACACCTACAACGCTGACATCGACTGCCAGTGGATCGATATAACGGACGTGCAGCCGGGGAATTACGTCTTAAAGGTGGCCGGGGTTGTCAGGGGAGATTTTTAGGGGCAAACATTACTGATTTGGGGTCAGCTTGGGATCTTCTCAACCATCGGGTTTGGGACCACACAGCTTTTGCTGTGCCATCCCTCTAACACGGGTTTAGGTGCTGCTCGTCCCCCCTCTTACTAATTTTTGGGGGTGTTTTTCCTTCCCTTCCCCCCATTTTTAGGTTCAAGTGAACCCCAAATACATCGTCCTGGAATCGGACTTCACCAACAATGTGGTGAGATGCAACATCCACTACACCGGGCGCTACGTAGCCACGACAAACTGCAAGATTTCCCAGTAAGGAGATGTCCATCTGTCCTTCTCTGTTCTTCCCTTGGCAAAAAAAAAAAACCCAAAAACAGATGGGGGTTGGACTGGAGTCATTTAATTCCTTTTTTTCCTCCCCTTCATCTGGGTTTTCTGTGCGAGCATCCAAAAAAAAACTGGATTTGGCCAGTGGTGGAGCTGGGGGTTGGTGTCTTAGTCCATTTTGGGATGTTTATATTGAATTTCCTTGTTATTCTGGGGAATAACAAAGCTGAGTTTCAAAAGAACCCCCCCACACCTTTGAAATAATGGTTTTAAATGTCTTCCAAAGCGCATTCCCTAACTCCTGGGATTTTTTTTCTTTCAGATCTTGATGGGAGCAGGGCCGAAGGGACGTCACCTGTCCCAGCCTTTGTCCCCCTCTTGAGAAAGTGCCTGAGCTGGCTCCTCTGTCCCACCGGAGACCCCGGAGCCCATCAGCAGCTCCTTGAGACCTCCCCAAAACCCCCCCCATTTTTTCACATTAAAAGGGGGGGAAGTGAGAATGACTCTTTGAAACATTTTTTTATACTTAGCTTTTCTTTAACCTTCGGGGTTTTTTTTCCATTTCCTAAAGGAAACCAATGCTAAGTTTTAGCTGCAATAAAAGCAGGGGCCCATAAATGCTGTATAAATTATGTAAATCGCATATTAGTAATAGAGAGCTCTGTAGTCTTTAACCCCTTTGGCATTTTTTGGGGCGGGGGGGGGGGAGCTCTGGCAATGCCATCTCCCCAGGGGGGAAGAAGACAGCCTGAATTTGGAGGTACTGCCCTGGCAAGGATGCTTGACCCCTCTTCTCGAGGTGGCTGCCATGCTGGGATGCTCTGGTTATTTTTGGGACTGAAGGTGCTGAAAATCCCATCACCTTCACGGGGGGCTTGCTTGCTCTGTCTGGCTTTTAAAAACAGGGAGGGAGCCCTTGAGATGACTGGAAGTCTTGTTTTATTATTATTATTAATGTTATTATTTTCACAAGCTTTAAAACCAGAAATCATTAAAACACATTGCTTTTGAGGGTTCGGTGTTTAACTGCGGCCATGGTGCCACCGTGATGGCCCACCAAGGGATGTCCCAGGATGTCCTTGGGCCATGAACGGGATGGGGATCTCTCCTGAGAGGTGACTTAAGGGAAAGCCGTTGGCTTTTCACGTTCTCCTTTCATCCTGGACGCTGGGGAGCAAAGGGCACAACATATGGAAGGGTGAAAAGGATGCACTCCCCAAGACACACCTAAATGCTCCCGGCTGCCTGCCCTGGCAGGGGAGGGTGCGTGGGACAGGGCCACCCTCATGGTGACGTCCTTTGGGAGCCACATCCCTGCCATCAGCTCCTGGCCCCCGCGCCAGGTCATGTCCCTCCTCAACCCCTGTGACCCCTTCTCCTGCCCCCCATCGCCACCTCCCGGCCCCCACCACTAACCCCCGGCCCCAGCGGCCCCGCCCCGCTGCGGCGGCCGTTCCCGCGCTCCGCTCCCCCCGTCCCCGGCGCCCGCCGGTGCCGAGCGCCGCCCGCCGCCAGCCCGGGCAGCCCCGGGGCGGGGGAGCCGCCGTTCCCGTCCCTCCCCTCCCGCGGGGAGCGGCCCCGGGGCGGGGGGGCCCGGGCAGCTGCGGGCCGGGGGCCGGGGCCGGGGCAAGGAGCGGGCTCGGCGGGAGCTGCCCGGGCCGAGCACGGCGCGGAGCTGCGGCCCCGGCCCGGGACGGGCCCCCCCCCCTGCCCGGGGGCGGCTGCGGGGCGCGGGCTGGGCTCCGCCGGGGAGCCCCGGGGCCGGGCGGGCCCAGCGGGGGACGGCCCTGCCCGCCCCTGCCCGGCCCTGGCCCTGACCCCGGCGGCTCCGGGCCCCGCAGCCCCGGGACGCCCCGTCCCAGCTCCAGCTCACGCACGTTTACGGCAGCTCCCGCCTCTCCCGGCTCCGCTCTGGGACGCTCCGGCTCGGCAGCAGCTCGGCTCCAGCCCCACGGGCGGTGGTTCAGCTCGGCTCCAGCCCTGCGGCCTCTCAGCTCCAGGTGCTGGACGCTGCAGGTAAGACATGCTTCTGCTTCTTAGAGTTCTGGCTGATGGAAACTCGGCCTTGTTCCCTCTCTTGCTAATGAAGACCCGGCTTGTTGAGGCTCCAGCCTCTCACGGTTCTGACCGATGCTCCAGCTCAGACGCCGGACACTCGGCCTAACATGGGCTCCTGCTGCTTACAGCTCCAGCTGAGGAATGCTCCAGCTCATACACACTCGGGCCAATGGCGCGGTCCCGCTCCCGGAGAGCTCCCGGCCCGGGCCGGCCCGGCGGCGCGGGGGCCTCGCGAGTGCCGGCTCTGCGGGGGGGGCTCGTAGGGGAACCGGGAGCGGCCTCGCTGCGGAGGCCCCGCCCGCTGCCCTCGGCACCGCAACGGCTCCCCCGCGGCGGCGGCGGGACCGCGCGCGGCGGAGGCGGGGCCGGATTGAAAGAGCGGGCCGGGATTGGGCGGGCGGAGGCAGGCGGGGCGGGCTGCTTGGGCCGGATTGGGCCTGGCGGAGAAGGGCGGGGCGGGCCGCGATTGGCGGGGCGGGGCGCTGCCTCGGGCCGGGATTGGCGGGGCGGGGCGGGGCGGAGCGGGCCGGAGGCTATAAGAGGCGTGGGCGGGCGCTCCCCTCGCCCGGCGCGGCGCGGAGCTGGCCGGGGCGGCGGCGGGGCCGGTGCCGCTCCGCGGGTCGAAGGGCACCGGTGAGCGGGGCGGGGGCAGCGCCGCAGGGCCGGCCCGGCCCGGGGTCGGTGGGAGTACCCCCGGGCGGGGGGCGGTTCGGGGCGCGGCGGGGCTGGGACCGGGACTGATAATGTAACCGAATAATGACAATAATAAATCTCTTGTTGCTATTTCATTGCGTTGTCACAACCCTCCCATGTCTCGCCACTCCGAGACAACAACGCGCACCCCGGTGCAATAAAGCTTCCCCGGGGCGGGCGCTGCCCCGGGCCGGTCCCTCCCCGCGGGAGCTCCCCCCCAGTCCCGAGCACGGCCCGCCGGGCCCGGGGGGGGTACGCTCCCCCCTCCCCATCGCTGTGTCAGAGCCTGAGTCCAAGCCCGGGGCTGGAAAACCCGGCTCAGGCGCAGGGTTTGGCAGCGCATCGACAAAAAGACCAAGTGCTCTCAGAGCTCGGACGCAGAGCCACGTGTTGCGTTTCTGGGCCTGAAACACCCCGGGGGTGGGCTGGGGCTCACAGCTGGGTTTCTGGGGCTCAGAACCAGCCCCGGTGCTGCCTTTTAGGATGGGGAACCAGAGGCCAAGCGGCTGTTCCCAACCCCCAAAGGCCAGTTTGGGGGGGTCTGGGGGGGGGGTGGTGCGGGGGCAGGGCCGTGGGACCCTCACCAGAGGTGGTTTGCCTCCGAAGCACGGGACGCTGGCATGCACCAGGCCGAACTCAATGTCTGAGACAGTAGCTGGGATGCCAACACTTTATTCAGCGGAGGTGCCGCTCAGGGCGATATTAGGACAGGGATGACAGCTCATCATGACAGTGGGGTGATGACAATGATTGATTTATGGCCTTGTCAACAGCCCCAGTGCTGGGAACAAGCAGGAGCACCTCTGAGTCAGAGCTTAATGAGCGCAGGAGTCCGTCAGCAGGAGAGGGAACAAGCAGCAGGAGCCGAGGTGAGATGATGCAGAGCTGGGGCACCCATCAGCAGGAGAGGGGACAAGATGAGCATCCCTCAGCTGGAGCTGGAAGAAGCGGGAGTGGCTGGTGGCTCTGCTGTTGCCAAAACAATGCAGGACTAGACTGTCTGTCAGGCAATGCCCCAAGAAGCTGGAGCATCTCATAGCCGGAGCGTGCAGCATCAGGAGCTGAGATGCAGAGCCGGGGCGTCCATCAGCAGGGGAGGGAAGAAGACGAGCTTCCCTCAGCTGGAGCTGCAAGAAGCAGGAGCACCTCAGTCCTAGAGTGTCCGGTGTCTCAGCTGTCCCCGAAATGACACAGGGCTGGAGTGTCTGTCAGCCAGAGCTGGACAAAAGCCCACAGTGCTGTAAGGAGCAGGAGAATCTCTTACCCGGAGCGTGCAGCAACTGGAGCTGAAACGAGGTGGGATGTCCATCGGATGGAGGAGTAACAAGCTGGAGTGTGTATGAGCTGGAGCTGCACTGAGGCAGAGGGTGCGTTAGCACACGTGAAAGGCAAGCCGGTACCTGCAGTACAGCTCCCTTGGCAGAACAAACACCACCTGGAGCTCAGAGCTTTTCCCTCAGGGGCAATGTGACCCATAGAGCCAAGCTAAGGTGGCTTTTGCTGGCTGAGAACACCCCATGGCAACACCAGAGAAGATTGACCCTTCCATGACACCAGGCATGTAACCACGGCCAGAACCCAGACTGACCCGAACCCAGCACAAACCCCAACCCACACGGGATGTGCACGTACCAATTACACGAGCAATAGTGACATGATTGGTCTACACAACTGTATTTAACATAAATAACCCTGCTCTCCTCTGTATCGGGGTCCCCCCGATATCAGGCTGGGGCACTGCTAAAATAAGGGCAGAAATCCCCTTGGCAAGGCCATGCTGACCAGCTTTGGCTCCCACCCCGGCCGGGTAAGAACTGGCTTCTACGCAAGCAAGAGAGGGAGCAAACAAGCTTGCCCATCAGCTGGAGCATGTCTTACCTGCAGTGCACGGCATCAGGAGCCGAGGTGATGCTGAGCTGGAGTGTCCTTCAACGGAGCTGTGACAGCCGGGAGCTGCAGCGCAGCAGGAGTGGTGACAAGCCAGGGAGGTGACAAGCCGGGGCATCCATTGGCCCGAGTGTGTATGAGCTGGAGCATTCCTCAGCTGGAGCTGTAAGCAGCAGGAGCCCATGTTAGGCCGAGTGTCCGGCGTCTGAGCTGGAGCATCGGTCAGAACCGTGAGAGGCTGGAGCCTCAACAAGCCGGGTCTTCATTAGCAAGAGAGGGAACAAGGCCGAGTTTCCATCAGCCAGAACTCTAAGAAGCAGAAGCATGTCTTACCTGCAGCGTCCAGCACCTGGAGCTGAGAGGCCGCAGGGCTGGAGCCGAGCTGAACCACCGCCCGTGGGGCTGGAGCCGAGCTGCTGCCGAGCCGGAGCGTCCCAGAGCGGAGCCGGGAGAGGCGGGAGCTGCCGTAAACGTGCGTGAGCTGGAGCTGGGACGGGGCGTCCCGGGGCTGCGGGGCCCGGAGCCGCCGGGGTCAGGGCCAGGGCCGGGCAGGGGCGGGCAGGGCCGTCCCCCGCTGGGCCCGCCCGGCCCCGGGGCTCCCCGGCGGAGCCCAGCCCGCGCCCCGCAGCCGCCCCCGGGCAGGGGGGGGGGCCCGTCCCGGGCCGGGGCCGCAGCTCCGCGCCGTGCTCGGCCCGGGCAGCTCCCGCCGAGCCCGCTCCTTGCCCCGGCCCCGGCCCCCGGCCCGCAGCTGCCCGGGCCCCCCCGCCCCGGGGCCGCTCCCCGCGGGAGGGGAGGGACGGGAACGGCGGCTCCCCCGCCCCGGGGCTGCCCGGGCTGGCGGCGGGCGGCGCTCGGCACCGGCGGGCGCCGGGGACGGGGGGAGCGGAGCGCGGGAACGGCCGCCGCAGCGGGGCGGGGCCGCTGGGGCCGGGGTGAAGAGAGGTCCTCGCCCACGGAGCACCAGCTGCCCCCTCCCCAGCTGGGTGCCGGTGCTGTCATTTGTCACCTTCCAGGAGGGCAACCCTCGGCAAAGACGCCCTCCAAAAGGCATTGGGGTCCCTCCCCGGCTGAGCCGGAGCCCCCCGCCCCCTGCCCTGCCCCGCCCCAGGAGCGGTGGGTGGAGGCCGGGAGTCATAGCTGGGACTCCTCTAGGGTGAGGGGACTGTCCCAGTGTTGCCCATGCAAAGGCAGTGGGGCAACCCTAGACTGAGCCCCAGGGAGGGCTGAAGCCTGGGTGGAGATGTGGGGGACCCCTTGGGGAGCTGGGGGGCTCCAGCACCCCCACAGTCACGTGCTGGGGAAGGATGCTCCCTCCCTGGGAGTGCACCCAGCCCAGGCCTGTCCCCAGGGTGCCATCAGAGAGAGAGCAGCACAAAGGCGGTTTGTCCTTCCCAGGCTTTATTCAGCTCTCGACCCGCGCTCACGCCGAGGCATGGGCGCACCTCCTGCACCCCACGCTGACGGCCAGCACCACCCCGGCCAGGCCAATGCCGGCTGCCAAGCAGATCAGCCCTGTCCCCACGCCAGGCACTGCTGTCACCCCACCTGTAAAACCAAGGGGAACTGTTAGCACTCGTCACCTGGGCCGTGCCACAGGGCCGCGGCTGGTGGGGACTCACCCTGACCTCCCTCCTGCCGCTCTCCCACGGCACCTGGGTCTCTCGAGAGGAGCACGGGGCCGATGACCACATCGGCTTCAGCCTCTTTCCCTGAGGAGGAAGGAGCAATGAGGTGGGCTTGCCCTGCAACCACAGGGTGTCCCCTCCATCACCGCAGGGACCTTACCATTGGCATCATGGCGGCGGAAGCGGCGGCCAGGCCATCTCTCCAGGGGGTTGAGCCTCCGGGAGAGTGCAGGGGACTCACAGTTTCCAGTCTCGCAGCAGCTGCAGATGTCCCGGGTGCCTTCCACGGGTGCCCAGCTGCAGTGGGGTGAGAGCATCATCACCAGAGCCTCCCCCACTGGCACCCATGGAGCATTTGTGCCCCCCAAGTCTGGGTCCATGACGCATCCCTGTGCCACACGAAGGGCTGTGGGATGCTGCTGGGGACCTGCCCAGATGTGCCCTATCCCAGTGCAGTGGCTACTCACGTGTTTCTAGCTTTGTTGAAGGAGCAAGCCTTATTCAGAGGGTCCGGGGCTTGGTCCACTGGGGTCACCTTCAGGTGGCAGGTGATGTAGATCTGCAGGGCAGACAGGGGAGAGAGGTGGGGACACACTTGTGGGGGACATCAGCTTGGTTTGGGGCTGGCAGGATGGGACATGCAGCCTTACCAGATTCCTGGCATCCCCCGCGAACCTAAACACATCGATCCTGAAGCGCAGCATGTCCTCCCGGGGACGGGGGGTGATGAAAGCAGAGCTGGTGTCATCTGACCTCCCATCAACCAGGCACCTGGGGTGGGACAGGGGAGGGGGGTCAGCCTCCCGGCAGGTCCACCCCCAGCACCATCGCCAGCAGGTCCCCAGGGCTCACCCATTGAAGTCGATGATAGCATAGTGGGGTGAGGAGTCAGTGCCGGGGCTCAGGGCGGCCACGCAGCTGTCCACAAACAACCGCAGTGGCACGTGGCTCTCGGTGCCCACCTCTGCTTGGATGTTGAGGACATCGCCCAGTTGGAAACCGGTGAAGGGTCTCTCAGCGCTCCAGTCCTCTGCAAGGCAATGCCAGGGTGACAAGAGGGGGTGGCTCCAGCTGCCCGAGCTCCCGTGGGATCAGAGCCAAGGCTCTGCCCAAAAGCAGGAGCACTGGTATTTGCCATGGGGTTGGTTGGCTTCCCTAGTGGGGTCCTGGGTCCCCGAGCTCCCCCACCCTAAGAAAAGGGTGGAAAAAATCCCTGTCTGCAGGTAGTGTCCCACCTACCATTCATGAGGTGCAAGGAGAACACCAGTCTCTCCTCCGCTGACAGTGTGGAGCTGAAGGGAGCCCAGGTGGGCCGGATGGCATTGCTGCTTACATTCTCCCTCCTGGGCAAGGACCACTGTGCATCAGGACACGGCTGCGTGCTGGTCCCTGGGGGACCGGGGTGGGGGTTACTGAGGATGGGAAGCCCTTACCTGGGGTAGTGGCACTCGATGGGGATGACGGCGGGGTTGCTGCGGATGATGACAGGGTTGCTGGCAGGGCTGGGGTCATAGTTGAGGAGTGTGCGGTAGATGAGGGAATCAGGCGTGATCTGGGTAGAAAAGCATTGAGAAGCCATCGGAGAAGCCACCCCACCACTGAACCATGTAACTGTCCTTTCCCAGCTGGGAAATGCTGGGGAAATCCAAAGAAAGGGGGGAAAAAGCTGGGGAAAAGGGGATGGAGAAGAAGCCCCCAATCCATTCTCAGTGAGTTAAACTTCCTAATGGGCCAAAACACAAGCAAACTGGGACTGGCATGGGGGCTTTGCACCACCAGCACGTCTCCAGCTGAAAGGACAAAGCAGCTTTGGGGAAAAACACTCCAGTTTGGGGGAAATAGCCGCTTGTCCTTCCCATAGGGTGTTCCTCAATGGTGCTCTGCATCCAGCACCCAGAGCTTCCCCAGCATCACAGAGGGTGCCTGGTGCATAGTCCTGCAGCCTGGAGCTGCTCTGGGGGGGATGCCAGGCAGGATCCCAGGACTGGGGGAAGCACCGAGGGGGAGAAGGATCTTACCTGCACAATGCTGCCACACTCATGGAGACCAGCGATGAAGGTGATGGTGTTGTGGGCAGGGTTCAGCGAGGAATGCTTGCACGCCGCTGGCCCCAGTGTCAGGTCAGCCACGCTGACCAAGCGGCCGGTGCCAAAGAGGTCCCTGTGCACAGTCACCACCATCTGAGCCTCCTGGCACTGCACTATCACCGGCTGCTGGCTGGAGATGGCTCGAGATTGGGGATCCTCCACCCAGGACCAGGCGTGTGGGTCTGCCCGTGCCCCCCGGCTCGTTGAATCACCCCAGGAGAAATCCCAGGGTGGGTAGGCAGCCACCTCGCCTGCTGCCCAGCAGAGAAGGGCAAGGATCAAGCCGCTTTCAGGTCTCATCCCTCCTTCTTCCAGCAAACCCCGGCACAGAGAGCCAGGGCTGCTCCTCCAGCCTTTATATCCCCCTGGTAGCAGGAGCTGTCTGCCCCGGGCTCCAGTTTGGGGACCAATGGCACCCAAAGGCCAGCCCTTGTGGGTGCGGGGAGAGGGGGGGCACAACCGAGTCATTTCCGGGGTGCCGGGACCCCCTGTTCCCGGGCTGCCCAAGGCGAGAGAAAACATCCTCGTCAGCCTCTTGGAGGAAGTTGTTTATAAAACTCAGCAGAAGCCGGAGACGGGGAGACTGGTACAAAGTGGCTTGTTTAGTTTATAAGGTGATAAGGGGCTTTTCAAGGCTGCTGGGGAGATGACATGAGCAGAGAGGGCAGGGTCCATGATCCCAATCCGGGTTCTTCCCGTCCCCTCTGCGGGAACCATTCCTGCACGGCGCCGTCAGCCCCGCTGGGACTTTGGTTTTCTTCTCGGATGCTGATGTGCTGGGGAAGGCCAGGAACCCACGTGCTCACAGCTCCAGCCCAAAGAGGGGCTTTAAGCATCCCCCTGCTCCTCAGCAGGGCTAGGACCAGGACGTTCGGTCACCACTGACCCAGCAGCAGCTGATGGAGCTCTCTCACCACTGACACGAGCGCAGCCGTTCTCAGCCAGGGCAGAACAACCCCTATTTCAGCCTCGACAGTGAGGTCATTAGCTGCAGAGCTGCAGCCTTTCTTTTTTATCTCTGCTGCCCTTCCCCAGCTCTTTGGCTTCTGTTTGTTTTGTTGCCTTCAAGGAAACAGGCTCAGGGTAGAAGAAGCTGGAGGGAAGGCCTTCCACCCATTGCTCCCTTCCCCACGCCACAGCACCCCAGTTTGTATCCCCACCACCACGAGCAGGGCTGGGCATTGCCTAGCTCCTCACAGCTCGGCATCAGGGAAACCTGCTTCAAAATAAACGCTGTATGTTTTCAAGCCTCATTATTGGAGTTTCTGCCCCTTCTTTTGAGCATCTTTAACTCTTTTTCCCTGCCAGGGCTCTGCAAGAATCCTGTTGGCGCTATACGAGGGATGCTCCATTTCATACCCCAAATCCCTCTCCGCCTTTCGGGATGTCCCTGCTAAGCCTTAGGGACAGTAAAAAGTATGGCCTTTGGATGTTTGAGCTGAAGCAGCTGAGCCATTTCTGGGAAAATGAAAAGAAACAGAAAGTTTTGGGGGCAGATATTGGCCAGCCCACTCCTAGTAGAAATCCTATAAAAAATTATGGACTAGAGTAAAACTTTCTACCTTTCCCACCGGCTCCTTTTCCTGGGGAGCCGATGCCTTGTCCCTGCTGCTGTCAGCGGGTCCAGGACTTCGCCTTTGTGTTTAAAATACCTTGAGACTGGCACTTGTGTAGAAATGCCAGGGATTCCAGCAGGCTGAGCTCTGTGCCTCAGGGAGATAACAGCAGCGGGTGATGCTGAATCAGTAAATAAGTGGCTGCCCCCCCTCCCAGGGGAGGGCATCACCACTCAGCCAGGTCCTTGGCTGCAAGGACCATGAGAGATGCCTGGTCTCACCTCATCGCATCCCAGAGAGCTGCAGCTTAAGGGCCAGCTCCAGGGTTAGGTCATGGGTCTCTGGGTACCAGGGCTTGATCCCAGCAGGAGAATAATCCCTCTGACTGGTCACCTTGTGTTTACACAGCTCAAATTAGCAGAGGTGAATTCCAGGTGGAGAAACACACCCAGGCTCAGGGCAGAGGAGGTATTTCTCGATGAAAAAGGGGATTTCTGCTCCCAGGTTAGCCCTTGCCAGGACCAGCTGTCCCATCTTTATTCCAGGCACAACATGGCATTGGCCACAGACCAGCACAGTTGGGAAAGAGCATGAGCTCATTTTTTTTGAGGCGGCAGAGACCAGAAAGTCCCAGGGCACTGGACAAGCACAGAACCTAGCATTTTTCCTTTATTGCATAAAGGAAACTTTAAACCACATCTCATTTTTGCTTATAACAAAGTTTTAAGTCAAAAAACTCTCATCACATGGTAAGGTCGGTGCTGCCATTGAGCCTCACCAGATCTGGGGATGCTGTCTGGGAAGGGGCAGGAGTTGCTGGAGGGGGACGACTGCTCTAGAAAGCCAGAGAGCATTTCCCTATCCCCAGTTTCCTTGTAGACCAGATTTGGCTGACATTTGTCTTCCCTCCCAGAGCCAGCTGAGGTATTTTACTTAGGTGGCTGCAGGGCAACTATGCTCAGAGGCACAGAGAAGGGTTTTCATTTAAAAGGCTCCTCTGTGTGTCTCAGTAAACTAGAAAGAGAGAGAGACTCCCTGCTCAAAGCAGGTGTGCCAAGGGATGGTCAGGGCACTGAGCATCTAGAGAAGGTGCTGATCAAGAAGGAATCAGTTATGTGAAGATCTAACACATTGGCAGCCACAACTCATTGTCTGGGAAGTTCAGGCTGGGTGAGGAAATATTTCTTCTCCAGGAGGGTTGTGCAGCCCTGGGCTGGGCACACAGAGGTGGGGGGATCTCCATCCACAGACATTGCCAGCCTCAGCCAGGCCAACACAGAGCTGATACATCTGGTGTTGGACTGGAGACCTTCTGAGATCACTTCTACCCCCTTTTCCATGTCTTCCTCCTCTCCCTTCTGCCCCAAAAGCAGATAGCTCACAGCTCTCATGGGATGGTGAAGACTTCTCACAGCTACTCCCCCTAAAAGCTCCTACCTCTCACCTTGCTGCAAGACCAAACCCTCCCAGCAAGGGTCAGATTATACAGATGAGGAAAGAAGCCATACTGACAACCCCAACCCAAATTCAGTGCAGCTCCCTGATCCAGCTTAGAACCAATCTTAATTTGTTTCTAGAACTGAGCAGCCAAACTGATACCAAGGGAAGGGATGGGACAGTCGTTTAAGTGACCCAAAATCTCAAGTCCAGCTTGGCACCCTGTACCAAAGAGATCCCAGTGCAAGGTGACATCTATCAAAGGACATCTGGCTGAGGGTCTCCAGGGTGCTGGATGCACCAAAGACACAGCAACTTGTGCAAGATACCACTTTCCCCTGTCCTCCATGACCAAGGGAGCTGCTCAAGCTCCCCCAGAACAGGCTAAGAGGTTGCAGAAGTCTTCCTGTCCCCTGCAAAGCCAGCTCAAGAGGTGGTCATGCTGCAAGCAAGCCCCAGCTCCTCACAGGTCTCAGTTTTCCCTGAACCCAGCATCCCAAGATGTTCCGTTCCCACTATTGCCTAAAGTAGGAACCTCTCCCAGCTAGTGGGGAGCAACTGGTCTTGGGTTTGGGGCAGGAACACCTTGGCATTACAGCTGCTCTGCTGAGCAGAAAAGCTCAAATTTCACAGCAATAGAAGGAAAAAAGCAAGTGTGACTCAGGCATGTCAGAAAGCTCCTTTCTGGAGTGGGGGGAAGTGGGGGCAGAAATTCCAGTCTCTGCCCCAAGGACTGTTTACACATAGTTATATGTAACAAGCCTTGACTAAAATGTGTAAACAGTCCTTGGGGCAGAGACTGGAATTCCTGCCTCTGCCTGTCCCAGGAAGAGCCCAACCTACCGACCCTGGAGTTGTGCTCCCTTCCTCATCCAGCAAAGCTTGATTTCTCTCCCAGAAACAGCTTCAGGCAGGAGGATGGTGGTCCAAGTTTTACTAAACCCTTAGCTCCCCTTGACTTACTGAGTAAGGAGCAGACCCAAGTAGCTCCACAGAAAGGTAAAATGTTTTGAGGCTAAACACAACTGCATGCTTCCAGAAACAAGACAACAATACCTGGATGGCAATTTTTTGCATCAGTTCCCAGTTCAGTGCTCTGGGAGACATTCATGGGGGCATAAGGCTGTACAAAGCTCTGCTGAGTACAGGACTTTAGGAGAGTAAGACCCAAACTGGGTGCAAAGAAGCACAGTTAAAGTTAACATGAGGATTTGGTTAGCTCAGTCTCTCCAGGAAAACTTCTCCACTCCCCCCACCAAGCCTCTCACAGCCCTTCAATTCCTTCAGTTTATTTTTTCATTGGACGGACCATAAAAGTTGAAACCAGTGAATTAAACAGGGTTGCTGGGCTTTTGGCAGACAGTCAGAGCTCCTAGAACAGCAAGGATCAGGATGACCACACCAGCAACTGCAGCCAGCCCCAATACCATCCACAAGTGACCTGCATCTAGAAAGGAGAAGTAAGGAGGTGGTTACAGCCACAGCCAGGACCTGCCACACAAGCCAACCCCCTTCCCTGGGTTTGCCCTACCTCTTGAAGGCACCCTCCTAACTGGGTGATCCTGCCAGCTGTGGATGAAGAAAGGTCCAACCACAACATCTGCTTCTTTCATCAAGGGATCTGAAAGGGAAGACCTCTGAGCATTCACAAGCTTGTTTGAAAAGCTAGCTCTCCCAAGCCTTGGATTAGCACTGAGGAGCCAACAGGTAGCAAGGCAGCTCCAGCCACCCAGCTCTGAGCAATTTGCCACAATGGTGACAAAGCCCATGAGGCATACTGAGACCTACCAAGCTGGGAGGGCAGTTCTCTTCGAACACGTCCTCCTTGCCATTGGGAGGGAGCATGGAGCCACCTGGAGTGCCCGGCCAAGCTACAGCTCCTCATCTCACAGCAGGAGCAGATATCCCGGGTGCCTTCCACAGGAGCCCAGCTAGAAGACAGCCTGGTGAGTAACTAACCTTATGGTAGGAATCCCTCACATACTTTGGGGTCTCCTAGGAGTGACCAAAACCCTCCCACCCAGATGGTCAAGCCCACCTTCCTGGAAGGTGACACAGCAGATAAGAAGCCCAAGCTCTTCACCTTTGGGCAAGCTGCTGTTTCCAGCTACTCACAGGTTGCTGGCTTTGTTGAAGGAGCAAGCCTTGTTCAGAGGATCGGGAGCTTGGTCAGCCAGGGAGACCTTCAGGTGGCAGGTGATGTAGATCTGGGAAAGCCAAGGAAAGCAGAGGGGTTAGGCTGTCATTTGTCTTTATGGCTTTCCCATGAACCATGAAGATGGTCTCCAATGGGACCACCAACTCCTCAGGGCAGCTCAAGCCACTCTCCTTCATTCCAGCCACTTAAGGGTTCAGCTATTGAAGCCCATCAGAAGGGCTTGTCTTGAGTGATATCAGAACTAGTGTCCAAGGAAGATCCTTGGCTCAGAGGGCCACAATCCAGAAGCAGTAATACAGGGTGACCTCATTCATATATTGCTATGAGGCAGTCACCTTGGGAATGTAATTCTAGACAAAACCACATTAACTTTCTTAATGGAGTGAGGCTATAGCCCCGTCTAGACAAGGGACTTCACTTGCTTTAGGAAGGATTTACCAGATTGCTGGAGTCTCCTGCAAACTTGAATGCATCTACTGCAAACTGAAGTACATCTTGCCTGGGCCTTGGGGTTATAAAAGTCGAGGTGGCATCATCCAGTTGTCCATCCACCAGGCACCTAGACACAAAAAGTGAGGGCCAGCAGGATCCCACTGTCAGATATACCCATAACCTGCAGAAAGGCGTCTCTAAATAAGGGCCTAGACAGCTCTTACCCACTGAAGTCAATGAAAGCATACTGGGGAGAAGAGCTCCTGTCCGGGGTCAGGGTGGCCACACAGTTGTCAACAAAGAGCCTCAGAGGTGCATGGTTCTCTGTGTTGACACCAGCTTGGAAGTGGAGGACCTCTCCCAGTTGAAATATGGTGGAGACTCTCTCGGCACTCCAGTCATCTGGAAGGAGAAAGGTCACCAGGCATTCATGAATAGGAAGCCAGCCTGTGCTTCACTGCTTCCACCCAAGGAAACCCCAATAGGCACAAGGCCCTGGGTACTCACCAAAACTGTACCAAGCCCCATCTGCTCCAGGAGCACTGGGGTGATACCAGCACCAGCTATGCCATCTATTGGAAGCACAGCCACCTCAGAAGCCAGCCCAGGGTCCCCTGCACCACAGGATACCCTCACCCAAAAACCTACCATTCATGAGGTGCAGGGAGAAGGACAGCTTCTCCTCAGAGGACAGGGTGGAGCGGAAGGGCACCCACGTGGGCTTGACACCATTGCTGCTCACGTTGTCCCTCCTGGGGAGAGATTCCCATAGTTAAAGGCTTTGTGGCAGCAGACAGGCTTGCTTGGTACTCACCCACACTGGCTCACCTTGGGTAGTGGCACTCAATAGGAACCACAGCAGGGCTGGTACGGATGATGACAGGGTTGCCAGCAGGAAGAGGCTTGTAATTTAAGGTCATGCTGTAGACTAGAGCATCAGGAGTTACCTGGGGAAAGACAAGACACATTATCCAGTCTCTAAGAGCCCTGTTCTTTTGGCCACATACACAGAGCAGCACATTTAAGCCTGGAGACTCAGGGCTGAGATGTTTCTTCTGATCATCATTCCCACATTTGTGCTGGAAGCAGGTGAGTGGCACTCATCCAGCTGCAGGAATACTCTGGGCTGGGAAGCTGCTCCAGCCTGTCCCAGGACAGCCTCTGGTCAGCAGCAGAGCTGGATGCAGAGGTGCTCAAGCTGATTCTTTTTCTTCTAGTTTCCATGCCCCAAAACAACAGACAGAAAAGTCTATCTCCCAGGATATCAGAGAGTGACTTCTGCTCAGGGGGATTTAATGAAGATATCTGCTGGCTGTAGTATAGGGGAGGTACCTGCTCACCCTAGTGGCCTCAAGCCTCTCCCAGGGGAGAGGCCCCACTTCAGATTTAATTCTTCTGTGAAGTAATTTCATGCTACACTCCAGCAGCAGTAAGCAGTACCCAGATTCTTCCTAAGGTAGGCATCACCTACTGGCTTGCTGCAGTGGCTCCCAGCACCAGATCATCTGGGCTCCACCCTGGAGGTGGCAGTAACAGCTTAAGTAGTCTAGGGAGATTTAGATACCTCTGTATTCATCAGGAAAAAAACCTAATTTCTCTGACTCTTGCATGCTCTTCCCTGCTCACACATCACCAGAGCTAGCCCCTGGACCAGACAGAACAGCTTCTGCTGCCCTTGAAAAGCAGACTGAGATGTTCAACCCCTAGGAAAGGCTTTGGAACATTTCCCTGAGCCCACCTACACCACAACCCCCTGCCAGTCTCAGCATCCCAAGGCACTGAGGTGCAAACCAAGAGGCAGACCCCCACGCTAGGGTTCCAGCCCCCGAGAGCCTTACCCTGAGAGTACTGCCACACTCATGCAGTCCAGCCATGAAAGTCACTGTGGTCTCAGCACCACTCCAGACCGCAGGCAGGCAGGCAGCCGAACCCAGGGTCAGCTCTGCAGCCCTGACCAGGCGTCCTGTGCCAAAGAGGTCCCTGTGCACCGTGACCACCACCTGTGCCTCCTGGCACTGCACAGCCACGGGGTGCAGGGGGGCAGCAGCCCGAAGCTGGGAAATATCCACCCATGCCCAGGGGGAGGGCTGGGAGAAGGCATGGGACTGCCCCAAGGAAGAATCCCCTTCATACCTCCATAGTTCCACCTCCCCTCTAATGAAGTCCCAGGGGTTGTAAGCAACCACCTCCCAAAACACCCAGCAGAAAAGAGCAAACCCCAGGTTGCTTCCAGGCCTCATCCTGCCTACCAGGGCCCAGCACAAAGAGCAATTGCTGCCTGGGGACCTTTTATAGCCCACATCTCCCACAGCCACTCCCACCCCAGATAATGCTCAGCACACCTCCCATAAGGGCAACTGGCAACAGCTGAGAGAACCCAATTGCTTGGGGAACCCATCGTGGTGGGCTCTAATGAGCTGATGAGGTTCTGGGTTGGGTCCCTTGCCCACAAAAGAGATGTTGAGTTTGCTGTGCAGCCAACTGCATTTTTTCCCCCTGTTTTTTGGTAACAACTAGCTCTGTAAGATCCAGAGATGTGTCCCACCTGCAGACCCTATGCCCACCTCCAGATCATGGGACCCTTCTGCAGTGGGGGTCACCAGGGGGGTGTGTGTGACACTTGCCCAAGGCAAACCCATTCTTCAGGTGCCCAAACTTGTGCCTGTTCCCAGCTCCTTCAAGATGGTGATGATCCTCATGCAGCCACTCATGTTGAGGGCAATTGGGAATTTCCAGGATGTGAGGGACTCATGGCTGGCTCTTCTCTACCAAGCAAAGATTGATTTTTTGGAGGAAGAAGAGGAAATTTAATCTTGAATTAGGTGGAAGAACAAAAGGAAAAAGGAGGATCGTGGAGGAGATCCCCATCAGTTGCCCTGAACTACATCCCTGCTCCTGCAGGACGAGACTCCACACAGTGGAGTCCGCACCCATGCTGCCACCCGTATTTCCTCATGTTTCCTGGGATTTTAGCAAATGGGAGGAAAACACTTGTGCACACATGACTGTTTAACTGTTTCCTGAACAGACTTGTCCCCTGGAGTCACTGGCTTCCTGGGCAGGACCGCTGTTGAAATGATTGGTTGTAAAATAATGAATAGAATAATCCTTATCAGGAATAATATTAGAGCAATTAGGTATTAGAAATAATAATTATTTCTAATAATTATTAGAATTATTAGACCTGGGGCAAAATGGTCCCCATGGTGTCTGGGCAGTCCATCCCTTCCTGGGATGATTCAGCAGCGGGTTGTTCCCTCTGTGGTCCCCAGAAGGAGGGGACCAGGGCAGGCTGACTCAGCTGAATCACCCTGCAAGCTTCCTTGTGCCTGGTTAGAGGCTATAAATCAGGAGGAAAAGCAGTTTGTGTATTGAAGTGACACTGGGGAGGAGCACAGCTTTGGACAGGAGTCCTTGTATGGGGTGTTAGGGACAGCACAAGGATGTTTGCTTTGCCCCTGCCTCTGAGTGAACATTGGTGTGCTCATTGCTTTGCTCACACACGCAGATGAGGACCAGGTGAGACGCTGATGAGTTTCGGGTGATAGCCGTGCCTGAATCAGGCTGTTTTGGCATGATCCAAACTGGATAGTTGCCAGCGGGCAGGACAGCTATGCACCATCTGAAGGGAAATGACTTGGGTTGTTCCCATGGGGAACAGGCTGACAGGATTTCTCAGCACCTCCCTGAGCAAACAGGACCTCTTGGTGCTCTCTTCCTTGTCTTCAAGCCAACGCCCATCTTGGTGATAGCTGCACGTCTCATGTAGGGTCATCCCATGCTCATGGTGCTCACCTCAGCTGTGTTGCAGGCTCAAGGGGGCATCATGCTGCAGAGCACCCATCACCGCAGCACATCTGCCTTTTTGAGCAGGTGGGTATTGTGGGAATGGAGAGCAAAAGGAAATCATTTGCAATGCACAAGAAATTAGAAAAATGATTTATTTCTTCTGCATCTGTTGGCAGGCATAGGAACCAAAGAGCAGTGAGGTGCATCCCCTGATCAAGCAATACCCTGGCTGTCTTTGAGTTTGGAAAGCAGGGGGTGAGGTAGGAAAACCATACCCCTGTTTGCCCACTTAGGAAGTTCATAACCCTGCTGACCAAAGGAGGATTTTTAGTTCTTCCCACAGCAGTGTCCCACACAGCAGCTCACGGGAATAAGCAGCTCTGCCCAACCTCCTTCCTAGCAATGACCACCATCCTCGGTCCTTCCAAATCAAACCAGTTTCTTCACCTCCTGTTTCTCCAGCTGGCTTCGGATCCCATTGACCCCCCAAAAAACCCAGATCAGAAATGGTTCGAAATATTTCTCCCAAGAGTTGGCTTCATCCACCCAGGGGGGAAACAAAGGCACAGTGTGGCTGCAGGGTGTTGGATCAAAGCCAGAACATCTCCCAGCCAAGCTGGTGTCCTCAACTCGTCACCTTGGCACAAGTTCAGATGAGAAAGGACAGCAAGAGACTGTCACACCCCAGAGACCCAGACTCATCACCCCAGAGACCCAGACTCATCACCCCAGACAAGAGCAGGCAGGAAATATTGAAGGCAAAACTACTGATGTGAGCCAGGATTTGGCTCCAGGACTCATTCCCTGTGGGTGAGAGGGGAATGAGTCCTGGAGCAGCACCAGTATCTTTCAACACTCTTCCTTGCTTTTTATGGCTCTTGGGAAATTGCTGCCTGCCAGGGTCTTCTGGCTTTGTTCGACTGCTCCTGGTGCTGGAAGTAGACCTTGACCTTGCTCAGGTTTCGGACTTTCTTTTCGGAGCTGTGCCGGTGAGCGTTGATGAGACAGCACACTTTCTGGAGCCCCTTCTCAGGGTTGTGCTGGTAGCAGGACCAGAGCTCAGAGAGGCCAATGTTGTGGGCAGCCAATGTTCGGGCTGATTGCTTGGTGAGGACCTTCTCATCCAGCAAGGGCTGGAGGGAGATGAAGGACTCCAGGCTGGCTTGACTGAGGATCAGCCTGGGTTTCTTCACCAGGTTGACATCCAGGACCTCACACAGGTACTTCATGATGTTGGCGTTCTCCAGGGTGCTGCAGTTACTGAATTGCCACCAGAGGTAAGTGCTGGCCAAGTTCTTCAGCCTGTAGTTATCCCTCTCGGGGATCTCCTCCTTAATCAGGGGCAAAATGTCCAGGAAACCATACACAATAGAGCTGAACTCCTCTTTCTTGTCCATGACCGTCAACGCTTTCAAGAGGGTGGGAAGCGGGAGTGACCAGAGACCAAAGCCACCCAGGATGGGCCTGTGGACAGTGTTGAGGTAGCACAGCAGATTCCTCAGACCAAGCTCACAGATGCTATTCTTGGCCATCAAGCTGGACAGATATTTCACCGGCTGAATCAGGACTGGGAAAATTTTCTCTCCATCTACCACCGTCATCTGAATGCTTCCATTTTCTAGAGAAAAGGAGGGGGAAGAGAAAGAGGATTGGAGTTGGAGGAAAGGCAGAATTAGTGTCTTACTCGGTAGGAAAATAAAACATTGATTGAGTTGCTTGGCCTCTGACAGCCTTCACCAACAACAGCAGCTGCAGGACTGATCCATCATTTCACCTATCTCCACCATTCAGTCACACCCTCAGCTTCCAGCATCTCCAACATCCTTCAGGAGTGTCCTTCCCATCAACACTAACACCTCCTGCAGCAGGACCATTCCCTGCACAAGGAACATGAAGGCTTTTACAGCTTTTTGAGGGTGGACTAAGGAGAGGGGCTTGAAAAGTAAAATCCACCTTGCCCAAGACAGACTGGCCCATGGGAAGGAGAAGCAGGGGAGCCCATGTTGACACAATGGCACAAGAGCTGGTTAACTGGCTAAGCAATTGCAGAGAAATCTCCCCACGGCCCTACGGCCTCCACATTCCTCCAGATATCCTGAAACTCAAAGGCAAGGCCTCTTGGGAGCTCAGGATATTGTCCTCTCCCTTACACGGCCAAGGTCATGGTGGACATGCCTGAACTTCCCCCCCTCAAGAAAAGAGACACTGAAAGATGTGGGGATCTGAGCTGGCTGCAACATGGGACACACCCCCCCCACCCCCCCCACTTAGGATCCTACTCAAAATCTTCACGTCAAAGAAGACCAGGGATCCTTGTCTTGTGTCCAGTGTGTTCTGGCTGCTGATGGGAAGGCCCAGGTAGTCTTCGCTGGTGCTCTCATTGAGGATGTTGCTGAGGTCATCTAGCAGACTGGAGTCCTGGAAGGGCACACAATTTGCTTTTAATAAACATCACAGGAAGAACCAGGGCAGCAGCTCTGGGCGCTTGTGTGTCCTGGAGGTTACCAAAGCTCAGGGATCTACTCAAACTGCCTGCTAGAGGACTTAGCGTGTAATAAGCCCCTCTGGTCAGTCATGAAGATTTGCCTCCTCCAGCACCGCAAAACAAATTGACATGCATACTCCATGCACATCCATGCGAAACGGCTCACTTGGATCCTTATCAACTGGCTTTCTGCTCAAAAGTGACAGAAAATTTGGGACTACCCAACATCTCCCCTCTGGCTGTGAGCGAAGGGCCTAACCCAGCAAACAGCAGGCAGGGAAGGGAAGCTGCCCATTTCTAAAACCTCTTTTGAGGAGCTGGTCACCAGCTTTTGGTCATGCAGACTGTCATGGGAACTGCTTGGTCCTGCAAAATAACAACAAAACCCCATCCATCCATAGCCTCAAAGAGGAGGTGAGATTTTGGACTGCCTCTTCTTGTTGGCCTTCATTTTGACTGCTCACCACCTTGACATCACCAAGATGGTATCTACCAAGGTCTCCAAGCTGCTGGGTAGCCCAACTCCCCCAGAAGTGGAGGAGAGCTAGCCTCAAAGAGGAGGTGAGATTTTGGACTGCCTCTTCTTGTTGGCCTTCATTTTGGCTGCTCACCACCTTGACATCACCAAGATGGTATCTACCAAGGTCTCCAAGCTGCTGGGTAGCCCAACTCCCCCAGAAGTGGAGGAGAGCTAGAGGGGATTTATTTTGGCACTCGGGAATGATTTCACAAGTTCCTTGCCAGGCTCTAAGGGGGATTATGGGATGGTTCTGAAGGTCTGGAAGCACCAAGTGGTCCAGCCTTCATGGCTTAAACACTGAGTAATGCAGGGCCAAGCACTGAAAGACCTTTAACTGCACTCACCATTGACTCCTCATCGGTGCTGTCCTCCTCAAAGCTGTCCAAGCAGAGACTATCGCTATCTGCCAAGGTAGGAAAGACGTGCCACCTTTCAGATGTGGGACTGTCCACCCCTGCAGTGAATGCCAGGGCCGATAGTCCCCTGATTGGCATCACCAACCATGCCGAGATGTGGCCCTGGACAGCCAGCAAGGTGCGTGGGGAGCAAGCAGGGAGCAACCCTGCCCTCCGGGTCCACCTGAAAAAGGACTGATTCCCTCTCGAGCCACAGATACAGAGTACACATTGGGCAAGATCCTACGGGGAAGACAGGACCAAAATGCAGCATCAGGTAGCCTAAGAGTATGCAAGCAGTTGAAGGAACAAAGTCTGGTTCTCCATCAATCTCCACCAAACATCTTGTCTTTGAACAAGACAATGCGCTGGGACGTAACTATCCTCCTGGGAGATAGACTTCCTGGGAGGTCTATGGATATGCTGCAAACTGCCCTGCCGCAATGCCTATACCCCGTAAAGTCTACCTGTGGCTTCACCGTTCTGGACACCACTTACCTGAGTTGTGCAGCCCACCGTTGCCGTCTGGCACATCTTCCAGCAGGCTGTCCTCCTTGGCGAGAGTCATGGGGGGCACTGAACAGCTGGTCCCAGGCTGGTCCGAGCAGCTTGGCTGCTGCGACACCATCTGGTTCCACCCATCATCATCATCTTCAACCTTTATCATCTTCACCCGCAATGTCTGGACATTTGCATTTTGGACTTTCTTCCTCTTTGCAGGGGTGGAGGCCTAAGCGTGCAAAGAGGAGCCCAGGTGAGAGCAGCCCTGTGTGGTCAGGGATGGAGATGTCCTTTGCCACTGGAGCACAGCCAAACAAGCTTGACCATGTGGGTTTGTCCCTGCCCAAAGCAAGTGCTCTGCTTGCCCAGATGGTCTCTGCTGCTCTGGGGTCACCCAGCCCCACGTTCTCATTTCCAGCATGAAGCCCCTGGCTCTCCCAGGCTGTGGCCACTCCAACTGCCTTGGTCAAGGTCCCCTCTCTGCCTGACAAGGGTCAGGAAAACTCTCCACTTTGCTTAACAGCTGCAAAGGAGAAGATGGGAACCTCCCCTTCCTGAGCTGGGGGAATAAATCATCTTATCTTCTTGCTTTAGCCCTGAGGCTCCCAGGCTCTGCAGGGCTTGCAAGGCAGGGCTAAGCCCTTCTGATCCCAGGCTGGGGTGGCTGGGGACGTGCTCTGCAGAGGAGCAGCCTGGGGGTCCCAGCCCCAGTCCTGTGATGGCTGTTTCATCCCAGGCAAAGGCAGACAGGTCTGATGCTAGACAAGCCCTTCATGCACTATGGCACTGGAAACCAGAAGAGAGTTTGCCTTCAACATCACTGAAGGCCACTTCTGCTTGAGTGGGGCTCTGCCCTTCTTGTGGGAGATGTGTTTGGGGGCCCCAAATCCATCACAACCAGTCGCAGCACCTCTCTCCTGCTAGCCCTGGATGTGGGCAGGGCAGGGCAGGGTGCAGGCAGGAAATTACTTGCAAGCCACCATGCCTACGAGAGCTCTTTACAGGGCATGCAGCGGCGTGTCCCATGCTGAGATGTCTGCACCTTAGCCAGAAAGGTGCCTTCAGGGGATGAAGTTTGCCCTGGCTCTGCAGCCCTATGCTCAGTCAGCTTGGTTGATCTCCTCTTTCAGAAGAGAACTTGGAAAGCATCAACCAAATGCCAGAGCTCAAGCAACCTTGCAAGGGCTGGGGGTAGCCCCAAATTCCTGCTGGGTAACCCCACGAGGCAAAAATCCGAGAGCAATGTAAGCAAAACCAAGTCTCACCTGGTGGGAGATTTCCATGGCTGGAGCTGGGGTGGCTTCTGAAAGAAGAAAAACATAGCAAGCTGAGACACTGGGGACGTCTAAGAGCAGCAAGAAAAGACTCTGCAGAAGGTGCAGGTGGCTCTGGGGCCACCTTCTTGGAGGGTCACTTCTTGGAGATGCTGCTGAGGCTGAAATCCAGCACTGAGCTTGCAGGCTGGGCTGGAGAGGTGCCCATTCTGCCCCACCACCCTCATTCACCCCTCCTTGCACAAAAGCCTTTCCTCCAGCTCTCCCATACGGGTTTGCTGCCCTACCACCCGTCCCAGACCCCTATGCCAGGAGGTGACACATGCTGGGAAGGAAAGAAAAAAGAAAATTAGTAAGATCGTGCTGTTCCCAAGCAACTTATTGTCATGCAGTGGTGAGGGCTCATTCGCGGAGGAGATGCTGCCCTCCCAAACCCAGCAAAAGATCAATGCACCGTTCATTCCAGTGGTATTTATTGGCATAGTAAGGTGAGATGGAGAGCCTGGTCTCCATAGGGACCTTTAAAGGGTTTTCCAAGCAGGTGTAGTCCATTGCAAATGTTCTGGCTTGCAGACCCTCACTTCTTCCTCCGCTTCTGAAGTCTGGTGCTGGGTTTCCCACCACGCTTGCCCCTGGTGGGGAGCCTTGATTTGGGGCATTCCCCCTCGGAGACATTTGGGCTTTGAGGCTCTGACCGTGCTGGGCTGGCAGGGGGGGAGGCAGAAGTGGGTCTGCTGGAGGAAGGGGCCATGGCAGCCACTGTGACCAGCGGTTCACTATTCTGCGAGGTGCTGGGTGGGAATAAATCCATCAGGTTGGAGGGCAGCGATGGCCAGTCCACATCTGCAGTGGAGGGGTCCCGTGGGCTGGCCACAGGAGGCAGCAAGGGTCTCATAGCAGAGGCAATGGTGGCCAGGGAGCAGGACATGGCCTGGATCTCCTGGGTCATGGACACCAGGTGCCTGTTTGCCCTGCGCTGAGCTTGCAGGAGGCGACCGCCGATCTTCAGGAGCTTGTCTGCTTGCTGTATGTTGGACCTGGCCCAGCCACCAAAATCTTCCTGCAGGGAGGCCAAAGAGTCCTGGGTGCTCCTGGGAAGAGGCACAGTGTCCCCATAGGCTGACCCCGAGTCCTCCTCTGCTTCTTCATCCCTCCCCATCAGAAGGGCTGGAGGTGTGGGTTGAGTGGGGGGCATATCCCCTCCCTGGTCTGGACACACATGTTGTCTGCTGCCGGAGGGGTCCAACTTGGGGGCACAGGGCTGGTGGTGGGCAGGCAGCCCCACGGGGAGACCTCCATGCAGTTGGCAATGCTCCCTGGGATGCTCAAGTTCAAGGATCAGGATGGTCTCGTCTTCAGATGGGGCATCGTGCTGGGGAGCAGAGGTACCTGTTGCAGGGAAGGAGGCTGAAGGGAGCAGGAGGGGAGAATCAGGGCTCAGAGGGTCCTCCCAGCTTGCCTTGGTGGGGTGGAGAAGGGAGATGGAGGGACGATGCCTACCATGCAATAGAGATGCAAGGAGTGGGGTGGGAGGCAGCTTATCCCCAGGAAACCCCAAGCTCCATCCAGGACATCACCCCAGGCTCTTCTATGGACCCTCCATAGCCTATGAGCTCACCCTGGAGAGCTCAGTGGTGGATGCTCACAGAGAGCCAAGGACGACACTGGTCACAGCCCAGGTCTGAAGACAGCAGCAGGGGGATGGAGCAGAAGACCCCACAAAGTCTCTTCCTCCCATTGCTTTTTCCTCCCCATTTTCTGGAAGGATGCTACCACCTTCTGACCAAACCCGATCCTCCAGCACACCATCCCTGCACACAACACAGAGGCCAAGACCTTCACCATTTCCAAACCACCAGCATTTCCACCACAGCTCGGCTGCCGAAGAGCTGAGGGAAGACCTGGGCAAACCCAGCAGCGGTCATGGACCTCTTGCCATCCCTGTTGGGGAGTGCTCCCGGGGAACATTTCACCTTCTCAGTTAGATACACCATCCCAAGGCAGTAATCAACAACCCAAAAAGGGAATTGCCCCAGATGGTTTTGGACAAAGGTTGAGCAAAGACAAACAGGCTGGAGATCTGAGGAGCAGAAGTGGTCAGTGGGCGGCAGGACACTAAGGCCTGGAGGATGGTTATGACCTCTGAGGGACATGCATATGTCGTCAGCACAAACGTTTCTCAGAGAGGTTGCAGCGTTGATACAACCCTTCCACCTGCTCCCTCCTTGCCACCACCAGCCTTTGCGAGCCCCTGCTCCACGTGCCCTGTCTCCAGGTGCCACTCACCTCCCTTGCCCTTCAACCCGTGGCATGGCTCCATCCCAAGTGACTCACCATGTTCCCTCCCAGTACAACTGTGTTTGGGGGACTGCCGTACCCCACAAGGGCAAGAGACAAGCGTTGCTTTGGAAGTGATGGATGCAACAACTGCACCCCATCCTTGGGGGAGGTTGGAGTGTGCCACCACATGAGCAAAGGCCCATCAAGGAAGTGGAAGGAGACTTGAAACCCATGGAGAATATGGTCTAGCTAGGGATTATAACCTTCAACTCAGTCTCCTCCTCCCCAGCCCACCTGGCCAAGTGCCTCCTCACCTGGATGCCCTGTGACGCGCTCCACCAGCGCCTGCAGCCTGGTTCTGCACTCAGCAAAGTTCCCGGGCTGCGCTCGGTCCCCGGCCACCGGCGGCTGCAGCCACTGCAGTTCCTTCAGTGAGTCCCTGATGAAGGGCTGCATGTCCATCACCTCCTGCTCCGTGGCGTAGAGGCTCATCTTCTCCACCAGCCGCTCGCCCGCCTCCATCCGCCGCAGCACCCCCTCCACACACTGCAGCTCCCTCGCCAGGTCCCGCTGGCCCTGATCCCGTTGCGCCTCCACCAGCCCCAGCAGCTCCTCTTCCTCCTGCCGGATCAGCCGCACCAGCTGCTCCACGCGCTGCTGGATCAGCTCCCGCATCTCCCGCTGTGCCTGCTCCAGCTGCTTGGCCTCATCCTGCAGCGCAGCGTAGACGGCCTCGAAGCTGCTTCGCTTCTGCTTCAGCTCCTGGCTCATGGTGCCCAGCTCCTCCTGCCTGCGCTGGGTCTCACTGTGGATGTCGCAGAAGGCGACATGATGACTGTCCAGCAGCGCGCATGAGCAGCACAGTGCCTTCTCGCACTTCTTGCAGTAGATGCTGTGAGGCCAAGCACAAGCAGAGGTGTAATTTAGACCATGCACTTTTCAATTCATTCATTTATCAAATTGCAAATTGATTCATTCATTGAATTTAAGTTACGACTAAGTTTGGGCCAGGCATTTGGTTTTATACTCTCCCAATTGCAAAAAAAATATGTTGGTTCACTATCTCCACATGGTTTCTGCTCCTCTGCTGGGCTGTCTAAAGTCACTGCGGTGACTGTGCAAGCGTTATGGTAGACATTCATCTGCGCACTGCAAGGGCAGTGGAGAAATGAGGTCTCTGCCCTTCTTTGAGCACTTACTGGGGTTATGTATAAGAATATAAGACCAAAGAGTACCTTATCTCCATAAGATGCCTAAGGCAAGAATATAAGAAGTGGGGAGTGGAGATCATCATCCATCCCTCCTATAAGTCTTGGTAGCCTTCGCAAGCGGTGGGCTAGGGACATGCTGAGGCATCTGGGCCATCGTGGCTAGCATGAGCGCTGGCCTCCACGGATGCTCCAACTCCTTCCCCTCTCACTTGGACTTTCCCTTGAGGGCCTTTAAACCTTGTCCTGCATTGCATCCATGCTGTTCCCCAAATCCTCTCCAAGCTGCTCTAGGACCATCAGCAAAACACACCCTTCTCTGCTGTCCATCATGGCAGCTGAAGCAACAGGCCTTCTTCTTGCTGAGCTGCATCAACCTCACCCTCCTCACACTAACAAGGAGCAACCCACACACTACCCTCCCTCAGTCTACCTTGTTCCCACTCTCCCATCATCAACTCAAAGCCAGCTTCATCCAAACCCTCCCTCCATGCCCTAGAGCCCACCGGTCACTACTTCCCACCCATCTTCTCCAAGACATGGTGGCAATCAGGGCAGCAGAGGGACAGGGACACCCTGCTCCGTCCCATCATGGACTAGCCTGAACAGATTTGTGACAAGAAACCACTCAGATGGGGACAGACCTCCTTAGACCTACCTTACAGTCTGGCCCTTGTGCACTGGGTTGGAGCAGGACAAACTACCAGTTCTCCTGATGCCCTCGAGGAATTCCTTAGCAGACCATGCCCTGATGTCCAGCACCCTCTTGGCTTCATGGCTCTCCCTTTTCAGGTAGCGCTGGTGGACCTCAAAGCACTTGGTGCAGATGAACTCCTCGCACTCCTCACACCAGAACTCGCCAGCTTTCTTGCAGTTGTCGCAGAGCAAGTCAACTCCATCAGTGATCTTCTTGTAGACCTTGAGCCTGGCTTGCAGGTTGGTGAAGAGCACGTTGTCTGTGTCGGTGATGCCGCTGGCCTGTGGGATGGCCGTCTGGCACATGGTGCACTGCCCAGCAGCCTTGTTCTTGCTCAGGCAATCGAGGCAGAAGGTGTGGAGGCAAGTGAGGAGCTTGAGGTTGGGCGATTCCTGCTGGCAGCCCTCACAAAGGATGAACTGGAAGTCATCTTCTAGGAGCTTGGGGAGGGAGGGAGGGAGAGAGAGAGGAAGAGGTATAAGTCCTGGGGTATGTTTTTAAGAGCTTCTTGAATCACATCTGGGGGGCAGGAGGTGACCTGCAAACCCTACTTGGAGGAACCAGTGAGCAACCACTTCCCACCAGCGATGCCCTGGCCCTGTAAGCAGACCAGAGATGGCTCATACACTGTGGCAAGGTTGGATGGATGGGGCCCTGCTGAGTGCTTCCTCTTCCTCTAGCAAAGAAGAAACAGGGTGGTATATCTGGCTATGGGGCTGGGGAGGGCTGAGGGCTGCAGAAGGGCAGCGCAGAGGATGGGGCACGGAGGAAGCATCTAAAGATCCCTGGATGACACCCTGACAGGGTGGGGACCATCCTCCCAGCCATCACCCCCCCCCAACCCGCCCTGCTCAGCCCATCCTTCTGGCCTCCTGTCTCCTTCCCTCTCTCCCTCCCTCCCTCCCTCCCGCATTTGTGCTTTCGCACCAAACCAGGCAGGGGGGAGAACATCCCAAAACTCTCAAACCCACGGCCACACCCTGGCCACGCCTTAGGACTGGGGACTCCCTGGTGGCCTGGATTGCCCCCCCCGCGAGCCCCGTGCCCCGCCGGAGCCCACCGCCCGCATCCCCCCGACACCCATCCCGGGCGCAGCCGGCGCTCACCCGGGTGCGGGAGCCGGAGCCGGCCATGGCGGGACGGGCAGGACCGGACTCCCCCCCGGTCGCCTGCATTGCCAGCGCTGCCTGCACTTTCGGTTTCTTCTGCGCTGCAGATAACTCCTCCTTCGTGTCGGGTGGGGTGGGGAGCTGCGCGGACTCCGCTCCCAGCCCGGCCTCCTCCCGCCCCTGAAAAGCCTTTCCCGGCTGGCCAGGAGGGAATAAACCCGGAGGGGACCCCAAGAGCTCCCCCCCCCACCTCCAAAAAGTGTTTCCCCATTGAGCAGCATCACCCAGGAAATGTATTGCAGGGCCCCACTGCCCTGCTGGGAGGGGGCTCAGAGGTTATCCCGTTGCCCTTGGCAAGCATTTCCACATCCCCGTTTGTCCTGGGGGGGCTGGCTGTGTCCTGGCTCTCCTTTGCCCCTTCCTGCAGGGTATAGGTACCCCGCAGCCATCTGCACCATGGGGACCACCATGAAAGGGGGACCACCACAAAAAGGGGACTACCACCAACAGGGGACCACCACGAAAAAGGAACCACCATGAATGGGGGACCACCAGGAGCACTTGGGGTTCACCCAGTGTGGGAACCCCAAAAAGGAGAGGGCATGGTGGGGTCAGTCCGGTCGCCTTCCCTTGGGGCTTTTGATGCCTGCAGGATCTCCAAAGCTTGGCCCAGGCTGGTGCCACCCAGCCCCAGGCCTTGAAGAAGATATTTAGCAAGTGGTTTGGCCTGAATGCACCCCATGAAACATTTCAATTCAAAACATTTCAATTCTGGAAATATTTCAATTCTCCTTGACCCCCACCCTGGCAAGCAGCCCATTGCATGAACAGGCCAGGCCAGCAAGAGCAGTCAGGCTTGTACCACTGGTCCAGCAAAACATCCTGGGGCTGGTAAAGCTTCCTGGAACTCCAAGACATTTTAATCCCTGGGGCTGAGCATGCCCGGAGAGGCCATGCCGCATTCTGACAACTATTACTTGCCGTGGCAGGACTTCACAGGTTCATCGCAACCATATGGAACGGTGGTGTCACACCATGCAGCCTCCTTGGCTGGCAGCAGCCCCCACACCCAGGCCAGCATGTGGCCTCTTTACGCAGCACCCTGGGGTCCCTTGGGGAAATGGAGGCACCGAAGGGTGCAGCCCTGTCTGCCTGCAGAATTCATCGGCCCATCACTGCCCAAGCACAAGGCTGCAGACCAGGTTTATTGTCCATGGAGAGTTGATAGAAAGGAAGCTTACAAAATAAATAAATATCTATATACGCCTATATACAGTCCACATGCCCTCTGTGGACAGACCTCACAGCATGCATGCAAAAGCGCTTTGAAGCACAAATTAGTGTAATGACTTATTACAAACCACTTTGTCAGGAAGGCTGAGGTACCTCCAGGAAGGTCTTTCCCCGAATCGCCACCTCTGCTCCTTCCCCATAAATGTCAGCATCCCATCAGTGGTGCCATGCTGGACCCCAACCCCAGCCTGCTGGTGGCATCCCAGCCCGGTCCAGCCAGCCCTCATACCCCACTTCGGCTGCCCACCCTACCCCATGACTACTGACCTTGGCCACAGTGTCCCCAAGCTCTTCCCAGTCCAATCTGCTTATGCCCCTTCCAGTCTGAGATGCATGGCCATGAAGCATGTTGTGGGGGCAGCAGGACATCGGTCTGTGCCCTGATGGCATATTGGCCAAGGGACCTGGAAGCAAATTGGCACATGGTGGGGTGCCAATTGGTTCCCATCCCGTAACATTGTAGGCAAAGGATGGGCAGAGGAGGTAAAGCCAAGGACAAGGACAGGCAATGGAGCTCAGCCTCAGTTTCCCTGGTCAGATCTTCACCCAGCCCTGTTCAGCCTCCATGGGAAGGGCAGCAGGAGCTCCAGCAGGGCAGGGCCCTCACCGCACAGCACCCCTATATGTCCCCTGCTTTTGCACACCTACAAAGACACATGCACACCGACACGCACCCACACACATGCTCTATCTACGTTGCTTCATTGCCTTGACAAGCTCCTCCAGCTTCAGGGCAAGGTGCAGGTCGCCTTTCACCTGCAGCCTCCCGCTCATGTAGGCACTCAAGGGGCGCAGGTCACCCAAGAAGAGGTCTTGCAGATCTTTCTCTGCCACCTCCAGAATGACGTCAGGGCTGCCCTCGGGCACACCACGGCCAGCTCGCCCGTTGCCTGTAGGACACGATGGGTGGGAGAGGGAGAAACAGTGAGCTTCAGGATACAGCCTTGCCTGCAGGTGTTTCCCCCACTGTTTCACATGGGTTGAATTGGGCCAGATGACAGACAAGGGCCTGGCAGGGGAATTTTGGAGCCTTACTCCTTTTGGAGATAAATTTCTTTCATGTTGCTCCACCAATGTCTTGTTACAGCGGTTCACCTCCAAGCCCTGTTCTACTTTTGCTGGGGTGTGCTGGTTTTGGCTGGGGTAGAGTTAATTCTCTTCATAGTAGCTAGTACGGGGCCATCACTTTGAACATCCCTCCCCTTCCTCCTTCTTCCCCCAGCTTTTTATTGCTGAGCATGATGTCATATGCTGTGGAATATCCCTTTGGTCAGTGGGGGTGTCGTGGTTTAGCCAGTCCCAGCTGTGTCCCCTCCCAGCTTCTTCTGCACCCCCAGCTACTCACTGGTGGGGTGGGGTGAGAGGCAGAAAAGGCCTTGACTCTGTGTAAGCACTGCTCAGCAATAACTAAAACATCCCTGAATTATCATCACTGTTTCCAGCCAAAACACAGCCCCATAGTCGCTACTATGAAGAAAATTAACTCTATCCCAGCCAAAACCAGCACACATGGCCACCAGGAAAACCATCAGCACCCATAGGGGAATGGATTAGGGTGCTGGGAGGACATCTTCCAACATGGCAGTGGTCCAAGCCACTGCCCATGCATGTCCCTCCATCACTACCCCTTTGGTCTGGTGGCATACAAGAGCCAACAAACCTTGAGGTCTCTGAGCCATCCCACTTGGCCAGCCAGGAGGAGACCTGGCTGTCAATTTTCTATCAATATTCTCTTTCTGAAGGAAAATTCATGGTTTTAGCCCGAAACAAATTATACTTTGGATTTTCAGGGAGCATGGACTTAAGGCCACGGTCACCAAACCGCAATGCTCAGCTGATGGACCCTGGAGTGCCTTTCATGGAGCTACCAAACGGGCTTGGTTTGGGACCCCCTACTACCATGCTTAGTGAGTTTGCAGCATGCAAAGGGGGCACGGGCATGAAACACCCTCCCGCCTCTGACACAACAACCCCGAAGAGTGGTGACCTGAGGAGAGGTCTATGAAGTAGGTGCTCCAGGCGCCACTGGGCAGGGTGATGTTGACCTGGTAGGATGCTCCCACCTGGCCGACCAGGGCCTCGGAGAGGACAGGCTCCACCGCTGAGAACAGCTCGTCCGCGCTGGGCTTCCTCTGGGTGCTGCTGGTGGTGGCGAGGAGGGGAGCAGTGGGAGGCTCCACCTCATTCACTGTCTCCATGCTGTCTGCTGGGGACAATGGGACAGAAGTGGGTTGAGAGGACACCTTTGGGTGGTGAGCTTTGCTGGTCTGCATGGACCCACCAGAAAAGGTCTCCAGAGCAAAGAAACCCACTTATCCAGCAAGTTTCCAGCTAAGCAAGAAGAGGACAACATGGTTTTGCCAGTTCCTACTGCCTGCTCCTCTGTCTGTATGGGTTTCTCTTCCCCTGTTACCAGGGGGTGGAAAATCATCCCTGAAAGAAATAGTGAGGCACAAATTGGTGCAGGGTTTCTGGAAAAAAAATCCATGTTGCCCTCAGATGTGACTCTCTCAGCAAGCTCAGGCTTGGGTTTGCCTGATGGAAATGCTGAGGCCTGAGTTGGTCTTGAGCCCAGGCTCCTGCAGATCTGCTCCTGCCCTCCCCACTCCCATCTCCAATGTCTTGTTAGAAAGGTTGTGTTGTGCCACATGCCATATGGAGCTATGCCCGAAGCAGTCACCTCCTCCCTACCAGCTTATTTGTGCTGTGCTTGCAAGAGCATGATATTTTCTGGACCTTGACTCCTCTGTCAAACAGCCAATGGACACAAAGGTCATCGGGCAGGAGAAAATCCCCCAGCAGAGAAGCTGTGGCCCTGGGTTGGTTACCTGCTTCTGGAGCGCCGGTCCCGCTGCCTGCCAGAGCCAGGGTGTTGCTGAAGAAATGGGCAGCCAGCTGCTGAATGGTGCCATCCAGTCCCTCCAGCCTGGGCACGGGTGGCATGGTGGCCAGAGGGCCCACCAGGTTCTCCCGGGGTGGCTGCAGCACGGCTTCCATGCTCAGCTCTACCCGGTCCACCTCCAGGCCCCAGGACTTGGTCATGTCGTTAATCTCCAGCTGCAGAGCCAGGAAGAAAGGGAGAGGTGTTGGCAGCCCATGCAGAGCTGGGTATGGCAATGGAGACCACCCACCACAGCACCCTCAACCATGGGCATTCCCATAGCTTATACTTCTGCTACCCACCAGCTTTAAATGCAGGGTGTTGAACCAGGCTCAGTAGTCCATCTCCTCCAAGCTGTCCACTCTCATGTTTAACCCTGCTTGCCCAGTTGCTCTCCCAGCTTGGAGGAGATTGGGACAGGGAGGACAGCTCTGTCTTGTTCCCCTTTCTGTGGCTCCCTCCCAGGCTGGTCCTTTTCCTAGCTCTCCCCTGGGCTCTGTGGCCTGGCATGGTGCTCCACCAGGCAGCATCTCTGACCTCCAAACTACCCCAGACACCCTAGAGATACCAATATATCCCCCCAGCTTCCTTTTATATCCTCCCTTGTAGACATTCAACCCACAAGCTCTTGACCCAGGTTGGCTGTGGGCACTAGTCATCGTGCCACCGCCCTGTCCTGCTTCTCTCTCCAAAAGCCTTTTCCAGTTTGCAGCCCCCTCCTGACATTTTCCTGGTAGAAATACAGAGGTGGAATTTAAGTCTACTGACAACATGTGGGCTCTTCTGTGTGGCCAAAGCCCTTCAAGATAAGCCACAGAACTCCAGAGACCCACAGGCTGAAGGCATCTGCTCCCCACCAATTATCACATCTTCCCAGCTCTCCTCCTTGGCCAGGTCCATGGCCAGGCGGACTTCTAGCAGCTACAGCTTTCCCTTACTGTTACTTCCACACCAAGAGCCCAAGGGTTTGGGGGGCCTGGGGGGGTCTGCGCAGGGCTGGAGCATTTCTCACCAGCAGCTGCTCCCCGATCCTCAGCTTCTCCACCTGGATCTCGTGGAGGCTCTTCTTCACCAAGGTCTTGGTCATGGCGTTTTGCGCCGTCATCCGGGTGGCCGCGATGAGGTCCTTCACTATCATGACGGACAACACGGGGTCCCACACCCGGAATTGGACGTCAGCACCCATGGAGATGACCGCCCCATCCTTGGAGGTCAGCTGGGACAGAGGGGAGTCAGGATCTCTTCCCCTCTCCGCCCCGTGGCCCAACCCTTGTGCACAGAGCCTGGGAGAAAAGGGATTCACTTCCTTCCCAGCTGGCAATCAGCTCTAGATCTCTTTATTAAGAGGGTTATTAGAAACAAAAGCAACCCAAATGGTGAAGTTTGGGCTAGTCTGAATGGTGAGGGCAGTTTCCAGCACAGGGCTGTTATTGAAAGACATCTGGGAAAGATAGGGATTGATATTTTTGAGATGTCTCCAGTCAGGTACGTGCATTGAACAAGGTGTGCAAAGTCAAGAGGAGCTTTTCAACCACAGGCAGGTAAGGATTCTGGGTTCACAGCACCAGCTACAACCCTCCTCACCTCACCGTGAGGATGGAGGAACTGCAAGTTGGGTCCATGCACAACACCATGGGTCAGACCATCCCAAAATCCACCTGCTCTGGGTATTTTAGAGATGTCTCTCCATCCTGCCCTGAGGCCCAAGGCAGCTCACCTTGCAGGGGGGCACGTTGAAGGCCCTTGTCCTCAGATCCACTCGTTGCCAGTGATCAATGAAGGGCAGCAGCAGGACCACGCCGGGTCCCTGTGGCGCCCGGATGCGGCCCAGGCGGAAGATGATCATTCGCTCGTAGGTGGGCACAATCTGGGACAGGAAAGTTTAGACCAGGGCAGAAGCAAAACCCTGGGTCCTGTGGTGCCAAGAGCAACGCGACCACGGGCAGCCAGGAACAGTCCCCCCCATTGGAGGATAGGTTGTCATCCCACCCCACTCCTCACCTGCTTTCCTCCCTTACCTTCAAGGCAAACCATCCTGAGATGGGGAAGGTGACAACCATCAGCAAGAAGACCAAGGAGGTGATAATCCCATGGCAGATCCAGGACAGCCAACCCTGGGAGGAATCTGCAGGGGAGTGAAAGGGGAGGTACCTGCTCCAAAACCCCCTTCCCTGCCTGTGAACGCCCATCCAAGCCTCTCCCCCCCATGCACTCTGCACCCTAGGGAAGCCAGAATTGTGGGGGACACCCAGCCAGTGCGATACCCTACAGCAAAAGTGGCAATAAAGAGGAAAGCAGCAACTCTCCTCTAAGGTTGGGACTCACCTGCGGTATTCCCGGCTGGCCCCAGAGGGTCTTTCTTGGATCCGAAGGAGAATAAGCCCTTCTGGGCACCGTAGAGTCCGATGCTGGACTGCTGGAAGCGGTCAAAGTCTCCCAAGGGAAGGGCCTGGTATCCTGACCGGCTGAACATGGTGCTGGTGTGTTGCACAGGACCCCACTCCCAGTGCTTGGAGCCCTCTAAGCCTGGCTCCCTGCTGCCATCGCAGCTACCTCTGTGGCCAGCATGGCTTCTGCCTGCTCCTTACCCGATCCAACGTCCCTGCCCGGCTGCCTGCAAACCTCCCTGCCCTGACGTGCAACTGGAGAGACGGTGGAGAAGAGCTGATAACCCTTGCTGTTATCATGCAGGATGCTTGCTAGGAGAAATTAAGTCCTTCAGGGGGTTTCCTTGCCGGGGTCTCGCCCAGGCTGGGGGCTGGGAGCTTCACATCCTCCCAGTGACCCTCTGGGCAGGAGCTGAGCCAGGACACAAAAGCCACGGCCCCGCAGCCGCCCTCCGCTTTGCACCCCCTTGGAGCTGGGAGATAACCCTGGGGTGTCCCCGGCCACCAGCCCTGTAGCCGTGGGGACCGGGAGGCCGCAGCGAGGATGTTGTGGTGGGGAAGGAGGCAGCCGCTGTCGCTTCCTGGTCTGCCTGTCATGTGGCTGCTGACGGCACAGGGACGAAATGGCTCACGGCTCACGGCTTGGTGAGTTTTTCCGGGGAGGCCCTGCCCGGGAACTGCTCCATTGGCCAGGAGGAGGACAGGGTCCTCCATCACACACACACCTTGGGGGGCCCCAGAGGGTACCCCAGCACCACGGGAAACCGGGAGAGGTATTTTTCCCAGCGATTCCTGCTCCAGTGTGGCCTTCTCACCATGCTAAACCCCCCACACCCCATCTCACCGGCCTGCAAAGGGTGGCGGACACCAAAGAGCAGCCCGGAGTAGGGCTGCCGAGGTCAGGGGGTGGCAATAGGGCAGGTTTAAACTCCCCCCACCGGCTGAAGCGGGGACCTGGGACACTGCCCCGGACACAGCAGCAGCCCTTGCAGGCAAGCCGGCACCCAGACATGTACCCCAGTGTAGCTCGGGAGGTCCTATCTAGCAGCTGAAACAGAGCTTTGCCATCCGACCCTCCGGGTGCCAGCATCCCCTCCAGTGCCAGGATCCCCATCCCGGTGCCTGCATTCCGCCCCCCCCCCCCCCCCCCCCGAAGTTTCCTCCGGCACCCCAGAGCAGAGGGAAGGCAGGAGCAGGCAGGGCGGAGGGGGCTGCCTGGGTGGGAGCGGGGAACCCCGGCTCCGGCTCGCTCCCTTCCCACCCACCAGCCCCCCGGTACGCGCACCTCTCCCCCCCGGGGAATCCCTCTGCCCTCCCCGCCTTCTTCCCTCCAGCTCCTCCTCCTCTTCCTCCCCAGGCAGCCTGGGGAAACGAAAGTCCCCAGTAAGTCCCCGGTAAGCGCTTGCAGGCACCGTCGCTCCCATGCCCGGCAGCCCCCCTGCCCCGCGGCCGCCCGGCCCCGGCCCCCCAGCAGGTAAGGGGGGGTCCCCACTTTTCTGGAGGGGGAGGCGGGACGAGACGGGGGGCAAAGCCTGGCCCAGGGCCCCCCCCGAAAGGAGGCGCGGGAATTGCCTGCCTGCTTGGGTGGGGGGCGTTATTTTTCAGGGTGCAAAAGCATTGCATGGGGCGGGGGTAGGTGGTGGTGGTGGGGGTCCCTGCTTTAGTCGGGAGGCTCCTGCCTGCGCTGCCGGGCTGGGGGAGGCCCGAGGGGTGGGGAGAGGCGGGGGGACAGGGCTGGTGCGAACATCCCGGTGCTGCCCGGGAGGTTTTGCAGGAATCGGGGGCGGGGGGGGGGGGGGACGGGACCGTCGCCAGGGCCCCCCCTTCCCTCCCCGCTCGCAGGGCGGGAAAAGGCAGTGGCGGCAAAGTGAAAGAAAGTTTTGCAGCCCTCGTTCCGCGCCCTCCCCCCCCCCCCCCCCCCCAGCTTTGAAATCCAAAATTCCCCGAAGGGAAAGAGATTGGGGAGGGGGGAGGAGAGTCTCCAGGGGTCCCACGCTGAGGGCGTGGAGGAAGGAGCACAACCCTTTGCAGCCAGCAGGGAAAGTCCCCCGGCGACCACTCTTTGCCTTGCCGGGGTACTGCCACCCACTCGCCCTCTGCAGGAGGGATGGAGAGGAGCTGCGCACCCACTTTGCGGCTCCCCTACCCCTTCCCTGGAGCGCGGTGGGTAAAGCGGGCTGCTCATGGGTGGCCCGCATGGCCCCAAGGGTGGTACAGAGCCTCCCGTCCCCCTCCATCTCACGTGCTCCAACGGGGTCTTTCCCCCACATCCCACCTAGACGGAGACAGTGCCGCTGCCCCCATGGAGTCGGGATCCCAGCCACGTACACCCCCGTGCTCCCCTCCATCCAAGCTGCGTGCAGTGAAGGATGACTTCCAGTTCATCCTCTGCGAGGGCTGCCAGCAGGAATCGCGCAACCTCAAGCTTCTCACCTGCCTCCACACCTTCTGCCTCGATTGCCTGAGTGAGAACAAGCCCATCGGGCAGTGCCCTGTGTGCCGGACTGCCATCCCGCAGGCCAGCGGCATCCCCGACATGGACAACATGCTCTTCACCAACCTGCAGGCCAGGCTCAGCACCTACAAGAAGATCAGTGACAGCAGTGGCCTGAGCTGCAGCCGGTGCCAGAGGGAAGTGGCAGCAGTGTGGTGCTCCGAGTGTGAAGAGTTCCTCTGCACCAAGTGCTTTGAGGACCACCAGTGGTTCTTCAAGAAGAGGAGCCACGAGGCCAGGAGGGTGGAGGACCTTCGTGCTGAGTCAGCCCATCAGTTCCTGGAAGACACCAAAAAGTCCTGCAACCTCTTTTGCTCCAGTCCTGGTCACGCCAACCAGGGCCACATCTCCAGGTGAGAGTGGTGCCTTGTCCCCAAGTCCCATCCTGCACCAAGGGCTTTGGGGCTGCTGCTGCAGTACCAACTATGCCAGGAGGGCAGAGCTAAAGGGGTTTCATCACCTGCCTTTGGAGAGGGACCACTGCAATCCTGGCGAGACCGCAGACAGGAGCAGGGTGTAATACAGGGCTGGCGGAGGGGGGAGCAAAGGTGGGTTGAACATCCAGCTTCATGCCCACATCTGCAGCTGGTGATGGGAGGCAAAGCCCTTTCCTGCCCTGTGCCTCAGTTTCTCCTCTCATTAAACTCCTCAGCTGTCCCGTGGGGAGGGGGAATCATGCCCAGCACAGTGGAAATGCTTTTCTCCCACTGCTCACATACAGGCTTTGAAGGATGCTCTCATTTCCTTCCAGCATCTACTGCAAGAAGTGCGAGAAGGCACTGTGCTGCTCGTGCGCGCTGCTGGACAGTCATCATGTCGCCTTCTGCGACATCCACAGCGAGACCCAGCGCAGGCAGGAGGAGCTGGGCACCATGAGCCAGGAGCTGAAGCAGAAGCGAAGCAGCTTCGAGGCCGTCTACGCTGCGCTGCAGGATGAGGCCAAGCAGCTGGAGCAGGCACAGCGGGAGATGCGGGAGCTGATCCAGCAGCGCGTGGAGCAGCTGGTGCGGCTGATCCGGCAGGAGGAAGAGGAGCTGCTGGGGCTGGTGGAGGCGCAACAGGATCAGGGCCAGCGGGACCTGGCGAGGGAGCTGCAGTGTGTGGAGGGGGTGCTGCGGCGGATGGAGGCGGGCGAGCGGCTGGTGGAGAAGATGAGCCTCTACGCCACGGAGCAGGAGGTGATGGACATGCAGCCCTTCATCAGGGACTCACTGAAGGAACTGCAGTGGCTGCAGCCGCCGGTGGCCGGGGACCGAGCGCAGCCCGGGAACTTTGCTGAGTGCAGAACCAGGCTGCAGGCGCTGGTGGAGCACGTCACAGGGCATCCAGGTGAGGACTTGCCGTGGGGATGGACACAGCCACCTCACAGGCAGCGGGGACTTGGGCCAGCTCAGAAAGCCATCACCCAGCTCTAGGTCCTGCAGGGTTCAGAGCCGCCTCCCTGCAGCAAAACAAGCCCAGATTCACTCTTGTAGGCTGCTTATTTCCACTGGGCCCAAGATTTGTTCCTTTGCTTATACGGCCAGAGCCCCCTTTTTGGTCTCCCACCAATCTGACAGGCTCTGGTGATGCTGATTTCTGGGTCCCCAGAGGCTCCTAAACCCCTTGCACCATCCCATACGGAAGGGCTGGGAAATGGGAAGGAGACCAGAGATGTCCCTTCCTTGCTGCAGCTGCTGGACGGGTTTTTCCCAGCTCGGCTGCTGCTGGGGCCAGGTGGGAGCTCCAGAGGCTCCAATTTGGGACTGCAGCCCTGCTCTCTCCATTGCAGATACCAATTTCCAAGCTGTCCCCATGGTCAACGTGGCTCTGGAGAACGACCTGGTGAGATGTCCGTGTTTTGTCCCGGTGCGCTGCTGTGCGGGGAGGGCTACTGCATCAGCTGAGATGTGGATCCCCCTTTCCTCTCACCTTTGCAAGCTTTTCCCAAGGGACTGCCTTCCCCTTCCCAGCCCATCACTCCCATTTCTTTGTTAACAATAAACCCCCATGGATGTTTCTGCCTGGGCAGAGAAGAACCTGCTTTGTTTCCTGCTACCCAGGCGTGCTCTTACCCCATCCTGCTTCTCCGAGCCTGCTGTTTCATCCCTCATCTTTGGCAGGGAAAACCATAGCCTCCCCTGCCTGTAGCACAGCCAAACACCCGCAGCTCAGGCAAAAGCCTTGAGCCAAGCCAGAGGGCCAGGCTGTGCCTCAGTTTCCACCCTGCTGAAGGTGTTTCTGCCCCCCCAGCTTTGCCCGCTGCTCGGGGACACCGCAACCCTGCAGAGGGGTCGATGGTCTTGAGGTTCACCCTAACTCTGCTGCACGCTCTCTCTGCAGCAAGAGGAGCCGGTCCAGCCCAAGAGCCAGAGCGTCATGCCCACCTTCACCATCCACCTCAAGGAGATGCACACGATCCCGGTAAGAACCACCCCAGCCAGGCAGGAGCCTTTGGGGACCCGGAGATGCCACCCCGGCACCTTACATCCTCCATACTCTCCTCTCTCCAGGATCTCCCTGTTACCGCATGGCCCAAGCGGAGTTTGAAGAGTGTGGAAGGGGACAGCCAGATCTCACCTAAGCTACTGAAGCTGGAGTGTGACAACGTGCCGGTTCCCAGCAATCCCAGTTCAACCCAGTGGGATGGCAGAAGGGAGCCCAGCACCTCCACGCCAAGCCAGAACTGCAGCAGCAGTCATGCTGTCAATGCAGGTGGGGATTGGGGATGCGGCCTTCCTCATTACCCCATCTCTTCCCCCCCTATATGGGAGTCCCCCATCTTTCCCAGCCTCTGTGCACCCCCATGCACTCAGAGCCTTGGCCAACCTCCCCTGGGTCAGAGAAGCAGAGGGTGGGAGCTGTTCCTGGGGAGGTAAAGATGAGAGCAATGCTCAGGGGTGGATGCGGGTGCTCCATCCTCCTCCATGTCCTGCCTCCGAGGTAGCCAAAAAACAAGCCTGGGGAAGAACATAGCAGCAGAGTAAGTGTGCAGAGAGACTCCCCTCCTTCCTCCTCCAGGAGTTCTGGATTTTCCTGGGGTAAAAACCACTACAATTTTTAGCAAAACATTTTCTTTCCTGAGCTCACCCAGCCCCACTCCAGCCTGCTGCAGCATCCCACAGCTAGGGGTCCTGGGCTCAACTCTGCAAAGAGCAGGGAGGATGAAATATATCTTCTGGAGAGGCTGGTACAGGGTCCATGAGGGTGAAGCAGCAGTGGAGAGTTTGCCCCAACTTGGGGTGAATCCAAGAGCACCCAAGGGTTGGGTGGTTCATAGTCCTGGTAGAAGCATTTGCCCTCTGCTGCAAAACTCAGAAGATAAGGTCAGTCCTCCCATGGGAAAACTGGTGTGATCCAAAATCACAGTCTTGAAGCTTCAGCACCCTCCTGTTCCTTCCACAGAAGACACCAGCATCATCATCAGCTCAGAGGACAGCGAGGAAGACACGGCGGTGAGTGTAACGGCAGTCCTCCCTTCTTCCTGAGCCACACTGCAGGCAGAAGAGGCAGCTGCACCCCATCATCTCTGGGGTGCCTTTCCCTTTCCTCCAGCCATGATCAGACATGAGTCTTCTCCCTTCCTACCACCAGCCAGAGACATGCTTGCGGCTTTCTCTTCCCCTTCGATTGCTCCCAAGCAGCAGCGCATCCGGGCCATCCCACATCTAGTCCTCCTGGGCTAAGACCTTTGCTGGTATCTCCTGGTAGTCTGGAGTGGCCAGGATCCTCTCTCAGGCAGCAAACCCCACCTTGATTTGTTCTGAGGTGGGATCCCACAACAGCTGATCCCCTGAGATGACCCTTTTGAGTTGGTCTTTATGGCCTCTTCCTTTCTGCCTTGCTTGGAATGTTGTTTTCAGCTTAAAAAAAATCAAATTTTCTTACAAAAATCAAGTTTGTGAGTTGAATGTAGCATCCATGCTTGGAGAGTTCACTAGTCTTGTGCCTACACAGGCTGAGAAGCTCCTGGGAGCCACCAGAGCAGGTAGGGACCATCTGAGCATCCTCAAAGTGACATTTCTGAGCTCCCTGTGGTGACATTTCGCAGCACTGATGCTGCAAACTGGTGTGTTGTAACCAAATGGCCCTGGCCAAGGTGGTTAGATGAACCAAGGGCACGGGATCCCTGCTGAGATACCCCATCCTGAGCACAAGCAGGGGGACCCTTTGGAAATGGAGATGAGCGTGGCCAATTTGGAATCAGGGAGGGGGCTGGTTTTCCAGCACTGGCTTAATGAGGCGTTAAAAGCCCCATTTTTTTTTTTATAAACTAATGCAGAAGCTCTTCTTACTCTTCAATAAAGCTGCTTCCAGATTAAATCCCAGCCTGCTTCCGGCTTCCTTACTCATTTTTATCTTTCCTGTGTTTCCTTGCTCTCCTGATTCATCTCTAACAGAGGGAAAAAAGAGTTGTGGGGCTAAAACCCTGTCCCCACTCCCTGCTAGCGCCCAAAAATCCTGAGGCTGGGGCTTTTGGGGATGTTAGCATCTTGCTGTGAGAATTCCTTGCGTGACTCGGGTGTCCTTTGGTACAATGTGGATTTAAGGGTGTAGCAAAGGTGCAGGCTGAAAAAAGAGAGGTCCCAGGGGTATAAACATCTCACCAATGGTCTGGTGATGGGCACTAGAAAAGTGCAACCTTGAGAACTGGGAAAAATTGGTTTAAAGCCTGGAAAAGGGGGGGGAAATAGCAGCTGAGTGAGAAAAAAGGCTGAACAACAGGATGAGGCAAGGGGATGCAGCCCAGGGAAACTGCAGCCTTCAGGGGATGGAGGGCTGAGGACCTGCTTAGAGGCTTAGACATCTAAAAGGAGATTTTGGGGCTGGCGAGGAACCTTTGTGGGGTCACTGGGGACTGTTGCGCTCTGCATGCTGAGCTGAAGCCACAAGAGCATTCGCCAGCACCCGGCTCTGCCCAGATCCATCACCCATGGCCACCACGGTGCTCTGAGCGTGTGTGTCTGCATGGGTGATTTTCCTCTGCACAAATCCCACGTGTTTTCCCTCTCTGCTTAACCCTTCAATAAAACCTTTTTGCATAGAAATTCAATTTGCTTGTTTCTTGTTTGGGTAACAAGAGCATCTGCGATCACATTTTTGTCGCCAAGTTTGGTTCATCTAACTCCCTTCAGGCCAGCTGGGTCACTCTGGGTACAGCCAGGCGAGAGGGACACAGGGCACTGCCACCACCCAGCCACTGGTACCATCCTTCTGTCCCTTCCCAGACAGAGCAACCCCATATGCCCTTCAATCACCTAATTTTAACCTGGCATTTAAGCATCCCACATCCCCTGAGCTGGGGAGCGCTTGGTTTTGCTCACGTGCCTGCAGACATCGGTCCAGCCATGTTTCCACCACTCTTGGTGTGCAGGTGAAGGTGCAGAGAGCTGGTGCGTAGGGAGATGGATGCCCCGTTGCTGCAGGGTGCCCAGGCCAGGGGTGTAAGATTGTCCCTGGGGGAAAGAGGGAGGAAAACCAAGGTTGGAGCCTCTTGAAAGTATTGCTGTGTTATGTTTCTCATAGGGAGATACTTGCTGTGGACGTTCGTTCCTGCTGAGGCTGATCAGGGGACAGTTGGTGTGGCTGCTTTTACTCACCCCTGGGAAGCACTGCTGTAGGCACTGGATCTGCTGAGCCTGGAGAGGCACCAAACCTCCTCCCGGCCCGATTCAGTCCCCTTTTCCTCTAGACACCAACCAGATCTTTAAGTCTAGCGGTATCTCACGTGGTGAGGTTGCTCAACCATGTTTATGTCCTTGCGTAAGCTGCATCCACATGACATGCAGAAAGGGACAGCAAGTCCCTGGCCCTGCCTGTTGTGTGCCTCTGGCCACTGTCTGGATCTCACCCCCTGCTTAGGATGAGCTGCATTCAGGGATCTGCTCTTGCTCACTTGGCCCAGACCCTGGTTTTGGGCTCTCAGTAGGGCTCCCCATGGCCAGCCCACTCCTGAGAGACAACACACACCCAACCCATCGCTGGCAGTGCCGGGACATCAGACCCCGTGGGTTTCATGGCATTGCACACAACCAGGTCCTCGCCCATGGCTAATGGTGCACCCAAGTGTGCTTCTTATGCCTTCCCAGCCAAGTCCAAGCAGGCAGATGGGACTTGGCCCCCTTCTCCAATCTCTTGCAGGCTTCCAGCAAACCCAGGGACAGCAAGAAGCCCTCCAGCCCCACGTGGTCGGGGGGTGGCACCTCACCCTACCACAACACTGGCCCCATCAGCCCCTGGGACAACGGGTCGGAGCTGAGCACCTTGGTGTTCCTCAGCTTGAAGGTTGACCAGAAAAGTGAGCATTGCTTTTCCTGGGCACAGGGGGGTGGAGAGAGGCACCCCCAAATACTTACTCCAGCCCCATCCTTTCCCCTCCACAGCCCAGCACATCATGGAGGTGGCGGCAGCCAACGGAGAGCACACCTTCAAGACGATGATTCAGACACCCGAGTCAGTGCTAGCACTGCTCTCCCAGGGCGTCCCCATGGAGGTGGGGATGCAGCACCTCCTCTGGTACCTCTTCCCACTCCCCAGACCCATCCTCATCGTCTATAACTTCTGGGCTCCAGAGCTGCCTGCTCTCATTAAAGCCCTGGATGCCACAGGCAAGAAAGTGGAATTCTGCCATGTTGTGGATGGTTACATGGATATGTTGTCCTTGATCAAAGAAAAGCTGCCCAAGGCCCCTTCCTACAAGCTGAAGAGCCTGCTGAGAAGGCACCTGCAGCAGCAACTCAATGAGGGCAGTGCGCTGGCCACGGCCAAGGCCTTGCAGGAGCTTTGGGGAGCCCTGGAGCTCCCTGCCCACCCTGATGCGCGGATGGTGCTCACCCATTGCAACCTGCAGAGCTACACCATCCTGCAGTCCCTGGTGCAGGAGAAGCTGCTCACCAGGAAAGCGGCCAAGATCCTGGCCCGGCGCAACCTCATTCTCTGGGAGCTGGAAGAAGCGTGAACACAACCGTGGGGTGAGCTGAGCTGGCCACATCTCAGGCTAACCACGCTAGGGTTGCAGGGATGCTTGCCGGGGATGCAGGGATGCTTGCCAGGGACGCAGGGATGCTTGCCAGGGATGCTCGCCATCCCTGCATCCCGTGCAGGGATACTCGCAGCAGCGTCAGACAGGACTTGCAGACTCTCTCTGCTCCCAGCATGGGGCTTAAAAGGTTCAGGACCGTGGGTCAGGGCTAGGGGAAAGAAACCACCCGATCAAATTTACATCTTTATAAAATAAATTACACAGCGCAGCCCAGCTTAATTTATTGGGGTGTCTCCACCTCTCCTTTTCCCAGGAGGGGAGATACTCAAGAGCACTGTTAGCCCTGCCCGGGCAGCAGCAGGTACCTTGCCCCGCCCCCCGCCTCCCCCAAACCCCCGCAGCCTGGATGCGGCCCCCGGTGACAGGCAGAGGCTGCCAGCGGTGTCCCCAGCCGGGGCTGCGTGCGACAAGGCAGTGCGCGGGACGCACCGCCAGGTGTCCTCTTTGTACAGCCGCACACGGCCGGGCGTGCAAGGGCAGGCTCCCGTGCTTGGGCACGCACACGCACACCTACCAGTGCACACTCACACGCATCCCTGGAGCCCACCGCTGGTCCCTCCTGTACCTGGGAAGCACTGCGACCATCACCGGGGCGTCTGATCTGCCGTATTGGGCACAGAGGGAGAAGGGTGAGGGGGGACGAACAGGTCCTCTGGGTGCCTCGATGTGGGTGAAGATGGGCAGGAAAGGAAGGTGGTGAAGGTCTCCTCTCTGAAAAGGTGCGGTGGGAGCTGCCAGGCTTGGAAAACTGTGGGCAGACAGGGAGGAAACGTGACCTCATCTTCTGGGAGCCCCCCAGGAACAAGCAGTGGCCCAGAGCTGTGAACTATTGGAGCGGGGTCTCATCCAAGGGGCTGCCTTCCGCCCTGCCCATCCTGCCCACTGCCTTCCCTCAGGGAAGAACTGGGACAGATCCAGCACCACGCAGCAGCAGCGTATAGGGAGCAATCCCAAAGGAGCCCCCACGAGTGCACGGTGGCACACAGGGCTGGTCACCAAATTCAGATGATTCCATGTCACCCTGGGGATTCTCTGGTATCTGATACAGGGTTGTGCATAGGGAGCAGCCTCTACAAGGGGCACAGCCGGAGGACAGCAGACCCCATCTGTCTGCTGTCACCAGCCTCATCAAAGTCTTGTAAAACAATAGCAAACTCAATGGGCTGCAGGAGCCAGATTAGCCATTTCTTTGCCCTGAGCTGCCGTAAAGCTCATTCATCTGGCTAGAAAAGGGTTTGTCACTGCAGGGTGAGCAGAGCAGCACCCAACAAGCCCCAGCGCTGGAGGAAAGGGCTGCAGCTGGGGTACCTCAGCAGAATGAGGGCTCCCCAAAGGTCCTACCAGCTTCCACCTCTAACAGGCAGCTTCTACACACTTGCAGGCTGGACCTCTCTTCCACCCACAGCCAACCCATGAAAATCCCCCTCCAAGCCAGAGGTATAAGGAAGAATCGGACTCTCTCTGGTTTTCTTTAGAGCAATAAATAACTTTACTGAATTAAGCAAATCTCCTGAAATATATAATATACTGCTTGCTTGATTGGCTGTTATTAATAATGCATTGCTCAATCTAAACCGTTCATGAAATGACTGCCTGCTAGCCCCAAGCAAAGTGCTTTGGGACTCAGGAGGGGGAAAAACAAAAGGCAAGAAGGAGCAGCATAAATCCTTCTTGTTTATGAAAATGGATTTCTTCCCCCAACAATCATGCAAAACTAATTAGAGCCAAAAGGCCGGTTCCTCTGCATTTGATTACACCCTGCGAGATCGCTCAGGTTGGCTGGCCAGCATGGGTGGAAGTCCAAGGCAAAGTGAGCCTGAGAAAGGTTACCTGGATTATATTTCTAATAAAAACATCATCCTCCTAGCATCCAAACAGGTTTGCATCCCACAGACCATCAAGAGCAAGGACAGGGTGGTCAGGACTCTTAAGTATTTGGAGAAGTGGTGAGGCAAAGCTGAGGAAAGCCTTGTCTAAATGGAAGAAGAAGCCAGCCAGGTCCTGCAGTCAGGATGCTCCCAGGGTGATGGCTTGATGGACTCACCTGAACTTGGAGGAGCTGGCTTGGGACTAGAAGCTAGAGAAGCCAGGAGAACCCATACTGGGGGCTTAGCCTTCTCCTTAAATAGGCAGTGCCCCTGACCAGCATGGTGAGGAGGGCTCTTCCCTCAGACACCAGTTGGAGATTAATGGTGTAAATCAGCAAACCCTCATTGACCACAGTGGTGATCCAGTGATTCCTCCAGCTGGGAGGCTGCCCTCATTTATACCAGTGGGAGGCATGTCCCCAGAGCTTCGATGGTCAACACCAGCTGTGGACCTGGCCCCCAGTCAGCTTCTACATGTCACATGTTTAGGAGCATGCTGAAATTTAGGGTGTCTGGGGCTGAGGCAGGTGTGGTGTGAGAAGGAGAGGTTGACAGCCCCAAAGCCTGCTCTTCCATCCATCTCTTCCTCCCTCCCTCCATCCACCCACCCATCCATCCATGCCCCCATCCTCCACCGTCCTCTCTTGGACCTCTCATCTGAGGGGTTTGAAAAGCCACCACAGAGCACTGTTGTTATTCCCTGTGCTCAGCCCATGGGGAAACTGAGGCACAAGTGGTGACATGAACCCCGCACACCGTGTCCTCTGGGGAGGCGTGAATGGGGAGGTGGATGAATGACGTAACCCACGCCATGCAGCTTTGTGCTGCGATGACCTCCAGACTGTGAAGGTTAGGGTCTGGCCCTTAGGAGCAGAAGGAGGCATGTGTTATCCATCCCGTCACACGTGTCTCATCCCCTGACCCATTTCTAGCACAACATGCTGCCTCCAATGCTCCTGAAATGCTGCCACTGTATCTAGGACACTTGGGTTTCTTCCTCTTGCATGATGAATGAAGGCATCTTGGGAAGAGCTCAGCGTAGCGTGGTGGATGGCAGCCAAGCCAGAAAGCAAGCATCTTCTCCGTGTTGGCCACATCCTTGTGGCATTTTAACCTACTTTCATGCTCCTCAAAGCAACTTTGCAGTCTTGCAGCCCTATGTCTCCCACCTGAGCTCTGCAGCCCAAGTCCCTGCCATGGGTCAATACCATCAAGAGCCGACCCATGGTCCTGCAGCCCCACAGCGGCCTGGAGAGCTTGGGATGTGCGATAACCTGACACGCAGCAGCTCTGGGTGAGGAGCGGTGTGGGTACACATCTGGCGTGCTTGGAGATGCTGGCCCCCCAAGTGCTGCCCTGCTGACCATGGGACTCCCTGCCTTGGGGCTTGGGAGAGGCTGACAGTGTGTGGGCTTTCAGAGAGTGAGAAGAACAGGGAAAAAGATGCTTATAAACCACTACTCCAGATGTCTGATGCCGTAATTCCCTGAGCTGCAAATTGCTAGTGCTTGGGAGAGTGTCACAGTAAGGGTGAGGGCATGCTTGGGCGACCAGCCAGCCACGGGGATGGGAAGGGAGTGAGTCATGGCTCAGCCCCGAAGATGCTGAGAGCACCATGGCAGTTCAAACTCGGCTCCAGCGGGAATGGAGACAGGCGAGCACTGCTCTGCAGACGTCTGTGCTGGATTTGAAGCGATGCCCACCCCCCCCCCCATTCTTGACTCCTCTGCAGACTCCTGTATGCCCCGCAAAGTGAGGTGGCCTTGCCTATCTACTTGGGACAGTCCCCTGGACCATGCCCAGGCCTTTTCTGGGGGATGTCAGTTGAGCTGGGCCAAAACTGTGCTGGGGAGCGTGGTGACAGCCGCGGTGTAGGTGGCCACAGTGTGACACTCAGACGGTGTTTGTTCACTTGCGCAGAAACAAGGTGTTTTTGGCGGCCACACATCACCCAAGCACCTCGTCCCCCCCGTCCGTGGGTGTCAGCCACCTGCCAGGCCTCAGATCAAAGGGCTGAAGGGAAACTGAGACACGTCTGAGGACAACCACTTTGGCCGAGGTGGTCCCCAGGCACCAGGCATCAGGCTGGGGGTCTTTGGACACGGCTTCTGAGAGTGGTGGTGCCTGGAGGCGGCATCGAGGATCAGACCTGGCATTTTGCTGTCAAGCAGCTTCCCCTCTCTGCCCCTCCAGCCATCACCCCCCCTCCCCATCCGCTCCCTGCCTCCTGCTCCTCGTCCTTGCGAGAACACGCCCATCCCCGTGGCCTCGGGGCGGGGATGCGGAGCCGGGCTCCCCCCGAGGGAGAGATGACCGGGCTTTTGCTCTGCCTGCGAGCAAGCATGGAGGCGGCGAGACCACCTCCCAAGACCCCCGGGGCTCCCCACCCCCGAACCCCCCCGGGACGTGCCCAGACCCCGCGGGGAGGGGAGGGGGGGCGGGTAGCCGCAGGGCTGGGCGGCAGCTTTAGGCGGGGCCGCCGTCTGTCGCGACAGAGCCGGGTCGGGGACACCGGGAGGACCGGGCTGACCCATCGAGCCCATGAGGAGCCCGCTCCGGCAGAGCTCCCGGGACGGGGAGGGGAGGGGAGAGATGGAGGGATGCAAGGGGCGGGGTGTGTGTGTGTGTGTGTGTGTGGATGGCGGGAGGCAGGAATCGATCCCGCTCACAAAATCAATGATTTCTCGGGTTTCTCATGGCGGGGGGGAGAGGCGAGGGGCAGGACCGGGGGAGTGTGTGTGGAGGGAGAAAACAGACCCCCACGTCGAGGCGAAACTGCGGAGGGGAGAGAGGGCTCCCCATCACCGCGCCCTTCCACGGGGTTGAAACCTTCAGGAGGAAGATGAGGGAGACGGCCCTGTCCCGGGAGCCCCCGGCAATCCCCCGTGCCCCCTCCGCCTCCCCGCATCTCCTTCCCCCTCCGCTCAAATTCTTAAAAGCTCTTTGCATTCAATAAGCGCCCCGCAGAAGGGAACCACCCGCGAAGGGACAGGCTGGGCCGGCGGCACACGCCGCACATCGCCCCGCAGGAATACCGCATCGCCCGTGCGGGGGGGGCGGCGGCACCGGGGTGGGGGGTGACCGGGAGGGCTGGGCTGGGTCCAGAGCCCCGCTTTCCCGTCCACAAGCTCGTCCCAAAGGGCTGCGGCCCCGCGATATCCCGGGAGGACGGGGGTAGCCGTGTCCCGTACCTGCCCCGACGGCATCCCTGTCCCTCCGGGGCGGGGGTGGGGGGTGGGGGGCAGAGGGAGGCGACCCGGAGGGAAAGCGGGAAGCAGGGGGGGCTGGATTATGGCTGCTGCCAAGTGCGTGTGAGTTGTACTCGTTGCTTTGAGGGGAGGGCGTTTATTATGTTTGGGGAGGGGGTTTGGGCGGGTGGGTGCCGTGCCCGCCCCGGGAAGCAGCCGGTTCCGTCCCCGCCGGAGGCTGGCGAGCGGCGGCGGTGGGTGGGTGGTGGGATGGGAAAGGGGTGGCGAGGAGGGAGGGGGCAGCCGTGCGGAGAGGGAGGCTGGCAGAAATGCTAATTCCTCCCTTCGCTCTCTCCTCGGTAGCCCAGTGCCCGTACGGCCCCGCTCCGGCTCGCAGCTCAGCCCGGAGAGGTGCGGGGGGTACGGGTGGGGTGTGTCCCCCCCCCCGCCCCGCTCCTCGCCGCGTCCCTCACCGTCGTGTCCGGCCTGGCAGAGGCTCCTCCGTGGCACAGGGACGAGGGTCGGGAGGAGGATGCGGAGGACCGGTAACGGCGAGGAGAAGGGCTGCGGGTTGCTTAACGCCACTTAGGAGCGGGTAAGGTGCGGGGTCACCCCCGGTGCGGCGAGGAGGTGGGGGGACAGGGGCGAAATGGGGGGGGGGGGTGTCAGGGGACAGAAGAAAATAGGGAAGGAGAGAACTAGGGAGAGACGGAGAAGGGAGGGAGGAAAGTGGGGAGAGGAAGAGAGAAAAGGCTGGAAGGAGAAAAAGAAAAAAGAAAAGCAAAAGAAATAATAGAAAAATGAGAATTTAAAGCAGAGAAGAAAGAAAACGAACGAGATTTAATTTTTTTTTTGGGGGGGAGGAAAAGCACAATCAAGACAAGAAAAAGAGAGCGAGAAGGGTGGGAAGAGCGGGAGAGGAAAGGGAGGAAAACGGGGGAGAGGAGGGGAAGGGGGAAGAGGGGATGAGAAGGAACGAGGGGCAAGGGGGCGGCTGCCGGGGGGAGCCAGGCACAGACAATAGGGCGAGGCCCCGCCACCGCCTCCCGCCGGGCGGGGACCGGGGCCGGGAGCGGGGCGGAGAGAGGGGGCGGGCGCCCTGAGAGCCCCCTGTGTCCCTTGGCAGGGGGAGATGGCCCCGCTGCTGTCCCTGTGGCTGGTGGCCCTGCTCGGCATGGCCCGGGCGTGCCCCGAGCCCTGCGCCTGCGTGGACAAGTACGCCCACCAGTTCGCCGACTGCGCCTACAAGGATCTTCAAGTGGTGCCCACAGGGTTGCCCTCCAACGTGACCACCCTCAGCCTCTCGGCCAACAAGATCACCTCACTGCAACGGCGTTCCTTCGTGGAGGTGACCCAGGTCACCTCCCTCTGGTTGGCACACAACGAGATCCGTTCCATCGAGCCCGGTACCTTCGCCATCCTGGTCCAGCTGAAAAACCTCGACATCAGCCACAACCAGATTGTGGACTTCCCCTGGCAGGACCTCTACAACCTCAGCGCGCTCCAGCTGCTCAAGATGAACAATAACCACATGGCTCTGGTGCCTCAGGGTGCTTTCCACACGCTGAAGGACCTCCGGTCCCTACGCATCAACAACAACAAGTTCACCACCCTTGCAGAGGGTATCTTCGACTCGCTTAGTTCCCTTTCCCACCTGCAGATCTACAACAACCCCTTCGAGTGCTCCTGCAAGCTCCAGTGGTTGAAGAAGTGGATGGACAGCACTCTCATCTCAATCCCTGAGAAGGACTCCATCACTTGTGCCCTTCCGGAGCAGCTCCGAGGAGTGCCGGTGGGGAAGATCCCAGATGTGCAGTGCACCTCGCCTACCGTGCAGCTCACCTATTACCCCAACCTGGACACCACGGAGCTCTTTGATGGCTTCACCCTGACTCTGCACTGTGCCGTAACAGGCACCCCACCGCCCGAAGTGAGCTGGAAGATCCGCATCTCCAGCCAAACCCTGGAGCTCAACGGGAACCCAAAGGAGAGCGCTGGGAAGGACCTCCCCAAACAGGACCCTGAGCGCTTCTTGGTCTTCAAGAACGGCACATTGGTGATTCCCCACCTGAGCAAGCGGGAAGAAGGCACCTACACCTGCCTGGCCACCAACGAAATGGGGAGCAATCAGACCTCAGTCAACGTGGCTGTGGCGGGCACCCAGAAATACCCGCTGCAGCCCGGGAGGGACCCACTGGGGGGTAAAGCACAGCTGGGTGACAAGAAGCCTGGGGCCAAGGGAGCAAAGAACAGTGTGCTCATGCCAGATGAGAGGAACAAACCCTTCAGTCCCACCCGGCAGAGCCAACCATCCTTGGCAGCTGGGACGGACTCCATGGGAGATGGACAAATCCCTTTCCAGCTTCCACCCTTTGAGAAGAAGTGTGGCTCTACACAAACCAGCAAGTACATTTCCAACCATGCCTTCAACCAGAGTGGCGACTTCAAACAGCACACGTTCGACCTGGGGGTGATCGCCTTAGATGTGTCAGAGCGTGATGCCCGGGTGCAGCTCACACCCACCTACGTGCAGCCCGAGAAGGTCCACCTCAGGATGCTCTACCTGTGCCAGGAGAGCAGCCAGGGCCACGCCTTGGTCCAGTGGTCCAAGATCGAGGAAGGGGTGAACTCGTACTGGTTCCAGGGTTTGAATCCTGGCACCAACTACTCAGTGTGTCTCACCTACCTGGGGGAGGACTGCCAGGTCCAAGTGGTCTTCACCACCAAAAAAGAGATCCCCTCGCTTATCATCATTGTGGTTGTGAGCATCTTTTTGCTGGTGCTGGCCACCTTACCCCTGATGGGGGCCACGTGGTGCCACCTCCTCTCCAAGTACCAAGGGAAGACCTACAAGCTCATCATGAAGGCCCAGAACCCAGACCAGATGGAGAAGCACATGGCTGCCGACTTTGACCCCCGTGCCTCCTACCTAGAGTCTGAGAAGAATTACAATCCCAGCGAGGTGGGGGAAGCGGATGTGGAGGAAGAAGACGAGGAGGAGGAGGATGACGAAGACGAAGGAGGCAGGCGGAGGAGGAGGAGAGAAGCCGAAGGGGCTCCGGAACTGGAGCGAGAGGAGAGCGTGGCGGCCAGCTCCATGGCGGAGTCACAATCCAAAGCCAATGGCGAGGAGTTCGAGGTCCGCTCCGAGTACAGCGACAAGCTGCCGCTGGGCGCCGAGGCCGTCACCATCTCCCAAGAGATCAACGGCAACTACCGGCAGCGCCCCCGCTGAGCCTCCCCGCACCCCCTCCACCCCTCACCCCGTCCCCACCTCCCCCCTGACACCCCCCCCCCCCCCGCCTCCTGGGGCACCGCTGCTGCTTTTCCTCCAAGGAAAGACCGAAACATCCTCAGCGACGCCCGGCTGACCTTCCTCCTCCTCCTCTTCCTCCTCCCTCAGGCGGCAGCTCCCCGGGGAAGGGACTTCGCCCCGGGGATGCTCGATGCGGGCGGGACGTTTCTCCCACGATTTCGTTTCCGTTTTGGGTACCGGTGGTCCTGGCTCCCTGCTCGGCGGCAGCACCGCAACGATTCCCGTTCCCCCGCCCGCCTCTGCCCGCCGCTCTCTCCATATTTTCTTTCCTTTTAAAGGAAAAAAACGAAAAAAAGAGAAAAAATGGGTAAAAGAAAAAAGCCCGATACCCCCACCCCCCCTTTTTTTTTTCCTGGAAACGGTTCATTTCCCGGCGGGTCCCTGCCGCTCCTCGGTCCGGTCCCGCCGCTCCCTCCGTCCCCGGTGAGTCCCCTCCGCTTCCCGGTCCGGTCCTCGCCGAGCCGCGGTCCGGCCCCGCCGATCCCCGGTGCGGACCCCGCCGCAGCCCGGTGCGGTCCCCACTGCTCCTCGGCGTTCTCCTCCCCGCTCCCCTCTCCGCGCCGCTTCCCGGTGGGTCGCCGCCGCACCTCCGTCCAGTCCCCGCCGCTCCCGGGTGGGTGCCCATCGCGCTCCGGTGCGTCCCTATTTTCCCCGGTGGGTGCCGGGGCTCCCCGGTCCCTGCCGCCCTCCGTTCCCCGGTGGGTGCCGGGGCTCCCCGGTCCCTGCCGCCCTCCGTTCCCCGGTGGGTGCCGGGGCTCCCCGGTCCCTGCCGCCTTCCCTTCCCCGGTGGATGCCGGGGCTCCCCGGTCCCTGCCGCCCTCCGTTCCCCGGTGGATGCCGGGGCTCCCCGGTGCCATCCCCTCCCCGCTGCCCGGTGGGTGCCGGGGTGCGAGCCCTGCTGCTGCCCGGTGGGTGCCAGGCCCCCCCGGTGCGCTCCCCGGTGCTCCCCCCGTGCCGTTCAGCACCCGGCGGGACTGGACAGCTCCGCGCCCCCCGGCCCCTCCCCGGGGTGGCGCGGGGGGGTCCCGGCCCCCCCGCGGTCCCATCCCTACCCCCCCAGCCCGGCGGGACCCCTCGATGTGTGTTGGGTAGAGTAGCCTTGTAGCCAAGTGTCTGTGCCGTAGACGCGCCCGTGCTGCTGGCGGGCGGGCGGGCGGGAGGGGTGGGGGGGCCCGGCCCCGGGAGGCGAGGGGTCGCCGTTACCACTCCCCCGCACTCCGGTCCCCGGGAGCCCCGGGGCCGGCGAGAGCCGCGGGCGCCTTTCTACGAGCTTCTGTCTGTGAAAGAGTCAATAAAAGGGATTGAAAGTGGAGCCGGGTCCGTGCTTGATGGGGGCGAGGGGGACGTTGCGCCCGGTTCCCCCCTCACTGCCCCCGGGCTCTGCCCGGTACAGCCCGGTACAGCCCCCGGTAGAGCCCCCGATACAGCCCGGCACGGCCGAGGGGACCCCGAGGAGGTGGGAGACAGCGCAGGGACACATCACCGCAGCTACAGGCGAAGTGCACAAACATGCACTATAAATTTTTATATATATCCCTCTACTCATACACCATGCACGCACACAGCATATATGTTATATTTCTGTATTTATGTATACACATATTATATATAATTCACAGACATACTATATATATAGATACACACACACTATCTATACACAGCTATGCTGTATACCCTCATGTGTACGTGCACAAATAATTCTTATATGCGCACACATTTCGTATATACTCAGTCTACGCACACGATATAAATATACGTAAATGCAGCATATGTGTGAAAATATAAACCAAGTATACTATATACTCTGTAGACACACTTTCTATAAGCTCACTGTATAGAAAAATACAAACAATATTTTCCCCCAGCACATACACACGCTCTCCCTACACACATACCAATACTCATACGCTATATACATACGCATGCAGTAAGAATGCACACAATATATACATACCATTTATAGAAGCTCTGTGTATCTATGTGCATGCAATATGTATGCTCAATATATGTGCAAATATGTGCTAAATACCCACACTACCCCTGTATATACGTGTTCTTTCTCCGCGCACACATACACCTAACACTTGTCTCGTATACATACCCTGCCTGTATGTACATACGTGACTACATTCCCAGCACCGTGCCGCCCCGCAGAGCTGTGCTGGGGCAGGACGGGGCTGCCTGGGCACGGGTTAGTGTCACCCCGGTCCCCAAATGCTCCCAGCTCTGACACTGGGGGTGCCAAGAAGGTGTCTGGTGGACACTTTCTGTCCCACTCCAGCCTGGCTGGGAGCACTCCTCTCTCGTCCTGCTGATGATTTAAACCCACAATTACACGGTGAAGATTTAAGACTGCCTCTGATTGCTTTTCTTATCTGGAGCTACAAAGCCACATGCCCTCCTAGCGTCCCTGCTTGAGAGGTGGTATCCCACCATTGTGTGGGGACGGTCACCCACTCACCAGCACACACGGGTGGCCCCTGAGGCCCCGCCGATGCCCCTCACCCTCCCCAAACACAGCCTCCACATCCCAGCAGATCCCCCCCAAGCAAACACATTTCTCCATCCTCCAGAGGACGGCTTTCTATTTTAAATCCAGCCTCTGCATTTTTCTCCTGCGGCAGGGAGCATGGGGGAGACAGACAAAGCAGGTGGGCATGCAAAGAGGTGGTGGGCAGGGGCGTGCCCCCCCTAAATCCCCCAAATCCTGGGAATCTGAGGGTCTGCCACAGCAGCCCAGGTGTTTGCTCCAGCTTTTAAAACCCCGCGCCAAGCAGAGACTCCCTTTTGTAGACAAACCCCCTTGTGTGGATACACTTATAATTGAGTTTCCTGCTTAGAAACATATAAGGAATAGAAAAAGAACAATCATTTCTGCCTCCATTTAATTAGGGAGTAATAGATTTCCCCACCTAACATATCTACAGGGAATCTCGCCATGATGAGCTACCTACTGAGGATGCCGGATTACTCTGAGATTTGCTCCTTTTCAGGAGGGCACTAATTAGCACCCAGCACCCAAAGGCAAAAAAAGGGATCAGGGATGGAGCTCTGCATCCTCCCACCCCCTCCGTGTCCAGGGGGACTGAAAAGGGTTTCTCCTGGAAAGGGTTAAAGCATCATGGCAGGGTGGCTCAGCCCCTCCTAAAGCATTAACCCTTCTGCAAAGCCCATCACCAGCCCTGGGGGTTGAGTGGGATGTGCCCACGCATGATGATGACAAGCTGGCGCCCACACAGCCCGGGCTGTCACACACTTATGGTGTCACCTAAACTGTGGGAAGGCGTCTGGCACCCTTTGCCCAGGACAGCCCCAGAATAAAGAATATTTCACCCCCCTCCCATCCCCAAATTATCTCTTATCCCAGATCAAAAAATCAAGGGAAAAGAGCGTCTCCGTGTCCCCTGTGCTACGGTCACCGGTCACCGGTGGCACTGCAGTCCTTGCCCGCTGAAGGGGTTGTGCCTTGGTGGGGTCACAGATGGAGTCTGGGGCCCCCGTAGAAGTGGTCAGAGCAGCATCCTTCATCTGCTCCATGGGTGTGAGTGGGCAGAATTAGTCTTGGTCCTCTGCAGTCACCCCTGCTCTGCATCTTCCACTGGTTCAGAGCCCCCAAAACCCTTCCGGATGGGCTCTGAAGCTGTTTAAGCCGTGCTTCACAGCACTGGGGGCTGATGAAACATTACTTCCAGCCTGCCCTACTCCAAGGTGATGGGCACCAGTGATATCAACCCACGGCGGGGGGTAGGGAAGCAACCCCCATGCTGGCCCTGCCAGTGAGAGCATCAGACCCAAGAGGGGCAGTGACACCCCCCACAAATGCCTTGAAAAGCAGGTCCTGGCCCCCACAGAGAAAATCCCTAGCTCACCTGGCACACCTGCATGTCGCAGCAGCAGCCATGCTGTAAGCCTGCCCGATAAACTGCTCTAGATTCAAAATAATCCCCTTTTCCCTTGCATGGCACTACTTTTCACCCCAATCCTGTTTACACCCTGGCCTCAGCAATGGTGGCATCAGCCCAAGTGTGAAGATAACAAGCTGTGGCTGGGCTACACGTAGTTGAAGTTCTCTTGGGGGGCTCCACCTCACCCCCGCTCTACCTTCATGATGCTCAGGGCCTTTTCCAAAGAGAGTCTGGCTTGCTCCAGGGCGGAGGTCCTTGCAGCTCCGCAGATGCTTCAGTGCTTCCTTGCTCTGGGTGTTCTGCGCCATGTTGCTCCAATGCCAGCCCCACATAAGGTGGGTTTCCTACCAGAGATGCCCTAGTTTGGCCAGTGGATAAATATGGGAGGGCAGGGAGCAAGGACTGCTCAGCATCCCACTCCTGGATGCCCACCTCTGCCTGAGTGGTCCTGCCAGGCTGGAGGATGGTGGCTGCAGGATGAATGTCCCACAACCTACTTTTAAAAGCTTTTATCAGCAGTTTATTGCAGGGCAGAGAGATGGTTCTGAGTGACCTCCCTGTACCTCGACGGCTTGTTCTTCTTCTCCCTGCCACCCTAATGCAGCCTCTGGGCACCCACCCACCCTCCTTCCCACCCTGCCCCAGCCTCACGCAGCCCTGCAGCGGGGGCACCCTGCCGCCCCCGAGACCCTGAAGCCTTTCACCCCCTCTCAGAGGCAACTCACCGGCCAGCAGCCTCCCCATGTCCTCCAGATGCCGCTCACCCTCCGCCCCGTCCCCAGTATGTCCCCTACAAGGTGGGGGACATGCTGGACTCCGAGATGCGGGGCTGGGGTCCCCCGGAGGGCAGAGGTTTGGATGCTTCCCCAGCTCCGGGAGCAGAGGGGGGGGCCGGGCGCGGCTGGGCTCTGGGGGGAGGCGGGGGAGGCGGAGGAAGGGCCCCCGCAGCCGTTTTCCGACAGCGGGAGTGGGTCGGTGCCATGGAAAACAAAAGGGCCCGGGGGACGGGGAGGGGAGGAGAAGTCCCGACGAGGACCGAGGGAACCGGCGGTCCCGTTTCCCCCCGACCCCGCCACTTTCGGAGGAGCGAGGGCGCCCGGGCTCCATCCCCCTGAAGCTGCCGGTGAAGGGGCGGGAGGGGCCGGGGAGGGGAGCGGGGGGCCGGGGACCGGCGGGGAGCGCCGAGGCCGGGAGGGACCGGGCTGGCCGGGCCGGGGAGAGAGGGAGGAAGGGAGGGAGGGCTGGATAGTTATTCACGGCTCTGGTATGCGGCGTGCCGGCCCTGCTCACACCGCCCCCGGGCTGCCTCGGCCCGCCCCGGCCGCGGGGCAGCGATAGAGGCGGCGGGGAGAGGTAACTGCGCCCCTGGGCCCCCCCGGGGGGGTTGCTGGCGATGGAGGGAGGGGTTTGGGATGGGAGGCAGCCGGGTTGGAGGGGTGCTTCGGGAGCTTAAGCGGCGGGGACACCCCCCCCTTCCCCGGGTGCTGCGCCCCCAGCCCTGCTCCCCCTGCCTCCCGCAGCACGTTGGTCGGGGTGACGGGAATCTGCCCCTGCAAACCAGGACCAACACCTCGCTGAGCAGGTTGGGCTGGGGCAGATAGGGGACACCCCAAAATTACACCAGCCAGGGGCTTTAAATGCATAGCTAAGGAGTATTCCCCCCCCGGGTTCTCCCCCCTCCATCACCCCCAAAGCCCTCGGGGCTCCTTCCCCATCCCGTGAACCCCAGCTCTGGGGTGGTCTATCCTTGCAGGCCTTTGTAGCCCCTTTTGCCCCGCCCCCCCCCCCCCCCCCCCCCAGTTGCTGTGCGGACGTCTCCATTGCCAATAAAATGTCTCCCCCCTCCTGCTCTAAATGACAGGTTTGGGGACTGGAAGGAGCAGCAAAACTTGCCTACAAGGCAGAGACAAAGGGGTCTCGCTGCCAGCTCCTCAAAGAGCTGCAGTTAACCTCTTCCCTGGTGGGACACAGCTTCCAGACGCTGGGAACTGAGCATGCACATTCCCCTTTGCAAGGCAAGAAGGGGAGTAAGGAGTTAGCTCAGAAATATTTCGCTCTAAAGACTTCCAGCAGCCAGGGACCCCATATTCTCTTGCTGAGAAAAAGCACTTGAGAAGCTGGTTTTTTCCATGACATGGAAATATATGGAGATGGGGGGTTGGTTTGAGGTCTGAAAGCGTGCTGAAAATCCCGACAACTTGATGGTTTAAAGGAAGTCTGGTTGTGAAAGAGCTGTGGTTGCTCCGTTTCCCCTAATTCCAGCCTCAGCAGGGTGAGCTCTGAAACACCAGCTCCCACTTTTCATCCCAAAACTGGGGGAAACAGCATCCTGGGGGGTTGGTATTTCATCAAAGATCAAAAAGAGGCATTTTCTGGTGGGGGAATGAAAGAGTTTAGGGGGAAGTTCCCTGCTCACATAGGTACTCAAAGGCTCTGCTCTTGGTGAGGAAATGCCTTCTTCAGATTAGGGAATAATTCAAACAGCCTTTTCCAGCTGAAGTGCTGGGGATAATTACATGGATGCTTTCCTCTTCTGCTGCTTCCTCTTAGTACTTGGCAGGAAAAAGCAGATCCCCATCTTGGCTATAGCCCCTTCCCGTTCATTCTTCCCCCCCACCCCCCCTGTTCCCAGGAGGAAGGATGAGGCCCCTGCTCTGCTGCCTGGGGCTGGCCATGCTCCTGGGGCCCTGCGTGGCCTGTCCCAGTGCCTGTTCCTGCTCCACCAAGAAGAATGGGCGGCTGTTGGCTGAGTGTGCCTACAAGGAGCTCCAGGAGGTACCCGAGGGGTTGTCCTCCAACGTGACCATCCTCACCTTGTCAGCCAACAAGATCGGCTGGTTGGGGCAGGGCTCCTTCACTGAGGTTCCTGAAGTGCAGTCGCTGTGGTTGGGCTACAACCAGATCGGGGTGGTGGAACCAGGGGCTTTCGCCTTGTTGGTGCACCTGAAGAACCTAGACCTGAGCCACAACAAGATCGCGGATTTCCCCTGGCAGGACCTCCGTAACCTCAGCGGACTGCAGATCCTGAAGATGAACAACAACCGCCTGGCTGGGCTGCCCCGGGACGCTTTCCGCTCCTTGAAGGACCTGCGCTCCCTCTGGCTCAATGACAACGAGTTGACCACCCTGGCTGAAGGCACCTTTGACAACCTGCCCTCCCTGTCCCAGCTGCAGATCTTCAACAACCCCTTCAACTGTTCCTGCAAGGTCTTCTGGCTGAAGAAGTGGACTGAGAACACCTCCGTCTCCATCACCAAGGGGGGGTCTATCCTGTGTGTGGCTCCCAGCAGGCTGAAGGGCAGGGCGGTGACGGACATCCCCGACCACAACTGTGTTGCTCCCTCCGTGCAGCTCACCTACCTCTCCAACCTGGACAACACCGTCACGTACAACGGCCTCACCCTGACCCTGCACTGCAGCGTGGCGGGCAGCCCCCCACCAGAGATCAGGTGGAAGATCCAGACAACCAGCCGCCATGTTGAGATCAGCGGGCCCAATGTGGCACGGGATGGAAATGTCAAGCAGAGCCAGGAGCATTTCTTGGTCTTCAAGAACGGCACCATGGCCATCCCCAACTTCAGCAAGGAGGACGAAGGCATCTATACCTGCCTCGCTGTCAACGACGTGGGCACGCGAGATGTCTCGGTCAACGTGGCCTTGGCTGGGTCAGAGAATCCAGCTGAAGACCTGCTCCGAGATGACCCCCAAGCTAGCCACCTTGGGGGTCAGAGCTGCTACAAGGGGGATGAAATGGATCCCTCCGGTGCTGGAGAAAAGCTGGTGATCGTTTACCACATGCCGAGGGAATCGAAGAGCAGGGCTGGAGGAGCGGTGACCCAGGTCCACCTGGGGACCCTCCTGCTAGCTTTGGGCATCATGCTCTGCTGTTAAAGGGGGGAGGAGGAAACAGTGCCTTGGGGGTTCCTCCTCTTTCTGTAGCATTTATCTTCAAGTAGTGCCATGCCTTTGCTGAGCTTCTGGGAACTGCGGGCAGTCAGGAGTCAAAGGGGGCCAAGACTCAGGCCCAGGGCTGGTAGTTCAACCCCTCCTTAGATGGAGGTTGGGGCTGGGCTCCATTAGTTTAGAGCTTCAAACAAGCTCGGGTGATGTAGAGCAGATCCACACCGTGCTGCTGCTTTCCAGACATCCAAATCTGCCACCTCCTGACTTATCTCCCTCCTAAGACAAAAGCGCAGCTGCAGGATTAAAGTCCACCCTCAACAGGGTGACCACCACCCATCCCCAGAGCCCACCACGCGCCCTCCACCACCCACAGCGGCCAGCCGTCATCAGGGAGGGGATCCCTTGCAAAGAGGATCCTATCGGTCCAGCGGCACCAAAGGTGACATCCCTGCTGTGACCAATGCCCGGGCCCTTAGCCAGCCAGGCGCATCCTTCCTGCCACCAACCTCATTGAAGCACCAGGAGCAGAAGGACCAGTCTGAGAATGGGGAATAGCCTGGGTGCGGGGTCCTGGGTTCCCAGGACACGTGGGTCTGGGGGACAGATATATGATGGTGCTTTGTAAGCAGGATGGGTATGGTAGGACACATTGCCATAGGCTTGGATCAGGCCATTTTGTGGAGCAGGAAAAGTTTTCCCATAGGCTTCATCTCTGTAGGAGTACAAAGGGCTCCTGCTGGCTGGGTGCTGGGAGCACCCAGAGTGCCTACACCCTCTCTGCATGTCACAGGATGAGGCCCTGCCACCCTCAGTACCTCTCCCAGATGTGATGCAGCTGATTCTCCCCACCCCCCCACCCCCCTGTTTCACTGCTGAAGCCTGTGGTCCAAAACACTCGGCTGGGCTGGAACCACCGAGCTGCACCACTCCAGCTCTGACCCTGGCGGGGACGGATTGAGCCCAAAGAGACCAAAGTAATTTCCCAGTGCTCCTCTCTGATGGGAAACCAAGCGGGGGCCATATGATGGAGCAGGAGGAAGAAAAATTGAGACAATCCAGATGAGAGAGAAAGAGGCTGAGCTGACTTATAAGCCATAAACACAATTTTCTTTAAGTGCTTTAGCATTCCTGCGCGGGACATATATACCATACCCGGCTGCCCCAGGGTGCTGGAGGATCCCTTGTCTCATGGGGGGGGGGAGCTAAGCATCTCCATCTCCCCCACCCCGAGGCATGGGCAGTCTGGCTCTCCTGCCTTCTGCCAGTTCTTGCCTGCAGGAGCTGGACAGACCCCTGCAGCCACCCTTGCCTTATAACCAAAGCTGTACAGACAGCACAATAAATACTTTTTGGTTGGTTTTTTTTTTTGTTGTTGTTGTTTTTTTGTTGTTGTTTTTTTAAAGACAAGCTGGTGCATGCTGCCTCTATGCACCCCCAAATCCTCCAGACCCAGCATCATCTGGGGCACCACAGCTCACCACCAACCCCCTTTCCCCCCCAGCTCCTCCAAAGTCGTCCCCATGCCATAGCATCCCCCCCATGATGACCCTTGAGGGAAGATGCATTTATAGGGTACCCAAAACTGCCCCATCACTGCCTGCAGCAGGCAGGGGAAGGCAGGGACACCAAAACCAGCTGAAAAGCAGCTGTCCCGGAGCCTCAAGCCTCCACACAAGACCTTCAGCCCATGATTTGGTGTCCAGCCAGCTCAGAGAGTAAGGAAAGGGGCAGCTGAGGAGCTGCCACACGCCAACACCACCTGGGTATGGCGCCGAGGTCTCCGCGGGGGTCCTGAGGCAGAAACAACCCAGAAACAGCCCACGGCTCCTCACACGAATGGCCTTTGATGCTAACAAGCAGGCACATATTTTTCCCATTACGGGCAGAAAGGATGAAAAACATCACAGCCCCAATGAGAGTTTCAGTTTCATTTCATAGGATACAACTTTTAACATCTATTTTATCTCAGCTGGGGTCCTTCCCTCCCTGCCTGCCTGGGAATAGAGGGGTACAGGAGCTTATTCCTACAGCCTCAGCTGGGAACAGGGTTTGGAGCCTGGGATAAGGATAAAAAAAAAAAAAAAAAAAAAAAATTTAGGCTTCCAGCAGCACTAAGCCATACTTGGAAGTCTCTGCTTGCCTTGCAGAGCTGCTGCTCCCCTTGACTTTGATGGTACATGGCTGTTTTGTTGCCAGAAAAGTGAATTTCTCCACGTTTGCCAAGTTTACTTATGGCTTTTATGGCAAGTTATTAGCAATATCAAGCATCTCTCATTCATGACAAACTGGACACCCTGCCACATAGCTCTGGGTTGGATGCTGCAGGTGATACCACAGTTGGCTTCACCATCCTGACCCACCATGGCCACCAGCCAGTGCAAGTCAGGGATGCTGCCATCAGCTCCTCTCTGTCCCTCACACTTGCAAAGCCACAGCATAACCCACACCTGAATTTCCATTCCCCGCGTGGGCATTTTTTTATTAAGGGCAGTTTTCAGCAAGATCAGCTCCCTGAACCCTCCTCCCCATCAGTTCAAGGTTGGGTGGAGAGGACTGCGGTTGCAGAGATATCCCATGGCTGTACTGATGTTTGGGATTTAGAGAGATAGAGAGATGAGAATCCACCAGGAGGAAGAGGAGCTCAGTTCACCCCCAGGGCACCCTGCTTATGTCAAAGAAGGGAAAGAAAACAAGCACAATAATGAAGCCACCTCCCATCTTCCTCCCAGGGCTGTCATCTCTCACCTCAGCCCCAGCCTGCTGCCTGCCAAGACATCTCCAGGAAGCCTCGGGCAGGGCTGTGTAAACAGATGCAGAAATCCAGCTCCACCCATGGCCCAGAGCTGCAAAAGATTACGGAGGCTGCCTTCAAAGCCCCAACGCCTACAAGGCTGGAGTTGCATTGGGATGGGCTGCAAGGGGAAGGCGCAGCCTTTGCCTTAGGGCATCCCTTCACCTGTTACACACAGGACACCCAGCACCCACCAGCACGACATCTCTCCTGTGCTGACACAGAAACCCAACCACAGAAAGCCCAGAGCTGGGAAAACAGAAGGAATTGCACCTTGGGCTCCTGCTCTCTTAAGAAAATGACCCAGATCTGCCTCCAGTGCCACTGCTGTCACCCACTTTGATGACATTGTACTATGTGCCAGACAGTAATCAAATACGATTAAAACAGTGTTGGTCAGGGCAGTGGATGCGACAGGGCTTTGAGCACCCAAGCGCACCAGGTGGCTGTTTGGGCAGTGCTTGCAGGCAGCACATGAAGGCAGGGACCTCCTCTTCACTGGGACAGAAAGGGAGTGGGTCAGGCTCCTGGAGAGAGGGCTGGCTCCCACCCAGGGAGCTTCAATGTTGTGGGAGATGCCAGGAAACTCCAGGTAAACCCCAAAGCACAGGGCTTTGCTCACCCCCAAATCACACTGATGGTGTTGCAAGCATCCCAGAAACAGGGCATGGGGTCCTTGAAAGCCTGCAAAAAGCAGGCCTGCTCACCTCCAAAGAGATCGCTGAGGCAAGGGGCCCAAACCGCATTGACTCCATCGAGCAGAGGGGATGGTACAGCTACCATGTTCCATGCAGGGTGGGCTGGAAGGTCTCAAAGGCACCTGCTTTAGCAAGGCTGAGGTGCTTGAGATGATGTTGAGATGGAAGAGCAAGGAGCCACCAATACAACTTACCAAGAGCCCTGTTTGCTGCCTGCAATGCTGGGCTGACACCAGGCATCCTTCTAGCCACCGAAGGCAGAATTTTCAAGGGACACACCATGGGAAAAGGTGATCCAGCAACACCTTGGACACCTACCTTTGATGCTTCAGCCACAAAATGTCCTGTTTCAGTTCCCATCCTTCATGGGAGCTGTGGTTTAGGGGCCAAATCTTTTGATGGGAAAGCAAACTGCTTTCAGCTTGCAAAATCCGCTTAGCATTAAAGTTTCCCTAAGGTGGGGGGGGAGATCACAGATCTGGTCCCATCACCCCCAGGTCAAGCAGATCTACCACAAAACCTCCGCTGCCCAAGGTCAGTCCCAACCATCACCTGGAGACATGGCTATGACAGTTCTCATGTCCCTCCTGCCAGGTCTGGCTTATTTGGGAATGGTCAAGAGACCAAGCACACCCCGAATATAGGAATGAGGTATGTGATTTATTAACCTTCCCCAACTCAGCACATCCAAGCGAGGTGGAAAACTGCTTTCTATGGATTCAAGCTCAGCTTGCTCAGAGAGTCACTGGCCCTGGGGAACCACTGGTTTTAAACAAAACAAGGGGGGGCAGCAAGAGGCAACGAGGGGACAAGAGTTAAGGGGAATGGAAAACAGATGGCTCTGCAACCTCATGACCCAGAGCAGAGCAGACAGGGATTTCAGCCTTCACAATACTGGGGGCAGGGGGAAGAGTCCTGGGGCTAGGTACAGCACCTGAAGAGAGCTAGGATCAGACCTGAAAGGGAGAAGCTGGGGATGGGGTTGGCAGTGGGGACCTTCTCCACAGGGAGACCATGTCAAGATGCAGGTAACTCCTTGTGTTCAGTCTGGCTCAGGATCCCTCTGCACACACAAACACACCCCTTCTTCCCCTTTCCTTACCACCCTGGTGCTGGGGACTTGTTCCTGCCTTGCCACGTGTTAGAAAGGCAACTGTTGAGAACTGGTGGGCTCGTTGCAGGAGTGAGTCTTAAGATGTTTCTGAGATGCCTGAAGGGTTTAGCTTGGCTCATCAACCCCTCTCCATCTAGATCAGGCTTGGAAGTGACCCATTTGCCTTGGCTGTGTCTTTACCTCTGGACCTTGGTAGTGGCTCAGCATGGACCTAGAACTAAAAACCAGCCCACATCACCGCTGGAGAGGGACCAAAGGCTGGAGAGGGGCAAGAGGTGCCCAAAACTCCTGCCAGCACAGGAGGAGAGTCAACAGGAGACAGGGATGGGATGGGAGTGTATGTGGGAGGCAGAGAGAGGTAGGGGGCTTCTCTGGAGGTCAGGGCTTGGGGGGGCTGAGCTGGGTGCCATTGGCTGTGGGGTCAGAGAGGGCAGTTTTCCGGCAAGCTGTCAGCGAGGGGTTGTTGAGGAGCGTGTAGGCCAGCCACCACCGGGCTCGGCTCTGCTTGAACCTGGCTCTGCTTGGCGGCGCATTCTTGGGCTGCATCAGCTGGATGCCTGAAAGGAGATGGGAGGAATGATTTCAGCCCCAGCTCCCCCTCTCTGGGGCTGCCCAGATGCCATCTACACCCTGGGGTGAAAGCAGATGAGCCCCATCCTACCTTTGCACAGCAAAGGAATGGGGGCAGCACCTGGGACAGAGATGGTCACACACCAAAGAGAGGAGATGGTGTAAAAGCAGAGGAAGCAGCAGAACCACAACCCTCAACGGTCCCTTTACCCCAGGGCACCAACAACATCTCTAGAGGAGCAGCAAACTTTCAGGAGACCCTGATACCACCCCATGGCAATGGCCGTGCATCCTTCTGGTTGGTGGTGGGAAGGTCTCACCTTCTTCCATGTTGCTGGCCCGGAACCCTGGCGGCCCCTCCGGCCTGGCTAGCTGGAGAAGCAGCAAGCAAAAGGCTTTCATCACTGGGTGGGACTGGCTGACCTCGATTTTCAGGTAGTGGCAGTAAGCGTGGTAGCCTGGGGGAACACAGCCCACAGTAAACACCTCTGGTGGGGCCAGACTTCATGGTTCCCCCCCAAGCCCTGCCCTGAAGCAAAAAAGGGGTGTTGTTTGCTGGGATCCATCTCTGTCCTGCCAGAGCTGCTTTGCCTTCAGAGCTGGGGATGAACTCCGCTCCCAAAATCCCAGCAGGAAAAGCAGAGGAAGGGCTGAGATCACCTCCCTGCTGCCTTTAGTGCAGGAGTCATAAGGGTCCGCTGCCCATGGGTACAAGGTCTGGCCACTGGTGAAGCCCAGGGATCCCTAGCAGGGCATCACCTGCCCTTGGGGATGGGTGGAAAAGCAGGACTAAGTGGGCATCAGGAGGAGCCACTTGCTTCTGTTGTCCCACCTGCCCATTTCTGAAGAGAGGGCATGAGGACCTGAAGCCACCCTTGGTCCCAGCAGCTCCAGGAGATGCAGGAGCCCCTGGCCATGTCTCCCAGGAGCTTGATGGTGGGAGAAGGGCCCCCATGCTCACAGAGGTCCTGCAGAGGCACCCTCCAGTGTCCTACCAGGGTCGAAGGTCTCCACGCCACGGTTCAGTAGGCTGATGTCCAGCTGGCAAAAATGCACAGCATTATAAAGGCCAGAAATGACCATCCTCCACACCCCGGCCAGGACACCCACTAGGACATTGATGGGGAAGAGCAGGTAGGTGACTATGTAGAGAGCTCGCCTGCGGGTGGAGAAGGAGTAAGGAACATAAACACCACGGGACAGGAAGCACAGCCCTTCTCTGCCAGAGAAACCTCCTGCCAAAATAAGCCTCCCACCCTTCTCTCTCTTCTCAGCAGTCATGATCTCTGTTTGAGGTGTCTCCATCCCATAGAGAGAAGCAAACACCCTTTGGGGCTCTCGGAGAAGAAACAGCCTGGTGCACTATCAGGACTTCAAAACTTGGCCTCCAGCATGCATTGGGTCTCCATTTCTCCTCGAAGACTTAGAAACCAGACAAATCATGAGTATGGCAGTTTGGGATGGAGGACACCAGCTCCCGTGGAGGCCAGAAGACCCTACAGCAGCCTCCCTGCAATGCTGGGCAAGTGATGGAGGTGATGGAAGTGCCTTGGCTGGACAGAGCAGGACACCTAAATCCATCTGTCACCCTGGTCTTCAGCATAAGGAGACAGCTTAGGCAGTGACACCATGCGTGAGCAAGGGACCACATCTGCTGGCAGTATCTGAACTGGTCCACCTGATCCTGAGGGATCTGGGCTTCCTCTGAGGCTTGCAAATGGGGGTGGTGGAGTAGTGCAAAGACCTCAACAGCTTCACCCCACTGAAATCAAGGCTGTAAATGGACCATAGCCCTCTAAAGCATCTAAAGAAAACTGTCTGGGAGCATGGAGCCACTTAAACCCCTTAAACCCACGAGCTTTCCACCTTAATCTCATGACACAGAGGATGCTACGACATCAGGAGCACATGTAAACCCAAGACAGCCCCGGGGTCCTGGACCTCAGGAAGGACACCTCTGCCCCAAAGGCCCCACCATGACCCCATACCTGTTGGTGAGCTCCTTCCGAAGGGGATGCTGCTCCAGGAATTGGTAGTGAGCTGCCAAATTTTGCATGATGACGGCAACAACCAGGGTCAACCAGAAGGGCCTGGGTGGGAGGGAAGAGGCAGGTTGGACACCAGGAGGGTCCCAAGCATACAATGCCATCCCAGGCAGCAGAAACCTCCAGCAAAATTGGAAGACCCCAACATAGAGCCTCCCTTTGACAGAGTATCTCAAAACACACCATGGTCATGGACATGGCACCCACTTGGGTCTTCCATCTCCCCCCGAGGGCTGTGAGCACTCACCACATGTTCTGAATGATTTTGAAGAGGTGTGTGTTTGTGCCAGACTGGAGCGGGATAACAAAGAGGAAGGTAAATCCCACCGAACAGATGAAGAAAATCACTTGCTGGATGAGGAGACCTGGGTGGGAGACACAGGGCAAGAAGCCATGGTGGGGGAGGATGGAGAAGCAGTTCTTGTTCTTGCTTTTATTCCCCAAACCTGTGCTCATTGTTGAGCATGTCTTTCGTTTTAATCCCATAAAAAGCCTGTAAGATCCTTACCTGCCTCCCCCACTCTGAACACAATGCTCCACACAGGATTTAATTACAAGTTCAGCCTTTCTTATCACTCCCCACATTATCCCCACTGAGAAGAGCCATCACTCGGGACTGTAACCATGATGCCTCATCATAAAAATCAACCTGAGCTCTGATTTCCGATCATAAATCACACTGAGATCAGCAGCAGCTTTGGTTTCTTGTGCTTGAGCTTGTGCTTCACCTCCACTGTTTTGCCTTAATGACTTGAAACCCAAGATTTTTAGGGAGGAGGTAGATTCAACAGCAGCATGGTGAAATGTAGCCAGCTCTGCTGGGGATGCACCAAGCACTGGGTGGCCAAAATAAAGCTGATCCTTGCTAGCAAAGGGGTGCAAGGACTGCTGCTCCCCAGCTCCTACCTCCACACTGATCTCTGCAATCTGTCTGCAAAACAGGTCCCCTTTCCTGAGGGGTGGTCACCAACAGACCTGGTGGTACCCCCCTGTCCTTCCATCACTCCCCTGGACCCTCAGCTTCACTCTGCTGTGCAGCCTGAGGGTGCAACATGGTTGGATGTCGCACATGCATCACCACAGACACTGCCCAGAGTCACCTCCCATGGGACAGAGAGGCCTTAAAATGTCTCCAAACCATGGTGGGGTGAGGATTTCTACCCTCTTTGACATCCTCCACCCATCCATGGGGTGGCCAGTCCTCCCACCCAGGGAGATCCGGGCCATGACAGGAAAGACATGCAGTGAGGGGCACCTGGGATGTGAAGACCAGGAAAGACATGCAGTGAGGGGCACCTGGGTTGTGAAGACCAGGACCAGAGGAGACAGACAGTCCTTTGCACGAGAGGCTGCTACAGATTTTCAAATCAAAATATTTGGGCTTGAGCCAAAACAAGTCATTGCACCCCCACCCCTGATTTTCTTCCCTACCATTTGGTATTCAGCATGGTCCTCCCCACAGAAGGACAGATTGTGTTTGGGGAAAGAGGAACAAAAGCCTCACAGCCATCCCTTTGCAAAGTGGGACAAGAAAGGGCGAAAGAGATGCTTAAACCCGGTGGGTAGGCTGTGCAAAAGGTGGGGGTCCACCACCAATCCGCCCTCTCCTGCCCCCCAACCCCCTTTACCCAGGCAGGCAAAAGCCGTCTGGAAGCCGGCAAAGCTCATCCAGCAGACAATGGCTTGTCGGGATGGGCGGAGGATATGGGCTTTGTAGAAAACATCCAGCACGGCTCCTTGGTACAGCGCCTTCAGGTTCTTCCTGGGGAGAGAGACCAGCTGCATTCCAGTTTGGTGACAAGGTGAAGGCCAGAGGAGTGAGGACACCATACCTGTGCATCACCAGCGTCCTCAGGAGCATGGTGCAGGTCAGCAGGCAGCACAGCACCAGCGAGCAGATGTAGCAGACTGCAGAGGAGCAGGGTGAGATGGCTGGGTCAGGGTTGCGGCCAGCCGCAGCAACAGGATTTTATTGTAAAATGTATCTCAGGAGCATTATGGGGGACTGAGTTATGGGGCTGCATGGATGTAGCCCCAGTGGTGCACCGTGCCTCAGTTTCCCTCTCTACCCACTTTGTGACACAGGGAAACCCTTCTCCATCTCCCAGGCAGACATGAGTTGGTGAGCCACCAGGGAAGGGGAAAGCCAAGCAGTCAGGGGATATATAAGCAGTTAGGCTAGTTCAGCGCTGGAAAAATCATTGAGCAAGCCATGATAAGCAGGCAGTGCTACAGAGAGAGCCTAGGAAGATGCTCTCAGAAAAGGGGATGTTGTGGGGGAAAAGCAAGAGCGGGAAGGAGGGATAGAGATGTCAGGAAAACAAAGAGGATGAGAGGAGCTTGGTGACTCTGGAAAAGCCATAAAAAGGACCCCCCTTGGCTAGTGGAATCCCAAGGTAGCGCTGTGGAGGGAGGGGGGCACCCCAGCCTTTCCTGCACTCCCCCATCCAGAGCTTTCAATTATCCGGAGGGACGGGGGCCATCTGCTCGATTCCAGCACATATCAAAGCCCGCAGCCGAAGGGCAGCATCTGCAGCGCGGTGCTGTGGGCTCTCCCTGCCTCGCCGTCTTGGCACGTGGTGGCCGCTCAGAGATGCCTGGCACAGCACCAGGCTCACGTGGCCGCTTTTCATGTCTGCATGGCTGCGGCAGCTGGTTTTAAGTCCCCCTGGAAGCTGCTCCATCACCAACCAGTTTTCTGGACCATCCTCTGGGTTAGAAATCTCTCTGATAAGTTCTGAAATCGTCCAAAATCACCTATGGATGCAAGAGCTGGCTAGGAACCCACCTTCCAGCGACCACAGGTAGTACTTGACGGTGTTGAGCTCCTTCTCCATGTCACCTGGGATGGCTGGGCTCTCTGAGGGCACCAAGCCAAACTGGACCAACAACACCACGATGTCCTTTGTCATCCCCGCCCGCACAATCTGGATGGTGGGGACGACGGCTACCAGGAGCAGCAGGGCAACCTGCAAGGGAACGGTGCCATGTGAGCCCCGGATCATGGCATCCCACTGCTGAGCCATTGCCTTAGCTTAAAGACTTAAGGCTGGCTGAGCCCTGGAAGCACATGGCCAGTTGCTGTGGCTGAGCCAAGGGATGGTAATACCTTGAGGCATGCTAATACCATCCCTGGAGCCAAAATTGTGGTGTGGCAATGACCCTCTGGGCTCCTCTGCCTCAAGAGGACACAGCCAAGAAGGGGGAATGAGGCTCTGCTTGGCATTTAAGCATCAACATCACCTGGTAGACAGCAATCATGGCCGTGGTTATGGACAGGACGAGCTTCAATGGGATCCGGAAACCTGTAAGGCAGAATCGGAGGGGTGTATCAGAGAGGAGCTGGGACATGGGATCATGGGGGAAGAGTGGAGCAGGCTGCAGGTCCACCCAACCCAGCAGCCAAAGCAGGTGCCCAGGGGAGAGCACTGGAACAAGGTGGTCAAATATAAATTGGGATTTCCCCAGGGAAATCCTGAGAGGATGTAATCCTCGGAGCAGTTCCCCCATACTTCGGCTGGATGGATTTCCTTCCTGCTGATCCTCCTTTATTGCAAGTCCATGAAACCTCATGCACCCACAGCACCAAGTCCCAGCAGCCGGGTGCCTGCTGTGTGAGGAGCCACATCCCCTAGGGTGCCATGTCCCAGGACAGCCCCTTCTTGCATGGGCAGAGAAGGTAAGGAGTAGTTCCAGGGCTGTTAGGGATTCTGTCCACTTATTGTAGATTCTATTTCCTTAACATAGCCTTATCAAGCATCAGGCTGCAATATCAGCACAATCCATGCCTGAACCTCACAGCCTTAGCCCACCCATGCCCCCATGGTGGGGGGGTCCAGCTCCCCATCCCAAACCGCAACAGTTTGTGCAAAGCCGAGGTGTTGCACGTGCGGCAGGCGGCAGCTGCCGCGGCACAGATGCTTTGGGGAAGAAGCCAAGAAAGGCATTTGCTCTCCATGGGGAGGGGGAGGCAGCCTGTTTGCCGAGCTGCTATTGCAGCCAAGAGCACAGCCTGAGCCTGCCCGCAGCCTACCTTCTTCAGGAGCATAGATGTAGGAGCGTAGATATGTCTGGACCCTTGATAGGAGGTTCTCTTCTATCTTTGTGGAGCTAGATGAGGAAGGAGAGGGTGAAAAGTTTGTCCCTTGGAAGCAGGGACCCTCTCTGCCCCTGTTGCAGGCAGTGGGCAGCCAGGCAGGGCTGGCACAGGCACTCACTGATCAGGCAGAGAGCTACAGGAAGGTGTTGTCCTTACCTCCCCTTCCGAGGGCGTTTGGACAGGACAGCCTTTAGGTACTTCTTATAATAACCTCTCCCCATAACCTTAAGGAAAGCAGCAATATGTTGTCTGATTTGAGCACAGGGGCATGCTCAGGCACTCAGGGCAGGGCAGGTGACTCTGCCTTTTGGGGAGCCAGAGCATCTGCATGCCACTTGGCAGCCATCTCCTTGCTCTGTTACCCCTGTCCACCCACACACCCATCGCTAGCACGATGCCCCAGAGCACTCTCTGTAGGGGATGCGGGTGATGGGCTCCCAGCCCTTGGTTGAATAATGAACATGTTGGAGCAATGCTGGCAGCAAATCTGACACCACAAAGGTAGAAATAAATCTGCCTTGTTTCTATCAACAATGCAGCCCAAAACCAGGCGCACTGGTAGGACAGCTGAAAACCCTCATCCCCACCAGCCAGCTCCTGGGGGTCACTTCAGTCCACACTTGGGCTGATGGCTTTTTTTTTTGAAGTAGGTTTTTCCTCCTCTTTTCCCAACAAAGCCCGGTATTTCCCAAAGGGCCAGGGATTATCCAGCCTGCCGGGAAAACAAGGCAACCCCAGTCCCAGCCTGAATGGGAAGCATTGATGCCTTAAGCCTCTTGTACTAAGGAGTTTACTCCAAAGATGGATTTTTCACTCCCTCTTCAAATCCAGCGAGATAAACAGAGCCACGACCCGTGCCGTCAGAGGGACGGAGGGGAGGCAGCTCTTGGTGCCGGAGCAAAGTAGGGAACACGTGCCCTGGGAGCACTCCAGTTCTCCTGGTTCCCCAGACAGACAGATGGGCTGTGGGGCAGGAGAGGTCCCGAAACCATGCAGGTCCATCAAGGGGTTGTCACATGCTACCACCCCCTAACTCACCCCATGGATCTTGATTACCTCCTTATCCAAGGTCTCCTCCTGCCCAGTGAAGCTCCTGATGAGCAGGGCTGGATACCAAAGGCTTAAGAGCACAAGGCAGAGGATGATGGGGACATAAGAGAGCATGGAGTAGTATCTGTATATCTGGGGAGAAGCAGAGCTGTCACACATGAGACCACACCAGCCTGGGGGTCTGGTCCTGGGCAAGTGACACCTTAATGTCACTTCAAGGAGTTGGTGAGAAAGCCACCTCCGACCCGGGGCCACACCAACCTCCTCACTCCTTCCCCAGCTAGTGGGACGCATACCTTCGGCGACTGGGGACAATCCACCTTCTGCCAGATGTGGACCATGCAGTGGCACCAGGAGAGCAGGCAGCCCACAAGGTAGCTGACCCTGTGCCGGACAGTGGCACAGGCAATCAGGGGGTAGTAGAAGGCAGGGTAGTAGAGCAAAGCCAGGATCTTCCAGTACTCTAGATGGGATGGTGGGAAGAGAGGAGGGAGAGCAAAACAGGCAAGAGAAGGCAGCGCTCTCAGTATGGACCAGGGTGAACAGGCTGCTTAGGCTGCCACCCAAAGCTGCACACCTCCTGGGTGGGGAGGAGTGTGTTGCCCACAGGCCAGGAGGGCGCTCGCCTTACCCCGGGTGCCCTGGGAGGAGTGGGTGATGAGCGGCAGAGGGTCCCTGTCCAAGACCAGCACGCACAGGGAGGAGAACAGGATGCCAAACACTGCAGCCACCAGCCCTTGGCTGCCTTCCTCCTCCAGAAAGTTGGCTGGGCTGCAAGCCAAGGAAGGGATGAGTCTGACACCAGATCATGGGCACCCTGTCCCCACCATCCTCTGCCCCAGAGCTGGTTTATCCCATGCTGCACCTCAGCATCCCTCCACCTGCTTGGCTGCAGGATGACAGGGACCCTGGGGACCAGGGTGCAGGGCCAGGGTACCTGAGCAGTCCTGGCACACCATTCCAGCAGCTCCGGTGGAGACGCCTGCGTTTCACCAGCAAGGACAAGCCCATGAGCACAGCCAGCTGCCAGAAACCCAATGGAGGGAGCAATAAATACATGGAGGGGGGCAGGGGGCTCAGACATGCTGCTATGCGATGGGGCCTCCAGAGAGACACCATCTCCATCCAACACCCTAAATCCAGCCATGGCTGAAGCAGGGACAGGCACTTCTCAACCTGCTCTGATGAGTTACAGGCTCTAAATGCCTCAGAGGGACCATGCTGGGAAAAAATAAAAATAAATCAGAGCCTTCCATTGACTACAGGCACGAAACAAAGTCTGGAGATGTGCGACTCCCTTGTTAGAGCATCCCAGCTCAAACCTTGCTCCAGCTTAAGCTGAAGAGCCCAGACCTGCTATTTGGGAGTAAACAGGCATGACCCGAGCTGGGGGACAGCAAATACAATGTCAGGGCAGATAACCCACCCTGCAGGACTTGGCAGGTACTTACGGAGACAGGTGCCATGCAGATGTGATACATTCTGGGAGAAATGGTGGGGTTGCAGTCTGGGATTATGCTGAGAAACGTGCTAGAAAGAGGGGGAAAAAAAATCATGCATGGTTATATTTAGTCCTAAAAGGGCAAAAGAAAGATGCTGGGGTAATGCCCCCGTACACGGCAGCAGCAGAGATTTCGGTCTGATGCTGAGAAGGGGCAAACCTCCAAAGAGGGTTACACAACCATCAATAACCAGGGATGAAGTCATGCTCACAAGATGACTTTATGATCAAGTGAGAGAGAGATAAGACCCAGGAGTGGCCGTGAGCTGATCCCCACAGGGGCTAGGCGACCTCCCTGCATGTACAGGGATGCCAAGGCTGAACAGGAGATCAGCAAAGAAGGATGAAGCCCCACTTTACCTCTTTTACACCTCTATCTGTTCTGGCTCTGTCTTTTCAAGGGATGCAGCCTGCAAAGCAGCAGTTCTCCTTGCTGCCTAAGGCACCGCACTTATTAAATGCCAGCTGGGAGGTTGAAGACCCCTTGTAGAGTGTCTTGACACCTTTTCCATGGGAAAGGGACCAGCCCCAGAGCTGGGGGGACAGCTGCGGCGATGGCTGCCCAGGGTAGGTGCATGCAGGATGGGGTCCCAGAGCCACATCCCACAGCCAGCCAAGGCCAGCTGAGCAGGCGTGCCAGGCTTTGCTTTATTTATTCATTCTCTGGCGTCCATTACATCCCTTAATCTCTGCTTTGCCGCAGCCCTGCTCCTCTCTCCAAGGCCAGGCACGATTGTGCCCAGCCACCTTCACCCAACACTAGCCAGCAAATCCCTGTGCTAGGGAGCTGAACCCCCTGAGCCCTGTAACTCATGCGGGGGAACCCCCTGAGCCCTGTAACTCATGGGGGGGAACCCACATGAGCCCTCATGCCCTCCCGAACCCCACAGCGCTGGTGGGGTGGGCAGAGACAGGAGACCAGCTGCAGAGCTCCCATAAGCAAGGCTGCAGGGAAGGGTCTGATAGCAAAATTAGGATTTCTTGGGCCTCATATATCCAAGGCTGTCACCAACCTGCCAGAAAAGGCTTTATAGGACCAGCTGCCATTAACAAAACTCTGATTTCTGCCTTTTTTTCTCTGCCAATTGCTGGCCTTGGATAGACCAGAAAATTGCTGCTGTCCAAAAATATCCAGGGTCTGGAAATCCAGGGCACCTGCCTGCAAGATTGAAAGCACAGGGATACCAAAACCTTTTTTGGTATCACCAGGGCTTCAAGCATCTAAATCCAGAGCATCCAGGAGCCATCAGATGGGCAAACCCCCGGTGCTGCCTCCATTCCTTCACTGACCATGGCTTGCTGCAAAGGAGGACACCCAGAAAATACCCCAAAGATTTCTAGCAGAGGTGCAGGTCATGCAGGTGGGGCTTTGCCTGGGGAAACCAGGGCTGGGCAAGGAGATTTCAAAGGCTGTTTTGCAATGCAGAAGATTAAAGATGAGGAGGAACCCTTTGGGCTGGTCACCGCTGGGGTCTCCTCCTGCTTGCCCTTAGGATTAGGTATCAGTCAACTGAGCAGCATAGAACCCACCCGCACAGGACTAAGTCAACAGAGGGACAATAGATGCTGATAGATTAGCCTTGGGATGTCCAGCTTCGAGCTTTGTGGGACACCTTGGATAAATCACCCTGCTGTTCCATGCCTCAGTTTCCCCTCCTCTTCCCTTCTCTTGTCCTTGGGAAGGCACTCAGGTAGGAGGGCATGAAGGGCTGGGGTCTTGCTGCGAGGTTGGGTCCTGGGGTCCTGTCCCTGGGGCAAACACAGCACTGCTTTTGGGACTATGGACAGTTAAAGAGCAGATCATCATGGATGGAGAACGAATGGGCTTTACAAGACCCACTGATACACCAGTTGTGGGGAGAGGAAAGGAAGACATCTACGCAAACCCAGGGATATTCAGCCCTATTTTGCACGTAGAAAACCTGTTCAGGGTCGCCGTGCCATGCAGGGACCCGGCCGAGTCTCCCAGCCCTGCCTCCCTGCCAGTAGATCAGGGTGTGCTGCCAACTCTCTTCACCCCTAGCCAAAATCTGCACAGCTGCTTGCAGAAAGCTGGAGTGGGATGAAGGCAGGGGACAGGTTTGCAAGGCTGTGTCATGAGGATGTCTTCAAACCCAGAGACATGGAGCCAGAGCAGCCCTCTCTAGGCCAGCAAAGGTTCTGGGGGCTTCAGAGGGGTCAGGGCAGCAGGTTAACACTGTGCACTTTGACTTTGCATTTTGGGAAAGGCTAAGCAAAAGGGAGTGTAACTAGCAGAGATGGCTGCTGCAGGATTTACCCCAGCTTTTGCCAGAAGCACTCTAAAAGAAATGAAGCATTTTTAGGGGACCAAAATAGGCCTTTTTAATCACCTTCCACTCACCCGGGAATAAATCCTGGCTCTGCTGCTCAGGGGACGTTGCTCTACAGAAAGGGCATAGAGCAGCCGGGCAGGAGGCTGGCAGCTGCCCAGGGTGACCCCAGCAGGGACAGGGGGACATGTGGCACCCGCCAGTGGGGCTGGACACTTACTCATCCTGTGGCATGGCCGTCTCCATGGTTTCATAGATGTACCAGTCAGAAACGAGGTCGTCTGTGCCAGCAAAGTTGTTGTCCAGCGGAGCATCATGCATCCCACCGGAGCCATTGGCTGCCATGGCTGTCTCCTTCCTCCCTCCGTGGGCTGGAGAGAGATGACGAGAGGCAGCTGGAGGCAGGCTTTCCCAAGGTGGGCCCTCCTGTGCTCTTGGAAATGTAGGGATGGAGGTGCTGAGCCAAGAGGCTTTATCTTCTCAGGTCACTCCTGCAGCTGGGCTGGGGGGGACCGTGAACTTTCAAAATCCAGCTGTGCCTCCAAGGATCCAGCTTTTATCTGGACTCAGAAGGAGGGAGAAGGGATGACCCCCCCACACACACACAACTGGAGCACTCAGGGCACACCTAATCATCCCCTGGCCACTCCCTGCCCGCCGCGGGATGCTGATAGACTCGGAGCCTTTGTTTGGGTTGTTTAACAGCTTTTACGCCAATGACTTGAAAACCGGCACAAGGGTCAAGTTTTGGGCTTGGTAGTGCAGGCTGGCTGGCAATGCAGGGAGGAGATCTCACCATGGCTGGGGAGCCTGTGACCCGTGTCCCCAGTGTCCCTCTGTGCCACCAGATGCCCCACACAGCATCCAGCCTCCCCCAGCCCTGGGAGGAAACCTCAGCCCCTCTCCCTCTGTAGCAATAAAAAGGAAGAAGGATTTGTCACAGTGCCAGACCCAACAAGCTCTCATTTCTCCTTCCCCCCATTATTTTTTGATGACTTTGGCCCAGAGAGCCCCACACCCTCCGCTGCTGTCCCGGAGCTACGTCACACAAGCTGCAACGTGCCTCATTGCTATCGGAAAGACAGTGCCCAAAGGTGTCCCCAAATGCTAGGCAGCAATGCTCAGTGCAGGCTCCAAGCCCCAGGAACCAGCCCAGGACATGGGGACACCTCTTCCCACAGCACAGGGATATCCCCAAACCCCCCAGGGCTGCTCGGTGGCTCCAAGGGGATGCATAGGAGACAGATGACTGAGCCAACAGTTTTGCTCTGGGCTGCTGTTTGTACAGCTGGTGTTCACCAGGGAGTGTGATGGATACAGCATGCCAGCTTCAAAGAGATTCCCCAAATCAGGGTTGTGGCCCTGCAGGCAACCCCCTCTCTGGACAGAGAAGTGGCACTCGCCACCATAGCCATGTTGCCCCATGGCCTGATGCTCCACAGTATATCATGTCCCCAGCCAGGTTTTGGGTCCCCTCCAGGGACTCCCTCTAGGTCAGGACATGACATCTGGGACCTTCACCTCCCTTCCCAGAGGACCAAAACTCAGCAGGTCCCCCCTACCCAAGCATTTGATCCATGTCAGGTTGCCACCACCATCCCACTCCCTACCAGTGCAGGCTCCAGCAGAGGAAGGACAGACCCCACCAGCCTCAGGGAAGCATCAAACTCAGACAGACCAAAGACCCCATCCTCAACCCACTCAGCGCATGTCCCAGCATCAAGGCATCGACTCTCCAGCCATCTCTTGGTTTTGCCTTCTCAGGGAAGTGGTTCTGACCTCATGTCCCAGGAATGTAGCACTCCGTATAAAAGGTAGGAGCCTGTAAAGTTCATGGCAGTGCACACACACATCTGGAAGCCCCTTTCCACTCCTGTGGGGTCACTGAAGGGTGGGCAGGGCAGTGGCACCTGCCTTTGGAAGTGGGGGACATGATTTGGGCAGGTAAAATAAGCCATGAGAGCCCTGGCATGAGCAGCATCCCTCCTAGGATGCTCTTTCCTCCATCAAGCAGCGTTCAGATGAAGGACCATCTCCAAAAGCCCATGTGACCCTCTCACCGCCCCATGGGGTCACCTGGAGAAGGGTAACGAGCAGAAAGCAAGATCTACCTACCCACCAGCCCAGCCAGGCAGCATTGCCCCATATGACCCACCTCCAAACAAGCCAGCAGATGCCACCTTGCCAATGCCCTGATTTTCTGCCACCCAGGAAAATGGCAGCCACAAAAAGCAGGAAGGAAAGGAGAGAAAGGGTCAATGAGAGGCACATCAGGGAGCCCTGCCGAACAAGCTACAGCCTGAATCCATACCAGGCAGCAACATCACAAGACCAAGCTGACAAGCTCCCTGGGTGGTGTGTCACCTCCCCTTCCAGCACATCCTTGCTTGGAGTATCATGCACACCCAGACCCTGGTGTTTGCTGCCTGTCTCCAGCTGGGCATGGGATCAACATGAGTCCACGCTGCCTCAGCACCAGGTGATCTTCAAATCCTCCAGCCCAGCCCAGCCCAGCCATCTTCACGAGACAGATGCTGTCCCACTCCAGGGGAAGGTCCCCTCTTGTGGTCCACCAAGCAGAGAGGAAACATCTTGGTCACCATCCGTGAATGGTCTGGGGAAATCAGGAGGTGCTTCAGAGCCTCCAACCCATCTGCTGGACACCACCAGGCAAGCCATGGCAGCACAAGGCCAGGGAAGTGATGGTGTGACACAGGGACATCCAAGCCTGGTCCCCAATGGGTCTCTTACTGCCCTGGCTAACAGGGCCGGTGCTGTGCTGGAGGAGAGACCTCACTGGGGATGGGCATTTCAGCTGAGGCGAAGAATGTGATGAGGTTCTTCAGCCTCACTGCAGCACAAGGAAGAGTTACGCTCCCCATTCCTGCCCAGGCTGCAAATTCTGGTGTCTTAGAGGAGAGGCAGGTATGCCAAAACATCAGCGGGATCAGCATCCCCAGCCAGGGCAAGGCCACTGCTCTCCACCCTGCTCAGTGGGTGCTGGCTCCTCTGGCCAGGGCCAAGCCAGGAGCTCACCGGCTTCACAGCCCCTCTGTGCCCTGCGTTTCCCCGAAACCTGATCTCTTTGCTCCTCTGCATAACCTCTGCCGAAACAGGCTGGGCCTTTGATCGCAGCAGCCTCGCCAGAGATTGATGGGTTCAATAAAGCTCCTTCATATTCTTCATTTCCCACTATCCATCACTCTCTGGGGAGCTTTTGCATCCTACCACTATGAATTAAACTGGGGGGGAAGAGAAGAGGGGAGCCGTAAGGGAATTACCCCCCTTCCCTCCTCCCATCCAGCCTAATGGTGATGCCTTGTGTACAGCTTTTAATAAAAATGATAAAGATCTCATTTCACAATTGTTCAGGGAGCCCTTGGGCTGGGGGGGCGGGGGGGGGGGGCAAAGTGTTGTTTAAGCAAGATCTCCTCTAATTCAATTGTCATTCGAGAGCTGTGCTGGTGGCTGCTGGGCTGGTCCCCGCAAAGCCAGGTCACACAGGGATGACTTTGGAGGATATCAGCAAAGAGAGGAGGTGGTGACCCAGCTCATAAGATGCTCATTCCCAAAGGTGGATTTAGCAGTTTCTGCCAATGCTTGGAGAGGCAAAGCCTGGTCTCACATCCACACAAGCCAAGCCAGCTGAGCTCAGCCCCCAAAGTCCACCAAACTCAGTGTCCCAGCCCCAAAATGAGATGACAAAGGTTGATTTGCAGCCACTTGTGCTCAGCTGGGAAGCACGAGGGGACAGTCAGTCCCATCCCTTCCCTCCACCAGTGACTTTGGAATCCTCCAAGCACCAAACACACCCCAGCCAGCCCTTGCCCAGAGCTTTATTGAAGACTTTGATCATCTTTCTGGAAAAGCAGATCTTTTCCAGTGTGAAAATCTCATGCTGTCCCCAGGTTCCCTGAACACAAGTGCCAAGGAACCCATGCACACGCCAGACCATCCAGCCAGAGGCTGGGACCTCTGAGAAATCACTGCCCACTCTTTCCCCAGGACAGGCTCAGCCCAGCCAGACGCTGGGACCTCCGAGAAGTCACTGCCCACTCTTTCCCCAGGACAGGCTCAGCCCAGCCAGACACTGGAGCCTCCGAGAAGTCACTGCCCACTCTTTCCCCAGGACAGGCTCAGCCCCAGGGGACTGAGGACACCAAACTCATTGCACTGGTGAGCTGATGCAAGAAGCCTGGTGGCTGGTGAACTTGCTGCACCTTAGCCCACAGCTTTCCCCATCCGCTTGGGAAAACCCCTGCCTGGGGCAGGGAAAGGTCCAGAGGGAGTTTTTCATCCCATCCAGCCGTTCTGCTCTGACAGCATTTTCCTCCCAACTCAGTCATGGTGAGGCCAGTTCTCATCCGAATCAAACCCCTTCTTCCCCAAGTCCCTCCTGCACCCCTACCTCCACCACCCTGGTGAGAGCCCAGGAGCCTTGCCAGCTCTTCACAAATCTGGAGCCTGCAGATAATAAATCCACCGGAGAGATCATAAACACATCAGCAAGCCAAAGGAGAAGCCGCTTTCACATTTTAAAAGCAAAGGCAGCTTAAACATTTAAGCCAAGGAGGCTGTTTAAGGTTATTTTTAGGCTCCTGACCTCCCCCCCGCCTTCATTTCAAAGCAAAGGCAGCAGCACCTGCTGCACACAAAGTCCCCCCACAAGCCAGCAAGGGGGAAAATTCAGGAGTTTGCAGGATTGCACTGAAACCTGCTGACAAAGTCATACACCATCATGGAAAGTGGTGCTGGGGGGGGGGGGGGTGTTCAGGGCAGAGCACCCCATAATCTCAGCTCCTCTGATGCTGGGTGGGAGTGAACATCTCCCAGGAAAAGCCCCCCTGGGATTGCTTCCCAAGAGGGAGGTGAAATCCCTGCTTAAGGGCAGAACTTGGATTTTTTTGGCGTTCCTGTACCCCCAGAGCAGGATTTGCCCCACCATAAGCAAACAGGCTGCAGATTGAAGCTCGCAATTACAACCTGGAGCAATCAACTCCACAGGTTCATTAAGCCCGGCTTCCCCCGCGACGCCAAGTTTGCAAGAAGTGACGACAAAAAGAGGGGGTGGGGGAAGAGGAAAGACAACAAAAAAGTTACCTTCTTCCAACCAGCGAACTCCTTGCAAGGCACCCAGAGGCTTGGTTTGATGGGGGTCTCAGGAGAAGTGTGACCTTGCTAAGCAGGGTCTAAAGCATCCACTCAGAGGAGCCCAGCGTGGATGCAGCCATGCAAGCTTAAAGGCAAAGTTCAGAGCACCGGCAAGCAAGCGGAGGCTCGCGGTGGCTCAGGGAACTTTATCCCCTCCATCGCCAGGAGGCCTTGGCTGGGGGCCACCCTGGGGTTTAGAAAATTAAAAACAACCAACCCCGTGCTCCGTTCTCCCTTTGATTAGGCAGAGCTTTTCGGGAAAGGAGGCAGCTCAACCCAGCCCCCTTTTACCCCAGCTCTCTGATGGCTCAGCTCGGTTTTAGCTGCTCCCTCTGCCCCCCCACCCCATACTGAGATTTAGGGGGAAGCCCAGGGACCAAGATGCTGCTGTGTCCCCTGCCATGGGATGTAAACACCTCTGCTTCCTCCCGGGGTAAATCAAAGAGCCAGCTCCTTACTGGTGTAAATCAGTTGAGCCCAATCCTTTACCCAAATGTTGAAGATTTATTTGGTTTTGCCCCCACCTAGTGCAACTTGGGAGGGGTTGGAAGATGGAAGGGAAGCTTTGGTTTGGTGCAAGCCTGGGGACAAGTGTCCCTGGCTTGGGGATACCACCACCAGAGCATCATCCCCACAGCCCCTCAGTGATGGCCAGATCCTGCCCAGGGCTCACACAGCAAGTGCCATGGGTGCAGAGTGACAGTCCCACAGCAGTGGGAACCAGCCTGGAGGAGGTGAGAAAGGGAAGCAAAACATCTTGGAGTGCAAATTGGGGAATGCTTTACCCTAGGGGTGGGCACAGGCAGCTGGGAGGAACAGGCAGCTTTGCCACACTGCCCTTATTCATCCACTTCTTGGCCAACACATCCTTCCCACCAGCTTCACTTAGTCCAGGAGACAGCAGCTTACAAAAAAAGAATATAATCTGGACAAATACACACACGTGACAGCAAGTGAAGCAAAGGAAAATTAATCAAGGTTGAAGATTTAGCTTAATTTTTAGCCAAAAACCTTGTGGCAATGCTGAACAAAATGACCTGCAAGCTTTTTTTCCCCCTCCCTGGGGTTGTTTTTAAATCAGAAATGCTGCAGTCAGTTCCCAAAGGTGCTTCCTGGCAGAGCTGAGGGACTGGGAAAGGGCTAGCAGAAAGGGGATGAGGCTGACATTCAGAGTCACAGGGGTTTTCCTACCCTCTCCCCCAGACTAAAATATTCCAGTGATGTCCATCCTGATCTTAAAGTGATGGTTATATAGATGCGCAACAGGCATGGAAGGCTTTGTTGCTACCAAAAGCATCTCAAGTCACTCTAATGCCCTGCAAAAAGTTGGTATTCCAGCAGTTTGGCATTTTCTACTCAAAAATGGCTGTTGGGAAACCAGCCACAAGCCTTGGATGGGCAGTTCCCACCCAGGCTCTGATGGCACACCTTGCTAAGGTTTGATGCCCTCTTCCCAAGCAGCAGGGATCAGGCTGGGAAGAGCCCTGCAAGATGCAGGTGAACCAGGAGCTCAGTAGCATCCCCAGATGCTGCTGCTTGTGCTGGATAAGCATGGAGATGAGATAGTTTTCCTGCTCCTAGTCCTGAGCAGCAGCTGCAGGTTGCAGAGACCCTCTGACACCACAGACCCCTCACTACATGCATTCTCGGCCTCTGCTCCACACGATAAGCTCTCTCCCAAATCCCTCTTCTGCTCCTGGAGAAGTGTCCTCTCCTTGTATGTGTTGATGCCCTAAGCCTGTTTTATCTTTAACACTGGATAAGGTGCTAGAGCAGGGGCACGGAGATTCAAGTGCATCCCAGCAGCCATAAGCAAATCACTGTGGCCATGGGGACCCTTTCCATTAAGGACAGGCCTCTTACATGGAAGAACAGAGCTAAGATCAGCAGGAACCCATCTTTGGCCAAAACACCCAGCTCTCATCACTGTTACACAGCTTTCCAGACCCAAACCTTGAACTCATTACACAGGCAGAGCTCCAGCCAAAGGCCACCTTTCATTTTTACAGAACAAAAATCCACAGGCTGCCAAAATAAATAGACCTCACACTGTCCTATGAATCAACCTCATTCCCAATAGAGCCATGGAAATTGGTATTTATTTTTGGGAGAGCAAGGGAGGGTCTCAGCCCCAGGTTTGGCTGGGCCTGATGCCATGTTAACACAATAGAGGTGGCACCTCCAGACCTGCTGCACATGCACCTCTGGTACAGCTGGGAAAATGCTGCATGAATGAACTGTGCCTTCGATTAGATTACGGGAAATTAGTCTTTGATGATGCTGTCATTAGCAGTGACTCTGTAATGTGTTTGCACAAGGGCGGGAAGGAAATTAAGCAGGCTAGTTAAGGATGAAATAGTTCCCATTTCCCAGCTTTAGAGCCTGGCAGGGTTTTAATTGAGGCAGAGGAAACTCTCAGAAGCATTTGGGAGCTGAAGACCACGGTGTGATCCTTCACACAGACACCAAGTTGATCACCATGATTCCTCCTGCTCCTGTGCCCCAGGGAAGGAGAGCCCAGCTAAGTACCACAGGGTCCCCAACATGGTATGGGGGTGCAAAGGGCAGGAGCAAGTCCCAGCTGCACAGGTAACCACAACAGTGACATCTCCATAAGGGAGTAGCAGCTCAGATTGCCATGGTTTTGTAGATGAAACGACTTGGAGCAGCATCACACACTCAATTCAAGCCATCCCTGGGCTCTCAGCTGGGAGAAACCACCTTGCTCCAACAGAGCTCTGCTTTGGCAGCACTGAGCAGTCTCCAGCCATAAGGGGAAAGAACCACTAATTCTTCCAACAGCATTAAAAGCATTTATGTTCTCAGCCCTCTCAAGGAGGTAATCCAGCCATCAGCATATCCAAGCACCCTGGAGACTTTAGCACTCTTCCCAACTGGCAGGGGAATGATACACCACCACCACCCCCCCCTCCATTTCACCAGCTCAAGCTTAGCGCCACACAGAGCACCCTTTTCTTCTGCTTTAAACCCAACTTAGTGCCCAACCCCCCCTGAATTATGACCTATTTCCCTCCTACCCTCATCCTGACCTCCACAGCATCCTCACCACGGCAGAAGGTTAAATGCATCAGCCAAGGTTGTGTTTTGGATCAGTGCTTCAAGGCAAGACTCAAACTTGTATTTTTCTTTCCCAAATAGAAGCTGAGGAAGGACCAGGAGGTACAATCATCCTCCCTGGAAGCATCAGAAAGGTGTGGGAGACCAGAATTTATTTTTAGTGAGACCATCCATAGCCCATGCACCCTGCCAAAGAGATTCTTTGAGGCAGTGATTTCAAGTACGGGTCTCAGCTGGCTGCCTTGCAGATCTCTGCTCCCATACTAGAGAAAAAAGCAAAAGTTTTATGTCCCAGGGCCTCAGATGCTGTTTTATCCCCCAATACACTCCCCCTGAGGATAACCTTGTTGTTTCAAGCTTGCACCAGCGTGAAGAGACTGGAATGTGGCTTTTTATATGGAGTGCAGAGCTGTCTTAGAGAAGGGCCATCTGCTAGCCCAGCTCCAGCTCACGTTTCACTGGAAACATCCCAAAAGCTGTGGGAACGTGCTATTCTCAGCAGCTATGGGGGAATGAGATATGACAGGGCAGGGGGCTCCTTGGAAGGACCAGACTGTGCCGTTCCAGCTCCTGCCCACCCCAGACCATCAACCCCCTTGATGTCAGTCCTGAAATATCCGTGGTGGGACTAACCTCTGGATGCTCAGCTGGCTCAGTGGCAGGTTTAGCAGACAGGGAGCTCAGCTCCAGTTGCACCAGCCAGAATCACATTCTCCTGTATGGGAAAGAGCAGCCCATGTAATGCTGAGCTGGAGGAGAGCAGACCTGGGCCAAGACCCCTTTGCAGCCAGCTTTGACTCAGGGCATCATCCCTGAAAGGCTCCTGACCCACATGCAGGCACCCCACCAGCCCCAATTTCCCTTCTGCAGCCCAACCATGACTCTCAGGACATTCCCAGCCCTTGCTGCAGCAGCTCTGCATGGATTCCTTGGTGCCCAAAGTGCAGCAAGCTCCCAGGCAGGCTGCAAATGCACATCTTCAAGCTGCATATGCAAAGAACCATTTCAACTGCTTGTTTTGTAGAGACACTACATCATGGGGCAGTTTCTGCCTTGAGCTTGCCTGCAAAGTTACCATGCATTAGGATTAGGTGGTCAAGTGCGCCCTATCCCTTTTGGGAGCTGATCTAACAGCCAAGGACTGCTCCCCAGGCTCATCCTGTTCCCCTTCTCTGGCTTGCCTGACCCCACGGGGAGCCACTTCCATGAGCAAACCCAGCTAAAAACTTGCCTTAGAGACAAACCAAAAAGCAGCTGTGGGCTTGGCTGCCCAGTCCCATCAGCAGGAGATCCATCAAACAACCTGTGGGTGCACGAGGACCAGGTTAGTCCCACAGGGGTCAGCAACACATAGGAGCAGCCGGCATGGCTTGTACCACCTTCAGCACCAGCATCTCTCGGAGGCTCTGCAACACCCAGCAAATGCCTTTGTGGTGAATCTCCCAAAGCAAAAGGGCTCAAGGAGCCATCAACTCCCCACTGCAGGGATGCACAGACACACCAGCACACGCTGTATGCACACACACGTCTCTGTTGCATTGCTTGGCATCACCCTGGATGTCCCAGGCTGTTTGCTGGAAGGCAGCCACTGCTTTGCATCTAGTTACCTGGTTTCCCAGCAAACAAACTCTAGTTCAAAGCCCCTGTCCCTGCCATTGCACAGGGGCAGGAAAGCTCTCAGCATCTCCCTGCAGCAGCAAAGGATGCTTTTTCAGGGATTTCTTTTCCTTTTTTGCTGCCTTTGAGATCTGCCTTCTGAGATGTGAAGCCAACACATACCCAGGGGCACCCCCAGGCACCTTCCCCACCAGAGAGAAGGTGAGTGTGGCAGCAGAGCCAGCTCACCTCAGACACCTGCCCCACATTGCCAGGAGGGCTTGCTCTGGGGCAGAGATCTGCAAGGTCCCCGCTATCAAGGAGGGTTCATCTCCAGATCCCATCTCTGTCCCCATGGCGGGCAAGGCAGGGGAACCTCGCATGCCCCTGGCCCTGCAACGCTCCCAGCTGAAGGCTGAGGAGAAGACCCTGGATTTCGAGTTTGAGGTGGTCAGTGCCCAGTTTAACCATCAGGGCCGCTATGCCCTGCAGCTCACTGTGGAGAACCCGCTGCTGCAGGGCTCTGGTACCGGCATCCAGCTCCGTATCAACAGCGGGGAAGTCATCCAGAGCAGCACCGGCACCACCGACACTATTGAGCAGAGTGACCTCGACCAGATCTGCTCCTTCCAGAGGAGGAAATTCACCTTCACCCTGCCCAGAGGTAAGAGGCTGAATGCTGCAGGGATGGCCTGATAGCAGAGGCAACCCAGGAGCACAGCTCTGCAGCAAGCACAGCCTGTCTCAGGCGTGCAGACCCCCACACCACACTCATACCTTTGCCACCAGAGCAATCCCCTGAGCTGGAGTCAAAGCTGTCTGAGCTTAGTGGGGTGGGTGGGGCAGGTCCAGCTTGGAGAGTGGGGCCAACACCACCAGCAATGCAAACAGCCCCTGCCCTGCCACAAGGCTTAGATGTATCCAGGCTGGATAACCCATTTGCTAGCATTCACAGAGCAGAGCTAGCCAGGGCTGCTGATGGATGAGCCCAGGAGATGTTCCTGGGATCACCAGCTCTCCTAAGCAAGGCTTCACCCCCTCCCCACAGGTTTCTGCAGGAATGACAAGAACCATGATGTGCGTCTCCACATTGAGGCCCTGCACTTCCCCAGGAGGGCAGAGAGGATGAGGAGGAGCAGGCGGGTGGGCGAAGCCTTCTTCGCCATCTACCCCCGCACCAACCAGCCCCAGATGAAGTTCTCCGCTGGGAAGGATGAGGACTGGTACCACTACAGCGCTGTGATGGCTTTGCTGCGGGTGGGCAGCGAGCAGCCAGCTATGCACTGTGGCCGTCTGGCCTTCACCGCATCCCTGCATGAGCACCAGCCACCCACCACTCTGGCTTCATCCCCACCACTCTGCCCCAGCACCCAGGAGGAAGACCAGCAAGCAGCAGGCACAGCCTCAGCATACCCACCCCTGGACATCCCTGTCCCAAACCTCTTGCTCCGTACACCCGAGTCTGCTTACCACTCACTGCCCACCGAGGACCATGCCTGCTCCCCTGAGGTAGGCAAGACCAGAGATCCTATACCCCAGCAAAACAAGAGCAGACCAGTCTGCTTAGGACAGGATTTGGCCCTAGGGTAGCTAGATGACACCACATAGGCAACAGCTAGAGTAAAAGCAAAAAGGAAGAGGTCTCTACAGCTTTCAGGCAGGTCTTTGGTAAACAGCACAGCCTTGCCTTAGTTTTCCCTCCCTCATTCCCCAGCATTGCCAGGTAGAAGCCTGGCACATATCCCCTGCCTGCCTCCAAAGTTAGGGACCATCTTTGTACAGGACAGGAGCAAGCTAGGACAAGCTCAAGATGCAGGCATGGTCTTGGTGAGACAAGAACCACCAAAGCAAAGCCAGTAAAGAAGATCTTGCAGTCAAACCATACTTAGAGCTATAGGAAAAGATCCTTTATGGGGTATTCACCTGGCTCTGCCCACCCCAGCATAGTCCAACACAAAGTTAACCACCCCCTACCAAGCACAAGACCTATAGCTTGCCCTAGACCTACACCCACAGCGCTTGTAGCAGGAGCCAAACCTCCAACCCACCTAAATCCCCTGCATCTTCCTGGCTAGAGATGCACCCACACCCCACAAAAGATAAAGCTCCCTACCATCACTCTGCTTTTCTCTGCCCTGCTCTTTTAAGGGCTGGGAGAAGCCAGCCCCCATCAGAGGCAGCTGGGAGCTGGCCAGGTGCTCCCTATAAAGGATGTAGGGAGGCTTAGGCTGCTAAAAAGTTTATTAATAAGATAATTTTTTAAATGAGAATAGGATTTCTTTTTCCTGAGGTAGTTGGGGCTGTGGAGAAGCAATCCCTAGGGATGCAGCAGGGGGGATCTTAAAGTCTAAAGTAAATGTTGTTGGGGTGGTTATGACTGGTTCAGTGTTGGGGTTGGTTTTATTTCTTGCAAAAGTTCTGCCCTTGAAGAGTGAGGCCCTGAGCCCAAGGGTTAGAGGATGGAGCTGGGATGCAGAGCGAGGACCTTCTGCCACCTGTGATGTGGGGGAAGATGTTATGGGGGACTGGGAAAGGGGTGTTGGAGCCCAATGCTAGGTCTTCAAACTCCTTCTCTTATCCCCAGAGGCTGCAAGCTGACCCTGCACTCAGCTCCTCCCTGGAGCTCCTGGGTAACTCAGCAGATGAGCATCCTTCCTCCTCCTCTTCCTCAGTGCCTGCCCTTGCTGTGCTGAGCCGCAGCAGTTTCCACCTCTCCTTGCCAGGCTACAGCCCGGATCCAGCCTCTTTGCCAGCACAGGTGGGTGCTGCCAGTGGTGAAGACACCATCCTAAATTAATAACAAAATGCTATTATTCGTAGTGGCTTCCCATTAGAACTTTGCATTGCTGGAGAGGAGATGGAGGGGGTGTAAGGGGACGTGGCCACCTCCATCCTGTCCCTGGCTCAGCTTGGGTACCAGCACTGCTCCTGCTCCCAGGCCATCGTGTTCCTAGCCTGGTCGTGGGGATGGGGGAATGAGATGTCAGACTTTGTATTTCTAATATCAAAAGGCAGCCCTGCAAGCTGGCCGTCCCCAACAGTGGATGGTGTCACCTAGAAGCTCTTAAAATGCTGACTGCGGGCATCTGGGTCTGACATATCTTAAATATTTCATCTTGCAGCTCAAATCTAGACTTCTAAAAACTGCAAACACCATAGGGCAGGGCTAACACAGTCTAAGAGGCTGCGTTTCTCTTTCCTTATGTTAAAAGCTGTCTAAATAAAGGAAAAAGACAACCCTTACCCCAGGGGCTCCATTTCCTGCATCTTGCTGTAAGAATAACACATCCGTTGATGAAGATGTTGTCTATGCTGCTCTCAGAGGTGTCTTGTACACCTGTGAAAACATTGCTTGAGAAAGCTGGATTACAGCACTGGAGATGGGATTGATCTCGTGAACCCTCCCCAGGCATCCTCTGGGCTCTCTTTTCCTTCCAGGGAGTCCCTCATGTCCTCCAGCTGGGCTGGTGGGAGAGCTGGGGATGGTGGGCTTGATGGCAAGGTCTTCTGCAGCCTCTGGACCACCAGCAAATGCTGGCTCAGGAATGGGGCTGGCAGCCCTTACTCAGCCCCCCCAGCTAAGGGCTTTTGAGGTGGAGATGTGACAAGGGACTCCACAGGTGGTGGCTTGTGCCCACAGTGCCTTCACCAGGATGTCCTAAATGCTGGATGTGCTTCTTTGTCCTGGTGACTATGTTGGTGTGGCTGTAGGGTAAAAATTGGGTTGGCATCCCTCTCCCCTGCGGTGTGCCCTGCACAGGGGCTGCCTGCTGCTGCAGTGCTGCAGGACGCCTTCATGCCTCAGCTTTTTCCTTGTACAGGATAAATGTGTTGCTGATGGCTCTGGAGCACTTGATCCATATATTTCACAGGAGTTACAGGGTGCTTGAGCCCTGCTGAGCTGCTCAGCCCCTCTCCAGGGCAGCTGCCTGCTCCTTGCACAGGCAGGATGCTGAGCGTTGCAAACCCTCAGGATCTTGGAGCAACTCCTTGCCCTTCGAAGCACTCATGTGCTATCCCCACCCTGATCAGCTGAAAATTTACTGGTCAGAAACGCTTATTAGCGAGACCTGATTGAGTTTGCTCAGCAAATGTCTAGACGTAAACTCTTTCGAGCTGCAGAAATCGATAGCAATCAGCTGGGATGCGGAGCTGGATGCTGCGGAGCCAGGCCAGGGGCGTAAGGCGAGGCATTAGCAAATGCAATTTTGCTCCTGGGCCCCCAGAGGGAATGCAATAAATCACCTGCTGCTGATGTCACCCAGCAAGTATTTGCCAGGACGGTTTTTATTTAAAAATTAAAAACTGAGAGGTGGGGGGATGTTGGCTCCCTGCCCTCCTGGGAGGGCTGGAGTGATGGAAAATATGTTGAAGGGTAGTTGAGCTGTGCTGGGTTATGGGGAAGGGGGATGGATCAGGTGGAGCTGTGAGGGAGTTTTAATCTCCAAAAGCACTCCCAGGGTGCTGCAGCCCAGAGCAAGCTGAAACTATGGGAGTTGCTTGTCAGTCTGGAGCTGTTTTGGCTCTTGGTGGTCCAAACCTGAGCATCTCAAAGCTTCACATGTTGATCCTGCAGTGCATGATGAAGTTAAACCCTAAACTGAAGTTTGAGAGCCTAAATATCTTCCTAAATTCAGGCAAGACTTGGGTGATCAATAATTTGGGGAGTCAGTAATGCTGGGGCATGGAGAGAGGGGTAGTTTCAGAGGGGTGAGGGGTCCCATCACAGGGCTGCTGCTCAGACCGGTGTCCTGAGAAATCTGGATGCTGGGTTATTGTGTCCGTCTGTTTTGCTTTCCCAAATGGTAAAGACATGCAGGCGCATCCCAGTGGGATACCAGCTACTTGACACTGCCTCCGTGCTGAGAATCTCATCTGCAGGATGGTGGGGGTGATGGATGGGTACTGAGTTCCACCCAAAAGGCCAAGACACGGGGATAATGATTTTCTCATCTCACCGCAACCTGCAGATAATGTATTCCTAGGCACGAAGTGGGAGGCTCTGCTGGCTGTTCAAATGCCTCACGTGTGTTGCAGAGCCAGACGGCTCCCTAATTGTCCCAGGACTTGGGCATGGCACAGAACAGATCAATATTGTGTCATGGATGATCTCTCCATCGCTGGGATGGCTGAAGTTAAGCCTTGGAGCTGTCAACCCCAGGGATACCTCCACCTGCAGCCTGGCAGGGATGGAGGAGAGGGGACTGGGCTCACCAGGACCCTTGGGGACTTTGCAGCAGAGCACAGGGCTCAGTTAAGGGGAATCAGCCCCCAGGTCAGCAGAAGTCGGTCTCTTCCTCTGGGAACCATTCTGCTTTCCGTTCCAGTAGGCCTACGTGGTGCTGGGGGGAAGGAGCCAGCTTTTGGAGATCTCCTTGGCAGTTGGACTTGGTTTCAAGCCCACAGAAGATGGTTTATTTCCAGTCTCTCTGGACCAGCTGGCAGCAAGGCGCCCATCCCAAAACAGCAGTCTGTTGCTGTCAGGGTACAAGGAATCACAGCCTTTCTGCATCAAACAAATGGGTTTGCACACAGCTTGTGTTCCTGCTTGGTCTCACTTGTTTATCAGGCTACAAGAGCGCAGGGGTATCAGGCAGCTGGGTGAGATACAGCTGGCGCTTCCCATGGTAAACACAGCCTATCCACGTGTGCAAGACTAGCTGTGACTTGTGGAGCTTCAACAGGTCTGAAAAATGGGACCAAAACAACTCCTGGCTCTGCTTATGTTGTGTTTTATCCCTTTGGATTCCCCACAGAGCTAAACAGCTTCCCTAGCAAAACGTGCGCGGGTACCAAGTGTCTTGGTGTAACGTAAATCACAGGGACAAGCAAAGAAATTCCCCAGGAATAAGGATCACCTTTATTTTTTAAGCAGGATACAGAAAGTAAAGCAGTGGCTCTGCGAGCACTGAGTATGTTTCAGGCACAGGGACCCGGGGGAGCCTGAGCTACACCTGGACTGATTTAGGCCTCTTTTTGGGAGGTTAAGTCTGGGGCTTCCTTAATGCATGCAGAGGGTATCTCAGGAGTCCTTTCCCCACCGGTCAGATGTGGATGACAGGCTGTGAACTGAATTAGCTTGCTAGCTCTGCTGCTTTTTTGGTGGGGAGCAGAGCCCAGCCCTGGCCTCTACTGAATGCTTCAAATCAAACCCAGAGCCATTTGCAAGCCTGGCTCAACCATCTGGCTGTGCCGAGGGGCTGGGGGATGGTTTGGGGCTGAGACATTGTATTTCTGTCTGTCTGCATTGGTAGGGGGAGCAGGGTTGCAGGGGCAGGTCAAGGATGCTTGCATCGGGATGTGGATGCCCTCGCAACATGCCCCATCTCACTGAACGATGATGGTGGATAAAAGCTTCTGTCTTCCCATCACCGGAGCAGCAGGGCTGGGGCAGAAGTCTCTGTTAGCGGGTGATGGATGGCATGTGTCTCCCGTCTGTCCCCAGGCTGGCTCATCCATCACTCATCCTGATGACAGCGGCCATCACAGGGAAGGTGGCAGGGGTCCAGCCCTTCTCCCCAGCCTGCCGCCCTGACACTGGGGTGAGGAGCTGGAGCTGCCTCGACTCACTGAAAGCCCAATGAGGCTGAAAAACAAACTTTGCCGGCAGGGCTCGCCCCAGGATGTGGGCGAGATGAATAACGCCGCTCCAACGAGCAATTTGTAGGGCTTTGAAAAGCTGTCAGCCCAGGGAGGAGCGCATCTTGACGGGTTCATTGGGGAATTTGCCTTCCTCCGGCAGCGCCCTGGCTCTCAGCATCCCTTGATCATCCCTGCTTCGTGCCGGAGGGAAACGGGAGCAAAAGGGGACCTGAGGCAAATGGCTTTGGGGTGCTGCTTGCATAGCTCTGATTTACTGAAAGATGATTTTTTTTGGGTGTGAAAATGCATGTTCCAAGTGATGTATCACAAGGAAATTATATCCCCTATCATAACATTGGGGAGCTGGGGCTGCCCAGCTTGGTCCAAAAGTCCCATTTTCCTCATGCTTCTCTCTGCCTGGGTGGAGATCTGGCATGGAAATTGGCCAATGCAGAGAGTCAATTCACATTTTCTTAGCTAAAATGGAGAAAAATGTTCTCGGATGGAGAAGACTGATCCTCAAGAGATTTTCCAAGCTGCTTCTCAATTTGCTTGTCTGTAAAGCACAAACTCTTTGGATGCTTGGAGGAAACACAGGCAGGAGGAGCGGCTGCTTGCTCTAATTCCTGCAATTTAAGTCATCATGTCCCTTTAAGTGTCAAATAACTGCCTTGATGAGAAAAGCAAATGGGGTTAAAAAGAGAAAATTGCTCCATTTTAAGAGGTGGGGGGAGGAAATTGCACTTGTGCCACTGATAAATATAGAAAGTGTAAAACTCTCCTAATGGAGCAGACGAGGCGGTGCTGGGCTGCTGGCCCATTTAATTATTTGACAGGTGAATTGGGACTTTTCTACATAAATGGAAGGAAAATGAATTTGGCAATTTTTAGCCCAAAGGGATTCCTGGTCGGCAGCAATGGGGCTCCCCAGGGAAATTGGCTTGGAGTCGGCATCCCTGTGTGGCAATGGGGAAGAGCATCCTCCCTCCCGGTGTCCCGAAACTGCCCTGTGATCTCTAATGAGCTCCCGCAGGGTCCCCTCGAGGAAACAACTTGCTTAAAAATAATAATAATAAGAATATATAAAGCTCAGACCAAATCCACGGAAAAAATCCCCCTGTCCCTGCTGCTGGCTTGGAAATGGGAGCAGAGCAGTGGTGTTTCCCTGCAGCAATGAGGGTTACTGGAGCAGCGGGGAGGGCTGAGGCTGGCAGGATGAAAAGATGAATAAAACAGTGTTTGGTTTCCTGCACTGCTTTTCTTCCTCTCGCTTTTGTTTCTCTGAGGATCTACTAAAGGGCTTTAACCGCTTGGGTGTTTTTCCTTGGAGGGTGGTTTGAACCTGCTGCATGAAGGTGTTGGGAAATACCCCTTGTAGTACAATTGGGTTTGCTTCAAAAATGAGCTTGGGCTGCCTCAGGCCGTTGGTGGAGCTGAAGTTCTCCAACCATATGGCTGTTTATCTTAGGGCTGTGTTTTGAGCAGTGCTTGCCAGAGTCTAGAGCCTTTGCAGGGGGGAGGATATGCTTGCTAGCTCCTAGAAATGGAAACTATGTGCGTGCCGGCTCCTTTCATTTAGGAAGCTGATGCCTGTTCCTTGCCTTGCGCACCTATCTCTGTGTCATCCTAGAGGCCATTTTTCAAGAGCAAGGGCTTCTCTATCAGATGCTAATTGTAGGTGTCGTTTTAGGGGGGCTGTGTTCTCCTCCCATCCCATGCTAAGCAGCTCCAAGGCATCAGGGAGCAAAACCTCAGCAGTGTCTGAGCAAAGAGGGATAAACCATTCATGGCTGGACCCAGCAGAATAACACCTCCCCATGCTGCATCAGCAAACTGCAGAGGAGCCCACGTGCCTTCCACCGATGCAAGGAGATCGTGGCATCATGCAAAAGCCCTTTGCTTTGAAGAGGCAGCATCCTGCTGCAATTGCATCCTGCAAACACCAGCTCCCAGCCCTGCTTGAAGTACCATGGTGCTGGGGATGCCCATTGGTGCAGCTCGGTGGTCCTCTCCCACGGGTGGGAGCAGGGGTCGGAGGAAGAAGAGTGCTGATACTGTTTTAATCTTCCTTTTAACTGTAATTGCGTTTGGCTGGCTCCCCTGAGCTTGTTCCGGGCGATGCATTTTTCCCGGCTAGATTGCTTTTCTTGTTTTGCTCATTGGAGACAGGCCGGGGCCTGTGTCATGCCAGCTATGCATTAATAGAGCCTCAAATGAGATTTCAGAGCCTCAAATCTGATTAGCGCCGAGGCTCCAGTTGCTTTGGAGAGTGGGGCAGACAGACGAGGAGCCATGATGCTTGTGGGGGGGGAGTGCAAACCCATACGGATGTGGGATGTCATGTTGTACACCCTGGGTTTGTGGGGACTGATGCAGAGCCTGGGACATGGGGACAGCAGGGCATGGTGCGTCCAGGATGTAACACATCTCTTACCCTGCAGAAATCCCTGAATTCAGGATGCTAAATTGTCCTTTGCACAGCATGTTGGGAGAAGGCTGGTCTGGGCAAAGCAGCTGCATCTGCTCACCCATCAGCCACCGAGTCCTTGCTGGGCTGCTCATGGCCGGTAAGTCCATATTTCACCCCATTTTGCTGCCTGATAATATGTAAAATCCCATCCCTATCCAAGTTCTGCCGTGCCCGGAGGTGCATGCTTGCTCACTGCCCATGACAGAGCCTATCAGCCATTAGCTGGCTGCTCGCCCCTGTTATCAGGAGATGTTCTGCAGTGTCCCGGAGGCTCTTGGTGTGCTCTTATATCCCAGAGCCCTGAGGTCCAGCCCTGAGAGGTGGCTGGATTTGCTAGAATGTCCCAAGGGACACCTGGGGACCCAGCATCCTCAGGCTGGCCTGGCTTTGGGATGTCCTGGCCATGCTCCAGCCCTTCCTTGTGTTCAGACCCCTGATGGCACAGCACTGGAGATGTAGCCTGTGGGATGATCCTGCTGCTTATTTAAAACCAAGAGGCACTTTTTTTTCCCATACTTTCAGCTGCTGGGGAGGCAAAGTGGCTTGCTGATGCTTAGCTGCCATAAGGAGGCTTGAAAGGAGCCTGGGGAGACATCACATAGGAAAACTCACACCAGCCCCAGTCCATCTTCGCTCACGGAGCCTACTATTATTTTATGAAGTCTCAGGAGGCGGATAAAGCTGACACGTTCCCAACAGCCGCTCATAAATTGCCAGGGGCAGGGAGGAGCTCAGGGCTATGAGCATTCTCACCACAGAGGAGCAGATTCCTGCTCCCATGGCAGCATCGCTCCTGGATTTAGCCAGGGCTGGAGGACTTGTGGGGCTTGCTACGAAGGACCAGGGGGGTCCTAGTCCTTCCATGGTAGGGCAGGGGCTCGTGTCTTCTCCTGCAGAGCAGTGGTGCATCATCCCAGGGAGCGCTGGCAGGGCTTGCTTTTGGGGTTGAGGAGGTGAACGCTGCAGGTGTACAGCCCCAGGCACTCACCTCTCATCTTGTGCTGTCCAACGCACCAGAGAAATCTAAATTCAAGGAGCATCCTGAAAGCACCGACCTTCTGCCAGGGGGAGAATGCAGCCATGATCTCCAGCTGTGGGCAGGGGCTAAGCTGGGATGGAGGAGCCCCTGCAGTGCCATGCCTGGAGGTCCCTGCTGGCTCCCAGCCCGGGCTGTTCTCCCCGAACTAAACACTGGGCTCTTGAGGCTATTTATGTCTTGTCAGCCCGCAGCCAGAAGCAATTTAATCTTGGCTGAGCACTGCTGTAGAGGAACTGCCTGGGCCCTGATGCTTCTTTTGAGATGATAAAGAGTTGATAGAAAAACAAATTACAATGATGGCAACTCAGGCACCGTTAATCAACCTCCCTGCAACACTGCAGTGTGAATAATTAATAATCATTGTTAAGGATGTTTTAAGGGTGGCTTGGGGTTAAGGTGCTGTGTGGGATCAGGGCAATGGATTGTGTAAGATGCTCGAGATGCTCTGCAGGAGTCGGTGATGCTCCAAGGGACCTCAAAATGTTTAAAACACTTATGGTGTCCATAGCTGAGACCCTTGGGGACATGGGAACTTTATTTTATCTCTGCCTCTGCAAGCTACAGGTTGCAAACTCCTGGGTGAGAGCAGTTGGCTTGGCAGGGACGGACAAGTTTTGCTTCCCACTGAGTAAGAGAGCTGAAAAACAAGCGTGGGCTCTACCTGGAACCTCAGGTACCCTCCTTTCTGGAAAAAATACTGAATTTCCTCCTGGCTTTGAATAGTGACTGGGTTGTATTTTTTTTATTTTTGGTAGTTAATCACAGCCTTGCTGAGGGTTTGAGGTACCAGTTGCCTGCAAAGCCTGGCATTGTTCATGCCTGCTATTTTTAAAATGTATTGTTCTCCTGCTGAGTTTTACTTAGCTTAACTGCTCATGAATTTTCTATTAAAACCCTTTGCTAATTATTGTGCTGTAACCATTGTTAGTGGCAAAACCTACTTGGGTTTTTTTAGGGAGATGTAAATATAAGTGCTGGGTATGAAGATGTGCGCTAAGAAACCTGCTCCTGTTATCTGGAATGTGAAAGAAAATAGGGAAATGTCCCAAAAATAGTGATCTGGAGCTGTAAATAAGGGTATGGGACACCGATCCAACATCACAGATTAGGTCCCCAGAGCAGGGCTCCATCAGCGAGCTCAGAGGCATCCATGCAATTCAAAGCAAGGTTGTTTCCCAGCTCTGCCAGCTGGAATTCCTCTGAACTGGGTTTTTAGTGGGTATTTGGGGCACAAATACTCACTAAAACTCCAGAGCTAGAGCCTGAACAGATGCTTTCTTGAAAGGAGGGAGGGGTCTCCTGGGAGAGCATCCCTGCCTGCCCTGCCTGCACATCCGTACGTGCTTCCTGCCCACAAATCCAGCACCCTGCCTCTTCAAAGACCCCATCCATCCTTGCCCTCCATTGGTGATGCAGCTGCGTGTTGGTACAGCCCAGGGATCTTAAACCCGAGTCTGTGCTTTCCACCTTCTTTCTCCAGCTCCACCCTGCAGTTTGCCATCTTTGCCAATGCTGAGATGGGGAGAAAACATGCTTTTTTTTTTTTAGGATAGTGTTTATGCTTTTCCACACCCCACCCCCTCTTTTCCCTTCCTCTCTGGAAAAGCCTTGGGAAGGTGTCAGGGCTTGCCATGCTGGGCTTTTGGGGGTGCAGGGAGAGCTGGCGTGCTCGGGCAGGGAGCAGAGCTGCTCCGGCTGCAAGCGAGCCCAAGACCGTGGTGGGTGACTTGATGGGAAACATCTCACATCAGGTCACAAAACCCTGTAATTTTCCCTCTCCATCAACGTCGTTGCGCAGAGGGATAATTGCCAGGGAGCTGGAGCTGGGGTGGGATTGGGATCCATGCCTCCTCCATCTGCTCTGCAGGTCGAAGAATCCTTCCCTACTTTGCTTTTCTGCTCCTTCAGTGCCACTTTCTGTCTGTCACGGATGCTGAGCTGGTCCCCAGCACCCAGCCCCGAGCTCCACCTGGCTTCTGAGCTGACAGCTAAAAAATAAGGAGGGGAAAAAGGTGATTTAAATGTTTTTCTGAGCTATCAGTGGTCAGAGCACCCAGGTTTCCGTCCCACAAGCGATCCCCAGGTTTGGGCCTGTTATCCCCCACGGTGGTGGGTCACCTCCCTGCTGCCAAGCCCATCACTGCTGCAGCCGGGCAGCCTTGGGAGAGGCAAGGGAGAGGGCTTAGGATAAGCCAGCCCCTCATTACAGAGTTTGGAGGCAAAACCACGTGTCGGAGGGGATTTGCAGACAGCGGCTTTGAGAAGCCCACAGGGTGGTTGCTGGGCTGGAGCTCTTGCTTGCACCCCAGGAGGTCAGAAGGATGCATGGAAGGGTTTGCTTTTCAGGGTCTGAAGCAGTGCAGAGTGGGTTTTAACCCCTTGTAGGCACAGCACTATGCAATATTAGATGCATTAATGCTGCGTACTGCCCAAGACGGTGGCACAGCGAGGATGCAGCCAGCGGGGGGGACGGCGCCGTCTCTCACTTGGATGGGGTGTGATGGGCACGGGGACAGTCCCTCCGCGGGTGAGGAGTGGCAGCTTGCGGCTCTGCTGCTCCTTATCACATCAGCTGGGAATTAATGAGCTGGGGCGGGGGGAGCTGCCGCGCTCTCCCCCTTTCCCCCCCCTGATTGGGCTGAGATCCCAGTTCCTGCGGAGTCCCTGTAAATTGCAGAGGTGCCTGGGCTGGCAAGAAGGGGGAGCAGGGGGATGGCAGGGGTGGGGGGCCGTGGTTGTTGGGAGGTCAGAGGGCCATGGGGAAAATGGAGGTTCTTTAGATGGTCAATCCCTGTTTCGGTGACTGGCTTGAGGTCTTTGGTTCGATCATGGTGTAGCTGACCCCCCCTGGGACTATGCTGAGCAGGGGTGCTGGGCTGGTTTCACCCCATGCAGGATGCTGTCATGGTGCTGGGTGTCCTCCCAGAGAGCCTGGCACTCGTTGTGGCCCTGCCGTGGCATGGTGACATCCATGGTGTGGAGTCACAGCTGGGCACTGGGGACAGGGAAAAGGCAGCTGTGATGGGGTGTGCCAGGGACATCATCTTCCTAGCTTGTTCTACCCCATTCAGGCTCTCAGCATCGAGCAAAGGTTGAGGAGACAAGTTTGGGTGACGGAGATGCACCAGGGGCATCATCTCCTCCATCTGGGGTCTAAGCATTGAGCTCGGGCCATGGGGACAAGGTTGGGTGACGAGGACGTGCCTGCAGCTTTGCCAGCCGCTCCCCACCTTGACATCTCTCTTGCTTGCTTCTGGCAGGTATCCGAGTCCCCCATCAGGATGGAGGAGCCCGGGCATGCACTGAGGGCTGGCAGGGGGCACGTGGCCTGCATGGGGAAGGAAGCCATCACTGTCACCCTCCATGGTGCCAGCAACCTGCCAGCCACACGGGAGGGCCGGGTGCCATGGCCGTACGTCATCATGTGAGTACCCAGCATCCACGAAGGGGGATAACGGGGACACAGAGGTTTAGGAGCTGTCACCCTGTAATTAACAATTTGCAACCCCCAGGGAGGGGGAAACCTCTTTCGCAGTGACATGCATCTCAGTGGGATGCTCAGTGCAGGGAGAGGAGCCGGGACTCCTCGCTGAGAACGGGGAAGACAGGGGATGGGGTGCTTTGGCTTGCTGGGGCTTCAGGAAGAAAGTGATCCTAATATTGAAAGTATAAAATGATGTCAAAGAATCCACAGGGTAATGCTGCCTGGGTTTTGAGATGATATCACAATAAATAAAAGAGTGTTTTAATAAATAAAACAGAATGCTTGGGTAAGGAGAACTTGACTCCTCGTGCATTATGCATGTGCCAGGGGACTCAATTAGCCAGTCATGCTTTGGTCTGTGTTAAGGGGAAGGCCGCTCCGCTCGGCATTGCTGCGAGGTGAACTTGGGATCCCAAAGAGCCCTTCCAGGAGGCAGAGCAGCTTTGACATCGCTTCCCCGGAAAAGGGAGGAGAAAGTGGTTGTCAGTGGCTTCGGATCATCACCTGGCTCCCTACGGAGTTTGGTTTCTCTGGGGCATCTCCTTGGGGCAGTGCTGGGCAGGCTGGTACCCAAGTGGATGCATCAATGCCGGGGGACAGGGAAGCAGGGCCAGGGCTTGCCCATTGGGGACAATGAGCAGCCAGGGCTGTGGAAGCCTGGAAACATCTTCTCTACAAGCATGTAGAGCAAACTGTTGCTTGCTGGGCATTTTCCAATGTAGAAACCCTGAGCTCCATGGTGAAGGGGTCCCAAGGCCTGTCAGCATGACACGGTGTGCCTTTGCTCCACAGTGCCCAGCACCGGCTGCGTCGGACATCCTGGAGGCTCTCTGGGCAGGAGGGATGCAGTTCTCCTTCACGAGGGCAGCATCTGTCGGGTTTTTGGGCTGGCTGGCACCTGCAGCCTGGCAGGAGCCAGCTGGCATGTGGGCTGGCAGCCCCTACTGCTGCCCCTCCATCACACCTTCCTCTCTTTCCCACCCCCCATGCCCCGACAGCCTGAGTAACTCCACCGCAGGAGTTGTCTCTATTTCCATAAACCAATTATACCCAGATAATCTCAGGAGATTTAAACATCAATATCCTAAATGATAGCACGAGGGCGGCGTGTGATTGTTGCATCTCTCTTTACATTCTGGTGCTGCTCCATCACCGCATTGCCATGGTAACGGGGGAGTGATGGAGGGGAGGGTGGTATTAGGGATGCAGGACGCATGAGGGGCCTTTTAGTAACCATAGTGAGGGAGCCAAGGCAGAAGGTAATCAGTTATTGTTTTTCAGAACACTTGCTTTTGAAGGAGAGTAACATGTTGCAGTTAAAAGATGGGTTTTTACAGACGGGAAGGAGAAGCGGTCAGTGGATGGTGCTGGTGGGGACCTGGTGGCAGCTGGTCCCCCCCAAAGCAGCTGGGTTCCACCAGTGGAGACAGCCCAAGCTCAGACTGCCGGTACCCAGAGCATTACCCCAAAAAGTCAGGAATGGGATGGGAGGAGGGCAGCAATACCACTCGCATCAGCCCTTTGTGGCTGTGACAAGTGGCCCATGCCTGGACTCAGCGTCCCATAGCGCTCTGTAGTTGTGTGCATCGCTTCCAGCTCTTGGTGCAGAGGATCAGGGAGGGAAAGGCTTGGCAAAGTGAATCTGAAAGACCTCGAGCAGCAGGAGAAGCCTGCACAGGCATCCCGATGGGCTTGGGCTTATCCATGCCCCGGGGAGGATGGGGATTCTCCTGGGTCCTGGCAGTGGCTTGGCTCTGCTCCTCATCCTCTGAATGCTGAGCAAATCCTCCCTCCCTGCTTTCAGGGGCATCTGTGGGTTTGCTCTGCATCTTCCTTTCACTCCCTCATGCGCACAGATAAATTGCTCTCAGACTGGCGTGATGCAGGGATGACCTTGGCATGCTGGAGCCAGGTGTGTTTGCAATTAACGGCACAAAGCACCTGGCTCCAGCTGGCTTCTCCTCTCCATTGAGTACCACAAGCAGATGAAAGTACCTCCTCGCTTCTTCCTTTCTGCTCTTCAGCACCGAGAGAAGAAACTCAAGGTCGCTGCTGGATGCGCCGTCTGCTCCCAGCCTGGGGGATGGGGGCTCCAATGTCCCCCTGCTTGCGGGTTTGCCCATGTAGGCAGTGGTCCTGGTCATGGTGCAGATGGGATGCTCCACCTGGGAAGGGGTTAAGGTGTTCCTGCAAGCAAAGCCTTTTGGCTCTTCAACATGCCTCAAAATAAACCAGGGGCTCAGCTGATAACCCCCAGAGCAAGGGGGTATGGGAAGTGGGAGCAAGCAGGGTCTTTGGGGGTCCCCTCCTTGCCCCAGCACCTGGCTTAGGTAATGGTGGGATGAAGATGGATCGTCCCAGGGTTAGAGGGGGTCAGGACCAATGTAAAAATTGGGTTTCTCAAAGGAGAGGGGAAATTATAATTCTTCCTTTTTCATTCTGAATCTTTTCAGAAATTGCTCTTACAGCTCTGTGATTTATTTATCTGTATTTATTTACCCAAACTGCACCTGAGCCCCCAAAGCTCAGCACTGAGCACAGTGGGGCTGCATGGTGAGGGGCAGCATTGCCTTCCCCAGGGGCAAATCCTGCAACTGCCACATAAGTAACACCCTGGATATCAGTCCTGCAAACCGTGACCATGCTGCACAGGATTTTTCTTGCCCAAGAACGATGCACCTTCACCACTACATTGCCTCTGCAGGGATGCCCCGAGAAATAACTCACCCTGTAGAGATAATAGCTTATAATGCTGGATAAATAAATATTTACGAGGGCTGGGCACAGCCCCGCCAAGCCCTTTGCTGGGCAGCTGGGTGTCACACGCAGCAGGGTGGCTGTGTGATGCTGTCCCCAGCACTGTAGCCAAGATGTTGTGTATAATAACTCCCCGGGGGCAGCTGTCTTTATCTTTTATCTTTATCTTTTATCGCAGCAGTGGGTGACTTGGTGCATCCCTCCATGGCAGAGAGAAGTGCTTGCCCCAGGGTAGGCGGGGAGGGATGCAGAGCATCAGAGGAACATTTCTTGGTCCATCCCAGCCATGCCCTGCCCCAAGGCATGTGATCCTATGGGCAGCTGTCTGCAGCACCTGCTTGCTGGAGACCCCATCTCCTGCCCCACCAGTGGGTCTGGGGCTGGCTGGGGTGAAGATGAGACATCAAACCATCTCTAGTCTCACCGTTTCTGCTGCCCCCAGCCTATTAATTTGATTTTGAAGCACATCACCGTGCGTTGTACTGTTGTGGGTTTTTGTCCCCCCCCACCTGCCATCTCCCCACTTCACAGCTCTTTTTGAATGCTCTCTCATCCCTAGGCAAGTCTATAATAAAGGGGGCCCAGAGCAGCCGGTTCTCACCCTCCTCCTCCCACCCCCCAGCCCAGGTCTGGCTTCATTCGGACTCCAAGCACGTTGCTGGTAGAGCAATCCCCCACAGAGCTCATTACTGAAGAGCCGATTTTCTTCCAGCCCTTCCACAACAGTGCCAGCCCAATGCTAATTCCCACCTACCAGAGCTGGCCGGCTCGGCTCCATCCCTACGGGATGCAGGTGGGCTTCTCCAGTGGGGAAGGGAACACGTGGGAGATGGGAGAGAGGACGGGGCGTCAACGCAGCTTGGCTGAGGGTCTGTTAGACCAGTCTCTCCAGCAGTGCGAGAGGATGGAGGTACTGTGAACATAAAGCATCGTGCCATCCAGCTCGTACCTCTGGGATGAGCCTGCTTGGTCCCACCCCTACCTGGAGTTCACACTGCAGCTGGAATGGCTTTTATCATCTCATTTCCCCCAGAAAGGGGGTGGCAAAGTGCCACCATCTGCTCTCTGTCACCACAGTGCTCTGGGAACCTCTCCCTAAGAGCCATGTTGGCTCTGCTCCAGCAAGAGCTTTCCTGGAGGAGCCAGCACCAGATACTTTATCATCTTAATATCCAGAGCAACCTGTTGACAGGACAGGGGCATCTGTGTCATGTTGGCCTGACACCACGTCACCATCCTCCTTCACCCTGTGGTCAGGGATGGAGAGGACTTGAGGTCACCACATCACAGGGTGGTGGGACTCTGCTGTGGTCTTGGGACCCCCAGCACAACACCAAGTGTCTCGATGGGCAAAGGAGACCCCCCTAAAAGATCTATCAGCCCCCCTAATGGGGGGGGCATTATTATCATTAGCCAAGCTTATGAGTAATTGAAGATCAATTGATAAAAGTGGGAGGAACAACGCCAAAACAGCCCTGATGGTGATGGCTCTGCATTGGCATGGATGAAGAATTACCCGGGGCCCATAACCTCTAACGCCACCATAATTATTGTTCAGCTTCGTTATGTGCAGAGTTTAATGACAGTGGTCATTAACGTTCAATCTCCTCTCTCCTTTCCCAGCAGCTTCCTCCCTGTCCCTTCATCAATACAGCCAGATAATTAGCCTCCGGAGTCTGAAGTAGCCTTTTGGATAAAAGGGGCTGCAAACCCCATCACTGTGGGCTCGGCAGGATCCAGCAGCCGGGATTAAAACTGGCCCTGGACCCCCAGCACAGGCCGCCAGCACAGGGCTAGAGCTTGCAAAGGGTGGTGGGAGGGTGGGTTGGCTGCTGTTAGCTACACCGAGCAGGGACAGTGCTCGCCCCTGACACATTCCCCTTCCTCACCCAGTAACCAGCCTGTTTTGCCTACCTTTTCCTCCCAGTAACACCAGCAGAGGGGATGAGCAGAAGCCAGAGGTGACTCGTGCATCCTCAGTGCCCACCCACACACCCACCTGGGAGGAGGAGGTGACGGTGGAAATGGATGCTGAAGATGTGGGCTGGGCAGGTGAGAGCACCAGGGGACTATGGGGTCAGGGATGCTGGGGACCAGGACATGAGACTCATGTCCTTAAAGGGTTAATTTTGGGATACTGGGGAGCTTGTGCTCCCAAGGACCCTGAGCATCACCCAGGCAGAGGGTGGCCACGGTGGGGACAAGCCATGCCCTGAGCCCTGCATGACTGTGGTGGCTTTAGGGTAGGACCAGGAGGGACATACCCCCAGATACAGTGCTGCGGGATGGGGCAAGTGGCAGTGACGAGCTCCAGGCATCCTCCAAAGCATCCCACGGGAATCGGCATCAGGGGAGAGCACCCTAAATCTTTCCCTGCTGCCATCCCAACCCCGACACCTTGTATCAGTTGGACCCACATCATGATGCTGTTACTCCCTGTGCAGGGCTGCTAAGTCAGTAATTGTAATAAAACTCATGGCATTAGGGGCTGGGATTTGATTATAATCAGACCCTTGCAAAACAAACTGTGGGAGCCAATCTTCACATTGTGCCTAATCCCATTAGGCCCTGACCTAAATGAAATTGAGGAGCTTTTGATGTACTTTGGACCTCCCCCGTGCAGTACTGGGAGAGATGAGGGGAGACCCCATGGGACCTCCAGCTCTGCTTGTCCACCTCCCAGCATCCCCCAGATGTTTGGAGATGTTCATCCCCCAGATGTTCAGACCAGAGTTGTCGTTTCCAGGTGCAGCCCGCACCTTTTCTTGCCCAGAAATATGGTTTCCATCAGCGGGGCTGCCGAGCGTGATCTATCATCAGCGACGACTAGCAGAAAAGCCACTTGTCTCTCATTCAACCCCAGAACATACTCCCTGGTGCTCTTCCCACACGGGGCTGGGAGAAGAAGAAAATCTCCATGTAAATTGAACACTTGCTGAAAAGCACAAGCTTGGGAAATCATGGTCCATGCACTTACCTGGTCCATCGTCTTCATTTTGAGGACATTGACAACCTGTGCCATCGCCAGGTTGGCCAAGCAGGAGTTAAGGCGGGTGTCTCGGCACAGTCATTAAGCTGGGGGAAGGGAAGCCCAAGTCTTGATGGCAGCATAAAGAGAGGGCGGTTTTCCCTTCCATCAGCTCCTTTTTTTTTTTTTTATAAAAGGCTCCTGCTCGTGCTTGTCAACTAAATTGCAGCTTTGCTTTAAATTAAGAGAAGAGCTGAGTGTGCCAGCGCCTGTGGGGGTGATGCTGCCATGTTGGGGGACAGATGGGGACCCGGCACCTCCAAGAGGGCAGATGTCATGGTGGCAAGTGTCTGCAAAACCCACCCGTGGGCTGTGGGCTGACCACGGGGCAGGGAGGGTTCAGAGCAGGATTGCACCCTGGCAGCTGAGCGGGGTAGGCTGGAGACAGGGAGGTGGATTACATGGATCAGCAGGAAAACCCGGCTTCTTAAATGGGAATCTGAGCTGAGTTGGTGCCAGTTGCTTACTGGCTTCACTTTCTTGGGAGTGCCTGGGACACGGTCTCAATGCTCCTTGGGATGCATGTATATATGTGTGCATATAGACCCTGGACGGGTGTAAATCTTGCCCCTGTCCACCCCACCGTGACCTGCGAGGGGAAGGGGCTGCTGAAAATGAATCAATCTCCCCGTTGCCTCTGTCCTTTCTTCAGCCAGACCTTCCCCCAAACCTGTCCCCATCGTTTCCCCTGCTCTCCCCTTCCCCAAACCCCATGGCCAGCCCCACTCATCCTCATAGCTGACCCTCTCTTTTCCAGCCCTGACTCTCACCATGGCAGACAAAGCCACAAAGGAGGCACTGGGTACCTTCCAGCTGCCGGTGCAGTACCTCCAGCCCTTCCAGCCCCACCACTGCAGGCTGGTGCTGGTAGGTACCATGCCTGCCCCTCCATCCCCCTGCTTATTCCTGCTCATAACTTTGATTTTCACCCCAGGGCTGTAGCTGGGGGTTGTGGGCAAAGGGGGCCTTGTGTAACGGCATAATCCCAGTGGGAAAACTAAATTTGGCAAGTTGGGGAAGGTGCTCAAAGAGGCTTGTGAGCTTCCTGCAAGGTGGGAACAAGGCAGGCGTTGTGCTGGGCTTTTTTCATCTCTCTCTGGTGGGAAAACGTGGAGGAAAAGCGATGGGATTGCAAGCTGGGAAGTGCTGTCGCCTTCAGCATCCTGGGGAAGGAGATGTGGGGCCAGGCCATATGTCAGAGCATTTGTTAAACAGGGGCCGCTGTGCATTAATTAATGCAGGCAGGTACCCAGCCCCAGAGAGAAGCCGCTTTCTAAGCCCCTCGGTGGGGATTTCTCCATCCCAACATGTTAACAGTCCCGGGGACTTGGCTGATAGTTCCCTGTACAGCTGAGCCCTGGCAAACTCACTTAATACTTCCCCCAAATCTGCCTCCCCTATGCTCTGGCTGGCAGAAACGAGTTTCCTCTTCCCTGCACAGAGATTGGGAGCGATTAAATATTTAAATGCGGAAGGATTTATTATATTGATCTTTTCCGGGAAGGCTCCGGGGGGCAGTGAGCTTTAATTATCAGCTGGTGTTTTATTGTCAGCAATGGGCTGTCTGCATGCCCAGTGCCCACATTTGGTGGCCTCGACCATTCCTCCTCCCATGGTTCACTTTCCTCCGCAAACAGCCAAAGACACAGGACCCCGCAGGGACAGTCCTGTATGTCACCATCATCCGCAAAGGGAGCTTCATCCCTCGCTGCGATGGATTGAGCTATGTGGCCTTGGAGGTGAGAGGTGGCCCTGGGGACAGGAGGTGGTAGCGGGGGTTGCAGGGTCTGGGATGGACCAGAGCATCTCAACTTGGGGAGTACGCTGCTGCATGTTGTCTCCTGCTCCAGTGGCTGTTGATGCTGATTTAGGGCAGCTTGTTTCCCCTCCCTGCCATTTTCTGACCCCTCACCATGGGCTCCCCATCTCCCAGGTGCTGCTGCAGGGGCTGTTGGCCCCCCTGGCCACCCCCATCGGGGCCCTCATCGCGGTGGTCAGAGTTGTGACCAATGTTCATGACAGCAAGTGAGTTATGGACATGGGGGACTGTTGGTGACATGGGTGAGGGGTGCTGGTCTTGGGACAACATGAGCATCCCTGGTGCCATCCCCCCCTCCTGAGGTGCTTGGTTTGCCAGGAGTGGACACAATGCCACCTGTGCTGACTCTCCCCCCTTCCATCGCCTCTCAGGCACAGTACGGAGAAGCATCCCATTGCCTGTCCAGGCATCCGCCCCACCACCATCACATTCCCGGACCCTCCGGCAGCAGCCTTCAGCATCGCCCGAGCTGCCAACCACGGCTACCCACAGGTACGAGGCCGAGCACATCCTCAGGGATGCATGGGTCCAGCAGCATCCATCCCACTTGGGTACCGATAAGCATCCCTCCTTTGGAAGGGGTGCTGAGCACCCTATACAGGGAAAAGCTTTAGGGGCAAAGCGATGCTTTGAGCACCAAAGAAACGGTCCCCACATCTGCCTCGCCCTGCCTGCAGAAACCCACAGGCAGCTCCTCATTTGTGCCTTTGTCCTTCGTTTTTCCCCCTGCTCCGCTCACGCCTCCAGCTTGAGTGCCGCCTCTCGAAGGCAGAGACCTTCTCCTCTTGGGGGCTCAAGTACCTCTGGAAGAGCTAGCGACGCACATCTTCAAAATAGCTGTTGCCAGGGAAACATATGCTTTCAGCACGCGGCATCATTGGCGAGCAGGAGGAGGGCCCTGCTTTTGTTCCTAAGCCCTGCCAAAAATTGGCAGGGAGGGAGAGGCAGGGGACTGGAGGGATGCTGGGGCAGGGAGGAGGTGTGATGGGGCAGCTGAGCCAGAAGCCAGTGTGAAGCTGCTGCACCTCAAAACCAGACCTGCTCCATCCCTTCACCTCTGAAAAGTGCCAGCTGAAAGCATGGTGAGGGCAGATATCCAGCCACCCCAAAAAGATGGATCCAGCTGGTCCCGAATGCTGGCAGAGCACACATTTTTCCACCTCAGTCCTTCTCCCCCATGTGTTGAATTTTGATTGTCTCAGAGTAAAACACCCTATATCAACACGTTCAGGGAGCCCACAAATAAAATATTACTTAGAGGAGGCCCACCAAATGACAAGTCACCCACGAGGTGGTGAATTATCATAAAAATCGCTAATGTGTTTCATGCATTACAATAATTGTTGTTTTATTGCCCACCCCGCCACCTCCCTGGGTTGTTCTTTGCAGGTGAGAGATGGGAGGAGTGCTGGGGACCCTCTGCTTTGGGTCTGCACCTGCTTTGGGCCCCCCTGGGACCAGCACCCCCAGCCCCACCATGGCAATGTGTTCAGGGTATGGGTTGCCCACACTGGCTCTGGAGCAGGTATTAGGAAAGAAATCCCTGTGTCCTTGCTCCCATGTTGTCTTTCCCACCACCCCATCTCTTTGCCTCAGGAGGCAGCACCCTGAGGCTGCAGTTTCCCAGCCAGAGCAGGGATATCTCTCTCCTCTAAAGGCAGTCAAAATCCATTTCCTTCAGATTTTTATGGATAAATACAGACACAAACCCCTGTGAACTCATGGGACCCAGGCGCTGGGTGAGCCCAAGCCAAACCCCACAGCCCTGGCACAGGTGGCAGTGCCAGCGCAGAGCCGTGGGAGGACGAGTGATTAAACCTGGCCATCTGGCCTGTGTGCATGCTGCTGCCTCCTCCTCCTCCTCCTCCTCTTCGTACCCACATGGCTCTCTCTGTCTTTGCACATCACCGAGGATGCTCTCCCTGGGGATGCATGGACAGGGTGCCCTGCGGAGCAGCGTAACCCTCATCCACTCTCTCCTCCCGGTCTCATGCCTCAGTTTCCCCACCTGTAGGATGCGATTCATTCCCAGGGAGAATGAACTCCTAGCGCCTGGGAGGAAAGGTTAGGGGAAGGCTGGGAGGAGGAGGAGGAGGGAGCAGAGCATTGCTGCTCCAGTTCCAGAGGTTAATGGCTTTCCCTGAGTGAACTCCTGGGCAGACTAATCGGATTCGATAATTCTGCCAGCCCAGCATGCCCTCTTGCCTGTCAGTTCCTATCAGCGTCTGCAGACAACGGTGCTTGGATTCACCTTCAGCGAGGCATCCCTTTCACCTAGGGTTTTTTTTGGGTTCCTGAGTGGTTAACCCTTCCCTTGCTGGCTGGGACTCCTGGAGACCTGGTCTTCCTGGCCAGGAGTTAGCTACGACCTGCACAGAGCTGCCAGCAAGAGCGTTGGGTGCTCTCCTTGGGTGCTCTCCTTGGGCCAACAGCCCCTTTCTCAGGAAAAGGAATGGGTTTGGACACACTGGTGGCAATGGTAAATCCATGGGGTGGATAGGCACCAGGCTGTGCCTCCTACAGAAAGCAATATTGTGTCTGCCCTCCTGGCACCAAACTCAGGCTTTCGTGATATTGGTCCCCTCTAAGATAAATCTCCTTTTGGGCTCTTTCCCCTGGGGACCCTCCAGTTTAACCCACTTATCTGGAGCTTCTCACTCTCTTCTGGGGTCTGCACCCTCCAGATCAGCAGCCATGAGGACCAGGGAATGGCCCCATCCCTTGGGAAGGCAGGAGAGATGCTGTAGGCTTGGCGACCTCTGCCTCTGACTCATGCCAATGATGCTGCCTTTGAACCAGCCTTTGTACAGGAGATGAGCTGGGATATCCAAGGAGGATGAAGGCGTCTCCCTCCTCCTCCTCCTCCTCCCCCTCCCCTTTGTTGTGTTTCTCCAGGTGGCCCTAGGCAGAGGTGGTTGTTGTGCCAAGATGTCTGCCCAGATCAGTGCATCAGCCCTGACGCCCCGGCACAGAGCATCCATCTGTCCTGCTAAGCCGGTGGGAGATAGCTCAGCCCTGGCTAGCGCTCCTGCCCTCCCCCCAGCCCCCAAAATCTGGCGGGGAATTTGGGAACGTCATCTCCCATCCCTGTCCCGGCGAGAGGAGCCATGTGGGCTTGGGACCTCCGACAATTGGGGTCAAATTAACAATATGCTCCCACATTTAACTTTTCCCTTCCCTGCTGAGTCTAAAACAGCACCATCTTGCAGAGCCTTGTACAGGTTGATGCCAGGAAAAGTAACTGGAGGCAACATTCAATGTTTTTTAGGAGATTTTGCCCCTAGATTAGGCCTTCTGAGGCTGATGAAATAGCCCCATGGGCTGGGATGCAGGCTGGGAAAGGAGAGGAGCAGCTGAAGGGTGCTGAGCCAGATCTGGCTGCTGGGAGCTGCCCCAGTCCATTCAGATTTTCCCTAAGGACTTACAGGCACAGACTGGGCTCCCTGCAGTCAAAGCAAGTTGCATCCCAGCTAAAAATCTCAGCGATGCTGGGGAGCCCCTGACAAATTCCTGGCTGAGAGACCCAGCCCGGTGCTGAGCCAGCACTAACAGCACTGTCTGATGCAGCCCATCGTGGAGGTGTTTTCGGGCTCTGAAGCACCCCAGCCCTGCTCTCCCCTTGCTAACAGCCCCCAGAGGTGGGTAATGCACTGCTGTGGGTCTCCGAGGTGCATAATGCCCATTAACATCCCCAAACATGAGCAGAGGGAGACCCTCCTTCTCCTCCTCCCACCCTCCCCGACAAAGCAGAAATGTGCTGATGCAGAAAAGCCGGTCGGCATCTCATCCCCACTGGGCAATGCTGGCTGAGGGGATGGAGTAACAGCATTAAAAAGGAGCCACTGTCAATAATTTCTTGGCGCTGGGCAGCCGGTGTTAAGGTTGACCTTTGGAGAGCTGGCGGGGCTCTCCGAAGGCAAAGAGGAGCAGCTGCTGGCGGGGATGGACTGATGCCATTTCCAACGACAGATCGCAGCTCTGGGGATAAACATGTTGCCCGCTGTTCGATATCTATTGGGCGACCCAGCACTCACGCTTGGGGAAGGGTTTGCCTGCAAGCAGGCTTTCGAGGTCTGTATATCATTGCAAAACCCTTTCCCAAGCATAAGCATCAGGTTGCCCAACAGATATCAAAAGGCTCACCCTGGATGCAGCACAGCTTATCCTCCAGACTCTTCCCATCATGTTTTTAAGCATGGGGTAGTCGGACCACATGCTGTTTTCCTCCTCTGGCTCTGCGAGGGGGAAGATGCTGGCAAGGATTAGCCAGAGAGAATCAGCCAAGCTTGAAGACTCAGTGAAAACCAGTTCAAGCAACTGGAATTTGGAGTTGTTTTTGAGCCAGGGATGGGATGCAGCTGCACAGGTTGTGCTTTCCTTTACCCCCACCTCTTCTCTCCCTTTTATCTGTCTGCTTATTTATCCCTAGAGAGAGAAGGTATCTGAAGAATAATTTTCCTGTTGTCTCCTAAGATGTCCCAACCAGCTGGGCCCCCAGAGCAGCCGACCTGGGACACCTCCTTCCTCTTCCAAGGCCGAGATGTGGCCACCATCTTCTCTGAAGACACCGCCCTGGTGATTGAATATTATCCGTACAAAGCCAGTGAGTCTGGGGACCCCACTGAGGATGCTCTTCCTCATCCCCGGGTTTGGCCAGGGGCAGGTCCTGGGCTGCTGTGCCCCCAGCCAGCTGCTCCCACCCCTTTCCCAGTGTGGGATGCTCCAGGCACCCTCATTCCCGTGGGTTACTCAGTGCTGCCCCTCACCAGCCACGTTTTCCGGGAGCTGGCGGCGCAGAGTGGTGGGATGCGCGTGGATGGCCTCGCTGTGCAGGTGAGCTGGGGGCTGTGGGGTTGATGCTGGGCAGCGTGGCATGGTGATGGTCCCTATAGGTAATGGTACCTATAGCTGCTGGCATGGTGGGAGGGATCTCCGTGTCTGGGTGGGCAGCCTGGCACAGAGGTCTCGAGCATCCCATGGGAAGCCGGGGTCCCTGCTCCAACTGCAGCCCTGGACCCCTTGATGGTATCTGGGCAATGCCAAAGCCACCACAGCTGTGATAGAAACCCAGAGGCCAGCGCAGGCTGTGACCCTTCCTCTGCCTCCCCAGGGCACGGACCTCAAAACCACTTCTGGGGCCATCCCAACCGTGCGGCTCTGCCTGCAGCTCCATCGATCGGAGGTGAGATGCTGGGGATGGCGAACCCTGAGGCAAGGAGGGATGGGGATGGCGACAGGGCAGGAGATGGCTCTTTAGAGCTGCCACCCTCTCTCCACACCTCTCAGGCAGGGATCAGCTGGGCTGGATCTGGATTTTATCCCTTGTGCCTGTTGTCTCAGGGCTCTGGATTGCGCCACCAGGCAATCTGGAAAAGGCAGTGTCGTTCTTGCCCTCATGCATCCATTGCTTTTCCAGGGCTTTTGGCACGTGCTCGTATTCCTGGGAAATCCTGGCTGGAGGCAGGGGGGGCAGGCAGGGCACAGGCAGTGTGTTTGCGAGAGGGTGTTCACCATCTCTGTGCGGAGAAGGGCCAGGCTGGTTAACCATGGTGACAAATGTCCAGCTGTCTTCATCCTTCAGCATTTGTGGTCCCCAGGGATGTCACAGCAGGGAGGGAATTTGGCTGCTTTTCCTGGGGAGGAGGGAACCCCGCTTGCCCTTGGCTCCAGGACTGGCCCTTGGGCAGGTTAGGATGCGGCTGTGAGCCTGATCAATCTAATTACTGCAGCCACCAGCCTCTGTTCCCATCTGCAAAAAAAATCGTATCCATAAAGTGAATTTGGGACAGGTCTGGATGCTGCACTGGCAACTGCATGCCCCCCATCCCTGGGGGAGCCACGGCGGGCCGGGGCTGGCTGGTGGGGGTCTTCGGAGTGATTGCCCTGGGGGGTCAGTGAAAAGGGGTCTGCGTGTGATGAATTATTCACATGGGTGTCACTAAGTGCAGAATTAATCCTTTTGCTTCCAGCTGGCTGCTGCACTAAATTATCACTCGCAGTCATGCGGGAAAATGCTGCGGAATTCATTTAGCTGATTATTGTTTTGATCTGGGAGCTGTAATTTTTTTTTTCCTCTTCCCCAACCTCTCCCTTTTCCCCCCTCCAGCCCTGCCTTCCTTAATATATGTAAGAGCTGGGAGTGGAAACAAAAAACAGGACAGCCAGAGCCAGTCTTGGGCTCAGCGTCTGGTTAATTCATCTGGCGGCAGCCCAGGCAGATGGACCCGGAGTGATGCAAATCAATGAGTGAGCTGCTACTGAGCAGGGTGAGAGCAGGTTCGGCTCCTCCTGGCTTTACCGAGGCCCTTGTTTCTTGCCTGGAGGTCAGGATTTTCTGAGGAAGATGCCCCAGCCGGCTGGCTGTCATCCCCAGCACCCGCAGCATCCCCAGCATCCCCAGCACAAAACGACAGCCCGGCGGGCAGGGGAGATGCTGGCGTGGTTGCAGGGGCAGAGCCTCTCCTCTCCTACTTTGGGCAGCCCCAGGCTTCAAGGGATGCTTGAACGCTGGATTTCCAAGTCCTCAGCTCATGGATTAGTCCTGAGCTCAGCTTTGGGACAGCAAGAAGTGGCCTAACGGGGACCAAGAGGCAAAGATGGTCAGTACAGGACCCATACCAGGGTTGTTCTTGGAGTATGAGTAGCCCCAGCATCCCTGACCATCCTCGGAGTGCGAGGAGCCCCAGCATCCCTGCCCATCTTGCCCCGTGTTCTCTTGCCCCACAGCTCTCCCCGGCCAGACGGCAAAGGAGAACAGACTCACCAAGCTTGTCTTGTTTCTTTTCTTATTTTTTTTTTTTTATTTTAATGTAGAGAGCTGAAAATGCATAACCTAGATTAGCTGGGCTTTTTATAACAAACAGCAGCTAAATAAACCCCGGGCCATCTGTACTCCCCAGCACACTCGGAGCCGGGCATAAATCCCTGCTGCTCCGTGGCCTCTGCGGGGATTTCACTGACTCCTACCAGGGGTCTGGATGCTCCCAAGCTTGGCTTCGGATGCTCACATCAGCCCTCCATGCTCAGAAAATGTCCTCAGCACCAGGGTTTTCTAGGGATAAGGGGCTCCCCATAAATAGGGCTCATCCCCCAGTATTTCTGCAGGGTTTCAAACCCTGCTACATTTGTAATAGCCACAGGGAAAGGGTTTGGAGCAGCTGTTTTACTAAAAGCCATGAGCCCCAACACCAGGGATGAGCAAGCAGGAGACATATTATCCCAGGGAAAGAGCAGCTCTGGGTTGCAGCCCCCCGCCTGCCCCTGTAAAGGCACTGAGACCCCATGTTTGCCCCCACCCAGCCCGTTTACCCACTGCCTTCATCCCCCTGCACTCTCTCTTTGGAGCCCGAATGAGAACAAAAGACTTTGATCATCTCGGGCAGACAAAGAAATCAAAGACTTCAACAAAACGCTGGCGTTTTAGCAAATTAACGGCTGTCACTGAAAAACTGTTGCAGGGGGAAAGCCAGCCGCCAACTTCGTCCACCTCTGTACTGGCTCAAGGCAGGGCTCCTGTTTTGCCTTTGTTCTTTTTCCACCCCAAATTTGGTGTCTCGCCCAGGAAAGACAATTTTGACCATGCAGCAGCCAGTGGCAAATCCCTGTGCAGGGTCAGCAGGATGTGGTCCCCGAACTGCCCAGGGGATGCTGATCCCCATCCAAAGGCTGGAAAAATACACACCAGAGGCATCTTTATTCCTAAGGGATTTGTTCATTGCCCCTGTTTATTAAGCAGCCCTGTTTTACGTTTTGTTTTGGCACGACACCACCTTGCTCAGTGTATTAACTCGGCATTTAGGACTTTCAGGGTTACCTCAAGCCTCTGCCACCCGCTTTGCTGAGTGCCCTTGGTCATGTCACCCAAGATGGGGTCTGGGGATGCATCGGCACGCGGTGACAGCCTCTGAAAAAAAGGCAAAAGCTAGTGCTGTTTTTTCCCAGGCAGGGAAAAAAAAAAAATCAACAGGCTGACTATATCATTGCTTAAACAGCCTTAATTTATGTAATTGCTGCCATTTAAAACCAGAAGCAGATCGGTGCCTGGTGTAAATCGTCACAGCGCTGGGGTGTAAATTGTCACTGTGCCAGCCCAATGATCAAACCCCTTTTGGGCTGGCATAAAAAATGGGTTTACCGTTGGTTGGGAAGGGGGGAATCACCATGCATTTCCCATTATTTCCACCTGTCTGGCCAGATTTGTCCTCCACGAGCACCGAAATTGGGTTTTTATCCACAAACCATATTGTGGGGGATGCAGAAGCTGGTGAAAGTCTTGTCTGGGGGGTGCATCACCCTTTCCTGCTGAGCATCTTCTCTTGGTGAGCTGGCTGAGGGCTTTCGGCACAGCCGAACTGCTGGCAGCTGAACTCCCACTTGCCAGCTCTTGATTGACACCTGTCCATCAAACATATCACCCATTCCCCTTATCACATGGCGGATTACAAGAGTCTTTATGGCATCACTGTGGGCTGGGAGCATCATTAGCTGGGGAGAGCCGAGCCAGCAAGGAACCGGAAAAAAAAAGCAGGGAATGTCTTTGTTAAGGAGAATTTGTTGGTTTCCGCCCGCCTGTCCCGGGGGAGCGTTCAGGGCAGCACTAATTGAATTAAGAGCACGTGCGCTCCGGCAAGCAGCTCTCCGATGGGCAATGGTGGCGGGGCCGGGCTGGCCATCACTCTGGCGTGGCGGGCAGCAGCTGTACGCCAGCCCTGGTAATTGCAGGCAGAGCCTAAACTGTTGCATTTTGCATGATGCTATTCCACAGGGAAGGGGAGAGTGGTGGGGCAGGGGGGGCATCTTCACCCCGGCTTTGATGCTGGAGGAGCTTGGTTGAGGTCGGGGCCGGCGGCGTAATGAAATGCGGTGACACAGGGGATGATGATGCTGATGGTGTTAATGAGGCAGCGATGGGGAAGGGCACGGGAACGCCTCCAGACACCTCCTCATCGAGGGTAGGGAGGATGCTCGCCACCCTCGTTAGCTGCACTAATGAGGCAAGGCCAGGCGCAGGCATGGAGTAATATCCAGCGAGGGCCACTTCGCTGCTGCCCATGCCCGCAGCCAATTTGGAGAGGGCGCCCAGCCTGATTGCTTGGCCGGCAAAGCGAAGAGAGCATCTGCAAGGTGGGGAGGCAGCGGGGAGCCGAGGATTTGCCGGGTCATGGTTGCCAGCTCTCAGGCGGTGAAATAAGTGGGTGCTGGGGTGCCATGCCTTGATGCAGGGATCCTAGTGGCAAGGCAGCTCACCATCACCCAAACCTGCCCTGACACTGGGAGCCAGGATGGCCAGGACAGGGCAAGGGTCCCTGTCTGTGACCTTGCCATCACAGGCGGCAGCGAGGAGTGCAAGGACTCCATCGTTTATTCCATTAGATCCGACTTCCCCTTCTAACTGGATTAGAGTGGAGTCTATAAAAGCCAGGCTGGCGGGCAGAGAGTGGGGCGTGCAGAGCTGGGCGCGGGAAATGAGGGGCAGGGAAATCACATTACTGCTGCCGGCAGCATCTGGCAGGGGGTCTGGCAGGGCGTGCTGGAGGTGCCTTATCCAGCAAGTACCAAAGCCAGGGGTAGCACCAGGTGGCAAAGTGGCTTTTAGGATCCCTTCTCACCCACAGGACCTGGATACCCACCTCCTGCCTGCCAAGGGAAGGGAAAAGATGGGCTGAGCTGGGCAGAGACCTGCTATTTCCACCAACACAGGCTTCAGTGCAAAAGACTGCCTCCTCCTTCTCCTCTTCCTCCTTGCCTTGTCAGTCCAGGGCTGGTTCCCCAGGGATCCCCTTTCTGCTCACAGCTCCCCTTGTACCTTGCAAAGATGAGATGAGTGTGGCCAACCCACAGCTCTTTCCCATCACGCCAGTCCTGATAGCATACTGGGGACATAGATGGTGGGACAGGGGACTTGCAGCAGGGGCAGCTCAGTTGGGTGCTCCCTCCTTGCCCCTATCATGGCATCCATCCATCCTAGAGACCATTGCCTCTCCCTCCCCAGAGACCGGCGACATTCCTGACCCCCGCGGGCAGCGATGCCCTCCCCAGCCTGGACCCCACCGCCGCCAGCACAATCAAGAGGGGTGAAGAGCTGCAGGCAGCCTCCGTGCAGCCATTTTATTGCCAGGTAGGAACCCATGAGAGCAGCCAGAGGTGCCACACCAGCACCCTGCCTACTGTATCACCCTGCCAGCCTCCATGAAGGCATACACCCTGCCTCATAACAATGAAAAACTGGCATAAATCCCAAATTTTAATCTCTCTTCCAATGTATGCATTGCTGGGAGTGGTGGGTTTTATCTATATCCTGGTTGAATCAATAATTTCTTGTGTTGCACCCATGGAGGAGTCTTTCCGTCGGTGCCCACATCCCCGGTCCCCGGCTGTTTTGGGGTGGCACAGGGGCTGGAGCAGGGACAGCATCCCATCATCTTGTGGGTGGCAGTGCTCATCAGAGCAGCCTGGATACACTTGCTCAATCCCAAATCCATTTAGCAAATTCTCTCCTATTACTGCTGCATTATTCTGGAGACCCCAGGCACCTCCAGCTCATACCTTTCGGCTCCAGGAAAAAAAAAAAAAAGACAGCTGCTCTCCTCCTCCAGCCCTTTGTATTGATAAATGGAGCGCTTGGATGAATTCAAACCCAGCCCTCATGGTCCTAATACCTTCCTGTACTTTAAGCCATCTGGCCTTAAAAATAACAGGTCGTTAAACCTCAATTCTGCTTATTAAATAGCTTGGAGGGAGGAGGTGGAGGGGCCCTGTGCTGCCCAAACGCACAGCTCTTTCCCCACCAGCGGCTGCCCAAACTCCACCTTCAACCCAATCTCTCTCCCTGCAATTCAGGCTGCAAAGCAGGAAGAAAATTAGCAATAAAAAAAACAACCATAAAAATGCAGAAAAGCTATTTTTTTCCTCCAGCTGTTTTAATTCCTCCAATCCACCGAGCTTTATTGCCTCCTTTTCTGTGGCGGCGCTGGCTGCTTTATGCCCAGTCTAATAGAAACCTGTAATGGGGCATGCAGAGGCGGGTACCACGGCACAGCTTAAATGCAATGAGGATGCATTGAGGTCCCAAACTGACGGACCAAACTGCTCCACAGCTCCAGAGAAGCCCCAACACCCTTCAGACTTGCACAGGATTCAGCCTTGGTATCACTACATGGTCCGTGCAATGCATTTTCACCCCCAGCTCTGACATTTGCTTGCACCGATGCCCCGAGCAGCCTCAAATCCAGCTCTCTCTATCCTCACAAGAGCATCCCTGTGTCAATAAAGTAAGGGAGGGCGGGAAGTGGTTTCAAGGACGCTTCCAGCCAGACAATGGGAGCTGGGGAAGACAGAAGGGGTTTGCACAAGCCCTGGGCACACCCTGTCCTGCCCTTTTCTGGCTAAAAATGCTAGAAAGCATTGCTGGTAGGATTATTTTTTTACCCCCAACCTTTGACAGCCATTTCTTTCTTTTTTGCTTTTTTCTTCCCCCTAAAGCACAAATTATTTTCACTCGGCTTACATTGCAACACAGGGGGATTTGCTCGGAAAGCCCTGGAAAGCCCATCTCCTGACAGCCCCGGGAATCAGGCCTGACACCCTACTAATGGAGCGTGCGTGCGGGAGGGAGCTGGGACATGACAGCCCCCCTGGCAGCGGGGTCTGGGGGGTCTTGGGGGGAGCACTTGGCTGATCACAGTCCTGTCACTTCTTCCTACTCTGCTCTGGCTGATCAAACCCGATCTCCATCCCTACTCTGTGGCTTTTGAGGGCCTGCTCCGGATCTGCTCGTTAATGCCTTCATTAAAAAGTGTGGGGGAGAGGAAAACAAAGCGATGAGGAATATTATCAGAGATGGGGTAACCCTTCCCTGCCCTGGTCCCACAGAGGCAGAGAAGCCTCCGTGCAGGTTTGTGCTGGGACATTAAATGCCACCTTGAGCTTACCAAGGTTTGAGGCTGATTTCTGAGGGACGAGATATCTGACTTTAGGCTGAGGTTTACACTGGGCTCAGCCTAACGGTGTTTTTCTACCCTTCTGCCCTCTCGCTGAATAGATTTGCACCTCTCTTACCAGTCGATGAATAATTTACAAGCAGCACTTAACGATTAGGGGGGAGTTTTCTCCAACCTCTTTAAATATTTGCTGCTTCTTCAAGCCTTTCTTTCCCTACTGGCATTACCTGTATTTCCCTGACCTGGGCCAAAGGGCCTCTTGCAGGACTGGGAGAAGTAAATGTCTTTTTTTTTTCTTGCTGGCATTTTGTTCCCAGCACTGCACATGTGCCATCAGCTCCAGGACATAAGATGAGAATCCAGATGTGCAGATTGTCCCCCAAAACCACACCATAGCATGGTAGAACAGGCAGCAGTAATGGGGGAAGGATTTCTCGCTTGCCAGTAGCATCAGGGCACTTTTGCTTGTCCCATTTCCAGCTTCTGGGTGACCTCCGAGGAAGACGGGGGTTCCTGCACCCGCTGAGGGGGGTCTTCTGCCTCGGTGAGCTGGGAGGGGACCCCCAGCATGGTATGGCAATGCCAAGTCCAGCAGCTCCTCGCAGCTGGTGCCTGCAAAGGTGGCCTGTTGGCAAGCAGAGAGTGGGATGCAAAGGGGGTGTAAAGCATAAGGGTGCTGCGAGGGAAGAGGGTGCTGTGAGGGGAGAGGGGCAAGTGAAGGATGAGGATGCTGCAAGGGAAAAGGGTGGTGCATGGGGAGAAGGTGCTGCGAGAGGTGAAGATGCTGCAAGGGCTGAGGGTGCTGCAAGGGGAGAAGGTGCTGCAAGAGGTGACAACACTACAAGGGGGGAAGGTGCTGCAAGGGACAAGGGTGCTGCAAGGGGATAGGGTGCCGCAAGGGGTGAAGATGCTGCAAGGGCTGAGGGTGCTGCGAGGGGAGAGGGTGCTGCGAGGGGAGAGGGGGATGTGAGGGGAAAGGGAGATGTGGAGGTTGAGGATGCTGCAGGCAAAAAGGATGCTGCAAGGGAGAAGGGTGCTGCAGGGGGTGAAGATGCTGCAAGGGGTGAAGGTGCTGCAGGGGACGAGGGTGCTGCAGGGGACGAGGGTGCTGCAAGGGAGAAGGCCGTTTCAAGGGCCGGGGCCGCTGCGGCGCCATCCCCCCGGCTGCCAGCCGGCCCCGTGTGCGGCTGCAGCCCCATCTAGCGTCAGCCCCGCCGCCCTGCCAGCCCCCGCCCGGCGCCCCCTGCCCCTCAGGCCACGGCTCCCCAGAAAAGGGGTTCTCTCACCCACCTAGGGTAGCTGCTCCCTCTTCCCGGGGCTGGGAGAGCCCGGGATGCAGGCAGGAGCGGTTGCAAGGTTGGGATGAGGATGCTCCTCTCTGCTCTGGCCCTGGGCGAGGCTCGGTTATGTTTGCCAGAGAGCTGGACACCCCTGGGTGCCCGAGCACCCACAGGCACGAGCTCAGCGCATGTCAGGCTGGGTGGGTTTCCCCATCACGCCCGTTACACAGGATTAAGCCAATTAATAAAAGAGACCCATAAATCAGCTAATGTGACCCCAGATGATATTTATGCCTGTCTTACTTCTCAAGGAGATTAAGGATTCAGCAGTTTTCTGCTCCTGTTATTTAATTAGCTTTTTGCCCTGGTGATGATGAACCCGGTGCATGAAGATGTTGTGCTGAGGGCAGGTCCCCCAGTGTCCCTCCTGTGTGACAACAGGGCATAGATGGGGTGATCCATATCCAGCAGTCACAAAGAGGGGAGAGGTTCTTGATGGGATTTAGAGTAGAACAGAAGCCTCCCAGCCATCCCAAATTCAGCTGCAATATCACTGTTCCCTGCTTCCAGCCAAGCTGGGCTGGGGAGAGTAAAAGCAGCTGGAAATGCTGTTTTCTCAGGGGTAAGATGGGGCAAGGTGGGATGGCAAGGAGGAGGACAGAGGGACGTGGCTTTTGCAGGGCAGCGGAGGGTGCTGGAGGGGCAGGGACCCAACGGTGGAGGGGTGGGGAAGGCTGGGAGTGGGTTGAGGGTTTTGCAAATGGTCTGAGTGCCACAGCTATATTGCATGAGTGTTTTTTGGTGATCCAGGCTCCAGGCAGGGGTAGGAAACAGGTTGGGCTTGGTGGGCTTTGCATGTGCTTCTCCTGCTTGGGTCTGGGTGGCTGTTGGAAGTAGGGACCGGGACCCCAGCAGTAAGCCAGAGCAAGGGAAAAAGAGAAAACTGGCTCCAAAATACCGGTTTTTTTTTGTGTGTTTGTGGGTGCGTGCGTTGGCATCTGTGTGCCCTTTTGTATCCTGCTCCAACCCAGTCCTGGCAGCACTACTAAACCCTTGGTGAGCATAGCACAGAAGGGCTCATCCATCCTCATTCAGTGACTTATCAGCCTTTCCCAGTGATAATTAGTGAGGGATGGGGCCCAAAGGCAGGGGGGAGATGCTCAGGGCAGTGGGTGCTCAGGGCGGTGGGTGCTCAGGGCGGTGGGTGCTGCATAGCACTGTGCTCTTGGCGCAGTGGCTTGGGGTGTGGATGGATTTATGCTTGCTGCTGAAATGCAAGGGGCGTTTTATCAGCAAATTGAGTCAATACACAAGCAAACATGAAAATGGATGGCCACAGTGCTGGCAACAAACCGCCTGCCAGGCCAAGGGCAAGTCACAGCAACGCCTTTCACCAGGGGTGATGGGGATGCTTGGGGTTTATCCCTCTGCAGCTGCTTATTTTTCAAAGCCCAGGGGATACAAATGCTTTGAGGGTACTTAAAAAGTGTGGGGCCAGGGGAAGGTATTTAACTTGGGTCCCACACACAGATTTTAAAAGGCATGCCTAGAAAACAGACTCTTCGGGGAGCTGCCAAGTGCTGCCAAGTCTCCCACTGGTATTGGGTTTTTTTGTGATATTTCTCCACTTCTTCACATCCCCAGTTGCTGGAAATGTGTTTATCTTAAGAACAGATGAGGATGTTTTCCTAGGAGGAAAAAAGCCTGCAAAGAACCAGCAGGAATCCAGGGTAACAGTCGTAACCTGTTTCCCTCATTTTTTGATCTCAGGAGGGGGCTTTTTTAGGTCTGGCCCCAGTTTGTCGTCATGGGTGAGCAGCAGCACTGAGGGATGCTCTGACCCACACTGGGAGGAGAGACCCACCCTGGAAGGCTCTGCTGACCTCCCCTTCCTCCCTTTGCCCCAGTCACCATGAGCAGCAGGACATCACTTGTGGACATCACTGTGGCTGTCCCCATCCCTCCCAAAAGCAGCCCCATGCAGCAGGATGGGGGAAAAATTGTTTTTCAGGAGCCAGGAGCTGACTCAGCCAGAGTTTTCTCTCAAAAGTCATCCCACCTCTTCCTAGCCACCAATTTTTTTTCTTTTTTTTTTTTTTTTTTTTTTCTTTCTCTTTGAGCAAAATAAACCAGCAGCGACTCGCAGAGGAATGACGGTCCCTGCTGGTGGCATGACTGCTTTCTTGAGCCTTATCTTGAAGGAGCAGGCAGGCAGGTGGGAGCCTGAGGAGCAGTCATCTCTACACCAAGCATCTTGCCTCCCCAAGTTACCCAGTGTAATCCAGAGGCTTTTATTTCCTTGTATGACACGATATCAGCAGCCGGCAGCTGGGCCCAGAGCCGGATAGCGATGGTAATCACCTGCCCTAAAATCATCGTCCTGGCTGGGAAGGGAGCAGAAGATGTGGTGTCTCTATTAAATTGAACTCGGCTCAGATTAAGCGCTTTTCAATGCAATCCAATTAACTCTTAAATTGAATTGTAATGCTTTGGCTAATATACCACTCCCCCAGCATGGCTCCCCGCCTTGTCCCAATGCGTGGGAAGAGAGTTCAGCCTTGGTTTAATCAGATAAAACCCCGCTTATTTGCTGGCTTTCAACAGCTGGTGCATCCTGCCAAGGTGTGCAGGAAGTGGCCAGGCTAAAAATCTCTGTATTTCCCCTGGGGGACCTGTAAATCCCCCATTTTCCCTGGGGTTGGCATTCCCCAGGGAAATGTTTTGATTTTGGAAGTAGAGGAGAAAAAAAGCCCAGTTGCGCCACTGATACATCAGCCCAGATGTTGTCCTGAGGATGGGTTGGGGTAGCGGTGTGTCCCCAGGGAGGGACTGGGGGCATTGGCAACCTGACATCCCCCCCCAGCCCCATCTGGTACCCATGTCCCAAGGGAATGGGTAAGGTTGATGGGGGCATCGGGCAAAGCAAATGAAGGCGTCATTATCTCCTTATGTTTTTGTGAGCTTTTGTACAGAAAAGAGGGGAAAATGGGATTCTTTTCCCTCTGATCTTCCTAAGCTGCTGCAGCAATTTTTTTTCTCAGATATGTAAATCTGAGCTTATCCCATCTTCATAACAATTAAGGAATTGGGCTTAATACTTATCCAGGGACGTTTTATTCATTGGGCTGGAGGGAGATTGTGTTGCAGAAGAGGCTGGTGCGCTGCCAGGGACTCAAATGCCTCCATGCTCACAAGTGAAAAGAGTTGGCCTGTCCTCACACTCCCTCCGGGGTTCAATGCTGTCCCCTCCCAGCCAGGAATGGGGTCAGGCCATGCCATGTGGATGCAGAATCCTCTGGCACACCCTACCTTCGGCCACTTTCGGACCTTCCTACCTCCTGCGGAGGTTTATTGGTAGCCCCCCGCCCCTGTCATCCCCCCTCCCCCCCGCCTCGCTTTGCTCCATGCTGCTCTGTCTGGAGATGAATTGATTCCAGCAGTCGAAGCTAATCGGATACATCAAAGCGTCTCGGAGCAATTTGTTAAGTAAATAAAAAAAAAAACTTGCCTAAGCAAATACGGGAAGGAGGGGGGTGGCTCGTCAGGGTGGATGAAAGGCTCTAAAGGCAGGGGAAGCTTCAGAGGCTTGGAAATGATGAGGGAAAAAAATTAAAAAATAAATAGTGAGTGCCAGGAGTTTCAAAGCTTCCATAATTTCAGACACAGATTCCCAGCCTTTCATGACGGACCCCTGCGGGAAGGAGAGATGCAGCTATCTCTGGGTGGATTTGAGATAGGAGATGTAGGGAAAAATGTGTTCAAATACCCTTAACTCTGTCCCCGTCCCCAGAGGAAGTGCTGGGGAGATGCTGGCACAAGCACAGGCAGAAATACAGGTCAGTGGGTGTCTGAGCAGCGTTAGGCTGGGACTAAAGGCTGGGCATGGTTTTCCAGCCTCTGCAGGTGTTGTCTGAGCCTAGAAAACTGTGGTTCAAGCCAGCACCTTCCAGCACAGGCAGGGAAAGCAGCTGCCCAGACCCGACAAGCCAAGTGCAGTCCCGTGCATTATTAATGGAGCAGATAATTGCACACTTCCCACCGGCTCTTTGATGAAAAATTGATGGCACGGGACGAGGTGGTGAGGGGCTCCATCAACTTACACTGGCCTCTTTGTTTCTTAACAAACACCAAAGGAGAGGTGGATGCGGGATGCCACAGCGGGTGGGAGGCAAAAGAGCCTTTGTGGGTACCCTGGAAGAGGGATGGGACTGGGGGGCCGGTTGGGGCAGAGCATCCCTTGCCTTAAAATGCTACAAATTCAATCCCGGGATGAATGTGGTGCTTGATCGGCAAATTATTCAGTGAATTATTCTCTGCTCGGGATCATGCCAAACCCCAAGGCAGAGCTGAAGCCTGATGCTGCCCATCATATCCAAGATGCGGGTCCTCAGAAGTTAATTGAGCGTTTGAACCATCAGAGGAGCGTGCTGGGAGGGAAAAGCATTTCCATGCCCGCATCCAAGGCATGGAAATGAGGTGCTGTCACCGCCAGAGCCACCCAGCACGCTGGGACCCAATGGTGACTGCCACCGAGTCACCCGCTTGTGTCTGCACTGCTGGGAGCAGGAGATAAGGCAACAGCGGCTAAAACCAGGCTGGAGATGGGGAGGGAGGGCTGGGGGCTGCGAGGGGCTGGTGTCTCAGAGGGAGTGCTTGCAGGCAGGCAGCACTGTGGGCAGGCACTGCCCGCTGCCCCCGATGGCTTTGGAAGCGGCCATAGGGCACCAATGGGACATGCGATGGCAGCTGGAATGCACCCATCAGGGTGCAGCCGGGTGATTTTAGGTGCTGGGCTGCTGCAGGGAGGAGTTGCTAAGAGGAAGCTGGTGTTGTAGTAACAGCTGCCGGCTTGCCAGGCTGCTGGGAGCCCCCGCACCGCCTAAATCCCTTTGCCAGCAGAAAGGGCCTGCGAAAACCAGCTTTTTCTCATGTTGCAACACTCCGGCATTGCAGTAAGTTCACCAGTCCACCAGTCCGGCAGCTCGGGTGGCGGTGTGGGGACGGGATGTTTGCCCGGGGATGGCCGAGCTGCTGAGGCATTTGTTTGGGGCAGGCAGAGCCTGGCAACCCACCGGCGGGCAGGGCTGGCTGCCGGGAACAGGGTGCTGGGGGGACTGGGACACCCCAGGAGCAGGGATGATGCTGTACTACAGACCCTTCTCTTCCACTGTGAGTACCCGGGGAGCAGGGAGTGGGGATGGCGACATCAACCTGTCACTGGTGTCACCAATGGGAGCTGAGGACCCAGCGGTCCCTGTTAGAGGGACAGGACCCAGCTGGGGTTGCTTTCAGTCATAGCCAAATTTCTCCCAAAGGGCGCATGGCTCAATGGTCCAGCCATGAGTTGATGCTCAAAGCCAGGCATTCATAAGTGTCCCCATCCTCAGGAGAAGGTCTTCCAGCCCTGTGGCCACACCATGTTGCATCCAAACCCCAAAGTGGGATGCTTGAAGCATCGCAGCCAGAGATGCCAGAGGTTTTTTGGGCAGGGCTGGATCTGAACCCCAAAGCAATGGTGGCAAAAGTGTTTTGCTCCAGGTGAAATCCAGGAGAGATGTTCCCGCCTGTGGGAAGGGGCTGAAGGAGCTTGCTGCTCCTCTCGGAGGGCTTTCCCCAGCCTGCTCCTCATCCTCACCCTCTGCTCTGATGTCTCCTGCCAGCTCCACCAAGACGATGTGTCCCTCCCGGCAGCTGACGCTGTGGCCAGCATCCTGCCCAGAAAGCAGCCGTTCCCATGCGGGACGGGAGCGCTGTCAGAGAAGCGGAGGTACGGGGCCACATCAGTTTTGCAGCTCCCTCTTGGTTCCTTCTTCTCATCCTCCTTGGGGTGGTTTCTGCCTTCCTCCATTCTCCCTGTGTTTTCCCCAGCAGGTTCTCCGCCTGCCCCATCACTGTCCATCTTCCTCCTCATCTCCTCCAGACTCCCACCCTCCCTGCAACCCCCATCCCCACCAGCACTCGCCTTGCCCCCTCATATCCCGAATAGTCTCCTGTCTCCCACGGAGGGTTCCCTGGACAAGGCTTTGCTGGTGTTTCACTCCAGTGGGAGCAACTGGCCAAGGGTGTCCCCCCACCCTCTGCTCCACAGGTCCCCGGAGATCATCAAGGACCACCAGGAGCTGGTGAGTGCCAGGGAGATGGGAGGAGCAGGGGGCAGTGGGGGCACTGGGGGAGACAGTATTGTCCCTGAGGCTGGTCCTGGCTCCCATGGGGACGAAGCCAGGCTGCTGTCAGTACTACACTGCTGGTAAGTGAAGATCTAGGGTGGGGAGCAGCCCTTGCATTTATCTTGGGCATGAACAGAGTCCTGGATGAAACAGCTCTCGGGCAGATGGGGAGGAAGGAGCTGAGCCTCTGTCAGCACCTGCTCCCCCTTCCCCCCCTTCCCCAAGGCTGCGTGATGCTGCTGCACCCCCTCCCCGTGCCCTGGCCCCCCCCCACCAAGGCCGTTCCCAAGGCTGGGAGCAGGGGACTGGGGGAGCTGGAGGCACGTGGCTCCCCACGGCCAACGTACACTGCCAGGATCCTTTCCGCAGCCCAGCGTGGCAGGGAGGGATTCAGGAAGGTCAGCCTGAGAAGATGCAAACCCTTGGGGAATTATTTCCCCCCAGCATCACCTGGTGATGAGTTCTCCATTTGCATGGGTGCTAAAAAACTGCCAGGTTAATCTATAAAACATTTATCCCTCCATTATTCTTCACCACCTCCATTCTTCTGAAGACCTGCAAAGCCCCATAAGGCTCAGAGCTTGAGGGTGATCCCCCAGCTCTGACACTGCTCCACACCACGTCCTTAGGAGAGTTGTTTTTCCACCAAGGGGGTGGTAGGAAGAGATGGGCAAATGGCAGAGGGGGGCTCTGTGGGATGGAGGGAGAGGTGGGCAGGTGGAGAGAAGGTTTGGAGGGACAGGAGAGAAGGAAGGAAGGAAGGATGGATGGATGGCAAGAGAATGATAGATGGCTGGAGAAGAATGGTTGGAGAAGGATGCATGGAGGGATGGATGGATGGATGAATGGGGAAGAGAAGAATAGATGTTGCAAGAGGAGGGGAAAACCCAGAATTTTCTTAGCTCCTCCATGGTGGATCTAACCCTCAAGACAAATATCCTCAGCTGAGCTCTTGGTGCTGGGGAAAGCCCAGGCTGGCAGCGGGGTGCCAGCAGCTCTGCTCTGGGCTGGCAGGAGGTGAGCAGCTACCGCCTGGCGCTGAAGCGGATGGCGGGGGATCTCCTGTCCCTGCGCCAGCATGTCGCCAGCCTGGAGGTGGAGAACGGGCACCTGCGGCGCAGCCTGGCCTCGCAGGAGGAGCTGGGCCATGCTCTGCTCGCTGATGTGGACGTGGACATCATGACCCGGGAGGAGCTGCTGGACAGGCTTGGTGTGTGATGGGGAAGCAGGGAGAGGGGGGAGGTGGAAATTAGGGGACCCCTCTCCCTGGCACAACAGAGGGAACCACACCATCCCCTGGCTGGGTGCCGAGGACATGGCATGGGTTCTTGCAGCCACCCTCAAGCGCAAGCTGGCGGCCAGCACGGCGGAGTTCAGGAGGCTGAAGGACCGTGTCCAGCAGCTGCAGAATGAGCTGATCCGGGTATGGACACCAGCAGGGGCAGGCAGAGGCTGCCCAAGTGACAGGGTGGGGGCAGAGGAGCAGGGGGCAGCAGGGAGAGCATCATGGTGCTCCCATAGCCAAGCAAGTGCCTGAGAGCCCCAGGACTATGACCATGAGGCTCTCCCAGCCATACAAGCGATGCCCCAAGGCTTGAGGCTTGAGACAGCGGTCCCTGGGGGCTTTTCCCCTTCCTCTCCCCCAGAAAAATGACCAGGAGAAGGACCTGGTGCTGCTCCAGCAAGCCCACCAGCAGCAGCAGGCCACACTGAGGAGGTGCCAGGAGAAGGTGGCCAAGACGAAGATCTTGGAGGAGACGGTGCGGCAGCAGGAGAAGGTGAGTAGGGGAGCACAAGGTTGGGGTGAGAAGGACAGGTTGTGGGATATGAGGCTCTGTGGAGCAGACAGGACCCTCTGGCCCATCGCACCCCTCCATGAGTGCTACCTGGTCCCAGAACCATGGTGGCTGGGGATATGTGATGGTCACCACAGCCTTGCATTGAGCTGGTGACATGGGGACGTCTCTGCTCTCTCCCGCAGGTGATAAGGGCGATGGAGCGGATGCTGCAGGAGAAGCTTGCCAGGGCAGGCAGGAGCTCTGAGAAGCCAGTGGGTGGGTGCAAGTGGGGATGGGGACCCCTGGGGCAGGACACCCATATACAGCTGCTGGGCTCTGCTGGTGGCCATCCCCTTCTGATGGTTTGCACCATGGGATGGTTCGTGGTGAGGGATCAGAGTTAGTCCTGAGCTCTCCAGCACCCATCCCTGGGCGTGGGGGAGGCGAGGGCTTGGTCCTAGCCCCCATCTCTGCGGGGGGCAGGGGGAGGATTGTAGGACACATCCCAGTGGCCCCCCCAACCTATCTCACAGGTGAAGCCCTCTCTGGGGAGGTGTACGCTGCGCTACTGGCCGAGAACCACAGGCTGCGGGAGGAGCTGGCGAGGCCCCCCCACCCCTTGCCCCCCATCACCCCACAGCCTCCAGCCTTGCTGGTGAGACCGAGGAGGGGGGCACAGGCCTGGGATGGGGGGCAGAGCTGTGGCACCCCAGAAAGCAAGGCCAGGGGGTGACCAGGCACACCGGGGTCATCACCCAGGTGGCCTCTCTGGCTCCATGGGGCGATAACCACCCCCGTGGCTTGCTCCCCCCATGAGCAGGGGGTGCGAAGCGGGGTAATCCGGAATTGCCTTTCCCCACTCCTGCTTGTCTCGTGGCCCACAGCGTGGTTTTGGGGGCGTGGAGAAGCTGTCTCTGCTGGCCAGGCTGGAGGAGGCACAAGCCCGTGGGCGGGTGCTGGAAAGGCAGGTGGGTATCGCCCTCCCGCATCCTGCTTGATGGCGGGGGGCTTGGGGTGTCCGGCCATGGTGGGTGGCACCTCTGCCCCCTGCTTTGGAGAGAACCAGCCTGGTTTGGGTCTGTCCCAGCTGGAGGAGGCGGCGAGGAGGTGGGGACGGGAGAAGCAGGAGCTCGGCACTCGTCTGCTGGAGCGGGAGCATGGCTTCCCCCACGCCCCCACGTCGGTAAGCACCCCGGGGGGACCAGGGACACCCTGCACAGGGGCTGGCAGCCGCTGCTTGCTGCCAGGGGGATGGAGGGGGGGGGTCGGAGCCGCCTCTCTGCACCCAGGTAGCTGAGGGGGTGAATAGCAGGGGGTTTCCATGCCCACCCCCCACTCCCCATCAGGGAGGATTTGCCTTAGTTTCCCTGCAGGATCCTGGGCAGGAGGGAGGTGGGAGGGTGGTCCCTAGGGCCGCAGAACCGCCCCCCAGCATCCCAGGATACCCCTCCCACCAACCCCAGACTCTGTTATCGCAGCCCTCTTATCCACAGCCGATGCCCCACAGGGGTGTGGGGAGGGGGGATGGATTTATAGCTCCCTGAGACCTTTTCCCGTTCCCCACCAGAACCTGCCGGCTATCCCCATGGCCCCCCTGAGAAGACCCCAGCCCGTGGCCCTCCTGCCTTAGCCCGTGCCCGGCGAGAGAGATGGAGAAACCTAACGCTGGCAAAAAGGAGCCAGTGCTTTTTCACATGATGAAATTACAGAGCAAATTCAAGGCAAAGCAAAACATTAGAGGGTGTTGGGGGAGCATGGCCGCAATCCCCCGTGTGGTCTCTGGGGACCCCCGAGCAGCTGGAGGGGTGCAGCAGCACCCACCCACCCTGTACTCCCTTGGGGGTCACAGTGGCGACGGCGGGGCTGGGATTGCTCCGGTTTATCTCCCCCGTGGCGTAAGCGCAGCCTTGAGCGGGCTGAAGCGAAGGCAGGGATGCACCAAACCAAGGCTGTGGCCGTGAAATTGTCCCAGCCGTCCCCCAAATCACATCCTCGTGCTGGAGTCTGGCTGTAAGAAGCTGAAAGCGCCTGCTGGGCTGATGGGGATGTCCCCCACCAGGACTGGCTGGGAGTCACCCAAGATCGGGCTCCTCATGCCTGGTATTCGAGTGGCCGTAGGGTCAGGTAGATGGGTTTGTCCGGGATCAGGATGAGATCGAATTTGGTCCCGACTTCCACTGCTCTCATGGTTTCAATCTTGAAGTTCTCCAGGATCTGGGATGGAGGAGAAAAGAGCGGGTGGAAAACACTGGAAGTACCAACACCCATGTGCCACCTCCCCAGTCCCTTCCAGTGCCAAGTCTGTGGTGTCCCCGGCAGCAGGATGCTCACGTGCATGAGGAAGAGCTGCATCTCCAGCTCGGCGATCCGGCGCCCCAGGCACTGGCGGGGTCCAAAACCAAAACCCAGCCCCTTGAAATGCTTGGGGCCAGCTGCCAGCCAGCGCTGGGGGCTGAACTGCTCCGGCTTGGGGAAGACCTCGGCATCCCGGCCCATGGCATAGAGACCGACCTGCACCAGCGTCTGTGGGGAAGGATCAGCCCCGTGGGTCTGGGATCCCCACGGAGGCTTCGCCAACACTTGGGGTGCAGGAAAGGGGTGCAGGGCTGGGATCCAGCCCCAGATGAGCCCAATGGCTGCTCCCCCCATATCACCCACCTGTGCTCCAGGTCCCAGCTCCACACAGAGCCCCAGGCAAAGTGGGTCAGGGTGAGGAGGGACCAGGTGGCCATGCTCACCTTGGGAGGGATGCGGTAGTCCTGGAGAATGACCTCTTGCGTGGTGTACCTCTGCAGGGTCACTGCCACAGGGTGCAGCCTGGGGGGACAGGTCCCACGCATCTGATTTTGGGGACAGCCTGGCCCACCCATGTCCCACCTTGGTGCATGATGCTCCAGCAGTGCCAGAGATTTGGGGAGGGAAGGGGTTGGGGGTGTTTTTCAGCAGGGGCTCCTCCTCACCTGAGTGTCTCCTTGATGGCGGCTTTGAGCAACCGGATGGTTTTCAGCATCTTCACCCTGTCGCCTGCTGCCTCCCGCTTGGCGGCCAGGACCTCTGCCCGCAGCTGCTCCTGGACCCCTGGGGACCGTGCCAGCTCGAACATGGCCCACTGCAGTGTCATGGAGGTCTGGAGAGGGGCAGGAGAGCAAGGCTCAGCACCAGCCAGACCTTCTCCCTGCCCAACAACCCTGCCTGCTCCTTACCGTGTCCACCCCGCCCGCCATCATCTCGGTGACACTGGCCTTGATGTCATCCAAGGGCAGCTTGTCCTGCATGATGAGGCTGCAGAGGATGCCCATGTACTCCTTGGTGCTCCTGCGTTGCAGCCGCAGGTCCCGGTAGACGTTTTGTATGCATTTGTCTGCTGAGGAGACACGGCATGGCCTTCCTCACCCAGGGCCATGGGGGAGGAGGAAGGCGCCAGATGTGGCACCTTAGGCCATCGCTGCCCCATGCTGGTGGCTTTTCCATCACAGTTCTCCCTGCAGCAGCCTGGGACTGCGGCCCCTGCTGCAGGACCTAGCAGTGGCTGGGTGGGCACAGAGGTTGGGGTGGTGAGGGTGCCCCAGGGGTGTTGTCTCAGGTGCCAAAAGCTCTCTGAGGCCACGAGGTCCTCTGGTAGAGCTGCTCCCCTAAACATGACGCCCATCATCTGCCCTTTATCACTCCTGGATGATTCCCCACTGCTCCATCCCACAAGTTCCAGATGTGGAAAGCCTTCCTGGCCTTGGTGGCCCTGTGCTGGGTAGTTGGACCCAGGAGAAGGTCTCCATGCTGATAAGATGACACTGCACTATGAAGGCAAGTCCTCAAAGGGGCCTTGGGTAACACAGGGAGGTGCGGGCAGGAGGAGCGCTCACCCTGGGTGAAGATGGCATCCCAGGCCCAGACATGGTCCCGCCACGTCTTAGAGTTGAGGTGGCGGAGGAGGGTGGGCGGCATGTAGAGCATGGGCGAGGTGGTGTGAAACATCAGGGTGACAGCGTCGATGAAGCGCTGTGCCTCCGGGTCCACAAAGTCCTGCAGCAGCCCCAGCCGCTCCCCGTACAGCACGTGGCACACAGCTGCAAGCACAGCACCCATGAGAGCACCTGGCCAAAGGAGACCCAGTCCCCTCCACCCTCCCATGGCCAGCTCCAGACTTTCCATGGCTACAGTGACCTGGCTTGGCCTCCTCCTCACTCCAAGCATCACGGGGCCAAGGAGGCATCCCTTGTTGGGTAGGGTTGGCTACCTGGTGATGAGCGGTAGATGATAAAACAGTGTTTCATCAACAGTGTTGAGATGTTCTCTACTAGTCTAGAGAGAGGACATCCCTCTAGACATTACGGCTTTGGGGGAGAAGCGTGTTTGGCCATCTCTGTATATGAAGCGGGGGGAAATGCAGCATGTTGCCCATCTCGGACACCCTGCAAAGGGGTGTTTGCGGGGGCATGACTTGCAGAGACTCATGCCCCTGACACTCACACTCCAGGGCGAAGCGGAAGAGCTCATGGGTGAAGTCGGCTGTCCAGCAGTCCTGGCCGCTATTCCCCACCTGGGCTCGTGCCCGCTGGACGAAGTCCTCGCCCACCTTGCTCAGCAGAGGCACAAAACCCTCTACCACCTGCGGCGACAGCACTTCCTTGTTCAGCATCAGGCGGTCAGAGCGCCAGGCCTCCCCCGTCCTGTGGGACACCAAAGTGGGGGGGTCAGAGGTGTTTCCCCCATCCATCCCCCCCTCCCCCCGAGGATGCCACCCCCAAAGCACAGGGCCAGCCAATGTCCCCATCACCCTCGTGATGCTCCAGCTTCTCACCACCCCATGTGCCGGGGCTATTGCAATAGGACCTAGGAGCCCCATATAGAGGGGAACTCCCCCAGCCCCCCAACTCACTTGAGGAGCACGCCGTAGGGCTTGTTGCGGTAGTCACGGTAAGCCACCCAGGGGGGCACGCTGAAGCGCTCTGGCAGTGTCCCCTCCACCTGGAAGAGGGTGGCGGCGTCCCGGGGGCTGATGATGTTCACGCTGTCATAGATACCCAGCTTCTCCCTGCCAGGGTGTGGAGGGGGGGGTCAGCCCCACACCCCACCTCCCCACCTGCATCTCCCTGCAGCCATTCAACTCCCCAGATCAACCACCTTCCCCCAGCACCCCCAAATCAACCACCCTCCCTGTCGCACCCCCCAAAATCCTGCCTGCAGGTCCCATCCCAGGGGATGCAGCAGCTCAGCACCAGGCTCAGGCCCCCAGGCTCAGGCAGGCACAGCGGAGAGTGCTGGACGTGGACCCCCGCCTCATCCCTCTCTGCCTGGGCATGTCAGCTCCAGATCTTGCGAGATCACAGAGGGACAGAGCCCCTCTCCAGCCGTGCAGCCCCCTCCTCCCAACATTCCACATCTGCAAGGTACGAGCGGGTCTCCCCTCTTGCCCCTCACCATGGCATTGAGCCTGCCAGCGCATGGCAAGCGGGGCTGCTCCGGCAGCTTGGCCACCTATTTACCCTCCTCTCACCCAGAGTGGGGATGGGAATAGCAGCAGCATCCAGGACCGGAAAGGCTGCTGGAGCCGGGGAGCAGAGGGGGGGATGCCAGGGCCAGATGTTGCCTCACCTGTAAATGGGCCCGAACTGCTGGAACTTGCGAGCCATGATGTGATGGACGTTGTGGAAGCCACCCTCCTGCCAGAAGCGGTAGAGGTTGAGCCAGCCAGTTCGCCAGTCACCGGGCAGCTGGTTAAAGGGTCGAGGAGTTGGTGGAACGGGGGGAGCTTGCAATGTGGTGGCAGCCCCCCGAGTCCGGCAGCATCCCCCAGCTTGGGCAGGGAGACATCCCTGCAAGGCGCCTGGCTTGGGAACAGCCCGGGCAAGCATGGGAGCGGGTGGTGGAAGAGGGAGGCGAGGGTGTCCTCGCTCTTATCCTCCCTCGGCCGCCACTCAAGACAAGATGCTCCCACCCACCTCCCGATGAGTCAGGGACGGGCGAAGGGCATTTCGCCCCGGCACCAAGGCAAACTGACATTGGGGAAGGCAAGCGGGTTTGCCAAGCATCGTCCTCTCCCAGCCTTGCCATAGGGGGCTTTGCCAGGTGATCCACCGATCTCGAGTGGTGTGGGGTGACGAGGGGTGACACTGGCAGGTGGCCCATGCCACCCCAATAAAAGCAGGTGCTGTTGCAAGTACTGAAAATGAAAACCCAGCTGCCAAGGGGAGAAATGTTTTGTCTGCAGAATAAATGATAAAAATTATCTAGGGTACAAAATAGCATGGGTTATACTTAATAAAGCTCAGGCCTGATGGGTCACTGCAGGAGAGGACAGACTTGGGGACTGCTTGGCCACCTCCAGAGGTGTCTCACCTCCACCCTCTCCAGGGCAGGGGGTGCTAGGGGAGGCAGCTCTTCCTTTTCCTGGGCTCTCCTCTCCCAGACCATCAACTGCCATTTAGTGTAAGAACCCCAAAAACCCCTCCTGCCAGGAGGGAGAGGTTTTTTGGGGTGTCATGGCCCCCCGGAGCTGGGGACAAAGGCCCCCACCCCTGACCATAGTGGCAGACACCTTCCCTTGTCCCCAGGCCCAGTTCTACCCACTTGTGACCAGTTATCAATGGGGTGTGGGAGAGTTAGTGGGGAGGGGGATCACTGGAGGGCTCCCTGGGCCTTTCTGGAGCATCCTTTTGGGGTGTCCCTGGAGCTGGCCTTGAGGATCCCTGGGGTGTCCCTGGAGGCGGGGACAAGATTTCAGGCAGGTCCCTGGGGGTCCCTGGACTTTCCTTGGGGTCACCTGGGGGTCCCTGGGGGTCAACGTCCCACGGCCTTGAAGGCCTGGAGGAGGAGGATCTCAAGGCGGGATCTGCTGGGCTTATTCTGGTTTAAAACCTTCCTTAGGTTTTCATTTTCCCCGGGGACTGGGAGGAGGAAGGAGGCAGCGGGGGATGCCTGCGGCCGAGGATGCTGAGCCGGGCTCCGCGGCGGCTGCCAGAACGGCGGCGGACACCGGGGGGCGCGCCTGCCCCGTCCGCTGCCGCCGGCACCGGGGACCGCCACCGGCCCGGCCCCTCCCTCCCCGGCTCGTACGGCCTGCCCCCCCGCCAAGGCACGGCTCTGCCCCCCCGCAGCGCACGGGGTCTCTGCCCTCTTGCCCTACGCTCCCCGTCCCCCGCCAAGGCAAGGCACAGGGCCTGTCCCCCCCTAAGCCACGGCGCCCGTCACCTCCCAAGGCACCAGGTCTGTCCCTGCCTGTCCCAGCCACCCATTGCTTGTCCCAGCTGCCACCATCTGCATGAAGATGCCCGCCCTGCGTGAGCATCTACCTGCTCGATGTGTGCCCCAGAGCAGCCCCACACCCCAGGCACATGTGGCACAGTGCCACCCCGCTGTCCTTCACCCTTTCACTGTCACTGTCCTGGGTGGGACCTGCTGCCTCCCCTCTGGCCATAGGAATGGGGTCAGTCCAGAGCAGTCCGGCCACTGTGGTGCTTGTAAAAGCACAGTCATGGGCCCAAGGGACACAGAGGGCCACGCGGCTGAGCTCTGCCCTCACGCAGGGCTGGGTGGCCCTGTCGGCCACCAGCTCCAGCCCCAAGAGGGGACAGCCACCCATCACACTCATCACCTCTGCACCCCCTCTTTCCACCATCTCCCCAAAGCTTTGGGAGCCAACTCATGGGCCCCATCACCCTGTGCCCTCTCCCCAAAACGTGGGGAGCCAGCTCATGGGCCCCATCACCCTGTGCCCTCTCCCCAAAACGTGGGGAGCCAGCTCATGGGCCCCATCACCCTGTGCCCGTCCCCCACACCTCCAAGGGATCCCACGCACATCTTCTGTGAGGGTCCTTCCCTCCTCCCTCCATGGCCCCCCCACCCTAGGAGGACTCCAGATTTTCGGGGCACCTCCCCAACAGAGTTTCCACCCCTGCAGCATGAAGGAAATGTGACGTATTTTTCCCGTCTCCGACAGCCCCCAAGCATGCCGCTTGCAGAGGAAGCGGATGGCTGCTGCGGTGGGTGCACGAACCTGCGTGACTGGGGGGCTCTGACGGAAAGCGGGGGGTGGCAGGAAACAGGTCAGAGAGGTGCTCAGAAACCCACAGCATCACTCTTTCCCCAGCCAGCAGAAAACTCAGCGGGGATGGGGTGACTCTGACTACTTTTATTCATGGCCTCCTCTGTGGTGAGCAAAGCAAGCGGCACTTGGATGGGAGGAAGCGTTTCACTCCCCGTCCGCAGGCAGCACCTCGCCCACAAAGGCCACGGGACTTGTCGTATCCCCTACTATTTTTGGATGAGCCAAAACAGAGAGTCTCTCCCACCCTCTGTGGCCTTCTCCCCGTGCAATTCATGCTGGGGGCAAGGAGTGTCCCTCCAGCAGGGTTTCCTGGTGGTGGAATCCGTGGGGGTCACGCTCTCGCTTTCCACCCACGGGGCTTTCCAGGTGCGTATCACCTCCCCAGAGAGCGGGGTGACTAACTGCCTGTCCTCTTCACACCTTTACCCTGCTAAATCACAACTCTGAGAGGCTGCTGAGAAATCCCCCAGCTTTCTGCTCCGTGGCAGGAAATCTCGCTTAGCCGGTGCTGCAGCCTAAGCCCCAGCGAGACCCCCAACCTCCCTGGAAAATCCCTCTCCTTGACCTCATGCCTCAGGCACCTCGGGCTGGGAATGCCAAGACTGCAGTGATTTAGCAGAGGGAAGGTGTTTTGGCAGAGCAGCTCATCCTTTCTACACTGCTGCAGACACCTTTGCCCACCCTGAGCTGAGGGGAACCAGCTGGGAAGGGGCTGCCTTCAGCCAGGGTGATGCTGGCAGCAGTTCTGTTTTGGGGGGGGAGAATAAAGTGACTGCATCACATCACTGGGATGGAGGGAGGAGCAGAACAGGCGTGAAATCGGTGACTGGAAAAAGGGCATGGAGCCGACTGCATTGCTTTCTTACCTTAAATATACAGCCCACATCCATACATGGACTGACGCTGCTTGGCTCCCCGCGAATTGCACTTGTCCCTTGGAAAGGACGGTGTTTTTCATGTATTTTCCAACAAGCTCTTTTCTTTTCTGCAGTGATTTCAGCCTGGGGTCTTCCCTGCTCTCCGTGTGAGCAAATCCATTCATTGCAAGCTTTCAGCTCCTGCCTACGAGCAGGTGGTTGGGAAAATTTCAGCAGTAAAACTCCTGCCCAGAAACCCCCTGTGATTCAGTTCAGGGCTGGAGGGGAGGAGGAAAACCTCATTTTCATAATATTATGTTGAAAAAGAGAAAACTTTCAGCTGCAAACAGACTGTAGCCATGACCAAGCAGTTCTTGCTGGAGGATTTCCCCTGGGAGCAGAGAGAAGGGGATGACCTGGCATGTGTCAGACAGCATCCCTGAGGCACTTGGGGCTGAGCATATCATGCTCAAGGAGCTGCTGGGGGCACCCAGAGCATCTCATTGGGAGGACGGACCCAGCCAGGACAAACTTTAATCTGAAACTGGGGCAATTCTAGCTTGGTTTTATTGTCCTGCTCCATTAAACTGAGTCTCCTCTTACTAATTTATTGCATGCAGTCCCAGACCTAAACATTGCCGGGCTCATGCCTGGCTTTTGCGGTCTCCTTAGAACTGGGGTGGGGTATCTCACCCTGATGGGATGTGTCCTTTGGCCATGATCAGCCCTCGGGGATCTCGGGGTGGAAATTCATGGCTGGAAGGGAAAAGCTGTTGCATGTGTAGCTGCAGGGAGGAGGAGTGTGGTCCCATGGGAGGAAGGCATGCTGGTTTATCCTGAGGTTAACTTCCTCCAGCATCTCCTAGGTCATCTCATTTCTAGTAAGCGGCTGGATTTCCCACTTGCATCACTCACCACAGCCGGCCCCGACCTGCCTTGGTGGTGTAATATCACCCGCACCACGTCCCCCATGCACCAGCGTGGACCACAGGCAAAAGGAGCCCAGAGCCATGCACGGACAGACAGACACCTGCCCAAGGCTGGTTTAATCCTGAGATCCTCAGGGAAAAGGGGGAAATAGCTGCAGGGCAGCAAACACCCCCTACAAACAGAGCTGCCATTTCACTGGTAGGAAAAACAGGTCAGATGAAAAGAAGGGGTGAAGGCAGCCGGGAGCAAGCCGGACTGGTGGCATGGTTTTGGGCACCCGATCCAGACACATGAGCTCAGTTTATGGCTCCCCTTTGCCAGGCTGTCCCAGGGGAAGCAGGTGGTGACACCAGCTGCGTCAGGCAGGATGGGCAGGACACCTGTGGGACAGCTGGCCCCAGGGGTGACGGCATGTGGGAGTGCCGCTGGGCCAGCTCCAGCTCTAACCGCATGCGGGACGTGGCCAGGAAGGACAGTGTGTGCTGGACAGGCTGAGCCCAAGATAAGATGCAAGATAAGAATGCCAGGAGAGTGTTCAAGCTGGTCAACAGGGACATTGCCCTGGTGTGGCAGCATGTCTCCATCCCTGGGATCCCAGCTGTCATGAAACCAGGGGTGACCATCAGGGCATCCCAATTCCAGGCTCCAGCTGGCTCCTTCTGGGGTTGCTCTGTACCCCCATCCTGCCAGGAAAGGCTTCCCAGGGGGATGCTATAGCTGGAGACAGCATCTCAGATGAGCCTACGGTCAGTGCATACCCCAGGCACTTGCATGGAGCAAGCAGGCAGCTGCTGTGGGATTTCTCACCAGCTGCTGATTCAGGCGGATACAGGATTTCCTGGGTCTATTGTCCTGCCCAGAAAACCCACCTCCCAGAGCAGCCTCCAAGGCCTCCAGCATGGCTGGAGGCAGAAATAGCCCCCAAAAACGGCACTGGGAAAAATCAAATGCTCTTGAGGCTTTTGTTTCAGGCTGCGGCCATCCCAACCCTCCGCCTGGGCCAGAGGAAGCCCGGAGAAGCCGCTGCAGTACCTGACCTTCCTGTGCGTGCCTGCTCCCATTGAAACAAGGCTCCCAAAATAACTCACTCAAACAATGTGGCCATAGTCAGGGTGAGGGCAGCGAGGCCTCGGCTTTCCCCTCCCCATGCACAGCTTTTCCCTCCAGCGGCCCCAAAGCCTGCGATAAATCCCGCTGCATGTGTTTGCCCACGACTTTCAGCTCATTGTATTTATAGGAAACAGCCAGCAGCCAGGGGAAATGTGGCCCAGAAAAAAACACAGCCTGAAATGTTTGGTCCTTGCTGCTTTATTTAGGAAATTTAGCAAAAAGCTCCATCTTTTGTCCTGGTTGTTCCCAGGGAGTGGGGACGGGAACCCACTTGCAAAGGCTGGGGAAGGAGATGATGCTGCAGCCTCTGTGTGGGTCTGTGTGGTCTCTGTGTCACCCAGGGACCCAGGGCTGTCCCTGTGGTGCTCAGTCCTGGGCTCTCACCTGCTTGTTGGGCAAGGAAATGGAGCCAGGGCAGCTGAAATGGTGTTATCGCAGCCCTGCAGCCTGCACAGCCCCAGCCTATCGCTTCCAACCCGCTGCCGGTGGGTTTCAGCATCGCCATCGTGCACTGCTCCCAGCCCTCCCGCTCACCTCTTCCCAGGGCACTGTGAAACACTTCAGTGCTCGGGGTTTTAGTGAGGGTTTTTAGAGCTTTGGTAATCCAATGCTTGGCAGCAATAGAGCTGGAAATGCAAATATCTCGGTGTCCACGTACAGCACCCGAGTGATAACGCCTGGGCGCTGGGTTTCTCTCCCTTCCGGTCCTGGATGAGCTCCCCACCTCCTCCCACTGCGTGGGCTGGGGAGGGCTGCCAGAAATCACACTTCTTGTTTTAGCTCCCCTGAAACCCGCCTGCCTTTCAGGCTCATTTCTCCTTCTTTACGTCAAGATGCCGCTACCACATATGCTGCTGGTGCTAGTGGGGAGTTTTCTGCCAAACCCAGTGCTAAGAAATAAGGCAGGGGAGGCTTTCACTTTCAGCTGCATAACCCTGCCTTGCAGGTCAGGGATCCGCAAAACCCTCCTGCAAATCCTGGTTTGGGACCTCTAGGACAGGTCCCAGGAGACGGAGGTGCCCGTCACCACTGTCCCTCTGCCCCCGGCTGGTCCCCCATCACCTCCAATGCTTTGCAAAAGGAGCTTGCCGGTGCATTGCTGCAAACCAGGGCTGGAGCTCAAGCAGGCTCCAACCCAGCTACCAGTGCCTTATTTCTTATTGTCTTATTTTCTGACACTACCTGCAGGAACAGGCCCAGCAGCAAGCACTAAGAATAGTGCACAGAAAGGCAGCTGGGCACGGGTTCAGATGAAGCCACAACCGTTTGAAAGCCCTGCAAAAGAGGCTGAGTGCTGCAACCGGTTCTGCCTTTGTGTCGAGGTGCTTTGATGGAGGGTTTGAAAAAGAGAGGGAGCTTATTGCTCCCTCCTGCTTTTGCTGGCACGTTTTTAAAGCTTGAATTCCTGTTCCCTGCTTCTCTCCACCCCAAGCCTGGCCTTCCCCTCCCCCCCAAGCTATCAACCATCAGCTCATTTTTCCCCAAGACCAGCAAAAAGAGAGCTGTGTGTTCAGCACCGCTCCCTTTCACGGGCTGTCAGCCAGGCAGCCCATGAGTCCGCTCCTAAAAGCCATTCCCGACGGCAAAGCCAAGGATGCGCGGGAGCATCGTGATGCCTGCCCCAGCTCCGGGCGAGCGGCAGAGCCGCAGGCAGAAGGTGCCATGATGGCTCCATGCCCACAAGGACCCACCGCCGCTATTTATACCCCTCACTTTCTGCAGGCAGTGGGTGGTGATGAGCGGGGTGCTGCTAACATACCCCTTGGGATTCTCCAGTGGGAACTTGCCCAGCTTCTCGCTCCCAATGGTGCCAGCCTGAAGCAGCAGCAGCAAGGCCACGGCACGAGGGGTGGCCTGGCATCAGGCTAGGGCTGCTGCTGGAGAGGAGAAGCAGGTAAAACATGGAAGAGAGTGAGCCGACCCCTTAATCATGGGTGAACAGGGACAGGGGAGGCCCCAGCCACCGGCACAGCAGCATCCCCCGGCTCTTGGTGAGAAACGCAGCACTCGCCCGCTCTTTTCCATTCTTTATTTCAGTGATCGCACTTTGGTCACAGCTCTGGACGATTTTTTTTTGGTAGCTGTTGCGTTGTTTGCTTTTTCGCTTCTCTAATTTGAACCCATTTTCTATAATATTATAAAATTACACAAGAACATTAATGACCAGTTGATAATAAATACCTTTTAAGTAGTTCACTTTTTTATTAAATTAAAGTGCTTTGAGAAGGGATGTAAGAAGCTCTACCCTACATTTTGGAGGGGGGGGGTGTATCTTGGAAGTGTAGTGCAGTAGAAAGCTCTGGCCCACTGTCCGTAGTCTGCAGTCATGAGTGGCACGTGGCCTCTCTCCCCCTTGCCAAGAAGACCCCTCGGGCACTCCTGAGTGTCTCTGAGCAGGCACAAAGCAAGAGCTGTGCTGCTGTGACAGGTTATTGGAAGCATTAGATACACTGGCCCCTCCGTTACACGGCCCAAGGCTGGGGTGTTCTGGCGGTCAAGAGGGCTGGGAAAAGGCTTGGACAAGGTGTGGGATCATCCCTTGCACACAAGTGCAGAGAGAGCATCCCGTTTTTCACAGTTTAGTCTTGCTCGGAGACCTCAAAGACCAAAAGAAGCAAACCCTGGTCCTGCCTGTCCCCTCACTGTGAGGGAGAGAGGCAGATCTGCTCTGGGCGGTGGGGACAGCTGCAGCCCCCTGAGCCCACGGGCATCGCCCTGAGATGGGCAGCCTGCCGCCTCTTTCCCTGAGGAAGCCCCGTACCTCTCCCGGAGGAGAGGTGCTGGGAGCAGGGGCTGCCTGCTGCCCACAGATAAATGCCTTTAGCTGCCTGCAGAGGATTTGTGCGTTTAAAACTTCTTCCCAGGGCCTCCCCGAGTTTGGTTTGGGCTCTGCTTCCACCTTCCCTTCCTGACCCCTTCTGTCTGTCCTTCCCCACACTCCAAATCTAATAATTTTCCAAGGCTTTTCCATGCAAACTGCTAACTTTGTGCCTGCCCTTGCCTGCAGGTTTCCAGCACTAGATCCCAATCTCCCTCCCACGTCAAAGCCAACTGTAAAAGAAAACAATAAACCAAACCCTAAAACCCTTCCAGAGCTCAATTCTCCAGACCAGAAGAGGACTCAGATGTGACACTCTGAGTGTTCCAGCTGCTCGCCAACCCAAACAGACATTAGCCACCAAAACCTTGGAGGCATCAATTCCCGCTCGGAATGAAGCACAGATCAACCAGTTAGAAAGGCCAAGGGCTGGTTCCTCCTCTTCATCACATGCACGTTCCCAAAGAGAGGAGTCATCGTGCCCTGAGGATCAGTGCATGCACATTGGCAGAAGTCTCCTGAACGTCCAGGGTAGGCTCAGGATGATAACCAGTACAGAACCACCAGCGCGGGCTCAGGGAGAGGCGTGACACCACTCCCTTCACGCTGCTGAGTACTGTGAACGTCCCCCACGTGTTAGGGTACCCCTTCCCTCCCTGTCCCCAAACCCTACTCCATCTGGCCTTGCAGTCACATCTTCCTCACCACAACTCTTGTACCCAGGAACACTTTTGGGACAGCCAAAGATCCAAGGAGTGGCTAAGAGAATAGAGACCTTGCCTCAGGAGCAGACAAGAAGTGCAGGAAGAGCAGCAGCAGCCAGGAGGGTGGGAACACAGTCCTGTCATGTTCAGTGGAAGAGCTCCACCAACAGCACCATGAAGAGCAGCTGCAGCCAAGAGCCAAAAGTCATGGTGGCCTGGCCCTTCTGGGACATGAACCTGAGCTGGTTCACCAGGCGCTCCTTCACCAGAGCCTGCCTGAAGCCATCCTCCTCCGAGATGCAGACATAGTGGCCGTAGTGAATGTGGCTCACGTTCTGGATGAAGTGGAAGCAGTCCTGCTGGGGGTGGGTGGTGTTGCAGGTCTTGATGAGGCTGTTGTTGTGGTACCAGTTGTAGGTGGCATAGTGGGACTCGATGGGACAGTTGAGGTAGTAGCGGGAGAAAGGGACGACTGCGATGTTCTGATAGTCGTCTACTGGAAGAGATTGAGAAGGCGGGGATGAGACAGGCATCTCCAGGAATGACAGATTCCCCAAAAAGTCTGGAGGGAAGAACAGTTGGCTCGACGGGGACATGTTATGTGGCCATTTAATGACAATGGCTGGGTCTGACCCATGCCTGGTGAAGACCATGGGACTCTCTTCACTGGACATCAACAAACACAGAGTTTGAGCCCTTTCACTCAGCTCAGAAATACATTATCTAGCGATTAACTCCAAGCTGAGACTTGCTTGGTGTCTTGGTCTCAGCATGGTCATTCTCAGTTCCCCAACAATGAGTTGCAACGCCTGGCACAGCCCGTACAAAGACCCAAGAACCAGTCACCCTGCCCCAAACACCCCCTGGATAAATGGCCTACAGCTCAAAACCTTTACATACCTTCCTTAATATCCCCCTTTTGGCACTTTCCTCGCCACTGGTCCAGATTCAGGTTCTGATGTACCTCCCTAGCAGATGGGAACAAGCATTAACAAAGCACTAATGCCAGGGAAGCAGAGCTTCAGGGCTAGGAAAGCAATTGCCCATACAAGATGTGGTGGATCAGATAAGGAAAAAAGTTTAAACGCCTGCTATTACCTGGGTAGGGAAAAACACATCCCACACCCCTGCTTAGGAGGCTGGTGGATGACAAACATGAGACCCAGCAGCTCACCACCACCAACTGCTTTAAACAGCATCACAACCAGCAGAGCTACACACATTTCTAACAGCAAAAGAGGGGCTGAGTGCTCAAAATCCATTGACCTCTCCCTCCCCAGAGCAGGGGTGCTGTGGGAAGGACGGATCCCTGCAGAGCCACAGTTTTTTAGGGCAGCACAGACACCTGCACTATTACTGCCTGGACATGATGGGCTCATCTCTCTCTGTGATGGGAAGATGGCCTCAAAACCACGTGCGGCCCTGGACAGGAAGGGGCATACTGAGGGTATTTCTCACATGAAAGCAACCAGCTGAAGGTGATGGAGAAACAGCAAGCTGTTGGCACAACGTACCGGTTTAGATAAACCGACTGACAGCTCCCATTGAACCACCCACAGTACGGGTCCCTCGCCAGCAAGCAGCTGTCACAGTTGTTGCGGTACACCCTGCACATGTCCATGGGTATCTCCATGACTTTTTTTGTCGAGCCAACGTACAGCATCGCCTGCAGGAGGGAAGCAGAGGGGCTGATCGTCTCGGCACTGTGTCCCAGTGCCACCTTAGGAGTGTCTAGCACTTCTCCTGCAGCTTCACTGTGATATTGGGGTGGATTTCACAAGTGGGGCTCATAGGTCTCCAGGCAATGCAGTCATATGTCCCTGTGCTGGGAGGGGAAGCAGGATCCATCCCCCACCAGCCCTATGTATACGTAAGTTTGCTCCATCAGTGACAGAAGTGTTGCCACCTCCAGGATGGAGGGCCAGCGCTGTCTGACAGCTCATCTGCCAGGAAGGCTGGACAACGAGAGGGAAACTGCTGCGGGAGGAGAACACTTTGCTGGGATTTGACCCAGGGAGCAAATAGCCTCATTCTTCCCTTGCCTCCAGGGGAGAGCAGGTGTCTGAAAATCTCCGTTGCCCACTGACCACACAGAGAGTTACCCAGGAGTGGGGACATCAGCCCAGCTGTTAGGATTTAGCAAAGCACACTGCAGGACCCCCCACAAATCCACCCAGAGGCTACTTCCAGATCCAGGGGCTGTCATTAAACCATCTGTCCCTGCCTCCCCTGCTGCCTGCTTTTAAAGCTACAGCCCAACCAACTGTTTTCCTTTCTATGGAGCAGGCAGAGACCCACCCTCTCGTGGTCCAGGATCATGGACTGGATCGGGTCCTTCTTTGGGAAGACCTGGAGCTCCATGATGTTCTGCACCCCATCTGGCAGCTCCACGATCTTGTGGATGGATCCCTTGTCTAGAAAGAAAGAGGGGAGAGCCCTGATGAAGCATGCTGAGAGCAGAAAGGCAAGGCAGAGGGGCTGCAGGCAGGGGTGGGGAAGCCGGGCAGCTCTGCCCCCAGCCTCCAGCCCTTGCTATGGCAGACAACACCCACTCTACAGAGCCAGTCTTGACTGGATGCCTGAAACCAGCCACCCAAAGACAGGACCTTTTCTCAGAAGGAGTCTGCTTGCTCTGCTAGGAAATCGTCCCCCAGAGAGTAGCCATTTCCCACAGCACAGCCTTGTCATCCTCCCAGCCAAGAGCCATGAGGAACCCGTTTACCATCGCCCTTCGGGACCTGGCTGTGCCTGCTTTGATCAGCTGCGCTGTAATGGCCTCAGCAAGAAAAACCAACTGCTCTCGAGCTCTGTTCTGCTTTGATCACTGGCCTGTTCTTGCGTGAGTCTCATCTCACTGCCTGCCTGAGGCTGAAACTTGGGTCTTTGCCTTTCTGTTTTTCTAATTAAATTGACTCCCCTCCCCAGTTAAATGACTCCAAACTGGTGATTTAAGAAAATAAGTCAGTTTGGTGGAGAGGTGGAAAGGCAGATCCTGAGGGAACAGGGCTCAGGAATCTTCATCACTTACCCTCTTTTAGTGCTTGCATGGTTTCCCCTTCCCAAATAGTCACTCCCTTCTCCACCAGGGGGAGGTGAAAGATGTGACCCCAGGTGAGGCAGGGATTAGGACCCGCCAGGTGCTGGCCCTTGCCTCCGCACCTGCCCCAGCAAGGGTGGGCAGCTGCCTTGCCAAGACCTGCATCTTGGAGCAAGCTCCCTGGCAGGACTCTGCAAGGCATTAACTGCATTTAAGGTAAGGCTTTCGGCAAGATAAGAACAATCTGAGCATGCGTGGGCCCTAATCCAACCCAGGCCACCTACTGAGAGCCGTCTGCATTTTTCTTAATCACAGATTATGAAACAAAAGCCCCAGAAAGTCCCTCCACAAGTCCCAGTGAACAAACTGAAGCACAGTGCAGAAAAAGGGAAGAGCACAGCTGTAGGGAGCAAGCCCAGGGAGGTAGGCAGGCAAGAGAGGGAAGCACTGGGTTAGGGACCTTTGCACCTTCTGGGCAGTGAGTAGCTGCCCTGCATGGAAACCCAGGCAGCTGCCTGACTGAGATCACCAACCTTTTGCTCTCCATCCTGTTCACCTGCAGCTGAACTGCCTCGGCCCAGCTCTGCAGCATCTCCAGCTGCCCCAGGACCACTGGCAGCTGTGATCAGCCAGCTGTGTCTCCAGCCAGAGGTGCTGGCCTCACAGGAGGTCTGCACTGCTGCACTAGAGCAAGCAGGGACAGGACATGATGGAGTGGGTCCCTTTGCAAAAGATTTCTGCTTGACAGTGTAAAGCTGCACCTGGAGAGAACTGTGCTACCCCTCCCTTGCCCTAAAAACACTTGGCCTGAGACCTACCACAGGCTGAAGCAGCCCAGCTGGGTAAATCCCATGTGCTGGGATTCTGCTTTCAGCCTATCTTTGCCTATGCAGCCAAATTGGATGTATTTAGCTGTGCTGGGACTTGGCAGCTCTTTTCTGCTTGACAAACATATGCCAAGCTGGGAACACAGCCCTCTGCTTTGCTCTGCACTGGGGGTCTCGTCTGCTTCCCTTGGGTTCCCTGCCCTTGAGGGGAAGGCAAACTCTGGGGAACTCAAAGGGAATGGTTCCCAGTACCTGTTGCCAGGTAAAGCACATTGTAGCTGTGTCCATCACCCGCAGAGACCTTGTGCACCCCAATCTTCTGGTAGCGGTGCTTGTTGTGGAATAAAGGGCTCTTGGTGGGGGAGAGGGGCTCCACCCGGTCCTCCACCTCCGGGTGGCTGTCGGCTATCTTGAAGGTCTCACTCGGGGTGTGCTGTCCAGAGGAAACGCACTGTGGCAAGAGGGGACAAAAGCCACCATCAGAGTCAGACAGGTCCCTGAGGATGAGGCTCAAGGGCGGAGGAGCAAGGCAGGGCACAGCATGGATACCTCAGCCCAGAGGAGGATGTCCAGGCATCGCACACAAGCCTGCCCTGAGGGTAAACACAAGCCCTGGGGCTGCTGTGATAGTGCTCGTGCCAGGTCCTACCAGTGATCTCCCCTGCAGAAGTTGCATTTTAGGAGATTCACACCCTGTCACCCCGCCAGAGGCTTAGGGGAGGCTCCCCCCACCCTGCTGTTTGCTGCCAGGTCAGTGGTGCACCTGTAAGCACAGGACTGGGCTGCGGGTTGGCTCGGTGAAACCTGCAGGGTTAGCAAACACAAAGCAAGACATTGTCCTCCAGCTTCACACCAAGACCTCACAGACCTGTTAGCCGAGGCACGTAAGAGCCCATCTCCCCTTGCTTTCTATGAAGGCGTTGGACCTTATCCAGCCTCCTTTCGCTTCCAGCAACAAAGCTCAGATCCTTCTGGCAGTGCCTACAACCTTTCTCCCTGCCCCAGCTCTCACCTGGCTGCTCAGTGGTGGGACCCTCACCTGCCCCAGCTACTCTGATAACTGCAGTGGCAGAGCAGGGACCAGCTCTCCTGGCCTCGGGAGGCCTCTCCACTTGATGTGGGCATCTTTTATCACTCACTCACCTGCCCAGGCTTGATCTCTGGGTTGGGACCATTATAGCCTTTGAGTTTCGATGTCCGAAATACGTTGTCAATGTCCCCAAAGGAATAGACACAAACAGCAGAGCTTCCCCTGCAGGCAATGAGACAAAGAGAGGGTCAGGGAGACATTTGCCATCACCGCTATGGCTGGGGCATGGCTGTGTGCATCGCGCCTTTGCAGACTGTAACCATTCTGGCTGTTTTCCGCCCACGTACCTGCCAAAGAGACTAAAGGGCTGAAAGAAAGGATTTGGCCCATGGGACAGGACATCCCCCTGTTTTGCAAAGACCCTCACCAGGTATTTGTGAAGAGTCCGTAGACTTTGGAGTGCCGCCAGTTATTCTCAGGGACAAAGAAGACATCTTGCAACCAGTTGAAGTTGCCCTTGGTAACTGGATCAACACAAATCAAGCTGGCCTTCAGGAAGGTGGTCCACTTGGAAGCAGAGAGTGAACTGGTTCCCCCTTTATCTTCCTGGGGGAGAGGGAAAATAGGGAGTCAGGGATTGGAAGAGAAGAACACAAAGTCCCCCCCTGTCCTGCATCTTGGATGGATAACTGGGGGATACTCCAGAAGTATATTTGATGCTGGTCACTGCAAAGATCATGTACCTCTCTAACATCCCAGTGAGACAGAACAGGGCTTTCTCTCCCCTACAGACAAGACGGGAGCCAGAGGATGGGAAGGCCAAAGGACATGGCCGTACCCTATACGAACTTTGCGGCAGAGGAGAGAATTGAGCCAGAGGAGCCAAATCATGTGCCAGCAACACCAGGTGAGCTGGCCTGTCCATTTGCCACCCCTGTAACACTCTTGCCTCCCCACCATACACTGTTCCTGTGGTACCTTACACAGCTGGGCCACTCGGGAGATGTTTCTAGGGGCCTCCGGACTCTTATCGGGGTTGTCTTCACGGAAGAAGTAGTAAATCTTGTCCTGGTGAGGCTCTTCATGCCTTAATGTGGTGGCTTTGACAAACTGAGGGTCTGAAAAGGGAAGCGCGTCATCAGAAAACCTTGGCCTGAACCACGCATTTCACCTGAAAAGCCACCAGTGGGGACCAAACCAGCATGCTCCACAGCTAACCACCCACCCTCAGACAAGATGAGGAAATGCCAATACCATCTGCACTCCAGGCAAAGGACAGGTCCGAGCCCATACTCTACACCTGACTGGTGCATCGCGCTAACAACCGCTCTTCACGTGCCACCTTCCCAGTGGGTTCCCCTTCCTCTCCCTCCTGCCCAACTCCACGCACCCGCTCCCTTGAAGGTCAAATTCCCAGAGCCTGGTGAAGCCTTGGCTGCTTAGCAGCAAAGGAAACCCATTCTCCCTTCTTGCACAGCCGAGCTATTATCAGAGAGGAAGGCTCCCTTGGTGGGAGCAAGCTGCACTGTTGTTCATGTTTGCTGTGGAAAACCCAATGATCTTCTTCCTATTAATACATCACTGCCACAAAGGGCATCCCCAGCAGCGGCAGGGTCCCTCTGAGCATCGTTAGTTGGCGTCCCTATGGCAGGGAGTTCTGTGTAAGCATGGGATCAGCCTCACGGCTCTGGGTCTACCAGTTTTGTGTGCTGGTGCCTTGCTTGCCCTCTCCATTGCCCTGCACGCACAAGTTCTGTTTTGCCCTGGTGTCATTCTGATTTGATTCTTCCTTTGGCCAGGGGTTCGATAATCTCCCATTTCCCAGTGTCACTGGGGAGGCTTGAGGGAAGGCAATGTAATAAGCTCATGGAAATTGAGGAGAGTCCTTTCTCTTTATTCCCCACCCTGTTCCATGCACAGCCCAACACATTGCTGCCTCAAGGTCCCACCCTGGCTGGGGATTTGGAAAAAGCCACTGCCCGGAGTGGAAGTTGTTCTTCCTGTTTCCACCACCACACAGCAGCTGATGGGCACCTTTACACAACTATATTTCCTTCCAGCATCTGACAGGGAACTTGCCACCCATTTCTCTCCATTTCCCCATCTCCTCACCCCGAGCAAGAGGAACTCACTTGTCAGTTGTTTTGTCCCAGAAGCAAAGCGGTGAAATTCCCCCAGCTGGCAGAAAGAGAGCTGGAGGGAGCTGCTGGGTCCCTCCTCACTGGCATTTCAGATGGGGACCAGATCACCCAACTCCACAGGTCTAGGGGTGACCAAACCCAAACAAGAAGCTCTGGAGCTACACCCCAGCTGGGCAGAGAGGACATACCCCTCCAAGCTGTGCTGTGTACTTATGGCCCACAGTTGTGGTCTGACAAAGAATCAAACTGATCTGCCTGGTGGGGCAAAGCAGCAGGTCCCACGCCTTCAGGATCTCCCCGCTACTTACTCTGCATCACTGTGTCACTTGTGTAAAGCTCTCCACCCCCTCTCACTCGACGGAAACGGGGTATCTTGCCGTTCTGCTGGCTCTTCTTGATGGTGGAGTAGATGTCATGACCTGTGGGACAGGAAGGCTCATTTGCAGCGGGCTGTTTCCAGAGCGGGCAGAAGGGTTTGTGAGAAGAAAACAAAGAACCAAGAATTTTCTGGGCACGTGGACTCACAGGTATGGTGGATACAGGTCAAGAAACCCAGTTCTCACTGCCTAGGACTGAGCAGGCCTGGCAGGACTCCCCCAGTCCTTTTCCTTAAAGAGTGGCAGGGCTCTACCTCTGGGAAGGATCCTCATCTGTCTCCCTGCCGGGTCCAGAGCAGCGGAGTTACTGCAGAACCCCCCTCCCCTGCTGTTTCCATTGCACTCTGTCCTCCTGCACAGAGATTCAACCCCCATGCCCTGGACAGGAACAAACCACCTTGTGCCATGCTCTGTCCTAGAAGGATGTGTGTTTCGATGGGGCAAAAGCAAGAAGCACTAAGGCCGATCACCAACGCGAGCAGAGGGACAAAGCCCTTGGAGCAGCCTCAAGGTGCCCCTTTTTGTTACAGAGAGCCCAGCCTTCCTGCAAAGCACTATGACTGAAAATATGTGAGCAGTCAGACTTACCGTCAACGACGACGAGGGTATTCGAGTCAGGGGTAAAAGGAGCAATACCTCTCCCATCCCACGAAGTGCTCTCCTTTCTCTGCGTCTGGGTAAGGACAGAAGTGGTCCTTAAGTGTGATCAGTTCAGGGAAGGCAGGGGGGCCAGGTGCCCACATCCACCCCTGGGGCAGGAGAAAAGCAGCTCTGCTTGGCTGGCACAGCCCAAACAAGGGAAGGACACAGCCCATCGTCAAATGGGCCAGGCAGAGCCCCTGCTGCAGGCAGGAGGTGAGGAGAAGGGGGCTGTGACAAGTGAGCACAGAGGTAGCATGTGGGGACACGTGCTGTCACGATAAGCTCCTCAAAGGAGCTGGCATTTGGGCATTTCAGAGCACTCTGAGAAGGAGGGGGGATCAGGGCACCATTTTACAGATGGAGACAGCACAAAACAAAACAGCAAGTGCTTTGCTCTGGTCCCATCACACGTGGCCACAGCATACCAAGTTCCAGCAGGTGGGAGCGCAGGCACCGGTCCCACACACTAACATCCCGTCTCCATACTTCTCCACTAAAGTGAGATAATTTTTATTGTCCTCCTGCAAGAGAAAGAAGAGGAGCATGAGCGGCTGCGAATGGCAGAGCACAGCCCCACAGCTCCAAGCCCACAGCACTACCAAGCACGCTGCTATATGGCTTCTTAGCTTTTCCATGGGTCTTAAAATGAGAGGAAGAAACTGGTATTGTCTCATCTGATCTCCTGCTCCACAGGCACTGGAGGTATTCGTCCAGAGAGAGCATGTGAGGAGCATACACAGTTCCTTCCTCAGCAGTCCTTCGACCCAAGTCCTCCAACCCTCACCCATCCAGCTATTTCACATGCTGTTCCACCACAGGTAGGACCTACCGAACTCCCAGGCATCACGCACAGCCCTTCATTCTTCACTGGGAAGTCTTCCTAGAATAAAAGAGAAAGAGATATACTTTAATTCTTTCCCTCTAAAAGCCAGCTGACATGGGCTCAGCCCCATGCACTACATGCTAGTCACTCTCTTCACAAGAACCAAAGAAAGCACATCAGCGAGAAGGTCATTAAACACTGCAACACAGCCCTTTTCTCCACCTCAGCATTTGAAAACCCTTGGGGAGGCTGGGCTGGATCTCTCAGGCCCTTAAGGTGATGGGGAGAAGTGGGGATGTGGGGCCAAAGCGGCAGGCATGACTGGCAGCCAGCCTGGGCTGCTCTCCAAAGGATTTCGAGAGATGATCCATCGGGGGTGGTTGGGGGGTAGTGTTCAATAGTGGGTGGTGGTGTCCAAGGGTTGGGACACATGAACAACACTGCTCCTGGGAACAAGAAGGTTAGTACCTGGGCCCAAATGTCAGCAACCTACTTGTCTGAGAAGAACAAGAAGGGGTCATGAGAAAGCCAACTGGGTTTTTTTCCTGCTGTATTAGTTCAGTGCCCAGCTGACCCAGAACTTCCTGCTTTTGAGGAAAAGCAGCCTGGGCTCTGACAATGGAAAGTGATCAGAACATAGTTTCTCCCAGTGACATGAGTCTGAACATCCCTTCTCACACTAAAGAAAGGGTCCCTCACTGGGAAAATCCTCCCTCTGGGACAGCAAAAGCCTCAGGAGGATCACAGCCTGGGAAGAACCCACCCACAGCTAGTGTAGGAGACTTCCCACTTGCTGCAGCCATTCATCATGCTGACGTTGCAGCTTCCCGGATGGATGGGGCAGGCTGGACAGAAACCAGACCCTTCCAGGCCTGACTTCACTGCTGGCAAAGACAATGAGCAAGTTATCTAGCATTTGGGCTCTGAGGTGGATGCTGGACACTTCCTTATAGGGCTCCAAACTTGTTAGCAGAGCATCCTTACTGTGTAGTTCTCATAGGTTGCAAAGTCGTAGTAATAAAGCTTTCCCTCTCCCCCGATGTAGATGGCTGAGCTGTTTTCTTTATGATAGAAGACCGGGTACTTCTCACTCCTGGGAAATGCATACTCTTTCGCACCTAGGAACAGCACAGAGGAGACACTCGTCAGGGGAACCGCAGCTGACTGCAGAGAGCATCCGCAGCCAGCTCAGACTGAGCAACTCCCTTTCCACGTCCTTGGTGCGAGTGATGAGAAAAACAAGGACACGGAGCTGGGGGCCCTCTGGGATGGCTGGCCCAGTGCCAGGCAGGCGTGGAAAGGCAGCTCCCAGGCTCAGAGCTGAGCTATTGTCACCTTGGCCCCAGGGGACAGAAGAGCTGCACAATGGAGCACCCCGCCTGGCCCCTGCAGGGCTAGTGATGGAGGAAGAGGAAGAGGAAAGGAAACTTTGCTGCAGGAGCTCTTGTAGGAGAGCAGAAGCTCAAAGTGACTTAGAACTGGCTCCTGCACCTTCCTGCATTTGACACACCTACAGCTTTTTATGCCCCGCTTTGGGACCTTGCACATGCTTAATTGGAGCTGTGGGTTCTTATCCAGCTGAATGAGAGAGGAGCTGCTGCACTCCCTTGCAGCTGGGGGTCAAGCACCCTGTACCCACAGGGTAGATCATCTCCTATCAGCCACAGCCCAGCATCACACCTCTCCTCGTCAGCCTCCAGCATCCTCCCTCCAAAGGCCAGGAGCGATGGACAGGGTTTGGAGCCCCCAGGCAAGGGCCCACATGTGACAGGGGAAGGGTGCACATAAAGCTGCAACTCATGGGCTCCACGCCCCAGACGTGAACAAGAAGTGACCTGCAAGACCTAGGACCCATGTCACAACCGGTTGCTGCAGATGGGGCACTGTCCAGGCCCAGCTGGGAGGAAGAACTGCCTGTCCTCCCCTCTTTCCTTCCTCTTTCACCTTTTGGCTTTTCCAGCTCCTCTTTCCTAACACATCCTCCCTTCCCCTCTGCCTTGCCAGCTCAGGTGTGGGAGGCTGGCCCTGCACCACAGCGCAGCTGTGAGCCTCTTCCCCTGGGGCTTTTGCTGCCTCTCGATGGGGTCCACTGGTCCTGCATCCCTCTCCGGGATGGTACAGCCACATCTGGGCAGCTTCGAGCAGCCGTGCCAGGGCCCAGCTCCGTGGCAGGGTGCAATGCACACGGCACGTGCATTGCCATAGGCTACCCTGTCCCCTACCGTAGTTTGCAGCAATGACATGAGAGGGATTGCTCCTCCAGGGGGGAAAAGTCTCCAGTTGGTCAGGACGGACCTCTGCTTAGTGTGACAGGGCACTCTGTTTTCATCTCTCCCTCCACTCCCTTTTCCAAAGAAGAGAGGGCCTCTCTCCTGGCAAGTGCTGCTGCTCCCAGCAGACAGACAAAGGCTGCGTCTGCCTCGGGAGCTGGCTGCCTGCACAGACAGGCAATTAATCAGTGGCACGTGTCCCTCTCTATTTATAGGGCCACTTGGCAGGGCAGGCAAAGGACAATCTTTGCACAGACCAGCACTCCCCCTCTGCCCAGAGCATGCTGCGCAGGGGTCCTGCCAAGGCTCCGCAGAGCCGAAAAATATGTATTAGAGGTCATGGGGGCTACTGAATGCCTGCTTGATTTGTGGCTTTTTTCTCCACTTCAGTACACTGGTCACATCTCCTCGGGGTCTCTAATCCCTGCGGGATTAAACAGCACCCAGCCAGCAAGGCTTTCCCATTACCAGCTTTGCTAACGGGGGCTGCTGCCGGCCACTGTGTGGTGATGGGAAACCCTGCCAAACCCACTGGCTGCTGTTTTGGAAGTGCACCTCAGCTGCAAAGAGAGAGGATGGAGGTGTGCCCTGGTGCAGAAACCATCACTGCCTTCCAGCCTGCAGCTTCTCGCTAACACAACACCTCTGGACTGCCCTTCCCCTGCACCATGGGACGGAGGCCGCGGGGCTGCACGGCATCGGGGCGGATTCAGCATCGGGACCCTGCAGCCAGGAAAGCCCAGCTGGGTGGCAGTCCTTGCCCGCTCCCTGTCCCCTCCCCTGCCCTACTGTCTCTTCTCTGTCCAAGGACTCGGAGGAACTCCTGAGCATGTGCTTTGCCTGCTGGAGAAGCTGGCATCAAGTCTTTTCAGAGTGACTGTGCAACTCATTTGCCTAAGTGGCCCCACAAGTGGGAAGCCAGCTGGGCATGCCAGCTAGCTCAGGGAATCTCATCAGCCACAGACTCAGTCTATGCTTGCCAGGGAGGAGAGGACTAACCCCCTTTTCACCACCCGCCTTCCCAGCGGTCCTCAAAATCCCCCTCTTGGCCCAACCTGCAGAGCAGGCAGGCAACAGCCCACGCACATGGGAGCCCCTAAAGCTCTTCTCCCCCATCCAGCTAGCGCTGCCAGCACAACCTATCACCAACACACTGCAAGCAGGTCTGGCTGGACTTCAGGAAACTTTGGTCTTGTTTTCAAACCTCCAGCACAGGCTCTAAATTTGCTGCTAATCCAGGAAATATATGCCTGCAGCTATTCCCCTCTCCGCTTCCTCCACCTCACCCTTTTGCGTATTTCAGCCCTGTGTACTCCTATTACCTTTGGTTTCGAGGCTTTTTCGTAACACTGCCTCTTTCTTAAGCTCAGCTCCAAGAGCTGTGCCAACCGGCAAGGACACATTCTCCAAACAGCCAGAAACAAACAAGCCCAAAACAATAATTTGGTTGGCGCCAATGTATTATTTGTCCTACTGCTCCCCCAGGACTGCACTGAATCACTAAGCTGGCAGTAAACAGCTCTTCTAGCCAGGGCCTAGAAGCATGTTTGTGGCTCCAGCACTGATTTAACTCGATCTGGAAGGGAGCCTTTTAAAGGTGTTCCTGTGAGCGGGTGCTGGGGTCCCTCTGCCTCTACATCAGCCCTCCGGCTGACCTGCAAAGCTGGCCTTCAGCCCCTGCTTTGCTTTAAACAGCTTGGCTTAGGCAAGCAGTTTGGTCCCCTTCACTTCTTCCCTTCTGCTTCTCATCCAGCAGGACTGGGGGGAGCTGTCTTGCGCTCCCTGACTGGGAGCCTGGGATATAAATGGTTTCAAGAGCTGGGGATGATGAGGCAGAGGGCATCTAGTGGCCCACAGTATGTCCCCAAAGAAGGGGACATGCCTCTCCTAGCAAGTCTAAGGCTGCTTTTGACACTGCAAAGAAAGGCTTGCCCCCCTGGAAGCGGGAAGGCACGACCCTGCCACCACCCTCCCTCCAAAATAGAGTCCGGAGCTTCAGAAGACACAGGGCTCATTTCCAGAGCCTCGCTAACCCCGCCTCTGCCTGGCATTTACTGCAAACCCCACCGTCAGTGCACAAATCAATGGTACAATTGTCAATTGAAATGCTAACCCAGGTCCGGAGGACTGAATGGGAGAAAGAGCGGCTTTGTGCTTTTGCAGGCAAGATGAAGAGCACCACACCAGACTGAAGAAGAAGAATACTATTAAAAGAGGGAGAAGGAGGGAGCCCGGTGCATCTCGGAAGGATGCCTGCTGGGTGAGGTAATGGAAGAGATGGGAAAGGAAGAGGGAGATGCTCTGGATGAGATGAGGGCAGGCAGGCCGCTCCTAAACACACACGGAGTAATGCAGATAACAGACAGAGCAATCCTGATACCCATCTGATGGGGGCATAGGGTGAAATGGGCCGGCAATATGCCTCCCTAGGCATAGCTTGGGCAAATCCAGCTTTAACGACACGCTGAAGGGCTCTCTGGCTCCCTTTGGGTCCAGAAGGCCCCATCAGAATGGCACCAAGAGCCTGGGCAGAGCCTGGCCCTCCCCAGCACTACAGTAAGGTCTGATTCCCAGAGCGTCTCAGAGCTTTGTGCAGGAGGGGAGCGTCGTGCCCCCCACCTCCAGAACAGACGTCCAACTAGAAAGCAGCGTGGACATGCAGCCTCATTGCAGGCAAAGTCAACAACCCAGCTCTCATCCTGGCTGGAGGGCTGACATAGCTATGACAGTCCTCTCCTCTGCACTCCACCACTCTCCGGTCTGGCAGCCAGCTCCGGCATCCCAGACACTCAGTTTAGTCACCGGCTTGCACAGCTCCCAGTACCAGTAGCAGGCAAGTCTTTGCAGGACTATGATTCACTGATGCTGGGGGAGGACTGTGTCTCCCTAAAATGGAGGTGATGGTTCGAATCTGCTCTGATACCGGCATTTTAAAATAAGGAACTGAAATAAAGCTTGGGATAAATAAAAAGAGAAGTAGAATGAGACAAGAACCCGATACTTCTTGGAAGCAGTGCTGATGCAGACGAGAGGCAGATCCTTTACTTGCTGCTCTTAAAACCCTTGTTAAGTAGGACCCCCCTTGGAATATGAAGAGGGGAAAGCAGGCAGGGTATGGGGTTTACCTACTCCCTGGCATTACCTGCTCCACACCATGGGGCCTGTGCTGCCCCGAGCAGGGGAAGTTCCTTTAGCCAATCTGCCTGTATTCTCCCAAACTCGTGCTGCTGCCGTACAATGGGGACACAGGGCTGGGCCACCTGCCAAATGGCAAAATGGGATTTAAACTGGTGCAGCGCCGAAGCTTGCCACCACAGTGAACGCAGCCAAGTCTCCAGTGCCGCCACACTCCCCAACACCCAGGCAATCCACCCAGCAGCCCCAGGAACTCTTCGCGCTATAACACGTTATAATGCTGTCAGTCATCACTGCCATGCATCCTACCCTCCTCGGCACGATGCCGATGACACTGCCACCTGCTCTGCTGCCTGTAGGTCTGACAGCGAGCACGCTCCTGCCTGAATCACAACACTGGTTGCATCCTTTCCTGGTTCCTTCCTTCTCCAAACAATTTCTCATTTCCCAGGTTTTATTTCTTCCTTCCTTTTTGATAGACTGAACAGATTACGACCTTGATAGCAGCATGTCTCTGCTGCAGACCAACTGGGATCGGCTCTGACAGCAGAAGGAAAAGCTGCCTTCTCAATGCTGACTCAAGGACTGGCAATGCCGCGGGGGCCCTCTGGGTCTCGTTCCCTACACCTGTGCCAGGAGCCCTCATCTCCCAGCAATGCAGGCCTGGCTGTGAGTCAGGGCTGACTGTGTGCTCCAGACTCCTATACATCACCCCGCTTTTGGGAATGAGAGCCGTCTCAATTCGATGACATCAATCCCTCTTCTGCTTCCACTTCCCCCAGTGCGTGGCAGATGCATGACAAGCACGGGCAGATCAACTGCTTTCCTTTAAGGGACAGAAATGCAATTCAGGTCCACTGCCTTAGTCACCCACTTTGAGGAGAGGACTCCTGGTCCCAGCTCTGACATCACTCTGAAGTGCAGTTTCAGTTTCACTATTCCCCCAGGCAAGACTGGGAGGACAATCCCTGGATTTCCGACCTGCTTGGCCAAATACCCGCCCTGGGAGCCCCACCAGCAGACGGTCTCCTCTCAGGGGAGCATGGGAAGTCACAGCACCCACCCCAGCAGGACGGAGACACCCCATGGGGCTGCCATGCTGCCATGGATCCCCTCCATTCCTGGGAGAAGGACTGGACTGAACCACACTGCTCCCATCCAAGAGCCATGCGTCATCTGTCTCCCCAACTCCACCACAGATGCCAGCAAGAAGCCAAGCTGCATTTTTTTAAAACTGATCTATAAATTCCCAAGGTGAGACATTTCGGAAGGAGGAATTGTGCCTCTAGGAAACTGCTGTGCTCATCGAGTGGCTAGGTTTGCTTCCTTTGGGCAAAGTCATGGGGGAAGGAAATGTGACACAAGGAAACCACAGTTGGGCTCTCCAGAGCACTGCTCACCCATCAGCCATCCCCTTCCCAGGGGATGGGTGCCTCGAGCAGTCTGACAGGCTTCTGGGACCTGGCAGATCCTGCAGCAATTCATTTTTTTATAGGAACAATTTGTCTGTAGTTGAGATGATCCAGGAGGGACACTCTTGGGGGGGTTTGCTCTGACCTGCCACGGAGTAATTGAAGGGCTGTGAGTTGCAAGGTCTCCAACATGCCACTGGCCAACATGCCTTGTAGAAAATTATATGTTTTTGTGGGAGGGGTTTCTGAGAAAGGAGTGAAAAGGCAATAAAATGTGGGAAAACACTTCCTTCTCATTGCTCACAAAAAAGCTTGGCTCATTGTTCCCTCCTCTCCCAGGCTTAATGACACCAGCATGCTGCCGAGGGATTTAGCTGCACCCCTGGGAGTCAGGATCCTTACAGACACCTCTCAGCACTGAGGAAGCAGAGGCACAGGCTGAAGGATCACCCCTTGGGGAACATCACTCGGTGTGCAGGGCAGCCCCACACTGTTCCAGTTCAACCTATGCTCCAACACCAGTCATTTCTCAAAGAAAGCGAGATAAAAAGAGCAGAACCAATACAGCCCCATCCCCTACAAATTTCTATACTGGACCCATAAGAGCTCCCTCCAGAGCCCTCCCAGGGCCACATACCATCCTTGTCCCCCTTTCACTCCCTCCCTGTCCCCTACCTGTTCAGCTTGGCACAAGGTAGCAGACTGGGAGCATGGGTGTGATCTGGTGCCATTCAGCCCAGTGGCTGGCACGTCTCAGAAGGGGTTTGTCTACCTGCCTTCCCCTCCTGGTCTCCCCTCTCCCCTGCTGTCTTTTCAGGGTGTTTGCAGGGATCCCCCAAAACTCCTCTGTTGTATTAGTCTACCACGGGCCAAAAGGCATTGATAAGCAGCAGCGGAAACCAGGCAACCAGAAAAAGTGCTAAAAAGATCTCTTGCTGAAGCGGGACCAGACACAGACACATGTGTTTCCTGCTCCTTAAAGCCCTCCGTGCTCTCCTAGAGGCCACGGAGCTCCCTGCCACGGGGAGGCCCCCCAGCTTATGCCCATACCCACCATGAGAGCCTTATACAGCAGCCACACTGCTTAAATCTCTCCTCTTCCCTCCCCACCACCCCCCGAGCACGCAGCACAAGCAGGAAAACCACTGATGAAACACAGGTACGCTCATTTCCAGTGCCGACTGCCAGAGTTCAAGAGCCAGCTGTGACCAGCAGCTCTGGAAAGCAGATCAAACAAGCCCCATTGCAGGCATCAGTCATTCCCTACGTATTTCGTAACTGACACAGCCTCTCCCACCAGGGAAGGGCACTGGCCAGGTAGGGCAGCAAGGCTGTGAGGTCTGAGCAGCTGCCTTTGCTTTAGCCACTCTCCCACAGATGCATCCCAAGAGCTTATGTGTGCCCATAAAGGATAGAGTAAGTAAAATGGTTTCCCAGTGAAGGCAAAGCTCTTTCTCATCAGCCCAAGGTGGGTAAAAGCCCTGACTGCAATATTCCCATGCCCTCCATCCTGTAGGAAACGTTGCAGTTTGGTTCGTGAAAGCAACACAGCTGCGAGCAAGGGCTTGGGCTGTGTGCTGCTTTCCTTTTCGTTTTCCATCTGTGACCATAATCCTTCACGTGGAGAATCAGTGAACCCAGCATTGGGCAGCACAGGCAACCCACAGGAGATTGGAGAGGATCGGGGGACATGTAGCCCTGAACCCTTGCTAAGGGGTCCACGCGCTTTTGGGAAACGCAGGAGAAAGAGAGGTGTGACAGCATAGGGGGGTAGACATGCAGCTGGGAAGCCACATTACTCAAACCCGGACCTGATGGCCTTACACATTTCACTCATCTTTCTTATTTTAAGTTCACAGCAAATTGGAGTGACGGATTTAATCTGCTTGGTATTTCTCATCCTGTCTCTCCCCGAAGGCAGTGTGGAGACATGCAACATTTTAATCATCTGCCAAGAAACCTCATGCTATCTTTCCTCACACCCCTCCCCGACTGCTTCCAACACCCTCTAAGCACCCCTCCAAAGGGAAGAGCAAGGCCACAGGTATACCAGTAACATCTATATCCTCTCTGCAGCAGGACTCTTCCACCCTTGGCCCAGCTACATTCCCAGCTGCCACCATAGGATGCTGCTTGCCTTTTCTCCGGCTCCTTCCCCAGCCGCTCCTGAAGACCCTGCAATCACAGGGTGCTCATGCGGCTGCTTTCTGCTGCCCTCGAAAGATCCCTGCCATCAATAGCAAAATGCTCCGGAGCAGAGGAAACAATTCAGCCCACATTATTGGAGATACATCCTACAAAAGCTCTCAGCCTGTGTGCAATCCAAATGCCTGGGAGGGCTGCGCTAGCACAGAGGAAAGGCTCAAGCTTGCAGAGTACGCTCTAACTAGACAAATATGCTTTTTTAGAGTTACACTACAGAAGGCAAATATTCTGGCGCATTAACGATTTCCACTCTATTTCTGGTAAGCTCTGGAGCGTCTTGGCAGCAGTATTCAGCGCAGGGGTGAGTGAGAGCAGGAAGAAAGAGAAAAAACCCTCTCAGTTTGGTAACCCAGCTGCTGGGCATGGGTATGCCTGCTTAAAAGCTCTTCTGGGAGCTATGCAGCCTATATCCCCTGACTAATACAGCAGAGGGGCCTCCAAGCCAGAGCCAGAGCCAGCAGGGGTCCCAAACGCCCACTCAGCAAGCAACAAAAAAGATCCCTAACCTGCAGCCAGGAAGGAACAAGCCTTGACTTCAAAGCCTGTGCCATCAGGCAGGGCTTCGTGAGCACAGGCAGTGCTGCAGCGCTCTGCTTACCCTCTAAAAGCTTGAACCAGAGTGCTTTGTGCTCCAGGAAAGATGGGTTTCTCCTTTTTAAACACAAAATGACTATATGACAGGCATGACAGTGTTTTTTATGCATGCTAACACATAACCAATATTCCCTGGCCCCCCCCGCACGCTTGTCCCCCCACCCCCACCCCAAAATTATGTGGCACTGAAGCCTGTACCACTGCAAGATGAGTCCAGAGCCTTTGATTTCACAGGTGCAGCTTGTCATCTAGCAGGTACATTTTTCCCTACCAGCCCTGAAGTCAAGCTGCTTGCTGCACCCTATGGATTGCGGGTGCTAAATTTAGAGCCAGGTTTTGTTACTTTCCAAAAGCCGTTCTCTGTAATGACAGTCCCAAGCTGTGCCGTGTTCCTGCTGGAAGCTGGGGAACTTTGGCCTGTGATTATGGTATTTTATTATACGGTCACTGGAACAACGGCAGAACAACAAAAGGATTCTTTTAGCAGGAGAGTTGCTATCTGGAGAGCACGGCTGCCCCTCCCACTAGGAAGATCAGTTTCCAGAGACTGATTTATCATAAAAAGCCTTCCAGAATAATAATTGCCCTGAGCACCTCTACGCACATCCACGAGCAAAACGACCGCTTTACCTTTTAGCTTAATTGGCAGCCATCTCTCACCTCTCTGCTGCTGGTTAGGGCAGGGAAGCCAAGAAACCCTTCTTGGACACATGCCCTCTTCTCCCAGCTCCTGGAGGAGGTGAGCATGGGGTGAGGTGACGGACCTGTGGAGCCTCCAGCATCTGCAGAGGTTTAAAGGTGGGAAGAGATATCTATGGCTCCAGAGCAAAGATGAAGTTTCAGTTCCCTGCAGAAAACATGAGATTATGTACACAGCAAGGGGACTTCCTCGCTAAATTGGGAAGGGCCCTGTCATGCTCTTTGCAGCTCTCCCACCTGCTGCTGTGGGCTTCCCACCCCTGTAATGAACGTCAGCTAGGTCTCAGCCCTGCAGCCTTCTGGATTTGTGCCAGAGAAGGCCATGCAGACCTTCCTAGCATCCCCTTTCTGCCTGCTTGAACCCCACCAGTGGGAACACAAAATATCCATTCTTCTCACGTCCATCTTTGGCTGCGGCTCCGCATTAGTCAGACTCAGAAAGCCAAGCCACTGTGTTACAAGCGGTTGTTTGAAACCAGACACTCAGATCAGACTTTCCAAAACTTGCGTTATCCAAGATATGAGCAAACCCATGGTCACAGTTGTTGTAAGCAGCCCAAGGGCAAGTGTCTGGCTAGGACTGTCCGTGCCTTCCCCAAGGAAACTCCTACAGCTCTTCAAACTTCCAATGCCCCCTCCCTCCCAGTCTACCCATGCCCAATAAGGGAGAATAATCTAACCCAAGTGGGTAATTAGATGCAGAGTCATCACTGCAGAAGGATGCTGACACCAGGGTTCAAACTGGGGACTAGATATTTATAGCACTAAAGAACCAGAGCTGTCATTAAAGGCAATATTAGGTTTATTATACGAAGCCTATTGCTCCAGACTTAAGCTGCTCTGACTCCAGTAGAGATGGTAGGAGATGCTTCGGCATCCAGCTCCTGTGGCATTCTTACAACACTTCTCTGTCACACCACACACCAGACGTAGTTAGACACAGCTTACTACACCGGGTGGAGCTGGGATTGAAAAGAAAAGACTGCCCAACAGGAGGAACAAGTCCTATTCTTGGAGTAACCAGGAATAGCCTCACAACATAGGATGTAGCTCAATAGGAGAGAGCTGGGTGCAAAACAAGCAATTTCCACCTTCCGGCCCTTTTTCTGGATACAAGCATCTTTAAAAAGCATCTTGTACTCACGACTTAGATTTACTTTGCACTGAAGTACTGAGGCTTAGATTTAGCTTGTACTGCTTTATGGCACTGAGACGGACTACATCAATTACAGAAAACCTCCCCAGGCCAATTTCCTGCAATTCTGACCCTGAATCAGCCTGAGGGCTGGCACAGAGCTGGGCAGTGGGTCAGCAATTTGCATCTGGCTCTCCTTCCCAGCCCTGAGCATTTCAGTGCAGCAGCCACAACTTTTATTATTTTGCCCATGCCTGTTGTTTCTGTGTCACGCTCTTCCAACAGGAGGTCGTTGTGATTCACTCGCTCGGTTTGTTTGGTTTGTTTTTCTTTTTCAATCTGTGCAGAGCAAAAAATATTTTCAGCCAACATTTTATGATACCAGCATCTCCCACCCTGTGAAAATGAGCCGTCTGCAGAAAATAGTGTTGCTGGGAAAGTGAGAAGCTTTCTCCTGGAAATGTTGATGTTCTGAGAGCTTCATATGAAACTATCCTACAAAGATGTTTCACACCCATGGGGACCATGGCTCCTGAGAAAACAGTGCCACTGTCACTGAGGAGCAAAAGCTGGTGCTAGCGCCACGATTTCTCATGTTGCCACTGCTCCCAATCAGTACGAGTTCAGCCTCATCTCTGATCAGCTCTCCTGTTCCTTTGCTGGCTGAACGCAGCACCGTTGCACCAATGGGCACGAAGAGCTCCTAGAAGAGCTCTTACAGCACTCAGAGGTGCTGGCCGGCACAGTTTTCCCGTGGCAAGGAGAGGCAGCTGAGCTTGGCAAAGCCCAGGAGCTGCTACAGGCAGCGTGGGCAGTTTCCAGGAACTGCCATTTTGACTCCCCCCGGTGATCCAGGGCAGGTCAGAGCCAGTTTACCCAGTCAAGGCAGCCAAGGGTCAAGTGTATAATCTTTCTTTTCCTCTGCGGGACCCGCTTCTCTCCTGTGAGCTACACACTAGCTCAGAACCCATCCCCTCCAGCTTCCAGCCTCATCTGTTAATGAGAAAGAGGGGAATAATTAAACTATCTGACCCCAATCCCAGCCCAAGGTGTGAATGCAGCAGGCAGGCAACCAGAGAAGGGCTGTGAGTTTGTCTCAGATCTACGCACGTGCGACTAAACAGGGACAAGACAATCTTAAGCATGGCAGTAGCTAAAAACTACCCCTGTTCTGCACCAAATGCTCCAGGCTATAGGAGCCTGACCCAGCTGTCAGGCTCCTTGTTGCCCTCACTGCACTCCTCCGCTCTCCTGATGCTCAGTGACTTTCCAGTCATGAGACAGCCAGCCTGGGATGCCACCCTCCTGCTCTGTACAGAGGGGCTGTATCTGCCCGCTCTGTCACCCAGACAGCTCTGCCCAGCCCCAGGACACAGCAGTCTCCGTCTCTGCAGATGGTTCAGAAGAGTAAACACGATATCTGTGCTGACAAGCAAAAGCTCAGTGTGGGATGTAAACACACCTTTTTCAAAGAAAAGCCCAGCTGGTCAGTGTTTAGTTAGAAAAATACACAGAGGAAGAGGGAGGATAGAAATAAAAGGGAAGGTAAGCAAGAACACAGTGTGCAAGGTTGAAGGACTTGCTTCTGCGCCAGCTCAGGCTGCTCAGGCTGAACTCACTCCCACTCTGCAAATCTCAAAAGATAGGGAACTTGCCATTTACAATCTTCCTTCGTTAGCATGCTAGGGAAGGTAAGAGCCAGAAGAGACCCTGACTCATCTATGTGCTGGGTCCAGCTGCAAAGGGGAAGGGGAGCAAAGTCTTTGACAGTAAAAAGGATCTTCAGCACTTTAGATATGACCAGTGGTCTGGAGCTGACCTCAGCCCTTTGGCTCCAAGTGTCTTTCCCCTAAGAGGAAGAAAACCTGCAGAGTCAGACATGCCCTCAAATAACCGCTTATCCAGCTGGACCTGAGAGCAGGCCACCTGTGCTGGCTGCTGGGAGGGCTCCAGGGATCCCTCACCCTGCCTGTGGTGGCAAATGCTCCCAAGCACGTATTGAAACAGGGCTGATGTTGGGGAAAAGCATGCCCCTTCCTTACCCTCTCCTGCACTGCGCTGCAGCATCAGGGAGGCAAAATAAATGCAGAACAGCAGTTGCGGCTGAGGCCTCAGGGCTGGCTTTATATGCACTGCATTCAAAGAAAGGCAGATCTGCAGAGCATAGTGCTCCAGCCACCCACCGCCACAAGTCCAAGTCCCCAGGATTGTGAAATTACTTAAACCCAGGCAGCTCCAAGCACCGAGACAGGCCAACTCAGTTTCTTTGTCTTCAGATCTGAGCTCAGGATAGTGCCACCTAAGCCCAGCTACATTTTCTTCCTAGCTCACAATGTCCCCTCACCTATTTCTTGCTATAAAACTGGACAATGGGGGACCATGGGGCGAAACAGCAGAGTAGTTCAGGCTGCCTGCAGCGAGGCCAGGGCTCTGTCCTAGGTCTGGCAGGGTGCTGGCGAGGGGAGCAAGGCTCAGAGATGGAAGGGCAGCTGCAGCTTTGCCCAGCACCAATTTCCTCCTCTCCCCCAGCACTGCAGCCCAGGGAGGGATCCCACACACATACTCTTCCCTCCTGGAGAGAGCTGGGCTCCAGCCAGCACCTGGAATATCCTCCTTCAACCGCAGGGCTGTAACATCTCTAGGTGTCTTTTGCTGAGGCTGCCATACCTGGTGCTAGTGATGGGCTGTGGCACGTAAGAAATTTAATTATGTGAAGAGCTGCCAGCTCCTGCAGAGCCCAGGGCTGAGGCCAGCACTGCACCACGGCAAATGCAGCACACCAGGCCCAGCCCTGGCACGAACACCCGTGAAAATGTCCTGGACTGCTGCTCTTCTCCATCATGCTCCCAGCCTCCAGGACCAGGACTCGAGCCACAAACCAAGCAACACTATCAGCTCTACGGCAAGAGACGACCCTCTATACCTGGATGCAAACAGCAGCAGCATCCCGACCCACAGGCTTTACTAAAAATGCTGCACTTGCCTTTCACTGTGCCTGGAGCATTGGGGAAGTTAAAGAGAGCTCCCTGCTGCCCACCGCATCCCCTTTGCCCTGTCCCATTTCTTCAGCCTCTTCCAGAGCCTCCTTTCCTCCCTCCTCCTCACCCACAGACCCACTTCCTAAAGGGTAGAGGTTACACTGAGCAAAATGCAATCTGTTAAATAGGACACGAGTGACTCTTAATGAGTGTGCCACACAGGTACCTCTGATACTTCCCTAACTGAAATCCCTCTCGGCCTGTGTCCCAGCTAAGCTCTCACTCAGAAAAAGAGAGAAACAGAGATATGCATAAGCTGATCCCCTTGCAGGGAAGTGTCCTAACACTAACCGGCTTTGTGTTTCGCGGTGACAGGTCCTTGCTGCATTCAGTACCGGGAAAGCCATCATCTGACACAAATGCAGGGAAAGCCTAAATGACCGTACTGTGTGTTCATGCCATGCACAGCCCACGGAGACAGGTGGAAATTGACAACCCAAGCTTGTTCTTCCCCCTCAGTGCAGTTTTACTCCAGGACAGGTGTTTCCAAACACATCAGACCCCTGTAATTCAACTTTCCCCTCACTCCCCTAAGCTGCACAGGAGAAAAGTCTATGGAGAAATACCTGACCCCCATCCCCTGTTCAGTCTCAGGCTCCGTGCCTTCTCCCTCTCTTGCATCCCATTTTCTGAGACGCTTCATTTCCCAGGGAATAAAACAAATGACACAATACTAGGAGCAACCTTTTGCTGCCCTCCCTGCTGGTGTCTCTCCCTTTTGTGTGATGGGCAGAGGCCACCTCCGAGCCACACACCCACCGCCCTTCCCTCTGCTCCTGGCCCTTCATCTACAGGCAGCCATGGGCCTGAAGAAGAAGGGCATAATAAATAATGGCAGAGGAATAACAGATGGTGCAGAATAAACCACGGGAAATTCGTGTCCTCTGAAGTTGTCCGCGAATAGAAAATACAGAAGAGCTGTTGTACTGCAGAGCAGCATGAGATCTGCAGCTCAGCTGAACCCGTCGGCTTAGCCAAACACCAGAACCGCCGGGGACAAGACAGGGTCTTTTGTTAAAGCCTCCCCGGAGGGTATTAATCAGAAAGCTTGGAAGACACATGATAAAACCAGTAAACGTTAGTCTGCTCTTTTCAACACACAAAGCTTGGGCCGTGCTCCTTGAAAACATTTCTTTGTTTGGTTTCTGCTAAGATCGGATCTGATTTAAGTCCTTGCGTGCTATTTCAGATATATATATTTTCTCAGAGAATAGAGGTCTTCTGCAAATATTTACTCACAGAACTCATTTGCAGCTAACAGGGTAAGTACATCAGACGAATAAGAAAATTAACTGTTATGCAAATACACTTCTCCATTTCTCCCTGCAAGTTAGGGGAAATGGTTAGTGTGTCTGTTTCAGGGCTTTTCAACAGCCTTTAATATACCCAGCTTACAGGAAAATGTTTTTAGAATATATAAAGGAAAGGACTTGGCAAGGACAGGGATCTAAAAATTCGATTAAAAGTGATCAAGGAAGCCAGAAGCCCCTTCCTGAGATCATAGGCATTTTAGCCCATTTTAATGAAAGCCAAAAGTCTTCCCAAAGAAACAAAAGAAATAAAGACCAACTCTCCTCAAAAGACAAGACACAGGTAGAAAACACACGGCACAGGGAGTAGCTGTCAGCTGCAGACACTGCTGCTGCTGCCTTGCAACATTGCAGCCGACCGCAGCCCGGGACTTACCCTGTGGAGCTGTGATGATCCTGGGGTTCACCTTGGAGCGCCCTGCTGCCCACATGCCCAGCTGGCTGGCCAACAGGGCCACAAATAGAGCAACGGGTGACTTCCTGCCCATTTCTACTTATTCAGGGAGCAGAGATCATGAGCTTCTGAGGCTGACAGCTACATGCTTCCTTTATACAAAAGAGTGGGCAGCATCCAGCAGAGCCAATGACTGAAACAGGGGGCGTGACTATGCTAACTTCGCATGAAACAAAGCTCAAAAAATTCCGAAGCGCATTTAGCACCTGATCTTCTGCAATTGGTACCTGCAGGCTTTGCTGGGGTTTTTGGTCCTTCTTTCTTTTTTTTCCCCTCCTTCTGTAAGGGAAAGGTGGGAGGCTGATGGCTTTGCTCACCGTCGGGCTCTTGAGAAAAGCTGCAGCTGACCCAAGCCTTGCGATGAACTTATCAGAGACTTGTAAGAGGAATATTAAGGTTGATAGAAATGAAATAAGAATGAAAATATGTGTGTGTAAGAAAACACAAGAAGCAACAGCAGACCAAGGGTGCAGAGACCGCTAACAAAGGATGCCGCTCCCAGTTGCTTAGAGGGATGTGTCCAGGCCAGAAAGCTGTGCTCAGATAACGCGGCAGCAGGAACAGCTTCTATTAAGAAGACCCCACTCTACTATCAGGAGGATGCAGCAAGGCTACAGCATACCTTGTGTGCCAGCCCTCTTCCTGCTAGTGCTACAATTAGATAGAGCCACTCCTAGCAAAATAAAACACTCTCCAAAAATTCATTTGTCCTTACAAGTCAGGAAGACTACAAGACAAATACCAGAGACATGATGACGGCTCAGCTGTGTCCCTCATCCTGTGTCACACACCCCCTTGTCCGACCAGTTGAACCCATGTCATGGTAGTTCTGAGCGTGGGGGCGTGAGAGGTGGGAGTGAATGACATCTCAGAGTGCATGTGGAATGTCCACTGGGAGCTGGGGTAAAGAAATACTCCCTTCCCTAAGATCCTGCCCTAACTCTTGTGCTGCTAGCGTTCTCCAAAAGGACGGGATGCTGAGGACACCTGCTCAGGGGCTGGCCTGCCACGGGACTGTGGCACAACCTTCGGAAAGTCACTTCACTTTGCCAAACCTCCCCATCCTCCCATTTCCCCATGGGGACGCCATGAAGGGCTGACGGCCTTTGTGAAGTGCTGTGAGGTTTGTTAATGAGAAGAGCAGGGCATTACATGCAAGGAAAGCGAGGTCGGACGTGACCAGAATAGCAGAGCCCCACAGGGAACTCACCAGGATGAGAAATGCAGCTGCACTCTTTAAAGCTGGTATTGAAGCTAGACCCAGGACTGCTCTGCGCCTGAAGGAGATGAACAGTGGCAGGGCAAGGGGGGCATTTTGGAGGAAGCAAAAAATTAATGAGCCAGCTACTGGTGAAATTTTAATGACCCACAGGAATTTCCCACGAACTCTAAGCATGGGGTTTCATCTTTCTCTTTAACCAAATATCTGCTTGGGTAATTACAGTGTGATGACACCCAGATCATCTCTGGTTTCTCACTTTTGGACATGGTGATTCCCAGCATTGAATCATTTTGTATTGCTGCTCACCTCAAAAAAACTGCCCGTTCCCCCCCAGAGGTGGCTGTATTTCTCTACCTGCCCCATTGCTCCCAGAGGTGCTAAACCCTGTTATCGCTTGTTTTCTTGCAGAGAAGGCTTGCTGAAAAACATCAAATTTGTTAAGGCCCTTTCACACAGTCAGGAGTGAAAAAGAAACGTTGTTTGTAAATCGACAGCCTAAGCCATACAACCCATGCTGGTTTCTTAATAGACATGGGGACTTAGCATTTTGCATCCACCCCATATTTGGGCTACACTATGAGAGTTGCATGCATTATTATCTGCATTGCCTTTTACCACAGGACGCAGCTGGCAGGCTGGGAAACTCGCTTTCATCTCCCACTCTCGACAAAGTTGCCAACTGGAAACACAGAAGGGTTCTGATTGGAGAAGAACGAGGAGAGTTTCTGCCTTATTAGAACAGTAAATCCTTTGCTTTTCCCTCTTCCTTACCCCTAACACACACAGCTGGGGACTCTGCATGGTTAGCTTTTAGGTTTTTTTTCCACCTACAGCTAAATACAATGCTCCTGTGTATAAAATTCAGCTTCAAACACCCCCAAGACTTTGGAAATGTTCAGCTCTGGGCTCTTTCAACACAACAATACACTTCATACAACACACAATACAACTTCAATACACGATACCACTCCATCTCCTAGAGCAGGAGCTGAGCCACCCCATGTGTTCGTGTTTGATTGTATTGTGGTCCTGGATTCAGAATGATGCTGTCACTCCTTTTGCTTTTGCTAAGAGACTCAGCAGACAGCATGGTGTGTATCTATTAAATACAAAGTTGTGCGAGACATCTGCACGCAGCTCACCAGCAAAGGAGCCCATAGCAGAGGAGAAAAAAATGACAGTGGTAGAACACACAGGTATACAAGAGCATCCCACTCAAAATGCTGGTTACAACTCTTCAAATGAATGGTCTTCGTTAAAACTGAGCTTTCACCCAAATGCCTTTGCTCCCTCCAGAAGCTACAGCTCCCCTTAGCGTCCTTTTTTCTCCCCACAAGCTTATTTAGGGCAACAACGTGACTGATCAGCCAGGGCGAGCCCGACTCCCACAGATGCAGAAACATCAGATGATTGCACAGGCCAACATTGGGAAAGTGACTTCAACACACAGGCAAGATCTGGAGGGTCAAAGGAGTGGCATGACACACACTGCGCAACGCATTGGAAAAATAACCCCACCATGAGTTCCCCACGGGCAGGGCTGTCCCACACAGACACACAAAGCAGGACAGTGCAATGCTGCACACGTTTGGTCAAGGAGCAGCCCAGCTTGTACACTTTGGAAGAGCGCTGAGCTGATTTCAAGGTTGCTCCAACACTGTACCAGTTTGCAGGGAGTGCTGAACACAGAACGGTGCCCTGAATACAGCCAGAAACCCGCTGTGCATTAACTACACACCCATCTCAAAGGAGGCAAGCACTTCTTCGACAGGTTGTTTGCTCAGAACCTGCTTGGCCACATGCCACATCCTCCACTACTGGGGAAGGAACACAAGAGATCAGATTCCAGGCACGAACTCCCCACTCAGCCCCCTCCTGCAGAGGTTTCCGTCTGCTTCACTCAAGTACCAAAACTTCCACAGTGCAAATTATATGCCGTTTTTTCCAGATCATGCTACTCAGTTCCAAGATGGATCAGAAGACAGCTTCCCTCAACTATCCTGTAAAAATCATAAAGCACAGATTTTCCTTAAGAGGAACGGTTTTATTCATCATTGCAGAGGACTGCTTGAATGTTTGTGACCCAGGCAGTCTGACTGTTATGAAACCCCCTGTTTTAGTTGGCAACAAGAGGTGACAGGGATAGCTAGGGGAGTTGGACAGTCGAGCAGAAAATTGTCACTTAATCTCGCTAAAGCAGAAAGGGTTGCTAATGACAGCAGAGCTCTGTAATCCCCCAGCGAAGCTCAGCATGCTGCCCTGACGTCCCACAGAGCAGGAAAGGAGGTAAAACAGATGCACATCAGAGACACAGACTGCCAAAAGCATGCACGTCCCTCAGACAGGGGTGCCAAAGGCTTTAGGCAGAGTAAGTAAGACCCAATGCAGAGCCTCTTCCCAATTAAAAGAAAGTTAAAACAAAAAGGACAGAAAAGTTGCTTTGTTGAGATTGTTCTGCCGTACTCCCACCACGAGAGCTGCACATCGATACATTCATGCTGCACAGCACGTCAGCTCTATCTTCCTATGAGGGCCCAGCAGGCCAGAGTGTGTTTTGCTTACCTGAAACTCCTGGTGTTTCTTTTCTTGACCGCTGTGCTCCTCTGCTTCCTGGCAGGGCCTGGATTTCAGGGCAGCATTGCCACGTGCTGCAGAGCAGTTACCATGCTCTCCTGCAGGAATGGCCACGTTTCAGCAGTGGGCAAAGCAGCCACCTCAGCAGTACTGATTCCCACATCTGCCAGCTGCTCTGAACACTCCTAAGAAGGGTCCAGCACACACCACCCCGTGCACAAGCTTATACGCCTCCTTTATCAGCTCCATTAAACAGACAAGTTCCTCCCGGTAACGCACAAATTAAGGTTCACTCTCCACAATCTAACTCTCCCATCCCCTGCAATATGGGTTGGAATTTAAGTCCACGTTGTTCTCCGGGGAATCAAAGCAAGTCCCCTAGTCCCCAAGACACCACTTCAAACTGTTACTGGGAAAAATGCCAACAGAATCTCTTACAAGCTGGCCAGGCACATAAGACTAAGTGGAGGCTGCTCAGGAAAGCAAACTATTTCAAAGACATTAAGTTGACCTTGTAGCATTCAACTACTTCCAGCAGTGATATCTGTCTCACCAGGAAGGGAGACATCTAAGAAGTGGTCTATCTCCTGCTCCTCCTTCCTATCTTGGCCCCTGCTAGCCAACCCTGGGCCAAACAGCGCAGAAGGTAAGTGTCTGCAGTTCAGTGCTGTCCTTGGCTGGTGACAGGAAGGCTCGGCACCACAGATGCACTGGTTTCTCTTTCCATCAGACACGGGAAATCCGCCATCTCTTCCAGCAGGAGAGTGGGAACAGCTCAGGATCTCACCATGTGCTGGACTCATTTGACTTATTTTTCCCTGTGACCCATCAAAACTCTTGAAAGGGACACTGGCCTGGGCAGGGAAGAGCTCCTCTTTCTTCCTGCCTCTTATCTGCCCCTCCCTGTACAGCCTTCACGCCTGTCACCTGCTTCCTTGTTATTATGTGTCCAGATAGCTCCCATATGGCTCATTTGTGAAAGCGATTGCAGGAAGCCATAAGCAACCAGGTCACAGGCTTTTGGGAGGGCAGGAAAAGAAGAATAAAAAAAATGAGGTGGAGGAAGAATAAATGGATATGAACTTGTGTGACCAGACAGCAAGTGGCAGGATCCACGGGATGATTAAATTATGCGTAACTGAGGAGCCTTCGGGGTCAAAGCATTTAATGCCAGGGAGTTACACCTCAGAAAGGAATCCTCTAGAAACAGGATGGCTGGCACTCCTTCCCTTCCCTGGAACAGGGCTGGGGCCGTACACAAACTATCCAATTAACACAAAAGGTAAACAGTTTGGAGTCTGCTCTGTGGGACGTCAGGGCAGCATGCTGAGCTTCGCTGGGGGATTACAGAGCTCTGCTGTCATTAGCAACCCTTTCTGCTTTAGCGAGATTAAGTGACAATTTTCTGCTCGACTGTCCAACTCCCGTAGCTATCCCTGTCACCTCTTGCTGCTTCAGTGGACACGGCAGTCCCAGGCACCCAAAAATTAAACCTCAGAGCTTTACTGGGACCACCGCCACCCCTTTAGAGTGTAACATCCCAGAAGTTACCTGTGCCACAGTCCCATGGCTGCACCTCATCTCCTGCTTCCAGCTGCTGAACAGCCTTGTGGGTCACAGACTTTGAACCTGTGCTAAACTGCAGGACTCCTTGCTGCGGGGTGGCACGGAGGCTGCAGGTTTATCTGTGTTCAAAGAAAAAAGTCCCATGGGGGCTGTTAACTATTAACACCCTATTTCTAGCTCTAAAAGTCCCTAAGCCTCAAATCACTGGATGCTGGAAAAATCTACTAGAGATAGATCTTTCTCTTCTTCTTGAGGTTTTTCTGCAGCGTCTGTTATTGGCCACTGCAGGAAGACAGGGAACTCTGGCTCTGATCTTGCGTAACCCATTTGATGCTTTTATCACCCCTGGAGTGGAACTCCACAGCTCTCCAGCCTCTCCCTCAAACTCAACACCTAAAGTAACACACGTTGCTGAACAAGCAGACCATGCTCTTAAATCAGCAAGGTTTGTTTTTTTTTTCTTTACTCTACCACTGAAATAAAGTCTCAAAGTGATTTTGGGACAACAATTCTGCATGTTGGCAGCCTGGAACACCCAGAAGTCAGCTAGAGAGACTGTGGTCAGAAATGCTCCCCAAAATCCCTGGTCTCACCTTAAGAGCATTCGGGGTTTTTTTTTTTGTTTTGTTTAAAGTTTCCAAGCTCAGTTCAAGAGGACTAGAGCCAGGAAGCTTCATGTTCAAAGCTAGTGGCTCAGCCATTGTCTTGACTTCAAAGGTACTATCAGGGGATGTTTATCTTCTTCCCTCTGAACTTTCCTTTTGCTTATCACACTCTTAAACTCAAGCACCCTCGTAAGGCAGAACTAGAACTACATGCGCTACTACAAAACAAAGGACTATTCATAAACACTGTGATGTATAAATATTAGAATACTATAAATATAGAAGAAAATCTTAGGAAATAGAAATACTTTCATGGTGTGACATTTTCAGTACATTTCTGCTTTCACCAATTTAAAACAGAGTCAGTTGCCTTAACACCACACTGTTTTTTTGTGCTGCTCTCCAGTTAGCATCACATGGACTCTGAGCTGTGCAAGGCACAGTTTCTTAAAAGGATGCTTTGATGACTAAAGCCACAGAGCTCCCCTTTTGTCACTTCTAAAGAAAAATGTTGATTTGGGCTAGGAAAGGGACTGAGTCCCACCGGACACAGGCTGCTGGGAAGCTGCGCTGTATCACCTGCCCTGATCTTTGGGCTCTCACCTTATTCCTGATCAGTTGTCCCAGCATCAGTTACTAACTCTTTCCTCCTTCACCACAAGTTTGCCTGAGAAAGTGCAAGACCAAGATTTCATTACTGCCATGGAAACCCCACCAGGTCCCGCTGCTCCCCTTCCCTTTGCCCTGGCACTAGCCTGTCCCCCACAGTGAGACCGTTCCGCTCACTGAACCAGCACAAAGTTAAGTTAAGAAGAAAAACTAAAAATGATTATGTGTTTCCTGATACTTTGGCATTCCCCACAAGGACAAAGCTAAAAGCAGCCAGGAAACCACCGAGTCCTTTGCAAAGAAAGCAAGCTGATGGGCAACGGCTCTGCCAGACAAGTTCCCTGCTGCTGCTCACGGCATGGATGTATCTTGCCGGGCTGCCCAAGCTTACTCCTGCCCTAGCAAATCCCAAGGGAGATGCTAAGCTGATGCATCCTGGAGCACTGGAGAAAGTCACCTTCAACAATCTTCCAAATTATTGTGCCAGAGTGAAGCTGGGGGGCCAAGGTGTGTAGCCCTGCTCTGTGCTGGGGAGGAGAGAACAATGTTCCCCCAGCTCAGTACAGACCTCCGTGATGAGCAGGGGCATTGCGATGGTTAGTCCTCTGGCTCTTGCACATCTGTTTATGGATGGAGCTGCAGCAACGCTGGTTTAAGGTGCTCTGCTGCCTTGTCCAGAGGGGAATTGGTTCCTGTGCCAGGGTCCTGCAAGGAGGGGACACTCAGAGCCTCCGTTTGGCTGGGGGAGGCAAGGAAGAAATACTTATTCTGAAATACTGGAGACATGTGGGAGGATGAGGGGAAATCTCTCCAACACTTGTCATTTGAGGTCAGAAATCAAAGCTGAAGAGCTTGAAACTTTGGCCGTACAATCTGATCCAACAAACCACCTAAGCGTGCCCAAACCAGAGAGACTGCATCTGCACAAAAACAATTAATACCTCAAACATCAATGTCTGCTCCGGGGATAGATCTTGCCGGTTGCGTTCGCTTCACACACGGGAAGGCTTCAGCATCATTGTGAAAGTGGAGAAAGATGGAGGTGGGCAGTCCCACAGGATGAGGTACTGTAAAAGCTATCAGGGATGTGAAGCCAGGGACATTCTGCTCTGTCTCCATTTCACACTTTTGATGGAAAATTACGCCCCCACAAGACCACTTTGCTCCTCATGGAGACAGTCAGCTCAGGACTGTCGTAGGAGAAAAGAGACAAGGCAGAAATGGTGAAAAAGCCATCAAAGTGGCCAAAGTAGAAAAGCAGGGCACATATGGTGAGGAGCCTAGATCCCAGCCAAACTACCAGCCCCTGCAGGTGTCCACAATGTGCAAGCATTGACGGTCAAGCACCAGAACAAATAACAAGATCACCAAAAACACAGGAGTACAAACAGCTGCTACCATTACTACTGAAAACACCGTTACTGCTTCCCTTGTCAGCTCCGCTAGAGGCAAAGAAGGAACAGAACCAAAAATTTCTCTTTGATGTCAGAACCAGAAAGTCCCTACTGAAAGTGCTTACGTTGGGGAACTGTGGTCTGACCTCCACCTCTTCCAAAGGGTCAGCCAAGCACCTTCCAGCCTGCTCCTGCAGCAGTGCCAGTGAGGCAGTCAGGCCACAGATGCTTGGCTGGCGAACAGAGCGTGGTGGAGGTCGGGCACGCAGGCAGGATACCGATAAGCCGAGACCCAACAAGAATGACGTACTTCTAACCCAAGCATGGAAGCAGCGAGGAAGAGGGGAAGGTGTCAAGGCAGCAGCACTAAGGATGGACCGCGGGGAACAGGCAGGTGGGAGATAACGCGTTGCAACTTGCTCCCAAAGAGCTGAATCTGTTGTGTTCAGCCACTGACAAGTTAGTGCCTGGTCTTGGCTGCTTTCTCAGCAAGCAATGGGTATCAGTATCTCCCAGAGTCATTCCAGCTTTGTTCGATATCTCTCTTGGGATACAGGCTCCTCCAACGACTGCAGAAGTCAGGACAACTGGCATGGACAAGAGACCTCATGCTACATCCCCATAAGGCACATTTAGGCTGCTAAGCACAGGCGAAGGGCCTCTCCAAATGAGCATGTGCCTCCTGCAGCCTCCCCCTGGCTGGTTTCTCCCCATTGGCAGAGGCTGTGCTGGCTGAGCTTTCTCTGCACGCAGAGGTGGCTGCCAGCATCGTTTCACCTCAAAGCTGGGAGACAGGAATCACTCGGCCATTAGAGCAGGCAGGAAGGCAGTGCTCACCTGGCTGCTGCAGAGCCAGTTCTGAGGAACTCTGAGCTTCCACTCTCCTACAAGAGCTCCTGCATCAAAGTTTCCCTTCCTCCTCCTCCTCCATCACCAGCCCTGCAGGTGCCAGGCAGAGCCTCTCTTCCCATCCCTGCATCTCTAAATTTGCCTGGTTGCTGAGCATATCTATTCTAGGCAGCCAAAGGCAGGCGAGATGGGGGAAGCGAAGCACACGCATCAGTCGCGTCGTGAACAACATCGGTGCCAAGTTCTCTGCTATAGCCAGTTCAGACAGAGAACGTGTCTGATGTGGTACTCCAAGCCAAGTTACACAATTTGTGAAAGGAAACTGGAAAAAAGTTCTTTCCCTGCAAAACATCCAGGCAATTCTCAATTATCTGGGGACACAGGAAGAAGCAGAAATAGCCATTATAACAGAAAAAACTACTTAATACAAAACGTGGGTCAACAAATTGATCAAATCATAAGAACAAGGTCAGGACAGAAAAAAAGTACTATTTTGGGACACCAAGAACTCCAAGCTGGCCTAAGATGAGAATAGACATGGTACAAAAAAGCAAACTAGTCACCCTGGTCCCAAAGCAAGTCCTGCTAGCCCTGAGCAGGTCTGTGAGAGCCTGCAAATGCTTTCCAGCTTTGGGCAGCAGCATCTGTGATACAGCTAATCCTCAGTTAGCCCAGGAGGATTGAGGGCTGACAGCAGGGCTCGTCTCCACAGTGGGGAAGGGAGGGAGGATGCTGTGCATATGCTATCCGCTCCCTCAGCAAAGCAAAGAGTGAAGGCACCGGGAATGGGAACAAATTAATCAGTTTTCATAGACATAAAATCAAAGTCATCATCTGGACTGGGTTTCCAAAGCAGGTCATGAGGGCAGTAACCTGGAAGGGTGTATCAAGTCAGGAAAGCCGGTTATATCCATCACATCTTATCTCCTACATATTGAAAAATAAAAACAGTCTCTCCCTCCTGAGACTTAATCCTCTAGACAGGATTAAAGTCTATCAGTCCATGGGCTACCCTGGAGAGAACAATCCAGCATTGGCTGGGTGATAGCCGAGATTGTATCAGCAAGTGATCCCAGCAGTCCCAGCGCTTGGAGAGGAATTAGAGGGAAACACAGGCAGCCTGAAGGTAGGAAAGCATTTTCTGCTTTTAGCTTCCCTACTAATGCATGGTGGCATTTCAGGCAAACCAGCTCCCATTTTCATGCTTTGTTAATCTCAGTGGTGCAATCGGAGCGAAGCCAAGCCCAGCTCTCGTTCTGGCTTCTCTCAGCTCCCATTGACTGTAATTACAAGCAAATGCCTTCGACTGCCTTTGCAGCTCAGGTCTTAGGCACCTCGAACATGGCACCCAGGATTAGAAGACACTTTGGAAAACACTGTTTGCAGCCAGACTAACCTGTGTCAGAGACAAGGCAATTCTCCCAAGTCATCTGGCAACACCTCACACTCTCTGGCAACTGCCTCAACCCTTATGCTTGTCATTTTTTTTTACTGTCACCTTGTGGTGGCTATGAACTCCTGCACCTGTACCCTTGTTCTTGTCAGCTTGCAGGACTCTACCAGTCTCACGCAACACAACTGAGTTGTGTTCAACTACCAGATAGGTGTCTGCTAAGAAGGAGACACTGCAGCACCTTCTTGGAGAATATCTGTAGCACAAATAGTTCTTTTGTATTAGGGCACGATGGCTATGCAGGTCAGCTACACCCCAAACACAGCTCTCCTAACAGATACTGCTTTGCTCTTTAAGAGGAGTGCCCTCTGCTGAAATAACAACAGTTCTACAACAGGCAAAGCAGTTTCTCCAGTTTCTTCCATGCAATGAGCACATTGCCTCGCAGATCTGGAACACAACCCGGGACAGATCACAACCCAAACAACAGGCAAGTGAATCCAGTCCATTTAATACAATCAAACACAGAGGGACAACAGCAAAACAAGCTAGATTGAGGCATGTCAGGTGGGTAGGAATGAAACAACAGGCAGGAGAATATGTTGACAGATCTAAGACTGCAGACCATAGGTGCCAAATCTCTCTAACACAGAGCCACCTCTTTCTCCATGAGGGACAAAGTTCTGAGGTTTCATCTCTGGTGGCCAGAAGGAGGCTGGAGAGAGGTATCTGGAGCTGGAGGAGCTGCCCTCAGCATGGTCAGTGCTCTCAAACAGGAGCACACTGCCCACCTGCAAGGAAAGGAGCAGCCACCCCAACCGCTCCATGCTGGAGAGAGGAACCCCGGTGCAGAGAAGAGTTTCAGGGCCAAGTCCTAGACCGAGGAATGTCACAGCTGCTTCAGTGCAACTCACCAGTCCAGCCTCTCCTGCCCAAAGAGCTAGGGAGCCCCACCAGCAAAGATGAGCTCCAGGGCAGCCTGAATGTCCCCTCCAGTGGCTTGCAGTGCCCGGAGACTTAGCTCATCGTCGTGTATGCCCATGTCTCGCAGCTGCTGAAGCTGCGGTTGCCACTGGCTCTACAGACAGGAAACAAAAGAAGCTAAGGGTAGGTACGAGAGTCCAAGCAGAAACCAGACAGCCTTCTGCACAGATTGCTCTTCCACGCCAGATTCTCCTCCTCTCTCTAGCTCACAAGTACAATGCTAAGTGTGTAAACACATCTTGAAAGCTCAAAGTCTTGCTGCAAACTCCCCAAATCCACCAGCCCACCCCTCCCACTTCTACCCAGTACTTTTGCATCAGTCTATCATGCCTCCTGCAAGCACCGCTTCTCCAGTGATGCTCCTTTCAGCTTAATGTCCTGCCACGGGAGGCGGCTGGAAGAACCACCTCCACCCTGCAACACTCAGTGCGATATGGGGCTTTCACAGGCTCCTGAAGGAAGAGGCTGCAACACTGACCTGCAGGCTGGGCTGCCCTGAGGCCTGCAGGGCATGCTGTAAGGCCTGGCTGAAGAGGTCGTTGGTGATGGGTGTTCCTGACTGGACACTGGACGACATTGGGGAGGTCCCAGAGGAGTGACCCTAGGAGGAAGTAAGTTGTATATGGATCAGGAGAACATTTGTCCCAGAAACCAGAGCCAGCACCAGGAAATGCCTGCTGCACCCCCACTACCATGCCTTCCCAAGCCCGTATGGAGGAGACCCCAACCATAAGAAAAATAAAACACTGAGGACTTCCAGACCTGAGCAGGGCTTGTGCTCGGTCAAGGACTGGTTTTATGGCCCAGGAGGATCTCCTTAGCTGCTGTGCTGCCATTGTACCTGGGTGCCAGGGGTGGGTGTGTGAGAGCTGCTCTCTGGGGTGCTCGCCAGTGCCAGTGCAGTCGCCAGCTCACTCTGGGTGATTGGCCGGGGTCCAGCAGCCCCAGCGTAGCCAAGGGAAGCTGGGCGGGAACCAGAAGTACTGCTGGATGGTGTAGATCTTGTGCTCTGCATGGAGGGGAAAAAAACCACAAAAAACCAAACCAACATCTCTGATGTTGGTGTCCGTATCTCAGTTAAATCTGGCTCGTGCTCATCCCTGGGGATCCCTTTCCTACTTGAAACTCAAGTGCCGAACTTTTAACATGACAGAATCAGATGCGCTTTTTTCCACAAACTCATCATTCACAAAGCTGCAGAAACTGGCAGTAACTTTGAATATATCATCCATCAGCTTAAAAACAAAGTGTTATTAGCCCATAACAAAACAATTAATCATTGACAGGCACTTTTTTTTTGCCTAAACATGTCATTTCTCTTTACACAATTCTTTGTCCTTTGGAGAGGAAAACCTCCCTATATTACACAAGAAGGGCAGGGACCAACACTCCCATGCTTCTCAGCCACGCTCATCTGTGGACAGCTCTGGCTCTGCGTCAATTTGACCATGAAGGTGTTTAGTCTGAGGACAAGCGCTGTTGTGAGTCACGCTTCTGCATTCTTCTGTTGTGACCCTACCTCAGCACTCAAAAAAATCCTAATGTGAACAGCACCCAAGCACGCCACAATCAGTATGTTTGTCTCCACAATACTCCTAGGAGCCAGAGCGGCTCGCGCTGTTCGTAAGACAGGAAGAGAGAAAACTTTTGGAGTCTTTAAGGGCTACAGATTAAATCCATATCACAAGTCCAAAACAGGCGTTGCACCCAACCTGGCCGCTTACCTGGTGAAAGTCATCTTCATCGTCAGAGAGACCTTCAAACAGAAAGCCACCTGCAACAGAAAAGAGAATCAACAGATGCAGAAAACTGGGTGCTGGCAGGAATTAGGCACTAGACAAGAATCCTGTGGAGTCCTTGGCTATGCAGCCAGGCTCAGCCCCAGCTAATGCACTGGGTTAGGAGAGAGGCCTCAGCACCAACCAGTTCACGTGCAGCAGGTCAGTGGAAGACAGGTCAGGCCCATCATTTGCACAAAACAGAGGCCACAGCACTCTGCTACCAAGAATCATTACACGCTTGGTTGGGAGAGGCCCTGAGGCTGAAGAGGACCAGATGAGTCTCACACAGCACAAAGTCTATCAAGCCACAGTGTACGTTCCTAGCTCAGGAACCCAGACCTCTCTCCCTTCCAGCCTGGGGATGACTGTGTCAGTACAGCACAGATTAGTCTGCAAATCCTGCAGCACATGATCTCTGCAGGTTCCCCACTCTTCTGTGTGGCTGAACATACCTGGCATGTCCCGGTAGGAGCCAGAGGACATGCCCCGGGAGGATGTCTCTGGGGCTGGGAGCGGGGTGCTGCCAGCCACTGAGTGCAGAACAAGGACAATGGCATTCACAAGTGCAGGGTGGGCTGGGATTAGCCTGTAGAGAAAGAGTGAAATCACCTACACAGGGGAACTAAGAAATCAGCAGCTCAATACCAGCAAAGAACTTATGTCAGAAATGGCAGAGCCACCCCCGCTTGGCTGCACCAACACCACCTCAGATACTGCCTTTGGCTGTCCGGCAACAAACACCTCCCCACCTTGCTCCACACAGCCCGAGAAGCTGAGGCTCCTTCTTGATCCCATGTTTACCCTCCCATTGTATACATCTCCCGCATGCTCTCATGGGAGCAACTCTCTGCTGTGAGCAAGCAGATCCAGATTCGAACCCACGATCTGGAGGCAACGATGGCCCTGTCTCCCACTAAACATCCTTTGGTTTAATCCAACAGTGGAGACAGATGCCTGTCAAAGCATCAGCTCCCTCCTTTCTGCTGCTGAGGAAGAAAAGTTCTATCCTGAATCTCTGGCCTGGAGTATCTGTACTGGCAGGCAGTAGCAGAACTCTCTCTCCCACCCAGAGAGAAGCGGTCTATACAACTGTGCAACAAAGGCATTGCTTAGTCACTGCACCAGCGTACGTGAACTTACGTGTCCAGCATGTTGGGGTCTGCAAATACTGAAAAGAGATCCTTGTCCTGTAGGACTCCTGGGAGGGACCAGGAAACACAATGAGTAAAAGACAGGATACAAGAAACAGGAGCCAGTCAAACAAGAGCCATGGAAAAAACCAAAAGAGTTAATTGTTTTTCAGGAACTGAGTCACTAGCAGTCACCATAAATACTCTATTATTGTTCTCTCTGAAGCCTTTTACGTCTTCCCGGAGAGACTCTCGATCACGGCCACACACCTGAGGGATGGGGCTTTCCCAGCAGATCCCAAGGGCTGTGTTCCAGCTCAGACAGCTCCACCTTAAGAGCAGGATCAAATCTGGCACCCAGCTCACCCCAATCAGCTGCTTGCTGTGAGAGGTTGTGACTGCATCCCATATTCCAGCTGCCTCATAGTGATGTGCCAAAAAAGCTAGTAACATCCCGGGTCAGAGCAAGCATGCTAGATGCAGCGAACGCTTTTGTAATGCTTTGCAGCAGGGAAAAACCATCCACCCTGCTGCTCTCCTTTGGGCTCCATGTTCCCTAATCCTTTTGAAGCCAGCATCCAGCCCCAAACATTACCAACAGAGCGCAACTCTGACACCTGAGCAGGCACTTGCTCTTATGCTCTGCAAAGGAACCAAAAAAGACACTTTCTCCAGAGAAGGGGAACTCTCCCTTCCCCGTGTCAGGAATTAAACACTGGCTATCTTTATTTGGCTTTCCTCAGATCCTCTGGATCACGTCTGGACTCACCCAAAGCAACAGGGTCGCTGCTGAGGCCAGGAGTAGCTACAATGATCTGATCCAGCGACTCCTTGTTCCCCAGCATTTTGAAGACCTACGAAAGAAATCAGAGTAGATCAGCAGCGTCGCACGACAAGGCTCCACTCAAGGGCTCTCTTCACAGGGAGGGGACAGACAAAAGATGCCCAGACAGCAAAGTATGAAGCCCCACTCACTGCATCTCTGTAGGCAGGACTGCTGTGCAGGGCAGTGTGAAGGACCCGGAACTCCCGTACTGCTGCCACCTTATCCACAGGCTCTGAGGGAGGAAAAAATAACAGAGCAAAACATGGTTCTCCCTCTGTCAGCTTTACCAGCCATTTCACATGCCACTGGGACTTCCACACTGCAATAGCGGTGGCGATTCTTTAATTCCCCTGGATTCCACTGACCAAGAGAGGAAGGGTACAGACTAATGATTGCGAATGTCTCGGTACCTTTACCACAGCGTAACAGGAAACTGCACTCTCAGCTTCCAGACATATAAAAATATATAGATATATCCTCCTACACGTACAAAAAGGGCTGCATTAAAGTAACAACTCTAAACTAACCCATCTTATTCTATAGTCAGGCAGACTAGGAACACACACAAGCCTGCTCATCCCTCGAGCTGAGTAACCAGTCGCTTTGTTCCCAATTCTCTGGCAACACCCTAAAATTGATCATAGTCAATTAAGGAAGGGATATTCACTCTCCACGTTACATAGCTCATTCCTTAACTCATCATCAGCAAGAAAACGTAACACCCATTTGCTGCTGTTAGAGGTGGAGAGCTCCCACACAAACACATTGATCAATTCCTTCTGCAAACCCCACATCAGCCTGCCAGAAACAAATCACAAGAGAAGCTGTTCCTCAGTCACAAGGGACCCACACCAAACGCATCCTGAGGAGACCTAAATGGTAACCCACACCGTCTCCTCACCTGGTTTCTGATCAGGCTCAGGCCAGGACTTGCGCAGGACATGAACTGTGGAGCCAGACTGGATGCCATAAAAATCAAGCGTCTGGTCGTCCCTCAGCTTACGGCCACAGTAGATCAGATCTAGGAGAGAAACATCTAAAGATAAACATCTGTGGCACACACAGAAAGGGCTTGGGGTCTTTTGCACCTGGGTGGGGGCAACCCCCAATATCAATACAGGCTGGAGGATGGAGAGCCGCCCTGCGGAGAAGAACATGGGGGCACTGGTGGACAAAAAGCTGGACATGAGCCAGCAACGTGCGCTTGCAGCCCAGAAGGCCAATCGTATCCTGGGCTGCATCAAAAGAAGTGTGGCCAGCAGGTTGAAGGAGGTGATTCTGCCCCTCTACTCTGCTCTAATGAGACCTCACCTGGGAGTACTGTGTCCAGCTCAGGAGCCCTCAGCACATGAGGGACATGGAACTGTTGGAGCGGGTCCAGAGGAGGGCCACAAAAATGATCCAAGGGCTGGAGCACCTCTCCTATGAGGACAGGCTGAGAGAGTTGGGGTTGTTCAGCCTGGAGAAGAGAAGGCTGCGGGGAGACCTTATTGTGGCCTTTCAGTACTTAAAGGGGGACTATAGGAAGGATGGGGACAGTCCCTTTAGCAAGGCGTGTTGCGGCAGGACAACGGGTAATGGTTTTAAACTGAAGGAGGGTAGATTTAGACTGGAAATAAGGAAAAAATATCTACAATGAGGGTGGTGAAGCACTGGAACAGGTTGCCCAGAGAGGTTGTGGAGGCCCCATCCCTAGACACATTCAAGGTCAGGCTGGACGGGGCTCTGAGCAACCTGATCTAGTTGAAGATGTCCCGGCTCACTGCAGGGGGGTTGGACTAGATGACCTCTGAAGGCCCCTTCCAACCCAAACCATTCTGTGATTCTATGATTCTAAGTGAGGACTGCTGGGGGATTATCACTCCACAAGTAGAGATGCTTCATCTGGTCAGCAGTACAGGGACTCTGTAACACAGGGAAGTGATGGAGCCAAGATTCAGAGAGGAAATCCTGGAGCTGAGATTCACAGAACATGACTTTGCTGCCTCCTTTAGAAGGGCCAACCTCTCTCACGGTTCTCATAAGAGATCTCACAAGCACACATTGGTGTCAGCAAGTCAAAAGATTTCTTAACAAGGGCACCGACGCTGCAGGAGCACTGCGATCCCAAGCAAACGCAGAACAAACTTATCAAAATCACAAGGTACTGAGACTGCTGCAGCATAGCAGTCTCTGGAGCAAGTTCTGAGCCCCCATGCCATGCTGTCTGGTTGTGCCAAGCCTTCCCACCAGCCCCAAATCACCAACAGTAGGATGTTTGTGTCCCAGCCGCCGGGAGGAGAGGAAGAGGGTGGCCCCAAGTGGCTGGACTTCGACAGGACTCACGGAGGCACCTACCGATGAGCTCAGGGTCTGGGACAGACTCCTGCAGTTTGCCGGTGATGAGCTGCTTGAGGTACGAGATGCTGCACCCACCAAGCGGGCATTCTCCCAGCTCTGTTTCTGGCAAACGTAAGATGGATTTGGGAGCCAGCGGCTGATCCGCCAGCTTCACCGCAATGTGCCACTCCGGGAGGGACATTTCGACCTTCTCACTGAAGTGAAGCCAACCTAAGACCCACAACACTCTAGAAAGGGAGGAAAACAAATCAAAGTCAGACTCTCCCCCTGCCAGACAATAAAACCTGATAAATCCACAGGATGAAGTTTTGCTGGGAAGCACAGAGGGAACTAACAGGAGGCCTGACCAACAGGCAGCCATGCTTTTAGGTTCCTACCTCAATCTTAAGCCATATCTGAAGCTACAGGGAAGGCAGAAAGACCCATGCCAGACCCAACACTCAGCCGAGGAAGAAGAGGAGCCAAGAGCAAGGCCCGGCCCGACTCTCCCGACGAGCACACACCCCCCAGCCACTCTCCAGCACCCGAAAACCCCGTTTCCAGGCACAGAGACGGCGGAGCAGAGCGGGGGATGCGGGGGAAGACGTCCCAGCAGTGCCGGCCCCCTCCCGCCGCGCAGCCCCCAGCCCAGCGACCCCGAGGCCTAGGCCCGGGCCCGGCGCCCCCTCAGCTCCGCTCCAGCCGCGTCCCCGGGGCGCACCGGAAGCGGAAGTGTGGAGGGGTGCGCGGTGCACCCTGGGAAATATAGTCCAGCGGGGAAGGAGGTGCGTTAAGCTAGGCGACTCCGGGGTGGAGAAGCTGCCGATTGGTTGGGATTGCGGCGACAATACACGGCGAGCCAATAGGCAGCCGGCTGAGGTTATAAAAGTGGGAGGGGCGGCGGCTGCCTTGCGGCCTAGCAGCAGCCGCCCCCGCGGGCTGGTCGCTTACACGCCTCGGGGCTCCCCCAGCACCGGCCGTGAGGGATTGAGGGCGGTTTGGCGGGGGGCGAGTATCCCCTGCAGCCAGAAGTCCCAGGGGACATGACCAAACACACACTCCCCTCCTCCACCCCCCCATCAAGAGCTGCCCATGCCTCAGCTGCCTTTCTATTAATGGTGGTTAATTAAGTGGTTGCCATCCTCCCCCCAGCCTTCCTCACAAGGAGGAGCTCCTGCAGAAGGCAACCTTACCCAGACAAACCAGAGAGCTGGGCAATCACCAACTCTGTGATGTTTAACAAGGGCAAGTGCCAGGTTTTGCAGCCAGGGCACAGCATCCCTGGATGTACAGACAGACTTGGGAACGAGAGGCTGGAGAGCAGCTCACAGGGAGGGATCAAGTTGGTGAAGGGTTTAGAGGGGAAACCCTACAAGGAGTAGCTAATGTCACTTGGTTTGTTCAGCCTGGAGAAGAGACTGAGGACAGACTTCATTGCGGTCTACAGCTTCCTCACAAGGGGATGGCAGGAGGATGTGCCAGGGGAGGTTTAGCTTGGATATTAGGAGAAGGTTCTTCACCCAGAGGGTGGTAAAGCCCTGGAACAGGCTCCCCAGGGGGGTAATCACAGCACCAAGCCTGACGGTATTCACAAAGCACTTGGACAACGCCTTCAGACACATGGTGTAAATTCTGGGGCTGTCCTGTGCAGGGACAGGAGTTGGACTTGATGATCCCTGTGGGTCCCTTCCAACTCAGGACATTCTATGATTCTAAAACCTCCCCAAGCAGGAGGGACCAGCTCCCCACCGCTGGGCAGGCTGCAGCACTATCTGCTGCTTCATCTTCTCACCCTCTCCCAAAAAAGGAGAGGCCGCTGCTCCTCCGGTCACCAAAACCTGTGCCAAGGCGCCAACTTTTTCTGACAAGAAGAGCTGTTTGTGTTCTAAAAAAAGCCAAGTTACCATGAAAGTACAGACAAGCTGCAGGAGCCACATACCAGTCAAGCTTTCCTTCCTCAACAGCTCTTAAAATGGTCTGCAGAGTGCAAGGCAGCTTTAAAAGGTGCCATTACACATGAAGTGTATAGCATTTACCCCAGACTTTGTTTTCTAAGTTTCAAGCAGGTGGCTACAAGACCAGGTTTGGGTCCAAAACAGTGTATTGCACAATAATTCTTTGTAGCAAGGAGAGCTCACCCTGAAAGAAAACAAAACCTCTTATAGTTTTTACGCCCAATTAGTTTATTTGTTTTCCTACCAAGGAATGTGACAACCCTAAAGGTGACAAGTCTAACTTCAGTGCCATCCTATCAGTGTTACACAGGAAAAGTGAAAAACCCTCCGCCTGCTTCCAAAGCCCCCAGAGAGCCACGAGGAAGAAGAGGAGGAGCAGCAGCTAGTCAGCCATGGGAGAACTACAGCCTAACGGGCCATTAAAATGCACATCTCACTACTCAGGACCTCATAAAACATAAAAATAAGTAACAGTCGAACAATTCTTGTCTAACGCGGAAGGAGGAGGAGGATGCCCCCACATGCCTCCCAGCAAGGAAGGCCCTCAGGAGGATGCCCCCACATGCCTCCCAGCAAGGAAGGCCCTCGGGTGACTGCCAGCAGTCCCTCTAGAAGCACTTGCGATGGACAATGGAGGGGCCAGACTCATCGTACTCCTGCTTGCTGATCCACATCTGCTGGAAGGTGGAGAGAGATGCCAGGATGGAGCCGCCAATCCAGACAGAGTACTTACGCTCAGGTGGGGCAATAATCTTGATCTTCATGGTGCTGGGTGCCAGGGCCGTGATTTCCTTCTGCATCCTGTCGGCAATGCCGGGGTACATGGTGGTACCCCCAGACAGGACAGTGTTGGCGTACAGGTCCTTCCGGATGTCCACATCACACTTCATGATGGAGTTGAAGGTGGTCTCATGGATGCCGCAGGACTCCATGCCCAGGAAGGAGGGTTGGAATATGGCCTCAGGGCATCGGAAACGCTCGTTCCCGATGGTGATCACTTGCCCATCGGGCAGCTCATAGCTCTTCTCCAGGGAGGAGGATGAGGCAGCTGTAGCCATCTCCTGCTCAAAGTCCAGAGCAACATAGCAGAGCTTCTCCTTGATGTCCCGCACAATCTCCCTCTCAGCTGTGGTGGTGAAGCTGTAGCCCCGCTCCGTGAGGATCTTCATGAGGTAGTCGGTCAGGTCGCGGCCAGCCAAGTCCAGACGCAGGATGGCATGGGGCAGCGCGTAGCCTTCGTAGATGGGCACGGTGTGGGTGACACCATCCCCAGAGTCCATGACGATGCCAGTGGTGCGGCCAGAGGCGTAGAGGGACAGCACAGCCTGGATGGCTACATACATCGCTGGGGTGTTGAAGGTCTCAAACATGATCTGGGTCATCTTCTCCCGGTTGGCCTTGGGGTTCAGGGGGGCCTCAGTGAGCAGGACAGGGTGCTCCTCTGGGGCGACACGCAGCTCATTGTAGAAAGTGTGGTGCCAGATCTTCTCCATGTCGTCCCAGTTGGTGACAATGCCGTGTTCAATGGGGTACTTCAGGGTGAGGATGCCCCTCTTGCTCTGGGCCTCATCACCCACATAGCTGTCCTTCTGCCCCATGCCCACCATGACACCCTGATGCCGGGGACGCCCCACAATGGAGGGGAACACGGCACGGGGGGCATCATCCCCTGCAAAGCCTGCCTTGCACATGCCAGAGCCATTATCCACCACGAGGGCAGCGATCTCCTCATCCGCCATGCTGACCAGACCTGAGGTGAGTAGGGACAGAGAGGTGTCACAGACCCCCTCCTCAGAGGGGACAAAGCAGGAACATCAAGGAGCCCTGGCACTCACCCCCACACATTATAGGCCTGAAATGATTTAATATGCTAGGGAGCCCCAATAGCAGTACTGAGGGATCTAAGGTGAGAGGGGAGCCTTGAACGTTTGCCCCACAGAGCCCTCAGTAGAGAGGAGACACTAAAGAGGCAAAATATTTATTCCCCCAAAACACACACACACACATATATATGCAGCACCTGAGAAGACAAGCACAGACCCTTCCCACTCCCTTCCCAGGGACATGACGGGACAGTGGAGATCCCCCCCACAGACCCCCAGCACACCTTTGCCACAGACCTGAGGGAACAAAGAAGAGCCCCAAGGTAAAGCACTTAGAATCATAGAATCATTAAGGTTGGAAAGGACCTTTAAGTTCATCAAGTCCAACCATCAACCCAACACCACCATGCCTCCTAAACCATGTCCCAAAGTGCCACGTCTACATGTTTTCTTAACACCCCCAGGGATGGTGACTCCACCACCTCTCTGGGCAGCCTGTTCCAATGCCTGACCACTCTTTCAGTAAAGAAATTTTTCCTAATATCCAATCTAAACCTCCCCTGACACAGCTTGAGGCCATTTCCTCTCATCCTATCACTAGTGACTTGGGAGAAGAGACCAACACCCACCTCACTACAACCTCCTTTCAGGTCGTTGTAGAGAGCAATAAGGTCTCCCCTCAGCCTCCTCTTCTCCAGGCTAAACAACCCCAATTCCCTCAGCCGCTCCTCATAAGACTTGTTCTCCAGACCCGTCACCAGCTTCATCACCCTTCTCTGGACACGCTCCAGCACCTCAATGTCCTTCTTGTACCGAGGGGCCCAAAACTGAACACAGTATTCGAGGTGCGGCCTCACCAGTGCCGAGCACAGGGGCACGATCACTGCCCTACTCCTGCGGGCCACACTATTCCTGATACAAGCCAAGACACCGCTCCCCCCATCCCCACCCCGTGGGGACGCTCCCTCCATTCCCGCCCCTCACCTGCGCGCGCTGCTTCAGCCCCCTAACAGCACCTCCTCAGCGACTGCCCAGCCCAGCCCCGCGCCCGCCTTTTTATACCCCCGGAACCGGAAGCCGCCTCTCCCTTCGCTATTTAATTGGCTGTCGGCCATTAGGCTTTTTTTCTCCTCCTCATTCAGCTACTTCCGCGTGTGGGGCGGTCTTCTCCGTCTTCCGTTGCCGGGGCCGTACCCGGAAGTGGGGCGGGCGCTTCCGTTGCTGGGCGCCGCCTCCGCCGCCCCGTTTCCGCTTCGGGCTGAGGAGGGGCGGCGCGGTGGGACGGGGGGGTGGGGGGGGGGGAAGGAAAGAGGCTGAGTCGCGGGTGGAGCCGAGGCGGCCGCGCAGGGGCCGGCAGCGACCCGCTCCCGGGGCCGGCGGGAGGTAACGGCCCCGTTCGCTCCGTTGAGGGGGGGTGGGGGCTGAGGAGGGAGGGGCTGAGGAGGGGAGGGGGCGGCTACTGTGGGGGGATAGGGGGGGTGCCGTTCCTGGGGCCAGGCCTGTACCGGGGCCGGTACCGAGGCGGGAGGGGGGTGGGTTGGAGCTCACCGCGGTTGGGGGTGGGGGGGAGCCGTTTTGGGGGCTGGGGGAGCGGCGCCACTCTTCCCCGGTAGGTCCCCATGGTGGTGGTGGGGGGGTGGGCGTTGGTGGTTTGGTGGTAGTTACCGGGCACGGGAGGTCTCCGGTAGAACCGGGAAGGGGGGTGATGGAGTTGTTTACCACCCCGGGAGACCTCTCCCTTCCTCGGAGCCGGGAGGCAGGCTGGCCTCGGCAGCTCATCCCGCCCTTTTAACTCTTTCAGGTGGTTTCCCCTTGGAAAAAAGCCCTCTTTCCAAGCGCTGCTGGCGGGCGTTGGGATTCCCGAGTACGCCGTGAATTGAGCTAGTTAAAAATTAAGATCGAGGGGCTTTTTAATTAAAAAAGTGCTCTCCCAGGGAGTAAAAGCCACACAAAGGCTGGTGCGTGAGGACCTGGAACTGTATCCCTTCACTGCCTCGGTTGGGAGAGACACAAGAAGTAAGCAAATATCCATGCTGAGGGGTAAAACGGGTGTTAAACCTAGAATGGTTTAATGTTATTAGTCTAGTTGAGGTTGTTTTCTTAAACTCCGTCCTGCTATTGAGGCTTAATTATTTGCTGTGAGCAAGGCATCTCCTCGCTGACTTAAAACTCGCTGTAAAGTTGGCTGCCTCTCCACAATAACATTGATTCTTGCTAAGGGCACGTTTGCCATATCCCAAAATTCATCTTTTTGGAGGCTCACGAGGTTTGCGCGGGGCTCCGATGAAAACCCTCGACAGCCACACGTAAATCCTGCTGTAACCTGTCATGCGCTATTGTAGCTGAACTCTGGGAGAGACGCGGGCGCCGCATACCAGGGTGTTGCTGCACCTGAGGTGTGTTTGCTTGGCGTGTTAACCGAGTATCAGGTCATTTATTATTGTTAACGTACCTGAGGCGTGGATTAACTGCACGCCCTGCTGGATATCCCCCAGACAGGAGAGGCGACACCTCGCCGCGCCTCAGGTGCAACAATATACAGCAAGGTGTGGGCTGTAGGTTCTCTAGCCTGGTTTATGGTTGCTGTTGCAACACCCCCACCAGTTCATTGTTGCTTTACTGGAGGAGTGTGTGTGGAGCCAGGCCAGATGGTGTATTGTGCCTTCCCAATGAGCCTAAGACTCTCTTCAGCTGCAAGGTAATGCGTTATTACTCCTGACATTCAAACCACTAATCCACTTTATATTGTTTCATTTGCAAGCTGAAGCTATGCTGCTGCCCGCTAGATAAAAATGCAAATGCACTGGCCAGGCTTTTCATTTCAGTGATGGGCTGTTATTTAGCACAGGGAAGAGTTTGTTGAGGAAAAATGAGTTGGGCGTCGTAGCTTGCGGGCACTTTGTATGAGAGATGCGGTCTGACCACCTTAGGGGAAGACTCGGAGTTGTGCTAGGGATGCTGGAAGTTGTCTTTCACTTTTAAAGCTGGTATCTGGTAGGTTATTTGTTGTTTTAGAACAGAACTGTGTCTGCCTGGAAAATGTGTGTTAGCAAAATAGTCTCTTTTTTCAAGTATGTGGCTTGAATAGTATGGTGCTAGTTGTAAGCAGGGTGGCGGGAGGTGGCCAGGAGACTCTGTAGCTTGTTTGTAGTTGGCCTTTCCTTTGTTTCTCCAAGCTGACTGTATTTTGATATTGATAAACCTTGAAGGGCAGCAAGCCAAATCCATTTAAGCATCTTTTTACATAAAAAGAAACCAACTGGGAAGACAGTCTTTGTCAGCAGGTCCGGTTTGTGACACAAAGTCTAAAATATGAGTGCTGATTTTAATGGTTGGGGATTAAAGGCATAGTCATCTTTCTAGGATTTACTCTAGATCAGAGTTGTGTTTCTGACTGCGGTCTGTTCTGTTGGTCTTTGCTCAAGAGGAGGCTAGTGCTGGCTCAGCATGGGCTTGCTGCAGGTCAAAATGGAGAGCTAGGAAAGCTCTCAGGTCCTTCAGCTGGGAAAATCGAAGGGAGGCCATGGCCGGGGCTTGAGATGCGCTGGCAACTCTGGGAACCGGAGGCAGGAGTTGCTCGATGCTCAGCAGTCTGTTTCAGGTTTTAGTCACGACTCGCTCTCCTGGGGAAAAATAATGGCTAAATATAGGTTTTTTTAAGAAAGACATATAAAGCATAAAGAATTTAGTAATGTAATGAAGGGGTAAAAGAATTTGGAGATAACTGGTGTGCAATAAATTCCTACCCATTTTGTAATAGAAATATGGTCAAGCGTATCATCCCGGCTATCTCCTTTTAAGGTAGTGTTTTCAGAGGAACCAAACCCTAGATGCTAAACCTAACATTTCAAAAGTAATTATTTAGGAAGCATGGAAGGATTCTGACAAAAAAATTAACTGCTGGGACAGGGGACAAAGGCATTTCAGATGCTGTCTTTGGGGTATATGAAACTGAGGTTATAGCAAATGTGTTCAGCTTGAAAATACAATTAAACAGTCTGAAAATTGAATGCAAGTTTGAGCCTGAGGCTGTTAAACATGAAGCTGATTGTTTCACGGTCTCCTGCACAGGAAAGAGTATTGGCTTTGCACTCTATTTATCCTCTTCCTGGGGAAAAGATGAAAGCATTTTATATTCATACAGACAAATATTTGTCTATCTTTCAGATTCTGCCAGTCTCCCAAGGTCGGGGCTTGAACCCTGCCAGATAAAGTCAAAAACGCCCCCCTCTTTTCCCAGCCATGCAAACTGCGGGATGAAGCTGGAAGCTGTGGTCGAGCAGCTGCAGAAGCAGCAGCAGAAGCAGCAAACGCCTCTGCAGATGGATTCCAGGGAGAGACAGCAGAGGCAGATGAGAGAAGCCCAGCTGCTCTACACTCAGCAGCTGGCTGTGCAGCAGGCTGTCCTAGCAGCTGCATCTGGCAGGGCTTCGGGCGGCTCTGCTGTTGGTCCCTTGGCCAGAGGCCCACCTGCAGCCGGACCTACACGGGCTTTTGATCAGAGCAGCATGAATTCGGAGCCAGAAGAGGAAGAGGAGGATGAGGAGGAGGAGGAAGAGGATGAGGAGGAGGAAGAAGGAGGTTTGGAAGGTGGAGATCTTGAGGATGGCGCTGATGTGACTGGAAAAGAAACCTGCTCTGGTCTGAAATATTTTCATGCTCCCAAAGTTGCCCATCACAACCAAAGAGTGGCCTCTACCTCTAATCCTCTTCCAGCTTCGGGGCACCAGCGGGGACAGCAGGGCAAGGAAGAACAGGGTAAAGACACTACTAAGCAACCGTATTCCGGTTCCCCGTCTGGACGCCAGAACTGGCGGTTGGACGAGCAGCTCAAACAGGTCAGTGTTAACATTACTTCCTTCTGAATGAGAATGACCATATTCAGTCAGTCAGAGGATTTCTTTAGCCCAGTGTCCTGTTACAAGCACTGGCTGTTTGCAAGAGCTTTGAAAAGAGAGCAAGAACTGGGCATGTGCAGAGCAATGCTTCCCTGGTGTACTCTTCCAGGTTTATCCTTTTATAAGGAGATTTCACAAGAGCTTGATTTGCTCTACAGGTACAGCTTTCCAGCTAATGATGTAGAAACCCCAATCTATAAGAGCCTTTATGGAGAGGTAGAGGTTTGATCTTTGGCTCATTTATCTTCCATCTCACTGCTGCTGTGCCATTCAGAATGGAACAGGCTGGTGTTATATTTATTTTTGGTGCAGACACTTGCCTGTTAATGTCTTACTCAAATTATTTCACGTACGACATCTATAACCCCTTTGTGTAAGACCTCTGGGATGCAGCGACTTCGGCTGGGTTTCTGGCTGGTACTGCAGGCTGGCAGGGAGGAGTGCGTGTTCTGCCACTGATCCTGTGAGTAAGCAGAGCTGCTTTGTATTTCACGTGTGGGAGCTCACTTGCTACTGCTTGGCTTTGGTAGGAGGTTAATTCTCTGTTTGAATGAAGAATTGCTACTCCTTGTAGATAAATGCCAGAGGATCAAGAATTCTTTTGTTGTAAGTGGGTATTTCAGTTAATGTGGCACTTGTGTGCTGTTACGTTACAGAGCTAACTTGAGCAGACTTCTGGAGACAGTTACAGGATTTACAGCTCAATTTATGAAATTGAGCCAAAGGACTGCATGGTTTAAATAAAGAAAAAAGTTGGACTTAATTGTCCTTTTCTACGGATGTTAGCCTGAGTGTGAAGAGGGTTAGAGTTCTCTGAGGTAACAAACCTTGTATGGACAAAACCAGAGCTGTTTTTTGCTTCCCTCCTGTGAACCCAGTGAAGTAAAAAAGTGGGAGCTGCTTTGTAGTGGCTGGTGAACCACAGGTGTTTGAAAGCTTGCTGTGGGCACTCAGGACAGTCTCCCCTTAGCTGTTGGCTGCATGCACAAGATGATTTGTTTTATGCTGCCACAGGCAGCAGTTCGAGGAGGAACTGCTAAAGCTCAGCAAGCTTTAGTTCTCCCATTCCATTTAGTGTGGCCTGGAGGCCCCTACCCAGCTGCTCCTGAAAAACTGCACCAATTTGGTGTTTCTACACCAATGCATGTGTCAGGAACTCCCAAGTTGCCAGGTGAATGGCGTTTGTGACTATTGTTGCTCTAAAGCATACTGGTGAAGCAGCCTTGATGTGTGGGAAGCAGCAGGTGACCAGTTGCTGCTGTTTTTTCTCTGCACTTCTTCTCCAGAGGGGTTGGGTTGAAAAAAGTTACTCAAGCAGTTGTAGGGAAATGAGGTAGGTACGTTGGTCAGGGGACAGTTGCTGGAGAAATTGCTTCAGAATTTACTGGATTGGAGTGACTGACAAAAAATTCCTCTCTCAGGTCTCTTGGTGGAGAACAGCAGACAGGACTCTGGTGTTAGGGGGATCACTTTCTTAAAAAAAAGAGACAAACTTAGCATTAGTCTTTTACTGGTTTTATTTCTAGCTCGGCTGGTGCTAAAAAGTGTGTCATTGTGCTTCTTTCCAATACTTGCTTATCTTGTGAGAGTCCTGTGAACCTTACTGAATTAATAGGCTCAATTCCTAGGTCATTTGCCCTATTCTGGGAAGACAAATGACCATAAGTGTGCCAGATCTGGTCTTAGCAGATGTAGAATAGCAACAAACAAACAAAAAACTGTTTTACAGTTGGTATATTGTGCACTAATCCTGATCCAGTTACTTTGGCCCATTTCAGCAGTAAACAAGTTATTTTGTTAGTAGGTTGCAGCTTAGTCTGATTTTAGGCCAATTTATTCTGGAAGCCAAAGTGCACAAAGCTTCACCAGGAAGCAAAACTAGAAGAAAAACCATCTTGCTGCCATATTAAAGTAATGTTTCACTGCAGGGAAGGCAGGCAGTACAGCAGTAAAGAAAGGAATTAGAGAAATTCATGGACATGAAGTTAATGGATTATGAAGGAATATCAGGGATGTGCTGTACTACAGCACTTCTGGATGGTGAGAAAACGTGGCAGAAAGTGGGCAGGTTCACATATTGGTCCGAAATACCGTCTCCTGGTGCTGTTGAAGTACTGAGCTAGATGGTCTGCCCCAGTGAGGCATGGCTTATGTTCATAATTGTGCAGGTGAACAATGTTATTAAGGTGCTGTGGTGTGCTCAAAAGGCCATATTAAAATGCCCAATATTAGTGATGCTGGTGCAGTATATTCACCTTGAGTAGGGTAAATATTGCAGATCAACTTGTTTGCATTCACCAGTGGAGTTCTGCATACCAGGGAGTAAAAATTTAACTGCAGTATAACAGTTCAGAGCTGGTGAGAGGGGGGCTGCGTGGGAGGTGGGAATAAACCCAGCGGGGGGGGGGGGGGGGGGGTCCCAGACAAGAACTGTTAGCTGGTGTGACAGCAAAGGGGGAGAAATTTGTGTGCAACTGTGGACTGTCCACATAATTCTGTATGCTAAATGGTAGCATGCTGCCCTAGTGAGAGCCCTGCTTGAATTTTTTTCATTTCAAATGCATGCTTTAAAAATACTGGGCTTTTTCTTTTCTGTTTGTGTAAAATGGGTTTTTTTAGGCAGAAAAATCAGGGTGAAATGCAGAAGTGCCTGTCTTCTCTGGTTTGTTTTCGAAATGATTCCTGAACTGGTCTTTTTTTAGCTTCTGTTGAGATGGAGGCTAATAACCAGTCAGTATGCACTGCTTCTAGCTAGCACTGCGCTGGGAGTATTTGTGGTATGCGTAATGGCTGTTGCTTGTGGAAGAGGGGGAAAAAGTCACTTCTATTTCTTCTTTCAAGTGTGGATTGGTCTTCTGAAAGTGACACCCTTGGAGAAAAATGTATCTTGAAAGTGTAATGCTAAGATTGCCTGGAAGGTATGTGGCATGAAGATGGCAGAAAGACGGAAGCTACCAGCAAGATGAAGCACCGTTCTGTTAGGTCCCGGACAGCCAAGTAAATAATTGTAGAACAAGCTGGCAGACAAAAGAGCTGGCTCAGCTTATGACACAGGGGCGGTGGGAATCTTGTCAGCACAAAACAGCAAGGGAGTGGAGTTGCTTGTCGGGGAGTTGCAGTCCGAAAGAAGAGCTGGGGGCGGGGGGGGGGGGGTGTGCTCAGCTCGCTCGCTCCTCGGACTTGCTTGAATCCCGTGTAAATCCATCACGGCTCCAATAGCCAAAGGCTCTCGCGAAAAGGGCGTTGTGGTCTGCCTGTCTTTGAGGAAAAATGAGCTTTTAATTCCGAGGGTGAAAATGTTGCTTTTAGCAGATGGTTGGGTGTGGGTCCTCCTCCCGAGTGGGTTCTCGCATTGCTTGGCGATGTCTCCGGTTACCAGGGAGAGCCTGGTAGGAAAGGCAGGACCACAGCCGCCGTCTTGCTGGTGCTGCTTGTTCCTTTTCTACTCGAGGCTGGTGTGCAGCACTAGCATGAGCAATTTTGTCAGGCTGTTACTACAGCATGCACATTAGTACGTGCATTCCTTTGTGGAATGTAAAAATAAAGCCAAGGTTTTCAGGCATCAGCTGATACTTAATGCCTTCTTAAATGCAGCAAGGTAAGTCTCCATAAAGCAGCCATCTGACTTTCAGAGAGTGGTTTGTGGTCTGGTTTTGGGGGATGTCTCATGTTAGATTCTCAGAAATCAGCAGTCACTCCTGAAAATCCTGACCTAAACTTTTACAAAGGTCATGGTGTTTATTAAGATAAGTCAGCTTAAAATAATTACTTTGCTTTTGCTCTAGGGTCTAGGAATGAGTGGCTGAGATTCCATAACCTTAAGTATGTGCCTCAAGTGTTGTGCGAATTGAGGTATTGCTTAGGAGATACTCATTAATCCAGAGAGGGTGAAGGTCCCAGGAATAAAAAAAGTTGCATTTCACACGGTGCATTTTTTTGCCTCCTAATTATTTCAGATATCCGGGGCCCAATTCAAGAGTTAGATTTTTAATTCCTTATGTGGGTCACTGGGTATTTTTCTTTTTATGATGTAGTGGGAGGACAATTCTTCATTAATAGCTGATGTTAGATATTTGGTTTCTCTTTTACTGAAAGCTCTTTTTCATAAGAACAGATTTTAATTCTTAAATTGCCAATTGCTGCTTCTCCTGAATTCATGGTTTAGATTTGTTTTGATGAAGTCTTTATCCCTGTGACAGTCTGCTTCTACTGTAGCATGTGACTTGGAGTTCGTGCTGATAAGTAACTTAAAAGTAAGCATCAGTGGCTGGAGCAGAGCATGATCTTGGTAACAAAGGCTCCTTTTTGTTTAATGTAACAAATAATGTATGGGAGAAGGGAACCGAGAAACCATTTGTGATAATGACTGTAGGCAGCATCCTACAAACAACTTGTATTAGACATCACAGCATTCCTCCAGATCTTCATCTCAAGGGGCAATTCCATAGGCTTCATCAAGGTTATGCTGTATTGCAGCAACTGTGCTATATCTGGAGCAAAGGCACAGAGCGAGGAGCTCACTTATATCCTGGGGAAGATATGGCTCATTTTAGGATTTGTTCAGGTGCTAAATTTATCTTTAGGAATAGTTGCAGCTTGTCTTTTTCGGTGCCAATTATAGACATTCTAACTAACACTGGAGAGCAGTAGGTGGAAAGAGCTCGGATGTGTTATTTCTTACATGTCTGTTCTTCTCACTTCAGGGTAAATCTGAGACTCGTGGCAGTGAGAAGTTCTCTTCCCACAGCCATATAGCACTGAACAAATCTTCTTGTCACTTAGATTTTAGTTAATTCCGCTGAGTATTTGTGAATAGGAGTAATTCACAAAGAGTCCAACTTTTCCTTAAGGATAAGGAAGCAGATTCCTGTTTTGCAAAGAATTGTGTTGGTGCTGCAGTCACTAGGTCATGGGGGCATGTAAAAGAAACTTAATAAAAAAAGTAATCTGTTAACTTCAGTCCATTCTTTTTCTTTCCTTCCCCATTCTCCCTGCCATTCCTAAAATCACTAAAATGTTTTCAAAACCCATCTTTGAAGCTTGTAGATACTGAATTGAGCTCTCTTATTAGTAAGACTGGGAAGGGTTTATTCCAATTTCAGCAGCGCTTTACCAGGCAGCTTGTGCACGCAGTAATTATAACTTGCTTCTCCATGCTTGAGAACTTGCAGCTCAGGGCAGTAGTCCTGATCTTATCAGCGTTTTGTAGTACAACAGTTTTCTTTATAATAGCATCTGTTTCACTTCCTAAGGCTTAACTCTACCCACAAAAGGAATTTCTGTGGATTCTCTGATAATCCTGAAATTGCTGCCCCTGTACCTTTTCATTGACTCAGTGCTTTCAGTTAACCCATGGGGTAGGGGAGGGGCTTTCTTTTTCACTGCAACACTTAGCCTTGTCCCTAAGTGGGTATTTCAGCAGATTTCTGGCCTAAAACCTCTGTCAAAACTGCAGGCCTGCAGTAAGGAGAATGATTGAGTTTCATGCCAGAAGGTTTTATTTCTCTCTTTTACATATTAAAGCTTTAGTGGGTTCTCTCCAGTTCAGAGTTTGTACTTTGAATACAACTTTTGTAGTCTGGTAAAACCTCATCGGACTTTAGCTGAGCCTCTCTCATACAGCTGTATGAAAATGGGGTGGGGGAGAAGGGAATGGCCTGGAAAAGGGAGCATTCCCAATTTCTCATCGATGTCCCTGTTTGCACACTAACTGCGATTTCCACAGGCAAAACTGGAGAAGGAGACAATGAGCTGCTGTTCCGTTTGCCTTAATACTTTGCTTTTTTTATTGACCACAGAGTTTTGATTAGTCCTCTAGCCTCTGGGAGGGACAGACATGTGAGATGGTAATATTTGAGAGGTAGGTGTCCTGCAGGGAGGGGTTGAGGCTGCTTGTTTGTAAGGTTTTTGTCCTCAAAAGAATGGGCTGGATGAAGCAGGAAAGCATTTGTCATCTCCTTTTCTGTCTGCTTGGCAACTCAGGGTTAACTCTGGCTTTTGAATGTGGGATTGGAAACCAAAATTGCTCTGGACATCTGAGCTTCCCTCTAATAAGATATTCCAGGTGGTTAGGGAGTAATCCTAAAATAGCTCCAGATATAATTGCTTCTGAAGCCAGGCCCACAGCTTCTTGGGGAGAGGGCGGTCCGGGGGGGCTCTGATGGCCTCTGAGGTGTGTCTGCAGCGTGGGGAAGGCTCCCTGGCTCTGCCAGCAGCCTGTGAAGGAGGCCAGCCCTTCCCAACACCTCTGCCGTCCCACTCATGCTCAGCATCAGGGTGTAAAGCACAGCCAGTGCTGCTTTTCTGCAAGAAACCGGATAAATTCTCGCCTGTGGTAATGCAAGGGCTGTTTGTCAAACATCAGCAAATTCCCTTGATACAGGCGGGTGGAGGGAGAGACAGGACTCCCCAGAGAATGACCTGCCTCTCTGAACAGTGTTTTTTCCTTCCTGCTACTATTGCCTGACTTATACAAAGGTCTTTTAGTGACTTGTGAGGATTTATTGATTTCTCAGGTTCCTGCTGTTTATATGGAGGAGGGCTTCTCAGCATAGGGTAACTTTGTTTTCCTAGGAGAAATAGAAAGGAAGCTTGATACCAAAGCTCCCACTGAGCTCTCTTGCTGTGCAAAATGTACTTTATTCTACATATGGAGCACCTCTTGCTTCAGTAGCTTCTTGGGGCTCTTTACTGATTTACCTGTTCCAGTTGTGCTCAGGTTGCTGCTCTGACCACTGCCAATATTTGGTATCTTTGGTTGTGGCCTTGGCACGGACCCAAAGGTTTTGGTGAGCAGAATAGTCCCCCAAGATCAAAGCCGAGGCCTGGGAAAGTGGCTGTTGGTGCTCGGACTCTGTTCTCTGAATAAATAAGGCTTTATTCCCCAGCTGCTGAGCTGACATTTCATGCTAGCCTGAGACTTTGCTAACTCCACTACCCAAAACAAACCTGCACTCTGTCCTCATGTCTCCGCAGCCCATGTGTCGTTTCAGTGCACCCTTGCTGATTTACGCCGCAGCGGTGGCTGCTGCTTGCACGGAGGTGGATGAGAAGCACTCTCCTTATCTCTTCTGATAGCTTAACGTGGGGAGTGGTAACTGGCTTTAAACCTTTCCAGCTATTGCAGGAGGAAATGCTAATACTGTCTGCTGTCCCTCACCTCGGATCACTCCGTGTCACGCCAGGTGATATCCATCTCTGCCAATTTTCTGGACATATGGCAAAACACTGATGGCTTCAGCTAACTTTAAGCTCCTTTTCACTAGTGAGGTGTGGGGGAGCATTACTTCTGTGCTCTTGAGCATCTCAGGATGTAGGTACAGGAAGTAGGGTGCATATCTTCTGCTTATTTTCTGTATCGAACCTTAATCTTGACATTCTTCTCTAACTACCCTTTTTCTTCAAATAGAACAAGTAAAATAACTTCTAAAGAGCCTTTAATCCCATGGAAAGTTTTGTTCCTCTAAAGTTTACCAAGTTTAAACCCACTGGCAGTAGAGAATTGTCTCCTCTAAGCCCTCTTCTCTTTCCTCTCCATGTCCTCAAATGTAGTGGAATAAGCTCTCAGCATGACCAAAGTTCCTGATGAAAGCAAGTGTTTTGCTTCTTGGAGCACCCAGTTTAATACTACAAGCAGTTTTGCTCTCTGGATTTGTAACCAAGCACAAACTTGGGAAGAATGCAGCTCAGCCCTCTAAAGATCATTTTGCCTTGGAGTGTGTGAAGTTGAGGATGGGATATAACTGTTGCCTTCTGACAAGACTGTTCACATAGGTTTGTTGATCTGAATTAACAGCCAGTGGGGTTTTAAGAGCAATTGGATGTTACTGTAATTAGCAAAAAAACCTGTGTGTTTAATCTTTGCTAGCAAAGGACACCCTGATGAATCCTCCTGTGAACAAAACTGTTCTTCAGATCTCTTCCTAGAGAGGGCTGGGAATTGATCTGCTGTAATAAACAGCTGACATAACAGAAGTGGCAATAATCCCCCATTAAATATCCTTCAGTTGATGGGACTCACTGGATAATTGACTTTCCAGCAGGAATTACTGGCTCAAACTAAATCAGCAGGCATTAGGGCAGCTCACTGCAGTGTTTTTTAAAGGGGGAAATGTAGCTTTGCCTGGCCTTGACAAGAGCTATTCATCTTTCTAATTCAATGTATGTGTCACAACCAGATGACTCCAAGATTTCAGATATTGGACCACCTCTCTAATTCGCATGCTTTTTTTGTTGTGCTGAAACCTCTTGCTATCTTCAGTGCTTTTCTATCTGCATTAGGATGCTGCCTGTTTATCAGGGTAGGGTAGTCCAAGCTACCTTGCCGGATGGATTTGGCTGTTCTTTCCTTGAGTGGCTCTGAAGCACTTGCTATACTGGAGCTTTATGAAATTTATGGTTTAAAGATTCTTGAACAGTTTTTCAGAATCACTCTTCTGGTTTTGGCCCTGCTGTACAGCCAGAGGCTGCCTCTGCTGGTTTCCAGCCCTGGTGACCACTTCAGGGTGATGAATTACCAAGTAGAATAGGCCTAACTAGAGTAATCCTTTTAATGCCTAAGAAGAATGAACCTTAATCCAGCAAAGCTGAGCTTTCCATTTCTGTGGGGAAAATCCAGACCCAGTAGCTTCCAGGAGTAAGGGTCCTGGGTTGGCAAGAAGTGTTCTAGTGGGATTATTTCTTTGGCATGTTTTGGTTTGATAGGCAAGTGAGGGGAGACCAGAAGGGCATTTCCAAGTGTGAAGGGGAGCAGTTGGGTGTCACCTGGTGAACAGAAAGGAAGGATACCTGAGTAACACCTGCACCTTGCACTGGGGGCTCTAGGATGTGCACTTGGTAAAGATTATGGGCATGGAGAGCAAAAGCAGTGCCTCTCTTTAGGTGTTGGACATCATTACTGCAAAGCACTTGCTCCAGGGAGGTTAGCATACTTCTGTGTAGCAGATGAAGGCAGCTGGTGAAGGTGTTGAGGACCTTCCTCAAGAATGGTTTTCTCTGGTGTCAAGACAACTTTTTTGAGATAAATTTCTGTGGGGAAAAATCTTAGAGCTAAAAAACTTCCCCTGTCTTTATTAATTGCTTGGAATGTGAAATGCCACTTCCCATTTTGGGCTGAGTGTTGGAGGTTCCAGGAAAGTGTGCTGTGACAAACGTCCCCCATTTTTCTAGTTTTCTTGGCCTAAGCCAGCAGCTGCTTTTGCACATGTTTGTGGCCAAAAATGTACATTAGCGAGCTTTCTGGAATTGTCTGCAAAGCCTTTCCCTGGCGATCCTTTCACCTTTTCATTTCTCTCTCCCTAGAACGGCAACGTGACCTGGAACGATGAAGGTGATGGATGCCGAGGAAGAGAAATTTCACGAGACTTTGCCAAGGTCAGTCTGATCATGGGTATTTTGGGGAAGGGGTAACTTTAGGAAATTCTTCTCCTGACCTGTGACAGAGGGTGACTACTGAGCCCTCACTATTCTTCTGTAGTGAATTTGTAATAAAACTGCTTTGTCCTGTAGCCCTCTGCCTACAAACCTGCTACTTTGTTGGGCTATTTTGGGCTGTTTTGTTGCCTTTGGTCACTGGAATATAGGTTGAACTAAGGCTTTATAACCAGTCTTTTGACATTTAAAACCTCAGCCAATACTTCCTCCAACTGGGAGAAGAATATTTTGTTTCTTGAACCTGGTTAGCACTGTGGTTGTGGATTTGAATGTGGCAGCTGTGTCACATCAGCCAGAGGATTTAAACTAAGCTGGCCCTTTCTGGAAGGGTGCAGCTAACTGCTCTGTCAATACACTGAGTGTTTCTGGGTGAGAAAGCGCAGAGCTTCACAGGAAATGAACCCAAAAAGCCCCTCTTTCGGACAGGATGAATACCAAGTAGTTAGCAGCATCTATGGAGAGGCTGAAATACATATTTCCCAGTGAATCTTTGTTTTTCTGTTGAGCTGCTCCACAAGAGTAGGTACAACCAGCAGAAAATTCCTGGAATTATGCAGGATTCTTCCTCGAAGCAAATGAGAGAAGGAATTGTTTCATGTATGGCATTGTCTTCTGTCTTGTTCTATATCCTCCTGTATCTCAGTGAGAGACTGAACAGCCCTTTCAGCCTGTCACTTTGTGGCCTCACAGGATTCTTGATAGGTGAAAATTAGATTTATTTTTTTTTTCTCAAGAGGTAGTTGTAAGATGACACTCATACCTGCCCCTTCTGAAAAAATGAGCAGATAATGCTAGCATACAGTGCCTCTCCTTTGGCATAAGCTGCCTCTGGAACTTTGTTTTAAAAGCTTGGGTTTTTAAGCCTTTTGGTAAAATGATTTCTGCAGCAAACTCTTTCCAGGCTGGTTTCTGATATTTTTCAAGGCTTTTTGGCTTATTTTAGAGGAGCCTTTCCTGCCAGGCATTAGTAGTTAAAGGAAAGCTCTATCCTTTCATCTCCTCCTTCAAGGGACTTGGAGTTTGTCACTTATGTGACAATCCCTTAAGGAGGGAATCGTGAGGCTAGGAGAAGCTACAGAGAAGTTTACATCTCTGGTGTCTCAAAGGTACAGGCCACTGATCCTCCCTGGACCACTGTCACCTTCCTTTTGGTTGTCTCGTCTTTCTTTCCAGCTTGATAGTTTCTCTCCCCTTTGCTTTCAGGTGGTTTCAAACCCTGCTCTGTAGCAGTGCTGTTAACTGAGTTGAATTCTGTTCCCTTCAGGGTGCCAGTCTGTACTGTGCCTGGATAAGTTACTGAGGGGCTGAGCAAGGCAAGCCTCAAACTTGAGGGTCCTCAAACTATCACTGCAGCCTTGTCCACCAAATCGCTCAGGAATCCTTCCTCATTCTGCCTCTTTGCCTGTGGCTGCCTTTCATTCCCCCAGGACAAACACCAGATCACCTGTTGGAAGAAGCTAGTATTATTTTTATCTGTCTCATTGTGGATTATACCTTCATTTTTATTTTTTCCCCCAGCTCTATGAACTGGATAGTGACCCGGAACGGAAAGAGTTCCTGGATGACCTCTTCATCTTTATGCAGAAGAGGGGTGAGTGAGCATTTATTTGAACTTGATAAGGTAAAACAGGGCAGAGGGGTGCTGCTGCAGTTTGAATTCTTCCCTCCTAAGCTTGAAAGAACAAATCCAGCCCTTGAACCTGCAGATCTGGTGGAAGAGCAGCAGTAAGACTTGAGATATTTACCTTGGGAGATAAGGAGCTCAGTAGGAAAAACTCTTCTGCCCTGTAACTTAATTTCACAGATGCTATTTTTCTACCCCTGCTCCTACCTAATACTCAAGTTATCCATGCACTGAAGAGCCCGAGAAGCCTGGTTCCTCGAGGCTTTTTGAAACAAGGCTGAGTACTGCTGTGGATTCTCTGGTCTCCCGTTCAGGTGGCATGATCATGCATCTTCTCACGTTTGATTTCAATGGCATGTGGAAGCTGACTGTGAATGCCTTCACAGGCTGTGTAGAGTAGTGGCACGCAATCTGGGGACTGGGAAAATAGACACCGAGCCACATTCTCCTGTAGATTCACAATGTGTCAGCTTTCTGTTCAGTAATTTGTGTAACTGAGTGCAGAAGTGTGCAGTTTAGAAACGTTCTCACATTCCTCCCCGTGTTGTCAGCAACTTGCATCTCTCCTTGCTAGAGGAGTGGCGATGCATGTGTGAAGTAGCTCAGCTGGGATGTCACAAAAGTCTCTTTCTGTCCCCTAGTTATCAAAGTTCAGTTCCCTCATTGCAAACTATTCATAATAAAAATGTACATATATGTAGTATTGTATAAAGCATATGTCTCTGAACATTTGTGGTAAATCCTTTGTGGTGCTCTTTTCCTTTACCTCTCCAAGCGTACCAGGCCAGACAGACTCTTCCAGCAAAGGTGCTTCTGACAAAAAGTGTTAAATTGTGCTATAGAGCTTTTCATTGTTTCCAAAAAGTCTGCTGGAGGTAGGTGTGAAGAACAGACATAAAAAGGACCCTTTGCTCCCTCATGGTGTAATGCTCTCTGAGTGTGTGCTGGACCAAACAAGCCAGGCTGTGCTTATTTGGAAGGGGTCTGCCTTAGCATCACCAGCAATATTGTGCCCTGAGAGTCTAATAAAGATGCAACATCTCAGTCTCATCTATTTGAAAATTATCTGATTGCTGGGTTGGAGCTGGAGTCTCATTTCCACTTGTCTTTTGAACGCTGCATCTTCAGATGCATCCCCCTCTGTGGATGACTAGATGACAAGCAGAGGAAAGAGTATCCAGAATGCAGCTATTGCAATTGCTCTTCGTATCCATGTCTGTCTCTCCTGGCGTGGCTAAAGCTGACAGCTGACCTATGTGAATTCTCACTCTCCAGCAGTTTGAAGTTGTGCTTCCAAGTTGGTTAAAAATTAGAGCTGGGTTCTGCTGATATTTCTGGCTTTTGTGTGCAGAGGCATAACCGGGCTTAATTAGTGTACTTGCAAATGTTAACCTGAGCTCACATGTTAGTGTAAGGGCTGGGATGACTGACAGACAAGACAATAATCTGAAGGGTGTGATTGGCAGCAATAGAAACCTCCAGATACCTAGTGAGAAATCTGCTTAATACTTCAGTGTCTCCTTCCTATTACCTTTTAATTATTTATAATTGACATGTTCCTGGTGCAGGGGCTGAGCTGGTCACCAGCTGGTTGCTGTAGGAGTTTAGCTTTTAATCATCTGGGCATTTCCAAGTGTATTTATTTTCTGGAGACTCCCTTGTTTTCTTGCTTGCTAGAAGACTGAAAATTAAATATGAGAGCCCAGCACCCATAGGGAAGAGATGCCATGAACTGACAGCCCTCTGCCAGAGGGTCTGGAAATGTTTGGCCCTGCTCTGGGGAACTGGCTAGATTGCAGGGTACGATTGCAGGGTATGAGGCAGTTGTGGGCTTGCTTTATATTTTGGCAACCCCAGAAGAAATAGGCAGAAGGACCCTGGGGAGCTAAGTTTCTCCAGGTTGATAGGAGAAGTGAACAGCATATGTTGAGCTATAGGAGACAGCTTCTCTTCTGTCATTAATCTGAGCTGCTGTGTCTTCTTGCAAAGGAAATCTTTCAACTTGGCATGTTTTTTCAGAAGCTGTATTGTCTACTTTTCCCATGCCTGCTCTCCCCACCACTGTCTACAGCAGGGCTTTGGTTTTTCTAGCATACAGATGGACTTGCCTGCTGTGTCCTATTCTGGGATCTTCAAAAAATCTGGGAGCTTCTACAGCAAAGTTATCATGGGATACCATTCAGGCTTTCATTTCTCCTCCTCTTGCTTTATGTGCCAAACAAGCATCCTAAACCAAACAAGGCTGAACAGCTGCCTTGTTGTGAAAGTCCCCCCCAAAGATGGATACAACTGAGGGCTCATTGCACCTGAGAGCAAAGTGTTGTGTTTCTTAGCTGGTATGTGTGAAGAGCTGGTTAATTTGCACCTCGTGTCTGAAGGGAATGGAAAGCAGCTCTGCTAATAAACATTGCTGGTGTAAAGATGGGGATTTTGCTGTTGTCCAGGAGGAGCCAGAGAAGTGCTGGCCCTTGTTTGGGGCTGGTGGATTTGGGGCACAGATTGCTAACTGATGCTGAACCAAAAAAAGCCTGATGTGAAAGATAAATGACAGATTTCACAGGAGCTACTGAGTAGCTGGAGGGATGAAAAGATTTGGTTGTTGGTGCTGCTGTTAGGAATGTACCTAGAAATGTGAAGCCATGAAACAGGCTTAACGCAGATCAAATGTGCAGGTCTCATCTGCCTCTGAGCACAGCAGGTTGTCACTGAATGACCACAGCTGCAAGTGATAAAATGGCCCTTCAGTGGCAATAATGATGGAAGAGGGAGATGAGAGGAAAGCTGTAACTCTTCCTTTGTTGGGTGTTTTATTCCTTGTATGTGTTTAGGTGAATGGGTCCCACCATGGCTGTGATTGAAGGGGCAGATGGGGAGAGGAGGGGAGACCAGCCGATGAGAGCAATTAGTGTGCAGGACTAGCTTTGAACCAGGCCTACAACAGGACTGGCCTGATGCAGCTTGGTGGGAATGGTGCTAGCTTGCTGTATTACCACTTCCACGTTCCCCTTTCTCAGCTCTTCTGCAGTCTCAAACCAAAGGTTGTTTTTCCTTGGATGGAGCACAGATAAGCAGCTTCAGCAGTGGCTTCCCTCCATCTCCATTGCTGATCTGGTGTCTTGTGACAAGCTGAGCCTTGATGTCTTGGTCTGGTTTCTCAGAAGCTGTATTTTTAACCTCCTGCTGCACAAGGAGCCACTCTGTAGGCAAGTTTGTGGTTCAGGGCATTTTTTTAAGGGCACGGCCTGAGGGTTTTCTGCTAGTGTGCCATAGAGTGGGCTGCATCGGAGGCATGCAGACTGGATTCGTTCTGCCTGCCACTGAGGGCACTGCAGGCAGGAGCAGTTTGCTAAGTGCCCAGGCTAGAGCTGCACTCATTACAATAACTCAGGATAATCTTGTGTTCCCCCATCTTTTGCATTACTGAAAAGAATTTTATTACAGAAATGTATGTAACCAGATGGGCAACTTCATTTACTCAGATCAGACTCGGGTGTTAGAAGTGATGACATCTTCCACGTCTTTTCAGGTCCTTCGCACCCAGTGAACATACCCTGAAGCTAAATTTTGTCTCCATCTTTTTTGTGTGTGGAAGAGGGCATCGGTATGATGAGTAGTAGAAAAATGTAGCTGTTAGCCCTTTAGCATGTACTAGGTAGCATAGCGATACTGCTTTTTGTCCCCAGATAGTGAAGGACTGTTAGTGGCATGACTCTTACAGCCACTGAGGCAGCCACCAATAATTGAGCTGATTGTATTCCAGTCGTGATGGTCAGGAGGGAGTTGGAGTAGTGGGACTATTTCATCCCCTGGAAGGATCAGCAGTGTTCGTGCAAGGCAATTCCTCTTGAAAAGGTTTGATGGGGAAGAGATCTAACTGTGTGCTATGGTGTATTAGGAAAGGCTGCCTTTCAGGGGAAGCTGTTTTGTTCATTTTTAAGTGCTGCCTTTGTGAAGACCTCATAAAATGTCTCCAATTGTACAGCTCTACTAATTTTGTTCAAGGTTTCTGCGTGACCTTGGTTTTCCCAGATGGCTTGACCATTCTGGTTTTTTATGTGTATATACATAGAAGGGGCTTTGTAAGTCTGACCGTGTGGTTTTAATGTTTTCCTGCTGTTGTATGCTCTGTCTGCACGTTTTAGATGTCGAAATACAACAAATCCAGGGTATTGACAAAAGCATTTACTGATGGCTTCATTTATCTCTAGGCTGAGTGGTGTTTTTTGAAATGTTTGTCCGGGGGATACGCTTCATTCTTCTACTGATTCAATTTTGCAGGTTTCTTCTTTTGATCCTCTGGAGGTATTTTTGAATCTGAATTAAGCAATGTAAGTTCTCTGAGATATCAATAGGCATAAATTCTCAGCCTCCCTTGCTTATGCTACCTGCTTAATGCTGAGCTACAGCAAATGCTTCCCTAAATAGCAGATGATGTTCTGCAGTGGAAAATTCTCACTCAAGGCACTGCAGAGGTCTCTTTTGGATGGTCCAAATCAACCAGGCAAAGTCCTCTCTTCCCCATTAGACCCTTGGATTAGTACACCGCTAAATCTCTGCCTCCTGTACCTCCTTTAAAGAACCTCTTTGGTCAACTGTTCTGACTTGGACTCAGGAAAAATGGTGACTAGTGTCTTGTGCAAATGCTAAGAGGTGGGGATCAGTGAAATATTTCAGGTTTTTACTTTTTATATTGTTAGAAAGAATGACTTTTCCTTATGTTGTAGGGGGAACTGGCATTCTGGTTTACATTCCTCTGTATTCTTTAAGTGGCTTGAGCCTTTCAGAACAGGGAACTGAGAATTAACTATTCCATGTACTTAAAGGCTTTCAAGTGATGCTAGGATAAAAACAGATGCAAAGTGCTTGGGATCTCCAAACAACTAGAATCCAGCTCCTCTGGGGATGCATAGTCCTGTACTTGGGGTAGGCTTCTCTGTAGCATCCAGAAGACTCTTGCAGGGAATGCCTTGCTCATCAACCTTAGGTGCCAGGTGACTAAAAGTCTCCACCAGATAAGTTGATATTTTGAGGGGGGTTTACCTGGGCCAATTTGCAAAATTTGCAAATTGCAGTAACTTAGAAATAGTTATCACGCAATGATAGGGGTTGGAAGGGACCTCTGGAGATCATCTTGTCCAACCCCCCTGCTTGAGCAGGTACACCTAGAGCAGGGTGCACAGGACTCCGTCCAGGTGGGTTTTGAATGTTTCCAGGGAAGGAGACACCACAACCTCTCTGGGCAGCCTGTTCCACTGCTCTGTCACTGCTCAGCAGGTCCTTCCCATAAAAACCAAACTTTCTCCTCCTTTGGTTTTTCATACATCAAAATGTTCATTGCAGACACAGACACATGAGAATTTTTTCTCTAATATGGAAAAAGCCTGCAAGTTTCCCTTTGGAAAGATCTTAAAAATCTTTTCTGGGGAAAATACCCAGTACAGTTCCAATAATTAACATCCCTTGGTTTTAAGCAACTGAATAATGGTGTTTTAGGGTGAATATTGCTTTAGCTCTAAAGAAAAATCATATTGGAAGCTGCCGTTGCAATCAGTGAGAAAATAGTATTAGGATTTTACTTGGTTCTGGCTTACAGATTTGTTTTAAATATAGCCAGCATGAAGTATGTTTGAGCAGCTTAAATGTTTTGTTATGAACTGAGTTGGCACTGGACAGGGTACAAAAGAAATTAATTTGAAGTCATTGGCTGTTGCTGCTTTGCATGAGCCTTTCTGTAGCTTACTCATCTGACAGCAGCCTGCTCTAGCGATTGCCAGCTGAGGATCTGAATCCCAGGTGCTCCTTCCTGGGTATGTAGAATTGAGTGATGGAGTCAAAGTGGTGTTTTCCTCACTTCCTCTGAAGATTGAGATGTTAAATTGTCACATGTTTCTCCAGCAACTCAAAGACTGGATGTTGGTGGCTCAAATCCTGGTGGTCTTGATCTCTCCTTTATAGTGGTACTTCCCCTTTGCTATGGGTGTTCTTGGCCTTCCCCCCCTAAATTTTAACAGCATGTTTTTCAAATGATTAACAGCAGCACCCAAGCAGCAGAGGTGGCTCAACAGTGAAGATGTGACTCTAGATATCCAGGTGGATGGAAGAAGGTGGAACTGCTTGGCATGAAGATGCTCCGGTTCTTGACTTTGCGTGGCCTGCCTGAGCAACCTTTGTTTTTCCCAGCTGCCCCATTTCTCTGCATTGCCTTCTGTATTTTTACCTCTCTTTGCTGGAGAAGAAGTTTGTCCATTTGAAGGTTGTATGTATGGAAACCCACCATCAGTTGCATGGCAGTTCAACATCTGGTGAAGAAATTTGTAATAGCAAATATATTGGACCCAGCTGTGTCAGTAGCAGCTGAACAGCTGGACTGTAGTTGAGCTGGGTACAAGAGAGCAAATCTCCGTGGAGCTCCATTTTGGGGGTGGAGGAGCACCCTGTGCAGGAAGGTTAATGTGGCTGGAGCCTTGGCTAATATAAGAGGGGTGCTGGATGCCAGTTAGGCTGCCTCCGGTTCAGCAGCCGAAATCTGATAAGGGGCTGCTGTCAGCCTCACTTATTGAGGAGGGAAGCAGAAACTGATGGTGTTTCGAGGGGTGCAGATAAGAAGTGGGCCTCCTGTCAAATAGAGCATGATTAATTGCCCTCTATCCTGGCTCTTGCTTTGATAGGAGTGTCTAATGGTCTGCAGGCTTGCAGATCAGGTGGTGACATTCCCATTGGGAGGTGAGAATGCCCGCTGTGGAAATGCCATGTGTAAAGAGATATTAGATCAGCCGTGGCACGGGCAGGGAGGAAGAGGGGAGAGGTTGCTTCTCTTTTGTATACCTTTGCTTTTTATTTTGAGTGCTTGGGACAGACTCAAACCAAATCAACAAATACAGCTTTCAAGTCAAGAGCTGGGGCAGCTTTGTGTGAAGTCAGCCAAGGTTTGTCCTGGGAGAGGAATTCAGGCAAGCCGGGAACTGAGACAGTGCAGGGTTCAAGTTGATTTGCTCCTATCCTACACTGCTGATTTGCTGTTGAACTGATTTTTACCTCTCTTTAGCCTGGGAGAGTGGGGAGATCTTTCATACCAAGTAATTACTCTGTCTCCCTTCAGAGAAACACAAAGATCTCTTCAAGACTTTGTTCAAAATTATTTTAAATCACTGTGGACTTCCCCAGTCTCCCCGGGGAAAACATCATCCTTTTGGCTGATACTGTTTCTCGTCTGAACATACTTAGAGTGGAAGCTGGAAAGAGCAGCTCTTTCCTTACCTGTACAAGTTGTGGCTTAAAAATGCCCCTCTCTATGCCTAATTTTCACTCCAGAGTGTACTTTATTGCACTTTGAACACTGCTCTGCAGAATAAATGTTTGGGATTCTCACCTCTTTTGTTCCTTACTAAAAAATGGATGCTTCTGAAAGTAGATTGGGTAGGGGAAAAATGGGAGGTGATTGAAAAAGTAGTGCTCCAGGCTGGGTATAATTAACTGCTCTGTCTCTTGCATGCAGGACAAGTCATGGCTTAGACTGCTTGATGGTGGGGAACTCCCTGCAGTGGGCATGGCTCAGCATGAGGAGAGGAGAGAGTGGCTCTTGGCGGGGGATCCCTGGTCATGGAGGACTCGCAAAGCCAAGCAAATCCCTGCAAAATGAGAGGGGACTTACTTTCTGTGATTTGGTTAAGAACAGTCTTAGGGGCAGGTTTCTTTAACATCAGTCTACATCTTCAGAACTAAGGGTTAATCTGAAGTCTGGCTAAGACAGGATAAAGAGCAGGAAAAAGCCCACCTTGGGCAGCGTGCTTGGGTGGGTGAAGATGACTTTCCATAGCTTAGGTGCCTTTCAACAGCGGGAAGGCTGAGCCCCAGCTCTGAGCGAGTGGCTGTCGCAGGAGCGGAGCCTGCGTGTGCCAGTGGCTCAGCCAGCACCCCCAGATACTGGTTCATTGCCAATAGATGTAAAAACAGTCATTCAAAGATTATCTGGGGTTTACAGCTTCCTCAGACCCTTCTTAAAGAGCTCTTGAAGGAAGAAAATCAAACAGTTGCTCCTTCTGCCTCTCCAGCGTAGGGAGACATTCAAGCCTATCCTTATAAGCCTTTTAGGTTTCTGTTATGTCTGCCTGAAACAGAAGAGGCTTTTGAATGGGGTGAAACAGCTTGGCAGAGGGGTCTCCTTGATTTCCCTTGAAGGACAGAGATGTTTATAGCTACAGTGAGGCTTCCTCCAGGGAAAGTCTTTATTCCAGAAATCTGAATTACAGTTAATCATAGTTAGAGCTGTCTTTCCCTTCAGAAAACTGGCAGCCCATGGCTATGGGATGATTCCTCCTTCTCTTTCCAGTGTCATTCTTGGGCTTTTTGTCCTCTTCATAGCCCGTCTAGTTAGCAAAGAGGGGAGGTAGGTTGTCTGGAGTCTTACAGCCTCTTACCCTTATGCTGTACTCCCACCCTTGGGTCTTCGGTAGCAGGAGTTTGCCTGCCCTAGAGTTTGTCTTCCTGAGGTCTCCTATGCTCATCAACTATGCATCCTCCCTTTTCCAGTGGAAAAAGACTCCTTGTCCCCTCCCTTTGGCTGATTCCGTGCAGGAATGCCCTGTACTTATGTAGCTGGGGTTATATTAAAAGGAAAAGTAATTTACCAAGAAAACTAGAAGAGCAAGTCATCTTCCTTGCCTTCTTCTCAAGTCAGGCAAGGCTTCTGCCTCTTTACAAGCACAGTATGTACAGCATTTCTGAGAGCCGGCAGAACAGAGATGCTTGAAAGTACAGTAAAATGAGCTTGCCATCAAAAGGCAACAAGTCTTATGCTGTGCCCCCGGCTGCTGACCTTTCCCTCTGGAATTCTCCCCTCTGACCTCCGGATCATTAATCCTGATGCTGCCAGATGACAGTAATCCATCATGGCCCCTGACAAGCCTTGCAGCCGCCTGTGAAAGGATCCGCTTGGCTTCAGCATCCAATCGTCCCATGATACTCGTTTTTCAGCCTTTCCTGTTCGAGTGCTGGGGGTTTCCAATAAAGACTTTATCGCCTTGCCTTTCCTCAGAGAGGGGCTGGGGGAGGAGAGGGCTGTGAGAGCAGTCTTTCCGTGCTTCTCAGCTCTTTTGCAGTCAGATCCTATGAAACATGAAGAGCCCTAGCTCCCTTGGTGAAGAGTACAGTTAATTTACCAGGCCCGAAACCCAAATCACTCTTTGCTAGCTCTGGGAGATACTACTTTGGTACTATGAGAAAGCTTGGGAGGAAAATGATTGCATTAAGTGGTAGAAGGATGAAAGTAGTTTTGTCCCTGCTTTAAAATTTCTCAGCCTGCATAAAGAAACTTTACGGGGGCGGGGGGAAATAGCTGTAGGTTTTAGCTTAGTTTATAAAGCTACTAATTAAATTTCAGGGCACTTTGGTCTGTGGGTCTGGTTTAAAACCAAACTTCAGGAAGGGAGGGTGTCAAAGGGGTAGTAACGTGAGGTGGGGAGGTCAGATCCGATTGCTGTTTCTACTCCAGCTATGAGCCAGCTCTCTAGAAATATATTTAAGCCTTTATTTCTTACTGATGTAGATAATGTTTGTCCCTTTCAAAGGAGCATTTGGATAAACATACTTGTGTACCTTTTCAAATGCTGAGATGGGAGAATCTAGAGAAGAGTAAAACTGTGTTTGGGATAAAGGCAGTATATTAAAAAGTAGATATTTCCTTATACTTCTGTATTAGGGGCTTGTTTGCCTGAGGAGCCTTACCCATGACCCTTCCCTTTCACTCCCCATCTGGTCACTGTCTGAGGAGAGCTGGATGAAAGTCCCTTCTGGACAAGTTAATGCCATTCCCTAAATTGGATTGTGGAAAAGTGGGTGGCTTTGAGCAGCATGGGGTTGCCGGAGGAGTGAGGGAGAGGGTCTTGATCCTGCTCCAGCAGAGCAAAGGCTTTGCTGACAGCGTGATGCCACTTAGGACACCGTCTTTCCTTGCTGCTGGGGCAGAAGTGCTGAACTGTTAATGAAAGGGGCATTTTGGGGTGGAAAAAAACAGCCCTGGCTCTTCCTGGACCCTCAGAGATAAATATTTCCCCAGTTTTCATTTGGAGCGGGCTGGGTGTGACTCTGGTTACTGTGGCTCAGCTGATGAATAATAACTCAAGGCTGGTAACATGATCACTCCCAGCCCTCTGTCTGAAATGATGCAGTTAGTGTGCTCTTAATCTTTGCAATAACACACTGAGACAAAATGGTGGCTGAGGAAAAAGCAAAGCAAACTGAGGACTGCATTTACACAGGCTGGCCTTTTGGGAGGGGACCATCTCCTGGCTTGGGGTGGCCAGCTGGGATAGATGGAGCCTCAGTGTGTTTAAACACTTTGGAAACATCTCTATCTCTGTTCCCTGAGGGAGCTGTTGTCTCTGAAATGCAGGAAGAGGATCTGATGCAGTTTGAAATTACTGCTTTGTGGACTTTTCTGTTGTGGACAGGGAAGGGATTGTTTAGACAAGGCAAGGAAAAAAGGATATGATAGATATAAAATGACAGAGCATGCAGGCCAAGCCTGATCAGGTTGCTCTTTGTTTTCTTACAGTTTAAGGCTTAGTAACTTGGTGAAATTGAAGGCAGCCCTTTTAAAGCTGAAAAAGTTTACTTTTTTTTATCCAACATCTCATTAACCTGTGGGAATTGGTAGCATGAGCTAATGCATAACAGGCTTCAAAAAGAAAAGAGGCGGAGGGGGAAAAATTACACTTACATGTATAATGAGGACATCTGCAGAGCTGAGCTGAACTCCTTTTCATGAAACAGAATAAAACCCATTTATAAGGGCCATAAACTGCTCTGCTTCGGGGCATTAACCGAATCGCTGGCTTGATGAGCAGCGGCAGAAGTCTCCCCTGTGGGTTGGGTATTCCATAATTGTCCATTACGGCGCTTCGCAGGCTTTCCTGTAAAGGCTGGTGCTGACCATTGTGGCAGACAGGATACTGATCTCAGATGGACGGCTCTTTGATCCAGGACAGTATTTCCTATGCAAAATAAAAGGTTTGCTACATCAGCATTTTTCCCTTCTTCCTCTCCTTGCCTAAATCTCATTAGTTTGACCTTTTCAAACCCTGCACGCTTTATCACTTTAAGGTGCTGCTAAAAGGGCACTATTAAGTTAAAAAAATCAGATTTTCTTACCTCTGTTAACCCACAAGATGACAAGACTGAACAGGAGGGATAGAGCTATTGCCCTGTCTGCCCTGTCTATCCTCGCAAGGATAGAGCAGGACCTTGTTTTGGGCTCCAAAAAGTGCTTGGATGCCTGGTGCTTCTCCCAGCGGCCACGAGGATGCCTGGCTTTGCGGTGTCTGCAGTCAGGCACACTGATGCTCCATTATGCTGCTCGTTTGTTCACCTCCACCACAATACGATTTAGCTTTCTCTCAACAAGTTACTGCTCCAGCAGCTGGGTTGTAGTTGCTACCACAGTACGCGTGTGGCCTCATCGGTCTGTCATTGGGGAGCGTGTTCAGGGGAAAGGAGTGGGAGGGTGAAAATGCTTTGTGAGAACAGAAGCTGTAGCAAAACGTTATGCACGTGCTTGTGAGAGAGGACAGAGGTAAATGTGCATGAGGGAGGGAGATGATCTCAAGTGTCACGTACCCTTCTCTGTCGCTGTTCCCAAGCAATACAGGGGAGTAGATCCTGGGGATTGAGGGAGCCAAATCCCAGCGTACGAATAGCTTGAGCTGCCTGGCTGCTCAGCCCCTTCCTGAGCACAAGCAATACAGATTTTTTTTTTTTATCTGCGATTGCCCTGGGAGCTCATAAAAAATGATCCCTCTGTGCTGCTCCCTCACCCTTGGACTGAATAGTTCCTACTTCCCCTTTTTCTATTTCAGAAGTTGCTCTTAGCTGCAGGTTATTATTTGTCTGATAATTGCTTTTGCCTACAGGAAAGGATTTTTCATGAAAAGGACGTGCCATGTAGCTACACTTCTCTGGCTCATTTACTCACCCATCGAGAGGCCTCAAGTCAGGCTACAAATAGAGTTGCCTGTATTTCCTATTAGAAAGAAGATCAATAGTCCAAACCTGCTGGTTTTCTTGGCCTCATTTTCTCTCTGACTCCATGTTTCCTTCCCTGCTGTTTCCCTGCAGGAACTCCCATCAATCGGATCCCCATCATGGCAAAGCAGATCCTGGATCTCTACATGCTGTATAAGCTGGTGACTGAGAAAGGAGGGCTGGTGGAAATCATCAACAAGAAGATCTGGCGAGAGATCACCAAAGGCCTTAATCTGCCCACCTCCATCACCAGTGCCGCATTCACGCTTCGAACCCAGTAAGTTCAGAAGACTGAACAGCATGGATGTGGACACAGAGTGGGGACTGAGGGGTGAAAAGCAGGGGCTGGGGTGGAAAAGTTGAAAGACTAAATTCTACTCTGTGGCCAGTGAGGAGCTGATAAATTGCTTTATTCCTCTCATCCAAGGCTTGCAGTTTTTCCTATCTATTCCTTCTCCTCTCGTTGTGCTTAGCAGTGATTCTTCCTGAACTCATTCCCCTTCCATCCCTACAATCGCAGCACTAATATGCCATTGCCTTGCTTGTTCGCTGTGCTCTGCGCCTCCCTCCGTCCTGTGCCTGTCTTGCCTCTCCAGAGCTTAAACTCCTCGGGGCAAAGGAGGGTCTTGCTCTGTCTCTGAAGAGTACTTGGCACAGCGAGGAGAGAGGGAGGCCTCCTGATTTGTAGGCATCAAGTATGAACTTGATCATTTAATGTCTGTTATCACTACTAAGTTGTGGAAACTTGCATTTAGCACCTCCTTACTGTGAGGATTGCTTTTCTGACCTGTGGTACCTTACATTGATGAGGCAAGCAAAAAAAAAGTGGTGGGGGGAGAGGAAAGTAGAGTAAGCAGAGGAAAAAACAGTGAAAGTAAACCTACTGTTAAATTGAAGCAACAGGGCGAAGCTGTGCTTTAGTGACTCGAGCATGGAAGGCTGGACTCTGGGAATCCACACCCCGCTCTTATGCAGACTTGGTTTTCTTGGAAGTTATTAGAGCCCCTGAGTCCCAGAGAGGGAAGCTCCTTGCCATTTCTACAGCCTTTGGTACAAACAGGCTGTCTCCTGCAAGTGTGCACGCCAGAGTTCAGCAAAAGTGGTAAGGTTTGGTGCTGCCCGATACAAATGACTTGGACAAGGGTAATTCTGCAAACTTCCTTCCTTGCATTAAGTGTTACTGTCGATCTTAATTCTTATAATTTTAGATGGTATCTCAGTTGTAAAGGAATTCTGTAAACATTGAGTAAACTCAAAGTTTCTTTGAGAGCTGTGCCTCACACCCAAACTGCTCAATGCTTACCAAACCAAGCACAGCAGTGGTCATGATACGCAGGCAAAGACTCCAGATCTAAAGAGGACCTCAGTCTGAAAGTCTTCCTGAACACGAATCTTGTTGCTGTAGCCTATAACTTCACGTTCTATTGAGAAATCTACTTGAGTTTCCCTGTGCTTGCCTCTCTCCCAGGTATATGAAGTACCTATATGCCTACGAATGCGAGAAGAAATCCCTCAGTTCTCCTGCTGAGCTTCAGGCTGCAATTGATGGCAACAGGCGGGAAGGCAGGCGGCCCAGCTACAGCTCCTCTTTGTTCAGCTACTCGCCTACCACCACAGGGCCTCCTTCCCTCCTGTCTCCCCCAAAGATCCGCTTCCCCATCATTGGTGTCGCGCCAGGCAGTGGGACGAGCAATCCTCGGGTGTCTCCAGCAGCAGCTGTCAGAAAAGGTCAGCTACTTCTACTCGCAGCAAAGAGGGTGGCTGGGTTAAGAGGCGCAGGCACTGAAACATGGTTATTTTCCATTTTGTCCACCCAGACTACTTTGGACTTGAGAGCAGTGGGACTTGGGTGGCTCTGGGTTTGCAGAATATTCTGAGGTTTAAACCTCTGCGTGTTCGCTTTAGGAAGGGCTGTGGGAGGGACTAAGTGACTCTTTCCTTTTCTAGGTGACGGTGTGCCCTTGACTGTGTCTATGCCAAATCGTATTGCCGTGCCAGTGACCTTGGCTAGCCAGCAGGCAACTGTGGCAGCAAGAACAGCCACCCTAGAGCAGCTGAGGGAGAGACTGGAGTCGGGAGAGCCTCCGGAGAAGAAGGTCTCGCGGATGACAGAGGAGGAGCAGCGTCTTGTCCAGCAGGCTCTTCAACGCAACCTGTTCAGCATGGCGCGGCAAATCCCCATGAAGATCAAAATCAATGGCAAGGGTAAGCAGCACCTCTAGATACACAAAAGGTCTTTGCAGACTGCAGCGGGGAGGGAGCTTTCCCAGTCTAGGATGTCAAACACCTCTTTACACACAGGCTTGATTATCTCTCTGGGTGCCAGGCAGAGGTCGCTGTCAAGAAGCTGTTAAAATGGAGCACAGTAACTGCAAAGCTGAACTGTAGCAATATTTTATTAGTTTTTACTTACTGCTGCTGGTTTTATTCTTGTTGATGCATAATCCAGTGTCATCTGAATTCAGCCTGGATTCAGAAGCACCCTCGCTGTGTTCAGAAAGCTCTCCATCTAAGCTGATAAAACCCACTTGACCCATGCAACAAGACCCTTCCTCTGAGCTTATGAGCTGTGTTGATCACAGTGATATTGCTTCAGGACTCAAGCTGTTAGGTCTCTGCAGAACTTGCACTGTGGGGAGTTACTACTGTCAGTTGACGCTTGCAGCAGTGCTCTGTTGCATGCTGTAAGTATGCTCCTTCCTCCATGGGAAGCACGTGGGTTGGCTGAAATTGCTTTGAGCCACATATCTGACCCCCTCATGTTTAATACCCGCTATACGCTTCAGATCCAAGACCATGGTTTAGCCTAGCCAAAGGCAGTCCTGCGATTCTGCAGTCGGTAAGATGACTTCTGGAGAGGAAGCCCCTCATGTGCCAGATGCTCAGCCCTCCCCTGCCCTGCTCTCCTCTGAGCCTTATGCCAGCATTGTGCTGCAGGGAATGATTTTCTGTCCTTTCCTGGTCAGGAACCCTTTTAATTGATCGTGGAGGTGACAGCTTTTTCCGTACGGGTAGCAGACTGCAGGAGATGGGGGAGAGAAATGCCCAACTTTTAGGAATCCTTTGTCAGGTGTAATGAGGAGGCCACAAAGACCTGTGTATCTGCAGGGGGCCCTACACATCTCAGGGCTTTTAGCAAGTCAGGTGATTTCTACCAACATCTGCTGCAACTCTATGCACAGCCTCCAGGCAAAGAACTCCTGGCAAGGCTGGGTTGGAAGGTCACGTATAAGCAGCATTCATGGCCTGGGAAATGCACTCCTGAAATGCTTTGTAAAAGGGGAGTCACCCTGTAAAGGTCGCATTGTCAGGATCAATACTGTTATATAGTGGCTTCAAAAGCTGATTAAGTGTCGTGGCTCCCTTACCTGTCCCGGGGGCTGTACTTCACTGGACAGCAGAGCCTCAGAAAATTTCAGTCCCAACAGCTGCTTCCTCCAAACCTTTTGATCCATTAAAATTAAAGGTCTCAGACCCCCTATTAATTGTACATTTGGGTGTAGGCACAAGGCCAGGCAAGTTTGGCACAGCTTAGAAGAAAGGGAAGAGTTGTCCTTGAGGCCTTTGCTAGCAGTGCTGGTAAATGCTTTATTGAGACGCTTTGCCAGAAATTTATACGGCAAAGGGTCAAAGCAGGTTTCCCCTCTGAAGCAGTATCGGCTTGCTGAGGAGTTAAATGGGATTGGGACTTCACATCATGGTTCCTGACAGCTATGCATCCACCTAAATTTCACATTTACATAAAAACAAAACAAAAACAGAAACAGTGAGTAAAATGGAATGCAAATTTTATCAAGTAATGTTCATCCCCTCTCATCTCACTTAACTTTTTTTTTCTTTCCACCCTGAGCTTCCTAAATCAAAACACTAGGAACAATTTTAATCTCTACAAATAGTAATAGGCTGAGGGCTGAGCCCTAAGGATTCAATGACACTATTTCCACCTTTGTTAGGTGACTATAGACAAGTCTGTCCTGTCTTTTGTGCCCTAATTTTCCCAATTGCAAAACAAAGATAATATTGTGCTTTGTGAAGTGCTTTGAGAGGCGTTTTTGAAAAGCACCGCATGGGCTTATCATAGCTTGATAGCAACATTTAGGTTAAACGTTAACAATGCCCTTAGCGTTCTTTACAGGGACAGTGGACTGGCTGTCCCAGCAGACTTGAAAGGAGCTAAAAACATGCATTTTACATGCAATGTCAGAGCCTGAGCAGGCTGTCTGCATAATCTCTCTGTTTTAATAGCCCAATGCCCCAAAATCAACATCGAGTGAGCCGGTAACCATGATACAGCTGTGCAAACTGTAAGCACGCATTCATGAGTGCAGAGAAGCAATCCTACAAGCCAGGCTCGCAGTTATGGTTTGCTTAAGTTGGAGGTTCAGAAGTGTCCGGGAGGGTTTGATGTTCAGCTCCCCTTAAATATCGGTGCAAATCTAACCCCTGCTCTATATTGGCACTTTCAGAGCTGCCCATTGTGGCTTAGAAAGGAGTCGCTAGGCTGAGGACACAGGAGAGAAGAGAGAAAAAAAAAAAATGATTTCACATGTGCCATTGGGGCAGCCAAACGCAGTGTTCCTGGGTTTTGAGTCCTTGGCGCTGTGGGTAGTCCCCTCCCTCCAGCGGCCGCTGGAGCTGCTGCAGTCTGAGCCCTGTACAGGGAATCACACCAGCTCCTCCAGAAACTGCCACCTCTCAGGGAAGGGGGAGAGGACTGTGCATGTGCTGGCAGCTTTTTCCTCGGGGTGGGGTGGGGGGACACATTAATTTGGCCGTCCAGCACGCGGGTCGGGCAGAGATGTGCAAATGCTGGTGGGATGCCAGCCCATACTCCGTTCACACTGAAGCATTTAAACACTTTTGTAGACTTACCTTATAATAGGACCAGAAGCAGACGTCGTGTGGGGATTTCCCCACCAAAGAAGAGACAAAAGGAGGGCTGTGGACACCTTTGATCATCCCTGGATAGTGCGGCAAATGGGTAGTTTACTCTCTAACTCTGCATCTCTTCTTTCTTGAAAGAAGATAAACCGGACTCGGCGGCAGCGGCAGCACTGAATTTGTCACCTAACGGCATTGGGAGTATTAACATGTCGGTGGAGATCAACGGCACAATTTATGCTGGTGAGAAAGAACCTCTCCCGGGGATGGGTAGAGAGCCAGGCTGGTGGTGCAGAGTAGGACGTGGAGAGGGTGGCGTGCTCCCAGGGGCTGGTGTTTGCCAAAGCACAACACACACAACCTGTCCTGCTTAGAGAGTTCAGTAGGATATGATTTCTTTTCTCTTTTTTTTGGTCCTAGGCAATCAAGATTAATGCACTTACCTTTTGGTGGTGGTGGTTGTTAGTATAGTTTTAAATCTAAGGCAAGGGACTTCTATGGAAGTGTTAGCAGGAAGGAGTATTATCCCTCTTCTCCTGCTGAGAAGTGACTTTACTCAGTTTTTCCTTGTGCATCTCTGGGAAGCAGGAATTGTTGTCCCTCGTACACTGCTCAAGCTGTTTCACTTCTGCAGGTCACCCACACGCATCCTTGGACAAAGCCCAAGCAGGAGGCCTGGCACTGCAGTGCAATGAAAGGTGCTTCTCTCCTCCAAAGGCGTTAAAGCCATTTGGGACCTTTGTCTCCTGTAAGCACAACATCCCCATGAGAGAGGCTGCCAGAACAAGTCCTGGGGGATCCCTTCTTATATCCTGGTCACTGTTGACCCTCTGATCTGTCTCCAAGCCTGCTTGTCCTGCACTGAGCCTCTTTCTGTTGGGATGAGATCTCTGGGGCTGGATAGACTGACCTTTGCTCTGTACCCTATCCTTCTCAGCCATGCCACCCCGTAGTCCCAGTAACCCTTCTCTGTACCTCTCCCTGCCTTGCAGGAGTGCTCTTTGCCCAGAAGCCAGTCGTCCATCTCATTGCGGGCTCCAGCACCCAAAGTTCCTGCAGCAGCAGCAGCAGCTCCCACTGCTCTCCCAGCCCTACCTCATCCCGGGGAACCCCCAGCGCAGAGCCTTCCACCAGCTGGTCTCTCTGATGGACGGCCCAGCCTGCTGTCTCTCACACTGGCCTCCAGCAGCTCTTCCTCTCTGCTCTCGGCAGGGAACGAGCCAGGAAGGAGTCGCACAGATTACCTCATCTCAAGGAACCTGCTTTTGTGGTTGGCCAACAGCAAGATGATGATGATGATGCTGAAACCTTTCCATGCCAGCGAGTTTTTCTTCATCGTCTTGTTTGTCCAGCCTTTTTCTTTGTTCTCCCCTTTCTTCCTCCCTTTTGATTTTTGTTTTCTTCCTCCTCCTCCCAGGGTTTGCTGTGTTCCTGTTGGGGAGTGGGACATGGAGGGGGGGGCATGCCTGGCGTTTTTCAATCAGGGATGGTCTCTAGGAGCTGTGGGCTGAGAGATGGCTGAGACGTCACCAAGGCAGGTGGAAAGAGCTGGAGCTGGGGCAGGGAAACATGGTTCTCCTTGAACCAGTAGCCACATGGACTCTTCCCACAAAACAACTCCATGTATTGACAATCCTAAGAGCCAGCGGGGTGCCTTGCCCCTGCCCTCCCGTGGCTTGTGCTGGAGAAGGCCGTGCAGCTGCAGAGCAGGCAAGCTTCCTTACTTTTCTTAAGGCTCTGTCGTGGTCCGGTGTTTGTATGTCGTCCCCTAGAACACGTGCTCTTGGCTTGTGAGCCTCCTTCCCCCTCTCCGAGGTCTTGGCAAGAGGGGAAGGACTTTCTCTCTCACTGCTACGTTTGACCCATAGATGCATTAAAAACCTCTTGATCAGCTGCTTCATTCTGCTGGCTGGTGCTGGCCTCTTCCCTACTGTTGCCTTCTTCAGGCTTTCAGCCAAGCTTTAAATGCCCTCGACCTTGTCTGTCTCTCCCCTGGAGGAACTCGTCCCACTGACATTTACCCTGACAGCCTGAACTTATTTTGGCTTGGCGTTTTGATCCTCTGCCCCCTTGACACAGCAGGGCTGTCATTTAGGTTGATCTCAGCTTCCTGGAGTTACTTCCTTCTCATAAGGAGTCTTTCAGTAGCCCCTGGAAGCTCTCCACATCCGTGTGCTGAGAAAATAGAAGGTGATATTTGACATGTAATTCAGTGGGGTTGTGGGGTGTGTGTAGGTGTTGCAGTTAACATGACAAATGTATCTTCATTGGTCTCGGAGCAAGTCTACAGATGCCCAGACCCCTTCAAATTGTGAGTGACCAAAAAGAAAGCAGCTCTTGGTTGAGTAAGACCTTTTGCTCTCCTGGGTGGAGGCAAAAAAAAGGAAATCAAGCCCGCCCTTGCCCTTTCCCCTCAAACCTCCAGTTGAAAGCAAACAAAGGCTGGCCATGGCTCTCCTGTCTCTGGAGCCAACCATGCTGACTTAGCGACTCCATGAACTCAGCTCCTGCTCAGGTGGCCTCATTCTGTCCTCTCTCCTCCTGCTGGCCTTTCCCACATGGGCTTTCCCCAGCCTGGAGATCAGGTCCAAGCGCTTTCCATCCTGCCTTGGTGACGTCCTTCCCATCCTCCAGGCCCAAGTCAGGTTTTTTTGAACAGATGAAATACCTCAGATATGTACTTGTTGTTGGGGTTTTTTTGTTTGTTTTGGGTTGGTTTTTTTGACCTCTTCAGGAAGTATTGGCATATCTTATCGCTTGTTTTTTATATGTGGTTTTGCTGACATTGTGGGGGTTGGTTTTTTTATTTTTAATTGTACCACCAAAGACAGAAAGAAGAAAAAAAAAAAAAGCTGAGCAAAGGAGCAGTGGCTTCCCCATCCTTTAGGACAGCAGGAGACAAGCTGAACAGCGCTGTCCCAGGACATGGGCATGACACAGCAGGACAGGTAGAGGTAGGAAAAGAGGGCAAGAGTGACTGCTGACTTAGATCTGTCCTTTGTGTTGGACACAAGGGTGTCTCCAAAGTCCCTATTATTTCTCCAAGCTTCAGGATCTGTGCTTACCTTTAGCAAAGCTGCTTAGCGCAGCTGGGAAATGACAGCACTGCTTACACTACAGATTGGCCAGGCCTCTCACAGGAAGGTAGTTTCTGGCACCTGAAAGCACAGCTTGGTCTTGTGGTGCCTCACCCAACCACCGCCTCAGCTGTGCTGGGACTTTGTGTTATCCCAGACACAGCTAATTCTGTCTGTGCTACAAGACTAAGCCATGTTGGGTAGCCTTTGTGAGAGGTGCCAAAATAAGTTATTCTAGTTTTTCACCCATATGTAGGTGCCTGTGTAACAACCACCCGAGCTAGAAGATATATTATGATCTAAGTGAAAAGCATGTTATAATTCCAGAGTTTGAGCCTGCTAAAAATCAGTTTCCTGGAAGGTGGTGGGTGAGTTGCCATGCGTCATGCCAGTATGAGAAGAGAAGGCCACCTCTTACCTGCTCCCGCAGGTGAGCAGAGCTGTTGGGAGCATTTAGCTCTGTGCAGGATGGAATGCTTGAGGTGCCGTTGCTGTTACAGGCTGTAACAGCTTGAGGTGCCTGCCTGCACCGCTGAGCCCGAGCTCAGCCCAGAAGCATCTGTCCCTTCCCTGCCCAGTCATTTCTGTGACACACTGTGAGCAACTTAAGCCTGTCTTAGTACTCTGTGAGACTTCACAGGTCCAGGGGTGATGCCCTCCTGTAATCCCTCTGGTTAGCCATGGCATGGACCCTTTGCTCCCAGGATGTCCTGTTCTGGTTAGCCATGGCATGGACCCTTTGTTCCCAGGATGTCCTGCTCCCGGAAGCTCTTTATTTTATACTACTGAAAAGAGCATGGCTTTAAAAAACACTGGGCCATATACTGCCACAGGAAAAGCCCCATCAACAGCCTGGGGATTGGGCTTAAAAATATTCATAGAAAATGAGATGGATAATCCTTCCTTTAAACTCTCAAATATCAGGTTCTCCTTTTTAATCCCGCAGCACTGCTTAGCTGGGCTGGTGCTCTGTCCTTGAGAGCTCTGAGATCTTGTGCTAAGGCTTTGGTCAACCACAGGCGGCACCTCCTAGCTGCAAGAGGCTCTATGCTCTCTATATGTTAGTTTATACACTATGGCTTGAGTTATCCTGCTGCCTGACATCATGAGGACTCGGTGGGAGGAAGAGGGAAAGTGGCTGAGGGTGCACATGTCCCGAGATAGATGCTGCTCCGAGATGTTCCTTCTCTGGCTGCTTTTAGCCAGAGTGACGACCACCTGCCAGGCACGGGGAAGCGAGCTGCTCTTTGGCTGCAGGGTGTTTGCTTGGCAGATCCCACAGGCCTCCACGGCATTTCATCCTTGCAGGCTCAGAGAGGATTTTCCAGACTCTGGGGCTCATTCAGATTGGTTTTTTTTCCCTTTTTTGTTTTCTTTTGGTTGTTTATTGCATTTTTTTATTCGGGGGTGGGTTTCAGGGCTGTTTCCTATGAGTGGGACTGGGGGACTTCTTGCTTTTCCTTATGCTTTCTTCTCTGGTCCTGGGGAGCAGAGGTTAGTAATGGGTGGTTTTGCTTATGTATCACATGCTAACATTGTGTTTTCTTGCACAGAAAGGCACTCGAATCACTGAACTGCTAAACAGCTTTGACACTACTAGAGTATTAATGTTTATAAGCTTTACACAACTAGACTGGAAATAGACAGGGACTAACAGATTGTTTTGTATCCAATTCAGGGAAAGAATCAAGTTGGAATGCATAACAGATACCTCAGTAAAAATAAGCTGCAACAATAAACTGGTCCTTTCTCAGTACATGATGACAAGGACCAGCCATTTGGACTGTGAAGAGTAACCCTTTCCTGAAGCCTGGCTTTGATACTGGCAGTTGGCTTAATGTGTGTTTCGCTGAGCTCCAGATCTCCTACTGAGCTGCCAGGCTTTGGGGACAGAGTTATGGAAACCAGCAGCAGAGACGGGGCAGAGGAGCTGGGGAAAGCTAAGCAAGGGTTGTGGATCCCCCCCGCCTCTCTCCCTAGCTCCGCTTCATTTCACTCGACCGTGTTCGATTGTATAGTACTCAGGGGTTTTGATACTGCAGGTAGGACTGTTCCTCGTGTGAAGTGCTCCGCTTTGCAGTGTGGCTAATTCTCTTTCAACTCCAGACCAGCGAAAGTTTTGCAGTGAGCAGCCAAAATAAATAAAGCCCCCAGCTTGCTTCTGTGCAGCCTTGACGCTACTGTTTTGGGGGAGATTTGCCAGCTAGGTTTGATGCCCAGCTGGGGAAAAACAAAACAAAACCTGCTCGTCCTCTTCCAGCAGATCCCGGTTTATGCTGGGAAGGCACAAAGATTGTGAGCTGGGAATGGGGGAAGAGGCGAGGGGGAGGCTGTGTGCCTGCTCGGCTCCCAAAGTGAATGTGACCATGTCACACCAAGTCCTTTTGGCTGCTGTGCGCGCGCGCCTGTGTGTGTCCGTGTGTGCTCCAAACGGATTCAGATCAGATGTTTTCACCAAACAGCTGCAGCAGCCTTGCTACTAGTTTTCTTACCTATTTAAAAAAAAAAAAATTAAAAAAAGAAATGTGATAGCCTAGGCGGTGGATAAATACCTCAACGTCTCCTTCCAACAAGTGTCTGTATATGTTGTTGTTGGGTTTTTTCTATCTTACACGTTATCTGAATGTTTATATTCCAATAAACTTCTACCTCTTCACACAGTGACCCCGCAAGCCTGATTTGTGGCTGTGCTGTTTTGCTCAAGTGAGAGTTGAAGATATCTGGGCCCCTTCTTCATCCCAGGAAACTATTCACGGAGGCTGGGTCAGCCTACATGAGGTCTGTGTCCTTGCAGGTCTTTATGCTCCCAGTTTGTACCTTCGTGGGGACAACTGGGCTGCAAAGCTGGACTGGTGTGATGCAGTTTTGAAGCGGTGGGTAGAAATGAGCCAGGCGCTTGTGGGGTGAGATGATCTGGCTTCCAGGTCGGATGTTGGCTGGAAACCCCCTACATGCACCTCTGTGGGAGCACAGGCATTAAACAGCTGAGTTCACTGGATCTCTTTTCCCAGCTGCTGCTGAAGGGCTCACAGCTGGAGCTGTACCTGCCCCGTGTCCCTTACCCAGCCCCGATCCACGAGGGCCAGGCTGGGGCAGGAGCTGCTCTCCCAAATCCCTCTTGTGTCACCACCGCCTCAGCACAAAAGAGGACATTTAATGCCTCCCAATGGTTTTGCTATTTACACAGCCCCTGATGTTGTTTTTCCAGTCATTGAACCAGTTTGGCAGTTGGAGAGAAACTGGTTTCCAGCCCTTTTTGTACCAGTGTTTCTGACGCCCAGGTGTCTGCATTTGTTTTGGCCGGTGCCCGGCTGAGGGTGCTGGGATGGGGCCCCAAGCATGACTTTCCCCACCTTCCCACCAAACTCACCCCATCCCCATGCCATGAAGTGGGAAACCTCCTCCCATCCTGCCCGCACCCTGCCCGCAGGTCCGTCCGTCAGCATGGGAGGCCCGTGTGTGGCTGTGAAACACCCATCCAAGGGTCATGGCTGTGCCGGGGCTGCAGCACACCTTGGCTCGGATCCACCCTGGGCTTCCTCACTGAGCCCCATGGCTGGGATGCTGTAAACCAGCAAGTTGTGAGTGCTTTGAGCATCCCCACTGCCTCTCTGCGGAAGATGGACAAGCCTCTTGCCCCTAGATGGGTGCAGAGGAGCAACCCACTGCCCACTGTGGCCCCAAAGCTGACATGAAAATGGAGATGCAGAGAACCTGCTTTTTCCACCTCTTTCTGCAAGCCAGGCAAGTCCCTGAGCTCACACCACAGGTCCTGGCTGCTGGATGACCCTGCTGCAGGCAGGGGTTGTGGCTGGTGCCCATCACCAGGGCTGCAAAATTCAGCTGCCTGTTGGTGTCTCTGCTGATTTCACTCCATGCTGTGCAAGAAGATCTGTGCCTGTGTTTTATGGCCCCCCCCGCCACCCTGAGGATCCGGGTTATTGGAGGAGAGCAGGCTGGCAGAGCTGCTCGCCTCACCTGGGCTCCGGTCCCAGCCTACCTGGCCAGCAGGCAGGTAAAGGCAGAGCCTTTCCCCCCACGTTTCCTCCCCTCCTGCCCACCGGTGGGTTCAGCTTTTCCCAGTTCCAGCTTTTCCCCACGTGAGCTTAGTTGAGATGGCTCAAGGACTCACCTGCCCTCACCACTCACCTTAAAAAGCCAGATACCCAAAGCAGGTAAGGTGGGTTCTGGCAATGGCAGGGAGCAAACACCCTTGGTGTGTGCTGCTGTGGGGTTTATCCACCAGGAGCCTTAAAAACAGAGGTGGGAAGGTGCCGGCCTCGGTGCTGGGCTGCAGGGGGGTTTCCCCCCAGCTCTAGGGGTGCTCAGAGACCTGGTCTCAGGTGGCGGGGGGCCCATAGTGGCCACCCCAACCTCACGGCTGAGGTCCTGGACATCCCTGCAGCCCTCCCAGCCTCTAGCCCCGTTACCTGCTTGGTGCAGCAGGTTCCTGTGCAGCATCCTCCAGCCCGGCTGCCCCAGCACCCAAAAGCAGGCACCTGAAGGAATCCAATACACCTTCCCCACTTCCTCCTCAGCCCAGACCAGCATGGGTCTGCACACCCGGGCTGCCCACGCTCCAGCCCTCCCAACTCGCTTTCCCAGGGCAGGGCTGGATGGCTGCGGGCATTGGCAGCCGTTGTTTGGGCTGGAATATAATCCTCAGGCAAATTCACATCCAAACCCCCTCCCCTCCATCCCTCCCCTAAATGCCGCTATTCACCGCTCATCCCAGCTGCAACCTGGCTTCCCCAACAAATAACAAAGGGCTAAAGAGAGCCCAGCGCAGATTAAAGCATCTGGGTAGGAAAGCCCAGCCCCACGGTGTGAGACACTGCTTGCTTTTCTCTTTCAAACACCAAGATCCCTTTATCCCTGCAGGCCTTGAGGCAAAGCTAGCTCTGGGCACGGAAAGGCTTTGCACTGGCACAGCGACATTTGCATCAGTGCTCGTTGCCCATCTCTGAAACCCAAGTTTACTAGGAAACTTCAGCCCTGATGTTCAGGAGTTTGGTTCACTGGTCCTTAAAAGACCAATGTGCACAGATACCACCCTGCTCAACTGGCAGGGAGCCCAAAACCTTGTGAGCAGCCCCACCAGGAGGGATAAAGCCCAGCTCATTGCCCGCAGGATGCTGGTCCTCTGGGCACAGCTCGGGGAAGAGGTTCCCCCTCTTTTGGGGCCAGGCTTGGGTATATAACACCTTGGGGCCTGCTGCCACTTTAAAGCCAGCTCAGACACCCCCAAATCCCCCCCTTGCAGGTGGCCCTGCTCCCCTCCAGCAGCACCGGTGCCTCCTAACAGGTTTCGTGCCCCTGCCAAGCAAGAGGCTAATTGTCAGTCATGGCCAACCTGCATCAGCCTGGCAGCGGGGCTGATAACTGTTGCTTTTTCCGTAGCCCTTATCGTTCCTGGAGTGAGACCGGGTTTGTTTTAGTCTCACTAGAGCCGGACTGATGTCAGGCTGCCTGTGCCCGCAGATGCTGAGCACAGTCCTGGCCCTGCCAGCTCCTCTCCCACCTTCTGGCTTTAAGATGCTCCAGTTCAACCCCAGCTTGCAAAGATGTGGGGTGGGTCACAGGCATGGCCAGGGAGGTAGGCATGGCCAGGGAGGTGGGCACACAGGTCTCGCTCTTCTCCGCTGCTCCATCATCCTTGGAGAGCCACGGCAGTGCAGCCCTGGCAAAATCCACCATGCTAACAGTGCCCATCTCTCTCTCCAGTGCATTTGCAGGTCTTCCTCGGTGCGGGGCTGGCAGTGTCCCCAGTGTCCTCCTGGGCTGTGCCATGTGCTAGCGGCGCCGCCAGTGCCCAGGCCCTCGCCTCGGCTGGGAGCGGGTGATGGTGGAGCTGGGACCTGCTCTGCCCGCTGGGATGGTGCCAGTGCCCATCCAGTGGCACTATGAGAAGGTGGCAGGAGAGATGCTGGGTGCCCAGGTGGAGGAGGCTCCCCCAGCATTGCCAGCATGCCATGGGGGCTCGCTCCATGGCAGAGCCTCCTTGCCCAGCCTCCCCTTCCCCCCGAAGCCAGCGCCGCTGCACTACCTCCAGAGCCAACGTCCTCTGCAAAGAGGAGAGCCCACTGGTCCACCCCATCCTGGGACCCCCCACCCTGCTGCCCGCCGGCACCGGCCCCAAGCCGCATCCCCTGCTCCACTGTGACTTGTTCTACGTGCCAGCTGAGGCCACGCTCACTGTGATGGTCCTCGGCATTTCCCACCTGCCCAAGAGGCTGGGGGGCGGCCGGGGCTCCTACTTCAAGGTGTACCTGCTGCCGCAGCTCCTGGCATCCTAGCGCATGGCATTGCAGAGTGCCAGCCTCCGCCCTGCTCTCTGGGAGCTGTGCCGGTTTGGCCGGTACAGCCTGGAGGAGCTGAGGAGCTTCACCCTGCGCTTTGCCGTCTACGCCAGGTTTCTCAGCCTCAAGGACTCCTTTGTGGGAGAGGTCCTCTTCCCCTGCGCTCAGGCCTCCTGGGACCCCCGGGCATCTTCTAGCTACAGCTGGGAGCTGTCAAGCACCAAAACCGAGCTCAGAAAGGTCAGGAAGGCAGCGGTCTCCAGTGGGAGGGGTTGTCCTCACATTTTGGCTGAGGTCCACTTGGTCTCAGAGCCCTAAAGCTCCACGGCAAGAGCCAGAGCCTCGTCCAAGCGTCACCCAGTGGGAGGCAGCGGGAGGGACTGAAGGTGCTGAGGCAGCAGCCCGCCATCCCTGCGGTGTCCTCCCTTCTGGTGCAGTTTCATGAGCTGCCCACAAATAATATTCATCAACCATAGCGAATGGCAGCAGCTCTGCTTGGGGGCTTCACTGAAGGTGGGGGTGCTGGGGGTGGAAGGGTTAAATGCAGAGCTGGCACCATCCTTACAGTCATGATAAGCATCAAATTCACCTTCTTGACTCATTTTTGCCCATTCTTGAGCCACCTGTTGCACAGGTGGGAGGCAAGCAACCTCAAGTTGGAGAGGCTGGATGAGGTTGGAGGTGGTTTCATGGCGTCTCCTGTTCTCTCACCTCATTGCAGTGCCTCAGAGCCCATGACACAAGCTGCAGCATCCTCTCCTCCCCTCCCAAATCCCTCAGCCAGCTCTTCCTTCTCCTCCAGTACCAAGCTCTGGCCAGCTGCATCAAGGTGTTGGTCCGCAAGGCAGAGCACCTGGGCCAGCTCTCATGCATGGGCACAGGGAATGGGTTCCCCTCCTTTTGCTTGGCAGAGAGTCTTATTTCCTCTTGAACTTCTCTTTTCTAAGCAAAATGAGTGTAGGTAGCACAGCTAGGATCTAGATATCTCCAATATGTCCCCAAAATGCTTAAAATATACATATTTATGGTAAAAAAAATAGCAAGTAACTTTCTGTCCTGCTGGCTGTTGTCATCTCTGGCTCCCCCAGCCCATGCAAAGCCTGGGATGTGGGCAGTGATGGGAGCTGAGGACTTTGGAGGTCCTTGCTCCCAACCAGGGAGGGGTAGGTGCAACCAAGATGGACAGCATGTCTCCGTCCTCTTCCCACAGCTCCACAGAGCCCCGTGGAGGTCTTGTAGACCCCCGGGCACCCCAATTTGGCTGCCCACACCATGCAGAACCTGGCTCATGAACTTCCAGCCTTCCTCCCTGCTGTGTGTCCAGAGAAGGTCCCTCCCACCAAGGCTCTGTCTCCATTTCCAGGCCACTACGTCATCATCCACCTTCACTGTAACAGCCACATCATTGACACCAAGGAGGCCAAGTCCATCACTGGCTACAACCCTATCTGGAATATGCCCTCCCTCTTCAAACTCCCCGCTTGGAACATCCAGCAGCAAGAGGCTGTCCTTGGAGTTCACTGTCATGCAGGTGAGCAGGGCGAAGGTGATCATGGCCAAGAAGGTGGCTTGGATCACCCATGCTCAGGAGCCTCTGCTGCAACTGGGGCTCTCAGCCCCCACTTGTGGGAGGGGTACAGGCAAGCCCAGAGGAGCTACTTCTTGCTGCCTGCAGGAGGTTGCTGGGGTGGGATTGGTCTTCCTGGGGCAACGGGTGTTTCTAGTTCTGCTTGAAGGCCATCAACCAGCAGTGTGCCCAGGTGGCCGAGAAAGCCCACAGCATCCTGGCTTGTACCAGCAATAGTGTGGCCAGCAGGAGTAGGGCAGTGATCATACCCCTGTGCTCGGCACTGGTGAGGCCACACCTCGAATACTGTGTTCAGTTTTGGGCCCCTCGGTACAAGAAGGACATTGAGGTGCTGGAGGGTGTCCAGAGAAGGGCAACGGAGCTGGTGACGGGTCTGGAGAACAAGTCTTATGAGGAGCGGCTGAGGGAATTGGGGTTGTTTAGCCTGGAGAAGAGGAGGCTGAGGGGAGACCTTATTGCTCTCTACAATGACCTGAAAGGAGGTTGTAGTGAGGTGGGTGTTGGTCTCTTCTCCCAAGTCACAGCGATAGGACACAAGGAAATGGCCTCAAGCTGCGTCAGGGGAGGTTTAGATTGGATATTAGGAAAAATTTCTTTACTGAAAGAGTGGTCAGGCATTGGAACAGGCTGCCCAGAGAGGTGGTGGAGTCACCATCCCTGGGGGTGTTAAGAAAACATGTAGACGTGGCACTTTGGGACATGGTTTAGGAGGCCTGGTGGTGTTGGGTTGATGGTTGGACTTGATGAACTTAGAGGTCCTTTCCAACCTTAATGATTTTATGATTCTATGATTCTTACCACGTCCCACGCTGTTTCTGCCCCTCTCCTGTCACAGGCTCGCATCTACACCCGTAGCTCCCCACTGGGCTGCATGCAGGTGGGTCCCCGTGCCCCCGGGGATGGGCTGCTGCACTGGAGGGAGAAGTGCAGCCGGGGCCAGCTGGAGTTGGCACGGTGGCACCGGATCCAGCCTGACGCCCCTGGACCCTGATCTTGCCCACAGCCCACGGGCAGGGCTTGCCTGGGACTCAGCTGCCCATGGGAGCGAGCGAAGAGGGACCTTCGAGCCTTGGAGAGGTGAGGTCTCAGCCTGCATGTTGTCATGGGCTCCATCTCCAGGGCTGGTGATGGGCGGTGGTCGGCAAAACCCCCTTCTGAACAGCTCCGGAGGGGAAGGAGCCCGTCTGAGGTGGCTTCAGCCTTGGGGAGAGGAGAAGAGCATAGCAGGAGCCTTCCTCTGCTACATCCGCTGGATGCGCACTCAGTGCACGCACCCAGAGCAAGCCCTGAGCACCTGAAACCTTGGCCATGGTAAGAGATGGGTGGGAAGATCACCTAACTGGGAGACCACCCGCATGCCCACCCACCGATGGCCACGGTGGTGGTATCTACTGCCCCTTCTAAACCACCAGCACCAGCCCACCCTTTCCACCCAGTCCCACAGCAGCCAAGACCTTCACCAGACCCTTCCTCATCTCCATGGGGTGGGACACATCCTGTTCTGCTCCTCGGCAAGAAGAACCACAAGGACTCATCAATATCACCCCAACCCTCCCTGTACCAGTGCTAAAGGTGTTCATCAGCATTTTTAATTAATTGCTGGCCCAAATGAGTGGTCAATAAATAAATAAAGGGGTTGAGCATGATTTTATGTGTGGAGTAATTGAAGCTCAGTCCTATCCCGGTGCTCTTTGCTCGGCTCTGCCACAGGCCAGCAGCGTCTGTGGGCCAGCTTTAGGAGCAAGAACTGTCCTCCAGAGCAGTGGCCTGGGTGGGAGGGGATGGTTACCTACTCATGGCACAGAAGGGAGCAAAGCACCACTCATGTAACCCCTGCATGGTGCTAATTAGCAAGTAAGCAGGACTGAGGCCCTCTCTCCACACAGATTAACCGGACACCAAACCTCTTCCATCAGCTCCTCACCCTTATAGCTGTGACCCATCTCCAGCCCTAAGGGCAAGCTCCGTAGGGACAACAGTGGCTCTCAGCCCAATTTGGTGGAAGAAGAGCGTCTGCAGAGCCCATGGGGAGCGAAGGTGCATGGGGCCACAGCGAGGCAGACCATGGCAAGAATCATCATGGCGGGATCGTCACGGTGAGGAAGGCCGTGGCGAAGAAGGCTGGGGTAAGGATAGCTGTGGTGAGGAAAGCCCAATGGTGAGGAAGGCCATGGCGAGGAAGGTCATGGCGAGGAAGGTCATGGTGGGGAAGGTCATGGTGGGGAAGGCCATGGCAAGGATGACCATGGTGAGGAAGGTCATGGTGAGGAAGGCCATGGTGAGTCTGACCACGGGGAAAAGACCATGTTGAGGGTGAGGACGGCCACGGCGAGGAAGACCATGGCGAGGAAGGCCCCGGTGAGGCACAGCGTGGTGAGGACGGCCGTACGGCGGTGCGGAGGGCCGTGCCGAGGCAGTCCCCTGCTCCCCGCCTCCCCCGTCCAGGCCCGGCAGGGGTTAACCGCGACCTCCGGGGCAGCGAGAGGCGGCGGGAGCGGCCTCCGGGGCGGAGCCGCTCTGGCCGCGCGGGGCGGGGCGGGCGGCGCCGGAAGCGGAAGCGGGAGCGGCGGCGGCGCTGGGCCGGTGGGGCCGGGCCGGGCCAGGCCGGGCCGCAGCCGCCGCCGATCGCGGGGCGGAGGGAGGCGGAGGGGCGGTGAGCCAGCGGGGCCGGCCCGGGGCGCGGAGCGGGGCTGGGGGCGCTCGGCGGGGCCGCCGGCGGCGGGGGGCCGGCCTGGGCCTGGGCCTGGGCCTGGGCCTGGCCCAGCCGCAGCGCCTCGCTGCCGTACTGGTGTCCCCGGAGGGGGTCGAGTCCCGGTGCGGGCAGCCTGCGGGCGGCGGCGCCTCGGCCCTGGGCTCCGCGGGGCTCGGGCACTCCCCGCCAAATGGTTATGGCGGGCCAGGGGCGGTGGGACCGGTTGGGACCGGGGCTATCGAGGGGTCGGGCGGGGAGGTGACCGGTTACGTTGTTACAAACCCGCCGCCTCCCGAGGGGAGGCCGCCGGCCCAAAGCCTTCAACGCTGCTGGGGCTGGCAGAGGTTTTGGCCTCACGTTTGCACCGTGGCCGCGTTTCCCGGCGCCCTCTGGGGTGGTCTGTGCCCGCACCTCTCGGGCTGGGGAGTCTGGCGGGGTGGGGGGTCCTTTGGGGAGGGGGCACAGCGCCAAGGGGTGAGGGTTTTAAGGGACGGAATCCTCTCGCGTTCTCAGATGCATCACTGTAAGAGATACCGGTCCCCGGAGCAGGAGAGCTACCTGGGCCACAGGTGGAAGAGGAAGAGGTCTCGTAGCAGAGACTACGAGGGGCGACTGCGATACCCACCCCGGAGGGATCTCTCCAGGAGATCGCGATCCAGAAGGTACAAGCGGGTTTGGACAGAGGGAGGCACGCCTGCCAGCAGCCGCTCTGGCATCGGGGAGCGAGCAGGGACGGTTATCTAATAGATGCTCGTCCTCGATTCCAGTCATGTTTCAGAGCTAGCGCTGAGCGGTGGCAGCTTTTACTTCCTGACTGCAGATCAGCTTTAAACCTGTAAATCCCAGGGCTGGAAGTAAAGGGCTTAACTGTGTTTGCCTTTTCTTCTATGTTTCTGCCTCTTTATCTAGCCAAAAGTTCTTCCCAAAGCGGTCTTTAATATTAATGAGGGAGAACAGCCTGCTCTGGAATGATGTTTCCCAGTTCTAATGCTGTGGAGGCATTAAAATACTTCTCTCTCCCGACAACCCGTTTCCTGCTGAAATTATTACAAATCAGATTTAAAGTAACAATACTTTTCCCTCACCTGTGCTGTCAGAAAGGATCTGAGCATTGCTAACTGATCTTTCCTGCTTTGGCTCTGGATTTTACCTTTGATCCTCTCTTTGTTCAGTGTTTCCACAGGGACAATTAGGTACTGGAAGCGGGGTGGATAAGGCCTCTGATGACAGGAGCTGTGTCGAGGGTTCTGGAACAGAGGCGGGAGCGCTGCCGGGGAGCCGCGTGCTGACGCGTCCCGGTCTGCGACCGGAATAGGCTGGCTGGCGGTCCTCACTGCTGCTCGGTGGTACCAGAGCTGGGGCGGTTCTGCTGGTTGGACAGGGCAGGTGCAGCCAGAAGGGAGCTGAGTTCATCCTTAAATTCCTGAAATGTTCTCCACATTAATTTCTCTTCCGAGCCTGGCTTTTGTTTACTCGAAGGAAGCGGATTGTGAAATACAGCTGACATGCACAATGGGCTGTTCCATTCTTCCATCTGATGGGTTATGCAGGTCAGGTTTGGATGAAAACAGGCTTTTTCTAGATGAAAACCTTCCTGCCCCTTTAGTCTCAGACCGTGAGCCTCTCACAGGTTCGCTGGTCTCCTCAGTATTTCAGGTTTTGTTTCTGAATCCTCTGTAGTCTAGAAGTACGCGCTGAAGTTTCACAAAGGTGTGTTTGGAGTTGAGTATCAGTGTTGGAATGGAGCCGTTGGGGTTTTTTTTTTTTGTGTTTTGGATAGTTCAGCGGTGACCTAGAGCCGCCACTGTCTTGGTGGGCAGCTTGAAATTTTAGCCTTGATCCAAGAGGATATGAACCACCACACGCGTACCTGCGTCCCATTAAGCTGCCAGCAAGAGAGCTAATTGTTGCCAAAGTAGAGAGGGGCAAACAACAAAAGTTCCCGTTTCTGGAGTGAAGCAGCTGCAGTGAGGTCTTGGCTGGAGAAGCCGTTGCTCTTGCTGTCAGTGAGGTACATGTGACAGCATCAACCTGCCCAAAATACCACTGTTTATCATTGGAAAGCCAACACACTGTTCTTATTTCCGAGTTGCAACATCTTCTACCTGAAACACGGCTTCTCGCTTGATGACTTGTGAAGCAAGGCTTGTAGTGGAAGTTGTTTTATTAGAGCAGCTGTAGCGGCTGGGGTGGAGAAGACAGTCATGCTTTCGGACGTACAAGCAGGCCACTGCTATGTGCTACAATTTTTGCTGTCCGGTTTAAAAGAGGTACTGTAACAGTGCTGCCAAGAAAGCACGGGGGACCCGCAGAGGAAAAGGCAGGAGCTGCAGAATCACAGCTTTAGCCTGAGGCGCTCACAGATACTTGCTAACTGAGCACAGAGCAGGCTCTTGTGGTTAGTGTGCGCACACAGCACCTAAAACTGCATGTGCGATGCCAGCTTGTAAATACTCAGTTTGTCTGATGCCTTCTGGCCCTTCCCCATGCAGAGATGAGTTTGGCCGAAAGTTTCCCTTCCATACTCGCAGCCCTCAGTTGTCACTAGAGGCATGGGAGCTCGACTATACTGTGGAGACCAAATTTTCCTTCTGGCTCTTGCTAACGGTCTGTTGAGCTGGTGTGCATGTATATGCTGAAGGCTTGGCGTTTAGGGGCCTCTAGTCCCTGCTGGGGTGGTGACTAGGGCACCACTGCTGCCTTCGGTTCTCATTTGTTCAAGAACTAATGAGAGTCCTTCCTGGGGGAGGAGAAAGGACGTTAGAAAAACACTTGTGTGTGGTGGCGGAGGTGGCTCAAGTGAGGTAGGCAGCTCACATCGAGCTCTAAGTGGGTTGTTCACACACACCCCTGCCCCCGGCTCCTTGAAATGTGGGAGTGCCATACCATTTTCTCTTGCAAACTTTCTCCTTTTTCTTATCTGAGAAACTTGGCTGAGAAGCGGTCAGCGTTTGAGCCACAGTGGAGGGGTGGTTTGAAGCCTTTCATGCTTTTCCAGGCTTATAAACATGTTCTTGTTTGTGCTACAGCCATGACAGGATGCCTTATCACAGGAGATACAGACGGGACAGTGACGCCTACAGATTTGAAGACCGAAGCCCATCTTTTGGAGAGGACTATTACTCGACCCGCTCACGAAACTGGCGGCGATCCAGAGGTAGAGAGCAGCACCGTCCAAAGAAGCATCAGCATCACTGCCGGAAACGCAGGACCAGGTCTTGTAGCAGTGCCTCCTCGGTGAGTAGCATCCAGAACGAGTTCAGGATTGTTCAGGGTTTTAACTGTTCTTACCTCCTTTCAGCTGTGAACACTCTGGGTGAGTACCTCGAATCCCATTTTTGTGTTTGTTTTCATTACGTGGAACGTATAGTCCAAAATCTGTCTTGTTAAGTGGGAAGTGTTTGTAGCGATTGGTTTTTACTAGTCAGCCCCCGTAGCCTTAATACGTGAGGAAACTAAGCTGTATTCTTTATGGCCAGGGAGGGGATCAGGGAAAGCTTCAAATGGCACACATGTGATAGGCTAACGAGGCCGAGCTTTGGCCGCGGGCCAGCCTGGCTCTGCTGGGGATCGGTTATTGTTCAGGTTTATACAGGGCTAGGGCTTCGCTTCTGCGTACTGCGGCTGCTCTGGGGGTTTTGGTATGCAGCGGTGGTACGGAGCGCTCCTGTGAAGGCACGTCAATTTGACTTTGTGCCAGGATCCCGTACCAGATGGGATTGATCAGCCTGCTTCTCCCGAGTTTTCAGCCCTGTGGTTATTAACCCCTGTCCCACTGTACTTAGAGAAAGGCTTCCGCCTCGCGAGAGTATGCACGTGTCCTCTGCCTATTTCCACACAAGTGTCCTTGGATTTCAGCTGCTTTGAAAACTTCCCCATTTTCCACCCTGAAACGTAGTATTCCTTTCAAGGATTAACAGGGAATATTTGGAACTGGGTGGGGAGGCTGGTCGTGGGACCAGGAATGCCCTGGAAGTGTTGTGAGGTGTCAGACCAAATGTCTCTGCTTCACTGCTTCTCTCCTGTAAGAAACATTTCCATCTTTCACAAGTTTGTTGCTTTAAATGTTATTACAACTAAATGACTGAGTCCTGATCCCCGCAGTTGTAGCAGATACCTGCATGGCTGGGAAGTTCTGACGGTCTGTTGCTTTCCTCCTTTTATTTCTTTCCAGCTGACTTTTTAATTTTAGTTTTAGAAAGAGCCAGGGTTATGATGAAAAGGCTCCAGTGCGGTTTACATGTGTGCGTGCGTGCGGTGATAACGGTGTGCAGGTTTGGGCTGGTGTGATCTAAATCCTTTGAAGTCTCACAGCTGTCTCAACTGTCCTCTCTACCTTCTCCTCCGTTTCAGCTGACCTTTTGGGGTTTGATTGTAGCTTGCTATTTTGGACTAGCTGGGGGGTGAGAGGCAACAGAAGAGAAGCCTGATAGAAGCTCAGGCGTGGAAATGTAGAGCTTTGTATTAATTTCTTTGGCTGTAGAGATTGTAACTATTTTTAAGGCTGAACCGAGAAAGATCAGGAATTAGGGCAGCTTGCTTTGTGGACCCCGGGTCCTTTTGGGAATGTTCGGCTGGTTTTCCAGTAGAAGCTAGCAGTAGCAGGGGTGAACGTGACCTCGTACCTTTAGTTGGATGCCTGAAGTGGAATGAAATGCTCCCTGGGGATTCATTTAACTGTCCTGTTCCTAAAGTTCTCCCAGGCTTAAAATTGCACCTGAAGGCCGATGCGTGCAACACCAGGTCTGTTTGCAGCCAGTCGGGTGGATGGATTTAGGGTCGGTGTGGTAGTTGGTTCTGTCAAGAAGGGAAGGGCTGGTTCGTAGCCAGGGCAGGACACAACTCTGGGTAGCTGGCGATCTATTAACCGAGGTACAAAAGAGCAGGCTGCACCGAGGGAGAACTGCTACTCTGGCTTCTACTGGACAGCTTGTCCAAACTGACAGCTTGTATACCCTTCATCACGTTTGCCAGCAGAGAAAATGACGTTCTTCTGGCAAAGCCCTCCCTCCTTCTTCTTGTGCCTCTGGCAGCATCCTCCCGGTGCTGCGGAGGAAGCCGCTCCTATGTGGGGAATGGTGGTGCCAAGCCAAGCCACCTTAACTCTGGAGCTTCCCGGCTGCTGCTTCCCTTCAGAGAAGAGGGGGGCGTTTTCCTGCCTAAGAGGCGGCGGCACCAGAGGCCGTAGCTAATGAGAGAGTTTTCTTTACATACCTGTAGCTGTTGATTACTTTTCTGTTTTGAAGTTAGTTTGTGTCTTGACGTGTCCCTTGCAATATCCCTATCGTTATATATGCTGTGTGCCTTATGAAATGCTGGGATCTGGAAAATCCAACCACCGACGCACCGTCATCTCCACCTTTGAATGACAACACAATCCTGCCACTCGGAACTGCCCGCTGTGCGCGCTTGGTCGTATGCCGTTTCGGGGGGCGGTGTGTACAGAGAAGCCAACAGAGCAGTAAGCGCAGCAGGAGCGTGGAAGATGACAAGGAAGGCCACCTGGTGTGCAGGATCGGCGATTGGCTTCAAGAGCGATGTACAGCCACCTTTCGTAAAACTTTACCTCTCTACTTTCTATCCCCATGTTAGACGAGATCTCTCGTATTGTACTGGAGGGGTCTCTAGTGTTTTATTGCTTATAAATGGACTGACCAGTAAAATGCCTGAGGCAGACAATAGACACTTGAGTTTTAAAGAGTGTAGCAGTGAGAGACATTTTATTGCTGTGAAATTGCAGGACCTCAGCTCTCGCCAAGCCTCTAAAAGTTCACGTCCGCTCCTGTTTTCTCTCCTAGATGAAATTGTCGGCAGCCTTGGCGAAGGCACTTTTGGCAAAGTGGTGGAGTGTGTGGACCACGCCAGGTGGGCGCCTCTCCCTTCCGGATAACTTGCCTGTCCATTGTGCGTCAAGCCCAGGCGCTCACAAGCGTGGCAGGATTAACACTGCCAGTTTTGCATAGGCCTGGACTCTGCTGGACCAAACTGTTGTTGTCACTGTCCACTTGTCACTATGGTAGAAATTATTTCTTATACCAAGTGGAAAGAGGCCCGGCTCATACCTTGGCCCCCAAGTTTGCAGACTGATGTCTTAAGGGAAGCAGGGGAGTTCTGCAAGGGAAGCTGAGGGCTTCAGCACAGGCCGTTCTACTGCCCTGCTGCAGAAGCAGCAAATGCCGGCTGAGGGCTGGGCCAGGCAGCTGGGGAAAGTGACCTCTTAATCTGCCAGGGTATTTTTTTTTTTTTTAACCTCTCCTGTGATTACACTTGACCCCTGTCTCTTCCTGACCTTTTGTCTGGCTCTGAGCCGTGGGGTCAGCTTAGTATAGGAGCCGCTGGGATCTCCTGCCTCCTCAGAAATCTCTCTGGCACAGTTGGAGAGGGGAGGTGGCTGCTGGAGGCACAGCGACCTTACGGACTGCTGTGTCAGGAAATGGTGTGCTTGCAGAGCTGCCTGCAGCTCTCTTTGGAGCGTTACCCGGCAACAGCCTTTCGCTTCGAATTTCCATGTGGGTACTTAACTACTGGTCAAGCGGCATAAATCTTTGGCAGACCTTGAGAGCTTTGTTGGGACCCAGCAATGACTAAGCGTCTTAACAAATGAAAACATGACTGGAGTAACTGGGATGTGCCCTCTCTCTGTGGGCTGAGGACGTGGGTACATAGGCTTTTTCTCTAACTCCATCCTTTTGTCTCTTCCCTTACAGAGGCAAGTCTCAGGTGGCGCTGAAAATCATAAAAAATGTTGGAAAGTACCGAGAAGCAGCCAGGCTGGAAATTAACGTCCTGAAAAAAATCAAAGAGAAGGACAAGGAGAACAAATTGTAAGTTCCTACGAGGCTGCCGGCTATTCAGTACCACGTCCTTACAGACAAGCGGTCTGCTTGGGTGACATCCAAAGAAATACGGGGCTGAGGACTGGAATACCTGCTGCTTGCCTCCTGTGTGGGGGAAAACCTGTCTCATTCCTCTGCGTTTCAGAAGAGAGTCTGTCTGTAGTTCTACTGAACACTTGTTTGTTTAAACTCTTAACAACAGACATGCCAGATCATAGTGAGAAATAATTAACCAGAGCTTTTTCTCTGACAGCCACCTGCTGCCTTGTCCCACTTGAACTGGAGATCTCTATCTAAAGGTGGTTGAGCCAAGCGGGGAGGGGGTGTGTCTCTGGTGTACATAGAGGGATTGCTGTGCTCCTGAGTCAGCTGGCTCAGAGCTTTTGCTCACCAACCACTTCTAAAGTAGCCAGCAACTAGGAGAATGACTGTTCTGTCGAGTCCCTGAATGATGGTTGATCCTCACGTCTTTCTCTCTGCACAGCTTGTGTGTCTTGATGTCAGACTGGTTCAACTTCCACGGCCACATGTGCATCGCCTTTGAGCTTCTGGGCAAGAACACTTTTGAGTTCCTGAAGGAGAACAACTTCCAGCCGTACCCTCTCCCTCAGATCCGGCACATGGCCTACCAGCTCTGCCATGCCTTGAGATGTAAGTCATCCAGGGCCAGCCTGTGGGCTTGCCAGCAGCTGTTTGTTCTTCAGCACCTGCTCTTTTTTTATCTTTTTAACCCAAGATAGCATCTGGATATTCTAGCAATTTTTTTTCCTCCTTTTCTGAAGCTTATACAAAGATAAGAGATGCTGATTTCTGTGGAGGATAGAGCAGTAGCCTTTAGACTTGCTTCCTTTTCCTTCTGAAAGGAATGGAAGAGAGACTTGTAAGGTCTTCTGTGCAAAAGGTGCCTTCTCTGTGTCAGAAATACCTCGTCCTCAGCTAGGCCATGATGTGTCACCAGAATGGGTTGGGAGGGAGCTGAGGAGGAGTCGGCTTGGCACTTTAATGGGCAGTGTTGCATGGGCGCTTCAGTGGGTGGTTCTTAGATACATTTTTTTTCTCTCTCCACCTGTGCAGTTTTACATGACAACCAGCTGACTCACACTGACCTCAAGCCAGAAAACATCTTGTTTGTCAACTCTGATTTTGACACTCTGTACAATGAGAAAAAGGTGGGTTATGTCCAAAAGAGAAGTGAATCAATCAGGAATAGCCTGCCTTTCCCTCCCTGCAGAAATTGGATCTTCCCTGTTCCATACATGCCCCACATGGCCTTGGAAGTCTATTTAGTGAGAAGAAACTGAAAGCTAAGCCTCCTCTTTCTCCTGTGTCTTCCAAAAGTCTTAAGGCTGCTTCGGTGGCTCCAGTCCATGAAGTGGAGGGTTCAGCAGCTTTCTTTAACACTGATCTGATTTGTAAAGAGCTCAGAGCTTCACAGTTATAATCCTTTAGATTAGCACAGACATGGCAGTTCTGGGGTCAGAGGGCTCCTCTCAAAGCCTAGCTAAATCCTGAACTAGCTATTAGAAGCACTGAGCATTTCTTGTTCGCTTGCAGAGCTGCGAGGAAAAATCCATTCGGAACACGAGCATCCGTGTGGCAGATTTTGGAAGCGCCACCTTCGATCACGAGCACCACACCACTATCGTGGCTACCCGGCATTACCGTCCACCAGAAGTGATTCTGGGTGAGTACTGCTGGGGCCTGGGGAGCCTCGGAGGGGTGGAGGAGAACGCTTGTCCCAGGGGTGCTGTAGGATGATGCTGTCTAGATGAAAACTGGCTTGAGAGCACTCCAGTTCTTGGGGACAACCTGTTCTATGCATTGCTGCAACACCAAGGTCCTGACTGTATGGAAGGTAATAATGGTTAGTGCAGGCCCTTGACATGGAGAATGGGGAGCTGAGAAAAGCCTCTGGGACTCAGAAGTGCTCAGATTGGCTCCAGGGGAACGCAGAGTCAGCGTAAGCTGAAACAAAAGCATCCCCGGGGTGGATGCGACAGTCCCCTTGCCAGTGTGCAGCACCGGAAAGCGCACAGATAACTTCTAGGTCTGGCTTTGTGTAATCCCTGCAGTTTCAACGTGGAACTAGTAGAAATCTGGTGGGACTTGTTGAGAAGGCAAAGTTAACTTGATTCTCTTTGCAGAGCTGGGCTGGGCACAGCCATGCGATGTCTGGAGTACCGGCTGCATTCTGTTTGAGTATTACCGTGGCTTCACACTCTTCCAGGTATGATTCTTGCCAGAGGAATTGTACCCTAAGAATCCTTACTGTGAAGGGAAGGGAAATGCAGATCAGGCACTGATCTGAGTTTGAAAATAAGCCCAGGAAAACTCATGGTGTGAGGACTTGTGCCTCGCTGGAAGGACAAGGTTCAGATCACTTCTGGTTTCTTCACTGTGCCTATGAAGAACAGAAAAATGAAGAGAGCAAGTAGAGGTGGACAGGAGCTGCATCATTCCCGATGGAGGCTTGTCTCTTCTGCCCCTGCACTTGTATAGGGGATAGACCTTTTGTCATCAGATCTCAAAGTTCTGAATGAATGCGCCTTTGCTCTTTTCCTTTGCAGACCCACGAGAATCGTGAGCATCTTGTCATGATGGAAAAAATCCTCGGGCCAATTCCATCCCACATGATCCACAAAACTCGGTAAGAACCTCTTCCTGAACACAGACAGTCCAGTCAACTGTTTGTGGCTAATTACTCAGGATACCAGTTCTCTGTCATCACACCAGGTGTCACCTCTATGGGTATAACCATGGGAGAGGTGCTGGAAGTATGTCCCATGAGCAGCCTTACTGAATCTTTCCTTTGCAGGAAGCAAAAATATTTCCACAATGGGAACCTGGTGTGGGATGAGAACACGTCCGATGGGAGATACGTCCAAGAGAACTGCAAGCCCCTGCGGGTAGGTGCTGCTGCGTGGCTGGTGGAGGGCTGGCTGTGTTCCCCAGATCAGCGGTGTGGGGCTTAGGGATGGGAATTTCCCTTAGTAAGTGGCTTTTACAGACCCCTAAACTCTCATGTGTGGTAACAGAAATCGATTGGTCTGGCTGAAGCAGGACAGGTACTAGGGAAGGGGAGGGACGCCGTACTTCAGGCTGGGAGACAACCATCGCCTCACTGTACCTCACAAAAACAGGGCCTAAACCCTCCCCTCTCTCCTCGCTGTCCTCTTCCAGACGTACATGCTGCACGACTCGCTGGAGCACGCACAGCTCTTTGACTTGATGAGGAGGATGTTAGAATTTGACCCTTCCCAGAGGATCACGTTCTCAGAAGCGCTCCTCCATCCCTTCTTTGCTGGCCTCTCTGCAGAGGAAAGGATGTTGTGTGGTCGAGGCACCAGCCGGGACCTGAGCAGATGACAGCTGGGGAGGGTGCGATGCCTGCTGCATTTGTACATACAGGATCGGTCTAGCCGCTGCAGTTCAGCCCCACTCGCTCTCTTCGCTCAGAGGGGCTGGGGCACTGCAACAAGGACCCTGGGTAGCAGAGGGGAAGAAAAGCTACATTGGAAAGCACAGATTTGTCTATTTATATGTTGTAAAGTTAAAATAAAGTGTTTCTTATTGTTTGATACTTCCCTTGTAGGCAGGCCTAGGGTTCTCTTGCTCCCAGCTTTGCTTTTTCTGCAAAGGGAGATGGAGATGTTGAAAACTTAACTGGAAACCAAGCAGCAGGAATCTTGGCTTTATTGGAGGGCAGAAAGTGAGGGTGAGTGGACTGAACTCTCCCTGGTCTTGGCCTTTGCTCCTCTGAAGAGAGCAGAGCAGGAAGAAGGCTTGCTCCAGCTGTGGTGTCAGGCTTGAGGATGACAGCAGACTAATAAATAGCTGCACACAAATAGCACACATGAATAGTTGCACTTTATTTCAGGGCATCCCCCAGTAGCGGCAGGAATTAGTTGTTACAAACATCAGGTCACAAATGGAGTATCAAGCAGTGACACAGTGCAGTGATCTTCACGTGTTAGTGATCAGGGCAGCACTTGCCAGCAGTTCCTGTGATGGTGGTTCAGGGTGGAAACTATCTCAAACACTGATTAAAAAAAAGTGTTCCATTCTTTGAATTAAGTCTGGCAATGTGGGGGAAGGGGGAGAAGAAGGGACCCAGACCCTGTTCTGGGTCTCTTGAGTGCTCCAGAAGAGCTCACGTCTGCACATAAGATGCATTTCATGTGGGTAAGGCCAGTACTTCCTCAAGTAAGCTTTTGCATCTGAGGGAAAGTACAGCCAAATACCCGAATCTATTCGCACCTCCAGAAAGTGAGCACACTGTAAAGTTTAACTGTGCCAAAACACAGCCCAAAGCTGCCCGCTGTGCCCTAAACACTGCACAGGTAGGGATCAGGAATCCCTTTCCTTACGTGGGGCGGGTTGTACCCTCCTGTTGTGCAATACTGCTCTCTGCCTTTTTTTCTTTTTGGTGTTTTTTTTTTTTTTTTGGGGGGGGGGGGGGGTGGGGGGGTTTGTTTGTTTTTTTTTTTGCTTAAACATGGGGTACCCTATTGCTGCACAGCTGGCAACACAGGGTGGCCTTAGTGCTTCCTGGAGCTGCGCAGCAGCAAGTACAGAGCTGAGCCCAGCTGCCATCCCTGCAAAAACATCTTCACCTGGTTCAGTGCCCTTCTGGGCACGTAACTTCAGTCAGTGGCACAGCAGTATAGAGGCAGAAAAGGACCCAGTGATGAAGCCTTGAATCTTTCTAGACTGCTACTGCTCAGTGCGTACAATCTACAGTTTAATAGCCAAACCCAGAAGAGGTGAGAAACGCCTGCCGCCTGGTTCAAGGAAAGCAGAAATTGAACTAGCAGGTTCTCTTATCGAGTGCTTGAGCAAGGAATGTGAAAACAAGGGGACTAAAGCTAACACTCAGCAATGACCAAGGGACGGTCGTCCACCTTTTAAACCCAGCCGCTGCTGCTCTGCCTGGCTAAAGATTAGATGAAGCAGAAACAGCCAAAGAAACAAGAAAGGCAGAGGGAAGCCTCACATTTGTGCTTTAAATAACCAACCGCATTGCTACCCCTTCCCCGCGTGGCCGAGTCAGAACCACAGCTTGTTAAATGCCACTATGGTTCTAGCTGAAACATGGTTCACCTGAGGAATAGGTGCTTCAGCTTCCTACAGGAGAGGAACAGCTCCAGGGCAGAGCTACACCCCGTCACAGCACTGACAAGTCACCAAGCCTCCTCGTGCAAGCACTAAGGCCACCTGGCAAATGCCAGCGGACACAGTTCAGTCATCCAGCCCTCAGTGGGGCAAGAAGCTCAGGGAGAACCAGCGGGCCAGACACCAAGAGGGGCCGAGCCCTTCGTCCTGCTGAGGTAGATTTGGCAAGGTGCAGGCGGTTTGGCAGGGGAAGAGACCTGGCGCAGCAGCAGGGGAGAGCTCAGCACTCACCAGCCTCCTGTCTTTAGGGGCTGGGTCCTCTCCCCTCACTCCATGCTTCCAGGCAGCATTAATTACTCAATTGCTTCTTTTCAACCAGGGAAGTCTCTTCCCCTCCTCCTTTGATACACTTGGCCTTTGTTCTACACAGATGAAAGACAAGTGCCTGATCTGTTAATCCTCACCCTTCAGAGCACAAGTGGGTCAATAGGTTTCTACCTGCTTAGCAGAACACAGCGACAGAGCAGCTACACCAGTAGGTGACCGTTTCCACACGTCCCTGCACTTCAGCCTCTGAAGGGATCCACCTCCCCTGGAGAAAAGGCACCGCCTGAAGCTCTGAAGCTTTCCCAGCGGCCAGAAGACAGTCTGGGCAACATTTAGGTGCCTGCAGGAGCTCTGGGGACATGTAAGGTGCCAGAAGAGCAGCAGAACTTCAAGCACTGCCCATGCTCGCAGCATCAGGAGCAAGCAGGGAGCTGAACCCCTCTTTGCTGAGAAGAGGGCCCCTGCCTTGCATCCACCCCGTTCCTCTGAAGGAACAGCTCACCGTACAGCACCTCCTGCATCACTCCAGGTTCAGCCCTTCCCTGGGTCGGCCTCCAGGCACAAAGCCTTCAGAGGGCACGCACGGAACCAGCGCGATGCACTCCTGAAGCCAGCTAGCTGATGGTTGCTCAGCTTGCCGCTGCTTAGGCACTGCACCAAGGCTCCATCAGGTCAACAAAATGAACGCAGGAAAAGATAAACCAAGGCTTCCTGGCAGTGCATGGGAAGTGAGTGCAGCACAACAGCAGTTAGCAGAGCAACCTGGGGCAGATCCCCTGTGGTTATTTTGACAAGAACCTCCTGCCGTACCCCTCCAAGAGGGGAGCAGCTCTCCCGCTATCTCCTGCAGGCAAACAGGACCGTGTAAGCTGAGGAGCCGAGCCCTTCCTCGGGCCAGTTCCCAGCACATGGATGCACACACACACATACAAGCCCACCCTATACGCAGGCTTTGAGCTCACAGGGAATGAACGGATCCATGACCTACTTCCCAAACCACACTGAGTGTAGGAGGGACACTGGAAGCACTGGGGGAGCTCACCCAAATGTCAACTGCACCATACACCGCGCAACAAACTCAGAGGGACACTGCCCTGCTTCACTATCCTTTCCCTGATTCAGCCACTCACTGTGCCAGAAAAAGAAAAAGAGAAAGAAAGAAAAAGAGAAAGAAAGAAAAAGAGAAAGAAAGAAAAAGAGAAAGAAAGAAAAAGAGAAAGAAAGAAAAAGAGAAAGAAAGAAAAAGAGAAAGAAAGAAAAAGAGAAAGAAAGAAAAAGAGAAAGAAAGAAAAAGAGAAAGAAAGAAAAAGAGAAAGAAAGAAAAAGAGAAAGAAAGAAAAAGAGAAAGAAAGAAAAAGAGAAAGAAAGAAAAAGAGAAAGAAAGAAAAAGAGAAAGAAAGAAAAAGAGAAAGAAAGAAAAAGAGAAAGAAAGAAAAAGAGAAAGAAAGAAAAAGAGAAAGAAAGAAAAAGAGAAAGAAAGAAAAAGAGAAAGAAAGAAAAAGAGAAAGAAAGAAAAAGAGAAAGAAAGAAAAAGAGAAAGAAAGAAAAAGAGAAAGAAAGAAAAAGAGAAAGAAAGAAAAAGAGAAAGAAAGAAAAAGAGAAAGAAAGAAAAAGAGAAAGAAAGAAAAAGAGAAAGAAAGAAAAAGAGAAAGAAAGAAAAAGAGAAAGAAAGAAAAAGAGAAAGAAAGAAAAAGAGAAAGAAAGAAAAAGAGAAAGAAAAAGAGAAAGAAAGAAAAAGAGAAAGAAAAAGAGAAAGAAAAAGAGAAAGAAAAAGAGAAAGAAAAAGACCAAACCAACTATCCTGGAAAAGTTCTTTTCCAAAACACACCCTGCTCCCAGAGTCCTGGGCTTCACCCACTAAGTGAACAACCAAAAAGCCAAGAGAGTATATAAGCAAGTAAGGCCTAGCTGAAGACATCAGTGTTCCCAGAGCATGTGCAACCCAAGAGCTTCTGGCTCTTGACACAAGCTTTCCGAAGAGGGAACGCTCTCCTTGAGGGGCTGGAGGGTCCAGGAGGGACAGCGAGCTACAACTGCCTTCAGGAACATAAAACAGGGGAGAGCAGAGTCAAAAAGAACAACAGAACGAAATCAAATCCTCCCTCCTGGTACAACTGCAACAGAAAGTATTTCTACACAATCAAGGGGTGCTGTTCCCACCAGGGTGCCCTTGCTGGGTCTATCTGCCCAGAATGGCTGAGAAACACATCTCAGATCTCCAAACCACCCGTCACTTGTACCGCCTCCACGTACATCCCCTCATTAAACAGCCTCCCGGCCAGGCCTGGCAGCAGCAGCCGCCTTCGCCGGGGACAGACACCATCTTCCTGCATGTTCCTCTGTACAATGGCACAAGAGAATGAAAATAGCTTTGCAGGAACATTCGCTTCCTTCTTTTTTTGTTTCATTTTCTGATTATTCTTTTTTTTTTTTTTTTAAATACACAATGTTTCTTCTGGAAGGAAATCTCTCCAGAACTTCACATCCTTAAGGCGTCACGAGTTTACTAGTCAGGATCCACTGGACAGCTTGTCTGACAGACCTCCTCCTCCTCTCTTCTCTCCCTTCAGAGCCGTGTGGCTGGATGGGCTCTAAGTAGAGTGCAGGGGGATGACAAATTTGCAGCCGAAGGGTGAGTGGTAGTTTATTCCCACTTCTTGAAAGACCTTCTGGGGAATGCCAATGTCACAGAGGTACACGCGCCCTGCCCTCTCGCCCAGGGGCAGCGGCAGACCCAAGGCCAGCGACCACTTGGCGTCGATGCCCTGCTCCATTTCATTTATCGGAGGGTCTATGCTGAGGACGGGTGCCCGGTTCTGGTTGGCCCAGTCCACAACCGCTTTGTACCAAGGCTGATCTCTTAAAAAGGCATTTTCATGACAATCCAGGCAGTTGATCACTAGGTCAACAGGGGTATCTGGGAGATCTGAAAGAAACACAAACACCGCTGAGCACTGAGGACCAACCTGAAACCTCGAACTAAGGCTCAGTGCATTCCCTTCTTGCACGGCCAGCAGATTTTTCATTTTTGCCTCCAGCACCCACAGACTCACTGCATACAGCCTGTCCTTACCTGTTGTTATCACCGTCCTTCTGCAAAACACACCGGCACTGATATTTAAAAGCTCTTTAGCACTCTGAAGAACATTCACAGACTCTCAGGTACAAAATCTCATCAGGCGGTCAATACTTGAGCAGCCCCAGATGCCGCCCCTGAGCTGACTCGCCAGTCCAGGCAGCCCAGGGAAGCAGTGGTGCTCGCTCTCCGTTAGAAAAGGATCATTTTACATTTCACAAGCTGACAAAAAAGGCCTATTTTTCTGGAACACGCCAACCACCTCTCCTATGGAAACACAGCTTGTGTGCTGCGCTGCTGCCTGCCCCAGTGAGCTCTGCTGGTCTCACTGCACTCACCAGCTCCGTACCAAATCTGCTGCATTCCTCTTATCTGATGGACCACGAAGTCCTTGGTGCACTATCTTTTATAAGCCTTTGTAACAGGCAACTAGCTCAGCCAGCACAGTGCAGCCCCCACCCTGCCCCAACACAAAACGTTGCGCAGTGCCCTAATTACCACGTTTGTTTCTCCCAAGAAGTTTAAAGGAAACAGGTTTGAAAATACCGCTGGTGAAATGACAAACAGAAGCCAGCTCATCCGTTTATTCTAGGGCATACTAAGAGATCTGAATTTTGACAGCTGCTGGGAGTTCAGCAAAGCTGTCTGCTTGGTTTGAAGTAGCAGCTGGATGCTCATTTACTTGCAGTTCCGATACACCGAACAAGGCGGGCCCTTATCCTAAGGGAACGGCTGGTCTGACTCAGATCCATACACAGCAGCTCTTCCATATTTGTTCATACAGGAAACATCTGTACCAGCACAACCATTCCACTGTTGAACCTCTCGAGCCTCTGCTGTCCTGCCGGCCTCTGACCAGCCACCTGCCTGTGGCGGTGCCACTAGATGGTGCCACCGGACCGGGCAGGCGCTGGGGAGCTGAGCTGGACAGGTCTCTGCCAGGCACGAGGGCGGCGGAGAGCAAACCTGCTCCTCACTCACCTTTGACGCTGGACACCTGCTGGCCTTGCGTCTTGCTGAAAAGGTTCAGCTCGTTGGTGATGGATTCCAGCATCTTGACAAAGTTGGGCAGGAAAAGGATGACGTGGACGTCGTGGTTGGAGAGGTGCCGTCCGCAGCTGATCCCCTGGGCCCCCTTCACGTGGGGACCACACAGCAGGGCTACCGTGGGCCGCTGATGCACGTTCTTCGGGTTCAACCTAAAACACAGACAAAAGGGGATTTAACAAACCCAAGAATGTCTTACCTTCTTCCTGTAAGAGGAAAGAAAAAAAACAAACAAACAAAAAAAACAACAGTAAAATGCAAATTTACAGGTGTTTTGCAAATCTTCCGTTGCCTCCAAGAAGGAACCCACATCCTTTTGTAGCGCTGACACTAGAGAGCTGCTCTGCTTGCAGGTTCCCTTCGAGACTTCCTTGCACCCGCAGCAGGGACCACAAGGTCCCAGTCTATCCTGGTTCATCATGCAGCCAATTTGTACTTTCAAAGCAGGGGTCATTTTCACTGCTCATGTAGCAAGCCTGAATCCAGTAAAATTTCACTTTTAGGAGGCTTTTTTTTCTCTGCCCCTCTGATTTTAGAAGAATGCTAACTATACATTCTTAAAAATATGGGGTAATCTACTCCATCAGCAGAGCCACAGTTAAAAAAAAAAGAAGAAAAATAATTTCTACCTCCCAAGCCTCATCAACTCCAAAATAAAGTTGGTTTATTTAAATGGCCTGCAAGCCATCAAGGGTGGCTTGCAGCAGGATTTTCAGCTGACAGGGTCAGCGCTGCCTGGTATGTCACCACTTACTGCTCTCAATCAAATGATCAGGTCCTGGTAAAGCACTACCTAATAAACAGATGGAGACTTAAGGCTTACCTTCCATTTCAAGAGCAAATAATTTGGAGCATCTATCAACAACAGGAAAATACATGTGCAATTGTCTCTAAGTGCAGGCACAGAGCGGAGCTCTTCAGAAGAGGCAGCACATGCACGCACGCAAAGAGCAAGCAGTAAGTGCACTCCAAACCTGCTATCGAATTGGGCCCTCCAAAAGAGCAGGATATTCTCAGTTTAGGTGTAGATGCCCGAAAGCTAACTTATCATTGTGAAGAGCTGAGCAGCACTTTGTTTTCATGAGCTAATTTTTGGGTTTATTGATATCATTAAATTGTAACATGTAAAAACAACAAAGGAAAGGTTTACTTATTTGCAAAAAGGAGCAGCTTGCCAGAAGTTCTGCAATGGTTTAATCTGCCTTGTGTTACACCTGTGCAAAGCTCAAGTCCCTGAAAAAATTCCCAGTAAGTGGAGAAAAAAAAAACCTCAGCTCTGTCTGTTTTGTCTTTGACTCAAGAGACACTTCTGCTTCTGGGACACAGGAGCCAAAAAGAAGCCCTCAGTGAGTCATTCATGTTCAGCCAGCCCTTTGCTAGAGAGGGGAAAAAAAAGCAGCACGAACACGGAAACCTACTGTAAGGCTTCCTCCTGCTTCAGGAGCCTGAGCCTCAGACTTGTTTTCATGATTATTTGGGAACAGGCAGATACACGAGCTACAACACAGGTCTGCATGGCATCAGAGTGAGTTTTCTCCTTCAGAGGCAAGGAAGGCAGAGAGGTGACAGCTGCCTCCAGCTGCAGGACCACCAACGGACTAGCACAAGCGGCAGCCAGCATCCACATTACATTTACCTCAAAAGTAACCTCTCAGCCCCTTTTACCTCACCCCCACTTAACAGAACAAGATAAGTTGAGCTCTTCTTAGAAAGGGCAAACCCACGGCAGAGTGAAAGGGAACAGCTTTACCTGTTGGGTCCCCCAAGGAGGCTCAGGGCCATCTGACTCGCACAGACTCCCGTCATCTCCAGCCTCCGCTCCAGAGTCAGCCCGTGCTTCTCAGCAACCGAGAGCAGCTTTTTGTGAAGCTCGTAAGACACGCTTGGAACCACCAGCCCGGAGTCTAGGGTTCAAAGAGAGCAGAGGGAAGACAAAAGAAATGGGTATAATCAGAGACTTCTTCAGAATGCTGCAGTCTGGTAAGCTTTTACAGGACAGCGCTTAAAAATGATGACAGTGAAAAGGCTTATTAGCTATTACCAAGGGTCTGCCTAACCCAGTAATCCAGGTTCCTTCCAAGACCATCAAATGAATCCAAACTAGTGCATCAGAGTTAGCTTACGCTGTCTGAGTGAAGCACTGACAGCTAAACACAACTGCTGGGCTTGAAATAATATAGTTTCCAGGAAAATTCAGCAGGCAGCTGGCAATTTTAGCAACGTGTGGATTGAGAAGGCCTTTTTGACTTACAGCTTGAATATTAAGTTCGTTCTTTGTGGTCTCCAGGCCACCAGTGCTTTACCCCACACCCATGCCCAAACACATGTAAGTGTTCCTAATCGCTGTGAAAGTCAGAAGAGAAGCTGTGAACCAGATTTCCCACCAAAAAAGCCTGGATGCATTATGCTTCCTGACATCAGCAGTGACCAGCCCCAAACTTCCAGCCCCTAACGCACTGATCACAGCAAAACAAGACTTCCCACATTTACTAGGTAGGTGCCCCCACCACCTGAGCTGCGCCATGCCAGAGGGGCCAGCTTCGGACACAAAAGCTGAATCACGATAAACTGAGGCAGCAGGGGAATGATGCAGCTGAAAGAATAAAGTCTGCAGAAAAATACTTCTCAGATGTTTTTGACAGCCTGGCCTACAAGCCAGGAAATGCTCCAGCATGTGGATGAAGGAAACAAAACCTCTCTTGTTTGTTTTAAGCACTGAGAACAGCGCCTGTGGTAGGAAGCAATACAATCCTTCCCGCTCGCTTCTAACAGCAAACTTGCCTGGAATCAGCAGGTAAGAGAAATGCAAACCTAAGTAACTGTTCTAGCCGACTCTTCACACTTTCCTTCTCCAAGCCGGCCAAGCTGGCATTGAGTTCACAGAAATAAACCCTGCAGTCACATCTGTAAACTCTCCTGGAAATAAATGCAGAGGATTCCTTGCCACCAAAAGGCAGCTTGCTCTGAGGGGAGCCACAGCAATTTTTTGGTGGTGTGTTGAATAGTGGAGGACAAGGAAACTGAAAATAATTACTTATGGTATATGGAGAGAGAAGTGCAAAATGTAAGTGATGGGTGAGAACACTGCTGCAGCAGCCAGCCAGATATCCCTGAATATCTTCAGCCATGGAAACCAGCCTCTCTATTCTAGTTTTTCTCCAAAATAATTCTGATATCTTTGCTCTGTGTTTGAGGATTTGCATCTATGTAGAATCAGAAACACATCCCTTGAAACACCCTCCTGCAAGGCCTGGATGTCCTTAACTGTCTCCCAGCTAAGGAGCAGTACAGCTTAATTCCCTCCCCATACAGAACAGCCACATAGCTGGAGCACAGCCGCCAGCAAGAAAAGCTCTCGGCTCCTTCTGTTCACATCATTCATAAGCACTGCTTGGAGCTAAACAAGCAATCCCAGCAGAGTCCAGCTGAGCAAGGGCTCTGTGAAGTTACTGTTAGTTCCTACTCTGGGACAGGCAGACGAGGTGCACGGGAGTCAGGCACGACGGGTCAAAAAGGTCCAGGGCTCAGACCAACACCTGCTACAGCTCAGGCACGACACCAAACATCAGGCCAAAGTGTGAACTCGGTTCTTCCCTCAGCACACTCTGCTTCAGCGGTGTTCAACAGCTGGCAGCCCTGCCTCACCCTCGCACTCCCATCAGCCGCTCCACCGCTGAACGCGGGGTGACGGTAGCCACCCGGGTGCTCATCGCAGCCCAGACCGCCTGCGCTGATGGGAAAAAGTCATGGGAACATGACATGGCCCAGTGAAAATGCTCTGCAGCGATACAAGCCTAAAGGCGAACAGCCACAGCGTACGCATCCGCTCAGAGAGGAAACCTAACAGTTACTTGTGGGCTCGGGTTCTTTTGCAGGCAAAAAAACATAAGAACCAGTCGTAACAAGCAAGTGCCATATTCAAATGAGAAAAGCAGCGTGTATTTTAATTGTGAGGAATTATTTGTACTGCCATTTTCCCCCAGGGTGCCCCAGTCACAAACCACGAAGTCAAGCTATGGCGGAAATGGCAGGTTTTGTACATCTTGAGGTTTTCAGAGTCAAATCGGAGGTACTCCTGCAAGGTAACAGTAAAATGTCGCAGAGTAGATCCCACTGAATCCTTCTAGCCTTCATTTCTGAACTCACCGGCTAGTCCTCTGCAGACACAGAGGGCCCAAACGTGTTCAAACACTTGACCTTGCATGCTAAGCGCCGATTAAGCTACCTCTGCTAATAAGTCTTTCATTACATGCAGCATACATGCAAGCGTGCACATTATCAAAGTCATTTCAGACTCCTGATAGCAGCCGCTGAACATTTGGAGTCATAAGCCACTAATAATCTGTCACACTAGTCACGCACCTGCCCTGTGTTCACACACCCTCTTAGCCTCCAGAGTCACGCAAGGCTCGGCACTGCCTCTTTCCCATTCATATTTTTGCTACTTCATCAGGTCTTGTTTTCCGAGCTTAAGGGAGGACTTGGAATGAGTGACCTGCGGTCAGGATCTCTCCAAACAGTTTGACGGGATGTATCCTCTGCTAGCCTGAAACAGGGAGCTCCCAAACTGTAGTTTTGCTCCTTCTGAACTGTGGGACCGCAAATTCCCTGCTTAAATTTTGCACAAACTCTCCAAACTAGGGTGAAACAACCAATCTATACTCTGTATCAAGCCAATTTAGTATGACTGTTGCCAATGTCTCCTCTGTAACCATTTACATCTTCCCCTTGCTCACTTCCCCCAGACCCTGAGCTTTAGTAAACCCCCATTTACCATCTGCTAGATGCAACTCAGTGCCCGGTGGGTTAATGCAAAGGGGGTTACTGGGAGGCAGCGAGATGAACTTGCATTTAGCATGCCAGCGCTACACTTTGTCCTAATTGCTCCCTCTCAAGAGCAGGCTTAAATGCCAAGAGAACTTCCCTTCTTCGCACTCACGCAAGGGCCAACCAGTCAGACTGGCTTATCAAAACCAGGCCGAGGGAGTTAAATAAACTCTGGCAGAAAGCAATCAAAGAGGCGACGTGTAAACCCACAAACAATAACACTACTGCAACAAAACTGAACTCCTGCCAACTTTAATTATGTTTGGGTTGGACAGAGCATCTTTATTGTTTGGTAATGAAGGTAATAAAATAAATTAGCTCAGGCCTTTTAATATTAAATAAATGTATTTTACAGCTGCCTGGAAAATAAAAAAGGCGGCTATAGACTAAACAGTTTTGTGACACGCAGAGTATTGCTGAAGCCTGATTAAACATGAAGTATTCTCCGTTTATGAGGCCCACTCGGTCCTGGGCACTACAACTGCAAACAAGTTATCTCACAAAGCTTCACTATGCAATGTTACATGCATACCAGTTGCATTAAAACATGAGCAGAAGGACTGAGCTAACTCTCCAGAAGTTAATGAAATAAGAGTTTTTTCCCCCCAGACAAGCCCAGAGGAACACTGCTGTCAGAAGTCCGAACGCCTCCCATGCTTTCACTTGCAGGAAAAAGACAGGGCTGCTACTTGAGTAGCTCAGTGTGCGAGCCCCAATCTTTTCTCTTGACTATTTCAGCAGCTCTCTAGCTGCTAAAATAAATACAGGCAAGCTGCAGGAACAGATGAAATGGAACTAGACTTAGGCTCTCCTGAAAGCTGTACATAAAGCCACTAACTCTTTCCTTTAGCAATAAGTAACTCCAGGTTCCAGAGCTACACAGCTCATGGTCTAAGATGCAGTTACGTGAAGTGAGTATAACTCTTGTCCAGTTCAGGCAGATGGGACGTTACTTGCTGCCTTTTTGCTGGTTGTAAAGCTGGAGTCACCTGCCTGCAGGCTCAGCAAAACACAGTTATTTGCCCCACAAACATGAACGATTTTTTCCACAACCTTAAGGGCTAGATTTTTTTTTTTTTTTTTAATCATCATTATTTTTAATTAAGACAAATCCTGCGGGAGTTCTGGCTGACGTTCCAATGTTAGCTTCTCCCAGCATTAGTGCCCAGTTCACTCTGGCTGAGCAAAAAACTGTCTGAGGGACAAAGAGACTTTGCCCCATGACCACGTTTTCTCCTGCAGTTGGATAGAGCGAACTTAATTTGCACTCGACTCAAAGATCCCAGAAACACTTCACACATTCAATATACACAATCGCTGTAAGGCAGTCATCCATAGACTGAAGAGCTAAAAGCTAGAGAGTAGAAAAGTCAGTCAAGGACACAGCACACAAAAAAAAGCCATACTGTCTGCATCATCCTCGCACAACAGACTCAGCCTTAGTTTTGCAGTGCGACCCTGGCACAGAAGCTCTGCCTGCTGCATTGCTTTACTCCTAAGCACGCATTTCCTTTCACTATCTCCCTACTGTAGGGAAAAAATGTTTCTTGAAGGACAGGTTTGATGTCTGGTTAGGGGAAGCACAGAGAAATAAATATCGACACTTAGTCCGTTTTTTTGAGCACAGTCCTGCTCTCACTTGACAAGCGGCTATCTCAAATTTCTATAGCAGCTGAGTCTGAAAAATCCTACTTATTTTCCAGAGAAGACACTGGGACAGGAACAGCATATTTTCTACACTAACAGCATTAACGAGAAGAGAACTTTCTTTGGACAAAGCTTTACTAGTACATCAGGGAAGGAAATACATACCTTACCTACGTGGCGTACAGCTCTCTTCTTTACTCATCTCAGTGTGCTCATAAAGACCCTTTCTTGGCAGAAACAAAGTTAAGAGGAAAGGAGAGATGAACTGCAAAAAAAGAACAATTTGGAGAGCCTAGTATGCTCGAATATTATACAGAGTCAGTGATGATGAACTGAAATACTCCATCCTACTGCAAACTCCTCTGAGCTCCAACATACTTGCAGAACATCGGCTTTACAGCTACTGCTAAAAGACCTGATCCCAAACCACCATGCTGTTCAAACACAGATCATTTCACGGCTGACAGCCAGCAGCAGGAACAGACAGATGCTGATAGCCAACAGAAGGAATGGAGACAGACCTACACCAACACACATTTCAGTTCTCTAGCTGGACAGCTCTGGAGGTAGATAAAGACAGCTCACACCTCATAGAATCATAGAATTATTAAGATTGGAAAGGACCTCTAAGATCATCAAGTCCAACCGTCAACTCAACACTACCATGTCCCCTAAACCATGCCCTGAAGTGCCACGTCTACACATGTTTTGAACTCCTCCAGGGATGGTGACTCCACCACCTCTCTGGGCAGCCTGTTCCAATGCCTGACCGCTCTTTCAATAAGGAAATTTTCCCTAATATCCAATCTAAACCTCCCCTGACGCAACTTGAGGCCATTTCCTCTCGTCCTATCACTAGTAACTTGGGAGAAGAAACCAACACCTTCCTCGCTACAACATCCTTTCAGGTAGTTGTAGAGAGTGATAAGGTCTCCCCTCAGCCTCCTCTTCTCCAGGCTGAACAACCCCAGCTCCCCCAACCTCCCCTCATAAGACCTGCTCTCCAGACCCTTCCCACAGCCTTCATAAAAAGGATGAGCCTTTCCAGGGAGGCAGATTTCTGTTAAACAGCTGTACTTCCCCTTTCAAGCGCCATGTAACTGTGAATAGAGAGACAGATCAATAGCAGCCAGCCCAAAAAGATAAAGACCAATTACATATTTGGGAGAGATTCATATGTGGAACCCCAGGGATGGCCTCAGCTCAGTCATGATCAAAGAACTAGTAAGTTCTATTAGCTTCAGGTTTTTATTTTTGTTTGGAACAGATCCTGATCTTCATTCCCTGCTTACTTCTGAAACACGCTATTATACCTACATGATGGCCTGGCTCCATAAAATTAGCTCTCAGAAGGGCATCCTGGTGGGTTGAAGTATTTATCAAGCTTTGCTTACATCCCACATGGATCAACTTATTTTAGTCAGTAATAAAAACATAGACTAGAAGCCCTGCAAATTAGTCTTTTGGAGAACTGGCATCAGCAGTTCACTGGTTTTACTGCTGCACAATCCTGGTTATTTCCTAGCTCCATGGAAACATGGCATAAAAGAACATGCAAGGATTCACCGACTTCTTCCTCTCCCACAGTGACAAGAGCTGGATATTAGCTCACTGTCAATCAACAGGATCCCTTTGTCTGTGCTATTACAGCAGACAGAATAATTATTCTATCAGCCAGAACTCTTAAGATGATCATCTTCAAGACTGGCCTAGGGGAAAAAATTGTGAAGTACTTCTTTGTCCTATAACTAGGAAGTGCTTTTTGCAAGCTCCCCTTAGGAGTCCAGAGACAACTCTGTAGGGAGAATTCAGAAGCAGAAAGAGAACTCCTGCCACAGATATACCCAAAATCATGGCTTTTGGGGCTATTGGCGCACTCATTTAATTTCAGCAGCTGCCGCTCTTTGAGCCGCTAAGAGAGGCAGGCTGCCTACAGCTTAGCATCCTCCTTCCAGTTGCTAAACAAAAGAAATCAGCATTTTTTTCAAGTGACAGTCCATCATTACTCCAAGCACACTGAATATCTTTCCGTCCCTCGGAGGGCTGACTCGCTACAAGAGGCAATAGACTGAACGCCAGAAACAGCAGGCAAGTTACAACTGTTTACAAGAGCTTTTGCTAGATGGCCATTAGCATTTCCTAAGCAAAAGTAAACTTCCTCAGTGGACACAAAGGCACTCACTCTCTGTGGGAAAAACATCTAGAGAGACACAGCACTGGGACACTTTTATCATCATTCACAGGACTGTGAATGTGCCCTGCTCAGCACAGGCAACAGGGAACTGTAGCTGTCAATACCCTGTCCGTTGTGTGACATGACAGCTTTTCTTTCAAACAAATCCAGAATTCCATACGGGAGACTAATCACCCAACAGTAGCTAATGAGGCTAGCAAGACCCTGAAACTCCAGAGGGGAGTTGTTTGCCACCCTCCCTGCGCAGGCTTGCCAAGAACAAAACAAGAAAAGAGCAGTCCTTTCACCGGGCTGCTCCCTTCAGCACGCCGCAAACAGGGAGCCAAGAGGTTCCATAGTAAAGGATGATGGAGTTTAGCAAAACACGATTTCATTTTCATCCCCTGAATTTACTTACTGATGCTTGCTGCTTATTGCACGTCAGTCTTCCTCCCAGGAACTATAGTGCTAGAATACCGTATTAGCCATACTTCTCAAATCGGCAGCTAACGGTAGGTTAGCTTTTGTTTCAGATTAGGCATACGTAGAGGCCCTGTCTCCTCTCAAACAAACCAGCTGGAAGATGAATTGACAAGTAGCAAATTTTAACAAAAACAAATAGTAAATCACACATGAAAATGAAGAAGGGCTTATCCACACAGCACACAGGGAATTGGTGGAGCTTCTTGCCACAGGACACGGTAGAGATATTGAAAGCTCGCACAGATTCAAAAAAAAAAATAGGTTAAATTAAGCAGAAGAAAAAACCCAACCTCATCAAAAGCTATTAATACTGAACTATCACTTCTGCTTCAGGAAATCTTAAAATTGTGAAAGACAAAGCACTCAGGGGGAAGACTCACTGCATGGTTACTCTGTTCTTTCACTTTTCTTTCAGTCTCCTTGGAAACACAGTACGGAACTGGACAAGTTCAGATGTGACCCAGTATGTTTCTATCTCATTCGAGAGCAGAACAGATCAATAGGAAGATGGATGACACAAACAGAAAACTATAATATCGTTGTATAACAACCATTAAAAAAGTTGACTTTTTTCAACATTGAAAAGCAGCAAATCATGGCAAACGAAACAGCTTCTTTCTGTGAAGTGTTTCACACCCTAGATGGAGTTTCAGGGCAGAAAAAGAATGATAGATCAAGGTCATGATCACACTTCTGCTCAGCGGCCAGACCACCAGGATATTATCTATCTAGCGTCTCTCTACAAATAGATCCGAAGTTTGATTTTGTTCTGATGTGGAAAAGAAGTCTTCCTGGAATGCCAAAGTTCCTATATTTTGCAAGCGCTAGAAAATATGCAAACCAAACCACAAGTGGGCTAAAGTGAGAGGGAATTTGCACCTAAGGGTAGCATAAAGCACATACGCTACACACCATACAGAACTGGCTCCTGGTGAAAGCACCATTCCCTGGTGCTTGGCCAAAAGAAAAAAAAATACTACTGAACATGAAATGAAACCAATTTTACCCTTCCCCAGGGCCACAGATTAGTAGCTGAGTAATCATTCTCTGCTTTTTGATTTTAGAAGCGCTGCCTCCCTGCACCCAGACAGCTCATGGATCCACCCTGCTATCTCTACCTCCATCCAAGAGGCTACTTAGCAGCAGCAAGGACCAGAAATCAGGCTTGCAAGAGAACATCTGCACAGCAGCTGGCACCAGCATGCTGAGCTAGTGTCCCCTCACGATACACTTGACAAATACTTTGACTCAAACATCTGCCTAAAAGTTTTTCTTTCCTTTTATAATTAAGGCTAAGGTAAAGCAAAGAAGAGAAGGACATTCTTTACACACACCTGAATGTGTTTGTCTAGCTTTCTGGGGCTTGATCCTTCACACAGCAGCAGTGGACAGTAAGTGGAGGACGACCCAAAAAAAAGAGCCTTTTGTAGAATGAACGTTTGGAACTGTGGACGGGAAGAGCCAGAACTGTTTCTTTTTACACCGATGACATTTAAGGTTCCGCTACCACCCAAGGAATATCAGAAACACATGAAATCACCTGCCTTTTACCAACAAAGCACAAATTATGACATGCTGCCATGTACCGGAATCCTGAAACCATCCTTCCCTCTCAAGAGCCAGCAATCAAGTCCAAGCAGGTTCATCACTCTACTGAAATCAAAGCAAGGATTCAAATGGCTCCTATTCAGTTTCCATTCCTGTTATCCAACCATCAGTTTTGTTCCCTACTGCAAAAACACTTACCTTGGTGCCCTATCTGAATATTTTTTATCTTGGAAATATTGCAAATAAAGGTTGTATGTAGATACAAGGCACAGATCCAATCTTACATAAATGACTGCCCTTGCTTGTACCACACTAAGCTGACAGACACCCTGTGGGGCAAACAATCCACCACACGTGCCCCAGAAAAGCAGCAGAGTTTGCATCCTTGTAAGTAAAGGATGTGGCATACCGGTGCAGAATTCTTTGTTAGCGTTCTGGGGTACGACAATCCTTCTGTAGACTATGGGCTCTGATTCCAAGATGTTCTCATCATGCCGATAGCGAGCTGGTTTCTCATTTGGGGTCCCTCTGGAACGAGTGCCACTCCTCCTCTCATAAGTTTCAATCTCTTCAAACACAGCTGCCTTGTCAAAAAGGGCCAGGTTCCCTTCAAAATCAAAATCTGTGTCCGGGATTTCGTCAATGTCATCCCCAAAGCACTCATCATCTTTGCTCTTCATTTGCCCGTTCTTCAGGCCACTCTTCTTTGGAGTCACTTGATTCGGATGACGGCTACTGGATGACCCTAGATGAAAACAAAAGCAAGTTGAAAGCATGTCATAAATGGAAAAAGCCGCGTTTGCTCATACACTTTCTCAGCAAATTTTGTAAGAGAGGGGAGCTTATGCTTGCAGTCCACTGGCTCAAGGGATACTCGCTTTCCAAAGAAGATGTAGAGCTCATCTTTGGCATTTGCTAAGTTTAGCTAATACAAAATAGAACAAGAGCATCAGAAGAGAGACTTTCAGGGACTTTCCACTGGCAAGGTTAGAAAAACAAGCTTGACCACAGTAGCAAAATAAGTGTTTCTCCACATTTTGTTTAATTCAAGATAGCGTTGCATGAGTGATAAGGTAATAAGCTAGCCGTGATATAGGAGGAAAACTGTGCTACACTGAGCTCATGCAGGCATGTGGCCCAAGACCTTCTTTGGAATTTCCCTAAATTTCAGAGACTAATGTAGGTGTTTTCTCCCATTAATAGGCTGGCCACCTATTAGTGATCTTTAAGGGAGAACTTAAAACCCTGAACATAAAGCATTTATTTTCCTCACACATGCTATCAATAGGTACACATTTCTGTACCGATATGAAGTCCTTTTCCTTATTCCTATTGCATTATTCTACTTATTCATCGTCTTGCATGTTTAAATACACTTCTTGCCAAACATAAGTAATTGTGAAAGCCCAATTTCTCTGGAGTGAGTGATGAAAGTCTCCTCATTCCCAGCTTATGGCCAGAGATCAAGGACTGATACAAAACCATATGCAATTAGGAGATCAATATATCCCCCTACTTGCTTATTTCTTACATTGTTATTCAGGTCACTCATACAGACTCAGGTCCGGACAACATTAACCTGTTTGTTATACCCATTGTTAAATTTGCAATTGCTAGAAAATATTTCAGGCCAATTCCAGCAATTACAGGCATCACCTACAGTGGCCAACAGATGGAGTAAGAGTTAGTGCACCAAAACTGCTTGCTCTTCTAAAGTATTTCTCATAGTTTATGATAATCACCTTTGCAAGGATTTTATACAAATGAGTTTATTGACAGAATCCATCTGATTACACAGAAACAAATTACAATGGTGTGTGCTCTTTATATACCTCCTCCATAAGTGAAAAAGCAGTATTTTTTTGTTTTTACACATTATTGGCAATCAGTGAGAGAAGACAGGAAGAATTTCAAGTCATCTAAGGATACTTTGAAAATATCCCAGAAAGATGTGCAATAGGCACAACCTTCGTGGCCTCCCGTAAAGCCACCTATCACCTTTGTAAGCGCAGACAAGTCTAGCTTGGTCTTGGCAAATCCCTCCTTCTCCCTGCCTCGAAAGGCTTATCTGTAACCTCGGGTCAGGCTGGTGGAGCAGCTGCAATCTTGCCTAACAAACCTGAGCTCTGATTTCCCACATTCCAAAGTGGGAAAACCTCCAGTCCATTGACAGGAACAGCAGTTCCCCTAGAAAGCGAAGGACCCTCCTCCTGTCAGCTGTTTCCACAGGAGCGTTTATTTGTTTCAGGATCAGGACAAGAACTGGCACATTCAAGAACAACATGCCGATTTCAGCCAAGTTAACAAACAGAACTCATCCCCCTACAGCAAAGTTACTCAGTAGCTCAATTACACAACTTAAATTGCAGCCGTTAACTCCAGAACACCCTTATGATTACCTGAAGCCTTTATAGAAAACACTACAAGAACAGACTGGAGCAGAAAGCGCTTTCCTGGAACATACAGGCAGACTGGCCTGGAGTCCTCAGAGCTTATCAAGGACTTTGTAAGCTCTGGCAAATTTGTGTTACATCATGATATTGAGTTCATCTAACACTGTGTCTAACTTATGCCATGCTGAAAGATGGCTTGCTAAGGATATGTATTTGGTTTTATACTCAATTAGGAATGCATTGTCTCAGCGGGGATTCTCCCCCATTTATTTTCTTCTCCATATTTCAGACAGCATATCACTTTTTTTTTTTTTCCTAGAGAACTGTTTAAGTGAAAGCTTTCCCAGCCCCCACAGCAAGGAAGCTTTCTGAAATGCCCAACAGCTCCTTCTCTGGTGTCTTAAGTACTTGAGCTAAACAAACCAGACCTGAACACCCTAAATCACTCCCTCTCAAAGCTGCTGCAGCTCCAGTCTCCAATTATGCCATAATTCACAAGTTCAGCAACAGCAAAGAAGTGCACAAGTCAGAGTCCACTATTTCCCACCTTGAAAAACAGGAGGTAAGACCCCCAAATCTTCAAGGCTTTGTGCAACCATACAGTAGAACCCCCCCACAATGACCATCTTCCTAAAGTGAATAATTTGTTGTTCTGATGGGTTTTTTATCTTAAACATGAGCTTGAGTGCTCTAGTTATACCAGTTTAAAAACAGTTTTTCCCAAGCATCCCTAGCAAGCACTGAAAAGACTGAAAGAATCAACTTTCCCCAGCTTTATCACCTGGCCTAACAAAAGGTGTTGGCTTTTCCCTTTCTTCTCCAACACCATTGTATCATTATAGCTACAGCACTGCTATGTTAAATAAGGTATCTTAAGGGGCATCTACAGAGTTAGACAGCTAATAGCTTAAGTCTCTCGCAGCAACACAGCTACCCTGCCTACTGGGTTTACTTTAACCTCACTGCATGATGAGAACCCACACTGACCGCAGCACAAAGCCACATGCCTTTTCTAAGCGGCAGCATTAGTACAACAGTCAGCATGAAATATTTATTCTGCACATACTGGAGCAACCGAAACTGGACATACAGAGCTGTGTGGTCAGTGTCACCACACCTGAACAATATTCTCTATTTCTAGAGTCTCTGTTTATAATAATTTGAAGTTACCACTAACTATAGCAGGTAGTTCATTTTCAGAACAGTGATTTTCAAGCTGCTGGAGACCTCAAGGAGTTTTTAGAAACCACTGGGTGAGAACAGACTACTGTAATACACCTTTTGCCAAGAAGCCACTGAAGGACAGATAGCAGAAATCAAGAATTGCCGGTGAAAAACACAATATAGGAGAGAGAAAGGATAAGTCTTTCCAGGCAAGGTGAATTCCAGTATACAAGCTATGACCAGTCACCTACATGCATAGCTCTGAGAGAAAGAGAAGGCTTTTTACTAACGCACAACTTCCAAATTTGACATATAAATCACTCCAAAGTTGTACACAACTTGGTATGGAGCCAGCAACTGCGACTACCGACAAGGGAATCACATCCGAGGCCGCTGCTATCAGCCACACCAGAAATGACAACCCAGGCCACCACAACAGGCTGAGTTCTCCAAACATTCACAAACTCCAGGTCGAAGCAACAGTCAAGGGACGCTCAACAATTCAGATGAATAAGCTGGAGCCTACAGTGAACACAATGACAAAACAAAACCGCTTCTTGTGTCGATGTCAAGTGTTAGGGCAACTCAGCTCGTTCCTGTTATCCAACAAGGGTTTTTACACTCATTCCCTGATTCTTCCGCAAACAACTCCGTGATACCCTCAGCTGACCTGAAAAGCAAAACGTGGGGATAAACGCACCACCGTGCAGTGGATCCAGGGGACAGAAGCAGCTGATGTGAGCAGTGTATAAATGCTGACAGGATAAAAAGCTGCACTAGAAAAGCTGTGAGAACAATAGCTGAAAGCTCCCCGGGCTCCCCTGCAGCCACAAAGAATTGGAGCCAAGATCGTACCTCATCAAAACGAGACGTGCCGGCACTGTGGTGGGCAGCTCTCTAATCCATACCAACGGATGCCAACTCTGAAATACTGCTGACCCACACAACTGGCTGTCTTTCCACGGACTGCATTACAACCCCGCAACAGAAGTTGCGCAGAATGTGGCAGAGGCCTCCTACAAACTCCAAGCAAACTTACATGGGGTTCCTCTTCAATCGTTGCCATCTACAGACAGGCAAGATGACTGGCAGCTGATGCTGTTCAGGGAAAAGAGAAGAAACACCTAGAAAGAGGGCAGGGGGAGGGAAGGGAAAACCCAGGCAGAAGAATCTGAGATAAGGCTAACAGGAGAGGTGTCTATTTCCTTCCAGGGCACTAGTGTGACACACCAGACCAAGCCACTGCCTGAAAGCTGCCATTCACAGCTGCGCTTGCTTCCACGGCCTGACCCAGTCCTCTGCCAAGCAGCCACAGAAATCCAGACCTTCTTGTCCGGCTCCTTTCGGATCGCAACTTCCAGTGCCTCTGCCCTGTGCATGTACGTGTGAAGCTTATTAAGGAGAACAGCACATGGCTCCACATCAAGTTGGCACAGAAAAGCGCCTCCCTCAAAAGATAAACAATACTTCCCAGGCTTTTTTTGTTTCTTAGGAAAAAAAAACCTTTCATGTATAGCACACAAGCAACCGTAGAGTCTCTAGCGAGCTGGCCGCCTTCCTGCGAGATCCCTGTGGGAGCTTTTGCCGCCAACCCTGGCATGAAGAAGCCTGGTGCCAGCACGGCACAGAAGCCATTGTTGTGAAACCTGCGCTGATATTTGTTTTTTATTGATTCCTGTCACACAAGTACTCCGAAGGGGGAACTTTGTCCCTGACTTAGCACGCTAAAGGGCATCAAAAGGTCAACTTTCAGCTGTACTAAACCTTATATGACTTAGCTTCTAGACGACATCTCAGCCCGTTCTTCTCCGGACGCCACCTCCATAGAGCCAGGACCTCTTCCATCCCCCTCCCGAGATTCACTACCATTTACCCTACTCTCCAAACACGCACATTTTAGAGGGCAAGAGTTCACTTTTCTACCTCATTTATCTTAAAATGAATCCAAGCTAACAATAATCTACATCTAGCACCTTGCTCAACTTGTTTCAAACAAAATCTGTAAAAGATAGTCTGACGTGCTGTTGTGCTTATATAAGACTGATGCAAGCTATTTGTGGGTTGAAGTGGTTTGAAGCACTTGCTGCTCACCCCAGACCTACCAGACACTGGCAAAAGAGCAATACGTGAGGCAATCCTCCTACACTCTCCATCCATCCAGAATAAAGCAAAGCAGGAGTTACTTTAGGCATTTAGGTAGCTGACATTGAAGCTTGAAAGTTTTCCTAAAACCAAGCAAAGTAACACACTCAAACAACTAACTGGAATGTAGGAAGAGTTAAGGAATTAAAACAAAAAAAAAAAATTTAACCTTAGAAGAACCACAGCTCTCTTCCTACAGCAAACACTACGCAGTGTTTAGTCCCGAGTAGAAGTAAAACTCTCAAAAGCAGACAGGCTTGAGGATGGTTAGGTCACCAAGGAGTGCGCGCCTCTCCCTCTGCATTGTTCTGGCCTTCCTCCTCCTATCATGCCTGTTTGGCAATCATTTAAAGAAAGACATGAATATGAAAAGAGTTACAGCCCTTTCAGAAAATAATACAGCTGTTGGTGGGGTAAGACGAATTCCAGAGGTCCAGGAACTTCTCCACATAAATACAGTCTCTGATCTCCCTGTTTAACTGGCCTTGCCCCCCTCGGTTTTGTTTCTTTTCTAAACACAAAAGAAAGGGAAAAAAAATGAAGTCATGGAATCACACTGGATAGATACTGATGCTTCAACAATTAAGTCATGGAAATACGCTGGATATACACTGATGTTTCAACAATTGCACAACAAAGATCTGGAAAGGAGCACAGCCTAGGGGGCTTTGAGGAAAAAAAAGAACACACCCAATTTTGGCACAGCATGAGAGCTGGCTGAAGATTTTATGAACAGAAATAAAAATAACGGATGCTTGACTTTGAGATGCACTGATTGTATCTTTACATCATTCTTATTAGAGCCCATTAATTTGTATTTTCAACAACACAGCAAATAACTTCTGTAATTACTGGTAGGGTGATGTTGTAATAGGTTATGGTTATACAGGCTTTAAATAGAAAAAGCTTAATAATATCGCAATTTGCTTCCAGTTCCTTTCAGAGGAAAAATGGAGGCTGGCAATTGGGCAATTTTCAAATAGGAAAGAAAGCAGGAATGAGGAAATCATTGTCACCGGCATTATTCAGCTCTGTGTTTTCTAACACTTGACGCTGGTGAAGCAGAATAATACACAGGGTGGGACACGGAAGATCTCCACTTCAGTAATTAAATTTGAATATTCACTTTAACAAATAAATTGTTAAAGAACCATTTGCCTTTTACGCAAACAGGCGTCAACCACACATCTCAGAAACGCTGCAGTAAAGAAAACACCAGTACGTTGCTCTTTGCATACTCCAACAGGGCTGTTCTTTGGGAGACTGAAACAGGGACGGGCAAAAAGGTGTATACAACAGAAGTGTGTGGCACGACTGTAGTGCAACTGATAAAATAATCTGTCTATTCATGTCTATCCATACTCATCTCCCACCATATCACCTGTCTTTGCAGCCATCTGCAGCCCGTCTCTCCAGTTCCACCATCGCCAGTGCAACACAGCATCTTCCCAAGAGTTCCCAAATATCATCTGTCCCTCTCCCAAACACCAGCCCACATAGCTGGAGGCTGTAAGGAGACACAGCTGCTTCCTTCGGCATCTTTGCTGCTCCTCTCCACCCTCTGTTCATACACATCTTTTCCCTGTTATATCCCAAATTCCTGTAGTGTCCACCAAATTCCTGTAGTGTCCACCTCACTATCCTCATGCCAACCTTGACACTCATGCCAGCGGTGACAGAGGAAAGGGGTAAGAGATCAGGATGTTGGGTCAGGGGAGAACATGGAGAGCATTCTTCTTAAATGTTGTCTTATGTGTCCTAAAACTAAATGAAGTAACACACCCTGAAAATAAAGGCTGGTATTTCTCAGCAACAGGAACGTGAATTTGCCGTTTGCATCCCAATCCATTTTGGAAATACGTGACAACACCCCGCTTCTGTCCTGAACGAGCAATAGAACAGCTTTTGTGACCATTTCTCTTTATACTACCGTGTTCGTAAGAGACACACAGAAGAGTTTGCATCATTTTAAAGTTCAGAAAGATTAATTTTCTTTAAGAGGCTTCAAGAAAAAAAAAAAAACAACTTCAAATCAGGATTCTGAAGGTTACTCTGGACAGGCTGACTTCTGAAACAGTGAGTACATGGCCACAAGGTGCCTAAGTAACACCAGCCTTTATAGGCAAAATAACAACATCATGAACTCTGCTACAACCTTCCCAAGCTGCTAACCAGGTTGGCTACAGGACTGTGCTGCGCAAACAACATACTCAAGCACCGCCTTGGGCCCCCACATGGAATAACCTGCAGAAGCCAGGGCAGCAATCGTGTACTTTTTCAGCTGATTTTCAGCTGATAAAGTGCTATGACAAATAGGGATCCGACCTCCGCTAGAACCAGCTGCTTTCTGCTCTTCCACCGCACTGGTTCAAGAGCAAGCACACAGAGCACACACAAGTGAAGCTTCTCGCCGTAACCTACTCTCCGGTTATTCAGCTGAACAGCACAAACTTCTCTGCATTAACTTTTCCAGCCTGTGTCTAGCAAGGAAAGGTATGTCATTTGGAATCAAAAGGAATGAGAAGTAAAGCAAAATTTGCCTCCAAAGAACTCTAGTGATAGTTTTATGGTCTCCCCACAGATGCACAGGAGCTAGAATTTATGGTCTGCATCAGCATGATGGCAATGGAGACATCAGTGAAAAAACCCTGTGTCCAACATACCCTGAGCACATTTATGTTAGGTAGCTGGAAGCCTAGAGAAACAGAATGTATTCTTCTTAAAAAAAAAAAAAGAAAAAAAAAAACGAAAAAAAACCCCACACACCACCAAAAAATAACCCCAAAACAAAAACAAAAAAAGAGAACAACAAACCCAAACCCCCCCAAAAACACAAAAAAAACCTAATACAGAAGTATCAGACCAGGTCAAAGAACCCACTTCACCTGACTATTCTTACCCAGTAAACCCATTTCATATCTCTGTATAAGGGCATTTCATGCAAGTGTTCACATATTTTTTTATAAGCCCAGTCCTGCAAGCTTTAATGAAACTGTATGAATGTACATATCAAATTATGGATGAGATTGCATCATCATCATCTAATCATAAAAGATTTAAAGATAAATGCCAGACATTTAGAAGATCGATACTTATACCACTTTGAGGCACAGCTTGCAAAGTGTTTCTCCTCGCCATTTATCTTCCTCTTCTCCAGACCTTCAGGTGACAATACAAGTATTAAAGCAAACAAAAGTTTCCAGCACTATTTGGAATGTTCTTGCTGAAGAAGGGAAGATGTTGCAGCGGTAACTCAGGTGGGCAAAAGGAAAGCTGCAGGATAACGTATATACTCACAGGAATTGTGCCTACGACGGAAGCCTTTGGATTGAGTCAACGCTTCTGCGTGTCGATCCATGTAGCTCTTGGAGCACTGCTGCTGCGGAGAGATAATAACATCCTGATTCTTCATGTCCGTTCTCCTCGGGATATTCTGTGGGGCACTGCTGGAGATAGGCTTCTTTAACACTTTCCCAGTGCCATTCTGACTGGGACCCACTTGGCATCCAACACCAGGGATGCCCATTTCTGTCTGCTGCAAGTCCCCACATTGTCTGCTGTCCCCTGGCCCCGGGATCTCCAGAATTTTCAGCTCAGTAATGTCACCTGCCCTAAAAACAGGAAAAAAAACCCAGACATTGAGGAATTTAGCATCCGAGGTACCTTTACAAAAAACAACTGCTAAAGAAAATCATGCAACATTGTACAGTGGGTTTTTTCTGATGCCATTATCAACAGAAACAAGAAAAAAAGATATTTTAATACACACAGAGGATATTTCAATAGACATCAAAATATTCAACTGAAATGATATGAATCTTCAAAATAACAACTCAAGTATTTCTACACTGCACCTGGATTGTGCTTGAAAGGTTCTGCTCCTGAAACATGAATCGGTCAAGTGGAAAATGGAAGCAACCGGCACAGACCTTTGCAAAAATCTGCATTAATTTAACGGTTTCTAGGTAATGTAATTAATCTCAGCCTTGAGGCTACTATTACTTTTAAGAAAGCTACCCTTAGATTAGTGCAATTCATGCTCAAACAAGGATAGCACTTCCCGTTTCCTCAGCAAAAGGATTAAGAAAACTAATACCACACTGGGCATGAGCCAAAACGAAACAAAGAAGTGGTTACAAAGACCTCCATTTGCACTGATTGCAAGAAATCAATCAGAAGTGAGGGTCTTCTACTTTAAACTTAGTAAGTATTTGTCCAACCGGGATATAAACGTGGAAAGAGCTTGCTACAGACTTCCACACACCTCCTGGAAGAATATGGTCATCGTCTTTCCCCATTCTCTCTCTTCAATATCCAAGAAAAAAAAATATCAAGAGTATTGACTTCAGGGACTCAATCTTATTTAAAAACCAGTGACTCAAAGTCTTAACTGCTGTAATATGCCAGATAACAGGAAAATGCCCAGTCACAAGTCACTCACTCATTCTTTTTAAGCACAGTTACCAGGAGCTGGTGGGAAAGAACTCCTGAGAGCGACAGTACTGCTGCATCGATTCAGTTTTTTGGTTCAAAACTCTCTCCTGTCTACATAAAGGAAAGAACATGGCAAGAGACAGAGGGGATGGAGCTGGATTTAATAACTGCACTTAGTTGAATTGTATTGGGGCAACAATTTTAATTGATCTACCACTCTGCTTTCTCTTCCATCACACTTTAATTACATCTAGTACACATACTGAGGGCCAAGCTTTAAGAGAGTATGCCAGCCCCCTCAACTACCTGAAAACCAAATGACAGAACATATACGCACAATAAATACATATACACATACACACACACACAGCCTCACCCACAAATAACCTCCAAGAGTGCGCTACCCCACTTCTAACGCTAGGATCACACAGCCAGAAAGTAATCTCCTGCCCATAAACTAACAGCGACATGAGAGGCACTCCTCATCCAAAGATGCTCAGTACCAGTAGGGAGCTTTAAGGCAAAGAGCCCATTTCTGGGGAAAAACAAAACATAATATCCAAACAACCGCAGACCTTGCCTGGAAAAAAACGCAGGAGGTAAAAAGACAGACACTAACCTGAAGGTGACTTCTGGCACGAGGCACTTGACCCCATTATGGAAGGGCCGTGTCAGGGAAATGGTCTGGCTGACCTGATCCACAGCAGACACTCGTCCTTGGTAGACTCCCAAGCTTTCTCCACAATTAATTGACACAATGCTCCCGAGCCAGTCCGTAGCCATATTTCCGGCACACAATTGCTGTAAAGAGACACAGGCCTGGCTGTAACAAGATGCAGAAACTGACAACCCAAATCAGCATCAATGGCATCCCCCGGCCCAGAATCCTGGCTCCCACCCAGGCTCCGGCTTTGTCAGTTTCTTTCTTCTTTGTGGGGTGGAAATAACATCCATACAGACACCGAGGATCGCAGCGAGCGTGTAAATCCCTGGACAGGGCTTTGCCTATATGATTGATTGTAACGCAGATCACCGTTTGCATCATTAAAGAAATAATTTTGTAACTGAAATCAAGACTAACAGCTTCCAACAGCAATATTTAGTTCTGTCTGCAGACATCCTCCCTGCAATTTCAAACAGGGAATTTTTTTTCGCTTCCCTTTTTAAAATTTTGGCATACAAACACTGGGGCAGAACAGCTTTTGTGAACACTTGGCAGTGAGAAGATTGATCCCTGCACATACAAACTAAACCCAATACCTTTAAGGGAACAGACAGATACAGAGGAGGTAAAAAACCAGCACCAGAGTCCAGGACAAAAGCCTTCATGCCCTCCAGAGCCAGGGCTATTACTATCACTGCCACAATGAGATAAATGAAAAAAGAAAGTTGCGCTCCTTTCCAGCATTGAGTGCTACCAGAATACGGGGGGGGGGGGGGGGGGGGAATGCACTTTTTTTAGTTAGATGTTCAGTCAAGCATCAAAACTGAGGGAATTACATGGGACTGAAGTTGTATCAACACATTTTGAAGCAGCTAAGCGCATCTTTTGATCTGAGATTTCTTCCTCCAGTCGAAGAACACAGGAAGATGACAGGCTCACTAGCATCACAGCAGCACAAAAGAGCTGACAAGCTCATAAATGAAAATGACTGCCGTATGCATTTGTCTTTCATACTGTAATCAACAGTAAGATATTTACAGTAAGGAACACAGAGAAAGCACAGGAGATAACCCAGGAAGATTAACATCAATGCATAAGCTACGTTTCTGTGAGAGTCATTTTAATTCTCTTCAAGCCCCTCCTGTCCTGAGCATCTAGGAAAAAGATGCAAGGAAAAAAAAAACCCCTGGAAATAACTAGGACAAATGCATGCTACCAGAACTAACTCACTTCCCGCAGATTTCAGGGGACTGAAAACAGGGGATGCTTCAAAGGGAAGCAAATGCTAAATTCGGTCACTAAGCCATAAATTCTTCAGGAACAGCCTCCTTTCTTTCCTGTTTCTGTATATTTATATTAACCCATGATAACAATGTCTGGATTCCAAGATGATGGCTGATAAAAAGCACTTTCAAAACACAGATAACACATCCCCGAGCACCTGCAGTAAAACTAAAACTTCATTCCCTTTCCTGCTTTTTGTATCTCTCTTTGAAGACAAGGAAGAGAGCTCAGTACACATCACCCCCTCAGAAGGATCCTTTTCAAAAATAGGAGCCTCCTCTTACCAAGAAAAAAAAAAACAACATAAAAATCTATGTTTGCATGCAGATGTAAACCAAAACAAGGGAAACTCCTCATCTCAAAGGATTTCATTTTACTACTTTCTGTGCAGATCATTTAGAAGAGGGAATGAACTACATATGCAGTGAATGATTTACTATGTCACACATGACAAATATGAGCACATTTGTTTACATACACCTGGAAAGTCAAACCTCCTGCCCAATATTCTGTCCTATATTCTAAGGGGGTTTTTTTCCATACAACTCACAGTATCCTACATCCACCCCATCCCCCCCCATTTCCCATTACAAGTACATATTACTGATATTCCTCCAAGTTTTAAAAGAAACTCAAGTCATGGAGCTTACACAAACACACACGCGGCACTTAATAAATGCAGTTTGTAAGCGAAAAAGTCAGCATGTGCCGAGTTGATAGCTTTGCACGCCGGTCACTGCTGCTTGAGAAGAAAGGCGCCACTACGTACGTCCTTCCTATCTGAAAGATGAGTTAGCAGGGAGGCGGTTTACGAGGAAAGCAGCCACCGAGCGTACACGCTCTGTACGCGAGGCAAGCTGGCATGGGATATATACTCCCACCGGGGCTCGTCTCCCCGGGATGGGTCGGGGTGGGCTACCTCCAGCCTGATCCCAGAGGAACCCCCCGCATAGGTAAACACAGCCCCCCCTCCATGGGCAAACACAGGCCCCCCCCCGCGCCCAGTGGGCTCCGCCGGAGGCGGCCCGCCGAGGCCGGGAGCCCAGCGAGGGGAGGCACCCAGCCCTGCCCCCGCAGGCCCTTCCCCTCCCCAGCCGCTCCCTCGGCCCGGCCTCCCCACGCCGGCCCCGGGCACGCCGGGGAGGGCCTGGCGCTCCGCGGCCTCGCCTCACGGGAGGGCCGGGCGAGGCCCAGCGCCCCGCCGATGGCCCCGGCTCACCGCGGCCCGGTCCCGCCAGCCCGCCCAGGGCGAGGGGACGGGGATGGGGGGGCGCCGCTGCCTCACCTGCTCCCGCCGATCGCTCCCCACCGCCCCGACGCCTCCGCGACGCTCGGTGCTTCCGTCACTTCCTGCCCCGCGCCCCGCCTGGGAGCGGCGCTCCAGCCACCGGCGGGCGACCATAGAGAGGCGCGGAGGAGTTGAGGCTGGGCGCATGCGCAGTAACGCGGCGCTCCGGCGCGGGTTGGGAGGGGCGGGAACGCGCCACCCCCGTGTGCAGCGCCGAGCACCGCCGCGCGCATGCGCGGTGGGGGCCCGCCATGATGGCTGGCTGCTGCTCGTCCATCGCCGCAGCCTCCCGCCTTCCCGTGGCTCCGGCGCCCTGTCTGTCACACCTCCATCTCCTCACTCACCTCTGCCACGCGTCCTCCCTCGCCTCCATGGTGTACGTCACGTCTGCATCGCCTCCATCACACCTCCATTGCCTCTCTGTCACCTCTTCATCACCACCGTCGCACAACCTCCATCAGGAATCTGTCACCTCCATCCCACCCTCATGACCTCCATCTCACTTCCATTGCCTCCATCACCTCTGCCACACCCGGTATCCCCTTTGTGACCTCCATCACACCTCCATCACCATCCTCACAACTCCATCACCTCCACCTCACCCTCATGACCTCCATCACCCCTCCATCACCTCTGCCATACCCAGCATACCCTCTGTGACTTCCCTCACACCTCCATCACACCTCCATTGCCTTCCTCACACCTTCATCACCTCCATCACCCCTCCATCACCTCTCCATCACCTCCATCCAACTCAGCAGAGGCACGGATGCATTCATCTCCTGCTTTCTCCTCGGCTCCATTAAAATCAGCTTTCCCCCCTTCTGAAGCTGGAGGCTGTTTTGCTCATTAGTCGGAGGAAGGAGCGGGTGGGGTGCTGGATCCGTGCGCTGGCTGACCTTCCCGAGCTAAATGGCAGGCTGTGCCAGGGATGACAATTAAAAACAAAATCATTGTGATAGCAGTCAGTAACAATAACGCGAAGGTGAGCAAGGTCACGGCGGGAGGAAGGGTCCTCTTCCCGAGAGCAGCCTTTCCACAGCATGGCCACAAAATTAAAAATAACTCTGTGGTACAATGGGTGGCACTGTTAAGAAAGCCACTGAATTATTCATCTGCCCTTTACATCCTGATGATGGATGGAGTCAAATATTAACCTTCCTGCACACACTTCGATTTTATCCCTGCGTGGGGTGAGAGTAGCTCACGCCACAGAGCATCCCAGGGCAGGGATTTGGGGAGGAGCACACTACTTTTCAGCAGAAGACTGAATTTTGCCAAGATTCCTGATATTATACCCCCGTTTTAGGGCTTGGCTAAAAATTTGTGCCTTGTGAAAATATGCCTGTGGGGCGAGAGTGGTTTCCTACCCTGCCAAGCTGGAAACCCCCAAGCGCTGGTCTCTGTAGGGATGCCACTTCAGGTATGCACAGATCCCAATTTTCTATATACTCCCTTATTATTGGCATAGCAATTTAATGTTTATTGCCTTTTTTTAAGGGAAGTTATGCAAAGCCTCAGATATAATCATGTTTTGAGAGGGGGAAGCACAGAGCAGTCAATGGCTCGAAGCATCCCTCCACAGATCACCTTCCTGAGGGTTGTAAAAGGCTGTTTTCAAGCTAGTGATTCATTTCTTTCAGGGATAGAAGGGCTCATTCTGATTTTTAGTGAAATCCTGAACTGAACCGGAGCTCAGCATCACCTCTCTGCAAATCCCCGCTGAGGCTTTAGCTTCTCTATACGCACACAGGGAAAGGACCAGAGCCAGCACCCATGAGGACTAAAAACTTTCCCTAGTGCCATTGGTGTTACAGCCCCAACAGTAAAGGAACAACCAGCTCACATCCCCGTGGGAAAAATCCAGATCCAACATACCCAAGTCAGATTTTTAAGGATGAAAAAGAGATGTGGGATTCCCTGCCCTGCCCCCCCAGTGGAATAAAACCAGCAAGAGCCTTAAGAAACTTTCAGATAAGTATTTATTAGGTTAGAAATACTGTGCAGTTTATATCCCAGCATATGGATGCATTCCACACAGGTACAAACAAGCAGGAAACGCTGCTCTGTTTGCCATGACAATTCACCTTCATGCTGGATACAGCAGACTGCAACATAAGGCACTGCATCTCCTGCAGTTCTCAAACCCTTGCTCCTCTTACTGGACTGAATATAGAAATCTATTGCTTGCTAAAAAAAAAATACTAGTTAAAAAAAAGCAAATACATAGTCTGAAAGCCAGAAGTGTTCTGTTGTGCCTCTTACTACTTTTGTCCCATATTGTCAGTCCTTTGATATTTACCAAGAGGCTTCTCATTAGGGGTTTAGCTAATATCTCAATTTGTAAAAAGCTTAATTACAAATACAGGTTTATTTTTTCTGGTAGGCTGTCACCAAGAATTGGTAGAAACACTCAGGGATTCATTTCATGAATTTACATTCAGGGAATTTAGCTGTGCAAGGGTGCACCCAGCACAGGTCCACTTGAGATGGGTAGGGTCTGGCCTCTGCATCACCTCAAGAGCCCTTCAGCAGGCAGCTGGAGCAGCAGGGAGAGCCCATTCCCATCAGCGCAAGGAGCTGAAGGCTCTGCAAACAGCTCTGCCAAATGAGCTTGAAAGATTTTCACTTGCTGGGAAGAGGCTGGCCAGGTTTCTCAGAAAGGAACCTGCAGGTTTATTCCTATTTGGTAGATGAAGAGAGTTGCCTGCAGCGGCTCTGGCTCTGCCTGCAGGACCAGGCAGGGCAAGGACACCCCTACTGACATCCCACACCAGTTCTCCCAGCCCAAAGCATCCTCCTCCCCTCCACAGGGCTGCAGTCTCCTTGGACCTCCCCAAGAGGGATGGGTGGGCTGGACCTGTGGTGAGCTTTTCTGCAGGCAAGGGCAATGGAGCTGGCTAGGGGGGCTGCAAGGAGCCTGACAAAGCTGGCTTTATCCCTCCCCGCTCACATTTACATGAGATGAACAAGCCTCCAGTGAAGCAACACAGCAAGGGGCTGTGTTGGTTTCTAGAGAGCATTAGCAAAAGCAGGCTGAGTATTGACTCCAAGGGCTGGCTTTCTTCTGCAAAGTGATGCTTCCTCCCAGGGCTTATGGAGAGCTCTTAATGGGGAAACGCTTCTTAATCTGGAAGCACTCACATTTCTTGTATTTCATTGTCAGTCCGTACTGAGGAGTGATGTCCACTTCCTCCCCAGGGCGGAGGCTGAACTCCAGCTGCTGCAGCATGGTGGCCAAGAAGAGGAAGACCTCCCACCGGCCAATGGACTCCCCAATGCATCGCCTCTTCCCCAAACCAAAAGCCATCACTTTGTCGCTCTCTGTCCTGCTTATTTCAGTCCCTGCATTGTTGAGGAACCGCTCAGGGTTGAAGGTTGAAGGGTCTTTCCAAAGCTTCCTGGAGCAGAAAGATGACACACCTAAGGAAGCTGTTTTCACCCACTGTGATGAGAACAGCAGTCAAAAAACTCCTCACAGACAGCAGCAATGCAATACTTTCATTTCACCATCCAAAAACTTTGGCAACCTCTATCCCTGATCTGAAATGCCAACTGCGTGTCAGACCCCATCAGCTCAGTCTATTGAAACCTCTATTTCAAACTCAGATTGTGTTTGCCTGTGCAGATAGCGCGGATGGATTTAATTCAGCATGTAATATCTAGAGGTCCTGCAGTGTCAGCTGAAAGGAGAATAAGAAAATCTGTGCACAGAAATCAGTCAGCACCTCTTAAAAAGGCAGGATGGAGACCTGAGGTTTTTCCCCCCTTGAATCCTCCCAGCAAAGACTTCCCAGGCTGGCTGCTGTGAAGCGCCACCTGGGATTTTCCAGTGTCTTAGCTGAGAATTTCTGCTTGGATATGGGCAATCCTCTCCAGCCCTAAAGACAACATTATCATTGCAATGCTCACCAGCATATGCAGGAGCAGAAAGAATATTTTAATATTTCTGTGCCGTTGGGCTATTTGGATGCAAAGGTCTGATCCAAAATACCTGATCCGGGAACCACCTTCTGTGGCAATCTTGAGTCAACTTACTCCCCCCCAGGAGGGTCTCTACTGAAGAGCAGTGGAGGAGTAACATGGGGCTTTGGTTTCCAGATCCCCTTTCATTCAAAGCTGATCAGCAGTAATGACACAAGTCTATTGAGTTTAACGATAGTCACATCAGGACATTTCTCTCCCTGAAAGAGGGAACCAGGCGGTTCCTGTTTAGCACATCCAGAGCCATCAACACAGATCACAAGGGCTGTTTGGCAGGAGGATCTACCAATTCCTGATTATTCAGCAGCCCAAGCTGCCAACCCTCGCATGTATGTGGAAAGTCCGGTGTGCTGAGGACATCACCATATTACTGCACATAAATTGGGTAAGCCCTGGTGTTGGGGAGTTGCTGAATCAGTGACCAAGTCAACCCAGAGCAGCTCCATGTCCAGGAGAGTCAAGGCTAGGCTCAGCATCAAACCCACACACTTTTTGGTCCAATCTGCCTTTTCCTGCCTTCACGACCCATTCGGCTTTTGGCATATTGCTCTAAAAGATCAGAGGGATCTTAATGCCAAGCTTACCCAGGCTGCGAGGGGTTTGCACGGGGGATTTGGTATACTCACTCATCATGATTCACTTGCCACTGGTTGATAAACACGCAGGTATCCTTGGGGATGTAATAGCCGTTCAACACCGTTGCTTTTGTCGTACTGAAAGAAATACAGGTGGAAGGGAAGAAAAGTTAAGAGGAGACCTGCAGCTTCACAGCAAAACAAAGTTTGGCAAGTCCTAGGGGTGTTTCATTTTCAATGCCCTATCTGTACACTTAGGACTGGCTAGGAAATACCCCAATTTGTATTTGGGAGACTGAATCGTCTTAGTTAACACTTCCTCAAGCAGAAAGGTTCCAGTTTCAGGAAGCTGGATGAGTTGTGAGGTGGTTTCTCCCAAGAAAGGGGGAAATATAAACCCAAGGATGTTAGCCATCACCCATCATCCCTCCCTAGCAAACGCTCTGGAGTGAAACTGCCCTCAAAGCAAAGTATTTGACCTCAGGAGGGCAACAAGCCGGGCAGCTGCCAGACCTGCAGGCAGTGGATGCAGCCACAGGCACCAACACAGCACGGCAGCTGCACTATTGGTGAGCCTGAAAGCCATAGGGAGCTCAAACACAAGTAATTCAGTCTGTACACCAGAATACTTCCCCATAGCAGGGATTAATTCCCAGGCAATTGTCTGCCTAAAGAGCATCTCCCAGAAAACCACTCAAAAAAAATCTCAAACAACATGTCAGCTGCTCCAGCCTGTACCTGTGTGGGATGGTGAAGGGCAGGAAGGAGGAGTGCCTGAACATCTCCAGGATAAAGGCTTCTGTGTAGGGCAACATGCCCCGGTCCGACAGCCTCGGTCTCCTCTCCTGGCCGATGGTCTGGTCTGCAAGAGGTCGAGAGGAGGGAGTAGGTTGGGGTCAGCCCTCACCAGAGAGGTTTTGGCCCCAGAGGAAGCAGGTTCTTGGACTCACCTAGCTCTTTCTGGATCCTCTTCTGGATGTCGGGGTACAAGGCAGCATACATGAGGCTCCAGGATAAGGCAGTTGACACAGTGTCAAAGCCTGGATGGACATGAAAAAGGCATTTAATTTCCAACAGAAGACAGGCGAGCCAGTATTTACAAACCCCATCACTCTAGATGTCTGCCACATAGCAGTTCCCCATCAGTTGTCACTGATAAGCCATCTGCTCTGGTCACCGCTCAGGAGAGTGCCCATGAGCCCAGCAGCAGCTCCAAACACCCAAGAATGGCCATGGTTTCATCCCGACAGACCCGGTTACCCCACCCAGCCTCCCAGCAGAGAGGCTTTAGCCTCAGAAATGTTCTCACCTGCCCCAAAGAGGTCATTGACAATGCTGATGATCTTCTCATTGGAGACGGGGATGCGGGCATCCTCCCCTGCGCTCTTCTCCTGGCAGTGCTCAATCAGTGAGTCCGTGATGTCCCGGATGTGCTCCTGAGGAAAAGCCAGTGGGTCAGGGACATCACGGACACCCAGGGCTGGGGAAACATCTCCTCCCCCAGCCATTGCTGACTCCTGGGGGGATTAACTGCAGGTTTGAAAGCTCCAAGGAGCTTTCCTGGGCAGAGGTGGGGGGATAAGGGAATATCCTCTTCCCCCCATTGCCAGGCAGACAGCCAATTGTAGGCATCTCCACCCACATCCAAGAAGATCCAAGCTCTTACCTTATCAAAGCTGCTGTAATGCTCCTGGACAATTTTTTGCACAAAGAAGCTGAAACGCCTGTTGATGTCCTTAAAGAGCTGCATGGTGCGGCTGGGAAGATACTGGAGCAGAGGGATGAAGTCAGCAGGGTTGCCAGAGGCAGCCACATCCCCAAATTCATTGTTGAGGTTCACCAAGCTGAGCAGCTCTTGGTCGTTGTGGTCATAGCGCTTGCCAAAGCACATGGCACAGATGACGTTGGCCACAGAGACCACCAAGTACCGGTTAAGGTCAAATCTCTTCCCCTCATCCATCAGCTGCAGGAACTTGATGACCAAGTAGTCAGCCTCCTTGGAGACATGCTCCTCCAGGAGGCAGGTGGAAGAGGAGGTGGGGCTGGGGGTGATGGAGAAGGTCTTCAGGGCGTTCTGGGCCAGCTTTCTGCGGGCTTTCCACACCTCCCCTGAGTCGGGGCTGAAGGCCAGGCTCTGACCATTCGAGATGTATTGGAAGCTGTGGAGGTCAGGGCGCCCCATGAAGTCTTCTCCTTGCTTCACCAATGCTTGCCTGATGGTGTCCAACCCGCTCAGCACCAGGACGGGCCGGGTGCCAATCCTGACCTCCATCACATCCCCATACTTCTGGCTCAGCCTGGTCAGGGCCAGGTGCGTGTCCTTCCTCAGCTCCAGCACGTTGCCGAGGATGGGGTAGCCTCTGGGTCCTGGGGGGCTCTTCAGCCCCTTGGGCACGTGCTGCCGGAGGGACTGGATGAGCAGGAAGACCAGGCAGAAGACGGCAGCCACGAGGAGGACCTCGGTGGCCGAGACAACGCCTTGGCTTCCCACCAGCGACATCACAGCCTTCATCGCTGCCGGCATGCAGAAAAATTAGTAATAAACCAAAGAGACATTATGAAGGAGGGAAGGTCTATGGAGCACCTGTAGTCTGAGATGCTCTTAGCAGCAACTGCACAGGACTGGGGGCAAGAAAGCTGGGCTTAACTTCTGATCCAGAGCTGCATTGGTTTTCTGCACTTTAGGAAACTGCTTTTAAGTGAAAGCATTTTTTTTTCTAGCCAGGAGTGAAAGGAACAGATCCCATGGCTTTTTCTCTGTATTCCAGGGTAGGAAACATGCTGTCTTAACTACAGGACCTCTCTTTCATACTAGAAAGTCTTTTCCAGAGTGCTTGCCTATAGGAAAGCTGAATCCTCCTGATTTGAGTCATCTGGTGGCTCACACTGAGCCACTGCTCACCAGCAAACTAAATACAGCATTGCCACAAATCTTCCTAAAGATTGATGGCCACGAAGGCTAACCATGGCTGTAGTGTGGTGCCAGCAGGCTGTGGGCACCTTGCTCCCAGCTCTGTCAGAAATCCCTTAGAAAACACTACACCAAGGGTAGGAAGAGGCTGGGTATCAAATCCCACCTCCCCATGGGTTTAGTAAGGTGCTACACCCCACCGTGGGACACCCAGGTCCCATGGGGTGAGGACCCTGGGGGGCTGCTGGGACACCTGCACCCCAGCGGATGCAGCCTGGCTGGGACCCCCTCCCAGCCCACGGCTGTGGATCACGGCCACCCCAGGGCAAGGGGAAGCGTGGGGCAAGGATTACCCCCAGGACCGCCCAGAAATCACTGTCCAACAGCTCCAGGAAGGATGCTATGGGGGATTTGGGGAGCCAGAGAGGAGGGACACCCTGCAGCAGGGTACCCCAGGCTTTCCATCCCTCAGGGGTGCCCTAGGCAAGCTGGAAGTGCCCCTCACACCTCTCCATCCTCCAGGCAGAGAGCCGTGCCTCGCAGTGAGCAGCCCCGATGGTACTCACCTCCGGAGCAGAGCGGCTGGGGGCCCGATCCTCCCAGCAGGTACCCTGCCCGTCCTTCGCTCCTGCTTTATATGCATCGCCGCTCGCTCTGATTGGCCCGGCAACCTGCCGTCAGATGACCGAAGCCTAATCAAAGCTGACGTGCGTCCAAACTCCGAGATAACTAACCCGGATCCCCCCACATACCCCCCCTCCCCGCGGTGGCAGGAGAGGGGCCACGCAGCCCCCCACCCACCCACGCGTGGGGTGCGGGAGCCCCGCTCCCCTGCGTGTCCCCGGTGGAGAGGCTGCAAGGCGGCGGGCGAAGAGAGAGAGAAAAGGGGGGGTCCCGACGGGTCGGGCGGGGGGGTGCCGGTGTCGCCCGTGGGTTACAGCCCCACGGTGGGGGGCATCGCGTGCGAAGCGGGCGGGATGTTTGGGCAACCCGCGCCGCCCCGGTCACTCCAGTCACGCTACCGGCAGGATCTTAAAGGCGCCGGTCCCGCGCCCCGGTTCCCCCCCGTCCCGGACCCCCCCCACCCCGCCCCGGGCAGCGACTCGGTCCCGCTTCTTCCCCCGCTCCGCAGCCCTCGCTGTGGGCACCCAGCCCCATCCCGGCCCCCCGCCGGTGCCCGCAGCCCCGGGATGTCGCCGGTGCCCGGAGCCGCGGGAGCGTGGGAAAATAGCCCCGGTGTGCGCGGTGCCGGGCAGGAGGGGGGATTCACCCACGCACCCACCCCACCACGGGGCTCCGCGAACACGCAGGGATGAGCGGAGACCACCCTCCCCACCGCAGTGCTTTAGCGATCCGCACCCTCCGCGGCGGCTTGCCCGCCGGTGCCCTCCGGTAAAGCAGAGGGAGGAGAGCCGGGGGGGGGGTGTCACCGGACCCGTGTGTCCCCCCTCCACGCACGCTGCGGGGCCGCTCTGCTGGCCCACAGCCCGGATCGGGTCCCTGTGGGGAAGGGGGCGGCGGGGCAGCCCTCGCTGCTCCGGCCCGGTTAAAGATTGTCCAGGTTCGCGTGAGAAGCGGCCATGCCCTCTGTCACCTCCTGTCCCCTGGGGACAGAGCGGCCCCGGGGGGGCGAGGTGGGACGGGGATGGGGCAGGGGGTGCAGCCGGAGATGGGGGTGCACGTCGGGGGGCGATGCTCGGGGGACCAAGGAGGGTCTCTGGCAGAGTTTGCAGCTCCTGCCCCCCCAGCCCCATCCCCCATGAGGTGACAGGCCAGGACCTGCCCTTCAGGGAGGCCAAGGGGGACCAACCCGCACCCCAAAAGTCACCCCCTCCACCCTCATCCCTGTCCCTAGCCTGGCCACAGCGGGATGGGAGAGTGGCCAGGGGGGTCGCGCCGGGGGGAGTCCCGCCCCACCAGGGGGTCCCAGAGGTGACACTGGGGACATCGCGTGCGAAGGGGCTCCGGACAGACCCGGGAGGGCCGCCCCGGTCACTCGCAGTCACGCTATGGGTGGGTGGGGGGGGAAATGCCTTTTAAAGGACCAGGGCGGTGGCCCCACGTCCAGGAGCCTGGCCCGGGGTCAAAGCGGCGCCGGAGAAGCTCAGGATCAGCCCCCCTCGGCTGGCTGGGGGTGGGGGGGCTCCCCAGCACCGGGTACACCGTCGGCTTGGTCCTGTCTGCCACAAGATGCTGCCATCACCTGCAAGGGGGCAGCAGCCCCCACTGCCCCGCGTGTCCCCCCTGAGAGGATCCAGGCGTCCCAGCCCTCTCCCACCACGGGGAAGGGGGAAGAGGGTTGTTTTCCACAGTGCAAAGGGGGGGGGTCTCAGTCAGGCCACCGCGAATGTCCCATTTGGGGTCCAGGGGACGCTGAATGGTGCCCCTGGCTGCTCCGACTGTCCCAGGCAGGGCTGTCCGTCCCCAGGGGACATGCTGTGCAAATGCCCCCCCCTGCTGCCTTTCCCCACGGCTCGGGAGGGGAGCTGCTTGGGACACATGGACCACGCAGGACACATCAACATGTCCATAAACCCCAGGTGGAGATGTTTCCACGCATGCTTGCACACACCATGGCACCTCATAAAACACGCGCCAGCACCCACGCCCACAGCTCTCAGTGGACCCATGTCCCTCCTGTCACGCGTGAGGCTGGTGTGCGTGTATTCACCCCGTCTATAGGTACACCTCTACAGGCATGTTGCTGCACATACGGACGACACACACAGGTTGCACATGCGGAGCTGACGCGCACCCGTGCTCTCCTGCAGTGCACACATGCACATTTTAACACACGCCTGGTCCAGCGCACACAAACACGCTATATGTTTCTTATATCTGCATAAATACCTCGCCTACAAATTCACAGCGCATTTATGCTCTTGCATGTATGTGTTTGCACATGTTCACGTACACGCATGTTCTGCCACATGTGCACATGCCTGCAGGCACTGTCATCCCCTTGCTCACGTATATCCTTGCACGCACATGCTGGCATGACCATATACACTAACAAACCCACAGGCACGCAACCAGGATCCTCGCTGGAGCGGTGACCCACAGAGGGAAGCAAGGTGCATCCGCGGGTGCTCGCAGGCGTGTGTGCGAGCCCTGCCAAGGGCAGGGGACCGGCAGCGGCCCTCCAGCTGCTCCCCTGGCCAGCTTCGGGGAGCCAAGGGCTCAGCGAGGGGCGGTGGCCGGGGTGGGAGCCCGGCGCTGGGTGAGGATGTGTTTGGGGCGTGAGGCTGCCTGGCACGCAAGGCAGCAGCTCTTAACGCTGTTCTCATCAGGAGGCACCCAGCCCTTGCAGGGCTTGGCAGTGAGCATGGAGGAGGCTGAGGGGGGCAGGGAAGGGGATGGAGGGATGGAAGAGGGGCAGGTGGGTCCTGAGGAACCCCTCTGGGGTTCCTGATGCAGCCCCAGGACCCTCCCCAGCTTCTCCAGCACTTTGGGGTATGATGGATTGGGAGGGGCTACTGCCTGAGGGGTGTAAATCTGCCCACCCCCATGCAGTGGGGCCGGGTAGGTCCACAGGGATGGGAGACGATGGCCGGATCCAGCCTGTGAGACAAGCCCCACATTGTCCTGCTCTTGTGAAATCCCAGCCTGCCTCCCCAAAAGCGTTCCCAAGTGTCTTCCTTGCTGGGAGGCATTGCTTGGCGAAACCAGGGCTGGTAGGTCTGCAAGGTGCCTGGCAATTATCCGAATGAATATTAGCAGCCAGGGTTTTGTAACTGTTCTTGCCAAGCGTTAATGAACAGTGTCATTGCTATTAATAAGCCCGATTAGACCAGATGTTGAAAGCCTTTATTAAATATTAGCTCAGCTTTTACCTGGGCCAAATTCCCACTGTAGTTTTCAAAGGTTGAATGAAACTTAGGGCCAAACCCCAAAGCTCTGTCTCATTCCTTATGGCTAATTAATGCTCCCATCTTATCCTGGCTGCACTTCCCAAAGCCCTGAATTTTGCCCCAGCTCGAGCAGCAGCCCCACTCACTCCCACATCTTCTGCTGGGTGGCACACTGTGTTTTCGGAGGGATGAACTGCCCCAGCCTTGCCCTGTGCTGTCCCTTTCACCTCGCCTACCTCTCCGGCTCACCTCCTCCCCTCTGCCCTGCCACTCCTCTCCCTCACTGCCTGTTTGCCACGGAGAAGCCGGGGGAAGCGAGCCAGCTGCCTTCTCACGCGAACCTGGGCAATCGTTAACCTGAGCCTGGCTCTGCTGCTGGGCCAGAAGGTCTTGCCACCGCCAGTCCCGGGGCACGGGGACCTGCTGGATGATTCCCTGGCGATGGAGAAGGCTGCGGCTATGGGTGCCTTGCTGCAAACATATCCCCTCGCTGCTGGAAGCAGCCGGAGCCTGCAGCTCCGAGCACCTCCAGAGTGGCCATGGAGGTGACAGCCTTCCCTGTGTCCTGGGAACAGTCTGGTCAGCCCAGGAGAGGTCTCTGGGGGAAATGCTGGCACCTACATCCCACGGGGCAGCAATGCCAAGAGTGTGTCCTCCATCCTCCTCAGGGCAGGGCTTAGGGACCCCCTTCTGCCTCCCTGTCCAGGGCTCTAGGGCAGGCATGTGTCCTGGGCAAGAGGAGAAGCCACCATTCAGAGCCTGTTGGAGCTGAGAAAATATCATCCCTGGCTTCTTGGGCTGGCTCCAGCCAGGCTCAGCCCCATTTGTTAATGGGTAGCTACTCCCCAGGGCTTTCGTGCCGTGAACCCCCCCCAGAGATAAGCACCTGGTCGTGCAATGAGGGGAGCGCATACAAAGCTGTGGCCTTCCAGGCGGCAGGAGAAGAAGGTCCAGGCAGCAGGAGAAGAAGGTCCAGGTGGCAGAAGAGGATCCCCTCTGCTCCCCAGGGCAGGCAGCTGCCAGACAGCCTCTGCCTATCTTTGCTGGTAGCCACAGGCAGTAAAACCAGTCCTGTCTATCGCAAGGATCTGCAGGTAGGAGACAGGTAGGGTGGGTGTGCGTGTGTGTGTCTTTGTGTCTGTGTGTGTGTGTGTGTGTGTGTGTGTGTGTGTGTGTTTGAACATGAATATAGGATCAGGAAGGTCATATTTGGGTCTGAAGGAGAAATTCATGCACCAGGCTCTCCCCATCCTCCCCTACCCACCCAGTGAGCCATGCGTTCCTGCAGGGCAGCCCCGTGGCATCCCCGCTCCCCGTGCCCCTGCACACTGGTGGCCACCCAGCAGATCCAGCCTCCTGGCTATATATCCTCACAGATTTGGGCCAGCTTCATTGAGGAGTTGCTGTTCCTTCCCTCCTGCCTCCCTGTGTTTTTTTTTGAGCTGCAGTTTTCTGTGGCCTTGTTGCAAACAGACACTTTTGTGTGGATATAAGCCATGGCTGTGCCAGCAGGTGCTGGGGTGTTTGGCAGGGGAAGGGGTGCCATCAGAGGCTTCGGGCGGCTGAGGTTAAGTGATGGGTGTGTTTGGAGTCTTTATAAGGTCTCCCTTGAAAGCCCCAAAGTGCTGCACAGGCAGCTCCATCACCCTGAACTATTTAAGGGCACTCAGTGCCCTTTCTCACCATCAGGAACATCCGTGGGACTCAACCTTTTGCTAACCCTGGCTCTTTGCCACACTTCTGGTTAACTCTTTTAGGGTTCCTACATGCCGGCAGCGATGAAGGCTGTGATGTCGCTGGTGGGAAGCCAAGGCGTTGTCTCGGCCACCGAGGTCCTCCTCGTGGCTGCCGTCTTCTGCCTGGTCTTCCTGCTCATCCAGTCCCTCTGGCAGCACGTGCCCAAGGGGCTGAAGAGCCCCCCAGGACCCAGAGGCTACCCCATCCTCGGCAACGTGCTGGAGCTGAGGAAGGACACGCACCTGGCCCTGACCAGGCTGAGCCAGAAGTATGGGGATGTGATGGAGGTCAGGATTGGCACCCGGCCCGTCCTGGTGCTGAGCGGGTTGGACACCATCAGGCAAGCATTGGTGAAGCAAGGAGAAGACTTCATGGGACGCCCTGACCTCCACAGCTTCCAATACATCTCGAATGGTCAGAGCCTGGCCTTCAGCCCCGACTCAGGGGAGGTGTGGAAAGCCCGCAGAAAGCTGGCCCAGAACGCCCTGAAGACCTTCTCCATCACCCCCAGCCCCACCTCCTCTTCCACCTGCCTCCTGGAGGAGCATGTCTCCAAGGAGGCTGACTACTTGGTCATCAAGTTCCTGCAGCTGATGGATGAGGAGAAGAGCTTTGACCCTTACCGGTACTTGGTGGTCTCTGTGGCCAACGTCATCTGTGCCATGTGCTTTGGCAAGCGCTATGACCACAATGACCAAGAGCTGCTTGATATAGTGAATGTAAGTGACCAGTTTGGCGATGTGGCTGCCTCTGGCAACCCTGCTGACTTCATCCCTCTGCTCCAGTATCTTCCCAGCCGCACCATGAGTTTATTTAAGGATTTCAACAAGCGATTCCTCCATTTCCTGCAGAAGATTGTCAAAGAGCACTATGAGACCTATGACAAGGTAAAAGCTTGCAGGACCCTCTCCTGCACCAGAAATGTGTCCCCACTCTCTGCCCCTCTCTACTGGCGAGTTGGTTTTCTTCTTGTAGCCAAGCATCAATGGGCATCTATGTTCTTGCAAGTACTGCTGCATTTAGTAAGTCCAGCTGTAGTCTCACTCACCCATAGTCTCTCCATGTGCAATTCCGTACTGCAGTCCTCCTTCTCCTCCACAGCCCTGTGTGATATGGCCAGTTTGTGGGTTGAACACCTGATCTGTGCTGCAGGTTCCCTGGAGAAGCATCTCCTTGTTTTCATAGGTTGCAAAAGCAGTAGGTACCATGGGGGCTGAAAGATTATGTTCTCCAGAGCTCGTATGACCCTAGGCTCCCCGAGCATCAGGTTGATCAGTAACACCCATTCCTCCACTGGGTCTGCTGCCATGACTTGTCTTCTCTTCCTCTCAGAACAACATCCGAGACATCACTGACTCTTTAATTGAGCAGTGCCTGGAGAAAAAAGTGGAAGCAAATACTGCCACGCAGATCCCTAAGGAGAAGGTCGTCAACCTTGTGAATGACCTCTTTGGAGCAGGTATCTTTTTCCACTGGTCCCTTAGCTACTGCAGATTTTCTCAGGCTCCTAGTCTTATAGCTCTGTCTGACCCATCTTTGTCCAACATCGGGCAGCTGGTCTGGGTCTAAGCACTCATTCTCCTGCTCACTGATCTTCCTGGAGCGTCCAGAGACACTCCTAGAGACCAGCACGGGACCTTGGCTCTGGAAAGAGGCTTCAGGGAAAAGGAAATGGCACGGATTATACCTCAGTCAAGCTTCACAAGTCAGGGTGGCTTTTCCTGGTTGAGGGAAATGTCTGTTGACTGATTCATCTTTGAGTTACTCTGTGGAAACTCCCCCGATTCCAGAGAAGTTACACAAACCTAGCATAACCCAAGGGTGAATCAGGGTGAATGAGAGCAGAATATTATAGCAAAGTTTTCTCCGACAGGATAGAAACCCAAGTCTTACTGTGTGCCCAGGATATCCTCTGCCTCCTTAGCCATCCAAGACTGCTCCATGTGGTGCTTAGGCAACAAGCCAAGGCACGTGCCCTGCGTGTTGTACAGACCACATCTACATGTTTTCCTCTTTGACCAGGCTTTGACACTGTGTCAACTGCCTTATCCTGGAGCCTCATGTATCTCGTGACATACCCTGACATGCAGAAGAGGATCCAGAAAGAACTAGGTAAGACCAAGAACCTGCTTCCTCTGGGGCCAAAACCTCTCTGGTGAGAGCTGACCCCAACCTACTCCCTCCTCTTGACCTCTTGCAGACCAGACCATCGGCCAGGAGAGGAGACCGAGGCTGTCGGACCGGGGCATGTTGCCCTACACAGAAGCCTTTATCCTGGAGATGTTCAGGCACTCCTCCTTCCTGCCTTTCACCATCCCACACAGGCAAGTGCTGAGATTGCAAAGGAGGTGGAGGGACAAGGTGGACTTGAGGCATCTTGTTACAGCCACACTGGCAGCAATGTGGTGAGAGGCAGGGAGATTATTTTGGACTTGTAGAATGATGGCTTCATCATGGACACGGGGTGCTCACAGCTCTTGTGCAGGGCAATGTGAGAGCTCCCAAAGAGCAATCCTTGCCTTCTGCTGACTTCACTGAAGATACTCCACCCAGCTCAGGTAGGAGTTGCCCAATCCAGCTCACGGACAAAGCAGCTGCACCTCATAAAGTCATCTCTTCGGGACACAACCTTACTTCAGCAGCATAAGGAGCAAACTAATAGTCCCCTGAGGATGCAGAAGAGCCTTTTTGCTTCCCAAACTCTCATAGTCATTTCTCTCTCCAGCACGACCAGGGACACAGTACTGAACGGCTACTACATCCCAAAGGACCGCTGCGTGTTTGTCAATCAGTGGCAAGTGAATCATGACGAGTAAGTACCTTCAGAGGCAGAAAGCCTTCTGCAGCGACATGCAGGCCCCTTCCTGCACAGTTATCTTCCTGGGCAGACATGGGGTCAACCTGCTTTAAGAGAAAAAGGAGCAGGTGAGGTATCTACTAAATCCAGGGATATTCTTACTGACAGCTGCCCCTGATCCCTCTGAGCTACCACCTTCCAGTGTCCTCCTACACCCGTGGCTAGGAGACACCATCTCAACATCTGATGTTTTCCCTTCCAGGAAACTTTGGAAGGACCCACTGATCTTCAATCCGGAGCGTTTCCTCAACGCTGAAGGGACTGAAGTGAACAAAGTAGATGGGGAGAAGGTGCTGCTCTTTGGCCTGGGGAAAAGGAAGTGCATTGGGGAACCCATTGCCAGATGGCAGGTCTTCCTTTTCCTGTCCACCTTGCTCCAGCAGCTGGAATTCAGTGTCTGTGGTGGCAAGAAGGTGGACATGATGCCCCTCTATGGACTGTCCCTGAAGCACAAAAGATGTGAGCACTTCCAGGCCAAGCAGCGCTTCCCCATGAAGAGCATCAACTGAGCAGTGGGCTTATCCATTGCCCAGACATCACCAGGGGAAAAAGACCTGGGTGTCCTTGTAGCAAAGCTGGGTCTGGTACAACTTTATGGGATGATATCATAAACTGAAGTCATTGAAACTCCTGTCTTACCTTGTTCACTTTGTAGCATTTCCTGTCTTTTTCATTTTCCAGCATTTCTAGTGTTGGCTATTCCATCAGATGTTGGATATTCCATCACATTTAGTCTTAGTACCACAAAGCACATTTATGGGGTGTGTAACTGTCTTTTGCTAGAGGGTAAGGGAAGGTACCCACAAACAGATGATCTGAATACCATTGGTCCGTATTCTTTTGGAATCGCTCTTTGATAGCTGAAGGACAGCCAACCCATGCCATATTCCCACAGCCTCCATTGATGTTTAAGATCTTGGCTGAATTGATGCCCAAAGCTTGGGTGGAGATGAGGATTAAGTTACTGAGGTCCAGCCAGTATCACTATTTCCAGACTAATCAGGGGACAGATTTTCACTGTTTGAAACTTACCTTCACTGTAGATGTGTCTGCAGGGGAAAAAACCCTTGGAAATCTTGGAAAAACGCTAATACTCCTCCAGGTCCGCTAAGGACAGCCTGCTCCCTTGTTTCTATGTTTCTACACTATGTTTTTAATTGCCTAGCTGACTTGTCATGTCACTCTAAGATCCCATTCAGGAGAGGTTTATCTTTGTCCATAGAGGAGTTCAAAGCACTTTAGTGCCTCTTTGAGAATCTATCAGACAGCCTTGTGCCAGGGGTTCTCCTGCTGGTCAGATTACTTTCTTAAGAAAAATGAGAGGGATCCTTCAAATGAAACGAGCTGGAGAAAAGCCTCCCGGGAGGGACCAGTGTGTTGGAGGGCTTCAGCCAACTTAAGCCTCATTTGCCGTAGTCCCTGCTGGCCCTGAAGGACACAAGGAAGGATACCTTTACCCCTTCCATCACTGTAGTCACCAGCTGTTTCTATGCTGGGCCAGTGATGGCTGTGAAGGGTTTGTACCATGACTACGATGGCTGTCAGTCCCACTGCGCACCCGGAACGAGTTCTGCAGTCCACCTGGGGTGAGAAGGTCCACCAAGACCAACAGGCTGTCCCTTACTATTGAGAAAGTCATGCTGCTGGTATTCTGGGCTGGAGCAAGCATGTTTTCACAATGGGGCAGAGAAGGAGAACAGGACTTTCTCCAACTGAAACCCAAGAGTTTACATTGGCTGCCAGTCAACCCATGCCAGCAGAGCCAGATGTCTCCTTTTCAACTTGCACGCAAAGACATATTAGCCAACCCAGTACCTGGCAAGCAACAATATAGGAACAAGTATAACCATGCGGTGCAACACGCACCGCTCTTGAATCTGTTCCCATGGGTGGTATCTGCTCAGCCAGAGCCCCAGACCCTGACCAATGAGAGCTCCTTTCAGGTCCAAGTACCAATCACTCATCATGCATTGCACAAAAACTTCCAAGAAGACACAGAAATGAAAGACCGTGTTGGGGAAGAAAATGGGGAAGCTGATTGCCCAATATTTCAGGGAGATTCCAGCTAGAGCAGGGAGGTGTTCAGACCCGCTAAACAAGCCTGAATAAAAAGGAGTAACTCTGTATGTCCAGGTCCTGCCTGGTCACCAATTTGTGATGAAACATTGAGATGATACAGCCTCAGACCCACCTGAATTCACTGAACCAGCCTGAGCAGCCTCACTCCACGTCACACCAGCTTCGTCTTCACCACTCAATGTGATAATCCCAATATTGCAGGAAAAGCAAGGGTGAGGACTGGGAGGTCCAAACCATGGTTTGAGCTGCAGGCTATCAGAGGCCTTAGAGGAAAACTGGAAGGATGGTTTAGGACGACACATGAGGTCCATCAGCCAAATAACATCTCCCCACCTGTGACAAGGGCCATAGGTCAAGGCAATACAGTCATGAGCCATCTTTCCACAAGGGACATCCCAAAGCTGGCATTCATCTACTGCAGGGGAATGTGGGATCATCCTGGATGAGGATCTGCATCTCTCAGTGCCTAACTTGGTGATTCAGAAGAGCACCAAGACCACCAGGGACTCAGCAGCTGTGTGTCACGCTACCCCCATGGGGTGGAGAACCTCTCATGGACTTGGTCCAGTGACTCCAGCTGCAGTGGGAACATGCGATGCTGATGCTGGCGTAGGACCAGAGGTCCTGTTTGCTGGAGCCATTGCGTGACTCTCTTGCCCTGAAGGCTGGCTGTGTTTGCTGATAAGGGCCGCAATAAGCAAGGGCAGATATAAAGAAAGAACAGTGGGATTTTTTTTTCCCTTTGGAGATGAGTGTTTTATAGCCCAGGGGCAGATAAGCAGATTAATATTAACATTACTGAGGTGAAACAGCCCCTTGCTGGTGGAAGGTCTGCTCAAGACACATTTCTCGTAGGCTGATTGCCTCCCCTGGGGACACTGCTGCCAGACTCCATTGGGTACAGCCTGGAGACCAGAGACCTGGACGAAACAGTGACCCCAGTGTCAGGATGGAGAAGGGGAAGGGAAGAGGTTCGAGGGGAGAGAAATGGGCAGGCGGTTATCCTTCCCACACAGCCCTTCTCTTCATTGTGTCAGAGGCAAAATGCCCCACTTCACCAAGCCCCATCTTCATTTGGCATCTCTCCCTCCCCCTGATGCCAATGGAGACATCCCATGCAGCTGTGGAAGACCTTTCCAGGCAGCTTGCACAGGCAGGAGGTCCTCCTGATACCTTGGTCAGATGTCCCTGCATGCACACATCTCCTTGGACATCCTGGCCTGTTCAACAGCCTAGTGATTCCAGGTGAGGTCCTGCTTTCCTTGCTGGGGATGCTGCAATCAGACTGTCCCTTCAAGCCCAGCCACCCCGATCTCAAGCCAAGGCATCCTGCCGGCTCCTGAACAATACGGCTGGAACATCAAAGCTGAGCAGGCTCCTTCACCAGATGTTTTCTCTGCCAGGTGTCTTGGCAGCCACCAGCTCGCAGGGAGGAGAGCAGCGAGCATGGTCCAAGCACCAAACAAGGTACCCCAGCTCTGCACTGCTCTTTGCTCTGGAGTGGAGCTGCACCCCCAGATCCACCCCCTACCCAGGGACCCTCTGTGAGGAAGGGACGGGGGCACCCTGCTCCCTTTCAGGGGTGCAGGAGCTCTTCACCTCCTCCTCTTCCCCGTTGCCTCCTGATAAACAAATCCATCGATCATTGTCATGAAAGCCCCAATTTCTCACAGTAGGTAAGGGACTCCAGCTCCCCTACCTTTGTCTTTTGCCTAACGATCTTCCTCAATTAAGCCCTCCAATTACTCCCTGGGTAGCTTGCAAGTGCCGTGATCTCATTACTGGAACCAGGGTGGTGATAAGCTGGGGGAGCTTTTATCACCCCACGGCCGATTGCTTTTATTGTTGGTTTTAAAATGAGTCAGCAGACTAGCCATGGCAGCTGGGCTCCAGCTCTGCTTCCAAAGGGGTGGACACTTCTAGGTCCCTCATTCCCGCCAGGAAAGGTCCAGATAGCTGCACACCTTCCTCAAGCCAAGACACCTGCCTGGTGCCGGCATTCAGGGTGGGGGCATCTCCTTGCCAGGAAAGCCTGTACCCAGCCCCAAAACAGGCTAGAGGAACTGCTTGTGGCTCTTCCTCCCGGATGGAAGGAAAAGGCGAGTTGCTCCAATGCTTAATGACCCTCCTTATTAAAAGCGCATCCTGTGTTTCTAACTTCTTTCCTTTAGCTGTTTGTTTATTTTCCCATAAGATCTGTTATTGGGAATCATCTCCCCATGGGAATTAACTCTTGGGTGTCTCCCTTTTGCTGCTTGTCCCCAACACTGGTGACAGTCCCTGGACATCAAAAATATCATCTCTTGATGCCCTAGAGCTTAAAATAAAGCTCTGAATTGCACCTTAAACTCTGTATTTCTGAGCCACATGTGCTTTCTTTCTGCCAGTGGTTTTGGGGACATCTCCCTCTGAGCTGCTGGCAGCTGATCCTCTAAGCGTGGTGGGCATTGCCCCAGCATCCCACTTGCCCTGCTACACGTCAGGCCTTGGGAGCTCCTTTCCATGGAGAAGGAAACCCCCAAACACCACCTTTCTCCTTGCAGTTCCACTTCTGGGAGAAAGCTGGGCTCCCCTGTGCCTTGAACCCCAGAAGCAGCGACTTCGCAGCAGGCATAATGGGTGGTTTCTGCCTTTCGGGCGAGAAAACCTCTGCTCAGACTCCAAGACTGGGCAGCTTCTGGAGTGCTGGAGCTGGTGGAACCTTCCTTTGGTGAAGTTTCCTCCTGTGGTGGGTTGGAGAAGGTGCTGGTCCTCTGCTCGACCCCGGCTGGACCTGTGATGGAGGAGAGCTTGAGACGACAGAGCTGGACACATTAAACCTGGTAAGTGGCTCTGCCCCTATTTTGTGAGGGCTCCCAAATTAGTATGAATCTTCCTTCCTCCTCCCACCCTTCACCTCCATCTTCCCTCTGGAAAGGACAGCGTTTGGGCTGATCGAGTGCCCTGTGTCGTTAGAGGTACAAGGTACCTCTTCATCAGAGAACATGAAAGCGGGTAAGGATGGAGTTTGTCCCTAGTTTAAGAAGGGAACAACAGAGATGCAGAGATAACCGCTCCCTGCATGCAAAGTGCTGTTGGAGAAAAGCTCCAGGCTCCCGGGAATGGCCTCAAACCTGGCTGTCTCCCCATCCTGGCATGGCCATGGGCATGATTTTCCATAAGGGGAGGGAAAAAAGGGGAGAAATAGGGAGCAGCCCTGGAGACACATCTCCATGGAGCTGGAAGCCACCAGGTCCCCCAAGCACTGGCAGTGTGAGCCAAAAGCCTGTGGGATTTGGGGTGCTCCTCAAACCCAGCCTCAGAAGCAGGATGCGGGCTGGACAGCCAGGATGCATCCAGGGTTGGCAGTCACCTCTATGTCCCCAGAGCTGGTGCTGGGTCTGCCGGTGGCAGGGTAGCACTGGCTACCACAGAGCAAGGGTAGATCTCGGGGGGTCACACAGGGAGACAGGCTCTGCTCTCCCCACCATAGACCCCTCATTCATTGGCCCCATAATAAGAGGTCCCAGTTGACCACCCTGGTCTTGTGCCCCTAAAATCAGCTCCCTGAACCCCATTAGGGTAGGTGAAGCAGGGCTGGTGCTGACACCCGCCCCCGGCGCCGAGGGGGTGGACACAGGCAGAGCGGGGGGTCCAGCCTGATCCCATGCTGGAGGTGAAAACCCACCCACCGAGAGATGGCAACCCCAACCTGCTCCCTTTCTGCTTTAATTAAAACCATCCTGGAAACGAGGGCTCCCCAGGAGAGGCTTTGAAATGAGGCTGCCCTCTGCACCCAAGAGGGTTTTTGGGGCTGGCATGGTGGGGGAGAAGCCCCCCGAGAGCCAGGGCCAGCTGCTAGCACTGGGAGGCGGCGGGGACGGGGCAGGATACTATTTAACTTTGGCGCTTCCGAAGCATTTTTGTCCCCTCTCGCTGGGGGACATGAACGCCCTCCCGTGGCATCTGTCACACCAGCTCCACGATGCCTTTTGCTGCTGAGCGGAGAGGAGCGAGGGGTTTTACACCTGCTCGGAGTTTTTGGGGGAGGCACATTTGGGGAGGGGGATCTATAGGGGACCAACCCCCCTGCAGAGGATCCCACGTCCCCCATCACCCCTGTAGCTCTGGGAGTTGCAGAACCAGCCAAACCTGGTTCCCTTCAGGGTTTTTTCAGCTCGAAGGTGAATTCTCCAGGGTCGAATGAGCTGGGAGCTTTTACGCCAGCTTTCCTCTGATGTTCCCAGCCACCGCCTGTGGATTCTCCCCTGTCGAGTACATCCAAGGCAGCAACCCTCCTCTTTCCTTGCCCACTGCTTCTCATCCAGCCTGCGCTGCCTGAATCCCTCGGAGGCACCAAACCTGCTGCCCAACAGGGACTAAACCAGCCAGGTTGCAGAGAAGAGGCAGGTCGCCCATACTTTGCTCCCTTAAGCAAAAGAATATCACCTGCTTGGGAATTTATTCTCAGCTCGTCCTCGGCCACAACACGCTCTGTCGCATTTTTTTTTTCCTTTCTATCATTTTCCCTTTTCCTGCTGATTCCCACCAGCTGAAGGGCCCCCTCTCCTGGTGCAAGGCAAGATGGCCACCCACATCTCCTGGCGTGGCCAAATCCATCCTTCCCTTCCAGCCAGGGGATCACCTACCCTCAAGCCAAGACCCTTCCTGGGGAAAATCCCGGCCAGGACATTGCAGCAAGCTACATCCAGAGGATTCCCCTCCGGGAATTCCTTGGGGATGCCGATGGTCTTGGGACTTCAGGGGTGGACCTTCAGAGGTGAGAAAAAAAAGCTGACAGCAGCTCTGAGCGTTCATGGCTGTGCATTTCCTGGGGTCTTTCTCTATTCCTAGGTCTGATGGACTGGGAAAACCTGGGACTGGGCAGGATTCCCCACCAAGTTGGGTTCACACCTGGTCTTTTCATCTGAGGGCTGAGATCCACCAGCCCCGTACTGCTCCCCAGCCCTGGGGAGGGGGCACTCCTGGATCTGGTAGTTCAAGGAAGGGCCTTTCTGGACTTCTAGTTACTATCACACAAAAAATCCGCTCAAAATTTCCACCTGCTAATGGGAACATCCGGAGGGAAAAACCTGAGTCTCACCCTCCACTTCTCCACGGTCTCTGGTCCCTGTGGCTGTGTCACCCCCTGGTGCAGCCCACCCGGGTGGGGATCTGCGCAGCAGTGGCGGGGACAGCCAGTGGGGCTGTGTCACAGTCCCGGCGGACGAGATCTGGCAGGGAGAGGGCAGGTAGGAGCAGGCAGCAGTCTGGCCTTCAGCTGCAGGCAGCCTGGTGGGCTGCGTCTTCACCCTGGGAAGTGATGCTGGGTTTGTGCGTATTGGGTGTGCAAGCGGGCGTTGGCATGTGCATGCACACACCATGCACGCGTGCTTACACGCCTGTCTGTGCTCATGAGCGTGCACAGGTATGTTGATGCATGCGCAAGCCCGGGTGGGTGCACTGATGCGTGTGTGGGTGGGTTTGGGCTTGCATCTGTGGGTGCATTTCTGGTGCGAACAGATGCATGAGCTGGTTTCATTTCCTCCCAGGGCCATTCTGCATGGGGGCTGTGCAAGGATGAGCCTGTTCCCCACCTCCTCGATGCTGAATGAACCTGCCAGGCCCCAGGGGAAGCTTGGGGCAGCGAAGGCCCTGGGGTGCCCGACTCCAGCAGCAGGTCCCAGGCTCTTTCCCATGTGCTGTAGGAGCAAGGATGTGCTCCCTGAAAATAAGCCGGGCTTTGCAACCCACTGCCTTGGCCACTGGGATCTCCCTGGCTCTGTCCCCTGACTTTCCCCATCCCCTGTGGTCCCCTCGTCCCCTTCACAGACATCTCCATCACCTCTTCCCAGTCCCCTCATCACAGGGAGAGCATCCTCCCCTCCCAGCCATGCAGGGCCAGGGCTCAGGCTTGTTTTCTGAGCTCTCAAAGTCTCTTATCTAGCAGGAGAGGGGTGGAGGTGGGTGGGAAGGGTTCCTGCCCCCCCCAACATCCTTGGGGGTATCGCACTCAATGCAGGGAAGTCGGCCGCAATCTCTTCCCACGCAATGACATCCTTCAGAGCTTCCTTGGGCCAGCAGAGCTGCTGGCATCGTTCCCCCCTGGGGCTGGTTTTTGGTCACCCATGCCTCAGCAGGGGGATGCCGAAGTGTGGGAAGAAGCGAGGGGTAGCCAAAAAGCAGAGGGAGGCCGGTGCTGTGGCTTCCTGCTTTGCTGTACATGGCCGCGGCAGTGCCGGGGCAGGAAGTGACAACCACCCCAGTGTTGGCAAGGCACCATCACGCTTTGGCGTTCCAGCGGCCCGCGGTGAGCGGGGCCTCTCGGTGGAAAGTGGGGGGTCTCTGTTCCTCGCCGGACCCGCTGCCGGGCCAATGCTGCCCCGCCCCAGCAGTGGTGCCCTTCCCCGGGCGATGGATATGCTGGGGATGGAGCCAATACCTGACCATCCCAAGGGACCAGCATGGCAGGAGATAAGGAAACGTGCCGGGACACCCAAATCCTGGTTCCTCTCTCCCATCGCTCTTTCCATCCCAGTCACTCGCTGGAACAGCCCCCAACACTGAAGGCACATTTGCAGGCAGGCAGCAGAGCCCAGGGCGCAGGCAGCTGCCTGCAGCGGGGCGCTGCCGGCCCTCCGACACCCCACGGCCTCCCAGAGATGCCGCAGCCAGCCAGGGAGGAAGATGGTGGGGAGGTGCCTGACCCGGGGCTACCCCTGCTCTCCGTCCGCCTTCCTGCAGCCAGACCCCACCACCCTCACCCCCATCATCCTCATCACCAGCAGCATTATTGTTGTTGGTATTAGAGAACTATAGCCTGGTTTGGGTTGGAAGGGAGCTTAAAGGTCATCTAGATATTATATTGTTATCATTATTGTGTTATGTTATATTGTGTTGTTTTCTTATATTATGCTATATTATGTTATATTGTTATGTTATATTGTGTTATATCGTGTTAGGTTATATTGTGTTATATCGTGTTACGTTATATTGTGTTATATTATGTTGTTGTATTATGCTATATTGTTATTTTACGTTATATTGTGTCATATTATGTTATATTATGCTATACTATACTATATTATGTTATATCATTATGTAATATTGTGTTATGTTCTTGTATTATTTGGGTATTATTTTGTTATTTTAGCATTTTATTATTGTTTTATTATTATTTATTGGGTTTTTTTCATTATTATTGCTTTATTAGTGTTTTAGTGCCATTTCAGTACGGTTTCAGTACGATTTTACCATTGTTTTGGCACTACTTTGTGCCCCCGCGCGCACCCACCCGAGGCACCCCCGGCCCACGCCGGCGCCCAGGGCCGGGGCTGCGGGCGGGCAGCGCGGCTCGGTGCGGGTCCCGCTCCCGCTCCCGCTCCCGCTCCCGGTGGCGGTGCCGGTGGCGGTGGCGGTGGCGGTGCGGCGGCCCCCGGCAGGTGGCGGCCCCGCACCGCGCCGAGCCGAGTCTGGCCGAGCCGAGTCTAGCCGAGCCGCGCCGCGCCGCGCCGAGCCGAGCCCAGGCGAGCCGGCGCAGGCGCGCTGCTCGGGCCGCTCCGATTCCGGGCTCCGCTTCCTTCCAGCAGGCCCCGCCGCCCCGGGCGGACCCCGCGCCCCTCGCCCGGCCCGAGGTGGGCGGCGGAGGCGCCGCTCCCCGCCGCGCACCCCCCCGAAGCCCCCCCCCCGCCATCCCCGAACCCCGCCGCACCGGCTCCCCGCCGCACCGGGCTCGGCCCCGCCGGGCGGCGGCGGCGGCGGCTCCTCCGGAGGCTCCGGCTTCCTCCGCCCCTTCCGCCCCCCCCCGCGCCCCCCCGCCGGCCCAGCCGAGCCCGGAGGCCCCCGGCAGCGCCGCATGGAGCAGCCGGCGGCGGGCTGAGCCCCCTGCCCGGAGGGAGGTGAGTACCGCGCCCCGCGCCCCGCCGGGGACCCCCGGCTGCCGGGGGGGGGGACACCGGGGGGTGCTCCCCCGCTCCCCCCCACCCCGCATCCCCCCGTGTTGGGGGACGCGCCTCCCCGCGGGGGGAGCGGGGCCGGGAGCGGCGGCGGAGCCCAGACAATGGGGCCTGCGGGGCGGGCCGGGGGATGCGGGGGGATGCGGCGGGATGCGGGGGGGGATGCGGGTTGGGGGTACAGCCGCCCCCACGCCGCTCGACCCGGTGGGCGACCCCATCGCGGGCCGCTTCTGCTCCCGCTCAGCGACTGTCCCGAGGGACCCCATCATCCCCCAGCCCGGGGATCCGGGGGCCGCATCCTGCCAGCCCCAGCGATGGGGAGAGCGGGGGACCCCAGCAGCATCCCCTTCTCAGGGGTGAGGGGGGGGCTGTCGCCTCACCCCGAAGCCCGCTACCCGGCGAAGGGGCTGCTGCGGCTCCCTCCCGCTCCATCCCCATCCGATACAAAGGCCGGTTTGGTACAGTGAGGCCAAACCCTGAGCTGCTGGCGGGGTTTTTGAGAGCGGTTAGGGCGGAAGGAGGGAGCTGGGTCTGGGTGTCGAAAGGTGCTGGCAGCGACTTTTTTCTTTTCTTTCTTTTTTTTTTTTTCTTTTGGTCAATAAGGCGGTGACGGGTTATTTATAGCCGCGGCTGTTGTAGGTTTATCGAGAGCGAAAGGGGCCGTGCAATCGTGTGGAAAGAAAAAAAAAAAAGTAAAAAAACCCATTAAAATCAAAGGTGTGAAGGCCAGGGAGCGGGAGGAGGGGGATGGCCACCTTCCTCCCAGGACAGAGGGGCTCTTACCCCCACACTCCCGTGGGGTTTGTTCCCACCGGCCCCATGCAGGAGCCTGTCCTGATCCTGGCAAGGCGGCGAGCGGCCGGAGAGATCCATGGAAGTGCGGCGGAGGGATGCAGGAGGTTTTGGGAGCATCCCCCGGAGGTCCCCATCCCTCGTTGAGCATCAGCAGGCTGGTGGTGATGAAGCAAAGCACCGTGGTGGGGAGCAGCACCAGGATAAGCCCCCTGGGATGCCATCCCCGTGAAACCGAGGAGTTTGGGGTGCGCTTTGCCCTGTGACCACTGCCTCCCCACCGTCTTTTCAGCTTTGGGTGGGTGTTTGCAAAAAAACCTTTCAACCGCATCCCGGCATGCCCCAAGCCCGCGCCGGGGCGGCTTTACCGGCAGCCGCTCCCCGCTGCGCCACGTGCCTGTCCCCAGGGACGTCCTGACACCCTCTGGGACCTGGGGAGGGGATGCCGGGGCCATTTATGGGGTAACGAGGGGGGAAAATCGCCCTGATGAGGTTTTGTGTGGGAAAGAGGAGGACCAGGAGAACCCCTCTGTAATGGGGAGGCTGGGAGCATCTCTCCAGGCCTCCACCTGCCTCCGAATATCCCCCCAGGCACCTTCTGCGGTCTGAACAGCAACATCTTCGCTTTTTCTTTTTAAAAGAAGAAGAAAAAAATGAAAAAAGAAAGGAAGACCCCCCCTTTCCCCCGGCGGGGCACGCAGTCGAGGCTGCGTCGGGGGAGCAGCAGCGAAACCCTCCTTGCGAGTGCAGCCAGCTCGCTGATGAGATAAAGGAAGAACGTTTTTCTTTCGATTATAGTAATCGTAGGTGTTACTTGTAATAACAGGCGATAAGATCTTTTGGAGAGGGTGAGGATGTTGTCTGAGTTTGGGTTGGTTTTTTTTTTTTGAAGTTTAAAGAAACTCGGGTTGTTGAGCACTGGGAGATGTTTCAGAGAGGGTGAGATGGATGAACGGAGCGGGGTGGATGCGGATGGCGCCCGCCTATTTCCGATGGGAAAGATGCTTTCATACCATCTATAACTAAACTTTATTTAAGATAGAGTCATCCTTAGCTGGTGCTGGGCAGGGTCTGCTCCCCATTTCCCTCCGGTTAATTGGGTTTTAAACAGAAATGCAGCATCTTTTCCCCCAGCCCGTTCCATGGTGCCAGCAGTCTTCGGTCTGGGGGTCCCAAATTCCTCCCGGGTACCAGTCCCAGCCTGACTGCAGGTTTGGCACAGCACAATTTTGGCAGGAGGAGGAAGTGCTGGTGATTAACGAGAGGCAAGTTTTCCCCCAGCTTGTTTCCCTGGTGCCCTTTGGATTATCAGGTTGGCAAAGGTATCTGCTGTACCTGCCTTGCCCACCTTCCCCGGCTTTTGGCTGCTGAGCCAGGCTTCCCATAGGGAAATCCAGGAGCAGGACTGGGAGGGAAGCGGCGGGGACCAGCCCTTCTCGGAGTGCAGCATCGGGCTGAGGTTCCTCATCAGGATGCCTGGGCAGAGCGGCTCGAAGGATGCTCAGACGGAGGGTGGGGAAGAAATGGAGACGGTTTTCGGCAGAGAAAAAGCTGGTGGGTTCCTCTGCGCGCCCTGGCCACTTTCCTGAGCCCCTCTTTGGGGATGGGGAGTTTCCAGGGGGAGCGAAACCCTCACCTGGAAAGTCTGAAAATAGCCAAACCTGGCACTTGGCTCCACCAAGTTGGTTGGGCTGCTCCCCGGCTGGTTTTTTAATTATTATGTATTTTTTTCAAGCTGACTTCTGCTACACATCCTCCCTGGGGAAGCACCTCTGCTTTAGGAGAGAAGGGGCGATGCCAGTGTTTTTCCTGGAGCTCTCTGGTGGGGAAGGCAGGGGATGCTGCCTTTAGGCTCTGGATCCGCACCGGCATCACCGCATCCTTCTCCCAACCCGGCATCCCGTAGGGATGAGCCCGGACGGCGGAAGCGAACGCAGGCACGAGGCTGGGGCCGGCCTGGGTGACGGCGGGTGACGTGCTCGGCAGGAACCGCTGGCTGTCACATGAGGCCACCGCAGGCAGCGGCGCCTTCGGGGGGCCGGTTGGCAGCGGCACCGGAGCTCGGCGCTCTCAGGGGCGTGTGGTTTCCTCCTCTTTGGAAAGCCTCGGCTTTGAGGCAGAAATTAGGTAATGATTAAAAAAAAATCAGGCTGCTGCTTAAAAGTCACCCTCGGGAGGAAGAAGGTCTGCGCCGAAATATCAAAGGGGGCATCAGGGGCTCTGCAAAGGGCAGTTCCCAGTGCCGTTAACTGCCTCCCCCTGTAAAACTGATAAGCAAATTTCTTGTGCTATATTTATAACAATGCCACCATCTGATGCCATGAATGTCTACAGTCCGGGAAGGTAAAAGTGCTGGGACCGGCTGGAGTTTGTTCCTCTTGGCGGGATTTGCTGGGACAGTTTCCTCTTTAAAAGAGAAAAAAAAAAAAATACTCTTTATAAAGGCTCGAAAGCCTGAAGGCAGGTTATAAATTTTGTATCCTCTCTGCATTTATAAAATATAAATGCTGGTGACATTCATGAGCTGAAAGCCCAAACAACCGACCTTTGGGACTGGAAAGATCCAGCTCTAATGCAAGGTGGAAGATGGTTTTTCCAGCCTCCGGAAGGGCTGCGGTCTGGGGATGGACCCTTGGGCATCCCTTCCAGGTGATGCTCCCCAGCATCCCGACCCAGCTCCAGCAGGCAAAGCTCAGCCAGGACTTTCCAGCGGGCAAAGCTCGGCCACGATTTTCCAGCTGGGGTCACATCTCAGATGAAACCTCCATCCTGCTGCTTTTTCTCCTTTGGGTATTTTAAAATAGCGGCGCCGGAGCGCCCGGCCCGGCCGCTGGGAAGCGCTGACTCAGCGCTTTGGGGATGGGCGGCTCCTTGAGCAACACCCGGGGCCGACTCCTGCTCAGCATCCCCACGGGGTGCCGGATGGGGAACAGAGCTGAAAACTCCAGCAGTGGGAAATTCCCTCTGCAGGAGCGCGGGGGCACTTTCTCTTAAACTATCTCCTTCCAGACTTTAGCTGAATCCCTCTAGGGACTGATGGAGGGCTGTAGTTTATTCCCTGTTTTTCCTGGGCTACATTTCGGACTGGAAGTATCCGGACCCTTTGCTGAGATTTTTGCTCCATGCTGGGTGTAAATTCAGGATTTAACCAAGAATCAGCTTGAAAACAAAGGGTATTTGAGCCGGGAGTGTTTCAGGAGGCTGTGTTCCTGGCTGATGCTCTCCGGTCCAGCATCATCCAGCGCTGCCCTCCCTTGGGTCCCAGCCACCTCTATGGCAGTGTCCCCAGGCTCATGGGTGCCATCAAGTTGGGTTTGGGTGCCGTCTCGAGAGGCTTTTCTTCATCAGTAGCCCCAGGGCTGGCTGGGAAGAAAACTGACCGGACACACGGGGCCCAGATGTTGTGGTGATGAGCTTCACTGAAAACCCTGGTGCTTGGCTTCGGGTCCCCAAACGCTGCCCTTAGGATGAGTGTCTGAGCCTCGGTTTCTCCTCTGTGATACCAAAAATAAAGCAACTTGGGGCATGTCCCTGCTCTGGGGGAAGGTGAGGGAGGTAGAGGCAGCGTGACGCCTTTTCCGGAGGGGTCCGGGCATGGCTGTGGTGGAAATGGGGCTCCGTTTGCACCCGCTCTCTTCCTCCCTGTGGTTCTGCCCCTTATCTTCTTCCTCCTCCCGTCTCTGCTGGCCTTACCCCTTGTTTCAGTTCCTCCTTCCCAAAATATTTTGAGCTGCTGACAGCAGGGCTGGGAACAGTGGCCGCTGATGGCCCCGAATCAATATGATGAATTAATAAATGCCTGGGTGGTTTTTGGGGTGCGCAGGCAGGGATGCCCTGCCTGCATTCCATGCATCCTGCTCCACGCCCCCAGCCCGGTGCAACCCCAGCGCCCTGGCCCAAGAAAGCCGGGTTTGATGCCGGGGCTGGTGACTTCATCTCTTCCCGGGGGTCAAAGCGGTGAGAATAAAGCCGGGTTTGTTCCCCACCCACGCGCCGGGGCAGGATGCGACCCAGCCCAGGGCCTGGGGTTGCTGCTGGGGGGAGCATGGCACCCCCGGTCAGTGAACTCCCCTGGGATTTAGGAGCCAGCGGGAGCTCCTGTGTCCCAGAGTGCCTATGGGTTTTATCCTGCAGGAAATAGAGTTATTTTATTTCTTTTGGATCCCGGGCCTGGGAAGCTCCCAGGGCTGGCTGTTTCCACACGTGGGTCATCAGGCGCCGTGGGAGAGTGGGACTCCGGCTGCACAGCCTCCGCTGCTGCTGGGGAAGGGACTGGGATGCTCACCAAGGTGTGAGCCTGGGGCTTGGGGGAGCTGCTCCTTGCCACCCCAATCCCCTCACCACCCCGTGACTCAGTTTCCCCCTTGGTGCTGCCGGGACCATGAACTGCCTTGCTGGCAGCCCTCGGAGACGGGTGGAGGAGGCTTTGCAGGATGAGGCTGGGGGCATTTTGCAAGGCAGAGGCAGTTGTACACGTGCCGGGCAGAGGGCTGAAGCTTCTCTCAGCGCCAGTTCCCAGCTGGCTGCCACGGTGCAGTAACCACCCCGGTCTGGGGAACGGGCTCCAGCTGCTTCTTGAGGTTGTCTCTGCTCCCTTCCCATCCCCAGGCATCTCCGTCTCTTGTATAGTACCATATTTTTCCTTGCTCCGTTGATGCAGATGCTGCAGTGGCCACACAGCGGTATCCGTGCAAATACCTTATAATCCAGGCCAGCAGTTCCGTGCTGGTCCAGTCCCCGGCTGCAGGGGAGCTGAGCAGACCTGGAGCTCCCACAGATGGGTTTTCGCATCAGTTTGGGGATGCTTTGGAAGCAGTGCCTCAGACAAGACCTGTTCCTCTTGGCGGTAGAAGAGATGCTCGCATGGCCTGGGGAGCATCCTTCGCGGGGGGCGGGGGGTTGTTCCCTGTGCATTGTCCTTACACAGCCCTCCCTGCCATACCTGGTTCTCAGTTGTCCTTTCCCCTCGCAGGTCTCATGGTACCAAGTGACGTGTCCCCCCTGTGAGATTTGTGCCCGCCAACCTCCTGAGAAGATGTCAGGGATGCAGGTAAGCGCCAGGCGGGGAAGAGAGGCAGGGATGGAGTGGGCTCTCCAGCCTCTCCATCTGCTTCAGAGATGGCCCCAGCGCTCGGGAGGGACATGGGGACACTTGTCCCAATCCCCCCGTGCCCCTGCAGATGACCAACACCACGGGGACCTGTGGTTTTGTGTCCCACCCATCCCTGTCCCCATCCCAGCTGAAAATCATCATCTGAGCTCCCAGGGCTGCCCAAAATACCCCAAACTGCTTCTGGTTTAAGTGAAACCCGTTTGGGTTTGCATCAGAGGGACGGGAGCCCCGTGTGCCCATGGTGGGGGTCCCTGTGGGTCGGAGGGGGGCCAAGAGTGGGAGATGTGCCCAGTCGGGCTCTGACGCCGTCCCCCTCTCTCTGGCCAGGCCGTTTGGCCATCCGGTACAGAATGTATCGCCAAATACAACTTCCACGGTACCGCCGAGCAGGACCTGCCCTTCAGCAAAGGAGACGTCCTTACCATTGTCGCTGTCACCAAGGTAAGGCCATCGCCCCCCCACGAGCCTCCTGGGCTGCTGCTGCCTCCCCCCTCCCAGGATTTCCATGGGATGCCAGGAGCATCCCTGCATCCCGCGACACAGTATTTGCTATGCCAGTGGGATCTCCTGGTCCTGTAGGAAGTCCCACAGAGCCAGCAGGGCAGGAATCGGGCCATGCGGTCGGTTAATTAATTCACGGCCTTGTTAGTTAAGGTTTCTCCGAAATGTAAACCTCTCGAGTGCCTCCCAGGAGGTGGAGGAGGGAGAGAAGAGGCTCACAGTCGGGGAGTGATGCTGTGCTCAGTGCTGGGGGAGAAAAAGAGAGAGGCCATGGGTCGGGGGGCTCTTGCTTGCCCAGCAGCCTGGGAGGGGGATGCCAGTGACCTCCATGGGGCCACCAGCATGAGGATTTGCTGGCCCCAGCACCAATCCCGACCTTTGCAGCTGTCCCCTGCCCACCCCATCCTGCCTGCAGCCAGGAAAGTGGTGCTGGGGTGCTTGGGGCCACACAGGCAGCTGGCTGGGAAAGAAGGCGCAGCGCTGACACCCCCCATGGGCTCCTTTGATGGGATGCTGCTATCTCCGGGGGCCACAGGCTCATCGTGACATCTCTGCTGTCCCCGCAGGATCCCAATTGGTACAAGGCAAAGAACAAAGTGGGTCGGGAGGGCATCATCCCTGCTAACTACGTGCAGAAGCGGGAAGGAGTGAAAGCTGGGATCAAGCTCAGCCTCATGCCGTGAGTATCTGCCGGGGCTCTGCCGAGGCGAATTTGCGGGGAGCTGGCTTGGACTGGAGCATTCCCACTGTGTCAGGCCAAAGACTGGGTTACCCTGTGTCCCAACAGCAACAACATCCCTCGCAGCGCTTAGCGAAGGTGAAAGGCAGAAGGGGCAGGGGCTTGGGCTTTCCCAGCAGCATTGATTTGGGACCTGCTGCTGCTGGGGAAAGCTCTGAGCACCTTTGGAGCTGCCTGCAGAGCCGGGAAGGTGATGGATGGTTGGACTGCATTTCAAAATGGGTCTTTCACCCAAAGCTGTGGTTTTAAAGGCTGCTGGGAGAAAGAAGGCGGGTTGGAATGGGGTCTGTACCGGAAAGGTAGGAGATAGGCAGGCAGATGGGTAGACAGATGGATGGATAGGTGGGTTTGATGCCCTCAAGGACGTGCCAAGGGGCTGAGTCCCGGGTTGGGGACAAGGAGGAGGGGAGCAGGACGCCATGGAAGGAGCTGTGTCATGGAGTGGATTGGGGCAGCAAGGAGGAGCACGGGCAAGCTGGCCGTCTGCAGGCAGGGACGAAGGCTGCTCCACATGCCCACTCCCCCCAGGCAAGGCCCCACAGGGATCCAGCCAGCACATCCCCGGTCCTTGACCTATACTACATGCCCCCTTGCAGGTGGTTTCATGGGAAGATCACACGGGAGCAGGCAGAGCGGCTGCTGTACCCACCCGAGACAGGGCTTTTCCTGGTGCGGGAGAGCACCAACTACCCCGGGGACTACACCCTGTGCGTCAGCTGCGAAGGGAAGGTGGAGCACTACCGCATCATTTACTCCTCCAGCAAGCTGAGCATCGACGAGGAGGTCTACTTTGAAAACCTCATGCAGCTGGTGGAGGTGAGGTCTTACCTGCCGACAGGAGCCGACACTGCTCCTGTCCCCAGCCTGGGGACCATAGGTTTGAGGTTGGGGGGGGACGTAGGAGACAGAGCTTGTGGGACTGCAGTCTGGAGCCCAGGAGATAGTGGGACCTTCTCTGCTGACCCCATGGGTTGGGGCTGTTGGGGACAGGCCCCTGGGGCAAAGCAGAGGGAAGGGGGCAGGATGGAGGGGGTGACTGGATGGGCAAGGCAGGATGCGCAGGGGACAGAGGGATGAGGATGAAGAGGGATAGGGACCCCTTCCCAAACCCCCGCTGGTCCCATCTGTGGCCTTGTGCTGCCACCTGGTGGGATCCCGGAGCCTGGCATAGCCTCGGTGAGGACCCCCCCCCACCCCAGGGTGTCACCCACGCACCACCGCCTGTCACCCGTGGCTATGACACCCCTGTGTCAGGTCTGCCTCTCACCCGCATTTCTCCCTCCCAGCATTACACCACGGACGCGGACGGGCTCTGCACCCGCCTCATCAAACCGAAGGTCATGGAGGGGACGGTGGCAGCACAGGACGAGTTCTCCCGCAGTGAGTGGCTGTGCCCCTTCCCCGGCTCCTGGGGACCCCCCCAGCACCCCCTCACTCTCCCTTCTCCCCCATGCAGGCGGCTGGGCTCTCAACATGAAGGACCTCAAGCTGCTGCAGATCATTGGCAAAGGGGAATTCGGAGGTGAGCCCTGTGTCCCCAACGCCACGGTGGCCCTAAGCTGAGGGGAGCTCCTCTGCAGGCCCCCCAGGGTGAAGGTGGGGCGCCGGGAAGCCAGGATGATTCCCAGTGCCTCCCGTGTCCATCTCTCCTGGCCTGCAGATGTGATGCTGGGGGATTACCGGGGGAACAAAGTTGCCGTGAAGTGCATTAAAAACGATGCCACAGCGCAAGCCTTTCTGGCGGAGGCGTCCGTGATGACGTGAGTGTTACCGGGCGGGGGGACAACGCAAGGGAGGGGGCACCTCTGTCCCTACGAGCAGAGGCGGGTGGTCCCCGATGCCCTGCAGGGACTGTGGGAGCCCCCACTTCTCCCCAAAACCCTGCCCTGAGCCCTCCTGCGCCATGCAGGCAGCTCCGACACAGCAACCTGGTGCAGCTCCTGGGGGTGATCGTGGAGGAGAAGAGCGGCCTTTACATCGTCACCGAGTACATGGCCAAGGTGAGACCCCCATCCCGCGTACCTGCCCTCCTGCTTTGCCCCCTTTTTCCCCCCTGGGCTGGGTCATCCATGGTGACATCTCCCTGGGGCCACCCAGGGTGGCACCGCTGGCTCTGAGGGAGGGACATCATCCCCAGGCCCTAACCCACGTGGGAGGGGGTGGCGGGTGGGATGCTCACCCTGGTGGCACCATCTCTCTCCATCCCTCCAGGGCAGCCTAGTAGACTACCTGCGGTCGCGTGGGCGGTCAGTCCTCGGTGCAGACTGCTTGCTGAAGTTCTCCTTGTAAGTATGACAGCAAGGCACCACGGGTTTGCCATGCCCACCACCCTGACCTGCACCCACCGGCGTTTTGAGGCCACCTCGCTAACCCCCTTCTCCCTCCCACCCCAACCAGAGATGTCTGTGAAGCCATGGAGTACCTGGAAGCCAACAACTTTGTCCACCGGGACCTGGCGGCGAGGAATGTCCTGGTCTCAGAGGACAACATCGCAAAGGTCAGCGATTTTGGGCTGACCAAGGAAGCCTCCTCCACGCAGGACACAGGGAAGCTGCCGGTGAAGTGGACAGCGCCAGAAGCACTTAGAGAAAAGGTGGGTGAACGGAGTGGGGGTCCTGGGCTGGAGGAAAGGGGCACATCCTGGGCTGGCCCAAATTTTCCATGCAGAGATAGTGCTTGAGCCCCAGTTCCTGCTGTCTGACCCCCCGAAAAAGAGCTGCCCTGAGCGTGGGGAAGATCTGTTGCCCCACATCCCTGCCTGAGCCTGCTCATGGGGACTCTCTCTTCGCACCCCCTCCAGAAATTCTCCACCAAGTCAGACGTGTGGAGCTTCGGGATCCTCCTCTGGGAAATCTACTCCTTCGGGCGAGTGCCTTATCCGAGAATCGTAAGTGAGGACCATCCTCCTCCCCTCAGGGCTGGTTTTTGGGGGGGCCTTATCCCCCGTTTTGGGGGGGGAACCCCACACCCCCGCATCCTGAAATCCATCCCCTGTACCCCCAGCCCCTGAAGGACGTGGTACCCCGTGTGGAGAAGGGCTATAAGATGGATGCTCCTGATGGCTGTCCTGCCGTCGTCTACGAGGTGATGAAGAAGTGCTGGACCCTGGACCCCAGCCACCGGCCATCCTTCCACCAGCTCCGCGAACAGCTAGTGCATATCAAAGAGAAGGAGCTCTACCTGTGAGGGGGGGGCTCACCCACCCCGGCAGCCAGAGGGGACCCATGCTGGGGGGGGGGACTGGGGTGTGGGCAGCCCCCCTGCCCAGCCCTGGCACCAGGAGCAGCTGGAAGGGAGCCCCGGGGGTGTTCTCCCCACCCTCACCCCCGCCAATTCTCCCGGTCGCTTCCAAACTTCCAAATCAGTCCTTTTTTTTTTTTTTTTTTTTTTTTTTTGACAGGTTTTGGGGTTATTTTGGTCTCCCAGGCTCTTTTTTTTGGATTTTGGGGTGGTTTTTTTTGTTTTCTCAGTTTTGGGGGGTTTTTTTGTTGGTTTTTTTGGTTGTTTTTTATTATTTCAAGCAGGACCTAGCTGAGTGCTGGGCGTTTTACTAAAGTACGAATATTATTTTTTAATGTAATTAAAAGAAGAAAAAAAAAGATAAAAAAAGGAGAGAGAAGGTGGTTAATAAAAGAATAATAATAAAATAAATAAGCCAATGAAACGGACACACAAAAAGGAAACCACGACGACAGAAGTGATGGTTAAAGGGGAGACGCTGGACTCGCCGCCCGGTTGGGAGAGCGCAGCCGCATCCCCACGAGACGCTTTTTTTTGGGTTGTTTTGCTTTAAACTCGTTGCAATGTTTGCATGCTGTCTCCAGAGGCCTTTTTTTCCAGTCCTGTCCAGTGCTTTATTCTCATGTAATGCTACCGACTGTGAGATTAAAACTGTAATAAAAAAACCATTCCATATGGACGCGGCACATCCCGCCTCACCACCCCTCTGTCTCTGGCTCTGCTGCCATGGCTTGCAGCCCTGGGGGGGTACACAGTGCCCTGGGGGTCCTGGGATCCCCAGTAGGGTACAAGGTGGGGATAGTCTCCCCATCTCTGCCCGGGGTCCCCACATAGCTGGGATGAGCAGCCTGGGCATCACTTGGCTCCATCCTGCCCGTGAGAACTGGTGAGGTTGTGACAGTGATGAAGCTGCCAATTGATGGCAATGCTTGTCTTTAAGCCAAGCTTTATCTTCCACCCTTGGAGATGCTTGGACCAGGCTGGGGGAGATCTGGGGATGCATTTTGGGGCTGATCCCTGGACCTTGTGGACCTTGTTCCCTTCCCTGCTTGAGTTAGGCAAGGGGCTAAAGATGGGACCCCCAATGTCTGGGACCCCTGACTGCAAAGGAGGTGTCCCCACAGAGTCCCTCCTGTCTTGAGGGGTGTTGGGTGGAGGTGGCGCCTGGCACAGAGGGCTCAGCAGGTTTAAAATAGTTGCCTTCATCCAAGGGAGAATTATTCAGCGTTAGATGATGCACGGGGCATTGGGCTTTACCGACTGCCTGGTTTGTAAGCTGGAGTTGGGAGCTCTCGGTCTGGTTGGGGCCAGGTTTGGGACTGAGACTCCTCTTGGGGGGGTTGAAGGAAAAAATAGGGAGTGCTGAGACAGCAGGCACAGCTCAGGTCTAGGTGGGACAGGTGGGATGGAGCATGGGGTGACATGGCCTTCAAGAACCCTCTGGTTTGGAGAGGAGATGGCAGTAGCTACAGAAGTCAAGTGCTCCCAGCCTCCTTCCCCTGAGACTTCAGGGTGTCCAAATGTCCAGAGGAGATGGGACAGGGGTGTGATGGGGCCTGATCCACCATAGGGTTTCATTTCTCCTAGACTAACCGCCCCCCCTTCTCTTGTCCGCATCCCCCCCGTTCCTCCTAGTGCTCCGGCAGGCCCCAGCCATATAAGCAGCTTTATTTTTCGGGCGTACGAAGATTAAATTCATTTACAGGCAAAGCCTGTAAGAAACATGGCTTTTGAAATGGCAAGAAATGCCGGTTGCCTTCATGTGATTGTAGACATCGGTGAGCAGGGAAGAGGTTTGGTCCAGTCCGCCATCACATCCCCTCTGGTCGCCTTGCCCTGGGTTACTACTGGCCAATGGACACCTGCCAGCCATCAAAAAAAGGGTGGAAAACCTAACCCAGAATTCATTTAGACCTTTGGTTTTCCTCTAAATAGCACTGTGCTGCCAATTTCTGCTACTGTGCCTGGTCCCATGGGCAGGAGGGGGGCTTTAGGGGTGTTCGGTGCCATACTGACATCTTCATCTCCTCTGGGATGGAGTTGGAGGATGCTGAGAGAGGACTGCTGTAAGAAATCCCATTCTTCACTGCAAAGAGGGGAGCTTAACCCTGCCAAGCCCCTCCTGCTGCCAGTGTCTGTGCCTCAGTTTCCCCCATACAGGGCTGTTTGCACCTGACTCCTGTCTCTGGGGCCCCTGCTTTGGGCTGCTGCCTTGTGATGCCCAGCCAAGGACGGCCTGTATCCCACTAGGTGGGGTCTTCCCAGGGATTTTAGGGCTGTTTCCATCAGCTGCGAAGTCATCAGCAGACTATGCACGAGCTCTGCCCCCCGCCACTCGCGTGGGAAGAGGGTACAGGCTGCTGGCTCCTGTGACACCCAGGGGCTACTGTGGCTCTCGGGTGCTTGCTCACAACATGTCCCCCTCTTCCTTCTCCTCCTCTTCCTCCCCCCCATCTGCAACAAGGATGTTGGCACTGGGCCCAGTTGTGTCAGCTCCCATCCTGCCTCAAGTTCGCAGCATGAATCATCGGCAGCAGCAGGCAAGGAGTTATTCCTGCTGCGAGGCCAGCGCTGCCGAATGCTGGGGTGCTCATGTCGTGGCACAAATGGACCTTGATTTCCCTACGCCTTTGCCACATGGCATGCAAGGAGGACAGAGACACGGGGTTTAAAAAGCTCCTGAAAATTCAGTCTCCAGTTCTGGCAGCCCTCATGCCTCTCCCCTCCACACCGCTGATCAGGATCCCAGCTTGGACTGGAGCTCAGCATCCCCAGCTGCCTCAGGGAACCTGCTGGCAGGGACCAGCCAGACTGGGAGTGCTTGGGACCAGCACTGACTTGGTATGCAGAAGCTGCAGGAGGTGAAAAGATGATCTCTGAAGTCACACGTGCTTTGCTTTTCTTTCCCTATCCATCATGTTGCCTGCTCCTCCACCTGCCCCCCGCCTGCATGGCCTCACCGGGGTCACTCTGACCAGAGCATCTCTTCCAGCGCTGGCTCTGGCTTCCTCTCGGTGTGGCCTGTCCCTGCTCTGCTGCCCTCTGCTCCCTGCAGTTATCCTCTCCCTTCTCCACTGGGGCTCTTTGCTTTGGCTTTGGCTCTTCCTGAGTGCCTTCTCCATGTCCCAGCCCCTGACTGCCTTCTCCCCCTTACCCCGAGAGCCCCAGAGATGCGGAGAGCTTTCCTCTTCCAAACAAAAGTGAGACTCACTTCAAAGGAAACCAGAGTGCCCATCGGTTCCCAGCACAATTCCAGCTGCAGCAATCACTTGCTGCTTCCCATTTCCTAGGGTGGCAAACCATCCATCCCAAGAGGTGAGGGTGTAATGTGCTGGGGCAGGCCCCCTCCCAAACTGCCCACTGCTTAATTCCCTCAGAGCTGCTTGGAACAAATTGACATCTCTAATTATGGCCCAATGAGGCTCCTTCTGCTCCATCCTTGTTGTGCGGGCTTCCAAACCCCTGGCAGCCCTCGCCAGCATCTGTGCACTGCCTGCACCTCCTCCTCCTCTGCGATTGACTTTATCATGAGGACTATTTTTAGTGTGATGTACAAAGCCATTCCCATCACCGTTTGGTGTCGTTCACCTCTCCAGCTCCACTCTCTGGCTTTTTCTTCTGAACACTCCAGGAAATGAAGGCAAGGCTGGAAAGATCCCCCGCGGGAAAACTGTGCGTATGTGTGGCCATGTGTGCGTTTCGGCTGGCGTGTGCCTTTGCTCCGGGCTTGCTCTCCACCACCGGCAGCGAAGCAGCACATGGTCTCCCCATGTGCCTGTTTACATGCTCTGTGTGTCTGTCTGTGTATATTTGTGTCACTGCTTGGGTGCAGACTCTGCTGTGGGAGCCCCCCCACCCCAACTCTGCCCCAGTCATCTCCCTCTTCTTCCTCACCCCCCAACAGCATCTCTTCTCCCAGCATGTGTGCCGGCAGGGATTCTAACCACCCCTGCTCTGTGCAACCTGCTCCCCTGCCTGGTTACCCTCCTCTTCTGATAATGCATCCACGGCATCCCCAACCCCCTCCATCCCTTGGGGCAAAGGCTGTATGTCCCCCTCCACACAGCTCTAGCAGGCCGGTTCCCATCCCACCTGTCCCAAACCCCTCAAAAATCCTAATTCCAAGTCTGGGCAGCCCTGTGCTCAGCCAGATGCTGTGATGAGATGAGGGGGCTCAGAGGAAAGTGGGGGCACATCTCAGCAGTATCCCCACTCCCGGCTTCCCTTCCCAGGTACCATTTGGGGCCTCCCAGGGGATGCTCTGCCAGGCCACCCCGGGGCGAGGAGGAGGACGGCCAGCCAGAGGTGCTGGGTTTGTCAGGGTACCTGGCTGTCGCATCTCCTCCTGCCTAGAAATAAATGGGGTGGGCCTGATTCTTTCCATGGGCTGGCATTAAACCTCCCTGGGCAGCAAGGGCTCTGATGGTCTCCAGCTCGTGGAAATCCGAACAAAATAATTTGTAGTGCATGTATGTGTGTGTGGGTATACACATGTGCATAGCCGTAACAGAAGTTTAAGGGGGATATATTGCACAGAACAGTATAGGGTATTCATTATCAAAATAATGCTAGCAATATAAAACCATTTAGTTGTTATATACTGGGAAAAAGAAAAGATGGGCATGACCCTGTAAAGGACCTTGCAACTTCTTCCTTCGTGTCCCTTCACACACTCAGCCAGTGCTGCCACAAGCACAGGCAGTGAAATCCCCACTGAGGGATGCTCTGCAGGCGCACGAACGTGTGAGAGCTTGGGATGCAATCGAACACAAGTTTTTTTAAAGAATTAAAACTCATTACATGATGCAACATGTGACATAGAGGCTATGTGACATATAGCTCTCCCTGATCATAATTAAGGCTTAATACCAAATAAGAAGAGCTATAAACCCCCCCTCTATGGGATTTCTTCGTCCTTAGGCGATGATGACAGATTTTCAGAACTTAAAGGCTTGGTTCTATAGGAATAGGAAGGCTTTATATTGAAATGGCTTCCCTAGGTCACGAAAAGGCAGCTTTGATTTCATTTCCATACGAAGCTGACTGCTGCATCGCGATTCATCTTCCTCAGCCCAGACAAACTCCGGACGCTTTTAGCTTTATTTAATGACGTTCAAGTAACATGAAAGGAAGTAATTTTATCTGATGATTTACAACACACTTACTCTAAACTTTCTTTATTCCCTGTGTTAATGACACGGTGGCACTTTTACCCCAATGAGTGCTGGGCAGAAGAGTACTCAGTGCCCTTTGAAGGGACACCACAGCTCAAGACCACAGGACATTTTCTCTTGAACTTTTGGCAGCTGAAGCCTGCAGTGGTCCATAGAAGCGCCAGGACTCTCTGGTCAGGCTGTCCCTATGCGGCCCTTCTGTGTTTCTCCCCCAGGTCCCAGTGCTTCAGCCCCTCAGTGTCTTCTTGATAACTTCTTAATAATTGTCCCAGAGTAATAGTTACCTCCTTACATCTAAGTAGTTTACATGGAGAAGCTGATTGCGCTGGTGAGGACACACAACATACTTTCATTGGCTGCTCTATGGAAAAAAAAAAAAAAAAAGATGTTTTAGCAGAGATTAATTAGTATTGAGGTTTAATCAGTGGCTGCTCTATTGCTTTTTTGCTGGTGGAGACCTCAAAGAAAGGGGGCGCATGTCCCCCACTGTCCCCAAGGCAAGAGCCACCCCACTGCTGGCAGCAGCTCCCTGCCCAGGGGATGCTCAGCTCCTGGGTCTGTTCCAGACGCCATCATCATGGGATGGATGTCACTGTGCCTTATCCCCAAGCCCAGAGCAGGTGGCTGCCCCGGCTGCGTGGCAGTGAAGGGCACAGCAGGGTATCCCTCTGCTCAACCCGTTGGAGCATCCCCTCCCCATTCGCAGGTGGGAAGAGCAGAGGTGACTCTGCTGCTGTGCGCCCAGGGTCAGGGCTGAGCGCAGAGGTCCCTGTGTTTGCAGTGCCTGTCCCCATCACAAGAAGTGACAATCAACCGCCAAGTACAAGCATGACTTCTCCCAGGAGAGAGGCTGCCTGCTTTATTTAGAAACGCCTTCTCATTTCCTCCCGTCGCGTCACTAGAACACACACATGTCTTTCCAGGATTAATTCACCTACTCAGGGTCTTCAAAGGTTTAAACCTTTGTGTTCCCCTGGATTTCAGGCTGACAAGGATCAGGCTGCTGCCCTTCGATGGCCTTATTGCTATTGCGTTGCAGGTCAAGGTCACAGACCCTTCCCCTGCCCTGTACAATCGACGGGGTAACTCCAAGAACCAGCCACTGCAGCAAATCCTGGCCATTCCTGGTCCCCTTCAGGGATCTCTGGAGCATCCTATGAAACCCTGGTTGAGGGGAGAGCTTCCAGGTGTGGCTTTGGAGCCAGTTCTCCCATTACCTGGAAAGAAGAGCAGAAATGATCCCTCTCACGACGACAAAGGGAATGAAACTGCTTGCATCCTATTCAAATCAGGTGTCAAGGCTGAGAGAGGATCCTCTTAACTTCCACCAGCTTGTCTGAGGCTGGCTGCTACTGGGGGACGTTTCATCTCCCTCCCGTCTAATCCATGGAGATGTGTGATATAGCATAAGCTAATATAATAGGTCATGCAAGGATTTACATCTCATTACTGCAGGTTAGAGTCCTGGGAGGAAGGATGAGTCATTCTTACTTGAATATATTTCAGGGATGAGGAACGGTTCAGCTGCCCAAACAAAAGCAAATGGGAAAACAACCACCCTGAAGCATCGCCGTGGTCTTGATCACCAGCCCTCCGCACCCTCTGAGTTCCCTCTCTCTTCCATCTCCAGATGGGACACTGGTCTCCCTGGAAAGAGCATGGCCCAAAGAGCCAAAGGGATGGGAGAGCTGCCAGCAGCTGTGAGACCTCGCTGGAAGTCCTTCCCTTTGCCTTTTGCTGCATCCCTATAAAACCTGTTCCCCAAGCAGCCCGGGCTGCAAAGAACAACCTCATGGTCCCCTTCCACGAGGCACATCCATCACCTGGTGAGTGAGCATCCCTGCCACGAGTGACTGAGTCCCAGCCACTGCCGGGGACTAATCACGTGCTAATTTTCACCTAGCTGCTTTGACCAAGCATTTCTGCTCAAGAGCTGTTTTCTCTTAGTTTCTCAGACAGGGAGGCTACATGGTAGCTGACCCATCTAACCCAGCTGGAAAAAATCGGTCCTGACTTCAAGTGTCTTACTGTTAGGGAATGCTTAGACAGAAATCCGGACTGAGCAAAGCTCCTAGGATGAGCCGCATCAGAAATCTGCTCTGAACTGATCCGAAATTCAAACCTGCCTGGCATCCAATGGCACAGCGGCTCTGGAACACAAGCAGGGATGTTTTTCCTCCTCTCTGCCCCTCTTTTCATCCAGTCCTTCTCTGACTGACAGCCAAAACTTGAACACACTGTTGGCGATGGGAGGTCTGCAGAGCGCCTGGGGCTCTCAGCCTGTTTCAAAGCAGGCTGTGAAAGCTCATTGTGGGTTAAAATTCATTTTCCATGGGCTGTCCATGGGAAAATGCTTAGGGGGTCTACAGATCAGTGTGAAAAGTGAAAATCATGGCTGCAAACAGTTGGTAGGAGTCATGAGCAGCCAGCTCAGCGTTGACTCAGGGCAGGCAGCAGCCACAGGGGTATCTGAGTGGTGGTGAGATGCTGCGGATGATGCTGAGTTGTGCCCAACGGTGCCTCAGATGGGTCTCCCTCAGCCTCAAGGCTGTGTGGAAAGGCAATTTGCACATTCAGATGAAGGCAGGGGAACCACCGGCATCATTAAGGGGGCTCTGCTCCCCTGGGATTTATCTGTAGCCCCGGAGCGCCTTCACTGGGAGAAATCCCCTTTTGCCACTTCCAGAAGTGGGCTCTGACTGTAACCACAGGGGTCACTGCCTAACTGCTGACTGGATTGTTATCCAAGAAAAATACATTTTTTTGTTTAAATTTTCCTTTTAAGACAAATTTTTGCCTGGTTCTACCTTGGGCAAGGGGGAAAGGGAGAAGCTGGGCTGATTCCCCCTCCCTCTTTCACTTCACTCTATCTCTTCACAGCTGTTCCATCATTTTAATCTGCAGAGATTGTCTTTAAATTTCGGAAATGAAATGATTTCCCGCAAGCCGGGATTGAGGTTTGGATCCGCACTCATTTTTCATGAGTGGAGAAGAAAAAAGGGAGAAATGTATGTTAAAGCCAGGCTGGCCATCTGGAAGGGAGGTGCGTTTCTGATGCCATTAATTGCTCACTCCCCAAGGCTGCAGTCAAAGGAAATAGCAGGAGTGGGAGTGGGGGTAGGATGGGAGCCAGGAGAGCCGGAGGGGCCAAGGGAATTACACAACTAAATCAATGCCTGGTCTGTCCTCGGCCTCCTGATTTAGGTGACTGATGAACGTGTGGGTCTCTGGCCGGCTCTGGTATATCAGCAAGGCAGCACTTGCGGGGACTGGTAGCAGCTTTTATTAGAATTAATTATTAATATTATTAGGAAAGAGAGGAACAAGTTTTTGGGCACGCCGGCCCTTAGATCTACAAGCAAACAATGGTCGTGACTCGTGTGCGGTACATCTGGCTTTTACGGAGTGCTAAATCCTGGCTTTTCCTCCAGCCAGACCCAAAGGATGGGGAATAAAGTGGGGAAAAAAAGATGTTTCTGTGGGTTTGCTCCACCACAGCCCCTCGATGGGGTAAGACAGGCACCATCGCCAGCTGTCCCCGAGCTAGAGGAGACGAGGGCACAGCGGGGCTCACGGCAGCTCCCACCTTGGCTTCATCCATCCCCGGTGCCCCGGGGCCGGTAGTGCGGGCTGCCGCCGGTCCCTGCTGCCTGCGGGGCTGAGGGCTCCGGGGGCTCCTTTCCCGCTCAAGTTCCACCCCCCCGGGGATGGAAGGGGTCGCGGGACCCTCCGTGACCCCAGGGGGGGTTGGGGTGGCGGCGGCTCCGCCTCTCTGCCGGGCGGCGGGGAGCGGCGGGGAGCGGCGGGGAGCGGCGGGGAGCGGGCGGGGAGCGGCGGGGAGAGGCGGGGAGCGGGCGGGGAGCGGCGGGGAGCGGCGGGGAGCGGGCGGGGAGAGGCGGGGAGCGGGCGGGGAGAGGCGGGGAGCGGCGGGGAGCGGCGGGGAGCGGGCGGGGAGCGGCGGGGAGCGGGCGGGGAGAGGCGGGGAGCGGGCGGGGAGCGGCGGGGAGCGGCGGGGAGAGGCGGTGCCGCCGGCCGCCGCTCGCACACCGGAGCTGTCCGTGTCCCGGTGCTGCAGCACCGGCCGCTCCGCGCCTCTCCGGTTCTGCTCACCGGCCAGCCCGGCCCCGCCATGGGCGGTGGGGCGAAACGGCCCCGCTGATCGCCGGCAGCCCGAGCACCCCGGCTCCCGGGAATTCGGCTACACAGCATCCCGGGAACTCACCTCCGCAGCGTCCCGGCTCCTCGATAACCCGGTACTCCGGCATCCCGGGAACTCACCTCCGCAGCATCCCAGCTCCCCGGGAACTCGGCTCCGCTGATCCCAGCTCCTCGATAACCCGGTACTCCAGCTCCCCGGCAACTCACACCCGCAGCACCCCAGCTTCCTGGTAAGTCCCTGCTCCCGGCACCGCAGCTCCGAGTACACCTCGGCTCCCCGGCACTTCGGCTCACTCTTAGCCCGGTACCCCGGGCTTCCCCATAACTCAGCATCTCCATCTTCCCCGCTCCTCCGTACCCCAGAACTCCATCTCCCCATTAACCCCAGTTCTCCCAGCACCCCAGCTCCGTGGTAACTCCGCACGCCGGCTCCCCGGCTCCCCCGGCATCCGAGCTCCCCGGCCCCCCGGGACCGCGACCATGGCGTTCATGGTGAAAAGCATGGTGGGGGGGCAGCTGAAGAACCTGACGGGTGGCCTGGGCGGCGAGGAGAAGAGCGAGGGCGAGAAGTCTCCGGCCGAGGCACAGGGCATGACCCGCGAGGAGTACGAGGAATATCAGCGGCAGCTGGTGGAGGAGAAGTGAGTGCGACCGGCAGCGAGTACCGGGGTGGGCTGGACCCTCGGGGTCCTGGCGGAGGACAGGGCACTCCCTCCGCAGCCCCCTATCCCATGCATGGGGGGAGACAGTGCTGGGGGTGGCAGGACCATGAGGGAGTTTAATGAACCCCTAATCCTTTAATCTGCTTCCTCGCCCGGGAAATGGGATTGTTTTCTCCTTTCAGGCTGTGCTGGGGGGAGGAAATCAGCGGGAATGGGGACTTTGCAGAGGAGATGGGGGTACCCAGGTTGGGGGGGGGGGGCGGACAGAGATGCTCAGACTCAGGGACGGGGGGCAGCAGCTGCCAGTAACTGCCCTGTGTGGTTCACAGGATGGAGAGAGATGCCCAGTTTGCCCAGCGCAAGGCGGAGAGAGCCACATTCAGGTCCCACTTCCGAGACAAGTACAGGCTCCCCAAGGTACGGCCGTGCTGGGCACGGGGAGGGGGGCACACAGGGAGCCAAGCCCCAACACAGCCCTCATGGGAGGCCTGGCGGATGGGGCTACGGGGGGACAGACAACACCCTTCCTCTGCAGGGAGGGGAAGGGGTCCTGGACCCTCTTTGCTGGGTGAGTTTTTCAGCTACAAATCACAAGTGCAAATCAGTTCCCCTAAAAAGCATCCCTCCACTCAAATCTTGGCCCCTTCCTGTCACCTCCAAGCACCGCAAGCCACCAGCCCCAAACAGTGGGACCCCTGACACACACCACCTGCCTTGCTTCATCCCCACCTTCCTCTCTTTTGCCCCCCCAACCCCAACTGTACAAGGGAAATCTGCCTTCACCCCAAACTCCCAGTCCCGTAGCTAGGAGCAGAGCTGGAGTTACACCTTCCTGGCTGGATTAGCCAGCTCCTCTCCCCGAATTATTTGGCAAAGGTTTCCCAGCTAAACTCCTATTTTGGAATTGCTGCCCAATGAATGATTCACTAGAAACAATTTAATCAAGGGATAATTCAGCCATTCTTGGAACTGCCACAAGCTCTTCTCCCCCCAAACTCACCCTTTATTCAGCAAGAGTCTCTTAGCGGTGAATACTCTAAATTGGAGCTGGGCTAATTTTAATTCAGAAAGGTCAGCTAAGCCAAGTGATATTGTTCAGATTGTTTGATATTGTTCAGTCAGCCTGGATGCACACCCTGCGGCTTCTCACACCCCTTTTATTGCCAGGAAATAAACAGCTGGAGAATTTATTTCACCCCTGCCAAAAGCGAGAAAAGGCAGAAAATGAAGAGATGGAGATTTTCTTTTCTCCAGGGGAATTGGGGATTTGTTCAGATCTGACCCCCCAATCCTTTTGCTGCTTTCTCATGCTTGAGATGTCCCTTCTAATCTTTTGACAAGTTTCTTCTGCTCATTACTGATCCTGCTTGGCAGCCGGGCTGCCTCTTGCGAAGTCTCCCTGTGGCTGTCCAGCGCAGGGCTGACCCTGATCCCCGGTGGGTGCAGTCGTTAAGTGTACATGTAGCTTAATTGGGTGCCTCAACCTCCCCAACCACTCCGATGCGAGCTGAAAGCCAATTTACACAGATGCTGGCACACTCAGGTTATCATCTCAGCTCTTGCTGTGTCCGTTGGTGTGTGACTGGGCTCTGCTCAGCCGTGTGTGCCCCTTCTGGGCCAGCAGTGATGGAGCTCACGGGCACCATCCAACCCACAGCACAAGGATGACTGTGAGCCCCAGGGACCAACCCACATGGACCTTAAAATGGGAAGAAAGCCCAAAGCCCATACAGACACTGCTGTGAACCATGCACGTGCCTTTAGTGCCTCCAGAAGCCCCCCCTCCCACCTGCAGCACCCCGTGCCTGACCTTCTCCCGGCCCATTTCAGAATGAAACGGATGACAACCAGATCCAGCTGGTGGGAGGTGACGTGGAGCTGCCCAAAGAGCTGGCCAAGATGATTGAGCAGGACAACGAGGAGGAGGAAGAGAAGAACTCGGTTATCGGCCAGCTTAGCAACATCCAGAACCTGGACCTTGATTCCTTGAAAGACAAAGCTTCGGCCACATTAGAGGACCTGAAGCAATCGGCTGAGAAATGCGCCGTGATGTGACCCGGCTGATCCCCCCTCCCCGTCAACATGACGGTGGGGGAGAAGGGAGGGGATGCAGCAAAGGGTCTGGCGGTGGCTGTTGCCTGCAGCAGGGACCCCACTGATGTTGTCACCCTTGCCTTGTGTGAGTTGGGTCCTCCTTCTGAGCCATGTGAAGCCTCAAGTCCCTGATCCTGATGTCCCTGATGTGTGGTTTTTGTTTTGTTCTCTGGTCTGAGGTTAGAGCAAAGAGCCAGCGTGTGTCCCCCTCCATACCCCAACGCCTCCCCCTGTGCCCGTGGCAGTGGGTGTCTTTAGTGAAGGCTGGGGGGGGGGTGCAGGGAAGGAAAGCCTGGAGTGACCTTGGAGTGTTATTGAACCACGTCAGCATGAGAAGGCAACGGCTTTCCAGCAGGGCAGTGGCCATACGCCGTGTCTCTGCCTACACATTTCAACCGAGCCTCCCAGAAATGACAGGGAGGCTCCAATTTGCTTTGCAGGGATGAGGCACAATGCAAAATGCCCTCCCCGCCTCTCATCCCATACCCATCACATGAGAAATAACATCCTGTCTGTGCAAGAAATACCAACCTCTTTGCCCTTGAGGGTCCCTCTCAAAGGAGTCAGCTGGGAAGGCCCTGCTATATGATCCAGCGGGAAGGGGGGTGTTGAGGACCAGAGGGCTGAAGCCTCAGTAATGCCAGAGAGGAATAAAACCCCTCCCTGGTGCTCATCTGAACTCATATCAGGCCTTCTCTGGAGCAGCGGTGGCACCCCCTCCCTCTCCCAATGTGGGATCCACTTGTGTCCTTGTTCCTTCCAGGAGAAGAACAAAGTGATAAGGGAAAAATCTCCTCTGTCGTGCTGTAGTTGTGCACAGTGCTCACTTAAGTGTCTCTCCACTTCCTATGCTGTCCGTGTGCCATGGTACTGTTATAACCGGTGGAATAAATACCAGGAGATGTCTATGCATTTCTTTCTCTTCTCAAGCAGTGCTTTCCTGACAAAGGTGTTGGGGTGCCCCAAGGCACGTGGGTTGTAGAGAGCTCAAGCGCATCCCCTTTACAGGGCAGGGGGGAGCAGTGATGGGAGTTCAAGGGAGAAATCTCTTGCAGCATCATCCAGAAGAAAGCATCACACCTGGTTGCAATTGGGTGTTTTGCCATGTTTTGTACCAAAGGGATGCTACAAGCAGCTCTTTGGCAGCAGCCGGGTTTAAAAGCAAGCAAAACTCCCAGATTTCACAGATTTTTGGCTATTTTAGTAACAAGCCTTCAGACCACTCACCAGGTCCCCACCTCAGTCTCATGGGCACTGCAGGATGTCCATGGCACTGCTCTGAGCAAGGACACGTCTCTGCAGGGACGAGACCATGATAAGTACAGGTGTGACTTCAAGCTGGAGCAGCTCCGGCCTGCCGGCACTCTGGCGGGTGGTGGGCTCCTGCAGCGAGGCTTCCAGGAAAGAGCTGGCACAGGCTGGGAATATACTGCTCCAAATCCCAATGGAGCGGATTAACTGCGATTTGCTTTTGTGGGGGGTGGGGTGGGTTATCCAGGGAAATGCAGGGGAGGGTGCTGGGAAGCTAGCATTATTCTTATTCTTATTCTTATTCTTATTCTTATTCTTATTCTTATTCTTATTCTTATTCTTATTCTTATTCTTATTCTTATTGCAGCAAGGAGGCTGGATCAGTCCATGCCTGGGGCTGCTGGCCTGAGCAAAGCTCCCTGGTATGGCCAGGAGATTGCTTTCTGCCCCCAGCCCCCTGGTAATACCATGCTGGGGTCAAGGAGTCCTGAGAAAGTCCTGATACCCTTCAAAGTCAGAGGTTGTCCCACCTCTGAGAAGAAATCAGCCACCGCTTTGGCTAGCAGGACCGACAGACGGAGGCAGTCCAGCCTCCCGGCTGCAGCTCAGGCATGATGCTCTGCCCATGGGGACCCGCATCATCAGAGCCCTCCGGCCCCAGGGACCAGGCGGCTCTCCAGCCCCGCAGGGACCCGCCAGCAGCTCTGGGGACATCCGCCCTGGGCAGAGCCCTAATGCAGCCCCACATGGTGCTGGAGGCTGGCGAGAAAGGAGAGGGAAGATTGGCAGGAGCAGCTTTAGCTTTGAAAGGAGATCATACCTGATAAGGATCAGTCCAAGCTCATCTAATCCCCCACCAGGAAAGGGATAGCAGAGAGCAGGCACTGACCAAGCTAAGCACTCCAGTCAGCCTTGGCTTTTACATCCCCGGCTGATGGCAAGGCTCGATCAATAAAACATCCCGCGGGCGAGCGGGATCCCCACCAGAGCAGAGGGAGGGAGATGGGGCTGGGGGATGCAGCCCCTCGGTTCATCCCCACCCATAACCAGTGTAACCCCACCAGGACACAGCCTGGACCCCCTTCCCTACCTTTTATTTTGCCCCCCTTCCCCGCTTCCTGAGCCACGGACCTTCAGCTCTGCTCCGCGCTCGCTCCCGGCCCACGTGCCGCCATGCAAAGGCCGCGTGAAGCTCGGCAGGTTTATTTTAGGAGGCACCATGACCCCCAGGCATGTGAAAAGCAAGCAGCACACACTCTCCTGCTTGGCTCTGCAACATGTTAAGCCTCAGCAAAGCATTCTTGGCAAAGCAGCGTGAGCTCCGCGGATGCTCCAAGCCCACAGCCCTGCTCCCATAGCTGGCCCAGTGGGTGTACCAGGGAGGAGAGTTTGGGAAGGGGGGATCAGGGGCAGGCAGCCCTTCCCCTGCCTGTCCTCTGCCCATCAAGAGACACAGCCCATTTGCCAGCATTACCCGCTGCCGGATCCCCGAGCATCCCTGCAGCCAAGCATCCCTGCTGCCTGCACGCCATATGACCGCTCTGGGCATCAACACATGGGCTAAAAAATTTAAAGCAAAGAATTAGTGTGGATTAAAGCAGAAAATCTATTTTTTCTCTTCTACACTATAAAACCCTATATAATTCCTTAACCTATGGGGCCAGGTTTGGGGTGGATTTGTCCAAGCACGCCCTTACTGGGTGCTGGAGGATCTCTGCCAGCAGCAGAGCTTATAAATAAATGCCCCACTGGCGGGCAGAGCTCCTACTCTCCTGCACCAGACATGGAGCAAGCCCTCATCACATGGCCGCAGGATCAGGCCATCCTTCTGCTGGTGCATGTGGGATGTTGTGAGTGGTTTCCCCAATAGCCAAAGCATTAAATCAGCAATCGTTAAAGCACCCAGACGAACCACTGTCAAATGATGGGGGATCTCTGCTGAATGCTTCATTTTTGTTTTTGCAGGTGATTAAATCTCCCTGCGAGCTGCTGCGGGAAGGGATGGCCCCATCCATCCCACTGCGGCATTGCCACACAGCTGGTCCAGATATTGGGATTAATTCGGCTTAAAGAGCACAGAGGAGAGCCCAGGATTGGCTCCACACACTGATCCAGCCTTCCCCAACACTCTCTTTCTTTGAAAGTGTTTGAACTCACATCACCAAGTAACCCACAGGCTGGTACGATAAACCCCCTGCATCCCTCTCTGGGTGACAATCTGGACCCAAGAGCTGCCCTGTGAGCAACATACAGGAGGCTCTGGGCTGGAAGAGCCCTTTGCAAGGGGGAAGGAGGCAGGACCACTTCAGCACGTGTCCCCACTGGGCTTTGCCGTGACACTGATGGGAGAAGGTGGCCAGAGCATGGTAGCGCTCGCTGCTCTCCGCTGCAGCTGAAGCCATGCTGAGTGACAGAGGCCACCGCCGGAGCCGGCCCCGCGCTGCCAGGCTGGGGACTGCTCGCTTTGCGCCTCCTTCCCTCCAGCCTGGGCAGTGACATTTGGGCAGTGCTTTGCAAGCCCTGACGCAGAAGAGACTCGCATCCGCCCTGACACAAAGCTGGGGCACCCCGACCTCCATCACCCCCGGGAAAGCGGCCGGAGCCTCTCCCTGCTTCAAAAGGCTGTGGATTCGGCCGCGTCTTCGGCAGAGCGTAAAGACAGATGCGATTATCCACGCCGGCTGCTGCAGCCAGCCGGTTCAGCCATCCCCAGTGGCTCTGCGCTAGCCACGGGCCGGGGGAGGGCAGGGTGTTTGAAAGCTCTTTAAAGCCTCAGGCTATAATCTCTGCTCCGAATAACAATAAAAATAATAAAAAAGGACATAAAAATGCCTTGCCACATCTGCCCAGGAAGCTCTCCGACGGCTTGGGCATGGAGCAGCCAGCAAAGGAGTAAAGGCTGGTGCTGCAGGGGGAAGAAACCATGTTATGGGGCAGCATCTGGGGCGAAGGCAGCCTCAGGAAGAGCTGTGCCGGGGTCCCCCAGAAATCACCCCAGCATTTGCTCCAGCCCCTCTGCCTTTCCCCCACACCTCTCTGCCCAGCCCGGACATTCCTCACCTGCCATAAAAATCTATTGGAGAAAATGTGATTTTACATAATCTTCCATGTTGTTCTGCTCGATGTTTTACACGTGCACACACAAGAAAAAAAGATCTGAAGCGAAAACAAGGTCAAACTATGCTTTGACTGCCTGGTGTCCCCAGGGAGTACGGGGAGGTGGCACACTCCCAGCCAGCGCTGGCTGGAGGAGAAGAGGGGACCCCCATGCTCTGGCCCTGGGCAGGGGGACAGGGACAAGGGGACCCCAGCCCTTCCTGATGGCTCCAGGCACCCCAGGCTGGCTCTAGGTTCTCCACTTGGCTGGAAACCCCTCTTGGGTCTTAAAGCACAAACCTGAGCCTGGAAGAGCTGGAGAAACCAAAATAAGTGTTTATTAAAGACAATAAATTATATTCCCTTGAAATACAGTAGATTTTGAGACAAGTCCCTTGCTTTGCAGGACAGGCGGACCTCACCACCCGAGATACATGACCTCTGCAGGGCTGGGGGTGCTCCTGGGAATATAATTTGGATATTCGGGTTGTCAGAGCCCTGAGGAGCAGAACAGGCAGGATGCCCAGGCTCTGCCTTCGGGGAGGTATCGCTGTTTGCAGCCGTGCGACTCTGTCCCTGAAGGTGACTGATTTCTGCTCATCTGTTTTATTCAACGACTATACCCGTGGAGGAGCACGCACAATCAATTAGTCTGCGCTGAGCACCAGTAACACCTCATGACACAAATGATGAACACAATCAGTACCTGCCAGACTCCAGTACAGGCAGGTTTAGGAAGAAAAAGCCTCCACCCCGATGCTCCAGCAGCGAGAGGGAGGTACAGCTGGGCTGGGACAGTGCAACTGGGTGCTCGAGGCTGGGCGAGCAGCAGTGGGTGCAGAGAGGTAGTTGCTGGTTGAGAAAGGCACAGCAGAGGGCAGGTGCCGGCAGCGTCCCCGACCCCCTGCATGCTGCCGTCACCAACAGCCTGGAGCTACCAGCGGGGTTTTGTGGGTCTGGGCTGTGCATATGCTCAGGGCTCCCCCAGAATAATTTGGGAGGTGGAAGAAACGTCCAGCCAAAAAGGCAAGAGACGTATGCGACTAGCAGGGGGGATATTCTGCCGGATCCTGGTACCAGGATAAAAATACCCAGCCTGACGCAGCCGGGGGAGGGAATTAGAGTGGAATAACCCGCCCGCCGTGGTCAGAGTAGGCTGCGGCAGCAGACGGTCGAGGCAGGGCTGGGAGGGAACTCTGCCTGTTGGGAAAGGAGTCAATGCCAGCAGCCGGGGAGAAGGGCAGATGGCCCTGCGGACCCACCTGTGGGACCCTCTGGGGGTGGAAGCCCAAGGGTGAACCCCAAGGTGGTTATCCCAATGTGGTCGGGATAGAAGCCTCATCTTTCCTCCACCCCGCTGACGGCATCTCTTTGCATGGCAGTGCCAGGGCAGTGAGCAGCATCCCGCTGGCCGGCTCCCGGGCATCACTGCAAGGTACAGGCTGTGCCGGGGGGGACAGAGGGTGCTCACTTGGCTGCACACACCATCACCCAGGCCGGGTGGGCTCCCGGACATGGATGACCCCATGCTGGGGGGAGAGGAGGGCATGTGGGGTTGGGATTACCCACGGGCAGAAATATCCCCATGGCTACAGCAGCTGTAGGGATATTCCCCACTGCCGAACCATAGCCACAAGGGGGGATGCTTCCCCAGGCCCTTTTCACCAAGTCCCCTCCAGAGGGACAAGGGGGTACAGGGGTGAGGACTCACTGCTCCGGACGGGCTCCGCCAGCGCCTCCTTGCCCATGGACTGCGCCTCCCGCATCTGCCAGGGCAGAGGAGTGTTTTCCAGCCTGTAACCACCCCCGACAAGCACGCTCCAGAGCCCCCCCAAGCAGCCGTACCTTCATCTGATCTTTCAGGTATTCAGCTCGGGCCATCAGGGTCTGGATCTGGTGGAAAGAGAAGAAAGTCCTTTCAAATGCATGCCAAGGGGGACACGCCGCTGTCCCATGGCTGGCACTCACCTCTGCATGGAGCAGCTCCCGTCGCCTCCCCGCAGGTTCCGCTGCAGAGGGAAGAGGGATGTGCCGCCAGATCAGCCACGGGCACAGGATCCATCCCTGCCCCACAGCACCTGCCACGGCCACAACTCACCGGCCAGGAGGAGCAGCAACTCCCCCAGGCTCTGCTGGTAAAGCTCCAGGGTGTCACTGTCATCTTTGCCTTCCTCCTCCTGCAAGAGACCCCGGAGGTCAGGCTGCAGCCAGGGGGGTACACCGGCTCCCTCCCCAGCCAGGTTTGCTCTTTCCCCTTCCACTCTAGGGGAGAGGGGACCCCCAAATCCACGACTCACCTTAGCGATGGCAGCAGAAGCCATTTCCAGCGCAGTGCAGAGCCGAGGCTTGTCCTTGGCCATCTCTGCAAGAGGAGACATTGCATTGGGGAGCACCCCCAGGAGGCACCCTTCAGCCCAAAACCCCACCGGGTGCCCCCTTCCTGCTTTGCTGATGCCGGGAGGGGTATCCCCGAAACCTGCTACCTTTAAGGAGTGCTCTGGCCGGGTTCCCTTGCTGCAGAAGGCTCTTGCTGCTGGAGGTGACCAACGCCTTCAGCTCCTCCGCTCGGGAGATGTACTGCCCCACCTGCCCACAGTGGTGGGGGGGTGGTGTGAGGGGACCTCTGCCACGGGGGACAGAGGATGGGGGGGAATCTTGCTTGCTGACCTAAGCTGGGGGGATGCTGTCCCCCACCTCCCCAGGGATTTTTGGCTCACCTTGGCACGGATGGCTTCTTTCCGGCGAGCATCGGTTTCATCTGGGGAGGGGAGAGCAACCAAACACTGGTGTGGGTGAGCTGAAAACTGGCCTCCCCCAGGGTGCTGCCCCCGCAATGCACCCAGCACCGCCCAGGACCCATGCAGCCCCCTCAGGAAGTGCGGACTCACAGTGCAGAGCTGGCACAAAATACTCCAGGGCTTTGCAGTAGAGGGAGAGGGCAGCGGAGGCGTCCCCTTCCTGATCCTTCTTCACCGCCTCCACCACCAGGTCAGTCTGGAGGAGAGGAGTGGGGGACTCAGGGCTTGGTCCCCCCACCATCCCCGGGGAGCAGCACCCCAGCACCCCGCTCACCGCCTTGCAGAGGCTCTCGGGGCTGGGGACGTGCTCCATATCTACGAAAGGGTGGGCGAAGAAGCGCTCAAAGGAGATGCGTTTCATGGGATCCCTCTCCAAGAGCTGTCCTAAGAGATCCCGGCACTCCGGGGAGAGCAGGGGCCGGCTGGGCAGCTGGGGAGGGAAGGGGGCTGAGACCACCAGCCCTGCTGCAGCCCCAGCATGGGGATGGGCTGCGAGACCCCACCCAGCTCCATCCTATCCCGCGTTACCTCGACAGCCCGGTCGCTGCGGATTTTCTCCTCCAGCTCGGCAAAGGAGCGGGAGGCAAAGGGCGGCCTCCCGAAGAGTGCTTCTGCAGGGGGGAAAAGGGAGTGGCAGGGGGAGATGGAGCAGGGCAAACCGGCCCTGAGCCAAGCCCCAGAGGGGATAAAAGCAAAAGCCCACCGTAAAGGATGACGCCCACCGACCACAGGTCCACCCGGGCGTCGTACTGCTGGCGGCACACCATCTCGGGGGCCATGTAAAGCGGGGAGCCCCGCAGAACGTGCTTCTCATCCCACGGCGACATGTGCTGCGCAAATCCGAAATCTGGAGGGGGAGTGGGCGAGGAGAGCTCGTGGTGGTGGGGGGAGATTGAGTTACCACCCCCAGCCCCTCCCTGGGGACCTGCCCTGACCTGCCAGCTTCAGCTGGGGGTTTTCCGGGGTGCTCAGGAGGATGTTCTGCGGCTTGAGGTCCAGGTGGGAGATGTTGCGGTCATGGAGGAACTTCAGGGCACAGGCTGGGTGGGCAGACGGGCATGTGGCAAGGGGGGATGCCACTGCACCCCCAAATCCCCGAGAAGGGTGCCCGACGGAGCCGACGTGGGTGCTGGGCAGGGTGCCCTTACCGAGCTGCTGCAGGAAAATGCGTGCCACCTTCTCAGGGAGGATCCTGCGCATCCGGATGAAGCGGGAGAGATCCCCCCCAGCGCAGAACTCCATGATCAGGTAGATGTGGTCACTGTCCCACTGCGAGGCAAGAGGACCCCATCACACCACCCTGGCCGGTCCCGCCGCGTATCCCACCCACGCAGGGCCCGCCTGGACCGGTTTGCCCAGTTGCTGGCACCCAGCCCCACGGATACACCTTTGGGGGAGCCAGGACGGACCCCAGGACCTGAGCTGGCTGGATGTTGGAAGCCCCCAGCCCCACCTGAAAGTCTTTGAGCTCCACGATGTGCGGGTGGCGGATGGTCTTCAGGATCTCGATCTCTGTCAGCAGGTTCTCCACCGATGCCCGGTTGAGGCTCCTCTTGCTCACGCACTTGATGGCCACCACCTCGCGCGTGTCCCTCTGCCGAGGGGAGCCGACCCTGGAGCCCCCTCGTACCCCCCCGCCCACCCAAAGAGCCGCCCCGGGGGCCCCTCCCCAGCCTGCCAGAGGGGCCTGGGGGGGCGAAGAAGCCCCTGGCAAGGCGGGGAGAGGGGACGGGTCCCAGGCTGGGGGCAGTAGGTCCCATATAGGGGCTATAGGGATGGTGTCACAGATGGAGGGCTGTGAAAAGGGGGGTCCCACGGGGTGGGGGGGGACTAGGGGGGTCTGGAGGGGGTCCCCACAGCAGGCCCGGACCCACCTTCCTGTAGGCCTTGTAGACGGTGGCGTAGGTGCCGGCGCCCAGGCGTTCGGTGAGGATAAACTCGTCCAGGCGCGGCGGGGCCCAGCCTCCCCCGGCCATGCCCGCCCCGGCCCCGGCCCCGCTTCCGCCTTCCCGGCGCACCCCGGTCCTGGCCACGCCCCCGGCTCCGCCCCGCCCACGCCCCCGGCAAAGCCACGCCCCCAGGCAGGAGAGGGATTTTCTTTTGAGCACATATACATTTTATTATTAATTATATTCTTTTTTTTTTTTACATGAAAAAAATCAAACGCGGGAAAAAAAAAAAACAAACAGGAGGAAGGGGTGTAAAAACGCCGATTTCTGGCTGAGGAGGCTGGGGGGCCCTGGGCAGCCCCCCAGCACAGGCTCTGCCAGCGAAGGATGGGGCACAAAAACGCCACCCCCACACAAGGCAGGAGGAAACTGTGTGTCCCCTGCACGTCAAGCCCCGCACCTCATCTGCATCCAAAGGGACACCCCATCTCGGGACACAGCTTTCCGAGCAAAACGCACATCAAACCAGTTCTTTCCCAGCTGAAAATCAAAAAAAAACCCAACACGTGGGAGGAGGAAGGCAGGGAGGAATTGTCCCTGGAGAAAACTTCATTCATGCTCTCGGCTGGCAAGCACTCAAGGTTTGTTGGAGAAGGACATAGCAGGCACCGCGTGGTGTTGGAGCCGCCGTCCTCAGTTCTGCTGATCCCCAGCAGCAGAGCTGGCAAGTCAAACAAAAATCCCCTTTTCCCTCCCTCCCCCTGGTTTAAGGCCTCGATGAAGACTCAGCCCCCGCTGATCCCTTCTCTCCCTCTCCATGCCCGGGGCTGTGGGTGCTGGCAAAAGAGCACAGGAGCCCCGAGGGCCATCATCTGTGGGATCCTCGTGGAAGCGGAGGGGATATCTGCCACACGGGAACAAGGAGAAAGACGTTTCCCCATGTTTCCTCTCCTCTCTAACCCTCCCTGCTCCCAGGTTTTCCTCCGTGCCATGTTACCCCGACTCTCAGGAAGGTGAGCAGTTAAGAGGTCAAAATGCAGCATCGTGTAAGTGTAATAAACCAGAAGTACAGTTTCTGCTCTTAAAATTAACGACATAAACTACATGCAAGTTACAAAACCCCCCAAAACAGCAGATAATCAAATTCTTCATAGCAAAGGCCAATAGAAGAGAGAGTAAAATCAAAAACCTGCTTCCCCTTGCCTTTCTGCTGTGGACAGGGAGGAAGAGACAAACACTCGGTATGTCCTTGATAGAGAAATATATTTGCTTCAGAAAATGTCTCCCCTATCTCCCCACACCCTAAAACAAGACAGGGAAAACTAATCATGATAAACGTAGGCCAGCTGAAGCTAAAAAAACCAGACCTCTTCTCATCTGGAGTCGGCACCACAGAGCTAACATGGTACCCCTGAAAAGTGCATCTTTAGGGGAAAAAAAAAAAAAAAAATGAAGGTTGGGGTGACGATGGCAGAGGAAGCAAGGGGGACGCAGCCCCGGGAAGGGCTAGTTTCCCCGGAAAGCACTCTGTGCAGCTGAGGAGGCCGCCCCAGCAGCTACGTTCTGGAAGCCCCTGTTGGTAAGGATGCCTTGGGAAAACTCTTCCTGGGCCCTCTGGAAACTGGCTCCCGTGCGTCGATACAGGGAATGCACCTGGGAAATAAAGAGAGGAAAAAAATTAGCCTGCAAGTATGGGTTGCTGCACACACCTTGCTTGCTTTTCCTTGGCCCTGTCACTAACCAGCTCTCTTGGCAGCTAGAAGATGGGCTGGAGCCATGGGCTCCATCTCACCCAGCACATGATGCTGCAGATTTCAGGAGACCCTTATCTGTGTTCAAATGTGGAGCTCTTGGCAAAGCGGCAAGTATCAGACCAAAAGCTCCTCTCCCTGCACTGTGGTGGTATGGACACAACCACTGCATTTACAGACGCTTACGGGGCAGGATCTGAAGGTCTCTGCAACTACAAGCAACAGGTATTTCTTTCAAGATACAATTTAGGAGAAAAGGAGGAAGAAGCAATAGCAACAGGACCGGTCTGTCCTTGCCTTTCCCAAAGCTACATTTCTGCTGTTAATCACACAAATGCAACCCTGGTGTGGTCGATCAGAAGGAAGAGGCGAGGCTTATGTTTAGGAACCAGCAGGAAGGCACTCTAGATCTCACCAGGCTTTGAGAAGTCCCACCACATTGTGGCAGCAGTGATTGTAAAGCCCTGGATACCTGAACACAGCCTTCTCTCCTCAGCCAACTCTGGACAGACCCATAAGCTAAAGGGAGGTGCAAGAAATTTGATGTCTCTTTGAGGAGCATGACATTTGGGACCTTGCTGGCCATCTTCTCTGGACTATTTAATAGAAGTGACAGCAGCCAACACAGCAAGCCTTACTATGCCCTCCTTTATCCTATTGTGCACAGTTAATGGCGTGCCTTACTGAAGCATCCGTGCCTCTTGTTCCCTCCCCAGAGGCTACTTTCCCACCTGCAAGTTCCCTTAGTGTTCAAGCAACTTGGCATCAAAGCAGGAAACACAAGGAAAAATACTTTCATTAAAAGCTCTTGACTGATAGTGCCCCGATTACACCTTCGCAATCAAGCTAATCCCCAGACAGATGAGAAGAGGTGACAACCCCAGGATACCCTGGGAGCAGCCTGACCTGTGGATCTGCTATTCAGCAGAGTCCTCGCCTTGCCTCCAAGCCACTCACCTGCTTCAGGAGGAGGAGCGAGAGAACTGCACACAGCGTGAAGAATCCTGCCACCACCATCATGATAACAGCCACGGCCAGGTTTTCCTTCACCTCAGACAGCGCCGCGATCCATCCGCTGCAAGCGAGAGGAGAGCAGGGTAAGCCTGGTGAGCATTCGATTCACAGGATGAGATGGAGCAGAGGGAGAAGAGGCACTGCCATGTTGCACAAAAGCCTTTGAGGGGAGGTTACAGGGAAGTGCAAACCCAAACATAATGGTTGTGGGAACAAGGACCCAGAGCTCATCCAAGCACTCATTTGGGAGCCAGAACGTCCATTACCATTTTTTAGAAGCAATCCACCTCTACACAAAAGAATCATGCTCACCCCACCCCTGTTACAGCCCTGGCCCATGGACCACACCCCTTTAGCAGCAATGGAGACCCTCGCACCGTCATAAACCAAGTCGCTTCCACAAACACCTTCTCAAAAGTCAGCCAAGCAGTGTAAAGATAGGCTGGCACATCTAAATTGGAAGAGAGCAGCTGGCAGATCCGGAGCCTAGACCTCCATGTCACCGTGACAGCTTTGCCTGGCCAGGGATGTAAGTGTTGGGGGGGGTGGGGGGGAGGAAGAGAATGGAAGGGATGAAGTAAAGAGCTACAGAAAAGAGGAAACTGGCAGTTATTAAAGGGAAGGGGCAGGGAGGATGCTGGGAGTTGTCAGTGCTTGGCTCTGGGCAAAAACACCAAGATGCCTCACTCAAAACACCCTCCTGGGTCCTAGAGAAAGGAATCTCTCCAACTGCTAAACCAAGCAAACCATGTGCTACCAGGAGAGAGGGAATCAAGTGAGCCAAACCATCCCATTTGATGTGCTGCACAACTTGCTCGTTACAAGGAAACGGAAAGGCACACCATGCGCTACGGCCAAAAATAAATGCGCTGTCTGGCTCGAGGAAACACAGCAGAAAGCTCAATGCACGTTCTCCAAAGTCAGCCCCCTCCCAGTTCCTCATGACTAAGGCAGCACCAGCTAGCAGGGGAGGGAGTATGAGGACAGCTTTGCCCATGAGCCGTTCTGCAGGCAGCAGGCAAAAATAGACAGCAGTTTCACTGCGCTCATCACCTGAAGGCTCCCCCTCAGGAGAAAAACCACTAGCTGTTAACCTTTTCACTGTTCACAGTAACTCAGGAATCTGATTTGCAGCCAACGCAGGAAGGCGAAAAGAAAGCCAGCGCTTTCCCTGCAGGGGCAACTGCTGACAAGAGGCCTGCTGGACCCACTCCAGAAGCCCAGACTCACCCTTCTGTACAACGCCATCAAGAAAGGGTGAGGATAAAACCCCCTCTGCTTATTTTTTGAAGCACAGCCCACCGACAACACACTCAAGAGAAATTCAAGAAGTGTTTGGGGACAGAATCAGGCTGCTAGCAGCAGTATCGAGTTAAGCCGTACCCAGGCTCCGGGTCAGAGATCCCTCACCCCCACGGTACAGCCTCCATCAGGGATGGCTCCATTTTAACACAAGGCAGATGCGGTCAACACCAGAGGCTCAGCATCAAGAAGGGATAAGTATTGTATGTATTAAGTGAGGCAGAAGGCAGCAGAGGAGGCGTGGAAGATTTCACATACTCCTTTCAGCACTGGCAGCAGTGGCAAAGGTTAAGTGCCTTTGCTGGGACTAGGATGGAAAGAGCGGAGGAAAAAGGCAGCCCAGCTGGAACCTGCCAAAGCTGTACATCAGGTGAGAGAGGAAAACCACAGGAGAAAGAACAGACAACTGTCAGAAACTGACCCCAAAGCTTCTGACAGTCACAGCCCTGGTGAGAAAAAGCATCCGTGCAGGGCTGTGACACGGCAGCCCATGAAGCCAAGCTTACCTGTCTCCCCAGCCAGGAATGCCAACCGCCTGGATGATGTAGATTGCTATTTGGCAGAAGAAGATGAAAAAGAAGACGAAGAAGCTGAAGGAGCTGTCAGACCTGCAGAAGAGACGGCAGCAGGAGTGTAACCCAGGGACATGATCCCTGCACAGACTCCCTTCTCTAAGAGGAGGGAAACAATTTCACTGAACTCCCTTCTCCAGGGGAAAGCTGCTACGGGGAGGTGATTTCAGGAGGAACTTATGCAGCAACACAACTTACATGTTCTCTGCGTGTCACAAAATCACCGCTCTGCCCAGTGCACGATGGGGTGAAGGCAGCTGCCTTAACACATGCAGTGTGCTCAATGCATTAATGTACCAAACAGTTTCTCAGAAATGTAAATAAAAATGTAAATAAAAAAGTAGGACCCTATCATTGGCTAGGCTTGGATTTCAAGATGAAAAAGGACCACCATAATTAAGTTCCATCAGATACTTCTAACATGTTTAGGAACAAACAGGTTTGATCTATTTAATGACGCAAAGAGCTGGAAAAATCCTGCAGGCAATACACGATCAGAACAGATAAAACCAAAGCTCCTCCCACTAAAAGATATATCCCTGTTACAGAGGAAAATAGTACTTGCCTGAAAGCCTTGTAAATTGGTCGGTACCAACAGAGAAAGGCACAAGGGGTGAATAAAATAAACCACAGGATCGAGAGACCAAAGTCTACTCCTCTCTCCGACTTGACTGTAAACCATGCCAGGCAAGCAAGCAGGTTTAGGAGCAGGGTAATCGAATGTACTGTTCAGGATGGGAGAGAGAGGAAAACACATCAGTGAGTTCTTGGAACACTCAGCAGCATCCCTAATCTCCCACTCAATACATGGAACTCTGCAGAAATTAAGGAGACTTTGGGCCATCTAATTTCCTTGCCTCCCTTGAAAGGAAACTGGAGCTTAACCTAAGAACCTCATCTGATCTGCTGCTTACAACAAAATCTTAAAGCTATTCAAAGCACCAAAATTGAATAGTACAGTTAAGACTGTTTTGCACCCCACCTCCGAACTGCACTCTCCGCTGCCTTTCAGAGTCTCAGGACAGTTGTTAAAGTCTCCATTAAACAAGAATCAAAATTCTGTCATGAGTGAGCTATTCCCAAAGCATTAACTTGGAGTCTTTTACATTTGCCGTCATAAAAAAAGGGAGACATTATTTTACCCTTGCAGACAACACCTACAGAACTTACTGTAGGTCAAAGCTCAGCATTTGATCCAGAATCTTCTTAGAAAGGGGTTTTATTGCAGTTCAAGCTATTACTTACACATCCACAAGTAATACAGCATCTTGCATATCCGCTGGTAGTCAGCTGGGATGTCTGCAGAAAAATCCTGATAAAAGCACGGCTTGATCGGACACTTCCTGGGAAGAGGAGGCCAGTTGTTTTGCCTCGCTGTGGAACAGAGAAAGGAGCAGTTCTTCACTTGCTCTTGTTGAAAGACCAATTCACACACCATAATTTGCAAGTAGTCATTCATATATACTGACATTAAAACCTTGGAAGGGGCTAGGTCTTGATATGTAACTAGGTTTGAGCAGGCAGCACAGCAGGGATGTGTTCACTCTGCTGGCAGCAGCGAGGCAGACCAGCCCAATTTGAGGGCTTTCCTCTGTGGGAGGCAGAATTCCCCTGCAATGGCCAAAGGGCCATCACAACCATTGCCACGCAGCACTACAAGTCCAGATTCAGCCATTTAAAACCAAGATTAAGGGAAAATATTGTTTTGCTGTGGTTAAGACAGCCTTGAGACTGAAGATAAAGCTTTATTGCTCTTGGTGAGAAGCTTTAACGTGGAAGCATCACGCAACAGCTCACACATGAATATGAAACCGGTGTTTGAAGAACTTAACGTGGCCAAGTGCAGGTGCTGAGAGCACGCTCAAGGGCAGAGACCCACCAGAGCTGGTCTCCAGCATCTCACCTCTGAGCTTGTTTCCCACCTTGTAAGTTAAGGGATGACAGGTACAGTTTCAAGAGGGTTGCCACAGCTGTGAAGGACTAGAGGAAAGGCATGCGGCTTGTAAAAGCTGCATACACTTGAACAGGCTGAGCCTTCATCAAATCCCAACAAACCAAGTGATCCAGGCTTCCCTGGGCACCACACTCATTGCAGGCAGGGCAGGAAGCACTACTCACGATTAATGCTGGCTGCGTTACTCTGCAATTCCCTTTCCTTCTTTTCCAACTCAGCTGCCTTCCTCTCTAATTCTGCCTGCTGCTGAAGAAGCTCAGCCTGTGCTGCCGCAGCCACAGCCTAAAGTAGGGGGAGAAAAACGTAAGACCTTCCCTAACTGAGGCAGTGGCAATACCACCAGCAAACACACCAGATGCCAAATTGGAACGGAAGCAAAGGCAACTCAATAGCAAGGGTTGAGGATGATTTGAAAGCTGAGTACCCGTGGCTGACCTGAAGCATCTTGAGGCTTTCTGCCTTACCTGCTGGAGGACAAAATCAACATCAATGCAGAACTCCACCCATATGTTCCTCTCTTGTCCCATGGGACGACAGGGCTAGAAGAGCCCTCAGGAGGCTGTCCAGCCTGCTGCCCATCCTCTATGCCCTTCCCTTTCAGCAAAGCTATGCTTTTCTTGCAGCTTCTTCTACCTCCCAGTCTGCCTCATTGCTCTAAGCGCCTTGCAACAGGGCAGTGAGCAGGACTCCTGAGTTTACCACGACAATTCCCTTCCCAGCTAAGGGAGGAGGTTCAAAGGAAAGGCAAGACAGCTGCCTACCACACCTCTTCAGCATCTCTTCGACCTGTTTAGTATTCTGAGAACAGATCCTTTCTCCTACCAGCCTTGGTTTCTCTGCTGTTTGGATGAGGTGGTCCTGGCAGTTGGGTACATGCTAGTCATCTAAGCAGGGACTGCAATGCCTAGCTAGGCTGCATTTACACTCCTGGAACTGAGTGTGTCTGACTAGTCACAAGAACTAAGCCAAAAGCACTAGTGGGACACACTTCAGTGTTTGCAGAGGGAAGCCAGGGCAAACAGGATACAAGGCGAAGCGAGTTCTGCCACCAGAGGGACAGGGAAAAGGCATGAAAAAAATTGCGTGTATGTATTTCCTACACAGATTTGCTTCGCAAGGCAGGTACAAATGCAAGTTTAAAAGATCACCCGCAGCTTCCCACGCCCAACCCCACAGAATCCCCTTCCCCTCCTATTCCCACATGCCCCCAGAGGCCCACAGGAGCTCCTTCACGCTCTCCAGCCCAGCTCTTGGGAAGGTGGCAACAAGGGCTTGCCATACCTGGGGAGTGGGCTCCACAGATGTCTGCAGAACAGCAGGCTGCGAGCGGCCAGAGGGCTGCGTGGCTGGCGTTGTCCGTGCTGCATTTGTCTGCATATAAGTCACAAGCAACAAGGCAAAAACATTACATGTGGTTTCTTTCAGCAAAGGATAGTTCAAGCTTTAACACTACTAAATCAGAAAGCACCAGCAGGAAGCAACTCTGCGTTTTCAAAAGTTTGTTAGTTCCTTAAGGCACTGGGGGAGCGGCACCCGATGATTATGGGTATTAGGTAAAAGAGAATCAAAAAGGTATTTTGATCAGTTGTTTGGACTGCAAATATTGCTTTACCCTGCCTTCCTGTTTTCCTTTTCCCATCTCACACATGGCAGCAGCCAGGAAATAAGAACGAAGTTCTTGCAGCGATCCATCAATGATACTGCCGCAGCAGTTCAGCTCCCAACCGAGACGAAATAAATATTGATGCATCCTGCCACAAAACATCTTCCCCTTCACACTTCATATAGCTTTACTGTGAGCCACCAGCCAGTTTGAGAGAAGCTGTTCCATGCGAGCAGAGAGCTCCAGCTGGGAGTTTATTAGTGCTCCAGTGCAGGAGCAGTTGCCTGCAGCTTGCCACGCACGCAATGAACTACTGTCCGTGGGGAAATCAGCTGCGAATGCCTCACTCTCTTTCTTTTAAGCTGCACCTACCAAAGGGACCTCCTACACTGCTAAAACCACCAGCAAGATACCTAGCACAAAGACACATAGGACGTACCAGCTGGGAGCTCTCAGAAAAGGGGTTGAATTCATCCAAGCCACTTTGGCTAGTGTTTGTGAGCTGTGTCACCGAGGGATCCTGAAAGGAGAGAGAGCAAAGACAAATCAAAGACAAATCAGCATCGGACATGGGTCATCATTAGTTTATGTTACCCCACTTGGTAACTGGGAACAGGATGGGGTGAAGCACACCCCTGCCACAGGCAGATGGCCTTGGCTGGCAATAAATTTAAATAACTGAGGAGACAACTACCAGCAAGGCAAGATTTGGGGGCAGAAGTAATCTCCTGTTCAACTGAGAGGTATATTTGAAGAACTAAACATGGTTTTGGCAAAGGAGTCCTTTCTGCAGATTACTACCACTTACCTACAGCGAGTTATTCCTAATTTCCAGAGACCTGTAGTGGGACATGGATCCATTCACCCACAGTCAGAGAGTTTCTGGACACCTGGGACCACCTCCAAACCTCACCCGCACCACAAAACGAGCGAGGATCCACAAAGCATGGTAGAGCCTCACAAAATGAGTTTCCAGGTACAACTGGTCCTGGCTGATAGGTGTCAGCTGCCACCCAGGGCATTTGGGCCAGCAAGCTAAAATGTCAATGATTACCCTGAAAAGGCAAAACACCCAGGAAAGTTGAGCTGGAGGTGTAACACCAATTACTTTCAGAGGTTTTAATTCTGCCGGCATAACAGCTGCATTCACCTGTACTCACAGCATCTCCTACTTTTCTCCATCAAATAGTCCGATTGTTTAAAAAAAGGTTCTCAGCACCTCTGCCGAAAATGCTTTTCTTCCCTCACCTGCATGCACTTAGCTATTTTTACTACTTCTTTTATACACATTACTTTCCATAAAAGATCCCTCTCTAATAGTCAGACTTGGACCTCTGGAGTGTTTCTCTCCCAAATTATTAGAGAAACAAGGTACTTTTTGAACTCAGAATTCCCTCTGCGAGAACAGCCTGGCAACCTGATAGCTGGGTGTGGGTAAAAAAAGTTTAAAAGTGGCTTTTTATCCTTCCTCCCCTCCCTCCTCCAGCAACTCGTGTCTCGAGATCAGTCATTTTAACTTTGTGGATAATAGGGTGAGAAGCAATTGAGGCTGCGACAAGACAAAAGTGAGCAATCGAGGCGTGCAGAGACTGACCGAGTCCATGCGCTGCAGAAAAGTCATTTGGCTTGTCTGCAACCCCCTGGTGCCATTCCCCAGGGTTTTAGCGCAGCCTTCTGCTGAGCAAGATGCGTACGGAACGGTTAATGAGTAACTTCAGACATCTCGATAGCAGGCACTCCCTATGCAACAGGTTGCACTAGTTTATGAATCACCCCAGGCTGAGGGATCTCAGATGAGGAGGTTTTGGATGCTGCTTGATGAAGTACAACTGCCCAGTCTGGCAGGGCTGTGAAAAGTGGGGAGCACCAGCCAAACGGCCACACTGGAAATAAGGACTGCAAGGACTCAAGGCACGAGTTTTATTTCGCTCTTTACTCCTCTGGAGGCTTTAGCTTAACCAGTTTTGCAGACGCATGGGCTGTTGACACAAGCTTACAAGTCAGTTAACGCGTGATAGCTACTGCGTCCTAGCATGATACTGTTTAATCCAGACCAGGCGAGGTCCCAACCTAACTAAAGTCCAGCAAAAGACAACCACACGAGGAAGGGAAACTGCCTTAAAGGTATGGGAAGAAGAAAGCAAAGGCTGCATAACCATCTGAAGAGCTTGGAGGGGCAGGCTGGTAGGAAAGTGCTCAGAAATAAGGAGAAACACTGAGGCAAAACACACATTTTTCTCTTCCCATCACTCACCTCTAATCCAAAAGACAGCTCCTGAATTAAGCAGAGGCTCACCAGCGCAGCACTGCTATTGAAAGGGCAGGCTGCCGGTGGCCTGAGCAAGGCAGGGAGAGCAGCACCGCTGTTTCACGGCTTCCAGCTGCAGAACAGTTTGATTTCAAAGGGAGATGACCTCTCATCTTCTTGCATAGCTTAAAACAAAATTACTTAATGAGGCAGTACGGCCAAGGCAAGGCAGCTCAGCTTCGCTTGCTTGCTATTGCGCAAATGTGTCTAAAATAGATACACAAAGAGCAGGGAATTTGCAACAAAGCTGAAGTGTGTTTGGACATGTGCCTCTGTGCCCTGAATAGGGCAGGAAGGAAAACAGCAGCTGTGAAACAGAGGGTGATATAAAGGCACCAGCTTCCGCAAGCCTGGACTATACAGCGTGAAGGATGAGTAAGCTTGAGAAATGTCGAGGAGATGATGAGAAGTTGCCTACCAACTTTGCATTTTACAGTTATTTTCTGCAAGCTACGGACTAAAAGACAGTTGACCCTCTTGAAACGAGCAAAAGCCTGTCTCTTTGTGCTCTGAAACGGGGACTTAATTCAGCCACTGAACCGCTTGAAGCCATGTTACCTGGCTGTCCCTCCTCCGAGGAAGGAACGGCGCTCTCCTCTCTGCTCCAAAGCCCCCACGTGCCTTTCCTTTGGGAGGCTTTAATTGCTAGGATCCCCAGTTAAACTCGATCAATTCTTCTCACCTTGTTTCCTGCTTCAGAGCTAAGGAAGAATCTGAGCACCTGAAAGCTCTCTTACTTCTCCAGCTATTCTGTTTCATTTAATAAGTACGTCCAGCCACAAACTTAGTGCTCACAAGTCAATTATGAGATTGATCTGCAGAATGCCAGCGAGCAGATCCCCATTTGCTGCCCTTCCTACCATCGCTTCCACAAGCGGGAGGGATACATGACGTCATTTTTCATGACTTCAAGTTTCCCAGTGCAGAATAATTTCATGTTTGGACCTAATTGCACTGACGTGAAGATTAAAATGGTTTTCAAATGCGGTGTTTAATGCAAATACGAAGTTGCTGTCGCAAGGAAGGATATTCTTCCATTTCTTTCTGTTCCCAGAGGTTAAAGAAACAAACTAAAACAAGATGCCTCTCTAGATAAGATCAATGCAAGAGAACTCAAACGCGAATCAGCTGGAACTTAACATGGTTGTCTAAATATCATGGTAACTGCCCTAAATACCACCAGTCAGCCACCAACACAGGACCTCAGAGCACCACCACTGCCCAGAAGGTGCACTGAGAGAAACCTCAAGGATTTTATTATTGATATTTCTAAAGAAGATGGAAGTTTCCAGCCCTGTCTGAAGCTTGCACCAAAGTTTTGGAGGTAGCTGCCTCTTATAGCAGGTTACTGAATAGACGAAGGCAGTTAATCATCTCTTGTTAACCGGTTACAATAAGTAACAGAAAGAAGAGCCAGAGGTATTTTTAGCAGGACCAAAACAGCTTATTTTATACCAAGCTTATTGAATGTCACGAACAAAGTATCCTTAAAAGGCAAAGATCCCCAGTTATGGCAGGATTCGCAGAGTATGAAGCGCTATACCAGGATCCACAACAAGGAAAGACAACCCTGGTGCTCTGCCCAAGAGATATTCGTCAGAATGACAAGGCTGGGAGGGTGAAGACGCCTCTAGTCTTTCACCAAGATCTCCAGAGAGTGTGGATGGGGACGTCAGCGCCCGTCGGGCGGGCAAACTGACCCCCCCAGCCCTGCACAGCACCAAGCCAGCACGGGGATCCCAACCCTGGCAGGGAATGGGCTCGTTTCATCAGATTTACTAGACCGGGGCAGCGCTGTCCTACGTCGTGAGATGCCATGTTCAAATCGGAGAGACAGGGCTTCAAGGCTCCGGGCAGCGGCACTCAGAGATTCCTTGCGTTCAGCTGCTGATAACTGGGGATATTTTTCTTTAAAAACCAAGGGACAAAGATGAACACAAAACCTCACACTCCCAAAAGGAGGATATAAAACCTGCCACAAAGACCAGCTGCAGCTGCAAAGAGCCATCAGACAACCACAGGGGCATCCACAGCGCGACAAACGTTTGTCCTCACTAAGAAGTAAGCCTGACATCAGAGTTACCTGTTGTAAATTGCGTCCAATCCTTCTTGTTTAAACAGTGAGTAAAGCGCGAGCACGGCCCTGTTCGGTCAGATACCAGGGCAGCTAGGATGTGCAAAAAGCAACAGAATATTCACTTCCTCAGTGCCGAAGCAATAAATCCCTAAAGGAACAGCGACTGTACATGTCAGCCACTCTATATTCTCCCCCCACGGAGGGAATATTACAGGAGCATGGTCATCCAAACCCTTCCCGAGACACAAGGGAGCGTGTTAAAACAAAGGTGAGGGAGAAAAAGGATTTTTCTCTTCCTATTTCACTTTGATTCCGCAAAGAACACTGAGCCCAATCAACAAACAGTTTCGCTTTGGCTTGGCCACGAAATCAGAGGTCAGGAAATCGCTCCTTCCTGCAGACTACGTCCCAGCCAAATGGCAAAGGTAAGGCAGCCTCCACAGCCGCTCACAGAGGAAAGTCAAAGCCCAGACACTCATTTTCACACCACCAACCACATGAGTCAGGTCCGAGAGGCCATTCCCGGCCAACTCCCTGTGTAAATGACCCCGTGCTTCAGAACGCAGTGGTTAATCCTATAGAGGAGAAATCCAGTGAAAGCAGACAAAATCTCCGAGAACCTCAAAGGCTCCTGAAAACCACAGCCAAAGGATGCGTTTTGCCCGAAAGGCTGAGTTTTAAGAGCCGACGGTACAGCACATTAAAAACAGACCCCAGCGAGACCCCAGGGGCGGCCGGCGGCACCGCCAAGACAGGTCTCTCGCTGGATTATTTTTAATATTTTTACGACTGAGGCATCCGCCGCCGCTCCGGCGTCCTCCGAGGCAGGGGCGGACGGGTGGCACCGAGCCCCGCTCCCCAAGGGCCGGGGAGGTGCGGGGGAACGGCGTGAGCCCCCCCCTCTAGAGGGAAAAAAGGGGAGAAATGGGGGATTCGAGCAAAGGGCGCCCCTAGGCACGGGGGGGGGGGGGGGGGGGGGGGGCGCGGGGCGGCCTCGGGGCGCGGGGCCCTGGGGGTCGCGGCACCACAGCCCCCCCCTAATCCCGCCCCCTCTGCCCGATTGGCCGCGGCGGGGAGAAGCGGCGCCGCCATTGGCTAGCGACGCTTCAGTCAGTGCCACGTCCCGCCGGCGGCGGCGTGGAGGGGAGGGCCAGGCAGCGGGAAGAAGCGGCCGCCCGGGCCCGGTGCCCACCTGGAAGGGGTTGATATCCACCGGGTCGGCGAACGGGTTGGTGTCGAAGCCCGACATGGACGCGGTCCCCCCCTTTACTCCGCTCCGCGCTCCCACCGCCGCCGCGCCAGGCACTTCCGGGGCAACCAGGACGCCTGCGCCACCACCCACGTGACTGACCCGCCCCCACCGCGCAGGCGTCTTGACCCCACCGGGAGGGGCGGCTCTGGCGGAGCGGGGCCGCGTGACGTCACAACGGCGGGCACCGCCTATAGCGCGCGTGGCGGGGCGCCGCTCTATAAGGGGGCACCTATAGCGGGACCTATTGGGTGGGCAGCCTCTGCAGGCGGTGTGCCCATAGGTTCCGTAGTCCGACCCCTATAGAACATCCCCTATAGTGCGTCCCCTATAGCATACCCCCTATAGAGCATCCCCTACAGCCCCCCCCAGGCCCCGCAGAGGTTCGTGCGGGCGGGCAGTGGCGGCGGTCGGACCCGCGCAGCCCCGGGCTGCGGTCCCCTATGGGCGCGATAGGGTGCGAGTAGGGCGCTGCCCCGCCCCGCCCCGCCCCGCCCGGCCCCGCCCGGCCGGAGGAGGCGGTACCGGAGCCGCCGCCGCCGCCGGACTACGGCTCCCGGCCTCCCCTGCCGTGCCCTGCCATGGCGGAGATCCGCGGTGAGCGGGGCCCGGGGTGGGGGGGGCACCCCCCCAGGGAGACCTCAGGGTGGGGGGGGCACCCCCGTGGGGATGGGGGACCCTTGGGTGGGGGGGTCACCCCACGGGGTTGGAGGACGCCCCCCACGGGGGCAGGACCCCCCCAAATCCCCTCTCTGATGATTGAAAATTGCCTCCCCCCGCCCAAAACACACCCTCCCTCCCAAAGCCCTCGCTCCCCACCTGCCCTGGCCCCCTCTTGCCCCGCACCGGCATGGGGCTGCCCAGCTGACGGCCCCACCGCCGGGGTGCCTGGGGGGGGTGTTGGGGAGGCAGAGGGTTATTTCTGCCCTCCCCCATGATGTCTGCCTTCCCTCCCGCAGTGTTCCCCCTCTCCTGCGCCGTGCAGAACTACTCCTGGGGGAAGGTGGGCCTGGAGAGCGAGGTGGCCAAGCTGCTGGCCAGCAGCGACCCTCTGGTCCAAATCCAGCCCGACCAGCCCTATGCAGAGGTGAGTGTCCAGCCGTGCGTCCGTGTGTCCGTCCTGGCCATGTGTCCATCCCAGCTGGCTGTGGCTCCCCTGCCTGCAGCCCTGGGAGCAGAGGAGAGGAGAGGAGAGGAGAAGCCCAGCGTGACTCAGCCCCCAAGGGAGCTGCCTTGGCCGCATCGATCACCTCCAGGGCCAAACAGCCATGAGAAAACCACAAGTCGTCCCATTGGCTGCCCAGCTCAGGGGTCTGTCCATCCGTCTGTCTGTCTCCCACAGCTCTGGATGGGCGCACACCCCCGGGGCGACGCCATCATCCGGGATAACCGCATCCCACAAAAGACCCTGGGCCAGTGGATTGCTGACAACCCTGCCTGCCTAGGGGCGAAGGTGAAGGATGCCTTCCAGGGTCACCTGCCCTTCCTCTTCAAGGTGCTGTCTGTCAACACCGCCCTCTCCATCCAGGCGCACCCCAACAAGGTATGGAGAGCGCTGGGGTGGGGGCAGCCCCGGCCAACCCCACGGCCCCAGGGAGCTCACCCAGCTCCTCTGCCCACCTCTCTAGGAGCTGGCGGCAAAGCTGCATGCCCAGTTCCCCGAGCACTACCCCGACGCCAACCACAAGCCCGAAATGGCCATTGCTCTCACCCCCTTCGAGGGCTTGTGCGGCTTTCGGCCAGTGGAGGAGATCGTCTCTTTCCTCCAGGGTAAGGATGGCGAGGGAGGGTGGTTGGGAGGTCGGACCCTGATGCCCCCTTCCCTCCCTGTGCTCGGTTCGGGGTGGGGACGGTGGCTGTGATACCATGGGATAGGGGTGCTGGGCTCCCCCGTGGTGGCGGCCGCCAGGGATGACTTGGGCTGGCCGCCCCGGCAGCCGTCCCCGAGCTGCGGGCGCTGATCGGGGAGGTGGCGGCAGAGCAGCTGGAGCGCAGCGGGAGCGACGACCCCCGCGGCGTCTCGGCCGCCCTCCGTGTCTGCTTCACCCGCCTGATGAAGAGCGAGAAGAAGTTCTTCGTCGACCAGCTGAACATGCTGGTGAGGAGGATCTCCCAGGAAGGTGGGTCCTCTCTGCCTGCCGCAGCCCCCCAGAGCGGTTTGGGGGGGGCTGTGTTTAGGGGAGGTGATGGGGCACCCCCCCAGCTTCCCTCCCCAGCGTTTCGCCTGGTTTCTGCCCACGTAGCGGTAGAAGGGAAGGACACGTCAGGGAGCAATGGGGACCTGCTGCTGCGGCTGCACTCCCAGTACCCGGGGGACATCGGCTGCTTCACCATTTACTTCCTCAACCTGGTGAGGCTGGAGCCGGGGGAGGCCATGTTCCTGGGAGCCAACGAGCCCCACGCCTACCTGCACGGAGGTGAGTGTTGCGGTGGGCTTTCCTCACCCAGGACCTTGCAGGGACTGTCCCCCAGGGTGGCTGCGGTCTCCTGCACAAGGTTGGACCCTCCCCAGGATGTGTGGGAGGGTTGGGGCGGGCTGACAGCGCTGCCTCGTCCCTGCAGACTGTGTGGAGTGCATGGCGTGTTCAGATAACACGGTGCGTGCCGGTCTCACCCCCAAATTCATCGACGTCCTCACCTTGTGCGAGATGCTCAACTACACGCCGGCACCCAGCAGCTCCAAGATCTTCCCGGCCACACAGAGCCAGCTCGACCCCAGCGTCTACCTCTATGACCCGCCCGTGCCAGACTTTGCCATCATGAGGATAGAGGTGAGCAGTGACGGGGACACGAGGGGCACGCCGGCTTTCCTCCGTCTTGGCTGTGCTCTTGATATGACGTCTTGGTGTTGGCTGGGGTTTTCTTGGCATGAGTTTGCTCGCCCTTGTAGCTAGTGCTGTAGGGAGGATGGAGGGATACTTGGGGCTGCTGGGCATGCTTATGTCGCCCCTTGGAAGTGCTGCAGGCTCCTCTCCCTCCCCTGTTCCCCCTGCCTAGAGCTCGCTCACCTCCTCCAGCAGCTCTGGGCAGAGGGAGGACCAGAAAGATGTCAGGGGTGCAGCTTGGGTGTCCTCAGCTAAGCTGAGGTCCCTGGGTTTGGGCTGCTGCAGGCGTGGGGTGGCCTGGGCACAGCAAAGGTGGCTGCAGGGTGGGAACAGGGATAACCCCACTCGAGCTCTCCAAAGAGAAGAAAAACTACAGGAGACTCAAGCCATAGTGACCCTTTCCATTGCAGATCCCCCCCTCCATCAAGCTGTACCTTGTCTCTGCCGTGGACTCCGCCAGCATCTTGCTGGTGATCCAAGGGACGGCCATGGGCACCTCCACAGCCGCAGCCTCTGAAATGACTCTGCGTCGTGGCTCCGTGCTCTTCATCTCTGCCAACGAGAGCATCTCCCTTCACCTCTCCTCGCCGGATGGGATGCTGCTCTTCCGAGCCTGCTGCCTCCTCTGAGCGGGACCCGGACACCTTCCCCCATCACTCCACATTTGAGTAGATAGAAACTGGCCTGGGCAAAGTCATCTCGCTTGGAAGTTTCCCCTCCATCTATTAAACCCCCAAAACAGCCCGCACCTGATGTATAGAGAGCAATTCCATGAATAGACTCCTTGGACATGGTGCAACAGAGTGGGCAGAGGAAGAGCATCTCTCCTCGCAGCTCGTTAGCCACGTCCCCATAGCATCATCCCCTCTGGGTGCTGCTAATGCCATACAGTTACTCCTTTTATTATTTTTTTCCCCCGTTCCTTCTCACTGAGAAGCAGCAGGGAGGCCTGAGGTCTGCACCCTGGGTCTCGAGCATCTCTGCCCAGCTTCTAGGAGCTGCTGCTCCCCCCTGCAAATGTGATGCTGAGGCTTTCTGCTGCTCCTGGGTGCCTGGTGGGCTCTTCCCGAGCCTGGCCAACAGCAGACAGTCCTCTGAGCCATGTCACCCCTTCCCCAGCTGTAAAAGAGGGGGTGCCTGGGGGGTATTGATGAAGCTGAAAAGCCTCCGGTGCTGTGAATAAAGTGGTGACTTTGTCCTTGGCGCAGGGCAGCGTGGTGTAGGGAGCAGGAGGATGGGGAGAAGCCGTGGTGTTTGCAGGGCTTGGGGACCAGAGATGGAGGCTGGCAGCAGCTCCAGCATCCCCTTGGTGCCAGCTGTGACCTTCCCCGCGTCGCCCCGCGGCAGCATCAGCCTGGGTGACACAGCAGCTCCACAGGGAAACAGGACAATGGGGTAAAATGTGATGAGGGAAACCGGATCGCTCCGAAGGTGCGCCATGGTCAGGGAAAGAGCCCTCCTGAGCAGGGCTTCTGGGAGGAGCAGGGCTCAGCCCCCCACCACAGCACCAATACATGCTCCGAGTAATGAGATCCAGTTTACTGAGTGCTCCCTTCAACAAGGAAAATACAAAAAAACCCAGTTCAGGTCTCTAGACATCAAATATTTAGAAAATGTTTCTCTATAAGAAGCTGATTGTCCTCTATGTAGTACGGCAGGACCATGATTTAAGGCAGCTTTTAAGGTTCATAGCAGGTAGACTCCCCAGCCACCCCAAATCCGCACGCAGAAGGACCTGTGCAGAGCTGGCACGGGGGCTCTGCGCTGCCCCTCACCTGCATCAAAGCAGCTTTGGGGAGAACTGGAACAAGCCATTAGCTCCAAACTCAGAACTGATGGATTTACAGGTCCCTCGAGAGGCAGAAAGTGGGGAGATCCCAGCCCGAGCGGTAGCTGCTGGTGGATACAACAAATGCAGACACTTAAAGCTCAGCAGCCTGCCCCAACCTGCTCTCTTGGGTTTCTCCCTATCTTATCTTCTCTGCCAGAGCAGCAATCTTTGGTTCAGGTCAGCCCAGGCTTTGGGAGGAGGAAACCCAGCAGCAATTAATTGCAAGCAGCACAAGATAAGTAACTGAAGCAGCTCTCTGCCAGCCAACCCCAACCTCACTGGCTTGGCCTCGGCCAAGGTGACTAAAGTGAAAATAAATAGAAAAAGGGTCTCAGAGCTTCCCAGTCTGGTCCTACACCATGGCAGTTTGAGCCCACCGTCAACCACCTCTTCATTAGGGAGGGCTGGAGAGGGCAACCCGTGTTTGGGGCCAGGTCCTAATCCTCGACATGGCCAATTAAAGGAGGAAAAGAGGAGCTCAGGCAAACCAAAGAGCATTTGCTGCTACACCTCCCAATTCCGTCCCTTTATACCCCCGTGGAGGCGCCCGGGCTTTGCCTCTCCTCCCTCCCCAGCCCAGCCAGGCGACAGGTCCCATCCAGGCCACCTAAACGTCACCGTGCCATCTCTCCCTGATATTGCTGAGTGTAAGGAAAAGTCCTCTGGGGTTGGTTGGCTGCTGCTGCTCACCACGAGCGGCATCACATCATTCAGTCCTTGTGTCACTGTCCCGGCATGGGACACGGACACCAACAGCCATCCCACAGGACAAAGAAAGTGCTGGCTTTTGACCTGTTCTTGCACAGCCCTGGCCGAGCAGCGTCTACTGGATCACGCAGGAGAGATTTTCTCCGAAACAACAGGGGCAAGAAGAGGAGGCGATGGGTTTTGGAGGAATGAGATCCAGATCTTCGTCATCGGGGACCTCGTCGAGGTGGTACCCATCCTGCAGCAGCTGCCGGCTCAGGTCCTGGTTCACCTGCTGGGGGGGAACAACAAAGGCAGAGCTGGTTAAAATTAGTCTCAGTTTAGTTAAAATTTAGGTCACAGGGCTTGCAAAGGGTAGGGCTGTGAGCAAGAAGGGCATCGCATCTTCCCTCCAGTGCCTTTGCATGGGGAGAAGCAGCGCAACCACGGCAGAGAGGACAAAAGCAAAAGACCAAAGAGATTTTCCTGGGCTGCAGCACCCCGACACATAGCCCATGCACCCTGAAACACCCCACGGGCTGCGACACCCTTGTACGATGGAGCTCTTCAGCTGCCCCACTGCAGGGTCTGGGGGTAGGCGATGCTTTAGGTGCAAAGGGTGAAGCAGTGACAGCCAGCTGGGGCTTGCAAAAGGGAGATTTATGCATGGCTTAAATGTATCGGGCAGCAGAGGCGGCAGTTTGCAAAGCAGAGCTCTGCAGGACAGACACACATACACACCCCATAGGGTGATGCTTCATTGCAGCCCCTATACAGACCCCAAGGGGTAACAGGGGCGAGGGAACCTGCGGAGACCGCGCAGCCGGGGTCAAACCCCTGGACTTGCCTCGGCGGAGGAGTAGCCTGAGGAACATCTGGATCCCAGCTCCCCGTCACTAAGAGAAGAAGGAAACGGTCAGAGCCAGCTGGGAAGTGGCATCTTTGCTTGGGATACAGACAAGGGAATCTCGGTGAGGGGAAAAAGGGAGCCGGCAGTGTAACCCCAAGGGACTTGTTAAATTTGGGACAACAGGAGTGTTTCGATGCTGAGAAGCGCCCAGTGCAACTGGGGATGCTCTACAACCAACAAGGACAATCAATCCCAAAAAACACCCAGCTCTGAGCCTGCAACTCCCCCCACCCAAAATCCTGGCATATTCACCCAGTCCCCACCTGTCCGAATCGAGGGAGACCAAGTTTTCATCCACCGTCTGGCTGAGCGCCGTGTAGCCCTTGTTAAACTTCACTGACCTGGCAGAAAGCAGAGGAACGAGCCCATAAGACGTTTTGGTGTGGAAATGCAGCCACAGAGCTGATGGACTGAGGAGCCAGGGCAGGAATTCCAGTCCTGAACATCCCCTCCCACCCAGGCATTGTCCAGGGCCACCACCAGCTAAGAATAAACTCCACCTAAGCTCTAGACTACCCGATTAAATCCTTAGCACCAAAGCATTCCCAAAACAAAGAGAAGAAGGGGCATGGTGGCCCCTGCTAGAGCAACTCCTAACTTTTGCAGGAGAAGTGCTATCTTTTATTATATCAGATGCTTGCTGGCCACAACAGAGCCAGCAGATGAAAATCCCAAACTCATTTTTTAATCCTCTGAGTTTCCCAGTCTCCCCCAGGAATGTGAAAAATACATCTCGGGAAAAGAAAAACGGGATCAGACCTTTTAGCCGCCGGCTTCGGCTGGTGCGGCGCGGGTCCCCCCAGCAGCCCCTGCCTTCGCAGCGCTGCCTTCGCCAGCTCGCGCTGCCTCTCTGAAAGCCAAGCACAGGCGCAGAACTAAAAATACCCAAGCAGACCCCAAGGGTGTGGTTGTTTGGTTGTTTTTTTTGGGGGGAGGGGGGGAGCATTGCAGGTGGGTCCTAGGGAGAGCATAGGGGCATTGCAGTGCTTTCCATAGGCAGCACCTATGGGGTTTTATGGGTTTTTTTAATGGTTTTATCCCACCAAGGAATAAAAAGGCTTTCGGTCACTCCCGCCCCGTGCGAGAGGTGCAGCTGACTCCCCAAATCCTGGCAGAGTCCCTGGGGCGACAGCGAGCATCACTTACGCAGCTTGGCATGAATGGAGGGAGGCTTGCTCATGATGTACGGTCCCCTTTTCTCCACCGCATCCGTCGCCTTGTTCAGCCTCTTGTTTTCAACCCGAATCAGCTAAAAAAGGAGAAAGAAGCAAATGTAGTAGCAACTCTCTATGGGGATGAAGTAAACTGGAGTCATCTCAGAGCATCTGGTCATTCTTGGGAACTCAACATCAGCAGGGAAATCTGCCACCACGTCAGCTGGTGAGAGCTGGGAGGGGATGGCTCCTTCTCCCCAGCCCTGTGCTGCAGTCAGAGGAGGGAGAGGAAAAGGAATATGCAGATCTATTAGCAGATGAAGGGATTATTTGGGAACGGTGACGCTAAATTAAAAGCGCGCATGGTGACCGGCAGTTTCTTTGCAAGCCTAACTCCAATAATACTCAGGAGATGATGTGATGGAGGGGATTTAACTAGCAGGTTCATCAAATAAAATATAAGGATACTTTATTTTAATTTCTCCGCAGGTTTCGAGCCTTTCAAACTTCTCCCCATGCAATAAGAAAACCAAATCATTAAAACGAAAGCAGTGTTGTATAATCAGGTCTGAGAGTCAGGGCTTTAAGGAAAAGCCTCCCCCATCTGTAAGGCATTTATCGTCAAGCAGAGCCGGCACTGCTAAATGACAACGGGCAGGAAGAAAGTTCTACAAATATAATAACTAATAAAGAAAACAGAGGAACAGTCAGAAAATGAGCAGAGAGTCGGTGCAGGAGGGATGGGAATGAGAGGAAACAGTTAATGAAGAAACCACACATTGGACCCAGGGTGGTGATCGGACAGCACAACCAGGATTAGTGTCAGTCTCTTAAACCGGAATTAGCAGGGCAGAGCCTTACAGGCGGGAATAACTCCGCGTGCACGGAGCTGGGGCCATCCAAGCCAGTGGGATTAACTGGGCAGGCAGCAAACTTCTGCCTGTGCCCCCACATCCCTCTGTATGTGCGATACGCCCCCCTGTAGAGCCCTCTGCATGTGCTCTGCCCCACCCTACACTATGCGCCCCTGTGTATACCCCCTCACAGCCAAATGCATGCACTCTAGCCCTATATTGCTCCTCTGTGCATATGCCCCAGCCATATACTGCCCCAGGTACATACCCCAGCCTTATACCACCCCCATGCATGTACTCCAGCCCTGCACTGCCCCTCATACACATATCCTATACCGCCCCATACCAAACCCCTTGCATATACCCTATAATGCCCCATGCACATACCATATACTGACCCATATTGCCCCCCACACCCACCCCAGCCCTATCCCCACCACACACATACCCTATACAGCCCCATACTGCCCCAGGTACCCACCCCAGCCCTATAACCCCAATGCACATACCCCATACTGCTCCATACTGCCCCAGGCACCCACCCCAGCCCTATACCCCCAATGCACATACCCCATACTGCTCCAGGCAACCACCCTAGCCGTATTCCCACCATGCACATACCCCATACTGCTCCATACTGCCCCAGGCAACCACCCCAGCCCTATCCCCACCGTGCACGTGCCCTATACTGCCCCACGCACCCACCCCAGCCCCATACCCCAACGCACATACCATATACTGCCCCACGCACCCACCCCAGCCCCATACCCCAACGCACATACCATATACTGCCCCACGCACCCACCCCAGCCCCATACCCCCCACGCACATACCATATACTGCCCCACGCACCCACCCCAGCCCCATACCCCAACGCACATACCATATACTGCCCCACGCACCCACCCCAGCCCCATACCCCCCACGCACATACCATATACTGCCCCACGCACCCACCCCAGCCCCATACCCCCACGCACATACCATATACTGCCCCACGCACCCACCCCAGCCCCATACCCCCCACGCACATACCATATACTGCCCCACGCACCCACCCCAGCCCCATACCCCCACGCACATACCATATACTGCCCCACGCACCCACCCCAGCCCCATACCCCCCACGCACATACCATATACTGCCCCACGCACCCACCCCAGCCCCATACCCCCCACGCACATACCATATACTGCCCCACGCACCCACCCCAGCCCCATACCCCCCACGCACATACCATATACTGCCCCATACTACCCCAGGCACACATCCCAGCCCTATACTGCCACGCACATGCCCCATACTGCCGCGGGCACCCACCCCAGCCCCGCACGTACCTCCGGTCCCTGCCGCCCGCCGCCCCTGCTCGCAGCGGGAGCGGAACCAGCCCCGGCCCCGGCGCCGCCGCCGCCCGTCGCCATGGCCGCCCGCCGCCCCGCCCCGTCCCGCCAGCCAATGGCAACGCGCGGCGGCGGCGGGGCGCAGCCAATGGGAGGCGGGGGGGTGGCGCGCCCCTCCGCCGCGCATGCGGCGAGCGCCCCCGAGCCGGACAGCGGGACAGCGGGACAGCGGGACAGCGGGACAGCGGGACAGCGGGACAGCGGGACAGCGGGACAGCGGGACAGCGGGACAGCGGGACCCTCCTGCCTGCCCGAATTCATGTTTTTTCCTCAAAAGTCCCCTTTTTCTGTGTGTGGGGGGGAAATGTTTTGCTTTTCCCCACCTTTTTTTTTTTTAATGAAAACCAGCTCTTCAGAGCAACATCTACCCAGCCCTGACAGACACCCGCCTGCGCAGGCACGGCCGTGAGAGCATGCCCCTCGCAAACAGGAGCCCCCACCCACCCTGGAGTCTTCCGACCTCATCCCGGGGAAAAGACTCCTCCATGGGCAGGGAGAGGTTTTGCGAGTCCTCCTTTCTCCTCCTCCTCCCCAAAGCTGCACATACAGAAGGTCACCGTGCCCTCCAGATTCGTCCTTACCTTTCCCTTCCCAAAGGTGGAGCTCGGTGCTTGGGCGAGGCCAGGGACACCTGCTCTGCCAAGCAAATAATGATTTCTCAGCTCTGGGGAGAGCACATTTACAGTTTATTTCCTCCTTTCCCCCATAAAAACAAAAAGAAATAATCACACAAGCCACTGCTACATCAGTCAAACCAGTTTTTCCTTTATTAGGTCCAACTTCACAACCCCCTACATTGTGACTCAATAAAGGAAGAAGTTACTTCAAATAAGGTAATATTTTAACATTTGTGTCTCCAGGCGACCGTGTACAATCAGGTAGCATCAGTAAAATGCTCGAGTAATGCACCTGCAACAGAAAAGAATGGAAAAGCCATTAAAGCAGCAGCCCATTATCTCCACAAAGTTTCCATGGGGTCCCAAATATGTTATTTTCATCATTCGCTTTTACACTCCAAGCCCAATTTAACCACACACAGCTTCCAAATGCAAATACTGCATTCCCAACTTCATATCCCAGGGCATGAAGGCAGGGACTTAAAGATACAGAATTAAGTACTATTTGCAGTCTGACACCTGATAGCTCTAGTCTAAGCAAAACATTAAAAAAAGAAAAAGGCTGGAATATGATACTGGCCATCTCTTGAAGGAATGGAATTAAGAGACAGCCTTTACATAAATTCCATGAGGATTTTTATTTAGGGCTTCATTTTAGCCTGGGATTATAGCACGTGAGGTCTTGCCTATACTTCATGACAGATCCCCACTGACCAGAAAAGCCGCTGCTTAGTAACACCACCTTCATACGCTGCAGTTCATGCAAGAGCCTGGTATTTATGATGTAGATCTAAAAATGTCTTTGTTACAGCTGTTTTCAAGTTTAGAAAGCACTCAGAAGTTCAGATCTAAAAGGACAGTAAAACAAGGGGCTTTCCAAGACTTGAGGCCACTGCAGTCAGGATGAAATACTACACGCACCGCTCCTGAAATTACGTACCAAGGCTCATGAGTGTTCTGCGCACAGAACTGTCAAGCTCTAGCTATGCTGCAGCTGATCTGTCTATTCTGTAAGCAAGGGGCTCTCCAAATTAGTGTTTAATTGCAGAAAAAGCTGCTATTTTAAGTGCAGCATGAAGAAACTTCAGTGTTGTTAGGTGACTACCGTCAGTGGGGCCCATTTTCTGGCATAAGCTAGTAATTAGTGTCTCCCAGTTTTCTGAATTGACTACACTGACAATAAAAGGAAAGTTTGCACATTTCCAGAGGAAATAATCCTGCCATTTGCTAAAAATGCTTCTGGGGGAAAAGCTGACGAGGAGCAAAGATGGACATGCTGCCAACCAGGTGCTGCAATAGCCCTTGCCTTGGCAACTGCTATCTAGAAATTTCCTGTAGGTTGGGTATGGTTGCCAACCACCCCATCTCTTCTCAAGCAACTGGACTGTTCTTTTTTTTTTTTTTAAGCCTTCTTCGGAAAGGGTTACTACCTTTGCTAGGAGACCTGTAGATATAGAGGTATTTGGAGAATTATGTTACGAGCCTGAACCTGACAGCCTTTCACAGACCCACAAAGGCAAGGAAAAGGACTCTGTCTTTGCCAGGAGAGTTCCAGGGTACAGGAGTCCCATGCTCAGAGTCCTGGCAGTGACTGCATCCCTTACCAATAGGTTTATGCTTTGTCCAGGCCCAGTTCCTCTGGAGTGGAGATTCCCAGTTCACTCAACGTTGGTCTAAGTTCCTGGATAACATACGGGTAGATTTCCTTGTGAGGTCCTGCCTTGTCCTAGATGAAAAGAAATGGTGTTGTTTTGACAGCAAGCTGTTGTCAAGGTCTACCACAAACCGGCCAGGTTTGCAGTCAAGATATGTGTGTTCACAAAAGGGTCCGTGGCCTGATCCACCTACTGCTCATGAGGACAGGAGAGTATAGCCCAGCTTCTTCTGCATAACAAGTAAACAAGGCTTGCATGCAGCTATACCAGAAAGTTCTCCTACCAATCGACCGTGGCTGCAAAGCACCCCAGAATAATGCTGAACTCCCCTCTGGGGGATGTGCAGATTATTCTTAACACTTGACACCTTTCCCTCACTTAACATCAGGCTGATGTGACCCGTGACGCGTGTCTCATCACACAAAACCAAAGGCCAAGCCAAGCTCCTTGAACAAGGGATGCTTTGCAAACCAGCCCAAAGACCACTTACACCTTTGGAAATGGAATGAAAATAATATCCAATCAGTAAACCAGGAAAAATAAAATTGGCTTTTGGGCACACCTGGGAGAAAATTTAACTTGCTTGGAAATCAGGGGAAAAACATCACCCCTTGAGTAATATTTAGGTGGAGCTCCAGGAAGAGCATACACTTGCCCCAAGTTCTGATAAACTGAATTGTCCCCTAGATGGTGGGGACAAAAGGACAGGAAAAAAAGAAAGAGATAAGGAAAATATACAAAGATTCCTCCATTGGTCTCATGTCTCTAAAACGACGGAAAGAGTTTCAGTTCTACAGAAGAACACGGAAAGCCAAAATGGCAAACTGAGAAGCAACTGATTGTGGAATAGAGTTTGAAGCAAGTGGATTTAAGGGCTAGCAGCAAAGACCTCCACACTAGCCCTCCTCCTCAGTTGTGGCAAAAAACAGTTGGAAGAGCAGAGCTGCTGGCTTCTGCGACTGAAATAGAACTCCTGCCTCCATCCCCACCCATTTTAACTCCCTGTTAAGTGAAGGCTGGACTCAGGTTTCAAGGTGCTGGTTTATGTTGTTTTTCAAGGCTATGCAGCTTCCCGAGTTACTGCTCCCAGCCAGCTCAGTATTCAGTACTTTAAGAAGCCAATAAGCTGCCTTTGCTTGAGATATTTCTAGTAATGCTTATTAAAAAAAAAAAGGAAGAAAAATCCTTACAGACTTTCCCACCAGAGTCAGCATCAGGAAAGGAAAATATGGAATTAAGAATGTTATACTTGCGAAGCTGTGCTGTTGATTCTCTTACCTCAAAACAATTATTTCAAGCCACTGACCACGTGCTCGTAATGAAGCTATTGATTCTGGCAGCAGGAAATAGTGGTTTCCCTTCACACCACTAACAGTAAGCCAAGAAAAACATTTCCGCTGCTGGGCTCTCAGCAACGTGAACAGAGCAGTTGCACCCTAGGCTGCCATTCCACTCACCTTTACAACTTCTAAGATGCGGACAGCACTGGCAAAGTCATTTAGCCGCCTGCATGCTCTCAGAGCTGCATCGATGATTTTTGGTTCCGGAACCAGGTCATAACCCACGAGCGTGTTTATGCCTGCAAATATAAGGAAGCACCAAGAGGAACTCAGCATCAGCTCATCACGCTATCAAAAGGAACCTGCTAAGCATTATTTTGCTCCACCTCATAAAAGAATTAAGTATTACCACAACACCCGTTGGCGTTAGAAGCTGATTACAATTATCACTGCTATTTTGGGGACGGACACACACACACACACACAGAGCCAAGGGTTTTCTTTTGCTCTTCTCCCTCTCACTGTTGCTCACTACTGTGGATTTTAAGTGGATTACATGAATTCCCAGTGGGCCAGTTTCACGCATGCTCCCAAAAGGAGCCGATGTCTGTACTGCAGCACAGCAGTTATGGAATCGTTAAAACATCCAGATGACTTCATTCCTACAGGTATAATGAAACTGGAACTCGAGCTGCTGTCTATTCCCTTCCTCTCCTTTCAAAGGAGAGAGCCCAACACCTAGTCGTCCAGGTGATACTGGAATGATCCCTCTGGCTGTTAGGCAAACACATTTATAAGCTCTAATTGAGGTAGTTTAATAGGAGCTGGCAACTCCACAGCAAATAACAACTGAAGACAAACAGTCTACAGTGAGTTATGGCCAAGCCGTTAAGTCAAAGTCCAAAGAAAAATGTGCGTGGTTATTCACTAAGCAACAGTTGAGCTCTAATACATTTTCCTCAGAGCAAACGTTTCTCTCCCTCCCATCCAGGTGTTAAAAGGCATATTCTGAGGCACTAAGGTTTACAAAGCCTGGACTCGCACTGCCTTGTGCCCCCACTCTCCCTCACTCCGCATGCTGTGGTTCCTTCCAACTCGCTTGCTGGGTTGGTGAGGTGCCATCACCTGCTGCAACAAGCTTGGAGCTGAGCAAACAGCAGCACGCCAACCACAGGCACACGCAGAGCAGCCAGATGACTCAGAACAGATAAAGAAAAGCTCAGTGCCTCACTCTGACTGGGTATTTACAGGACTGCTCTCCTACACCAAAGCCCGTTTTCACAGTTTGCAAGAACAGTGGGTTCTTGCCTGTATCACTTCTATAAAGTGAACTATTTTTGCTCTCCAACACTGAAGTAAAAACAAGTTGTTATTTCTGGTCACAAAACCATTACAAAGCAGTTATATTTACTGCATGTTACTCTTTTCATTCAACATACCTTTTCTGAGCTCCCAGGCATCAATATCTGGCTTGTTGAAATAGGTCACCCAGCGAGCATCAAATTCTTCATCTGATTCTTGTGACCCGTGAGAATAGCAGCGGGCATGCAGTACAGCTGAATGTAAAAGGGAAGGAAAAGGCTTAGCTCAAACAGAAAGTAAGTGTACTTTAGTCCTGATCATGAGACCAAAAGCCATAAAATATGTATTTCGCTCACTAGTCAATCCACACCAGTCCTCAGCCTGGATAAGCACTGGATGAATATAACTTATTAAATATCTGTTGTTTGTTTTGTGGCAAACTGTATTTTCTGTTTTACCTCAGAATTCCAGTGTTCCCAGATCCTTTGGTGAGAGCAGGATTATTTAAGAGAGAGTTGGGGAAATGCAAGAGAAACAATTCTGTATAACCAGTCCTTAAGAAGTTTATCTGTGAGCCCTCTTTCCCTAAGATACAGCAATTTCCCCTCTTCCGATAGCCAAGAAAGCCAGAGAAACCTAACATACATGTAGTTTGTTAACAGGCACTCTGAAGTAGCACAACTGTTCTGTTCCCCATGTTTGACCCTTCTCAAAACCATAAAACTTATCTGTGCAGTGAGTTTAGCTACATGAATCAGTCTTTCAGTGGCATTCCTTCCAGAAATAAAACCCTATATCCTATTAGTTATACCGTTATCCACTTGGTGAATATGCTGGTTTATTCTGGAGTAACTTCCCGCTGTAGACAACTCCCGAAATTGCTCCATAACCAATTTTGTAATCCAGGAAAAGCAGATTTCCCAACCAACAGACTGACCGTGACGGATGACTCAACAGCAACGAGCCGCAGATCTTTGATTCCAACACACGTTCGTAGCCGATGAATGCTTGTTTCAAATTAGTTTTAGGAATTCGCGCAAAATGACCTGTGCCCTTTTATAAAGGCTCTCAGGAGCACAAGGGACCCGGGCTATTACAGGCTATTGAAGAGTTGAGTTGAAGAAGACAAAATTACTGCTGTCTCTGCGTCTATCCAAGACAAAACTGCTGGATCGCAAGGTTGTAACTGCATTAATATTTCATAATTAATAAAGCACAAAAGAGGATTGTACTCCAATGGGCAAATAAGGTTGATATCATCACAAACTCTTTCTTCCCTCAACATTACTCTATCACAAATTGCTTTTTTGCTGGTCTGTTTTTTAATCCACAAAGGTTGAAAGAGTTTTCCAAAAGGGACCTAGGGTACAGCCAGCTCCACCCACATCAGAGCTGTACTGGATCCTCCCTGCAACATCTGAGCGCTTTGCAAGCTGCCCTACCAGCAGAACACAGCCTGGCTGGAGACTGCTTCCTTCTCCCTGCTGGTAATTTCACTCCGCTAACACTTGCGAAGAGGTCATACACCAGATATGACCTTGTCAGTTTGAAGCTCCACTTCAGAGGAAGTCAGATACAGCTAGTCACTTTTTCTTTCTTAACCCAATGTGAACTACTCACGCCAACCAACTACAAAGTTTTATTTGAAAGAAGAAACCCTCAAACTCAGTTGCATTTTTGCATCCTTCCCAGATATACTTTTCTACTTTGAAGATCACAGTGAGTAGCACGCTGCAAAGCAGCATCCTAATTCTCCGTAAAATATAATGGAACAAACCCCAACAATTTCAAGGAATATCTTTAGCCTCATTAAATGACAGCCCGATCAGAATGCAATCCAGATTTTTACCAGAAGTTAAGGTGGTCCAACATTTCAGCTGCAATTCTGGTGTATGTAATGCTTCCCAAACCATGAAAGTGTTTTCCCTTGTTTTATGTACATAATTAGGTAAGGGAAGAGTAAATGACAAGCCCAGGCAGAATTATAATGCACTTTTGCTGTTCTGTAGGGAGTTTCCCCATCCTCTCCCCAGCTCCAAAACAGATCTTTGACCCTGCTTTCTCCAATAAATCACGTGCACAGCTAAGCTCAGAGCAAGAGCACTCCTCCGTAAATGCCCCTGTGCCCAGGCAGGGAGTGAGAGGACACTGCTGAAAAGCCCTCAGATGCCGGCCGTTTCGGGGAGAATAGTTTTTTCCTAAACGCAAAGCAAATTCTACAGAGAAACAGCAAATCTCAGTCTGAGAAAAGCCTAGGTTGAAGTTCTCGAATGCCATCTTTGGGTTGAAAAGCTAAAGTCTTTTTCCACTGAGCGCGCCACAAAACCATTCCCTTTTGTCTTGAACAAAGGAATGACTTCGTTAAACTAAAAGGATCCTGAAGAAAAATAAAAAAGACCAAAAAAAAATTGAACTCTGGATTTCCAGGAGGCATTTTTCACTTGCTGCTATGCTTCTTTACCACCCTTTGTTTTCCATACTAACGTTTACATCTATATCCTGGACTGGAAGCATATACTGGAGACCGGACTCTGAAAGCCACCCTGGCGAAGGAGAAGCGCTGCAGGAGCCAGCCGGGTGCCTCGCATTTCACGTGGGGTCCCTCAAGGTCACTGTTGCACACACAACGTGTGTGTGACAGTCAAACCGCGCCACTGCATCCCTGTGGAGAAATCCCAACTCAAGGAAGAGGCAAAGGGCAAATATGTTTGCAGAGGCGCGTTTTCAAGCAAACTTAACAAGCTTCAAGAGTCTGAGAAGCCTAAAATTATCTAATATTACATAAACACATGTTAAATCTTCCCTGAGTGCCAGAATTTGTCAGCTTTCCCTGTTAATGAGCACAGAAGGAAAAAGCGCATCAAGAGCAGCATTAATTTACTGAAAAAGGCCAGACTGGCAACGACAAGCCCCGGGGTGCATGTGCATTACATGCAGAACACTTTGCAGCGTTACCTAACGCAAACCAAAACCCACAGGGAGAAGAACAGCAGCGCACGGGCTCGCGACGTGAACCCAGCGCGTTAGATTTGCCGAAACACAAACCCCGGAGGCCACCAGCAAAGGCGAATCAGGTCAGAAGCGTTAAAGGGGCCGTTTAGTAATACAAGACCTTGGAAAAGAAGAACATGGAGGTTGCTTGTTAGCAAAAGCGAGGGGTATCATAGAATAGAATCATGAAGGTTGGAAAAGACCTCTAAGATCATCAAGTCCAACCACCAACCCAACACCACCACGCCTCCTAAAACCATGCCCTGAAGTGCCACATCTACACTATTTTTAAATACCCCCAGGGATGGTGACTCCACCACGTCTCTGGGCAGCCTGTTCCAGTGCCTGACCACTCTTTCAGTAAAGAATTTTTTCCTAATATCCAATCTAAACCTCCCCTGATGCAGCTTGAGGCCATTTCCAGTGCCTGACCACTCTTTCAGTAAAATAATTTTTCCTAATATCCAACCTAAACCTCCCCTGATGCGGCTGGATGCCATTTCCTCTCGTCCTGTCACTAGTGGCTTGGGAGAAGAGACCAACCCCCCGCTAAGAAGCGAGGGCCACGAGCAGCTGGGGTCCAGCAGGAGCACAGAGGCACCGCGAGCAAGGAGTTTTAATGGATGGTTGGGGGTTTTTTTAAGATGTTTTTGAAAAGCATCCAAGGCATCCCAGCACGCAAACAGAATGACCACCACTTATTATTTTGCATTTTTAAAAGACGCGCAGCAATCCGCTCCCCGCGGCAACCGTTTCATCCACGTGTGCGCTACAGGAGTGGCACGCACAGGTCTCCAAGCGTTTCAAACACGATCGCTGCCCGTTAATTAGCCATTAATTGCGATGCAGGCACTGTCTTCCCGGCAGTCCCGGTATCTGAGCTCCCCGGTCAGCATTTGCGCCGCTGCCGGCGGCTCCTTTTCTTCCTATTAATTAGGGTGTTAATCAGGAAAGGGAGGGGAGGGCGGGAGGGGGAGCAGGCTCGGCGCCCCCCGGTCCCGGGGCTGAGCCGCCCGGCCGCGGAGGTCACCGCCGACCTCCGTCAATGTCACCTTCGCGGGAGGCCCGGGGAGGGCGCCGCCGGTCCCCCGTTCCAGCCCCTCGGAGGGACCCGGCGCCCCGCGGGAGGCGGCGGGGCCGGTAACGGCGGAGGGTCACGGGGCGGGGGGTGGCGGCGGCAGCGGGGCAGCAGCCGGGCCGGCGGGGGCGGCGCGCACTAGGCCGCAGGCGCGGCCTGCCCTCGAGTGACGCCGGCGGGTCATTACAAGGACACGGCGCCGCCGGCCGGGCCGGGCCCCGCCGCCGCCTCCCCGCCCCCACCAGCCGCCGGGCCCCTCGGGACCGAGCCGAACCGGGGCGGGGGGGGGGGGGGTTGGGGCTGGCGGCGGGCGGGAAGGAGGCGGGCGGCCGCTCACCTGCGGGGCCGGCGGGCCGGCGGACGGCGGCGCGGAGGCCGGAGACGGTGCAGCGGCGGAGGAGCGCGGCGGCGGCCAACATGGCGGTGGGCGGTACCGGGCAGCACCGGGGGCGCGCGCCGCTCGCTCCTGGCACCGGAGGGCGCGCGCTGCGGGCGGGGCGGGGCGGAGGGAGGGAGGGAGGGAGGCGCGGCTACGGTGGCGCCGCGGGGACACACCGCGCCGCCGCGGAACGGCGGGAAGGCTGCAAGGGGGTGGGGTTTAGCGTGCCGCCCGCGGGGCGGTGCCGGCCGCCATTTTGTGGCCGGAACGGGGTAGGGGGGCGGTCGCTGTCGGGCCCTCCCGCCTCATAAACGGCCCTCGGGGTGTTGGAGGGTTTGTGTCTGTGATGCTCCGGTGTCTGTTCTGCTGCTGGTGCCCGTGTGTGGGAGGGCAGCCCCGTTAACCGAGCTCCTGTGGGCTCCCACGTGTGCCCCCCCCCCCAGACAGGGCCACAGGGAAGTGAGGGGCCCTTCTCTAATAACTTCTCCCAAGTTACTAGTGATAGGATAAGAGGAAATGGCCTCAGGCTGTATCAGGGGAGGTTTAGATTGGATATTAGGAAAAAATTCTTTACTGAAAGAGTGGTCAGGCACTGGAACAGGCTGCCCAGAGAGGTGGTGGAGTCACCATCCCTGGGGGTGTTCAAAACACGTGTAGATGTGGCACTTGGGGACATGGTTTAGGAGGTGTGGGGGTGTTGGGTTGATGGTTGGACTTGGTGATCTTAGAGGTCTTTTCCAACCTTTATGATTTTATGGTTCTCCATCCCAGCTTGTGATCACTGTTTGCTACCAGCTCTACCAAGGGAAAACTGCCTGACTTCTTACCAGTGAGCGAAGGGGAAATGGGATGCAGCCTGGCTCTGGCCACAGTATCCAGCTGCTCTCCAAGGCTTTCTGTGGCTCTGCCCCACCGCCAGCCCTGGCACCCAGCAAGGCAGCCTCCGTCACATCCATGTCTCCAAACCCCCTGGACCCTGACTGCAGGGTGCTGCCTTCAGCCTCCGATGCCCCACGTGCCAGCAGGAGGGTAGGGCTGACCCAGCCACCAGAACCAACACTGCTGGGCTCACAAAATGACCCTGAATATTGTTCTTCGCAGGCGCTTGGGGCTGTGCCTCAGCAATGCAGCACAGGATCATTGTGATAATTTTGCTCACCGTGTCCTCTTAGGACCCTGTGGAGCCAGATGCCATCATGCTATTTTAAATGCTTCATATTTTGGATTACAGTGGGTTTTTTTTTAACTGTTTTCTCATGCAGGAAATCCTTGGTCTCCAGCCAACAAAGCGAGGAGTGCAAAATCCCCAGGCTCCTGTTGCCTCCAAGATTGGAAATTGCCTGCGTATAAAATCAATTAAAACTAATTTTACACATTAACAAAATAATGAGAAATGACCGATCTTTTTTTCCTCTCTTTCTCCTTGCTTGGTGCAATGTAAGATGGCACAGTGGGGCAGGGTCGGGGAGCAGAAGGGCTGTTAATTCTCAGCTGCGTGGCCGTGACATGGATCTTTAGGCTCTGATCAGAGTGCTTATAGAGGGTTTTATTTATTAGCATGATTTTTAGTACGTTGTGGGTAGGAGCCCATACCCAGTGCTCCCCTCGTGTGCAGGGCAGAGGGTTGAACCTGGATGGCATCTGCACCGGAGAGAGGAGGCTGGCAAGAGTGATCGCTGGGTGGGATGGAGCCCAAAGCTTTCCCAGCCCCAAACTCACAAAAAATAATCATAAAAAAATAACAATTGGAAATTAATATTCGACTACACGGCGGCAGATAAGTGAAGGGAATCAATCTGTGGCAGGGCAGATAAGTGCGAGCCTCCAGCCTGGAGGACCAGCTGCCTGCTGAGGGAGATAACAAGGTCATCGCCAAACAGAACAGCCCCCTGCTTGCTCCTTCTCCTCCTCCTCACTCCCCTTGTCTCCTTTCATTCCCGCTCCCAGCCAAGCAAGCCCTTGACAAAAGGGGATGCTCGCCATCCCCAGAGAGCGTCGGCGAGGCGGAGAGATAACGCAGCTGCAGCCAGAGCATCCCTCCCAGAGGGCTTTGGGGAAGGGTACGCTCATTAATACCGATTTAATCCATCCCACAGTGCCCCCGGGGGCTGCCTGGGCTGGGTCAAGGGGAGCCAGGTGGGTTGGGGCTTGCTTGGCTCCCATAGCCCATCCCCTGCCCTCCCCACATGGCCCCAGTGCCGCTGTGCCAGCTGCGGGGCTGGCACCAGGGCTTTGCTGGGACAGGGTTTGGCCAGGATCCCCTTGTCCTGGCTCAGCGGCAGCGACAGTCCCACCCCGCTGTGCCTTGGTCCACAGCCAAGATGATTCCCCCATTTTCCCATAGACATATTTCAGCTGTTTCTAAAGAGCTTTTATTTTCCAATCGTTCTCTTTCACCCCCTGAAAGAAGCAGGGATTTTACTCCAAAGGGCTTTCCCAGGGAGCCAGCCGCAGTGAGGGCTCTGCAGCCAAGCCCACGACCCTGAAACCTCCCCGTCCTGCACCAGGCACCGCATCCAGCCACAACGACAACCCGCCTTATGCTCCTGCTGCCCCCAGCTCCCAACATCGGGGCTTCACCCCGGCTCCAGACCCTACAAACACCTCCAGGAGAGCAAAAACCTGAATATCAGATATGGGAAGAAGAAGAAGGGTTGTTTTATTTTCTCGTGCTGTCCCACAGGCAGGCAGTGCAGTGCTTGGCTCCGTGGGCGCGGGGAAGGAGCGACCTGTCTGCTTGTTTGTGTGTTTTATACGGGATGAATCACGGTGCCGTGGGGCGCTGAGCCCAGCATTAATAAGCCTGAGAGCTCCTCACCGAGCATAATTGCAGCGTTTTGATAATGAAAGTATTACTCCAACGGGCTTGGGGCAAAACCGTCTCTCCTGATGGCTGAGACGTGGCAATGGAGAGCGATGATATGCAGCTGCCTTCCCCACTCCAGGCACCCCTCAGTAAAAGGCAATGGGTGTTCTGGCTCCGTGGGAGTCACTGCAGAAATGTGGCTGGTAGTGGCATTGCCTCTGCGTGGCTGAATGCAGGGTCAGCAGCTCCCCCTCAACACATCCCCCCCCACCAGTCGTGTGTGTCGTGTCCCGTCCCCCCCCCCCCCCCCCCCAGCTTCAGGCTGTAACCAAGGGCTGGCAGGTTTAACCCTTTAACCCTCACCCCAAATCTGGGGATGTGGTACCCCCCCGCCCCAGCAGCAAGCCCCCATGCGCAGGGGTCACCTAGAGCAGCGGCAGTGTGTCAAGGGAAGCCTGCAGCACACCAGTGGCCCCGGAGCAAGCACGGCACTGCCTTTATCCACAGCAAAGCGACTAAAAAACCCTGGAGTTTCTCCAGCATACAATCTCCTGCCTATATGCCCGGCATATGGCTGGTCAGGGTGGGAGGTGGTGGGGTCAGTGGTGGTGGTCCGGCTGGTGGTCCGTGGACCCCGAGCCCCTCAGGCTGTCGGGTACCTGTACCTGCAACTTCTTGGTCAGCAGCTCCTCACGGGGATGTGGCAGGGGCCGCTTCAGCCCCTTGGTGGAGGAGCTGGACATGTCTTCTCTTGCCTCACCAAGCTGTGTCCCCAGCCCGTGCCGGGGCTCCGGGGGCTGGTAGCCCGTCTGGTTGGGATCCAGGGGGTCTCGGGAGAGGAGAATGCAGATGGAAGGGACGTTCTTGTGGACGGTCAGGTTCTGTGCTGGGCCACCAGGCAGCGGGTCCTGGTTCTCCCAGACCTCCAGCAAGGTTTTGTAGCGCACCTTGGTGACCTGGTGAAGACCTCCCAGCTTCCGCTTCATGATCTCCACGCAGGTGATGGTCTTGGTGACCGCCCTGCCACAACCACTGAAGACAATCTGCCGGCTGCCCTTCAGCTCCATCTGGGCCATGGCAAAGTTCATCAGGTTTCTGATCTTGCTGCCCTCCTTCACTTTCATCTCCACCACGTCTGGGGGCAGGTCGGGGAAGGGCAAGGGGCTCTCCTCCTCCGAGGTCCTCACCTTTCGGAAGTTCTCCATCCTGGACTGGGCAATGGGCTTGGCTCCCCCTCCTTCGGCAGCCATCCTTTGCCCCTTCCCAATAGGTCCACTCCGGCTCCTAGCCCCCCAGGACCATGGCAAGGCTGGCTCCGCTGCCCTCCAGCCCAGCTCGCAGGAGGGCTGAGTTTAACCCTGTGTCCCTGGGACCACCAGCCCCTTCTCCCCTCCTCGCCTGGGGCTGGCTGTGTAGGAGCTGGCAGCAGGCTCGGTGGCTGTGCTGGAGGCTGTCTCCCGGGGGGGACGGGGCTGCAGGATCCCCTGGGTGCCCCTGGTCGATCCCAGCAGGGACAACAGCTGGCTCCGGCTCTCCGTGATGCTTGGGCTCCTCCGCTCCCACTGCAGCACTCGCTTCTGCTGCTCTTTGCTTCATTCTGGACTTCAGCAGCCCCCAGAGCTGTTCTGTGTAATTAGCAGATCCTCCCCCTCTCCCTCCCCTTCCTCCCCTCCTCCTCCTCCTCCCCTTGCTCAGCCTCCCATCCCAGCACCCAGCTGCTGCCTTCATCCCTGCCCAGCACTGAGAGCCAGGGAAGGCGAAGGGGTGGGCAGGGAGCCCAGGTCCCTGGCTGGGAGCATGCAGGCAGGGAAGCAGCAGGCAGGGAAGGGAAGGGAAGGTGGAAGGCAGAGGGAGAAGCTCACTCTTGCCTTCATGATGCTCCCGGAGTCCTGCCCCCTTAAAGAGAACCTGGTCCCTTCTCTCAGCGCTTGCTCTGCTCAAGGACACCAACTGCTAACTGTGAATGTCAGCAGAGTGCGGGCAGCTGGCCTGCCTGCCTCCCTGCCTGCCTCCCCTGCACCCTCTCCCCGGCAGCATTCCCAGAGGGATGAGGAATCCTGGCCACACTGTGCCCAGGGATGGCACGGAGATGCAGGAGGTACTTTGGGAAAGCTGGCAGACTGAGCTCAACCCTTATTAGCCATCAGAGAAGCTACTGGGACCCGCGGGCAGGAGAAATCCTGGCAGATGGCATCACGGCTCTGCCCCGCTGCCTGCCAGCCAGCTGTAGGGCTGGGGCCACAGCAGAGCCGGTTTTCATGGGTGATTTCTCTCCCTCCTCCTCCTCCTTCCCTATCCTTCCCTCTCCCCACTACTCTCCCAGACCCCATCCCTCGCTCATCTCCACATCCCCAATGCAGAGCTGCCCACCGTAGGGTCACCATCATATTTACTGACAAAACATCCCAGGAGATACCTATTGCAGGCCAGAAGATCTCCCCTTTCTGCCCCCAATCCCTTCCCCGGGCAGGGGCGACATCCCTGCCCCAGGCTGGCCCTCTGCCTGCCCCTGTCACCTGCCTGTCCCCTGCCCGCCCCCAGCACCCCCAGCCTCCCGCCCTGCTGGCTGGGGGATCATTGCACAGTGGAAAGACATGCCGAGTATTGACTTGCAGTCAAATCTTATCGGCCTCTGGAGGCCCCTGGATTGTTTTCACTCTGAGCAGGGCTTGAAAAAATACATAAATAAATCAATCGATCCGATGACCACAGAGGTGAAGGCTGTGGCAAGGCAGGACGTGGCTGTCCCCTCCCGGCCGGGGCAAACCCGTTCATCCCTGTGGTCCCCCAAGCAGCTTTCTGCTGCCCTCGATGAGGGGCGGGTATGGGACACCACCTGATCCAACCGCCAGACTAGGGTCCAGGGGGGTCCACAGGTGATGGAAGGACAGTACCGGTGTCTCACCCATGTGGGATGGGATGCTCCATCTGAGAGCAGTGCCCCGCTGTGCTGGAAAAGCCAAGGGGATGGAGAGCATCTTTTCCTGATCCAGCCGTCACCCTGTGAGGCCCCTTTGGCTCAGAGGGGAAAACTGAGGCAGGGCATACAATGCTCCCAAGCTCACCCCCAGCACCGGCAGCAGATTCAGGCTTTGAGCATCCCCCAAGTCCTGCTTGGTGCTCTGCGGTAGAGAGCATGCTTAGTCACTGAGCTTCCACCATGAATCCCTCACTCGTACAAGACAAAACAATGTCATTTTCCCCCCTTTCCACTTGACAACTTTGTGGCATCCTTGCAGAAGGCACTTGGCTCTTCCTTGGGCAGGCAGGGATGGATTAATCCTCTCAGGGAAATTGTTGCCTTCAAAAGATGCTAAAACCCTAGGAAAATAATCAGGAAGGATTTTAGCAACCATTTACAGAGTGTGTGCGGTCAAGGGGTCTGAGAAGTCCTTCCGAGTCATTATCCAGGTGTGCAAACAGCCACTGGCAGCACGGGAAGGTTACGTGGCCACTGAGGGCTTGCCGGGGCTCCAGGCGAGCCAGGGCTGCTCGGTGCTGAGCCTGCAGCCGGATGAAGCCCTGGCGCTGGGTGAACCATCCAGCCCTTTGTTTCCTGGCCCAGGACCAGCTCCTGCCTCCCGTCGCCCATTTTTCATGGTGCCAGGGGTACCTTCCCCACCCATCAGATGATGGAAGTGGCAGCAGCTTCCCCCCCCGGCCCCAATTGCTGCTTAACAAACTCTGCTTCTTGCAGCCTCCGAAATGGAGGCAGCCAGAGGTGCAATTGCAGCCAAGCCTTTCTGCATCCCTCAAAGGGCTGCGGAAGGTGCGCTCCCCCCAAGGCAAAGGCTGTGGCGGCGGCAGCGGGGGGCTGGGGTGGTGGGGGTGGGGGGTGGCGTTAATGACAGGGTCTTGCTTTTCCTCTGCAGTGCTTAAAATGTAAATGAAATTCATTATTAGCAACTCCATTGCTAATTACCATCTGAAGCCATTCATTAGCCTGTCAGCTTATTTGTTGGAGGACAACAGAGTGGATCGGTTATTCCAAGCGAAGAAATAGCTGAAATGAGCTCAGCCTGCAGTGAACCGCGGGGTGGGAGAGGGAGGAGAGCGGGGATGGGGGGACAAAGGCACAGACAGCCCCAGCTGTGGAGGGGCTGGGGGAAAACCACTGGGAAAGAGGATAGGGAGTCATTTAAAATGAAGAAGAGGCCAATGGTAAAGGCAGGAATGGAAAATAAATAGGAATAAAGCAGTTACAGCCTGTGTATCATCTCTCTGTCCTCCCTGAGCATCCACTCTGGTCACACTGGGACCCAGAGACCAGTTTCTTCCTCCCTTTCCCCATTACAGTGTCTCTCTGAGCATCCCACGTCCCAGTGCCACAGGCTGCCAGCACCCCACAGGGCTGAGGGTCCCATCCTAGGGGGAGTCCCAGTCTCTGCAGGACCCTCTTCCCTGGCCCTAATCCCCCAGGAAGTGTGAGCTTGGAAGGGCCGTTTGGCCAAGGAGCTGAGAAAGGAGGGCTGGCAGTGGCGGGGACAGAGAGGGCTGCAGGGGATGGCACGGAGCCAGAGCTGACAGCAGCCCCGGCCAAGCCTGGGAAAGAGGGGAAAAAAAACCCCAAAACATATTCCTAATGGAGAGCAGGGCAGCTGGAGAGGAGCAGTAATCTGAGCTCCTGGCCTCCACCTGCCCTCTCTATATTTTCTTTCATCCGAGGTGGCCTTGCATGGGAGCGAGTCGGAAAGTCAAAGCATCCGATACAAGGAAAGTCTCGGCGCCACCATCCATCTCTGCATCACATCGGCCCAGCTCAGGTATCAGGCGCTCATCACATAGCACTTGGTGGCAGGCTGATAGCAGCCCCAGGGAGGGATGCGGATGGATCCCTGGGGGGCCACAGCTGCAGGGACCCCCTGCCCCAATCCCAATCGTAGGAAGCTGCTGCTTCCCAGGACCAGCCCCCAGAGGATGCAACCCTCGTCTCTCCAGGGTGCAGGCCCAGGAGCTCTATTTAAGCTCAGCCCAGGGCATTTAGTCCTAGTCTGAGCTATGCTATGGTTAGTCTCTAGCTTAACTACAGCCATCTTCATGTCTGGTCCCTGCTGCTCTAGACCCTGACCCTAGACTTGACCTGCAGATTATCTTCATGGCTTGGCTTTGAACCTGTCTACTTAGTGGTTGATCTGGATTCTTGGTTGAACCTGACCATCCTCCTCAGCCTGTCCTGCTCAGGTAGTGTGGGACAGATACCAGGCAGCAAAGCTCTTACCCTGGCCTTGTATTACCCCTTTGGCTCCCCAAACATCCCCCACAAGCAAGGGGAGCATGCATCTTCTTGATTTCTGAACACTATTCTTGTAAAGCCTACAGGCAGATGGAACTGCAATGGTACTGAGGGCAAGGAAAAGCTCTGCAGTCGGCCATCACCAAAGTCTCAATGAGATGGGAAGGTGCTGGGGGACCTGAGGCAAGTAAAGAAGCAGTTAGGGAGCAAATCCAGATCAGAGAAAGCTCAAGAGACAAGAAATAAGGATAGTAAAATTGGAACTGAGTTGAATCTGCTGAGAAATCCTCCCCAGGGAGCAGGGCTGAGGTTTGTGGCCAGCTCCAGCTCTCTGGGGTGCTCAGTGCCTGCAGGGCCCCGGGATGCCCGCAGGCAGGCAGGGCAGTGCAAGCAGAGCCCGCGCAGTACTCCAAGTCTCAGAGCACCCCCGTGAGGTCTCACACATGGGTAAGCAGCAGCACTTGTGAGAGGGGGGATCCACAACCATGTCCCCTTCTCCCCTTGTTGTTTGTGTTCCTGCCCCGCGCTCCCCTGCTGTTGTGCAGGGCATGGAGCTGAGCTGGATGCACTGGGGTCCCGTGCTCTGTGGGGATCAGCAGCTCAGGGTCCAAGACCCAGAAGGTGCTTGGAGTAGACAGCTGGGCTCTCAAATATGGGGTCATCTGTGGCATGCTTGTTTTCCTGCTTCCCTCTATTTTACCATCTGTGAAATAGGTGTTTTCCCCATTTCTGCCAGGTTTTCTTCCTCACATCCCCACAGAGTGATGCTGTTCATCTGCCAAGGGTCTTTGGCGACCAGGGCTCGCTGGGGTACGGAGAGATTTACCTGCTTCCCTGCTTTTCACACCTTCCCATGGTGGGATGTTGTCCTTGCTGACCCTCCGTGCCCAATAAAGCATGATAGTGTGCTGACGCTTGAGGTTGGACCCCAGGAAGGGAGGATGATTTAGTTGTTAAATAAAGCCAGTGTCGTGACACTGCACTGACATGCTCAAAAGCACTGAGGCAGGAGGTCCAAGTGCTCTGCGCAGGGCTCCTTGCACTGACCCTGAGGACAAGGGACACCACCTACAGAGTCCTCCTCATGTTGCTTGGAGTCCTCAGGGTGACTTGGGATTTATGTCCCATTTAGGACGTTTTTTTTCCCTGTCCTAACCCACCTGTGAGTCAATCCAGTCCTTTCCCCTGCCCTTTGCCTCCCAGCCTTGGCAATTAACATATCCTCTGCCCTTTATGCAAGCCATTAATTACTGCACGGAGCAGCCCTGGGTGTGACGCAGACCACCATGGGAACCCAGGCAGGGCGATGGGGAAGGTGGTGGCTTCAGACCTGCCTGGGACAGTGGGGAAACTTCCTTCTCTTGGAAAAAGTGATGTGGGATTTTTGATGTCCCAGTGAGCAGCCCTGCAGCTGCATGGCTGAGCAGAGAGACGGGAAGAACAGCAGCATGGCAGCTCCTCTGGCAGCCCTGGGAGCGGGACTGGTGGCAACCCGAAGGGAGAAATAACTCCTGTCATATCACCAGCATGCTCATTGCAGTGCCTGGGTCTTCTTAGGCTGTTTTCTCATTAAAATACCAACTTCCCTGACCTGGCTTGTAGGCGATGGCAAACAGCCTGCACCCTGCAAGCACAGCTCCTGTGTGTTTGGCAGGGTGCGTGCCATGAAGCCCTCGGGCATGCGTGTACACCTGTGAGCTGCATGTGGGTGTATTACCTGCTGCTGCAGCTCCATTGTGCATGCTTAAAGGATGAATAAGGTGGCTTAAAAAGTAGTAATAGTCCCAAAATGCTGGAGGGCATGTCAGCTGTGAGACAGAGCTGAGAGCAGGGCAGTACGAGCAGACACTGGCCCTGTGGGATCCCGGCCTGGAGCGCAGCAGGACATGGGCATAGGGGTCCCCTAAATTTGGTCCTGCTGGAGTGACCTTCAGGCTCCCCTTTGCCTCCTGGGTACAAGCAGCCTGTGCTGACCCGGGCCTGCCTGCCCTGCCAGGCTCTGTCCCCCAGAGCCCCTGCCCCATAGAGGGTCTCCCTTCCTATCCACACGGAGCTTACCATACCCATGCCCAGTGGAGGGTCTGCCCTGCCCCGTAGAGACCCCACCACCCTCTAGAGCCCTCCGCACCCTATAGAGTCCTTCCCACCCCATAAAGCCCAGTCCCTGCAGAACCCTTCCCGTCCTATAGAGGCCCCGCCCCCCGCGTTGGCCCCGCCCCTCGGTCCCGCCCCTCCCGCTGGCGGCAGCAGGACCCTGGACAGCGGCGGCGGCTGCTCTCGCGAGATCTCGGGGCCGCCCGTAGCCGAGTGGCGGCGGCTCCATAATCTCGCGAGATTTCGGCCGCTGCGGCAGGAGCAGCTCCGGGCGGGCGGCCGCCGCCACCCGCCGCGGGACGGGACCGGACCGGACCGGACCGGACCGGTCACGCCACGCCACGCGGGTGAGTCCCGGGGCCGGGGCGGCGGAGGGGAAGCGCCGTCGGATGTTCCCCCCGAGGGGGGCGACCGCCCTCTGCACCCGCCCCCCCCGCACCGCCCCCCCCCCCCCCGCACCCCACTCGGGGGGTGTGCGCGGCGTGGAGGCGCCCACGGGGCCCGAGCGTGGGGCTAAGCCGCTGTCCTCCCTTAGCCGGGCCGCTGCTGGGAGGCCAGCGCCCGACGTGGGGTGGCGCGTAAGGGGGCGGTGGGGGGCGTGGGGGTGGCGCGTGGGGTACGCGGCCCTTCTCCCGTGGAAACCCACGGGCAGCAATCCCCGCCGGGACCGAGCCCTGCTCGCCCTCCCCGAGCATCGCACCGGAGGGGGGGCTGGCACCCCAGGCACCTGGAGGGGACGCTGGGGTTTCTCGTCGGTGTTATCACCCATGTGGGGCATTGCAAAAGCTCACCCCCAATTTTCAGCCCTCCCCCAATTTTGCAAAAACTCCCCTTGTTTTTGCAAAAGCTCCTTGTTTTTGCAGAAGCCCCCTGTTTTTGCAGAAGCCCCCTGTTTTTGCAAAGCCCTTGCAGCGGCAGGGCAGGCGTCGGGTCAGGGTGCACGCCCGGCCGCGTGTCCCTGCTCCTGCCGCACGTGCGTGGGGGGGCCCGCCTCGCCGAGCTGCCGCCTGGGGAAACGTCAGCCGTGCAGGCAGGCAGCTCGTATTTATAGCGCCAGGGGGATGGAGTCGTCTGTGGGATGTCGGATGTCGGGAGACAGCACGCCGGCAAGCCGTGGGGGTTTGCTTTGCCTGGCTGGTGTCTCTGGTGATGGTTGGGGGGGGTGTGCCCTGGCAGAGACCCCTGAATCTTCTGGAGAGTCCGAAGCACTGACTGCTGGGACCCCGTGTCATGAGAAGCGTGTTCGCTGCTGCTGTTCCTCTGCCTGAGATAGCCTGGGAGAGGGCAAAGCCTGCAGGCAGCACCTGGCAGAGCCACGCAGGCAGGTGGGGATATGCAGAGTGGCCGTCTTCACGCTTATATCTAAAACCTTAGCTCTTAATTTTTTGCTTTAATTTTGCTTAATTTTCACTGCTGGGACAGGGCTGAGCATGGCACGGTCTGGGACCATCCTGGGATGCAGAGCTCCCCTCTCTCCCACCTGCAAAATACTACACAAGGTGCCAAATGACATGAATAATCATTAAGCCAGCACTCAAGTGACTCATTAGTGACAATCACCACTGATTTATTTTTTTTCCACCTGATTTCCCTGCTCCCTTTTGGCCTGGTTTCTGGCTTGGGCTTGCAGAGATGGGAGCTGTGATGCCGTCAGGAGGCAGTCAGGTAGTTCCCTGTGCTGGAACACTTTGCAAAAAGAAAAATTAAAACAAAAAAATAAACCCCAGTTTTGGGCCAGGTAATGGACTTGAGGATTTCTGACTCCCCACAGCTGCCTCTGGTGGGGCTGCATCTCTTCCACCCAGCCTGGCCCCTCTCCCATGGCTGGATGTAGGTCAGTCGGGAGTGGGAGGTTAAGCCTGTGCCCTGCCCCACATTGCTGGATCTTCTCTTAATCTTCTGCCTTAACTGGTGGTAAGCCTCAGGCCATAGGAGCCAGGATTTATTCTGCTGCCAGCCAGGTGCCAGCGGTAAGCCTGGACGTGTGAATACTCTAAAGTGTCTGTGTAAATAAAGCAAGCTGCCTTGTTACGGTGCTGTCCTTGAGCTATTTTGGAGCAGTGGGAAGGTGAAGGCTCTTCAGGGAGGTACCTGACCACTTCACATCGCTTTTTCTCTCATTTTCCTCCAGCTTTGGTAAAACTCCCAGGTTTTTTCCCTGGTTTTCCTGTGGAACGGAGAGGTTGAACGTGCGCCAGCATGGCAGGTATGGGGGGGTCTCCAGTGGGGCTGCCCCTCGCCTCTGAAGCCCATCTGGGGCTTTACTAGCCATAATGTCACCTTGTTAGTCCCCAGTGGGGTTGTGGATGTCCACGCTTGCAGGATCCATGTGACCAGCGAGGGCTAAATTTGTCTTGATGGTTGTGGGTGGGTTGGTGGTGGTTATGAGCGGAAATCCTTAATACCTGCACGAAACCCATCAATTTTTGGAGATGAATGAGACTAATTAGGAAGACTCTTGATTTACATTCAGCTCTGTGCAGTGCCTAATGCTGGTGAAACTTTTTATTGCAGAAAAAGTGAACAACTTCCCTCCCCTGCCGAAGTTCATCCCCTTGAAGCCATGTTTCTATCAGGACTTTGATGCGGAGATCCCACCGCAGCACCGTACCATGGCCAAGCGGCTTTACTACCTCTGGATGCGTGAGTCGCTGGGCAGGGAAGGGCTCGAGTGGGTTCGCGTTTGCCTCTCCAAAGGCTGCTCCTCTGGAAGGCACCAGTGGAGAGAGCAGAGCAAGGTCACGGGAAGCCCTTCTGCCCCTCCAGGCTTTAGTGTCTCCTGTTAAAACCCACTGGGGATGGGACGGGAGCTGCAGCGTCCCATGGGCTTCAGCCCTTCCAGCCTCCAGGATGGAGGTGTGGAGCTGGCTCAGCGTCCAAGGGCCATCAGTGGTGATCTTGACGTCCCGCTGAGCCTGCTGCGAGGAGGAGGTGGCTCAGCACCCGTGCATCCTCCTGCTGAAGGATTTACTCCTCCCTTCATCTCGCTTGGCTGCTGGCCTCACCCTGCCGGAAAGCTGCCAAGGCTCCATTGGCTTCCTTTGGCAGCCGGGCTGGGGAAGGGCCCACTGCCACCCCAGGCTCTTTGTGAGCCCTTCGGCAGTGGCCTGAAGCTGAGATGCCACTTGGACTGGAGGGCCAGGGTGCCTGCTCCCCGAAACAGGGGAGCCCAGGGCTTCCCCCAAAGCTGGGTCTTGCCTGCTCCTCTTGCATGATTCTGTGTGCCGTTCTGTGCTAACAGAGCTGTCACCGTCTTCTAACTCTTAAAACTAGCCCAGATTTCTCCTGCTTACCAACCCCAGGGAGAGCGAAGAGCTAGAGGGACAGATTGCGCCCCAGCGTATGTGGAAACATTACTGAAGATGATGCTAATTGTGTGCAGCTCGGGGCAAGCTGGCACCATCGTTTTAGTTTTATTTAGAAGAACTTAGTTGCTTAATCAGGTGTTTTCCCTGAACTTTGGAAGCTTATCAGTGCCCAGGGAGTGCCTTGTGCTTTGGAGGCAGGATATGAGGAGCTGAGCTGGCACCAGAGAGGCCGGGCATTCCTGCTTTCGGCACGGTGCCAGGCTGGCACCCCTGGGGCGGCGCCTTGCTTCGGCTTTTGGGGAATCACATCCTATCGGGAAGGTGACCCTAGGGTAACTTCCCCCATCACGTCAGGAGGGTTAGTGTAGCTTTTCTATGAAGGGGGAGGAAAAAACCAGTTGTGCTTCCCCAGAGGAGCTGTTTTGGGAATCTTAAATCCCCTCCCTGTCTAAATCTGGCTGATCTTGCTCTGCGTAACTTAACAGAGCTCAGTTCTTGCTCCAGCTTCTCCCACAGTGCAAGCACCAGCTCTCTGAGCCAGTCGCCTGTCTGTTGGTTTCTGTCTCTGGATCATTTTCTCCGGAACTCCCCCGCAAACACCCAGCCAGACGCAAGCGCAGAGAGGCTGAAAGGTCCCCTCAGTGTCCTTCGGGGCATTAGGGAGCAGTGAGTGCCCAGTCAGCCCGGCCAACTGAGCTCCCTTTCTTGCCAGCTGCAGCTCTCTTGCGGGCAGCAGTGGGAGGGTTTTCATTCTCATCAGAATAATGAATCATTCTCAAAAATCGGAGGCGTCAGAATGCAGATGAGCCTTCTCTGCTTTGTCCTGTGTCTGCTAAGCTGGGCTTCATAGTAATAACCCTTGTATCGCTTAATGCCGAGCAAGGGTGGGAGAAGCAAACATGCTGCCCCAATGAACTGCTGAGGCATGGGCCAGGAGTTCAGGACTTCAGCTCTCAGCGATGCTCGGGGGGTGTTAGCTCAGGGAACTCTTGCACAATTCCTGCAGTGAAACAGTAGCTGGAGGCAAGTGACAAAGCTTCACTTTGATTCCTCCAGTTTCCTTCTGTTGGTGGAAACGTGCCCCAGCTCACTGGCAGTGGGAGGATACGGCTCTTGCCTGTTCTTGGAGCCCCATGAGCCCTGAACCTGCTTAAGACATTACAACTCCAAGCAATATAATTTTTTTTTCCCCCTCCTGCTCCTCAGTTGAGGTTAGAGCCACTTTGGCTGAGCCAGCCTGGCGGTGTTCCCCCAACTCAGCCAGCTTAATTTAAGGGAAATCCAGCAAGGGTAACACATTGCTGGCCAGACCCACTGGAGGTCAGCCCCACATGGGTATCCTGGGGTTCGGGATCTCTTGTATTGCACCGACGTCCTTGCGTACATGCTACTGTGCTCCCTCTGTGTGTGTGTGTGTTTGCAGTGAACAGCATCACCTTGGCAGTGAATCTCGTTGGCTGCCTCGCATGGCTGATTGGAGGCGGTGGAGCTGTTAATTTTGGACTGGCAATTCTCTGGCTCATTCTCTTTACGCCCTGCTCCTATGTCTGCTGGTTTAGACCTATTTACAAAGCTTTCAAGTAAGTGGTCACACCTGAGCCCGGCTTCTCATGGTCTTTTTTTTTTGTTTTCCTTCCTAAATGGTTAGCACTTAGCTTGGGGCATTGCCTGAATATTTGAGCGAATTTCTGCTCTTTCTGTCCAGCCCTTTAGCTTTACTTTCTAACCTTCAAAGCAAGGGTGTTTGGGATTTCCCGAGGGCCAAAACCCCAACCATGCAAGATAAGGACGCGCGGCTCTGTGCAGCATTGCAGGGAGTGGTGAGGATGCAGTTGGGGTGCCAACTTTCCCTCCCCTCCCGCCCATCCTTGAGGCTTCTTTTATATTTTTTCATGAGTCCTCGAGGTGGTTATATTAATTATTTGTGCTGCTGAGGTCAATCCCCAGTGCAGTATCCCCAAATCTAGAAAACTATGGGGTTATTTCTTCCCCGTGCGGGAAGGTTGAGCCTGATGGTGGGGCAGTGTGAGCCGAGAGCCGTGTCTGGACAGAGATGCCCTCTTGCCTGATGCACAGAGCTGGCCAAGCCGTGGGGAGGGTCTGACGCCCCGTGGCTTTCCCAGGTGCTCCTTCACCACCTTCAGCCTCTCGCAGTTTCTCCCTTGCCTGTAGTTTTGCACCAGTGGCTGCTGCCTGCAGGCAGCTCTGCTTCTCACCACCCTCTTGCTAAACCACAGCTGCTTCTGCTCTGAAAGGGTCTGAGACATGGGAGCATCTCCTTTCCCTTGCAGTGCAGCAGGGATGGAGATGTAGGGAGTGACGGAGCCTTCTCTTGCAGGACAGACAGTTCCTTCAGCTTCATGGCCTTCTTCTTCACCTTCATGGCCCAGCTGGTGATCAGCATTATCCAGGCAGTGGGAATCCCTGGCTGGGGCGTCTGGTAAGGAAGATGCTGCTCTCGTGTTGGGTGCAAGGACAGTCACTGTTGAGCTGGTGCTGTGGCCTTTTGGTTTTTTAAACGCCTTCGGTGCTTCAGTAGCTTCTCTCCTTGGGGAAGATGGTTTGAGGAGCTGGGAGCGTTGTAGAGGAGGGACGCTGGCAGGCTGCCATGTGCAGAGCCAGCCGGGAAAGCCCCAGGCTGCTGAACGGACTGGTTGTTTTCATCTCCTTGCAGCGGCTGGATTGCAGCAATTTCCTTCTTCGGGACCAACGTGGGGTCGGCCGTGGTGATGCTGATCCCCACCGTCTTGTTCACGGGGATGGCGGTCTTCTCCTTCATCGCTCTCACTATGGTATGGGAAGAGCGCAGGGTGCCGCACTGCTTCAGGGAGCCCTTGCCACTACCCTGGAGGGTCAGCGTCAGCTGCAGTCACTCAACAACTCTGCATTTTCTCTTTCCAACCTGCTACAGGTACATAAGTTTTACCGGGGGAGCGGGGGGAGCTTCAGCAAAGCCCAGGAGGAGTGGACCACGGGAGCGTGGAAGAACCCCCATGTCCAGCAGGCAGCACAGAGCGCGGCGATGGGGGCAGCACAGGGGGCCATGATGCAGCATGAGACGCAGTACTCGGCCACCCCGAACTACACTTACTCCAATGAGATGTGAGCAGCGGGACTCTGTCCTCAGGCAAAAGATCTGGGGGGTGGGAAGGGAGGAGGAGGAGGAGGAGGACGGCTGAGCCGAGTTTCTGCAGCTATTTCAGAAAGTCAAGAGTGTACCATAATGGTTCTTTTCCCGTTCTTTGTAACGAGATAATTTGGGATTTTTTTCTTTTCTTCCTCCCTACCCCCGTTATTGTCTTGAGCTCTTCTTTTCTCTTATTTTTCATTTTGAAGAGGCTGTGAGTTGACCTGCAGGGCTCTTGTTGTGTGTGGTAGTAAGTGTATGTTTACGTGTCTTCTTTTTCCCTGTGAAATAGTGTATGGTGGTGGTTTTTTAATTACTGTGGTGATAGGTGTATGTTAGAACTACATCAGCCAAAAGCACCCCCCCCCTCCCCAAAAAGGGAAAGATAAAAATAGCAACCAGCACCCATCTCCCCTCTTGGAATAAGAACTGACAGGTTTCTGAGGTGTGAGAGTTTTCTCTTTCAGTTGATAGTGCCCAGCCACTTGCCACTGTCTCAGCAAGGGCAAGCAATCCTGGGAATTCTCCCTTTTCTTTTGCTTTTTAACTAGCAGGTGGCTGGCTGATTTAGCATTTAAAAAAAAAAAAAAAATGAGGAAAAGAAAAAAAAAAAAACCAACCCCCTAAATCCTGCTGTTGATATGCTGGAAGCCAAGAGATTCCTAATCTACACCCTGGCTCAGGATCTACAACTTCTTAGTGTGTGGTGTTGTAAATTACTAGTTCACATTTTGACGTGGAAGACCAGTGTTCGTGCGTGCCTGTGGGCAGGAGCCCCGGCGCACTGTGTGTGTGCGCGTGTGTGTGTGTTGGGGAGCAAGGACAGGTTTTTCCCTGTGGGATACAACCGTCCTGTTGCAGATTCTGCATCCCAAGTCTGTTTTTTAAAGGCTTCTATTTTGAAAAGCGGCTATAAAATTGGCAGAGCGTTTCTCAGAGGATCTATTCTTGGGAGAGGCTCCGGGTCAAATCTTGCCACCCTGTATGCAAGCACATACAGCCAGTCTCACTGACTGTGTAAATAGCAAGGCCAAGATTTGTTCCTGTCAGCTTTTGAGGCGTGCACTAATTTAACGCTCTTTAGGAAACCTCCAGGCCAGTGGGAAGGATTCCTGCTCACTTGTGCTTCTAAACAGTGCAGTGAAATATGGCCATGTATTTTCCCGGTACAGAGATCCCTGCTCCTGTCAGGCCTGAATCCCTGCCCAGTTAGGGGAGGTTGGGCTTTAAATAATCATCTTGCACCTAGCAGGAGGCAGCTGAGCTCAGACTAACACCTCTTGTGCTGTGGCAGCCGGGGAAGGTGACTGGCAGACCCTGGAAAAGATTGGTTCCTAAGTGGGAGCTGATGGATGCTGCAGGGCAGGAGTAGGGAAAGCTCCTTCTCAGAGATGCTTTTCAGACTCTAAATGCACTTTAAATAAGCCAAATTTTTTTCCAAGTCCTAGAAAAGCAGCCCAAAGAGAATCAGATTCAGCCCCTTGGCTCAAATATCTCCTGCCCACTGCAGGCAACGAGCTTGGCGAGCCACTGCTCATGCCCACAGCTAGCCGGAGCTGTGCGAGTGCCCAGCTCCTCACCCCCCATCCCCTCCAGCTGCCCGGTGATGCTTGTCTGTGACTCCTACCCATGAGAATCACCCCAAAGAGGAACTTCTCTTTTCCAGCAAAGCACACCAAGAATAGTTTCCTTTTTAAGGGTATCACTTCAGTCATTCTGCAGTAGGCAGTTGTCTCTTGACAAGACTAAAATGCAGCTAACGATAAAATGCCTGTCTGTGTGTGCGTGTGTATATATATATGTATAAAATGTAAGGAGAAAAGTAATCCTTTGCTGAGCCTATTATGTACTTAATCAGGTTTAAATATTGTGCAATTCACTTATAGCTAGCCTAAAACTTACTATGCCAAATCACGTGCTCCGTCATCCGTGTCTGAGAAATGATGGATTAAGTGACTTCACCTTTTTGCGTTTACAATCAAGATGCATAACTAATAACTGTAACAAGCTGTAACTAACAGACATTGCTTCAGCATCTAACCCTCCTCTCCGGTGTGTCTCCTGAATGTGCGGGTGTGAGTGCTGACTGCTGAAACATGCCCCTGTGGCTCTGGCCTTCCTGCCCTGCCAGCGGAAGCCAGGCAGGACAGCAGACCCCTGCTCTCACCACGCTTGTTTTGACTCTGCGACCGCTTTGGGTGGGGACTGCTGCAGTTGTGACACATGCAGGGTGGGAGAGCTGATTGCTGGGCCTTTCCGTGGCTGGGTGAGGAGGCAGCTCCAGGTTACAGCACGCTGGAGGTGTTACTGATGGCTTCCACTGCTTTAGCGAGGTCCTGCTGTTGCTTTTCATGTCCCAGAGTTGGAGAGGCAGAGCCCTCTGCTTCTTGCCTTTCTTGCTGCGTTTTTGTAGCTGCCACCATTCGGGGGGATGCCCAGAGAGCACCCTGAGGGGGGTTGGGGATCACCCACCAGGTGCTGCCCTGGATTTGTCCTCCTTCTGCTTCAGACAATAAACAAGCAGTCCTCTAAGCCTGGCTTGCCTGCCAGCTCTTGGCAGCTGCCCTGAATCCTGTAGGAAAGGTTTTGCTCCTGGTCTGTAACACCTCCCTGGGCTCACAGCTCAGTGGATGCTGCCCGCCACCTCTTGTACTCCCGGGATACGGGAGTAGCTGATGGCCCTGCACCCTGCGGACACTCTCCTCTTCTCAATCCCTTATTCCCCCAGCAGCGAGGCTTCCATTGCCATCTGCCGTCTCTAAAACCATGCCGTGAGCAAGGATCCTCCCTTAAACACCTTCCTGAGGAGCTTGAAACCACCTGCCTGCCCTTGCAGCGCTCCCTTGCGCGGCCTGTTGCTCCCCCCGCGGTGCGGAGCGGGTGTTACTGGGGTGCTGTGGGCAGCGAGCACCCCCGGTGCAAGGCCTGCACCCCCTTCCCGGGCCGCCTGGGGCTTGTCGAGATGCCGGCAGCGGGGCCGCCCAAACCCAGCGCTCCGGGGGGGGGCTGGCGTGGCTGAGGGGCTGGGAGGGGCGGCGGGAAGGGCCCCGGGGAAGCAGACGGGTGACCGGCCGCCGCCATGACGCCTCCGCCATGACACCGCCTCCGGCGCGCATGCGCGGCCAGCACCAATCAGCGCTGGGCGGGAGTGTGTGTGTCCCAGCGTGCCCTTCGCCTTCCGGGGCGCCGAGGGGTCGCGGCCCCGTTGCTGGGCGACGGCGGGCGGAGGCCTCCGCTGGAGCTAGGCCGCGGCCCCTCCCCGGTTATCGCCCTCCGGACCGCGCTCCGCCGGTAAATAAACGTTCCTTGTTTACCTTTGGAAATCCCGGCGGTTCTGGGTTCTGTTCTCGGCCTCAGCGGCCTTTTGAAGCCGTTTTCAGCCCAACCGTGGGGTTAAAAAGCTATTAAAATACCCAAGCAGGCCTGCAGACTGCTCGCTTTCTTAGAAGGAATTACAGAATTTCTAAGAAGCCGTTGCTTCTGAGGTGATTCCCCAGAGCCGCGCTTGGGTAAGAGGGAAGCACAGCCTGGAACGGTGCACTTTTGTTTTATCATTAACAGTCATTAATTTTCATTAACATTGAAATTAATTGTCATTAACATTGAAAGCTGCCTGTTAAAAAAATTATGTCTTATTCCCCAGGCTTTAAGATGCTTCGGTGAATTAATTGTCATTTGGTAATCATAAGGGAGGTGGCTGTTTTCCTTGCTGTCATGGCATTAACTTAATTTTAATTAGATCTACATAAACATATAAAGCATTGCAGTAGCATTGAAATCACCTAGCCAGTACGCGTGCTGGATTTCCTTGCCTCTGATTACTCTCGCTAATCCCCACCTCGAAGCTGAAGCTGATAACGTGCCCCTAACCTAGCAGTTTTTTTATAAACACACTGAGAAACCTCACGGGCCGAGTCAAAGGTATTAATTCCAAGCAGAGCATGGACAAAGAAGGTGATGTTGACATTGTGCCGTGGCCGGTGAGTGCGAGGAGGTTGGGAAGGGCGCCCATGCTCATGCAGCTGGTGCATAAGCACGGCACAAGCGTGATCGGAGTAACCCTGCGAAGGGTCCTGACTTAAACCCGCTGCTGAATCATCCTGGGGAGTGACCGAAGGGGTAAATTCCTCTCTCTTGGGAGTCCAGCCGCCGTCGCTCCAACATCTGAGTCGGTACCGAAAATAAGGGCAGCGTAAGCGTCTCTTTAACAAGGGCAAGTGCTGGAGTTTGCACCTGGGGCACAGCAACCCTGGATATACATACAGACTGGGGAACGAGAGGCTGGAGAGCAGCTCTGCAGAGAGGAACCTGGGGATTCTGGTCAACGGCAAGTTGAACGTGAGCCAGCAGCGTGCCCTGGCAGCCAAGAGGGCCTGGGGTGCATCAAGCACTGCATTGCAGCCAATCGAGGGAGGGGATTGTCCTGCTCTACTGTGCACTGGTGCGGCCTCACCTCGAGTACTGTGTGCATTTTTGGGCACCACAGTATGTTAAGGATATAAAGCTACTAGAGAGTGTCCAGAGGAGGGCCACAAAGTTGGTGAAGGGTTTAGAGGGGAAACCGTATGAGGAGCAGCTAAACTCACTTGGTTTGTTCAGCCTGGAGAAGAGGCAACTGAGGGCAGACCTCATTGAGGTGTACAGCTTCCTCACAAGGGGAGGAGGAGGGGCAGGCGCTGCTCTCTTCTATCTGGTGACAAATGGTAGGACCCAAGGGAATGGCAAGATGATGTGCCAGGGGAGGTTTAGCTTGGATATTAGGAAAAGGTTCTTCCCCCAGAGGGTGGTGGAGCCCTGGAACAGGCTCCCCAGGGAGGCAGTCACAGCGCCAAGCCTGACGGTATTCACAAAGTACTTGGACAACGCCCTCAGACACATGGTGTGAATTCTGGGGCTGTCCTGTGCAGGGAAAGGATTTGGACTCGATGATCCTTGTGGGTCCCTTCTAACTCAGGATATTCTGTGATTCTATTCTATGATTCTTCCTTTTCGTTCTACCCAAAACACTTCCTGCAAATAACACGGGTGTTGGTAACGTTGAACAAACTTTACTGAATCCCACTGTAACGTCTTCACTAGAAACACATTTTTCAGATTTTTTAAGAAGCGAACTTATTCTTTGCTAATTACTTGTTAAGCAGAGATGTTTGCATCAATTCTGTGGAGGAATAACACTTTTCTTCACCAGAGCAGTCGCTTGTAATTTACTGGTGTGGCAGCGATGCAGGGAAGTTGGGAGGAGGCAGGAGGCCTGAGATAAAGCCACTGGCTCGACTCATCTTTGGAAGCAGCCGCCTCAGCCTGTGGATCGCTTTGCTCGGCACTGGTGGGGGAGTGAGCAGTTCTGACTTTCACAGCCCTGTGCAAGGTGTTTTTGCTTGGTGGCCGTTGTGTTCTGCATCTTATTAGCTGTTATGGGTTCTTCCCTGTCTGCTAGGGAGTCGTTTCTAGCGCCACTATGAATGCGTAGTGATACGATAGGAAGTAAGATGATAATGCTTGCCTCGGGGCCCCAAAATTTTTAATTATTAAAATGTCTCCCTGCATTTATTCCTCACCAGAGAGTGTGAAGGGAGACCAACCCAGCTGGGGGTTGTGTGTCTTCCCAGCAGTCAGTGTGAAAAGTACATTATTGTAAATTCTGGACTGTGTTCAACACGTGAGGGTGTATCTTTGTTTTGGGGGCCGTGGGCTTTACCAGAACACTTTTGTGACCTTCCTGTGCAGATTTTAGTGTTCTGTTTACCAGTATCCAAGAGGCAATTGTAATTAAACAGGAGGAGTAGGCTACAGCTACGCTTAAAGGTCTGCTGATGCTCAAGAGCTTTGCGGATTGGAGTCTGAGTGTTCATCCTCAGACTGAATTACTCTGGGTCCTGCATAGTCCGGGCTTAAATCTGTGCCCTCAGGAATGCATGGGCATCGGAGCCCTGCTGCGCTAGCCTTGGTCTCAGAGGCACCATTAGTCCAGTGATTTTGTTTTTCTGTGCTTGTAGAGTTTGATCGGAGCATGGAGCCCTTCTCAGCGCCAAAACCAGGGCTTCCTGCGGAAGAGAGCTCATTTGTGCCACAGAAAAAATCCTGTGTCCTGGTGGGTGTGACTGGAAGTGTGGCTGCCCTGAAGCTGCCTCTCCTCGTCACCGAATTGCTGAAAATCCCTGGGGTGAGTAAATCTGTTGGTAGAAGTCTTATAAAGTTGGCGTTATCCTGTTTCTCATTTCGAGGAGAGATTCCATGTCTTCTGTTGAAATGAAAAGTTCCTTCTGGCTTTGAACCCTTTAGTTTGAAAATTTTTTGGAGAAAGGATCCTCTTGTTTTTAAAAATCTATTAATACTTTTTCCTATCACTTCATACTTCTTTATGAAGTATGACTTTTTTATACTTAAATAGTTAGCCTTAGTTCCTGGATATCTCCATTGGCAGACATTTAGTTTCTGGAATGTGAAAGTAGCATTGTTCAGTTCAGCTTACTTCGTTCACTCAAACATGATTGAATAGGTCCTTGCTTTGTTTTTGGTTTTTTTTTTCTTGAATATGTCCTTGTCAGTCAAATGCTCAGGTACCGCTATAGACACAGGTGGAAGCATTTGGGAACTTGAAATCTCTGATTAGGACCTTGCAGTTTTCCATAGGTGAGGTGTGGAGTTGGCAAAGATGGACACTGCTGTCTGACCAACAAAGGGAAACTGGATCTTGTAAAATCAGAAATAGGAAATACAAGCCGCTCTATGTGTCTGTGCATATCTCTTTTTCTAAGTAGAGTTTATTGTCTGGAGTAACAGAGGTGTCCAGCAGAGGCCACTAGTGACCAGAATCAGGGAGGGAAACATGCTACCTTTTGCTGTAGAATGAAGTTAGAGAAAAACATAGAAAACCTTTAGTTTTGAAGAAATGATGCAAATGTTTTGGAGCAGTGAACAGAAAGAGTGGCAAGAGCAAGAGGGTGTATTTACATATCGAGATATATTGTTAGATTGCTTAACAAATATCCTTTTGGATGATTTAGGAGGCTTTACCTGTAGATACATGAACACAGCATCAGAAGAGGTACAATCCCCAAAGGTACCTGGTTGATGTTGATATCCAAGCTGGAAAGGATACTGAAGATGCATTGAGCTGTTGGGCACCTGTTCTGCCAGTCGGGCTGGCATTGTGGGTCACAAAGAGGGGCCTCGGTTCGTTTATTACTTGTCCTGAAATGATGCGTGAGGCCGAAGGTCCTAGCCTGGAGCGAGAGGGCCAGAGACAAATGATGCCAAGGAAGCGGGGTGACAAGATCAGGGCCAGCTCCAGCAGTTGTGTTCTTGTTAGCGAGGGACGCAGGATACGCACCTTCTAATCCTCTGTCTCTCGCACTGACTTCGCTGTTGTCTCTTTTCCTTTGCTCTTGGTGCTTGGAACATCCTTCTCTGCAGGTGACAGGAAGAATGCAAATGATCCGCTGTAGGAATCTGGGTCAAATGTGTTCCTTCGCTCTGAGCATTTGATTCGAAATTAAAAACTGCAGGTGGCTGGACCTGAATTCTCTGTGAAGGCCCATAGGTTCTGTGACGTCTGTTGCAGGCTTTGCACCCACCCATTTTAGGCTTTTGTTACATAAAAACTGAAAGTGCAGTATCCGGTCCAGGAGCTTCTGGTACTTAATTTCTTAATTAAAATTATTTACTTATTTCTGATGTGATTCTGATCACATTTCTGATGTGATTTCAAGGCCTGATCTAAAGCCTGCTGAGTCAGTGTAACTGTTCCGTTGAGTTTGTTAAGTCCTGCACAAGCCTGTTCATCAATTTCTTTACTGATGGAACAGAACTTTCAAAAGCCATCGGTGGAAGCAGGGCAGGAGCAGAGGAAGGCTTTGACACCAAAGGAGATGTCCTCAGAGGCTTGAAACCAGAGCGGTTAGTATAAATTGATGTTTTGGCTAAAATGATCCTCGGTGAACAACTTGGCAGAGTGATTTTGCACTCATTAAACTTTAACCTCTCCTTGAGGGTGGTAATGGATGTGACTACATCTTATTGCCTTTTGTTTAACCTCTTTGAACATGTAGGAAATTTATGCAGCATCAGCTTATGCCTTTCAGGTTATTGCCTTTGCACCTGGTGTTGTGGGGAGACGGCACACAGTGTCTCATCAAGACACTGTGGGTGATTCTTGTGGTTGTGCTAGACTCCTACACGTTGTCTCAGGTCGATTCCTAGGATTTTTGAATGGCCTGGAAGGAGTATGATGACAAAAATCACACTGGCAGGATATCGGTTAGTCATAAAGAGAGGAAACGGCAAACTTTTCTGTGGGTGATATGCATTGCTCTTGAAGCTACAGGATGCCATCTGCACTTCTACATTTAAATCACATTGTCATGTCATTTCATTGCACTCCTGCCAGATAGCCTCTATGTCAGCTTGTAGGTGCTATTTAACAGAGGAGCTACTCATTCTCTTCTGCAGGAGTTGTTGCCAAAGCTCAGTCTGTGTGTAAAGATTTTGCTATCAAAACTGGGAAAGTTAGGAAAAAAAAAAATCATGCACGCACCCTTAGCCCAAGCAGAAACAGCTGTGATGGCAGAATCCTCTAACAGAGACCAACAGTGTTGCACGAACACAGGAGAGTACTTTTGCAGTAAAGTTTATTCTGGAGAATTAGCTGAAATGGTCCAAGTGAAAGAACTCTAACTAGTCTAAGCTGCCTCCAGTAAAGGAGTCTGAGTGTGGCTAGACTGACTTTACTGTTTAAGCAGAGATATAACCACAAGCAAACAGAGGGTGTGCCAGGTAAATAGAAAGAAAAAGCTATGTAGGCTAAAGTGATCTTGAGATCTTGGATCTCTTTCCAACGTAGCTGGAGGGACTTGAAGGACTTGCTCAGAACAAGGGGTCCAGGAGTCCACCCCAGCAGAAAACCTTAATTAGGGAGAATATTTAACTAATAGAGGTTCTTGGGGGAGTGGTGGAGCCACCATCGCTCAGAGTCCTTGAGTATATCCCTCTGGTATGCTCTAGCTTGTGGTGGGTTGGATGCAGTACTCAATAGCCAGCTGTTCCCTGTTCCTGAGCTTATGCTTTGAAGAAATATGTGTGTTTTTAAGATTGGAGGTGGTTATGAAACTATCTTAAAAAAAAAAAGGCAAAAAAAAAGCAGAGTGTCTTTCAGGGATTTTTGTATATCCTTTAGCCTTACATAGGTATTTCTGGTCTAGATTAGAAAATTTTGAATGGTGATGCAATTGAAGTAGCAAGTGGCCAAATATGTCATCAGGTAGGTGGAGTTGGATGACCTAAAAATCCTTGTATCTTTACGGCTAACCGAAAAATAAGAATACCACTAACAAACATTACTGCTGAAAACTTTTTGTGCAGACCTGGCCTACTGGTACCATTTCAGAGAGCAGACGTGCCCCTTTAAACTGCACGCTGCTCTTTCAGATCACCAAATAAACAGTAGCTTGCAGACTGCGAGCTTAACACCTCCTTGAAGCCTGCAGCATAGCAGAGAGCAGCATTAGCACCTTTGTGGGTGTTGCTGCTTGGCTCCAAACAGCTTCCTGTGAGGTGAGGTTAATATGGAAACAATACGGTTGATTGCTGTGAATATGATCTTCACACTTGAAAACACTAGAAACACAGCTGTGATTCCAAGCTAGGATCGCTTGAAAAAGAGCACACGTTTAGAAGAGGCAAAGAACCAAACATATAGTACCAAATACTGGTGTTATGTGCATCTATGTTTTCCCATTACTTTTTCTTCAGGAAGTGGGGGGAAAATTACCAAAGACCATGCTATGCGATTTTCCACTGCTCCAAGCTGTTGTTCTAGTCACGTAGGGTGCAGATAATCAACACTGCTCCATTCCCAGTTGAATAGATAGTGTTGGGGAGATAGGTTAACATGTTTTGTCACTTCAACCGCTGCTGTTGAAGATAGCTTCTTGGAGGCTGGAGGTTTTCAGCAGTCTGTTTTAGCAAGAGCATGCAGATGGAGTGCATCATCAGTTTTGTACCTCAGGCCACAGTTTTCTAGCAGGAAGGGTTGTCAGTGAGGCTGGTTTCTCCCCATCTCTCCGTTAGGCTAATAGAACCACGCAGTGGGTTGTACTGTGAACTGCTTGAAGGAGCAGACTGTGGTTGAATGTGGCCGATAATGAGGAAAAGTGTTATTTTTCAATGTAATTAGTGGCCTGAGCTGCCTCTTCCACCATAACAGTCTTTTTGGAGCAATCCCTCCATGTGTTGGCCCATCTGTTGACTGGTTTTAAGGTACATCCTTGGGAGGAGTTGCAGATGGAAGTACGGTTGCATGTGCCACACAGGTGATCAGCGTATGTAGAACTGCTCCGACGCTGGCTCTGCTTCGCGGCTGATCCTGGTGTGTGCAGAGCACCTCCGCTTCACTGCACATGGCAGGCAGCTGTTGGCGACGTTTGTCAGAGCTACAGCTTTGAGTAGGTCATGTGACATGCAGAAACCAGGGGGAAAAAAAAACATTTTCCACTCATTAAGATTTCCGCAGGAGGAAATGAAAGGATCTTGTGTCTTAGGGCATCTTAGCACCTCCTAAGTGTGCGTGTCAAATAAACGTCCGTGGGACATGGCAGGATTTCCCCAGTATATACCATATAACTGACGGTTCCGCTGGCTTTCAGCAAGGCAGGCAGGTTTATCTGAGATTTCGGAGAGAACCTTCATATACTTTCACCCGGTCTCTATTTTGTGGAAGCCACTGGTTTACTCTTTTGGCTGCACAGAAACCCTGTGCTATGAACATACCTACACAGAGGTTTTCCTCTTTCCAGCATCTTACCTTGATAGGAAGGGCAGCTGGAAGACACAACCCAAGCTTGCTTTTGGTATTTTTACCCCTGGCTGGAGCAAGTCTGATTAACACAGTTGTAAAAAGTAGTGTCCAGTAGTCTGTAGCAACCCCCACCTTTGTCACCAGGAGATCATTGAGAGAGAGGCCAGGGCAGAAAGAGGCAGGGAGAGGTGCACAACATGGTCCATTCAACCAAGAAATGGTACTCTGTCTTCCAAAGCCACGCTTTTTTGTGAAGCCCTGTGCAGCAGAGGTGGACTTGCTTTGCGCTGGTGGTGCCGAGTCCCAGCTAGCCACCTTGTCTCTCAGCAGGATTTTTGATCGCTTAGCACTGTGCTTTCTCTTGGCCTCGAGTATGGGAAGAGCGATCCTGCAAGTGCTGTGTAGGCATGCCACCCCTTGGCACTCCTCTGTGCTGTGATTACGGGAATCCACTTAAGCAAGATGCTCTCCTACTCCCTTTGGCAGGTGCCTTTTGAAATTAGAGGGCATCTTTCACAGAGCTTTGGTTTGCTGCTTCTTGTTGTCTCTTTGAAGTTCTGTGCAGAACTGCATCTCGCTCTGACTTGCTCTGTCCTCTCTGCTGTCCCCGCTGTGAACTGGGCCATGTGAACATGTTTGGCAGGCAGGACTAATCACCCTAAAACCTGCCCGTTGTAGGGTGGCAGTGAAAGGAGTCTTTGGCTCTGTGAACGCCTGCAGGGGCCTGGCCTTTCAGCTGTGAATAGGTGCAGTTATGCACATGTGCACAGTAGGGAAAAGTCCTCTGAGAATCCACACAGCGTTTAAAATCTTTGTTGCTCAAGCCCTCCTCCTCTACCCAGCTTTACAGAATTGTTCTCAAGTCTAACTATTAGCCTGTCTTTCTCTTTTCTGATTAGCTTGAAGTGAAGGTAGTCACTACTGAGAGAGCAAAGCATTTCTACAATGCCCAGGAGATTCCTGTCACCCTCTACAGCGATGAAGATGAATGGCAGGTGAGTTGTTCTTCCTTTGGAGACTGCAAGGGCAATCCCCACTAGCCACATGTTTTGGAATTCAAGAAGTTCTGTCATGCACTCGTGCCTTCTACTTCCAGAAGACCAATGGGTCATGCTTCAGAGGAAAAGCAGGCTCCCTGGGAGATTCACTTACTTGTGCAAGTGCTGAACAGTAAATAGAACTGTTCCTCTAAGTTTCTTTGCAAGAGACCACATTAATTTATTTTTTAATCCTGGGCCAAGACTCACTTCTTTGTTCTGGTAATGTATGCTTTAGAATATGGCTTTCAAAGAACGTGGTTTCAACTGTGCTGTAAATGAGGAAGAAAAGAAAGGCTGCCCTGACTGTACTGGAGGATTTTGTACTGCCCTAGCAGGCTTGCAGCAGGCAGGGAGGGTAGAAGTGGTCTCTCACCACCCTGGACTCAGCCGCAGCTCTGAGGAGTCTCAGGAAATGTCAAGAAAGCCACTGCAGAGTCACGGTGAGGGTGTTTGGTGCTTGTCATGAGTCATACTTGTCACAAAGGCAACAGCTTAATTCTCCTTAACACTACGTATTCTGAATCTACAGACATCGCTGACGTTCACAAAACCACCCACACTGCTTTAAAACTCAGCCTGGTGTCTGACCGGGTAACCTGGTGCTGGTAGGGCCACCCTGGTATAGCGGTGCAGAGGAAGGCTGGTACCTGAAGGTGGTGTGCACCGGTGTAATTGGTGGCTGGAAGTAAGAGAGGGTTCTCCTGGTGGAAGGGGTGTTTATCTCAGAGGTGTCCGCATCTGTGCTCGTGCACATACATAGAAGAGCCATTCCGGTAAGGAACAGCTCTAGACCCTGTAAAATGGCTTTTTGTCTTGATAAGAGTTTTGCTGACATGCTCTGAGAGTCCCTGAATGTAGAGAGGTTCATTGTATAGGCATCAGCATTTGGTTTTCTCTACATTTTTTCTCTACTTTGCAGTACCGATCTGAGTACAAGGCGATCTACTCTTTACCAGTACTCTTGCCAATGCACTCACACGTGAGCATCGCTTTTATGTGGAGAGAGGCATGCTAATTGCAATGGCCAGGAAGCGTTCTGGCTGGTCGAGGAGATTGGTGGAGATCTGCCGGGTCCCAGGGTGCTACAGCTCCAGGCAAAGTTATTTCTGAGGAACCCTTGGGAGGGTGGTAGAAGAGGAGCGGGTCAGGCTTTGAGGCACACTGGCATGGAGCCCTTGTAACATGCCATTCTGACAGAAGGGTGGGAAATAAGCCCACTCAGCATCTGTTTGTTTTATTTTATTCTGAAAGATTTTATTCTGAAAATAAAACTACAATTTTCAGTGCTTCTAGAAAAAAATAAAGCGGAGGAGCTGGGAAAGGTGTCAGGAAGCACCAGCTTTCCGGATGCTGTCTTTTTATTGTGGTTTCCAGTGACTCAGAGAAGGAACAGTTTGTGGCCCTGATGCACCTCTTGCTGGCCTGTGGTTGTGCGGGTCCTCTGGGGAATTAAGCACCTGATGCTGTTTGCTGCTTTTCTTGACATTTTCCCAGTTAACTGCACTCACAAGAAAAGACCAGGAGTCTCCTGAGCAACTCAGAGCTTTACTGAAAATAGAAGTATTCACTTAAGAGCCACAAGAGGAGGGAAGTGCCCAGCTGGCTAAACCTCGTCCCTCCTAGAGAAGGCCAACAGGGCTGTTCCCTACTGTAGTTACGAGGGTTTACTTTGCTGCTATGAGTATGTGCAGGGGTGTGCATCCTAACTGAAAAGTGACTTACGCAGTTAAGGGTCTATACCTTGTTAAAAGCCAGTGGACAGCTTCACTTTAAAGAAACGTGAGGCTTCTATATCGCATGGGTTCCTCAGGAAGTGTGACCCCTGGTTTGGTCCTGTCTGGCTTCAGTTGGCTGATAAGATGGAGCTCTTTTTCCCTGCTCAGACACACTTTGTGTTGAGGGAGCTCTTAAGAACTTTTCTGAAGCTGAGGGATGACGTGAATGGGAAGTGGATGGGGAAAGCTCTTTCCTGTGAGTTGAAATCTGTGGTTGTCGGACGTGTGAATTGTTGTCTTTGTGGGGAAAGGATACCCATTTGTAGAGCACCAAGCAGATATGTGCCATGTGTTAAATGTGATTCCTAAACGTAGCTGCAGAATAGCCTTCACTGAAGGAGGAGGGAATTCAGAAATGTGAGCACTGTGGCTGTAGTCCCTGATTCGCCATGCTGTCAGATCTTGCTCAATGTGAGAATAATTCTTTCCCCTTAAGTTTACATAGTGGTTACTAACGTGGGATCGATAAAGTGCCTGTTGTTCACAGCGTTCGTTGTGAGGGTCGGTAATCTACATCTTGTCTCACCCGCAGCTGTGGAAAGGCCGTTCAGACCCAGTCCTGCACATTGAGCTCCGACGGTGGGCTGACCTCATGTTGGTGGCACCTCTTGATGCAAACACGCTGGCAAAGCTCGCGAACGGCATCTGTGACAACCTGCTGGTGAGTAACCGGAGCTCTGCCTGAGAGTTCTCTCACCTCTTAGTGTTAGACTGTCTGACCTTTCTTTCATGGAAACTCTCGTGCTTCTACAGCATCGAGAACGGTGAGATTTGCATGTTCTGCTCCCGCTTGGTATGCTTGTCTCTCTCTTCCTCCAGTATGGTTCCCCTATTCCTTCTCAAACAGTTGTTCTTTCCTTCCCTGACCTACATCCCTTTCCACTCCTCAGCTCTCTCAGTCTCTTCCATTATTTCCCAGTCCCTGCTTTGTGCCTTTCCTACTTTTTCTGATGGGTGGTATTTCTCTGTTTCTACCTCCACCCTCTCTCTGTCATGCATGTGCACACACATGCGTGTGCGCATACACACTTGCATTCACTTTTGAGTTCCTCTCTGCATTTTTTAGATGCAATCTGGAAAGACACCTGTGAGATCAGATAAAAATGTTTACTTCCTGCTACCTCACCTCCTCCCTCACCTAACTGCATAGCACAGAAATTCAAACATGCTCACACTTACTTACCTTCCAGTTTAGCTATAGGGGATTTTGCTTGTTCAGGCTTGTTTTTCTGGTATTAAAAGTGCTCTGGCTCAAAGGCTGATCAGAAAAGTGTGTTAAAAGAGAGCGTACTTCTCTGTTGGGTGATGGGGACCTTCAGTGGGGCTGAATGCTTTGTGTCCAGGTGTTAGGTCTTCATTAGGAGAAGTCACAAGCATTAACCACCCAAAAGATCTGCCAGAAAGCTGCAGATTTGCAAATGTTGCTGTGGTGCATCACCCTTCGGTAATGCAAAGAGGCTAGAACTAGGAACGGAGGGCAGCGCATCACCTCTGGCTGGGAAGCCCTGCGTGACCAACTTAGTTGTTCAGGCAAGAGGGAGTGCTTGTAAATGAACAAAGGATTGCTCCCAGAGCAACAGCCCTCATTTGTATGAGCAGATCACTGGAGATCTGAGAGAAGCCAGCAGGAGCTGTGGGAGGGACAGGCAGTGTCTTGTCTTTCTGGGTCCCCTTGGTGCTATAGATATGATGGTGGTGGCAGAGGGAAGAGCTCAGGAAGGATGTTAGGGACACATGGCTTCACAAACTCCTGCCAGTCTCTTCAGAGAGCCTTCCTCCAGCAAAGGAAAGCAAGTGCTGGAGGTGCTGGTTGGCAAGTTAGAACAGATTGTAGCAGACTTTCCCATGCTGGGAAGGATTCGAATCACAGGGCATAAAAAAGGATGGGCAGGGTTCTCGTAAGGGCTCTACAACCTGAGCAGAGACCCTGCACCAGGGACTGTTGCTACCTGGGAAACTCCTTTGCATGGCTTAAATGCTGCTAGGCCTAGGGAAACTGAGGGACATTGCATTAAGAGCAACCAAAATTTATCTTTTTAAGGAGAAGAGGCGATACTGGGTTATTTGGAAGTTCTGTGTTACTGAGGAGCCAGATATGATTCCCTGTAGCAGGCAGGAGCTGCTAGGTGGTTTGTAATCTGCCAGCATCTTCTGCAACAGCCCAGATGTGTTCATGTTATCCTCTGTTTGTATCCTGGAAGCAGCGGTGCTTCCCTTGTGAGGAGTTACAGATCCAGTTGGCATATCATTTAGAAAAGACTCACTTGCCAACTTCTTGTGTTTAGCTCTACAGCTGGCTTATCTGAAGTGTTGCCTGGGGATTTCTGTATAACTGATATGATCTGTGGCCACCCCTCAGTTTCTCTCGGTCTCCCACATGGGCTGGCAGTCTGCACGCGCTGTGTTCCAGCTTGGTTTGCTCCAGCGATTGGGCTGCTCCCTTGGCCCCGAGCCGGAGTAGGATGGGATCTATCCTCTTTGTAGCCTCCCTCATCTTTCTTGCCTGTCAGATATGAGCTTTGCTGGAATGTAACACAAATTAGTAGCAGCCCTGTGGATCTGCCTGTGGGTTAGTCCAGCTGCACTGACAGATTGAGGCTTTTGGCCCTCTAATGACACCCAGGCTGGGAAGGCGCTTCTGTGCAGCAAAGTGATGAGAAGGAATAAGGAAAGACAACCCATCTCAGAGCTGAACCTCTTGGCTTCTCTTGCAGACTTGTATCATCCGTGCTTGGGATCTGCGCAAACCTCTGCTCTTCTGCCCAGCTATGAACACGGCCATGTGGGAACATCCCATCACAGCTCAGCAGGTGGAGCAGCTGAAAGGCTTTGGCTACAAAGAGATCCCCTGTGTGGTGAAGAAACTAGTGTGTGGAGATGAAGGTCAGTCCTTTTGCATGTCTTCTGACTGGTTTCCTGCACAAGTGCCTCTCTTATCCCGAAGGGATGTGCGTTCTTTTGCCGTGTGGCCTTCAAGGTGTTGGACTGCGGGGAGCAGGTGCTCGGTGCCAGGGTTTATAGAAACAAACTGAAGCTTTGTCCTGTGCTAGCTATCTATCGTTCTTGTTCATTAATTTTTAAGCAGTGTTAAGAGATGATCCAAGCCAAGCTTTCAAATGAGCCGTTAGATAGGCCTGATGTTTAAAAGAAATACTCATTCAAGAAGGGAGTAGATCAAAGAGAAGGAAAGCTTTGCAGTGAGCATTATCAGCCTGGGATTTGGGTGTCCTGACCTTGCCCTCTACTGTGACTGTGGGTTGTTTTCATCATGCCTCAGTTCCTCATCTCTAACGTGGGGATAATATCTTATCCCCAAGAGCAGGCAGTGAAAATAAGCGCTTTGCAGATGTGGCTGAGGGTGTAGCTGGATGTGCATTTAACATTTGTTGTTGTTTGTTGCCTGGGTTACTTTTCAGCTTCCCAATCGAGTTTTGATTTGGGGTTTTGACATCAGACTTATCTGTGAAATGAAAGAGAGGGGGTGGAGAAAGTTGTCATGCTCAGTTTCAAAAGACTTAACTTGCAGTGCTAAGAAATACTACTAAAATGGTCTCATTTGTAATTTAGGTGCTGCTTTAAATGGAGGTATTTTGACTTTCGGGAGTTTTTGAGAAGGGTTTTTGTACAAGCAATTTGGATGAATGGATTCACTTTTTGTCAAAATTTTCTTGGACAAATTGTCTGTAAAGTGTCACCCAATTCTAGCCAAAACAGCAAACGTGCGATTACCTGGACAGTAATATACTTGTACTTTTGTTTAACAACCCCAACTCTAGCAGGATTTTAACTGCTCTGTCAGTTTAATAAACAGTCTGTAGTGAAGACAGGATGTTAAAATGTTCTCCATGGTTAAATTCTAGGGCTGGCTTAGCTTCTGAATTCTTAGGTAGATGCAGTGCTTCTAGAGAATGTTTTTTTGGAGCTGAAGACTAAGAAATATTTACAGTTAGGTAAGTGTAGTCAAGTAACTCAGGCATCAGTTGAAATATCCTGGACAATTATGCTTCCATGGGGATTTTAGACCTGATTACATCAAATTTCTTATGTACTTTTAATAATATTAAGGGAAAACGCCCAAAAGAGGTCATTCTGCACAGACATTTTGGCAGAAGGGGAAAGGCCATCTGGCATAGCTTCTTTGTCCTTTACTTTTTTCCCTTCATCTTTTTTGGTACGTATGTAGGATCTCTATTCCTGTAGTAAGCAGCTGAGTGCCTCCTAATGGGTAATGTGCTTATTCTTACAGGTTCCTGCACCTGAGGCAGAGCTGTGTTGTTGTCACAGATGGGGACCTGAGATGCGAAAGGGCCATGTGAGTTGACTCACCAGCACAAATGGATTAGAGTTGGATGGCCAACATGATTTCCACCTTCTGCTGCTCTGCCCTGCCCCTTTCCTGGGGGTTGCCGCCCTTGTGACAGGGATGTGTGAGCCACATGAGAAGCAGCATGTGAATTGCTGTGGTTTGTAGCTCAGGATGGCAAAGTAAACCAGCGTTGATTGGGAGTTACCTCATTACACCAGCAGTCATTTGGGAGCTGCTTCATAGTCAGTTCAGCTGTCGCTACTGTGAGAACAAACTCCTGGAGGAGCTTTTAGGAGAGGGATGGTACAGACAGCTGGGGCAGTAGTAGCCACATCTGACTCGATTCCACTTGTGTTTGTGAGTCAATTCACAACATGATTTTCCTGTTGGCAAACGCCAGGATTTTCCTGGCAGTATGTAGGAAAATTATGGCAAAACGCTTGTTGTGCTTTAACCCCAGCTGGCAACTAAGCACCACCCAGCTGCTCACTCACTCCCCGCCAACGGGATGGGGGAGAGAATTGGAAGCGTAAAAGTGAGAAAACTTGTGAGTTGAGATAAAGACAGTTTAATAATTGAAATAATAATAATAATAGTAATGAAAAGGAAGATGACAAAGACAGAGAGAGAAATAATACCCAAGAAAGACAAATGATGCAAATGAAAATTGCTCACCACCAACTGACCGATGCCCAGCCAGTCCCCGAGCAGCAGCCCCCCTCACCAACTTCCCCCCTAGTTTTATTGCCGAGCATGATGTCATATGGTATGGAATATTTCCATATAGGAAAAATTTCTTTACTGGAAGAGTGGTCAGGCACTGGAACAGGCTGCCCAGAGAGGTGGTGGAGTCACGATCCCTGGGGGTGTTCAAAACATGTGTAGATGTGGCACTTCAGGGCATGGTTTAGGAGGCATGGTGGTGTTGGGTTGACGGTTGGACTTGATATCCTAGAGGTCTTTTCCAACCTTAATGATTCTATGATTCTCTGATTCTATGAATATCCCTTTGGTCAGTTGGGGTCAGCTGTCCTGGCTGTGTCCCCTCCCAGCTTCTTGTGCACCCCCAGCCTGCTCGCTGAGGGGGTGGGATGAGAAGCAGAAAAGGCCTTGACTCTGTGTAAGCCCTGCTCAGCAGTAATAAAAACATCCCTGTGTTATCAACATTGTTCTGAGCACAAATCCAAAACACAACCCCATACTAGCTACTGTGAAGAAAACTAACTCTAGCCCAGCCAAAACCAGCACAGCAGTAGTGGACTCCAGGTCTCTGAAGACCCAAGACAGTCTCCACCACTGACTCTTTCCTCTCTTCCCCTCTTTTTTCAGGCCTTTCACCCCAGGGCCTCTTCTTCCATACTCATTTTGCTTTTGTGGGTTTCATCCACAAAGGGTTTTGCCCAGCTTCCACCCAGGCAGCAGATAGCAAAGCTCACACATCTGGTGCAGAAGAAGAGAGATTCAGTTTGCACCAGTTTTGTCTGTTGACATTGTGGTTTGTCTTGCTGTAAAAGAGGTTTATCTTCCTCAACTCATGTGGTTGGTCTCACCTGAAATGGGCCAGATCCTGACTGCCACCGAGTTTCTGCATTACAAGCTACACCTGATTAATTTTTCTTACTCAGTAAATGGGTGGTTTTAGACAGGAAGTCCAGCTAAAAGAGAGTTAAAATAACAAATTAAATTGAGTTGGCAAAGTGTTTCCTTGATTGGATAGTTAAATATTGATGATATCCACGTGCCACGATATAAAGAGTGCTTTGAGAGGTGCTGTACCACACGTGGGCCTGCAGCAATTTGCCTTTGCAAAAACGTTTCCAAACTGCTAGTAACTTCATCATCCTTGGCTGAATTTCCAGGGCCTGGCACACTGGAAGATTTCTACCTGTGGGCCTGAGCTGTGCTGTAAGACAGGCTGCTTAGCAAGATTTTGCTCTGCTAAACCTAAAAATCCAGCTGTGAATGGACAAAGACGTTGAGGAAGTGGGTGGTGGAGGACAAAGACAGGCCTTGGAAATGTTCTCAAAGGGTGTAGCTCTGCCAAACCGTGCAGAGGCAGTCAGGGAATTTCTCTTGTTTAGCAGGACCTGTCAGCTGCAGCTTCTCTCCTCGAGGTTAGGAGATCAGAAGGGCCCAAATCTGCCTGCAGCTCGTCCACAGGGTGCTTCAGACCTCCTGGGATTTACAGGTCTGAAAAGGGCGTAGTGGAGAATGAGTCTCACTTTGGAGGGAAACCCAATTTTCTTGACCTTCCAAAAGTATCATTCTTCATCGCAAACCCTCAGTTATATCCAATGACACCTTCTGTCACAGACAAGGCTCAGGTGGCTCTACTGTACTGGAAAACTGAGGGTCCGGGCAGATTCAGGGCTGTGATTTGCCCACAAGAGAGCACCTCTCCCTGCTGGTCAGGATGGCCTTTCCCCTTCCCCTCTGTCTCTTGCCTGCCCTCAAGTTGTTACTGTTCCTTGGAGGCTGCTGGTTTAGCTGTTCATCTGTGCGCTCGCTAACCCAGTTGTGGAAGCAGACCAGAAAAAAAAGAGGAGAACAAAACCTCCCAGAACTAATTTCTGGTGGCCAATAAGGCATGTATTTTAAATTATTAGAGCAATTAGCCAGCAGGACAAAAGATCAATAAAGACTTCATCTTTTCAATCTTCCAATGGAGAGAAATGCTGGTGGGAGAAGTGTCTTCCCTCAACCCCAAGCAAATTACAGGAGTGAATGGACCGAGTTCTGAGTGCTGAGTTCAGTACACGAGGTTGGACAAGGTGATTTAATGATCTCTGGCCTTAAAATTTGGAACCTAAGTTAAAAAAGTATTTCAGAGGGAAGCAACAGCACAGCGTAGATTAGATGTTCATCTGGCAACTAACCAGTCCAAAAGAAAAAGCTTTTACATTTTGTTCTGTCCGACACTCAGTCTTCTCCAAGAATTACTCCCAAGATTCAAGCTGGTGCGAATCCAGGACAGCTTTCTCTAATGTGGGTCTAGCTGCAGAGTCATGGGAATGGTATGAATTCGGCAAGTCTTTTTTATAGGCAAAGGCCATTTCAAAAAGATACTGAACACACACAATGTTTACACTGGAGAAAGGAGGTGAAATAGGGTATTTTGCTACCCATACACTTTTTTTGGGCACTTTTGCACACTTGCCCCCAGGGCACTGTGAGCTAAGATAGTAACTGTGCGGTCAAGGGTTAGGTGCAGACACCTCTGGAGAGGATTCAGAACATGAGGTACTTATTAAGGTCATGTGAGCTGCCTTTTGAGGTTTCCTGCCTCTCACCATTGACTGTCTGAGGAGCTTGTGCTCCTGCTTAGGCTTCTGAGTTACAAGTCAAACTAAGTTAGCATGAATACTCTTCTCGCTCTCCTCCCCTGATAGCGTTCAGCTGTGCTACAAAAACCCTGCAGAACCACGTGGACTGAGCAGATCCTCTGGCCTCCACAGTTGCTTTCTGTTGGGCAAGTCATGAGGAAATGTGGGGATACTTGGGGAGCTTTGCTGCGCTGTGCCACCATTATGCATCTATTTTTCCGCAGCAGTGTGGCGTGTAGAGAAGAGAGGTGGCGGGACAGGGGAAGCTCATGCTTTGTACTGTCTTTGTGGGACCTGGATTTCACCGTGTGGTTTTGCTCTTACTCTGTAGGTCGAGGTGCCATGGCAGAAGTGTGGACCATTGTGGAGAGCGTGAAAAGGATCCTTGAACAACGGGACTTGCCAATGCAGAGCTGATGGTTTGGCATGAAAATTGTATTTGTGTGCCTCCCTGATGATTGGAAGGTAAAACCAACAGGAAGCTGAGTCGAGATGGCAGGCATGCCTATAGCGTGCTCTTCAACTGAAGGAGTGAAACGGTTGTGTCTTCCAGCTGGTGCCAAACTGAAATGTGGTACATCACTGCAGATTTTCAGAAACCAAAGCCAAGAACATGCTGCTTTAGTGTGGGAAAACTCTGTGGTATCTTGCAGAGAGGGAGTAACGTTCCACTAGGCCACTCGGCCCCCGGTATTTCACACACGCTCCTGTCTGAGGAGGCTGCAGAAGGCATTGCCGTTGTATTTCAGGTCCAGGGGTTCCCTCAAGAGCTGCTAGAGAGGAAAGTGCTGTGCAAGTCCTGGTGATGGGGATAATGCCAGCCCTTTCCAGTGTGTCAGTGTGGGGACATCCCTGTTCTCCAAAGCCTGGTCCGTAGCTGTGCTGACTTCACCTTTCCAGCAGGAGTCACTGTCCAAAAAGCATTTCCCCTCCTGGAACTTAATAAAAGAAAGCTTTTAATTCTGCCCCTGAAGAATTGTCTCTTGTAGCTGCTCTGGGGGGGGTGTTTGCACCTAACGTTGTTGCTAAATCGTTGCATCTGTGTGCGGCTTTTGTCAGAGATGGGAAAAAAATTGACTGAAAGAAGCTATCTAGTCCCTGAATTAGCCTTTGCCCTTTTGTATCTGTTGACTGGATGGGGATGCAGACGTCAACTGTGAACCAAAATGACACCTGCCCATTTGGGTGCTCCAGTCAGGAAATGAACAGGCTGGGCCCTTGGAGAAAGCTAGGGTGGGTGTTTCCCGAGGGAGTGAAGTCAAACTTCGCCTATGACGATCCTTTTGGGCTTGAAAATTAACCGACTGGCATGAAAAAATTGGGAAATCCTGTGACCCCCGTGGGCCAGACCAGCCAGGGCTCCCCCAGTCCAGCCTTTCATTGGAAACGTGGTCCCGCTCCTGAGGGGAATGGGAGCAAACTGGGGCTGTTGAACGCGTTGCTGTAGCAGAGCGCTGCTGACCCAGAGAGTTTATTTTTAACTAGTCCCAGTCAAACTTAAGGCCTTCGGTACAGAACGTGCATCCTGCCTATGGGGGCAACCTTCAGACTGCTGCGCACGAGGGAAGAGGTTATCGGGGTATGTTTGCTTTCCTTATCTATTCCACACAAATAAAAACCTCTGAACTTTCCCATATTTGGCTCTTCTACTGACAGAGATCTGGGGATTCAGAGCTTCTGGGGATCAAGGCAGAAGGATCCTCATGAGAGCAGAGCTTGTGGCTCATGCGAAGGGCCATAGCGGTACCGTGGTCATGAACTTTGCATTTTGCTAGTAAAGTCTTTGTGGTGTGACCTGTATTGTTTGCCCATGTTCTTAGCATGGTGAAAGCTATCCACCTATCGGAGGATCTTACTTTGAGCATATTGAAGGCAGGAGAAGAGATGCTTCTTGGCTTCCATGAGTTTTGTAGTGTTGTTTCTCCTGCTTACAGAGAAACATGTGTTCTGGCAGTTGCAACTGTAACTCGACCTTGGGGCTCTGGTATCTTTTGTGGTTGGAGTTGCTTAGTCTGTGACTTGGCAATGCAGAAAATCCGACAGTAAGGTCCCTCATACCAGGTCAAAACACCATGTCCTTGATAAGAGCGTGCATCTGTTACAAGCCTGGTTTGCTGGCTTAAGCTGCTCCAGAAACATTGGCAGTATCGCCTGGCTTCTCCTGGCACCGGAGAGTGGGCAAGGTGGTGTACAGCATACGCTGCAGAGCGCAAGCTCTGATAATTCAGCAGAAAGGGGGTAACGTGGCATTTTTATATCCAGAACTTATGCTGGGTTGCCTGATAGCACACGGAGCTGGCACCGGTCTTCGTGGGCTGGTCTCTAAGGCAGAAAGAAACCACTAAGACTACAGAGATTCCTCTCAGGCTTGTTGAGAGGCTTAAATTAAGGCTTGCAAAGAACGTACAGATCCCTGAATAAAGGGAGTTAATTCTTTGTTCTGCAGATATATAGGGCAGCAATAGAAATGTATAGCTGAGCAGAGCCTGAGGGAATGAGGGGAGCGCTTCACAGTGGCCGAAAAACCCACAAAGAAAACTCCTCCATAGAGGACACTGCTCCCTGTCAGTCTCATCTCTGCAGCAGAAACAGATACTAACTGTGCCGGTAAACGATCTTCTTCATAATTGCTGTGATTTCTAATTGGAGGCAGGTCATGATAGTGTTACAGGTTGGGATAAACCTGTGCCCAAACCACCTTTCCTTCAGGGCAAGTAGAAGAAACAGTTAAGTTCCTTTTGGGAGGCAGAGGGCTGAAGCAAGAGCAGCTTCCACCCCTAGTGCAGGCACGCATCCCCACCCACGGCAGGGTAGGTGCTGGCAGCCTGCGGGCAGGAGCGCTTGGCTGGCTGCTGGCTGTGGAAAAGTGGCAAAAAAAGAAGCCAGCGGAAGCCCCATCCGCCGTTGCACGAGTCGTCCGGCTTTAGGAGGGGACTTTGGGACAACACCTTTCTAGGACAAGGCTTGGGGCGATGAGTGAAGGACCTGATTCAAAACCAGGACTTTGTGTAGGCTCAGTAAATGGGCTCTGCCAGCCTCGCCGCTGCCAAACCAGGATGGCTGGGCTCCACTTAGCCACCAGGGTCACCAAGAGGTGTCGAGTGATGAAGTGCTTGAGGCAGACAGACTGACATCTCCATCCCTTGCAGTTTTGTGTGTGTTTCAGGTTCTCAGGGGAGGCCCGAGGTGCTGCCTGCATGCTTTTTCTTTTCCTTCAGCTCTTCTTTATAAGCCGTGCACTGATTTTTTGTTTCGCTTTCCCATGAAACTCTATGATGACTGAGGCAGCATCCCTGTGAAAGCTGCTGCGTTGCAATTTCATTCATGTTGTTTAAAACTGTTTCTCTCAGCACTGGCTTGGGAGTGATAAACAGCCGGGACAAAAGGTAGCTAAGGCAGCAGCCCTCCTTTCCTGCGCTTAGACCCAACCTCACCTAGGCTCGGACGTGTCTCTGAGCATCAGTTTCTCCAGCTGCTTCCCCCCCATCCCAAATTCAATGTGATCCCTTTGCTGCTTGGCTTTGTGTGGCGCTGGAGGAGGATGGAGATGCCATGGTGCTGCTTTGCATCCGGATGGTCTGCCTCTGAGTGCAGTGCTTTGGTCAGGAGTTGGCTTCCCAGATGTCAAGTTCCTCCGCTGTCACTTGGGATGGGAGGTGGGATCATCCCATGTGCCTGTCTCATCCCACCCCTTTGTCCTGGGAGCCTGCAGCAAGAGTAAAGGCACCTGAACAGATTGCAGAAAAAACCCAAACTAAAAAAAAAAAAAAAAAAAAAAGGGACGCAACCTCCCCGCTTTTAGACTTTAAACAGTCATATCTCCGCAGTGCGCCTGGTTTTGAGAACCTGTGTGCAGCGGCTTCGCACCCCGCGGCTCCGGATTTGACACCTGCCTGCAGCAAGCCGGGCGGCGGGGTTCGCACCTCCGCAGCGCTGCTGGCCGCCTTGCCCGCCCGGCGAGCGGGGACGCCGCCTGCTTCGTATCTTCGAAAGCGCGGGGCGGCAGGAAGCATTTTTTTTCTTCCCTGACCGCAGTGGGGCCGGATGCTGGGAGAGGGCGGTGGCTGCTGGAGGGTGATAAATTGTTGGCGGCAAGTGAGAACACAGGGGTGCTCATACAGGTGGGCTTTCCCTGCTCTGGCAGAATTAAAAATACCCCAGTAAAGCCCGGATGAGTGAATCTTCCTCCTGTAAAGTTTACATGGTGATTGCAAGACTAGTTATTGATTATATGGAGATTGCAAGACTATAGCAGCCTGGGATTAGTTATTCTTTTGCAAAGCTGGGCCACGGTGAGCTTGGTGAGCTGCAGGGTTCACCAGTGCTGCAGCTCCCAGCCCTGCCCTGCTCCCTGTCCTCAGCCTAGCGACTCGCAACCGCTCTTTAGTGATGGGCAAGTACTTTTTTAGTGGAAAAGGGAGGTGGTTCCTAAGTCTCAGGCTCCAAACTGCTGCTGTTAGCCAAGGAACTGCTGATTCCCCTGTTTGAAGCTTGTTGTGTTATAGAAAGCTGGCTTTGGGATTTATCCTGTCTACCCCAAGCTCAAAGCCACCCTGTTACACCTGTGGCAGGGCCAAGGGGCTGAGAGAGATGCAGGGTGAGCACCGGCTGTGGGAGAGGGGTCACTATAAAATAATTTGTATTTGATTTTAACCTGCCCATCAGTGAGTCAGGGCCTTTGCAGAGCCTTTCACAGCCTCAGCCGCTTCTCGCTTCTCCGTTAACCCTCCCTTGATTCAGATGTACAGCAATGCTGTCTCACCCCGACGGGATGGTATCGCTTGGGCGGCTACATGCATCGAACAGTGGAACGATGCCCCCATCTCCCCAATACCTCTTCCTAGACTAAACCCGGGGTAGCTGCAAATCCTGCTCCCTGCGAGTCTCTGGTCAGGTTCAGCAGGTCCCATAGCCCCTGCGGGTGCCATCAGCAACCCCGAGGATCTCCGGGGCTCTCTGAAGGGTCAGCACTGCATCTCTGCTGGGGAGATAGTTTGAGGTTTTCAGATTCAGTCTCTTTTCTGCTGGCTCATCAAGGCTCCTGCTCCACTTGCCCTTGGGCGTCGGGTGTTTCTGCTGCAAGCAGAGCCAGAGGAAGGGATCCAAAGGGATTGCGGTGGTCCAGGCCCCTGCCTTTGTGGTTTTGCTTTCCATCTGCACCAGTTTTTCTGCCTCTCCAGCCCTCCCGGGTCAGGAGACCTTAGAAAGCAGCCGAGCCGCCCCAGCCTGCGATAAGGACAGTGCCGAAGGACCCGGCACTGCTCGGCACAGACTGCTTGGCACCAACTATGCTGATAGCTTGGCTTCAGTGGTGACAACCTTGCAATTAAAACTTGCAGGTGCAGTGTTCTTGCCTTGGCCAGCAGCCTTGGTGGATAGTTTGAAAATTGTTTCCAGGAGTAATTGAGCTTAATTAGAAGCTTGAATTCCCCAGGGCTGTGCTGCTCAGTGGTTCTGTACTTGTCGGGAGTCATGCAGGGGCTGAAGATGCCCAGAAATGCATAGAGCAGGGAGAGAAATAATGCAATTGGGGCAGTTGTTCCCTGCTAGGTCTCACCCTGTGTGGGTTTTTGTTCACAGGATGTCATCTTGTCCTTCTGATGGAGACGGGGATTTGTTTCTCTGGGAATTGTGGCTTTTTCATTGTACCTCACTTTCTGACTTGCTGGGGAGAAAACAGAGGATAAAGGGGACAGAACCAGCAGAAGGCCTTCATGCTGGCCAGGGAGATGAAGAATAAAGGTGACTTTAAGGCGTGTAGTCATCACAGTTAAGATAAAATCAATCTGCCCCTAACCACAGGCTCCTGGGCTCTCTGGAGGCGGTACAGAGAGATGGGCTCTGCTGTGGAGACTCATAAAATCAGGCTCCATTAAGTGTGATTGCAAAGAAAGCCCAGTCTGAAAGCTGGAGAGCAAGCCCGGTGTCCTCTTGGCCCCTGGACAGATGGCGTGCAGCCTCCGGCAAGTCACCAATGGCCAGTGCCAGCTCCGGGCTGCCCGCACGGGGCTGCAGAGGGACAAGCATCCCAGGGACCTGCTCAGCCCCCCTGGCACCAGCCCTGCTGATGACAGAGGCAGCCAGAAAATCCCCTCGCATCCTCCCTCCAGCGCTGCTGGCATGGCAGGTGAGCGTGCCGGGGCAGGCAGCGTGCCGCCCTATCTTCCTGCCACACCACTGAAACAAGGGAAAGCAGAATATGTGGCCTTGAGGGGACCAAGCGCAGTGATAAAAACTTTAATAAAGGGATTTTCGCATGGCTCCTTGCATGGCTGGAAGAGCCTTTCCCCAGGAAAGCTGTGCCCCCAGAGCAGCCCAAACTCCTCTGCCTGGCTCTGCTTTCTGTCTCGCTTGATTTATACAGGTCGCTTGGGTGGTTTATAGCTTTGGAGAAATATGATTCACGAACTGAAGCGTGATAAGGATGGGGGAAGAAAGAAAAGCCACGTCAACCCAAAGGAATGCAGCCGGTAGAGAGCCCAGCCTGCGGCTGGCAGAAGCCCCAGGAGGGGGGATCAGGCATAAAAAGGGGCAAAATGGTAACACGTGCCTGAAAAAAATAGCTGGAAACCTGCAGGAAAGCTTTGCCCGGGCTCTCATCCCCCAGATCTGCTGCAGCTCTGAGGCCACGGGCATAGGTCAGCCGAGTGGGGGGATGCTTTGTAACAGGGAATAATTTATGACCTGAGCCGCTGATGTGTTCACACAGTGCTGACCGTGTTCCACAGACCCCCCTGGGGCTGCAGCCGCCCTCCAGCCCCCTCCACCGCCTCCCTGAGGATAAGGAGCAGGCGTGGAGTCTGGGAGCAATCTTGCATGAGTGGCGAGCGAGGGAAGAAGCATCATCCCTTTGTCCCCTCGCTCTGCTGGGCAGTTGCCGTGTGCCTAATGGACGTGTGGCTGGGGAAGGCGACACTGTGCCGAGGCTTCCTTGGAGGATGGTGGTGGGGGCGGCGGGGAAAGCCCTGACCCGGTGGCTGCCTGTGGGCAGGTTCCCGCTGCCCTCGCGAACATCGGCCCCTGTGCAAACGCATCTCAACCTGGCAAACGCAGCCCCTTTATAAAGGCAGCAAAATTTGCCAGCTCATCACTGCAAGGGGAGATCACGGCCGATAAAGCCGTGGGCTTGCAGAGTGGGTTTGCATGTCAGAGAGACCTTCAGCTCCAGGATGGGGGTGCTGCGGTGCAGGCAGACCTCTGCCCTTTGCTCCGCTCGGGGATAACCTCTTGGCCCTGCCCGAGGGCAGGGAGCTCCTGCCTGCAGCCTGCCCTCGCAGCATCCCCGGGGGAACCCCTGCATCCTGCACATCCCAAAGGCAGGTTTGGCTTCCAGATGCCCCACGGGGGACATTGTGCACGGTAGCATTTTTGCATTGATATGAAAATGGAAGCATTTTCACAGCGAGGGCAAAAGCTCCGACGACAACGTGTGGGCAGGGTGCAGGCAGGGTGCGGCCTGGAGCTGGAGCACCAATATGCCTCCAGTCAATGAACCCTGCCGGTTGCTTCAGCAGAAAGTCAATATTGACCCTTCGCCAGCGTTTGCATGCTTCGGCACTAAAATTACCAAATGCAGAACAAAGCCCCACGCTTCCCTCCAGCACCGGCTTTGTTCGCTGACTCTTAAAAAAAAAATAATAGTAAAATAGTTGTATTTATTGGGGTTTTATTGGAAGTCAAAGATCTGGGAAAAGTCATGGAGAAAGAGAGCCCCACCTTCTGCTCTGCTTCTTATTTCTCACCCCTCTCTCCCTCTCCTTGCCCAGCATCCATCCTCCCCCAGAACATCCACCCGAGCTGGACCACCACAGTGGGAGTGATCCAGGCACAGCTGCAGCATCATCCCACATCTCCACCGTGTCCCCAGCTCCTCGGAGGGGACTGCGGCTCAGGAGCTGGGCAGGGACCAGCGCGGGACATGGGAACCGGCGGCACCCCTGTGGTTTAGAAACTGGAAATAAAAGCTGAAGCGGTTTGAAGGTTCGGCCTCGAAATGGGGAAGGTGGGGGGGGGGAGTGGAGAGGAACCAAAACCCACCGGCGGAGGAACAGGCGGAGGGGCGAAGGAGAAGTGAAAGCAGCTGTGATTACTGAAAGCCCTGATGTGAAAGAGTGGGAGCGCTATCTTTGGGGCTTTCACTTCCCTGTCTGGGCAGATTTTCTTGGCTTTGGTCTATTTTTCCCCCTACCCTGCTCTCTGCTCATAAATTCCTCCCTGGTGCAGGTGGGGTTGGTACCACCAGGGGTGGGTGCCCCATCCACCGTGGGGGCTCAGAAAGGACCAAAGCTGGGGACCACCAAGCATCCCTGCTATGGTGGGGTTTGGGGGGCACCGCCGAGCATCCCTGCCACAGTGGGGCTTGGGGGGTACCACCGAGCATGCCTGCCATGGTGGTAGCAGGGCAGAGCAGGGTGCTTTGGTAGCTGCCCCGGTTTATAGCAAGCACCTCAATAAAAGCCATTTTCATTCAAGATGAAATGCTGTCACTAAGGGTTGAAAGAGCTTCCAGTCTGGTGTTGAGCAAGTGTTTTCTTTCTCCAAAAATAAAGAGGTGAGGGATGTCTGAGACCCGACACACTGGTGGTGTGGAGAGGCTCTGGCATCAGGCTGATGCAAGAAATAAGTGTTCAGCCATGAAAAGCAGTGATGCTCCCCAGATCCCCCTTAACCAGCCTTATCACTGCAGCCACCACACTTAGTTTTGGGCAATGAAAGCCTGCAGGTGCATGGATTTAAGCCCAATTAGCAACCCTAATTAAAACAGTGCATTCCCACCACCACCACCTCTGGAAAGGGTCAGTGTAACTTGGTCATGATCTTAGTTGGGGTGGTTGGCTGCTTTCTGCCCAGGGTGAAGCCTGCTGTCCTCTGTGGGACCTGAACTTGGGCTTAAAGTTAAGCCTGGGATTAGTGGCTGTGCTGAAGTTGGCTGGGGTGAGTCCCTCGCTGTCCTGAATCAGCAGAGCAGCTGCACAGGGAGGCCCAAGAATGGATGAGGGGTCTGGTGGCTTACAGGGAGCACGGTGTTGGATGCTGAAAGGAGGGAGCTGGCTGGGGGGCTCAATGACTAGCTCACAGCTGGTCCCCTGCATCCATCAGCTGAGCTGTAGGGGACAGAAACCACAGTAAAATCTTTAGAGTAAATTCTTAGGGTGGCATCACTGTTCACAGGGGGCTGGACCAGGTCCTTGGTGATGGAGGATGCAGCACTCCAGGCAGTCAGGTTTGTTTTCTCTCCTGGGTGCTGGGGCATTATTATATATTTATTATTAAATACGCCCGCAAGCATCAGGACAAGCACCTTAGAGTGGGTCAGAAGCCCCAAGCCCAGACCGTAACCCTCACCCCCCAGCACATGGCTACTGAGCTTCACCTTTGGCTACCAACTAAGCAAACAACACCTCTTCGGTCCTGCTGCAATGGGAGCTGTTTGCAGGCTGCTCACAGCGGCCCCGTCCGTATGGATGGGGACATGGTGATGGTGAGGGGTGAGCAGCTCTAGTGAGGAGGCTCCAGGATGGCACAGCCATGAAGTTGTGCTCCCAGCTTGCCCTGCCTAAAGGTGAAGTTTCCAAAATACACTGTGTTTCCTTGGTGTTTTTCCTGGGTCCTGTTTTGGACAACGGCTCCTTGCTTGCTCTGTCCTGCTAGCGGAGGCATGAAGGTCAAACAACCCTGAATCTTTAAGGCAAAGATAAGCATTCCCCAAACACAAGGCTTTGGGGGGGGGGGGGGAGGGGGGGGGGAATCAACATCCCTCCCACATACACCCATTGTTTTTAGCCTACTTCAGGATTTCTGATTTTAAAATGCCCAGGGCCTGTCCTGCTGTGGAGGGAGCATCCGCATCCCTGCAAAACCTTGTGCTGAGCTCTTCCCTAGGGATGTTGCCCTCCATGTAAGGCCTTGCTTTTCTCTTCTCACTCCTCCACTAGCGCTGCTGGGTTAATTTGGCCCCTGTGTTTCCTACATACCAGCCTTAAATTCCATAATGAACAGGTCAACGCAGTCAATCCTATTCCACAGCCAGAGGAACTGAGATGGGGAGGGAGGCAGCAACTTGCCAGGTCCTGCTCCGCACAGGGAAGAGGATGCAGAAGGAAAGGGGCTGAGGGCTTTCCCTCTGAATTAAACCAGCACAAGAAAGAAAGAATAATATAATTGGGGGGGGGGGGGGGGGGGAAGTTAAAGCCACTCCTTGAAACTTGACTGCTTTCATCCCACAGGAGCTCAGCAGATAGATCACAGGCGTCGCTGGGTCAGATGTTCTGGAGCAGTTCCAGGCCTGGCCAGTGTTTAAATAGAAAGGTTATGTACCTGGGAGATTTATTTCATCTTTTAATTGGTTGTTTGTTTACATGACTCAGGAGCTCTTTGCTAATGTTTGCTTTGCTGGCTCACTCAGCTGCTGAAAATCCCGGCCGGCCATGTCCCAGCCTGGCCAGTGTGCTGGGGGAGGCTGCCTTTTGGCTCCGGCTCCTCGGCTTCACCCGGTGAGCTCCAGTGCTTCCCCGTGAGCCCTTCCCTTCCCCGCTCCATGGCCATCACCAAATCCTCCCGGAGCCGGCATCTCTCCCATCACACCATCACAGGTGTGCGGTTAGGGTGGTCCAGATGAGGGTCCACCACCCCAACATCTCCCCTTCCTTTCCCTTGTGGGCAGGCTGATGGAAAAGAGGAGCAGGGTCCATCCTGGCTGCGGAGGGGGTGGAGATGGATCCCCTCAGCTGGGCTTTGGGGTTCCCCTTCTCCTGAGCATCCTGCAAGGCCCAGCAGAGGATGAGATACAAAACACCATGGTTATGGGTTTGGTTTTTCCCAAGCATGTGGTAAGGACTCAGTTCTCCACTGGTCTCAATCTGCACAAAGCTTTGGAGGAAAATCAGTTTTCTTCTACTGTAGCTCTTAAGAAAAGGGTGTCGGAAACAACTCGCAAAGTGCAACGCTTCTCTCATGCCTCCTCTCTTGGTTTTATCTCATTTTATGTTAATTTTTTCCTTTCCATGAGCAATGGGACTGCCTTTCCCGGCATGCCTGGGCGACGGGGCGCCCGACAGCAGCCACGTAGGCGGATGGCTGTGGCGTGAGGTGCCCTCAGGCTCTCTGGCAGAGCGGGTGTCTGATGGCAGATGGTCTCCAACTCATCCTTGGGGGGCACTCATGTGGTTCAGGGAGGGCCTCTTTCCCTCCCCACCCCAGTGTTGGAGCCAGTGGATCCTTATCTCCCTCAGCATGCCTCCCCGGAGGGGAGAAGGGAAGCGATGTTCCCTGGCCCGTGCCGATAAGGAGCAGCCACCCAGCCGGATCAGTGGGGCGAGCTTGGAAGGAGAAGCCTCGGGGGTGATGGGGAAGCCGCAGATAAAGCAGATGAGCTGGCATTGGCAAGAGCCCCCTGAAATTAGGAAGGCAAAGGCGGGTGTTTCCAAGGCGGGCAGGTTCGCTCCAAAAAAACCTCCAAGCTTCTGCACTGATGGCCATCTTCCCAGTGAGGCGGCTTGCCCGCTCCTCTGCCAGCTCCTGCCCGTGCTCATTGAACCGATGTCAACAGCAGCCACGTGTGTTTGGGAGGAGCTGATGGGCATCACTGCAGGATTGTGGGGGTTTGGGGGGGGGGATTTCATGGTTTTTGGGTCACAAATGTGTTAACGTCTGTTTTGCGCAATCAATCCATTTCTCAATCTTTGCTCCCTGCAAACAACTGGAGACAAACGCGCGTTGCTTAACTGGGTAAATCAGAGCTATGTCCGCTCCCCCAGCCTCGCCAACCACACAAGGCCAGCTCTTCTTCTCTCCTTCCTCCCATCAAAGCCTGTATTAATAATGACAATTAAAACTGTGTTTGGGAGCAGCTTGATTTATCCTCTGGGATTTTTTTTTCTTCTGGACTTCTGAACTGCTTCTCACAGGTGGTACCAAGATGTTTTTCCAGGTCATGTGGAGGAGGACCTCCCCAGGTGCTGCCCACAGTTTTTTGAGGGGGAGGAAGATGATGGGGATATTGGGGATGGCACCATCTTATGACCATCCCATGCCTAGCATGGAGGCCACGATGGTGTCTCCAAGCTTTGGTCTGTATGGCCATGAGGTTGGCTACAGGACATCTTGTGCTGCCTCCCCAGCTTGTCCCCAATCCCTCGGAGGCAAAGCCAGCAGGGCACGGTGACCCAGCCCAGGCCACCTGCTGACCCACTTGGCTTGGCATATGTGGAGATGATGTTTGGAGAAGCGAGGAGGTCAGACCGGCCATCCAGGATGCCTCCGAGGTGGTGCTGCCCTGAGGTAGGATGGGAGGACCAAAGGCTATGGGGAATTTTGCCCTCTTGCTGCAGGGTGTTGGGGAAAAAATGTCTCGTGAAGTGGTGGTGGGATGGCCGCTGCTACGCTGCACAGTGGAGCCTTGTCCAAAAAAAAATCATCATTCCTTGGGGCTGAAAGGTCCTGTTGGGGACTAGAAGGTCCCGTAGAGGGCCAAGGTGGGCTCCTGAGATGGGAATCACCTTCTGGAGAGCAGATGGGACCATGCACTGAGTGTAGCTCTTCTGCTGGTGATGAGCTTTGATGGGAAAGTGCTGGGTTTTGTGACTGTGGAGAACAGGGATTTCCCTGGGCTGGGATTTACGTATGCCACCAGCCAACTGAGGAAAGGTCTGGAAAACCCAGAACCTGTCACGTCTTGCAGAGCCACCGAGCTTCTCCAAGTGGCATAAGCAAAGCCCAGCCCACTAATTGCCTGCCTGAGGGAAAACCTTGTGCATTTGGGTTTTGTTAGCATCTGGTCCACAGAGGTCCCCATCCCGGGTGGCACCATGGTACCCAAGAGTGCCCCAGGGAGAACTGGTGTCCTTCTGGTGGCAGAGAGAGGTTCTGCTTTATGTTTTAGCAGCCAGAGACCAGGGGCTGGATGTACACCATGTCTCCAAGGCTTTTCACCTGATTTCTTAAGTCAAAGGCATCTCTGTAGCCTTATTATCAGTGTGCCGCAGCAGATTTCAAACCATCATCCAGGCTGACCAAGTCCCCAGGGGTGATAGGGATGAAGCTCCTGGTCTTGATAGCTGCTGTCCATCAGCCATGGGCGAGAGCAGAGGCAGCTGCTACTCCACTGCCAGAGCTTGGTGCATCTCCCACCAACACCACGTGCCTGAGTGCTGGGGTGCCCACAATGTGCCCCAATACCCTCGTGGCGCATCTAAACAGCAGCCCTTCCAGCCATCCATGGTCCCACATTGTTTGGCCCTAGGTGACATCTTGCCAGGACCTGCACACAGCTCCTTATCAAGGCTGCAGTTAATTCCAGTGCATCCACCTCCTGCCCACCAGTGTGATGGGGATGTGGGGATGATCACTGTGTGGGTGCATGCATGGGGACACTGAGCACGCCAGCAGCATGTCAGGAATATAATGGCAGAAATGAGAAGCCAGTGCTGGTCAAAACTTGCCCTCTCCAGTAATGGTTGCATCTCTCCAGCAGCTTCTCAATACCGATAATTACTGGGATGGTGCAATCGAAGTACTTGACCAAGAAAATACCTGGTAAGTATAGGTTTGTATAGCAGCAAAAATCAAAGGAAATGTGTAACTGCAGGTGATTTGCAATGGCAAAGAGAGAGAATAAATAAATAAATAGAGGAGGTGATTAGAGATCAGGGATTCCTGAGTGCTTTTAACATGTGGACCTCACTGTGATGGGGGGAACATCACAGGCAAGCTCCAGCTTTTACAGGTGCAATCACGTTGCTTGCCCTGCTGCAGGGCTGGCTTAGCTGCACCTTGAAGGACATGGGTTTGTGATGGTTCTCGCATTTCTGGGTGCTGAATGAGGCTAAAGGAGAACAGGCAAAGCAGGAAAAGCTCATAAGGAAGCAAGAGAAGGAGGAGGAGATCCCTGGGTGTCATCGGGGCAGCTTCTCCAAGCCCAGCCAATGCAGCGTGACCCCTTCCAAAGGCTGCCCAGCCCCAGCTGGCTGCTCTTGCTCAGCCCTGACCACAGTGGGGCTGGGCACAGCCAGGACAGCCCTGGGAAGTCCCTGGGGACTTTGGTGGCATCGAGGCTGGCTGCCAGCTGGGGCCAGGGAGTCCCCCAGCCCAGGGGGAGATGCTGAGCTGGGGCCAAGCTGTGGTTCCCTGAAGGTGTCAGGTGGGAAGGGCTGATCCAGATGCTGGGAATCAGACAGCAGCAGGTATCCCCGAGGGAGGGTTCAGGCGGGGGTAAGCCTTCTTGTAACTGGTTTCCATGACCAGTAGAATGATGAGGATGTGGGTACCGGGAGGGAGAGATGCAAGGCAGAGGGTCATCTCAGCCTTAAGCCCTGAGCAGCTGCCCCTCTCCACTACCTGGGGTGGTAGAGCCATCCTGGCACCTGGAGCATGACTTATCCCACCACCACCTCCTTTCTAGCCATCTTCCCTGGGGGGTTTTACAAGAAAAGCTCTGCTGAGGGAACCTGGGGACCAGCAGATGAGCCCTGAAGTCCCCATCCCAGTAACAGAGGGATGGAGAAGGAGAGCTTCAACTTCAAAGCAGTTGGCTGGTGGGACCTCCTCTCCCATACCAGGCTGGCAAAGGTCCCACAGCCCAAGCTTCAGGCCTGCATCCAGAAATGCCGTGGCAGGCACTGAAAATTGCTGCGTGGGAAGAAGGCGATTTGGAGTTGATGAATGGTTTTGCCACCTTTGCCAAACAGATATTTTCTTTTTATGGGCACCGAACACCTGGGCTTGCCCTTCCTGGCTGGAAGAGTGAAATCCCCAAAACCTGTTCACAAATACCAGCAAAAATTAGTAGTTTCAGAAGAAAACTGGTGAGGCTGGGGGTGCAGAGCCAGAGGAGCGGAGGGGAGAGGCTGGGCTCAGCCCTGTGAGGTATGTGATGTCCATGTGCCACTTCTGTCCCAGCCAAGGGGATTTTCCAGTGACCTGGATGTAAGCAGGTCATGCTCCATCCCTCCTGCCGGTCCTGGCTTAGCCACCCCAGAGCCCTGTGGCAGGGGAACCGGGTCGGACGAGCATCCCTGAACCCAGAGGCATCCACTCAGCCCTTGAAAAGAGCCCAAGGGGTTCCCACACCTTCCCTGCTGCACCTTCTAATGAGGAAAATGTCTGCAGAGAGGCGTTGGGAAGCATCAAGGATGTGGGTGCAAGTCCCGTGGGGAACTACACTGGGATGGTTGCTCCCAGGTTGTGGGGAGGCTGCACCCGAGCCGAGAGAAGCGCCCAGGTCTTGGCTTTTTGGTTTGCATGTTGAAATCAGGGGTTTCCTGTAATAGGAGGATTGCGATGTTCCCCTCTGCGTCCTTGGAGGAGCAGAATCTTGGCTGGCTGTCCGTGAATCATGTCCCAGTTAGCAGAAAGGAGATTTTCAGGGCCTGCTCGCTGCTCTTGTAACAATCCATCCATCCCTGAGTCATTGCACCAAACCCAGGCAGTCCCTGTCACACCAATCTCTGCCGATGCTGCCATCCTCCCTCTGGGTGAGATAGTTGCTTTTATTTCCCAGCATATATATCCCCTTCCCTATAGCAATGCCAGCCATGTGCTCGCTTGGAAAGCCTCTTGCAAAACCTGAGATTGCAGACTGAAACTTTATGGCTTGTTTGCTCCTCAGCTTTGAAGCATTTCTTTACCGTTGCTGTTTGCAAGGCCCTTGGTTGGGTTTTCAGGCTGTTGGTGTTGGTGCACATCATTTATCTTGATTTATCTTGGTTCATTTGTTGCTTTGTGCCATCTGGGATGTATTTGTAGTTTCTTGTGCTACCTCTGAGGAGCAAGCCCCAGGGTGCAAAAACCCCTCTGCCATGGGCTGCGATGTACAGCTCTCTCCAGAGAAGTGTTTCTAATCAAAAATAGATATGTTTGGTTTTAATAGCTTTCTGTTTCTTTCCCTAGATGATCTAGATGCTTCTTCAAGGCATTTCAGCCCCAGCAGCATCCCATGGCGAGGAGTTCCCCAGCTGAATGCACAGCCTCAGCTCACCTCTGCCGGGGCAGGGACCTGGCACCGGAGCATCGCCAGTAATTTTCCACCCGACTCCGCGCCATGGAAATACACCCAGGCATGGAAAAAGCCTGGAAGGGAATAAAGAAGACACTTGGCTAACACAGCTTGGCCGACTCCCAAGTCAAGGAACGGCTTCAGGTTCATCTCCAGCTCCCCGGCAGCTTGGCAGGCAGGGCTGCCTCAGCTCCGCGTGGGCTGCGGGCTCTCTGGGGCCGGATCCTGCGGCACCCCCTGCGCTATATATGGGACGGGCCAGCTGCGTTTTGCTGGGCGGCTGCCGTGCCAAAACCCTGAGCACTCCTGCTCTGACAGCTCCCTGCAATCCGTGGGTTAGGTGCAAGACGAAAAGGGGGGGAAAATTGGCCTTTTTGTGGGTTTTGGGGGCTTTTTCTTCATTCTTGCTGCAGAGCAAATGGGCTCAGAGGCTGCCTTGGGAAGGAGAAGGAAAAAACTTGGCTCTTCTCACAGCCAAAGGCCATGGTGAGGGCAGAGCATGCAGAAGGCTTGGCGGCAGTGGGGATGTGGCGGTGGGAGGGAGGTGGTGAGTGGTCCCTTTATGAGACTGTAATTGCCCCAGCTAAAAAAACCACATTAGGCCGATGAGTGAAACGAGGTTTTTACGAGGGCAATAAGGAGTTCCAACGCGCCGGGGCGGTAATTGCCTGCCTGTGGCCCCAGGGTGCTGCGAGGAGCTGCTCGTGCTCCTGCTGCAATATGGCCCCAGCCTGGGCAAGAGGGTCCAGACCATTTCGCAACCTCCCTGCGCTAATCCAGCTTACCTCACCCATATGGCAATAACCATCGGGAGCCATTCCCACCTCACATTGCCAGCAGCTGGAGAGCATGAGATGTTCTCAGACAAGCCTCCCCACACCCTGCACGGCCACGGCAAACAAGGGAGGCTTCCCAAATCCCATGAGCATCCTTCCCCTGGTAGCTCCCAGCGGAAAATGCCCTTGGAGAGCCGCAGTCTGCTGCCCACCTCTGCGAAAACCTGGGCTCCTGTGCAATGGGTGATGAAACAGGCTGGGAAAGAGACACCAGGGGCAGACATGACCGAGGTCTGTAATATCACGATGAGTCCAGAGAAGATAAATGAGGGGGTGATTACTCACTGCCTCTTGTTGTGTAAAAACTAGGACCATCAAACGCATCCAGCAACCAGCGGGTTCAAAGCAATCCAAAGGAGATGCTTTTCCATACGATTAAGCTGTGGAGCCCTTTGCTGTAGGGCAGTGTGATGCAGAAGGCTGAGGATGGCTTCAAAAAGCAATTCCTGGAAGAGGAAGCCACCCAGGACACAACAAGCATCACCAGCTCAGTTTGCTGGCTGCCTCAAGGAGCGTAGAAGTAACATCTCTTCACCGAGATCTTAAGTTTTCTCCTGGCCATCTGTTCCAGCCGATGGCTGGGGAGCAAGAAACCCCACCAGCGAGGTGGGTTTTGAGGCTCAGCTGGGGCACATCTGCTCACCCATGCTGATACCGTGGTCCGAGACCTGGGGGCAGGTTGGCCAAGGGTGGGTTAAGCTTGCAGCCCTGAGTGGGGTTGGGAGCAGGGGAGGGTTATTTGCTGCTAGTGAGGATGAGGGAAAGAGGATCTCCCGATTCCCAAGGTGGCCGGAGGGAGCTGGAGCTGCTGGGATTTCTCCCCAGCAGGAGGAATGACTCAGTAGGAGCCAGTCACAGGAGCAACCACAAGGATCAGTTATCAGTGGAAAATCTGTCTCGTGAGGGCATCAAAGCAGCTCCTTGTATGCCAAAACGAAGGGGGAGGGAGGGGAAAAGAGAACAAAGAGCTGCTGTGCCGGGCGAGTAGGGGTTTGTGGCCAGCAGACCCCAGCTGGGACGGTGCAGGGGGGTTGAAAGCCCCATGTCCTTCCACTTAAGAGCTGCTCCTGCTCATCCTGACAACCCAAGGGCTGGGTGAGCTGGGAGGGGAAGGTCTCACTCTCTGACAGCCCCACCGAAGCCAAGCCGGAGCCAGGCTATGTGAGTGTTATTCACCTTAAAACTATGTGAGTAAACATAGAAGTCTCCTCTTCCTGGTCCCACCTCAGCAATTAAGCTGCGCTTCTGCAGGCTGGAGGAGACAAGCCTTAATCCACCCCGGCAGATAAAGGGGATGGTCTTGCTCTCTCTTCTGATGAGACCTCAAGCCAAACCACCCAGGAGAGGAAAAACATGTAGCTCCAGTCAGTCTCCTGTGACACCCCCTCCTGCGTGGAGCTCCTTGAAGATGTCCCACCAGGAGGAAGGCAGCCCTTTCCCACCAGCTCTGATGTTTTCATTGTCTGTATCACATGCAGTTTTGGTTGCTCAGGAGCAGCGATGCTCACAACTAGCTCTGTGGTGGCGGAGAGTGGAGCAAACCGGTAAGAGCCTGTCCGAGAGACCCAGCACCGACTGGGAGGAAGAAGAAGAGATGATCTTTGCAAGAGAGGACTGTGAAGGTTGGAGTGGTGGGAGGCAGCTCATGGGCTGATAGCTGCAGGCTGGCCCCAATGAGCACCTGAGCACACAGATATCAGAGATAACTGATGGAGAACAGAGTCCAGGGATTACAGAGTCTCGTAGCCATTCCCACACTGGGAACCACACAGAAATAAATCAATAAACCATTCCTGGGCTTGAAGTATACGCAGCAGCATACATGCCACCCCTGTGGCATAGGCACGACTCAGCATCCTCAGCATTTGCTGCTGGAAACCACAACCAAACCAAACCAAGCCCAGCAAACAAATCCCACCTCGTGGGTCTGCTGTGCTGGCTGCAGTTGAGATGGCAACTGGAGTTGAAAACTGTGTGGAGTTGCAAATCAGCCCTTTTTTTTACCCTCTTGCCAGCTGATCTTTCAGCTGGATCAGTTCCTGGGCATCTTCACCCCTTAATCTCACCAATTATTGCCAGTGGAAGGGAAAGGGCAGGAGCAGATGGGCAAGAGCAGGTTGGAGGTGGGAACAGGGCAGACGGGTCTGACATCGTCTGGAGCTACTGAGGAGCACCTCCTGGGCTTGGGAGCGTAATGCCCAGGTTGGTGGTCAGCCCCAGGGGCCATATTCTGCCTGATTGACTCCTGCCTCTGTCCCCGTGTCCCGTGGCTCCATGTGAGTTGTCGTCCCCTGTTTGCTCTGGCTGTGTAAGCCATGTTGCTGGGGTGCAGAAGGCGCCTGTGATCCTGCTGCCAGCTGGGAAGTGCTAGAGATGCTCCCACCTCCTCCATGCTCCTCTACCTGCCTTCCCGGAGGAGGTATCACAGTCCCCAGTGCCCTGAAGGCGGCTGAGGAGCTGAAAAACCTCCAGCCTGGCTGGCAGAGGCCATCTCTATCCTCCATGATCTCAGAGCCCATGGAGAAAGCAACCAACCGCTTGCTCTGGACCCTTGCGAGCCTGTTTCTCCCTGCACTGGGCGGCAGTCCTGCCTGGGACAAAGGAGCCTCCATTTTCAGTGAGGATGTTTTGTGCCATGTTGTGGGGTCTGGTCCAGGTAAAGGGTGGATATTCAGCTCCATCAGCTCCATGGAGAGGCCAGTCCCTCGGTCCACCCATACTCTCCCATCTCCTTCGACAGCAAAAAAAGCCCAGGGGCCATGCAAGCCAGAGCTGCCTCCCTAGTCATCGCATCAAGTTCATTTGTGGCTATAGGTGGCATTTCTGAGGCAGCCAAACCACAAGTTTAGCAAGAAATGCAACCCCCAGTTGCTCTTGAGAGTGCGGAAAGCGTCAGAGAGGTCAAGGGTTTCTCTTTGGGAGCAAGCCGGCTGGGCACACTGCAGCCATGGGTAGGAGGAGAAGGGGAGGAAGGTCCACGTGTTGCTGAGGTTCAAACTGGGTGACCTCAACCGGAGCAGAAAAAAAAGAAATAAAAAAAAAGACGTAAACAAATCTGACAAAGAAACTGCAACTTCCTCAGGCTGATCTCTTGCAAGGCTTACCCAGAGTTACATCATGGTGCTCATTAGGCACCGGCAGCAGGAGCCCACAGCCGCAGCCCAGCCAGCAGCCAGCTCTGGCAGCGTCCTCATGGGACCCCTCCAGCCTCCCGGGGTGCTTTGCCTGCTGCCTCTTGTGCTTCCCCTGCCGGGGGGCTGCAGCCACAGCCGACTTGCGCAGGGGATCCCATAAAGAGACACCCTCCCCAGTTCCTTTGCCCCAGGGAGACATGCACAGCACCCCACAGCCACCCCCCCCAGCACCCACAGCCCCCACCCCACCCCATAGCTCCCCCACAGCACCCCATGGCCCCCATACAGCCTGGCCACTGGTGTGCACTTGTAACTGAGCGCCTTCCCCTCCGGGACAGCAGGTCCCTGGGGATGGGTGCTGCTGCAGGAGGATGTGGCGGGCCGCTGCATCACTCTCTCTGGTGGAGAGCTTGGCACTGGGGCAGCTCCTGAGCATTGCCATGACCCTAAACCATTGACATGGAGAGTGCTGTGGGGTAAGGGATGGTGGATGGTGGCTGGAAGAGCCTTCGAAGGTCTGCACCTTCAAAGGATGCAGTTTCTTAGCTCGCTGCCAGCCTGCCTGGCAGCTACAGCTCCAGAGCCCTGCAGGGTGCAGAGGGAAGTGGCTGGGCAGCACCATCCCCAAGGATGTGGGGACCCCCTGGCCAGCAGCCGGGCCAGAAGGGGACGGCACCCCAATCTCAGTAGGCTTCTGCAAACAAACAGCTGTCACAGCCACACCAGCGAGGCCAGCTTCCCAAAAAGCTGGAAAGCCTCCAACCCGTTTTCCCTGCCCAGCCCCTGGCTGCCCATCCTGGGCAGCCCTAAATCAGCCCAGATTGGGTGCGGGAGCAGCCCCACGCCACGCCAGCCAATGAAGGGTTACTGAGGTGCCCTGCCTTGTGCCACCTGTGTGATAGGAATTGGGCCAAATGGGGGGATAAAAGATGGGAGCGGTACTGGGGGCAGCACTGGGGGAGGATGGGGAGGTGGCTCCATTGACTTGCAGGGTGCAGCGGAGGAGGGGCAGGGTGATGGACTGAGTGCTGCGGGGGCTTAGCCCCCCTGGCTGGGGGCTCAGGGCTTTGGGATGCTGTGCTGGCCAGGTTTCTCCCTGCTATGGGAGGAGGAGAGGGGTCTCCTGCTCTCTGGAGGCTTTGGGAGACAAGCTCTGGTACCATCCCCAGAGGGACACCATGCTGGTGCATGGGAGAGTGGAGGGAGCAGGTCCCGCAGAGGGACTTGGCTTGATTTTGGAGCCCAGGCAGGTGTGGGGTGCTCGGGCATAGGCCTGGCTTCTGCATGTGGGTGCTCATCCTGGTGCTCCCGTCACTGGGAGCTGCACGGCCGCTGCTAGCTGGAGCAGAGGGCAGCTCGCCAGCTTCCCCAGGCTCGCTTGTTGCCACATCTAAGCCTTTTTCAAGACCACAGATCTATTCCTCACCATGAAGCAATGAGCAAGGTAGTTTCCCTGTCCTGCCTGCTCCCCTCTTCTTCCTCCAAAACAGCCTTTGAGATATGCTGGGGCTGTCCCCGGAGGTGATGGGAGCTGGGTGCCCAGGGAACAAACCCCAGTAGGGGCTGCACCTCTGGGCTGGAAGGGCAGGGTGAGGAGGTGGTGAAAGAAGGGGAAGCTCACAGGGGAACCCCGGCCCGGGAATCTCTGCTCCTGGGCATAGGACTCCTGTGAAAGCCCCTTTCTCGCAGCCCAGAAGCCTCCTCTGCTCCGGTGCATGCCCTGGTGCTGGGGAGAAGCCGTGCCATGGGGCTGCCTTGAATATGTAATGGGTCACTGGGTTTGGGGTTGTTTCCTTCCCGCAGGCAGGGAGCAGGTGAGCCACCCCAGCACCTGCGTCCTGCCCTCCGAAAGAGCAGGGAGTATGTCTGGACCATCCCCGAGGCTGTCCCAGCCCCGGGCCTTCCTGCAGTCGGAGCATCCAAACATGCTGAGGCCAAGCAGGACCAGCTGCTGGGCTTCAGTGCTGGAGCCATGGGCTTTCAAGCCCACGGCATGATGCAAGAGTGATTTTCCTCGGCTCCTGACGAGGCTTTGGATGGGTTTCATCAGCCTGTGAGCCACTCTGAGGGGTGAACGGCGGCTCAGCTGCTCCAGCCGCCTCTGGGACTCGCCTGGGAACATCCTAGTGGGAGGATTTTGGGCACAGCCTTGAAGCAGGGCGCTTGGCAGCCTCACCCCATCACGGACGTGGCCAGGCTCCTACCATTCCTACTCCAGGAAGCCTCCCCTCCATTGAGGGTGTGGGGAGCTGTCAAGAGCCCTAATTCATCGCCTCCCCAACTGCCAAATGGTGGCTTTGTTTTTGCACTCAAGAAAGAAAAGAATAAAGCAGGGGAGAGGCTGTGTTTTGCAGGACTATAAAATAATCCTGCTGCAAGCTCCATCCACCCGGGGAAAGGTGGCAGCGGCAGGACCAGGCTCCCCCGGGGGCTGCTCGGCTTCTCCCTCCCTGTGTCCTGCCCAAGAGTTTCGCAGGGCAAAGCCTCCCGCACTGGGAAACAAGAGCAAAAAGAAACACCAGAGCTTTTTTTTTTTTTTTTTTTTTTATAAGTGGAGGAATGGCGTGTGAATGCAGAAGCAATAATTCAAGCAGGGACACGGAGCTGGAGAGCTTTCAGCTCCCAAACTGTACCCAAGCCTCAGCAGTTTGCTTTGTGCTGCTCATTCATCCGCAGGGTTATTTTTGTTTTCCTCCCCCTGGGAGAACAGGATTCGTTTTGTTTTCAAAGTCCCTTTGAGAGCAGCTTGCTGAGGATATGGTTTAGCAGAGAAAAACCCTCTTGGCGGGTCGGGTTTGCTCCCACCCTGTCTGGGGCAGAGAAGCAATGGCAATTCCACTGCCATCATGTAGGTGTTGCCTATCTTCTGGGTGGGAAGGTGATGTCCCTTGGGAATTTATACCCACTCCACTGTTGCTGGGGTTTGGATATCTCATTACTGTGGATAATTATCTAGAGATAATGAGATACCTACATCTATGGTTTACTGGGTCTCGTCTATTGCTTTCCTGGGGCAATGAGTTGTGCAGGTTGTTTTATTTTATTTACAAATAACTGGAGGCACTGATGGGATGTAAATCAAAGTTTCGAAGGAGATGAAGCTTCGCACAATGTTGGGTAAGCAACTGGACCTGCCTGTGCCTTGTTTTCTCCTTAAATCATCCTAAAAGGTCATCTCACCCTGGGTGGAAGGAGCTCCAGAACAAGGAGGGGTTGGGAGAAGCTGTAAAGCTGTCCCCTGCCACTGAACAAACCCCCTGGGGCATTTCCAAAAGCTCCCAGCCCTCAGAGCATGGGGTCTGACTTCCAGAACAGAGAGAGATGCAGGAGTGGGTGCCTCGGAGGATGCTCGGGACTCCTCCCCGCACAGCCAGAACTCGCCGGGGCCTTGGAGAGAGCTGGCAGCTCTCAAGAATTCAACCCCATCTTGGCACTGAAAGAAATGTGTGGGAGGAGGAAACCTTGACTTTTATCTCTTCTTGGTAAATGTACTTTAAACTCAAGCACCCTGGAAGCTGTTGGGAACCCTCCCTCATAACCTTCCATCCTCCTCCCTCCGGCTCCCCTGCCACCGCTCCAAACCTTCATCCCTGTTTTCCTTCACTTGCCAGTGCGATGTGAGACCCCGTGGCCGGGTTGAGCGTGGGGAACAGGCAAAGCCTAAATTAAGACCATCTGTACAACTCTCTTACTCCAATTAGCTCAATAATTAGAGCCTCATCAAGGACACTGCTGCCTCCAAGGATGTCTCCAAGGCGAGAGCTGTTAACGAGGCTGGGAAGTCCCAGCGGGAGGCCTGGATGCGGTTGAACGGGGTTAAAGCCACCTCTTGTCTGCTTGGACAAAGTGATGGGTGCCAGTGTCCCAAATTCCCCGCGGCACCCAGGGGATTGGCCTTCATCCCATACGGGATGCGCTCTGGGTGCAGAAGAGGACCCCGTTACCCACTCCCCTTGAAAATGGCTCCCAAGCCATAAAAGCCATCGCGTCCTGTGGCGGGGGAGGCCGTGCAGCTGCACAAACCGAAACATCACCCCGGAGCTTCCCAGGCTGCCGCAGCCCCGCTCCTGGAAGGCTGCCCCCGGGCAGGGCAGGCAGCTGCCGGTGGGAAAGACCCTGGCAGAGGGACACACACACACACACACACACACACACACCCCCCGCCTGCCGCCTTCCCACACTTGCTTCAGTTGACACCGAGTAGAAATCACAGAAATTTCCAGGAAACCTCCTCGGGCTCTTGAGGAAACTGGGGACAACTGCCGCTGAAACCTCAAAATGGTGGTGGGCTCCTCTGCAAGACCCCACAGCTGCTTCCTGCCATCCCCCATGAAAGCATCTGCAGGGACACCAGTCCGGCAGGCATCTCTTGTTCTCCACTTGGGCTTCGTTTGGATCATTTGGGGGTTGCTAAATGATTTGAGGAGGCAAGGGGGATGTTCTCATCACCGCATAAGCAGCCGGTCCCGCTCCAAAGCCTGCCCACGTACTAGGAGCAAACCCAAGGCCTTTTCGGAAGGATGTTGTATTTAAAAACTCAGTAGCTGTGGTGTTTGTGGGTGGTAGGTAACCTTTAAATCTCACCTTTCCTTGTCACCAAGAGATCAGCTAAAGCCTACCAGCTCTCCAGAAGCTAAAGCACAACTTTATGGGGAAGCAAATCAAAGAGAAGAGGAAAAAGAAGAGGGGGAAAATGAATAAAGGCAAGATGCTCCCGGACCGATCCGCCACGGGAAGAGGAGATGGGCAGGGATCTGTCCCCTGGCCACGTCTTTGACATGTCCAGGAGCTGGGTACCCCCAGAGCCACCCCTCACCCACCCTTCCCCATCACTTGGACCCCTGGCCTGCATCACTCTGGGTACTGCCCTACTAAAGGAGGTTAACTCCCCCTGAGGGGCTTAATTAGCACCAGGACAAACCGGGGAGCACAAGCTGGGACAAGAACTGACCCTGTTTGGGGTACGGGAGAAGTGGCATGGCTGGGGAGCAGCGATGACTTGAACTCAAACTGCTGCCCGGATGAGGGAGCCTAATGCCCAAGCTCCCACCCTGAGCCCCCTCATCCCCATGCCTGCAAGCGGTGAACCCCAGGAGTGGGTCCCCCACCTCAGGCACGGCATCTGGGGACCCGTCCCCGGAGCCGACGCGCTGGAGACAGGGGCAATCTGAAGCCAGCAGGTTTCCTGAGCGCTGGGAGGGAGCCTGAGCACGGCAAACCACAGATCAAATCGCCCAAGCGATGAACCCAAAGATAGACACCATCACTGCCAAGGCTGAGAAGCCTCAAAAAGAAAATTGAAAACCACACGGCCAAAATTTGACTAATTCAGTCAAACCCTCACCTCCCGGGCTCACATCAACCCCGCAGGGCTGCCTGTGCTGCTCCCCATCAGCCAGGTCCCTGAGCCCCCCGGGTGCTCGCCCACCACGGAGGGTGCTGGTGTGTGGAGGGGCAAAGAGTTTCAGCCATGCCCTGGGTGCATCAGAGCTGGAAATCAGCACCCACCCTTCCCCAAAGGTCATTTTCCCAAGTACTTCTGTCTTTTTAAAAAAAAAAAAAAGAAATAGTGGTTTCTTTTGAGGCTGGTATCTACTATGCTCATGGTGCCAGCAGGTTTGATGCCTCAGCAAAGAGCAGATTTGTCGCTGCTCAGCCGATTTCAGTTGCTAATGAAGAGATGAATCACGCAGGAAGTCAAGAAAGAAGGAAATTCACAGCAAAAAGAAGAAAAAAGAGCAGGTATTTGCTTGGACGACAGGTAGAAACCCCTCTCTCTGCTCTAGAGAAATGTAAGACTGAGTTATTTCAGGAGGGAGATTATATGGGAAATAATATGTATTTTAGAATAAGTCATCATAAAAACAAAACATTGTCTAGAAATTAGAGGAGGCTGCTGTGAAAACCTCGTGCCACACGTCACAGTGTCTGAAAGTCATCTTAGGAGGAAAAGGATATTACAGAAATTACAGATGAAAAAAAACAAACCCAGACCATCAGACCAAAAACTGGGGAGAAGATTTCAGTGAGATTTAGTTTTAACAGTTCAGCTGAATGACTGGCAGCAGAGCTGTGTCCAAATACGGATGAGGAAGGGTGTTTCTGGTGTAAAGTTAAGCAAATGTATTAACCAACTCAAGCTTAAAGGGATTATCTGCCACGTCAAGTGAATTGCAATTCTGTCCAGCAAGGTAAAAATTAACACTGATATTTTTTTTAAGACCATAACTCCAAATAATAAGCTTTACTATCCTTCCATTTGCTCATTTTAATATATAATAACTATTATATATTACATACTAATATATAACATCTAATAATTAAATATATAATAATTATCATATAATTGCATTACAATTTGACCAAAGAAAATATTACGGCAGCACGTGATCAATGAACTCCAGACAAAGCAATCATGTGTAAACATCAGAGCCAAGGGACTGGAAGTTCAGAGCCGGCTCCTCCCCAGCCACTTATTTTCTTTGCAGGAATCAACTGCTGCTGCCACAAAACTGCTATCAATTAAATAAAGCCGTAAGGGAAAAATAATGGTTGTGAGGCCAAGGAGAGGAGAATTCAAACACTGGCTTCTCAGGCTTTGTTCAATAAGGTCCTTAATCACCTGTATTAATAACTAGGCACATTCCTAAGCCCTGGGCTGAATTCGGGCCAAAAAGAGTGTGAGCGGCTTTATAAACCTCAGTGAGCTGGGCCTGGGGTTGATCTGTCGCAAATACAGATTTGTGGATATGGCCGACTACACCAATTTGTCGCGAATACGATTTGTTACATGGCTTTGGTTAGCAATTTAAGATTTATGAATATTTTTGAGATAGATCACAGTATGAGGCTGTATAATTCTTAACAGCACTTAAGCATCACCAAGTTTAAAACAGCAATTTTGATTCCAGTGATGGAATCTGTTACAATCAGCATAGCAACTTAGTTAAAAATTTGAGAATGGCAAGGTTCACTCTATTACTTACATGGAAGAAGTGCACAAAGGGCCATTCAGTTACACTCGAGTTAGAACAATTCCCAGAGGGATCGTGGATGCAGGGGATAAGGAGGACCCTCCCGTTGAGTCACGAGGTTCGGAATAGACCCCCTTGCTTTCTAAACTCCTTTCAGAGAGGAGTCGAGGTGCGGCTAGGTCCAATCTCAATCTCAGATTTGGTCAACGGTTTATGTGAACAGGGATAATATATACGTGTATATAGTCATATTGCACACACATACATCCACCCACACCCACCCACACCCACCCACACCCACCCACACACCCCCGAGGTTAACCTGTGATTGAAATTTCCCTTTTTGTGAGTTTCATGAATTACTCACTTTTATGCGCTGGCATTCATCAACAGGCAGTCAGTGAACCTCGTGAAGTCAGGCCTTTGAGTCCTCGCAAAATCGATGGGCAATCCTTCAGTCCTTGCAACATCTACCCTGAGAGGCGTCCCAGTGCCGGGGGAGATACAGGGTCACGCAGCCCACTTCAGTCCTGGAGAGCTCCACAAGGTCTCCCTCTTGGATCGCTAGTTACCGGATCTCAGATGATTGGCTTTGGTCAGTTATTTTACATTCTGGTACACAATTCAGGCAGCAGGTAGCCCAGGTGTGGACAGACTGCCTGACGCCCAAGTCCTTATGACCAAGATAACACCAAAATAGGGCTTACCCTGGGATCTCAGAGTGGCCCCGGGGGGGGGGGGGGGGGGGGGCGGGGGGGGGGCGGGGGCTGCACCACCAGCATTAATAATTAGGCACATTCCTAGGCCCTGGCCTGAATTTGGGCCAAAAAGAGTGTGAGCAGTTTCATACATGTCAGTGAGTTGGGGCTGGGGTAGATCCCTTCCTGAAATAATCCATATAGCCCACTCCCCATCAATAGTCATTGTATTACCTTTACATTTAGTAAATGTAAAGCTCATTCTCTTGGGAAACCTCCAAGGGAACGATTTTCCTCCCTTTTCTCCTGCCACCTGCCATCTGAAGTTGCTTGGAGGTTTCAGTTTCCACTAAAACGATGCTCAGATGGTAGCATTTTGAGGGACCTCCGTGCTGCACGAGGAGCAACTTGGACTATATTGGAAGAAAAGGCTATTTGAAACGTACAAATCTTTATGTCTCACTTAGAAATCTTTATTTCTCGCTCCCAGGGGGTGCTGACCTCTGCCACAGCTTCACTCCATGGCCTTGGGCAACTCACTTAATCTCGCAGCATCTGTGTCACTGGGTTAATCGTATTTACAGGGCTTTTATGAGGGTTAATTATTAGTTGGGGAATACTTGCATGGACTTCTTCAGACGTGACTCCTTGAATAAATGCTAAATGTTAATGCTGGCAAATAGACTCGGGGCTCAACATTTTGTGCTGTGTGGGGGTCCCCCTGTGCAGGGGGGGATTAAATCCAGGAGGAGAGTCTTTTCTTTGGGGTGCGGGGTGGCCGTGAGGGGGGCTAAGAAACCATCCCCAGCCCACCCCAGGCCGTCAGTGGATCCCTCAGCTTCCTGCTGTCCCTGCATACAAGACGGGAAAGCACTTGTGTGCAGATGGATGGACTCGTGTCCTGCCAGACCCGGACCCTGCGGCCGCATCCACGCCTGCATCCAGGCCCCGCCCCGATCCTGCCCGGCTCTGGCTGGGGGGCATCCCCGTGCTCCTCTGCAAGGCGGGGGGTCTCCCTGTAACGGGGGCTACTCCTTAACAGGGGCTCCCCATGATGCAGGGGCCGCCTGCAGTGGGTCTCCCCTTAATGGGGGGTCCTCGCTAATGGGAACAGCCTGCAATTGGGGCTCCCCTTAATGAGGGGTCCTCCCTAATAGGGAGTGCCTGCAGTGGGGGCTCCTCCCTAATAGGGGCTCCGTACATCGGGGGCTCCCCTTATTGGGTCTCCCCCCCCAGCATAGGCTCCCCACGCGGCCGCTCCTCCATAACGGGGGGGTTTGCTGCAACGGGGACCCTTCCATAACAGGGGCTCCCCGCTGCGGGGGTTCCCCGTAACAGCTGGGGATCACCCTGTACCGAGGGTCCCCGCTCCGAGCGCAGCGGAGCAGAGCCCCGACCAGCTCAGCGCACATGTGGCGGGCTGGGCTGGGCTGTCCCATCCCGTCCCGTCCCGTCCCCTCCTCCGGCCGGCCCACACGCACACCCAGCCCTCCCTCCTCCTCCTCCTCCTCCTCCTCCTCCCACTTCCTCCGCACAATGCGGGCTGCCGGCCGAGCGGGGCAGCGGCAGCAGGCCCCCCCACGCCGCCGCCGCCGAGCCCCCCGCCCGGCCCCGTAGCGATGCTCCGGGGAAGGCACCGCGCCGCCGCCGCAGGTGAGTGCGGGACCGGTCCCGCTCCCCGCTGGGCCGTGGGCTTGGGGGAGGACAGCGGGGACGCACCGGAGCCGGAGGGATGCGGGGCGGGGGGGCCCGGCGAGGCGGGCGGGGGGCGCCGGGGACCCCTGGCCCGCTGCCTCGTCCCGTACGCGGCTTGTCTTTGAGCCCCCCCGGGAGGGTGAAGCTCCTGGCCAGGAGCATCCACCGGAGGAAGGGTTTCCCCCCACTTTCCCGTGCCCTATATTGACGTCTGCCTCCAGATCATCTGTTTCTCGTTGGGCGATGCAGGGGAAAATGGGCTTCGGGCTCCAGTTCCAGGGTTTTTACCCATTTATGGATACTTTAGATCATGCGGCTGATGCGCAACGTGTCCGCGGGGCCGAAGGCGCCTTCGGCTCCCCCGCGAGAGCCTAAACCCGCCGAGGGTTATTTTGGTGGTCACTGTAGCGTTGCCTGCAGAAACGCCGTGGCTGCGGATGGGCGGAGGGGACAGAAGGACGGACGGCGGCCACCCAGCCCCCGCCGGGTCCGTGCCTCGTGGCCAGGGTGCGATGCTGCCATGCCCGGGGTCTGCGAGCACGGGGGGTCCCCACCGGGGCGTGACACTGATGGGTCGGGGTTGGGTCGATGGCGGTTGTACCTGTGTATCAGAGGGGGTTTAATCCCCTAAATACTTAGATGTTATTCTGGAGGCGGTCGCTCTGCCCTTCTGGTGGGCAGATGCCCCTATGGTGGCTGCTACACGCTTAATTAAGTTGTTGGTTTGTTTTTTTTTTTTTTTATAAAAGCGAATATCGTTGGGACTTTCTCAGGACTAACAGCCTCATTTGCAATACAAGCAATGGCACGCTGAGTGGGTTCGGTGAGGATACTGTCTTAAAAAGCAGCTGGCTTGGCCCGAGTGAAGGCTCCGGCTGGGCTTTTGCCTACCTGGGAAAAGCTCGGGAGCTGCAAGCTTTTTTGAAGAGGGATAAGGTGAAATGAGGGAGCCGGGACCGCTGAGGCCTCTCGTTTGCTCCCCCAAAATGACCTCAGCGGGGGGAGCCTTGCCGGCGACCGCATCCAAGCCCGCCGGAGGGGTGGGAAAGGTGACCTCCTCCGCAGGGACCCAAGGTCCCCGCGATTGTGAAACCGATATTGCAGCCAGACGGGAAAACGCCTTCCTACCGGGGGAGAAATCCTCTCGCGTTGGGGTGACACGGGGAAAGCCCCCCCCCCCCCCCCCCCCCCCCCCCGTTAGCGGCCCTCTGCCGCAGGATCGCGGGGGGGGTCTCGGAGGTGGGGCTGCGGGGTGGCCGGGGATGCCCGATGCCGGCGGGTTTAGGAGATTTTGGGGTTTTATTTCTTGATAGCCGCTTCCTGCGGGCTGGCTGGGAGTTTGGCGGCTGTTTCTTCGCATCACGTGGCGATGGAGGAGGCGGGAGGCGGCGGTGAGAGGCTCCCGCTTCTTACCGCCGCGTTAGGGCATCGCGTCCTGGGGGGGGGAGGCCGGGGAGCCGGGGGCTGCGCCTGGCAGCCCCGGTGAGAACAGGCGCGACCGCGCCTGTTCGGAGCTGCCGGAGCAAAAAGAGACGGCAGAGCCACCCCCGGCAGCCTCGGCGTGCCAAGGAGCCCCGGTGGAGGGGGAAGGGGAGCCCTCCCGTGCCCTTTTGACATCTGAAATGCGGCAGATAAAGCTGGCTGTGGCCCGCGAGCACTTATCGGGGAGGTTTTGCCTCCACGCAGTGGGGCGGCATGTGCTCCTTTTCATTTGGTTTTACTTTTTCTCCCTCCCAGTCAAACGGCCCCTTCCGGGGAAAAAACCCTGCGAAGAAGAGGAAGGGGGGAAAAAAAAATCTAAAAAAAAAAAAAAATACATATATAAAAAAAGAGGAGTAAATCGGTTGTGTTTAATCCACCTACTGCTTTCCTCAGCCGTGGAGTTTCAATATTGCAAGTGCTGGCCACGTGTGTTAGCGTTCACCCAGGCATCCCCCCGGCCCCGATTCCCAGGTGCCCCTCTCTTCCCCACGGACCCTGGCCCTGGCGGCTCTCCCGTGGCCAGGGAGAAGGAAGGAAGGAGGGCATCGCCACGCCAGCTGCAAGGGGATAATCCTGGAGGGGAAGGGCTGATTGCGACAGCAAATGCAGAGCTGTTTTCTTGGGTCTCAAATGGCACAGGTGTAGGGATGGCACCGGCTGGGATCCGTGTATTTCATGGAAAGAGCCCATTAGTGCCCTCACCCTAATGAAGTTAATGAGCTCAACCCCTATTAGACATCAGAGAACCCACGTGGCTGGCTCCGGTCACCACTGTGGGATGACTTGCTCTGTTCTGCATCCCTCCAGCAAGCCTGGAAGTCAGAGATGGCTGCCTGCTTTCCCACTGAATTGGTGGGAAGGAGTTGGGGTGTTCCCAAGGGGAAAGGTCTCCTTGTAACGGGTTTATGAGGCCTTTTCCTTCCACCCCTGCTTCCCCAAAGAGGGGTCTTCCTGCTGCGGTTGCAGGTGATTTGGAAACGGGGCGATTGCGTCGGCGCTGCCGATGTGCCCAGCGGTGTAACCCAGTCCCGTGGTGACAGCAGGGCCGGTTGCACAACATCCCCCACGCGCCGGGTTTTATAGATCAGCACGTTTCAGTGAAAGGGGAAAAAGCAGCAGGGAAATGCTGGAAGTCACAAGATCCCGGGTTTCTGTCCCAGCTTGTTCACCCCGAGCACCATCACTGTGTGGAGGGGATCCCACGCCTGCATCTCCCTCCCACACAGCATGTCTCTGGGAGAGATCCCTCTCGAGCCGCTGATGGGTGGGGAGAGCAGTTGGCTGGAAAGGAAAATAACCCAGTTTGGGACCCCCAGCCCACCCAGCCGAGTCCCTTCCCGCTTCACATCCCCCCAGTTGGGGTATAAGGAAAGCCTGTGGCTCAATTTGGGGGGGGGAAGGTGGCAACGTGCAGCCGACTTCTCCCTCCCAGGCACGACTTCTCCCTCCCAGGCACGAGCCCCCAAAATATCTCAGCCAGCATCTCTTGATGGAGGATCCTGCAGCAACGCCCTGGGCTGGGGCGAGGAGGCACCGGTGCAGTGTTGACCTTGGGCCAGGGTCTCGTGTGGAAAGCAGGGGTTTGGGGTTTTTTGGGTTTTTCTCCAATCTTTTTCAATTTGAGGGGAGCGTTTTCCCAGGGCCTAAGTGATGGCAAATTTAATTGGTACTGTATATCTTGGAAATACCCTGAGGCTCCTGAGGATAAAGCTGTTGGAAATGATGCGGTCACCCCATGACCTTGTTCTCTGGGGAGCTGCTTCTGAGGGTGCAAGTGGGGAGTTGAGCTTCATTCTCAACCACAGGGAACAATCGACCCTCCAAAGAGGTTTTCAGAGGAGTCCAGGGAAGCAGCATCCTCCCTGGAAAGCGAGAAATTGTTGAAGTTTGGAAAAGAAACCTAACCCAAAGGAATGGCAGAAGGGTGCAGCCTGCTCGGTCATGCCACGGCTGCTGTTTTGGGGAAAACCGCTGGGTTTGAGCAGGACCTGGGGAGAGGTAGGTCTGCATGGGGCTATCCCCTGGTTCCCCCCAGACCGGGCTGGGCATGCGGGGGACAGAGCTGCAGCTGGGCAGGGGCACCCATGCCTGCGGTAGGATGGCCGGTGGGCCTGTGACCCCTGTTTCTGCCTGTAAGTGGTCTGGCAGGGCTCTGCCTGCACGGCAGGGAGAGCTGGCAGCATGTAACTTGTGTGGTTTGCCAGAGTGGGCTGTGTGCGGCTCAGGTCTGGACTCCAGCTGCGCTGCAGAGCAGAGCCACCACGCTCAGGTCCCTTATCTACCCTCGCAAGTCTCCCCAGTTATCTGCTCCGTTTCCCCTTCTGTGGACAAGGCTTTTATCTTATCTTCACGCTCTCTTCCTCCATTTCCTTCTTTGCTTCTCTGCTAACTCTTGCCACAAAACCAAAAAAAAAACCATGGGGGGGTAAAGAACAGACACAAGATCCTACTGCAGTAAGGGGATGCTGGACCATGCTTGGAAGATGTTGGGTGATGTTTGGCTGTGCTGGGAGGATGCTGGGCCATGGCCCAGCAATGCTCAGGCAGATCTGGGTGCTTGCTTGGATGATGTACACGATGCTCAGGTGATGCCAGGGGATACTGGGGGGATACTGGGTGGTGGTCCAGTGATGCTCTTGGGGCTCAAGCAATGCTCAGGTCTCTCAGTGTGATGATCAAGAGATGCTGGGCAGTACTGGGGGGATGCTGGGTGACGCCAGGAGATACTGGGGGGATACTTGTGATGCTCAGGGGATGCAGGGCAATGCCTGGGAAGGCCAGGCGATGCTGGGACGGTCTGCCAGCTCCACCTGCTGGCATGTACAACCCTGACACTGCGGGCCAGCATCCAGGACCCACCACAGCAGCAGCCCAAAATCAGAAGAGACCGTAAAGGAGAGGGTCCCCCTGAGCTTTAGGCTGCTGTGTTGGGGGAAAAGCCTCAAATTAGCTTGAAATATGTAACTGGTAGGGAATTTCGGGCAGTCTGCGTTTGTGCCTCACCGCAGTCTGCTGGCTCTTCACCTGAGCTGACCCAGCTTTGCTCCCCTCTGCCTGCAACAGACGCTCATTGAGGCTTTGAAACCAAAACAGCAAGAGCTTTTTAGAGCTTTTGCAAGGAGGTGGATGGAGAAACACTTGGCTAGCCTGCCAGGATCCCCCCCGCTGGCTTCAGGCTCCCACCCTGGCATGTGCAGGGCTGCCCTGGCCAGCACCGAGGGAGGGGAGCGCCTGACCGGATCCCTAGCTTCCATGCTGTGGCTCAAACGTTGCTTCGCAATTGGGGTGTTTTTGTTTTGTTTTGTTTTGTTTTCAGGATCTCTGCCAGGTGCCGGGAGGTTGGGAGAAGGGAAGCAAGTCCCCATTGCCCTTGGCACAGGCTGACTGCGAGGCGAGCAGGGCTTCCCATGGCTCCCCTCTTGTCCTTTAGCCTTCCAGTGCGATGTTGAGCATTGCAAATGAGTAAGGAAAAGCTGCATGTGAAAATCAACATGCTTTCTCTGACCAACATGTGGGCAAGCTGACTTCTGGGGAGCTCCTGCTGGAGCCTGTCACCCCATGCCGTTCCACTGCTGAGTGCTTGCCAGGGGGACTTGCTTTGCTTATGATTTATTTTCTCTCTCTCTCTCCTGTTCAGGAAGGCCAGCTCACCTCTCCCATTGCATGCCCCAGTTGGGACGCTGGCAGCAACATATAAATGGCCTCAAAACGGCACTTGGAGTCTCTGGACCCCATGATTTTCAACAAGCTACCTCGGCTGGAGACAGAGCCTGCCACTGGCTTCCCCGACGGCCTCTGCAAATCCAATCCTGTGCCCAACCCCAACATCGAAAACCATTTCAACTACAAGGGCTCCTACTTCGCCTGCCCACTGCAAAGCCCCGACGGCCCCGAGCAGCCCCTGGCGCGCTGGAGCCCGGCAGCTGCCTACCTGCACTATGGCACCGGTGCTGGTAGCCATCCCATGCCAGCAGAGGGGCCGCTGGTGAGCTGCCTGCTATACCGACCTGAGAGCCTGGGGACTGGGCTGCAGCCCCTGGGTGTTGAAAAGGGCAAGGACAGCCTGATGCGGGAGCTGCTGATGGCAAGGGAGAAGTGGACTAGCCCACCGCCAGCTCCGGGACACCCCTTCCAGGTGAAGAAGCCAGTGGCGGTGAACAAGGCAACCCCCCTGGCTGTCCCCAAGCCGGTGTACAGAGCCCCGATGTGCTTTGTGGACCCCAGGATGGCTCTGCCGCTGGGACCCCGGGCAGAGAGCCTGCAGCAGAGACCAGGGGATGCAGACTGGGCTCTGCCGGCCGCTGCTCCTGCCAGCCACCCTCTCCACCCCGGCGAGCCCCGCAGTGGCACCGGACTTCACAAGAGGGGTCCCCACTCTGACCCCAGCCTCCCGCCACTGAACCCCAGCCTGGCGCTGCCCGCCAAGGAGAAGGTGGGCTCCCCCGTCACCTTCTCTCCCTACTACGCTGCCTTTGAGAAATACAGGGCCCCCCCCAGCACCCCCTTCCTGGAAGCCAGCTGCCCCACTGCCCACAGCCAGAGGAAGGTTGCCGAGGTCCCCAGCCTCAGTCCAGACCCCTGGCTCAAGCTCCAGCCGCCTGCCGCCAGCCCGGTGTACCGGGAGAGGCCGCCGGCGTGCTACCCGCACACCCACTACCCGCTGCCCCTCCATAAGGCTGCCCTCCTCTACCACCCCCCAGCTCCCACCCTGGAGGAACAGCCAAGCGCCCTGCCCGGTGCCTACAAAGGCTTCGGCTTTGCAGGAAGTGGGGAGCCCTTTCCTGGCACTTACCTTAAGCCCCAAGCCCCAAGGAGCTACTTTCCCAGCCCCTTGGACACCTGTGTGCCAAGGGCAGCCGGTGCCAGTGCGGTGGCATCACCGCCCGCCAAGTCAGCAGCGCTGCCGAGGGATGCCGAGCCACCGCGGCGAGCCAGCTACTTGCCAAGCCCTGCCTTTGACTTCAGCCCTGGCGACACGGCCGTATTTGGCACCTCCTTCGCCGGCATGGAGCCGGGCTGCCAACAGCAGCAGGCAGAAAGTCCCCAGCGGCAAGTGGCGGCGAGACACAACAGCGCTTTCCAACCTGTCTGTGTCCTGGAGAAAGTGCCCAGGGGCTCTGGTGGGCTCGCAGAGACATTTCCCAAAGGAGAAGGGGGCTGGGTGAAACCCAGCGGGGGGGAGCAGGAGCCCCCCTACCCAGGGAGGAGGAGGAGGGCCAGCCCGGCCCCCCAGGAGATCCCCCATGGGAGACCAGTGGCTCCTGTCATAGTAGGGAAGGGAGATGCCTGCAAGGTCAAGGATGCAGCCCAGGAGCTTGTCCCCCCTTCTCCAGCTGCCTCCCCCCAAGAGGGGCTGAAAGTCCCAAGGGATGGCGAGGTTTCTCCTTCCTCCCCACCCATGCCAGTGATCAACAACGTCTTCAGCCTGGCACCTTACCGAGACTACTTGGAGGGGACCGAGGGCTCAGCCCAGGTCCCCTTCTCCAGGGAGCATCTGCGGGGGGACACCCCACCCCAAATCACTGGGAGCAGCCGTGATCCTGCTGCCCTTGGAGATGCCTCGGTGATGTCCAACCTGCCGCCCGTGGGGACGGCAGCCAGCCAGGCACTGAAGACAGGCAGCGGCACGGTCCAGAGACAAGGGGAAAGCTGTTATGGAAGGATCCCCAAAAAGCCAAAGCTTGTTCCCCAAGACCCAGGGTCTCAGGGGAGCAGCCCTGGCGGGGCGGGGAGCAGGGACCTGGCCCCCGAGGGCGTCGCATTGGACCTCAGCTTGAAGAAGAGACTGGTGAAAGCCAGGGAGACCCGGGGACCCGTCAGATGCACGGAGGGGATGCCGGATGGGGAGGATGCGGAGGAGGAGAAAGAGGGTCCAGGGGGGGAGGTGAGGGTGGGAGAGGGGGCCAAACCCCGGGTGCTGCCCTTGCTGCTCGAGGTGGGCTCTGGGGACAAGAGTAACTTCCAGAGCTCGGCCACCTTCATGTTCAAAAAATACAAGATCCTGCGCTCCCTTCCGCCCAGCACCTTGTCCCCCCGGCAGGCTGGCAACCCCCACGCACCCCAGCCCAGCCCGCCGCCACCAGCCCCCTCCGGCAGCATCCCCACACCGCCGCCGCTGCGGACCCCCCCTGCCTCCCCGCTGGCCAGCAGCCCCCTGGCCCTGCAGCCCGGCCCCCAGGCCAGCACCTCCGCTCAGCAGAGGGCTCGCCCGGACCCACAGCAGCCCCTGCTGCCCGAAGCCCCCCGCATGCCGGGAGAAGAGAGCGTCTCGCTGCCTGGGCAGTGTGAGGCCCCTGCCCCACAGACCTCCGCCGGCCAGTATTTCACCACCCTGCACATCTCGCTCTGCGACATTATTTCAGGCTCAGTGTCCAGGTCCTCCCCAGAGCTCCTGCGGGAGTGGTTGAAGAAGGCAAAGCTGGCAGAGGAGCTCGGAGAGATGCCCAAATCCCCCCCCAAGCCCAAGAATGGCTCCAAGGTCCCTGAACCTCAAAAGCCCACCAAAGGCAAGGAGATCTGGCTGGCTTTCCAGGACGTGGCCACTCTCCTCACCAACCTGCTTTCTCAGCTGGAGACCTTCATGTTCGCTCGCAAGTGTCCTTTCCCCCATGTAGTCCGGGCAGGCGCCGTCTTCATCCCCATCCATGTGGTGAAGGAGAAGCTCTTCCCCAAGCTCCCCGGGGCCTCCATTGACCAAGTGCTGCAGGAGCACAAGGTGGAGCTGCGCCCCACCACGCTTTCGGAGGAGAGGCACTTGAGGGACCTGGAGCTGAAGAGCTGTACATCACGCATGCTGAAGCTCCTGGCGCTCAAGCAGCTCCCCGACATCTACCCAGACCTGCTGAACCTCCACTGGCATGACTCCATCAGGCAGCAGCTCGGTAGGTAGCCCGGTGTCTCCCATGGAGGGCTGGTGACACCAGTGGGTCCCTGGGACTCTTCCAGGGAAGCTCCAGCCACATCTGCCTCCCAGATGCTGCTGTTTGGAGGGAGCATACATTGCTTGTGTGGTCCCTCAGCACCCTTGTCCTACCAAGGATTCTGCGGAGCAGAATATTTAGCTTTTCTCCATGGGTTGTGGAGGGAAAAAGCTTGAGCTGGGGGGTGGTGGTGGAGCCGGGGGGGTTGTCTCTGGTTGTCTGGGTGACAAAAGTCAGCCTGGCGATATTGAGGAGTTGTTGGTCACCTCCAGGCCACCTCGCCCTCTCCAAGGGCAGCGGGACTGTGCAGCATGTGCACTGCGTGCCGGACCTGCCACCTGTGGCTGTCCCATCCCACTGGTGACAGTCCCACCACCCCTCTCTGTCCAGATGCCCTTTTGCTGCTGCTTGAGACCATTGCCAACAACTTTTATTTCTTACAGGTTCAAGCTCGCAGGCTGACCAGCATCCCTCCAAGTAGGTAACTCTTCTTGTGTGTGCATTTGTATGTATTTATATGTAGTTATGAGAAGGTGTATGTGTATTTGTGTGTATTTGCCATTATGACAGTGAGCTTGGGCTGGCTGGGGAGGAGCACACGAGTGGCTCCGCTGCCTGGGCTGGGCTGGAGGGGGATTTGTGGCTGGGGGGGATTATTCCAGATGGGGAGGTGAAGACCCTGCTGTCCCTAACCACTCTTTCCTCTCCCAGGTAGCCCTGGCGTGGAGGCACTGAAAGCTGATGGCAAAGCGATAGCCACGGATAGCACAAAGAAAAAGGAGGCACTAAGGAGTGTGTCAAGGGCAACAGCCGAGCCGCCCGCCCATGAGGACGCGAAAGGGAAGGTCCCCCTTGTCCCCAGAGCAGGGTCCCCTCCTGGCAGCGATGCAAATGATGCGAATGCCGAGACAAAGCAGGCGATCACCAGCAGACCTGCAGGGAGATGCTCGGCTCCAACTGGCAGGGTGGCTGTGCCCGAGGATGGGGACAGGTTCTCCCAGGATGCTGGTGCCTGGAGGCCACCGGCACCGCAGGGATCCTCCGAGGACAATGCTCGCGGTGGAGAACAGCAGCAGGGACGCGCGACCCAGAGATGCTCCAGGGCCATGAGCAGGGGTGGCTGGTGTGGTACCCTGGCCTCTAGTGTCCCACTCCCACCTCCATCCATGGCCAGCCAGGCTGCTGCCAGTGAACTGGGAGGGAATGGCTGGAGTCCCAGCAGAGCTGCAGGGCTGGAGCAGCATTCGTACCCACAAAAGGAGTGTGGACATGGCCATGCCACCATCCCCAGCCTTGGAGAAAGGCTGGCTACTGCAGGGATGATTTACCACGTCCCCTCCTCTCTGCTCTAACTCACCTCTCCTGCATTATACACATCGTTCCCAATAAACACACCATCCTCCTGGTTTTTAATTTTTATACAGAGACTTAATGCAACATTAAGGGGCAAGGGAATCGCAACTTCTGTAGTTACAGGACTGATTTTTTTTTGTTGTTTTAAATGAAGATGTTGTTAAAATGTTACAAACTTACCTTTATAAGGAGCTGCTGCCTTAAGGTTATGTGGGGTTTTTAAAAAAAAAAATAGTAATTTATATTTGTCTTTTTATTTAAACTCATGGCTTCACCTGTTTACTATGCTGGACCAAGGCAGAAGGAGGGATGCTGTTCAGGCTGAGAGTTTCAGTCCCAACCATAGCTGAAAAAGGCTGCAAAAAAGATTTAAAGACTCTTAAAGAAAACCAAACCACTTTACAACACAGATCCCAGCTGCCCCAAAGGAGAACGTGGGAGATGCACATTTGGGGACAACCTTGATGGAGATGTGGCGACCCCGGCATAACCGGAGGGGCAGGAGAGGGGAGCGATGCTGCGAGACCTTGGAAGGAGAAATCATTTCCATCCCGCGGACACTGAAAGGTTGATGGGCATCCCAGGAGGGATCCTGACAGCCAAGGACAGACAGACAGACTCCCCCTTGCTTGGTCTGCAGCGGCAAGACACAGCAGAGGCCTTACAAACTCGACACTCAGGTGTTTTTCCAGCTGATGCAGGGCATGGAGGAACAAAATGAGGATTATTATTATTTTTTATTTCACTACAGAAATATTTATTTTAAACTAAGAAAACAGAGAAGAAAAACTAAAAAAAAATCCCTACCCTAACTGTACCATAGACTCTTTTTTTAGCCAAAAGATGTGTTTGACAGCTGGGGAGGCAGCGGCTGCGATATTTCCTGCGGGTGCCTTTCTGCTTTTCCACTGGGATGTACTGGCCAAACAGGGAACGGGGAAGGGGGGACTGCTGTTCTCCTTGCTCTCCCTTGCCATGCCAGGTCTGTGCATAGCATTGTAAAACAATTCAGAAAGCAGTGTTTGTTAATAATATTGTTTTTTATATATATATATACACACACACACATATGTGTATATATATATATAAAGCTTCCAGGGAAGAAAGTTCCTTCACTTTATTTAATACTTTGTAAGAATATGAATTTTAAGAGGTGCCTCGCCTGATTAAAGGCTTTGGCTTGTTTTCAAACATGCTGTGCTTTGGTCTCTGCTGTCCTGAATCAGCACCCACCACCTCCCAGCCAGCTGTGTGGACCAAACCTCACTGGCAATGCCGTGAGCATGTGCCCAGCCCCTCCATCCCATCATCAGAGGGCTGGATCCAGTGCCTGACATGCCGCAGGGGTGCAGGGAGCCCCGTGGGTCACCCATCAGTAAGGGAGGACATCCCAGCACCCATGAGGGGTATGTCCTGAGCCCCCTGGGTGACAGCCTGGGAGAAGGGTGCTGGTGGAGGTGTCTGTGCATCAGAAACAGGGCAGGAGAGCCGTGGGGTGCAGCAGGGTTAACAGCAATCCCCCGGTGCTCTTCTGCCTGCTGCTGGGGTGATGCACCCTGGGCTGATTCAGCAGGGATCCCCAAGACACTACCCTTTATGAGTCCCCACCAGAAGCACAAAATCAGCCTGCTCTCAAGAGCCAAACACCCCAAGCCATGTTCTTCAGCCCAAATTACTTGAGCCTGGCAGGGGAACAGCACTGCCACAACCTGCTCCCTGCAAATAGGGCATTTTAAGGAGCATCTGTGGTGTTTGGTGCTGGTGCTTGGGGAACAACCTACCTGGAGAAACAGGCATGCACACCCCTTCCTCTGCCAAGGACTTAATGAGGAACAGAGGGAAGCTAGGACCCCTCCAGCAGGGAAAGAGCTTCACCTGGGGGAGCACAAATTAGTTTGTGTGTTAATTGGGAGCAGCTGGAATGGAGCCACTGGGAAATCAGATAAAAGCAGAGGTCTGGGATGGGAGCTTGGTGCTTTCTTCTCCTTGGGTGGTGCTAGGTAAGGGGGTGCTAGTGGGTGGAGGTCTTGCTGTCCCTAGTGAGGCTACCTGAGACAAGGTGGGTGCTTTGGGCAGGGAATGAGGTAATGTCTGAGCCTAAGGCTCACTAGAGCCCTGCTCTGCACCAGAAGCCTCCCTAGCTCCTGGGAGATGCTGAGGCTTGGCAAAAATTTTCCTGAGCTAGAGAAGCTGCTTAGTGCTGCTGGAGCCTGGGGAGATAATTTGACAAGGGCCCTCATGGTTCTGGTGTGTGGGATGCTCTGGGGATGGGCCAGCCACTGCCACTGGGGGGGAGGTAGGGCTTGGAGGGGCCCAGCCTAAAGCTCCTGCTGTACTTTTTCACAGTTGGGCTCTCCCCATGGCCTCTCCCAAGCAGAGCCAAGGGGTAGGACTGCCGGACCCAACAGACATCGCTGCCCTAGAGCTGAAAATGATGGTCCATGGTGAGAGGGAAGAGGCTGCGGCTGTGGCCCTGGGTCCTGCTGCCTGGGTGGCTGCTGCTGCTAGCAGGCTGCAGTGCAAAGCCTTCCGGGTGCTGGCCATCTGCCTGTTTGCCACTGCTCTCCTGTACAGCCTGGGGTCTCTGGCTGCTCCACCCTGGGCCTCCCTGGGCTCCCTGCCTCCTTCCCATGCTTGGCCGGACTTGTCAGCCTCCCGGAGAGGGACAGGTGATGATCTGATGGCAACACATGGGGACCTGCTCAACTACCCAGCAAGGCAGCAGGGTGGGAGGGCACTGATGGGCTCTGTGGGCACCCCAGGCTGCTTCCCAAGAGTTGAGGGAGATGTGACCAGTGGTGCAGATGCTGAGGGATGGAGCTTGGGGATACCAACTGCAGCCACTGCCCCTCCCTTGACAGCTCAGACCTCACCACAGTTACAGCCTGAATTCAGGCACACGGAAGGGCTCAGGTTGGGCACAGCAGTGGCTGTGATGCTGTCCCCTGCACAGTGGCTTGGCACAGGGGTGCCTGCTACCTTGGCTTGGCTCCTCCAGACCACCCATGGCCCCAGCCCTGGTTCCTGGCACCACCTTGCTCTGGGAAACCTCCATGGTACAGGACCAGGCTTGCATGATGCAGCGAGGGTGCCTGCGGTGACCTCAGCCTGTGGCCTTGGGCAGACAGTGGGCACAGTAGAGACCCAGAGCCCGGGGGAGAGGTCTGAGGGCATCCCCCATGCTCAGGGTGAGCCAGCTGCCTGGGCCCCTGCTGCCTCCCCAGCATGGCAGCAGGTTCCCTCTCTGCCCATGGCTTCCTCTGTCTCTTCTGCAGGGGCTGCCTTGCTGGAGGTGATGCCCACGCAGCTGGTCTCACCTGAAGGGTCTGCTGGGGGGGCTCGTGTCCCACATGATGCTCCAGCACACGCAGGGTCAGCATGGACACCGATGGGTACTCCCTCCCAGAGCCACAGCACAGCAGACCAGCCCAGAGGTGACCAGGCACTGGCCCTTGGGGCATCTCCTGACCATCAGGCCGTGTCCCGCAGAGCAGATCTCAGCCTGGCTGCCAGCTCTAAGCCTCCTGCTGTGGTCACAGCCAGCGATTTGCCTTCTCAGGCCAGAGCTGTGACAGCAATGCAGGCTCCCAGCAGCGTGCCTGCGGCTGATCAATCTACAGCCAGTGGCTTCTCTGATGTCCAGCATGGAGCTTCAGTTGCCGGAGGTACAATGAGGAGCTGCAATGTGCAGAAGGAAGAGGTGAGACCAAGCCCTGGCCTGCCTGACCTTGGTGTGGGCGAGGACCACACTGCTGTTCCTCATCTGGTGCCCCTTCCAGGGGTGCCCTCAGCTCTGCCAACAGAAAGGATGTCCAGTTTGACCAAAATGCATCCTGGCACTGTGCGGGTACCCTCTGCTGTGACACCCGAGATGCTCTGGGACACACAGCCTGCTGGCACCTTCCTGCATGGTGAAGCTGCTCTGCCGGTGGACAACGTCTTGGCCAAGGTCCCAGGAAATGTGTCTGGACTTCTGGCCACTGTCTTGGCACTACTTCCCAGTGCTGCATTGGCTCATGATGTCAGCCACCCACAAGTGCTGGCTCCTTTCCTTCCTACAGTGGAGTCTGAGGGACCTGCTGTCACCTTGGGGGAATTAAGTGATCTGTCTTCCCCTGCTGCGCAGCAGACTCTGCTGACATCCTCTGAAGTCCACCCTTCACCTGCTTGGACCAGGGCTCCCAGTGCTGCATGTCTCACTGTGACTGGGGTGAGCTCAGCAACCCCTGATGTCATCCCAGAGCCTGGAGCGACCAAAGACCCCTGCAAGGATGGAGCTGCTATGGCAGCTTCCCCCTCTCCAAGAACTGCAGGTGTGACACATGGCTCCCCCCTGGGGTCACCTACCCGGAGGCCATCTCTGCATCCAGACCCCTTCTGCACAATGGCATCTGAGGATGGACCTACTGCAGGGCAGCGCCAGGCCATGAAGGTGGCAGAGATGAGTGTGGCTGTGGTGGAAGAAGCTGGGCACAATGAGCCCAGTACAGCATCGGTGGGACCCACTGCTGCTCCAGCAGGACCTCCAGGGCTCACCTATGCTAGCCCAGGCTCCGTGCCTCCTCCCAGCTCCAAGAACCCTGCTCCAGAGCATTGCTCTGAGGCTGTGCACCACACCGGCACCACAAGCTTGCCATCTCCATCCTTCCTGCTGACTTCCACTGGAGCTGTGCGTGAAGCCAGCTCCCTGCTCAGCTCTCAGTCTCTGGCTGCACCAGCAGGAGTGACCCTTGATGCTTGGTCCATGTCCAGTTACTCTGTCACCTCCCAACATGCCTCCACAGCCAGAGAGCACCTCCCTGCAGCTGCAGGAGAGGCCTTCACCCCAGCTGAGCTGATGACAATGGACAAACCTGGCTTGCCAGAAGTGAAGTCCCCTGCATCCCACTCCCCTGGGCTCCCCTCTCCTGCACAGCCTCTGCCTGCACATGTGTTGCCCTTGCAGTTCCGGCTGTTGGGCATCAATTACACTGAGGGTCTGAGCAGCAGGGCTTCAAGGAGCTACAGAGAGCTGGAGGAAGAAGTGAGGCTGATGGTGAGTGCCAGGAGTTGGTTGGTGGAGATATTGGCATTCTGGGTGCAGGGGGTGCAGCTGGGAAGCTACTGCAGCAATCCTTGTTGGGGTGAGGAGCCTGCAGGCTGCATCAGCCTTGGTCTATCATGAACCTAGGCATGGTGGAGACAAGTAAATCCCTGGCACTGCTGCACCGGAGCTGGACTGGGATGCATGGTTTGAGGTGGGACTGGACTCCCCTCATCTCTGGCAGCTAACAGGGCCGTTGTACACCATGCTGGTGCTGGGGTATTCCCTCCTGGGTGCTGTTTCTAGGCTGATGGGAGCCCTGGGTATGCTAGCTCAGCCATGACCATCCCCAGAGGCCTGGCATACCCTGGGGTACCAGCATGCCCTACCCTGGGCAAATTGAGCTGACTGCCCTCTGTATTTATTGCACACCTCCTAGTATATGCCCCCTTCATGTGGGGGAGCTTGTAAAAGCTTCTCAAGTAACAGATGCTTCTTTCCTCCAGCTAAACCAAATGCTGTCCACCTATGAGACCTTCCTGCAGGCAAATGTCCTCGAGTTTGTGTGAGTGTGCAGCTCTGCCCTGGGGCAACAGAGGGAGAGGGGTGGCTTTGGCTTGGAGGGAAGGGTTTGCCCAGCAAAATGCTCCAGACAGGTCTTGTGAGGGGCTGTGCTCCCTCCCCAGGGTCACGGTTGAATGTGTCTGAAGCTCCCGATAAAGCCACCTGAGATGTCTCTTTGGGTGGGATGTTAATGTGAGGATGATGGGGGCTCTAAAGCTGCTCCCAAAGGGGAGGTGGGCTGCCCATCATCTCAGTCTTCCTCCCAGGAATGGCTCGGTGGTTGTGCGAGGGGAGGCTCTGTTCCGGGGGGATGCTCCTGCTCCCACCAACTCCCACCTCATCCGGACAGTTGTCACTGAGGCAAGCAGGGGAAGGAGCATCTTCAGCTTGCAACTGGAGCCACAATCTGTCCAGTCCAGTGGTAAGCCATGGAGATCTTCCCACAGCAGAACTGCTGCTGTCAAGTGTCCTCCCTATACCTCTATCAGAGTCAAAACCTGTCCAGTTTGGACTTCAGGCTTCACCTTCACTTAATATCCCTTCTCCTGACCCATGCAAAATCCTTTAGTGTTAAGGATGCTGGAGATAACACCTGCAGCAGTTGGACCTGTGTGGTCAAGCGCTTCTGCTAAACTCTCTGGCTTTCCCCTCCTTGACCTGCTTCTCCTGCCCTGGGAGGTGGTACATCCCAAGCCCTTCCCACCACAAAAAGTATTCACCTTCACTCAGCTGCCCTGCTGGCTTCTGCTTTCAGTGTGTAGCAGAGGATGAGCTCAAGGCTGACTGATACCTCCCAAGGAAAGTGGAGGAACAGGTATGGCCATAACTGCCTTCTGAACTCTTTTAGGCTTCAGCCTGGAGAATCTGGATCCAGAGAAGCTGTCCATCTCCTTCACTGTCTTCCAGCTTGGGAGGAACAGGACAGGCCCCCTGAAGAGGCTGATCAGCAAGGTATGGCAAGCCTTGGTGGCTCTTCCAAAAGATGATGGGGAAAATGGGCACAGGCTGGCTGCTGCGCTGCCTGCATGGTGGGATAATGTGCACTAAAGTAGGGGCAGGGTGTGAGCTCTTGTCTCCTCTTTGTCTAGGTGACTTGGTCTCTCAGTGCCCTCTACCATGTGAGGAACTTCACTGTTGTCCAGCTCAGGTATGGACACAACTACCGTTCTCCAAAGCTCTTCATTAAATTACTTTCACTACCTCTTGTGTACTTGGCAGCTAATTAGTGATGCTGTGAAGATGGAGAGAATGAGTTGTGCTGCACTAGGAAACCTGGGTGAGGTGATGTGCAGCTGGTGGCAAATACTGTAACCAAGCACCTTCCCTGGGCTTTGAGTAGTCATGAGCTGCTGAAAAAAGACTAGCAAAGGTGTGCTTGGTGAGCCTGGTCCCAGCTCTCCTGCCTTGCTTAGAGCCCTTCTCTCTCCTTAGAAACCTTAGTGGGGACCTGGAGATCACTGGAGACCTCTACCTCGACACGATCATCCGTGCTGATGTTGCAAAGGTTCTTCAAGACTTGACAGCTCTTGCAACCTGCTCTGTGGACCTGACCTCCCTCTCAGTGGAGGGTAAGGACAGTCCCTGTGTGTGGTTCAGCTTGCTGCCAGCTCTGCTCACCTAGCGCTCATGTCTTGCCTCTTCAGGAGTCAGGCTTCACCTGCAAGTTTACCCAGTCTCCTTCTTCATCACCAACAGACGCTTCAGTGAGGACCTTCTGGATCCACTTGCTATAGAGTATCAGAAGCTCACCAGAGACCTTAGTGATGCGGTAGGCATGGCTGGTGCGAGAGGGAGCCAGGGTCCTCCCAGGCTGCTGAGAAAAGGAGGCTGAGGACCACTGGAGGAAGAGGGGCTGCTTTGGGGTTGTCCAAACCAGAACCTCAACTCCAGTGTCATGGCTGATACATGCTGAAGGCAGGCACTGAGGCTTTAGTGGCAGGATGTTTTCTCTCTGCTTCAGTGGTTCAGACCACCACCATGTAGCCAGGGACCTGGAGGAGCTGCAGGACCACAGCTGCCCTGTGTCCCTGCTGTAGTGGCTGCTCCATCATGGCCATGGAAGTGGTGGTCTGGCTGGGTGAAACACCCTAAAGGCTGGTGGGGAGTTGAGTGAAACCTTTCTTCCAGGTGGCGAGAGCCCTGAGGGACCACAGGAGCTTCCTGCAAGTGGTGTTAAGAGGATTCCTGTGAGTGGGAGCAGAGGGTCTGCTGGGGCAGAAGGGAGGGACAGGGGTGTACAGAGCGAGGGAGGTCTCCCTACAGACATCAACCAACAGGTCATGGCTGGCTGTCAGGTGTACCATCTCAGCCACAGAAGGGTTTGCAGCAGGCAGCTGAGCTCAAGCATTTACCCACTGCCTGAGGAGTGACTTCCCAGACTCCCAGGGATGTCCCTTGCGTCCTAAAGAGTGGTTGCAAAACCAGTGCAGAGACATCTTCCTGGGGTCCCTCTGAGCAAAACCAGCCAGGACCCTGGCTGTGCCCATGGCCACAGCCCAGCATGTGGCTGTGGGGTCATGGTGGGACTGACAGCTGCTGGAGCTCTTCCCAACACTGTCCGCAGGCCTGGCTCCTTGATCTGCCATGGGGACGTGATCTTCCAGCACCCTGCTCCGACCAGCCTGGAAGTTTTGGAGGCACTTGTGCTCTCAATTGGGCCAAACAAGGCTTTGGCTGGTTCAGACTTCCAGGTGGACCCATACTCTCTTGCTGTGGGAGGTAAGCTTTGCTTTGGGGTATTGGGTATACAACCTTCACCAGCTTGTGGCTCTGTGCCTGCAGTGCGAGTGGAGTAGATCCACAACCAACTATATCCAGATCTCTTATGTAAAGGAAGGGTGAGATATCTTGGCTGGTGAAGTGACCAGCTTGGGATGGTTGATCTGGAAGTACAATTCTAGTAACAACCATGCCTTATCCCTCTGCACAGCCTGGGGGGATTGGAGACAGACCCCTCTGCTGCAGGCTGGCACAGGACAGAAGGGGAAGGCTATCTGAAAAGGGCATGGAGGGTGTCAAATAGATGTTATTGGCATACATATTGTCTCCCATGCCCTGAAGGAGAGTGGGTGGCTGCCACCTCGTGGGGTAGAGCCCCTGTGTCCTGCAGGCTCTGCTAACTGCTGTACTCTGTTCCAGAGGACACCCTGGAGCCCCCCCAGCATGAACCAGGCTTTCCCAAGTACAGTGTGGCCATCATGGTTGTGTGCGGCCTCTGCATCATTACTGCTCCTGTTATCTTGCTGGTGGTAAGGATGATGTCTGTCTGTCTGTCTGCTGGGGCAGACAGAAACAAGCTGGGGCAAAGCAGCCCCAGCCCCTGTGTGAGGGGAGCACAGAGCAGAGGGACCAGCATGGGGCCAGGCATGGCTCCAGCCTCCATGCTCTCCTCCCTAGTGTCTGAGGACCAAGAGGCTTGGCTGGTGGGACATGGCGGTCCTCTGGGACAGAAGAGACCCTGAAGTAGGGACCCAGACCCTGGAAATGGATAACCAAGGGTTCTGGGCATCCTCTGAACAGGTAAGCAGCCTTTACAGCCCCTGGAATTAGTTTATGTGCCTTGGAGCTGCAGCCTTGAAGCACAGCTGGAGTTTCTGCAGGTCACAGGTCCCTTTTGTACCTGGTGACGGTCCTGGGCAATGCCAAGAGTTAGAGAAACCCCTTGGGGGGGTGGGTGAGGAGGAAGCTTCTGGGAAGGAGACCTGCCCTTGCTGGAGGTGGGCATGGTGACTTCTCCCCCTCTTACTTGCAGGGCACTGAGGATGCTCATACATACTGGCAAACTGACTCCGCCTGATGAGAAGAAGATGCAGCTGATGGGAGGCAGCCCAAAGAGGGGTCGTGGGGGGAGAGATGCTCAGAAGCTATCCCTGCTCATTGGGCTGCAGCTGCCAAATGTTCCTTGAGAAGGGTGTGGGCTCAGATGAATGAAGGAATGACTTTGTATGTTGAACTTTAATAAACCATTTATAGAATGTCAAACCCAGCTGTAAATGGTCTCTGCTTTTGCTGTCTGGGAGGTGTTGAGCCCTCTTGCTCTGGAGGGCAGCCCTGCCCTGGACTCCTACCCACCAAGGTACAGCTCCCAGGGGTAGGAGCTGTAATGGGCAGCTGTCAGGCCATGTGTGGCTTATGCTTTACACCCAGGCTTGACCTGGCTTTGAGCAGCCTGAGCTTGGTCTTCTCCAGCTCTTGACTAGTGTCAGGGAGTTAAAAGGCCAAGAAAATGCATCCCTTGTTGGGCTGGGTTGGGGGTGTCAAGATTTGGCCTGCTCCCTGGGTAAAGCAGCCCTTCCCACTCTGCACTGGGTGCTTCCCTTCACCCCAACAGGTGAAGCACCCTAGCATGGGGGCTGTTATTGCTGGCTACTTGTGGTGGTGCAGCCCCCTGGGCCACTCTGGAGATCTCAAGATAAGCCCTATTGTGGTGTTATTTTGGTCATAAGGACTGGGGTGTCAGGCAATCTGTCCACACCTGGGCTATCTGCTGCCTGAATGGTACATCAGGACCACCATGAGATCTCAGGATAACCCCTATTGTGCTGTTATCTTAGTCATAACAACTTGAGCATGAATTGTGGCCAGAATACAAAATAACTGACCAAAGCCAATCATCTGAGATCCGGTAACTAGCGATCCAAGAGGGAGACCTTGTGGAGCTCTCCAGGACTGAAGTGGGCTGCGTGACCCTGTATCTCCCCCGGCACTGGGACGCCTCTCAGGGTAGATGTTGCAAGGACTGAAGGATTGCCCATCGATTTTGCGAGGACTCAAAGGCCTGACTTCACGAGGTTCACTGACTGCCTGTTGATGAATGCCAGCGCATAAAAGTGAGTAATTCATGAGACTCACAAAAAAGGAAATTTCAATCACAGGTTAACCTCGGGGGTGTGTGGGTGGGTGTGGGTGGGTGCAATATGACTATATACACGTATATATTATCCCTGTTCACATAAACCGTTGACCAAGTCTGAGACTGAGATTGGACCTAGCCGCACCTCGACTCCTCTCTGAAAGGAGTTTAGAAAGCAAGGGGGTCTATTCCGAACCTCGTGACTCAACGGGAGGGTCCTCCTTATCCCCTGCATCCACGATCCCTCTGGGAATTGTTCTAACTCGAGTGTAACTGAATGGCCCTTTGTGCACTTCTTCCATGTAAGTAATAGAGTGAACCTTGCCATTCTCAAATTTTTAACTAAGTTGCTATGCTGATTGTAACAGATTCCATCACTGGAATCAAAATTGCTGTTTTAAACTGGGTGGTGCTTAAGTGCTGTTAAGAATTATACAGCCTCATACTGTGATCTATCTCAAAAATATTCATAAATCTTAAATTGCTAACCAAAGCCATGTAACAAATCGTATTCGCGACAAATTGGTGTAGTCGGCCATATCCACAAATCTGTATTTGCGACACTGCTTAACTACAAGACAAAGGGGTTTTTTTCACCCAAAAGCTTGTTTTTCCCCTTCTTGCTGTATGCTTTTCCCCAGTGTGTGGGACTGGGCTCTGTGTGGAGGTGGAAAGCAGACTGTACATGAAGACATTCACTTCAAAAAGGAATTTCAGTTGCTTTTTTAATCTATAAGCAAAGGTCATCCAGTCCCATGGTCCTCCAAAACTGCTCTCCAATGCAGACAGGGAAAAGCCTCTCTGCAGCCCAGGTGAGGGGCAGGGCTGATCCCATCCTGCTCTTGGGATGCTTTTCCTCACTTGCATCCTGTGAGGGCTGGTCCTGTAGGAGCAGGGAGGCTGGATGCTGCTGGCAGGGATGTGCTGAGCTCTTCTGCTCTGTTCCAAGGGGGAGAGGGGCTAAAACCAGCCTTTCCCTGTGCTCTGCAAGACAAGGAACCTACTTAGTGCTCCTCAACTCCCACCCTCCCCTGCCAGCTCCTGCCTGGAAATGACCCACAAGCAGCAAGTTCCTCAGGGGGAAAAAACCTGCTGCTTCTCCCAACCTTGAGAAAATCAGAGCTCAGGCACCTGAAGGCACGAAGCAGCTGCCGCTGCTGCTTGTCAACTCAAATCTGTAGGGCTGGCTTTGCACATCAAGAGCTAAGAACTTCCTCAGAATTGACTCATCTCCTCTTTTGGATGTCACCTACCCTCAGCATGTGAGCAAAGAGTAATAAGCATAACCCAAAGCCTGACCAGACCAGTTCTGCTGCACTTAGGAGGAAAAAAGGAAGCAATTCTATAGAACTCTTTTATATGCTGGGTTTCTCGAAGTGACACTTACCCAAAGCTGCGGCCAGGAACCACCTGACCTGCAGCCAAGAAAGCAAGTGCGCCAAAAATGGGGGAAATCCCAACAAATGGGCTGAGCGAGTGTGAGAGTCAGCCTGGAAAAAAACAAATCGTAATGAAGAAAAACAAGGAAGGGAAAAAAAAAAAAAATTACCCTGGTACATCTAGAAATGACAAGGTGGGGTGGGGTGGCAGTGCGAGATTGCTGGGGTGAATGACCTTGGTCTGCGAGGTCTGCAGCAGCTAGTTGGTCCCTGCCTGATGCCCTTGAACCCCACAGTGTCCCTAAGGTCCCACCAGCAGTGTCCCCCTTACCCGGCCCCTGCCGCGGCCCCACTCCGGGCACTGAGACGCACTGGGTTTTGCTGAGTGCTGGGACCTGGGATGCCACCACCATGTCACCTTGCTCCTGGGTGGCCCAGCTGGCACCAGGGCCCTGCTCAGGCCCAGTCCCCGGGAAAGCCCCCGCGATGCCACAGGCTCTGGACTCCTTCCCATGTCTCCCTCCTCCTCCTCTGTCCCTGCCAGCGCCAAAAGTTAACATCAACTTTAACATGGTTCTTCTTCCTTGGGGAAAGATGCTGAAATGAGGGCAGGGCGCTTCCATCAGCTCTCCTGCAGGACCAACCCCCTCCTCATCTTCTTCCTCCTCTGCTTCTTCCTCCTGCTGCTCAGCAGGCTCTCCCTGGTGGGAGATGTGGCTCCTGGGGCATGGGAATGAGCAGCAGAGCGATGGAGCTGTTTCACCCCCAAAACATTGGGGACCAGAGTGGGAGGCCATATCCTGCTGCAGGGTGCTGTCTGCCTGCTGTGCTGCTCCCAGCACCCCCCGCCCTGCTTCGGTCCCCTCCTTCCCCTGACTCCGGTGGCTCTGGGCCCCCCAGCCCCAGGACATCCTGTCCCAGCTCCAGCTCACATACATTTACGGCAGCTCCCGCCTCTCCCGGCTCCACTGTTGGACGCTCCGGCTCGGCATCAGCTCAGCTCGAGCCCCACGGTCAGTATTTCAGCCCCAGTCCAACAGCATTTAGTTCAGCTCTGCCCCTGAAGGATTTATTTCAGCTTTAGGCCAAGGGTATTTGTCTCAGCTCCAGCCCCAGCGTTGTTATCGCAGCTCCGGCTCTGCAGCGTTTCAGCCCCAGGGTCTTTATTTCAGCCCCAGCCCTTGCCCTGGAGTCTTCACTGCAGCTCCAGCCCCACAGTCTCTAGTTGGGCTCCAGCTCTTTGCCATTTCAGCCCAGTCCCAGAGTGTTTATTCCAGCCCTCAGTGCAGCATTTCAGCCCGGCCCCTGCCCCAGGGGCTGTATTTCAGCTCCAGCTCCAGCCCTGCAGCATTTATTTGCCCTCCAGCTCTGTGTCCTTTCAGCCCCAGCCCTACAGTTTTTATTTCAGATCTCGGCCTACAGCATTTATTTCCCAACCAGCCCCACTGTCGGTATTTCCGCCCCAGCCCTGCAGCATCTATTTCAGCCCAGCCCCAGAGTCTTTATTCCAGCCCCTGCCCCAGGGCCTTGATTTCAGCTCTCACCCTACACTCTTGATTCCAGCCCCAGCCCTACAGTCTCCAGTTCAGCTCTGGGATGTTTCCGCTCCAGCTCCAGAGCAGTTATTTCAGCTCCAGCTCTGCATCATTTCACGCCCGGCCCTGTGGCCTTTGTTTTGGCTCCGGCACTAAACTATCGAGCTCACCCCCAGCCCCAGGGTTTTTCTTTCCCCTCCAGCCCTATGGTCTGTCTCTCAGCCCAGCCCCAGCCCTGCAGTCTGGGTTTCAGCCCCAGCCCCACTATCTTTATTTCAGCTCCAGCACTGCAGTGCTTATTTCAGCTCCAGCTTGGTGAGGTTTCAGCCCCAGCCTTACAGCATTTATTTCAGGCCCAGCTCCGCGCTGAAACTATTTAGTTCAGCTCCAGCCCCAGGGTCAGGATTTCAGCCCCGGGGTTTTTGTTTCAGCCCCAGCCCTGCCGTGTTTAGCTCAGCCCCAGCTCCACAGTCTTTACTCCAGCTCCACCTCAAGCTCCGCATCTTCCCGCTGCCTTGGCCAAAAGCTGCTCCCGGCGCTCACGGCAGCGCCGGGGCTGTTGACAAGGCCGTAAATCAATCACTGTCATCGCCCCGCTGTCACGACGAGCTGTCATCCCTGTCCCAATATCGCCCCGAGCGGCGCCTCCGCTGAATAAAGTGTTGGCACCCCACCCCCGTTTCGTCCCCCCCGCCCCGGGAAAGCTTTATTGCACCGGGGTGCGCGTTGTCGTCTCGGGCTGGTGCGACATGGGAGGGTTGTGGTAACACAGTGATATAATAACAAGAGGGTTGTTGTTATTATTATTTGGTTACATTGGGAGCGCCCCCGCCCCACGCGCCGGCGCCACGCGGAGGGGCAACACCAGCACCTCCGGCCCCGCCCCGCCCCGCCCCGCCAATCCCGGCCCGAGGCAGCGCCCCGCCCCGCCAATCCCGGCCCGCCCCGCCCTTCTCCGCCAGGCCCAATCCGGCCCAAGCAGCCCGCCCCGCCTGCCTCCGCCCGCCCAATCCCGGCCCGCTCTTTCAATCCGGCCCCGCCTCCGCCGCGCGCGGTCCCGCCGCCGCCGCCGGGGAGCCGTTGCGGTGCCGAGGGCAGCGGGCGGGGCCTCCGCAGCGAGGCCGCTCCCGGTTCCCCTACGAGCCCCCCCCGCAGAGCCGGCACTCGCGAGGCCCCCGCGCCGCCGGGCCGGCCCGGGCCGGGAGCTCTCCGGGAGCGGGACCGCGGCGGAGCCGGGGGGGGGAGGCGGGGACGGGGAGCTGGGGGCGGGGCCGGATTGAAAAGAAGGGCGGGGTTGGGTGGGGGGGCGTGGCTTAATGCGGGCGTGGCCGGGGTTGGGCGGGGCGGGGCGGGCCGGGCCCCGCCCCGCAGCTGCCCGCGTTATCCCGAAGAGCGGGTTCGTTCGCCCGGGGTGCAAAACGCCGAGCTACGCAGAGCGGAGGTATTTTATTTAATTCATTTTTGCGCAAGGATGGGCGCTAGGTGGTAGCCCGCACAGCTGGCACCGCGCACCGAGAGACTGCAAGGCATTTGTACAGTTACCTGGGTCAGTCACAGCTGCCATTCACACGCCTCAGCTAATAATTGGTTAATTTCTTTGTCGCTTCGATGTAAAGGTACGGCTCGCTTTTAATCTGCGACGCATGCTCAGAGGCTAAGGGACTTATTGCGGGGGTGGTTCCTGGCCTATGGGCCTGATTTTTAGTATTACAATGAGGATAGCTCACCTAATGGGCACTTTGTTTCAGTTCTTACCAACATCCCCATTAGTTGTTCTTGGCCACACACTTTATCACCCCGTTCTCAGCGTCTTCTGGGGCGGGATGTTTCCTTTGATCAGTCTCTCAGCCCTCCTCAAGGATATAGTCGCAAAACAAGGGCTTCCCTACCTCTCAGTTCCCGTCTCTGGCCGCCACATTCTGTTTTGCCAAGCTCACGTAGTTCATTGTTATGGCTTAGCAGAAAATTCCCAAAATTCCATTTTCTTCAGGATATCACCCGGGCCCCCCCGCCCCGGGGCCGCTCCCCGCGGGAGGGGAGGGACGGGAACGGCGGCTCCCCCGCCCCGGGGCTGCCCGGGCTGGCGGCGGGCGGCGCTCGGCACCGGCGGGCGCCGGGGACGGGGGGAGCGGAGCGCGGGAACGGCCGCCGCAGCGGGGCGGGGCTTAAATGGGCGTGGCTTAAATGGGCGGGGCGAGGAGGCCCCTCCCGCGGGGCACCGGCCTCCCCCGAGACCCCCGTCCCCCGCCCCGACCCCCGTCCGGGCAGCGCTCCCGCTGCCGCCGCTCCGGGGTCCCGGCCCCGGCCCCCGCCCCGCCGCAGCGCCCCTCGGGGGAGCCCCCCCCGGTCACCCGGGGGCGGGGAGGGGAGGGCAGGGGAGGGGCGGCCGCAGCCCCCTCCCGCCCGCCCGCGAGCGGTTCCGGGTCGCGGAGGCGGGATCTGCGGCCGCACCGGGGACCGGCGACGACATGGTGGGGCGGGGGGTGGCGGGGAGGGACGGCGGGGCGGGGGAGGCGGCGCGGTGGGGTCTGACCGCCTTTTCCCTCCGCAGCGGTTCCGCTTCTGCGGGGACCTGGACTGCCCCGACTGGGTCCTGGCCGAGATCAGCACCCTGGCCAAAATCGTTAAGTGCCCGCGTCCCCCCACCCCCGGGCTTCCCCGGGCTCCCTCCCCGAGCCCCCCGGGCCCCCCGGGCCCCCCGGGCGACCTGCTCACCCTCCTTCTTCCCCCGCAGTCCTCGGTGAAGCTGAAGCTGATCTGCGCCCAGGTGCTCCGGGACCTGCTGGGGGAGGCGATCGAGGTGAGCAGGACCCCCTCGGGGGTTACCCTGATGGAGGCGGGGTGTCACAACGCTACAGCTGCCTAATTAGCAACAACGCCGGCTTTCGTATTCTTAATGCCAGCCTTAGCGTTAAGAATAAGTCCTGCACCTGGCTGGGGTCAGCCGCCAATATCAATACAGGCTGGGGGATGGAGGATGGAGAGCCGCCCTGCGGAGAAGGGCTGGGGGGCACCGGTGGACGAAAAGCTGGACATGAGCCAGCAATGTGCGCTTGCAGCCCAGAAGGCCAACCGTATCCTGGGCTGCATCCCCAGCAGCGTGGCCAGCAGATCGAGGGAGGGGATTCTGCCCCTCTGCTCCGCTCTGGTGAGACCCCACCTGGAGTGCTGCATCCAGCTCAGGAGCCCTCAGCACAGGAAGGACATGGGAGTTGTTGGAGCGGGTCCAGAGGAGGGCCACAAAAATGATCCGAGGGCTGGAGCACCTCTCCTACAAGGCCAGGCTGAGAGAGTTGGGGTTGTTCAGCCTGGAGAAGAGAAGGCTGCGGGGAGACCTTATTGCGGCCTTTCAGTACTTAAAGGGGGACTATAGGAAGGGTGGGGGCAGTCCCTTTAGCAAGGCGTGTTGTGGCAGGACAAGGGGTAATGGTTTTAAACTGAAGGAGGGTAGATTTAGACTGGAAATAAGGAGAAAGTTTTTTACAGTGAAGGTGATGAAGTGCTGGCACAGGTTGCCCAGAGAGGTGGTGGAGGCCCCATCGCTAGGGACATTCAAGGTCAGGCTGGACGGGGCTCTGAGCAACGTGATCAAGTTGAAGATGTCCCGGCTCACTGCAGGGGGGTTGGACTAGATGGCCTCTAAAGGTCCCTTCCAACCCAAACCATTCTGTGATTCTAAGAACACTACCAGTACTAGCAGCAATAACAGAGATGTTAAGTATTAGTAGCATTACTGCTAAGGTAAGAGTCATTAGCGTTAACGTCAGTAGGGAACGCGTCAGGCAGCAGCACAGTACGTGGTGTCCCCCCTGACGGCCCTGCGCTCTGCTCTCCTGCAGTATGAGAAGATCCTGAAGCTGACCTCAGACGCCAAACTAGGTGAGCGCTGCTGCCCTAGCCCTGACTGGGGTCCCGCTGGGGAGCCGCGCTCCGGGAACGGGCAACGACCTGGCAGGGGACGCCTTCCCAAGGCGGCGGAGCTAATCTTCCATCCCGCCTGCAGAGTCGGGGGACGTGAAGGCGACCATCGCGGTCCTGGGCTTCATCCTCTCCAGCGCCGCCAAGCACAACGTGGACAGCGAGTCCCTGTCGAGCGAGCTGCAGCAGCTGGGGCTGCCCAAGGGTAAGGGGGGACACTCGGGGTGTCACCACAGGCTGGAACTGCTGGGATGTGCCAGGGCTGAGCCAGCAGCCCCCGGCGCTGCCCTCTTCACGCCTGGATCCAGTGCGGGATGGCAGCCGTGTTGTCCCCCATCACCTCTCCGCCGTGCTGTCCCGTCCCCGGGGCATCCTCCGGGGTTTGCCCGCAGCGGAGCTGACATGAGCGGGTGGTTTTCTCATCTCGCCTCTCCCCCTCCGGGCAGAGCATGCCAGCGGGTTGTGCCGGTCCTACGAGGAGAAGCAGAGCTCCCTCCAGGACAGCCTCAGGGCCTGCAGCCTGAGACGTGAGTGCAGCGTTGGGCGGTTTGGGGGTCGGGGTCGGTCGCCCCGCCGGAGTGCGCCGGGTGCTGACGCTGCCCGCCCACCCTAGTGAGCCGGCTGGGCTCGGTGCGCTGGCGGGTGGATTACACCCTCAGCTCCAGCGAGCTGCGGGAGGTCAACGAACCCCTCGTGCACCTGATCTTCAACCTGCGGGACGGGGAGTGCGGGGGGACGGCGGCCGTCCCCGTCGCCATCTCGGCCGAGAAGTTCCGGGTGCTGCTGGCAGGTGAGGCCGGAGGGGGGGCGGCGGGAGGGACCCCTCGCCCCGCGCGTGGTGAGGGGGGACACGCCACGGCGCGGGCGGCTCGCCCACCGCCGCCTCCCTCTCTCCTCAGAGCTGAAGCAGGCCCAGGCCCTGATGAACAACCTTCTCTGAGGAGCTGGGAGAGGGGGCCGTGGTGGGAGGCACCGAGGCGGGATGTCAGGACCCGGTGGGGGAGGCCGGGGCAGCGTTCCCTGCCCTCCTGCCGGGCCCCCGGCCGTGAGGCTGTCACCGAAGTCGGGAATAAACCTCTTAACACCAGTGTAGCATTAAGAAGCAGGCATTCTCTTTATTTGGCGCCGGACGCACGGGGGATCCTTCTGCCTAACATGCACACCTACTGGAGTTCATTTTTGACATTTATACATGAAAGTTAACACACCACGCCTATCCAATACATCATCATTGACCTGACTGAGCATCCTCCTCTTCCATTGGTCTGTATCTTCTCCGCTTAAATTTAAAGCTAGTGTGATTTTTAATTCACCGCGCGTGCTCAAGAGGAGTGGGAGGATAGACTTTTCGTCCCCCAGTTGAGTCGGTGGCTGCAGGCTGCCCCGGCCGGACTTACTTGTCCCGCGGTTACTGTGACTCTCGCTGGTTTCATGGTTGTGGCATCCCTCGATCTTCCTGGTGGGAGAATGTTCCTTTCTGTTATCGGCCCTTGAAGTGTCTCAGCTGGTGACCCTAGGATTTCCCTCGCAGGTCGGCTCGTTGAGTCCTTTGTATTTCTCAGGATGTGGGTTTAGGTTAATAACGGCTCAAGCTGCAAGTTTAACCCGTTGTTTACAACAAGGCTGGCCCCGGGGGGAAGCTCCAGTAAAGCTACGGGCGAGGACGCCGAGCCGTGTCCCGCCCTCTTTCCTGGGCGGCGGGGGGCGGGGGGCGTGGGCGTGTCCTCGGGCGGCAATGGGCGGGGGGCGTGGGCGTGTCCCCGGGCGGGGCGTGGGCGTGTCCTCGGGCGGCAATGGGCGGGGGGCGTGGGCGTGTCCTCGGGCGGCAATGGGCGGGGGGCGGGGGCGTGTCCCCGGGCGGGGCGTGGGCGTGTCCTCGGGGGGGCGTGGGCGTGTCCTCGGGCGGCAATGGGCGGGGGGCGTGGGCGTGTCCTCGAGCGGCAGTGGGCGGGGCGTGGGCGTATCCTCGGGCGGCAGTGGGCGGTGAGTGGGCGTCTCCTCTGGCGGCGGTGGGCGGGGGAGAGGGCGTGTCCCCGGGCGGCAGTGGGCGGGGCGTGGGCGTGTCCTCGGGCGGCGGTGGGCGGGGCGTGGGCGTGTCCCCGGGCGGCGGCGGGCGGGCCGAGCCGCGCCGGGCTCTCCGGTACCGGAGCGATGCCCGAGTGCCCGGAGCTGCACCTGGCCGGGCGCTACATCAACGAGGCGTGCGGCGGGGTGGTGTTCTCGGGCGGCGTGGAGCGCTCGGCGGTGGGCAGAGGCCCGGAGGTGCCCTTCTCCAGCGAGGCCTACCGCATCTCGGCCGCCTCCCGGGGCAAGGAGCTGCGGCTGACGCTGGCCCCGCTCGCCCCCGCCGCCGCCCCGCAGGACCTCGTCTTCCGCTTCGGTATGTCGGGGTCGTTCCGGCTGTGCCCCGCCGCCCGGCTCCCCCGCCATGCCCACCTGCGGTTCCTCACCCGCGAAAGCCCGCCACGCGCCCTCTGCTTCGTCGACGCCCGCCGCTTCGGCTCGTGGCGGCTGGGGGACGCCTGGCAACTCGGCCGCGGGCCCTGCGTCCTCTCCGAGTACCAGGCCTTCAGGTGAGCATCCCGCCGCCCCGGCGGCCGTGGCCCGGACCGGGGGAAGGCACCCGCCGCTTTGTTTCGGCTGCTTTTACTGCACGGCAGAAAAGCGGCCGTGCCCAGGTGAACCCGCCTGACGCCCCGCGCTCTGTTACAGGGAGAACGTGCTGAAGAACCTGGATGACAAAGCTTTTGACAAGCCCATCTGCGAGGCCCTCTTAAACCAGAAGTTTTTCAATGGAATTGGGAATTACCTCCGTGCTGAGATCCTGTACAGGTAAGGTGGGTTGAGCACCCGCTGACCTGACGGGGAGGTTTGGTCTCCAAGAGTTTGCCGGAGCTTGACGGCTCCTCGGCAAAGCCGGCTGGGCCTCCTCGCCTGGTAGACGCAGGCAAGTGCCAGAACCCAGAGTTCAGGCTTGTGCGTAACAGATGGGCTCTCTCAGGTTGAAGATCCCTCCCTTCGAAAAGGCTCGGACCGTGCTGGAGGCCTTGAAGGATCAGGAGCAGGCCAGGAGGAAGAAGGTGGGGAATACCTGGTGCTTTTGCAGGCTCAGAAAGGGGCAGGTTTCCAGGGAAACCCAAAATGCCGTACCAGGGATTTGTTTGCCTGTGGCTCTGCGGGGTGTCTCGGCATCACCCTGGGGTCCTGGGAGCTTCTTGCCTCCCATGCAGGGAGCCGGACTGAGCTGAGAAGTGTTCCTGATTCGGGTTTGGGCTCAGCAGTGGTGGAAGTGATGCCAGTTTGCTTCCAGCCCCCAGTCTGGGCTCAGCTGGCTGCCTTGCTCTGGCTCTGCTTCGGGCTTAGCTGGGCACAAAGCTCTGGTTCAGGTCTGCTGTTTCAGGCTTGTTCCAGCCCAGCGTTTGGGGCCAGTTTCAGTTCGTGTTTGGTTCCTCGCTCTGATGGGGCAGAACGTTGTCACGAGGCCCTCGCAGAGCTCACACAGCCCCTGCCCACACCACTGTTGGGAGGTATTTGCTGCTCTGAGTCTCTCGCAACGCGACTGCCGGCATTTTCCCTTCAAAACTGTAACGCTTGCTGCACAGAATCTTTCTCCTCAAGCATGTTCCTGTCCTTTGCCATAAACACCCATGTCTGAGCTTGTCCGCCCCTCCAGCGGAGCGGCAAATGGGGCGCAGGAGTTCTCTAACCTCACGTGTGCGGCGTTCGTTCACACGTGGCCGGGCTGATGAGCTGTGACAGCTCCCCCGGCACATGCCTGCGTGCTGCGCCGGTGCCCGGTGGTGCCCGGCTTCTGCCGTCAGGAAGTCTCTGGGTACATTTGGGGTGGGTGAAGAGGAAGGGTCGAGGGAAACAAACACAAGCTTAAAATTTCTGGGGAAGGCTGCAGTAGAGCCCATGGCTGGGCTCGTGGCCTCGGGGGAGAAGAGGTGGCTATTTTCAAGGAGGCTGAAAACAAAACGTGCGATGTAAGGGCTGTTTTTACAGACTGCTGGTGTCCCTGTGCGCTAGCCCTCTTTCATGCCTTTGTAGCTGTGGGGAGCATGCAATTGTGCAGTTTGAAGTCTACAGTGGGGTGAGCTCAGGGCTGGCAGGTGGTGGGGAGTGTGGCAGCTCGTCCTCAGGAGGGCAAGAGGAGATGGAGAATTTGGCTGGTGTTGGCGAGGAGAGACCCCAACGAGGCTGGAGTGGCTGGCAAGTGACTTCTCTCCCCTTCACCCCTGCAGAATCCTTCCTTGACTCTGAGCAAGAAGCTGAAGCTGAAGCGGGATAACCCAGATCTCCTGGAGCTGTGCCACACTCTGCCCATGGAGGTCATTGCCACAGGTGAGGCGACAGGTCAGGGAGCCGGGGAACAGGGACAGCTGGGGCTGGTGAGGAGGCCTGGGCTTTGCGTTCCCAGCAGCAGCAGGAGGCTTGGGAGGGCACCCGAACACCACAGTCACTGCTTCCTCTCTACTTCTGCCCTTTCCCTCTCTCCCTTCCCAGAGAAAAAGCTCCTCGACCCAGATCACTCGGATAACTACGCCGCTTTCAAGAACTGGCTGCAGTGTTACTTGGTGCCTGGCATGAGCTCCCTGCGTGACCGCAATGGCAGGACCATATGGTTCCAGGTTGGAGTCTGGGGTCGCTGCCTAAGGCTGGGTGCCCCCCAACCACTCCCACGAGGGGACACCAGCCCATTTTCCACTTCCCGAGACCCCCCAGCATTACGCTGTGTCACTGGGTGTCTCTCTCTGACAGACTGCTGTGACCGCTAGATGTGGAGGTGACAAGGACCCTCCATGCGGTGGCCAAGGGATGGCAGGCAGTCTGGAGCAGAGGGGCTGATGGCGGGAATGGGGGACTCAGGTGGTCTGGCAGCCCTGCTCCTCCCTCCTGTGCCCCGTGTCTGGGTGAGGCACTGTGGTGGGGCCTTGCAGAAGGCGCAGGGGCTGACTCTCCGAGGCGCAGGGCAGGCAGAGCAAGTCTGACTCCCCCCCGACTTCCTGGGAAAATGTGGCTGTTTCCCTATCACTGTCTTGGCTGCGGGGTGGAGAAGGGGCACGGATTCTGCTGCCGCTACCTGCAGAACGACTGCACCCCAGTCAACGCTCTGTCACCTTCCTTGCAGGGAGAACCTGGCCCCATGGCTCCCAAAGGTGAGTGTCCGCTCTCCTCTCTGCAGGACCCACTCTTGCTCTGGGAGGGCTGGAGCCTGGGAAGTGTGGGGGCAAAGGCAGGAGCAAAGCCCCTGTCCCTAGGGCGCTGATGGGCCCGTGACAGCCGGTGGCACTGGGGGACAGAGCCCGTTGTGCCAAAGGCTTCCTACCAGCACACCTGCCTGGGCACACACAGCCTTTACACCCGCAGGGTGCTTTTCCAGGCCAGCACCTACGTGCCCTTCCTCGCCTGCCAGGCTGGGAGCAGGAGGGTGTGCTCTCCCTGGGGCTGCAAGCCTGAACCGAGCAATGTTTTGGCAGGGGAGGGAACCTGGTGGGAGGGGAGAGAAGCCCCCTCCAGCCCTTCCTGCCAATTCCACCCCGCCATCAGCTGGTGCGGCTCTGCTCACACATCACCCAGGACAGCATCCCTGAAGGGTCCCTGGGCTGCAGCCTGTCCCCTGAGGCGCAGGCACTCTCTGCCCCATCTCCTCCTCACCCCGCCTAACCCGGGCACATCTTGCACAGGGCAGACCTCCCGCAAGAAGCGTGCTCGGCTGAAGGCAGATCCTGAGGCTCCGACCCCCAAGGTAAGAAGCTTTGTGGTTGTGGCTCCTGCTCGGTCTAGTGGCTGTCCTGTTCCCTGTGCCGTGCTCAGGCTGCTCCTGCATTCATGGTGGAGCTCCTTCCTGGAGCTTATTAGCTGGCAGTCCAAGTTGCTAAGCTCTGGCTCTGATGTCCACCCAGGTCACCAAGCGCACCTCAAAACGGTGCCCCAGGGCCGCAGCGAAACCCCCGAAGTCGCCTGAGGAGGAGGAAGAGGTGGCTGACGGGCTGAGGAAGGGACGTACTCGTGGGAGGAGGAAGGCGACTGCTGCTCCAGCCTTGCCCGAGCCTGAGGTGCCGGTCAAAGCCAAAAGAAGCTGCCGGACGTCTGCGCGCAGGGGCAGAGGTGAGGCTGGCCATCCCTGCGGCTTTCAAACGCATAGGCGGGGGCCGTGGGAGCTCTCCCTCATGTCAGGGGGACTGAGGGGGTGCCAAAGGGCAGGAGAGGAGCCAGTGGGGTGTCGGGGGGGCAGAACCAGGCACCCCCTCACCCTTTGACTTCTCATCTCCCTGCCTTCCAGGTGCAGCCCCGGCTGTGTGAGTGCCGCATGCTGCCCTCCTCCTGAGGGGCATTTTAACAGCCGCAGGAGCAGCTCAGGGAGGGCCTGGCCGAGGGCCTGGGTTAGTGCTGGGGGGAAATGGGGCTGCCCAGTACCTGTGCTCACACCTGCTTGCTACCACTGCATCCTGCCAGTGTGGGAAGGAGAAGCTGGGCTTGGTGATGGGGCTGATTTATCCCGCGTCCTCCTGCTGTCCCCAGGCATTTGAGGGGGATAAGGGCCACAGACTGCATATTGTGCTGGACTCTGACCCTTCCCTCTGCCTAAAAGTGGATTTCCTCTTCCTTTCCCTCCTTTTTTCCCTTTCTGGCTGCTGCCTGGATCACTGTTTTTAGCTGACTAATAAAGTATTTTGTGTAGAAATCACTGCGCAGGCCTTTTTTTGTGCTGAGGATAACCCCCCTGTGCCCAGCCTCTTCCCTAGCTGGGCTGCAGCAGACTTCCCCTCCACCTCACCCCACCCCGCAAAATAAAGGTAAGCTCTGCCTCCCCAGTCCCCGGAGTGAGATCCTGCTGAGGGGGACACTAAGAGCAGCAGCTACAACCGAGCCCCTGGGAGGAGGCAGATCAGTGCAGTTACCAGGAAATAAGATAAGAAAAGAGGCCAGAGCTCATTTTCCTCTAATTCTCTTGTTTATTTGTGTTCCCCTAGTGCAAGGGCAGTGCAGGAGGCAGGCGAAGGGAGAGGGGAAGGACAGTAGTGTGTCTTTACACTCGCTGCGAGGGTCGGGACAAGATGAAGGCAGAGACATGGGAGCCACTGTGGAAAGCTGCTGCTCCCCGAAGCCCCCGGGGCTGGAGCAGAGCCCATGCAGGGCCAGCCAGCCCATCCCCCAACCTCACCCATGCTTCAGCTAGCTAGGAATTCACTTGGGCCCTCCCTCCCTGGTTAGCAACTGTCCTCCTTTCCTGAAGAACATGGTTGTTCTCGAGCGCTGCTCTCTGATGGCCGGGTGGGGGGCGAGGGGGAGGCCCTGCCCTCCCCTGGAACCACTGCCTCCTTGCACAGTTCTCGGGATCGGGGAAGCCTCAGGCTGCGATCTGAGCTCACAGTGTTGATCCAGGTTGCCGCGGCATCGGCAGTGTCACTGCCTCAAGACCAAGAGGACAGAGAGCAGGCGGAAGGGTGTGAAGGAAAGCCTCACGCCCTGCTGCTCCAGTGGCAGGCAGCCCTGTGCTGCCGGCCGCTCCAGGAGATCGCAGCTGAGGAAGAAAGAAGCAGGTGAGGCTGAAGCGACTGATCTCCATCCGCACACGCGCCCAGCCCTCCAGCACGGACTTACAGCATCACCTCCTTAACAGGGAGGGAGGTCTGGAGCCAGGCATCAACTGTGCTGCCATGCGCCTCGTACAGCCGAACCACCACAGCTTCAGGTCTGCCCTCAGCCTTTGGGGGACAGTGCAGAAGGGAGTTCAGACAAATGAGACAGGGTGCATCCCATCCTGCACCTTGGGGTACAGCCTGACCCGAGCAATCGTGACCGAGCGGCTCTGCCTGCGTGCACATGCGTTCCCAACCTGCCACAGTGCAGCGCTAATGATTGAGGCTGCAGTACCCACACATGGATGTGGATGCTACTGTGATCCCTGGTGCGAGTGCCTGCCCAGGCTGGCAGAGAGGGGTGCTAACCCACCTTGTCCTCACCTAGCAGGACATGCAAACCAGAGGGATCACTGTTTCCACTTAGCTGGGCCTGCCTGCCACCCAGTGTGGGGGAAAGAGCAAGCCGCGCCTAACAGCGACAGCTTAACCTGTCTGCCCTCCCCGCCTCCGCCCCGGGGACTTGCCTGCTTGACAGTCTCCAGCACTACTGCAGGTGAGCTGACAGAAAAGGCGCTCCAGGCCAGGCTCTGGGCAGAGCTGGCCGGGACTGCGTGAAGGGGGAAATTCAAGTTGTAGGCACGCTGGATCACACCGGCATCCTGGAAGGAACCTGCAACACAAGAACATCTAAGCCAGCTTCCATACATGCACAGCCAAGACTTGCTCACCCCAAGGCTCACTGGAGCATTGTCCACAATGCGTGTCCCCACAGCTCTGCCTGTCACTCACCCAGGTGAGGCATCACGGCATAGGTGAACTGGTGGTGTGTGATGTCTGCTGTGGCGTCGGGGGACTTGGGTGCTCTCAGCCTAAGGCAACAAGGAGTAGGTGAGACTGGTGTCTCGGCAGCACCCTCTGTCACCCTGTACAGAGCCAGAGGAGCACTGTGACAGGACTACTGCCTCCTGCTGCTACCTCGAGGCTGGGCCCTGGAAGCCAACATGCTGCTGGTTTCTGACAACAGCAAGAAGACCCTAGACAGTCCCAGAAGCTAAAAAATTTGAAGGGTATTTTCCTGTGAAACTTGTGGCTGATGGAGTCAAACTGAAGTATGTAGAGTTTCTCTGAGCTTTGTATGCATCCACAACATTGCTGTTCCTTCCCTCTCCTTAAGCCTCCCCTCCTGGGGTATGTTTTGGCTGGAAACAGAAAAATCACTTGGTGCAAATGTGGATCTGATCTCTCCTGCATTATCTATGAGCATAACTCATAGGAAATACATTATCTTAGTCAATCATAATTAAGTCAGCCAAAAGTTCTCAGACAACAGCCAGCCACTTAGACTAATACCAGACTACTTCCTTATTAACTATGATCATTTAGGACCAGGCGTTGCCTTGACTTCCAAGAGACACCTCAGAAGGCAAAGCGACTGCTGCAGCTCCACCCTCACCCCAACCCTACTCACAGTGAGAGGCTGAGGACGTTCCCGTGGGCCGATGCCCCGTATTTGCAGTCATTCAGCAGTGCCACCCCAAAGCCGTGCTCGGAGAGATCCAGCCACTTGTGAGCCCACACCTGCAGGAGGTACCAAGGGACATATTCACCACACAGAGCTACTGCCTGGGAGGAGAAGCAGCCCCACCATGGGAGGAGCAGCTCGGCCCTGGGACCAGACCACCCTTCCTCTCACCTCGAATCGAGCCCAGTCCCAGGATGTGTTCCAGTGCGTTGGCCGCTGCAGGTGTCCAAACTGGATCTCATAGGTGGCGTTTGTGCTCCGGACCTGCACAGGGAACTCCACCTTCAGGAACTTGTGAGCCTCCTTCCACTCAACCTAAATGCAGTAGCAGAAGGACATCACCACGGAGTGCTGACAGGCAGAGGCTGCGCTTATCCTTCCCCAGTGTGCAGCAGCCAGCTTGCGCCCAGGCTGGACCAGGTACAATAAAACCGCACTAGAGTCTGAACACAGATGAACTGACGGGTGTCTCTTCCACCCTTGTCCCTCCGGACCCCCACCCTCAGGCTACCTTCCCCTAAGGCAGAGGAGGACAGGCAGCGGGAGCCTCCAGGGAAGGAAACAGGAGTGGGAACATAATTCAGACGCGAGGTCCAGCTCCCCAGGGCCCTGCCTGCACGGCCCTGATGTTCGTATCATGTGGCAGCTGCCGGCCAAACCTGGGTCAGGAAGCGTAGGCATGGGCATGTGGCATCCAGGATGATCTCCTGGGTTAAGGTGCTGCTTTTCCCGATCTGCAGAGAGAAACTCGCGCTTCCCCGCAAGCCCCCAGCCAGGGTGATTTCCAGAGGCTTCAGCAGCGTTGTCACTGGCTTCCTAGAGAAAGGGATAAAGGCAGAGCTGATCTCAGCCTGGTAGATCCAGGTTCCCAAATCCCAATCCAGCCTCCCACACAGCAGGCACTCACTTCTCCAGAGTGAATGCCCTGTTACAGCTAGGACCGACAGGGAGGCAAGAACCTCAGAGCAAAGTCAAAATCCAAGTGCTGCATGCACGGCTCCTCTACCTGGTTTCCAAGTGATAATCCATCACGTCCCAGGCATCCCAGTACAGGGGAACGTCATCAAAGAGTGCAAACTGGTTGGCATAGCAGCCATCTGGGACTGACTCTCTGGAACAAAGTGGAACAGGGAAACAGCAGCGTAAGAGCTGGCAGTGGAGAAGGGTGTACAGTGAGAAGACGACCTGAGAGAGGTTTGAGGAGCCTGGCTCCAGTTAATGGGTGACAGACATACCTCTCAGAGCCCACCAGCCGAAGCGAGGTCAGGTGCCCCATCATGTCCAGGCAGACTGTAACCACTCCATTCTCCATGGTAATGGAGCCATCCTCCTTAGGGGAAAGGACAGAAACAGATGTCACAGACCCGTGGGAGTTAAGTGCCCCAGGTGCAAATCTAGTGTGCGGACTTGCTGCGTGCTGGATTCCCTAGATTTCTACATGATCAACCTTTGATGCAGGGCACACCTATCTGAGGACCATGGCCACTGTGCTTACCTGTTTCCTCACTGACACGGGCTGAGCGGGCAGCAACGGCTCCCTCACTATAGCATAGCCCATGCTGGGGACTGTCACCAGAGCTGGAAAGCAAAGAGGTTCTGTTCCAACATCGGTCCCAGACTTAACACTAAGTCACACTGTGCTGCCCTGCTGCTCTCATGTCAGACCTACCACCTCCTTTCATACCCTCCTCTTCTTCATCCATAGTTCAGGGACAACCTGAAGCGGGATAAAGTCCCAAGGAGCGATTTGACAAGTCAGTAAACCCTCCTCAGGGCAGGCAGAGGCAGAGTATTTCTTTGTTAGCTGTCTCTGCCCCTGTAAGAAATTCTGATATATGAGTTACCCCCAAGTTAGACATACCTAAAGCCTCTGTTCCGGCTGGCCCAGCCCTGGAGATCACCTCAGTCCGTTCCCAGGGCAAAGTGTTCAAGCCGAGGGTGCTCTTGGCGCTCCCTGCCTTGGGCTGCAGCAGTTCCCTGCATAAGGACTGCACAGCCTCCTCCTGCAGCTGAGTGCCAACCCTGCGGATCTCTGAGCAACAAAAAGGCCTGAGTTGGATCCGGACAGGCTGTTTCTCACATCTGAGAGTTTCTGGTGCTCCCGTGCAATGTACACACACTTCAGCTACTTCCAAGCTACAATTAGTAATTATCATTAATATAACTTATCTATTAGTAAGTAATTAAAGTTTATAATTATTCTTAACTTTGTTATTACAAGATTACAATGAGCTATGCCAGCTCAACTGGAAAATAGTGGTGCTATCATAAAGTAAAGCTACTGCAGGCAGGAGCAAACCTTTGCTGGGGTCTATCCTGGCGTGCCAGCAGCAAGCAGAGAAGTCAATAACTCCGTGTGTTTTTTAATCCCTTGGCTTCCCTGCTAATTCCCTGTTGAGTTAGCACTATTACAGACACATGCCTGCACAGGTTTGACCCATAGTGCCTGGCAGTCCAGGACTGAAACCTCTGCAGCCCCGCCAGGCAGGACCCAGGGTGCTCCAACAGATAAGTGCCCTCCTGGCCAAACTCCGTGCTCACCTGTGTAGTGTTGCAGGGCATCCTCAACCACGAGCTGGATACAGCTGCCTGGCAAAACATCATGGAATTGGTTGAGCAGCAATAACCTAAAACAGAGAACAGGAACCAGGTGAGGAAGCAGGGAAGAGCACCGGATTTGTTCTGGCTTACTGAGCCCTGTTTGCAAGATGGACAAATTTAATAACTGTTCCTTATTTCCCCATTAGCAAACACTTGAGAGAAAAGGATTTGTTCTGTAGCATCCTTTAAATGCCTCTGTGTTGAGATCTGTCAACTGTCATCTTAGTAAACCACAACCGTGGGGAGTAAGAGCTACCTTTTTTTATCCCTCAAGGGTTACCAGATATATTGTTGCACAAGTTCAGACAAGTCAAAACTGGTGAGGAATAAGCTCAGGTTGGAAATGAAGCCTCCAGCCAGCAGAGTAGTGAGGCTTTGGAGCTATCTTCCAACAGGAGAATCAAGCAAAGTACTGAAACACTTCCTCATCGGTTTATGGAAGGGGTCGTGTACACACAGCGCTGCAGTGCTGAATCCACAAAGGTCCCTACATCCTACTCTCCCACTCGCTCAAGAGGCAGTTCAAACGAAGACAGGCTGTGGTCAGTCACCCTTCTGGCTCCAGCTGAACGGGGCTGAGATAAATGAGCATCTCCCACCATGAGCCCACTGAGCTGCCCAATAACTGCCCACACCAGTGCAGTCCCGCTGGTCCAGGCTAATTCTGGTGCACTGACAGCAAGGATTTCTACCCAGACTCAGGCAGGGACAAGGAGCTGTAGGGGATGGGGAGCAGCAAGCACTCATGTGTAAGTCCCCAGCCCTCACCACATCCTCCCTTGGTGCTACCAGCGCTCCTGTACGCCCTCACCTCCACAGCCGCTGCAGCTGGCTGGCAGGATACTTGAATGCACCACCCCGCACCACAGCCAAGGTGCTGAGTACTTCGACGTCATGGAGTATTCGCTCACACTCCCGATTCCCCTTCTTTATCTGGTGTCAAAGCAAGGAGAGAAGGAAGATGCTTAGGAAACTGGTAGCTGGGAGTGGATCTCTCACACCAGTGCAGGAAGGTTGGTTTTCTGTAGGTGTCATGAGTTTGCCATTACCAGTGAGTTATTTTTTGCCACAGAGCAAACTGAAACTCCCAGCACAGGACATAGCTTCCCCTCTCTCTGTTCTCACCTTCCTCCCCTTCTTCTGACTCTTCACCCAAGCTCTGCAACTATCTGCTAAAGTGAAGGATGTGGCAGCTGTTGACTAAGGGGGCCCTGCTTGCCCAGGCTTCCTTCTCACCCCTTGAAGAAAGTCTGACAACAGATTTGCCTTTTGGAGTCCTGGCTACAAGGTGGCTCCCACTGTTGAGACCGAAGGAGCACGTTCCGAACCCTGGAGCCACCTGAGCAGTAGGGAAGAGAACTGAGAATGGCCACTTTGCCTTGGGGTGGGAGAGACTGCTGCCCCCGTCCTGTGCGCGCAGTCACCTGGGCCTGGGTGGTGTATGTGCCATTGTGCAGCTCGAGGAAGAGCTCTCCCACCCAGGTGCACAGTTGCGACGACTCCTTCTCCAGGACAGAAAAGAGTCGGTCGGGAGTGGAGATCTGAACCCTGTGGGAGAGACGCACAAACAGCAATAAGCCAGGGGAGAAGCCTGTGACACGGCTAACGATGCATCCCAACCAGAAAGGTGACAGCCCCATAACCAAGGCCTCAGAAATCCCAACACAACCACACACGGTGTTCCCCTCAACCTCCTCCTACCCCTCTCCCACTCCAGGCTGCTCTTGCTGCCTGCCACAGAGATCTGGACACTCCCTGGGCAGGGACTGACTGCCAGGTACCGCTGCTGTGCTGGCCACTCACCCCATGGCTCCACTGAGGGCTTGCAAGCGGTCCAAGGCTGCCCCGTGTACCTGTTCTTACAGCTCTTGATAATGGAGAGACTCTGTCTCCCTGACAATCCTTCCTAGCGCTCTGCTCACCCTGCTTGCTCCCTGCGCTCCTTTGCACACCCTTTCTTTTGACACTGTTGAAGGCCAGGCCCGGCTCAAAACAAGTGCTCCTGCAAGGAGAGAGGAAGGGAGCTCTCCTCTCACCGTGGCAGCCCGTCTGTGTCACTCATTCTCTTAATCCTGTCCAGCATCTTCTGCGTGGGGCCCCCTCCTCCATCTCCAAAGCCAAAGAGGAGAGCGCTGTGGTTCACACGTCCTTTGTCCTTGTTGTTCTTTACTGTTTTCAGCATCTAGAGGGATTTTTGGGACAGCTGCAATCCCCTGGTGCCAAGCCCCAGCTCCCACAGCTCCACACAAGAAAGCCAGGTCAGCCTTTAGGGTGCAAAGTCCAGTCCTGTCTCTCTTCCCCGGCCCAAACTGCCAAAATCAGGCATGGACACATCTCGGAGACAGGCAATTGACTGCCAGGCACCCCAACACTCTTTGTCCAGCAACACTGCCAGCTATCCCGCTCCCTTCCCAGGCAGTGCCCCCTCTTAGGGGCCTCAGATATGGCCCCAAGGGACTGGCACTGCACTTCACATGCAGGTCTGGCAACCTCACTCACCTCCTCCACTTGCCCGTGCATCCCATAGGAGTCACCAGGGGGGAAATGGGTCAGGACTCGGGAACCATCAATGCCTTCCCAGAAAAAGGTGTGATGCTGGAGGGGATCAAAAGGAAAGCATGGTGTCTCGTACAGGCCCCCTGTGCCCCCAGTGCCAAAATGCTAAAGCACAGCCCTATTGCTCCTAGGAGTTCCCAAAACACCACCTCTGGTCATGCTGGTACCAGAAAGATAAATTCACCCTTAGCTCAGTGTTTCAAGGCTCCCAAACTCATCTCCCATACAAATGTGTGTGTGGAGGCCACAATTCAACCACATCGGCATGGACCTCGTGCACCAAAAGCCCAAGCTTCCTCACAAGCCCCGTCAAACACACAAAGCCCAGCACCTTTGTCACCAGGGAAGTGCACAGGGGACATGCACTTCAGAGCCCCTTGAGGATTCAAACTGGGCCTTTGCTTTCTCTCCACGGGGTTGCAGGATGCCCCAACAGATCAGTGCAAGGCAACAGTTACACAAGGATGGGGAATGCCACAAGGGCAGGGGACAGCAGAGGATTGGCTGGGTTTGCTGTCTGCTAGACCTGCAAGCAAGTCACAGCTTCCCATCTGGAAGCAGAAGGAATTTGTAGGCCAGGGGCTGGGATCTCTCACCATGTCCTCCCTCTCCTCTAAAGCCTGAAAGGACATTGCGACCACCATAAACTGGTGGCTTCTGGAAGAAAAGCCTGTGTCAGCTGAGCTGAAGGACTGGCTCGACCTGTGGAACCAACAGGTCCAACCCTGCAGACAGACTCCAGCAACCGCAGGTCCATCCCCTGGCAAGAAGGGAAGCATAGCTCACCGGGAAGGTATTCACCAGGTTCCAGCTGAGCTTTTGCGTGAGGAACCGCCGGATCCCACAGCCACGCATCAGCTGGGGCAGCTGGGCTGAGTATCCAAATGTGTCCGGCAGCCAGAACTGGGAGCAGATGTGACAGCAGCAGAGGGAGAGACACACGCATGAGTCACACAGGCCACAAATCACAACCTGAGCTTGTGGAGGGTTTCTTGGTAGTCAGGCTCTCAGCCCTTCTTGCAGAGTGGACAGAAGATGTGCTAGACAAAGAGCAGTTCTAGAGACCTGCCAGGGAACTACAAGCAATACAACCAGGGCCTGGGGCTGTGCTAACAGCGTGATACATGGGGGAGTAGATATTTACTCATCATGGCTTTAGCTGCAAAAAGCAGGACAATGTGAGGTGCCTGAACACCGTATCTGGACAACCAGGGAGAAACCCTCACACATAGCAAGAGGTGGAAGGAGATGGTGTGCAAGGAAGGCATGCTGGAAAAGAGCAAGTACCTCTGAGCAGATCCGGCCAAACTGCTCCTGGAAGAACCGCTGTCCCTGGAGGAACTGCCGCACCATGGACTCCCCGCTGGGCAGGTTCCCGTCCTGGGGGGAAAGCACAGGGAGTCCATGTGGCAAGCCAGGCCCCAGGGAAGGGGAGGTCTTGCGAGTGCCCTATTCCCACCCACTGTCATCCTGACCCAGCAGATCATGGGGAGGATCTGAACAGAGCTTGGCAGAGGTCAAAAGGAGGAACAGAGCTCAGCCAGTCCAGACCAAAGCTCCTTCTCAGGGAATGAGATGATTTGGGAGAGGGATGATCTTTTTGCTAGGCTAGACACTGCAGACAGCTGCTGTTTTCTGGGCCCGGAGACCATCACTGACCAGATGGGCTCAGCAAAGGCCCTGGTCTCCCCACTCCAGTGTCAGGACCAGCCCCAGAGGGGTGGTGCAGGGAGGGTGCAGCGAGCCAGGCTCACCATGATTCTCACCATTTCCACCCAGGTGCCTCCGACAGGAATGAACTGCCCCTTCGCCACAAAGTCCTGAATCTGCGCGTAGAGCCCAGGGTACCAGCTCCGCACCCACTCAAACTGCTGCGCCTACCAGAGCACAGAGATCGGCCTCAGCTCCCACCACATCGCTCCACACCGATCTCCCTCCTCTCTGCAACTGCACAGGACACTCCTGATCACCCCCCCACCCCGCCCCATCTTGTTTTGAGTCATGCTGGAGAAGTAACATGCCACGAGCAGAAGGAGAGCTCCCCAGAGGGAGATCGCTCACCTGGGAGCAGGCAAAAGTGAGCTCCGGGTTGCACTCCATCAGACGGACCACCGTGACCCAGCTCCGAGCACACTTACGGATAGTCTCCTCATATGGCCACAGCCAGGCTGCAGGGACAGACAAGTGACCCCACTGCGGTTATTACTCGGCACAAGTTCCTTTGGGAATGGGACTGTGCTGCCTTTCGCAGATCAGCCGGGGAAAATGCTAGAGCAAAATACTGTCCTTTGACTAAGTGCCTGACAGGAACACAGCCTGGGGCGTCCAACTCCCGCTGCCTTTCTGTTGAGACTGAAACCCCTCTAGGGACTGGAAATTGTGGGGTGAAGTCCAACAGGTGGACGATAGCGGTCTGTAATTCATCCCTCAGTGGCAGCCCCATCAGTGCTCCAAACAGCACAGCTAGCCAGACACATGTTCCCCTGCCTCAGTGCAGACCAGCTGTATAGCAGCACAGAGGTCCCTCTCCCTTCCCTCGGGGCACAGCACCCAGTGCCTGGAGCCCAAAGGCAGCCAGCTTGCCCCTTGGGCAGCACGCCCTGGCCTCCAGGTCAGCAGAGAGGGAGTGCTGTGCTGCTCTCACCAGAGTCAATGTGGCAGTGACCCACAGCATGGATGGTGTGCTGGCTCTCGCCGTTCCTCTGGCTGAAGATCGCCGCAGCCAGGTCACGGGCAGCGGGGAAGGTGGAGGGGTCCATAACATCACAGACGTTGACCATCTGGTTGGCAGTGTACAGTGCCTGGAAACTCCTCTGATTTTCCTCCCCGAGGAGCTGGGGTTGGGAGTGATAACAGCTTGACTCGGAGCTTGGCACATCCTCTGGCTCCAAGCAGCTCTCTGTACAGCTTGGATGCCACCTGCCCCAGGGAGAACCTGCTACCTCCTTCCAACACCTGACTCTGCCAGCGGTGCCAGGTAAACACCGCATCCCTGCTTCACAGACACAACCATATGTCTTTGCTCATTTATCTTCTAAAGCCAGGTTACACACACGCCCACCCCAGGGGGGCTCTGGTCTAACAACTCTTGCCTTGGAGCAGAAAGTGGATGAAAAAACCACCTGTGGCTTCTCTCTGTTCGGTTTTCTCCTACTCTAGACAATGTCAATTGTGCTAAAGCAGCAGGAGCAACATTTGCTCCTCCAGGGCCTCCTGGAGGGAAGAGACAGGTCATGGAACAGCAGGAGAAGGAGATAAAATGAAGTTGTGGAAGGAGGTGGAAAGGGTGAGAGAAGGGAAGAGAATGAGCTCACAGACCCGGGCCATGTCCAGAAGTATTTCCAGATCCACCAGCAGTTCATAGACATCCCTGTTGAAGACAACCAGCTCAGCCTTGCTCAGGGTGAATCTCCTGTCAGGGTCTGGAGGGGCGATCATACTTCCCTTGCCAGCCCCAAAGAGACCATTGCAGGCCAGCTCCACGTACAGCGTCAGACTGGAGAGCAAAAGGAAACCATCAGGGAGCAGATCACAAGCAATTGGCCGGGAAAGTCCATTCCCCTCCTCTGGGGTACATCCAGCCCGACCTGAACAATGGACAGAGCCCCTGATCGCTGGATCAGAGCACCTGGACGCAGGCAGGGGTGTCTCAGCCCAGCCTCTTGGCTTCAAACAACGCCAAGCTCCCACAGCGGTGCGGGGCACCCTGGGGCTCCGGCCAGGCTGATCACCCACCTGTGGGGCTCCGTCTCTTTCAGGCTACTTGTCAGGATGTAGCTGGTCTTCTCACCTTCCTTAGTCAAACCCTGCAGAGGAAGACAGCACATTTAACACATGTCTTCAGAGGTCCGTGACAGTGGGCTGGATGGGCAGGACAAGACAAATCCAGCTGGATGGAGGGGCCTGGTCCCATGTCTTGTGGGACAATGCTTCCCACAGGAACAATCAGCATGGAAACTGCTGCTGTCCCAGCAGTAACACAAACCCTGTGGACACCACCACAGAGCAGGGTAGGGCTGCAAAAAGTCACCTGAGCCATTCCATCTCCCCAAAGCAGGACTGACGTTGACATGTGTGACAACAGTCTGTCCCACTGTTCTTGACAGCAGTGGAGACACACATCTCAGGCCCCAATGCTTGCTTATCCTTTTCCCAAGACAGATTTGCTAACGCGTAGCAGCAGATTTTCAGCCATTACTGGTTTGCAGACCAGAATTTTAACTCCTGGCAGAGGGCAGCCTCTAGAAAAAAGACTCAAACTCACTACCCGGAGGCTTGCCTCTCTGGGTCAGACTTTGGAAATAGCCCGTGGACCCTCTGCAGTCTGCCAGCACAGCATGCAAACCACGAGCATAGCCCTCTCTCCCACCCCACGTACCAGACTCTTCACAAACACTGCCCCTCTCTGCACAGCAGGTTTTCTCCAATTTAAAGACAGCTCTCCTACTGCCTCAGAGATTACCACCTGAGGCTAAGAAACGCTACAACGAGATATCCTCCTTCTGTTTTTCTTTGTGACCACTCTGTCTAGACCTCCAGTTGTTCTTGGTTCTCTCCTGTTGGTCCACATGTTATTTTACACCCCCCAACACATGCAGGCATTCCTCTGAAGAGCATGTAACAAACGGAAGGGGGTTTCTTCTTCTGCCCCATCGCAGAGGGGTGAGGGAGATAACCACTCTGCACATAGCAGAGCGCCTGGCACAGCTGGCACACCCCTGAACCTAACCTCCTTACCTGGACAGGCTGGGCATCTTGCCACACCATGCCCTCCCCATCGCTCTCCCAGACGAAGTGCACTTCCCGCCCTGCCCATGCCAAGGGGATGCTCAGCTCCACCTTAAACCAGCACGTCTCCCACCTGGAAGAGAGCAGGCAGCAACTTCAGCCCACTGTGAGACCTTCTCCCAAGGGAAACCACATTTCCTCAGAGCCTCCATGGAAAAAGCAGAATAGGGACAGCACACAAGTTCAATACGATTTGAGTGTAACAATGCTACCTGTCTGTACAGACCTGCTTTAACCTATGCTCCCAGACACAGCGCAGTCTGGAGATGGCTTCCCGCGCGGCTGGCTGTGACACATCTTCAGTTTAAGCAGCGCGCAGTGCCGGCACATGCCAGCTGCCGTCTGTGCCATTTAAACACACTGGGCTTTCCCTTCCCCGTGAGCTGCTGACCTCACTGGTCACTTTTTCAGCAAGCGAAACTTCTAACTCGTGGCACCCACCATTGTCAGTCGTTGTTAAGAGTTAGAGATTTGACAGCAAGCTAAAAGCCAAGCTGAGTGGGGTGACACGCTCTTTCAAGCTGACAGGGACTGGATAACTGTTCCTCCATCCCCCACAGCGATCCAGAAGACAGTGAAATCAGAGGGTACTGGGACTTGAATTATGCCTGGGGCAGGGCAGTTTAGCAAGACATCTGCACCTGTGACCCTTCTTATCGTGGCCCTTAATCCCTTGGGCAGGCTCGTGCCCAGGCTGCAAGGAGGCGCGGCAGCCCCAGCAGGCAAGGAAGCTCAGAAAGCAGCACACAAACCCTGTGGTGCCAGCCCCAACCCAGCCTCTTCTGGGACCCCAGAGAAACAGACAGTAGCATCGTGTCTTTGACCACTGCTAGGAAAAAAAAACCCCAATCATCTCCCACCCCTGACAAAGCATACAGATCCCATGCAGAAGCAAGCACCAAGGCCACAACCATGACTACAAAAATGAGCTCTCAGCAGAAAGGATTGATGAACCTCACTCTTCTTGGAAACAGGCGCATCTCGGTCTGTTTCATCATTAAATCTCCCTAAGGGCTTCTGGGCTGACACCTTCTATCTAAAGCACGCAGCAGGGAGGAGGACTATCATCTCATTTCTCATCCATTGAGAGCTCGTGAGGACTCACACACACACAAGTAACACTGAAGGTGTGAGCTCCAGCCCCACCATCCTCACGGTACCACCGAAACCTGCTACTCACGTGGGCCCGAAGGAGTCTCCCACTTTAGCTGGTCTGAATTCCTGCCTGATAGCCTCATCGTACGGGATTCGCCGCGGGGTCTGGAAGCAGGAGAGCGACGCCGGCGGACAGCGATCCGCAAAGAGCCTGTGGGCAGAGACGGCTGGGACAGGATTCATAAGGCCAGTCCTGCGGGGAGCAGCGGGGCGGGGGATAGGGACCACCCTGCTTTCCCAGCATGGCTGTATCACCCTGCTATCACTTTATACCCTCACAGTATTAACTGAATTCGAGAGCAGTATTTTGTCCCGTGGAAAGGGGCTGTTGGAGCCGGCCCTCTGGCAGCGTCCCCTAGCCGAGGAGGGCTTGTTCACTGCGACCCCCGACCCCCCCAGCCCTGGCCGGCAGCGACCCGGGGAGGGGCCGGCGGTGGAGCTCGGGGACACAGACACAGACACACACACACACAGACACAGACACACACACACACACAGACACACACACACACACAGACACACACACACACACAGACACACACACACACACAGACACACACACACACACAGACACACACACACACACACACACACAGACACAGACACACACACACACAGACACAGACACACACACACACAGACACACACACACACACAGACACACACACACACACAGACACACACACACACAGACACACACACAGACACACACACACACAGACACACACACACACAGACACACACACACACAGACACACACACACACAGACACACACAGACACAGACACACACACACACACACACACAGACAGACACACACACACAGACAGACACACACACACAGACACACACACACACACAGACACACACACACACACAGACACACACACACACACACACAGACACACGGGAGCAGGCCCAGGGCGCGGTGTGGCCCGCCCCGCCTGCTGCCAGCGCCCCGGGGAGGTGACGGGGGGCGCCCCCGCCGCCCACCTGCCCCGCAGGTTGCAGTCGGTGAAGTAAATCTCGGAGAGGAACTTCTCGACCCGCTCCAGCGCCGTGCGCCTGTGCTTCGGGGCGGCCATGATTGGTGCCCCGGCGCGCTCTGCGCATGCGCCGCGCGGGGGGGGGGGGGAAGCGGGGCTGCGCATGCGCGCGGCGGGCGGGGCGGGGCGGGCCCGCTGCGGAGACGGCGGCCCACGGGGAGCGGCGGCAGCCCGCCGCACGGCCTTCGCGCCCGGCTCGGGGCACCCCCCCCCCCCCGCCCCGGGGGGCTTGGGACCGTTCCCCGGGTGAGGGGCTGTCCCGGGAAGGGGCCGGGCCGCAGCGAGGCGTCGTCGGGTGAGGGGCCACCGCCGCAGCGGCCTTGCAGGCTCCGTCCTGCCGTGGGTCTGGGAACGCGCTCCCGAGGACGGCGTTACCGGCTTCGCTGCCTCCCCTCCCGCCTTCGGGAGGGAAACAGCCAGTTACTGCCTCCAGCGGCCACAAAACACCGCCCGGATTAGTAAATTAATTGCAAACCAGAGGCAGAACGTGAGCGGAGGCGTGAGTCTCGTCTTGGTCCCTCAGCCTAAGCAATTCTGCACCCGCTTCTCATCCTCCCCTTCTTTCCCTCACAGGCGCCCCAAAATGTCACTGAGTATGGACGGGAAGGAAGGAAGAATCTGTAACGCAATGGTTAGCCCTGATATTTTAATGGAAATACTGCACTACAATCAAGTTTACAACATTTGTATAGAAATCACATGGATTGTGGGCCAAGGATCACATTACAGAATACAAAAAGCAAGTTCAACTAAAAAGAAGAAAAAAAACCCAACAAACCTCTGCTATTGTACAGGCTGGGAGCAGAGCTGGGATGTCAGACGGAGGGAGGGCGGCCGGCCGCCGAAGGCAGAGGTCTCCCCGCGGTGTATCCCGGGGATCCACGCCAGCCCCCCGTGCGCTCAGCGACATGCAGGCACAGACTCCTGGGACAAGACACCCACCAAGCAGCAGCTGTTACTTCCAAGCTGGTCAAAAGTCTAAATCACCCAAGATTTTTCGCTTCCAGATCACCTTGAGCATACAACAGGAAAAATATGGGGGAAATAAGAGAGTGGGGGAGCGCACGTGAAACCTTTGAAATGGAAGAGGACACGCAAGAGCCCGTTCCTGCCTGGTTACGGCAAAGGAGGAGAAACGAGACGGGTAACTTATTGCTGGCAAACTGTGAATATTCCCCTCTGGGCTCTTCCCTCTCTTTCCCTCTCTCCATAGGAGGCTCCTGTTCAAGATCAGCCTGCTGTACATTGGCTGCCAATGAGTAGTGGTCCCTCGGGGCTGCGTGCTTCCACTCCGGCTCTCCCGGCTGCAGAAGGGGTGGTGAGGCATGCGTCCCCCTTCGGACCCGCTCCCCGGCCTCTCCCTGCCTGCAGAAGGCAGGGGAGCTCCGGTGCTGGGAGGAGATGACCTGCTGTCTTGGGGCAGGGGGGGAGGAGGGAAAGTCCCTGGGAGAGGTTTAAGCAGTGGCAAAGCCCTGCTCGCAGCTCCCCAGCCAGGGACAACAGAAGCTGTTTTGGGTGCTTAGGACTGGCAGCATGGGTTTGTGCAAGGAAAGCTGCCTCCTTTGAGGAGGAGGAGACAGTGCAGTTGTGTCTGTCGTGGCTTACGAAGTCCCTGCCGACTTCTTTTTTTTTTTTTAAAATCGGACTCTTCCTCCGTGTTTTAAATATCTGCCAGCGCTAAACTTCTATACTTAAAAAAATATATATCCCATATGTGGATTTCACTAGTGAAATGTACCCGAGACCCACCCCACCCTTGCCCTTCTCTTGCACGCACGCACGCACCGCACACAAACACACACGCAGAGCAGCTCTGTCAAATACTGGTTTGGTACTTCAGATGTTTTCTCCAATACTGAGAGGGAAAAATACATCAGCACAATCAACCCCAGCTAAGTAGCTCAGCAACACTTCCCAAAAGCGAAGGTCCTTGGAGCTGGAAGACTAGGTGGATAAAAATTACCCACCAGGAAAAAAACAAAAATAAAAAAAATTTAAAATTATATAATATATATTTCTATATCTTAACAGACTGCTCATACCTCGGTTGGGTTAACCGCAAAACGCACAAGCTGCCTCTGCTTTTTCCTCTCAGATTGTGGAGCCAATCACATAAAATGGTGGGATGCACCCCCCTGACCTCCCTTCCCCACCCCAAAAACTGCATGCTGCACGGTGCCTTTCAGACCAGGAACAGGGCTGTGGGTGAGCGAGTGTCTTCCTCCAGTTAAGAACAAAGACATTTTTATTTACAAAAAAAGGAGAAAAAAGTTTCCACACAAAAGCACTACAATGATAACTCCCTTTGGTAAAAAGTGTAATAAATGTCTCCATCGGTCTGTCTGTCGGTACTAATTCTCAAGCCACCTGGTACTATGGTACACAAGAAGCTAGTACAGTTATGCTAGCACATCAAGCATACTTCCTTTAATAAAAAAAAACCCCAAAACCCAAAACAAACAAACAAAAAAAAACCCCAAAAAATTGACAATTTGTACATTTATTTACAAAAAAGAAGGGGAACATGTTAAAATCGTGTTGTTCTCTGTTGTGTGTGTGTACGTACATGTGTGTGAAAAGCTGGTGCATGGCACTAGGAGAGACTAGTAAACAAGCAGGTACAAAAAAAAACCAAACCAAACCAAAAAAAAAAAACAAACCCCAAAAATAAACAGTTCCACTGGCACTAGAAAGGACAGACCGATCTGCACGGGGTGAGTCCAGACTGGGAGGGAGGAGAGGGAGGCGAGAGGAACCCAGGGTCCGCTCCGTGATGTGGTGTCAGGCTGCCCCACGGCCCTGTGCAGGAGCCCGGCCGGCTGGTGGCAGCCTAAAGGGAGGAGAATCCGCTCACAACAGGCACCTGGGGATTTTTGGGACACATCCAAGCGGTCTGGTCGTGGAGAGCCTCCGGTTCTCTTCCCTCACCGCTCAGGGCCTCCGGGGAGTCAAAGCCTCAACACTGCTGGTGTGTACGAGCTCGTTGTGTTTCTCTGGGATGGCTCAGTTCAGAGAAAGGTCCTTCCCGCCCTCCAGGGACGCGTGCTGAAGTCAAAGGGCCGGCAGCCCACGGTCCCAGGGGGTGCCGGCGGAGATCCGCGTCCCTACAGGGAATCCCGCTGGTGACAGGTTGTACCAGCCACGCACTAGTCAAGTGGCCATGTTACGGAGATACACAGTGAGGGGAGAAAGGCATCTTCCTCCTTTCCTTGATGCGCGCACACACACACACACACACATCTCCTGGGCTCTTCCCTCGCCCTGGGGGGAAGTTTTATGGCGTCTTGAATATTGTGCCATATTTGACGCGGTACTTGTTAATGCTCACAAAGTGCAGGGTCTCTGTGTCACAGGTGGTGGTGCAGGGCACCAAGCCCTCCAACCCTTCACCCATTAGCCACTTGTTTGTCTCAGCTGCCATTTCGCGGGACACGTGCTCCTTGGTCCATTTGTCCACCCAGGCCTGGAACCGCTGGTGCAGCCGCTTGCTCACTCTTTCGTGGGACTACAGAAATAGGAAGAGGTGTTACAAAAAGGTGGCTTCGTTCCCCCAAACTGCAGCGTTACACAAAGCTTGGCTGCCAGTCAACACAACCGAGGGGATCAACAGCCAGAGGGAATTTGTAACAGACATCAGCCCTTATGAACAACAGCGGAAAACCTCTGATAAAGGCCCCCAAGTCTCCTCTCCAAGGCAATTACAGTGGCAAAACGAACTCAGGAATACCAAGAGATTTATGCTCTTTGTTTAATACAGCGGCACTCAGGCTGGGGACACAGAAAATATCCCACAGGAGCCTGAGAGCTGCACGCCCAGCACTGCGTCCCTCCTGCATTGCCCAAAAGATGCTGCCTCCTCCTCAAGCAGCCAGGAGCCAAGGTAGACCCCAGACCAGGCAAGCCCAGCTCTCCCCACTCCTCGGGGTCTGCCTCCAGCCCCCCACAGAGGGGCACGGTCCCCGGAGGGAGCAAGCTCTGAACATGTCAGGGGACCCAACTGCTACGGAAGATTTAGACCAGGTCAGGTCTAAAAGGTCTGAGAACCACTGACTTAACAGAAGCATCAGGAGAGGAAAGAACTGCGCATATCTGGAGAAAAAGCATCTGCTTAAGGAATCTAAAATCCAGGACAGATGGTTTAAAACCATGACTACAGTCATAATTGAAAACAGCAAATATAATTAAGCCTCAAGATTAAAAGTTACGTATTTTTATTATTTGTTTTGTTCTTCTCCCAGAGACTGACTGCTTCTCAGCGTCAATTGTTAAATCCAATACATTTGTAGTTTAAATGTAGCTTCTGCAGCTCCTTCAGTGTACTTCAGTAACCGAGGGGCTATGCTGCATGCTATAAACTTAAAAAGTTCAGTCATTTCCCTTATGTTCAGATTCTCTGTGACAAACGCTGGCACACAGTATCCTGTTCATGATACAAGGTTTGACGATTGTGCCAGCTGAATGGGATAGATGGAATTCAATCGAATTCCTCAGCATCGGCATTTTAAAGAGTCACTACTGAGATAAGACGCTCTCATCTGATGTAATTTTGTCAAACTGGTCTTCACAGCTAATGAAATAAAACCATTGTATTTCATCAGCAAGGAAGAGATGGTGAGTAGTTGTTTTATAAATCTAAATACATGACTAAAACGGAGCTGTGAAGGATGATTTACTAGGCAGGAAGCAGTGCGTACCTCTCCCACTCCCTCATCTCCCAGTAACTTTTCTCAGTGATCAGCAGTTTGCTCAGAAAAGCAAATAATGAAACAAACTGAAAATCATCTCTGCAGCTACAGAAGAGACTACTGCTGAGAGTGCCTCTCAGGTACCTCTGCTTCTAGTCACTTAAGTCAGTAACTTTTGCCTGAATCTAGCAGGTTTTGCTTTCTTTCACATTCTAAGCAATGGCATTCTGCTTAACATTATGTTTCAAACAGATGATAATAAAATTATAGCCAAGTGTTTCAAACCTCAAGTCTAAATAGCCACAGTAGAACTGGAGTTTGCTGCTAAAGCTCCCTGGTTTTCTCTACTAGATGGAAATATTCCCATGGGATGAGAAAAGTAACCAAGTATCAAAGTATTCCAAAGACCACATCAGCTTTCTCCAACTGAACCCTTCTGAATTTGGCCGATCTGGAGTCACATGCTGTTTTCATCTTGAATAAACCCCAACCTTAACGGCTCAAGAACAGCCGGACAGCTGACATTTCCTTCCCCTCCCGCATCTCCGCTTCCTGGCCTCCCCACCTATCCCAGTCACCTCCTCCTTCCCTTGCCCCAACAGTTACTTTTGGCCCAGAGAACCAAAAGCAAATTTGAATCACTTCAAGAAGCCGAATTCCAATTTAAACCAGCAATCACGAGTATCGACTGCTAGATGTGAGACATCACAGACCCTCAGGTCCAGGACTTCCAAGCCCTGGAAAAATACCCACGGGGTGGTTTTCTGTATGGGTGACCTCACCCCTCCCACCCTTGCCAGAAAACCACCTTTTCTAGAGCTGCTGCCGCACATTAGCTGTGCTCTGCCGTGCGGGAGAGACCTGAGGGCTCCCACTCTCCGTGACTGTGGGGATGGGAAACGATGAGGGGAGGGGTACCCAGGGCCAAAAGGCATTGAATGCTCTGCACTGATTGATTCCTCTTTGGGGAAGCCCTGGAAGAACAGGCACTCTCACATGTCACCACAAGAACATGCAGAAGACAGGTCTTCCCTAAAACAGGGGTGGAACAGCACCCATGGGAAGTACCTCCTGGAAGAAATCTGAGAGCTTACAGTCAAAACCACTGTCCTACCATAATAAAACTCTCTGGAGAGAAGGGAGGAGAGGCAGGAGGATGGTAAGAGTTAGAGATGGAAGAACAAAAGATTACACCTTAGGAACATTCAGAAGATCTTTAGTGCCTTGGGAGGACAAAATAGCACACTAGCCTCCCGGCAACACAAAGACTGCTAAATGTTACCCTTCGGGATCCCTGAGGATCTTTCATCTGACTCTTCCCCACCCGACCTTTGGGAGCAGGGGGTCCCATGAAACACCAGCTGCCCACCCCGGTCCTTCTGCTCGCTCCTACCTGCTGAGCTCGCAGCAGAGCGGTCCTCCTGTACATGTAATCCTCAGATTTGATCACGTACACCATCTTATAGGAGTTCAGTTTGAATTTACACTCCAGCTTGTCCAAGCTCTCCACGTTCTCCATGGACTTCTTACTGTTTCCCTCCTTCCCTTCCTTCTCCTGCTGTTCCCGACCACGCTGACACTTACGGATCCGCCTCAGATTCCTGCAAACCAGAGAATCCCTCTTTGAATTAGTGCTCACCCTCTAGCACTACTAGGCTGGATGTAGCTGGTGGATCTGTGCTGCCCCTCAAAAGCCTGGCAAACAGCTTGGAGCACAAGTGCCCACTGCAGTCATTCAGGCTCAGACCCCTACAACAAGTCAGCACCGCTGGGTTTATCTTACTTCTGAAATTATGGTTATTGTGCCATCAACTCCCTTCTCATGAAAAGCCCTGATGTGGCACCCGCTCTTTTCAGGTAAAGGGTTACTCTAAGCCAAGGCAGGGCTGCCAAAACCCCAATCTGGCGAGTCATGAGCCCTCGCCCTCTCTGCCACCTGTGGACCATGCCACCTCTCAGTCACGGGAGAGCAGGAGCCTGGGGTGGACACACAGGCTTTTAGGATGAACAGCAGCACGGTACCTCTACACCATGCTGCCAGGGCAATGGCTTCTGTCATAGCATTAAAATACAGGCAAGACTGACCGCCCAGCGCTGTGACGGAGTGCAGTCTCTGCCCTCCACAGCCAGATACAGCCCATTGGGTAGGGTTCACGGCACAGCCTGGCCACTCACCTTGGCAGGAAGACCGGTTTCTGGGCCAGGTGCTCCCGGAGCTCAGGGGAGGTAGAATCGGAGTTGACGTACCGCTCCACGTAGTCCGACCAGCGCTGGAAGCGAGCACAGAGCACAGATCAGCCACCGCCTTCCCACCAAACAACATGGGGTGGTTAAGGAGGCTAAGCTGGAAGTTATACGGACAAACACAAGTCACTTTTGAAGGCTCCATGCATCTTATCCCCAAAAAGTAGGTACAATGTTTCTCTATATTGTGTTGAGGGTTTTCTAATACAAAATAAACCAAGAAGGATTTGCCTACTCACATCACTGAAAGCTTTACAGCATATCCTTGATGTTGCTTTATCTTGTGCTAATGGACCACAACAACAGTCAACTGGACACCCTCATCCAGTGCACCCTTGACCATCACAGTCAGCTCTCTGGGCAGGCTGCTCTTACCTCTGCTTCTACAGGGTCATCAGAGTTCTCCTCTTCTGTGTCCAGCAGTTCAATGGTTAACTGAACTTGACCTCTGCTCTGAATGAACATCAGCTGTGAAGAAAAGGCAGAAAGGACTTCAGGAAGACGTTTCAAATAGAAGAAACAACCTCCACTTCTCACTGGGGCAGAGGGAGAATGAAGCAAGTTGGCATAGTTTCAAGGGAAAACAACCGTGCTTCCCACATGCCTGACGGCAAAGGGAAAACACTGGCCAAATTGCACAGTCTTTGAGGAACAGAAAAATTGTAAAGCTTTTTTTGAAAATCTTTTTGTTGTTCTTTTTGGAGTGGTGCAGGTCCTTCTTGAGCCCCCAAAATAAGTCTGAGGGCAAGGGAAGAGAGGCTATAAACACAGGCTTTTATCCAAAGTACTTTACTCACTCAGAAAGGGCCTGACCACTTCCTGCATCTTAGGCAAAGGAAGTATGGATTTGATTAGCACAGTGTGCCAGGTTTATTTAGCAATGTATGCAGTCAGCAATGATTTAATGCCCAGTCAGTATTAGCAGATCTCACCACAGCTGACAAAGGCTGAGACACAGGAGAAATGGGAGAGCTTGAGCTAACAAACTAAAATCTGTGACAGCAAAGCAGTCAATATGATACAACCCAAAGACGCTGCAAAGCACGAGGGATATTCATTGCTGTTCCACGAAATATATTTCTTGAAACCTCACTTCCGAGGGGCCCTTAGAGAAGCATTAACCTACATGCCAAAAGCTGGGGACACGCCACCAATGCTTTCCTTTCAACTTTCAGAGCTACAAAAAATCCTCAGGGCTCTTGGGTGCCTAAACAAGGCTCCTTTTTTAAAGGACTGGTGCCTCTCCCTTCTTGAAAGGCATCCCATCCGCCTCACCGCTTGCTGCTTTTACACCGCGGTTCACAGCCCAGCTTTACCTTGAAACAGTTCTCCTCTGACATCAGCTGCTCAGCTTTGCGCTGGTACGCGACCTCCAGCAGAGTACGAGAAGACTGGGAGGCGAGAAGACCTCCTGTTGCTCCGTTGTTGTTCTCCGACAGGTAGAGGTCTGTTACCTGCACGCAGATCTCATCACTCACTATGTGCTGGAGCTACAAAAAGGAAGAACGCGGGGAAGGCATTCATCAGGGAGTCTGCTACATGCCCATCAGCACAGAACAGAAAGAAGCAAAGATGTAACCATGGGTTTAAGCCCAATGGCGGGGGGAAAGGCTGAAAAAGCATGACTTCAAGGCCACATTTTTAGTAGCTGCTTCTACTTGCAGATGACCTCTGCGGCTGTGTAAAAAAACCCAGAGTATCTTAAAAAAAAAATTAGCAGGTGGCAAAGTACAGGTACTCAGAGAAAACCTATGGGCAGGGAACATCCTGATCAGCAACAGGGAAGGAAGGGCTAGAGCACCGTGACACAGTATATCCCCTGCACAGCAAGGCGCTCTTGCTGTGTCTGAGGAGAGGGGTGGGAGATTTAGTATCAAACCCTATTTTGTACAGGTTTAAAAATCAAAAGTCGCTCAACTGTCTTTTGAATTCAGTTCATCTCTGCACTAAGTACAGGGCTTCTGAAAAGCAGCTCTACCCTTCTGAAAGAGGAAAGGCCTTTCAAGCCATTCCACTTCCAGCCCCTTATGTCTGTTTTTGTTCTTTATGCTACAAAAAGGCACATGAAGACTTTTCGCCCTGGTCACACATTCTTCCTACCATCCCAATAAAAAGACTAGAGTTTAACAGCCAAAATGAGCTACTCAAACAGCCAGATAAAAGAGACAAAGCTCTTTAGAAAAGGCATGCACTGCTCTTACAATGCTGGTGAAAAGGAAGGAAATTATTTTAAAAAGTCATTTAATTCTTTTTTCAAAGTTAAAGCAAGACTGGAGATGCTTTGAAGTTGAAGACTTATATCCTAAAAATTCTGGAAAACAAAGGGAGAACTCTATATGCAGACAGAGGATATTCTCAATAATTTAAATACATCAGAAATTACCTTTTATCACCTCTCTTTACATCAGTGTTAGAGCTGGGTGAAAAACACCCAGAATTCACCTGCTTACCCCTGAAATTCCCCATTTAGGTGTACAACACTCCCCCTCCGATGTGGGCCTGGGCTCTCACTGCAGCAAACAACCCAGCTACTTTCTCTGCCCTGGACCATCTACCCTCCAGCCTTTGCTGGCAGTCACCTGTCGAACAATGCTCTGGATCAGCTTGTCCATGGTAAAGGCGATGTAGGCGTGAATGGTGAACATTTCGCGCAAGGAGTCCTCATACTGCGACGAGTCCATGTTCCCATCCAGGAGATTGCGCACCATGTCCAGGAAGGCTGGGTAATAATCCTCTACATCAATGTCCACTGCAACAAGAGAGAATGGGAGAGATGAACACACCACCCCCAGGAAGGGCTGCTTTGAGTTTTGGTCCTCAGACTACCCAGTCAAGATGAAGAGTTACTGCAATAGACTTAAGTTGGTCTTTTACAGACATTTAAAAGAGTCCTTTTAAGGCCATGGGTACTTCCATAATCTCTTGCTTTCTAGCTCTAGCTTCCTTCATGAGTTCTTTATTTCTGAAAGACTTTTTAAAAAGCTTTTGGTTAGGGAACTCAAGGCTACTTTAGATACACAAGTGTAAAATGAAAGCTCTTATGAAATAACTGCTGCATGTTACCATTCCACTATTTGAGTCCCACGTACCCCACACCTCCTCGTCTCCTCCCTCAATTCAGTGCAGCCCAGTGACAACGAAAGAGAGATCTTCCTGTTTTAAAGGATCACCGCTGTAACGTGGCTGAAGACACCAAGTAAGCCCTGTCAACACGCTATGAATAGAAACGCCTTTCTTCCCCAACCCGCCCCCAGAAGTCACTCACTAGGCTCCTTCAGTCGCAGCTGGATGGCAGGACTGTCGCTTTTGTCTCGCTTTATGCCCAGCACTTCCCTCTCCCACTCCCTTTCCCGTGTCTCTTCTTCGATCTGCCGCTCGGCCTGGGTGCAGATCCTCAGCAGACGCAAGCACAGGATCTGATGCAGCCGCATGAATATGTACCAGTTGCTGTTCACATAGAAGAGATTGTAGACCTCATCCATGCCCCGCAGCTTCTGGGCCGTCGTGTTGTTGAACATCAGCTTGGTTTTGGGAGGACTGCCCCCAACACCGTTGTGCTTTTTTGCAGCCCCAGTAGCTTCATCCACATCCATTTCTTCTTCTTCCTCCTCTTCCACATCCGAGAGTTCACCTCGCTGAGCAAACAGCAGGTCTGGAATGAAGTGATACATGATCTGCTTGATTTTGTACTTGTCTTCCTTCTGGATTCCCGTCTGCCGCTTCACATGGTGGATGATGAGAGAGGCAGCATCTTCCAGGATCTGCTTGTCTTCATAGGCTAGTGATAGGTGTGGGCCTGTGGGGACTCCAGCATTGTCTTCCGAAGCCTGCTCTTGCCTCTACAAATGAGAGACACAGCACAAAAATTAGTCCCAAACACCTCTCTCCACCCAAGAGCCCTTCTGAAAGCTCTGCCAGTGGCGCAGACCTCCTCTCTCATCAAGCAGTGAGGAACAGGAAGCTTGAGGAAAGGAAACTATTGGTGACCATCTTACCTCATCATAGATGCTTTCAATCTCATTGAGGAGACTCTTTGACCTCAGGACCTTGGTATCATTCTGCTTGAAGTTGATGCCCTGGTGGTCCAAGGATTTCAGGTAATACTTCTCATTCTGCTCTCGCCAGACTTTATTAAATCCTCTCTGGGCTTCTCGCCACTCTTCCTCTTTCATCTTTAACCTTGGATCAAGGAAATGAGGGTGAGCTAAGAGACATAAAGGTCTCACTCTGAGCACATAAGGAAAACCTAGGCCTGTGGCTCCTGGTCAGCACTAAGAAGAGCTGAACTCCTTATGAAATGGGCATAAGTGAAAGCCTTCCCACAGAATGGAGCTTTACGGGAGGGGCACCCTGCACACACTCTTCTGAATAAACCCCTCTGGACTTCTCTCATATCTAAGTAACACAGCTCAGGAACAAAGTATGCTTGAAGGCTTAGGCTTCCTCCCACAGCATGCCAGGACAGCTAGAGAGTTTAGCATCCCTGTAGCCCCACTGTCTACAGCAGGGAGAGGGGCTGAAGGGACAGGAGAGCTGCAAGAGCTGGCCCAGCTCTCTCAGAAATCCCCAGAAAGTTGTGTAGCTCCGGATGCTGAAAAGGAGTAGCTTAGTCTGGATGATTAACAAAGTTATCACCTTACAGAAACCTGAGCTTCCTGGGAATGGACTCCTGAACCTCGACTCAGTGTCTCAAGCAAAGGACCTGATGCCGCTCAAGACCCGGCTCACAGGAAGAGTGTCATTGCAGCAGGGTGGGGGAAGCTGTGACCTTGCAGGTATCCTGGGTAAGGCTGTTACCCCCGGGTCTTGGAGCCCTGAGACACAGGAGTGACGGTCCCACAGAGATGGGAAGTGTCTGGAGAAGAACATCTCCTTACAGATCTCCTTGAGCTTCCCCAAGGAGCTGCAGCATCCACTCCCTTTTCTTGATTGAGGAAGGGAAGGCTGACAACAGAATCCAGACCGGGAATCTGAGGGTAACAGAGCCATGGCAGTCTGAGCCCACAGTCACGTACAGCTGTGGGATTTGGAAAGGGATCAAATTTAGTCCTAGATCAATCCACACAATACAGATATCTCATCTTACAGAGGATGCTGACACCGAGGAAGAAATAGGGTTTAAGAGGAGACAACAAAAGCTCTGCATCCTTCCAGCTGAGCTGGTAAGGTTTTCGTTACAGAAGGGTAATTCCCTCTTTCTAGGTGATTATTATGAAATACAGCAACTGACCAGAACATAAAATGCACTTCTTAAATTACAGCCCTGCGGAGGTCACACCCTTTAGGGGCAGAAACTGGCGACTTTTACATAAATCTGGATCACGTATGGTGCGTCATCCTCCGGTAGAGCCCCCAGGGCAGGGTGCTAGAGCAGTCAGTACCTTTTCAGTACAATGGGAACAGCCACGGATGGGTTCTTCCGAAGTCCATCAATGATGTCGGCTGCTTTGTCAGCATATATCCTCTGGAGAGCCTTGCGGTGGATCACCTCTGAAGTGCCACCCAGAGTGTTGTCCAGCCGGAATTTGGCCTGCTCCTCAGCAGACAAGCGCGAGAGTTTCTTTTGGATTGCCTCAAGGACGCGGATCGTTGCCAGGTTGGTCTCCAAGACAACATCCAGCTGAAGCGAACAGTGCATTAGCCATCGTTGAATAGATAAAACATGATACTTCACAGAGGCTAACATTTAAGCGACATGAAACAAGAAGCTGTGCATGTTTAACAAGATGTTCTCAAGCAGTGGTTTCCATGTTCGGCTGCTCTAAAATAATCCAATTATATTTTATCTGCTACCTAGCTAATACTGCATAAGAATTTAAAGGCTACCAGAACGATACCATTAGGAAATTACATTTTCCACGTGGGAATAGAACACAATTGACAGTTACTCTACAAAACGATGCACTGAATGCGAGTGTATTCAGGTAATTGTCAAGCTAACTTCCATTTCAAGTCAAGATGTCAATCATTTAACATCCTGAACATATCGCTTTTCAGATTATTACAGGGGAATGCGTGTTCTTGTGTGCTACGTGGGCAGTAATAACAGAAAAGATGGATCGATTATATGCTGGCCATCGAACAATTTCATCTGGAATGGTGTGAACGAAGAGCTCTGCACAAAAAGTCAGGGGCAGGGGTGGTAGCTTGGAGTGAGAGGTGGTTATGCAGCTGCTGCTTCTTGCGTTAAGAGAACACAAGCTGTTATGCAAAAACACAGGTGACAGACAGACAATAAAAACATATTCTAAGCAGTAGTATTAAAGGTATAATTATATCAAGATCATTAACTGTTCACAGAACCCCAAGCTTTCCGAGACATGAATCAAGGGAAAACAATTTACCTCGAAACGCTCATCCTCGCACCTGTAGATGTGCTCTTCGTATTGCGTCTTCTTGGAGCTCACGAATGTGGAGTCTTCAGACCAGGATGGGAAGGAGACCCAGGTGTCATTCAAAACCTTTGAGGGAGAAAGGATGAGACAAGAACATGGTCAGCCTTCGAGGGGGTCACACTTATGCAGCTGAGCCCAGTCTTGTAATGGAAGGATATCATTCCCCAGTTGCAAAAGTTGTGTGGCCCTTCCAAAGCATTCAGGGGCAACCCCAAACAACCAGAACCGAAACATCCAGGCAGTCTGAAAAATTAATCAGCTGGAGCTGTGAGGAAAAAAAAACTTGCAAGGGAATAGAAAAAGAAAGGTGAAAGGAGCTTTTCCATTACTTTGGATTAGTCAACTGCAACAAGCTGGTTCATCATGTGCGTGATTCACCATCAGCAACACTGGGTGGTCATCACATGACTGTTAAGACAGTATGTGGTTTCTACGTCCAAATAAGGCTAATTTGGAATATAAATCCATAGCCCAGCAATACCTTTCCTGACAAAGGAGCTGAGCACCTGCAGCTTTCAACACGTCCAAAACAGGAACAGAACATTCAGGAAAATGTCAAAGAGGCCAAAGGCAAAGAAACAAGGATTTTGGCAGGCAGACTTGAAGGTCAGGCCCAGTTTTCCTAAACCTGAACAACTGAGTCATTAGATTCTCACAGGAAGCAAAGTTTGTAACTGCATCACACAAGACACTTTTGAAAGACGTGTCATGACTTAGATTAAAAAAAAAACTCAGAGTGTCTCTTGCCCAGGTTGTTTTCACTATCTTGCCGCCACTTCAGCCGAACACCTATCACCACTGCTAACTGCGTGACTTGGTCACCCACATTCGTCCTCCTCATCTCTCAAGGAGCGTAAGGACACAGAAAATGTGATGTTCCCAAATGGCAATCTCCTCGCTATATGTTGCAAGTGCCACTGCTGACTGCAGTCACCAAGGGAAGGGATTTCTGGGGCTCTCCCCTCCTCCAGTGAACGCTCTTAAGCAGCATATTTATTAAGTGGCCTTCAGCAAAAGTCCTGCTCACTCACCTCCAAAACATTACCTTCAACAGCAGTGAAGGAACAGGATCAGCCAGTACCATTCCCACTTTGATCAAAAGGTCATTACAACACTTTAAAGGACTCAATGAGTACATCTGATCCTGCAGGACTTTGGCGGGAGACCAGCTTTGACTCTTGACCAAGAAGGCTGGTTCCCTGTACGAAGCCAATTTCCTGAAGCAACGCACCATTTCTGAAGACAAGAGATCCTCTTAGCATTTCAAGTAGAAAGAAAGAAGCATGTGAGGGATACGTGGGAGAATCTGTCTACAGAAAATGTGAATTTCTTTTAAGGCTGGACTAGAGACAACTCTGAAAGCAGACTAAGTGGGAATTTGGGTAAAAAGGTCACAATAATCCTGAATTAAGTACTGCCTTGTAAAAGATCCCTGAGATCACATTAAGACTGTGCAGAAAACTAGTTCTGCTGTTTCCTACTCAGAGTTCTTAAGTTTGTAATCTTAATGTTCTTTTCACATGTTATACTATGCAAAACATCATACATATCTAATGCCCCTACATTTTATTTAAGTAGTTAAACATCATAACTATTTGGTGGGGTTTTTTTCCCAGCTGCTCCCCAACGCTTCGTGCAACCCTTTCACAAGCATGACTGGAGAAGAGCTGATGCCAACCATCAAAGCCACGTGGGTATCGCATTTCCAAGCCAGTTTCCAGCATAACCCATTCCTAGACTGATGCCTCGCCCTGTGCAATAGCTCCTGGACACGATCCAGTTGTTTGTAGGAGCGCCAAGTGCTCACTCGCCACTAGGAACACCTCAGGGTGTGCTCACCTCGGGCTCCGACACATACCACAATGAGCCCGAGCCAGGATGGTATGCCCGCACACGCCTGGGTGCAGGAGCAGCATGGCTCAGTGCTGGATCAGTCCTTACCAGATCCACCACAACAGGCAGCTGCCTGGCCCCAGCTCCATGCCCAGCACTAGTTCTGGGGCACAGGCAGCAGCAGAACTCTGCTGCATGAGAGCAGACGTGCCCTGATATCCCCAGGAATCTTTTCAGCATAGTGCAGGGATACAAAATAAATTCCCCATGCTGTTCTGTTCTGCTCATCCTTGCTCCACCCCTTCAAGAAGGCTGGGAATATCCTCCCTCTCTCACGCAATTCCCATTCAAGAGCATCTTACCTCTTTACACAGTGGAGTCCGCCCTGTGCACTTGGGTTGCTGGTAGCTCTTGGGTAAGGCTCGGTAGCTGGAGCCCAGTCTTTTACAGGAGGCATAGTCTATCTCCATGGCAATCCCCTCGGTAGCCCGTTCCTTCGGATATGTCTCCATGTGAACAGACTCTTTATACCCCAGAAAGTTTTTAAACCAAGTGAATAATTCTGGGAATTTCCTAAAAATGAAATGAATTAAGTGAAAAACTAGCTGAGTAGAAATAAAACACAATCTGTGATGCTGAGGCTAGAACTGATTGCTAAAGACAGACCGTGACCAAGAAGGCCCTCTGAATTATCAGTCTGGTGAGAGAGGACCCTCTCTGCTCGATACCACTTCCACAGAGCTTGATCAAATGGGAAGCGAGTACCTGTTTGTTGATCAGGTGGTGGATTGCTCTCTCAGTGCAGCTAAGGTGCTTCAGTATTATCCCTCCGTATTGCCAAGGATACACAGACAAGCACCGATACATCCTCTGCATACCTCATGGGTACAGTCCCCACAAGACATGTAAGGAAGAACAGCCAAAGCTTTCACTGCAGGGGCAGCACCCATTGCAGGGTCACATCGAGGTCTCCCAAACTACCCTGGTAGTGAACTCAGGCCAGATCCCTAGCTGTTTGCCAGTGTTGTTAACCTTAAAACAGACCTTTCCTTTCCAAAAGCAGCAAGAAGAAACTGAGAAGTGATTCTGTAAATACATAGCAAAAGATTTCAGTGCTGAGCAATTGCTTCAACCAGTGCTGCCTCTCCAGACTACACAAACAAGCACAAATTGCGAAGAAGCCTTTGCCTGCAAGGACCAAGTTTGCCTGCTTGTAGAGAAAAGTTTTCTGAAGAATTTATTAGTCTAAAATAGTGCATCTGTTCAACTCCTCTTACCTCATGCGAAGCTCCAGCAATATGAGGAATTGAACCTGTTACTGAGGCTAATTGAACCACTGCTCATTTATTGCTTTTTCATTACATGAGAGAAGATAATGTCCAACTCCAGAATAAGAAAACTGTATTATACCTTTCCCAATACAGATACTCACCCTTATAGCTAGGAGCACAGATGGTAGATGAGAGAAATCCAGAATTTTTTGGTTGAATACTTCACCTTTCCTAGCTAAAGGTAGCATCCTGCTGATGCCTGACTAATTCCAGAGGAGCTACAGAAAGAGTGGAAGCTCCTTGGGGCAATCTCTTTGCACAGCAACTAGTGTAATGGGGTCCTGAACCCAATTTACATTGCTATTGCCTTCTCCCTCGGAACCAGGAACTCAGTTCACAGGAGGAAGGAACATTAATCTTGCTGCCCAAAGCTGATGGGACGATATCGGTTGGTTTTAGCTGGTTAATACAGAGTTGTTCTGTACACTATTGGCAATTATGGAAGTCATAATTTCTATTTAAACTATAGTACTCCTTATCATTTTTGGCTACAGGACAGTATTCAGCTGCTTTTTGCTTTTTTGAGATTTTAGTGAGTTTGTATCAGCACTCTTTTTTAGGGGACATTTCCTATGTAATTAGACAGCCAATCTTTTCCTGAGTGGAATAATCCATGATACCAGAGCAAGAGACTGCAATAACACACTGCTAACTAAATCTGTTTGCTCTTCTGAAAAAGGAAGAAACACAGCAAGCAGTACCAGCACTGCTCTTGAATGCTGCCTGCCTGCCAAGACATAGCTAGGAATCCCTCTCCCACCTCCTCTCGGATAAGGAATAGAAAAAGGCAGTGCAGAAGACCACAAAGTTGGAAGGAAAACTGAAGCAGGGCACTTATTGTCCTGCTGCGATAAAGGAAAAGTCTGAAAGCCTGAAGGACATGGCATCTGCACTGCATTAGCCACTGAAGTGCTTCCAAGAACCACCAGTATCTTCCTGCCCATATAGGAGCACATGGCACCTGACCACCTACATTCGTGACACTCAGGCCGGGCTGGAGGGAATAGGAGATCAGAGAATGCACTGCCACAGAAGTAACTGTGCAATCATTTAGTGGACAGACAATTAAGCAGTGGCAGGCTATCTGGATAAAAATCGAGCCAGCCAACAGCAGAGGAAGCAGGCAGCACAGGGGGACTCCACCTCAGATGTACTTTGTGGCCCAAGAAACCACCACCTGGCTCCCAGGGCAGCGTTCCTCTGCCTCCATGCCACGCAACCGCACGACATACATTCCCCTGAACGGCCACAAAAGTTAGTGTTTCTCTCCTGGCTTTGCAACAGAAACAGACCAAGTGATTAAACTTCTCATCTCGCGTAAGGAAACAAGCTCCACTTACCCCAGGAATGGAGAAACAAGCTGCACGAGCTCAGCCCGGGAGATCACCTCCTGGTTGAAAATAACCAGGCAGCGAAGGAAGTTTTCATATGCTTCCGTGCTACGCAGAGCTTTGCGGACCTTATAGAGAGAAGAAAAGAGGAAAACAGTTGCTGTCAGGGTGAGATCAAGCTGTGTATGCTATCGCTGTCCAGGAGACCTGGATTCAACACTGCTTCCCACCGATGCACAGAGATTACACGTGGAATGAAGACACAAATCTTTAAGCGAGTTGAACAGAGCATAACTCGCCCTGTACACAGGGCCAGACAAACAGATACCAATGTGAGCCATCTCCATGCTGGGTATGCTCTGCAACATCAGCGCCCAGTGCATTACTCTGAAGAAAGGAGTTGCAAGTGAAGACTGACATCCCTCAAAGAACCCCCTAACAACTAGATTATGAAATGATGGAATCATGGACAATGTCAGTCGTAACTGCAGCACCACAAACCCACCGAGGCTGCCTTTAAATGCCAAAGAATATTGCGAGTAGGGAGCAGGGGCAAGAGACCTGTGCCCTGGGTAATACCGCTCCAGCCTCTGCCTGCATTACAGCTTGGGTTGTCACAGATAAGCCAGCTTCTGTAACCCTTCTCTTCACGGTACAAGGAAACCGAACAATTCATCCCACCACCATTACCTTTCCCATGAGAACAGTTAGCATCTACGCATCAGACTGAGATCTATCATCATTAAGATGTTCGTCATTACGGTTACAATTCTACAGCAGGGATTTCTAGGTTTACTCATGTTAACACCTACTCATCTTCCAAGCAATAGAGTGGTTCCCAGTAACCATTAGCTGGTCTACAGCATGCTGCAAAATGCATCACATCATCGGGGAGCAACCAAGACTTTCACTGACACATTAATATTACTTAAAAGGCTTGTTTACGTTCACTATATACTCCCCTTTGAGCCATAAGGAAATGTACGGACATCTCAGGGAAGACATCAAGGTACCACTTGGAAACATCCCACATATCCTTCATTTGTTCTGTGTGGTAAACCAGCAACAGGTAACAACTATGCAATTAATTAGATTCATCTCTCAGGAAAAAAAAACCCAACGCCGACATGAATCAGCTGCTTTGTAAACTGAGCTCCCACACTGCAGGCAGCTGGTTGCGGATGGGTACAGCAAGCTGGGCCAACACAGCAAGACACGCCACGCACATCATCGGCTGTACAGGGATTTCATAAAGGTGAAAAAAATTGGGAGCATGCGTTACAGGAAAAAATTCCCGTTCCTGCAAATAAACTGCATCAGCAGCAGGTGAAAATCTGGAGAACGACCTTTGGGGAAGAGACACAAATATCCATGTAAAAAAGATCACCAGCCTTTTTAAAAAAATTCAGTGGATCTGACTTAGAGGTCGCACGATACATCTGAGGTCACACTGACAAATGTTATCAGGGTGGTGTATATATCACATACTTCACTGTGACAACAATCTGGATGTATAGACACTAAGAACGTAAATCAATGACCCAAGACAGCTTTCTCTGCATCTTCCTTCTCACCTTCTCAAAGAAGAGAGATTCTGTCCCCACACCATGTTTGCTGGCTTCTGCCAAAGACTGGTCTTTTAAACCAAGCAGCTTCGGTTTCTTCTGTTAACAAAAAACAGAAAGGCAAAGAGAAAAAAAAAAAAGGGCTGGTCAGCAGAGCAAGTTGCTGTATTTTGGTTATCTATCACACAAGGGTTTCAGCTTCCTGACCCCACCGTTTGCTCTCAAATAAAAGAAAGGTAGCTTTTTTTGAAGGAAACTTGCATGAAAGCGTGTGTCACAAGTTAATCTATGAAAGGTTAATCAGTAGCATAGAACTCCCCATATTTTTAATACACTGTTGCATCCTTTTCTGTAGCTAGTTGATTGAAACATTCACTGGTTGTAGCGTATCTCATTTTTCTAACTAGTTAGCAGAATTATCAAAATAAATCTGTTTTTTACCTATCACTCACCCAGCTCAAGTCTTACACCTCCCTAAAATTAGTGTATTCCTTTTTCTCTCTTGCATTCCATTGCAGGATCCTTTATTTTCCCCATACCATAACTGCACTCCACATCCTTAGAAAGGCCGAAAGCTGCCTCCAAAATTAATTTTATTCTGCTGCCCTTTATTTGAAGAGGAGGAGAAAAGGCAGAAAGGAAAGTATATCACTGGATTTAAATGATACAATTACATGTGCTAACGCCTTTCATCACAAAGCAAGATACACCACCTTCAAATAAAGCAGGCGAACTTGTCCCTAATGCACAAACACTAAACCACCTGGCCACGAGACCATTTTTATTACACTACAGATCCTTGCTCTCCCAAAACGCGCATCACTTGAAAAGAGCAAACTCTGCTAAGAGAGTAATCATTCATCATTGTGTTATAAGGTTTATCATAGGAAAGATGAGCAAAGACGATTCCACTGCATCTGCTCTGAGTTCTACAATAAAGCTTTCGGGCACACCTTTATCCTGACCTTAGCTTATCTTCCCACATGCCTTAAAAACATCACTATAAATTTTAGACAAACTTACATTGTGACTTTACTGAGACTTTTGCCTCTGTACCCCACAGCTCCCCCTCATCACCAAACACTGCTTTATTAACCAATAAAACTACTCCCACGCGTTCTGCAGCACCCTAGTAAAGTTGGGAAAGCCTTATTTTTCCCAAGCCAGTAAAGTAACTATTACCACCTTCAGGTGCAGATAACACCATCAGTTTGGGAAAATTGGAGGCAAAGCCTTGCACTTAGAAACAAGGAATTGAAAAAGTTTCCTTTAAAGGCACGCATTAATTTATGTTTTTTCAAGCTGCAGCCTGCGCTGCAAAAATTGGACAGACTTGTACAACGCATCCCGCTCTGCCACAGCCTCCTGGGAAAAACAGGGCTGGTGAATGAGCAGCACATGCTCTTACCTTCACCGGAGGGGTTGCTCCAGTTCCTGAGTGCCGTCGGATCTGACAGCCATTCTGGTTGGGTCTTTGCTGTTTGTTGTTGAGCTGTGGCTTCTTCACCGTGCCACCGTGATCATTTCTTACCGATTCCACTTTCTCTGCAGTTGTCTTACTTAACAGCTTATTTAGAGACAAACCCATAAGACCATTAGAGCTGAGTTCCACACACCCAGGCAAAAAAACATGCCTGCTCCTCCTAGCTCTAGATGCCCGATGTATTTTACTGCAGTTATTGCAGTCTTAGAACAACCCTTTTAGGCAAAGGGATTGTATTTAAAAGACAAGTTATGGCCAAAAAACACAGTCTATCACCCTGATCCCATTCCCACACTCAGTAAAAGATCACTCCAAAAAAACCCCAAGAAACAAACAGCAAAAGCACATTTCTCTCAACTCTGGCTACATACAGGACAGTTTTCCACTAGGTATTTCAGTTTCAGTCTAGCTCCAAGACAACTCACCACAGAGCTGTTGGCATCAGGCAGGAACTGCCCGAACTCTGAGAGCAGATCCTCCTGGTTCTTGAAGAGGCGAGCCACCTGCGCGTACACCTCCTGCTCTGTCAGAGCTGGCGTGTAGTTACCTCCTGCCTCCTTGGCATTACGCTGCTCTTTCTGTCATAGGAAAGAGGAGAAGCGTCAGAAGAAAGGATGCATGAACTATTTAAGTGACAAAGAAAAACAAAGAATCCCCTCCTCAGCTACATAAAGAATGAAACAGCAAAGGTGTCAGCCTCTTACGTAAATAATCATACTATGCTAACAGTATGAGTCCTATATATACACACTATAAGCATATACTAAATGCCCAGCTGGCCCTGGACTAGTAGGACACTAATCAAGGAAGGAGTTCCTTTACTTTTAATGTAGTACTCCTGCCATGTTGTCTCTTCTTGACCCACGCTTATGGAAAAATGCCAAATATGATTTTTAAAAAGGCATTTCAGACACTTGCAAATAAAGATGACAGACTGAAACCCATTATTTCATGTTGCTACATAATTTTCGAATTTGCAAGAATTCTGTTTAGCTTGCTGGCCAATGCTCATCCAGCAGAAGACCCAAATGCAAGTCTTGGACAGGCACAGTTAGCTCCCATGGCAAAGAAAGGGAAATAACCACATGTAAACACAAACCTGCACTGTTAACACTCACCTGATATGTATGGAGGATCTCCAGGAAGGCTTTGTAGATGTCTGGTTGGCCCTGGAACCGATTCTTGATCTTGTTGACATAGTTGATGGCATGATTAAACTCAACGGGCTGATTGTTCTGCAGGGACGGTGTGGTTCCCAGAGAGATTGTCACAGGCGTATGAGGTTGGACCGGTGGCGAGCGTGGTGATGCATATGGTGGAATTGGGGGAGTTTGCTGGCTGGCGGGAGTATGTGCCTGCAACTGGGATGGCTAAGAAGAAAAAAAGCCAGGTTAGAAATTAGCAGATTCCTTTATGTTTGGAATAAAGGCGTTTTTATTCCACATATGGACCACATCCAGAGGAAACAACCCAGCATACAACTGTATCTGATGCCAACGGTGGAACAATGTGGATTCAATAGAGATACCTCTGAGCTGGAATATCACAACTGGATGAAATCTCCTCCTACCACATCCAGGCAAACAACCTCTTCCCATACACTGGCCCTGGACGACTTCTGCTGTGCTTCTTTAAAAGACTGGTCTTTTTAAACTGCTACTAAAGAATTATTCCCTCCACAGGTCTACGGAATTTTAACAATATCTTTCATAAACCATACATTTCCTAGTGGCTGTCTAAGCAGAAACTGCTGTTAAGTGTCAAAATTATGAAGAACCATTTCACAGTCAAAGCTGGGTTTTAAAGATGAACAGAAGCACAAATACAGGTAGACTAAGCAGAATAAACCTGTTATCCAAAGCAGACAAATAGATATTCAGTGGGCCAGTAGAGACTACAATTCATCATGAAAACACCCAGACCATTCAAGCTATTGTTATTAACAGCTGGTTTTCCTTGCTAATTGCTTTTGACTGAAATCTGACAAGAGACACATACTATCTCAGAAATTTAACACAGCCAAAATGCACAGGCATGGCTTGCTCCAACACTGCAAGTCATTTTGCCCCTAATGAAGAATGCTGGGATGCATAAAGTAAGGCAACAGCAAGGAAAAATTGGAATTTCTTTCAATATTGAGACAAAGAGCAGGCAGATAAAGCTCTCAGAGTAATTATTTTGAATACTCTTAATAGACACCCAACAGCCACAGGAAAAATTTAGCAGCAGTTTTGAGGTGGCAATTTTAAATGTAAATGGAAGTACCCATTCCTGTTACCTTCCAAACTTCAAAACGTGTGTTACGCAGAGTTTTCACTACTGACAGTGTAGATAACTGTCTTAGGATGGCCAGAAGCATCCTATTACAAGATCCTGCCATGCTTACGTAAACTTTACATGTCTGGTAAGGAAATCTCGCCTCAATATCTAACATGTCCCTCATGTTCATTTTAACATTTCAGCAAAAATAGTTCAACTCTTCACAGGATGATGACACGGGGAGAAAACCACTTAGCCCACAGTAATGAAGAAGAGACTGCTACCTGTTCACCAAGAGCATATACTAATTCTTTGGAGAAAAGCCTTGAATTCCGGCACAGGTAAGTTAATTCCAGAAAGCTTTAGCTTTGCAGTTTTCAGCTTTGCAAATCTTTTAGCACATTTTTCTTTGCAGTTTCTGAAAAGGAGGTCGCAAGTCCCACCAATGTTTGTCTAGAGATCACCTTATTGACACATTGTAAATCCTGCTGCTTTCTAACTGTATATTCCTTTTTTTTTTTAATTTTCCAGCCAATTGTACAGTTTGGAGATTAACCCTTGAAACTTTGGGGATTCTTTCCCTCCCTAAGGCTCTCAAATCTCTCCACATTTTGAGGCTGAAATACATAATATTTTATCTAGAGTAAGCTCCATAATATTTTATCTAGAGTAATGCCTCTTATATTATCCTATTCTGTTTTCAGTCGCATAAAATACATCTGTTGGACAGTAGCATCTGGATTATATCTAAAGCAGAGAGTCAAATTCCCTTTGTTATTGAAAGCTCTCAGTTTCAGGCAACATCATGGTCATCTTGCCTGACCCCTTGCACTTTTTGTCAACAACTCCTGCACCCATCCAGCTAATGGCTGAACTAGATCACTCTTTACAACAGATGTCTGATCTGTAAACAAGACTTCAAGCAATGCAGAATCTACCAAATAACTAATCAACCTCTTCGAAAGGCCTAATTGCCCCAAGCATTTGGAACATACACTAACTTTCACAGCAAGAGCAACATCTTTATCATAGCCTGTTTTATGCGGAATTTCTTGGAACTTCAGTTATTTTGAGACAATATACACAAAAGGGGGCAGTTCAACATGTGCCCAGCGCTTTAACTAGGAAGCCCTTCCTGCAAAGTTAAACGCACTACAGGGACCTTCTTCCCGGGGCTGCTGGATTGCTCCCCGAATAACACGTGTACATTTTACCAGATGCTCTGAGCAACTTTCAGTTCCCCACTGAAAGCAACGAGGTCTTTCCAAACCCTTAAGGTGGCTTATTTGAATTATTGTCAAATCACCTAGGATGCATCTTGAAGTTTGAAAAGCACAAACTAATCCAGCAGCAGAAGCACAACGCACGTAGGTTCACAAATACTATGAAAAAGCAGCGCGGAATTTCGCTTTCACTCTCTAGCAGCATACCAGCTTCAGCTGGAGGCTCCAGGATCAGCAGGATCCCCGTGTTATCAACGAAGGTCGTTCAAAGTCTCTCACCTTACTGATTTTGGCAGGTGGTGGCTGCGGCGCTGGCTGTGCTGGTGTTGGGGTTGATTGCGCTGAAGGCTGCGACTGATGCTGCGGCTGGGGCTGCGGCTGGGGCTGCAAGCCGTGAGTGGGGATCTGGTGAACCTGCCCTGGTGTTGTCACATTCACCATATCATTCGTCTGCACCTCAATCTTGTAACCGGGTGGCAAGAAGGTGTTGAAACCCATGATCAAGTCTGGGTGGCCCTTGAAGAGCTGCGATACGCGGCTGATCACTCCTGGAGTGTCAATACTGAAGAAGGAATAAGATGAAAATGTCACGATCCTCAAAGACCCTTTCAGTGGTACACCGAGTTCTCCAGACAAGAATTTTCCATTGGATTTTTATTACCTTATCACCTCTAACCTATGAAACAATGCAAAACTGATTCCTATAAATACACTACTGAACTTAAGAATGACATTAGAATTACTTTATTAGCCCAGACAGCATTTTATATCTATGAGATCTAGTCCCAAGTCTGGCCATTATTAAGGGGCAGACAACCAGAAAGCCAGAAGAATCAGCTATCAAGGCTGAACTTGGGAACTCCTGCTCTAAGCAGGGATTTAGTGTAAATGAAGGGATGCATTTAACTTTCAGAAAAGAAAGCACACATCTGCTTTTACACTACTGCTAAAGGTGTGTTACTCTGCACACAGGAGGACAGAACTTAGCTCCTGCTCTGTGCTCCCATGCCCACATACACTCTTTCTAACCTGGAAGGAAGAAGCAAAATGCAGCTTATTACCTTTGAGATTTAAATTCCTTCATAATATCCAAGAAGTCATTGTAGACCTGCGGCTGGCTACCAAACTGCAGCTTCACCTGGTCAAGATAAGACAATGCATCCTCCACCTGGAGACAGAACAGACAGGTTATATTAGCAGAGAAGATTTTATTTCACCCCCCATTGTTCTGCAAAACATGCATTATTTGAAAACACAGCTGTTAGCCCTGAGCCTGGGCAGGGAATTAAGGAGCAAAAGATCATGAGCCTGGTTAATGTACTACCAGCACCATTTGAATAAGAGATACTCGCTCCCCACTCCTGGCTCACAAGATAAAACTGTACCAAAAAGAAACAAAAAGGAAAAAAAGCAACAGAGATCAGCAGAATTACTCAGAGGAAAAAAAACATACTCCAAATTTACCATCACTGAAGTGACTGCTAGGATAAACAGAACTAGGCTGAGTATTTTTCCTGCATTCGTATGTGGAAATTATTATGGAAGTCTAAGAATAAGCAGAAAGTGGAAATGACATATTCAGTATAGTAGTTGTCTGCCAGGTACACGCTTGCACTTTTTTCAAAAAGCCAGACGTTTCAGTTCAACATATAAGGATTTTGAAAATGGCAACTGTGGGCGGTAAATTGTTTTACACCTCAAACAGCAAGAAGTTTATGAACCATTCGTGTACCAACATCCAATTTTCAGAGGTACTGAAAGAACAGCCACAGCCTGAAGTGAGAGCTCTGGGTCCCTATCGTCTCTGACAGCCGGGCCACACACTCATCGGCTGCAAGAGCTACACACAGGACTCCCCTTTCGTCTGAAATTAAACGACAGCAAAGACAGACAGACTATCATGTATAGCCCCAATCTTGCATCGGCGGAGGATGTGCCATTTATTTCACTGGGAGAAAGAACCACACATTTTGAACCCATTTTCAGAGGTCTCTAGAAATGAAGTGTCCTACATTCAGCAAAAGGAAAGGGCCCCTCACCCAACAAGGCAGTGGGTTCCACCAAACCTGGAAGAGACTTGCACTGTATTTGGAAGAGACTAAGAAGCAGGCATCAATTCATATACATGTGCCTTCTCATTAGAGCTGAAACAAATGTAGCTACTTAAAGGGGTTATTTTTGGTGGAGTTTTCCCTTTTTTAAAGGATTTTACAGCACATAATCCGAGAATAGAGCCTTCCTTACTCCCAAATTACTCCCACACAACCACCCACATATGCCACGTGTTCAGAAAAGCACCAAATGTTTTGGTAATTTAACCCATTCATACGAATACTCTGAGCAATACTTCTTCCTTTTTCCTTCCTGCCCTAAATCTTTTCCTAGCAAGTCCATTTTTTGTTATGGTATTTGGAACAACAGGGTTTCAGCAGAAAGAGAAGTCCCTTTCTGCATTCAATAGTCTTCCAAACAGGAGAAGCAGCTAAGCCTTGTCAAGAAAGCTTTTAGGAGGTCACCAGCTGGCTTTGCAGGGAGGCCTCCCCTACACACCAAAAAGAAAAAGGCCCCCGCTTGCCCAAGGATTTAGGGAGAGGTTGGTTTACTTAAGGCAGCAATCCTCAGCGTTACCTTGAGCCTCTGGAACTGCTGCTGCCCCTGCACAGGCACAGCTGGTGGGGTGGGGTGACTGTGGCTCTGCACCACCTGGCTCCCGTGAGGTTGCACTGGCGCGGTGTGGTGGTGGCCGCTGTGGACGGCTGCGATGGCTGGCCCATGGCTGCCCGAGCTCTGCGGCACTGCCGACACCTGGCAAGGCAAAAACAACGTCACATATGGCTACGCCTTTGCGGCCACCTCCGCTCACTCCACGGGCAGAGAGCAAGATCAGTCTTCCCAGACCCAGGTATACAAGTAAAATTTTAAGGAAGCGGAACACAGCCCGTTTGACCTTTAACCATAACCGCTAACAACCTGACTCAAAAGATATCTTTTGTTTTCTTCAACAATGACCCAGAGAGACCTAAAAAACGAAACAAGACAACTTTCATCCTATACTCCAAATACAGGAGAGCCCTCTCTGCAAACACATTACAAACACAGGTTTCCTCCAGCCTGCAGACTCGCTGGCTGTCCAGTCACTAACGCTAACATAAAGACCTGCAAAAGGGGCATAAAATGGGATTTTTAGTCTGACAGAGTCAAGGTTCTGTCTTTTCTCTACAACGCTTATGTGTCACAAGCAACAATCGGAATGAATGAATCTTTATGAGCTCTCGCCATTCAGTTTGGGTACTGGAAGTCAAATTGTGGCTCTCTGGCACCAGCAGACTCAAGGGAAAATCTCAGCTTGGTATCTCCTCTAGAAAAACAGAGAAAGAAACAGAAGGCATGCACTTCTCGGGTCTCCTTGATACATTAAATCAGAAAAGTTTCAATTTGGAAAATCCATTAAAAGAGCCTTCAAAAATTTTTTGAAAAGTAAATTACTTTTAATTTTACACAAACGTAGTTTTCCATTCAAGGCTCTTTTAGATGGGAGATACTTTGTTCAGTCCTTCTCATGAACAAGAAACAATTTTCTTGCTGGTCCATCCAAGTTCTTTTTAGGAAGGACTGCCAGCATAAACACATCCTCTTCCAGTCCCTACAAGGCTCTTCAGCTCTGCGGCTGCTACTACTAGTGTGAACATCCCTTCTGCAGAAGAAAGGAAGAAGCTGTGTGTAAAATTAGGCACTAGACAGAGAGAGCTGCTCACCAGCAACACAAGTCTGGAAGATGCAACATGCCAAAAACATGGCAAAGACAAGTAACACAGGAACAGCCTTTCCCTGGTCTTTCACTGGGAGGTATCTCTAGTGCACTCTTAAAGTCCATTTTTTTCTCTCTCCAGCTGATAGCTCCTTGCAAAGGAGGCAAGAGAGGGAAGAGTGCCACCTAATGACTCTGGGGTAATGTTTTCTGAAACATTTCAATTTTCCTGGAAGTCTCCAATCTAAATGCTGATCCAACCCAGTCTATTAAGCTTAAGATCACCCAAGATATCATACACCCATCACAGAGCAACCATAAGAACAAACCGTTTCCTGGTGAAGAAAAGAATAATGGAGAAAAAGCCCTGCACGCATTTGTCTCTAGGATTCAGAGACCATGATCCAAGAGAATCATCAAAAGAATCATGTTCAAAAAAAGCCAAACGATACCACGTTTTTTCAGGTGGCTCTGAATGTGAATGAAGCTGATAGTCTTAAAGCAAGGCTTAAAATGAGAGGTACGATAAGAACATTGTTCAATCTTAGTTTTTCTTTAGGAAGCCCTGGTTACCAAAATAAACCTTGTCTCAAATACAGAATTCTAGTGTGAAAAGACACGGTGCTGGCTGGTCATGCAGCAGGACCGCAGCCGATCCCCTGAGCTGCAGCTAAGGGACAAGCACACGCACCTGGTAGCTGGGAGTTACCGAGTACTGAATCCCCGTGGCAGACTGCATGGTCTCCGAAACCGCCTCATAGACTGGAGGAGCCGGGGCAAGCACACGGTGCTGGTGTTGAAAAGCTTCGGTGCTGCTGGTGATACGTCTCTGCTGCGACGCATACACGGGTGACTCCTGCTCATCCAATCGCCGCTTCATTCTGAACTCATGCTCGGGAAGCACTACAAAACCTGTTAAAAATAGTCTAATTAACAAATGCAATTGATTCATCACTCCTTGCCAGTGCCATGGACGCCAAGTTCACCAAGAGCAGGCAGGGCAAGTTTCTGTCTATTCATTTAGGTTACTGATATGTCAAGACAAGAGAGTGGAATTAAGATTCAGCTTTCTGTATAAAATATGCAATAGTGTTTTACCACAAAAAATACAGTCTTATTGTTGGAAATAAAATACTCCGCGTGAAATTTAATGATTTCTTCGATCTCACTTACAGGACGTTGCTAGCATGAGTGTCTTAAGCACACGCAGTTCCTGAGCAACGCAAAGCTCATCGAATGCAGTATTTGAGCACCACAGACTGGGGGAGGGTGCGTTATCTACACACAGCCTGGACAGAGGTGCCTACATTGAAAGCAGAAGAAATACCTCCTGGACAGTCCGGGCACGATGACAGCCAGCTGTGAGAGATCCTTTAAAACTGTGGGAGAAAGGGGGAAGGAGGCGGCAAAAAGCAGGATGCACGGTCAGATTTTGAAATCACTTACAAATCCCCAAAGTAAAGCGTTCTCTGTTTAATACACAAAAGACAAGGGTAACCTCAGTAAAACCCGCAGACCCGCTACCAGGAGTATTTTGGCTACCATATGCCACACAGCCATGGCCCTCCCAGCATCCTGGCCCCACTCACCAGCACCAAGCCGAAGAGCGCAAAGCAGAGCAGTGCTAGCAGGAGGCACTGTGGCTGGCATCCTGCATGCCTGCCAGGGATGCCGGCAAACACTCATCAGCAGCTCTCCCATTTACTCTCTGGTATTTTTCTTCTCCAACATGCAGGCGAGTTCCTCCCCTACTCTAAGTTTTCTTTATGCAACTTCATTTCACTTCAAATCTGACAGGTCATTTTGCCACTGTCCTGCTCCTAAAAGCGCCATGATTCTTTGCTCTGTTTCACTGAACTACTCACCTACTCTTTTCTGCAAGCAAATTCCAGTGCTGTTTTCTATGCATTGACAGTTATTGCCATCCTTGAGATGTTACCTGCTGTTCATCAAACCACTGGGTGCTCAAAAGCGTATGCTGCCTGTTAAGGTGCTTGATGGACAGAGAACAGAGTGAAATCCACCCTCTTCAGCCTCTAATTCATCAGGACCTCTCCAAAGCAAGTCCATTTCAGTTCCAGTGCAGTTAAACACATTCACTGCTAACACAGACCATGGATAAACAAGAGGGAATGAAGTTCCCCCAGGAATAATGGTACAACAGCCAACTAAGCCAATTCTCATCTACCAAGTCAGGACAGCTCTTCACAGTCTAAATCCATCATTAACAAAAGAACCCAAAGATCGTTCACCAATATCTCTGTGTACGCCAAATATGTAAATGGGAACCAGCAGCACAGAGGTTCGGAACAGATCAACGCGGGCTTGAAAACCCAGGCTTTTTTCAACGAAGTGTTTTCCCCTCCGAGTCCCCCTTGACTAGTCTCTCCTTCCACTTGGAAGGGGTAGGACAAGAAGGATGATGACTATTTCTTTTTGGAGTTGTTCTTCAAGTTTAACTGCTCAGAACAGAGTCCCTTATCAGGTCCCCAAAGCATCCGGCAGGTAGAAGACAGCTGGCAGAGGCAGAGGAGGACTCCTCAACCCACGTAAAGGAGAAAGCTTGCTAACTGGATCTTATTTACAAGTTACAAATCCTAAGTAGGTCTGACCTCCAGCATACACTCAGAAAGCAGAGGAGCACATTACAGGAGCTCATTTGGCTAATGGTGCCTGCATTGGTTGTCTTTTCATTCAGCTGGTCTCTGCTGACAAATAAAGAGCTAGGCAGGTTAACTTAGAGCTACTTCCTTCAAGCACAGCCTGCATTTAGCTTTGTAAAAAAACGCACAGTTTTATGCTAATAGGGCTGGGACTAAACCGAGCAATGCCGACAAATCTGGCCACGCACCATCAGAGCTAGCCAGGATTTTGCATGACAATGGCTGACTGCATGAGTAAAGTCTGGGCAAAGCTTTGGTGGCATCTATTTATAACCCGCTCACCAACTTGGATACCCTTCTGCTCTAAACACTGGTACCCCAGCCAGTCCTTCCACTTTCTTTTGATCTCCCATGCTGGTTCACCCCTTGCCCTCTCAACAGCACAACAGCTTTCCTTCCCTACAGGAGCAACCAAGAGCTGCTGGTTTGCAGACACATACATGCAATATCCACAGAGCAGGAACATTCTCAAAAAAAAATTCAGACATGATTTGCTATAAAAAAGTGAAACAGTTCCAGCAGGCTTAACTCACTGTCTGCAATAAGGGGTGTGTGCACACATGCGTGTGTGTGTGTATATATATGTATACACGGTGTATATGTGGTGTGGTGGCTGCTAAGTGTCCCACCCTCGTGTTTCACTTCCCAAAGCAACACTCCACACTTGTTGCTTTGGATGGACTAACCAACCTTTAAAGCAGAGGCTGTTTGAGGACAGAAGATGGCTGGAAGACTCACGTGCCCTTATGAGGATTAAAATGCCACCTTGGGCTGACCCAGAAGCCTTTTCCGCGTGGAGCCATCAAACACCTCAGCCCTGTGAGGCCGTGGGAATCGTGGCAGCACTGAGGATATGTTACCACATACACACCAGCAGCACAAACATCAGTTTTTGAAACTCCTGATTCTCGCAGAACAAGTGAGCAATCTTCCAGAAACCTAGTTTGTTGTATGGTTGACATTAAAGCTTCTGTTTAGTGAAAATTAAAGCTCCTGTAGGTGGTTCTTCCCTCTGGATTCCCCTCACCTTCACTAACTGAGCTTGGACTCTGCTTCTATCCAAGCACTGTACCTGCTTCAACTTTAAAATTTCATATTATAGTCAATATGTGTAGGCAATAGCCAATAGCATCAGTCAATCTTCCTAGATAACACCTTGCTAAACTCCTACTTAGGATGCGCATCCGCTGTGCAAGAGTGGCTCACAGCAGACCGCCACTTAACGAAGATTACTAATTCACAGGCTTTCTTAATCCTAGCAGAGAGATGCTCTCAATACTCCACTGTACCTAGACGAAGACTAGTGACGTTAACTCTGTGCATCCACCACCGCTGAAACTCTACAGAGAGAGGAAAGCACTGAAGGGCGAGCAAACCAGCAGCAGAGCAGAAACTGGTCTGCATCTTGCAGAAGAAAATATGATGCTGAATGCTCCCAAAGTACATTCATTTCCTCACTGAGGCCCTGCTGATCTTGACCTGGTATCTCCCAACGATCTCCTCCATTCAGAAGCTGGAGAGATCTCTTGTGCAGCAAGTCCTACCCCTCCTACAACACGCCAGACGGCCAATAAGGAAGAAAGGCTGTGATGAAACCCAAGACTAGACATGTCATTTTAAACTGATTTAGCTGAAGCCTGCTGCTCAAGGGGGCAGTTCCACCCACTTCCACCCTCAGTGATGACCGATTTCTCTCAGCATTCTTCCTGATAGCAAAGCCCAGCTGATGTGGAAAGGTGTTTTGAGGATAAATACACAACTGCAATCAGTAGTGTCAAAGCTAGCTGCCCTCCACCGAGGTGACGCTACAGACAGTACAAAGCTTATTTTATGTTGCCTTCTCAGAAATGCAGCACACACCTCTGGCATCCTCTTACGGACTTTAAGTTTTAGAAAGCCCCAATTCAAATTGCATCATCTGCAATCTTAATTTGGGGTTAGAAAAAAAAAGCCCCAAAAACACAGCAAGAGCTGCACAAGACCGAAAGCAAGTCACGAACCTCAGGTACTTTCCTTCGTTAAAAGCATTAACCCGAGGCACGTAGGAGAGCTTAGCAATAACTGAACAGACTGAGTCCCGTTCTGTGCAGTCCACGAAGAACTGCACCCCCTTTCCCCAGCATCACTTCTACCCAAACTATCTTTTAGCTTCAGTTAGAGTATACTATGTTCTGCCTACAGGAGGATGAAAACTACTTTTTTTTTTTTTTTTTTTCTTTTCCGAGGTTTTTAGTGTTCCCCTTCTCAGGGAAAGGGCACCATGTAGGAACACACCTCTAATCTTTATACCCGTGCCCACCAGCTTTGCTTAGTGCTACATGTAGGGTGCATCAGGCAGACATACTGCAAACGCACACAGGATCCTTGGCTGGTAAAGCAAAAAAAAAATTTTAAAAAGGTATGTTGCATCTCAGTAACACCACCAGATTTATGAAATTCTATCCCGCCAACCTCATCACAGGATTTCCCCATCCATCTGCCTCGCGTAAGCCAGCGGGACCGATAAATGTAAGTGGAGCACATCCCTTCCCCTCTGGTATCACAGAGAGGAGAGAAGCAGCAGCGCTGACACAGAAAGAGGAGGAACAAAGTGGGGACAAGGCTGGATTCAGCTGGCGGAACATCGCCCGGCTCCCTCCTCACGCCTGGCTTCCCTCCTGCCTGCTTGCTCCCCTGTGGGAGCAATGAAGGCGAGAGAGCCTGGGTACCCTCCTCTTCCCTCACAAAACGGCCTCTCCTGTGGCAGCTCCACTCCCCAGCTTTCTGCCAAATAAGATCTCAAAAATCTGCATTTTTTTTTTTATTTCAAGTTTTTGGGGATTAGAGACCAGCTGTTAAATACGTGTTAAAATCAAAAGCAAAAGGAAAAAGACAAACAGAGAATAGGAAGAAAGCAAGTGGGGACGGTCTGCTGCCTCGGCACCTGTTGGAACCACGACACGCCTGTGGATAAACACTGTCTTCACAAACAAGTTGTGAAAGCGCCACCAGAGAGGATTTCAGTCCCCACAGACCAAGGACCCTTCTGAAAAAGGGCAGGGCAATCACATAGCTGCAGATGACGTGTTTAACATGTGCGGGGGGGTTTTAAAAGGTTTCCTTTCGAGGCAGAAAGGACTCTAAACTCAGGAGCGGCAAACATAACTCTCTGCTGTGGCTCCGGACCCTGGAGGGGCAGCTCCGACCCCAGAGCCATCGCAGATGTCCTGCAGGACAAGTGCCCCGTAGGATTTCAACGCTGTATTATCACGGCGCCTGCTAGAAAACAGCCGGCTCACGTTCCGGCAGTGCTGCTGCCTCTGCACTAACCCAGCCGCACAACTTCCAGAACATGACCCAGCTTGTTCAGCAGTCGCTGGTATATTTTTTTTGCACGGTGCCACGCAGCCCGGATCCCTCGCCTGTAACATGGGAGTAAGTCCCCAGCCCTGCTGCAGAGGGATACTGTGCAGAGGCACATCCGTGACTGGAAAGTCATTCCAAAATGAAATGAGAGGTATCCAAAAGAAAAAGGTGCTGGAAAAAAAATTATGTGAAGCTTTCAGAGCAGTTCGAGTTTTCTACAAGGTGACAGGGTGACAGCCTGCCAGTTACATGCCAGAACCCACCACGAGGCAGACGGGACATGAGTAAACCCCACTTGTCTCCGTCCAGATGGGCAACAAGTTTGCCAAAGCAGCGAACGGCCTGGGCATTAAACTCCGCTGCAAAGAGACGATCCAAACTGAGCTTTACACTCAATACAGAGGTTAGCATCGTTTTGCCCAGTGTCCTGAGTACACTTTCCCCACGGGCAGAGATGATTACTAGAATACTTTTTTTTTTTTTTAAATAAAAGAGACGAGACCCCACAGGAGTTGGAAAAAAGCAGCGCGTCCCCGAAAGTGCACCCCCCGCCTAACAGGCTGAAATGACAGCTATTACGGGACTCTTTTCTGTTCCAGCTTTAACAGCCATAAAAGCTTTCCAACGCTGGAGAAGACCAGAACAGCAATCTGGACAGAAAACGATTCATAAATCCTGGAAACGTAAATGATCTGCCTGCCAATTCCAACACGATGCTCCCGGCTCCAAGACCCACACGTGCCAGGAGCCTGCGCGGAGGGCTCCCCCGGCAATCCGGGCTGGGGAGGCGGCGGAGAGAGCATCTCCCTTCCCACCCTGCTTCCAAAAGCACTCTAAATCATCCGGAGTTTCCCCAAATTTTAGCAAATTACTGCCATTTTATTAGGTGAACCACCACGTTGAAGCTTTTCAAACAAGTTCACGCCGAGATCATGTACGTTAACCAGAAGCGGCAGGTGGGAGGGATGAGGATGAGATACTTTGGGGTGAGAAAGCGCAGCTTCCTTTTGCAAAGAGCGCACCCGCCTGAAAAAGCACTAACTTCACCCGGGCAGGGAAGACCCTAAGAAGCAGTTTTCCACTCCCGGAGATCCAGCATGGGCTGACACCAGGCTGCCAAGGCACTTTTAGGTGATGAAGGAATTTTACAGGTGCTTTAAAATTACTATATTAACATAAGGTGGCACTTTATTATATAGCATTAAAGGCACAATGTGTTAGAACAATGTATACCTCTCTGAAACTGTATTTAAAAAAAAAAAGAAATTACAAGTTAGGACCAGCGGATTGAAGCGCGAATAGACTCACACTGAAATAATTTGGGCATTTCCCACTAGTTTACTGGCCCCACACCTTTTAGCATGACCGATGAATATAAAAGCAACAAGTTAGAAAAGAAACATAAGGTATTAGGTCATCCTTACACTACGTTTTAGCGCACGAACCAGGTTTGGATTCCTCTGGACAGCGCAGGAGATCAAAAATCCATGCACAGCTCAAGACGCCTTCCATCACTTGTTTAAAATAGCGCTGGAACAGATTATTTTTTAGTTTTGTATCGTTTTAGCAATGCAAATAAATGCATTTCTTCTGGGACGTACCCTTTCCATCAGTGCAGTGAATGCACGGAGCTATTTGCACAAATAACGACTATAAAAACTCATTCTGAAGCCAGGAAAAGGTAGAAAAGAGAGTAGCTAAGGAGACACCAAGCACGCTTGTATTTTTAAAACTATCTGAACCTGATGGCCGGCCTCCTGCAATCCCGGGGGAAAAACCAAAACAACAGACGATACGGCAGTCTGAAGAATTAAACACTGGGGCTGGAATACCAAGCGCGAGTCTCTGACAAGTTCAAGGCAGAGAGGACGCGTAAAAAAACGGATGCCAGCTTGCTATTAAAAACGCTCAAAAACTGACGCCTGCAAGAGGAGCTCTCCGGTTTCCATAGATCCATACGTGGCTCCAACAGGTCCTTACGGATCGCTGCGGTAGGGAGCTGAAGGACTGCAAGAGGGGTCTCTGGGAAGGGACGGAGGATCCCGGGGGCCGAGGGGAGCGATCGGGGGGGCGGCGGGAGGTGCTGGCCGGGGGTTACGAGCCGGTGGAGGGGTACGGGGGCGTACGGGGGGCGGCGGGGCCGGCCCCCGCCGGCTGGCTGTTGAGCGGCAACTTCTCCGGGAAGTTGGGGGTGGACCGGGAACGGGAGGCGGGGGAGCCCCGCGGCTGTTCCCGGAGCTCCAGCCGGCTTTCGGGACGCCCCGAGGCGGGCAGCTCCCCGGGATGGGGCGGGGGGGGAGCCCCGGGGCAGGCTCCAGGTCGCAATGCGGCCGGTACCGGGGCCGTGCAATGCGGGGGGGGGGGGGGGGGAGGGGGTGCGGGGGGGTGGGCGGTCCCGCCGCAGCCCGGGAGCGGCACCGGGCGGAGGGCGGGAGGAGGGGCGGAGGGAGGGAGGGAGGCGCCCGCCTCGCAGCGCGCCCAGCGGCCGCCGCACGCTCCGCCCGCCGCTCCCGCCATGCCGGGGCCGCCGGGACAACCCCCCCCACCCCCCTTCGCACCCGGCGGGGCGGGGCGGCAGGAACGAACGACTGCCGGGGCTCCCCGGGGAGCCGGGCCGCGGGTCACCGGCCCCCCCCGCTTCCTCCCACCGCCTCCCCCCCGCCAGCGCGCGCGGCACCGGCGCCAGGCCCCGCCCCCCTACGGATCGCCGGAGGGGGCCGGCACCGGGCCTGGCGACCCCCCCTCCCCTCCGCTGCCCCCCTCCGCCCTTACCTCGAAGCGGGCCCTGGCAGCGGCTGAGGCTCCCTCAGGGTCAGGGGGCGTCGGGGCCGCTGCGGGCCCCTCCCGAGCGGGCGGCGGGGGCGGGCTGTCCCCGGTGCGGTGAGGTGTGTGGGGGTGGGGGAGAGGGTTCCCCTCGCCCCTCCTCCCGGAGGGGGGGGGGTGGCGCCGGGGCCCCGGACGGAGGGGGGGGGGCTTGGCGGGGGGGGGGGGGGGTAAGATGGAGTAACCGTCTCTCGGCCGCCGCGGCGGAGCGCTGCCCGCTTCTCTGTTCCCCGGGAAATCCCGCCCCTCCCCGCGCAGGGGGGGAGTCCCGAACGCCTATTGGGCGCGCCGCACGCCCCTCAGCCTCCCGGCTAATCACTGCTTTGGTCCCGCCTACCCCGCCCGCCCCTATTGGCCACAGCCCCCAGGAAGGGGATGTGGAGAGGAAGGGAGGGGGGAGCGACCGCCGAAGAAAAATGTCCGTATAAGCAGAGCGCCCCGCCCCCGTCCCGCCTCCTCCCCTCCCCCATTGGCGGCGGGCGAAAAGCGCCGGCCAACCGGCGGGGGAACTCAGCCTGACCGTCACGGCGGGGAGCCCGCCCACGCGTGTGGGATTGGCCACGCCTCCGATAGGGGCGAAACCCCGCCCCCCTCTCTGGGGAGCCCTTTTGTGGAATGTTTACATCGGCGGCGGCCCGCGCGCCCGCGCGCGGCCCCCTCCCCCTCGCGGCGCGCGCGCACGTGCTCACCGGGCCCCGCCGACTAGTCCCCCCCCCTCCCCCCCGCCGCCAGTTGGCGGCGGGAGGGGGTGTCGGTGGGGCCGGGGGGGGGGGGCGGCGCTGCCTTTTGTCCCCGACCCCTTCACTTCCGGGATGGCAGCGCCCCACGTGGGGCGGGTCGCTTACACGTGTGGGGGGGGGGAGACACACGGACGCACTGGGGGGTGGGGGAGAGAGAGGCCCGCGCGCCGCGGGGGCGTGCCCACCACCCCGCGGCCAATGGGAGCGAGGGGCGGGGTCGGCGCGGCGGCCGCTCCCCCCCCCCCCCCCCCCCACACGCACTCCCCCCCTCCTCCGGCGTCGCGCGCTTCCCGCCGCGCGCTTCCCGCCGGCGGCCGTTGGAGCGCGCGGGTCGCTCCTTCCCTCAGAGCCCGGCGGCGGCGGCGGGGCCTCCTCCCGCCCCCGGGGAGGCAAATCCCGCTCTGCCGTGAGGCGGAGTAGCGTGTGTGAGGTGTGTGGGGGGGTGAAAGCAGCTGTTACATACCCTCAACGCGCAGGCGAGAAGCCCTGAATGGAGGGGAACTCCCCCCGGGGCGGATTGGCCCCGCGATACCGATCGTCATGGCCCGTCACGCCCACCCGCGGCGGGGGCGGCTGAGGGAGAGGCCTCACCCTGGATGGCGGGAGGGAGCTGACCCACGCAAACCCTGCCCGCGGGTAGCGAGGGCTACCCGCTCCCCTCTGCCGCCGATAAAACACGAGCTGGGGACGGGGCAGCCGTTGCGGGGTTTAATTTTCTTTTTCTTTTTTCTCTCCCAGGGTTTATAAAGTTGTGGAGGGAGTTGCTGCCTTCCCCTCTGCTGCAGGCACTGGCCCCCCGCCTGCCTGAGATAAGGCTGGAGGAGCCAGGCCTCATGCAAAGCGCTCAGAGAAGGGGGAAAAATAAAACCACACCCCCTCTAAACTTCTGTTAAAATACGTATTTCGAACATCTTCACTTAAACAAGGTCTAAACCTCTGTGGGTTTTTTTCTTTCCAGCTGCTTTTCCCTGTCTAACCCCTAGCCAGGGCAGGGAGCAGGCAGCGCGAGGCTGCTGCCATGAGGCCAGGACGTGCAGACACAGCAAAGGAGGATCTCTGTCGCCTCGTTGGGTTGGAGTCTCAGCACGGTTTAGCTGCTAAAAGGTCTCAGTCCAGGGGTGTTTGAACCTGCATGGGCTGCTGGGGATCAAACCCAAGTCTAGGAAGCTTGTGGCAAGGAAGGAAGAGGACTGAGAAATGAAGGGCTCTGGAGCCAGGCTGCTTCCAAATTCCCAGGGCTCAACACGCACTGGGCAAATTACAAGCACTAAAGTAATCGTAATTAGCGAAGTGGTGGGTGTGCATGCAGCAAAGAAACCCAGAAAACCAAATGAGACAGGTGGGCACAGGGATGGCATCGCCACTTTGGGGTTTCCCTGCAACTGTCTTTAAATTCCCTTTCCAGCCTCCACCAGTGCTTTGGATTTCCTCTTTGGGATTGTTTTGGTTTAGAATGTCCCTGCTGTGAATTTTGCCAGTGGTGATTGATCCCCATCCCTCCCAGCCCTTTCCCTGCCCCGGGGAAGGGGAGATGCTACAGGCAGGACAAGGCAAACCTGCTGCCAGCGCTCAGCGGCCTGTTCTTCCCACCACTCTCCAAACAACACAACATTTTACTTTCCAGTAACGCTTGGCTCTCCCTGTGAAGCGGACATTTCCACAGAAATCCATATTTCTGCTACCACGCAGGACCTGCTGGCACACGGAGGAGGAGTAGATGGATCAAAACCTTGCATTGTGTGAGAGGACAGAAAACGCCGGCTTTGACAAGAAACACAGCCCTGCAAATAGTTGTGGGGGGTGAGGGTTTGGGTGGTTTTCCCATGGAAAGTGCTCACAACCCTTTCTTCCACCACAGATGGGATCTCCACCCCTCCAAGGGAGCTGCCGAGGTCTATGATGGCGGCGTGTCCAAGCAGTTCCCATCGAGATCCGGTGGTGGTGATCTCCCTCTCATCTTCACCAAAGCACAGTTTTCTCTGGATTAATCCTCCCCCTGTGCTGCCCCCGTTGGGTGGAGGCAGCCGAAGAAATCCCCTGCCCCATCCTCTGCTGTCATTTGTCTGTCAAAGGCCACCAAACTGGTTAGAACTCCCCAAACCTCAAGTTTAAAGTCCAAAACCACTGATGGCTGATCTTATAATGAGAAGAGTTGAAAAGGGAAACGTTTTAAAAGTCAAAAAAGAAAAATTAAGCTTAAAAAAAATTATATTATCGTGAACCTGAAGTGTCTTTTGATTAAACACCCTTCAGCACCACGCTGCATGCTATTCCCGCTGTGACACTGACAGCCACCCAGGATACAGGTGGTCTCGGAAATGTTTCGGTTCTCTGTGCCCCCATCGTACGGAATTAAGCTAAAAGGTGTGACCACCTTCCCCCGTGCCCACGGCGTGGGCTCCGCTGGGATTTCAGAGCCTGTGGAAGGGAGATGGTGGTCAGGGACACCTGTGGGACGCTTGGCACCACCCACAGATTTCAGGTCCGGACCCAACCCGCGGGTCGGACTGTGTGGGCTGATGCTGCTGGCAGAGCACAGCCGGGCAGAAAATGGTACCTAGAAGAACTAGATGCTCCAGCTGAAAACCGCTCTGCAGGCGGGACAGGCACAGCTCCAGGGATGCTCAGAACGCCCACCTCTCACACAGCCATGTGCGCTGGAGCATGTGTCTCTCAAAGAGGGATGGCTGTGCTGCCTCCGGTTCTTTTCCAGACCACCCAGCCCACACTTTTGGCCCTGGTTTGGCATGGCCAAGTCTGTCCATGCCTCGAGTGCGGGGGAAAGCTTCCCCCTCTGCCAGTCCCAGAAAGGCGTTGACCTCCTTGGCTCTTTTAGACTCCAGCTGAGCAAACACAGGTGCTGCTCTTCCCGCCGCCGGCGTTTCCTCTCGCCCGGGAGCCTTGCTGGGGACAGCCGCTCTGCTCTAGGGCACATGCTCTCCTGCTGGCTCTAGGGCTTGATTTGCACCAGCTGCCTCTTTTCTTCCTTCGCCCCAAACCCTCGGGCTGCAGCTGCCGCTCCGGGACTGGCATCGCTTGCACCCAAAGGCCCTGGGGTTGCCTGTCAGCCCACAGGCACCCCAGCCGCATTCCCCCCAAGCCGTGCCCACATGTTTTGGTGACCCAAGCGCCTGCTCAGGGCAGCTTCAGCAGCATAGATGTCCTCGCCCCCAAATCCGGCAGCAAAACGCCTTTCCCCAACGCTACCATCGTTTTACAGCAAGCTCCCAAACGCGGGAAGACAGCAGACGCTCGCCGAACCACGGCTCTACACACCAGGGAAATAACACCAGAAATGCCCAACAACTCCATTCCTTTAATCTCCGCTTCCCTCAAGCGTTACATGTGGCAGCAACAGGATCACGTGGGTCTTGTTCAAATCAGCAGCTGCCCTGAAATCACCGTGCCTCGTGAGATGCGGGCAGCAGCAGCAGGCAGATCCCGATGCCGTCCTCCTCACCCAGGGCATGGTGCTGCCTCTCCAGCCGGGATCCGGAGGCTCCTTGCAGGCAGAGGTTTGGTTCCCTGGCCTGGTCATCAGGGTGGCCAATGTACTCTGGGCACTTTCTAAATAGTTGTTAATACAAATAAGATAGGAGGAAGGTGACAGCTGGAGAAAGGGACTATGCAAAGAAGAGAAGGCTCTGAAGAGCCCGTTGCTTGGAGCAGGGTGGGAGATTGATGCTCTGGCGCTCAGCAAGGCCCCAGGGGAAAAGGCAGGAGCTCGGAGTGGGGCAGCCTGTGTCCCCCCAAGCTAAGGGGGCTGCATACAGCACAGCCCATCTCGCTGCTATTCTCCTGCCCGCCCAGGGAAGCTGCCTGCAGCCTGGTTCTCTCTCGCAGGCCCTCACCCAGGAGCCAGCTGGCCGGCTCTTAAAGCTGCTGCCCTCAGCCCTCCAGCCCCATGCAAGTCCTTACCCAGCAGCCCTCTGCCCCCAAAGCGTGTCCCCAGGAACAGGGCCAGCTCGCTTCCAGGGACCGCGGGGTATGTGAAGCCCTGAACCCTCCCTCTCCTCTCCTGCCCCTGCCCGACTCCACCACGAGAGCTGAGAGGACTGGTCACCGATAGTGTATTTGTACGTCAATACAAATGAAAACAAAACCCAAAAAGTAAAAACAACAAAAATGTTTCTCTGAATGAGAGCAAAATAGGAACATTTACAAATACTTCTGGCTCTGGCTTGTATCAAATTAATGTTAAATAAAAATAACAAAAACCAAAACAAAAACCAACCCCACCCCACCCCCAAGATTATAAAAAAATAAGAATATACACATTCAAAGAGCTTATTACAGTATAAAGTTACTGGGGCCCAGGCGCTGCTGGTCCTACTCCCAGGGCAGCATGGAGGGGCCAGGCAGCCGTCCCCGGCAGGTGCTGCTGCCCCAGAGCTTGGCTCCCTGCCTCCCCGAGGGTTTTGGCTTTTTTTGCTCAGCGCTTTTCCAGCTTGTGACTCACTGCAGGGCCGGGCCCGCGGGTTCCCACTGCCGGCTTGGGAAAGCCGGGCAACCCGGAGAGCGGGTTGGTCCCCATCCGTCCCCATCACCTCGTACCTAGTGGGGCAGGGGACGCTGGCCAGCTCCTTGTCCCCCACAAAATCCTCCAGATCCTCCTCCCAGGAGCAGAGCCGCCTGCTCCCAGCAGGAGACAAGGACGGGGAGGACAAGACAAGGAAAAGTGGGGAGAGGCCACCAAGCATCCCCGTGCCTCCCGCGGGACAGGCACGGGAGCGGGTACCAGGTCCCGGTGCTGCCTGCAAGGAGCAGGGGGGGCAGGAAAGGGTAAAAAAGAGTGGAGGAGGGGGAAAGACAAGACAGAGCCAGGACCAAACTCACCACTCCAGGATCATGGCGGTGAGACGGCAGGACAGCAGGGACCCACGGGAGCTGCTAACACGGGTACTTGTACGTATGTATCTACATGATAGCTGGGGTCGGGCACAGCGAGGATATATTATATACACACATACATACGGACACACAGACTTAGTGGCAGGTACGACTGAAGTAGGTGCCTCTTCCTAAGCCCCAGGCCAGGGGCAGGACTGGAAATACATTTCCTAGGGCTTTGCATAGCCCCTTCTCTAGATACGTTTTTAGATGGTCCCAACAAAACATAAAAAAAAACTTGAAGAGAAGAAAAACCACCTCCCCAGACAACCAAACCCCCCAACAGAAATAACACGGCGAGGAGCAAGAGCCTCTTCCCGCACTGTCCTCCGCCCCCGCAGCGAGCGGCGACCACCATTTGGTTTGAATAAGGCACAGTTCGATAGCAGTGCTAATAGTCGAGGACGGGCAGCTGCCTGCCAATGACGGGCAGCCGCCTCCGCCGCTCTGGTGCTGCTGCCCCGACGGCTCTGCCGAGTCCCAGAGGGACTGGGCTCCCTCCTCTGGCAGCCCCGGGAGGATGGGAAGGGACACGGGGGGTTCTGCGGGGAGGTGGTGGGTCTCAGTGTCCCGGCGAGCTCTTCTCGGAGCCAGCCCGGCTGTGGTTGGCGAGCAGCAGACCCTCGCGCTGGGCGTGCTCGAGGACGGCGGTGTAACAGAAATAATACTGCTCGGGGGTCTGGATGCTGAAGGCACGCTGGGTCCGCATGCGCAGCACCGTCTGGTAGATGTTCAGCGTGCCCACGTCCTGCAGCTGGGACAGGCAGATGTCCAACGCGCAGAAGGTACCTGGGGACAATGACGGGGACAGCGTCAGCCACCGAAGAGCCACCAGAGCGGGACGGTGGTGGCCCTCAGCCCACCACCAACCTCCTGCACGAGACCACAGGCATCGGGAGAAGCGGGGCAGAGACTTCTCCCAGGTCCGATGGCTGCAGAAGGTCCTGGGGACACACGTCCCCCGTCAACCAGTTTGGACGGAAATGCCGTGGGGGGAAGGCTGGACTCGCCCCACCACCACCAAGACCCCTGCCCCAGCAGCGGGGTTACCCCGTTACCTGTCCTGCCGATGCCGGCGCTGCAGTGCACCACGACTGGGGGTCCCCCGGGGTGACCCTTGAAGCGAGGTCCGAGGGCACTGACTGCCACCCTCTGCTGCTGCTTCACGGCCCCCAAAAAATCGATGAGAGTGGCCGCGGAGGACGGGACGCCATAATCTGGCCAGCTCAGATACTGGAAGTGGGACACCAGCCGCCGCTCCCTGGTCTGGGGAGAAAGCGGCGGGGGGCACGGTTAGACCCTTTCCCCTTCTGGCCATGGAGAAGCCCCGGTGCCCCCGTGCCGTCCCCTGCCAGACAGCTGCGGCCACGCACCTCCGAGCTGTGGATCTCCAGGATGGTTTTCTTGTAATGGTTGAGGTTCTCCACGCCCAGGTTGGTGATGGTCAGGGCCCCAAAGCACATCTGGAAATCCTTCTCCAGGGGCCAGTACTGGCCGCACTTTCTCCTGCCTCCCTCCTCCAGCCTGGGAGCAGAAAAAGGACAAGCTGGTGATGTCCTCCTTGTCCTGCTAGGGACACGTCCCATGCCACCCAGCCTTGGTCCCTGGGGGATACTGCAGGGACCAAACGGTCCGTCCCTGATGCAGCGTCCCCACCCTGCAAGGCTCTGGCTGGCACCACGGCTGCCAGGTCACTGCAGAGAGCACAGTGCTGCTCATCCAACATTTTCCAAAGGAAAACAGGGCTGTGCCCTGCCCAGGGCACTCACCGGGTTGTCATCACGATCACCAGGACGTTTTGCTCCCACACCATGCGCCAGAAGTCACCGTAAGTGTTTTCCAGAGGCCCTGCGGGGACAGTCTGTGTATCAGCCCAAAATCTGACGGGTTTGGGCAAGCCCCTTCACCCTGCAGCCTCCGCCAGCCCCCCTTGCCCTCCCCAGGGGACCACAGCCACTTCCCGTGGGGACCCACCCCAGTGTGGATCCACCAACCCTGCCTGGAGCTGCCCCCCCACCCCCAGCACCAAATCCCTACGGCTCAACACTGATCCCCCCTCTCTGCTCCCTACTGCTTCATCCCCAGGCAGATGGGGCAAAGCCAGGGGCTGGGTTTAGGGGCAGGAGGAGGGGGCTGCCACCACTGCTGCTAGTAGGGGTCTGCTCAGCCCAGGACCTGATTTGTGGGAGGTGGCTGAAGGATGATGGACCCGCTCACCACCCTCTTTCAGGAGAGCCTCTGGTCCCTCCTGGCTGGGGACCGGGAGGGGAGTAAATGCACCCAGAGAGGAGGGGGACTTGCTGGGCAGTGCCCTCCTCCCAGGCCATCCCCCCCTGCAGCCGGTGGGTGACGCTGGGCAGGGAGGTGAAGCCCATGTGCGCATCAGGAGCAAAATAACCCCCTTGGTGATTCCCACAGGGGCTCGGGGGCATACCCTGAGTCCCGATGTAAGCGTTCCTCTGCTTGTAGCCGTCCATGAAGCTTGCGTTGATATAGTCGGTCAGCTGTGGGGAGGAGAGCAGAACAGCATGAGCCCTCCGGAGCCCCACAGCCAGGATGGCTGCAGCGGCTCCAGGCGGGACCCAAGTTTCCGTCCCGGGCTGGCTCACCTCCGGGCGGCTGTATGGCTTCGCCAGCTTGACGCGGGTTTGGTCCAGGCAGGGCACGTCCCCGTACCGGTTCTTCTCCTGGTTGTAGGGTGCCCTGGGAGGCAAGGGAAGCGGGGATAAGGAAGCAGGGATGTTTTCCAGGCGGGAAGGGAAAGGCAGCATCCCTCCCTCCGCACAAGCCTCCGGCGCCCGTAGCCTGGGCTCTGCTGCCATCACCTGGCCAAAGCCTGGGGAATCGGATTCCCAGCCAGGTCCTCGTCCCCACTGTCCCCTGCATGGCTCCCTGCTACCCCCAAGGGCTGCGGGAGCCACAAAGGGGGCTCGCAGCATCACTAGGCTGGGGTTCTCCAATGCTAACCCAAAGCACTGCATCCCAAAGAGGTGGCTGGGCTGCCACTGAAGAGCAGCAGCAGTGTGGGGAGGGGGCGACCCAGCTTTTTTGGAGCAAGAGAGGGAACCCCCATGCTGGCCCGCACCCAACTCTTTCTCCCTGACTCACAAAGAGCAGACGAAGGTACCGGCCGGGCTCCTACGCCGAATATCTTCGTACTCTTCATAGATGCCCCGTTTCTGCTTGTGGCTGACGTGATCCAGCAGCTCCTGGAGGGTGACAGACTTGGGCCCAGGGACGTGGACGGAGCCGTTATCTTTGGGGGCCACCAGCGGCACCAGGATGAGCTCGTCCAGGGGGTCGGGGTGCCCGTTCTGCTGGGGCAGGAACCGACAGTTCCAGCTCAGAGGGTCCAGTTTGAGGGACCCCCCAAGGTACTCAGGGAGGCACTCCCGGGGCAGGTGCTCCTTCAGCTCTGACATCTTCACCATCTGCACCTGCGGGAGGAATAGGAGGAGCAGGGGTGACTCCCAGAAGGATGGAGAGAGTTCGCTGGGGACAGGGACAGGGATGCCAAGGGACTGGTGTGGTCCCGATGCAGCCTGGAGATTTCCCCCAACAGCATCAGGGTCTTCCCCCTTCCTCCCCTGCCCCAAGAGGGCACCCAGGGGAATATCAGCGGTGGGGCAAGGGCTGACCCCCCACCACATACCCGGGGTGGGAGCCCACATTGACACCCAGCTCCAAATTTGCAAGTGGCTCCAAGCTCCTCCCAAAAGCAGAAGGGCAAAGTCCAGCCCAGGGAGACATCGGGCTGGAAAGGGGCTCTATCAGCAGCACTGCTGATGCTGAGGATACTGGTTCAGGTATTTTTGGCTTTGCCAGATAGGGCCTGGGCACAGGTATTTAAGTTTCCCTTTCCTCCTGTGTACTCAGCAAGTTTCCTTTCCTTTTAATCATTTACCATTGCCTCCATTGCTGCTGCTGGCAGCCTCACCGCAGAGGGAGAAATCGAAGGCGATTTCAAAAGGGGTTCAGATATTTGCTGAAAATACCAAAACGGCTTGGCCCCAACGAAAGAGGCTGTGAAAGCCTCCGTTTCCTACAGATTGGGGCTCAGCAGCTTCCAGCGGACAAAGCTGAGTGGCACAGGCTGCTGACACCACCTTGACCCAAGGGGAAAACAGCCTCAGCCCTCCCCGCCGAGGGTCCCGTGCCACAGGGGCCACGCTCACCCGCTCCCGCAGCTTCTCCTTCAGCAGCAGGCTGATGATGGAGTAGGGCACGCGAAACCACATGGGCGCTCCCACAATGAAAACCTTCTTGAGCCGAGCCGGGAAGGCACCCTGTGGGCAGGAGGGGGTCAGATCCATGCCGATGGGGAGGAATCGGCCCCTCTCCGCGCTCTGCCGGCGGGGGGGCACACATCCCAGCAGAGGTGACGATCAGCAAAGGGACCCTGAGGTGGCACTGCCCCATCTGAAGCGTGCCTCGCACACAGCCGGCAGCCCATGGCCACGCTTGTTTTTATGCTCCAATACGGAAACAAATTATTTCCTTGGAATTAGGTAGGCAGAGGGTTTGGCTCCATGGGGGACAGGTGAAGCCTGGGAGCTGGTATTTGTGTGGAGAACACACCCCGGCCAACATTTACTGTGATTTCTTTTTTCCGGAGAAGGGAGGAGGCACAAAATGCCAGCATGATTAAAAAATAATTTGCATCTGTTTTCCCAAAAGTGCTGCCAGCAGCTGCGAGAGCAATCCGGCACGGGGACAGCTGATCCCCTCCCACCCACGGGACACCGCAGCCCCAGCCGGGTACAGCCTGGCAGGCTCCCAATGCCTTCCTGAGGTCCTACGAGGCTGGAGCCGGTGCTCCTCAGCCGAGACGTGGTCAGCATCGTCTGGCACAAGAATTTATGCCAAAACCACAAGACTTCATTTACTTGGTGAGCGAGTGGCCCGCGTGGCATCCCTGCACACCGGGTCACCCCCGGCCATTACCTTCAGCAGGTTGAGGATCTTCTTGCTGAGGTCCAGCTCGAAGTTGGTGTACTGTGAGCCCGCCATGTCGTAGATGAACACCAGCCCATTCCTCTGGGTTTCAAAGCTGAGAGAGGGGAAAGAGCAATGTCAACCCTACAGCATCCAACTGCTTGGCTCCTGCATGAGCAGATCTGCCCCGCGCTAACCTCATCTTCAGCTTGCTGACCCCAAAAAAATCCCCTTCTGTGCTTCCAGGACACATGGACCCGAAGCTCGCTTCTGTGACCTCTTCCTACAATGCTTATTTTAAGCCTGGCTCGTGTCTTAAGCCTGACTCAGCTGTACCACCCATGATGGATAAGTTCAGAAATGGAAAGAGCCCAGCAGGATGAATGGGACATCCCAGCTTTATATTTTTGGCAGGGCTCACGTTACGTCTTGCCGGCAGCGGGGCTGCCTCCTCCCCAGCCGATGCCTGCAGGAATCAGGGGCTTTGCTAAACTGAAACCTGGACATGGGCAGGGAAAGGCTGCAAAGAGCCTGGTTCAGGGCTCAGGGGATTTTGTTCCCCTGCTGAATGCCTCCATGGGGTTGACCGGCTTGAGTTCAAGCCAGAGGAAGACAGGGAATTTCAAGCCACAGGGAGCTGTGACCCCCTTCTCTTCCCTAACTGGAGATGGGACACCTGTAGGCATGCAGGCAGACTTAGCCACAATTTCACCTTCAGGAATTCACATTCATGGCGGGAGATGGCACATCTTTTCCCTGTGAAGCCTTTCGGAAGGATGTCATCAAAACCTCAGCAAGCAGCAGCATCTCCCCTCGCCCCTGGGAGGAAAGGGGCTCCCGGGGGACCCGCTGCTGCCATAAGACAACCCTAGCTCACCTCTCCACCGCTCGGTCCAGCAGGTAGAAGAGAGCCTGGAGCACCACGTGCTGCACGCTCTTGCTGGGATGGTGCAGCTTGGCCGTGAAGAGGGCGATGGAGGCTCCCGAGGGGTCCCGCACGCTCTGGCGAGGAAACAAGGTCAGGCTCCCGTGGCACTGGAGGACACCCACGCGGAGCAGAGCTAGGATGAGCCGCCCGGTTGGGGTAACTCGGGGTGGGGACACACAACACCCCCACCTACCAGAATGGTGAACTTGCCGCTGAGCAGCTCTGAGCGCAGCGGCTCCTCATGCGGCTTCAGCTTCACGATGCCCTCCTTCAGCCGTGTCTCCTGCGGGCGGGGAGCCGTCGTGACATCCAGCACGGGCACCCCAGCCCTCCACCCATCATCACGTCCCCGTGGGGCACCCAGCCCTCCTCTGCTCCACGGCCCCATTTTCCAGCATGGGGAGGAGCAGCTTTGCAAAACCAGGATGGGAAGGGTATATATGCATATATATCCTTTATATACGGGGAGATGCTCTGCGGGCATCACACACCAGCTGGGAGGGCGCCCTCGGAGCACACACGCTGCTCCCAGCAGAGGGGAGGAGATTGGGGTCGGCGAGATCTCCATGGTGACTCGCCTTGGCTGAAAAAGGATTTTCCAGCCGGATAAAACCCATAAGGGAGGGTGGGGAAAGAAAAAAAGGAAGGGGAGGGTCTTCCTTGGGACCAGAGATCTCTCGCAGAGCAGGAAGCTGTTGGCCAGGGGGGGGGACCCGGCCCCACTCACTTACCCGGTAGGAGTGAAAGAGCTCGATGGCCCGCAGGACGTCGAACTTGCGGGCCATGAGGAACTTGACGGCCACGTTCCAGGAGAGCGGGGACACATTGTACTGGCCCGTCCACTTGTTGATCTCCTCTAGGAACTGCTTGGTCGCCTGCGGGAGAGACGAGGGGTGTGCAGTGAGATGGGGTGGGAGGAGGACGAGAATGAGGAGCAGCAGCACCCAAGGGGCATCTCTGGTCACTGTGGGAGTTACACGGTCCTTGGTGCACAGGCAGGGGCTGAGCACGGCTCGGCAAACCCAGCAGCTCCTCGGGGTGAAGTGGGGAGCTCTACGGCAGGTACTGGGAAAGGGGGTAAGGGCTGCGGGGATGGAGGTGGAGGCAACACCAGCGCAGGGAGGGAAGCAAGGGGTAGGAGTGCTGGCATTGGAAAAATGGCCTTGGGGCTGGTGGAGACTCATGGAAGAGAGAGAGGGAGCAAAAGGAGGATTTTACAGGCAGCAAACCCCCGTCCAGACACAGCAGCCTGAGTGCAGTGGGAACCCATCAGCCAGCAGTGGCCTTGCAGGGCTGCAGCTCTGCCGTGGAGCAGCGAACCTGGCCACGTGAGCACAGGTAACGAGCAAGACCGGCATGGAGGGCTGATGCTTTGATGTGCTACAGGACATGGCCCAGCTCACCCAGTAAGGCCAGTTTCACATGGTCAAAGACGACCAGGCAAAACGGGTTTGGTCCAGGGGGGTCCTGGGACGCTCCCACTGCTCCCCACAGCCCACGGTCCCCTAACAACGGCAGGGACGTCCCGCACAAGCATGCTCCCCTCCCAAAGCACCGGCACCGCACGCACCCGAAACCATGAGAAACCGAGAAAGACATTTTTCCAATCCTAGTGCTGACGGAGCAGAGTCTCAAAACCCAACCTGCAACCTCCCATCAGGGTCAGAGCCCTGAAGGCAAGCGAAAAAAATACCCAAAATGTATTATTTTTACAAGCTGTGTGGGCTTGGGGTTTCTGAATGCCCGTGCTAATGAAAATGGCTTTGCTTTCTGCTGCATATTGACCCGCCGTCCCATACAGGCACCCTGAGAGAGACAGGGCAGCACGGCCCAGCCTCCCACCCCGTACTGCTCAAAGAACACGGGCAGGATGGAGGGGTTCCCCAAAACGCCCCACTCCCACCCAGGCACACCCCAAAATGGGGGAGTTTCCATCCTCACAAGAATGGAGGATGACGATGACAGCGCGAGGAGGAGGCGGAGGGATGCTGAGCACTGAAGGCCAGCTCCCGAGCAGGGAGCGCGGGAAGGCAGCGGTGTTGAATGTCACGGCAGAGTAACTGGGAGCTATTCAGCCAGAAAAGCTCATCGGCGTTAATGACTTCCGACGGGAGGAAGCGAAGGGATGGGGTTTATCGGCAGCGCGAGGCTCAGTGGGGGCAGCAAGCCCCTCTTGTGGGACGAGCCAAAGGAGCCCGGCTCTCTGCAGCCTGCCTGGCATTGCAGCAGGGGTTTTTGGAAGGGGTACCGGCTCACCCGGCTGCTGGAAGCCGCTAAGGACCAGCCCAGACCCCCAGCACATCGCAGCCAGAAGCTCCCTAGCTCGGTATCGGAGTCCCGCAGAGTGGCCGGGCAAGCACCAGCCGGGAAGGAACTCACGGAATCGGCTGGATCTGCTGCCAACAGTGTTGGGAGGAATGTGAAAGTGGATTTTGATAGCCCAGCTCCAAGCCCTTACAAAAATCCCCTTTGAGCATTGCAAGCCCTCCCGGTGCAGCGGCCATGGCCAACCGGCTGCGGCGTGGCAGCCCGGTTGATCTCCCCATCTTTGCAACTGCTGGGGGCAAGGGACTGGAGGGGAGCGGGCAAAGTGGGGAGCAAAGGAGACAGGGCGTTATACACGCCCCTGCCTCGCATGCCCACCTCCCAGCCAGCAGAAGCTTTTCCTGGGAGCTGTACTTACGGGACACCTTTATCCCCACGACTTCATCTCCAACAGCCTCCGCTTTGCCGAAACAAAAGCAACTCTTTCGTGGCCCAAATATCTAACAATTTCTCCTCTATTGACGAGGGACAGGAAAATAAATCCTTCATCAGGGAGTCCCCTGAGGTCCCTGGCTGCCCAAACACTGGGGCTGGGCTGGAGATGCAAACCCAAAATAACGGCAAAGCTGCTCCTTCCCCAGCACGTGCAGGATGGCACAGGGGTGAGCACCAGGCACACACCTGCCACCCTCGGACAGAGACCAGAGCCCATGCCGCGACTTGAGATGGGAAAGATGCTTTGAGATGATGGGAAGGATGCCCCGAGGGGCACGATGGCAGCGGGGAGAGGATGCAACGTGTGGTTCAGGTCTCCTTCCTCAACACCCAACCCATCACACTTCACGCAATCCCGCTTCCAGCACCCATCTCAAGGGATGCTGGGGTTTTTTTGCAAGGGGGAAGACCCATGAGAACAAGCGCCGGCTTTGCAGGGCGGCTCAGCCATGAATTCCAGCTTTCCCCTGCTTTCTTCAGGAGCAAAACGAAATCCCAAACTTACCAGTGCCGACATTCAACAGCAGGTGAGCCAGGAGTTACTGAGCTGAGCATCAATACCAGCCGTAGCTCTGCCCCCCCTTGCACGCTCCACCGGGTCTCATCGTCATTTCTGGCCCCGATCCTGTATGGATTTATACAGGTGTTGAGCCAAGAGTGGCAGGGATTGCTCCACACACTGAAAACGAAGCCCGTGACCCAGAGCTGCAGCAAGAAGCCCCGTTTCTGCAAGCAACAGCAGCACTGTGAGCAAAATGGTCCGTGGCCGGGTGTTTGGAACAATGCTGGTCTTTGGAGCGCTGGCGTCATCGAAGTCCCTGCTTCGCTGCGCCAGGGCAGGGTGGTGACAAAGCCACCGCTGCAGGAACACGGGGGCTCTTCGAGCCCTCCTCTCCCGGGCTGCACAGGCAGCGAATCCGCCCGCCTTCTTCAGCCTGGCGGGGGGAAATAAGTCCTGCGAAAATTGCAGCTGGGCTGAAAACCCTGAAGGAAAATCGGTTTGGTGCCTCTGGTCCCTCTGGGATAGGCTGGGGAGGGAACTGCGGAGATCCTGTGCAGCAGGAGATGTCCCAAGGCTGGCAGGGAAAGGAGAGGGGTGAATCCCCTCCCTGCTTGCTGTCGATAAGGGGGGAGAGCGGAAGAAATCCTGATAGTCCGGAGGAGGACAAAGGAGTGGCAGGACAGCACGTCCCAGCCCCAACCAGCACTCACCCAGGAAAAGAGAGAAACTTCTACTATTTTGGCTTCCAAACCACTGAGGGCAACACTGGGGGCAGCCTTCCCCCGCCCCAGCCTGATGATCCAAACCTGGAGCTGTTATTGTAAATATCTCTTCGTCTTCTCCATCCAATATTCCTGCACAACCCAAACACCTCGAATCCCCCTCCCAGGATGCCAGCTGGGGGAAGCCCATCCACGGCTGTCGCTGCAAACCAAGCTTCCCTGCCAGAGCACGGTCTACTAAAACCCTGTTTGCTAGAAGCTTTGCCCCCTCTGCGACGCAGGGGAAACACAAATCACCTGCAGGGACGCGGGGCACAAACACTCCCCACTCCCTGAGATTTTATTACCCTGGAGACAGCATTACCGCTCCCAGGAGCGGCACTGATAAGAGGGAGGTGTGGTGGAGGAGAAAGCGCTTCATTTCCCGAGCACCAGCACAAGCTGCAGAATGGACTCTTCCAGCTCTGGGCGAGCACTCCCTGCGGGGCACAGGGGTTTTGGGAACCCAAGGTCTCTGTACCAACCCTCCTAAAACCCTCCTGTAGAAATGAAGGATGTTTTGAAAAAGAAAACCCAACGACCAAACAGAAAACTGACCATCCGGTCCCTTTCACCTTCGCGTTGCGGCCCCTGAGGCCAGCAAGGTGGTGGATGCGACACCGTGTCCTCGGCCAGCCTGAGCATCACTGCGGGGCAGAGGGGAGCTCGGCTTCGAGGCAGCCTCCAGCAGCTTCCCCAGCCCCAGCTCCCGGGCTCCACTCCCCTGTCCGGTGGGAAACCCGGCGGATGTGGCTTGGCGTGCGGATGCAGAGGTGGGTGGGCATCCCTGGGGATGAGGATGAAGGAGGGGAGAGCCAGAGGTTGCTCTTGCCACCCGACGTGCCCCAGCTGGGTTATCAGCCCCGCTCCCCGAGCCGAGCAACATCCTCCCGTGGTGACGCAAGGCCGGTGGAGGAAGCCGGGACGTCACGGGAGGCCTGGGGCGTGGGAAGCGCGTGCACACGCATCCCCACGCCAGCCTGCCCACGGGGGGGAGGCCGCCAGCGCTTGGGTGGGGGGTAAGACACCCCACTTTGGGGGAGCACGACCCCAACCCCAGGCTGCAGCACCCCTGCTTGCCCCAGGCGCCCGCAGTGCAGGCCCTGCCAAGGCCTTTGGGGTGCGCGCTGTGCGGCCGGCTCTGTGGGTACGGGGTGGGGTGGGGGGCTGTGGGGGTGGGGGGGCTTTGCAGATAGGGGGCTGTGCGGATTTGGGGGGGGGGGGTTGCAGATGGGGCTTTCCTTAGGGAGAACGGCTCTGCTGGGAAAAAACAGCGCTGGAAACCGGGATTGGGGGGTAGCGGAGAAATGGGGCGGGGGGACAGCGCAGGGGGTGCAGCCCAACGCGGGGAGCGGGGAAGGGGAGCCCGGCGGGGACCTACCTGCTCCTCCTCGGCGCTGAGCTCCGCGGCCATGCTGGGCGGCGCGGCCCCGCTGCCCCCGCCGGGCCGGGCCGGGCCGAGCCGAGCCGAGCCGAGCCGAGCCGCACCGGGCCGGGCTAGGCGGCGGGCGCCCCGCCGGAGCCCATCCCCGGGGACCGGCGGCGCTGCGGGCACCGGACCCTCCCGGCCGCCGCAGGCTGGGGGAGGGCGGCTCCGCTGCGGGGTCCCCACCGAAAGTGCCGAAAAATTAAAAAAAAAATAAAAAATATTAAAAAAATGTATATGTGTATATGTATAGGTCTCGCAGCCCGCCCCCCCCCTCCCCGGCAAGTTTCGCTGGCCCCGGGAAAGCGCCGCTCGGCTGGGCTGGGCCGGGCTGGGCTGAGCTTAGCTCCCGCCCCGCTCGGCTCCGCTCTGCCCCGGCGGGGGCGGCGGCAGGAAGCGCCCGCAGCCCCCTCCCCTCGGCTGGGCTCGGCTCGGCTCGGCTGGGCTCGGCTCGGCTGGGCCGGCCCCGGCGGGCGGGCAGGCGGCCAGGGGAAGGCGGGGGACAGGAAGCCCTCCCCGGCGCGGGGGGGGGGGGGCACCGCCGCCGCCGCCGCCTCCCGAGCCGCCGGCAGCGAGGGCAGCGGCCGGGATGGAGCCGGCGGAGCCCCCCCCGCCCCCGCCCCGGGCCGGGCTCGGCCGGGAGGGCGTCGCGTTCGTCCCCCGGCTCCGGTGACAGCCTCGGCGAGGCGATGGCGCCAGGCCGCTAAAATGGTGGCGGGCAGCCCTGCCTGACACCCACCGGCGCTGCCGGAGGAAGGGGCAGAGCGGGAAGAGCGCGCCTGGAGACCCCCAGGGCTTTGCCTTCCAGCCTGGGCCGCCGCCGCACCCGGGCTAACGAGGGACCTCCAAGCTAGTGCACGCCTACGCAGCACGGCCTTTGGGAGCCCACCACCAAGCAAAGCTCCCCGGGGCCCAAAATCAGTCTTTTTTTTTTTTGTTTTATTCGGCCGCGTGCCGTACCCTCCAAACTGCGTGAGCAGCGGCCCCAGGATGGGAGCAGTCTGCCTGCCCCCAGGCTCGGCTCCCCGGAGCAGCCCCGCTGCCGCAGCACGCAGCCTCGTCTCTCCCACCGGCCCTTCCCGGCAGCTCGTGGCAGCCGTGTCCTTCCTTGCCGGTACTTTGGCCTCTGCCCCGCAGCCTTCCCCCGTTGGCAGGAGAGGCAGGCCCGCAGCTTTCCGCCGCGCAAACAGGCGGCTGGGATTTCCAGCTGTTTCTTTGCTCTCCCTCCTCTACAAACACCTCCTCAGCGTTCCCCCAGCCGGGCACAGGTGTCAGCACCCGGATGGAGAGCTCCGGTGCTCCTCCGGAGGGGCCACCGGGGAGGAGCGGGGACCCCGGCGAGCAGGGCCCTGTGCCCCAAAGCCGCAGCCCCACCGAAAAGCCAGGCCCTGGGACAGGGGGACATTTTGTTCAGCTGAGGAGGACTGCGTTGGCAACGTGCCCGCAGCCAGAGCCTTTGCACCTAACTCGGAGAAAATGGAAGACAGGGCAGAGGGAAGCAGCTGAGCCCTGAGCTGGATGCGGGCTTGAGGGCTGTCTGTCTGTCCGTCCGTCCTCCAGAGGGCCAGGCCACATCTACAAGTTGAGCTGCCTGCTCAGCTCTCCTGCCCCAGACTAAATTTAAGCCCCGGGGTTGTGACCCCTCCTAAGTCGCTGCCGAAGCTGCCGCCTGTTCCAGTTGGGAGCAGGGCAGGGAACAGCTGGGAGTGGGATCGCACCCAGCAAATAAAATAGTCACGGCAACAAACTGCGTTGGCCCCGGTGACTTCCGTTTGACACCCTCTCTCCAAACACTGCCTTTCGTTTCCAACAGGAATTGTAACGCAAATATTTATTTCTCCAGCCCAGCTCATGCTTTTAAAAGGGAAGCTATGCGGCATCATCTGGAGCCGGCGGAAGCTACAGTTGCTTCCCTCTTGCTCTCCTCTATCGATCTGAGCAAGCAGCTAAAGGCAGCCCCTCTTCAGCTGCATTGTCTCTCCCTTCCCTCGGCTGGAGGGCCTTGGAAGGTTGCTGCAGGGCAGCAGGGAGGCAGTAACCTGAGCTGCAGCTTTCTCTGCCCTGAGGGATGCACAAATCTTACATCCAGCTGCCCACCTCCAGGTTTAATTGCCTGACGGAAGGAAAACTACACTGATGGGAGGCTGGATGCGGTCTCCCGGCTGGGGCTCTCCCTGCGGTCCTCTGCCAGCTGGTGTGGCTGAAGCGTAGGGGGAACCCGCTGCCAGAGCGGCCCAGAGCCTTCAAGGGATGGGGAGGACAAGGCAGTCCAGGTGTCTGTCCTCTTCCCCTGGGCCAGTTGCTTCACATGCTAAAAAAATAAAAATAATAAAACAAGCAGCCATTTGAAAAAGCCTGGAGCACGCTCGGCCACATCTGAACGTTGTGGAGCCAGGGTGCCGTCTCCTCCCCTCCTGGGGAGGGGGAGCCGAGGCCGGCTCCCTCCCGCAGCCAGCTCTGGCCGCAGTTGGGACGGTTCCTGCTGCCCGCTGGTATAATCAATAGCGGCTGCGCAGCCAGATGATTGCACGCAGCCCACACGCTTGGCACAGAAACAAGTGCTTTTCTGGGAAAAACAGGGGGTGCAAGGGCAGGATACAAGGGCCCCCGCTATCTGCAGGCAGCCATCCCCGCTCTCGGTATCTCCTCCTGGATACCAGCCCTCCTCCGGGGGCATTTTTCTAGGTGGCCGGCAGGAGACTCCCCAGCGCTGTGCTTAGCCTGATATTTCATCTCCCCCCTCCACGGTGACAGCGGTTCCACTTCAGCCTTTTAATCTCCCTTTGGAAAACAACCTGGGAACGACGAGTACAATCGCTTCACGCGCGCTAAAAGCGTGGAAAGGCAAGCAGCCGGTGCTCACAAAGCGGGCTTGGGCTGGGTAAGAGGGCACAGGGAGGAGAATCAAACCCGTATGAGCATTTCCTCCGCTCCAGTTAGCGCTGTAACCGGTTTTCCAATCCCTATTTGGGAGGCACAGCACGCATCCACCCTTAGGTAGCAGGAAGACGCTCAAGAATTTGTCTTTCTGAGAAACCTTTTATTTGGCACAGTCAATGCTAGCGTTTTTCAGAGCGAACCCATTCCTTCCTCCCCCTACTGAGAAAAGCCTCGAGTACAGGCTTCTGCCGCGCTTGCGCTGCACAAAGCTGTGCTCGGAGGCAGGGCCCGCTGCGATGCAAGGAAATTTAGTTTTTCCTCAGTAACGTGTGGGTGTGGAAAGCCTGGCCTCTGGATTTACAACATCCTGCTGCAAACTTTTTGTTACTAGAATCGGACTGACCACAAAACTTTCACTTAAAAGGCCTCGGTAAATGGCTGGATCAAAGGCTGAAACGCCCTGATTTCCAGGGCCAGGGCTGCCATCGGGGCTGGGGTTATGAGCAGCAGCTGTACCTCAGAGGTCTGAGTACTGTTCCTATGCTGGAGCTTTGCCAGAAGCTTTAACAGAAGCAGGGTCAGGAGCTGAACCAGGAGCCCTGCAGCGTGGGGACAGATCATTTTGTTTCCCAACGCACAACTGCCTTAGCAAAGAACCGGACAATCCTGTTAAGGCCTCACAGAAGCCCTGGCAAAAAAAAGCAAAAAAAAAAAAAATCCAGCAGCACTTGGAGCAAGATACTCCACTTTCATGCCCTTTAAACAAAACCATCCTATGATTACCTTTGCCCCCCCTCTCAGGGAGCGTGAGAGACAGTGAGAAGCAGAAAACCTTTTCCTTTCTCCTTACCCAACCGGTCTGTCCCAGCAGCCTAATTCTCCATCTGGCTCACTACTTCATCCCGGCCCTCTGGAGAGTTTGCTGGCTGAGGGGTAGACAAATGTTCCAGCTCATAATGTCCGTTCCTCGCAGCCGCCACGCTGCTCGGGTGACCCTTTTCCGCTGCCAGCTTTTTACTCTTCTTGCTCTCAATGATCTGTTGGAGCTGACGCCCAGCATAGTCCGGCTTGGCAGTGAGCACAGTAGCGGGCACAGTGAGCCCAAGGATTTCGGGTACCATGTAGGGCCGGAGCCAGCCCACCAGCGGAGTGCTGCCAGGGGTATAGTGGGTTTGCTTGTGATAGAAGAGAAGTCCATCAACCTGTAAAAAGGAGAGAGGGTGAATGAAAGGCCGGAGCTGGAGGCATTTGCAGGTGGATAACAGAGTGCCAGACAACAGCACCGCTCTCCATTTACAGGCCAAAACTACCAGCTGGATCATTTTTCCCCTCAAGCAGTGCAATAAACAGCGGAAGGGAAAGCAGAAACCTGCAGAGCTCCTGTCCTGAAAGATCAGCGCAAGCCCAGCAACTGCCGGATGGCTTTAAATCGTCAAAGGCAAACAGTTTCGGCCTGATGTCGGCACAGGCCAGCGCTTTTCCTCTGGCTGCTGTGATCCCATTCTGCAGAAAAGCCATCAGGTTTCTGAATAAGGGAGCACACGGAGAGGCCGCTTTACCGGATTAAGGTTATTTTAAATCATACATTTGGAGAGTAATTAGTCAGAGCGCACGATGCCAAGGAGCCCTGATTTGTAACGCTGCTACAGCTCTTTCAGCTGGCTTATGCAAAATAAATTCTTCATGTTTCCCAAGAGAGAACTTCTCCAGCAATCAATGACAGTTAAGGGCACTCAGGACTTTAAAGGTTTAGGCCCTAACTCTTCTGCTACTATTTCCACACTCTGCAATACTGCAGCTGGCTGACGTTTTCCCCGCTTCGCCGCCATGCTAAGGGATTTTCAACCCCCTCTTCCTGCGCCTCCCGGGGGTGTACTCTGCAAGGTTAGATCCTGCTGTCGGGCTGACTAACACTGGAGGTGGCGCTCCTCTTAGCTCAGCCTCGCAAGCTCTTAAAAGGCCATTTGCCTATGAGTAAGAGTGGCTGAGTGGGCAGAGGAGGTGAGAAAAAGGGCTCAGCTTGGGCTCACTGGCTCCCAGGCCCCTCCCCAAGCCTACAGCCCCCAGAACATATATGGCAGAACGGCACCTATATCGGCAGCGAGCTGAGGCATGGGTGAGCCAAGCAGATCACGGTGATCTCTGCTACCACACTGGACTGCGAGCCAGGCTGAGCAAAGAGCAGCGTACGTCCATCTCTGCTGGAGCTTAGCATCCATGGAGCAGAGAGGGTAGAGCTTCTCGCGCTACTGTCCGTAATTTTCAGTCACTGTTAAGATCTTGCAAAATAATCCCAGAAGAAGGGGGATTCCTGTGCTAGGAAAACATAAAACCAGGACAGTAAACATCATGATGAGCTTGTGTAACCCTTTGGATATCTAAAGTGCAAAGCTTCTCCCTCCCCCTGCCTCCTGGGAAGACTTGGGAAGAGCCAGATTCTGCGGCACCCCAGCACCACGCCCGCACATCCAGCCCATTCCTGTGGGTGCACAGCACTTGGTGAGCAACAGGGATTCTCCGGCACCCGCAGGAATGTTTTGGTAAAGCTCAGAGTCTGGAAAGGCTTCTGCTCCAAAGATCTTCCCCGAGCTGGAGAATTCAAAGGAGTTCAGCCTGGTGGAGAGTTAGGTCATGTTCTTCCTTCCCCTGATTTCTCTTAAGTTACTGCAACAATTCCCATATTCCTTCCAGTTTATTTAACTTGTTGGCCAGGTCCCTACCCTGAGTCACCTACGCTGACACCAGCCACATCAGAACAAGGGCTGACACTGTCCCTAAACAACCGAACCTGATGAGAAACTGGCCTGGCAGGATTTCACAGCCACGCTTTTCAGATTTTAGGTGCTTAACAGTACGCCCATTCCTTCACACCGGGGTTTCTCAGAGACTCTGGCTCCCCATGCCTTTGTGGAAACCTGAATGTTGTTTTACTTAGATCTGCGAGTAGGACAGTGGCTCCTAAGATCCACTCCAAATACCACTCCAAACTCAGTGCCAGTTGACTGGTCCAAAATCCACTGAATTCAGTGGAAAAAATTTCCGCTGAATATAGCGGATCAGGTCCTAACTCTAAGGTTACAGATTAACTCTGAAGACCCAGATCTGAAAGCCCTGACCACATCTGTTGCCACCACACGCACGAGATCTTTGTAAGGATCACAAGGTGCTGGGCCCAGGCGTAAGCAGACCTCTATGATACTGCACTATCTACAGCAAGGCTCTGTTCTGCCTTCTGCAAAGTTTGTTTCTTTACGTGCTGTCAGCGGAAGCTATTTGCGGGGATTTCTCGGGCTCCCTCTTGTGGCACATCACGAAGAGACCCACCGTTCCTTTCATTCCTGGAAGCGGCACCATGGTTTCTGTGGGGTTACTAGCTGCTTTGAGCCAAATTACACCATGTTTCACTCGTTGGGGTCACACCCCGATGTATCAGCCAGAGAACCTAGGTGGCAAATCACAGCTGGATCACAAGGGAGAGTCTGATAACTCCATCTCCCTCCCCCGGCATTTCGCAATGGTCTCCTTCACAGGCTGAAACGTTTCTGCTCTGACCGCAGTGGGGCAATTCTCCTTGCCTTTTCTCGTGGGAGCAGATGCCTCAGGAAGGAATGAAGCTTTCTTCAGCAAATACGGGAATGACTGTTTCTACAGAGGCACTCGGAGCATTTGTAATTGAGCAAGTCAGCTGTAGGAAAACCTGGGATGCCTTCTCAACACTCCCTGAGCTGTGTTCAGAGCAGGGTTTTGCATTGACCAGCAAGGGGCTGGGACTTTCCAACTCACTCTAATGAGTGTCCTGGCTTTGACAAGCAGAAGGCAAAAATCAGCCCTCACAGCCAAATTAGCGTCCCTTAAATTTAAACCTGCACTTAGGTTTATCCCTAACGGGCCGGGAGAGCACAAGAGACACAGTCAAATCAACGTGGCTTTTGGCTTAGCGGGACAAGCAACCTCTGTAGAGGCTGTTCCTGATTTAGGGCTGAGACTGGGCACTCTGCAGGAACTGCTGCAGCCACTGGAAGAGCTTCTGGCTCCCAGATGTTTGTCACTGACGCTGTGCCGGAATGCCATCAGCTCCTCCATCCTCTTCCACTTCAGTGCCAAGTCAGCCAGGATAGGCACCGAAAGCAGCCTGAGCTGTTTTCACAAGGGCCCCCACCTCGCTGCTCACAACCACAGACAGCTGAAATGGGTGGCACATTGAGTGTCCTGCCCTTCTCCCACAGGTCAGCAGAGGGGCCTGAACAGCACCTACTTCTAAAGCTGCTGAAGCAAATGGAGGTGCCCCGTTCAGCCACTCGTGCTGGGAGAACAGCCGCCTCAGAGAGCCAAGAGCAGCAGGAGCCAAAGGCAGGAAGCTGCCCATTCTGTCCCAAAGTAAAAAGCAGAGCTCACGCTACCCCCTCCAGAAAACCCAGTAGCAGCAGGAGAACAGACTCATCTGAACCCATCCCAGTCATTGCTGCTAGAGCCATCTGCCCCCAGCTCTGGTGCGCCTCAGGCGCCCATCACTAATACCCGAACCCCTCAGAAACCGTAAGGAGCTTACCACCACCCTTCTCTTTCCTCCCCACAAGACACAGGGTAGCTGGGTGCCTTGCACATAGACAGATGGAAGTAGCTAGACTAAGGAAACATGGATTCTGTGACAGAGGTCAGAGAAAGGCACCACTCTGCCCACCTCGCAGAACCCTGGAGAAACACCACCGCATAAGGGAGATCCTCATGCCTGTACCCACGCAAGCTCACCTTGGGCAGCAGGCAATACCAGCTTTGGCCCTAAAACAGTCAGCTGTCCATCATGCTGCCACGTGAATGTGAGCTACACTGCTTCTGGAGGCAGTCTGGGTGTCCGCATCAACCCTCTCTTCCCCAAGGGCTCTTTCAGACAACAAGTCAACAGCAGTAAAGGCAGCCCAGACACGGGGGACATTACGGTTTAACTCTTGCTAATTAGTTTGGTTGGACGCAGCCTGTGCCTGCTGACAGGGTAACAGACCAGCCACGTGCATAAAAGGCATCCATGTCCCATACATGGAACCAACAGCGCAGCTCAGCAAGCTTCCCACAGGCCTCAGGAGAGCATGGTTCCTGAGCGAAGGGGATGCACCTCGCTCCAAGCACTAGCAGATGCACAGCGGGGCTGTCTCTAAGGCTGAGGTCCAGCCCCCACCTGCGTGTTCTCACCTCGAAGGGGAAGTCCATAGCCAGCACTTTACACAGGCTGTCCGAGGAGCAAGGGAAGTTCTGCAGGGCCACAAATTTGAACTGAAAGAGTAAGAGAGGGTTAGAAGAGACAATTGCATAGCCTAAAGCACTACAAGTCACCGAATCAAGCACTGGTGTGGAGGTAGCTAAGAAGGAAGGATTTCCCCCAGTGCAAGATGCAGCATGAGAGAGACAGGGTGAGGGACAGGCATCAGACGAAGCAACCACAGAGGAGATCTCAAGCAGGGACCACATCATTAAACTGCTGGCCCTCCTGCCACAGGGTATTGGGGGCCCAAAAGCAAAAATAGGCTCAAAAGAGGGTTGGACCAGCTCCTGACAGGCAGGTCCCCAGGGTCTAGGTACAACCACTGGCTGGTGAAGTCAGAGGGAACATGACAGGTATCCCCAATTCCTTACTCTTTCCATAGCAACTGGTGTCTGTGATTTCTACGGGTTACTGGGACAGAGAGACCTCCGATGCGATTCCGAACAGCAATTCATAAGCAAACCCCAGATCTAGACACAAAACAGCAGGACCAAGCTGTCCATCGGTGCCGATCCTGTCCCCACTAATGTAACTGGAAGCGCCTACATAAAAACCTACAAAAATCACCCCAGCCACCAGAGAGGATGGGGGTGGGAAGAGTCTTTAGAGGTAATCCCTGCCATCTCTCCAACAATTCTGGATAAAGCATATACATTGCTGCAACTTTAAAAATCTCATTGCAATAACAGATGACCTTTAAAAGAAGACCGGGGGATTGCCACCATGACGTCCAGACAGCATGAAATCTAGAGTGCCCAGAAAGATCTATTTCAGGTATGTTACTGTCCCAATTCCAAATGAGCCCCTCTCTGGTGTTTAATGGGAGATGTGGATGGCAGAGACTCAGCACACAGCTCCCACATGCTCCCGATACCTTTTTTCCAAGCATCTAAGGCTGCAGAAAGGACTTTAAGGAGAGCTGACCCTGAGATACTCTTTTAACCAAAACAGAAAATGATGACTGCTGGGCAGGATGCAAAGCAGACAGACGTCTGCTGCAGGCTGCTGGCTCAGCCAAGCAAATCTTTCCACCCAGGAAATGGAAGCTGAAATGACCCCCCCTTCCTTAGGTAGCTGTCTTCTGGATATTCCTGTTGGAGTCAGAACAGGATGTTCTTCAAATACAGATACCTTCGCTGCTGGCAGAGGAGTAGGTCATCCCCGTTTGTGACTGACCTGCTCAGCCCGCAGGAGCTGCTCTGCTTAGCTGTGTCTGAGCACACAGGGGGCCACACAGCCGTCGGGTCCTGCTTTGTAAACTGTGCCCCGTAAGCCAGGCTGCCAAATCTCTTATATCTGTCCCCAAAAATCACTTTCCAAGCTGTTGTGGGTTCTCAGTCTGACCTCCATGTGCAAGTCTTCAGAGGAAGACTTTTTATTCTTTTTCAGCAGGGACTGCGGGTGGCAATCTGGCATCTATCCTGACAACTTCAATGATTAGTTTAAGCTGGAGGGAAGGCTAAAGCTTTATGAGCCTTTCCCCTTGCCTTGCGAGCCCTCAAGACTATGCAAGAATAAATCCCATAGTAGTCAGGCTGCTGACTGACGCTGCCCCTGTAGAAACCACACTGGTTTTCCATGCTGTTTCAAGGGAAAGCTAAAAACGGCATGTAAGTTAGCTGATACCCTGCAGTCTGAACTCCCTCAGCACTTTGGCTGGGGTGGGAGGGAAAAAAACCCAACCCACACTCATTTACAAATCTCAGTGGGTCTATTTACATCCTGAACACAGCATCCCATTTCATCAGAAGTACATTTTAAAACCTGATCTGCGGGGTTGGGGCGGGGGGGGCTGGGGGGGGGGGGGTGGTGGGGAAAAAGCTTCCGCTTGTGAAAGAAGGAAAGAAAGAAAGAAAGAAAGAAAGAAAGCGCTGAAGCCTGCTGAGCAGGAGAGCTTATCCCCCATCCTCCTCCTCCCAGTACAAAAGAACTTACTGGATTAATCCTGCTTTTCTCTCCCAGCCCTTCCTCCTCCTGGATCTTTGAGAAAAGCCAGAAGAATCTGAAGTCGGTCTGTGAAAGGAGGCAGAGATTTAGTGATTATCCACCACACATCACTGATCAGCACCTGCCGAGCATGTCCATTCCTCCGCATTTGCCCAGGAGATTCATGAACTCAGCTTCGCCCACAGAATCAGCCAGCACCCCGAACTCTGCTACTTCCCCCAATACCTCCAAAAGATATACCCAATTATTCCAGTAGCCAGCAGCCCACAAGCTGTAAAGATGCTGGTGCTTAGACAAAATAATCATCCTACTGCTTGGGGGCTTATGTCCAGTGCTGGCTGCAAAGCAGCTCACAGAACAGGGAACAAAAGGGAGGGAAGGGCAGAGGGGAGAGATTCAGTACCTGGCAGTCATAAACAGGGTGTCCTCTCCAGCACATCACGTCGAGGATATAGTACGTCTGCTTTGCCTCATTGTAGATGCAGTCCAAGATGCAGTACACTGTGCACACAAACACAGGGAGGTCCAGACACGCTCCAGAGACTGCCCAACCCCACAGGCAATTGCCAGATCAAACCTCTCCTGCATTAGGCCTGCCCTGATGTAAGGCCAAGAGGTGCAGAGGGATCCCCTTCTGCTAACAGAACCCATGAGCACAGAAAGCCTTTTGCTTGGAGTCCAACAAGGCTACAAAGGTACCAGCTAGAGGCATATCGAGCAAAGGCATGCTTCAGAAAAAGGTATTTATATTCAACAGCAACCCCTCCTCAGGACAAGCAAAGCAACTGCAAGAGGTATTAAGAAAGACAGCACTGTACGCAGCTCTGTGTTGGAAGACAGAGAAGGTGCTGAGGTTTAATAAGAGTGTCAGTTAACCAGGCAGCTAGTTAAAATCTGTTCTTATCTAGCAAAAAAGCATCTGAGATTGTCCATGTCTAGTTATCCCCAGAGATACAGGAACAGGCCCGAAGCTAAAAGGGCACAGCTTCAGGACCTGGGGAGGCGGAGGAGCAGCACTGAGCCTGCCAGCGCACACACTCACAGGGAGAAGCAGGCAGTTCCCCTCCCTCTACCCCAAAAGCCTCCTCATGCCGTTACCTTTCTCGCTTGTTGAATTGTGCCAGTTCCCCCCCGGGAGCAGGGACGGGAACCTGTTGACGCAGAAGCCGCTCTTGGTGTAAGCTGCTGTTGTGCCCTGTGAGGAAATGGGAGAGTGGGGAAAAAAAAAAGTCAAGCAAAACACATGGGCCAGTCTTATGTCGGCTGGGAAACAGGTACAGGTCCCTTACCAAACGGTGAGGCATCACCACCGCTGCCACTTACCCTGGATGCCACAACTAGTGCCCTTTTCCCGACGGGACACACCACTACAACCCACTCCTGCTCCAGATCCAAGGGAACGTCGACCAGCCATTCAGACAGCATCAGCTACGGAGAAATCCAGAAAATAAAAAGCAGTTAGCAACAATTCTCCTGAAGTTATGGAAAACTCAAAGCAAGATTTCGACTTGGCTTCTACAGCTATACCGGGTGCTTCAGAGGCAACTTGTGTTGCTCATCACCCAGCATTACAGCACCAAAGGGGCTCCCTCCCTCTCTCTAACCAGCTGGCATAACAGACTCTCCCCCAAGTCTTTCTCTTGCTTCCCAACTGCTGACTAAGCTTTAGACTACAGCATGGGGCTCACAGTCCTCGCTTGGGTGTGCCTGTACCTTGGGCCCCACTCCAGCACATTAAATTCATTTATTTATACATTCATTTATACACATCACCGAGCTTAAAGATTCTTAAACACTAGAACTAAAGAGCCCAGACAAGTTGACCTCTTCAGAGGCTGTCTAGCTGTGATCACGTGAAAGGTTGTATGTCTTTTAGGACCAGTACGGCAGCCAAGGCTGATAAAACCCATCAGCTGAGGTTTCCCTTCCTTCCTGGCATCCCAGACATGGGGAGAGATGGAAGTCTTTAACTGACTGCCGCCCAACGGGATGCAAACGCTGCTGGCTGAGGTGAAATCTCCCAAAGCACAGAGGCAGCCTACCTCCACCTGTCCGCCATTTGAATGCAGCACGGCTCAGGGGCAGAACTGAGGCACGGTTCCTCACTGAGCACCAAGCCAGGCAGGACGTGTTATTCTCAGCCCTGACGCAGCCTCAACCACCCCACACCCCTCACCCTGCCCTGCGTTTGCCCATGCCCCTCACGGGCAGCCCCCCACCTGATTGGCATAGCGCTTGGGCAGCTTCTTGCCAGCATCCACGTCCATCTCCTCTTCCTCCGCATCTTCCCCATCCTCATCTTCGCCCTCGCTCTCCATCCCTGCCCAGTCGTCCTCTGCCAGCCTCCTGGCATGGTTCACGTAGTCCAGCCGCCTCCTGTAGAGCAGGGGGAAGGAAACAGCCCGGCTTGCCCTCTGCGGGAGGCAGGCCACCGCCACCCCCGCTCCCCATCCCCGGCGTCCTGGGCCGCACCTCCACAGCCCAGCCCGCCCGGTGGGCCCAGCACGGGCCCGCCCCCCCGGCGGCACGAGGAGGCCCCCGGCCCCCCGCTCACTCTCTCTGGAGGCGGAGCAGGCGCTGGCGGCGCTCGGCCTGCCCCGGGCCGCCGCGGGCCTTGTAGGCGGCCAGGCGGGGGTGCGGGGCCGCCGGGCTGTTGGGCGCCGCCAGGCCCAGGCCGGCCGCCAGCGCCGCGCTCAGGTCCTCCATGGCAACGCCCGCCCGGCGTCCGCGCGTCATGACGCACTTCCGCCCGACGGGGAGGAGGATGGCGCCTCAGGACGCCCCCTGGCGGCGCGGAGGTTCCGTGCCAGCGGCAGCCCCTCCCCCCGCCCTCCGTGACTCAGTTTCCCGTTCCCGCCGGGAGCGGGGCGGGGAGCGGGCGGGGATACTCGGGACGCGGTGGTGCGGGACGGCCCGGGGACCACCGCGGGATGGAGGGAGCGGACAGGGCGGGGATGGAGGGGACACCCCGGGCGGGGATGTAGGGGACACCCCGGGCAGGGTTACCCGGGGGCACTCCCGGGCACGGACGCGGGAGCGGCCGGTGCCGGGAGCCGCGCCCCCGCGTACCGTGGCCGTGACAGTGGCCGTGGCCGTGGGCGGGATCCGTGTGTCCCCCCCAGCGCCGGGCCGGCTGCCTGCAGAGGGCAGCGTGCGACCTGCCGTGCCGCTCCCCGGCTGCGAACCGGGGCACTCGGAGCTGCCGTGCGTCACGGGAGGCCGGCGGCCAGCCCCCGCCACCGGCACCGGCACCGGCACCGGGCAGCAGCACTGGGACCGCCACCGCCACCGGGCAGCAGCACCGACATCGCGCAGCGGCAGCGGGCACCGACACCGAACCCGAACGGCGGTACCGATCCCGGGTGGCGGCAGGGAGCGGCCCCCCTCCCGGCCCGGCCATGCGGTGAGGGCTGCCCGCCGGTTCCGCGAGGGGACGGGAGGCTCCGTGCCGACCGGGCCGCGGCTCCGCTCCCTTCTCCGGTCCCGGTAGCGGCGGGGGGGGGGGAGGCGGGCTGCCCCCGGTTCCGGCCCCGGTGCTGCCGTGCCTGCGGGGTCCTTCCCCTCCGTCCTGCGTGAGATTAGCGGATTTCAGCGGGGAAAAAAAAAACAAACCGACAAACGCAAAAAACCAAAACAACAACAAACCCCAACCAAATCCTGGGAAAGTGGGCCCGGAAAGGAATTGCAAAACCCCCGGGCCAGGATCACCGGGAGGTTGGGCTGGGTTTGGGGTCGGTTCCCGGCGCTTTCCCAGCACCCACCGACTGGCAGCCACTGGCGGGAGAAAATTGGGGTGCTTTATCCACAGGAACCCTGAGAAAGGTCGTTTTGGATTTATTTCCTCACTGGCAGACGGATCTTTTCCTCCCGGAAAGTAAAACTGCGGGATCAGCGTCCCAGCGAGATAAAACCTGCGTGGACATGGCAGAGCCTGGCTCTTGGTCCGGCCTGGGTTTATATCCCGTAGGAGCGAGGGAAATGCCGCTTGCTTGACCGAGGAATGTTGTTTTTAACCAGGGCGCTGGGATCGGGGGGGTTACTTGGACATGCAGACCTCAGCTTCACCTCGTAGGGGATTTCTTCTCCACCTTTTTTTATCTCCCTGAGAAACCAGCCAAGCCTTTTCCCACAGTGTGGAGCGGCCCTGGTGCCAAGCGAGCTTGTGGTATCGCTGGGGGGTTTTTTATTTGGCTGCGGGGATTGCATTACGCCGTGTCCCCCCCTCCCAGGACCGGCCATGGCGTTGAAAGCCAGAGCACTTTACAACTTCCAGAGTGAAAACAAAGAGGAGATCAGCATCCAGGAGAACGAGGAGCTCGTCATCTTCAGCGAGAACTCCCTGGACGGGTGGTTACAGGGCCAAAACAGCCGCGGGGAGACCGGCCTCTTCCCTGCCTCCTACGTTGAAATCCTCCGCTCCCGGTCGGGTTCCAACTACACGGACTACTCCGGCAGCCCGGCTGGCTCCCCCGGGCACGACTCCTCCTTCTACACAGCCACCCCCAACCCCAGCATCTCCTACCAGGGCAGTTTTGAGGATGACGATGATGATGACTGGGATGACTGGGACGATGCTTGCACAGTGGTGGAGGAGCCCCGCAGTGCGCCAGGCACCAACGGGCACCCTTCGCCCAGCCTGCAGTACCCGGCAGTGTATGGCCACCACCAGCACGCCGGTTACTGTCCCAAGCCGGCGCTGGAGAGGCAGGACAGCATGAGCTCCTCCAAGAGGGGCAGCGTGGTGGGGAGGAACCTCAACCGCTTCTCCTGCTTCGTCCGCTCGGGGGTGGAAGCCTTCATCCTGGGTGACGTGCCCCTGATGTCCAAGATCGCCGAGGTGTACTGCATTGAGATGGGCTCCAAAGGTCCCCAGTGGAGGCCGAACCCCCACCCCTTCATCTGCTCCGTGGAGGACCCGACCAAGCAAACCAAGTTCAAGGGCATCAAGAGCTACATCTCCTACAAGCTGACCCCCAGCAACATCAACTCGCCCGTCTACCGGCGGTACAAGCACTTTGACTGGCTCTACAACCGCCTCCTGCACAAGTTCACGGTCATCTCAGTGCCCCATCTGCCTGAGAAGCAGGCCACCGGGCGCTTTGAGGAGGACTTCATTGAAAAGCGCAAGCGGCGGCTGATCCTCTGGATGGACCATATGACCAGCCACCCCGTCCTCTCCCAGTACGAGGGCTTCCAGCACTTCCTCTGCTGCCGTGATGAGAAGCAGTGGAAGCTGGGCAAACGCCGGGCAGAGAAGGACGAGATGGTGGGGGCCAGCTTCCTCCTCACCATCCAGATCCCCACGGAGCACCAGGACCTGCAGGACGTGGAGGACCGCGTGGATGCCTTCAAGGCCTTCAGCAAGAAGATGGACGACAGCGTCCTGCAGCTGACCAACGTGGCCTCGGAGCTGGTGCGCAAGCACGTGGGGGGCTTCCGGAAGGAGTTCCAGAAGCTGGGCAATGCTTTCCAAGCCATCAGCCACTCCTTCCACATGGATCCCCCCTACAGCTCAGATGCCCTCAACAACGCCATCTCCCACACGGGCAAGACATACGAGACCGTGGGGGAGATGTTCGCTGAGCAGCCCAAGAACGACCTGTTCCTCATGCTGGACACTCTCTCTTTGTACCAAGGGCTTCTCTCCAACTTCCCAGACATCATCCACCTCCAGAAAGGTAAGAGTGGCTTCTCCTGCCCTGGTGATGACCTCTCCTGTGTGATGGCCCCACATGGGTGGGAGCAGCACAGGGAGCAGGATGGGGATGCAATGAGGAAATCCTGTGCTGTGCAGTGATGGGGATGAGGATGGGGATGAGGATGAGGATGGGGACCTTTGCCTGTGGCTCCCAGGGAGGCAGCATGGTTACTGCTGGCATGGCTCCACGGTCACCCCAGCCCAGGAGAGGCTGCTGGGGCTGTTGGGTCCAGGATCAGGTTTTGCCTCAAGTGATGCCATGGACTCCATAGCTGCTGCCCAAAGTGCTGGCCAGGGTCACTGCAGGCATCGCTCCTGCCATGCTGTGAGCAGGAGCTGGCACCGTTGCTGTTGGCTCCAGGATGGCCTGCCCAGCACCTTGTGAGCGAGGGGCTGTGTCGCTTGTCCGTCCTCATCCTCCCTCCCCGGCCCGAGGCAGCAGTTGGGTGGCCAGCAGGGATGCTCGAACTTGCTCTCCCGGGGCTGGGACACAGCTGGGACATGGCCTTGGGTTGATTGGAGGGGCCAGGAGTGGGGGGTTTGCAGGTCAGGTGGGACATGGACGTGCCCCTTCTTCCCACCAGTCCCACTGCACTCCTTTGGTGGGGGGAACATGCTGGACCTTCTGGGGACAACCAGGGTATCAAACTCTTCAAGAGTAGGTCCCTGCCCCTCCGAGCCCAGGACGGGTGGGTTTAGCACCCCCAGGGCATCGGGGCTCCCTGCATCCCCTTACCCCTTGTGCTTGCAGGTCCCCTGGGTGTTTGAGGGGGTCAGGAAGGAGGAGAGGGGGCGAGAGGTGTGTGCTCTGCCCTTTCTGGGGAGGGCAGTGGGCAGGCAGGGCTCTGTGTCGCTTTGCACCCAGGCAGTGGGGTGTGACGCAGGCGGGGAGCCGGGTGTGGGAGCAAGGCCAAAGTCCACGCAATCCTCCCGGCCCAGCTGCCCACAGCAGGGAGGGGACACCCGCACCGGCATCCCCGCATTTTGGAGGGCAGGGAGTTTTCCCCCGTGTGAAGCCAGGGCTGTCCGTGTCCGAGCATCCAGGGGTGTCCGTGCATCACTGTATCCCTGGGGGAGGCTGGGAGGGCGAAAGGGGAAGGGGAGGATGCAATCCAGCCCTGGCTGCTTCCTCGCCTTTCCCTCCCCGCGTTGTTTACCGCGGCGGGTGAAGAGGGGCTGGATCCCGTCCGGAAGCGAGGCCGCGTGGGCAGAGCGGAAGGCAGGATTTGGCCTCCAACCTTTGCTTCTTCCTCCTCCTCCTCCTCTCCGCTGGGAGCAGGGTTGGTGCAGCGGGAGCACCATAACCCTGGGTCCAGTGCTCCCAGCAAGGGGCAGGGAGAAGGGAAAGAAGCCCAGCGTGCTGCGGGCTAGATCCTGTTTTCAGGCAAACAGCCTCTGTGCTAATGAGGGGGGAGGAATGCAGGGCTGGAGCCAGGCAGGATTCTTTCGAAACCGAGCCGTAAAAATAAATGGAAGGAGGGGGAAAAACTCGTGTTAGAGCATCAGCCGCCTCTGGGAGAGGGGGATGCTTTCCCAGCTGAGCTCCAGCTGGCACTGCACACCCTTTCCGCGCCCCAATTCACTGCTTCCTGGGCTGGGGTCTCCCAGGGCTGCTCCTGACCCCCATCCACGGGGTGACATTGAACATTTGCAGGGCAGGCTTGGCCAGGGTGCTTGGCTATGATGGCACACACTGCCCCACATTAGCTTCGCACCCCGAGCCTTGAGTCGCACCCCTCCAGCAGCCCAGACCCCCAAACCTCCCTCTAAATATGAGGCTGACTGCCCAGGGATGGGGTAGAAAAGGAATTGGGGACGTCAGAGTCCAGAGGGAAAAAGCTCCTGGTCATTCCATGCTTGGAGGAGAGGGATGGGGATTGATAGGCATGGAGAGGCCGGGAGTGCACAGATCCCTCCCTTATTAACCTGGGGCAGCTCTGCACCTCTGGCTATGGGGCCAGGAGGGTGCCCTGGCACAGACGGCAATGGGACCTGTCGGTACTGCCCGGGGATGCCCATGCCAGGGGAAGGGGGATGGAGGGATGCACAGATCCATCAGCCTCTCACCCTTCCCCCTGCCTCGCCAGGTGCCTTTGCAAAGGTGAAGGAAAGCCAGCGGATGAGCGACGAGGGCCGGATGGACCAGGAGGAGGCGGATGGGATCCGCAAGCGCTGCCGCGTGGTGGGCTTCGCCCTGCAAGCTGAGATGAACCACTTCCACGAGCGGCGTGTGGCCGACTTCAAGAGGATGATGCAGTCCTACTTAAAGCAGCAGATTGTCTTCTACCAGCGTGTCAGCCAGCAGCTGGAGAAGACGTTACGCATGTATGACAACCTCTAATGCCTCCGCTTGCTGCCCTGCCGAAATCACGCACTTCTCTATCTGCAGCCTTGCAGACCTTCTCTGTTTGTGATGGGCTGAGAACGAACAGGAACTCATGACGCTAGTGACCAAATACCTTTCTTCCCTCTTCGTGGGCGGGCAGGCTGCGGTCCTGCAGGGAAGGGCTCGCCCGCGGGCTGGCCGTGCCACCTCTTTCCCTGGGGACCTCCCACCCTGCCGCGGGTCTGGCAGGGACGCAGGGGGGGTCGCAAGAGAGATGGATGTGGAGGTGACGGTGCTGGTATCTCTGCCCAGTGATTTTTAGCTTTCTGAAAACCCATCTCCTGGAGCGGAGAGGTGAGCGCATCCCAGCCCACTGGGAGAAGAAATCAAAGCCGTCAACATTTTGCACACTAAAAGCTTTTCTGATGGAAAAAAGAGAAGAAAAAGATCTTTATTTGGAAGAGAATGATTTCTTTTTTTTGTCACGAGATATTTTCAATATTTTCCATTTTTCGCAAATGTTTCTGCAGCATTTTTACCAATCAGTTTTTAAATAGACGCACAGAAGCGAAGGGAAATCTCTTTCTCAAGCATGGCTGTGACTGGGAAAAGGGAGGAAAAAAAAAAGGCAAAAAATAAAGCGCCCCACAACGTTTTCAATAAAAATGTCAGTAGAAAAAAACCACCCACCTCCTTCCCAGAGATGTCTGTGGAAAACAGAGCCACTCCAGGATCCCGGGGAAGGCTCTGCATCCGAACATCCCCTGGCTTCCAGCCAGCTTCTGAAAATGCCCATGCCACAGGTGGTGGGGGGCTGAGTGCCAGGCGGGCCCTGCGCCGGCCGCCCTCCCACCCTCCAAACAACGCACCGGGGGGGCAAATCCTGCCCCGCTTTGCCCTGCCCAGTGGGGCAGGACCCACAGCAGTGTGCCGCTGTCTGGGGAGACAGCAGGGCTGGCACGGGGACCTTGTTTTTGAAGGGAAATGGCTGGGATAAATCACAGTGAGGAAAGTTAGGGCCGGCTTGGCGTGGCTCCAGGGTTAAAATTAGCCCCGGCATGCAGACCAGCAGGGTATTGTTAAAATAACAGCAAGGCTGGGAATGCGGCGGGCTGCGTTCTGTCGTCCCAGAGCCCTCCCCGGCCCTAGCCCACGGGGACAAGCACGCTGAAATACACCCAGAGGCATCACGCAGCCTCTGTGCAGGCAGGACAGGTTTCCTCCTGCATCCTGCAGCTGGGGCAGTCCCCTTCACCATGGCCCCATCCCACTCCAGCCCCAGCCCAGCCCAGCCCCATCCTGTCTTAGCCCCATCTTACCCCAGCCCCATCCTACCCTGGCCACATCCTACCTTGGCACCATCCCACACCATTCCCATCCCACCCAGCCCCATCCTGTCCCAGCCCCATTCCATCCCAGCCCCTCCAGCAGCAGCAGCTGTGGGAATAGGGTGGCTAACCCCTGTGCTCACCCCGCAGGGGTTAACACCCCATCCCCGGCCCTGCTGGCCATGCACTGGATGACCTCGGTTGCCTTGGCCCCATGTTGAGGCCAGATGCTGTGTAGGACGGCACGTCCCATTCTCCCGCCAGCCCTGATGCCGCCTGCTTTCCCCCGGGACCACAATGAGCACTGGGTTTGAGCCTGCCACCGCCATCCCCGGGCGAGCAGCCAGCCTCTGGCACCACAAGCAAGCTCCGGAGCTGTGCTGGCACCTGGTTGCAGCATCCCAGCTCCCCTGGACCCAGCTCTGTGGGAGGATGCCCTGCCTGGGATCGCCCATTGCAGCATGGTCCTTGAGATGTCCCAGAGACAGATTTTGGAGGGTCTGGACATGGGGTAGGGGACAAGGACCCAGGAGGAGGTGTACAGCCCCGATGAAGGAGTTAATCCTCCTCTGAACCACCCTGATAAACACTTGCAGATTTGAGCCCCAAAGCCAGGCTGGTCACACCCTCAAGGAAGGCTGAACGCTGCATAGAGCTGCATAGAGCTGCCTCTGCTCGCAGGGTGTGCAACCGGAGCAGGGAGATGTCTCAGCACCCTGGGAGCTCATCCTCCACTCTGGTGTCCTGGCATGGGGACAGGAGAGGACAGGGTCCCTGTGGGCTGAATGCACCCCCTCTGAATGCTGTGCCTCAGTTTCCCCAGGCATGGACCTGTGCTCTCTGCAGTCCTTTGGCACCCACAAATGTCTCCCTGCCCCACCAGCCACCCCCCTGCATACCCCCATGTCTGGACCACACTCCCAGGGCTGGCTCTGCACGGCAAATCCATTGGCTGGGAAAACCTGCTTCCCATTAACATTCCTGCTTTTTCCCTCCGCTGCCTGGCAGTGGGTGGCTGGGGCCCTCCCTGCCAATGGATGGGCATTTCAGGGTCTGCCTTGGCCGGGCAGGGGGCTCAAGCATCCTCCTGCTGCCCCCCAACCCCGTGCCTCTGCTGGTGTCCTGTGAAAATGTCGAGGTTTGGATGATGAAACCGGCTCCAGGCATCCTGGCGGCTCTCCCAGTGCTCCTGCCACTGTGTGGGCACCCCTGAGGTGCAGAGTGGTGGTGAGGAGGGGGAATGGGGGTGCAGGCAGTGCTCCCCATGCCCCAGTGGTTTCATTTGCTGCCTTTATTCAGGACACAGGCTGTTCCCGGCTCCTGCTCAGGGTCATGGCAAGAAAAAAAAAAACCCGGGGCGCACGGGGCCGAGAGGAAATGCTGGGAACACGGGGCAGGTCCGCTTCCTCCTCCCGCTTCCCAAGGCTGCTCTCACTTGGGAAAGCCAAGGCCAAGGCACCGCCACAAGCCCCGCCGACACGACGGCCGGTACATCCTCCCTGGGGAGCACTGCAGCTGATACGGGAGGGCCCATCGCTGCCTCCTCTCTGGTGGGAGGCTTCCAGGGGATCTTGTCTTGCTTCCTCCCTTTGGGCTTCTCCCCACGGTGGAAGTAAACTCCGGCATCCTTGGTTTGACCTCTGGGAGACTGGGGTTTATACGTGGGCTGGGCCAGCAGGCAATAGGGACAACCCAGATACAACCCATCCCTAGGTATCCCCCAGACCAGCGAGTCTCAGCTCGGTGGGATGAGCCACCTCCACAGCCAAACCAATCCTCCGGCACCCCATGAAGGTGTCCCCCCCTCAGTGTGTCCCCCAAGCCCAGCCTAAGGCTGGATGCTCTGAGGTGGGAGGACCCCTTCCTGTGTGCAAAAGCAGCTGGGGTCCCGCGGGGACCAGCCGAACGGCTCAAGACTGGAGGCTGGGGATGTGCTGGGCTGCCTCTTGCCCTGGCAGCTGGGTCAAGTGGAGCTGCTGATGGGAGTCTCAGCCACACAGATACCCCCACCAGCCCCAAGTGCTCAATAATTTTGGATCAGACACCAAAGCAGCCCAGTGGCCTGACCTGGCTCCTCCCCACGGCAAAGGGGAGTGCAGGGTGCAGCTCCTGGCAGCACGACTAGGCAAGATTAGACTTGCTGGGCATGCTACACTGCCAGTGTGCTTAGCAAGCATGTTGGAGATGCACGGCTGCCAGCGGGGAGCAGGGAGCAGAGTCACGCCTGCTCGTCCGGGCTGGCAGCAGCTCTGGGGCTGCATGCGCAGAGGATAGAGCCGAGTGGGATTTTGCTGCCCGAAATGGCTGTGAGGTTCCATCCAGACCCAGCCCTGCTGCGCTGGGAGGTGGATAAGCATGTGCCTGCATGGAGGCAGCAAGACCAGGCAAATGCACGTGGGAGGGCACCGGCGCGGGACGGCAATGAACCAGGGGCAGACAGAGGGAGACAGCTCAGACTGCCAGCTCAAATCTTTTAATCACTGCACTTCTCAAATATTTCCGAAGCATGACCCTGACTCGGCTCCTCCAGGCAAGGCAATGAGCACCAGCTGGTTCCCTTGGCTGTGGCTATAAATGCTCCCTCCCGCTCCCAGCACAGGGCAATTATGGGGTGGGGGTCAGCAGTGCCTGTGCCAGGGGAATGAGCTAGGAACCACCTTTAATTGCAGCCAAGGTTTGCCAGCTCTCCTTGTTCCCCTGCTGCTGAATGCTGCAGCCCTGGTGCTCTGCAAAGAGCTAGTCCCCCCAAGCCAGAGCCAGGGCGATGCTTGGGACAGACCCTGTCCCAGCTCTCTGTACCAGCATGGCTAATCTCTCTGGTCCCTGGGAAGGCGCTGAGCCTGGGGAGGTAGGTCCTGCACTGCTGGGGAGCTGCATCTCTGGGCATGTTGTTTTTGCAGGAGGGGGTGGAGAGCTCAGGCTCTGGATTGTGGTCGTCCTTGGAGTTGCTGGGTGTGGAAATGGAGGTTAGTCTCAATCTGGTTTGAATTTAAATCAGCAGCCAGGCTGGAGAGCCATGGCAGGCAGCAGCTGCCTGGGGGATGCTTTCTGGTGTCTGGGTTCTCATCTCTCCATCCTTTCCTCTGTTTGCCAGGGCCTGGGAAGCTTTATCTCAGGTGGGCAAGGTGGTGGTGGGATGTCAGACTCCTGGGCTCAGACCTGTCCCTGCATGGGCTTGTTGTCTCCACCTCATGTGAGGGTGCTCCCAGGGTGACATGCCTGCAGCCTGCTTTTCCCCCCAGGCTCTGTCCTGTCCTGCCGGGCTTGCTGCCAGCTGAGCCTGCTCTGCAGGCTGTGGGCATGGCCTGCTGCAATCAGGCAGGCATGTAGCAGGGAGGGAGGGCTCCTGGCATCCCAGGGTGCTGGGCTTGGCTCGATGCCGAGCGGAGATCCTGAGCCTCGTCACACTATGCAGCAGCTAGCCTGAGGTCTGTCTCTGAGTTTCCCATATGGGGCAGCTCCTAGGAGGACCTGGTCACCCCTGGTCACATCCTTCAACTGCTTTGGGAGGAATAGGTGTCTTCCTGGAGACCTGTTGTCAGGAAGTGTGACCTGTGCCCCTTGAGGGGACCCCAGCATGATCCTCCTGGCTCCCAGCAGAAACGAGCATCTCTTGGGGCTGGTGAGAGCTGCCGGGGAGGTTTTGGGATGGGGACAGGGAGACAGGAGCCCTGGGATCATGCTTTGCCTCTCCAAAACAGAGGGGTGCTGCCTGTGTGAGCTCAGGGAGTAAGCTCAGGCACTTACTGTGCCTCTGTCCCTAGGAGCAATGTAGACAACGTTGTCACAAGACCCTTGCAGCCTGTGGTGGTCCACAGCAGTGGAGGAGTTTGGAGGCTGGGGATATGATGTTTACATGGGTCGCAGTCTCATGTGCAGGGCTTGGATGTGCTGGCCTGAAGCCTGGCTGGGAATGAAGGCCCTCATTTGTTGAACCCCTGCGGGGAGGGTTTCAAAGTCAAATGATCCTATCTGCCCTGGGTGGATGCTGAAAGAAACCTGTTTGGCCTATTATTTGTTTGCATTTGAAGAGGTGCCTGGAAACTGGTTCCTGTCATCGGAGCTGTGACAGACTTCCCTCCTGCTCTGTGCCCATCCCCAGCTGTGAGCCCTGGTGTCTCAGGCTCCTCCTGAGTGCTGGCCCTCCCTGAGCTGCTACCACGATGCTGGTATTGTTATTAACCCAGGAGAAGCGTCAGATCCAGCCTGTCGCAGATGCAATGCCTGGGAGATGGCTGTGGGGTTCTGGTCCCCTTCTCTCTTCCCAAGGCAGTTATGCGTGGCCTGGGGAAGCTTTGCCTTGCTGCAGCACTTGAACCCAAGACCAGCACAGGACAGGACCAGGCTGCTGGGGGGGCACTGGGTAACTCAAGAGGAGGTTTCCTGACTGCTTTCAAGGCACTGTGGGTCTGCTGATGTAATGGCAGGGGAAAATTGCTCTTACTCCCTTCTCCTTGCTGCTTCCAGGCTGTACTCTGCAGCATGGCATCATTTAAACATGCCCCTTCCTTGCAGCTGGGGACAGCCTGGCCCTGCCATGCCTGCCCAGGGACCAGCAGGGCTGGCTTCTCCCTGAGCCATGCAACAGCACTGCTCCTCCTGCCTCAGCTGATCTGAGTTTAAATTAGGACGTTAATCCCAGCACTGGGCTGAAATCCCAGCAGGGCTGCAGGGACTTCCCCACTGATCCAGCCCAGGCTGGATCATCCTGGCTGCATCCTGCCTGGGATCCAGCTGTGGGGGCTTCCCAATGGAGGAGAAATTCCCTGCTTCTGGGGCTTACAGAAAGCAAAGGTGACTTCTTAATTAAGAATGAAATAGAAGTGAAATTCACTGGCATCTTTGCCACTTGTGAGTCCCCATGTGACTGCCCAGGTAATCTGGTGGTCAGGCACTGAGATGCTTTTACTCAGGTGGTCCCCTCGGGATGTCTGGAGGTGGCACAGAGGACAAGGGACACAAGATATTGAGTCTTCCTCACACCTCCTGGGTGGCTCTACTTGGTGATGTCCTTGCTTTTGACATGCCTCTTCCTACCATTTAGGAGGTGGTGGCAGGTATGGTCTGTCATCTCCATCCTGTCACACCTCTGTGAGTCACCACAACTTGCTCACTGTCCTTTGTATCTGGGTGTCTTGTGGCTCCTGCCCTGCTTTCTGCCACCCCATGTTTTCCCTTAGCAACTTGAGGCTTTGCTTTAGCCTGGCTGTGGGCTGGCTCTCCTCTTGGCCTGTCTTTTAGTCCATGATTCGGGTGTCCTCAGAAGCTGCATGTAGATGTGCCCTCAGCCCCTCTTCTGCCCTTTCTGGTGCTCCCATGCCTGATGTCTCCACTCCACCCCAACCCTCCATTTCTCTGCAGTTACAGACTGGTCACAACAATGCCTCCCTGGCACCAGGAGTAGGGACATCTCCCTCCTGGGCAGCACCCACCTGTGACCCCCCTCTCCCACGGCAGGACTGGTGGAGACGTGCAACCCACCGTGGGTGCAGGTCCCCTGCCTGCAGCTAGGGTTTGGGCTCAGCTGGTGGTGCTGCAGAAGAAATGGCTCTGGCCATGTCCTGGGGCAGGGGCTCTCTGGGGACAGCAGTCTCGCTCTGGGTGGCTCTTCCTCCTTTAAAACTGTGGGTAGAAGGTGGGGAAGGGATGTAGGTGTGAGACACCCTGGGGAAACACCAGCAGCTCTAGGTGCAGGAGGAGGTGGGGAGGTGCTGGGGGGAGACCTTGCAGTGGCTCCCTGGGAATAGGACATGTGAGTTCATGGGCACAGCTGGCTCTTGTCAGCCAGCTGTGCACATCTGGCCCACCTTGGGGGAAACAGTATATCTGGCAGAGCAGCTGTAAGCATCTTCCCTACACCTCTGCAAGCTTTAAAACCAGCTTGGCAGGGAAGGGTGCAGCCCAGCACCTGTTGCCCCCAAAACCTCCCAGATCAGAGTGGTTCTCACCCAAACTGGGCTGAGGAGGGTGGGCTGCACCTCTGTGTGAGCAGGCAGCTTCAGTGCCATGGCCTGGCTGGGCACAGAGCCCATGGGGCTCCAGGGAAGGCAGAGATGCTGCGCTGGCTCCCAATGCAGGGAAGCCAAAGGGCCTGACCAAGAAACTTTTGAGCTTGTTTAGGCTGTGGTTTAAGTCTGCTCTGTGGCTGGAGAGGAGCCCCCCCTGGACCCTCAGCCCTTCCCCAGGGGGATGGCTGGCAGTGGGCAGCACCGAGACTGGGCCTGATCCTGCCTCAGACATCCTGCTGCAAACCCCGAATAACCCAAACAGAGCCGGCAGCTTTGTTCAGGATTTAAACCCTGCCAGCAGAGCTTGGCCCTGGAGAACCGTGATCTGCACTGGCATTTTCCAAGTTCTGCCTGTCCTCCCCTGACCCCGGGAAGTGGATGTTTCCCAGCAGCGGAAATACAACCACAAGCCTTAAAAATAACCTGCTTCACTTTCAATGCTCCTTACAAAATAGGCCACGTTCCTTCTATTTAATTCCTGGGTGCGAGGCGAAAATCATTCGAAAGGAAAACATGGTGGATGCTTCCAAGGGGGCCCTCAGTGGATGCCACTGGCTTCCCTGCAAACCTCCGTCCCTTGCTGGGAGGTTTGTACTTAGCAAGGATAATAAATGTGCCTGTTTGAATGTGATGGGGAAGGCACAGAGCTGGGGTTAATCTGGAAGAAGGAGGGAAGCAATGACACTCGCTCTGCTCTGCAGGGAGAGGTTGTCCTGACCTTTTGGAAGCAGCACTGCCCTGGCAAGATCCTCCACAGCAAGGTCTAATCTGTGGCGTGGGCAGCCCAGTTGCACTGTCCCCATTTTACAGAGGGGAGAGGATGTGATTTGCCTCTGAGCAGAAGGAAACATCATTTTTTTTATCCCCCTCTGGATGGGGCAGGAGGAGGGTTTTGGAGGCGGGGAGGTTGCAGCAGGGAAGAAGGCAGCAGTGCGCAGGCTTGGCACCCACTGGCACAGGCTGCCTTGGGTCAAGAGGGCTCGGAGGTGCCAGGCTGCCTCCGCTGTGCCCCATCTTGCCCGTGCCGTGGGGCAGGTCAGGGCTGGGGCACTCATGGCGGGGGGACGGGGGGGGCTGCCTGCCTGCACCCTGATGGCTGTGGGTACCTGGCAGGACGTGCCGGCACCCGCAAGCTGGAGCAGGGCAGGTGTGATTTACCGCTCGGCAAACATTTGGCACCATAAACGCGGCCAGGAAAACTGCTGGCGTGGTCCAAGCAAACAACCTGGCTCTGCTGGAGCCTTGGAGTGGGACCGCCCCAGGGTGCTGGCTTGGGGAGGGATCGTTTGCTGACGCCGGGCATGGATTTTTACCCTGGGTGAGAGGGGTGCAAGTGTGAGACATCCCCTGTGATCCCTGGGGGCTCAATTCAGCTTCCTATTGGTGTTGTGAGAGCGGGATGTGCCCTGTGATGAGCTTCCCAGCTGTAGCAGTGCAGGGTATTATTGTTGGGTCCCATCCTGAGCTCAGCACTCAGTTTTTCCTTGGATAATTTCTATTTAAGTTTTTAGGACTCCAGGCTAGGGAAAATTTGAGCAAGAGCCTAGAATTTGGTCCATTACCTCCAAATGTCACTCAGCAGTTCACTGGGCTTAAAACAGGCCTGGCAAGGAGTGGCGACACGAGGGAGATGGCTTACAAATACCATGATGCACCTCGGAAAAGGCCCTTTATTCTGTTTACTTCTGCCGTACTGGAGTATACAGTGGAAAACTGCGCTGGCTCCGGTTCTCCACTCTCCTCTCCGGTTTCACGCTGCCCAGGTGAGCGCCTGCTGTCCCTCCCCGCCGAGGGCATCCTACCTGTTGTGCAACCCTCCCCCTGCGGGGTTCGGTGCAATCTGCTTTATGAAACACACAACAAGCACGCAAAGAAAGAGCGAGGCGGGTTTCTTCCAAGTGGGTGGGGACTCCGTGAATTCCCCTGGCATTGGCCACAGAGTTTTTTCCGAGCCTCTGCTCCAGTGTCTCAGCCTGCCTAGCCCTGGGGGATTTGGGCAGCTTCATCCCCAGCCTGACTCAGCCCAAGCTGCTCCTCATCCTCCCTTGTGGGCTAAGAGCTGTGGCAAACACCCCCATGGCAGTCAGTGCTGCCCACAGAGGAGCCACCGATGGCTCGGTGGGGACTAGTGCCATCAGGTCCCCTTCAGCACTGTGGCCACCATTAGGTGGCCCAAATGAGCACCCAAAGTCAGTGTTCCCCAGGGATGCTCAGATATTTCACCTGCCCTCACTTGCCCAAAGCCACCTGGAGATTTGGGGGTCCTGGGTGGGCTGGACCGGCAGCCCCCATATCCCCAGGGTCTTCCTGCATCTGTGGGATGCCAGCTCCCAGGGAGGAGGAGGAGAGCCAGGAGGAGGTGGCCGGTGATGCTCCGGGAGGGTCTGGAACCCCGCGTGGTCTTGTGCCCCCACGCCTGAGCCCTTCACACCCAGTACTGGTTATTTTTCAAGGGAGGGTTGGAAGTCCGGCAGTACTGGAGGAGCTCAGGGTCCGGCGGTGCCCCAGAACCTGTGCCCTGGGGTGGGGGACCCGTGCCTTTGCCCTCCAGGGCGTTGACAGTCGTTAGGGGGATACCTTGGTTGGGGTCCGTCCTGCGGAAGGTCTCCTGGCCCGGCATGGCCCCATTCTTGGCCTTGGAGGAGGGGGTGCCCTGGACGTGGTGCTTCCCCGTCTTGTTGCGCTTGTGCAGGTAGAAGAGTAGGGGCAGGATGAGGGCCAGCAGGAGGAAGATGAGGCAGATAGGGATGATGATACTGAACATGTTGGCCTCGATGAAGCTGAGGAAGGTGCCCCCCTCCTCGGGGCTGGGGCTGGTGGTAGCACTGGGGCCCAGCCAGGCTGTGGGGGGCATGCCCAGCTCGCTGGCGTTGGGGCTGCTCCGTGCCGTGCCCTGGGGCTGGAGCACTGGGGATGAGGTTGCCAGGGGGGCTGTGAGCAGGGTGACACTGTAGGCTTTCGAGGCATTGTAGGGCTCAATACTGTATCCCAGGGATGCCAGTGCTGGTGGCACGCCAGCAGCTGCCAGCTCAAAGACGAAGCTGTCACTCTGCAGGGGCTGGTCAGCCTCCCCAGCATCCAGCACCTCCAGCCCAACCAGCCCTTGCTCCAGCTCGCTCTGGCTGAAGGTCTCGATCGGAGTTGTGGGTTGTCCAGGGTCCCTGGAGACCCTCACAAGACGGCTGCCATGGGGCGCCCTGCGGATCTTGAAGACTGGGATGCTCTTGGTGTGGTTGGCCAGCTCACTGGCATCGAGGATGCTGGTGTCCAGGAGCGCTGTGATGCCCTTAGGCCACACGCTGCCTGGCCAAGCCTTCACCAAGGCGCGGACGGTCACGTTCACGACCCCGGTCCTGTTGGCTGCCTGTGACATGGCAAGGAACTCGAAGTTGTCCTGGGGAGAGGTGAGGTCGGTGAAGGTGAACATCACCTCCCCGTGGTCCAGCTGCTTCTGTGAGAAGCCCCGTGCCGGCTTTTGGTTGACCTGCACTTGGCCAAACCTTGGGTCCCTGGTGATCCTGTACAGGGCATTGCCTGCCCCCAGCTGTGTGGCTCCCAGGAGGTGATGGTGGGACACCAAGGCCCTGTTCAGGTCTTGGGGCACCTCCAGCAGCACTGGGCTGGCAGTGGTGCTCGCTGCAGGCAGCACCTCAATCTCCAGCGAGGTCAAGGTGGGCAGGTGGTGGCCGTCAGAGAGGCTCAGGGCTAAGGATCCTGGGGCACGGCTCCCAGTGGCAACAAAAACCACGTCGCCTGCATTGACATCTGCTTGGGTGAAGTGGTTGATGGGCTCCTGTGGGTTGCGTGTGTTGGCCAGGTGGCCAGCAAGAGGTCTCTGGAGGACACTGTACATCATCTCCTCTGGGGACCCTGATGGGTCTGCCACGTCCAGGTACTCCTGGGACAAGGTCACCATGGAGCCTGGTGGGACCCGCAGCACTTCTTGCTGCTTCACCACCTGCGGTGGCTTGCTGCTGCTGCTGGTCACCGTTATATTGAAAGTTTCAGAGATGACCACCCCTTCCTGCGGAGGATGGATGGACTGCTGCACCTGGGGCTGGAGCCAAGCCTTAAATCTGAAATGATCATCAGAGACGCTGTCTCCACCATGGGCATATGCCAGGCGCCCTGTGGCCAGGTCTGACTGCAGGAAGAATGGCCGTGACTGCTCCAGGGGCACACCAGCCATCAAGAGCTGCCCATGAGCTGGCAGCCCTGTCACCAGGAAGACAACATCGTGTGCAGCCCTCTCGGGGACTGGGATTTGGCTTAGGAGGTTGGAAGCATCCAGCACTGAGGTGTCGATCTTGGCCCGTTGAGCCCTTGTGAGCTGGAGACCTAGGGGGAAAAGGGAAAATGCAAAGGTCTATTATCCCTACGAAGAGCCAGGATCTGCTGGAGAGGAGAGTGAGATATAGCAGAAGAAGGGTTGCAAAGAAATGGAGAGGGATGAGAAGGCAACTGGGACTTATTAATTTGGTAAGATGATGGAGGAAGGAATTGCACAGAGAGCCAGCAAAAGGATGGCTGCAACTTTAGATGTTGCTTAACATAATATCAAAGCTTGTGCTTGAGTGGCCGTGGGAAATTGCACCGTGGTGTCTTCAGACAAACAAAGGGCTTGTCTGTTCCTTGCTTCTCCCTTCCTTCTTTACCTGCATTTCTCCATAGCTGACTTGAGCGCTGGGGACACCTGGCCTCAAAGGAGATCAGTACGAGGAGGATGAAGGATTCCGAGATGGTCGTGGGAGCAACCACACGGAAGCGGATGGCATCTTGGGCGAGCCAGAAGGGCTTCTCTGGCATCTCATGCTGGTAGAAAATCAATCCGCTGTCCACCTAAAATAAAAAAAGAAACCCAATGAGCTCTGCTAATTGGCAAAATAAATACTCGGAGTGGATGATACCGTGTGGGAGATGGGTGCATCTGTCTCATCTCTGCTGTGATGGGCACTGTGGCACCAGGGGGCACCTTGGTGATGCTGTGTTAAAGCCAATGTGCGCACCCTCAGCGCTTGTTTCGGCTGTAGGAAGGAGCAGCCAAGCCCTAGTTAGGTGAGAAATGGGGATCATCACCAGCCATGGCACAGTAGCCACCACTAAGAGCTCACGGTGTCTCTCTGCCAGGATGTTTCTGTCCAGCAACTGGGGAAACTGAGGCTCAGAGGAAGGGCTGAGCTTGCTCAGCATCCTCCAAGAGTCAGGCCAGGCTGCCTTCGAGGGCAAGCACAGCACGGGGGAGCTTGCAGGGTGGGCAAACCTGCGTGCTTCTGAGGGAGGTTTAGAAATAAGCCCTTTGCTGTGCTCTGCAGAAGCCAGGCTGTGTAGGAGAAGCGAGGTAGCAAGAATTTGCTGGGAGCTGGGGTGAAAGTATCGTGCTTGGCTCTTGCCTTAGGCAGCAGCCAGGATGGCTGGGTCTGCAGCAGGGAGGTAGCCTAAGAAAAGGGGATTATAAATCCCTGAGCCTCCCCCAGCACTTAACCCAAGGCTGGTGGCTGTGGTAAAGCAGGCATTGGGGCGGCAGCTTGTAATCCCTCTTAGTAGCTGCTGGCAGAGCTGAAAAAGTCACGGCGTGGTTGCAGCCTTGCTCTGCCTCCTGCCAGAGATCAGGTACCTCTGCCCAGTGGGGTCAGGCTGGGACCCCCAGGCTGCAGTGGGGGGTGATGGAGGGCTGTGACTTGGGATCCTGGGGGGCTGTGGGAGGCAAAAGCTCACCTGGGCTTGGGTGAAGTTCCTGATTTCCTCCCCCCAAGAGGTGCTCAGCCTGCCCAGGTGTGGGGCTTGCTCAATGCTGTAGTACAGAGAGGTGGAGCCGGCGGGGCTGTTGCTTACTGCCTGCAGGTTCTGGCTGGTGATGGGCTGCAGGGCACCTGAAAAACATGTCCAGTACAGACTTCAATCTGTCACCTCACCACCCACCTGCAGCTTCTGCCACAGGCATCTCTTGGCAGCACTCAGGCAAGGGGTGGTGGAAGGGTCCAAAGGCTCCCTGTTTGCCATTGAGCTGGGAGGATGGGGTCTGTGCCTGTACCCACCTGGGCAGACGGTGAGGCTCTGCTTCTTGGCCAGGCTGATGAGGGGCTCTCTCTGGGCCTTGATGAGGAAGAAGTGCCCAGGAGACAGGTTCTCGCCATCCCACAGGTCGAAGGCGAAGCCCCCATCCAGGGGCCCTGCAGAAAGCACAGAGCTGGGCACTTACAGGGGGCAGGGGAGCTGCAGCCCCCCCATTCACCTGGCACGATTTGGACCAGGGCGCTTTGTGATGGGGTTAGCATCTGCCTTGGTGGCACAGTGCTCCCCTCCAGTGGTGTCCCCTCCCTCAGGCCGGGAGTGGCACTGGGTGGCCGGGGCACCTCAGCCCTGCCTTACCTTGGTGCATGAAGAGGATGAGGCCGTTGTTTATCTGGGCCTGGGTGAACCGCTGGACCTCAGCACTGGGTGCCGACCTCAGCACAACCTTCCCGTTGGCCGGGGGCTGGATGGAGTAGGTCACCTCCTCTGCTGGGGAGTCCTCGTCCTCAGCACTGAGGATGTGGGGGCTGATGGCAGCCGTGGTACCTTCCCGCAGCTGGGGGATAGGGAGAGGCTGTAATCCCCCTGGGATGCCCCCAGCACCTGTCCCCTTCCCCAGCCTGCTCCAGACCCTGTCCCAGCTCAGACTGCTTTGCTGGGTGCCTGGGCGCATCCCAGCCCAACAAGGCTGCCTTGTCCATGTGCTGGGTGACGCCCCATTGTCTGGCCTCTTCCCAGCTCTGCATCACCCTGCACCACTGCCGTGTTTGTTGGCACGTGCCGCACTGCTGGGTTCATGCATCCACACAATGTGTGCAGGACAGAGGTGAGGGCTCGTCCCTCTGTGCCTCAGTTTCCTCAAGTGCTGGAGAAGGAAAAAGGCACAGTGCTGGCACGGCTCACGGGGCTGGGGCAGAGGCTGTGCCTTTGACATGTCTCCCCTCATTGCTCTGCAGGAGAAGGGCTTTTTGTGGGATCCCTAAGCTCTGAACTCACTCCCTGAGCTGCTGCTGTGTACGTGATGACTGCAGCCCCATCTCTCCAGGGCTGGGTGTTTCTCCTAGCTTGTGCTCCCAGGAAAGCACCCGTCCCACCGCCCCCTCACAAGGCTGCAGCGAGGCCAGGAGCTGACCCAGCAAACCCTCCAGGAATGACAAGTATGTGGCTAAGCTCATGGCCACCCCACAGCTTCCCAGGGCCCTTTCCCCTGGCCAGCAATGCCCACCCACTCCCCGGGGACACTGCTGCCCCAAAGGCCTGGGGGCATCTCCCCTCTCCAGCTGGAGGCAGCAATTCTCCCCACTCCTAATTCTGTGCCACAAATTGGTCTCGGCAGACCATAGGGATGAATCCTGCGCTGCCAAACAGGTTCTGCCTGCGCACCCCAGAGCTGCCTTTCACCCTCAGGATGCCCTGAAATAGCGGGGCGCATGGACTGAGCCTTCCCGCAGCTTGTGCAGGGCGGAGGGGCAGAATGTGCTGCATCCCACAGCATCACAAGCCTGGCCCGCATCCTACAAACCCACATGACAACACCCGGCCGCTGGAGGAGCTGCTCAGCTGGCCGCGCTGGGTTAGATGAGCTCTTTTCTGCTCTTTTCAGCTGGCCTAACCCAAAACATTTCTTGAGTGGGTGTGGGTGCCGACAGTGAAATTAAATCCCTCGGCAGTCCCTGCGGGATGGCAGGAGGCAGGCTCAAAAACACAGCTTTGGAGAAACGGGATGGGGGAAGCGCTGCCAGACATACGGCTGGTGCAGGAGCTGAAGCCCTCACCGTGGGAGCTGCTGCTCCGCCTTGCGTGCACCAAGGTTTTCGGGCTGCTCCCTGTCCCCAGCACCCACAGCCAGGTCACTTTAGTGCCCGGTGAAGTTGCAATCATGCCTGGGGCTCAGTGCCAAGGAAAACTCCCTGTGGTCAAAGCCCCAGAGAGGAGTTTGCAGGCAGAGGGGACCGGCAGCTCCGGGGCATTGCTGCCCGCAGGCAACAGGCACATGCAGTGGCTGGAGTGGCTTTGCTCACCGCCGAGAGCCCGCGCCGCTGGGGCTGACCTGCTTCGCTATGCTCGCTCCTCTCTGAATTATTAAAGCCTTCCGCCTGGTTCCTGCTCTCGTTTACTTGGCTTATTGTGTTTGCTCAGCCTCCGTGTCGCCTCCGCTCTCTGGGAGAGTGCGCGGGGAGGCAGCGAAATAGCGCCAGGAGCGTGGCTGTGTGTTTTGGTGCAGCAGTGGAAGCCTTTCTCTTGGTGGCATCCAGCCATCCTTTCCCCTGATGCAACCCAAAAAGCTGCTTGGGGCAAATCTGTCTGGTCCTTTCCAGGGGCCTCCGCTTCAGGGTCTGAACCCTGCCCGTTGCCTCCCCAGCCCTGCATGGACTCCGCACCCCTGGCGCTGGCAGGCGCAGGCAGCAGAGGAAGGCTTTGTGCAATCTCTCTCCTGGACCCGGCCTGACCTTTAAACGCTGAAGTCATCTCTCGCCAGAGCACAAACACAGCAGGGCCGGGCCCCTCCTGAGCCCTGGGTTGCTTTAGCATTGCTCCGCTCCTGCTTGGAGTTGGGAGCCTTTCCCAGCTCCAGAGCCTCTCCTGCGGGCAGCTGGGCAGCTGTGCTTACCCTTCCCAGGGCCAGGGGGGATCCCAATGGAAAAGTGGATGGACTGCTGCCTCAGAGTTTATTTTGGGAGCTTTTTCTTTCTTTTCACCCTTTTTTTAGTATGGTGGCTGGGAGGGAAGGACATGCTTCCCTAAGTGCCTTGCAATCACTGGGCTAATAGGCTGGCTAAAAATAAGGCAGGGAGGGAGGCTCCTGCTCCCCTTGCACAGGGACGGCTCTGTGCATCTGCCTGTGCCCCGGGCAGGATGCATGGCACCGGGGACAGAGCTGCCTCCTCTGCCTGCTTCCCCTGCCTCGGGCCCACCCTGCCAGAGCCAGCCCGGAGCAGCTCTTTCGGGATGTGATGATCCTTAGCGAGCAGAGAGGAGCTTTTGTGCCACTGGAGTGGGGACAGGGGCCTGCTGTGGGCCCAGCAGCTGAGGGGTTAACCTTCCTCTGTCAGGAGCGCAGGATTTCGGCACAGCTGGGGCAGATCTTGGAGGTACCACTTAATGCACTATAAAAGGTATTTTCTAGGGCTGAGTTTCCTGGGCTGGGGGTGTAACTGAGGGCAGCATGGGCAGGCACAGAGCCAGGGCTGGCTGTGGATGGGCCCCCCCTCCAGATTTGCTGGCAGCCCTGGCCCCTGTCCCTGTGTCTGGGTGGTGCCTGCCCCTGGGCAGGGCAGCCCATACCCTTCCCTTTGGGCATCTCCTCCAGAGCCCAAGCTCCGAGACACCTTCTCAAAGCCACAGCAATGATCCTGATGGAAAGGAGCTGCTTTCCCTGCTGCTAGCCTGGGAAATCCTGGGATGGGTGAGGATAGCCTGGGGGTTTGGGGGGAGTCATCCTGCTGGGCTGGCATTCCTGCATGTCTTCTCAGAATTTCTCTGCTGTAATTTTGCATTAGTGATCCTGAACAGGGCAGGGAGGTGTCTGAAACAGAAGGTGGGACCTATCTGCTTCTGACTTTACCGATATGGGCATTAGTTATCTCATGCAATGCATGCTGCTGCAGAGGGAATAGGAAACCTGGGCACAAGGAGAGGTGTGAAGGCTGCCTAAATAATTATTTCCAATCTGTGCTGATGAAACTTGGGCAAGCTGCTCTTCGTGCTCCCAGGAATTATTCCGGGACCTGGGGAAGGGGGAGCACGGTGCCCGTCCTCAGCAGTGGGGAGGTGAGGAGCCGCTGCCAGCCTGCCCGCAGGCAGCTGCCTGCCGCCGTGGCAGCCCGGCTCCGCCGAGCACATCGGGGGAGAGGGACCGAGCGCTGCTGCGGGGCGATGCTCCCATCTTGCGGACAGTTTCAGCATCGGCGGCGGGGAGGGACAGGGTGGAGGGGGGGGGACAGCCCGGTCTCCGCCTTCTGCAAAGCCTCGTCCCGCCGGGAAACCGCCCCCCTTCCCCGGCGCCCATCGCCTGCCTCTGATCTGCACCCCGGCTCTGCTGTGCCCAAATTCCCGGGGGTGCGTGATCAGGCTCGGAGTGGGTTCCGTGGGGTCCCCACACTGGGCTGGCCAGCCCTGGGGTCTCCGAGTGCTGAGCACCCAGGGGCCGCTGGGGTGGCTGCCCATCCCCGTGGCATCCCACTCTTACCTGCAGCCCGGCGTTGACCCTCAGCCGAGGCCCCTTGGAGCTGCGGGGCAGGATGGTGATGAAGAGGGTCCTGGGCTGGCTCTGCCGGTCCATCTCGGAGGCGTTGGCCAGGAGGGTGAAGCTGTCGGCCTGGGCCCGGGGACCGTCCTGCCTGTACTGGATCTGCTGGTTCTCCACCTGAGGGGCAGGGCCTGGGTGACCCTCCTGGGAGGACACTGGCCACCAGCCCCGCTGGGGAGGGGACCTGTGCACACCAGCCTGGGAGGAGGGAGGGAGCTGGGCACCTACCACTTGTTCTGGGGCATCCCTGTGGGATGGATCCAGCACAAAGACAGGGAGCAGGATCCCCATGGGAAGCACAGCTGGAGCCCACTGTGGGTGCTCCACCTGCATTCCCACCGCGTACCCCCAGGGATATTTAAACACACCTTGGGGGTTGATGTGTTCCCTGTCCACAGGGCAAACCTGCCACCCCAAACCCCTCTATCCTGAGAGCAAATATCTCTGATGAGGAGAGGAGGCCCACAGTCTTCCCCAGCCTCCCAGTGGTGCTGGGGGATGGAGCCCACCCCCAGGCTCTTCCCAAATCCCCTGGGAAAGCAGTGTCGTGGGCAAGTGGGCACCCTTGGCTGCTCTACCTCGCTCCAGGTGAAGCTGTGCAGCTTGCCGTCCTCAGGCCGCTTGCTGTTCAGGAGGGTGCCAAACCGGGGGGGCTCGAGCACCTTGAACTCCATGCCAAGAGCCGTGAAGTAGCTGTTGGGGATGTTGAGGATGCCCGTGGAGAGGGTGACAGAGCCATCTCCTGGCACCGTGATGTTGTGGACGTCCAGGGGGACGGCGATGGGGAGCACAGCCAGGCTCACCACCACCCCCTCCAGTGGATCTGCACCGCTGGCCGTGATGTCCACAACAAACTGGTCATGCTCCTCCTCCAGCTTGGAGTGGAGGTAGAGGACTCTGCCGTTGTTGATATCCTCCTGGGTGAAGGACTGAATGGGGTCCAGGCTGGGCTGCTCGTTCGAGTCTCGGCTGTGCTGAAGCATTGCCAGGAAGCCGGAGGCCGGGGGGCTGCTCACTAGGTAGACTATGTCTTGGGGAGGGATCTCTTCGTGGGTCACCTGGGAGCATGGGGGAGACAAGGCATGAGTGAGAGGCTGGTGCCTGTGAGGCTGGGCTACCCCACAGCCCACTGCTGTGCAGTCCCCCAAGGCTTTGCTGTGGGATGAGGTGCAAGAGTCACCTACTTGCCAAGGCCAGGCCTTAACACCCACTTTGCCCCTGGACAAGCCTGACATGGGCATGCGTCCTTTGCTCTGGGCAGGTGGGAGTAAAATGGAGTCCCACTGGTGACTGTAGTGGTTTGGTGGCCAGGGAAGTGATACAGTCCAGGGGAATGACTAGAGAAGGGGATACTCACCAGTAAGTACTCCTCCTTGATCCCAGCCGCTTCCCCCTGGAAGACGTGGATCTCCTTGTGGTTGACTACATGCAGGGGGCTGGGATGGGTGCCCAAGAACACGCTGATAGCCAGCGTATCCTCCACCACCACCTCGTTTGCTTCTACAGTGAACTGGAGCTCATCCCGGGTGTTCCTGCTCCCGTTGTGGCGGTAGGAGATCTCTCCTGCTAGCAGGTCTCTCTGGGAGAAGGCCATGACCGGCTGCTCCCCTCTCAGCACAGTCCCCCACCTCGGGGGGGTTGTTATCAGGAACTGTATCTCTTCATCTGACCTGATGTCCATGTTGGTCTCCAGGCTGAGGACAGAGGAGTCAATGCTCCCTCTGCTGCCTTGGTGGATGACTAGACCGGTGTTGTTGACTATTTTGATGTAGGGGTCTGATGCCTGTACTTCCAGGAGGGCTGTGGTTTGGTGGAGGCCATCTGAGACCTGTAGCTGGATCCAGCCCCGGTCAGCCCCTGAATGGACAAAGAGGATCTTCTTCTTCCTCAAGTCATCCTGGGTGAACCGATAGACCTGGTGGCTTCTGTCATCGACAGACACGATGCTGCCAAACAAAATATCCTTCCTCGCCAGCACTAGCTGCGTGTCAGAGAAGCCAGAGTCCTTGTCGGTGAAGGCGATGTCATCTGTCGTCAGTAGATGCTGCCCATTGCGCACCACATTGAAAACTTTATTCACCACCTGGACTGGGGTGTGGTCATTGATGGGTTGGATGGAAACCCTGAAAACACCTCTCACCTCCTCCACATCGGGCTCAGTGCTGCCCTCGCCCTGCCTGGTCGCTACAAAGGGGATATCATCCTCCAGTGTCTCAGAGTCATCGTGCTGGTACAGCAGCCGGCGGTGGAGGATGTCATCATTGGTGAACTCTGTGATCTCCTCTCTGGAGGCCCAGCCATGGGATGCAGCCCAGGCCAGCCTCCCGTGTGCTGGCCCCTCAATCACTTCGTAGAGGTAGTCCATGCTGTTCATGCTCTGCACAAACAAGTGGTCCTTGGAGATGATGGCTTGCCCCCCTTCTGGCACAGTCAGGAGGACATTGGTCAGGGCTGGTGCATCAGGGTCCCCACCAATGCTGATTGTGTAGGTATAGATGGGAGAGTACTCCTTGCCAGCACGGACACGAAACTGGAAGGTGTCCTCTGCTTGCTGAGAGTTCCTGATGGTCGCACTGTAGCTCAGGTGGTTTCTTTGTAAGTCATCTTGGGTAAATCCAAAGCCTTCGGTCAGCCTGTTGCCGAGCAGCTCCAGGTTTCCCTTCTTGGGAGCCTGGATTATCACATAGTGGAAGGGGACTGGGGCAGAGTTTGGATCTTCCAACATTGCCTCCAGCTCCTTACTGGTGATATTTCTGTGCCGCTTGTTCTTCATCTGGAGGGGGACCATGGTCTTCATCTTGATGGTGGCTCTTTTAATCCTTATGAGAAAGGTGTTGTTTTGCAAGACCTTCTGCCCCACCTGGACTTCGAATCTCAGCTTCTCCACAACATCTTCCTGCCGGTGCTCTGGGTCTGTGCTAAAATACTGGATGCGCCCTTGCTCCAGGTCTTGCTGGTGGAAGGATTCTACTTTTTTCCATTCCCCTCCCATGCTCCCTTGCTTCTGGACCTCACCATACCTTAGGGGCTCTGTGAGGACATACAGGATGGCAACCCGTTGTTTCACGGCATTTGTCTCCACGGACAGGTTGGCTGTGGTAATGCGTGCAGCCCCTCCTTGGGAGATGGAGAGGCCAGTGTTGTTGTGCAGGCGGATGTCAGGGTCAATAGCGAGGATCCTCAGGGTGGCAATGGGGCTTGGGACTGTGCCGTCGCTCACCTGCAAGGTGAGCTGTAAGTTTGTCCCACTCTGGTGCACGTAGACTATGTGGCCTGCTTCCAGGTCCCTGCAGGAGAACTCTTCAATGGGCACTCCAGGGTGAAAGTCATACTCCACATAACCCTCCTCCATCTGCTGGCCACCATGCAGCTGGAATTCAAGGTCATCACAGGATGTGTCATCATCTAGTACCTGCAGGATGTCCGTGGTCAGGTGTTTCCGTGTGTGCTTTAAGACTGTCATGTGGTTCCCATGGGGAAAGATCACCTGTGGGCCATCATTGATGGGGTTGATCATGATGGGCAGCAGGTACATCTGCCCCTGCCGCAAGCACTCTGGGATCCCTTGCTGGGCAGTCACTGTCGCCTCCAGCATCAGCTGGTCCATGGGCCCCTCAGAGCCATCGTGAACGTATCTGACTTTCCGATTCACAATGTCCAACAAGGTGAACTTCCTTCTGCTCCTGGACCCAGGAATGTCTAGCTCCAGCTGGCCATGCCTAGGGTCATTGGTGATGCTAAAGAGGATTTGGGACTGACGGATGTTTGCAAGGCTCAAGTCTACTGTTGGCTGGGTGTGCTTCCACTCCAGATAGGCTGTGCCCCCTTCAGAGACGATGAGGGGGCTGACGTGCAGCAGCCTGCTGATGTTGGCGAAAGCGGGTGGGAAGTTGTTGTCTGGCCGGCACGGGTCCACCACCAGGCCTGGAGCTCCCGACCAGACATCTGGAGGTGGGGAAGTGGGTGCCTCATCCTGCTCATACACCTCGTCGTAGTCCCAGTAGTGCTCCTGCTTTCCACAGCCTGATGTGATGTCCTTTGTGATCACGGCATCTTGCAGACTCTTCCTGTGCAGGTTTATCCGCAGGTCTTCCAAGCAGCCAATGAATGAGTTGTTGGTCATGGTCCACACAGAGATGAATGCAAGATGGTGCTCCCTCAGGCTTTGCAAAGCTTTTTCATTCATACCTCCAATGAAGAGGTTTCCCTGAAGGTCCAGGTAGTTGTTGATGCCACGGTTGGAGGTGGATGAGGCGTAGTAATCAATCAGGATCTCAAACTTGTGGATGTCCATGTAGACTTTGACATAATGCTGCTGCTCATCGCTAATGAAAACGTTGTTGTGCAGGATGATGATGCCATTCCCCTTCTCAACAAACCCTCTCAGGCGCCCGTTAGAGATCTCCAGGTAGAAGAAGTCATTCTCCAGCCCTGTGTGGTAGATGAGGGGTGCCTGGGTGACGCTTGTCGTTATCACAAATTCGATGGTCGCTTCCTCCCTCGCATCCCACGTGGGAAATGCGATGTAGGAGTGTGGCCCCAGGAACCCAAAGGGGTCCTCGGGCTCTGCAGAGAACTCTGTGCTGCACCCTTCCTGGACCTGGTGGAAGATCTTGGAGCTGCCGTCAGAGGACAGTGGGGAGAGGACATCCAGGCCGTTGAATGTCACTAAGTGGAGGCAACCTCTGAAGGGTGAGCTGGCCTCAGCAAGGTATGGCAGGTCAAGGCTGCCTGTCCCACCAGCATAGAGGCCGTACTGGATGTCCAGCTCCCGTAGGGGTCCTGCGATGTCCACGGAGCTGTTGAAGAGGCTGTCGATGGTCAGCGTCATCCTGCCGTCTTCCACCAGCAGCTCCACATCATGCACCATGAGGTTATTGAGCTGCAGCTCTGCTGGAGACTGTAGCGTCACCTCCTCTGAGCCCAGCTGCAGCCTGGCCTGCAGTGAAGGACATAGAAAGTGCTCAGCTCAAGCAAGGTGTTATCTGCAGCAAAGGAGACACCTCTCCACCTACCAGAAATACCTACTGAAGCGTGGACTGTTCCTGGGGGCTCACAAGTGTTTTGGTCCCTCTGTTCACTACTGTTCATCCTGCCCTCTTCCTCCTCTGTGCGTGTTCCTCCCTCCCCAGCTAGATCCCCTTGTAGGCATGCCTTCTCTGTCCTGCTCTCTGAATTTATCTTCTTTTTTACTCTTTCTCAGCAAACCCCAGTCTCAGGGCTTTTTTCCTGGGGTCCTCCATCTCCCAGTCCCACTGCCCCACTATGGGCTTTCCCTCTCCCCCCATGGAGGAGCCCTGCCAAATGCTGGCTCCTCTTTCCTTACCCCATCCTGCCTGCTGCCCTCCACCTCTGCAGCCTGGGCTGCTTCCAGCCCCTGCCCTTGGAACTGGCAGGGGAAATAGCAGGCTTTGCTCCCCACAAGCAGCAGCCTGGAGCCTGCCTAAGTAGAGGGTTAGCTGATGGACCCTGAGACACATGGTCTGCATTAGGGACACCTCCGGCCAGCTGCTTGCTTGCTCTCCTGCTTTGGTTTAGATGTGGTTGGTGGCCCAGCCCAGGCTGCAGGAGAGGCAGGATGTGTGCCTCAGATGCTCCCTGCTCTTTTCCTTCATGGTGGATATCATCACCACAACCACAAGAGGGAAGTCCCTTCCCATGCCCTTGCTGGGCGTGGCCCATGGTGGGATGGGGGAGACTGCTGACGGAGGCCTTTCCTTTCTCTGGATCCTCTTGGCTCATCCCTTCTCTTCACCAACCTCTTGCACCCTGAGGGTGCTGTGCACCATGTCTGACCGTGCAATGTGCATGGGGTGCCAGTGTCCAGGTGTCTCCATCATGCTCCCCAGCGTCACCCTAGGCAGTGGGTGAGGAGCTTCCCAGCTGGAGCCTGTTTCTCTGTATTTAACTGATTCTCCCAAGGTTGTGTCCACACAGTTAAACTTTTAACATCCCCTGCCAGGGGTCTTGACAACTCAGCTGTCCATGCTTGTGTCTGGCCCCATGGGCTGCTGCTTTCAGGTGCTGCCCCTTCACCCTTGCACTGGATGAAGCCCTGATCCATAGATCCCAGCCTGCATGTGGGTGCTGGGGTCCTGACCTGCAGGGTGCCGGCTCGCAGCTGGAGCAGGAGGTGGTCAGGCTGGCCGGCGGCCAGGAAGAGCAGCCCACTCCCCTGGCTGGTGTACAGCTGCAGGTGGAGCTGCACCGTGCGCGAGGCGTCTGCCAGCGGCATCTCCACGAAGCTGTCCCCGAAGAAAGAGGCTGGGGAGAGAAGAGAGATGGTCAGGGAGGGAAGGACACCCCCCACAAGCCCTGCCTGTGTGGGTGCTGTGAATCTGGAGCCCCCTGAGCCTGTCCATCAGCCCTTCCCCTCCTGGGCTCCCCATTTGCCCTGTGACAGGGTGCTGGAGCCTGGCAGCCTGGAAAGACCCTCAGGGGAGTCTATTTTCTGATTTTCCTAGGGGAAGGGGTTTCTAGGGACTGGGTGTGTGAAGGCAGAGGTTGTGCTTCTCCTTGCCCATACAGCTTTCAGAGGAACTTTCCTCCTCATTACATGGCTAGATGCAGTAGCGCCTATCGTCAGGCCGAGTTCCTGAGCATTAGGAGGCAAGCCATTACAATAATGAGTCTTTCCCACTTCTGCCACAGCCGTCTCCCTTTGGAGGAATATGAACCCTTCCAGCAGTGGCTGTGTTGCGCCTTGGCCGGATGCCCTGACTGGTGTCAATTGCTGCTGAACAGAGAGATGCTGCATGGGAGCCCTGGGGATGCCACTGGGTCAGCCAACACCATGCTCTCTGCTCCTCTCCCTATTTTACACTGCTTTCTAAAAGCTCTTCCTGTCATCCAAACATTGTTGATATTCACCCTGAAGGTGGCTGCTCCAACAGTGCTGGAGGAATAAATGCGTGTGCCTGCGATCCATATGTGGATGTGAGACCATACGGAAACCTCAGCTCAAAGCGGGCGCCTGAAGCTGCAGCTGGAACATGTTCAACGCCCAGTATACATCAGCCTTACAGGAACTCAGCGCAATGGCATGTGGTCATGAAATGAAAGACTGTCACAGGGCATACACGGGACAGGGCAGAATTAAAAGCACAGGGAGTGGCAAGGCTTAATTTTAAAGTGCTTGTAGTTTTTTGCTGGCTCAGTGCACGTGTGTGCATTGCACGTACATTAAAAATGTGTGCAATGCACTGCGAGCCATCCCGGTTAGCTCCAGAGCAACCCATGAAAAAGATAACTCTGTGCTTGCAGGCCGAGGCATAAACACTCAGAAGACCTGTAAGTTGTAAATATTTGGGAAGGCTATGTCGAGAGGGGTGAACATGCACAAGGCCTGCTGTGCTCAAGTTTCTATGTGCAGAGCTTGCCTGCTATACCTCCCTATTGCACTTTTTGTCATCAGACCCACATTTGGGTTTGGGGTCCCACACGCAGTTTGCTGAGGTGCTGCAGGACAATGAGGATGAGGCCTTGGCTTCTCCCAGGGTCCCAGCCCAGCCCCTGCTCTCTTTTGGAGGAGGCAGGGATGGAGGTTGGGTGCTGGGATGAAACCAGCCTCCTGCATGGTGAAGTCTGGGTGTAAACACCCATGTGTGCTCTTACAGCTGCTTTTTTTCCTGTTGACCACATTTCTGTAGGGCTGACCGGGATGAGAATTGGGCAGGCTCCCACTGCTCCAGCAGGCAGGCTTTGCTCATGGGGTGGTGCAGCAAGTGAAAATCCAACAACAAGCAGCCACAGTCAAGGAGGGTTTGAAACAATCCCATTGTTAGAGGTGACGGTGAGGGTTTGCCTGGCATGAGCAGAGTTGGAGCGCTCTGCTTTCGCTTTTTGCATTTATTCTGAGCTGAGCTCTGCAGTGTCCTGCATAGGGCATGTTCTTCTGAGCCCTTCAGGGATGGAGAGACCTCCTTGCCCAGACACCACGAAAAATCATTTCCTGCCTTTGGCAGCAGAGAAGGTGCTTTGGCTTTCTCCTGGGGTCTGAGAGAATAACGCGGGTGTTGCAAGGACCATCACCCCACCCGCTCCAGGCACGGAAGAAATGGCAGCATGGAAATATCTAGTGCTTGCTTTAATACCAAGCCCTTTGCTCAGCCCAGGGCAGGGCTGCCAGTGCGCCTTATGCAAGCCTGCTCACTTCCTGGCCCTCGTGCCTGCTGTTGGCATGGGGCACTTTGACTTCCTTGTGCTCTTCGGCCTAGCTAGTGACTCAGAGGAGCTTTGCTGTTCTTCGCAGGGCTGTGAAGGGCGCTGTCTTCTCCTGCCCTGCTCCCTCCTTCCAGTGGTCCTTGCAAAACCAGCAAGCCCCAGCATGCCTTGCTTGGTGGCCAAGGGTGGTGGGTGCCCCGCCGGGCGCTGCCTGGGGCTCTCGGCACCACCTTGTCCCAGCATTTGGTGAGCGGGAGGGACACAGCACATTGCAAAAGGGAATTTTCCTCTCCCTCCTTGCACAGACACAGGCGGCTGTGCTCTGGCCCCAGCAAGGCATGCACACATGTGCAATATATTTTGGCCCCTGGGGACATTGCATGCATGTTATGTGCTGGCTCCCATCAAGGTTCCCCCGTGTGTGCACGCTCTGTGCTCCAGCTCCCACCAGGATTTTGCTACATTTCAGTTTTGTGGCTTCCCCAACTCCCAAAAACATGCTCCTCAGATGGGCGCTGAGAAGCTGCTCTCATGAGGAGGCAAAGCTTTGCCAGGGCTGGACCCACCAGCAGCTCCTCTGCCAGCCCAGGGGCCGGGCAGCATCTCCCATGGGTGCTGGGGATCATGTTTTGGGGCTGGAGGAGCTGGTCTAGTACAGCCAGGCTGTTTTCTAGTGTGACAAGGGGCAGCAGCTCCTGCAGCCAGCACATTTTGTCCTGCCTCTGTTCTCCTGAAGCTGCCAGAGCTGCTTTTCTTCCCTTTCTCTCATTAAATACTACTTATAAAAAGTTACCAAAAGGGCGGATGCCCAGGGGAGCAGTGCTGTTTGCTGGGGGAGGGAGGAGGGACCCTTGCCCAGCTCCACAAGGCGCTGGGATTTTTCTTCAGCAGCAGAGCAGTATGAATTACTGTTGTTTGTCTTCCCAAATTCCTGTTTTATTTCAGGGCCGCTCTCCTCTGCTCCACAGTCCGGCCAGGATGTGAACACCGCTCGACCTGTGGCATTTCTCTTTCACAAGGGACTTGCAGCTTTTCACCTCCTTCTCCCCTCTTCCTTGCCCTCCACATTGCAAAAGATGCAGAAAATATGGCTTGCTGGATTTTTTGGGTTTTTTTCAAATGCATTTTTCCCTGGAGGAGCCTTTGTGGCACAGGGTGCACCACCCCGATTGATCACTTGGATGGTGGCTCTGATTTGAGCATGCACAGAGAGGGCAGGGCCCACCCTGTGTACCCAGCCACGACCGCAGGCTGGCTGCGGCTGAGCATCCTGGCATCACCCCATTCAGATACACTCCTGTGACCCAAAAGCACCTTTCCCAGGCGATATAAGGGTGCCATGATCACGCCATGGGCATGTCATGACCTGAGCTGAGCCTCATCCCTGCATGGGGATGCCCAAACTGGCTCTCCCTCCCCCGTTATGGGGGGCATCAGGTCTCCATGTCCTGGCTATGGGTTGGGGTGGGCACCCCGGCTGTCCTGCTCACTCCAGCTAAAAATAATTGACGTTCCCAGCTTGCCATGTCCCGCAGGAAATCGCTGCCCCTGCCTTGCCAGGCTGATGAAAAGGCGTTGCTGAGGCGAGAGGGGCCTCCGTCACAGTTTCCGAGCAGCCGGCCAGCAGCCAGCAGATTATAGGCTGCAGTGTCATTTGGGTTTTTGGGTTTTTTGGTTGTTTTTTTTTTTTTTTTTTTTTTTTTTTTTTCATTGAAAAAAACAATGAGATGAGCCAAAAGCTCTGAGCAAGGGGATGGGAGCAAGGCCCCGGGTATGCTCAGCTCCTCCCAGGGCCGGCAGACAAGCAAGGGCTCTGTGCAAGTTGGCGCTGCCCTGGCACCCATCCTGGCACCCACCCCAGCTGATGGCCATGCGCCGGGTCTGGGACGCCTTGGCCCTCTCCCCCTGCTCCTCCAGTTGAAAACACAGAAGGTTTGGCCTCTTCAATTGCTGTTTTTTTGGTGTTCAGGGAGTTTTTTGGCACCCCAGCCCCTGAGCAAACTGGCTATGGCAGCCCGGGGAGCAGAGCCTGGTGCTGGGCAGCACCGCGGAGGGGAAGGGATCCCCATCTACCTGGGGGGCTCTGGGCTGGGGGGCTCTGGGGCTCAGGGCCGGTTTGGGCTCTCCTCCATGTTTTAACATCTCGGCACATAAACTTTTCCCACCTCCTCCCCAGCACGTAGGAGGATAGAGGAGCCAGCTCCTGGCCCAGACAAGAGAAAGCGCTCGCAAAGGGTTTGCAGAGTGAACCGGCACTGGATGGGAGGGTTTTTCGGAGCGGGGAGATGTCTCCTGGGCGTGCAGGGAGAAATGTGAGCTGGTGGATGGATGCCTTCCCCACTCGCAGGCTCCTACCCCAGCTTGGGGCATCCCCAGCCCTGCCTGTGGGACAGCTGGATGCTTTTTGGGGTGTGTGTGAGGAGGTGCATCGGTGTGTGGGATACAAACGAGTCCCCGAGGGGCTGCAGGGACTCCTGTCGCTCTGCCCAGAGGAGGATGCTGAGGCTGAGGAGGAAGGAGTGGAGCAAACCCTGCCTCGGAAGAGGCAGCACAGCCCTGGGGAGGGGCTGGCCACTCAACAAGGCTTCATTCAGGCTGCGGTGGGGGACAGGTGGGGGCCAGGGCCGGTGGCCCGTGTGTGTTTGCAGGGAGGGGACTGAAATTCATTAAAGCACCTCTTTAATTACTGAAGCGGGAGCCAGGAGAGCCCGGTGCAGACACACGCACCCCCCCTGAAAGGCCCTCTGTGTTTGCAGCCACTTCCCGCCCCAGCCACACCAGTTTTCTGACGGTGGAAAAACAGCCGGGGAGTGAAGGCTCCTTGTTGCCTGAACAGCCCCAGGCTTGTGCGCCTGCTGGTGCAGCCCAGCCCGCCGGCTGCCCTCCTTCCCGCCTGCTGGCTGGTGCCAACAAGTGGCCCCTGTGTCGGCAGCGTGCCCGGTGCTGCCAGGGCATCCCATGGCCAGCCTGGTGTATTCCTCCTCTGCAGCGTCAGGAGCTTGTTTTGAGGCTGAGTTGCTTGGGGTTGTTTTTTTTATTTTAATGACTTTATAAGGTAGTGAGCTCGTCTATCGCCAGCCTCGCCATTCTGCACCCACCCACTGTGCAAACACTGGACGGGCTGGGGGGCATCCGCCCAGCCCTGGGGATGCTGCTTGGCAGCTTGAACCCCTCCTGGTCCCCCCGCCGTGCGTGCATGAGCTCCCATCCCTGCTCCCAGCACAGGCAGGGTGGGCAAGACCAGCCCTCCTGCCTCCACTGTGGGTGGCCCTGGCACTTCAGCCTCCTTAATCCTGAGCCTGGCTCTGCGATGCCCACCAGGACCCACAGACCCTTGCACCCCAGCTGCGTCCTGGGAGGTGGCAGGGCTGGGCTGTGTCCTTGTCCCTGTGCGGGGCGGAGGGGCCAGGGAAGGAAGGGATCCGATGGACGTTCTGAGAAAGGCTTCATTATGTTACACATTCCCTTCGTTTTACAGCGTGGTTTTATTTATGGCCAGGGAAGGAAATGAGCAGCTTGCAAGGCAGGCTAAGGCAAACACAGCCGCTATGCAGTGGCTCTTGGGTTTGGCTGGGGCTTCGCTGGGAGGAGGGGGTGCCAGGTGGGGAGACTGGGGTGCTGCTGCTTTCAGGCATGCCCAGAGTCCCGAGCGGGTGCCTCGGTGCAGCAGGAGGGCTGAGGACCCATCTGGGTCTCTGCAGTGAGGAAATCCCAGTGCAGTGGAGATGGGTCACATGTGAGCCAGTCTTGGGCTGCAGCGATGGCCTCCAAGCCTGGTGGGGACCTCTGGGACATCCCACGGTCCCCTTCACGCTGGCAGGACCCTCCTCAGCAGGCAGCACAGGGCTGCCTCCAGGATAGGCTCAGGCATTTGGGACAGGGCAGAGCCAGCCCGGCGAGCAGCCCCTGCCGTAGGAAAAGCCTCTCCCCGCTCTCCTGCTCCTGGGGTTCAGCCTCGAGATTTATGGGGCGGGATGGCATTGGCATGGATCCATCCCTATTGTGATAGCTCCTGCCGCAGAGGAGGGCTTTTTCTCTTTATCCCCACTTCCAGGTTTTACCCGCTGTGACTCCAGCCAGCAATTGCAGCTCCCACACCCCGAGCCAGGGCTGTGCGTGCTTTTCAAACCCCGGCAATGGGAACGAGAGCTCCGATTCTCGCCTTCCACCCTCCACCTGGCCCTCCCTCGCAGCGGGGCTCCCCGGGGCCAGTGCTTTCTAGGAGTGCCGGCCAGCAGAGATTGTTGGAAAGCAGCGCCCGGGAAACCGCCAGCAAAGCTAAGGCCGATCACCCTCCTCAGGGCTGCCGACAGCCAAGCACTTGCCAGAAGTGGCCATCACCCTTGTTTTGGGTACAGGAGGAGAGCCCCTGGGCTGGGGTGCTCTGCTTTGCCCCCGTTCCATCCTGCTGGCCCCTGCCTCCCGAAGCAGATCATCCACCCCTACCTCTGGCTGCACTGCACCACTTTGAAAACTTCTGTCTGTGTTTATTAATTCAGTTCCTCTCCCTGTTCCCTTGCCAGCTGCTCTCCCGCTCGCCTTCCCCTGGCTCCTGCCTGACAGCTTTGGGGAAAAAAAATGCCTTTTTGCAGCCCACGGAGTTTGGGGTGAGGGGAAAACATGCACTGCCTGGGAGGGGGGGCTCGCTGTATCATCCCATGTCCTGCCAGCCCTTGATCTCCTGCCCAACGTGTGTGCCTGCTCCTGCCTGACTCCCCTGTCCCTACGAAGCAGGATGAAGGAGCTGCTAGAGCTGGAGGCCATAAAGCGGGGTCCAGGAGGCTTGGCTGGAGCTCTGGAGCTCCAGGCCTCGCTTATCCAGCGTGGTTTTACGATGATTCAAGCAGCCCTAAAGCTGATGGTATTTCCTGTGCTCTCCTGCTCGGCCAGATGCAGAGCCACAGAGGGGAGGGCAAGGAGCTGATAGCTGGCACTGCCGTGGCCCTGGCCACGCATGGGCTGCATCCCCCTTACAAAGGTCACAGTGCTGTTAGGAAGAGCTGGGGGGATGCACCTCCAGGGCGAGCACCCCCGAAGCCTGACGTGAGCAGGAACAGGGATGGAGAGCTTTTAATGACTTTCATGTGGCTAAATGACTCTGGAGGGACTTAAGGAATAAGCCTGAGCTGGAAGAGGTGGTTGGAGTTTTTGCCCTGGGAAGCGAAGCAGGGGGAGAAAGTAGGAGGATTTAGGGAAGCGGGAAGCTCAATGGGGCTTTTGTGCCATCCCCTGCAGTGTGACTCAGGCTCGCTCAGGCTCCCGCTGCCAGGAGAAGTTGGCCTGGAAATATTGTATCAGCCCCAGAGGACGTGGTTTCCAAACCATCCCAAGTTGGGTTTTGTTCTATTTTTTTCCCCTTCTCTTTCTTTCTTTTTCTTTCTCCCAAGCCATCTCCCCCTCTCGCTGGCTGGCAGGTTTTCCAGCTCCACCCTGCACATCCTGGCCCCTGCTCCCACAGCTTTCCCTACCCCGGCTCCGTGCCAGCCGCTTCCCACCCAGAGTGGGAAGGGCTTGCAGAGCTGCAGGGGGGCACACAGTAGCATACCAGGGGACAATCCCAGCCAGCCCAGGGCTGGAGAGCAGGGGGACGTTGGGGGAAGCCTGGGCTGGAGGCTGGGGTACGGGGGAGCGGGGCACCCCGGGTACACATCCCACCTGCAGATCCCCAAATCCCATCCCTGCCCACCTGATGGAGCTGGTGCCTGTTCCCAAGCTGGTCCCCAGCCCTGGCAGAAGGAAGACGTCTTCCCAGGAGCTGGCAGGGGGAGAAGCAGAGCCTGTCCAGGGGATGCTCACAGGCATCCCTGGAACGGCTGGAAGTTACCGGAGAGATCCTCGCCTGCTGTCAACAAACAGCACGGCCGCCGCTGGAGAGGGGCCCGTCTCCAGCCGTCCCGGCTCAGACATTTCCAAGCCTTGCTTGTGTCAAACAGCTCTTGAAGTGCCAAGATGGGGGGGGGTGTTATCGGCCAAAGTCGGGACGAGGAGGGGAAGGACAGGCACACGAGGAGTGTACAGCCCAGCGCATGGAGGGAGATGCTGAAGCTCTGCCAGGAGCTACCTGCCAGCTTTAATTTCAGCATCCAGGGGCAGAGAAGGAGCTTCTAAAATGTTCAGCTCAGGGGGATGTGGCCATAGCCATGCTGGCAGGGCAGCACCCACAGCACCCACAGCAGCCTGTGCCCTGCAGGGCTACAAGGACCATGGCCAGGATGGGCTTTCGGTGATGCTGGGTGCCACGAGGGGCAGTGGAAAGTGTCTTCATGGACAGGGAGGGGTGTTTGCAGTGTAGAAGGGGAAAGCAAGGATATTTTTTGCTCATCTGGGGTTGACATGCTAAATTGTCTGCCTTGCAGTTCTAACTGCAAAGAAAATGAGTATTTTCTCTTTTTTCCCCTTTCTAGAGCTGAAATCTCTGCTTCTTCTTCCCTTCCCTTCCCTTCCCTTCCCTTCCCTTCCCTTCCCTTCCCTTCCCTTCCCTTCCCTTCCCTTCCCTTCCCTTCCCTTCCCTTCCCTTCCCTTCCCTTCCCTTCCCTTCCCTTCCCTTCCCTTCCCTTCTTCTCTTCCCATGCTTTCCGAGGTCCCCCTCCCCACCCTGCCTCCTCCTCCTCACCCCTGTTATCCCCCCGGCTTTTCTATCTATGAGAAACAAGCAGCGGGGTGATGTTTATAGAGAAAATAAATGCCTGCTCTATTTCTAGCACAGGGGGGACATATAGCTGGCCGCGTGGGGCTGTGGGGGTGTGGAAGCAGGCGCGCACATCCCCTCCCAGGGCTGTGGGGCAGGACAGGAGGCTTTTCTCAGCCACATCTACCTCAGGCCAAAACTTCCCTCTCTCCTCCCTGGCTCCCAGAGGAAATGACCCCGGTGGGCCCAGAAATTTCTGTGGGATGTGATGCAGAAAAACCTCAAAGCCCCGCTGAAGCCTAGCCGGAGGCTGGGAAAGGGAATGGGAAGTTCCTCCCGCCCCCCCCCCCCCCGCCCCCCCCTTCTGGCTGTGCACTGGGGAGCACCGGGGGGGCTTACGACACGATAACAGATGGGGAACATCCATTAACACGCCTGGGGATGGCACCGCAAGCAGCCAGGGGCTCTGACACCAACCCCCCCGCCCACCTTCCCCCTGCCCGCCCACAGCAGGGAGGAAAAACAACCACCAGAAAGCCAAGACTTGGGCAAAAGAAGCGACCGGGATTCACGGGGCCCATCCTGAGCTGACTCACAGCCCTTGAAGACTCCTTGAACAACCAGTGAGTCATGATGATGGATGAATGTAACTTTTCTCTCTCCTTGGCTTGGAGGCATGTGATGGGACTGGCCATCTCCAACCCGTGCTGTTTGCCCCATGACTTTCTCCGCTCCCATCAATTTTTGGCAGTGCCCTCCCTTCCAGAGGATGCTTTCTGTCTGCTACTGTCTGTCTGTCTGTCTGTCAGGCAGCCAAGAGCAGCCGTTGGGCGCAGGGCAGCTCCCAGAAGTATTGCACGGAGCAGTGCACAACTGGCACAGGCGACACACCCAGGGAGGAAGGATGGAAAACGGGAGTTTCCACCCTCTTGGATCCAGGGCGCGGGGCATAAACATCTTTCACCCCACCTCGCTGCTGGTTGGCAGGAGGGTGCTTGGATGCCCTATTTGATCTGTCCTGAGGATGAGTGACAGCTAACGAGTGACAAACTGGGCGGCAAACCTGTATCTTCCCCATCCCAGGTTTGGGAATGCCTGCAGCAGTCCCGCTCCTCTGGTTTTAAGCCTGGCTTTGCAGAATCCAGAGCTGCTCTGACTCCGGGCTCTGCTTTGCAAAGCAGCCCTTGGCTTTGCAACAGGGCAAAGTGGGTTCTCTGGTTGTGGCACATTAACAAAAGGCCTCGGGTCCATTTGCAAACTTCACAAGTAAAATGAGCATCATGCAGGCATGTCCACTCCCACCACAGCAGCTCGAGCAGAAAGATCATAACACATTTCTCTTGACCTCAGTTTTTCTGTTACATTTACCTTAGAAAAACTCTATGGGGCATCCCATCCAAGCGCGGCATGGCAATGTGCAACCAAGCACCAGGCATGATGGAGATGGCTCAGGGAAGGGTGGGTTTGGGAATGAGCAGTCTCCAATGGGCAGCCTTCTCGCTCCATGTCTCCAAGAGTTTTGGAGGTATGGGGTAGTGAAGGGGCTGGTTGCAAACGGGGCTGTGCTGCGTGCAGACCTGCCTTGTACCTGCTGGGGTGACTTGGGCACATGGACATGGCCTGGGATGCCCAGGCAAGATCCGGGAAGTGTACAAATATGAGCTGACAAGTTTCTAGGACTCTCCTGGCTGAAGGCTGGGGATGATGCTAATGCTCGGGGAGGCTGGATTCCCAAAAAGGAGACAAGCCAGAGCCCGTCTCCTCCAGGCACCTGGAAAGGACTGAGGGAGCAGCCCCTGGGAGCCGAAGCTGGGCTGAGCCAACGCCTGTTGCGAACAGTCTGTGCTTTGAGCTTTATTTAGGCACACAGACAGCATTAGCCTACCGCCTCCAAAGTCCTGTTACTGTCCAGCCTTCAACCTGACATTAGTTCCTCCGGGTGAGCTTAATCCTGTCCTGCGATCTTGGAGGAATGCGCTTATTATATATTTGCCCACAGCCCTCTGTTGCTAAATATAAAAGTGAGACGAGAATATTCCTCCCCGATTCCCACGATACCAGTTTGCATTCTCCCCCCTTTTCAGCCTTTTTCCTGTTCTTTCCCATCAGCTGGAAACTTTTCCAGCTGCTTGGAGCTATGACCTCAAAACATGTGGCGCATTCACAAAAAAGAAAGTTTGAACAAATCGGTCGGATTTCCAAAAGTGGAGGAGAGTAATAGCCGAGGCGGCTCCCTAGAGCTGATAACCCCGGATAAGGCAGGAGGGGTCCCGGCCAGATCCCCTGAGGCAGACACCATTCCCTGCCCATGAGCAGGTACTCTGCATGGGGCAGCCATGGACAAGCCAGGGTCCTGGGACCCCCATCACTGCTGCTGGGGGTCCACTCGAGACTTGGGGGTCACATTTTTAGTACCCCCTTGCTGGAAGCTTGGGGTGACTGCTGCTCACAGGGACCCTACACATCCAATTCCTTCTTTCCCCCACATCCCTCCTCATTACAAATCCCCAGTGAGAAGATTTTTGGGGACGGAGGAGCTCAGCCTGCAGGTGACCTCACTGGGAACCGGAGGAGAGCCAGGCTGTCTAAAAGCAGTTTACTAAAGCTTCACACTCAGATGTCAAGAGGACAAGTTTATGAGTGTTTTTTCTTTTTGATATAATTTTGTATTTGTTGATGTGCACAGTGACTCTTTCCATTTCAGGCTGGGCAGAATGCCTGGGCCCCTGAGCCTGGCCTTGGTGGCTACGCAAAACACAGGCTTTGCCCCTAAAAATGAGCCTGCCCCAGCCCTGTGCCCGGCACAATCCTGATGGCTGGTGTGGCTCTCCCTGATGGGGATGGAGGGATGTCCCAGGGCAGGCAGCTCGTGGGAACGCCTGGCACCAGTGCTGGTGGTCTCAGCAGGGATGCTCCTGAGGGGATGGGGCTCACGGGAGGCCGGTGCCCAGACTCAGGGTGGCAGCTGGCATGTCTGCTTTGGCCAGGTGCAGAAGTAGTCCCCAGCATCAGAAAATGGGTGTAAACCCCTTTTCTTTTCCCAGGGTCTGTGCCAGGTGGATGCCCATTAATCCCTGGCCATGGGTGGTGTTACGTGGAGGGGATCTGGGGGGCTTGGCAGGTGCCAGTGAAAGCCACGTGCTGGTTTTTGGGGTTGCTCCAGCCCATTCACCATGAAAGAGCTCGGGAGTGCCAGGGCAGCCCCTGGAGCCATCCCGGACACCCGAGTGGGCAGCAGCTCCACGTGGTGAAATCCCCGCCCCGGATGGAAAGGTCAGGGCTGGAAGGAAGAAGACCACTTTGTTCATTAACAAAAGGGATTTTTTTCCACTCAGCTTGCCAGGCATCATCATATTTTGTGCATGGAAAAAAAGAAGGAACAAGGCGGGAGGGAAGGAGAAGAGTGTGTCCCTGGAGGCCACCTGCTCGCTGGGGAGGGAATGGGGACAACAAGGGACCTTCAGGGATCTTGCAGGTGCTGAGGGCCACAGGGCTGGGCCCTGGGATCATCCTCCTCCTCACACCAACACAGGTTCAAATGCAGAAGATGGTTGGGGAGCAAAAGACCAGGGGTGGTCAGTAATTCCTTCGCAAACTGCTTGGACAAAGCAAGTTCCTGCCCCACCGCTGGTCAGAGCCCTGGCGCCCATGGGAAGGGTTGGGGAAGAGAAACTGTTTGGTGAGATGTTATATTATTTTTGGGGTGAGTTAGGAAAAAAGTGCTTTTTAAATCCCCTGCACTTCTGAAGCTGACCCAGTGCAAATGGTCAGTTAGATGCCAAGCGCAGCTTGGAGGGTTGGGCTAAGGCGCAGACCTGTCCTGAGCAGGATGAGACCCATGTCCAGACCCCGCAGAGCCTGCCAAGGCTTGGACCATTGCAGGTACATGTGTCCCAGAGCATGGGATGGAGCAGGAGGCAGAAGGCACAGGGAGGAGGTGCAGGGTGGGAGCAGGGCTGTGGGATGGCAGTTGGGATGCTGAGGCAGGGAACACTACCATGCCAAGAGCTGTGTGGTCAAACCTGGCCGCATCTTGGGGAAAATTGGATATAAACCACCCAGTCTACTCCCCGCCCAGCCTGTGCCCTGCAATAACCCCTCTGCCCGGCTCTGTCTCTTGTGCAACAGTCAGCATCCCCTGCCCTCCCCACTGCCTGGGGCCAGCCTGTCCTGCAGCACCGTGGCTCCTTCTTCTGCGGGAAACCCTCAGCCCCAGACAGACCCTGGTGCCCCATCACCCGAGGGGTGCTCCTGCACCCCTCTGGGGATGTGCTGGCAGGAGAGGCAAGCCCCTGGCCGCATGCACAGGGCACACCACCTCGTCCACCCCATGCACACAGGGTAGACGGACGGAGCAGAGCCGGGAGGTGACACACACCCTGGCAAACACTGCCCAGCTCTGTCCTTCCCACCAGCACTGTCCAAGCTCCCGCTCCTCAGATGAGAGGGGCTGCTCTCACAGGCAGCTACTGTGGCAAGGCCAAACATGGGCAGGGAGGGCTGGCTCTCCCTACCAGGGCTGCGGGACGGACTCGTGCTCCATCCCCATGGCGCAGGGCTTTGGCAGAGCGGGAAGGTGCCTTTCTCCCATGGGCTGCCGACGGTGCAAAGCCCTGCAGCTCCTGCATGCATGCAGGGAGCGAGCCTCATCCCACCCAGCACCACATTTGCGTGTGTCCCTGGGGAAGGCATCAGAGACAGCCAGGGCACACAGCACCCTGAGAGCCACGGTGGGTGACCAGCCCCACTCCCTCCCTCGGCTTTCCATGCAGGGCAACCCAGCCCAAACACCCTGCCCGAAAAAAGGCAGCCACCTCTCCTTGCTCCTGCCAGCTTGGCGACAGGCCTTCTGCACCTTGGGGAGGGACAGCCTGCACCCATGGGTGCCCGCACTGCTCCCCGCTGGGTCCCCATCCCTCCCAGCCCACACCACGCACCCGAAGCCGAGCCTTATGCCCCCAGGTTTCTCACCGCTCCATCCCTCGGGTAGACTGGCGGGACGGGGCTTACCTCCAACCGGGGGTCCCGCGTGGAGGGGCAGCAGCTGGCAGGTCAGCAGCAGCAGCAGCGTGGCAATGCCACCTTGGGCACCCATGGTGTCCCCCAGGGCTGGAGCAGCGGCTGGGGCTCCAGGCACAGCACAGTCTCTGCCAGCGCCTGCCTCCAGGCGAGTGCTGTTGCTACTACTATATTTAATAAAGTGGAGCGAGGGAGGGACCCGTAACTTCTCCCGCCTGTCAGAAAGGAGGAATTAGCTCAAATTACAAAGTCAATTTTCTCTCTTAAAGGGCTAGAGGCCCCCGCCTGCCGCCCACCCACTGCTCAAAGCGCCCTTGTTCCCACTGGGGCGAGACGAGGGAGGAGCGGCCGCCACCGCCGAGGGGGGAAGGAGCCCGATGTGGGGTGCGATGGTTGGCTCCGGAGGCACCGCCTGCTCTGGGCAAAGCGGGGCATCCAATGTTCTCCCTGGCACCAGACATTTTTGGGGGGGCAAAACCAGCTCCTGGTGTCCATGCAGACCCAGAGGAGCAGCTATCCAAAGCTCGCGCTTCTCTCAGCAGGACTAAAGGCAATTGGGATGATCCTCAGCCTTCAGGGTTCACAATGGTCCAACCACGCTAGCGTGGCACTGCGAAAACAGCTTTCCAGCTTCTCCCCCCAGTGCGAAGCCAATACTACATGTGTTAAGGACAAGGCCTCAAGCTTTCAGAGACGCTGCATCCCACCCAGCCGGGGTCCCTGCTCCTCGCCTTGCAGAGCCCTGGTGGGTTTCAAGGCTTTCCTTGTTCATGGTGTAGCTCACTTCCCATTTCTCCAACCCCTTCCAAACCTGCTCCCGGCCTCCTGCTTGGATCTTGTGCAGCACACCCCTCCTTCCTCTTGGATGTCTATATTTCAGGTCGTTTTTCCCCCGTGCCGTGTTTCACTGATGGATTACGTGTGGCTTGTTTCCTGCTGGTTTATTTCTAACCTCTTTAGGGCCCTTGGTGTGACTTTGCTGTCTTTGGCAGCATTTGTAACACCTTCCAGCTTACAGTCATCTGCAAACATAATTAATTTGTTGTTTACTCTTGCTTTCAGATCATTAATAAAGACATTAAACAAACCTGGGATGTGCCGTTTTCTTAGTAACTTTTTATGAGTAATTGTCAGGGGCTCAGTAAGTTCATTAGCTAATTCTATTTAGTTTGGGGGTTACATATTATCCAGCCTTGCTGATTTGTACAGATTCAATTTCGCCAAGTATTCCCTTTTCTGCTCTTTATCTCGAGGTTTACTGAGGACCTCTGTGTTGCTTTGCTTTCTGTCTGTCCTCAGCAGTCCCACTCTCTTTGCCTTGTTAAGCGCTGATTGAGGGATAAAGGCATGCAGGGCTTGGCCCTTTGGGTGGGTGTTTGATCTCAACTGTCTCCATCATTATTCATGGGTAACAGGCAGGCTGAACATGTCCACTTTTCTCCTGCCCACTGGCACAGGAGGTCCCACTTCCCTCTCTGGAAGGATGCACCAGGACCACCTCCAACCCACCAGGACCACCTCCAACCCACCCGCAAGCATCCCTGGGTTTGCTCCTGGCTCCCTGTCCCCAGGCTTGCTTTGTTCCCTGCAGCACCGGGGCACTGGGGATGAGCCACAATTTGCCAGAGGAACATTGGCCTTGGGCAAGGGCAGCAAGTATGGCTTGAGCAAGGAGAAGACGGCTCCAAGCACCCCTAGCATCCTCCATCTCGGGGATGCTCACTGGTCTGCTCCTGCCTCTGCAGGTGGGCTTTTCCCTGTTCCAGCAGCAGGACACCCGCCTGCGGCAGCACGGATTGCTGCTTGCTGGCCGTGCTGGCTTCAGCATCACTCAGGACTGAACGGGAGGAGGCTAGTGGGAAAATATCATAGACAAACCTGGCCACAGTGAGGATGGAGTAAAACCTTCACTGCTTTTTTTAATTATTATTCTTTTTTCCCCCTCCAATAAGGACATTACTACCTCTGGTTGAAACCTCATGTGTTATCCAGGGAAGAGTTCCCACCAAGTCCTCGCGGCAGCCCCAGCGCTCCTGCCGCAGGCTGCTTCGGCTGTCCCCCTTGCCGGAGCCCCCAAGTGCAGCCCCATGCCCCGCATCTGGCCAGCACATTTGCTATCCCTCAGCCAGGCCCTGGCAGCAGCTAGGGATTTGTTTTTCCCTTTCTGAGCCAACATCTGGCTGAGCGGCGGAGGGGCAGAGCCAGCGTGGAGCAGTGCCTTCACTCTCCGGGTGCTCGGGCAGAGCTGTCAGCCTGGCTCTGCACTGAAACCTGCTCCGGTGCCAGCACTGCTGAGGAGGGACCCACATGCTTCCCCCCACAAAGGCAGCCCCAACTGGGGCTTGCCCACTGCCACAGTGGGGAGGCGATGCCTGGGTGCCCCCACCTCCATTTGCAGACAGCAGGGAGCTGCCCTCGCCCTTTGGTGAGTGCCCACCACGGGGAAACCCAGACGCCGGGGCAGGCAGGGGGCTGCAGGCTCGGGGAGCCTGCCGGGGGGTGACTTGAGGAGGGCTGGGGGAAAAATAAGAAAAGTTAAATTCTTTCCTTCCTCTGCAGCCCGTGTTTGAGGCTGCTGCAGTCTCCGTCCCTCCGGGTGCAAGGCTGCTCCTCCGCCTCCTCTCAGTGCTGGCTGGCCCACCGGCCTCCGGATGCATTTATTTATCCAAGCCCAGCTTTTATTTAGGATGTGTTTCCAGGGTAGCCGGTGTAGAGGGAGGTGCTGAGGGCTGCTGGGCACCTCTCAGCCACCCCATCTCTTGTGGGAGCCCCACTTTGTCTGCAGCATCCAAGCCCAGGCAGGCTGGCAGAGCCAGGAGCCCTTTCCCTGGATAGCAATGCACCCTGTTTGCTTGGCATGGGTAAAGCTGTCCGTGGCATCTATTTCATGGGCTGCCTTTTGCTGTCTCCTGCGTCCTGCAGTCTCTGTGCAAATAACGCAGGACGAGATAAATCTCCAGAGAGTCATTCCAACCCCACTGCCTGCTCTGTTTGAGACTTCAGTGATTCGGAGCGGCAGGATGCTGGCGTTCAGCTGTGGCGAAGGGACACCCCATGCACCCTTTAATAAGCAGTGCTCAGCTTCTGTGCTTGGCTTTTCCCCCTGACGCAATGTTCCACGCCCTGGCTGGGCTTTGCACCAGTCCTGGGCTCCCATCCTGCTACCCACAGTTGGAAGAGGAGGGGGTCGGCTGCCCGTGGAGCAAGGATGGAGGTTCCCGATGGCGGTGACTGGCTGCAGCTGGAGAAGTGAGTCCATCTGAGGGAGGAGAGCAGCAAGCGTGCTTGGAGCACGCCGTGAGCATCTGGAAGGAATATCCCATCCGGTGCTGGCAGGACAGAGCGCATTCACAAATGCTGCTGGGATTTAGCTTCTCAGCATCTGTCTTCCCAAGCGCTGGAGGGATTTTAATAGGAAACAAAGCAAAACCTTTGGATCTGACCTGGCCAAAGCAATGCCCTGGCTGGAGGTGCTGGGCGGATATGGCCTGGGGTGGTGGGTCCCCAGCCTTGGCCACGTGATATTCCCCCAGGAGCAGAACATCAGCTGGGTGCTCTTTCAGCCAGGCTGGAACCTCTCCTGCCTCAACATATACGTGCAGTGCAGACAGTGGTCACCTTGGGGAGGTTTTCTCTCCACTTACTCAGGGAGAAAGTGATGTGAACCTTGTGACTGTGGTTCAAAAGAGCTGGGCAGATGTGCAATATCTCTGTGGTTGGGCTCACCCAGGGGAGCAGAGAGGGATGCCATGGGGTTTGTTCAGTACATCCGGCAGGCCCTGTCTCAGGGTGAGGGAATGAGCTTGAGGAGGAAGAGGGTGCTGCAGGGGGTTAAGGATGCTGTGGGGAGTTGGGGCTGCTGCCTGCTGCATTAGGCATGAGAAGCACAGCCCTGCATCCTTCCAAGTCTTTCTGTTGTCTCTTTGCAACCACCAACAAAACAGTCTTTGTCTGGCAGAGACTTGTGATGCTGTTAATTTAAGGAGACAAACAGCTCTTCACAGAGTTTCAGGGCCCCAAGTGCTAACTGCCCTGTCAAGCCCCATCTGGGCTCTCGCCCACACCCTCTGCCCCCACACCGGGCTGCATTTAAGCTCAGGTGCCTTCAGCTCTTGCTCCCCTTCACTGGGGATATGCTGTGGTACTGGGCTAGTGCTGGCCCTGCCTGCCTTGGGCAGTGTAGGATGGGCCCCCGCCTGCTGCCCTCAGCCTTGCCTGCCCTGGCAGAATGGCTGGCCCCTGGGCAAGGCGGCTGCATCCCTCACCCACCTGACTGCAGTGCCCAGCACAGGGGCTCCCATCTCCTGCAGTGACTCACCCTCTGAGGACCAGGATGGGGATCAGGATGTCTCTGCAGCATGGTGAGCAAACATCTCCTCTTTATTGACTTGGTGTGACTTTGGAGTGTTATCCCTTGAGCACATCACATGCAGCCTCTGCACAGGGATGGGCTTTTAAGTTCCCAAAAAAGCAGCCTGCTGGGGTGACCTTGGGCAGTGCTGGGGGCTGCCTCTGTGCTGGGGTCTTGCAGCCACACTGTACCATGGGATAACCATTGTGGGCCAGACCCACAGCTCTCCTGCTGCTTTCCCCAGGACTTGTGCAAGGGGCTTGGTGTGAGATGGGCTTTATTTGCCCCCCCCCCCCCGGGGGTTCAGAGTGCTGTGACTGTACTTCCCTGTGACTAATACCCTTTGCTCTTCCTTGAGCACTGAACATATCACTCCCCAGCATTAGTTTAAAAAAGGAAATCAATAAAGCCCATTTATTTTTAGCCTGGATTTAGGGTGTTTTAGAAGAGGAACTGAGCTGTGATTTGGAGCCAGCAGGCTCACCAGCTTCTCCAGGGCTTGCCAGACAGGGGAACTGGCTTTTAACACTAGATAAATATTGACTGATGTATTTTCAAGGAGTGAGCTCCCTGCTGTGTGAGCAGGGAACCCTCTGAGGGCATGGGGAGGGCTGCAGCAAGCCCTTGGAGGGTCCAGGGGAGTAGTGGTGAGCTGTGCTGGCTACTGAGGGTGACTTTGGATGTCCAGCAAGGTCTTGGGACCGAGCTGGGCTTGGACTCAGAGCTGCTGGCTGGTGATAGTGCCTGTTTGAAGAAATGCTCTTTCTCACCAAGCACCATAGACCTAAAGCCCACTAAAACCGGCCCAAGACTGTGGCAGGCTCTGGCCTGGGGTAGTTTGGGCTGGCAGGGCTCTGGCTGGTGCTGGTAGAAGGGTGAGCTTCAGGGCAGCGTGGCAGGTGAGGAAGATGCCGGCAGCGCCGGAAGGCTCGGCTGGGTACGACCCTGAGCATCTGTGTTCGTGCCGTCCCGGTCCTCGCTTGCTCCGCTCTGCAGCGCGCAGGGCCCGGGGAGCCGCTGCCAGCGGCGGCAGCCCAGGAGATGGCACCAGCGCACCGCGCTCGCCGGCCCCGGCCGAGGGAGGGACGGCTGGGTGGGTGCTCCGGGGGGATGGATGCTCCGGGGTGGCCTGGGCCGAGCCCCCACCGCTGGGCCGGGGATGCTCACCCCGAGCCGGGCACCCTTCGTCTGCCCGGCAGAGGACTGCTCCGGGGGCTGCCCTTGCTCCGAGGGGCTTCGGGACGGGCTGGGGGCACGCAGGGCTCTGCTGCCAGGCTGTGCTCTCGGCCCTCTTGGGGCTAAGCAGAGGTGGGGACCCTGGGGGCTGATCCCAACCCTGCTCCTGGTCCGGCACCCGTGCTGATTTGGGAGGGTTCTTCCCTCCAAGCTAGTGTGAATGTAGGGTCTGGAGCCCCGCCCGGTGCTGCCTGGCTACTGCCCTGCAGCACCCCTGCCCTGCTCCCCGGGAAATGGGGAGGGGATTGGGAACAGCCCTGCAGATACAGCCTGCTCTAGCCCAGGGCTCCTGGTACCTCTGTTGCTCCCCATGTCTTGAGCAAGTAGGGCGGCTGCCTGGGCTCCAGCCCACCTCTGCTTCAGCCAGGAAGGAAATTGGAGGTTTTGGGGGTCCCTGTGTGCTGAGGGCCTGCCTGGGCTGGTCTTCCAGTAGTTTCTGACTACTGGTGATGGCTGGAGGTGGGACATGTGCCTGGGGAGGGTGGGATGAGCATGTTTGCATTGGGATATAGTGCTGAGCCATAGGGAAAAGGGGGAAGGTGGCCTGGTGATGGGAGACCATGTCCCTGGCAAATTATCCCAGCTGGCACAGCATTCTGGTGAGGGGTGAGATGTCCCTTGACTCCCAGGGGTGGGTGACAAGCAGCCCCAGAGCCCTTGGGGTCCCTCCTGTCTCTGCTCTTGACACAGGTGCCCTCACGGCTCTTCCACCTTGCAAGCAGTGGTAGCAGCTTCCCCCAGGGAAGACCACTTAAAAAGAGACATGAGCCTTCTGTGTCCATCCAAATCCCTATTTTTGCGATCATGTGCTGTTTTTAAACCCAAACAACCTTCCTGCTGCTTGGCCCCTTGTTGTCTGTCTTCCCTCCTAAGCACATGTTCGCAGGCTGCCAGGAGCGTGCACTGAAACAGCAGCAGCATGAAGCCTTTTGTGCCTTGACCCTGGAAAGCCCCGGCTGCTGCTTCACCTGGTGCTCCCTGAGGTTGCGATGTGAGAGGCACCAGGAGCTGCCCCTTTCCATCCAGCTTCTCAGAGAAAGATGGAGATGCCTTCTTTACCTGGAAAGGTGGTGGTTTCTCTGGGTACACTAAGGTGGCAAGGAAGATGCTCATGGCTGCTTTAGGGGAGATGTGGGAGGATGAGTGCACCCCAAACCTTTCTGCTGGACAGTGTCCCATGGGGCAGGACACCTCGGCCTCCAGCCAGGCTCATGGTGCTGGTGATAGAGATGATAGTGGACCAGAGACACAGCTCCTTGCACCCCCTTTCCTTTTCCTTCCTTCACACAAACCCTGAAGCCCCCAAAGCCTGAATGGGGTGGGTGGGAATAAATTAGCAGAGGAAGATACAATGACCCCCCTCCCATCACCCCAGCTCCTGGTGCTGTGGTTTCCCTCCCAGTCAGGCTTCACCAGGGAATTTCTCTCCCTACAGCGGAACCCATCTGTCTTGGAGCAGAATAGAAAGATGTCACTTTGCTGGCACAGTCATTTATCACAGCGGCTGGGGAAATTAGCAGGGCCTGGGCAGGGAGGAGGGAAATTGGGCTTGTCTTGGTGGTGTAGGTAAAGGTTGCAGAGATTTCTAGACTATTTCTAGCTTGGCATTAGTTTGTCCTGAGAAGGAAACACAGCAAAAAACCAGTGCCTGGGATTTCCCCCTTCAGGTCCTGATGGGGCTGAGAGCAATAAATTATGTCAAAATTTATAGGGCAGAGTAGCTAAGATCTCTCAAGCATTGGGGCCACAAATCCCCAGCTTTTAACCAGAAGCTAATATTCTCCTTTCAGCTGTTAATTCCAGGAGCCGGGGTATAAATTAAGTATTCAGCCTTGCCATAATACTCACAAGGGTGGGACAAACCACAACACCCTGTTGCAGTTTGCAGGGGTTACCTGCACCTCACTCTGTGTGCACAGGAGCAGCTGAGCTGGCCTTGGTGCTTTGCACAGGGGACAGTGATAGGATAAGGGGCCTCAATCAAGAGTTGCCAGCTGGAAATATGACAAAACTCACAAAGGGAGAAAAAAATGCTATTTTGCAGCTGTGGAGAGATAGTGCTGCAAACAAACGAAGAGTAAAACGCAAATTAAAACCGATAAAAATTCCTCGGCAGTGTCCCCTTTAAGCATCATATAATTTTATCTTACTCCAGTTTTATTTGCTGGAAAGGGAAATGTAAAGGGAGAAACATTCAATTAAACCTGCCTGTCAGCTGGAGCCTCTGAGCTATGTCACTTGGGGGGGGCTGGAGGAGGGATGCTGTCAGAGGTCTCCTCTGCACTGTCACCATCAGGGTGGCTCAGGGCAGCTGGGACCATTGATACCATCTCTTGTCTGCCTGCTCGCCCACTGCTGTCCCAGCCATCTTGTAGCACACGATTGCATTTGCAAGGCAATATTAATCGCCATAGTAACGAAGGCCTTATTTCTGGCAGGATCTGTCCCCCCGGCTGTGTGCAGAGCGAGGCTATCTCTTCCCTAGGCTCCATGGGGCAAGCCTGGCTGTCGTGGCTCCTTGAGGACATGCTTGTGTTTCTGTCCTTTTCCCTTCTGTGCCACCATCCCCAATCTGCCCATCACCTGCTGGCTTCTGGCTTCTCTCCATCACCACCTCCTCTCCAGTGCAGTGCCCACAGAGGATACATGGGGCACGTGGACCAGTGCTAGAGGGACCCAAGTCCTGCAGTAAGGAGGCCCCATACATCCAGGGTCAAAACTGGGACTTTTGGGCCAGGAACCGCCTCTTCAGTAGCATCTGGGTGGCTCTTTGGTGACTGCACTCAACTAACACAAGAGGGAGATGGCCACAGGCTGGTTTCTGTTCAAACCACCGGATTTTTCTTCTGGAGGGTGACATGTTGGAGTTTCCATGAGCTGTGTGGTTCTACAAAGGCACACACCAGTTTCTAGATGGCAGAAATGAAGGATGACTATCAACTGTGAATCCCAGCACATGTTCACTGTTGGGATTCTTAAACATCTAATTGTGAGAGCTGGAAATATCACTGCAAACCTTGAAGTCTGAATATTTCTGATTTTCTACCAAGGCCACATTTCAGTGGGTTTTGACACTTTTCCATGAATATAGTATCTGTGGAAAGAGCCAGGGGAGATGGTCCTAGAGATGTTTCTTCCCAAACCAGGCAGGGCTTTTCTGAACACCCTCTTCCCCAGCCAGGGTTGATTCCCAGCAGAAACTGGTGATGTGGAGGATCCTGATCATGTTGTGCTGGTGGGACCCCAGTGCTGACTTGAAGGAAACCAGCTGCTGGCTTTGTCCTGTTAAAGGCACAAGGCAGCGGAGAAGATGGTCCCAGAAGTACTCGCAACTGTGGGTACTTGGAGTTTTTCTTCATGGCAAGGAAATCTCCTCCCCTTGGTGGGGGTGGCTGGTTAGCAATAGTTGTACCAGGAACGGCTGTGATGTGGACGTCTGTCGCCTCATAACTAGACTGAGACCAGTGCCTTATTCCTTGGCAGATATTCATCAGTTGACAATGACTTTCTGTCTCTATTGACCCAGGGCTGGAGCTGAGCCAGTGACATGGAGGTAAAAGGGTCTATTTACCCACAAAAAATATGCCTGAGACATTTAAAGCTTCTTCAAGCTTCAAATACTGGTGAAACCAAAGATGTGGTGTGCATGGGGAGACATGGGAGCTGGTGGGACTGGAGCACCCAGCAGGTGTGCATGGAGCCTTGCTGAAACCAGTGGAGTTGGTGCAGATGATGCTCATGAGATGTGGAAGGGCTGTTCTATGGCTATGAGTAGATGTTGCAATGATGGCAGCAATTCTTGGAAGGTGCCCCTGTTCCCTCTTAGCTCCCCACTGGGCAGAGGGGAAAAAAACCAAGCAGCTGTGAGGAATATAGCCATAATAAACCCAGACCCCTGATGGGAAGGGTGTAATGCACTAGAGAGGAGCTGTTCAACAGGCAGCGGGTGGTGGGTGCATTACAGAGCTGGGGATAATAAGAATAATATAAAAAATGTCAGGGAGAGTGGCAGCTTGGCAGCCTGGGTTCAGGCTTGCCTCCTGCCGGGATCCTGCCGCCCACCGGCAGCTTCGGCAGCACTGCTGAGCCCCAGGAAAACTGTCAGCTGCTGACATGGCACAAATAGAGCTGTTTCCCTGAAAAAAAAAACCAGCCTCTGCTTTGTGTTTCCACTTGACGCATTGCTGCTCCTGCTTGGTGAAACCCCATGCCGAACGCACTCGGGCACATGCCTGGGCTTCTTGGGTCTGATTGGGGATGGAGTGGGATGGAGAGAGGCAAATACGGACGATAGAAAAGGGACAATATTTTTAAAAAGAGCAAAGCCAGGAAAGAGATTGGTTGGAGAAGGAAATGGGGGGGAAAAAATGTTTTGGATGAGAGAAGAACCCCCATCCCTGAGGCGTGGGCTGACTTCAGCCCCTCCATCACCACCTCAGCCTTCTCCAGCCAATGTCCCTCATCCCTCCCCACTCCTACTTGCTCTTTCCATCTCTCCAGCTGACCTTGCACCCATGGGTCCACTCCCCATGCATGGTCCCCATCCTCTCCTACGCCCCAGTTCTGGAGCTGTACCTGCTTCCTACAGCCCTGCAGGATGCACGTGCAATCACGCATTCTCTTCCCCATGCTGTTTCTTTAAACAGATGAAAATTCCCCATCCTTACTGATTTTGCTCATTCCACATGCTGTTAGGGAAGTGCATCAAATTTAATTCTTGCACAGATAATCATTATTTTTATTTTCTAGCTTGCTAAAAGGGCCAGGCACATCCCAGAAGACTTTCCTGTATAAGCCAAGGCTGCCAGGATGTGTGTGGAAAGAGGACCAAGAAATCAGGTCTTCTGCTGGACGCAGATGGTCCCCATCGAGCCCAGACCCTGGGGGGATTAACTGCAGAGGAAGAACACAAGTTGGAGGAGGAAGAGTAAGGCAGGAGGAAGAAATGATGAGCCGGCTGGCAGTGTTGTTGAAAGGAGCAGAGATCGGGTTGGGGCTCAGCTGTGAGGATGAGGATGGATTTTCAGAGTCACCTTGGGGTGTTTATTTGTTGGAAACTGCTCCTTTGTCAAATGGAAAGTGCTTGTGGGGAAGGTCAGACTTGATAAATCTCCCCAGTTTGAAAGCAGGCATTCAGAAATGCTCAGGAATGTCCCATTTTGGTGATTTGTAAGCAGACAAAATGGGGGAGAGTTGGTTCAAAAGACTTTTTGCCTGGGAAATGTGAGTTTGCAGTACAACATCTAAAGACAAAAAATGAAACAAACCCCAATAACTGAATCCACTTGGAGCTTTCTGGTGTGATGGGTTTGACTCACAGCCCTTCCTGGCCATCTCTGTGTCCTTGCATCACAGCCCAATGAGGACAACAGTCCTTTTGGGGGACAACCCCCTTTCCTACCAGCTCTAGCAAAAAAGTGGCTGAAAGCCAGTCCAGAAGCCCAAGAGAGGGATTCATGGGGCTGGGAATTTAAACATGCTTAAAGCTCAATGTGTTTTGCCCAAGGCAAATGTGAGCTCTGGTTTCATGGGTGCTGTTACAGACCCCCTGCCCCTGATTTTCCAGTGTGGCTCCAGGGTGCAGGTCACAGGAACCCTGCAGCAGCATCCTCCAGCAGGAGGACTGGCACTCATGCAGGGGAAACCAGGGTAAGTCACTAAATCAGAGGAATCTTCTTTAAATAGCCTGTGCCAGAGTGACTTCTGAATGCAATGTGGTTAATAGGGATTAATGGGAATTAAATAAGAATGGGAGAGAAGTGCTGGGAGGACTAAACTGCCTTGGGAATTTAGGGTGGTGGTGGGGGAAGTGTTACCTGGAAGGTATCTGGGGAGATGGTTGCTGGTATGGGATGGCTGGAAACTGGGATCCTTTGGATGATGGTTTTCACAAAGCCTCAGGGCAGGGGGATGCTGCAGCTGTACCCTGAGATGTGGGGCAGGGTTTGAGGGCACCACCCAGGGCATGACAGGGGCAGGCAAGGGGTTTGCTCAGAGCCAGCAAGGGCTACTTATTTCTAGACCTTGCACACACAGAGTACAGAGTATTTTACAGCTAGTGAAGTACAATCTGGAAGTCACATACAATCCTGGGAGAGGTCTGGGGGCTGTTGGCTCACTGGAGGGCTTTGAGGGTGTGCAAGGCTCCCTGACCCTCCTCACCCTCACTCACAACATGCCAGACGCATACTACCCAATGTGATAGCAAACTGGTGTCAAAGGCAGGTAATGGCTGGAAAAAGCTGAAGAGCTGGATGCTGATCTGTACTTAGCTCAGTGAAATTACAGCAGAGCCCCGGTGAAAGGCTTCCCTGGCAGATGCTGCCCAGGACAGTGTGGACTGGGGTGTCTGTGGTGTTAGGAGCCCCCCAGAGCCAAGGGCTGTCCTGGCTCCTGATGACAGCAGCTTCTTTGGGAGATGTCCTAGCTGCTGGCCCGAGCACTGTGCAAGCTAATTACATGTTGTTAGTGGCTCCAGCTATTAGAAAGCTCCTAAGTGCTGACATGTGTTGTGTTGGTGCTTCCTTGCCTGGGTTGTGGTGGAGTTGGGTACGGAGCAGCCTGCAGAGCCAGGCGTGGGGATCCGTGGTGAGTGGAGCTGGGTCATGGTGTAAGAGAGGACCTGCCTGCTGAAAACACCCTGCAAGAGCTGTGGGAGCTGGGCAGGGTTGTGGGAGCAGCACTGCCTGCAGCCGGCTTCCCTGAGTGCCAGCCTGCTCAGGTTGGCTCGAGCTCGCCTCTGACTCTGGCTTTTGTGTTTTTTTTTATCTAGGCAAGTCTCACAGGGGCAGCTGTTGAGAGGCAAAGAAGCTGAATTGGATTTTTGTGCCTGCACGAGGTAGGCTCTGGTTACACAGCTGGAGAGAATAAGATCCTAAATTGGATTTCACTGCTCACTTGGAATGGGCTCCAGTTATGTGGGATTATTGGGGATTTAAAGCTAACATATAGGAAATGATAATGATACCATCCCCCAGCCAAAAAGCTGGGGAGCTCCATGTGCTGCTCTGTTTAAAAAATGCGGAGGAATCTCGCAATTAACATCTGAGCTGTGAACAGAGCATTGCTGGTGATGCTGGTGTGGTAATGAAAGTTTGCAGGATCACAGCATGGCTATTATCTCCTCCTCTGTTTGCGAAACAAAGGCACGTGTGCCAATGCAGCCGGCTCCTTCCTCCTCACTGCCTTGTAGGCTCTGTGTCCCCTCCTTGCCTTTCCCAGCCTGGGTGACCCTTGTGGGGGGCTCAAGGGGACAAAGCAAATCCTCAGGCACTGGGATGACCAGCACCCATCTGCAGATCTGCAAAAGCATCGTGTCCTCCAGTACAATCAATGATGGATTTTTTTTTTTAAAGAATGAAATTTGGGATGCTTAATTAGATTTGCCTGGTGCTGAGATTTAGTGTCTGTGATTTGTTTCCCACTCCTCTGCCTCCCCCTCATTTTGGCCCCAGAAATGTCAAGGCTAATTGCCAGCATTATTTCTCCTCTTGTTTCAGCCTTGCTCACCTGAGCGCTGGCAAATTAAGCAGTGTATGTGAGCATCATTGCCCAGTGCTGGTGTGGGCAGCCCCTGCTGCAGGAGCTGGGGTGGCTGTGGGGTTGGGTTGGGTTGGGTGGGGAGAGACAGCTTAATTTGGGGAGCTCCTGCAAGCTGCTTAGCTGGAGAAGGTGGCTGAGAGAGTCTAGGTGTGGATCAGAAACAGCAACTGATTTTTGTGGAGTGATTAATTGAAGTGGAGCTATGGGAACTGAAGTGGCAAGGGGGGTGGAATCAGAGCCTGCCTGCAGCTGTGCAGGCTGGTTTTTGGGGTGTGGTGGGGTCTGAGGCTGCCTGGGTCCCTGCAGAGAGGCCCTGCTCTGGGGGACCTGCACTCTGGCTGGTTTGGGGGGATCTCGGTGGGGTGGGGAGCAGGGCTGGGTGCCAGCGGATGGCACTCCTGAATGCACCGCACAGCCTCTGGCTTTGCAGAAGCTGCTCCGAAATGGTTTCCCTGGCTTCTCTGTGCAGCCACTCCCTGAGCTCACCCTCTGCCTTCCTTGCTGCCAGCATCTCCTGCCTGCAGATGCTGTGCCCCACATCTCTCGCTTCTCCTCACCCAGGTGTTTTCCCAGCCTCTGCTTTGCTCTCCCACTGTGTCCAGGGTGCTGGGTGCAAGGACATGGGGCTGAAGGTTGGGGTCTGCCCAGGAACCCCAGCCTGAGGTTTTGGTGCCCTGGTTGGAAATGTGAGCATCACCAAGAGCAAGGGGGAGGGCTGGGAGCAGAAGCGTGCAGAGGCTGTTTATTTTCTGTCCCTTGGGTGGTAGGCTCTCACCTCGGCCTCAAATTACAAGTCATGTCACATCTTGGGAGGCTTGAAATTGTGTTTCTCAGCAATGTTCCCAAAGAGATTAGAAGCACGGAAATGGCTGAAATACCCTCTGAGCTTGGAGTGGAACAAGCCACCGAACGCAGCGGGGTGGGATGGGGAAAGAGCTGTGGCATCCTCACTGGGGAAGAGGAGAGGGCTGTGTGCAGCTCATCGCTTGCCCCCTTCCCACACCCCTCCTGGTCTGGGATTGTTTTTTCAGTGCCAGTTCATATTGGTGCAAATGGGATGTGGGAAGAGCTGGGGCGGCCACCCTTCCTCTGGCATGGGATGGAGAGACCCAACCACCATCCCAAATACAAGGTGTCTTTAAAGGGATAACTAAATGCTCACCCATGGAGCTGGGTGTCATTTCCCCAAATTTACAGATGGAAAGTGAGGAGCTGTGATTTAAGGGGATTAAGAAGGGCCAGGAAGCCAGGCAAAAGCTGACCCTGAATGTGGAAGGGATTGATTTCCAGGGCTGATTTAGAGGAGGTATAGCTTCAAAACTTCTTAATACAAGGCAGAAGCCGCATGCCTTTCTGAAGCTTGGGTGCTTGTTTTCAGTTGGCATATTGCTAACACCAGCCAAAATTGCCCAGCTCTGACTCTTTGCAGTCTCCTTTTGCTGCTGGAGTCCCTGAAATGGGATGCAGCTGCAGAGCGCTGTGTCAGCTGTGGGGCTGCATCCTGTTCCTCGCCACCCCCCTCCCTCCTGTGCACATCCCTGTTCCTGGGACCGTGCAGAGCTGTCTGAGATGTCACCAAAGTGAATTGGTCCCCAGGTGCTGCTTTGAGGGCCTGGCTGACAGAGTGATTGGTGATCAGCTGGCTGAACAGACACATCATACCACAATTAGACACCTCCTGGTAAGAGAGAGATTCAACCAAGGCAAAGACCGAGCCGGTTACAAATATTGAAGGAGCCATTAAAGATGCAAAATCATTATCTCCTAAGCAATCCAGTGACTCTTGTGAGGACATTAGTGCCAGAACAGCACATAGGAATGATGAATGCATACATACGTGTGGGTCTCGCATTATGGAGTGGACAGAAAGATGAGCTTGATGACAAACACATCCACAAATGCAGCCATCATCCCAATTACAGCCTGGAAAGAAATGCAGAGCATTTTGCTCTGAGGAATGGATGAAAGAGGCATCAGTGAAGTGGGGCAAGCTCTGGTCTGCTGCAAAGAGAGGTGACCTCGGGTGCTGAGAAGCCAGAGCATCAGTGAAGGAGGAGCTCACATGGATGGGTCTGTTTGGGGAAAAGCTGTCTCCTGTTGGGATTCACTGCTCTGGTCTCCGCTGGCTAATTATGTTGCTGTGTTCTTTATGACTTGTGAGACTCAGCAAAAGCCTTGGCGAGGGTTGCCTTGGAGGTCAACAAAACTAATTGAATTGAATTTCCAGTGAGTATTTATGTGGCTATTTTCAGAGCACGCTTTTCCACACCTCTGGAAAAATGCAAACCCAAAGGTCTGCTCCTTCCCAGCCTGATGGGACCTGCTGCTCCTGTCCTGGCTGCAGCCATGTCGGTGAGGAAGATGGCACTTCCACCACATGTGGTCACATCTGTAGTGGAAGAGGTACACGGCACCTGAATGCTGCTTCAGAGCCCTTCCAGCTGGGATATTTAAATCCTCTTGCTCTGGTGAGAGAGAACCCCAAACCGATTTCTATCCTGCTATGCTGCTTTATCTCTGCAATAACAATGTGCTTAGTGCGCAGGATGAAATTAATACAGAGCCAAATTTACCTTGGGAATATTTGAGCAAGTTTTTAAATGAATATTCATTGAATTTTCATGCTCTTATATCTTGCTTGGCCTGTCATGGCTCTAACCGGGCAGCTGGGTCAGCTTTCTGGGGCATCACTTGCCCTGTCAGAAGTGCTGGAAATGTCCCAAAAGAAAATATCCACCTCTCATTTTCTCTGCAGCCTGTGAAGTCACAGACATGATGCAAATTCTGCTGTCGACATCCGTGCTGTGATGTGAGGCTATGAGAAAAGAGGAGCTCTGCCCTGGGTACAGCTCCTGTTTCCCATCCCAAAGGCACTGGCCAGCTGGAGCAGAGGGATGCGGGAGGACCCAGAGGTTTACAGCCCTGAACGGGAAGGCGTCTGGCAGCCAGGAGCTGGGTCAGAGCTGCAGGACACGGGTGGACTCGGCAATTGTAATAAAAGTATGAGCTGACCTGTGGCCAACTCTATAGAGAGCTCTCAATGCTACAACTAAATGAGCTGCTGGCAGATTCAGGGAAGACTAAAATTAAAACAGGTCAGGTACAGGCAGTATCGCGGAGCTGGGAGCCAGGGTTTCAAAGCATGCTCTCTCTGAGAGAGGGAGAGCAGAAAAAAACCCTTCCTGCATATGCAAAGGACATTTCCAGAGCTCTAATCCTTTGATTATAACAGATCTTAAGAGAAACCGTGCTATTCCTTGAAGATGGGGAAAAAAACCATAACTGTTCTAAACTGATGGAAACCGAGCTGCTAATCAGCAGAGAATAATGATCAATTTATTGGATGTGATACATTTAATGATGAAATACCAACTGTCTTTTCTAATTCCTGTGACTAATGGAGAAGGACATAGTAAAAAGTATCAGCATACACTGGTACAGTAAGTGCTGGAAGAAATAATGAGATGGGGCAGCGGGTATTTATATGAGTGCAAATGGACAAGGAGCAAAACGTGAAGTGCCCAGAGCTGGGCAGCTGAGGGCTGCTGGTAGGTCCAGGAGGGGATGGGGCTTGCAGGCTGCATTTCAGCAAAAATACACCCATGGAGGCAACTTCCCTTTCTCATCACTTTCTCGACTCTATAGGCTGCAGAGTTTCATGCTGACATGCTATAGATATGCAGGTACAAAAATGAAGGTTAGCCAGGCCAGTCCCCACACTCAGTTAGGTGTCGCCCCAGCACCTCGGTGTCCCTTCACATCAGTCCTGTTCTGACAGTCCGCCCTCTCGCAGCTGGCTGCTCCAGCTCTGAAGGTGCTTCTTAACAAGCCAAGAAAAATTAAGACTGGGGAATGATTGTTTTTTTTTCCCTCCCCCTTTACTGCTGACAAATGCAATCTATAAAGCGGTGAGGGAGAGGGAAAGGCAACAAGGCTTGTCCAGATTAACCAGCCAAGGGAGCATCAAGCTGGGGCTGGTGCTGTTGGAGAGGAGCCTTGGATGCTAGTGCAGAGGCTGCAGCAGCCCAGGGTGCTGGCAGAGGGACACTGCTGATGTCCCCTCCCTTGGTGGCCTCTGTCCCTCTGTCCTGGATGTGCTTCCTGATGCCACAGGGACCCTGTGTTGATCTCCTTGCTCTCCTGGATGATGGGTATGGCATGTCTGCCAGCTTGCTGGGGATGGCTTTGGGGGTGCTATGCTGCTCTCCAGGACTGGAGAAGGCTTTGCTGAGCAGTGACCCTGCCCCTGAATGAACCAGGGAGGTGTCTTTCCAGCAGAGAGATGGTGTTACTGCTCTGAGGGGCAAGAAAAGCCTATAAGGACATAGGGCTTGATACTCAGATGCCCAGTCTGTCCTGGATGGCCACTCATCCTGACCCTGCAAGAGGCAGGGGGTTGCCGGTGTTTTCTGTGGTGCAGGGGGGCCAACCCTGGGGTGGGAGGTGCCTTCACAGAAGAGCAGCAGGCTGCCAACCACCTCAGCTCGCCAGGCTCAGCATCGGGTCTGGGAGCACGCCTGGCCCCCGCACACTGCCTGGCACAAAGGCAGCTGCCTGCCCTTGCGTGCCAATGCTGCTTTCCTTGCCTGCACATCTTGTGCTGTCATTTTTCCTTTTTTTTTCATCTGCTTGCAACCTGTGAGGTGGAAGAGGGTTTGTGGGAAGAGCAGAAGCTGAGGGAGCCCGTGGGCCACTGGTGAGCATCCCTGGATGAGGGGCCATACGGGGCTCATCTCCCAGCCTTCCTGTGGGCGCAGGAGGGATGGGTTTCAGCCACCAGCCAGGGGAGGGATGACGACTCAGCTCTGCTCTGCTCCTGGAGCTACACGTGCCTCTGCCAGTGCAATAGCAGAGCCTGTAGCTAGATGCCACTCAGTACTAAGGCGTCATTATTTTTTACGAACTAAGAGAACATTCCCTAATGTGCCTTGGAACATTATCGTAAATAATTAAATCTGAACTGCCGTTGTCACAGTAAATGAACAAAAGATTGTTCCGCTTCCCATGTGCAAAGTACAAATCACAGACTTTTAGTCTCCCTGAATTTTTACTGCCAATTTAAGGAAAGCAGTGAAGAAAGAACCAATATTAAGTCTCCAGGTTGGGAGCAGATCCAAAACCCCTCCTAAACACTCAACCTTTGGGCAGATCAAATCCATTTCCCTCTCTGCGAGGGCTGAGAAGGTGCTTGGGAAGCAGGATTGTAGCAGCTCGTTGCGATGGCTCAGATGCACAAGGGTTTTGGGACTGAACATCCACCTTTTGGGACTGAACATCCACCTTTCCCCTGTGGGATCAAGGACCATTTGAAAGCAGATCAAAATTAGTGAGCTAATGGGGCACATCACGAGCTCCAGGTATTTGCCAAATGCAAGGACAAGCTGCCGGCTATTGCACCGGCCAAATTCTGGGAAAACCCAATACGCCGGATTTGCAAGTCCTGCCTTAAAGGTAAAGTTCAAATCCCTCTCTAGCTGATAGAACACTTCCACACATGCATAAGTTTAAGGAATGTAACAGGGCATAATTAGGGCTTTCTTTATTTAACTAAGGTTTTGTTTAGCTCTTGGTCCATCATGCAGGAGCATCTTGGTCTGCTCCTAAATCAGCTGCTAGAGCCAAGCAGATAAATGAAGCCCCTGAAGGGTGAGAGCCAATGGCCTGGTATGGCCAGGACTTCAGGAGAGCAAAATATAGCCCGTGTCTGGGGAAGATTGCTCCTGTATATCACAGCTACCCCTGTGGCCACCTGGGTTGAGCTTTGTAAAGCATCTCCTGCCCCTTCGGTTGCCTTCATTTAAGGCTGTCGGTGTTGAGGATACAGTGATTTGATGATGGATCCTGATGGCTGTGATGCATGTCTGAGGTCCACATCTCACCTCCCTGAATCTTCCCATGCAGGTCTTAATTCAGTACAAAGTGGGGATGTGTCACTCTGCCTCCCACTGTCTGAGTGAGCTTTGCCCTTCACCTTCCTCATGGCTGTGGGGGGAAGGCAGGGAGGGCAGTGGAGGGGGAGGAAGGCTGCTGCTTGCCCAGGGCTCAGTGTTCATGCAGGTGAAGGTGTGATCTTGCCTGATAAAGATTGCATCTCAGAGGGGATGAGAGCCTGAAAGTGTCAGCAAGGCTGGGTCCTGGTTTTGATCAGATCCCCAAACTCTCACTGCTGTGACCAGCAAACATGCTGCTGGCCTCCAGCAAGAGGATAGCGAGCAGTGGAATAATTGCCTTCCTCCACTCCATCCCAGGTTTATGATGCAAAACATTTTAAAAGGGTGAATAATTAAGTGCTGCTCATAAAAGAGTCGGTCAGCACTGCTGCCAGGCTCCTCCATCTCCAGGAACTGGGACCTGGATTGGTGGGGGCTGTGCCGTTTGGGGGGGATCAGAGCTGAGATCTCATCCTGTGCTGGGCGCTGAGCTCGTCCCACAGGCAGAGGGACCTGGGGGGAAAATAAACAGCTGGGTTTGTTCTGACAAGCAAGGGAGAGACTTTTCATTTGCTGAATAGGTCCCCATGGCTGAATCTGTTTGCAGACTGTCCGGTACAGGGGGTGTTTCTCTTGGCGAGATCCAGCTGTGGTAAATAATCCAGAATTTGTGCTTGATGGATGTTCGCTCCCTGCCAGCTTGTCTCCTGAGAGTTATATAATTCCCTTTCCCGCAGCTTGGCTGTAAATTCAGCGTGATTCATGGCAGGTCTCTCTGCCAAAGGCTTTTACAGCCCTGCCACCCCCGGGTGGGCAAGGACGGGGCAGAGGGCATGGGGTGGCCTGCGCTGAGCAGGAGGATGCTGCTTGCCGGGGCATTGAGCCTTCAAGGGCTAAAGGTTTTTTGTGGGGTGGGCAGGGCTGTGGGGACAGACTAGGATTTGATTTTTGGAGGGAGCCATCCCTTATTCTGCTGCGTAGTCTCCTGCCTGGCCATAAACCTGGCTGAGGCGGTGGGAGCCCGGACAGTGGGTGGATGGTTCATGGTGGGTGGGGAGCCCCCCGCGTGTCAGGCTGGCCCCTGCCTGCTCTGGCGCTGCTGGGAGAGGCTGTGGCACCCCAGGAGTTTTGAAATGAAGAAGCAACTCTGCAAACGGCCTTTGAGTTTTGGCTGGAGCTAAGGAATGGGGCACTGCCACCCAAATTGTCTGCTGAAGCAGAGATCCTGCAAACCGTCAGGGCGCTGCTTTTGGGCACTCCCCTGGGGACACTGGTGGCATCTCCCCTTGCAACGGGGTTGGGGTGGGAGGATGCAGGTTGGGTCCCGAACACCTTGTCCCAGCAAAAGGACCCTTGTTAGTGCTGTTCACTGGGCTGGTCCCCTTCCCTTTCCCATCCCAGCCCTGCCCACGAGCTCCCATTGCAATTTGTTTGGCTCTCAGGGGTGATATCCTATCTGCAATATTAACACACGCGTAATGGAGTATATACGTATCCCCCCTTAAATCAGATAGACTCCGTGGTGGATGCAGCTGATAAATCCCCTGGGCAGTTACAAAGCCAGGCAAATTTAATTAATTCTTTTCATCTCTGACAGAGGCAGCAAGCAGTAGGCAGGGAGAGGGATCTTTTTGGCCTCTTTTCCCCACCGAGGAGCAGGAGGGGAGGGCAGGGGAGGATGCAGCCCCCTGCCCAGCATTGGGGCTTGGTGGCTGCATCCTGGTGGCACAGAGTGGGGCTGGGTCTCGTGCCTGAGCACGGGAGTCTGCTGGGAGGAGAGGAAATAGAAACCTGCCAGCCTGCTGCTTGTGGGCTTGATCCATCAAAATCCAGGCACCTAAATGCATTAAAACACTGGGACTGTATAAATATCTATTTCCAGGTACTGGAAGTATGTCTAAATAAAACAAACCAGGCTCAACTGATTCTCCTGGACAATAAACACCTGTAAATTGCAAGGTATCTATGACGCATTGCTGGAGTGCACCCGTTTCTGCTTGGAAAAATATTTTTGAGCTCAGCTGGTGTTTTTTATCTCTGGTGGTTGGCTCTGTAGCTGGGAAAGCAAAGCAGGGCTGGATGCTGTGGTGAGGGGCAGATTGGATGCAATGAGTATGGAGCAGGGCACCAGTGGTGCTGGAGAAAGACAGAAGAAGGGGGCATGGGTCTGCCTGTGGGATGGGTACCTACTGGAGTGTCCTGCTGCCAGCATCTTCCGCAAGCTGGTCCAGAAGATTCAAAGCGTCCTGGAACGTAATCTTGAGCAGAGTGGGAGTTACGGGGGAGACTGATGGCATGCTGCAAGGGGAGAGCTGCTCTGAGCACCCCAGGTTTCCACCAGCTGCTGACCTGACCCAGATGTGCTAGGCTTGGGGTCCGATGGGGCAGCTGCACCTGTGAAAGCTGATGTTTCTGGAGGGGCCACGGTGCAGCTCACAGCCCCTGGGGCTTCCTTTAAGGGGCTTGGCAGCAGTCTGAACTTGGCCTGTCCATCCCCAAAGCCCTGCCCATGCAGCCCTGCTTGTCATCACCGCTCAAACAGGGCAGGGCACCAAGCATGCAGCAATGGCAATCCTGTCTGGTAGATGGGATGGGCTCAGACAGCGGAGGATGTGGTGCTGGGAGCAGCAATGGCTTCCCCAAGACCTGCATTTATGTGCCAGGAGAGGGAAGATGTATTTTAATGTGGCAGGTGAGGATGGCTTAGTGTCCCCTAAGTGTAAATGTCCCCATCCTGGGGGCAGGACTGTGCTCACGTTCCCCTGGCTTGCTGAGCACCCGAGGCTTGGTGCAGAGATGGGTTGCTGGCACAATAACCAACACAGCAAGGTCTGATGTGGCAGCCAGGGCTGCTGTGGAATGTCCCCGCCCAGGGTGGCTGTCCCCTCCCCAGGATGGGCCAAGGCTCTCAGGGTGGTCCTCCTCCATCCCACCGTTGGGGCAGGACAGGATGGTCCCTGTCTTGCACAGGGTATTTAAATCCATCCAACTTCACCAGCGCTGATCAATTACTCAATTTTAATATTCCTGTCCTCCTGAGACGCTTCGTTTTCTTTTTTCTTCTCCTTTTCTCCCTATAACTGGCCATTGCATTTTCATCTTAATCTGCCGATAGTTCATTTTCATTTGACATACTAATCTATGCTTCTTTCTGTAAAGATAACTCATCCCTGCTTGATGGCAGGAGTGCATAACCAGTGCCATGCCAGGAATATTTTACTCACTTTGAAAAAACCACTGGAATAACAAGTAACCACGTCTGAGCTAGTATCGCCCATCCGTTTTAAGAAGCCAGAGGTCTCTGGCAGAGCCCCGCTGGGCAATGCTGGTATGAGAGCTTTGCTCTGGCTTGCAGGCAGGTGAGGCTTTGAAGCAGGAACTACAGGTCACAATGCCAAGGTGGGGCTGGATGCTGGGACCCCCCCATCCCCCTCCTTACACACACCCGTTGGCACTGGAATACTTGGCTGTTGGCAATGGATCAATTTATTTGCTGTTGTTTATCAGGTTTGCGGCTGGCTAGCGGTTTTAGTGCTGTTTGTATAAGGAACGGCATCAGTGTACGACAGCAATTATTTCTGTATAAATAAAAGCATGGATGCTGTCAGCTGCCTCCGATGGGTCCTGGGATGGGAACTAAGCTGATGCCACCACCTCATCCCTGGGATTGGTGGTGGGGACATGGGAGGTACCACACAGGGTGGCAAATGTCACTGAAAGGAAGATTTGACAGCAAAAACTGGCCAGCTCCCCCTGCACCCCTCTGCCGAAACCGCACAGCTCCAGGGATGCTCCCGGTGCTGTTCCCTTAAACACATAAAAGGGCTCCATCTGGTTTTAATTATTCAAATGAGCTGACAGGGTAATCAATATAAATGGTTAAATGTGGCCAGGATTAGTGTTGCCTTTGCTGCAGCATTGGGTAAAAGCTCTCAAGATGGGGGATTAGTCGCTGCCCTGGCACTATGGGGAAGCAGGGTGCTGGGGGCCCCCCTTGCTCATGGGGACATGGTGGCACCGCAGCCTGGGCTGGGGGGTCACAGGGGGAGCACGTGTCTGCGGCCGCTCTGGCAGATGCAGGATTTAAAACAATAACCTGCGGTACTTCTGGCTCTAGCTGCTTTTTTATTGCTAATATACTGCTAATTGTGCTCTGCTGTGCGGTAATACTAATAAAGGAAGATTTAGAAAGCAGGAGGCTTAAGAGAGTAAATCAAGGGCATGGCACAGCCTCAGCAATCTGCATTGCAATTACCCACAGCTCCCTAGCACTAGGGAAGGGTGAGGGACCCCACCATGAGGACCCACATGTGGGGTTCCTGTCGCACCCTGAGCTGCCGGGGTGGAGGGGTTTTGTATGTGCTGCACCCTGGGGTGGGAACCCTGATACCTCCCTGATGCAGGAGAACCTGTGTCCCTGTGCCCTCCCCAGCAGCAAAGTTTGTCCTGACCCATTTCACCTCTTGGGGCTGCTGCTGTGCTGCTTTTTTGCTGTGTTGCCATGGCAATCCTGCCTGCATCCATCCCTGGTCCTGCAGCTGGTGAGTGCCACCAGCCTCCTCCCTTGGGGAACTGCTGAAGGGGGTTTGGTGGATTTGCTTGGGCCACAGCTCCCATCTCTCCAAACACTGGATAAAACCTTACTAAAAGACAAAAAGAGAGAGGGAGGGAGATGGGCACCCCCTGGGTTATTCTATCCATCTCTGCTGGGCCCTTATTGAAACCACCGGTGCCTGTGCCCCTCCACGTGCCTCGGCATAGGTGTGCTTCATCAAGCTGGCGCCTGCCTCAGAGCAGGGTCATGCAGAGACAGCCACTGTAATGAGAAGAGCTGAAATTGCTGCATGTGGCAGGAGGGGGGCAGTGGCAAAGGTAGGGGGGATAGCAACGTCCTTGTCCCCACCGTCAACCAGCTGCAGGCTTTCTAGGCTTTTCTAGCCCTAGGCGATGGGAAAGCCAAGGTGAGGCCGTTCCTGTTCCCTATCTTCCCAAACCCTCATTTTAATCTCACGTTATAGCATGGAAATGTTTGACTTTACAGCCTTAGTTTATATTGCCGGGAAGTAACTTAACCGCGCTCTCTAAGTGTTGAAGCTGCATTTCTTTTTGATGATTTCAAAGATTTATTAAGTTCTCCCAGGGAGAAGGAGGGGAAAAAAAAAAAAAAAACTCATGCCAGCAAATAAGATTCAGTGGTAGGCCCAGTGAATAAACTGAAAATATATGTGCAGTGTTTAGAGATTTTGCTGGAGCATTCGCTTTCTGCCAGCTCCTATCTACAAACGCGCCTCTACGATGCTCGGCGTTATCCTTGGCCATAGAAGCTTTGACACTCGGGGATGCTGCTCTATGAACTGCTGGTTTTAGGGTTCCCCTTCTATTTTGGGGTTCGGATACGGGAGCCGAATAGGGGATAATTAAAGGTTCACTGTTTGCTAATAGCCTATGCACTGGAAAGTGTTCATTCAAACCACTCAGCTGAAATTAAAACATAGTAAGTGCTCTCTGAGCAGGAATCTGGAGCATTTCCTGGACAGTTTGTGAACATGAGAGATGGGTCCAGTTCACCGTGCAAGTTAGTTGCCATTAATTAATGGATGGGGTCTATTAATTTACTCTCGAATCCAGTCATTGGGGGATGAGGTCACAGCTGGCAGACAAGTACCAGCAGGATGCAGTTTTCTCTGCAAAGTAAATTAGCAGCATTTAATTTCACAGGAGTCCAGAAAAAATGTGTTAAGAAGTGACAGAGACCTGGAAATCAGCCGGGGCTGGAGCCAGGAGAGGCATGGCCAGCTGTGAGGTGGGCGAGAGATGGAGCCAAACTTATATCTGAGGATTTGGGTTCTTTCCCTTTCTATTGGCACTTTGTGGAAAAAATAAGCAGTGCAATCTGGTGGGGTGGTGCTGGCGTCGGAGCCCAGCGCTGGCATTGCTCCTGCCTGCTGCTGCCCAAGCCCTGGCCGGGTCAGCAGGGGCTATCCCCGGGCTCTCGTTACCCTCCCGTGATGCCGGCTTAACGAGTCTCTGCCTGCGGCATCCTAGGTGAAAAGCCCTGAAAACTCCCATCTGCCAAGGACCAAGCAATTGCCAAAGAAATCGGCAATCCTGTTTTACTGCAGATGCTCTTGGTATTAAAAAAATAGTGGGGGGAAATGCTAAGAACCTGCAATGTCAGCAGAATTTGGGGCCGTTGAGGGGCAGCATTGAACACGGGCCACTGCATGCGTCTTGGTGGTGCTGGCACCCAGATGACAAGGGCCAGGCAACCCCTTCCCTGCGAGGTTCCCTGGGGCAGTTGTGCCATGTTAATAAGCATATCTCTTCTAGGAGAAGATATTTAGTTGTAAACATGCTGCTTTGCAATAGCAAAGGGGAAATCTTTGCTTGGGGAGCCAACCCCAGGGAAGGGCAGAGGTTTGAGCTGGGTCTTCTCACTCTGCTTTTAATTTCACCTTTGAGAAAGCTTTAGCTCAGGGTATTTATGTATCTCAGTTTTACTAGTACAGTCCCAGTTTCCCCAGCACTGAGTATTAAAATAGTGTTCTTTTGTCACTGGCACTTCTTTTCAGCCCCTTTGAAATGCCATTTGTAGAGATGACCAAGTGGAAGACATCCCTGTGGGGTGCTGCATGCTCCCTGAGAGCAGCCAGGGATGCGGGCTGAGCCCGGTGCAGGAGTAAACACCATCAAAGCTGCTCTCTTGCCCCCAAAACATGCTAATGACGCTCAGCTGCCTTTTCTGAAAGGCTTGCCTGATGCAGTGCATTACTAGAAGATCCTCTGCTCTGAGGAATAACCTCGTCTTGCTGAGAGGAGTCGGTGGTGATGCCGTCAGTCATTAAAAATAGAGGCTGGACTTATACCAAGTGCCCATTCTTACTGTGCATCTTCACGTGCTTGAAAACCTGCCGTCCCTTCTGCCCAGGGAAGCAAGAAAATGCAGGAGGATCCTGCCTGGCTTGGGTTTATTTTTGCATGAGCCTCTGTCTTTGGCGAATGCTGAGAAAAAGCTTAAAGATGCTCAAGAGGAGCAGGAGAGGAGCTTAAGTGCTGTAAGAGGGAAAAAACATCCACATGCTGTCCCTTACGGGTTTAAGACATCTCAAGCGAGCTTTCTCTTTTTTATTATTCTAATTGGTACCCACTTCTGTCTCTGGCAGTGCTGCTTAATGGTGTGTTTCAGACAGGTGCTGAAGCTGGCTTCTGATTTTTACCAAAAAGGACCATTTTCTCCCCATTTATTCTGTGGGAAGATTTCTCTTCCATCCCTGCAGGGAATGACTCTTGAACTCAAATTGGGGCTCTCAGGGGGTCGTCTGGCCATGTGCTGGCACAGGTATGCTCAGTGGAGGTGGCAGAGCCTGGTGGGACCCTGGTGAATTTGGGGACCCCCTTGTGGGGTGAAGCAGGCTGCTCTGCTCCATCAACCTGCTGCTTGTGGGGTTGAACTGCACGCATACGGGAAGAGCAGTCCCCGGGGGAAGCTGGTCTAAATTGCCGTCTCCCCAAATAGACATGATCTGAAATAATTTCCTTAAGTGTGAGATTATTATAGGTAGATTATATATTGATTTTGAAGGCTTTCAGATGAGCAGAAACACTCTCCCCTCATCACAGAAAAGACTGAAAGGTTGGAGTGGTTTGGGTATTTTTTTCCTTTTTCCATTTTTAAAGAGGAGTGGAAATGCACCAAAATAAGGCAGAGGTGAGGCATGGAAAGCCAGTGACAGGTCCAAGGTTCCCAAAAGAGCTGAGTTATCCTCAAGGAAAGGTGAGAGCCAAGGAATTGGGGTTCCTAAAGCCCCAGGGGTGTCTTTCCCCCACAGCCCTTTCTCCCTTTCCCCTGGCACCCAGCATCCCTCCAGCCTGGGCAGGGGGATGCTTACTGAGGGAAGAGCCTGAGATAAATCACTGTTAATCTCGGCTCACTGTATGTGAAGGGTAATACCTCTTCAGGTTGTTTGCTCACCTGTTGGATGAGCCGATGGAAAATAAGGTAATACTCCTCCTCGCTGCCCCCGCTGCTCCTGTCCCTGCACTGACAGAGGCCAAGCAGCCGTGTTTGGGTGTGTGGTGCTTCGGGGAGCGGTGGGCAGATGTGCCGTATGCAGGCAGATATCCCAGCATAATTACCCAAAGCAGACCAGTAATCCACCTGCCCTGGGAACTGGTCTTCTAGTTGTAGCTGCAAAACCCACAGCTTTCTGCATTAAAAACTACCCATTGTTAGGTAATCAACTCAAGCAGTGTATTAGTAGTTAGGTGGGACCTGGGCGGTCTAGATCCTCCCCTCCAGTGCTGCTGGAAAAGGGTTTCCTAATATCTAACCCGACCCTTTCTCTCCTCCCCACACTGGATGCAGAGAACAGGTTTTCTCTTCCACTTTGCAGCCGTCGTCTTCTGTATTTGCAGACTCAGTTTTGCCCTTGACCGTCTCTTCTCTGGGTTAAGCAACTCAAATTCATTCAACCTTTTGTATTCCCCAGGTCTCCTGGATTGACTTCATTGAATTCATTACCAGGTGCTTGGGCCAGGAGGAAGAAGGGTCCTGTCTGAGCCCAGGCTTATCACTGGAGGCAAGTATTCCTCCTCCCCTGATGTGTTGGGGGCCTTTGGAAGCATGCAGGGGATACTTCCAGCAGTTTAGGGGGCTTTCTTGCTTGTGCCTCTCTTCCAGTGGTGCCAACAGCCTTGTGCCAGCCAAGAAATCAGCTCTTAGCATCTTTATCTAAGCCCATCGGTTTGGCTTTTCCTGAATGCAGTCCTGCATGAGCACCTCGCTGTTTCTCCCGCCACATATATATTTAGGTATTTTCCCATACCTAATTAATTCAGCCCCCGCCACTGAAGTGTCACGCTGCCTTGATCCATCCTGCCTTTCATCCGCTCGCAATAAAGGCATCTTTTGTTAGCGGTTTGCTGCTGGGCCGTGTTTCTCTGTCAGGCTTGTGTAAAACACCCCCAGAACCTGTTAGATAGAGACGTTCATTACCCTCTTTTGCAAACCTTGGTGCCAGTGAGTGGAAGGGAAGAGATTCATTATATTCTGTGGAGGTATCTGAGCCTGAGACCCCCAGATGAGAGGCAGCCAGAGGGAAGGAGATCTCAAGCGATGCTATGATTAGTCAGAAAAAAGTTGGGACTGTAACCCTAGGAGCTGCGGCGGAGCTTGACGGAGCATCACAGTGGGCTTTTTAGCACCAGCAACTGTATCATCGTAGTGCTGAGCAATGGTGCTGGGGCAGCCGCAGTGGGCTACATCTCTGAGCTTGGCAACAGAAAGTGGGACTGAGGGAACCTGCTTTTTTTTTTTCCTTCTCTCCCCCCTTTTCCCCATCAAAAACCCTTTGAGGTAATGGAATTTTTTTCCACTGATGGCATGTTTTATTTCCACCCTCTATCCTCCTTTCCCCTCCCAGCCCAGGGATGATAAATCCAGCCTGGCTGGATGGTTCATGTGCCTCCAGGGGAGGGGGCTATGCTGTAGGGTTCATTCTGCACCCAGCAGGGCTGGGGGTGTCCCACTAGCAGGGTCTTGCTCCCAGGATTTTGGGAGATGTGGCTCTTGCCCGGCTCCACATCCTCCTGCCAGCAGCACAGAGGCATTTACTGGGAAAGGTCCAATTGGGATTGCAGCCGCCAAACCAGGCATCACCTTCACTCTGCCCTGTTTGAGATGTTGTATGGAGCAGGGAAATTACAGCGCATTGAGAGATGCCTTCTCATCTTTGTGTTTCTGAGGCTAGGCCTGATGCCTTGTCCCCAGCTCAGCTTTTCTACTGTAAAACCAATGTCCCTTGTCAGGGGGCTGGTTGATGGGGGCTGAGAGGTTTCGGTGTGGAGACCTGCCAGCCATCAACATCCCCTGGGGTCCCCAGCCCGCCCTGCCCCACCAGGGAGCAATCGAAATCAATCCATGTAATTAGGCAAGCAAACAGCTGTATTTGCGTGAAGTGTCTGGCAGTAACAGCAGCCGTAAAGCCGCACAGCCACAGCAGGGCTGACGTTGAAGTGATCCAGCCTTTACGAGCAAAGATAAAATTAAACTGCTGGCGTGAGGAGAGTCACCGCGGGCAGAGTTAAGGTGACTCGGTGCAGGACCAGGTCCTGCTTTGCCTGGCTAAGGGGGGTTTTGCAGATGCGAGCAGGGGTGACTTCTTCAAAGCCCTGAGAGATGCAACCTTTTTCCTCACCCCTTTCCCAGCAGGCATTTGCGAGCAGGTCATTGCCATCCCTCTCTTTTCCCTCTTGAAAAATGCTCTGCTGTTCCAAGTTAGCATCGGTAGGTCTGTCAGAAAAATTAATTTTTTAATTAAAAACATTTTCTTTAGTGGTGCTTTAATGTCTGGGTCTGGAGTAATTATTAGTAGCTCCAGGGAGACTGTGCTTTAGAAAAATTGTTGGTGCTACTGCAAAGGAATTTATCTGATTAACGTCAGCCTTCACACATGGCTGTTGGGGGAGGGGGAGAGAGGGGGATGGACAAGGAGGGGAGTCCTGCTGCTCTCAAGCAAACTGATTAATCATGGAAAATGAGGCAGGGCTCTGCAGGTGCTGGTTTTCCACCTTGGAGGTGGGCTGGGAGAGGAGGAGAGGTTGGGAGCAGCAGCACAGGGCTCCCTTGCCATCCTCCGTCCCGCACACAGGTCCCGGGATGTGGCTTGAGAGATCAAAGAGGTGAAGAGTGATGGTTTTGTCCCTTGCTGGAATAAGAAGGCAGAAAAACATCCAAAGAGAGTGTAAGCAAAGCCTTAGGTGATTCTCGTCCCCCTGCACCTGTCCTGGGTGGGAGTGGAGTAGCTGCTGCCGGCCGTGGGGCTGGGGATGCTCAGCAATACCCCAAGCCAGGCCATCCCCTGCTGCAGCTGCTCACACGGGGGATTTAGGCTTGCACATAGCCAAATCCTTCTCTCAGCAAAAGGTCAAAGGTTCCCTGAAAGAAGCAGCTTTCCCCCCAGTTATTCCCTTATGACTTCTTATTAGAGGATTATTCCTGTCCTGAAGCGTAAGGGTTTAGATTCCTCCCAAAACTCCCAGCTCTGGAGGGAGTTTTGCTGTGCTGTTTTAATCCCCATAGCCCTGGCTGTTCTGGCTGCTCTGGCTTTGGGCTGGTGTGGGAGATTAACTGGGGTATTGGAATGAGCTGAGCAGAGCAACATCATTAGCAAGCGGAGAAAATGGTGTGAAGGCACCCTTTTGCTTGTACATCCCCCTCTCTGCAAGCACCTCCTGGTGATGGGGTCCTCTGAGATGCCCAGGGGATGGATGGATGGATGGATGGATGGATGGATGGATGGATGGATGGATGGATGCAGCAGGAGGTCCTGGGCTGCTTGGGGGCAGGAGGAGCCAAATGCTGCACTGCTCAGGATCACCTTCCCTTTGCAGCACCCATTTGCCTGATTTCATCGTAATGTTATCGGCTGCTTCTCTAATGGGTTCTGCAGGCTCCAGGCAAATCCTACCCTTTGTGCTCAATTAACAGGCTATACCTTGGAGAATGGGAGGTAATATAAATATTTTCCATGTAGTAATAGGACTTTTTTTTAAATTTTTTTTTTCTTGCTGTGGTGCTGTCATTATAATATTGATTTGACATCCAGGTGTCAGGAACAGCTGGATGGCAGAAAAAATGACAACTTTAATTCATTTTGCAAGCAGGGGAGGTGGGGGAAGGCTTTCCTCCAGGCTTTTGCCCCCCCCTTCCCTCTGCGATGTTCCATGTTCTGCCCTGACAGGAACATTTATAAACTGCCACTGTGGGGAGTATTATTAACAGCTCGATTCCTTAAAGATGCAATTAATTATTCACCTGCTTCCAAATCAGTTTAAGCAGCTTCTAAGCTGCAGTGTAAATAAAACCTTCCCAACTCACCTCTCCTGTTTCTTACACGTACATACACACACATATTCCTGGTATTTATAAAGCTGAGCTATTTAAATTGAGCCAAACTAATGGTTATTGTAAATTACTGCAGCTCCATTGGCTTCCTGGGCTCTCTGCTGAGTTACATCAGCCAGGATTTTAACTCATCCTTGTGGGGATGGCAACTGTCGCTATTTTCTCATTTGCTGTATTTTTAGGCTATTTTTGCCTTGTTGCTAAATCCCTCCTGTTTTGTCGTGCCTCGGCCCTATCTCCCTTTTACCTGTTTGTTATTTAATAAATCATCCCCTAAATGATCCCCTGACTTCAGCATCAGCTACAATGCTGTTTCTGGAGGTTTTCTAGGTTTTTTTTTTTTCCCTTTTTGGAAAGATGTTGGTTAGGTCTCAGCTGACAGCTGCTTTCAAAGGGAAAATACTGCCTGAGCTCCTGGGGCTCTGCGAGCAAAAGGCTGCACCAGCCCTGGGAGGGGCTGATTTGGGGACCTGGAGGGGAAAGGCTCGTGTTTGCTCTCCTCTCACTTCCCTGGGTTTGGGTTTGGATGGCCAAAGCAGGTTGAAATGGCTTTAGGGTGATGGTGTTGAGTCCCTTATGGCCCTACTCGATTTCATTCTTTGTGGTTAAGTTTCTGGGCTGAAGTTTAGGTTTGGCAAATGGCAGATATTTGGGGAGAAAATGTTTTAGGAAGAGGTGTGGGCTTTTTTCTCTAATAGAAAGCTGAGACCTGTGGTGCATTTTAGTGGGAGAGGGCAGCACTCCTGAAGAACCTCACCATTGCCACCCCAGAAATGCTGAGCACCCGGGACTGAGGGGCTGTGGCCAGCACCCCTGCTGCAACTCTGTCTGGTCCAGGGAGGTTGGGACCCTCCCACTGCCCGCTTGCTCCCCTACAGCACAGCCACTTGCTCCTGAGATGCTGGGGGCTGGAGGAACTCCTCACCACCAAAGTTATTCAGCATCTTGTCCTGTGAGCTCCTGTGGTCCTAATCAGGGAAAATCTGCAAACCCTGTGACAGGGGAGTGAGCATGAATGCCTGGAGGATGCTCATGTCCACAAATAGACTCCAAAAAGAAAAAAAAAATTTAAATTGATAAAAATCCCCTTTCCCGTTCCAGAGTCCTTTTCTGGCATGAACACAACTGCTGCCTCGCATGCTTCAAACAGGCCAGGCCAAATCTTTGCATAGATTAGTCGTTAACAATGGAGTTAATAATGATAATGGCACAAATGCCCTGTGTCTGCATGAGAGACACTTAGAAAAATCTACTAGCACCAGGTAATCACCGTGTTTCATACCATCAAAGAGATCAGTCATGTTGAGAGCCCAGTCATCAATCAGCTGTGCCAGGGGCTTAGCAGGTGGGTTGGGAATGCAGGCTTCTCACAGCACCCCAAAAAGCTGCTCCCTGGGATCGGGGCAGGGCTGGGAAACAGGATGCTGATGGGCTCATTGGGGGAGGTGTCAAAGCCCTGGCAGGCTCCAAACCCAGCCAGGCTCCTGGCAAAGCCTCTGCTCCCCTCTTCTCCTCTCCTCCCGAGGGTGCTCCCTCGGATGTTCCCCTCTCTCTGGTGGCTGGGGCTGATGGGGCTTCCTCTGCTGGAGACAGATTGTTTGTTGCTGTTTCTCCATCTGCCTGGAATCACGTCTGTCTTCCACTGCATTATTTGTTGCCTGATTGCCTCTTGTAACCTGTCCTTTCTCCTTTGCTTTCTACTGAGAAGATGTCCTCAGCTGCGTGGTCCCACAGCCACCCTCATCCCATGTAGGCTCCCAGTCGACTAGTGCTGGAAATCCTGCCCCGGGGGACCTTCTGCTCTGAAAAATAAGATCTTGCTCCAAAGAGCATCCATAAACCCACAGTCCTGGCAGCAGTGAGCCAGCAGGCAGGGAACGGGCAGCCATCCCACAGCAGCTCTGCTCCAGCGAGCAGCCGGAGGTGATGGAGAGCCTGTCCTCATCTGCGGTGAGTCCAGGGCCGGACCCTGCCTGAGAGGATTCAGTTGGCAGCCACAGGGGCCAAGCATAGCCTTGGAGAAGGGATAACAAGAGGCTGCCAGCGGCAGGTCACGGGCAGCTTGGGGTCTGCAAATCCTGCTCGACAACCCTTTGTCACTTATTTATAGAGGGCTGGTGTGCTGGCAAAGGGAGAGACCTCAGTCCTCCAGCCTCCCAGCTTTTCTCACTACCGAAGCCCATGGGAGCAAGGCACCCTGGCGAGGGGTGGTCCTGGGGCGGGCAGCCACCCCCATGCCCATCTCACGCCTGTGTCATCCTCCCTGCTGACCAGCAGGCAAGCAGACTGGGAGGTGGGAAAGGGCTCCAGGTGCTGCCAGCTCTGAGGTGCTGTGGCTGGCAGGGCTGTCACTCCTGGTCTGCGTAAATCAGCCAGCTGAAGGCATGGGGAGACAGAAGGGACATAGCCCTGCCTGTCGCTCTGTTGGCTTCTCCATCCAACACCAGACCATCCCTCTGCTGCCGCTTTTGCCTGCCTGGACCTGCTGGGCTCTAGCCTCTATGCTAGATGAAGATGCAGCCTGGGGACCCCCTCAGCCAAGCGGGGCTTTGGCTCCCTTCCAGGGCAGGATTTTGGGCAGAGGACCATACCCCTTATTCTGGGTCTCGCAGCCACATGCTGCAAACCTCCCAGTGAAAAGGGAGCAAACCATCCAACCTATCTTGCTGCTCTGCCAGGTAAGGGGAACTGGAAAACCCACCACAAGTACTGGTGATGCCCGCCTGAAGACAGCTGAGATGGTGGCTCTGAGGGTTGGGCACTTGCTGGTGAGTTTTAACTCTGATATCTGCATGGAGCCCTCAGTTGTATGATATCATTGCAGAGCACAGCCCATTGCCCCAGCCTCAGTGATGTGCTCCCCAGAGGTTGACCTGGACTTTCTCAAAAGCAGTAAGCCTTCCTTGCAGCCCTGTGGCCAGCATCCTCGACTTCCATAGCGTAATACCCGGCTACCTTGAAGCCTCTGCCAGGGATGCTGCAGATGTTGCCCAACAGGTAACAGCATCTTTGCCCACATGGCTGCTCCAGGAACAGATGCAGGGCTGGTAGCAGGGCAGAGCGGACCCCAGGAGCCCCCCATGTGGCTTGCCCTCCCTTCTCCCAACTCTGCCTGGCCCATTCCTTTCTTTTTCCTGGCAGCAACCCTCTCTTCCCTCCTCTCCTCCTTTTCCCCACTTCTGGGAAGCTGCTTGATTGCCTGGCTCCCTTCATTAGCATGATACCTCCTGGAAAATTGGTAAACAGAGGCGTATGAATGAGGTGTTGATTGCAATCAGCAGGGGAGAAGGGGGTCTGAGAGCACTGGAGAGGCCAACTATGCTTCCCAATCACCCGGTGGCCCGGGGTGGCTGCTGGAGAGGATCCGCTCCCCTGCATGAGCTGTGCAGGGCAGCTGCACCACGTGGCGTGTGCCAGGGAACGGATCCTCTCCAGCAGCCACCCAAGCATCCTTCCGAAGAAGGGATTCTCACCCTTCCCTCCTGGGAGAGCTGGATGCTGTCTGGGGGAGCCCGTCCTCGCTGCTGCGGGGGAGGGATGAGGAGGGGATGTGTGCCAGGACACCCTTTCCCAGGCTGATGCCAGGGCGAAGCAGGATGAGAGCACCCTCCAGCTCTCAGAAGACAAAAGCTTAAAGGGATAAGCATGATCTAAAGCACATCCTATTATTAATCTGGGCAAACTGCAATGGAGCTGATCCCCTGCTTGTCTGTTCCCCTGGCACCACTGGAGACGTTACAGGGGCAGGCAGAGGACATGGACTGGTATCTGGCATTGCAGAAGGGGATTTTCCTAATTTCTGGCTTGTTGCAGGATTAAATGGCTGAAAATACCCTCCCCGGGCCAGCTCCAGCACTGGGCTAATGCTGCCTGGCTTCACTTGCACCGCAAAGATACCGCAGTCACAGCGTTTTGCATGTTAAAGCTAATGGCTCGCAGAGGCGAGGAGGAATTATCAGCCCTGTTTGGGGCAGAGGTGGTGAGATGTGGGTGGTCCTCCATCACCCTGCAGCATCACCAGCGGAGTGGGGAGTGTAGGGACCCCTCCATGGGGAGCTCTCCCCTGGGCAAGGGGTCCCCAGGGGGCAAAGTGAAGATGGGCGGCATGATGCCCATTGCACAGCCCAATACCATGCTGTGGCAGCGTCTGATTCACCCTGCTCCTGGCCCTGGGCTGCTGCCAACACGCTCACCCAGAAGTGTCTGTCATTAAGCATCTATTTAGGTGTGCAGAAGTTGCCTAATTTTTCAGTGATGCTGCAAACCCCGGATGCCCTTGAAATCAGGAGTTTCTGAAAGTACCCAAGACCTCCAAAAATGGGTCATGGGAGACGTGTGTCTGATGCCCAGCAGAAATAGGTGGGCAAAGGGCCAGTCCACGTGACAGGACGGCTGTGTCCTGTTGACAAAAGGCACTGTCAGGGGGTATCAGAACCCCCCTGGGTGCTAGGGAGCGATGCCCTGGCCACAGACTGAGGGAGGCTGCAGCCCTGCATCACTGCGGAAACCCCAAGAGCAATGGGAAAACCACTTAGGGAACCTCAAAAGTTTTCCTGCGGGGCATCCCTGTTGGCATCCAGGCCAGGTTTCTCGTTCCCATCCCCAGCCCTGCTGCTCTGCAAAGGTGTCCTTTGCTCGCAGGTGCCAAACTTCTTGCAAAGCCCTGCCTAGAAAAGGCAGCCGAAATAGGATCCCAGAGGATTATTCCCCAGCTGTCCTCAGCAGGAAACATGACCACTGAGGATAAAGGCAGGAATTAGAGGAGGGCACCTGAAGACTGGGGCTCAGGCTGGGAGAGGCATCCCTGCAGAAGGAGGCAGAACACCGGCAGTATTTTTTGCTACTGTGCATCTGTTATTTGACCTTATAAAACTCTATTTGTGGAGGTGGTTGTTATTTTTCATTAAATCTTTTAATCTAAAATCCCATTAGGCTCAGCAGCGTGTTCATTTGTGAGCAGAAGCAAAACAGTTCGGTGTTTGCTCATTCCTGTATCTTCCTCACTTCAAACATGTAATAAAGTATTTTTTCTTTCCCTCTTGTTTCCCTTTGTGCTTTGGCTTTTTTAGGAGCCTTCGAGGCAGTTCAGCCTGGTTTTGCCCCCTCCCAGCACTGCACACCGCTTCTAGCTCTTCTGCTTTCTGGTCTGTTGAAATCAAATAATATTCACATGATGTCCTCTGGAGCAGAGACTTTTCTTTGCCTGGATCTCCTGCCCAGCTGCGCTGGTGGGGTTAAACCAGTCTTGCCGTTTCCACACCACAATGTCTGGCCTTAGGCTAAAACAGCATTAAAAGATACATTGAGGAGTTGTTTTTTTGAGGGTGGTGTTTTTACAAAACCCTGAGTGTGCAGAGCAAAGCCTGCAGCCCCCCCCATCTCTGTCGGGCAGCAGCAGCCCACAGCAGGGACAGCCTGGTCCCCACACCCAGGGAGGCATCACAGTGGCCCTTTGTAGTAGTTTTCCTCCACCCCTAGTCTCTGTCATCTTTATTTCAGGAATCACTTAAAATCAGGCTTTGAATAATTCACTGGGAGCATACGGCAGTCCACCCTAACTGATACGTCACAACTTTCCTTGACTTCAATAATTCACTTTCCCGCTAGGAGTTGATGTGCTTTCCTCGTACATGGATTTGCTGTTGAGCACGCCAGGCTCCCAGACCAATTCCATTCACGAGGAGGAGAAAAAGGGTATTTAAGGCCAAATGCCTTTGTTTTAAGAAATGCTAACTTTCAAGCAGGTCAGAGGGTTTGCCGGACAACTTGTCCAGCTGTGGGAAAGCCAATAATAAGGTGATCTGAAAATCGTCTTGGCTTGCTGCCAGAGATGCTCCTCTTGCTGCTGGCATTGGTCCAAGGTCCCCACGGCAGCAGCAGGTGGTGGTCCTGCAGCCCCCTCCCTGGCTGCAGTGCAGACAAGCTCTAGTGGGTCAGCATCCACCCCCAAGAGCATCCTGGACATCCCACCACTGGGTATGTGCCCCAGCCCCACTGCTCTGGCTGGCCAGGAGCTGCATCCCACCTCAGCCTTCCTGATGAGGTGCCTGGGCTTGCATTATCCCCCAGCAAATGAAACCAGCATGGGTTAATTAGCCGGCGATGGCCGGGAACAGCTCATAAGAGTGAGAACGGCAACAAGCCATGGGGATTTGGCAGCCTTCTCACTCAGGCCCTGCTTATCTGGGTAAATTAAGGTTTAATTTAAAGTACAGAGGTTGCTATTGCAGTGTATTGACAGAGTTGTGCTGGAGAATGTACAATACACATGATGGAGAGGTTAAAAATATATAATGTACAAGTTCTATACAATAGTGTTTCTGCTGTGATCTCTTTTCCTCCTATCTTGGGAGAGCAGCAGCAAGGCTGGCGAGTGGTATGTAACAAGGAACCATGGCGATGAATAACTAGCAAACTCCAGGGAGGAGAGCTGGGTACCCCATTGGGGCCCGGATCCTGCAAACGCCGGGGAACGTATCTTTGCTGTGAGGCAACCTGAGGTAGGTGATGGTGAAGATGCTTGGGTGCCCGTGTGAGAAAGGGTTTATGCTTATGCTAAGTGCAGTGAATTTAATTTCCTTGCAATAGCACTTCAATATTACAAGGCACTCCAGAAAAATCAGAGAGGGCCTGAAGCGAAATATGGCTGAGTCAATTGAAGTTAACTTCCCCGGGCACGGGGCCAGGCCCCTCTTTAGAGGCTATTTTCCAGAAAGGCGCTGGATTGCCTGCAAAAATATATTTTCAGTTGCTTTTGATTTGGCTGCCTTGAGCCTGCCCGAGCCCAAGCGAGCTGTGTGTGGAAAGGCCCCTGGAAGCCTGTGTTTGCAGGAGTGGGGAGCAGGCTGTGAGGAGCCAGTCTTATTTCGCCCCCAGATCTCTTAGAGGAGCCCTAGAAGTGCTGTAGGGGCACTACAGGGGCCCCCAGCCCTGCTCTCTTCCAGGCAATGCAGCATTACCCGAGGAAGACTAGGGGGGCCAGGCTGGTGGGGGATGCCTTGCAGCCCCTATGGCATGGGGAAGGGTTTGCAGTCGGGTAAGGCATAGCCCCCCCCCCCCCCCATATTCGCTGCTGGCCAGGGCAGCAGAGGGGCCCCCAACACTGAGGATCCTGTGAGGGGTGGGGTGGCTGGAAAGGGAGACACCAGGAGAGCTTGGATTTAGGGCCAGAGGGTCTGGGCAGGCTTGCTGCAGTTTGGGGCTGAGCTGAACTTGCCCCCAGGGGACCCCATGGTGCCTGGGGAGGGGGCTCCAAGGCTCTGTGCCCAGGGGCTGACAAGGCAAAGTATTCCCTGCTCTGCTTGCAATGTTTTTCTCCCCCAAGGCTGTGCTTCCCACACAGTGATGGGGGGGGCGGGCAGGAGAGGTTTACTCAGCTTTTCTCCCTGCCTTCCTGCTCCCCCTATGCCCCCAGTCTGATGTTGCTGCTCCTGATAGCTGCTGTCTGTCTAATTGCATTACAGCCTATGGGGGAAGGAAGCCACTGCTTTGGCTTCAAACAAGAGATGCCCTAAACCAACTAATTAGCCACCTGACTTGCTCCCCAACCTCCTGTGACATACCTGTATTTTGCATGCCGTTTTGGTACTGATAATGAGCACAGCTGCTGAGGCTGTGGCCGGTGGCTCCCTCCAGCACCAGACCCGGGCTCTGGCAACGAGCTTGTGTCCAGTATCCTGAAAGGATGCTCTGCCTCCTCTCCTTCATTCACCCTTCTCTTTGCTGTCATTCTTTTTATTTGCAGGTGCTTCTTCTGGCCTACTTGCATCCAGTTCATTTTCCTTTTCTTAAATAAAACCTGACTCGAGGCCTTATTTGGTAAATAGAGCTGGGAGAAGCTGGGCTTGCTCTTTCTTCTCCTGACAAGCCTTTCAGGATGGGGGAGATGAGATGGAAACAGAGACAGATGAATAGGATGCAAAAGCGGTGAAGAAAAATTAACATGAGATAAAGGGAGCATGGGAGAGAAAGAGAAATGAGGCAGATCCAGAGCTGGGATGGGGAAGCAGAGTAAAGGCAAGGAGGGACCTGCTAAACCCTGGCCACCCCAGCCCCTGTGTGTGTGAAGTGAGGGACTGAGGGGAGCAAACTGGGACCACACTGGTATAGCACGGGCAGTACTTACCATCCCTCCCCAGCTCCTCCTGGCTGTGCCTACATGGGGATTTGGGGAGAGGGACCTGGTCTGGTGTAGAGATGGTCACACTTTCATCCAGGAGCTCTCCTCTCCTCCCGCGTCCCCTAACAAATTTTTGCTCAAGGTGCAGGTCGCTCATGGAAGCGGTCGGGTGCTTTAACCTGGCTCGGTCTCCAGCTGTCAAATGCTGTAAATATCTGGGAGGCAGTTAATGCTGGGAAACAACGGAGGTGCTTTAAATGCAGCCCAGAGCCAAACCCACTGCTGGTATGGCTCATAAATATCCCCTTTGTGTTTCTTCTCTGTCAGAAGGCAGCAATAAAAGAGAACAAAAGCCAAAACCATCATGGGGCAGCTTCAGCATCTCTGGTGCCTCCTTACCCCTTCCAGGGCATGGCTAATAGTGATAAGGAGTAAAACCCAATTAGCTGGGGGGGAGCTGGTGGCATGGGGGTGTTCGCTAGGCATGGGGAACCTAGCACTGAGATGGCAAGGTCGGGAGCTGGCACAAGAGGCTCCTGAAGGGCTCAGCGTGGAAATCATTGTTTTTCCTATTATTTCCTCATTTTCAGCAGGCTGAGTTGCACTGAACATCTGCCTGAAGGCAAGTAACCTGGCCCAGCTCTTGAAACCACCAGCTTCATTGGCAGCAAATGAAGTCCTCGGTTGAAGAGATAAAGTGAGGGCTAAAGTGCTAAAATTATCTGTGCTGAAACCGGGTGAGAGCAAATGCTGTTAAACAGGGCATGCAATGGAGAAACAGGTAATTGCTGGCACTGAGCAAACCCCAGGCATCGCTGGGGAAGCCGGGGAAGTTTCTCCCCTTTATCATGGGTCCCACCACCCCATCAGCCCTAAAAGCAAAGGACCCTTGGGGGCGGCAGGACCCACACTCGAGGAAGGTGGAAGCCCCATCTAGAAGCAGGCATTGGCAGTGTAGCTCTGCCCCAGTTGTGATTTTTTTTTTTTTAATAAGCTGAATTCTCAGCTGGACCTGGCAGAAAAATCAATAGCGGGACTTGAGAAAGCAGTCAAAATACATGGTACTAAATTGGCCACCCTACAGGCAGCTGTGTGGCTTCTCGGGTGGCGTGATGTGCGTCCACACCGAAAGGTGGGGGGAAAATATGACAGTTTCAAAAATCCTTTGAAATAACTGCCTAAGATTATTGAAGTCTCTTAAAATACCAGGGGAAGATCCAGAAATGTTTTTTAAAAAGTTAGTGGTGGATGTTGGAGGAGCGAGGGAAGCCACCTTCCCACTGCTGAAGGCATCTAGGGAGGGTCGGGGTGGCTTTTTCCCTTTCCCAATTAGACCTGCAGAAGCCTTATCTGCAAAGCAGCATATCAGCTTTAGCAGAAAGCCTCTCTTTCTCCTAAGTCTCTTTAATTCCATCCTTTTAGATCTGCCTTTTCAAGTGCAGCCCCAGTGACATCCATATGCCCTTACTGTAGAGACGGTGTCCTGAATCGGTTTATTTTTGGCAGCTTTGCCTTGAGCTCCTCCGTGGTGGGGAAGCGGGGAGATGTTATCCCCATCCCCACAGCTGCTGAGGATGCTGTGATGCTCTTGGGTTCAGGAACGGCTGTTTTGGTTCTCAGGGCCTCATCCGCTGGCGGATGCAGGACAGACGGATGCTTTTGGGCAGTGGCTACAGGCACCTCCTGAGGCTGTGCAAGCCTGTGCATAAGTTACGAACACCATGTGGCTTTTGCTGGTTCATACCCAGGTGCCTGTAGGAACAATCCTGTATCCCACCCTGCATCCGCCCCATGGTATGCCCAGGACTGGGCTGGCCTTTTAACATTTGCTGCTTGGGGCTGGGAGAGAAACGGGCAGCCTAGCCCTGAGTTTTTAATGGCTAGCAAGCTCTTCCGCAGCTAGAGGAAGAAAGTGGGGAAAAAATATACAGAAACAATTTTCTTCTAGTATTTATCTTCTCCTTTTCAGTGTGAGTCCTTCCGGGAGGAGGTCTTTAAAATTATTAATGTTCTTTCTTCTTTTTCTCTCCGTTCCCAAGACTCCTGGTCTAAATTAATGAAATGTCGAATACTGTTAAGTTCCGATCATGTGTTTGTGATAACGAAGGGACTGATTTCCAGCCAGTTTACAACTCTGATCCGTTCTCCCCCTGCCCCCCTTTCTTTTTTTTGCTCTGATTAAATCTCCCTTTATTAGATTTAGTGTTTCATTGGCTCCCTCTGATTTCCATCCTTTGTGGTCCAAGGCTGGGGAAAGCCTTTTCATCGAACAGAAGATTTTAAGGCTTTGTAGCATTCTAGTGTCTTTCTCCAACATCTGCTCAGGCCAGAGGTGACAGCCCCTGCCATGATGCTCTGCAGGGAACTGATGGGTGCTCCCAGGGACCTCACAGCCTCTACTCCTAAGACCCCAACACCCATAATACCTTTTCTCTCTTCCTTCCTCCTTTTCTGTACTTGGGAACTAATTATGTTAATGAGTTTAAAAGGCCACATAATAATCCATATGCACCATAGCCAGTGACCTTGCAAAGGAAGAAAGATCTTCGTTATCTTCCTGAGTGGTGTTTCTCGGTGGGGGAATGATGGGGGCAAGTACAACTAATGCAAACAGCAGTGTGGGTCAGGCAGAGGATGGCTGGTCCCTGCCTGCAGTGCCTGGGGGGCTGCAGGGCATGGCACACCTCAGGGCCAGACCCTGCCACTGGGATGCGGCTGCCGAGGCAGCAGGGATGCCAAGCTGGGTTTTTTCTGATGGTGACTTCACCAGGACGCTGTCAAAAGGGAAAAAAGTCCTCATCCACAAACTGCCTTTGGAAAGATCAGCTGAGGGTCTCTGGGGGAGGGCACCCCAAATGCCTGAACCGCCCAGCTATGAATCAGGGCAGCCCTTGCTTTGCTTGACAAGGTCACATGGCGAGGGTTCTACAGCCGGCTGTGTTCCTAGAGGGATGATTTAGGGAAGGACGAATGGATGGACTCACATGTAGACAGCTAGATGGGCTCATCCCCTAATGGCTGGGCAACGAGGCGACAAGGTGCTCCTGCTGATGGCTTCATCAATCACCTGTCTGGCTGGACTCTCCAGCAAACTGGAAGACCTCAAACGGTTAATCTGTAGTTTAGGACTCAACACCAAAGATACAGTTGTTGGGAGAGAAGAAAGCCCTGTCGAAGGCTTTAGGAAATAATTTGCCTTGGCACTTTCTTATAAGGGTGAATTGATTTTTCCTGGGCTGTGTCAGGCTGAATTATGAATGGGGGAAAGCAGGGCTGGTGCTCCCAGAGGTGAAGGCAAGATAATTAGAGGCATGTGCGGAGGGGGCTTCCCACGCAAACCTGGGGCCACAGCGTCATCGTCCCCAGAGCCCTTGGAGAGACAGGTTTGCTCCAGCCTAGGCACAGAGGTGGCCCCCCAGATCAGCCAGGAGAATTCTTTCCTGGACCATCCAGGACTGATGCTGGTTGATGAAGGGTAAAGCAAAACATCACAATGGCCCTTGGAGGCGGTGGGAGAGTGCAAGTGTGCAAGATGTGATCCCATCGTCCTGCCCTGCCCCACATCCCGCAGCCCTGCTGGGAAGGGACCGTGCCCTAGCCACGCTCCTGCCTTTGCCCCAGCCTTAACAGCTCCTTAGAAGGAGAAGCGCTGCCTCACTGCCTGCATCCATCTCCATCAGCCTGGTGCTGAGCTTGCTGCCTGGCCGGCAAGGTGGCTGTGCCCCCAAGTGCTTTATCGATCACGCCCCGCTCGATGCTGCTTTCTGAGGCACAGACCCTCCCGCAGGCTGCTGGGAACTGTAGTGCGGTAAAGCTGACAGTCAGGAATGGAGACAAAGGCAGCTCTCAGCTTGCCGCGGCCTGACCCGTGTGGCTGCCCTTGGCAGAGCCAGTGCCAGACCTCACCCCTGGCATGAAGAGCCCCTGGGGAATGCGTTGTCTTCCTCCAGCACAAGACGCTTCTCCATAGCTCGGGCTGAGCGTCCTGCCGTGCACCTTGGCTTTTGTTTGCCAGCTCGAGGGGAGGCAGTCGGAAGAAAATGAGGTCTGGGCTTTTTTTCCCCTCCCTGGTCTTTCATTTATCATCTATCATGAACCAGCTCCGGCTCCTCAGTAAGACCTGGGAACAGCAATTCCTGAATAAGAAAGACCCTGTAGAAAAGCCTCACCTAACTGCAGAGACTTCCCAAACAAAGAGGCTCAGACTATCTGCTTCGTCCCCTGCCCCTTTTCCCAGTAAATCTGCCCCAAAGAACAGCTTGTTCATTAAGCTGTCTGCTCTGTAATCACAGCTAACCCAGTAAGAAGCACTGGCTTCATCCAGCTTGGCACAGCGTTCCCCGGTTCCTGGGAGAATAGAAATGCCCTGCTCCCCGGGGAAATAAGCAGGCACAGAGAGGAGGAGGCTATTGCATGGCACATCCAGCACTCGGGGTGGGGGGTGGGGGGGAACCCGGCCCTGTTGTCTCCTGGAGCCGTGGCTCAGCCTCCCCCAGGTAATTGTGCACGGAAATGGATTCCCATTTCTCTGCTCAATCGTCCTGTTTGCTGTCACAGCTGAGCGTTTTGCATGTGCAATTACCCATCCCTGCATATATCCGTGGGCACGCTCAGGTGTCGACTGCCAGCCTTCGGCAGCCGCCGCGTAGCTATGTCACTCTGCGTTTGAGCTTTAACAGCAGTCAAGCAGAAGCCATTTTCCATATGAAGCTGCAGGACCTATGGTGTAAATAAATGGGTTTGAAAGCCTAGCAGTGTAATGAGTTAATTTAAAACCTGCCTTCTCTTCTTGTGTATTAATTTACTTGGTATTATGTTTAATCTTCCACTTACTGGGGTTTCATCAGCTTCTTTCTCCCCTTCCCCCTCCAGAGGCTCCCTGGGACGCTCTGCCTCCGGCAGGAGCCAGAAGAAACCAAGCCAGGGCTGGAGAGTGGGGACCAGTCCCAGGCCAAGAGGAGCTGCTAGGTCCCACAGGATCCCAGGGTACCACCTCGCAGTCTTCTGCTCTCGTGGGTGCCCGACAGGTAGGTGCAGACCGATTTCCCTGCAGTCAGGAACAGACCACCCGCTGGTTTCCCTGGTGCCATTCGCCAAGGTGCTAATCACTTTAACCAACTGGGAGGGCATCCAGGGGAATTAATCAGCTCTAATCAGGACAACGGTAGCTGACAAGGCAGCCAGGGGTGGAAGCGAAGGACTGGGTTGTGCTCAGCTCCCAGTGCCTGCTTTAACTGCCTGCCTGCCCCTGGGAATGGGGGATGCCAAGTCCCGGAGCCCCCCAGGTGTAGCACTGAGCCAGGGGACCTCAAACCGCAGCTCCCCACACCCCAAATACAGCTGTTGCTCCAACCCCTGCTTTGCTGACTTCCCACAGTTGGCCCTGTATGGAGGGGCTGAAATTCGGCTGCCTGGGGACAATCCTGCCCAAGCATCTGTCATGCTGGTCCTGCTCCTGTCCTCCTGCCAGCAGCCACGAAGCCTCCAGCGTGAGTGGATGGCACTTCATGTGAGCACCTCTCTGAAGGGGCACGGGAGGCCAGGGCAATGAATAAAAGGCTGGTGCAGCCAGGGAAAGCAGGGCAGAGCCAGCACCAGCAGGTCCTCAGTGCTCCAAGGACACACTTGTTCTGAGGCAGTATGAGCCAAATTGGACAAGTGAGACGTGGGTCCCCATTGCATAGCGCAGCTTTGCACTCCTGGTCTCACCGCAGGCAGCGTGAGCTGGACTTTGTGTCACCCCATTAATGAGGCTGTGATGCAGCTGTGTGCCCATGGCTGGTCCGGATCCCCACCAGATTGCCCGCCGGTCCAGTTGAAGAGAAACCAGAAGGTGTGATGTGGCAGGCAGTGCATGGGAAGTGGGGAGGGAGGGAGGCAGCAGGCAGGGCTTGGCAGGGCTCACCAGCAACCCAGTGATGATGGAGTGGATGCCAGAAAGTGTGGCAGGCGTGTCTGACAGCATCAGGAGACCTCGCCCGGAGCATCCCCTGCCATTTCCATCACCTGTCTCCAAGCAGGAGGATTAGCCTAAACTGACTCAGAGAAAGACTGATGAATGATCTGGAAGAGAGACAGACAATTGTGTGCCTTATTTAAGCTGGGCTGACCTCAGAAACTGTCCCTGAGGCCATCATGGCAGGGAGGGTTAACGCCTGGGAGAGGAAGACGAGAAACTGGAGGGCAAAGTGTGTGGGTCAGGGCCCGGGGGCCGCATCTAGCCCATGCAGAACAGGGTCATGGGCAGGAGGTTCGGTCTGCGCCCGGCTGGCTTTTTGGTGCCGGGGGAGCGTTGGCAGCAGCTGCTGCTGGGAAGATCCCCCTCCCTCCCCTCTTGCTAATGAACGTAGGTGAAACTTGCTGTGCCATGACTTTAATCAGCAAAGAAAACTGCAAAGCCTTTTTTTCTTTCCCCACCTGCTGAATTCAGTGCCGAATGCGAATTAGGTGGCATTTGGGCTTGGCTGCACGCCCGCTTCCCGTGCTAATGCGGGGAGCAAGCCTCTCCTGCACATCGAGCTCCTAGGCTAATCCACGGCGTGCCTGGATCAGCCCCTTGTATTTCACACTGTGCGCAATAACCCCTGGTGCTTAAAGGCTGCTCGCTGCAGGCTCAGCCTGCACAACTCCTCTGAGCACCCAGCTGATAAGCTCAGCCCATGCCGAGGAGTAGGACTGGCCCGTGGCACCCATGGGCGGCCAGGCAGGGCAGCTCTGTTCACGGCGCTGGGCTGGAGGGCAAGAATATGCTGCAGCAACCTTGGGAGCCAAGCCCACAGCAAGCGCTGCTGCATGCATGCTGTGCTCACAGCTCCAGGGAGCTTGTGGTTGCATTAGCCCGTGGCTGGCGTGCAGGCAGCACACTCAGCAGCGACGGGCAGCCCAGGAAAGGGATGCAGGGGTAGGCATCCCGGAGCTCAGTGTGTGTGTGGGGTGCTGGAGTGGTACCCCTGGGCTCACACCTATGGGTCTGTCAGCATGGCAGGAGTAATTTGCAGCTCCATTAGCACTCGGAGTCGGCACAGTGGCCCCGCAATGTGTCCATTTGATAAGAGGCAAGTTCCACTGAATAATGAGCAGTAATTGGATTTCAGGGTTAACCAGCTTGCAGCAAAAATAGAAAAGAACGGAGAGCCATTGGATATTTCTGTTCTGGCTCATCAGACACTGGAGGTTTATCTCTGCTGAGAATAGCACAGGAGAGGTAAAGTTATTAGTGACCATCAGAGCATGGTGATACTATCTCCCTCTTGTGTTTAGTGGGATGAGTCTGTGCGTCCTCTGTGAGTTTCATTTAAGGCTACAGGAGTTTATAACCCCCTGTGGGAGAGCTTGGCACGTACACCATTGCAGTGCAGCAGAGAGGAGTGAAATCAGCCCTCTTTGGTATGCAGGAGCACCCAACCTCTCTGCTGTTGGCCAGCGGGGAAGGCAGGAGCCTGCAGCCTGGGAAGCGGGCTGGGATGGCCAACGGCTGGGCAGACGCATTCGGGAGGCAGAAGCCAAGGTCTCCCACTGGTGTCACCTCATTCAGGTGACAATCTGGCACGCGGAAGGCCAGCACACGTGTGGCACTGCCATGCTTGGAGCTGCGTTCGCCTGCTTTGGGGTGGCATCAGTGCAGGTTGAGCGGTCACTGGTGGCTGTGCTGAGCACCGGGAGATGCTATTTGAAGCACCGCACGCAACCACGATAGCCCATCTTCCAGCAAGATTCATTCCTGCTGGAAGTGGTGCGGAGAAGGGCTATTAGCATGGTGGGGGGAATGGAGAGCCTGCCTTATAAGACGAGACTGAAAGCACTTGGCTTGTTTAGCCCAGCAAAGGGAAGGCAAAGCAGGGATATGATTACTCTCCATAAATGTATCAAGCAAGTAAACATCAGGTACGGAAAAGAACCATTTAAGCTAAAAGACTGTGCTGGCACAGAAACAAATAGGTTTAAACTGGCTAATGTAGGCTGGAAATTAGGAGACTGTTTTCAACCATGGGAGTTGCGAGACAGTTTTTAGCCATGGGAAGCAGAGGAGGAAAAATACCTCATTGCTTTCCAAATGGAGCTGGACCAGCGCACGAAGGGAGCAGAGCTGGCTGCCTGCAACTCCAGGGGCCTGAAGTGGGAGCCAGCAGGGTCCTGCCCGCTCCAGGCTCCTTCCAGGAGGTGCTGGGCACATCATGTGCTGCCGGCATCCCCTGATGTCCCCAATTGCTCGGGGGCTGGCAAGTACCCAGTGCTTGGGACAGTCCCCCAAAGTGCTTGGGAGTGGAAGGGGTGGTAAGCCAGAGGCAGCCAGCATCTACCACTGGTGGGGAAAGTACCACAGGAGCTGAAGCATCTGCCAACCTGAGTGGGGCAGCTCACAGCACCTGAATTTGGGCTGGCAACCTGCTGCCATCACTGCTTTTTCTGGATTTTTTCTGGAAATGGCACACAGCTGGGCCACCACCTCCAGATTTTACCTCCTGCATGAAATTATTCTGAATTCCCTGTATATTCTAGGGCCTGCCTAAAGGATGGGTGAAGAATCTGCTGATGAGGACTCTAATCAGTTTTGAGAGCAGGTAATTTCTCAGCTAGAATTCCTCTCCAAACAGGAAATCAGATTTAGGAGATAGCTGCTTTATGCAGCACATCATGGTGGACTAGAGCAAAGATTGTTGTAATAATAAGCAGAGCTGGAATAAGATCATTACTAATATTATGCATTAATTACTTCATGATCCTCCTACCAGGTGGGTTTTCCTATCCCACTTATCTCTGGTGTTAATGGAATAGGAATAATTCTAGACCCAGTCCTAGCATCTGGGCAGGTTTTTGGACCCTGTACCTCCTTCCTGAAACTGGAGGAAAGGCATTCCCTGCCTTCAGTGCGTTTTGAGTCTGGCACCATGCCTAGGATTGTAGTAAGACACAAAAGCATCTGATGGAAGTGACCGCTGGATGGAGCCTCAAAGGTCATAACAATACCCGGTTCTGGTACAGATGGTGTTCACTGATGAAAAACACCAAGTGAGAAAGCAGTGAGCATCGGTACTGCAGCATTAAGGTAAGGAGGGATGCTGCCTGCGCTCCTGCTGCAGAGCCAAGGCTGGGCAGCGATGCCTGAGCACACGGCCCTGCTCCTGACCCGTGAGTGAGCTGCCTGCACCCTTGCCTACTCCTGCCCCCAGCTCCAGCAGCTGTAATTTCCTTGGGACAGGGAGCACTGGGCTCCCTCTCGGTGGGTGTGCAGTGCCAAGCACCGCCGGCACCCCTGCCAGCTGTGGCTACTGCGGGTTCCTGCAGCCCAGTCGATAGCCCGCGGCCAGGCCCTGTGCATTCACAGCCTGGGCTGCCCGGACTGGGATGCTCTGTAAAACCTTACCAAACACATTATTTAATTCCAGCAAGACAGAGATAACGTAACTGTGTGAAGAGAATTCCAGTTTTGATTCAAAGCCACAGACCTGAAAGCCTCAGCTCCTGCTTGAATAAGGATGAGGATAATATTGGAAGGAGAAAAGGAAAACGTGATATCTGAAGCAAAAGGGTGGCAGGTTTGGGAAGGGGACTCACAGCTTGGCTTGTGGAAGGGAGCCCAGTGCCTTTTCCTTGGGCAGGGTCCTGCGTGCCGAGTCCTTGGCGGCTCCTCTCCCCGCAGCCCTGGGAAGGGGTAAGGCAAACCCAGCCATTGGGATGAGATTAGATCTGGGAACAGAACAATGCACAATTCAATCATCTTGCAAACTTGCAAGGGAGCAGGCTGAACGTCACATAGCAATGGGTTTTACAGATGAGTGCATGAACGTGCTCACAAAAACAGGACCTGCGGAGAGGGCGAGGGCTGCTTGGGGAGCGGGCTCTGCTGTAGCTCCATATGCCTTTCCGCAAGGATTAGTGTCTCCTGTGCCATGTCCCATGCTGGATGTGCAGCCATGAGCGCTGCACGTGCTCAGGACATGGTGCAAGTTGGTCTTGCAGAACAATGGCTGAGGATGCTCCTGCAAGGCTGGGGGCCTGTTTGGACTTGGGGTGCAGTGGGGAGCAAGGAGAGGGGTTTCCTCCACAGGCAGCCGGACTGCCAGGCCCTGCAGAGCTGGCAGATTGGGCCCGTAGTCTCCAGGCAGAATTTTCAGCATTGCTGCTGAGTGCATTGAGCACCAAGGAAGGTTACGGCTTCCCTTCAGACCCCACTGAGATGTCATATGGGTAAAATCTTCCTTGAAAAGCCCCTCTGGCAAGGCACAGGCTGCTGGTGGTGCTGTGCACCTGGGGACGGCTTGGCCCAGTGTCCCCTGACTGCAGCAGGACTGGGGTTCACTGGGAGGGTGCAGGGCAGTGGATAACCTGCCCCAACCACAGCCAGCTCTTCTCTCCCCAGGGATCCAGGAGCAATTCCCCGCACTGGGCTGGCATTGTTGCTGGGTTGCTGGGTGTCTCTCACTGTCCCAAAATAACAGAGGTGGGTTGCTTTGTGTCCTGCTTGCTGGGGCTCAGCATCAGGGCTGCACTGGGGGACACGGCTGAGTCCCGACAGCTTGACGCACTGATGCCATCAGTGTGTTGAGCTGTCGGGGCTCAGCCGCATCGCATGCCCAGCATGCCGGGGCGCTCAAGGGAGGCCGGGGGGGTGATGGACAGCCCCGGGGAGTGCCGTGCATCCCCGGGGAGGGGTGTCAAGCAGCCCCCCCCTCCCCGGGCTGGCTATGCGGGCGCTCTCTCTTTAAAGCAATCCCGGCCGCGATTTGTCACCGGGGCCGGGCGCGGAGGGGAGCGGGGAGGCGGGGGCGGACGGGGGGGCGCGGCGCCTCGGTACGGCGGCGGCGGCTGCTGCTGCTGCTGCTGCTGCTGCGGGATGTGCCCGGCGCCGCGGAGGCGAGCGGAGTCTTGAGCCGCGTTACGCGGGGGGCCGGCAGCAGCCGCAAGCCCCGGGGTATGCGCTCGCCCCCGCCGCTGCCGCTGGAGCGGAGTGTGGGTAAGCGGGCGCGGAGAAGCGCGGAGCTAAGCGGAGAGCGGCGGGGAGCGGGGCGCAGGAGCCCGGCCGAGCCCCGAGCGGCGGAGGATGCGCCGAGCCCCGCGGAGCCGAGCCCAGCTGCAACGCGGTGCGTCTCGCCCGGCCGCCGCCCGAACCCTGGGAGGTAACGCCTGGCGCTGGGGCTGGGGCTGGGGCTGGGATGGGGGGGATCCATCCCCCGGGGGGTGGCACCCTGCCACCGCCCCGTGCTCCCTGCGGACCTCAGAGCCCCACTCAGCAAGTGGGACCCGGCCCCCTCGCAGCGGGGCCGGGATGAGGGAATGCCCCCCCCCGCCCTCCCCGGGTGCGGAGGGCTCCTTGGGACAGGCAGGCTGGGGTCACCATGCTCTCGGCTCCCCCCGGCCATCAGCCCACCGGCGGAGCTGCCGGAGGCCCAGCTCGGAGCAATGGCAGATGCTCAGCGCCAACCTCAAAACCGCCACGATCGAAGCTCGGCTTTGAGGTTCGATGCAGCCAGTAACCTCAGGCAGCGCTCACGGGAGACGGGCAGAGCTCGGCGTGGGGCAGCCTGCTGCCGGCAGGCCAGTTGCTTGCCCGCCTTGCCACCCGCTCCCCTAAACCAGCCAACTTTGGGCTGACTCTATGGGGCACCTGGCACCCAGCGCTGCCGGGAGTGGTACGTGCAAAGGGAGCTTGTCCCTGCCTTGGGCAGCTTAGGCTAGAGCTAGAGATGAGAAGGGTGCCCGGACTGTGAAGGGTGCCCAGACCGTGAAGGCTGGACCTCTAGGGACCAAAGGCTCAATGGTGGATGACACCCCAGGTTTAGCAACAAGGGGGGTTCAATTCAATCCCAGACATATGATTTCCAGCTCTTCATTCACGAGATGATCCGCCCTGTTAGGGAAGCTGCCTGCATGCATCTTACAGCTTGCTCAGCTCCCCTGCCAAATTAGGGCAAATTGCAAGGCTGTCCCCCTGCCCCCTGTCCATGTGTCTGTTGAGAAACTGAGTCTCTTCTCATGTTCCTTGAGTTGCACAGGAGCAACTCACCGCAACAGCAACTGGAGGGCCCCAGGGCTCTCCTTTTATCTGCTGCGCTGCTAACAGAGGAGAGAGAGGGGTTTAATTATCCTCAAGTGTCAGTTCAAGATAAATCTGCTGGGACACAGCTCTTGGCAGGTGCGAAATAACAGGACGTTTTCATGCATGGGAGGCTGAGCTGAGAACAGTTCAGTGGTTTAATTGGCGGCTCCTAAGATGGGTTCATATCAGGGTACAGAAAATGGGACGGTGCAGGATCCAGCAGTGATCCTGGTGCTACAGCTGTGGCAGAGGGAAGATGGATGCTGAAGGCTAAGAGCTTTCTCTGGTGTGTTGCTCTGGGGGCTTGGTGCAGAGCAGGTGCTCTGGGCTCGTAGCACAACCTCAGGTTGATACTGGCCTCTGAGGGGTTGATGCTTTTCCAGCGTCGCTTTGTTTCTGCTGATCTTTTTAGTCGGTTCTCGACGGAGTCCTTGTGGGGCCATAAGGAGATGTGCCCTGTTTTATGTGGTACTTGGCGAGTGGAGAATGAGAGAATTACCTCCAGAACCAGGGCATTCTCTGGAGCTGTCTTCCAGGCACGTAAGGTGGGATGGCCTCAGGGTTTATGGAACAGCTTTTCTTCCCTTCTCCTGCCAAAAGCCCTGAAATGCTTTACAGGAGCTCTTGAGATAAGCGTTTGAAGAGTTTCAGTTCTCCAACTCCATGGGGAAAAGCCTCTTCCCTCTCCAAATGGCTGCGGCAGGGAGCTCGGTGCCCACAGGGGATGTCCCCGCCCTGCCAGGGCTGCAGTGCTGGGATGCATGAAGCATCTGTCTCCTCGCCTCCTGTCCCGCCCGTGCCATGCCTGTTGGCCCCTGGAGCTGGATTCGGAGCAGAAAGCAGAAGCTCCTCCGTGCAGTCCCTCAGCTGTGGCATCCCACCGTGGCCGTATCGTTACCACGAGAGAAGGCCTCTCTGCAGCCAGACCCTATAATATGTTGATCTAGGACGCGCCAGCAGGAGGAAGGACATAATATTCCATTTTATTGTTCATCCAGATGTGCTGAGCTCTTCTCTGTCCTTAGCCTTCGCAGGGGTGGTGTTGGACAGATGTTTTAAAGAAACAGTACACCCCCATCCCTGCTGACTCGTTGGAGGGGATGTGGATATGAGGAGCTGGTGCTGCTGCTTTTCTGGATGAAGCTGTGGTGTTGTGTTGTTAATGTAGTTATGTTCCTTGTTTTAGGGTTCAAGATAATGATTTAGTTGTACTTCATTTCGGTGCTGGGTGGAACAAACCAGCCCTCATGCAGCTTCTACCAGCACATAACAGCAGCTGGCTTTAGAGATCTGGGGTTAGTTCTGTCTCATTCGTCCTGACCACTGTCAGTTTTGGCTCCTCTTGCTAATCGCTTGCGACTGTTGCTGATACTGTTAGGAGACGTTCAGTAAACGTTCTTGCAAGACAGTGAGTTTCGTAGATGCACAGAGTCAGTGTGTTCAGGAAGACCCCATTATTAAACGTCATCTCAGCACCGTCTGCTTTCTATTTGTGCTTGGTGAATGCCGACGTTTGCTTGCAGCCGTGCTTCAGTCCTGCCAGAGTCTCATCCCTCCTTTGCAAATCCGCATTAGTGAAACATGTAGGTTGTTGTTTGGGTGCAAACCTTGTTGATGCTCCTCGTGCTGATCACTGTGGCCTGCACGCTGCTGATGCTGATGCGGGATAGCTGGGTATCTGGCCAGGGGTTGCTTGGCTGAGGATAGTTCTGGGAAGAGGCTTTTTGTCCCTTGCCATAGTTATCTGTGCCTAAGTCTCTGATAAAGGCATTGCGGAGGTGTGATTAAGGGGCAGAGACCCTTCCTCACTTCTCCTTGGAGGTCAAGCTGCCATGAGATGGGCTGGATCAAGTGGAAGCAGAACCCACGCTTATTTCAGTTGCAACAGGCTTTTGGTGCCACATGTGACAGGAGTGTATTTAAACTTGATGTATATCCTCCACCCAGACTTTGGGCTTTGGATCAAGGTGTAAGAGCTTTTGATGCATGCACACACAATAAGGGGAAAAAAAAATTAAAACCACAATCCTCAAAACGTTTGCAAATCCTACCCCAGGTAGGCAAAATTAACCAAGGGTAGGATCAGTAAATCATAGAATCAGTCACGTTCATCATCGAACATGAGGCGCTGGGAGTGCAGCTGGCACAAAGCAACGTAACCACACCAGGTCTTTGTGGGGATGCTCAGGATATGGCGCTGCAGGTTTTTTCTTTAATACCATTGCAGTGAGTGGCTTGGGAACCAGCAATACATGGTCAGGATTGGGCCTAAGATGTGTGTGATTAAGAAGAAAAGGCTGCCCGAGGTACCAACAGCACCCACTGAATGAACTCCTTGCCAGGGTCGGTGGAAGGGACAGTGGCTGATTCAGGACCAAATAGGCTGAGCTAACACAAGCCCCCACCTTTGTCCAAGAGGTCTGACAACTTCTCCCTCCACAGCGCTTCAGACTTTGGTTGAACTTGCATACTTTTAGCCCAGGGAGGAGATTTAAACCATCCCTGTAAAGCTGAGAACATCCCATATGGAGATCAGCACATCAATGCAAGCAATAATAACCATAAAGGGGCTGGTTGTCCAGCATCCCATTGCTTTAGCCACTTTCATACCTTCACTTGCCATCAAAGCCCACCTCCAGTGAGGCTGGTCTCTGCTGCTGAGCAGTGGCCATCATCTCTCGGTACTTGGGGGAGCAGCGGGGAGGTGGAGCAGAGCCGTACGGCAAGGTGGGAAAGGATCCGGCTGCCCTGGCATATCAGCATCAGTGATGCACGACACCTCGAGGCAGCCTCTGCTGCAGCTGACCATATGTGGAGCACGTGCTGGCAGCAGCGGGGAGAAGACGAGCTGGCATCTGGCCTTCAAATCTGTCCTTCTGCCATGCCGAGAGCAAACTCAGAGTGGGCAGAAGTAGGGCAGGTGGCGTCTCCCTCACCTGCGCTTGTGTTGCGCCAGGCTGGTGTGTGCTCTGCGGGCAGCAGTGAGCCCGGGTTGCCCTGGGGCAAGGCGCGAGGGGAGGAGGACAGCACAGGTCTCATTAAAGGCAGCGGGGGCTCAAAAACCCAGTGCACAGGGAGCATTGCAAACCTCTAAAGGTTTTTTTTCGGCATGTTTGGATCTGGGACGTCGGCTGGAGCAGCGGCAGCTCCCAAGTACCCCGGTGGTGTCAGAGGCTAGGGTCAGACCAGTCCATCTGGAGCTTCATGGCATTATCTCTTAAACGCCTTTAACTGCAATAGGATGGCCTGACTGATTGGATTGTGCTCTGTAATTAATTAGCTGGGTGCACTGAACGGGAAGCAGCTACAGTGGGAAGAGAGGGGGGAACCTGCCAGTGAGAGCTGTTAAGCTTCAAATGGCTGTTTCTCATTAAACCAGCATTGTGCAGCATCAGTCACTGGGCGCAGGAGGTTAGTTCCAGTCTCCTGGCCCTTTTCCAGGCAAGTAATTGTGTTGATGCTGCCCAATCGTTCCCCCGGAGCTTGGCGTGCTGCACCCTACTGCTGCCATGGGAGCCACCAGCCCACCTGTCCTCGGGGACCTGCTGGGAGGAGAGGGTCGGTTCACGATGGGGTGTATATAGGGGTGGTGAGGGGGTGCCCCTTCTCCTCAGGAAGCCCTTGCCAGGGTGACAGACCCTGCAAAGGGTGTAGGATTCGGCAGCCCAAGCTGCCCTGCAGGTTCCCTTCCCGTGCCAGTGATGGCTCCCGTGTGCTCAAGGCTCCCGGGCATGGCTGGCACAAGTCCCGCCGCTCTTCCCGCCATTGCCAGGGCCCGTGGGCTGCTCTTCGCTCCTTCTGCCATGCGTTTGCTCGAGCTCCTTTGTCCGCTTTTAGCATCCATTTCTATCTTTAAACACAAAGCATCCCTCTTAGGTTAATTGGTTTCTTTTCCCTTTGTGTTTACTGTGGGGATTAATAAGGAACTGCAGCGTAAGGAAAATCTGCAACGGCTCCTTGTTTATTGTTTAATTTAGGAAAGTGCTACCGGGCTGGGTTCAGCCTGCCTGGTACTGGGGCAGGGGCAGGGAGAGGAGGGAGGGCAGGGTGAGCATTCGCATGCCCAGGGGATGGGCTGGGAGCCGTGGGGCAGGTTGCCCCTCAGCTAGCCCCGACTCTGGCTAGCTAGCTCGGCTCCTTGCGGTCCCCCCAGCTCTGGCTTGCTCAAATGTTTCAGGTCTTTGCTGGTTCTTAAGGAGGTCCTTTTTGGGTGTGTGTAAAGCCCTGCGGGTTGCTGAGTGGACCTATTTTGTAGCTCTAGGCCCATTTGCATGGCCCTCCTTCCCAGACCCTCCCCTGGCTCCGGTTGATGATAGGAAGGGCTTTGGCAGCCTTAACGGTAGTGTGAGGGCAGGAGGTGGCCTCGCAGGGTGAGTTGTCCCCCCGCTGCTGTTGTGGGAGGAGCGGTGTGCCCTGCCAGCCCTGGGCAGGGGTAGCTCCTGGGTGATGGCACCTGGGGTACCTTTCAGGCCTGCAGCCACTCCCTTCTCTTGCTGGGTGCTCGTGTGGGTGTAGGAGAGAAGTCTCTTCTTGGGTGCCTCTGCCTTTCTGCTCGGGGCATCCTGGCCCCCGGTGCAGGGACAGCAAGCTCGTCTCATGGTGCTGGACCCATCTGACTGATCCATCTGATGTCCACAGCTCCGTCTTCAGCTCCTGGGTTCCTCCGGTGCTCATTTGGAAAGTGGTGTTCTCTGGGGTGGTCTCTGCTAACAGGTGTGTCTGTGCTCTGACAAAATTTCAAGCTGGCTTGTGATGGGAAAGCGGGTGCTCTGCCTGCAGATGCCCACTGGCATCAAAATGGTCTCTCTGCCTGTTTTGCCTGTGTTCGCCTTTCCCCTCCTGCCAGCATTGGGAGGCTTTGCCGTGCAGCCCTGGGTGCAGCTGGGGAGCACAGCCCGTGTCCCCCTGGGCACACTCGACCTCAGAGCTGCCCGTAAGCACCCCTTATCAAGCAGCCTGCCACATGTTGGGGGGTCTGGGATGGGCTCTTCCCGGGCTGCTGGGGGCCAGGGACTTCCTGATGGTGCAAGGAGGCTGGAGTGGAGGAGAGCAGTGTAAAACTCCAGGGGGTCGGCATCGCCGCCAAGCCGGAGGAGAGTTGTAGTGCCCTCTGCACCAAAGACTGATAAATCTTGGAGGAAAAAAACAAAGAAAAACCAACAAAAAAAGGCATGTGCCAGCTCAGCTTAACCCACAAAGGAAAACCACGTCATTTAAAAAAGAAAAGCTTTTAAAAATAGATTTTTTTTTTAGCAGAGAATGCCACTCAGGAGAATCAATGAGCTCTGTTTCAGGAGTTGGGGAAACAAAACGCTCTAGGAGCTGTGAAACAAAACCTCTCATTTTCAAACTCTCCAAGTGTCAGGTGTGGCTCCTCAAGCTCTGTGTTTTTCCAGCCAGCTGTGCTGGATCCAGCCTGGCTGTAAGATGGTTGCTGGCTGCTCCCAGCCGCTGCCACTTGCTGGAAAAGAGGAATTCACCATCTTGGTGAAGGGGAGAAGCTGTGACTTGGATCTGTGTTACATCTGGCCTTGGTTTCCCACTCGCCGGCGGGGCCGAAGGGGAGGTGGTGAGCCCCATGGAGCAGCCCTGATTTTTTTGTTTTAATTGGCTAAGGAGCCCTCTCATTTGCTTCGGCTCTGACTAATGAGGCGCATCTCACTTTGACAACGTGTCACAAGCAATAAATTTCTCAGGAGCTGCTGGGCTGCCTGGATGGCCTCATGCTCCTGCCTAGGCTCACCCTCCTCCATGTTGCTCTGCGCTGCTGGCTCTTGCCCCAGCCTGGCCCTTGAGCATCCTCCCAGAGAAGGAGAGGAGGGTTGGGATGAAGAGGTCTGGGTGTGAAAGCAGCTGTGAGCTGTCCTTGGGACCAGGGATTTGGGGGCTTCCTACGTTGTTTGCCTGGGCTGGAAATTTGAAAGAAGAGATCACCAAGGACCCAGACCAACAGTTGTTTAGCAGCTGTGACCTCTGCTATGTTTTCCCAAAGATGTCTGCTGTGGCTCAGAGTGTGAGCACTGTGCCAGGCACTGGTTAATCTCACTGGGGGCTCGGGATGGCTGGTGGTGAACCAGCATGCAAGGGAAGATTCTATGGAAGACTTTTTTCCATAAAAAAATGCATTTTTATTGAAAGATTTGGCAGGAACATATCCCCTTTGGTGGAGAGAAGGGGTTGTCTCCAATAGGAAAATCTAGATAGATCCATGATTTTCAAGGCATTCCCCATGGGAAGGCAATTCTGGCTTTATCAAAGTGCCCCAGACACTCCAGGGGGCTGCAGAGACTGAATTCTCCTTCCCTCCCCATCCTGCAGCTATCGGCCACAGAGTGCAGTGACTGGGACCAGGGCAGCCATGCTGGGATCTTGGCTCTGGACAGTGGCATACTTCTGCGTAGTAGGAGTGTATGGTATAGGTATCGTATGATGCACATATAGGTGAGGAGAAGGCTTGTGGGTGAGCTGGAGACCGCTACCCTGGGGCAGAGATGCTCAGCCACATCTGATGGCGAAGGAACAGGTCAGATTCTGCTTTGTCCAAAGGTGTGGACACCTTTGGGCTGCTCGTCACTTCTTGCTGGGTGACACTAACCTTCACTCTCCCGGCATTGTTAAGGGACTGCTCAAGGTTCTAATCGTTGATGGGAAGCACCAACTATTAACACGGCTCCTCTTTGTATTCTTGATGGATTCTCTTTAAGTGTTTTTCTTAGTGGCTCTCCACTGTTAGCTTTTGTTTTCTCCTCAATAGCTTGTCTAATAAACGCCATTATCTTGGGCACAAATCTACTTCATGTCTCAATTCCACTTGGCAAGAGTTGGTAATAACAGTGGAACAGCATCCTTTGAAAAGGGTCTCTGTCACCAGCAGCCGCGGATACCGCTTCTCTGCTTCCCACACCTGTCCCCAGAGCAGATAAAGATGAGGGGAAGATGCGTGGCCAGAAAGCAAAAGGGGCATCTGCCTGATAAATTGGATGCCTAAGCAGTGCTGGCAGCAGTCAGTGCAGCAGCTCTGGAGATCAGGGCAGCTTGGCCCCTGCCACCTTTGTAATTAGAGAAGATGTGCTTATGGCCTGGGATCCTTCCTAATTCCAACAGATTAGAGGGGAAAAATGGTGGTGAAGGGTGATGGCTTGTCAGGGAAGGAGATCAGTAGTATTTCTTACAGCTTGAAGGAGATTCTCATCTATGGCCAAATAAAGCTGTTGCCCCCCAGTCTAAATCTGGGCCTGGAAAGGCTTTAACTGGTAGTTGCTGGGGTGCTTCTGGGTTTTGGGTAGCCTGCATGTCCATAAATGGAAGCATTAAGGTGGCTCCATATTTCATCTGAGGGCAGCATGTTCCTGAGGATGTTTAAGCCCACCGAGACCTGACCCTGATGCCGGTGCTGCAGCAGCTCTTGCTTGTTCCCTTACCTCCTGTGCGAGCGGCTGAAGCAGAGGGCGAATGGTGTTTTAAATAAGGCAAACCCTATTTCTGCTGGGCCAGGCAGAGCTCAGCTGCTGCATTGTCAGAGCTTCCCAAGGAGGATTTCCCATGCTCAGGGGGAAGGGGACCATCAGTGGGAGTGCGCTGCCCATGCTCTTCTTCTGAGCTCTCAGTTGTCCCATTGCTGGGATGTTTGGCCACCTCCAATATCTGTCCCCTCCCTGAGTTATAAATATTTTATCCTCTCAGTACCTACTGCATCAAGTAATCTTTTTAAAGGGCATTTTCTTTTTCTATTTTTTTTCCTTACTGGATTCTTGCATTTTAAAACGCACCCGCCATGTGTGCAGCGCTCAGACATGCTTTCAGCTTCCCCCCAAATGTAATTGCTTTAAAACTGCAGATAGTTGGCGAAAGCAATTTTCTCTACATTATGGAAGACTCCTGCTCCTCTCATCCTTCATGCACGTTGCTCTCCTGCAGTCCTGCCATCTCTCTGCCACTGTGTGATGCTCACTGCCTGGGCTTGTGGTACCTCTGCTTCCTGGGATGATGCTCTTGCTTTTCCAGGGCTGTGGGAAGAGGCTCGAGTGGGCACGTGGTGAGGGACCTCTCTATGAGGGATAACTAGCTTCTGTTGCAGCTTCTGCTGGGCAAGGGTGATGCTTGCTGGCACCAAAGCCCTTGCCTTGGCCGTGCTGCTAGCAGGGTGCCTGCTGGTGCCACATCTCCCCGGCTGGCTGGGTACCTGTGCCAGGCATGTGCTCGTCTTGGTTTTGCAGCTCCACCGCCCACACGTTTAACATGCTCTTTCTGTTTGCAGGACGTGTTGGGCTTTCAAAAGCATTAATGATGGAAAATAAATTGGAGTCTGAGAGAAAAAATCTTTAGGCATTCTCTGTAGGCCTTGTCTTGCCTTGCCTTTCTCACCCATGTTGAAGGCTGCGGCTGGAGGGGAATATAAATGAGGAGGAGCCCCGGGTCCCTCTGATCTGTTGTGATGCCTCTTGCTCAGTGGATCTTGCCGCAGGGAGCCTGCCTGCTTGCTGGTGCTGATAAACCCGAGGAGGTCTGGAGAGGGTGGAAGTGATAAGGCATTGCTGGACCTTCTCAGAGGGCTTGCAGACCTGAGTCAAAGAAGGTCAGAGAGCTTGGGGCATGAAGCCTTCTGAGGGTCTGTGCCCTGCTTGGGTGGCTTTAGTTGCATCCTGGCATGGGGCAGCATTTTTCTGTCCCATGCTCTTTAGTTCTGCACCAACCTGTTCTGAGGAACCAGGACCTTGTGTCAGGGACCCACCGTGCAGATGGAGTTAGCTCGCAGGTAAATGCACCTATACATGCTCCATGCACACTCCAGCTGCAGCATTCCCTGCCCTGTTCTGAGACCTCATCAGGTGTCAGTCTCCTGCTTGGAGGGGCAGATGGGATCCTCTGCAGGACCACTGCCCTCACAAGCATCAGGGCATTGGTAGGTGATAGGTGCAGGATATTTCCTGCCTGAAGCTCAGTTTGAGCCTAAAAGGGATGAAATTTGCTGTGTGTCTAAAAGCCAAGGGTTCTGGCAGGAGCAGATTCGGACACATGGAGGAGTGTCTGTCCCTCTGTCGCAAACAGTCTCTGCCTGAAACGTGACTTCCCACAACTGGATAATTAATGGCACAGCGGGTTGTTTAGATGGGAACACGGTAAAGAAAATCCTACCAAGTTCTCAGTGCTGACATTTTCATGGCAGCCTTTGGAGGTTCCCTCTCCTCCTTTCCCCATGCTTCCCGTGCTGGAGGGAAGGTGCTGGTCACTCTTGGGATGGCCCTGCCAAGGCCAGCAGCATCTCTGGAGGCACCCAAAGGTCTTGGCTGAGCACCCTCACAGCAGGAAAGGGTGCAGTGGCTTTGTCAGCATCAAATTGTTTGGTCCCTGGAGGAGACACAATGTGCCAGAAAATCCAGTGATTTCTCCTGCCCCTGCTCCTGCAAAACAAATGCAGAGCTGGCATAGACCATGAGTCCACGGAGAGCCATGCCTCATGCCAGCCTCCAGTGAGAGGCTGTTCAGACACCATTTCCTATCTCAGTCTGGCCCCTGGGCTGCTCTTGGACACAAACCAGCCTTGTAATGAAAGCTTTTTCTATGTCTGTTTGTTTTCTGAGCATCAGTTTAACGTCTGGAAAATCCTGTTGCAGCAGAGCCCGGAGTACTTCAAAGATGCTCAGGGAGAGGACAGATGCTCTGCAGGGACCCTGTGTATGCCAGGTGGGGAGAGGAACCCAGCCAGCCTCCGCAGACAGCTGCTCCATCTGGGGGTCAACCCTCACGCTTGCAGCAGGAAAGGCTGAGGTCTGGTGGCTCTGAGGTCTGGTGGCTCTAAGGTCTGGAGGCTGTATTGCTGAATAGGATTTCACTTGAAGGACAGAAATTGTAGATCTTTGGTGATTCTAGTTCTCGGTTGTTCATGTGTGCATGCATTTGTCCACACTGAGGGTGGATTTTGTCCTCCTCTCTCCTTTTGAATGAGAAGAAACCCAGATGTCTCCCACTCAAAACCTACTGAACTGAGATTTTCTGTTCTCCAGAAGGGATTGGTCTTGGTGTGGTGAGGGGAATGCTGAGGTTTGCTCCCACAGCACAGGTGCCCATGACTGGGAGAGCCTGGCATGGTACGTACCTCGGACCTTTGGAGAATGTCTAGATGAGGAGCTGGGGGTTTGGGCAGGGAGGATTCATGGGTCTGATAACTTGCAGCAGTCCTCATCTTAGCATGTTGAGTGGTGCTTATACATCTCTCTCTTCAGGGGCTGGATGGTGCCAGTGGTTTTCAGCTCCCACCAAAGCTGGAGTCGGGGCCATCTGGCTGTTCCAAGGTGCTCTGTACCTCCCCAAAGTGGGACTTCTTGCAGCAGTATTCTCCCATTCGCATAGTTACATGCTGTCTTAATGGTGTCGAGTTCTGAATGAGCTCGGGCAATTTGCTTTGTAAAGCAATGCACTAAATATGTCAACATTCAGTGCAAGTTTTTAATATAATATTTCGGATTGTTTTGAAGGAAGCCAAGATCCTTCTTTCCCTCTTCATTAGGAACGTTTTATGTGAAAGAGATGAACAATAGAGAGAGTTTGCCAGAGAGAAAGCTTTCCCAAGTATTTGTTGCTGCTGAGAAATCAGCTGCTTTTTACAAAAACACCCTCAATGCATAACTATCAGGGTAATTAAGCAGTGTGTAAGTTGCCAAGGAAGGTTGCAGGATTGGCTTTGCTGGAGATGTTGAAGGCCAGGCTTGACCGTAACAGTTGGGCATGTTTAGGCACAGTGAATCACCGTTCCCAAAGGGGAAATGGTCTAAATGTCCCAGCAGCAGCTCCCAGTCACCGGGAGTTTCAGAAATGCGATCTGGGCTGCTCTGGCTTGAACACTTCTAGGCTGGGGTGTGAGCAGGTTTGTGAACCTTGTGTTGTTTCAGCCCAGAAATGATGGCTTTGGCTTTTAACTTGCTTCTCAACAGGACCAGGGGTGGGTTCTTTCCTGGTCTCCGGCAGGGATACTTGGTCTCCTGCCATGGAAAGGGTAAGACCTTCTGCCTGGCTGGTTGCAATGCTCTTTTCTGGCTGGCGCTACTCAAAAGGAAAAAAAAACCCAAAACACTGAAAAATCCCACTTTCATCAGGGAAACTGGGTTCCTGTCTGTTCTCCAAAGTGTTTCTCTTTCATCACAAGTTGGAGGAAACTTTCAGGGAACTCCAAGCTTTCCTTTTCAATGAGGACAAACCCGGACAGACAGTGGGAGGGAGCTGTTCCCCAAAGTCCCTGCCAGCACCCACTCTCCTTCCATCAGGCCTCCCCAGCCATGGCCCCATGGAGGCAGTCTGAGATGATTTGCTCACAAAACAGAGCACAGCCAAGAGCCTGGAACATTCCTATCATGGAGAAACCTGTCTGAAAGTCAGGGAGCCCCAGCCTCATTAGCTGGGTTGGGTGGCACTGGGGCAGTGGACCCTGGAGAGGGATTCGGGCGAAGAGGGTGATCTCGCGGCTGGGATCAGTCCAGGAGAAATGCCCCAGGCAGGAAAGCATGCAGATGTTGGCATGACAGTTGGCTGTGTCAGGATGCTCTGACACAGAGTTGGGCTGTTGCTCATGCTGGTCTGACCTAGGGCAGGGCAGGAGGGAACAGATGATGTGGATCTGAGGTGGGACCTGGCATGTTGTGTGTGTGCTCACTGCAAGATGCTGCTGGGAATCAGGGGAGGCCTGGTGAGAAGCTCCCTGGGGATGCTGCTGCCCCGCTGCAGCACCATCCCCTCCTGCACCCAGGACAGGCAGAATTTGGTTTTTCTTCACCTCCCGGTGAAGAAATATTCTCAATATTCTTCCTGCAGATTTTTTTTTTCTTTTTTTTTTTTTTTTACCTCCCCTAAATGGAGTGTTTAAGCTTATTCTTTTCTTTTCTGTGAAAGAGGCAGTAAATCCTTTATCCTTTCTGGCTATTTCTGTGTGCGTATTTTCTCATTGTGCTCCAGCTTGACAGCTGTGTCAAAGCCCAGAAACCTTGGCCTCTGTTGGACTCCAGACTTGGATTTCTCTGTATTTAACAACACAGGCTCCCTTGGACTAACAGTTCTTTTCTCTCCCCTTGGTGTCTTTTTTTTTTTTTTTCTTTTGCAAAAATACCTGGTTAAAAAAAGCCCTGACAAAAGGGAGCAAGCGGAGAGGTAATGGTCTGTCAGGTTCATCCCCTGGTACAGCCTGCCAGCACCAGCAAGGAGTCACAGCTAGGGTATCCTCTTGCCTCCCCATGCCCCTGCGGTGTCAGGGCTGCCCTGGGGAAGGGGAACCCCTGTGCTGCCTCCGCCAGGTGAGTGAGCTTTCCAGAGATTGGTTTGGGATTGGGGATCCCTAATGCTCAGGCAGTAGATTCAGCAAGCACAAAGGCAGGATTTTGGTGCATGGGGTGATTAGCTGAGGGGAGGTGGATGGCTGCCTGTGTGCCGGGGCCGTGTGCCAGCTCCAGCTGTGGTGCCTGCTCCTGGGAGCAAGCATGGGGTGTCTCCCTGGGGGGATCTGATGGAGGGACAGCCAGCCAGCCAGCCCCGTGGCTGGAGAGAGGAAGACCAGGCTGTGGTGCCGGTGACCACAGGTGGAACTTGGGATGGTGGCATGTGTGCTCCAGCCCACTCCGTGCCCCCGCGGTGGTGGCAGCAGCCTCAGGTGGTCAGTGCCCCCCGGCCCCCACAGCCAGCTCTGCCAGCTTTGCTTTGCAGCTGTGCTGGTGCTTTGTGAACACCACGGCGGCTTACCACGCCGGGCAGCGCGGGTGTTTGTGTGAGAACAAAAGAATAAACAATGGAAACTGTGATTAATTAGCGCAGCTAATTAGCAGCGTGCTTGGCCTGGGCTGGAGCTTGGTAAGGTGCCAAGATCAGAGGAAAAGCCAGGCGAGAGACTCTGGTGGGAACCTCTTTGGGGAGTGAGCTGGGAGAGCGAGGAAGGGGAGAGGATGCTTTCCCACCACCCTTTTGCAACATGCCTGCACAGGGAGCTGGGACTGGGGGGAATCACCGCCTGTATACCTTGGAGGCGCTGCTGACATGAAACTATTGCCATCCTCAGCAGCATCCTTCCATGCTCCAGTGCTGCCTTCACTGAGAGATCACTTCCCTCGTCCACAATCAGCATCAGGAGATGGCTGTTAGACCCCCTGCGCTTCAGTGCTGCAGGTGTTAATTACTGAGCCCTCATTAGGGTCAGTGGAGTTGTCTTCCCTGTGGAATAATATTCTCCTCGCTCACCTTCCCCTGCATTGTATGGCTGTCTTATTCTTTGCTCTCCATTTACAAATTAGCAAAAGGACCATGATCAGCAAACAAATTTGCAGCAAGCGCATGGCAGGCTTGGAGATTTGGAAGAATCCTTGGCAAATATTTGCCGGCCTCTGCCATGAACCTTGTGAATACTTTTTGAGACCGAGAGATACTGAGTGTAACTGGCAACTTGGGATAGGATGCCAGACCTCAGGTTGGGGATGGCTGCTACAAAAATACCTAAGCTAACAGCACTCGCTTGCTTCCATCCCTCCTCCTCCCTGCCCTCTTGCTGTGCAGTGTGGGGATACCTTAAGATGTGATAGACTTGACTGCAGCTGTTGCACAATCACATCATTCCCATTAAAAGGTGGCTGTGGCTAAATACCATTTGCTCAGCAATGTCTAAAGCAGTGCCCTTCAGAGTAATTGGGAGACACGGCCCCTTTTCTGACGATGGGAGAGTCTATTTTTCAAGGTGCCATACCTTTATTATTAATTTGTTAAACACTGACTGCTCAAAACTGTTTGAGACGCAAAAAAGGATGTGAGCTCTGCCTTGGGGACCTCACTGCTAAATAAATGTATTAAATCAAACCCATGCTGGAGAGGATAGTGCTGCATGCAAAGGTGAAGCTGGTCAGAGGTGGGGTGAAGGTGCCACTTCCTCCATCAGAAAAGGGTCTTGCTTCTCTTTCAGCATTGATGTCGGGAGGAGCGCTCACAGATCAGCAGGTCAAGGACCTGCTTTCTCTTAATATTTCTGAGGTGGCAGTGGGACCCCTTGTCTTGGGAGCAGAGAGGAGAGCTCCCCCAGCCTCATGAGACCCTCAGCTGGGCCCAGTAAGCTGCAGGATCATTTCCTGCATGTTCTTGGCTGCGTGCATCAACATGGGCAGGGGGCAGCTTGCCCAGGCAAGCTTGTGCTTTCTCTCCCTCCCCACCAGTGATGCTGGAAGTACAGTACCACCCCCTGGGAACAGCTCCCAGCTATCACCCTATGCCTGGCAGGAGCCCCTCAAGGGGTGCTGGACCTCTTCAAGTGTCCACTTAGTGTCCAGAGCTGAGTGAGACCAGCGAGTTCCCACCTGATTCTTCTCATTTCCTTGATGCTGGGGAGGGGGGAAATAAAAGCAATACAGAAAAAAGTCATTATTTAAAGTTCACCTTCCTAACTTTCAAGTCATCTTTGCTGTGGGGTTGGGTTTGCTCGGTGGATGCTCAAGGCCACGCATTCCCAGCCTGACATCTCCTGTGCCTTCTTACCTGCAGCACCCTGTGCCCAGGAGCCATGAGCCGCCCTCAGCGCCCACAGAGCCACCAGAGCAGCCCCCCAGCCGCAGCCCCTCAGCGCTGCTAGGCTTCCCTGCTACCCCAAGAAGGTGCCCGTTTCTGGCAGGAAGAATCGGCTGCGCCCATACCCAGCCTCTTGCATCCCTCCCAAGGTAAGGACTGCATCCTTTCTGTCTGTGAAAAGCAAGGGTTTGCAAATGCAAGTGAAAGCTGGCTTATTTCTTGGGTTGTGGCACCTCCTGCCTTGCTGGGGTGGGCATCGTTCTCTGGGCAGCATGCACAGCTGCCCGCAGTTTGTGCCTCTTCACCTTGGCTTGCCAGGAGGGCAAGCTGCTGTGTCAGGGGTGAGAACTGCCTTTGTCTTTTAATTAAAAGGTGATTTTTAAGGTGGGGTAGCTCCTGATGTAACCCATTACTTGCAGACCAAATCCTATCTGTGAATTTGCTCATAGCTTTAGAATTGCTGCTGGGATGTAGCCTGGGCTGCTACAAGGAGCTGGGCTTGGGTGGAACCGGTGCCTTGCAACTGCCTCAGCTTCCCTGATGTACTTCTGAGGATAATTGTCTATAATTTGCCTCTTAACGATGCTCTGGAGGCTTCCCAAGCACGCGCCGTCTTTCCTCCCACTGTAAAAGGCCTTTGGGGTATTTTGGAGGCTTTCTGTGGTGGGGGAGCGAGGGGTGGCTGTGGGGGGTATTTGGGAGGATGCTGAGCCCCTGTCCCAGTGAAACAACCTTGTCTGCCCTTTGCATTTTGCAGTGGTTTTTTTTTAAGGTTAAAGAAGTAGAGCTTGATTTGTGGGAAGTAAGCCAGGGCTGAGGCTGATGCGGGGTTAACCACCCTCCTGGTGGGCACAAAATCAGTATTCACAGCTGAGGAGTGGAAATCAGGTTTAGAAACCAAAAACTTGATTTCTGGGATTGTTTTGGGTTTTGAGATATTTGGGCTTCTGTTTTCAAGCTTCTCCGTGCACAGAGAGGCATCAGCTGTGTGTGGGAACATGTAGGAATCATGATTTCTCTATGTGTGTAATCCCCTGTGCAGGGGAGCTGGGACACGGAGGAAGATGCGGATGTCACCAGCATTATGGGCATAGGCACAAAATTCCTGTTTCGGGAGGTCTGCGAAAGGGTCACAGTGGCCCTAGTGAGCTAAAAACATAACTCAGAGCTGGGGTCTGGCTTGTTCTGATTCCCTTTGACAGCTCCCAGCCCACACCTCTGGAGCTGGGATCAGCTGGGATGCTCCAGTCAGGGAAGCAGGGGCCAGTTAGCACTGCTAAAGCTGACATCCTCAGCTGTAAATATCCAGCCCTCTCTAATCCTCGCGGTAGCTCCAGCACTGCTGTTTTCCTAAGAGTTATTTGACTCTTTGTGTTGCACTTCTCAGACAAATGGCTTTTAAATAAAACCCTCTGCTAACTCGTTAGGCCTCCTGTCCAGGTCACTTCCTGCATGGGTGATTTATAGGGCTGCTTTTAACATTTTATTACCTTTAAATCGCTGGGGCCAGTCAATCGGAGTCTATCCCATTAGCTGTGGTGAGTGGCAGCCCAGGGCATCAGGCTCTCCTGCAGCCTCCCTTGCTTCTGGGGAGGCCTCAATGCTGAGAGGGACCACAGGGTGAGAGGTGGGAAAGAACAGGAGGAGGATTCAGATAAGGAGGAATAGATCTGGGATAGATAAGTGAATCACATACGGGTTAAGGAGATAATTGGGCTTGTGATCATATCTGGGGAGCTGGCTTATCTCCTGCTGTTGGTATGTTCTCAGCTGCATCCCCTGCAGTGCGTGCTGGACTGTGCAGCGATGGGAGAGGAGCATCAGGGATTGGTAAGGAGATGGCTGCTCCAGACTGACCCCGGCAGGTCATCGCTGCCGGAGCATCCCTGAGCGCCCACCCTGGGTAGGATGTGCTTGTATTTAATGCCTCCTGTAGCAAAGCCAGAGACAGCACCTTCCTCCTTGCCTCATGCATGCACAAGCCCCTTTAGCTCCTGGCATCCCATCCGATCCAGTGGGCTGCTCCCGGGGACCCTTGAGTCTGCTTCCGTGCCATCTCAAACCCTCCTCTGCAGTTCCTTCCCCCTTTGAGAAGAGCCAGCTCTGGACAAGTCCTTCAGTCCCCGGCGGTGGGGTGAGCAGGGCTGGGCGCAGCCCCGGCATGCAGGAGGCTGCTGGGTGCCGCTGGGGACTGGGCGAGCAGAGACTGCTCCGGCTGGGAAATCCAAACGAGACAGAGATCATAAGTGATGTGAGGCTGCAGCAGCAGCTTTGATTATCTCTGGTTTTGTTGCTGCTCTCCCCCCGTGCCCTGTCTTTGTTCCACCCGTGCTTGGAGATGTTATTCAGTGGAGTTTTCCAGATCTTAGTAACAGGGGAAAAAACCCCCGAACTCCTGCACAACCAGAGCTAATGAGCTCTCTCTGGAAATAAAAGCGTCCTGAGGACAGCCTTGCCATACAGAACAGCCCATTCTCTGTGGCTGCTCTGGCCACTGCCTCTGAGTGATGGCCCAGCACAGGGCTGTTGGGAACTGAGCAGACCTGTCACCTCCTGTCCTTTCCCCCAGCCATTGCTCATGTAAGGCATCGAGAAAACTGAGCTGTGGTTTGCTCCTCTGGCAGAGCTCTGCTGCGAGGACAGGGATTTGGGAGCACCCCTCTGCTGTCCACACCCTGATGCAGACCTGTTGCCTTGTGCATGCTTGCAGGACATGGGACACACATCCCCACAGGCCAGGGTCAGCTTTAACTGGCTTGGAAAGGGATTTGGGTAACATGTTGGCTCCCATCACCCATTCCGCTGGGGTGGATGGGTGTAAGGAGATGGGCGAGCCGGGGTTTGCTGCAGCCCCATGTGTCAGCCGGGAGACCAGACCTGCAGTCCCCAAGGGCTGTCAGGGTTGTCAGGCATCCTACGGCCAGGAGGGAATTTATCTTGCAGCAACGCCAGCATCTGAAAGCCATCACTTCTGATGTGCCCATGATTTGCTGAAACCTGCGTCTCCTTTGTCATATTTCTGTCTGTCTCTGCCTCAAATCCCAGAGCAAAGACTGAGAACTTGCTCGCAGACAGAAGCGTGGTTGTTTTTTTTTTTTTCCCCTCCACCTTTAAATATTTATTCTGAGCTCTCAAGATATGCATGCTGTGATCTGGGGAGTCTGCCTGCGTGCTGGCAGTGTCTCCTGCATCGCAGAGCGGGGGCTGGCTGCCCTTCCATCTGGGGAGTGCAAGCAGAGCCTTCCCCCTCCTCCTGCTGCTGCTCCTGTGCAAGAGCTGGGTCCGAAAGGAGTGGTGTGGGGTGTTCATCTCTTCCCACACGTGCTTATATAGGAACAAAACCCAAGGCCCACTGAAGTGCTGTGCAAAGAAGGCTTGGGGTTGTGAGCAGCGTTTCTGGGGAAAGGGCTGAGACAGAGCTAAAAGCAGCCTGTCCCATCCGGCAAGCTCCATCACTGGGGTGGCATATCCCAAATGGCCCCCACCCTCCGTACCCTGCCTGACTTTCCCTGTCTCTGGCAGCATAGAAAACTGCTGCTGGAGGCTTTCGCTCTCGTCTTTGCAGCTTGTCCCAGGCTCTCAAGGTCATGCAGGTAACCAGAGCGATGCCGCCAGCCTTGGCTTTGCAGCCTGACCTGCCGTGCTGTGCTCAGCTGTGGCTTTGGGCCTCCCTCCCTTTTGTTTTTCTTGCTCTACTTTTCCAAACCGTCCTACTGCCACCGTTTGGACACACAGATTGAATTCAGGGAGAGTGGCCCCGTGCCGCCGGGATGCATGTGCCTGGCATGCTGATGTGGAGCAGGGCTGGTGCCGGGGAGTGGTGGCTCTGCCCCAGGATGTGCTGGGCACTGATGGGCTGTGCCGGAGCACAGCCACACTGCAGACGTGGTCCTGGGTGTCCCTGCAAAAGGGGAGATGGCTGCAAGCTGGCACCCTCCAAGCGCTTCCCTGGAAGCTGGTTTTCTTGCAGAGCTGGCTCACCTCTGGCTCTGCCACAGGCTGCCTGGACCAAGGGAGAGGGGATTTTGCATCTTCTCTTTGAAGCTTAAGTATGGTGGTGTTAAACTTCTATGATAAAAACCAGAAGCTGGCTTCAGCAGCTCTGCAAGGGATGGGAGGATATCTGCCTTTCCAGGTGAGCACGCAAATTGCTACCTCTGCTTCCAGCTGCTGCAACCCAGGCAACCCGCTCAGCAGCTGGCACTCATTGGCAGACCGGCTTGTCCCTGGTCCCCCCCGGCGGTGCAAGCCACAGGCTCCCCGGGACCTGTAAGCATGTGGGCACTGATGCAGAAAATCCTCTGCAGAGGCCTAGGATTGGATGGCAGGTGCAGCTCTGCTGGGAGATGCCTTGAAAGCAGCACATAGCCAAAAGCAAGAGGAGGCAGAGGAGACAATAGCTGATATAGTGGGATTTTTTTTTTAAGGAGAAATAAAAGCAAGCCAGCTCACTGGTACAGTGCTAGCACTGGAAAGCTAAACTCCAGCAAGCTGCAAAGCAATGAGATTGGAACCATGGTGGTGGTTTCCTGACCTGCTTTTCCCACGCCTGCCTGCCCTCTGCCTGTACCCGCCACAAGCTGGCAGCGGGACCAGCCCTCTCAGCTCTCACTGAATTTCAGACCAGAACAGCCTCATTAGCAGGAAAAGTTTCCCTGAGATAAGTTACTGCTGCTGTAAGAAATGCAATTATTTCTCTCTTCTGCTCTTGCAGCTGTGGGCATTGAAGTTTGGTGCTGTGTCCTCGCAGAGCTCTTGCGCACAGAAGGGTGCTGCTGGGAGAAAAAAAGTTAAATTATAGCAAGGATATTTTTGGGAAAGAAGCTCTTATTATGGGTTTGCTCCCGCTTGGTTGTCTCATTGTGTCAGAACCGCTGCACCCATGCAGAGCGATGCCAGCCCCTGCCAGCCCCTTCCCTCCTGCCTGCCCTTCCTGGTGCCTGCCTGTGCATGGCTTGGTTGTGCCCCTTCCTCCTTGCAGTATCACCCCTTGCCCAGGGCTCCACCACCCCAGGGCTCCCTGGCTCATAATCCCTGGGATTATTCACTGAGCAACACGTCTGCATGAGCAGACAGTGCCAGAAGTGTCTCCTGGGAGTTGAAAATATGAGGTCTGAGACGTGTAGGTAACATTTCCTTAAGGTTCAAGCTTATTCAGTCATCGGTCATTTGACATAACAAAACCCTATGGCAGTCCATGAGCCATGGGAAAAGATCCCAGAGCACACACACGGGAAGTTGGCAGCTGAATGTTGTAATAACTTATTAGCGAATGGTTGGGATAAGTCATATTTCATAAAATCAGCCAGGAAAAAGATTGCTGATTAATTCTTTTTAATAAACTATGGTGAGCAGCGTGTCTCAGCTCAAGCCAGAATGACTGTTACAGTGATTCATGGATTTTTCCGCAGGAAAAAATCACTTTTGTGGGAATTGCTGGTGAGCAGGGTGCCTGCTTGCCTTCGTGAGTAATTCCCCCCCCAAAAGCACCGGGGTGTGGAAAAACGATGAACTTCTCTGTGGGAACTGCTGGGGAGACTTGAGAGGGAGGAAGGGTGCGCTTGGCTCTACCACCGCAGCCGATGACTGTATCCTTTTGAAGAGCACTGCAGGAGGTGGGGGAGTGGGAATTTCACTGCCAGAAATGCTGAAGGAGGCGAATCTTGGGGAAAAAAGAGCAGAGCCGAGATGTCTCTGTGTGTTGTCCTGGGCTTGCTAAGTGAGGTTGTTTGGGACCAGCTGATGCTCCCCCTTGCAATGTGCTGCAGCACTCCTCTGGCAATGCAAGCACCCGAGAAGCGTGTCCCAGCATCGTTCATTTCTATTTAATTGTTTCTTTTTTTTCCCCAGCACCTTGGCTTTGTGCTGGAAGCTGGCCAGCATCCATGGTCCTCTGTGCCGCCGGGATCCGCGGGTCCGGGGCGGGAGCGCGCGCAGGAGGCGGCAGCGTGTGGCTGGAGGTGTAGCGTGCGTCTGTGTGATGCTGCTTTTTTAAAACAGCCGGGGTGGGATGGGGAAATGCCGGGCGAGGCAGTAGTCATAGGTGCGAGCAGCGCTTGCGCCTCAGAGGCGGTGCCGGGGGCTGTGGCGGCCCATGCTGTGGTGTTGGGGGTTGTTTTTTAGTTTGGAGCTGGCAGCAAAAAAATAAGTAGCGATTCTGCTGAGCCTAAACTTCAAACTTGATTTGATTTCTTGGTGAGGTTTTTTTGACGGTTCTTGATGAAAAATGCAGGTATTTGGCCTTGAGTTGAGTTAGGCCTTTAGCCTAAAACCTTGAGTTTCCCAGCACGGGAAAGGCAAAGCAGCATCACGGTGGGAGAGGTCTGTGTAGAGATGCAGTTGGGAAGGTGGAAGAAGGAGAAGTCAGCCTGGAGGTCGGTCCAGCGCCGGGAAGCCGCAGACAGGCTGACACGTCCCTTGGTGCAGTAACACCCCACAGCAGCATGGCTCTGCCCATCAAATACCTGCCTGGGTCCCCTGTCCCCGCAGCTGCTCCGTGGCATTGGCAGGGGCTGCGATCCCGGACTGGCATGCCACCACCTCCTTCTCCAGCCCTCCTTCCACCGCGGTGCCCATCCTGTATTCATTACGATGCCCATGTACTTCTCTAAGCCCAATATACTTTGAATTACTGCTCATCTATTCCTCTCGACATCCTCATGCTCATAACTAGGAAGCCTGCGTTACCGTTTGCACATCTGTCAAACTGCGTGTTCCTTGGCCATTTCCAGAGATACATAAAATTGCCCGTGGTTATGACATTATTGACAACCCGCCCCGTCTCCTTCTCCCTCCCCGAGCCCAAATGGCTGCCTCGCTTTATGAGGATTGATATTTGGGCAGTAAATATTTTAGAGCCTCATCTGATGAGTGTGTCTGTGTGGGTGAATACATTTCTGGCTGAGGACAGATGTTGGAGCTATCTTCATTGGAAATGCAGGGCCTTAGCTTTCTCTCTCCAGTCTTTGCAGCATCTCTGTCATCTCTCTCCAGCCCCCCAGTACTGCCTGTTCCTGGTGGGAAGAAGGAGAATCAGAGGGAAAAGCCAAGCAGAGGTTGCCAGGAAGGAGTAGGGCTGGCTGACCTCTGCGAGGGACGTTGGGTACCGATGACCCATCGCTGCAGCATCCTCATGCTGGGCTCCCCATGTCCGTCAGCACCAGGACTGAATTTCCACGGGCAAGGTGTTTTCCTTTCCCAAACCTGGGGAAACCGCCAATTGCTGCTGTGTTGGACAAGTAGTTGAAAACCCTTTTGAAAAAAACAGACAACAAGCGTCAGGCTGTCTGTGGTTTCCAAGGGATATATTTTGACTCGGCTGTTCTGAAAAGCTGCTTCATCTCCCAAAGTTTCAAAACGCACTTCGGTAAATGCCTCTAGACTGGAAACAACTTGGGAACAACACAGCCTGGGTGACCTGAACAATTTTTTTTATCTTGCTGAGAAACACAAAGGAGTCCATTTTCAGTTCCTTAAAATGATTTGCTCTCTTTTCCTTCAATCAGCAAAACAAAAAGTGTTGTCTGATTCCTAGAGAAGAGAAAAAGCACATGCAGCTCCAGCAGAGCAAGCCGGTGCGGTGGGAGCCGCGCTGGATGGGGCTGCAGCTGGCTGCTGCAGTTTGGGGTGTCACAGCTGGGCTTGGACTGGCTCTCAGCTGGGGGTATCAGGAGTTGGGGAGCTTTTACAGTACATCTGCACTTGGGCTCTCTGGGAGTTTTGCTTGTGCTACTAAGTGGAGTTGTCCTGGCACCCAGATCCGAGCCTGGGCTGGGACTCAGGTCCCTTCCCCCCAGAGAGGAGAACTGCACTGGGTGCCCACTCGTCCGCAATGGGGTTGGAACACATGAAAGGCAAGTCAGCCCATGGGTCCCCCTGCTCCTTGCCTTCTTGTTGCCATTTTGTTGCTTTTTATTTTTTTTCTCTGAGCCTGGAGTGAGTGCATTGAAACGTGAAAAAATCAGCTACCTGGGGGTGGCTTTGCATCTGCTCCTTGCAATTCCTTGGAGCCTTTGTTGTAAGGGCAGGAGTTTCCTGGATCTGAAGTGGGGTGCTGCGTGCTGGGCTGGGACCCCCCACTGGGGGGCCAGGACGAGGTGATGCGGGGGCTGCCGGGCTGGCACCCCCGCTGGCGCGTCACCTGGACACCGGCTGTTCCCAGGGTGTGGATGTCCTTTCCCCACTCTCTTCCCTTGCTGACGGGGGAGCAATGTGCAAAGGGGACTCAACAGCATTGCTGGAGTTCAGGGGCAGGGAGCAGGTGGAGCATTTCTGGGTCCTGCTGCTTGGGCTTTGAAGCTGTTGCATAGGCAAGGGGGGTGCCCAAGGGAGTACGTGGGTTTCCAGGGGTGCCCTTTGGGCCAGAGCCCATTAGCCACCTTCTTGGGGGCTGCTGTGCTGGTGCTGGTGAGTGCAGGTGGTTGCTACTACCACAGCGCGGGTGTTTGGTACCATGGAGTCCATTGCAGCTCTCTCATCCGGTTCGCTCATGCAAGGAGAGACCTGCAACATCGAAGAGCTAATCTGTATGGGACAGATCTGCAAAGGTGCTGGGGAGAGAGACGGTGTCCGACTCTGCTTGCAAAGGTTTGTGTCTCCATCTCCAAAAAGCCTCGCTGCAGGAGCCACGCACCAAGGTGAGGAGTTCAGTGGCCTCGTTTACTTGCCGATGAAGGATGCTGCCCTGGCCCTGGCCAGTCTGCTCTTTAATGGCAATATAGTATCTATTTATTTATGATTTCCGTGGGTGGTGTTTTGGATGATCTATTGAGCCAGAGTGAGATATTTTGAGGCACGGTGAGATATTTTAAAAACATCTCATCACTCTGGAAATATCCATGGTGCGATAGCTGCGTATTAGTCATTCGGAAAGCGAGTGATTTCAATGAAAGAAAAAACATTTCATCTTGTCAGAGCATTTTCACTCACTGTCTGCCAGGCAGCTGCTGTCAGTCTTCAGTCTCTGTGGCTGGTTTTACTCTTCTCAGGCTCTGCCTTTTTATTTTGTTTTCTAACAAGAAATAAAATAAACCCTCTAATGGATATTGGTAGCTATGAACTCATCAGTTGTCAGTAAGAAAGAGCCTTTAAAAAGATGCAATAAACCCTCTTTGCACTGGATTATTTCCAGTGGGATTATTTCTCCCGGGGACTATCTCCATTTGGAAGGAGAAACTCCTCCTCCAGGTATTGGACCTTGAACAAAAGCCCCTGCCACCAACATGATTTATCCCCCTGGAAAGTGGGAGTAACTCCAATACTCTCGCACACCAGCTGGGGATGCAGAATTAGGCTCACGGAGAACAGGAGGAGAGATGGTTTTCTCCTAAGAGAAAAAAAAATCTGTAAGAAAACACAAATGATGAGGCCCCATCCTGCAAGGGAAAATAGCACAAAGCCGTTCAGCAAATCAAAAGCCAAATGAGCTGTAAAAAAACCACCACCATAGTAGGAGAGATTTTCACTTGGAGGGAATCTGCCATAAATCACCTAATATTCAGCTTTGCACTGCCATTTGGGAAAATGTTCATCATATTCTGCTGGTCTCTGCTCTACTTTATATGTATCTATAGCTGAGGTTTCCATAGCACAGCCCACGCGCCCTGGGGAGTAGGCCATTTGGCCAAGATGCTCCCATCTAGTTTGATCATTCTCTATAATCAGGTTAAGAGTAATTACACTGTAGTCGCGCCGTGAGTACTATGCACTGTCACTTTGTGGGATGCAGTTGCCATTGCCTTGTGCAACCAGTAGATAACTGCTTAAATGACTAAAAATTATCCCTTCGTGGTTAAATGTTTGGTCGGTGTTTATACCCAGAGTTTTCCCAGGGTGCAGGATGCTCAAACACATGTAAGGGCACCTCCAGGAAAGCCTGGTGGGGATGTTTTGAGCTGTTCACAGGATGTTCCTCTGCTGCTGTGGCTCCCCCTTGGCCATCTCCTTTGAGTTAGGGAGTCCTGGCTGGGTTTCCTTCACACCCACTGCCAAAGCCCCGCATGCACCGGCAGCTGCCTTTGCTGGGGCTTGCCTGCTCGTCCTGGTGTGCTGCTGTGGTGCTGAGCTCTGGCTGCATCCCTGTGCATGCCCACCCCACCTCCCGCCACTGTGGTCAGAGCGACTCCAGCCAGGGGTTTAAAATAGAAGCTATTAAGTAAAGAGCAGGAGAGGGCAGGGGGGAGGCAGCTGGGTCCCTCCGGGAGGATGCCAGCACTGTCTTGGGGTTTAGTGAGCCCTGCTGTCTTGGAGCCTTCTCCCCAGCTCCCCTGGGATGAAAGGGGCATTGCTCCCTGTGAAAGCAAGAATCAGGGGGGTCAGAGTGGCGGCTGCCCTGGACCAAGTGCCCATAAACCCCATCTCTCGCTAAAAGCTGGGCTTGGCAGCGAGGACTTGTAAGATTTACAACTGTTGCCTTTTATTTCTGGCAAAGTGAAATGAAAATGGCAAACCAGAGCCATTTCTTCCCTTTAACCTTTTCCCTTTCACACCCATGCTTGACCCAAAATATTCTTCTTTTGGTTTGCACTTGGAGCTCCCTTGCTGGATGCTCTTAATTCAATTAATACAAGCCAACCTCTTGCATTTCTTGGCCAGGGGCAGCACTTACTACCCATGGGGTGAATCCTCTGCTCTCTTGCCCTCTTGGCGTGGCATCTTCTGCATCCCTTTGCTGGTGGCGAGCGTGTCCCTCTCCTGCGCCCTTGAGTCAGCAGTATGCTGCTGCTGCTGGCGTGCTATTTCGGCTTAAAAAAAATAAGAAAGTTTCAGTATTTAAAGTATTTAAGCAGATGGGAAGCCACAAACTACAGTCGGTGGAGGGAGTGTGTTTCATGACTAACAAAATATGCCAGGTAGGCCGTTCCACTTGAGATATTTTCAGGAATATAATCACTTTCACACATCTTCATAAATTTGCCAAAGTGTTAGTTTTCCCCCATATGGATCGGGGAGGATGCAGCATGTCATGACTATTGCACAGCATCTTGAATGCTTTGTCTTTGTGGTGGGTATTTTTTTTCTTTCTTTCATCCCCCCACCTAGGCTGTAACTGAAATAAAAGTTTGATTCTTCCTTCCCTGTAATTAGCACAGGCAGAGGGTCGTCCTCGAGCGTTTCGGTGGGGGAGATCCTTGGCCTCCACCCAAGGCAGGGCAGAGGAGGCAGTGGTTAAATCTCTAATAATTCCCCCAAAAAGGGCTGGGGTTGGGCTGGAGCGGTGCCGGGGATGCTGTCCCCAGTGGGGTACCAGCAGGTGACAGGGGGATGCTCTAAGGGAACCCCAAGGCTGCATCCTTCCCATTGAGCTCCTTTGAATAGATGATCCAGCGTCGGAATGGGGTAAACAAATGCAAAATATTTTGAAGACATTCAGTCTCAGCATTGGATTCTTTCTTTTCTTTTTGGTACCATGGCAAAATTAAATAAAAGGACCCGTTTTCTGCATGTTATTGATCTTTCACTCAAAATCTGGGCCCTTTTCCAGGAAAAATGAGCCCTTTTGTGAACAAAGAGACAGGCACCTTCCCAACAAAAGTCAGCTTTCAAATCCAATGTTCTGTGTGTTTGAAATTTCATGTTTCTGATAGGAAAATATCAATTTCACTCAAATTTGCAGAGAAGTGATGCTGGGGGCGGGGGGGAGAGACCGCCCTGAATGGATTGATGAGTGCTTGAAGGCCAGATTGCCAAAGGGATTTAAAAGCAAAGGGAAAAGCAACCTTGTTACTGATTTTGAACAGCTTGTGTTGTGAATCCAGAGCCAGACTGTTGGGCTGGAGATGGCCCTGCTGTCCTCGTCCCTCGGGGACCTGGAGCCTTTATCATACACCCTGCACACAGCGGGACGGTTCAGCCTGGCTCTCCTGACCAGAACTCGGCCTCAGTGGTTTATATTCCCTTTTTTTTGACATGGTGGCTGCTGGGACCAGATACTGAACTGGTGTAAGTTGGTGTTGCTCTGTTACCTTGACTGGGCACCCCACCATGAGCTGCTTGCTAGTGTCTTAGACAAGCTGAGCTTCACCAGCAGTGTTTTACATGTTAAGTCATTAAATCTCTGTAGCTCGTTCATTTGTTGGTAAAGCACTTGGGAATTACTTGGGAGGAGATGTGTTACGCTCCCTTGGACCGTGCTACCACATGGATGCTCAGCTGTCGGGCAGGGCTGCCGAGCTGGGTATCCTAAACACGTGTTTATAGCACAGCCCATCGCTGCGACACCCTCATTATAATGAGGGGGGCTGTGTTCACCTCCCAGCCCTGCTGTTGCATCCTTTGATAGCAAGTAAATTGGTTTTCAGCATCTGTTTTCTACCTGTGCAGTGGTGCTGCTCTTTCCTTGCTGTAATGCGGAGGGGATGGAGGCAGTGCTGGCTCAAGGGCATCACTTCCAGTGCTATCCATCCAGCACCCTGCGCATTCAATGCTGCTACATAAAAAGTTTGCCTGGTGACTCTAAGCAGAGAAGTTTCTCTCCCCACCCCAATGGGATTGTTCCTGGTGCTTTGATCCCTGGCTGCATGTGTAAGCTTGCTTATCTTTGGAAAGGCATGGTGGCGCTGACAAGCGGTGCAGGAGATGGGGGCTGTAGGTGGATCGTTTTTAGCAGCGTGCATGGAGCAGACAGCTTGGGCATGTTCCAAAACACTTCCCACGCCCCCAGGCTGAATTTTAAGAAGCTGGGGCATCTGCACATTCAAAACGCTCCCCGGGGGGGGGCGCGGGAAAGAAGGAAAAAAATTCCAAAGGCAAGCAGAGCAGCCAGCGCGTGGAAGGGGCAAGCAGCACCCACAGGCTGATGTCTTGCTGCGGAGGGGAGTTTGTTGCAAAGGCTGAGCAGCTCCAAGCCGCTCTCCAGAGGGGCAGAGCACAGGTGAGCGTGGAGCAGTGGCTGCTGGCTTGCCTTGCGGCTGCTTGCAGGCTGGTCTTGCTCTTGGTTGAGTGGGGTGAATGGGAAGAGGAGCTTCAGTTATCCAGGAACGGTGTCCGGGTGAGTGCCTGTTCCTCCCGTCCAGCCAGGGTGGTGCAGCCTCTGAGCAGCTCCCTGCATTTGGGGGCCCCAGAGTCTTGCAGGAAGAGGGGGGGTAGTGGGGGGCAGAGCTGTCTTCCTTACAGTGATGGGGAGATGGGAATGAGCCCTGTACTTGTCCCACCTTGGGTGCTTCCAGGGGCCGCCCGGGATCCTGCCTGTTAATGGCAGGAGGTGCCCCACTGATTTATTTCTGTGGAGCTGCAAGGCTGAGGGCAGCCCTGATACGCAGGACCAGCATCATCCCCTTCTGCATCTGCTGGGGGAGCTGAAGTGAGCAGGCAGTGGGCAGGGGTTGATGTTGGGAATGTGCAAGCCCTGGGCTTGTGCCAGCTGGCTGAGGGCTATTTCAGCCCTACCCTGGGCTCCCTGGGGCAGGGTGGGACATACAGCTGGAGAAGGGAACCTCTGGGGGATGGAGGACGGAAGAAAGCTTGTGTGTATGGTCCAGTGAAGTCTTGGAGCGATGATCTGGGGCTGCTTCTCTGAGTCCTGGTAGAGCTTTGGATAAGTAAGTTCAGGCTGTGATAGTTGGGAGACTTTCTGTGCTGGGTGCCCAGCTTAAGTGCTGAGAATAGCCCCAGTTCTTGCTGTTGCTGCTCTCTTGATATCCAGGGTCCCTGCTCCTGGTGACATGGGGCCTCAGAGGTCTTGCACTGGAGCGTTCGGAAAGGTTGGGTGTAAATCTGGAGAGCCTGAGCTGTCCTCCAAGTTTCTCAGCTTACCAAGCTGGTCTGCACTGTGAGATCCAAGGATGGAGAGTGCGTCCATCTGCATGCTCCGTTGAGATCCTATTTCTGCTGCCGGCGAGGACGACCGTGTGATGTCCTGGCAGCCCTAAGCCATCCTTGTAGGGGCGTCTGGGCTCTGAGAGTTCCCTCCTATCTCACAAAGCACGTGTCTGCTGGGCCAGGCACTGGGCAATGCTCCTCCCGGCGCATCACGTGCAAGACGGGCATCTTACTGGTGCTTCCCTATGGCTGCCTCCTGTGCTGCTCGGCAGACGGTCACCCTGGCATCTGGGCGGCTCGCACTGTGTCCTTTTGCAAACAAAGTGGGTGGCTTATTTAAAAGTGACTTTTGCCTGGTGGGAGCTGCTGGTGGTGAGGAGATGGGGAAGATTGTGAGGAGTGAAAAGGAGAGAAGCCCAGGCATGAAAAGCAGCCCTGCCTCTCCTGTGAGATAAATGTCTCCAAGATCAGGACTTTTTTCCTTTTCTTTTGGGAAGAGGAGACTTCTTGGGAAGCCTCCACTTTCTAAGCATCCCTCCCAGAAGAGGCTGAAGCAGACTCTAAATTACGAACTTTTTAAGTCTCTTGGTACCAGCAGAAGTAGTGCTCCACCGTGTCCTCATCCCACAGGTAGCCCCATGGCAAGGAGCAACCTCTTGGCAATGGATAAGTTTCTGGGGTCCTTCTGTCCCCTGTCCCTCATCCCTTGGGTGGGCAGGGATACCTTTGCACCTCTGGTATCCAAGGGAGGAGGACAAAGCCGTCCTGGCTGCAGTGCTAAACACAAGATGCTCTTCTGCTGTGTGCCCCAGGGTGAGGAGGAGGAGGAAGGCAGAGAAGGATGGGGATGGACCCAGGGTACCCTCGGGAACTGGCTCAGTCCTGCTAATTAACAGTGTAACCAGCCATCACACAGCCAGGCTCCTGGCAGATAATTACCTTGCTGGGTGCAGGGAAGGGATCAGAAAGACTCGCTGCCCACAGGGACTTTAAAACCTCCCCATTCTTGAACTCGTTTGGGAAAGGCAACCAAAAAAAAACCGTATGTATATATATTTTAACAGAGCTATTTCTGCCAGTCAGGCAGGCCAATTTGTTACTGAAGTGACACATTTGATTTTAACTGTAAGAATCGAGTTTTTTTTTGGCTTTTCTCCTTTTTCAGTCCTTGGGGCAGGGGGTGGCTCAGACATGGGGTAAGCCAGGGGGCTGTGGGGGGGTTCAGGCTGGGGGCTCTGGCTTCCCCCCAGCCAAGCATTGCTAAGCTTGTGGGTGTTTTAGAGAGGGGGGAGAAAATTAAATCTGGGAGCAATTCCCAGTCTGCTCACTGCCGCACGGTCCGGTTTCCATGGGGCCAGGGTATCCTGCCATCCCTTTGCTAATGTGACAGTGGGGATGCTGCCTAAGGGCTGCTGGGGCTCCTGGCCCTGAGGCTGGCTGCTCCGCCGCCCTGGGGATGGCTCCCGGGAGCTGCCCTGTGGGTCTCTGCCAGCTGTGCCAGAGCTGTGCTGGGCAGCACCGTCCCTTGTGTGCTCCTTGTGCCCAGCGAGTGGGATCGCTGCCGGCCAGAGCAGCATCTGTGCTCTCCTCGCACCTCACACCGGGGCCAGGGACCTCATTAGCTGCCTCCATCTCCGCTCCCCTCTGTTTATCTCCAGTTTTTCAACTGCTTTTCTGATTTTTATTTTCTTTTCTTTTATTTTTTTCTTTTTCTGGCTTGAAGGGAGAAATGACTGCATGAGTCATGATGGGGCCTGACAGCTCCCTACACGCCCTGCCAGGCTCTACCGAAGTTGGGGCTGTGGGGGCTGCAGCGACGGCTGCCTGCATGGGTCCTGTCGGGTGGTATGGGGGGACAAAGCATCCCAGCCTTTTCCCCCAAACACCCATTAACCCTTTGCTCTGCAGTGCTTGGCACGGGGTCTGGCAAAGCTCAGGTGTCCAAGGAGGGGTTGGGGGCAGATTTGTGATTCTCCTTGGGAAAGCGGTGGGGACATCATGGCATGGGGTGACAGGAGGGCAGCAGGGTGGGAACAGCTTGGGATCAAAGCCCAGTGCAGCCCTGCCTATCTCTGTTTGCTGTAGTGGATTTGGGGCCGTGCCAAGCTAAAGGAAAGGCTCTTGGCCACATGCATGCACCTTGTCCAGGAACAGGCTCGCAGGGATGACAGGCTCGTCGGGTCGGTGGCCTCGTCCCCATTCCAGTGCACCTCGGATGTCTGCTCCCATGCAGAGTGGGGTCCTGGGCCGGCGCTCCCCACAGCGCCTCCCTGCTGAAGGACCATTGCTGCTTAGTGCCAAACACTGGTGGGGTGCAGGGGATGGTAATTCCTCCTCCTCCTCCTCGGTGCAGGGCTGTGAGTGCCAAACTGTGTGTCTTCTGCTGCCAACCCTGCCTTGTCGGCAATCTCAGTCCTCCTTCCTCCACACCCTGTCTCCCTTTGGAAAACCAGCAGTAACTCTTACGGAGTTACGCAAGCAGTGTTGTCTTACGGATCATTACTTTAGAAATCCCAGGGAGAAGGGTGCTTGCCCATGGTCCCGTGTGGCCAGTGCTGTCCTCTACAGCCCATTGGCACGCCGGCACGCCTCGCTTAGAGGGCAGGGCCACCCCGACCTCTTCCTTGCCCCTTTAGGATGCTCCCAGCATCTTGCCCGTGCTTTTTATAGCCCGAGCCCGCTCTTCCCGGCAGGCTCGCCAGCTGACCTGGATACAGCTGTGCCACATTTGGGCTGAGCTCGCTCGCATCTCCCCTGCTTCCTCCTCGCATCGTGGTGGGCAGGAGCGTGCTTTGCTGGCTTGTTGGTGCTGAGGAGGTTACACCTGCTTGTTACACCCCAGGCTCTTCTCGTGAAGGTGGCAGGTTCTGCTTGCTCTTTCTTCGAGCATTTTCAGTCTGGGCTGGGTAACAGAGAGGGATTTCTGTGAGCACACATGATCAGATCTCTGCTCTGTGGGGGTCCCTTCTCTGTTGCAGGTGCTTTTTCTCCCAGATGCTGTTCTGCAGAGAGGGGACAAATTAGCATCCCCGGCATTTCTGGCTCTCCCCACTCCTTGCCTGCCTGCCCCCCCTCCCTTCTCTCTTTAAAGAGATTCAGGTCATGCCTGGAATTAGGGCTCCCTGAACTGCAGAGAAACAGTGTTTAAACTGCTTACCATTGATTAGATGGAGTGGTTTGGGTTCGGTTTGTCCCCCCACCCCTGCCCTCAGCTTCGGATAGGTGTTCGCAGCACAGCATGTTAATCCTCACTTCAATGCTTTTGCCACCATGGGCTGCTCTTCCCTGCGCAGCTGGCTGTGGGATCCCTGGGGGGCTGCTCCCCCCTTTGCACCCCACTAGCTGCTCTCAACACAGAGACCTTCCAGGAAGGCATTTTATTTAGCCAGCTTCTTTTATCGCGGCGCTCTGGCTGGGAATAGACACAGATAAGATGATCGATAAATCCTCCTCTTGGCTGAGATGTGCCGTGAATTTTTCGGGGAAGGGTAGGGAAAGAAGGGCGCCTGTTCAAAGGCGGCAAGCTGGAGGCAAGGGAGGGGACAGCCAATGCTGTGAGGTGGCAGGGAGGGGGCCCTGGCCAGCCCTGCTGTGATCTCACTGCCAGTTTATAAGAAGACATCTGTACGTGTTAGAGGGGACAAGAAACCCCGTGCCGCTGCTGCGGCTGGCGTGGCTGTGCCGCTGGAGAAAGTAGGTCAGGCTGTGCTGCAGAGCCTGGTGCAAAGGCAAAGCCCCCAGACCACCACCCACTTCCCCCGGCACAGCCGGGCACCCACCTCTCCCCAGATCCCCCGGGGCTGCTCTGCTTGCAGCTGGGGGCAGCCTGCCCCCTGCTAAAGGCAGCTTCTGCAGGGCTGGGTTGGCATCAGGCCCTCACCCTGGTGTCAGGGTGTGTTTGGTTGCAGGAAAGATGCCCAAAGGATGCAACTCCAGCATCATGAGGGAGCAGCCACTCCTCTGGCTCCCCAGCATTTTGGGGTCCCCCGTTAGCTGGGGGTGGGCAAAACACAGGGCCAGCCAGCCCCCTGCCTCTCCCTCCCTGCCTTGTGGGAGCATTTTCTGCATCAGCGGGGAGATTTGGGGTAGGAGGAAAAAAAAGGTTAAAGGCAGAGTTTAACACCTAAATCTGCAGCATTTTCAGGTGCCTCGTGGTGCTCTCAAAGCCCCCCTTAGAGGGGAAGCAGGGACAGGACAGGATGAGTGACAGGGGTCCTGTGGGTAAGGCCCACGCAGGGCTGGAGGATGCCCCACCTTGGCTCAGGAGGATGACTCAGTCCATCACCACTTCCAGGAAGGTTTCATGGCTACTGGGATGAGGGGAAAATTAAGATGTGCTTTCAAGACAGAGGTGTTTCAAGTGCAAATCAGGAGCATTTCCCTAGCGGAGCCCAGCGAGGCATTTTGTTATAGCTGTAGGCACCTGTTGTGAGATGGAAGAAAACTTTGAAATTGCCTTTACCATGCAATGGTATGGCTGGGCTCCTGCTCCTGGGCTGCGCTGTGGGGAGGGATGCTGTGGGTGCTGGATGGCAGCCATGGGAGCACAGCTTGCTGCAGCCAGGGGCACAGGGCCACCAGCCCAGGACTGCCAGGCTCAGGGAGGTGACAGTCCCATGCTAATGTGGTTCTAGTGGCATTGGTGCCATGACCCAGAGGGGAGAGGAGGACAGGGGCATTGCATCCTCCAGCGAGCACCTGGACTGATCTGAGAGGGCCGGTGGTGAAGATGCAGCAAGCCAGGCAGGGAGTAAATTGAATGTGTATATCACAGGCAGGTCTGGGCTTTATTGATTTTCAATGAAAGGCTGTGTCATGAATTTTTCTCTCCTACTGTATTTGCTGCAAAGTTGCATCTTGACTCCAAGCATTGACCACTAACTAGAGAGCTTGTTTTTGCCTGCCAGGAGATGCCAGGGCGGGATGCAAGTTTGCACTTGGTCTTTCTAAGCGCATGATGGATGCAGTGGCTTTACTAATCCAACACCAGAAGAGAAAGCCAGTATTAACAGCGGAAAATGTTATGTCCAGCGCTTCAAGTGACTTATTGTTAAGGGGTTGCATGTGAGATGTCTCTTATTGGATGGACTGTGTTATGCATCCTTTGCTGCTCTGGGATCCACCCAGGAAAGGTGGTCCTGGTCCCTGCTGTCCCCAAGAGGGACAGGACATCAGCTGGGGGCCTGGGGGTTGTCACTGTTCTTGCTGGTTTTCCTTTCCTCCCGATGAGGGGAAGACTCTAAAAGAGAAGGGACATAGTCCCTATGTCAAAGCTTTTTTCGAAGCTGCTGAGACATCTTGTTGCATCCTGCTTTTAAGCTGATGTTTGGAATTTGGAGCGTCTCTTTAATCTTGAAGTCATTGTTTTTAAACATTAAAGAACATTTGGAAATGAGTATAGCATGAAATGTTTTAGGAGACATTTCTCCTCATCTTCAGAAATTCTTACAAGCCTTTTTTGCTTCTCTGATGAACATGTTGAGAAACCAGGGGAAAGCATTGCAACCAGCTGAGGGCTTTAAAAATAGATGACCGATGTTTGAAGGGCTTAGGATAGATTTGTCTGGAAAAGAGGCGATGGAGAGGAGATGTTTCACCTCGGTTTGGGTAACACCATGCAGTGAGATGCGCAGCCACGGCAGCTCATGGCCTCACGGGGAGAGGCCGGGAAGTCTTGTGGAGGGTTGTGAGTGTCCTGGAAGGGTTAACTCTGGTGCTTGGATATAGCTGGATGCACTGAAGCTGAAGTGGAGCAGTATGCAAATCTATCCACTTTCATAAACTGCTTAATTAGGCGAATGTTAATGAGACGTTAATTACTGTTGTGCCGGCGAATCCCACAGAACGGAGATTATGTTTCTCTTCAAACATCCAGTCTTAATTATAACTTGCACTTAATTCCACTGTCTTGCCTGGGACGGAGCTGGGTAGGGAGGACAAGGCGCCAGCTCCTGCAGACGCCCGCAGTGTGTCCTCCATCCTCACCCACGCAGCAGCAGTGGCTGTGGGCACATGGAGATGGAGCTGTGGCAATGGCTTGGGGACAGTGGCTGCGAACGCCTCCCTTGCAGCCAGCTCCTTGTGCTCAGGTCCAGACCAGCAGTGAACCCTCCGGGTGCATGTCACTGGTGGGTCAGGGTGGAAAATCCCATGTCATACATGAAAGCTCCCATCCTTTCCCTTCATGGGTTTGGGAAGTCTTTGGGAGGTCCCTGTTCATGCCCCGTGCACTCCAGGGATGCCACACGGCTCTGCTCCGGAGGACCCTGCCCCAGACTGGTCAGACCGGACACGAGCATCCATCTTGTGCCCAGTCCCCTCCTTCCTCACTTTCTGTTTCTGCCTGCCTTGGCCTTTCAAGCCAGACTGCAAATGCTTTCTGCTGCCTATGATTCCCAGTTCCTATATGGATTTTTAATTGATGGAAGCGTGAATTGCTGGAGGTCCTGCTTCCACAGTGCCTGATGTGCCAAGTATGGCTTCAACTTGGAGATCAGCAAGAGATCACTGTGATGAGCAGAGAAATAGCATCCCATTTCCAGCTTTAACACCTGTGGGGTTTTTTTTTGGTTTTTTTTTTTTTTTTTTTTTTTTTTTTGGTTTTTTTGTTTTTTTGTTTTTTTTACATGGCTTCCATTAAAGTTCAGCATAATGTAACGCTTTCAAGTGAAGTATTAGCGAGCCATGAAATCTGCATCCTCAGGGGTTTTTTTTGTCTGTTTTTTATCCATGTGTAGTTGGTGGCTGCTCCAGGCTAACTGAGAGTTTCCTGGGTCTTTGCTTGTCACCACCAGCCGGGTGGTGAAGCACGCTGGGGCTCCAGAGGGCTGGAGGGGACAGCATCATAAGGCTGAAACATGATGTTTGGGCTCCATCGGGGCTTTTTTGGTACCTGCAGGGAAGATTTCTTCCAGCAATGAGGCTCTTTTTACACAAGGAGTTGTTCCATCTTGCTGCTGCTGCCGGTGGGAAAACCCAGGGGCTGCCTGCACCACTCCTCCTGGCAGGAGCTCCATGTCCTTCACGTCCCCAGCAAACGGGCTTTTTAGTTATGCACGCTGCATCTGCATGCCTCAGAGCTTGTTGCCAGAAACCTGCAGCTGGAGAGCAGTGGCCATCGTCATCTCAGGCCCTCTCTGACTGCCGGTGGTGGCTGGGGAAGCTGCTCCAGGGTCGGAGTCGCTTTGGATTTCCATTGCATGCGGCTGCAGCCTCAAGGGGTGATGAGAAATTGTGTTGTCCCCCGAGTGACCTGCACTGGGGGTGGTGATTCTCCATATTGGCTGTTTTCGATTACAAAGGGTGTCAGCTTAGGTTTTGTTTTCCCGTGATTTCTTTCTTTTCTTCCGTCTGTTCCGATTCTGCTGTTTGATTTCCAGACAGGTTTGATATTTCCTCTCCCAGCAAGCTGGCAAGCCCTGGGGACTTTTGCGGGCAGCTTGCTCCGGCGCCGCTCCTTTGATTGCAGGCAATGTCCCTCCCGTGATGGACAGGCTGGGCTGGAGGACCAAGCGCGGGCAGGCTGGAAGCTGCACCCGCCACAGCACCCACGGCAGGTGGCACCGCTCGGGCTGCCCCGCCGGGCTCCAGCCAGCTCTGCCTGCTTCTCAATGCCTACTTCCAAAATCATCTGAACGTGATTTTTTTAATCTCCTGAAAAGCTTTTCTACCAGAAGAAACATGTCCAGCAACCAGGGATCTTTGCCTTTTTTTCTTCTTCTCTGCATTCTGCATCTCTCAGTGTTGAGGTCCCTGGACTTCTAATTCCTTTAATTTTTTAAAAACAGCAGGATCTGGCCGCGTACCCCCTCGCAGAGCTGCCCGACACTCCCTCCTCCCCTCCTTGCAAGAGCAAATCTCGAACAAACAGAGCCCTGCTGCAAAATCAACAGCTGCGTGGGAGGCAGAGGCAGCGTTTTGCATACGATTTCAATAAAATATAGCGTGTTTGGGAAACATGAGGGACCGCAAAGCCAACGCGGGGGGGACCAAGAGAGGCTATTGCCTGTGTTGAGACCCTGCTGCTGAGGTGCCCCCACATGTCGGTGGCTCCTGTGCTGCTTTTCGGAGCCCCACAATGTCATGAGCAGGCGCTGGCAGGACCGGGTGCTCCAGCGCAGCCCCTCCTGGGTGCCAGCATCCAGGGTAGGTACCCAAGAGGAGCAGCTCTGGCCGGGCATCATGGGCGGAGGAGCAGGCAGGAGGGGAGAAGCCTTCACTCAAACCCGCGATATTCTGCCTGCAGCCGCCTGTCACTTCTGATTGCTGAGCCCAGCACCTGCTGGCTTTAAAATAAAATAAAAGGAGGACAGAGGACAAAGAAGCATTTGGCTCAACGGCATGTCTAAATTAGCCTTATTGTGAGGGGAGTCAGGTGTCGCAGTAAATCCATTTCCACAGCACCGTATATCTTTACTGAGTGGGAAGTTGGGGGATAAACGAATGTTCTTCATGTATTATCATGGCCTGACAGCGATGAGGCAGACAGAAGAGATGCTGAGGTGATTAACAAGAAAGTTTGAATTAACGAAGTGCAGTCATCTCTCATTAGGGAGAAATGGGTTCCCTTTACCCCCAGCCATTGGGCTTGTGAAGTTGGGAGTGCTCTTACCTTTTTTTTTTTTTAATGCCAGATAATTTGTTTCTTATTTACCATCGCTCACCAGGCTGATGGCACAATATCGCTCACCCCATCTGGAGTGGCTGCGCTGGACGTGGGGCTTTCTCGCTACCTGCCGATAGCAGCACTAAGGGCGTGCGGGGGGATGCCGATAGGGGACGGAGATGCTCCTGGGGGCACCAAGGCAGGGACATGGTGTGTAGAAGGGGATGCTCAGGGCTGGGGGAGCAAAGTCCCTCTCCACCAGGTAAGGGAGGGGGAGAAGTGGCTCTCCAGCAATCAGCCAGAGCCAGGAAAACAGGTCCACAGCAGGAACCTGCAATATTAACGAGGTTTTTAATGAAAAATACATCTGCTGTTCAGCTGCCTCATGGCCCGAGACACAGTCGTGCTTTTTAGTTCAGCAATGGTTGCTGCAGGACCTTTTATTCTACAATAGTTGAAACAAAACTGGAATCTATTTTTAATCCTTTCCCTTTCCCCCTTGCTGCCTTCCCTTGTCACCCTACTGTTGTGCTAACCCCACCAAAGCTCAGCTGGGGTTTGGGAGAGGCCAAGGGCCAAGCTGGGTGCCCAGCTTCACAGCAGGAGGTCAACCCATCCCTGTATGGTCCCTTTGCCCTGCGATCCTGGCTGAGGCCATCCTGGTCAGGGCTGCTTTGCAAAGAAAGAAAAAGCCATGGCTGGCTGCCATTTAGCAGCTTTAGCTTTTCAAGGAGGGAGGATCTTTTTTTTCCCTGCCAGATTTGGGGCAGGCTGGGCAGGATCTCCTCAGCCTGGATTTCAAATTGTCTTATGGCAATCATGCCTGGAGGCAGAAGTAAAGGCTGTGTCACGATAGTTCGCTCTTTGCTGGTGCTTTTCGTGCTGGGATTTCTTAGCAATTCCCAGAGAAGCCAGTCATTGCAAAGCCCGTCCTGCCAGCAAGGAGCGGAAGGGGCTGGACAGGTGAGGTGGGGTCCTGTGCAGGGTATTTCCTGCCAGACCCTGCTGCTTGGTACATTTGAGCATCTCCAGAGGTGGAGTACATGTGTTTGGGCAGCATCTGGCCCTGCCAGGGCTGTGGGCAGCCGGGGCTGCAGCCCCGGGAGCTGCCTTTCCTTCCCTGCCGCTGCTGCCTGCAGCCACAGAGGCACCGTTTATCTAGAGCAAAGAGAGACCTTAGAAAAATAGCAATAAAAAAAAGATATGTGAGAAGCATCTGTGAAATAATAACAAGATCCCGGGGATGGAGCTGCTTTCATCTGGGAGCTCTTTGCTAACTGCGGGTTGCTCCTGTCCCTCGTTAGAGAGGGAGCCGGGCGGCGATGCGCCCGCTCAGATCTTCCTTTCCTTTCAGGATCCCCCCGTGGTGTCCCACAGGCTGGCGAGCCTGGCCCCTGCCAGCACATCCCTCCTGCTGCCAGCTGCTGAGCTGGCTTTTAATCCCTCTAATCAGCCCTGTATCCAACCCCAGTGGCAGTGGGAGAGCTGGGCTCGCCCAGGCCGTCGTGCCTCCCTGCTGTGTTACATCCCAAATGAGAGACGTGGCAGGGCTGTTCCTGTGCTGGGAGCTACAGAGTATGGAAACCCCACATCTTCCTCAGCATGGCTTTGTAAGGTTGAACTGCCAGCTTTGCAGCTGGTCACCACCCAGCCAGGGTAGACATTTGCGCCGGATCTGGTTCAGACCCCCGAGGAACACCTGACTGGTGCAAGTGCTGGCAGGCGCCGTGCTCCTTGGCTGGGAAATGTCCATCAGAACTTGCTTTCCTGGGAAAAGCTGGTTCAGCCAAGCTGAAACACTTGTGGGACTCTGTGTTGAAACCTGGGGAGGTTTTTGGTGCTCCTACATGGGTGCAGAGGAGCACGGGCTCCCAGGGCTGGGCTGGGAGAGACCTGCCCCTGCAAACGACCCCAGAGTAGGGTAAAATGTAAAGGGACCCCACTAGCAGGTGCTGGGCAGCAGAGAGGAGGATGGGGGGCTCTGGGCACATGGAGACCCCAGTGCTGTTTCCAGTTGAAGCCTCCTTTGCTCTGCCCTGCTCTGCTGCCTGCCAACGAGAGGGGTTTGCTGACTGTTAACGTGTGGTTATTTGCACATGGCTTGGGAAGGGCTTTCAGCACGGTCCCTGGTTGACTTTTCCTATAATAAAATAATTTTGCTACTCTGGAAAGAGACTGTTCTGCGAGCGAAGATTAAGGCGTATTTCAGAGCATTTGCCTCTTGGTCTGTAGCATGAAGGGAGGTGCGGGGGAAAGGTGCAGCATCTTATTTAGAGGCTTGGTAGTTGAAAAGTCTTGTGTGAGCTCAGGAGAGGAGGGATTTCTGCAGACCTCGAGAGCTGCAGACCTCTGCAGGTTGCTGGACCTAAAAAGTGGGTTTGTGGAGGAGGAACTGTGTCAGACCCAGGTTACATCAGCGAGGTGGGCTGGGGGTCGTGCAGGCTCGTTGTCACCTTGGAGGCAAAGTGAGCGATGCACCGGTGAGCATCTGACAGCATGCTCGGACACCAGTGTAACATCCAGCAACATTCAGTTGTGGATAAAATTCAGCTGTGGATAAACACGTTTACACCACTATGCACAAGAGCAGGATCAGGCCCAGGGCCTCCAGCAGCTGTGGAGATGCAGGAGGCCAGAAGCAGAGTGTTTAAAGGCTAATGAAGACGCTCTAGAAAATGATTAGCTTTGCAAGCAGCATTCCTGTGTGCTGGAAAGAGGGGTATTATGAAGTTCGCACTAAGCCCTTGGAGATCTCCTGAGCAAGAGTGATCTGTGTGCCACGCAGTGCTATTATTGGAAAGGGTGGCTTCGCTGCCTATCATCTGGCTTTGCTGAGTTAGCTCCATGGACTGTCGCCAAACGTAAAGCATCTTTTCCTCGGCTATTGCCAACCCACCTACTTGGAGTGGGTGATGACTTGTTTGTTCCTCAGCTCAGCTGGAAAAAGTGAGTGTCCCTGTGGGAGGGTGGGAAGAGGGAGCGTTGCAAGGTGGCATCTCCCGAGGAAAGAAGTGGATGGCTGGGCTCGGGTGTTCAGTTGGAAAAATGTTCAGTATCCCAGTGCAGTCTCAAGATGGTCCTGCTTGGCTCCTGTAGATGCCCTTCGCTGCATGTCGGGCTGGGGCATTGCTGCCCGTTGGGCTTGGTTGACTGATCCCTCCCAAGCTCTCAAGGGAGCTGCGTGCGGTGGCAGGGACTCCCTGCTTTAACTTCTTTGGGGACACAGGGAAGCTCTTGTTTGGCCTGAACCTGGTCCAGAGCAGCCAGACTTTCACCAGCACTGCCGCTGCGGCGAGGCTTAGCCCAGCCTGGCTTCCTAGCACTTTCAGGTGCTGCTGTGGCACAGGATGAGATGTAGTTCCCCTCTTGGCTCCTGCTGCTTTCAAGGTGAGGAGCACTTGCTGTGCTCCTGATCAGGGTGGGAAGCATCCTTTGGACTTGTCGCTGGATCCACGTATCCCCACGGAGATGTGCTCCTTGGGGGGTTGCTCCCTGGGGCTCTGACAGCAGCAGTGCTGGCAATGCCTGCAGGTGCCAGCCTCCTGCTGCCGCTCCAGCCACTGACTCCCCTCCGTGCTGCCGCTAACATAAATCCCCACGTCCCTTCCACGTCAGACATGAAATAGTTACTTTGTAATGAATTAGGTTGTTGGGGTTTTTTAAAGAAAAGAGCTGGAAAGCATCCCTTTGGCCCCAGAGCCACTGCCCATAGGACAGGAGCAGGAAGGAGCTGGAAGGTGCCATGCAGGGAGAGAGGAGCTATCAAAAGGAGATGAGGGATGCCCAGGTGATTGCCAACACAAACAGGAATGCCAGGAGAGACCTCAGGAAAGGGCATAAAGCTGAGGCACAGGCACACAGCCTTGAAAGGCTAGCGTGTGCTGGGGGAGGGGAGGGGTGTCCCTGCACCCCCTTGCCCAGGATGTGGGAGGGGAAGATTGCTCTGGCTGCCCCCCCGGCAGTGAGCATCCCTCCTCCTGTGCCGGCAGCACTGCCACTGCTGAGGCCGAGAGGGATTTTGCAGATGAGCCATGCTGCATTAGGGGTGTGATGCTGCCGGGGCTGCCAGCCCCCTTGGCCGCGTTTCCCTGGCAGGAAAGCTGGGGGGGAACCAGGAGTCTGATTCCCCAGGGACCTCTGGGAGTGCAGCATCGCTCCGGGTCAAGGATTAAATCCATTACAGAGAAGTGCCTGGGGGAAAGCCCTGGATGCGATGCACATGGAGGCTGATGCATTAAAACCACTTCCTGCGGAGATCTCCTCCCGCTTGCGAGGCAGGGAGAGGGGTCGGGCACAAAACCACCACCCGGAGCTGACTTCAGCACTAATGGCTTGCAATTGCTGGCATGCCAGGAGCAGTCCGGTTACCAGCGTGGTGCCAGCTAGTGAATGAAACCCTTCAAACCCCAGTCCCCACCAGCCAGAGCTGAGTGCTGGAGGCGACTGAGACCCTTCCCCTTGCTGTGCTGGTTGGGTCCCGGTGGCTGCTGGCCAGAGCTCCAGCCTGGGGTTGGGGATGTGCCTTTGCTCCACCAGAAGGTTATCAAAGCTGATGTGTTTTTTTTAATCATTTCAGATCCAGCCATAAGTATTGTGCAAGGGGAAAACCCATTTAATCAGAGGGTTCCTGACCAGCTCTAATTGTAAATGATATCTGGGTTCCCTGGAAGGTTGTGTTGCCTTGCTACAGCCCAGCGCCCGGCTGGAGATGGCTGCCTGCACATGAGGGTATAGGCAAGTGTAGGCAGGCATGCCTGTGCCCATTTCTTCCCAGGCATTGCCTAACAAATGACAGGATGTGAAGAGCCTTCCAAAGCTTGCCAACATAGTAGACCTTTCCCAGAACCGGTGCTAGTGTCGAAGCAATCAGCCATTCCTGATTTGCTTTGAAAAACATGTATTTTCCTTCATCTTGTATTTTTCCCTTTTCTCCCCTTCCATCTTGCATCCCCACACATTTCCTATCCTTGCCCACCTCCCCTTCCTCCTCCTTTTCATAAGCTATTTTCAATGCCAGGAGGGGCGAGATCTGAGGGAAGGAAGAGTAACCAAAAGAAAAAAAAGGGTGGTAAAATTATTTCACACATTTACAGGGAAAAAAAAAGGTGTGGGTGTGGGGAAAGAGAACAGCTCCAATTCCCACATGACAAAAAGCAACTTCATTCATTTCCCGATGTAATTTTATCAGGTAGAAAGGTTTGGTTACATTTATGCAGCCCTACAGGTCCCAGTGATGCTCCTGGGGGTGCCGCTGGTCCCCGAGCAGGAAGTTGTCCCTCCTGCTTTGCTGCCCTGACCTGGCAAGGGTTTGGTGTTAGGGCTTTGGTGCCAGGGGAGCTGGGGCAGGAGGATGCTGAGTGGGGAGAAAAGGAAGGATGAGCTCCTGAAAAATATGGCTTTGGATTAAGCCAAACTTTTACCCAGCTTGGCCCCAGGAAGAGTAGGGGAGACACTGCAAATATCACCAGCTTCACGGGAAGCATTTCTTCACACAAGGACAGTATGTTGGATGATTTCCCGTGTTTAATAAATAGGATTAAACCCAGCAACAACAGTGCTCACTGAGAACTAGGAGTTCAGGTTGTGATAAACCCTTTAGAAGGCAAAATCTTCTTATGCTCAATTGTTTTTCCATTTGCTGGGAAAACTGGAAATAACTGTTTTCGCTTGATCCGAACCGATCTTTAAATGTGATTTGTTTGGTTCACTGGCCACACTGACAAATCTTGTAGCCACTAGAAAAGGGAAGAAAAAAACCCCAAATCCCAAAGGCAGCTTTTCTGAGCCGCTCGCTGCTGTGATGCTAAAGATAACACTGGAGGACTGATGCTCTGGCTGTCCCACATTGAAGACCTGTCCCCTTCATGCTGTTGCCTTTGGTGAGCTTTGGAGAAGACCCCCCAACAGGAGGAGACTGGGGACCTGGCAGCAGGCATTAGCCTGCCTGTCTCCCCGTGGGTGAGCCCAGGCACTTGCAGCAGGCTGGCATTTCACACCTTGGGGAGGGTGACATTTTCTTTGCGGCATTTCCATGTTTGAAAGCTGGCATTTCACCCCAAGAGGAAGCTGGTATTTATAAGGCAGGGCACTGGCATTTCATTCATTGTTACCATCCGGTGATTCAGACAAGGTCTCTTAGCCAGAAAGGTCAGCTGGGTCTCTGCCGTTCTTTGCCGCTTTTCTTTCTTTTTTTTTACCCCTGAAGGGAAAGAGGGAAAAACAAAGCCAAGCCACGCACCAGAACTGCTGATTGTCATTTTTCTTGCCTTGAAAATGAAGGTCTGCTATGCTACATAAAAGCTAAGACTTTCCAAAGTCTGTCTTGCAAGACTGTCTTTTGTAAGGTCGTTACTTTATTTTACTTTGAGTTCCAAAGACGCAACCCAGACCCCGGTGCCAGGGCAGTGTGGGTGGCACTAGTACTTGCCCCAGCACTGTGCCGGTGGTCACTATTGCTCTGGTAATCCTGCATCATCCTCTTTCTTGGCCTGAAGAGCTGAGCTGAAACCCACATGAACCGCAATATGTTTCAAGGAGCCCCAAACTACATCTTTTCTGGCCAAACACCAGATTTTGTCCCCAGAGTTGCCCTGCGGCAGGTGATTTCACATTGTCCCTTCCAGGGTGGGTGAGGGATGAGGAGCAGGAAGGGAAAAGCAAGCACATGTCCCCGCCATGACTATGGGGCTCTTGTTGGACTGGGGCAATATAGACACTGCCAGGGCCTGGGGAACATAAATAAAATCAATAAGAAGCTGTTAAATTGTGCCTGAACCTCGCAAGGAACAGCGTGGGGAGTGCTGGCTGCAGAGATGTATCTGCTGCCACTCCGCGGGCTGTGGCACATTCATTAAGTATCTTTAAGATGGATACACCCCCCAGTTCACCTCCTGCGAAAGCCTGGGAATTTATTTCCTCCTGAACCGTGCCATCAATCACCGGTGACAGCACCGCCTCGGCACCACGCGGCTCAGCCGCTGAACAGCCGGAGAGGCATGGGGCTGGCCGCCCTGCCTTGTTGGGAGGGGGCTGCCCTGGACCCCCATGCCCTGGCTGGGAAGAGGGGGACTCTGTTCCCCTGCCCTTGGCGGTGCTGCCTGGAGGAAGGCTTTCTTGCCCCACAAATGTCTTTGTGCTCTTTTTTGCGCTGCTCAGGACCCCGCTGCCTTGCGCCTGCCTGCAGCCAGGCTCCACATCCCTTTGCCACCCAGCACTGAGTGCATCCATCTCTAATCCCCGCAGGCTGGTGGCGTGGAGAGGAGTCGATGGTTCCTCCTCTTCTCTCCCCTCTGTACAGCACCCTGAGGTCCTGGCTCCCTTGGCTCCCTGGCTCCTTTCCTGGTCCTGCATTTGGTGCTTGCCGGGCGGCTGCTGGGAGCTCCTGGGGCCCTGCACTGCACATGTAAATGCCAGAGCCCAAAGTCTTTGCAGAAGAATTTTGCTGTGCCTGACTTGATTCTTGTAGCTTTTATCAGAGCAGCCAGACAGGAGCAGGACAAATCCAGTGACCTGGGGCAGTACTGGAGACGCTGCTTGCTCAAGGGCTAAGCTGCTCTGCTCTCTCTCCCTCCTCCACCGGCTGTGTCAGTGATGCTTTGGATTGGAAAGGTGTGACAGGGCCATTTAGCAGGAGAAAAGACCAGCTAGAGGGGGCTGAGTGACCCTCCTGCCCTACACCCAGCACCCCCTGCCCAGCCCTTCCCAGACCCCGCAGCTGCCCCTTTCCTTCCCTGCACTGACATTTCACCCTCCAGTGCCTTCAGCTGTCAGCCAAGGTGCGCATTACTTCAATTTATGCAGAGACCTGGGTTTACTTCTTCCTGTAATTTCTTCTGATGCTTTTACTTTTTCCCCCCCTATCAGCTGGGAACCTACAGATTATCCCGTAAGAGCACAATAAAGACTTGTCAACGTTTCTTACCCGCTCCTTGAGATGAAAATAACTTCCTGAACCCCTTATAATGCTTTATTTTCTGCCGCTTCTGCTACTGAGTATAATTTGACTGACTAAAGGATCTTGAAGCTAAGGGGAAAAAAAAGTAGACTAATAATAATGATGATAAAAACTGCTTCCGAGAGGGCGATAAGGGCCTGGAGACTCACACCCTGGCACCGCCTGCCAAGGCAGGTGTGAGCCCAGCTTTTGTTCCCCAGCTCTGTAAGCTGTTGCTGGGAGTGGGGACAGTTGGTCTCTGCAAAAATGGGACGTTTTTCAAGAGAAGAAAGGTATTGTGTCCCCTGTGATATGGAAATGAGTGGGGAGGTAAGGGCAGGGAGAGAGGATTTCTGATGGTAATGAGGCTTTACACTGGCTTTCTTGCCTTGCTTCCATCCCTCCCTTTCAAATGTGCGATGGGGTTTCAAGGGCTGTTGTATTCTTTTCCTTGGATTGTTTGTCATGTTGTTTTTTAACCCTGCCTGTTGTGGTTTTTAAAGATAAAACCTGGGAGCTGGAATTAGAAGGAGTTTGAGGAAGGCGGGGAGGTGCTGCAGGGGTTATGGTTACTGAGCTGGGGAGAATGTTAGATGCTATGAGCTCTCGTAGGCAGGTTAGGTGGGCTTGGGAATGCTTTTTCTCTCCCATCCCACAAGCCTCAGCGCTGCCAGAGATGGATATGACCTGCTGAGCTAGAGCAAAGGCTGGTGGCAAAGGTCGGTGCCATAGCTGAGACCACAGTGGCCATGCCATACCCGAGCACCCTGTCCCAGCTCTGCCATCCCCCTCCACAGCACTAGTGGAAACCAGCCCCTCCATTACTGGTGTCCCCGGGCTCCTATGGGGACACCTGTAACTCTTGGATGTTGATTGTGAGCAACCTTATAGCACCTCTTTTGGAGGAATAGCCTCTCTTCCCCTCAAGGTAGCTGAAGACAGAGTATTCCTCTTGCTCCTAACTTATCAGCTGCAATAGTACTTGTGACTGTCCAACAATTGTGCCTTATTTTTAGTCTAAGCTTGTCTAGGTTCAGCCTCCAGCTGCTAACTCTGGTCCGACATTTATCTGCTGTCTTGACGAATACTCTGCTATTCCAAAACCCTTCCTCATGTGGGAACTTGTGTCGCTTGATGGAAAAGGCTAGACACAAATTTTCTGGGCAAACAGTTTCTGATGGAAAACTGAGGTTTGGGCTGAGCTCAATTTGTCACGTAAAATATGTGCTTTCTGCTGAAGAGGTGAACTTTCTACTCTGAAAAGCCAGGGCTGCAGGCCCACAGACTTAGTTTCTGGGGGAACAAGGTGGGGAGCGGATGACTTGGGTCTTACTAGAGGAACGGGGGGGGCACTGAATGAGTAGGAGCTGTTTCTCAGGCAGTTACGGGTTTGCTGTTGCCTCTGCATCATGGACAGCTGCTGAATTCCTGTGCGGCTGGCAGCGCAGCGAGCCGCCTCAGCTGGGAGGGCAGCCTGGGAGGAGCAGCCAGGGGTCACCTTATGCTCAGCTGTCAGTGTTTTTTCTCTGTTGTTGATCTGAGGAACTTTACCGAACCTCCCAGGGCAGCTCGTCTGCCCATGCTGGGCAGCACCCATGGGCATAGGAGCTGCCTGCCCCTCCTGCCCTGCCTGCACTGCAGCGAAGGACCACTGAAATCTGGCTGATTTCAGAAAGTGCTGATTCAAAACCCAGCCAGCACTCTGCTGGGGTACCATGGGTCAGGAGGGCTCGCAAGTCAAATTTGCTATTCAGGCAGGAGCTGTAAGCAAAGATGCCTCACGGTGAGCTTCGTTGGTATTTATTCCGGAGCTCCCTTTTTAGCCAAAGCCCTTGAGCCGCACTGGTGGTTGCTCTTCCCCTGCCCAGCAGACATTGCTGCTCAGCTGTTTGATTTTATCCCTCCTAATTTTACAAGAAGTGACAGTAAATCTATCCTGTATGCACAGGACCGTGTGGGGTGTTTAAACAATCATTCGCATCCAGATGTGTTGATAGCTTTGGGGTATCTCCTGACAACATGGGTTGGTGCTGGATATATTACGCCATAAAAGTTAACGTTTGGAGCCTGACATTCAATCCGCAAGAGCAAGTGAGCATTTGGCAATGAGCTCTGCTGCGTGGGGCAGCTCCATCGCCCATAGGTGCCAGGAGGGTGTCCGAGGGGTGCTGGGGATGTCTCACATCAGACCTCCCCGCAGACATCACCGCACCGCCGTTTAAGGCTCCCAAGCACAGCCGAGGGTACCTATACAGCTGTCTCCACATCCAAAAAGCCCATTAGCCTGGGAGTAGGAGGAGGGGGAGCAAGGGGACATGGCAGAGGAAGATAAGGCTGGGGAGCGGAGGATTTGCGGGGAGTTAATGGGCAGTGAATTGGCATTACGTCCTGGCAGGTTCTCATTTCCCTGGCTTTGTGCTGCCTCATCTGCACCCCAGCGTGGGGAGGGAACATCTCCCCAAGCATCCCCACCTGCTGCGGCTGGACCGCACGGTGTGGGGCAGGACAGGTGGACTCTGCAGGTGGCAGGGGTGTACAGGGAGGGGGATGCAGCCATAGCCGGGGTCTGCCCCCCAACATCAAGGCCACGAGCCCCTGGAGCACAGGGAGCCGGGGTTTGCAGCTCTGGCGCGCGGCCCTGGGACCTCGGGCACGCAGTGGGTGGCAAAAGGGATAAAGCAGAGGAAAATGAGGTTACTTTGCTGCTGTCCCACTGGTGATGCTGAGAGAGATGCTCCACCTTAAATCAAACCCGGATCAAAGTGGAGATGGCTCCTCTGCTGCTTGGGGATATATAAGGCTGTGTCTGAGCTCATAACGTAAGGGCAGCTTTTACTACTTAAAGCCAACTCCTTGCTCTGCTTCAGTCATCTATGCTCACAGAACAACCCTGTATCTGCTCTGATTCATATTTTATCGGCTTGGAGGAGCTGGAGCTCACTCGCTGTGGCTTCCCCCCTGGACAGGAGTGATGTCTGGGCTCAGGCTGTGCCCGGTCTGAACCAGGGAAGGATGCTGACTCCATAGGAGGGTTGTTTTTGAGGCTTCCTTGGCCATGAGGGCTGCAAAGCGGTGGTTTGCTACCCTGCTTCTAGGCACTGGGGCAGGGTGTCCCCCACCAGCTCAGCCTGCACCCCAGGGCAAGTCCCTGGTGGGGAGCTGGGGTGCAGTGGGGCTGGGGGCTGGCAGCAAAGTCCAGCCCCATGGGCATGCTAGCATCATGGCTTTCCTCTCCACGGGGCAGACAGAGGCCATCGCCTTGGACAAAGCAGAAATCTTCTGGCATGGTTATTAACTCTCCAGCTCAGAGGTAATGGCTCTTCTCCTGGTGCCTGGAGAGCACTCTCAGCAGCAGCACTGTAACTGCTTAAGTCCTTCACCGTGGCCGCTGTTCCCCACACGCCTCACTGGGGAGAGCTCAGCACTCCAGTGCTCCACAACATGATGGTGGTGCTTGGCATAGGGTCGGGAGCATCCTGGACAGCAGCATGCTGGGTTTGGGAACTGCCGGTGAGGGGCAAGCCCTGGGGCTGTGGCTGCAGGTGCTTTGGCCCCAGCAGCTCTGGTCACTCTCCTCCACGTCCCCCCCATGTAGAACCGAAAGCCACATGCAAGAGGTCCCGCAGGAGCAAGGGGATGTGGTGGGATGGTCACCTGCAGGCCAGGCTCTGATCGGTCCAGGGCTTCTGCAAGACTTTTTTCCAGCTCATATTCCCTTGCATGGGCCTGGGTGGATGAAATGGACTTTGCAGCCCAAAATCCCTTAATCTCCAGTATACTTAACAGTATTAGCCAGATTACAGGAGTCATATACACAGTAATTGCACTCAGCGGAGGACAGGCTCAGAATTTCATGCTGGAAGGAAGCGTATTATTCATTTTCTCCTGTCTCCCACCCATCTGCACAGAAGTACATGGAAGTCATGATAAGGATACATTAAAACATGCAAAGAAATGTCATACCTGAAGTATGACATGCTCTCCTGGCAATTAACCTGGGCAGCCTTGCAGGAGCTGCTTGGGGTGAAATCTGCTGAACGTGGGGTCTAGTAGTGAGGCTGATTTTCAGTTTTAATTTTGGGCTTTGGGTTTTTTTTTCTGAAGAAAGATGATAATGCTGGGTGCTGGTCCCCGAGCTGCAGCATGTCACTTGGCGACATGGACCTCTGGGTCTAGCCTGTCCCCTCCTCTCCAAGAAGCCACCGTCGTTCCCTGAGTGCAGAAGGGGCTGTGGACATTGGTGTTGCCCAAGGACCTGCCGTGGCCCCGAGTGAACACAACCTGTTGCTGATTGTCTCATTTAAAGCATTACGCCCCGAGGAGCTGGTGACATAGGGAGTCAGTCCCTCATCTTTACAGCTGGGTGTTTGCACACCCTGTGCCCGGTGCTGTTCCTGTTTGCAGAGCCGATAACTGATGGCAGAGAAGACTTTATTGTCTGAGGAATACTTATGCAAATGAGCACAATGCCTTAATAGGGAACACCTGGAGAAATCTCCAAAGAAAGCGCTGTAAATTCCCTTTCCCTTGGATTTATGGGGAGATTTTTCACAGATATTTATGGTTTCCCAGGCGTGTTGTTGTGACTCTTTAGCATAGATTTGCATGGCGTGCTCTAGGAGCTGATGAGGCACTGGGAGAGGGGAGCGGTGATGGGGCAGCCCTGTGTTCATACTGGGATGGGAGTGGCGAATGGCTCCTTAATCCCTTGGTGAATTCCCACCATGTCCCGCGGCTTGTAGCCCTGCTGGCAACAGCCAAGCACCTGGAGAGGCAGGCAAGCAGGGCCAGGTGAATTTAGGCAGCCTTGACGAATTTAGATGGCCCTGATGCAACAGAGGCAGAGGTAAAGTCCCTCCTGCTCCCAGTGCCGCAGCACTGTCTGAGCATGCTGGCTGGGAGGGATGCGGTCAGGGAAGGTTCATTTTCCTGCTCTTAGGGTTCGGCACCATTAGGCTGCTTTGTGGGAGCCCGTTGGGTGCTGGGACACCCCAGCCGACTCCAGAGGCAGCACATGCGTGCCTGGATGCTGTGGCTGAGAGCACAGCCAGGAGGGTCCATATCCAAGCGACTCTGGTGATAGCCAGGACAATAACTGGTGCTAATTAACTAGAATGTGTAGGCATCTCATCTAAGACTCCATCAAACTCTACTGCACAGCAAAGCTGTGGCTTGGGGTGGCTGGGGTTTGTGAAGCGGTTTTGTGCCCTGTGGGGCTGGGCTCAGTGCTGCTGCGGGGGAATGTGCCCTGTCCCACCCACACGGGGCTGGTGCAATGCCAACACTCCCCTGTCACCCTCTTAAAATGCCCGCTGCTGTCAACAGCAACCCACTGAACCGCATCTCTCTCTCCTCCTTTCCAGGTTCCTTGTCTCGCCAGCAGGTCCTTGCAAGATTTCAGCTCTGGTAAGTGGAATAGCGTTACTTCCTCGCTGAGAGCATGCCTGTGCTAAAGATTTGCGTGGTGCTGGAGGAGCACTGGGACATGAGCAGAGGCCCGCATGCTAGTGCAATTATTTCTCCGCCGTGTGAAAACTGGCTGAGATATATTTATTGCTGCCTTTCCATAATCTGCGAAGGAAAACTGTGTGGGCATCAATCCTTCGTGGGTAAACTTTGACGGATGGGAACTGAAAACTTCAATTGAGTAATTGGCATGATAATTTCAATAAAAGCCAGGATGGCTCTGCCACCACTGCTGCAGCAGCAATGGGGTAGGGCTTGGGGGACCTTTGGAAAGACGAGAAGGTGAAGTGATGGGTGGGAGTGCAGCAAAACCTCCCTGGGGACCTTGCAGAGGAACCAGGCTTAGAGGAACATTTAGGAACTGGAAGAAATGTGGAAGTCAGAGGTTACAATCCTGGCTGCAAGCTAGCGTCGTCACCTGGAACCTTTCCAGTGATGGGCTCCTCTCAGGCCACCCTCTCTGCCACCAGCTACTCTGTTTGCTTTCTCCTGGGGAGAAACCTTCTCCAGGACCCAGCAGGGAGAAACATAAAATTTCCCCATTCCACATTGCTGTTTTCCCCCAGCAGTCCCTACACCACTGTGTTTGACATTTTCACACTTCCATAGTCCCTGCGGGTTTTCTAAACTTACACTTAACCCAGAAGAAAGGGTTCTGCTTCTGTGCTGGGATAAATTAGCAGCACTGTCTTGCAAGCAGCGGAGCTGCTGCATATTGTGTCATCTTCGCCTTTGCCCTCTTGACATGTTTTATTTAAAAAAATATGTATTTATCAAAAAAGCAGCTTTTCTGTTTGACGCTAGCCATTGGGTTGATAATTGAGTCCCACTGAAGGCGTTAACACAGGCCGTATGCCCAAGGATTTGTCACCGTTGTCGCAGCTCTTATGGCCCTGTTGAACTCGAGGCTTTTTCTTTTCTTCAGCAGAAAATGGTTCACTAGTTGGAGCCTAAAAATGTCAAAGAGAGGGAGCCTATTGTGGTCTCAGGGTTTTGGGTGCTGCTGGCGTGACCTTGCTCTGGGACAGAGCTGTTCCAGGTTGGGGACGCCACCACCCAGGCATATCTGACCACAGCGTGGGGCAAACAAATGCCTGCAATGATGTTTGCTTCTTGCCATTGCTGACCATGTGTGGTGTTCCCTGGTCATCCCACCTCCATCCAGTCCATCTCCATGGTTTCCCAGCTGTGTTGTTTGACAACTCCCTGGACTGTTGTCTGTGCTGGAGTGTTGGGATGCAAGCTGCTACGTCAGCTGTGCATCACCCGCTTTGTCCCCTCCCTGGCTGGTGCTGGTGGCACAGGCGGGTGTAAATCCTGGTGCCCAAAGGACTGGCCTGGTGCCCTCACTGTGCATTCATCTCACTGGAGGGCATCTGGCATGGCATCAGCTCACACCAAAGACTATTCCTCACTCCAAAACTGTGCAGAGACTCCTGATCCATGGATGTTCTGCTCGTGACATTGGCACCCTCAGCTGGGTGCAGCTCAGGTGCAGCTCCCTGGTGCCGCTCGCCCCTGAGAGCCCTTCCTGGCCAGCCAGGATGGGTGGGCTGGTGGGAGACATGGGCTACCATGTGTCATCCTCTCCAATCGTGTCTGCTCTGGGACCCCCTGCTGCCTTGGCTATTGCATCTGCCATGCACGTGCAATTGCTTGAGCCAGTGATTTCCATGGAGGACACGTGCAACCTGAAGCCAGCAGCTCGTGCCTAACGCTGAATGGGATGCCTGCTAGCAAAAGGCATCGCCAGCCAGGAGAGCTCAGAGAGCCGGAGAGGAGGAGTGCTGATGTTGCCAGCGGGATGGACCTTGACCGGGGGCATGTGCCAGTGCAGGATGCAATGTCACGGTGGGAATTAAGAGAAGGGCTGTCTCAGCCACTGCTGAAATGCTTGCAGGCTACTCTGCACTAGCACATCGGGCTGCCTCAGCCCTTGGGAGAGCTGCTCTGTGTCGTGCAAGCAGCACCACCGCATTGGGTGCTGCTCCAGCATGTGGAGAAACTCCAGTCAAGGGATGGATGAACTGACTGGCTGATTTTTCCATGTCAGGGCCATGTTACATCGAGAAGTGAACATATAGCTCTGCCTTCCCAGGCAATTTCCCCAGGAGCAGTTCTGGCCAGCAGTGAGGAGCAAGCATCTCTGGCTGCAGAGTGCGGACATGTGGGACAGGACCTGCTGGTCCCCAGAAATAAGGAGGAAGTGGAAAACGACCTGGAGGAGGGGGCAGCGAGAGGAGAAGTAGGCAAGGTAGAATTGCCTCTCCTGAAGCGCAGTAATCAGCTCATGGCTTCTTCTCCCCAATCCTCTTATACCCCTCCTGTTGGACGTCTCTCCTCAGGCACGGCCATGTGTGTTAGCAGAGATAAAAGCTCCCTTCCCACGCAGGGCTCTTCTCCCCCAGTGCGCTTAATCACCGGCCAACATGGCAAACAGCCTTCCTGGGAGATGCCCCAGGCTTGCCTCCTCAGTCTTCCTCCCTGCCCCCTGCCTTTTGCCTCCGCTCCCACTTTCCTCTGCACCCTGGGGCTCCCCACACGCCCCTGCAGCCTGCGCGGCCGTCACGTGCCTCTGATAAATGAGCTTCATCTGCACCCAAAATTAATCACATTGTCATGCCGGCAGAGGATGAGGCAGCTGTGCGAAATGCCTGCATTTCTGGCTAATTTATCACAGGGGCCAGATGCAGAGCTGCTCTGCAGCTCCTGCCATGTGGGGACACATTCCAGAGAGGAAACTGGTGCTGGGGAGCTACAAGGACTGGGAGCAGACACTTTAGAAGGAGGTCTTTTCCTTCCCGGAGCTCAGCTGTTAATTTTCAACCAGGAGAACCTGGCAGGTGGTTGCTTGCATCCAGGAGGGCTGATGCTGCTGGTGACAGCCCGGTTCCTCTGAGCCACCTTGGACCTGGGAGCTGATGTGTCCTGCTGCACTGGAAGATGCTCAGGAACCCGGAGCAGGAGCCTAATGAGGAAAATTGTAGTGAAGAAATTATTCCAGGACTTCCAAAACTGCAGTGTTTGCGGACAGTGGAAGCAGGAGGTGCCTGGCTGGGCTGACTCGTCCTGTTCACTTAATTACTACCGCGCTGCTCATCAGAAGCAAAGCTTTCATTGGCTCTGTGCCCACAGCATGCGTGCAGCCTGTGATGGGCTGATATCGACGTGGAGGAGCAGCTCCAGGGCTGGGGGCACTCGGCTGTGCCAGCTGCTGGTACAAGACATTTGGAGCCGGTTGTGGTGTTTGCTCCTGGTGTTGCACAGGGGATGTACATCTTTTTGGGATCCAAATCATCCTGCTTGCTCATTGCCAGCTACTGCTCTCCATTTCAATATGGGTTTGACTGGGCAGACCCTCTTTTCCTAGGCCCATCCCTAGGACAGGTGCTGGTTCCTCCAATATATTCACTGTCGCTTGTCTTGTGGCAATTAATTACTGATTCCAGACCAGTCTCAGCTCTGGAGTGCTTGTTAACTAATTGGACACCATCCAGCAAGTCCCAGCAGTCCTTCTGTAATGGGAAAGTCACGCGTTTGTTGTCTGCTCCCAGATTGTTTTGTCCCCCTGTAGTCGATGGGAGCACCTTGGAAGAGATCTGCTGGGGCTGCTCTCCTGGAGCTTGCAGGGGGTTTGCTGACAAGGCGACGGTGAGCAGATGCTTGGCTTTGGGATGCAAAATGACAGAGAGCAAAGCAAAGCACCTTGTAGATGCCCCATATGGTGGCCGATGGCATGCTTCAGTGGGTTCTGAGCTGGTGGAAGAGGCAGGAAACCTGCTCTGCCTACCAGTTTCTGAGGGTTTCACGACGACTCTCTTTGCAGATTCGTCAGATGTGGGTTTTTAACTCATGGCCAGCAGAAATGTAGGGAAAGAGTTGTACTTTGTGATCTGAGGCTCTGCGTCGCCCACGTTTTGCTGTCATGGGGAGAACCGGTCCCATGCTTTTAGAGAAAAGAGGCTTTTATCAATAAAAATTGAGCTGCTGGTCAGCTCGCCCAGACAAAACAGTGAATTTCTTTTGTTAAAACTTTAAATCTTAAGTCATAAGGACATGGGCTCCCTTACACCTGCAGTAAGCTGGCTTTCAGACAGACAAGGTGTTTTGGGGAGGGGGAAAGGGTGCTCTGGGTCTCCTTCCAACACGTGCCTGCGACGGCCCCGTGGGGTCTCTGGCCAACAGGCACCAGCAGTTGTGGGCAGCTGAGCAAGAGGGGAAGAAAAGCTTGGTCTGAGCATCTCTAAGCCTCGTCCTCAGACCTTGCAGCCTGCTGGGCCGACTGTGGGGTTTTCCTCCCCCCTCATCTGCATGCTTTAGAGCAGTTTTTGGGGCTGTGGTTTTGACTGCATTTCCAAGCTCTTGGGAGAGGCAAGACTGTGAGCAGGAGACATGTCTGACCTGATGTTCATCCTTATTTTGACTCCCCCAGGTCCCTGTGGAGTATGATGCAGCCTTTGGCCAACGCAGAGGAAGAATTACTGCTCTCTCGGCTTGGCCATGAACTCAGAGCAAGCTGCTGCTGCAGGGGAAAATGCTTCCAGGGGTGCCACCGCTCACCCTGGTGCCATTGGTGCTGGGTGCTGGTGGTCGGTGTTGCTCAGCCTTGCTGAGGCTGCCTACTTCACCAGGCTGCCTTATTCTATTCATATTCTCTTATTTTTTTAAATCAGGGCTACAGCCAAGGCTCTGTAGGCACCCCTTTGCCAAAACACGAGAGAGACTGGCTTGTGCCCCCGGTTGAGTGGAGATGCTGGGGAGGAGCTGGGGAGCAGCTGAGACGTTACGTGGGGAGTTGGAGGCGCGTGGTGACGCTTGTGCGAGAAATGATTCAACAGCCTGGGAAATAACAGCTTGGGTTGCCAAAGCGCGTGTTGAGAGGGTGGCAGGCAGTGCTCCTCGGGAGTCTGACAGCAGAGAACAGCGATGTTGGGTGACTCTGAGAGATGCCTTTGGCTTGGGTTTGTCTGAGGTGGAAGAGTGGGAATCAGTCCCAGGTCTGGCCGAAGTGGCTCAGCGGCTGCTGGTGCCAGGATGGGGCAGGACCTGCTGCCGGAGCCCGGCCAGAGCAGCTGCTGGTGGCTCCACTCTGTGATTGCTGTCCCCTTGGCTGGGAGGGAACCTGGGCACTGCTTGGGGCACGGCAGAGTAAAGCATCCCTGGGAGCACACGGGATGCTGAGCCACCTTGGCAGAGGGGAGTGTGGGTCTGCCCGGAGAAAAGGCTTTTCCAGCCTCCAGCCGCTGCCAGAGCTTGGGGAAAGCCGGTTGTAGCTATTTTGAAGTGCTCTGCCACACCATGCAGTGATTGCTGCAGAGGTGCCCAGGCCCTTTAGGGCTCAGAGTTCAGTTTCTGAAGGACCCACTCCCTCAAAATTCAAATGAAATGCCTCTGCAGAACCCCATGTACCAGCAGCAGGGGCAACACTCAAGGACCTGCCATGGCAGGGCTGATACCAGCGAATTTGACGCCTGTCTTTTCCTAGGTGCAAAGAACCGTGCCACAAATTACATTGGACTTAACTGTCCGTTAACAGTCCTCTGTTTTCTGCTCCTTCAATCTTTTATTGGTGCCAAGGAACTGGAAGTGTTTCTTTGGGTCTAGTCTGGCCCCACGGTAGTAAATCAGGGTGGTGGTGGAGGCTGAGGTTGGGCAGGGAGTGCCAGGGAAATGCTGCCCTGCAGAGCCTCAGGCTGCTGGCCATGCCCTGCCCCATGGCTCAGAAGAGCCGGGCTTTGCAAAACAGCTGCAAGGCAGGTTCATGGCATCTCTTGTCCCTCTGTCTCTTGTAGGATCCGTGTGGATGCCGTGGATTTTAGTGGCATCTTGCATTTTCCTCTGGCCAGGCGAAAATAACAGTACTTTGCCCTTGCACCCAGCGATGCAAACCCCACGCACCCATGTTTTGGAGTGGGCTGTGCTGTGAAGTGCCTGCCTGAGCTCCTCTGAGCTCTGCATTTGGGGTTTCAGCATGGTTTCTGTTTCCTCGAGCCTCTGCACTTTCGGGCAGAGCTGGAAACACCAGCCTCCCTGGAGGGGCCGGTCCTGGCATGCTCTGAAGCCAGCTCAAGGGAGCTGGAATAACCTGATATGACTCTGCAGAGCCTGATTTCTAGTCCCTGTAATTAAACAGCCAGCTGTTGAGATCTTTTATGTGTATTCAGATTGAAACTTGGCAGGCTTACGGGTAGTAGGGAGCTGAATTTGGTGACCAGGAAGATCTATTGCACTCTTAAAGCAAACTCCATTATACCCCAGCCAGGATGGGCAGGGATCTGAGCCTGCCAGGGATGCTTTTATGGGCCGAGCTGATGAGACTGGGTGGGAAGCTTTGCCATGTTATTGCTAATACCTGGCCCATGGGCGGGGGTGAGTGGGGGCTTCCTTAGGCATGGGGTCTCCAGAAGCCAAAAGGAGTCCCCAGAGCCCCCTAAGGCACATAGGGGCCACATGTTAGGCTGTGGTCTCGGAGGGAGAAGGCAGCTCAGCCACTGGAGATCTTCCAGGCAGTGCCTGAACTGAGCCTGAGCAACAGCTGCCTCATCCTGGTGGAGCTGGCAGGAGAAGATGGCTGTTCCTCTGAACCAAAACCCTAAACTCAAGATTTGTCCATTGCTAGGAATAATGCACGGAGAAGTAAAAGTGACTTACAAAATTTATGAGAGAGATGCTTCACTAGTCTCCTTTTTAAGGTTATACTAAAAATTAAACCACATTTTCCCCCAAGGGGGAGTGGCAGGCTGTCACTGTAAAAAAATGTCCCGATGTGTCACGGAGCGGCATACATGTGCGTGCTCAAAGTGTATGCAGGCTTCAAAAGGCAGGGCAGCACAAAAGGCACCACTGATATGGTCGTTTAGCTGAGGAAAATTGTTATTTTTATACATATATTTTTATATCATAATTTCCTGATTGCATAAAAAAATCAGTTACACAAGCTCAGAACTGAGTTTCCAGTATAAAAACCTGGCGCGTGCCTTATTTATGCAACTGAAGCATAAACTCATCGGGGACGTGGGCAGGCATGCTTGGCATGGCCTCCCGCTCCTGCCCAGGGAGAGCAAGAGAGCATCTCATCCCAGTAGGACCTGTGATTCCAGAGCCAGGTGGCAGAGGCACTGTCAGCTCACAGGAAATGTTCGTCTGAGGTTAAGCAAAGGATCAGCTTGGCTTTGACCGATGTTTTCCCTTCTCATCCCAAGCGGTGGGGCAGCGGCTTGGGGTCTGGCTCTCCCCAGCCGCTCATGTGGCATGTGGCTGGACAGGGCTCCGCGGCTTGGGGACATTCATCAGCTCTGGCAGTGGAGCTAATGCAATTAAGGGCTTTTCTCACCCTCCACTCAGTGCTTATTAACATTTCCCTTCTAAGTAGTTTATGAATATCGCTTCATCTTGCTGCAGCTTTGGCTTGCACTGAGAGGAGTGCATGGGCTGGCTGCGTGGGGAAGGGTCCCCAAAGGCTGTGGGTGCTGCCCGGCTGGCGATGGGGCAGCAGAGCAGGGTATGTGGCTGGGAGTGCTGCCTTGCTGTGCCGTGCAATGCCACCAACCCCAACGCTTCCAGCAAGGAGTCCTATTTATACTGGGGATTGGGAGCTCAGGGAAGGCAGATGCCCTGGATGAGGGAGGGTGAGGCTGCCTATCTGGTAGCCTGCGAACGGAGACCTACAAACAGCTTCTCCAGGGTGTCACAACCCCACCCTCTGCACAGGCAGGGAGAGAACCCAATTTTGGAAACCTCCTTCCCAGCTCTCTTGATCCAGGACCAGGAGAGGTATTTTTATATGGTCTCACAAGTAGGTCTTGAGACATCTCTAAGTGGGTGCTTCATAGCCTGCATGCCAAGAAAACCCTCAACACAAAGACCTTCACAGCACTAAGCCCAAGGCTTTGCTCTGTTGTCTCTGCCCCGTGCTTTCCTTTTGCTCTGTATCCCCATCCCAGCTTGAGCCCTCTCTCCAGGGACGCCTGCAGCAGGCTGCCATGAGGACTGACCCATGCCCAGCAGAGGTTGCTTGAAGGCGATGCTTCTGGACTTTCCATGGTGGCTCCTAGACGAATAGGGTTGGTGGGGCCTTTTCGTTCTGGGGGAAAACCAAGGAATGGAAAAGTAAAAATATTTTTTTAAAATACAACATTTCAAGAGAAACATCCAACTGATGCTAAAGGGGACATTTGGGTTGTGTCCCACTGCTCAGCTGTGGTCCCTCGTGTGCTCATGGGGCACGAGGAGCCCATCTCCAGCCCAGGAAGATGAGGGCAGGTGGAAAACGTGGAGCAGGGACATGGTTGAAGGTTTAGTTGAATCAGAGCCAAACTTTGTTGTCTTTTTCAGTCACCTGAAATGCATCAGTCTGTGTGGAACCAAAGTAGAAAATGTGTTTGATTTTTTTTTTCTGAATATTTTAATTCTTCCACCAAGAAATACTGAATTTCCCATGGAAATTGTATTTCCTATTTGGAAACGGGTTGTTAACGTGCCGATCAGTGCTACAGAAGGCTGCTTTTCCAGGGGCTAATACCTGAAGATCAACTGATTTCAATATCTAGCAAGATGCATCCTCTGATTTAGCCTTTTCATTGCGTCGTCAGGGCTTTTATGCTTTTTCTTTCTCCTATGTGGAACCTCCAGAGCCTCACAAGACCAGGGCTCCTCCTGCAGCCTGGCTCAGCTGAGCTGAGGCAGGCCTCTCCTCTCTATCCACCTGCCTATTCTCATGAAACCTCCAGGAATTTAGTATGTTTGAGATTTCCAGCTGTCACTCACATGCTGTTGAATTTGACTGCCGAGTCAGAGAATAATTAGGGGAGGCAGACAACACGTGGAGCACAAGATTGCACAAACCTTGTTTTCTTGAGGAAATCATGCCAAAGAAAGAAAAAAACCCTTAAAAATTCCTCTGTTGAAAATCTTGGGGTGTTGCCACAGGCAGGATGGGTGCTCTTGTCCCTGCAGTGCACGGGGACACAGTGCTGAGCACTTGGTGTGATGACTTTGATCCTTCTACTGTGACGTTGGGTCTCTATTAAAGACATGGCACAAGCATTTCCAGTGGCACTGTACAATTTCAGGGCAGACCCATCAACTCAGAGCCATCCTTTATAAATAAAGGAGATTTTAAACAAAAGCACTAATTGTTAACAGTCCATAAGGTGAGAAGTTAATAGCAGAACATCCCTTAAAATACCTGTTGAAATACTGAATGGTGCTGTCATTAAAGCACATAAATGACACTGGCTGGTTGCTGAAGGTGTTGCCTTCAGCCCTAGGTCATTGTCCTGCTCCAGGATGCATTGGTGAGTCAAGACATCTTGGTTACAGCAACCAACGGTGGGTTTGGAGGTGACGCCTGATTGCTTTGTGTCGCCTGTGTGACCCATCTAGCCTTTGGCATGGGGGACACTAATGTCGGGGGGCAAAGGATAGGCAGGGATGTGCCATGGGAGCTACCGCGCCTGTTACTATGTCAGGAGGAAGCGTAAAAGGTGCTGCCTCAGGCTGCAGGCAGCAGCAGGCAGGAGGAGAAGGAGGGCTGCCGATGGAGGCTGCAGCTCCTGGCCGGCTCACTGTCCTCTGGGGTCCGGCTCAGCTCTGGGGTGCTCTGAGAAAACCAGACCCACACAGCAGCCTGCTCGTGCCTGCTTTTATTCCCCTTCCCTGCTCCTTTCTCTCCCTGCTGGCAGGCAGCCCGGAGCCAGGCTTTTTATACTTTTTCTTTTTGTCTTTTTCAACAGGAATAAATCTTTTATCTGTTGACTGTGAGACCATGCTGGAAACAAAGTCCTACAAATCTTGTGGGTTTTTTATAGCCACCTCCATCTCCCAGGTTGCCTGTTTGCAGCTTGGTCTGTGCCCGGAGTTGGCACCACTGGCTAGGACGGAGCTTAACCCCGACTGGTCCGTGCTGGAGGCAGGGATGGGGACGTGGGGGGCCCTGCCACCCCCATGGCACTATGCTGTCTCTGCTCACCTTGCAGAGAGTGTGGTAGGAAAGGGGAAGTGTGTGGATGGGAGGAAGGAGACATACAGCAAGGAAAAACAGCTCATTTTGCTTAATTATGACTGACTGTGACAGCCCGCATCTTTAGTTCAAAAAGTATCTGTGAGGTGCGGGCTGCTTCTCTCAAACAGGATAATTATGTTAATTAAAATGCTTTCTTGATAGCAGTTCTGATTAATAAAAACAGTTCCAGTGCTCTCTTTAAACACGCTAACCTTCTGTTGTGCAGGAAAACTGGCTTTTCTCAGCAATTTATGACTTTTAAAACAGATTACAGCGGGACAGCCTGCTGCTTTCACGCAGTAACGCTTCCTACCCGGGGGAGAGAATGGCAGCCCACCACCGCAGCGCCCTGCTCCCGGGGAACAGACGGAGGAGAGCGCTCGGGCAGCAGCGCCGGAGCAGGCAGCAACATGTGCCCATGTGGGAGCTGCGGATGGGAGGCGTTGGGGAGCTCTGCAAGAGTGCCAGGGAATAAAAATACCACTTATTTCTCTAATTGCTGTTTATTTCCTCTGCAAAGTATTGGGATAATTAACAAGCTCCCAATTAAGCAAAAATTGTGTGTAGGGGAAAAACAGGTATGGGTGCCAAGAGAGCTGGGTTTGTGCCAGAGCATGGCGAGGGGCAGGGTTGGTGGTCCCTCTTGCTGACCACTCGTGGGATGGGGCCCTTCGGGGACTCCAGGACTCTGGAGGACACAGTGGTTCCCCAGCTCCTCGCTGGACACCTTTACCAAGACAATGGTTGTGCTTCTAGAGATTTTAAAGGTTAGGAGCTCACGTGACCGTTGGTGTTTGGCTGGTTGATGTTTCATCTCTTGGCTGCTTTTTGGTTCTCGAAGAGGCTTATTTCTTGCATGTGGAGGTTCAAACCCCCTGAGCATAGTCTGATGTGGGTTTGGAGAGTGGGTGAGCATCTACCACCCTCCTGTGAAGCAGTGGCAAGCCAGGAGGGCTTGGTATCTCTTCTGGTAGCTCTGAAAATACTGTAAACAGGCAGCCCAGTGCATCACTTGATGCTCATTAGAAGGGTGGGATTGCCACACACTTGTCCCCAAATGCCAGTCCCCAGCCAGCTGTATATTCCCACCACAGCAAGGAGTTTTTGTGTCCTCCCCTCCCTTTCTTCTCCTTCCTCCACATCTTTCCCCTGGCTTGCTCTCCCTGCTGGCAGATGGTGCCTTATGCTGGGCCAGATGCTGAAGCAACACATGAAGCAGTTCTCAGCTCCCACTTACACTTCCAGGGCCCAGCAAGGGGCTCTTACACAGGGGTAGTGATTTGCATCAGGTCCCTTCCCTCCCTCCACTCCCAGGAAGGGACCAGCACCTCCAGCAGCCTGTCTCCAGGCTTGGGCATTGCCATCGGCTGGGCTGGAGCCGTCCCACAGCTCCTCTCCTTCGGCTGACGCTTTGGGAGGGGTGGAAGTGTCCATCTGCCCCACAGGCAAACAGCCAGAGGGACTTGGAGGAGTTTGGGTCTGTTCTGCTTTGCTCCTGTAAAAGGGGAGGAAAAGGAGAGCTTGTCTCTGGTTCTGTGAAATACTGCATGTGAAAAGCCACCCTTGCCCGAAGAGATGATGGCATTAGTTTGCCATCCAGCTGTGACCCCTGACGTAGAGCGGGGCGGCTGGGTGACTTCACTGGGTTCACTCGACCCGGCTGAACTGCTGGCAGGCATGGGGAGAGGGGCTGCGCAAGAGCTCCCGAGTCACCACCCTGTGACACACGCGTGCTTGGAGGCAGTCATGCGATATGATTTTCATGCCCTAAAACCCTCCAAATGGCTGCTGCTGGCACTGCCACACCACACAGGCACCTGATTTTGAAATCTCACCTGGGCATCCAGTGAGGCTTTGCAGAGCTCACCTCCCTGGACTGGGAAGGCTCTGCCAGCGCCATGGTTGCTGGTCTTTGATTCCCTGCTTGTCTCCTGTTGTCACCACTTCTGTCGTCTCTATCCCCTCTCTCTTTCCCAATCCTGCTCCCCCTCTCTTGCCATGTTTGAAGACTTTTGGGAAAGACTGGTGAGGGAGAAGGGGAAGCCCTGGGTATAAACCCCTATAGGCTTTAGGGTACCGAGGGCAGGGGAGGGAGGTGAGGGGCTGTGGTGGTGAGGCTCCCACACATGTGCAGCAAGTCACCTCTCCCCTCTGGCACATTTGTACCCCGCAGATCCAGGTGAACGGGGCAGTCGCACAGTGAAGGCATCCAGAGCTTCCCCGCAGGTTATCCCCCCAACCTGGGGGGCCACAGCCACCCCAGCCCACCCCAGCATGGATCCAGCCCCCCCAGCGCAGCCCTTTTTCTGCCCCACAGGCTCAGCTGGGGCTGGCTCCCTTCCGTTCCCCTCCTCGCTGCCCCATTTACCTCTGCTATATTTACATGTCTATTTTATGATTTCAATTTTTAATGCTTCTGCTCTTTGAAGATGCTTAATGCTTTGGAGTGGAACATTTTCTTCTGAGTCCTGAGTGCCAATTGAGGACAGACCAATAAATCAACTAATAACTGGAACCTCATTTTCTGCTCCCGTGGCTGCAAGTTAACTCTCCTTCTGCCGCCTGGGCTCTCCTGGTGCTTCTCCATCTCCCCAGGCAGGACTTGGCTCCCGCCGCCAGGCTGGGCTCTGTTGCTGTGCCTGCGGTGGCTAGGCAGGCATTGCCTGTACTGAGGTGCTTTGAGAGCATCCCGCGCTCTGTGTGTAAACACAGCGAGCATTCACATGCTGCTTGTGCCAGCTCTGAACATCCCTTGGCTAGGTGGTGTCAGGCTTTTGGAGTTCCCATGCTGGGCTGTATCTTAAATGATGGCTTCCAGCTGCCACCTTCTTTCCTCTGCTGTCACCACTGGCCCTAATGCCCCATTGCTGAATGGTCAGCAGAGCTGGAGATTCGCAAGGCTGCCTGTGGAGAAGCAAGGAACATGGTGGATGGGTCTGGCAGGTCACCTAGTGAGACCTAGGCTGTTCTCAAGCCCTTGGCAGCTTCTCAGGTTGGAAAAGCCAAGTGCCAGCTTCATGGCTTTGCAATGCTGCAAAATCCAGGACCTCTAACTGTGCTCTGCAGGAATGACGTCCAGATAAGGCTTCTTCCCTGCTACTTGCACAGGTGCTCCAGAGCCTGGCAACTTGTGGCAGAACTGGAGGAATCCCTCAGGAAGGCATCCCATCTCCGTTTCACTGGCAGCTGGAGCAGATGAACCTTTGGCACAGGAGAATGTGCTCTGCACTACGAGTCTAACAGAAAGTGGCAGATCTTGGGAAAATCTTCTTTCCAGCTATTCACCCTAGCCCATAAGGGCTGAGAACTTTCCACACTGCTGCCTTCATTTGTCCAACCTTTTCTACTGTTCTCATTCATATCAATACCATCTAATCCTTTAAAGAAGCACCCGCTTTTACCACCTCCTGTAGCAGCGAGTTCTGCAGGTTGCTTGCAGGGTGTCCGTGCTTCCCCTCCGCTTCACCTGCACACACAGACCTGCATGTTTGAGGATTCAGGTGCTACCCCTCCTCTCAAGATACCTTCCCCAACACAGTCTGCTGGGCTTACCTTGCTGTAGGACTTTATTGCCTGTTGAATTATGAAAGCACTGTTTGCATTACCTGGCAGCCACGGAGCTGCCTCTCAGCTGCTCTTTAACTTCTAACTTGAAGGTGTTGCATGCATTAGCCTCTGCTCCTCTACATCTGGAGCCGGGCTGTGTCTGTGGGCTCCACTAACGTGGTGTGGCTGGGGCCCTGGGGAAGACCTGGCCATGCAGAAAGCAGCCAGCCCCAGTCCCTGCTCCCTGCAGGCTGCTGTGGTACCATGCTGCTGTATGGCTGGGCAGTGCAGCAGGCAGGGGTGCAGGCAGACCAGGCAGGGTGGACCCCTGGGCCAGCAGGACACAGGGCTGGGCACAATGATGTCCTTTGGTGAGCCCCACTGGGCAGGGGTCTCAGCAACCCCATGCCCTGGGCCCCCGCCGGTGGTGGCAGCAGCACAACCCGCTCTCTGCACCCCAGCACTGGCCCGCTGCCCTTGGCACTGCTGCCCAGGAGGGGAGAGTGAGGCTTTGCGAGGCTCTACAGCTGCCTAATGAAGTGTTGGAGCTTCATTAAATGGTCCCTGAGACAGGCACGTCTCCCCTGGTACCCTTCCTCTGCTGCAGAAATATAGGGCTGCATAGTAATAACATGAGGCCATGGCTATGCTATTCCCCCTACCATTGTTTTTTAAACAGGCTTCTCTTCAGAGCTGTGGTTTTGCTCCCAGGGGCTGGGGCCCTACAGATATATCTGCATGGCTCTCTGCAGGGGCTGGGGCTTTGGCTGCAGGTGCCTGGTGGCAGCAGGGGACTGGGCTCAATCAGGGTTTGATTGCCACTTTTGCTGTCAGAAGTGATTTGTCCCCAGGGAGCCCTCCCTGTGTTTGGCTGGGAGCAGCCTGGCCCCCGGCCAGCTCGTTTTTGGCAAGCCAGGAGTGCCCAGGGCTGGTTGGCAGAGCTGCTCCGGTGTGCAGCTGATGGCCCAGGCTGCCCATCACCATCTCCATCGTTCCCAGTGAGCACTGGGGAGAGGATGGGGAAGGTAACAGGGCTCTCCTCCTTCCAGCCTTGCGCTCTATTGTGCTCCAATGGCCCATGTTGTGTTTATCCATAATTATAATGGGGTGACACAGTTACAGTTTCCAAATCCATACACAAATGCTTAATAACCCAGGGGAATGCTTTCCCGCTCGTTAAGTGGCACAGGCAGGAGCTGCTCCGCCTCTGCCCCTTCCCCTGGTCCTGAACAAGCCGAGCGTGGGGAAGCATCTCAAGGCTGCAGCCTGGTCCCCTCTCTGCTGAGGACCTGACACTGGAGGGACACCACCTCCGTCCCCTGCATCCTTGGTCAGGCAGATGTCTGCACCCATGCTCTGGAAATGGAGGCAGGGCGTATCAGGGATAAAATTTTCCATTGGAAAATGCCTTTTTTATCAGGCTGCATTATCAAAATCGGCATGTAGCCATGAAGCAAACATTCAGGTGGGAGAGTATTGAAGCAGATCATTCTGACTTCCGTCTGTTGACAGTGTCCAGGAAATTTAAATGTATCTCTTTGATTTGACGTGTTTTGACTTTTATGTTTTAATTTAATATCCAGCTTATATTTAACATTTTGATATATTTCATGTTTGAGAGATGAAATACTTTTTCCCTTACTGCAGCAAAATGCCTGAATGTTCCCCAGTGAAATGCAAGGGCTTGGTTTTTTCCTGAGTCCTGTTCTGCAGATGATTTTGATTCACTAAATTCAGTACAAAACAAAACTTTTAATTTAGGAACCTCGCACAGACCAGATATTGCAGTTTCTGAAAAATTCGTGGCTTTTCAGTTACATGCACCGTGCAAAGGGGCGCCTCAGCCATGGAGCAGGTTCAGGAGGCTGGGGGAGCCGCTCATGTCCTAATCTGGTGTGTGGAGGTACTGCTGAGATAAGGTAGAGGAAGATTTATGGCTTTGACCTGACCACCCGGGGATGGAGATGTCTGTGGAGGGCTGTGTGCTGTGCTGGTGTGGCTACATTGCTGGGTAGGGTGCCTGGGAGGTGACACATCCCTCTGGTAGGATGCCATGCAGGGCATCCCTCTTCCCTGCCCTGGGGCAGTTGGACTGCTCTGCTCCTGCTGTGACCCTAACAGGTCTTGGGGTGCCACAGATCAAAGCCGCCTTTGCACCTCCAGCAAACCCCAACTTGAGCAAAAGGAAAGCAGAGCTGCAGGCAGAGCTCAGAGCGTCTGAAATGCTGCTGCCAGTGCCCGTTGGTTGCTCGCTTGCATGCGCACGTGAGCACGTGCATGTGTTTGCGCATGCATATAGGGATAAAGCTGCTTTCCAGGCAGCTTTTTTAAAAAACAAATGACAGCTTGTTTGCTGCTAGGATTGCAGAGCTGCCTGGCAGAGGCTGCACACCAGAACTTTGTTTGGAAGATGCCGTCAGCAAATAGCCAAACACATTTGTATGGTATCAGTCGGCAGCATGTTCCAGCCTCCAACTCTGTTGGGGGGGGAAAAAATCATCTCATTGATATATGTGTTTCAACACCAATTATCCAAGCCTCATTTGCTCTAGACTCACAAGACCATGTCCCATGACATCTATTAATTGCATTAAAAATCTCTCATTATCCTAAATCTCCAGGATGCAGAGTTGGAGTTGCTCAGGCCCAGGTTTTCAGGAGGGCATGCATGTGTGACAGGGCGGGGTGGAGGATGCATCACGTCCATGGCAGGCAGGGCACGCACAGCCACTGCTGTCAGCAGGGCCTGAGGCCTTTCAGGTCGGCAGCAGTCGTGTGTTTCTCCCAAGCCTCTGCCCCTCATTTATTCATAGTTGCATTGTACTTTGATCCATCAAGCAGGATGTGACAGTTCAGCTTGGGGTGGCTCGGCAGTGCCGTTCCCTGCGGCCCCTCATGGTGTTGGGTGGCACAATGTGAGCGATGCTGCCAGCACTCTGCACCATACGCCGCCACGCATAAGCCGCTTGCCTCCTCCTTGCCAAATACTTATTGTTCCTGCTTTGAACTTCTGCAAAGCAAGGTTTGCCAAGGCTCCAACATGAATCATTAATTAATTCCTGGAGGGTTTTTTTTTTTTTGTGTTGTTTTGCTTTGATAATTGAAAACAGGGAGCGGGAGGCACTGTAGGTGCAGGAGAGCAGAAGTGTGTTTAGGGCTGTTTCACCATTCCCAGTCAGGAGGATGCCACAGGTGCCCTGCTTGCCCCAGCTCCTTGGTCTGGGCTGTAATTGCTGCCAAGCGCTGTTGGCACCCAGACCCCTGCCCTCAGCCCCTGCCCTCATCCTGCCTGATGGGCTCCGTGCGAGAAAACATACGCGCCTCTGGCTGTGAGCATCCATCTCCCCTCGTCGTTCTCCTCCTCCTGCAGCCTGTGGCATGGTGGGGTCTTCTCCAGTGTCTGTGGTGCCGAGGGTGCCCTTTGCTTGTTGCTCGACACAGGAGCCCTGAGGTTGAGTGACAGTGGGGAATTGCTTTGCTTCCTTTGGAAATGTTGCTTCCTAATGGGGTCTTTGGCGGTGCTGGTGGAGGCAGAAAGCTCAGCAGGGCACCAAGAAAAGGCTTGGAAAGGAAAAGGCAGGTAAAAAGGACTGAAAAGTCTCATTAAAAGAGAAAAATGCAATTACTGGGGCAGCCTTGGGATTGTGGGGATTGGAGGAGGGCAGTAAGATCTTGCCTGGAGGCTGAAAACCCAACTTCTCCTCATACGCTACATGCTCCAGTCCCCAATCACCCCGATGGCTCCCTGCCAGACTCGCTGCAGTATTTCAGTGCCTTGTTGGACTGGGGAGCCCCAGGTGGGTCAGTCTTATCGTGCTGAAGAGAGGGAATGGCCTCAGCTGTGGCCATGGAGAGTGAGCCTTGTCCCCTGACCCCAGAGCCCAGGGACAGCAGGAATGGGCTGCATTTGCAGTAATGCCCAGGCCCCCGAGCCTCCGGGAGCTCTTGCCATTTCCACTGTCTTGCTGGTTTAATAACTTGTTCCTTATTGACATTTTTATTCTGAACACAGGGAAAATGCCAGCACGGTAATTGCAGTACATGTAAAGCAAGGCACCGTGCCATATCCTCCGGATTGTCTCCTTCCTCCTTTCCCCAGCTCGTAAGACCCAAGTGGAAGTGGGCAGTGGCTTGGCTGGAGGGTGGGATACAGGTACCCACATGTGCTGTGGGGCTGCCACCGATGGATGGGTGGGACATGGGCACCAGACGCTCCTCCACGGTGATTCGCAGGGCAGCGGCAGGGCTGGGAATAACACCAGGTCTAATTGCTCCGCTAACAGCTAGACCCTCTGCCTCCAGGAACACTTACATCTGCAGATATCTTGTGGTTTCTAATACCATCAGAAATCCCTCTTGCTCTCATGTTTACCAGCATGCAGTCGCAACCCCTTGATGTCTGCATAACAGCCTTCCATCTCCTGGTTCCCCGCAAAGAGCGACAGAGCTATAACAATCTGGAAAGAGGCAAACAAGAAGCAAAAACCCACTGGGATCCAGGGAAAAATCTGTGTCCTGCAGGATGTAAATCAAAAATAGAAATGCTCTTCCCTGTCTCCACCCCGAAAGTATTCGATAAACAGATAATGTAGGAAATGTATAATTTTGCAAAGCCATGGTAGCCTTTTTTCATGCAATAAGCCAGAAAATGTTTACTGCATGAGCAGAGCAGAAGCTGTAATGTTGTAAAATGATAGTGCTGGGGAGCCATCTGCTTATTGACTGAAGTCTGGAGCACAGGCTCTCTGCTACAGTGTCTTCTTACATAGACGTGTGTGCATGCATATGTGCCAGGTATATATACTGAATACATACTGACTACATGATTCCTTTTGCCCAGGGGCCGTTCGTTCATGCCTGGACACATGAAAGTGCGCACTGCAGCTCGCATGCAAGCTTGCAGGTAGGGCTGTCCTGTGCACCGGGGCACATCCCGCTCAGCAGTGGCAACGATGCGCTTCGGCAGCCTGTCTGTGCCCCACGTGCACCGGCAGCCTCCCTGTCTCAGCTTGGCTCTTTCTTTTTTCGTCCTGACAAATTTCTCCTCCCACCTTCACCGACCAGCCAAGCCTCTGAGCCCTACCAGTGTTCGTTGTTGCCTTCTGCGATTTGGTTGTTAACATGAAGCCACTGTGGTTTTCCTAAATTGCACTGTCACTCATGGTGAGGGAGGGACCCCATCTGCACACAGCACTGAGACCGGCTTGGAGCTGCGGGCTCTGGGTGAGCTGCTTTCCCCGGCATTTGGAGCAGGGCATTTGTATGGGCGGGCTGCACTTCACCAGGGCTTCCTATTTAGCTCAGAGAAACCTCAGGGTGTTGTTGGGTTATGTTGGGATGGGCTGTGGGGTGGTGGCCGGTGGAGAGGGTGGGCTGGCGAGGGTAGGCACAGGGGATGCAGCGGGAGGGTCTCCTCCCCTCACCCCCTGTGACTCACAGCTCTGGATTTCAAAGCAGGGTGATAGAAAAGTGAACGTGAAGCAAACAAGCAGACCCATTAGCTTAGGGGCTCTCAGGATGGCTTTGTGCTAGTGTACAGTGAGAGGGGGATTTCAATGGCACAGCACCGGCAAGGGGCACGTCGGAGGGCTCAGCGCAGACCTTTCTTGGATTTGCATTCGATGAGAGCCACGTGCATCCCGGGCTCCTCCCGCTAAAGCCTCTGAGCCACGCCAGTACATGGTTGCCTGTAGTTAAGTAAGGGATTATGCATGTATGAATGGTTGGCACTGAACTCCTAAACTCTCAAAATCAAATTCTGCCCTGCAGAATGGCAGCACTGCTCCTGCTGAGGTCAGGGGGATTTGTGGCTGCTTGTAAGAGAGCCAAATCTCTCTTTTCTTCCCCTGCTGAAGGTCATGCCACAGTGCCCTCAGCATCTGGCTAATTCAGCCAGCGCCCTTCACCCATACACAGACCCATGTGTCTCCAGTGCCTGCCAGGGCCATGCTGAGCACCGTGCTGGTGTCCCATCTCACACCGCAGAAGCAGCAGGCACTTGGGCTGCCACATGTGTCTGTGCACCCATCAGTGCGACGGCCTGGCCACAAGAAATCAGTCTGCAAGCCTCCAATGCAGTGAATTTGGTCCGTAGCATTGCGTGCCTTTGTTTGGATGACAAGAGTGGTGAAATAACACCCATGGGACAGAAGGGGTACCAAAATTATGATATTGCCCTTTGGAATTATTTCACAGTCAATGTAGCTTTCCTGTCCTCTTGGTGATATTTTACCCAGACATTGCTCAAAGGATCACTGTCTTATATTAATCCATTTCTGTTGATGCACCGAATAAAATGCTGTATTCCCCCTAGCACTCCTGCTGTCCATTTTGTTTCCAAGCAGCAAGCTGCCACCATTCACGGGCAGCAGTGTTTGTCTGCTGCTGTGAATTATGATCGGCTATTGCGGAACGGGAATGGGGTACAGATTCATTTAGTCTTCTGCTCTCTCACAAGCAGCTCTTGTATTATTGATAACCCAGGGCTGAGTGATTATTACATATAAAAATTTATTTTAATTTCTTATGATTGCTGCTGTGATTAAATTATGTGCCAGGTTGTACTTACCCTGGCAGTGATTAGGTGCTACAAGCCGTGGCAGAGTTTACGTTAATGAGATTGATAGCTGGGACAAGACTGGTTTTCCACATGCAAGGCTTTGGCCCCGACCCGCAGAGGGATTTTGGTGCATGTATTTGCTTGATTTCATTTTTGGTGGGTCTGGGTCCCAGCCTTGAGCTTGGGGCAGTGCAATTGTTTTGGATGTGTGACTTGACCCATTTCCCAGGAGAGCTGTAGCCCTGGTAGCAGGGGTCAGGCTCCTGATGTGGATTTCCTTGGTTCAGTTCCCTTTTGCATTCCCGGCAGGGTTGTCCGCATACCCTGGGATTGTTTGGTCCAAGCCGGGCAGGAGTGAGTGCCTCTGCCTGGGCAGCCAGAACCAAATCCAAACTGTACTGTCGCTTATTTTTTCCAACCTGTCCCATTTTCTATAGAATTATGAACTTTGGGCTGGAGTTATAAAGGTACTTAGGCACCTAAAGATGGAGAGAGGAGCTGAGAAAGATTAGGTGTCTACACCCTCTTCACTTCCCTGTAGGCACCCATCCACATTTTAAATGTCTTTCAATATCTGGCTATTAGGGCCAGGTAAAGCTAATTGCATGAGTAATCCTGTTGACTTAGTTATTCCTGTAAACATTGACAGAATCAGCCCCCCATTACTCAATAGAAAACACTTCCCAGCAGAAAATACAAACAAATCACTCTTCGTATCATAACATTTTAAAATAAAAATATCAATAAGGAGCTAAGTCAAAACTGCATTTTAGGTTCAACAGATTATTCAGCAGAAAACGCGAAAACAATGAAGCTCTTCTGAGTATGATAATAAGCACATACAGACGTATTGGTTTTTCAGATCACAAAATCTCAATACCCAAGATCAGTAGAAAACTAAGTAGCAAATGCTTTTTATAGGATTCAAATTCCAATTAAATTAGAGCAGATTATTCAACAAGAAAGCCTACAAAATGAAGTCTCAGTTTATGTATTGGAAAGCAAAATGCAAATATGTTGCTTTCCGGCTCGCAGGTTTTCAAACCAAAAGACAAACTTACTTTAAGTAAAAATGATTTCATTCAAATTCTGGGGGAATCGACTCAAGTAACTGATCCTCAACTGAATTATTCAGCTTTTTTATCAACAGACTTATTTCTTCCCTCTTTATTCTTAATTTGCCTATTCATAAATTCTACCGCTTTGTCAGTCATAAGAAATACTTTCCAGTAGCTTTGACAAAGCAAAAATTAGCAGGGAAGAGAACTGGCACATAAATGCTTCGCTGCAAAATACTTCCTTGCAACGTAAGATATTTTTCTCTTCCTGGAGCTTTAATGCCAGCAGAAATCAATGCGATCATCTCAGCTAACCCTCCTGCGCAGTGCTCGCCGCAGGGCTTCCACCCGGGATTTGGGGGCAGTCCCCAGGCTAGCCCTGCAGCAGCCGTTTTGGACCCGCAGTCTTCGGTGACCAAGGGAAAGGTGGGGGGGGGGGGGTCCTGGTGCCGCTGCTCAACGCTGGGTCCCCGCTGAGCCACGGGGCGGCCTTGGGTATCCCCAAGGGAACAGCTTTGCTTTTAGGAACTCTGCTTTGGGCTGAAAGGTCCCGTAGGGCAGAAGAACACACTCTTCGGTAGACAGCTCTGTTAATCCATTTCCTTTGCTCTTAAACAGTGGTATCTTCTTTCCAGCTTGCAATTGCCTGGCTTTGACTTCGAGCCATTGGATCTCATTACATGAGCTTCTGTGGATCGTGGGCGTTTCTAGGGGAAATACCGGTGATCATAAATCTTTCCTTTTGATCTACAAACATCAATCTCTGCTGATCTAAAGAAGACTCAAAGGTTACAGTAAGAGTTTGAGTCAGAGGGGTAGAACCAGATGAAAATCTTAGTTCTGTAATTTTATTAGGAATTGGGAAATATTTTAACAGGGGGATTAAATGTATCTTTAAATACAGAACTTAAAAAGAAGGAAAGGATTTGTTCAACTGGCACACCAGAGGAATTGTAGGACCTCAGAAACAATTTGTAAAACCTCATGAAATAGGAGAAGGCTCTGCAAATCCGTCCAGTTTTCCCAAAGAACTTACTGAACATCCCTTCTTGCTCCAGTCTGCAGCTATTTGCTGCTGTGGCTGCAGAGTAGTAACTTGCCTGCAGGCACCACAAGCCAGTGAGCTGCATCCTGGGACCCTGGGGCTGCAATGCGGGATAGTAAATGCAGTCAGGGTCAGGGTCCCTCCTTGTAATCCCTTCTGATTCTCCCAGCTTCTCCAGGAGATGGCTGTCCGTGAGGCTTGCATTAGCACAAGGACTGGAAGGGGCAGTGGATGCCTTGGGTCAGAGGTGGGACTTTGTGGGTGAGTTGTGCTCTTCTTTCTGCCCTGGAAACATTACCTCATGTGTCTGCTGCAAAGCGTCTCCTTGTCCTCATCTTGTTTGGAGGCATCGCAGAAGAGAAACCAGCTGTTGCCATCTTTCCCTCTTTGGAGAGCAGGCTGGAAGACAACACAGAGGTGCTGCAGGGATCAGAGGTAGTTGCCAGAGAAGCACTAACGGGGGGTGACAGTGTGGACCCAGCATCCTTGTACCCTGCTGCGGCATGCTACAGTCAGGGCACGCTTTGCTGGTGGCTTCTGGGGACATGCTACCCAGCCCTGTCCATTCCTGCTGCGAACCCCCCACGTGCTGCAGATTTTTGCCTCCTGAGATGTGAGAGGAATGCTGGAGATTTTGGCAGCAGCACAGAGAGCAGCTGGGGTTTCTGGCACCCGGGAAGCTTATGTGTTTGAGAGACACTCAGATATGTTGGTGCTGAGGAAGGAATGTCCCTCCACCTTTCTTCTCCCTTGTTTCTTGCGTGGGGGTGAGGTTTCCCCACCCTTTAGTGCTCCAGCTGTGAGTGAGACTCCCTGTGCAGGCAGCCTTGGGAGTGCCACCCCTTTGGCACAGCTCTGGGGCTCTCCTAGCAGCCTTGTGATGATGTTTCCCAGTGTGCTGGCAAAGCAGCCTTGGCTGCTGCTGCCCTGCTGTGCGGCAGGGACCTCTGGGTGTGTGGTAGGGGAGAGAACTGGCAGTGATGTTCCTCCCATGGAGAAGGCAAGCCCTTCAGCCACTGCTGCTATTTAACACTGTCTTCATGCTGCTCAAGCCCTGTTCCGTCTGGTGGCAGAGAGACACAGGAGCATCAAAGACTAACAAGTGCCCTGGGGAGAGGAATGTGGATTTGGGGGAGAAGGGCTCTCATCACCATCCTTCCAGATTTTAATGGCCAGTTGATATGTCAATGTTGGCAGCAGAATGAAACCCCAGCCTATATTCCCCTTGTGATTTGAGTTTTGTGCCCAGGAGGGGAGAGCCATCATGGGTGCCGCAGAGCAGAGGGGCTGGGATTCCCCCAGGATGTGGCTCAGCAATGCTGTCTCAAACCCTCAGTGCTGGCTTTTAGGTCCTGCCTTGGACAGAACAAGGGCACAACTCAACCTCTGCTGGAATGAAGGGGCAAAACGCAGAGAAGGGGCTGCCTGTGCTCCAGGGCAGCTGGGGAGGGAGAGGCAGAGGAGGAGGAAGAAGGAAAGGGAGGGGAGATAAAAGGAGGGGGATGCAGGGTGGTAGAGGGCTGCTCCCTCCATCTCATCTCACATTAGGGTGCCTTGAACAGCTCACAGCGTCCCCTCCTTGCGGAGGGTAATGGGCTTTCTGCAGAGCTCTCTGCTCTACCAGGAGGGAATGAGAAAGCAATGTCAAGTATATGTTTGAAATGTCAACAGAAGGGCCCTGCAAGATTGACTGCAGTCTCGTGAAATATTTAATTATTTCTCTCCTTATGAAGAGAGATGTTATTCTGGATGAATCAGGGAAATGGTTGAGTCACCATCCCTGGAGGTATTTATAAAAGATGTGTAGATGTGGCACTTAGGGACATGGTTTAGTGGTGGACTTGGCAGTGCTAGGTTAACGGTTGGACTGGATGATCTTATAGGTCTTTTCCAACCTAAATGTTTCTATGATTCTATGAAAGATTTATGCAGGAGGAGGAGGGCAAGGGAGGAGGGAAGAGCAGAAGAGCAGGGGGGAAGAAGTGTGCAGGGAGAGGGAGGGGATTGGCTGGCTCCCTCTCTCACTGCTACCCCTGAAAGGGTGCCTGTTTGATCTGTCTCCCTGTTACTCATCGCTGGAGATGTTGGATGTTGCTTCACTATTTCTATCAGCATATTTTCCCTTTCTGCTGCCTTTATCTTTGCACATGTGTCTATCACAAAGTGCGTGCCCACCTGCACGCCAGCTGCCGAGCACCAGACAGCCCCGGCACAGCCCAGTCCAAAACACAGGGTACCAGGAGCTGGGTACACTGGTGGCGGCGTGGGGCCCTTGGTGGGACAGCCACAGGGAAGCCGTCTGCACCAAATAGCGGCAGAGGCGTGTCATATTGAACACGATACCCCTTTTCTAGGCCTGCAGGTTTTTTGCTGCCCAAGGGAGAGGTCTTGCTTTCCCTCATGGGGTACCAGTGTCTGATGCTGCAGATCCATGAGGGACACAACTGCATCTAACCAGGCTGAGAAGGTCAGGGAGGGCAAGGAAAGCATTCCCCTTGTCTGCTCCCTGCTCAGCGCTGTCATCTGCCCCATGTTCAAGGACTCACTGCCTGTCCATCTGTTTGGGGTCTACTGAATGGGGAGCCTGTGAACAGCCAGATTCTTCTGGGCTCCAGAGGGACCCCTTCGTCTTAGCAGCTTTCACCAGGGCTGTAACCTGCATCCTGCCCTGTATCATGCCATCAGCTCACGAGGGTGACAGCTGATCCTGTGGGTCTTCCTCGCTCACCCTCCATGGCAGGGCTGGCACTCGAAGGGGGGGGGAATGGATGTCTGCAGACATGCTCACCCAGAGCCTCCTGAGCAGTGGAGCTTAGCAGAGGCCTCTGGCATCTGTTGTAACGTCAATAGCAGCGATAATCCATCTGAGGTCGTGCTAGCGAGACCAGAACCGACTGAGGAAGCATCTCCTCACCCCTGCAATTCTTGAAATAGAAAAGAAATGAATTCCCACCAGCAACAGGAACAGAGATGTAAAATTCCAATAGCAGTAAAAGAAAAAAAAGTCATAAAAAACCCCTTTTGATTCCACTGAATGGGTTTTTTTTTAAATAATTTCAAAACATTTTGATAGTTGCTTTTCATTTCTAGTTCTTTTTGCAAAACTATAAATTACCTTAGATTTATTAACCTAAAAATTGATTTTCTTTCATTTTCAATGTGTCAAAAATGGGACATTTTGACCTTCTGAGCCTTTTTCCAGAATTTTTGTGAAATGGGTAATTTGTCACAATTGATCCTTTTTTGGAAGGCTTTGAATTTCAACAAACTGGTATTTACTGATGAAAACACATTTAGTTGACAAATTCCCACACCAGCTTTATTCAGGCAGTGGCTGTGATTTCAGGTTCCCGGAGCAGAGTGGAGAAAGGTTTTGGTACATGATTAGGAGCTTTCACTTCCCAGGTGGGAACGCATCCTGAGAGCGGGCACCTCTTAGAGTTACAGCTCTCTGCGCCTGCCTAGCTCAGATGCAAAGCAGAGACCTGGAGCTGAAAAGGGCAGTAGTGTCCCCTCTTGAGTCCCCTAGGCCACCCGCATCTCCACTGTGTTCTACGTGGCTGGCTTTGTGCAGAGCAGAGCAGCTCAGAAACCCATGGCTCCCCTTGCACCTCCCCGCTGAAACCACACGCACTGGCATCACCGGCACCCGAGCTGTTACACTCACTGCAGCATTAAACCTTGATAAATGCCTTTAATATTTAATTGGTCTTTAAAAAACATAAATAGGCAGGATATTAAATGCAATTCCTCAGGCAGAATAAGGCAAGTAATATATGTTACCCAGCGACTGGTGGCATCTTGCAAAATGCGCTCAGTGTGGTTTGAAACCGAGGCTTGGGAAATGTTTCCTTCTGTATGCTGACAGGAGCGGGAAGCTGGCGGTGCCAGGGAAAGCCCCTTTCCTGCCACCCCATGCCCCACAGGCCAGCCCCGCTGCAGCCGTGCAGAGTGTTCAACTAGTGTGCCCCAGTGCATGGTGACAGAGAGGGGGTTAGAGAAGCCAGGCCAGGCTCACGCTCACCCCCAAAACCAGATGCATTGCATCTGTGGCACAGACCCGCCTCGCGCTGCCTGGCCCCCAAATCAGGGAGCCCTGCTCAGTGCCGAGACGTGCGAGTCGGTGCATGGCTTGCTCCTCAGAGTGGAGTTTACAGGTGTGCAAACATGGGACTTCAGTGTCTCCAGAAATGAGACGTGCGCCTTCGTTACGCACCCTCCACAGTGCCTGTGACGCCGTGGTGCCCACTAATGAGATCACCAGAGGCCCTCCTGCTCCAGTCTCCACCGGCTGCCTCAGCCAAGCGGGAGCTGTTAGTTCCAGCCATTAAAAACTGTTTCCTGAGGGTCCAGCAGTTGTTGTGCAATTTGCAGCAGTAGATAGGGGCAAAAAGCACCAGAAAATTCAGATGGGAATAAGGCCATGGAGCCAAATTAGGGGTCTGAGTCCCAGGGCCGTGTCCTCTGTGGGTGACAGCAGCAGCAGGGCCTCCAGCCACAGTGCAGCAGCGCTGCGAAGTCGCATCCGCTCAGGATTTTGCAAGATTCGCCTGCAAATTCCCACCTCCAGCTGTGCCAGGTTTTCAAAGGACTTCAACTCCAGCCCCACACGTCCTGGCGTGAGTCTGTTCCTTAGGAAGTCGATTCCGCTGCCCTACTGAGACCACAAGATGACGATCCAAAGCTTGGGCCTGGCTGTTGTAAGGGCAAGTTACAGATTATAAAGCAGAGGTATGGGCAGATAACCCTTGGGTAAACTAAAACAAACAAAAAAAAGCCCCTACTCAAACATCTTTTGAAGTTCACAGGAGGTTCAACTGATGTGCTGAGAGAAAATTTAGGTTCATTAGGGAAGCTGGGGTTCAGTCATTCCTCCCTAACCACCTGAGCCAGCAATCCTCGCAGAGGAGGTGAGAGTAATGCAAAGAGCATCCTCCCCTGCCATCACCGGCACACTTGTCCGACTCCTTCAGCATTGCCAGCACAAGTGGTGGGTGAACCTCCATGCAACTAAAGGCTGATTTTTCAATCAGATGAGCACTTAAGCCTCCCAGAGTTCAGGTACTTGTCTCTCCGCTGCCACTCCTGCCTCTTCAGTGCGAACAAGTGGGCTGGAGATCCCCAGAGAACAAGCTTTGCTATGAAGTTGCTAGCGCCTGGGGCTTGCGGCTTGGGGGTGGCACAAAAATAGCCACTCTTCAAGCTTGGCTCCCTGTTGTTCACCCACAGCAGTGTCTCAGCCACCGTCAGCTTCTTCTAAATATGGAGAAATGCTGCAGGACTTTGGCAGCAGTGCCAGGGAGCTGCCACTAAACGCATGGGAGTAATGATCCCGCTGCTGGGTGGCCCTGGAAGAGCAGAGACGTTGGGAGGGAGTGGAAGGAGCAGCAGCAGCAATAATAAACAAGGAGCGATCTGGCAGGGAAAGGCTTGATCTTAGGGCTGGGTGACAGGTCTGCCAGGGCTTTTCCTGCGCAGGCTGAGGGAGGGACCTGGGTCTTGTTGGAGGGAAGTAAGAGGCAGGAGCAGCTTAAACCTTGCCTGCAATGCATTCAACCCACCTCAACTGTGTCTTTGTGTGCAGTGGGGAGATCCCTGCGCAGGCAAAGCCTTCTGCTCTTCCTCTCTCCAGATGGAGTGGGTGGGGGTGGCATGCAAGTCTGGATCAGCAGATCTCACAGCCGTGCTGTGCCGTGTCGTGCAGGCAGTCCCTGCTTGCCCTCTCTCTGCTGCCTGCCTGGGACCAAGCTGGCTGCCACCCCGCACCGACCAGCAGAGTGGCGTTTCCCACCCAGAGCAGAAACACTGTGCTATGGGACCTGCTCCACACACGCTCGTCCTTCTTCTCTCATGAAGCTCCTCAAAATCCACCCAAAGGAACATGGAAGAAGCCACCGTAGTCCTGCAGGAGCTGGCAACATCCAACTCTCTTCTTCCCTCCTTCCTCTACTTTTATTCTCCCTCCTCTGCAGAACCAAAACATTTTGGAGACTCTGCACTCTGTGCTAGCCTATTATTCATGGAACCTCCTATCTCCCTGCTTCAGGATGCTGCCTGGATCCGACCAATTACCAGCTCCCTTGATGTATAACACCATAAAACCCTTAACCTCATTATAGAAAATTTCTTTTGAATGGCCTTTAAAAACCATCTCATTACACAGGAAGAACTGTAATTACCTTTAACAAGACAGAGATATTGTGCGAGCGAGTGCGTTTGGGCTGTCAAAACAGCAGCGGTGGGAGTTCATCTCCAGCCGGTTTCACCACAAGGGCAAACACTTTGTATTTCTCTCCCCTGCCCGGCTCTTCATCCTGGCCCTCCTCCTGCCTCTCATTCCTCCCTCCTCCGTGCCCTCGCCGGGCAAGCACAACTCCTGGCTTGGCTCTGCTTTCCAGGATAAAGCCCGTCTTCCCCAGGTCTTGTCTCTCTAATGCTCCTGGTCTCTGCAGTATGAGCAAAGCTCTTGCAAAGCCCGTCCCTGCTCTGAGATAACATGTGGTCGATGCTGTCCAAGGGCCGCTGGGGTTCCTGGACTGAGGGTTGGGCTTGGCCAAGTGGAGCCAAGGAGGTGGTGACGATGTGGCTCCCGGGACTTGCCACTGCCATATCCCTGCAGTGCCTGGGCTGCAAGGATGAGACAACCTTTCCTGAGCAAGGCTGCCTGGATTTACAAGGAGGGCTGAATGCTGGTTTGCCTTCGCTGCCTTGCATGGAAAAAGAAAAATGCTTTTCTGTAGGGCAAAAATCCTGTCTCTGCACCTTCCAGCTTTGGCCTCTATTGACCTGAAGGGCAGGGTCCGTCCCTGCAGCCTGGTGGGATTCAGCTCTTTGCTGCCATGTTACAGCTCACCCTTGGAGGGGGACCGGAGGGGTTAAGTTGTTTTCCTTTCTGCATGCATGCGACTCAAAAGAAGATATTTTTTCCAAACAAAAATCTTTCCATCCCATCTGTCACTAATGTCAATGCACTCCTTTGCCCAGATCCAGCTTTTTTTTAAAAAAAAACACCCTAAAAATCAAACATTATTTTAGAAAAATCTGAGTATGTGTTGCCAGAGCTGTGATATTTTCCATTTCTCGGAAAGGAGCTGTTGCAGTTTTTAACCCTTGATGTTCAACCTGAGGGACTTCACCACTCTCATCCCCACCGGGCGGCTCTGCCCCTTCCTCCCTGCTTTCTTCTGGGGTGTTTCTGGCTGTTGCTTCTTTATTTCTCTCCTTTATTATTTATATCTCTGGGTTGGGGTTTTTTTGGATGTGTTTTCATATTAACAAAGGAGAAACTCATTGAGTGCCATTTACCCACGCCCAACATGTCCGCCGCTGGTAGCCCTGGCAATGCACACTCTGTCATTATGTATGGATAGGGAAAGAGCATTTACCATGTTTTTCCCCTGGTTTCGAACATTTATGAACAAATAAAAAGCCAGAGGCCAGATCCAGGGGGTAGCCAGGCCCACTGTGCTGCCCTCCCTGCTGAGGGGTACGAGGGAATGCAGGCCTCAACAAGGTGGAACCGGCATGGGGCAGCCCCACTTCCCACCCTACACTGATTGCGCTGCTGGTTGTACTGGGAAATGGTGTCAAAACCAGTATGGGGACTGGGGCAGCTCAGGCCTGTCTAGAAGCAGTGCAGCCTGTCCAACAGCCCTTGATACAGGTGGGTCTCCCCAGAGATCATGCAGACCCTCTCAGCAGGCAAGCTGCTGCCGAAATATGGTTGTCTTCTGTCATATGGAGAAGGAAAGGATAGGCATTGAGAACCCACCTTCCGTGAGGCAAGCTGATTGCTTAAGGGCCTTAATTGCCCTAAGCAGCCCCACCTGCAGCTTCCACCTGACCCTCTTCAACCACTGCTCTGGGAGCCATATTTAAGCTCAGGACTGGTCTCCTTACTCTTTTTCTGAGCTTTGATGTGGGTGGGTATTTTTCCACCTCTATCTCCTTTTGCTCTAGCCTGGATTGCTAATGGGGCTCCTGGACCTGGTTTGCTGCTGTTGATGGACATGGATGCAGCACCCACCTCTGCCTGCTGTGTTTGGAGCTGGGACCCCATGCCCCATCGGGGAGGGCACCCTCTGCCCCTGGCTCACCTTCCCTGAAAGAGCAGCCAGCCCTTGCTGCACCCTCATGTTCCAGAAGATGTGTTTCTGAAACCACCTGGTGAGTTTTGACCCCACAGTAGAAGACTGATAGTTGAGCTCTGGAAAGACACTGTCTTTCCTACCAGCTCCTTGGCTGAGGTTCCCAGTGTGTATCTTTGGAGTTGGGCTTTCTCAATATGCTGTCTTTGTGACTCTGGGCATGTGGAGGACCAGCATAGAGAGCCAGGCTGGGTTTATGTGTGTAATCCACCTGTGGTCCTGCTTGGGATTTGCAGCCTTGCTGAGGGCATGGCTCATGTATCCCACCTGTGTCTGTGAAAAAGGTTAACTCCTGGGGCTTCCCTTGCTCCTCTCTGGAGCAGGCAGAGGGGTGTCAGATCTTTAGGGAGGTGGTGTTATGTTCTTATTTCATGCAAGATGGCTAGGCTGGACTGTGGTTGACCAAAAGGCTGTGAGTGAAGCAGCTGTGCTGTTTGTGTGCTGTCCTTGCCTAGTGATGTGCTGTGTTTGCCTGCCTGGCTTGCAGCCTGCTAGCAGGACTGAGTTTTCCTTTCACTCCCCTGAATGCCTTAGGGGAGATCTGGACTCCAGACAGTCTTCTCTTACATCTACTAAAGATGGGTGGTAATCACCTTGAGTAGTTGCCTTCCCTATCCCAGTGTGCCAGAGGCTCTGGGAGATGTTCTTGGTCCTCTCTCTGCTGGCAGCACCTGAGTAGGAGCCTTGGGGCTCCCTGTCACACCAGTTGTGACCCTTTCTGCAGCCTCCCCCTGTGCTGGGCTCTGTGGTGTAGGAGCACAGCCCTGGCTTGTGCTCTCCTGTGTTGCGGAGTATGTTTTGCAAGTATCTGTACCAGGCGTATTGCGGGGCGCTTTCATGGGCAGGTCCTCTTGTAGCAACCGTCAGTATGGTTGGGAGCAGGCATGTCTGTGGGACAGGTCCCTGCCACCCCAGGTTCATGGCAGCAGGAGCTCTGCCTTGGGAGGGTCCCTGGGAAACAGGTCCTGGTCTGCAGCCTGTGTTGACTAAGGAGTGTTCTTGTCCTACTATAACAGCCCTCCCGAGAGTGGCTTTGCTCAGCCTCAATGTTTCTGACCTTTTCAGTGTTGTGCAGTGGCATTGGCTGCTGGAGTTGCCCTCAGCTCTGCTTGCTGTCTAATGAGCCTGTGGGGATTGGGGGGAAATAGGCAGCCAATAAAAATATGGAATATTGAAAAGGTCAGAGCTGTTCGGTGTGATACAATAACTCACAAAACTTCTGAGGCATTGCATCTCCTCTTGCTGCTGGCCCCTGGTTGCATACTCAAGGTGCAGGGGATGTAGGGCTTGCTGCTTGGCTGTGGCTGGCTTGCATGGCCCTTCCCAGAGCATGGGGTAAAGACTCAAGCTGTGCTCTTGAGGCAGTGGTGAGCTTTGCATGCTTGCCAATACCTCTGATTTTGCACATTGGTTGCACCTCTGCAAGCTGTATTGGAGAAATCCTCCTTCAGAAGGAGTCTTCAGAAAGCAGGCTTTGCTTTCAGCCTCTTTGTGGAGGGAGAGATGCCTCTGTGGTTGGTGTGTTTGCTGACTTTTGCTAGCAGGTTCCTGCCATGATCCCAACAGCAGGCAGCTGGACAGATAGGTACCTGGTTGAGGTTGTTTCAGTGTCATGCTCTGGATCTGTGCCCCAGGTGTTACAGCAGTGGCAGGCAGGGACCACAGACCTCCTGGAGAGTGCTTGCTTCTGCACTTGGTCCTGCCTATCCCTGATTGACAGCAGCTAAGGGTGCATTTAGAGTCAGATGTGCACCTGGATTTTCTGTGTGCCTTTTTGGCAGCTCACCTGTGGAGGGAGCTGGGCCCCTCCTGCTTGCCAATAAGGGCAAAGCTCTCCTGTGAAGCTGGGCTGATTTAGCAAATCTGTCCTTTCTGAGGGCAGGGGGGAAACTTGCATCTGAAAGGTCTCTAACTGACTCCACTTCTCCAGTGTTAGCACAGGGAGGAGTCCCCCCTCTCTGCCTCTGACCCCTTCCAGTTCTCCAGCTCTGTCCCAGCACATCTGTTGGCTCATCCTTTGCCATAGGCCACCGGCTGGTGGGGACCTCACCTCTCCAGCCAAGGTACATTTGATGGCCCTTTGTGGCAGCAGAGCAGAGCCCAGTGATCTTGCCATATGCCTGGCTATGGAAACATGCTGTAGGCCTGCCAGGTGCTGGGAGCAGAGGGAGAAAAAGGTCTTTAAAAACCTACTTATTTCATCCCACCAAAACTGTCATGACAATTTACTACTGAAGGCTCCATATCAGCCCTGTGCCACAATGACAGTTATTGGAAAATATCAAACAGCACTTCATGGAGTTCCCTTTCCTGTGGGCAGGAGGCATTTGGAAATGAAAATTCATTGAGCTTAGGAGTGAAAATTTAAGTGCTGGAAGAAAAAAGAAAGGAGCAGGGAGAAATTGTGGGTCAGAGCCACGCAGGCAGCAGCCAGGGCTGTGCATCGGCATGGCGGCAGGTCTTGCCCTGGATGCTGCATTCCTCGTCTGGATGCTGATTTCTCTGCAGACTCTGTGCCCACTGGTTGGGGCTTGCCCAAGTTTCTGGCAGAGGAGACTGAGTGTTTTATGCCGCTTCCTTTGGTTAAATGATTACCCCATCAGCTCGCCGCAGCCGTGCTCCTGTGTGCCCAGCTCTCGCGTGCACCCGAACCCTGGCTGTGGGCGCTGTGGATGTCTGCCCAGCCTGGTGCTTTTTACAACCCTTGGCTTTGCTATTTCAGGTCCTCATGTGGTGTCCCAGGGACAGTCTTTTGTGTGATGTGGAGTTCAGTAAATATGTAATGTGTTGTTTTAGGGCTTTATTGCTTTTATGCAGCACTAATGTGATGCTATTCAGAGAGTTCTGGCATGCCTCTTAGCAGCTGAAGTGGAGCAAAGGAAGTATGTTCTTCCTCTCTAAGCCCATCATCTTCCCCTCTTGATGCTTTCAGCCATGATATAGTGGTCTAAAGGAGACAACTTGTCTCTGTTAGCACTCAGTGGAAAAGAGTCAATGGGATCATTAGAAGTGACTATGGATTGGCCTTGTTTTTAAAAGGGATCTAAAATATTTGGCCAAAGTCTCATTGGAGCATTTTCAACTTCTGCAAAAACCTTCTGCTAGACCACTTGTTTCTAGAGTTCCTACCAGAACCATGCTCTCAGGTTTGGCGTGACCTCCATGAGGTGCTCCTAAGGGCTTTAGCCAGTCTAGGAGGTCTCATCAGCACCCTGCCCTGGCCATGTGTCACAGCCCCCCAGTGGCTTGGGTAGGGGGGCTCTCAGGCCTTAGATGTGTGTTGGATGGGGTTGAAAACACTTTTCTCCCTGGAGTTCCCCTGATTTGGGGTAGGACTTAGCTCGTGTTCCTAGCTGCACCCAAATCAGCTTCTTTGAGGTTGTTCCTGGGCAGGGGTGTTACCCTGAGAGCAGAGCCTGCTCTGTGGTGAGCCTCATGCTCCAGTCCCACACCACTGCACCGAGGTGCTTGAGCTTACATGTGCATGGCTGCTCCCAGCAGGTTGTTAAGTCACTGTTATTCTGGGTTGGTTCTTCAGCACCTTGCTGATTTGGGCCCCTAGCAGTTAATAATTGTAGTACCTAATTTCAGTGTAATGGCACTCATTCAGTCTACAGTTCCCATAATGTGTAAGTGACGTAGATTAATATTACACAGAAAGAGTCAAGCTTCTGGTGAGAGATCAATAGATCATAACTTGGTGACATTTGAAAATGTCTTATTAGCAGTTCATAGTTGGGCATTTTCCATATATTCCCATGAATGCCCCTCCCTGCTGTCCCAGGGAGTTGCTGTGCGTGTGGTTGCTGATGGCATCGCAAGTCCTGTGAAATAATATCTCCTGTGCTGGATGCCACTTTGTGGCTTCTATGTCATGGAAAATAAATACCCTGATGGAGAGAGGTGAAAGTGCTGTTGGTCACTGTGGTGCAGTGACCAGGAGCCATTAGCATCTTGCAGCTGTAATGACTAGGGCTTTTTTCTGAGTTGGCTCAGGGCATCTGAATCCCCAGCAGGCACCTTGCTGTTGACGTTGTGTGGTGCTGTTGTGACCAGCCCTAACGGAAAGGTGAGACTGGGAGAGCAAAGGGAGCCCATGGTGGCTGTCCTGTCCTAGATGAGGATAGAGGTTCATCAGAAGGACAACACAGGTTCTCTGTGACCTGGGCTGTGGGGTAGATGAGCAGAGGCTTTGCTTTTGGGGCACAAACCAGCACCTTTTACCAGCATTAATAAGGACAGGTAATGCAAGGTTCCCCCCACGGTGGGGCATGTCCTTGCCTTGCAGTGATCCTTCTCAGCTTCAGTGTATGGGGATCTTTGCACAGAGGCCTTCGTTTGACAGCTTAAAGTGACTTCCTCAAAGTAAAGGCTAAGTCTATTTTGAGTCTGGACTGGGGTCCCCTGTAACTCCTGTGCTTATCTCCTCCTTTTCCCACATGTGGTGGATGGTCCTGAGCTGATTTTTCTGCATGAGTCAGGCTCTTTGGCAATGAGTTCAGAGCTGAGTTTTGCAGCCAGCTGTAATCATCTCTTCAGGGCACGCACACGCATGCGCACGCACCTCTCCCTTCACATGTCTTGCTTTGCTTTCTCCTCCTTGGGAGGAAGCTAATCTCCTCCACAGCCCTCACCCATCAGAGCAGATTAGAGGAGCTCTCAGCTCCTGTGCTGTGGAGGAATTGCCAGGATTAGAGGTTTGGATCATAGCTGTGGGAGATGATCCCTCTTTTGGTAAGCCTGGATGAGAAATGTGGTGTGCAGTTATTCTGCATCAGTGGAGTATGCTAGAGAAGATGCACTTTCCTTGAGTCCCCAGAGTCGACAGGAGCTGTGCTGAGTTTTGCTCAAATGGAAGATGCTTGTGTACACTTCTGTAAGCAATGAAGTGACTCAGGTTGCCCACTCAGTCTTCTCTTTCCACAGACTGTTCCCAAAGTCCCTCCGGATGTGTCTGAAGCATCCTAAATAAGACCTGCGCGCGCTGTGCTCTGAGGTGGAGGCTGTACTGAGCTGCTCAGAAAAAAATAGGCCATTGCTTTTCTCACGCAGGCAGGCATTTAAAGAGCCTGTGCAGGAGGAGTGTGGGCATGTGGCTAAATCAGAAGTGAGGAGCTGTCCCCTCCCTTGGCACCTCACCTGCCTTGCATGAAATGGGGACGTTGGGAAGCCAGGCTGCGGGCTGGCTGGCTTTTTTTGGTAGCTTTCTTGGTGGCATTTGCTTTGTGCAGTGCTCCTACCATCCAGCAGAAATCACTAGGGAGAAGCAGCTTACTTGTTGCTTTACCTTTCTGGGTAGGGTTTCCAAAACTGCTTAGTTTTTTTTACCTCTCCTTCCACAAAAGTGAATGGCAAAACTTGCTTGCCTGCAGTGGGATTAGGTAATCAACCTCACAGGAATCCCTGCCTTGCTCCCCCAATCACTTCTCCAGCCAGATGCCCAGGCAAAGAGTCTATCTTTGTCTTCCAACCTGACATGCTGTCTCTTCACTAATTAAATAAGGAATATCATCTCTTCATATTTCTGTCAGCAGATTTGCAATTAAAAACGGACCTATAGGACCAAGAAGAACCCTATCCTTCCTTTGGGGATTGCCTTCCTTTTTATTTAAGTTTTTTTGCAGACTGATAATTCCATCTGAAGGTCTCCTGCAATACTGTGGTAACCCTTGGATGCTATTCAAGTGCATCCTGGCCCCTGGCGTGTGCTCATTGCCTCCTAATTGCTCTAAATAAGTTGGGAATGATGAAATTAAAGTGCCATTGATATCAGGCAGCCCTGGCACACTGCAGTTAGAGGCATGTGAGGGAAGTGGACAGATGGGGAGATGTTAGAATAATAGGTATTAAATGCAGATTTTGCCCTGTTTGGGATCCCCATCTAAGCACAGTTCAACTTCTCAGTGCAGCAAGTTTGGCAGCTTCCATGCCGGTGCCCCAGCTGAGCATTTGGCACGAGTTGGTTACGTACAGGTCATAAAACTGAATGACCTCCCTTGATTCCCCGGAGATTCCTGGATATTGTGCTCTCCAGGGGCAAGGATGTGCAAAACAACCCTGAGGCCACACAATGTCCCCAGTCTGTAAATTCTCAGTTGCTAGTCCTTGGGGCAGTGTGGTCAAAATGAAGCAAGTAGGTGCAGGCTGTTGGGGCTGTGCTGGTTAATCAGACAGGCAGGGCCTGTCTTTAAGTTCGCTCCCTTAATCTGTAATGAACTAACAGCTGAGTTTTGGGTTCTGGCATTGAACCCAGAAGGGAGAGAGTGGGGTGTCCTCCTGCCCTGGTGTGCAGGAAAGCTGGCCTGAGACTCTGATGTGCCTGGGAGTGGCAACCCCTGACCTTTATGCCCTGCCTGGGAAAGCAGCCCTTTTCCCAGCATGGGGCAGCACTGGCAGGGACGACATGGGGGATGATGGGGCTGGGAGCTGCCCTGGGAAGAGCCTGGGATCTGGTTGGTGTTATTCAGTAGCTGCTTTTGTGCTCTGCTCACCTGGAAATGCTGCTGCCTTTAGTTTCCTTTGCTCTGAAAAAGAAACTTGATTTTTAGTGTATGTAGTCAAAGGGGAAGAATGATATCTTCTTGGCTGGCAGTGTTACGGTGGGACCTGAATCCAGATCCTAAGCAAAGGCATTTTTGTGACAATTTGTTCCCAGCCGGAATGGACTCATTGCATAACCCATGGGGTGAAATTCATCCAAATCATGGGCATGCAGACCAGCAATTCAGCACTCCTCCACATGACTGAGTATCCCATCCCTGATCCTGCAGTGAGAGCTGCCTGGGTGTGGTAATGAGATGCTCAGGAGGAGCATCTTGGCCAAAGCACCCCATTTTTGGAGCCTGAAGGGGGTGGCTGGTCCCAGGGCTGCAGGTGAGGATGAGCTTCACCAGTCTGCAAGCACTTGTGTGCTTGTGTAGCCTTAAAGATGTGTGCAGTTTTGATTGTGCAGTTAATAGTTTTCTGAAGATGGGTGACAGGTACAGCACGGCAGCTTTCTTTCCAAAAAAATGCCAATCATTTTAATCACTTGCCTAAGATTTGGGTCAAGTCCAGCCACCTGGCTTTGGATAATAACTCTCCCAAGCCTTCCTGAGCTAGTCTTGTCAAGCATTGGTGTTATCAGGACACTTGAAATGGATTGGAGGTGCACCAAAATGGCAGCTAGCTGGCCTGCAGGATGGCTGGCTGGTTGCAAAGTGATGGAAAGTTACATTTCTCAGTCTGAGCCAATTCTATTCCTGTAATTGGCCTTGGCTGTGACTTTGGCTTCCCCATGGCTCATTGGATGCTCACCCTGTGACATGCTCACCTGGCTTTGGGTTGAGACAGCAGGATCCCTTGCTCTAGGCAGCCCTCCAGGCTCAGGACTTATCTTTCAGAGGAGTTCAGCACCTCTGAATTCCACCTCTTGCACATTTAAAGGCCAAAGGAGACAATTCATGACCCACTGGTCTGACCTGCTCTGCAAGAGAAGCCAGAAATTGTCCCCTGCTGATTCCTTTGTCAATGCAGTAACTCTGGGTGTACTGGAGCACACAGTTCCCAAAGATTCCAGAGCTGCAGGGTCTTGGTTCTGCTGGGAGGTAGGAGAGGTCTTTGTGAAGCTGCAGAGGAGCAGCCGTCTGTTCCTAGCTGGGGCATTTGGAGTAATCCTTTGAGTAAAGGGTGCTCCTGGAGTGCCCGGGCTGGCTGGTGCTGTTGCTGGCACCCTGCTCTGGCAGGGGGCTGCATGGGACAAAGCAGTCTGTTTGCATGAGGGATCATGATCACTGCCCTGGGCTGGTACCAGTGACCGAGTGTTCAAATATCTAACACATGGTACCTCCAAGCAAATGGCTCATGCTGCAGGAGGTGGTTACTGTGGCTGTAAATTCCTGCAGGCAGGAAACACCCTGGGTTTGGAGGGGTTTGGGTGTTAATTCATTGAATTAACTTTCTCAAAAGGATCTACAAGCTGCAGGGATGTGAGCGTGATGCCATTTGTGCTTTCCAGCGAGTGAGGGAGCCAGTCTCCCTGGTGCCCAGCACCCTGCAGTGCTGCAGTCCTCTTCAGGGGTGACCTCCCACCCATTGCTGCTGTTCCCTCTGCTCAGGTAGAAATAGCCCCTCCACAGTTGTGCTCATGACCCAATGTGCTGAATTATTGACAAAAGCTGATGCATGTGCTGGTCGGCGCAGTGCGCTGTGACCTTGAGATCCCTCTCAGTGCACCCTCCTGCCTTTGTGTTGGCTGAAGCAGTTATCCCTTTCTCCTCATCTCACATGTGTTGCTTGCCTTGTCTTCCTCGGCTTCCCCTTGGCCACTTCCAGGAGGTGACTGCCTCTGGGCTTGGTGCTTTGGGCTGGGATAGGTCTATGCCAGCTCCCACCAAGAGCCATACCCTTCTCTGCATGGCTGAATGCAGCATGGTACACCCCTGGACCTGCAAGGAAAGGGTCCTGGTGTCACTCATCAGCAAGTGAGCTGGTCACTGCCATGGCAGTGGGGAAGAGGGGGAGTGCAGGGCATGGCTGGCTCATCTGTGCAGGCATGCTGGGTTTTGGCCAGTGCTAAAGTTGGCTGTTCCTGCCAGGCAAAGAGGAGGAAGGAGAAGTGCTGGGTGGAAAGCCCTGGTGAGCTGGGCTTGGCATGGGTGTAGTAGGAGGGAGGGAGTGGTGCTGGCTTTTCCCAGGAGAAGCTACAGGAGCTGTCACCCTGTATGACCCCCTTTTTGGCAGCTGCGGCCAGCTTGGATTTCATGGGCAGTGAAAGAGGCCTAGCAGATATCAGGGCTTGTTTTGCCACCAGGAACTGCTTGATGCTCTAGACAACTGCGTTGCTGGTCTACCTTGTGTGTAGCCCTGGCAAGGCTTGGTCTGGGGGAGCTTCATTTCTGGGGAGCAGATCCCTTGGGTTTGAGTGCTGTCCTGGTGGTGGTGGTGCAGTTTGTCACACTAGGATTCTGCTAACTGGACCAAACTTCAATATTCCATGGCCTTTGCATTCCCTGCAAACAGGGCAGGTCTCATACCCTGTCTGGCACTGAGCAGAGCAGGTTGATACTGGTCCCTGTTTGCCCCAGGTGCCCAGAGATGTCCTGGCCCTGTCCTGCAGGGCAGTAGGTGGAAGGAAGGACTCGTTTTCCCATCTTGATCCCTCATGGCTGAGACTTCATGGAGCCTTTCACCCAGAGATGAAGTCACTCACTGTGACCACCTTTAACAGCTGCTTCTCTGCATTGTGGGTTGTAAATGTCCCCTTAATTTAGTGCCTGCAGTGCACTAAAGCAGCAACCTTAGCACAGCCTCTGCATAACTGAAGAGGCTCTAGATCCTTTGTTCTGACACAAGGCTGCTCTCCTTGACTGCTGTAGCCCCAGTGGCTGATGTCTCCCTTACTCTGGGTGCCTTTGTCCCATCCCTGCTGTGTGCCGCAGCCCAGTCTGCTCCTGGGGATGACAGGAGGGGCTGGTGCTTCTGCCACCTCTGCGCTCGGGATGAGGGCAGGAGTGGACCAGGAATGGCAGCAGGATCCTGCCCCTGGGGTCAGAGATGCAGCAGGGCTCCCTGCATGGCTCTGGGGTCCTGCCCCATCCCCATCTGAGCAGGCACCAAGCTGGTCACTGAAGCACTGTGCTCCTCCTTGTTGGCACCAGACTGCCCCTCTGCCCCAACACTGAGCTTCCCCACAACTCGTTTTTTCAAAGATAACTGTTAGATATTTAGCCTAACCCAGCCGGGCAGGTCAGTCCAGGCAGTAAGGCACTCACTTCCCAAATGTTTCATTTCTTTTGGCTACACTTACGAGTGAAAGGTGGTTTTTTTACTCTTTCACAGAAGAGAATAACAGCTCTGACCTTGAGGAGAGAAATGAGGGTTCAGTTTTCTTTCCTTTTTTGTTGCTATTTTTCTTGCAAAATATTCTAGTTGAGAGTGATTTTTTTGCTTAAACAATTTATGCCCAGTGGATAGATTTATTCTGTTCAGCTGCCAGCCACAAGAAAGCCCTGTTATTCCCTGTGGCATGGCTTTTTTTTCCCCTCAGTACTCATAAATACTCTTTGCTAATTCTGAGTTTCTACTCCTTGCAAACATGAGGGACCACGTACTCCTGACCTGTTCCTGATGTTGGATGTGCTTCCTTGTAGCCATCTTGCCTCATTTGCTGGCCTGGCCCTAGGTACCTCGAGTGGTCCAGGACCTGCTCCTAAATCTCCCTGTCTCCCCATGCCTGATCCCTTTCTGCTCCCTTGTTATTTCCATCTCTCAGGGATAAAAGCTGTGTAAAAATTGCTTTTTTTGAATGTCCTGGCACCAAGAGGTGCTTTGTAGGCAGCACTTCCAAATCCCACCTGGCTGCTACCTCCCACGCCTCTGCTCCCAGCCAACACTGTGCTGTCCTGGCTTTTAGGAGGAACTGGGCAAAAAAAAAAGGATTTCTAGGCTTGCTGGGTGGCTTAGCATCATTACTTCAAGGGAGAAGGGGAAAATGTGAAGGTTTGGTTCTGAATGATTTATTTGAGTGAATGTGGCAGAAATGCAAAGTGAGTGTTTGGGCTTGACAGCAGAGTTTGTTTGCGTTGGGGCTAATAAAAAAAGAGGACATTCTTGAAAAGTGGGCTTAGATAGGGAGAAAAAAGGGAGACGTTTTCTTTTAAACACATCAAAACTGGCTGTTTTTAATGCTGATTGATCACTTGAATATTCTTTTGTGAAACACTGTTCCACATGACAAGGCAGGTTTGCAGCTGCCTGGCTTACTGGTGAGTTTGGCTGTGGTAGCTCCAGAGCTGGCATGTCAGTCCCTTGCATGATTTGTCTGCCTCAATTTCCCTTCCCTCACCTGTACCCCATGCAGCTCATCCATGAGGTATGGGGAGCCCTGACTGCCTTATCTCATCCCTGCTGGGGTGGGCTAATGTAGGGGATCTATGTGCTGCTGCAGCTCCCTTGCTCAAGAGATTTAATTGAGGTCTGGACTGAGATCTTCAAACTCATTGCAGTAGTGAGCCTGAGACATATCATCCCTTCCCTGATGGGCAGCTCACTGGCTCTGTCTCTAGTGCTTTTGATTTCTTTAGAGCTCAGATTTTCAGCCTGCTCACCTCTCCACTAGTGCAATGTTTTAGGAACAGATGGGCTTAATTTCCGATTGCCACCCCCTGAACTTGGGAGGAGGTTTGAGTTTGGAGCAAGTCTGCCTCTTATTCCATGTGACTCCATCCGGCAGACTCCTGTCTGTGGGCAGCCAGATCTGCCCTGCCCCTGTGGACACAGCCTCATACTGAGGACCTGGCAAATACCCTTCTTTGTGCTGAGGAGGGCTTTCTGAAGTAAGATTTTCTTTCTTAGGAGATAAATCTATCTCCATGTTACCTTAGCAGTAGCAATGGCTGAGCATCAACTTACAGCTTGATACTGTTGAGATGCTTAGTCTAAGCTTCATCTAATCCTCTTTCATCTAGCAATCGGGCTAGTGATCACGCAAAAACAGGTTTTCTGAAACCAGCCTCAGCATTTTGTGGTGTGTGCTCATGCTGGAAGGGTAATGCTCCTGCAATATCTCAGTGCCGCTGCCCATGAACTGAACCAGAGGCAAAAGGGAAAAGAAAATGAACCTAAGTTTCTAACCTGAACTCTGTACCTGATTTGTGGATTTCAGGTTTGGTGTCAGCTTGTTCTCATAGGATTTTGTGGCATGTGATTTCCTTATCTGGCTTCTTGTGGAACATAAGCCAGATTTTTATAACCATGACTTTGGGTTGGATTAAAGGTTTGGGGTTGTTTTTTGAGAATATCCTTTTGAATCTGACCCATGTTGTTCCTCTCTGCTGCACACTGCCAGTGCACCCCAGGAATCCTGCAGCCCTTCAGGGAGTGATAGGAGTCAGTGCTTGGCAAGGAAATTCAGGGTCTCAGGTCAGCACCGAGGGGTAATTTGGGAGAGGAAGAGAAGGAAGGGTTAAAGCAAACTTAAAATATTTCCATTCCCTTCCTGTGTGTTGAAGCCCTGAATTCAAGGTGGAATTGGGGTCTGACAGACTTTGCTCATGCTTGAGAATATTTGGACTGTGAACTTTGCAATCAAAACCTGATTCCTACTTGCTGAAGGTGGGAGCCTTGTGTGTGTGGTTAAACAGGCTCGTTTCCCTCCAGTGTCACCTGTCACCGAGACACCCAGCTGGGGGACAGGTCTTGTGGTGTAGGGGTGGAGTGACCTGGCTGTGGTCCTGGCACAAGGCAGTGGCAGGGACTAGCACCCAGAACCCCCCTCCCATGGCCTTGGGGCATGGAAGAGGGATCATGGGGTTTGCTGCCAGTAAGATCTGATCATCCCTGAGCTGGTTACCAGCTGGGGGTTAGAGCTCATCCCTGGGATCTTATTTTGGCCAGCTCTGGAATGAACATCATCCCTCCTTGAGCAAGAGAAGTCAGGTGGGCAAAGCCTGCCTCAGTGACTGTCTGCCAGTGCTGCTGTAGTGTGAGCTAGCTGCAATGATTGATGGCTGTGGGTGGGAGGGAGTAAGCAATGCCTCTTGGACAGGCTCTCCAGCAGGGCAGGTCCCTTGGCTTGGGTTTGCTGCTAGTGTGATACTTCAGGAGTCCTCCTGCTTATCTCGTGTGGCCACTGGCACAGAAAGCCCTGTGCTAGCGAGCAGATGGGCGAGTGCACCTTGAGCACAGGGCAAGAGGAGACAAACAGTTGCATGGGGCAGTGTGGTGTCAGGGAACAGACGTAACACCAGCAGTTGCTTGCTGCCACCACCTTGCCCTAATCCCTTAACCATGTTTGGCCTCAGCCCCCAAAACCTCCTTTCTTTTCTGCCCAGATTGGATGTTTCTCCCTTCAGCACCTTCTCATGCTCTCCCCATCCTCCTCTCTTGCAGGGCTGTGTGTCCAGGGCTGAGCGAGGTGCCCCGCAACTCCACATTGGGTCCCATGAGACAAGCAGGACCCCCCTGTCCTTCCTGCCCGGGGCTGCAGCACGCCCCTCTCCCTCTGCTGCACAGGAATCCCCTCCAGCACCTGAAACGAAGCTGCAGAGGTCTGCTGCCACGGTAAGTCCCTGGGGTTTTGCATTCCTTTCCTGTGCCACTTCTCTGGAGAAGGACACGCTACAGGGTTTGCTTTCCCATTTGCTCCATGTGCATCTCCCTGCTGCAGCAGGATGCACAGTGTGCGATGCGTATGCAGGCCTGCAGAAAGGCTTTGCGTGAACAGCTTATGCACCGCATAATTCAGGTTCCAGTCAACAGAAACAGCTCACGAATTCAGGTTGTATTTAGCAAGTGGTTTTGGCTGGGGGAAAAAGTGAAACACTGAAAAGTTTCATTTTGACATTTTCAAAATGAAACCTTTCAGCCATCTGTTTCGAGATGACATTTCATTTTGAATTTTTTCTAGGTTTTTTCAGTGTGGGGGGGAAGCCACCTACAAACAAAATGAAAGCTTCACTTCAGACCAAACAAAATGTTTCATTCAGCCCCAGATTATTACTGGGGTTTTAAAATTTGGCAAAGAAAAAAACTTCCAGTTAGCCAGATTTACTTTCTTTTCTCAATTTGGTCACCAAAACAAAAAAAGCGAGCAACCCCCCCTGTTTTTCCAGCCCAAATCCTCAAAATAGGTTGCTGTCAGGGTTGAAAGCTGGAGGAATGGGTGTTACACCAGGGTTGCTGGGCTGATGGGCAGCCCCAGCAGGCAGGAGGAGGGAGCCTTGCCCTCAGCAGCACAGCACAGAGCGGGGAGGTGGTGGCTGCAAAACCTGTGGGGTTATTTGCTTTGTGTGTGCGAGGGAGTCAGAGCTGCGAGGCACGTACTATGCATCGTTGGGTTTTTTTGAGTGAAAGCTTGGGAAGAGCCTGTGGTGGCAGAACATGTTGTACCAATGACTTTAGGGATGGCAGGAGAGACTCTGTGGGAGCTAATTTTAGCTATGGCAGAAAGCTTGTGCCTATGAGGAGAGCATGCTGTGCTGAGCCCACCTGGGAGCCAGCATCCTCCTGGGAATGGGGTGGAGCCCCAAGGCTGTGGTAGTGGCCACTGGCACTGGTGCCCAGACCTGTGCTTGGCTGCTGCTGGGTGCCACAGGTGCATGGCAGGTCTCACCCAGCCCTTTTTGCAGCATCTGTGCCTGTTATCTCAGTGCTTTCCCTGCCCACTGTTTGAGAAAGTCCAGTTTAGGGCAGGATCAATGTGACACTGAAGGGACCTTCTGGTCTACCTGGAAAGTGTTGGCAGCTGGGCTTGTCCTGCACAGGAGAACCCTGTGGAGAAAGAGGAGCCTGCTGGGCTGGGGAGGGAGGAGAGTGGGAAAGGGCTGGGGAAGCAGCAAGGAGGGAAGGTGGCATGGCCAAAGCATGGAGGTGAAGGGTTCAAACATGTCAGCTTAGTTTGGAGTCAGAAGGGGTCAGAAAATTCCCTCATTCCCATGAGAGAGAAACCCCATCTCCTAGCAGCACCCTGGCTTGCAGAAGAGCAGCAGTTGGGCACTGTGAGGGCCACAAGCTGCTGATGCAAGGCAGAGGGATGGTGCCTTGCAGTGAACAAGACCCTATGCATGGGGCTGCAGAAGACGACTGCGTGGGCTCCTCTTGGCCCCTTGGAGATGGTCTGACCACACTTGTCAAATCCTATCACTGTGAGTGCCTAGGTAATCCTTCCACCATGCTCTCAGCTGAAAGCTGAAGCTACCTAATTAGAGAAAGAAGCTGCACTTTGCATTTACTACACCTTCTCTGCCCCCAGTTGATCCCAAATGTGACCTTATCAACAGTCACATAGCAGAACTGCTGGATGTAGAGGCATGTGTTAGAAGGGAGGCTGCTGTGCTTGGTGGGGGCTGCCAGACTCCTCCCTGGCATGAGTCTGTAACTGCCCTGTAATGGCTCATGCCCTTCTTCAGGAAGGAGGAATGGAGGGCTGAATTGTAATGGGAGAGTAGGAGAGACCCAGAATTGTGCCATAAACAAAATCTGTTGCAGCAGTGGGGGGGGCTGCGGGAATGCATCCTCTGCTGATTTCCTAGGAGTATGCTGCTGGCATGTCCCTGGCTCCCAGCAGCCTGGGCATACAGGACTCCCACTCCAGCAGAGAAAGGCTTAAAATACAAAGAGTACCAGGCAGGTGTCTTGGTATGTGGTGGGACAGCAGGTGTTTGATATCCATTCTTGTGTGCTACCCATGCTTTTGTCAGCACTAGCTCCCTGCTGAAGTGTTACAGGGTTGCTGCCTTTGTTGCAGAGGCAAAAATTGGCTGTTCAGAGCTATGTGAGATCAGAAGGGATCAAGGGTTGTTGCAGATCTGAAATCAGTGTCTGCCCTTATTTGAAGGGGATCCAGTTTTGCCCAAGCCTCAGTCCGCTGATTTGCAGGTGGCTGTGAACCCAGGGTGTGAAGATGGCAGTGCTGGGGAGGGTGGTAGGACTTCATCCCTGTGGCCTCCGTGCCAAGGGATCTTTGTGGTGTGCCTGTGCCACAGCACAGCTCAGCTTCTGAGTGCTTGGAGTAGGGACCAGCCTCTGGGATGTGGGGTGGATGCACAGAGGCAGAGCTTCTGGGGCTGTATGTTCCTATGCATGATGTGGGCCTAGAAGATGATGATGGTTGTCCATGGGTGGGAGGTGGGTTCGAGGAAGGGGGCTTGTTTATCCCACAGGGAATTCCTCCAGTCTGGTTTGGGAGGGGTGAAACGGTCTTTCCCCAGGCCTTTACTGGAAGCCCCTGAAACCTGCTGAATCACTTACCTCTGTTTTTGCATTTATTATTCCCATCTTCCATTCTCTTTCTCTGTTTTCATCTCTCCGTCTCCTTTTCTCCCCCCCTTTCACCTTTATCAGTAGCTAATGAAACAGGCAGGGAGAAACCCAATTCGTACAGTAATTAAATTTACTTAGTGGGTATTCAGCTGGAGTAATGAGAAGTTTAATTCAATGATTAGTTTTTTCTTTCATTAATTAAAAATGGAACAATGGTGCAGTTACAGCAGGCTGCATTGATCCTCCTTGTGGAAAGCTGCTGATGGGGGAGAAGGAAGGATTCTCTTTTTTTTTCTATCCTCCCTGGATGCTCTCCCCACACACAGATGCCTTGATTTTCCCCTGTCTCTCAGTTGACCCCTTTGCCCAGGTGTCCCTGACTCTCTGGGTAAGGGGTGCTTGGGGCAATGAGGGAGAAGAGCAGTGGAACAGCCCCCCCCACAGGTCTTCTCCCTGATCTGTGCCTGGAAACAGCCTTTCAGTTTAAAAAAGGATTTGAAATATTTGCTGTAGGTGGAAGATTGAAAAGCAGGTCCCAGCCCACAAGAAGTTTAGGGTGGGAGAGTTGTTTTCCTTCCTAGCTAAACAGATTTTGATCCATTTAAATGTTAAATTCATAAACATGTTTAGTCTTTTAAAATAAGTGATGTGTGAAAGCAAAAATAAATAAATACACCAAATAAGTTGTTTCCCATTTTTCAATGCTTTCTGCAGGCTCTTGAGCAATGTTAGGGCCTCAGATGTCCTTTGAAGCACGGTTGGGCAGGTTGTGTTCCCATAAAGCAGAGGCATTGGTTTGCTCCTAGTTTTCACACGGAAAGTTGATTTTGGTAGCTTTTGAGATGATTGTAAGATCTGCTAAGTATATAAGTTCATAAGGAGATGTAGTCAATAATGGGAATATAAAACCCCACAACAAACCATGAACAATGAACAACAAACAATGAATTGGTATTATAGATCCAGTCTGTGTAGGAGCTATGTGCATAAGGGGGCTGGCTCAGGTGGCTGGGCAGGAGAGAAAGTGCTGCATCCCCCCTCGCCTCTACCCTCTCTGCCCCATGTGTCTTCAAAGTCATCTGTTCCTCTGCTGCTGTTGTGGGGACCATATGATGGTGAGAATTAGCCAAGGGCTGGGGGCAGTGAGCACCCGGGTTTGAGGCCGGTAAGTGCCAAGGGCACTCAACACCTCTGGAAATGAGATGGTTTTGCTTTCCTTGGGTGTCCTTGGGTTATCTCAGATAATTGCTTCAGAAAAGCTAGTGGGCAGGCGAGAGGCTCCTGGCCAGCCCAGCACTGTACCCCTGTGCTGGGAAGGGCAGACAGAGACCCTCAGTGGGGCTGGAGCCCCTCCAGCAGTACCCATGTCTCCTGAGGCTCCTCTGTGCCCCCCGGCTTGTGGGGCTATTCAGGATTCAGAGAAATATTTTTTATTCCAAAACCAAGGAATACATCCCCCCTGCCTTGACCTTGTCCCCTAAAAGGGTGAAAATTGTGATGGAAAATTATTTTTGGCAGGAGAAAAGATAAATGAGGGAAAAATCCTCTTTCCACATGTGGCAGGAAAGTCACAGCCGTGGTACCTGTGCTGCCGCCTCTCCAGCATGTACTTCAACTGTGGCAGCAGAAGGGAGGTGAGCCTGAGGCTGGGATGTGGTTGATTTGGCCACTTTGGTGCTGGTAGCCTGACTGGGTTGTGCTGCCTGCCATGTGTGGGGCAGCTGTGGGATGGGGCAGGCAGAGGGGTCAGCTTGTCCAGATGGGTTTAGGGAGCATCCCTTGCCTGCCAGGAGGGCAGCACAGGGTGAGGCTGCGGGAGGGCAGGGAGGGACAGGGCCACTGTCCCTGTGCACTCCTTGGCTGGACTGGAGGCCCTGGCATCTGACAGGGCTCCACACCCCAGGGAGGTGTGATGGTGCTTTGCTCTAGGCAGTGTTTTGGGTTGTCCCTGGCTATAGCATCTCCAAATCCCGGTACATCTATGGGAGGACCCCCAAACACTCCAGGTCCATGCGATGCAGTGTCCCTCAGCTGAAGCCTCGAGGGACAGCCCCATCGCTGGGGTCCTGAGCTGTGAGACACTTTTGCAGAGCTGGGCTTTAGTGGTGTTTTGCAACTCCTGTCCTGTGTGAAGCATTTTATTGCTCTGCATGACCTGGAGACACCGAGGACGGGGTACAGGGATGCAGCCAGGAGCAAGGCCTGGGTCTAAGCTGCCCTGGCAGCACTGACTGCCCTGGGGAGGCTTACTGAGGGTGGTGTGAGCCCATGCTGGCCAGCGAGTGCTATCTGGCCTTTTAGACAGCTGCAGCACTGTTTTACAACAGTGTTTTTCTGAGGGCTTTTGCATGCCTGTGTTTCTTGAGAGATCACTGCGAGTGATTCCCAAGTGCTCTGGCCCAAATCTGTCCCAGTAGCTGTCAGCAGATCAATGCTCTGCTAAGTACAGGCCTGCTCTATTTCCATGAGAAAATGGCTTCTATTAAGCAGTTCATTTTGGTCCTTTCAGCAGTGGGTCCACTAAATTTTGGTAGTTGTGTTTTTCTGTCTGTTGCAGCCTGATTTACAGCTTTTAAATATCAGCTCAGATGAAGATTAAGCTCAGCTGAGCTCTGGTTTTGGGAGGGAGAGGGGAAAAGCATTCATAGCTTCTTAATTTCTCTCCTGCTTGCCTCAAATGCCAGGTTTAGAGCTCTAACTGTGATAACATTTCGCCCACAGTGCATGAGTGGAAAGCAGAGGAGAGGCCGAAGCCCAGCACGCCCCTGGCATCTGATCCCCCAGCATCCTGCCTTCATCTGACCTGGGTAGGTGGCACACGAGCTCGGGTGCTGTTGTATTGCTAAGCATATGACACTCACATGCCTCTGTGCCAAGTGCAGGACTGGACTGGTTTCTGCTGCTAAGTGTGGTAGGAATGCCTCCCCCGCCGCCATACTCTAGGGCTGCTACCCGGCCCTACTGGGGCGTAATGCAATGCAGCTTTCAGCCAGGATCTGGGGCAGGCACTGTCTGTGTGTCTGGAACAGCTAGGAAATGTTCAATCATCATGCCTGCACAGGGGAGGGGAGGCATCCCAAATGAGTATTTGGACAGTGGCACTGTTGAGAAAGGAGGGTTTTGTCATGGGGCTGTACGGCTCTGCTTAGGCAGGTGGGTTTGCTCCAACTCGTATTATATCGGTGAGGGGCAAATGCTGCCTGTGTAGAGTGAAGGAGTGCAGAGAGCCGATCACTACAGCCTGGGGGATGCTGTGCAGAAATAGTTTCATCTCCAGGAGAGGGCAGGCGAGAGGGTCCTCAAAAGGCAGTGTTTTCTGAGATGTCTCTATTACTGTTGCATGGCGCCTGCGCACTTTCCACCGACTCAGCCTCCTTCCAGTGTTCTCGCCGGGACAGTTAAGAGATGGGAGCAGGTTTCAACTTGTACTGTACATGCAAATCCTCAGCTGAAATCTGTGAACTGTCAGTTTGATGCAGGCAATGCATGAGACAGCAAACATCAGAGCTGACTGGGCTGAGGCAATTTCCCAGGATGTCAGTCCTCGGGAGAGAACAAAGGGATCTCTCTGTGAAGAGTAGAATTCAGTTTCCTAATGAAAAAAAATCATTAGGATGATTCAAGCATCTTATATGCCAGAGCTGGGGAGGGTAGTTGTTCAAATTGGATGTTGATGGTGGGGTGTGCTGTGATCTTGGTGCCATAGGTGCCATTGGGAGGGACACCTCTGCTTGGGTGTCCCTCTGCAGGGGCTCACCTGGGACTGCCAGGGAGGTGGCTTCCTGTGCCCATGTCAGGTTCAGAGAAAAGGGAAACAAAACAGTGAGGCAGAACTGGCTTTCATACTCGGGCACATGCACACAGATGTGTAATTTTCCCTTTACATTGTGTTCTCTGCTCAAAGCAAGGAGCAGGCTGCATAGGCTCAAGCTGATGCATGCGAAAAAGGGGCCTGTGTCCTCACCTTGCCTCACGTTCCTGCAGGAGAGGGGCCAGTGGAGAGGTATTTCCAGCTTTGCAGAGAGGTATTTCTAGCTTCTTGTTGTCATTTCCCATTTTATGGTAAGCAGGAATGAACCCAGGCACCCATCCCTCCCTTCTCCCGCAGTTGCAGGCTGGGCCCTGGGGAAAGCTGTGTGCAAAGGGTGCTCGGTCAGAGGAGTTCCCACTGTCAGGGCTGACAGAGCAAGTGGAGGGACCATGGAAATAAGTGTTCTGTCAAAACACCTTCTCAGCAGCAAGCCCTGAAACACATTTATTCTTAGTGATCTCCTATCAAAACAAAATTCCACCAGGAAATGGTCATGCTGGTTAAAATCCTCCCTGAAAAAATGAGCACTGAGAGCCATCTGGTTTTAGTTTAGATTTGGATACTTTCTTCCAGAGTGCCATTTGCAAAAGTTGAAGCTTTTTCCGAAGAACGGTATTTAGAAAACGAGGTGGACTTGTTTTTCCTTGTGCTCTTTTTCTTTGAGAAAATAAAGTTATTTCCTAGGAAATTTAGGATAGCAAGTGGGGTATAGTCTGTGTTTCTCAGCCTGGTCTCTCTACTAACTACTGTGGGACCAGGGCAGCCAAGTGCTATGTAGTGTAATGCTGGGCAGCAGCAACACCTTGGGTCCTGAATGCCCTGAGGTCAGCCCACAGACCCTTGCCCTGCCCAACATCCTAGAGTGAAGCAGGACCTGGTGCTGGGAGGGGGCATCTCAGCCTGAGCCTTGAGCAGATGCATAAGCCCTCTCCCCAAGGAGACTGTGAACCTTGGGGCTAGATGATGTGGTCAGAGGTTTTATTTAGTTCTGAGGCAGGGCTGAACCTGAGTGCATTTTTAATGCATGAATTTTTAGTGTTTAAACTGAGCAAATCTTTGAACTTATGTGGTTTCTGAGGGATGTTTCTCTTCCTCTCTGAATGCATGTGCCATAAATGCTCCCCAAAAAATCCTCCCTCTCCTCTCTGCTGTTGCTAGCTCTGGTGATACAGTCACAAACTTGCAATAGGTCAGGCTTTCTATTAAGCTTCTGTGTCACAGGAGTGTCTTGGGTTTTCACTTTTTAATAGCAAGTTTTCAGCATCAAGGTTATATCAAAAGTCTATAAATGTGAACAGGAGCACTGCAGGCTCCCCATCTCCTGCTGCAATGGGCCAGAAACACCTTGTGAGGGTGGCCAGGAGCAGGGATGAGGATGTGGGTGACCTGGAGGTGCAGGAAGAATGAGAGGGGAAGGGGCTGGGTGCCAGCACCTGGCATGGCAGCAGCTGGTGAGGGGAGGAAAGGGATGGCAGCTCTTTTACCAGGAGGTGTCTACCCTGGGAGTGTGCCACACTGTGCAGGTCAGCGGTTGGTTGAGGAGGAGCAATACAAGTTGTCAGGTGGTAAACATTACCTCCCCTGATAACTTCATTTTGCTGAACAACCTCCTAGCTCAGAGCAAGGGAAAAAAATCAATGCAACAGATCCTAGCTGTCCATGCAGCAGGAGGCCCTGCCTGGGACCCCCTGCCATGCCATGCTGTCCTCAAAGTGAACCAGCTGGTGCCCCCAGAAGGAGGGCGTCTCATGTAGGAGTAGCGGCAGTATTGGGACTGTCCCCAACAAAGTTGCATGGGACAGTGGGAATACTAGGGATGCTCTTGTCTTCAGCTGGCCCAAAAGCTATGGTTAAATAGGGTGGCTGGAAAGAGCTGAGAGAACAAGGCTGGAGGCGGGGAGTGTGAGAGAGGGAGAGATGTCTGTAGCCTGTTTTGGTAGGTGGTGTTTTGGAAGGTCTGCTCCTTCACCCCAGCAGGGCCAAGAAAAGCTCTGAATTTCTTTTCTGCACCTTACCTTGCTCCCACCTGGCTCTCTAGATTAACCCAGATTTCAGAGTGTCTCACTCCCAGGACTGACAAAGCCATTGACATAGATATTTTTAATTTTTTGGTAAACACATTTGCAAAAATGAATATCAGTTGTGCAAAATGCTATTAAGCTAGGCAGGGAGCCAGGCGGTGCAGCCCAAGGATGGCGCTATGCATGCAGCTGCTGGCCCTTGGTGCAAAGCTGGATGCCTCCACCACAGTCTAATAGATCCAGAGAGCTTTGTGATGTTGGGGTTTCATATAGGGTGCCTGATGCTTAGGGCTTTGCAGTGCCTGTGAGCCCTGGCAGGAGCCATCGGGGAGTATTTGTGGCAGGAGACTGGGTGCTGTGTTAGCAAGGCTGGGAGGCACTTGAGGTTTTCTAGCAGTTGAACAGCTCTTCCCTGTCTCGGGGTAGGAGATAGTATCGTGCACACACAGTTTGGGATGTCACATTAATGTTAAACATAGGGAAGAAGTGAGAGCGAGCGAGAGCAGGAGCTGGGCATGCATCGCAGTTTGTTTCTTTGGGTTTATGCGCTGATACTTTCTGCTTAATTGCATCCTGACATGCACAAAGGGGGGGGAAGGGGTTTTAAAAAAGCTCTTAAATTACCTTCCATGAAATATTCGGGGCAGGCTGGTTTCTTTTTAGAAACTGGCATAATTACTCTTGTAAGGCTTTCAGTTCTCCTGGTTTCATTGCATTTGGAGAGAGGCAGCAGGAGTGCTTGTCCTTTTTAGTATAGAGAGTGGCTGGGCTTGTTTGTATTCATTAGAGGGAGGCTATCACTGTATTGATACTTGGAGATGGGTGAGTTCAGGGTCACTGGGTTGGTTTGTTCCTATGAACGCTTGTTGGGGATAGACTGGGGACTTGGGAGGGAATAGAGGCAATTTAGTGATGTATTCGGGTGTGTTGGGAACAAGAAAATTGTCACTTGTGCTCTGGGTGCACTGGGCTGTGTATCAGGGTGCATCCCACCCTGATCCCACTGCTCCTTCCTTGCTCTCTCCTTTCTCCTGCAGGTGTGGGGGAGATGGTGGTGGGTCGTAGCCATGGGGAGCACATCTGCCTGCCTGTGGAGGGGGGCTCTGCTCCAGGAAGTGCTCTCCTGATGCTGTTAGGTGTGATCCAAAATTAGCATCCCATTCACTTGCTCTTAGCTGTGTTAGCTCTGTGAAGCTAATAGGGCTTAAAAAAGGTCTCTTGTCACTGAAATCAGCAGCTCTGACTCAGAATACATAGAGGGAGCAGACTTGCTGAACAAGGCAACGTTGCTGTTGTAAGCGCTCGCCTGGCTGCAGCAGTGCTGGGGTACTTGCCCAAAATCAGCCTGAGAGTCTGTGTCAGAGCCTGGGAGGGGTCCCTGGTTCCCATCTTGGTGGCTAAACTGCTGAGCGAGGAGGCTGAAGGCGTGAGTGTCAAACCAGGCCAAACCATGGAGTGTTAGCAGTGCTGTGCTGTGTTCCACAATTAATCGCTTCCACCCATGTTATGTCTTTCCCCTCCCCTAAATCCTTCCTCACCTGGTACTGGAGTGGGGAACAGAGGCAGCTCCAGTTTTATGAATCAAAGACAATGCCTGCTTTTGAGAGCTGCTGGTTTAGAGAGCCCTTTGCAAGCATGTGTGCCGTATGATTTCTTATCAGAGCATGGCTCTGGATGAGCCTGCCAAGAGTAGCTGTTCCAGCTCCTGGCCACATCCTGGGGAGACGGGCTGAGTGGTCTTTTCATCTACAAATAAAACAAACAGGAACAAAGAAGGCAATAATATTGACTTTCATCATTGATATTCCCATTTATCTCAGTAATAATTAGTATTTCTGTTGCTGCAAGGGTATAGCTCATAATCTCACTGTTTCAGGGGAGCTTATTAATGTCATTACCAAGAACAGCCAGGCATAAAGTGCTGGGCAAGTGCCGAGGAGGGTGGGCAGGGTTGGAGAGCTGGACATGGAGGAAAGAAGCAAGAGGCTGCAGAGGGGCACATGGATGATGTAGGGAGTGGTGGAGCAGCAGAGCTGGGGCAGGTAGGAGAGGTGATCTTGGGCATATGGGCAGGGCCTGGGTCAGCAATGATTTGACACTCCTGCTGTGCCTGGGGGTTAGGTGGGAGAGCTGTACAGGCTTGCTGATGGGAGCTGGGGCTCTCAGGGTCTCCATCACCCAGCCCCTTGCTGCCTCCTCCAGCACAGCCAGAGCAAATCCTGCTTGCCTCTGTTTGGGAGGGAGGGACAGGTTTGGTGCTTCATCGCGGTGGAGGATGCATGGTGAGATGCAGTCACAGTGCCTTCCCCAGTGGTGTGACATGCCTCCAAGATGTAACAGTGGACCTGCTTTGTCACTGGCACACCAGGCAATGTGGGAAACCAGGGCAAGTTCTTGTGTCAGTCCCCATCTGCCCCCAGGGTGTCTGTGCCATTCATGTACAAACTTTCTGCAGCATCTACGGTGCTTGTTGTTTGCTGGCACTTCATTAGTCGTTCCCTGTCCTCTTTTAAAAACCCCTCACTGCTGTCTGCAGGTGCCTTGTTCTGTCAGAGCCATGTATCTGGTATCTGGCCAGATCCTCCTCTGTGATCCCAGAGATGGGACAACTGAGTTTTCAGCACTGGTGCTGCTGCTCTCCTATGTTGCTGTGAAAGCTTTGGCACCTGACTGCTCCATGCAGACTGAATCAGTCTGGAGGTCCATTTCCTGCATCTATTTTTTTAATTGTCCTATTAAGTGCGTGTCCTGACCCCACCTGTGAGGGATGGTTTCCAGTATGCAGTGTCCTGAGCATTATCAATTCCCCAGGAACCGCTGTCACAGCAGCCACAGGGACCAGCGAGCAGCAAATGCAAATGCAGGGTGGTGTTTTTATTAGGATTTAAATGAGTTTAAGGCTGTTCAGAATTACAATGTGATTTGAGCCAGGAGAGGCTTATAAAACTGGTACAAGTTCATATATTCTACAGTAAATGTGCCAAACCCCATGACTCTTCCTGAGCACCTTCCTCACCAAGGTGGGGAAGGGAGCATGGCAGCTGCTAGGGCTCAGCCCTGTTGCCCCATCGTATAGGTCCCCATGAGGGAAAGGGCTGTTTGAGGTGGAATGAGGTTGCTGGGCAGGGCAGCTGGTCCCTGTTAACAATTCCAAGCCCATGGTGCTGTTCAGGCTGGCAGATGGTCTCTGGCTGGAAGGTAGGGGTGCAGGGGAGGCTTGTGGATGTGTTCTGGGGCAGGGTGCACTTCACCTATGCATTCTTCCCTCTTTGTATAGCTCTACTGGGGGAAGGTAGCAGTGGGTGCTAGTGATGCTCCAGCACTGGCCATGCTGGAGGAGGCTGTGCAGCATGGCTGTACTTTCTTCCTCCCTGTGCAGCAAACTGTGGCTTCTCTGAGTGCTGGTGCAGGACATGGGGACCTTTCCTTGGGCCAGACCCTGCTCCAGTTTTCTGGTAGCAGGGAGCTTTCTCCAGTCTGTCCAGAATGTGCCAGCCGCAGCTTGGACCTCTCTAGGGACCCCATAGCAGCCAGATCACCTGCCTGTTGCACAGACATTGCTCGTACAGGCTTTGATGGCCATTATTGTAATCTATAGCTGTGTGGGGCTTTGAGCAGAGATGGAGAGAGGTGGGTGATGTGACAGAGCTGTACCTGTGTGCACAGGCACCCTGGGCCTGTGACACCTAGGAGCCACAGTGGTGGGGGTGACAGATTCCTCTGTCCACTCCTTCACCCAGGACAGGAATGAAAGGGAAGTTTAAGCTATTGGCTTGGGATGTTTGTGCCTCGCCTCATTTCAGTGCTATGCTTTGGATCACTGAAGGATACAGCTGAATATTTGAATGAGAAATACATGGTTGTATTGAAATCCTAGACAAAATGCCTTTTGTGCCTCCCTGCATGTTTATTTGTGTAAGAGTGTTTTGCTGGAGAAACACGGGAAGGAGCTTGAGGGAGAGGAGCGAAGGCGGAGTGAGAGCATTGGGGAACTTGCACTACAATTTTAGGACACTTAAGAGCCTCTTGTTGTCAGTGGTGAGACAGCGACATCAGAGGTGCAGCTCAGGCAATTGTCTGATACAAATTGCTTCATTTGATGGGTTTGTCAGGATCTCACTGGTTAAGTTTCTCGGTTTTACATATATACACACAAAAAGCACAGGAGAAATCCAGAAATACACATATGCATATATACATGTCTTTGTATCCATAGTTATCTCCCATATATTATCTTGCTGGCATGAAATAATGTTATTAGCCTGCCTGGTGCTTCTGAGCATCTGGATGTTTGCTCTGTAGGTGTGGGAGCCAGGCCACCTCTCAGGCCTCCTGCTGCAAAGCCACCAAGGTGCTTGCTGTCATGCCAGGGAGCTGGCAGCATTTGCAAGAGGAAGCATCTACCCTCCTCCCCAAAAAGAAAGGCTTCACCCGCTTTAGAAGGTGCTGAGGGAAGAGCCTTCACTGATGGGTAACATGTGGCTAAACAAAGCTGCTTTCCCCAGAGAGGGAAAATTGTTGCTGGTGTCTGCGGGAGAGGTGAAGGTAGAGGTGTGATGGATAGCAGCCCCATTGTTTTGTCCTACTTGGAGGAGAGATGGCAAGCCAGGGATGCAAAGGCACCCTGATAAAAAGGCCCATTGGTGGCATTTGGATAGCAGTGGGGGACAAACAATTGCTCAGCTCTCCCGTCTCCATGCATCTGAATCTGTGCAGACCCTCCTGTTTGGACAGCCCTGCCCATGCCAGCAGCTCTCATTGCACCTTGCCCATGGTGAGGATGCAGGAGGAGGGCAGCTGGGGTGGTGTTGGCCAGGAGATGCGTGCTGCATCCAGCAGCCCAGATCAAAGGGACCTCAGCCAGCAACATCCACCAGAAAGCCTTTAATGCCCAGCCCTGGAGCAGTGAGATATACTCAAGGGACTCATTTCTTTTCCTGAACATAAAAAACTGTCAACTTGACATTCAGGAAACTTCATTTAATACAGTCTTATTTGTTTAACAGTTTAGCTAATTGCAGTGCTTTTTTTTGTTATTTTTATATACTTTTTTGATTCATTCTGACTTTGTCTTCATAATATTTGCTCTTTAAAGCCATTTTATTATGGGTAGTTATGGGCTGTGCTGGTTCTTTGGGAGGATGGGGGAAGGCAGAGGGGTGCCCTGGCTGCACCCATGTGCCAAAGCTTTCAGTAGTTCAGTGACACCGGCTGGTCTCAGCAGATTGAAACAAGATATTGCAGAAGCTGCTGCTTGTTCTTGTGGTGGTGGTTGAGAAAAATGCATCTTCAGCAGCACTGGAAGTTTGCAGACATGGCTGTGTTTTGCTGAATTATTTGTTTGGGCAGAAAAACAAACAAAAAATTAAAATGGCCCAGGGTTTCATTCTGCTGTTTTTTCTCTATGAAGTGATTGCTGTTTTCGTTCAGAAGGAAAATTTTGGTTGTAAAGTTCTTCAACTTTGTTCTTAAAGAAACAGGTAAATCCTTAGAAATGTCCAGATGTAAAGTGAAATGTTATTGTGCTTCTCTACATTTTTAGATTCATCAGCATTCAACATAAGAAAACTTCTTCTGTTAAGCTAATGCTTACTGAATTCTCAAAAATATGGAGAAAATAATTGCAATAATAATAATTACACTAATGATAATGTGCTTTCACAGCCTTGGCTTTTACCACAGCTAATTGTGCTCTTTCATTTGTTATGCTCTCTCAGCTGTCTCTTCACTCAGACCTCTCCCCAGGCATGGTGGGTCCCCACACAGCTGCTGAATATGTGACCTCCTTGCACCCAAGCTCATGGCAACCCTGGCCCTGTTCTACTGAAATGACCAAGTCTCGCTGGAGCTGCCCCTACCTTGGATTAGCCAGTTATATGAGCTCAAGTTTAAGCTGTACCTGCCTCCAGACTTGCCCCTCAGTGCTGGGGTGCCCTATGGCATCCATGCCCCACAGCCCTGGGGGCTGGCCTGCCTAGCACCAGGTCCAAACTGTCCCATCAGGCTGCTTAGCGTGCTCCCAAGCAGGGCATGCTCTGCCTGTCTCCCTGTGGGGTGCCACCCCACTGCCCAAACTGATGCTTTCAAGGCCAGGAGCAGTTTGCAGTCTCCCTTCCCCCTGCCCAGTGTGATCCTGGCTCAGCCTGCGCACATGAGGACTAGCAAGGAGCAGAGCTGGGGAAAGATGTCAGGAGCTGTTACAGCGTTTGCGGGAGCTTATATAAAAGGATCCATTTTCACTCTCCTGCTTGTCTGCTTCAGTCAAAATACAATGCCGCAGCTAACAACGTTTTGTGTCATAGCAGACCACAGCGAGCTAATGCACGGGCTGCTGCGGTAGGTGCTACATCTCTCCGTACCACAGCTGTCCTGAGCCCCTACCGCAGCCCCTGGGGCTGCCTTCACCCCCGGCCCCTGGGAGCCCACAGCTCGCCCTGCTGTGAATCATGTCTCCCACTGAATTGTAGCTCCTTGTGGGCTCTGCTGTTCCCAGGCTGAAAACCACAGCCCTGCTAGGCTCATCTTCCCACTGGAGCAGCGGCTCTCTGGTGCATCTGCCTTCTCAGTGTAAGACAGCAGACCCCCATGTGCTTGCTGCAGCCCAGCAGAGCCCACCGCAGGAGCAGGCAAGCATCTCCAACCCCGGGACCAGCGCTTGGTTGTGTTGCTGATCTCTTTCTGTTCAGTAGACATATGTGTATACACATGCCCATGCACGTACCGGAGTGCCCTTGAGCTGTCTGGCACCTGGTGTCTTCATCTTCATTATTTAGAGGCTGTAAAAGAGCATCTCTGTTTGCCTGTTGCTCCATGGGCATGTTACAGGACATGCTGGGGATGGCTGTGTGGCTGGAAATGTCAGGGACCCAGAGATGGTGCCTGAAGCAAAGGCGGGGCGGTGGAGGTTTGTGTGCTCAACCCACTGACCAGACTGCCTTAGACAGGGCAGGGTGATGACTGTGGAGCAGGGACTGTGCCGAGAGCCCTTAGAAATGTGGGGAGTGTTATAGGGAGCCGTGTTTCTTTTTGTTTTCTCCAGTGTAGCTTCACCCATTCCTTGGCAGGGCTGATCTCACCTGGACAGCACCTCCTGTTGAGCTGGACCCTCCATTTTTGGGGATACTTGGCTTTCCTCTGCTGCTGCGTTGGGTAGCAGATGCGCTCTGCGTAGCATGGAGAGGGCAGCGTGTGTGTCAAGCCTGATCTGTGCACAACTGCTTGGACCTGGCATAGGCTCACAATGCTTTGGGCAAGCCTTTGCTATTGTATTTCCTCCCCCCATTCTCCCTTAAAAGTGTGTTACATCTCCTTTGGAAATCTGGGCTGAGGCTGCATGGTTGGGAGCTGTGGCAGTGCGGCTGTGGAGATAAGTGGCCACCCTGACTTATAGCAGGCTGGAGGGTGTGTTTGTCAGGGAAGTGGACGTGGATGGCTCTACCCTCTAGCAGCACTGCTCCATGATCATGCTCCATCAGGGACCATCCTCTGGATGGTACTGTGTCTGTTTAATATCTGCAAATTGCTCATTACCAAGGACTCTGGTCTGTAAGCAGGGCCTGGGTACAGGAGCAGACAATATGAATCGTGAAACCTCAATGCACTGAGCCATTTCCATCAGAGGTTTTCACACCTTTTTTCCTCTCTTTTCTTTAATTTCTCCTTGGTTAGAAAGACATGGAAACAGGTCTCCCGAGCTTTGATTGTGAGCTTGCCACCACCCCTTGCCTCTCATTGGTGCGGGCAGAGCAGCTGATGGGGCTGTGGGGATGCAGCGCAGCGGCAATGGAGCTGCAAAACTCTTCCCAGAGCTGGGTGGACTGAGGCAGGGGGCACCAGTGATCTCCCATCCTATCCCCCTGAAAAGTCACTTGCTTTTTAAATGCACTGGTAGTTTAAAATAAGAATAACCTGCTCCAGGGCTCCTTAAACCGTGGAATTAAATATGGTTCTGGTCTCTAGGCACAGTCTGACTCTTCAATTCTAAATCTGCTCAGCCAAGTGAAATATTGCAGGGGGGAAAGAAATCAATATTTCTCAGGCCCAGCATGGAGAGGAAGCTGTCTGCGTGTGGCTGCAGGCGTGCAAGTGTAGATGTGCGCGCACAAGTGTGCGAGGCTGGGGTGGGAGTGTGAGTGGCACATGTGAGCACAGCAGGGAGGAGTGCTGCTGAAAGGCAGGGGATGGGGAGGAGGACATGATGTTTGCAGTGCCAGAGAGCTGTGTGTGCTGCTCTGGGAAAGGTGCGGGTGTGAGTCCATCACACTGGGGTGTGTGTCTGGGGATACAGCTGGAATTCTCTCCATGTGGTTCCCAGCAGAGTCTTTCAGATAAGGAAACACAGCTTTCTTGGTTTCATCACGTGTAATTTAGTGGCCAGTGAGAGGCTGTGAGCTTGTGCAGGTGCACTGTGGCTATCCTGGTTTCTGGTAGCTGGTACATGGAGCTGAGCTGCACAGGAGAAGGGAGTAATTGGGGCTGATCAGGGTTTCTAGCTGAGCAAAGGACTCTGCCCGTGACCTGCAGGCCCCATTGTTTGGAGGATGGCAGCGTCTCAGATAATGGATGGGATCCCCCTGCTCTTGCTGTTATCTATCATGTGGTGGCGGGACCCTGACCCCAAGGACTGCTCTGTTGGATGCACAGTGTGCTGTCATGTGGTCTGTGTCAGTGTGCCCTGGTGCCAGGCACCCTGGGCATGGCTGTCCTTGCCCAGGGGCTGCCTCTTGCCCAGAAGACATGGGCTGCATGGGGAATGGCCCCTGGTATCTGCTTAGGGAGAATTGCTGAAAGTTCCTGTCCTTCCCTGCAAAAAAGGGCTTGAGCTATAGCTAGGGGCTGTAGTTCAGGGGAAAATGAAGCTGATTTTGCCAGGTCTAAGATCTCAAGATGGTTTCTGTCCAACCCCGCTCCACACCATCACTGTCTTGCAGAGTCCTGATGTTCTCTCTCTCTGCTGCTGTGTGCCCCTCACACTGCATGGTGGTGGGAGGAGGGAGCTCTGCGGCCGCATTGGGATCAAGAGCAGAGGAGGATCTCCATCTGCAGTGGAGAGGGGAAGGACAAATCTTATTGACCTGCTCTGGCATCTGACCAAACCACAGACACTTACTCCTCCCAAAAAGCCTCTCTGATAGCTTAATTCCTTAATTGCTGTCTGTGATCAGGATGTCAGCTCTGGCTTTCCTCCAAGATATGTCACTTCCAGCAGCCCAGGGCTCTCTATCACCTTGTTTGGACACCACTTTCAGCTCACCTGCTCAACGGAATGGAGAATCCCCCATCTCCATGCAGGCCACCTCTGCTGTCCTGAGGGCTTCATGGCAAATGTTGAGGGTGCCCAAAGTGTTGAGTACCAAGGCCAGGGCCCCAGCTCCAAGTGCGGTTTTGTGCCTTGGCCAGAGAGCCAAGGGTTGGAGCTGGACCATGTGCTTTGAGGTCCCAGCGAGAGTCCAGCACAGTGCCTGGAGGAGATAAGCTCCTCAGATGCCTGGTGCTGGGCTTGGGATGGAGAGCTGGAGAGCAGGCATGGTGGGGTGCCTGGAGGTGAGGCACCGGAGAGGGACGCAAAGGAGAGCTGCCCTCTGCAGGGTCTGGAAGTGGACTAATGGGAATTTCTGGTGGCTCCAGACATCCAGCTGAGGCAGCGCTGTGAACGCATGCAGCAGGAGCTTACAAGCTGCCATGCAGCGAGGCTCTATATCTCAATAAGCAGCACTCCAAGGCAGACCTGAAAATAAATATTTGAAGAGGAAATAGTACTTTGTCTTCTATTGTCTCTTCTCCTTTCCTCTCTCTTTCTCTCCCCCTTCTCCTGTCTTTTACATCTGACTGAACATGAGAGTTCATTGTTAAAGGATTTTGTTTTCTTGTATTTTTTCCCTTTCTCTACTCTCTCAGTGAGGAGCACTATTAACAATTCAGACCTGTGCAGCAGTAAGGGCTGTCTTCATGCCAACTTGTCCATGCCCGGGTTGCTGGGTGCTTGTTTTTCTTCTGTTGCTTAGTTTGTTTGCTATGATAAAACACAACTAGGTGTCTGTTTCTTGTGCAGGGAGCAGAGATATGATGGGATCAAGCTGCTGAAAAGAAGTCTGCAAGTGAATTTCAGCCCAACCCTGTGATTTTCCTCATTCTTGATAGCTTTGGCTTGTGCAAGGCAAAGCAAGCAGGTTGGTGGTGCCATGCATGATACTGCTCCTGGTCCCTGTTGGCCTTGATGGGAAAGGTTAAAACCAGGCCAGGAGGAGGCATCTGGCCTTGCGCCTTCCTGGAGAAAAGAGGACTAAGGGACTCTTAAGCTGCAGGTGGATGTGAAGGTCAGGACTTGTGGCACTGCATGTAATCCAAGTCAGACAGAAGGTACATTCCTGAGACAGTGGATTTTCATGCAGGAGTGGGAAAATCAGCCTCTCGCCTACCACCAGCTGCTAGCTGGGTAACCAAAGAAAGGGGACCCCCATACAAAAATGGTGCACACCCCATGCAAGTTGGGACAGGGCTGTCAGCAAGGCCCTTCATGGACAAGAGCTGGTGAAAGTAGGGATGTTGTGTGCAGAAGTCGGTCCTGGAGTGCCAAAGCAAGTGCAGAGTCAGCCCACAGGCTGTATGAGCTTCCCCTCTGCATCTGAGGATCCGTGGGCTTGGAAAGGAGCATTGGCATCATCTAGAGTCCTCCTCTGAGCATGAAGGGAAGTGTTAGGAGAAATCAAATGTAAAAGTAGAGGTGAAAAGTGGTAGTGAGAAGGGAAGAGATGGGAAGGGAAAGACTCCAAAGAGGAAATGGGACTGAAAAATGCAGAGGTGTTTAAGGATATCCGAGATGTCACAAGCAAGGGAGGTAGTCCAGGGAAGACATAACTTTGAGAGGAATCTTCTCAGCCTGGCTGCAAATGTTTGCTAAGCTCCTCTGCTATATTTAGCAGCCTCCGTGCCCTTTGGAGAGTTCTCCATGCAGATGGTGGAGGAGCGGCTTGCCAAATGGTGGATGCTGTGCTGCGTCGGAAGGGGGTGCCCAGTGTTCAGGGAGAGAAGTTTAATGTCGGCTTCACCCTTTCAGTAGTGAAGCCAAACAGTTAGCTTTGCCCAGTGGATGGGGCTGCCAGATGGCTAAATATTTGCTTGTAAATTAGCAATGGGAAACATGAGATGTAAAGCCCTAAATTGAAGAAACAGGGCCTGGATTGGACTCTTCTTCCTGCAGAGGATGGTCTCTGCAGAGCAGGGTTGGGTAGATCCATTACAGGAACAGCACAAGGAGATCTCAAAGCAAATGAACATGGGCACTGTGCTGCCATCTCTCCCCTGTTCATTGGCACAGTCATGGGCCATTACTCAAGCAGGCTCAGCTTCTGGCTGTGTTTGCTTTTAAACCAATATGCACAGAAACACAGCTTTTCTCTCTAGGAAAAAAAAAATGCCTCTTGTTCTGTATCTGTGCAGTATCTCACTGAATGGGATATGACTGGAATGAAATTTCCAGGCACTAATGCAATATAAGTACTCCTAATTTGTGTGTGTGCATGTGTGGGGATAGGCAATGTAATGATCCTGTGCTGCGTGGCCCTGAGCAGCATCCCATATGGTCTTACCCTTCTTGAGCAGGAGCATGCCTGTGAAATGGCTTCATGGCTCACTTGGGGTGTCTCTGCATCATGCCTGATCTGAGGCTTTGTGCTGGGGTGGAAGGTGGGGAAGGAAAGTGTGAGACACGCTGAAAGATTGGGGGGGACCACAGGGATATTCAGAGAGAATCTCACCAAGGTAGTGTTAATGCTGCCTCCTCTGAGTCCTCCCAAACCATGGGGCTGCCCAACTGCCTGCACACCTCCACTCCAGAGGCATAAGATAATATTCAAAACAAGTATATATTAAAATATTGGCTTCCTTTTATTTGCCATCTGGAGTTGGAGCCCACTGTTTTCACATTCTCTGGTGTTTCTGCACAGCCAGGAGGGCTGGCCCCTCTCCCCTTGATTTCTAATGAAAGCCAAGCTTCCCGTGTCTTAACTTGACTCCAGGGGCTGGGGCTTTGAGAAGCTCTACCTCTGTAATACTGGCAATAAAATCATAAGAGCTGGCTATGCTGCTGTAAAACTTTTATTGCTATGAAGAGGAACAGCGAATCCTCCTTCCCTTCTTCCCATCCCTGTGGCTCCCCAGCTCTTGCTCTGCTCTGGGGGCTCTGAGCCTTTGTGCCAGGCAGCACAGGCTGCATCCTATTTCCCTTTCCTCCTGCTCCCCTTGATTCCCCTCCCTGTCCTGCTTCTCTGGGGCTGCTCTGCCACCACTCTTCCCTTGTCCGGCCTCTCTGTGCCCTGCCGGTAGGTCTGCTCCTGCCCCCCATCCTTGTCCTTGCCGACGTTGCAGGGTTGCACGTCAGCTCTCCGTTTGCAGCATGATCGAAAGGAGAAGAGCTGTAATAGCTCCCCATGTGGTTAGGCCGTCCATGCATTTTGCGGTTCATGGCGACTAGGAGCGTCGTCTGCCTTCCCACATCATCCCCTACCATATTTATAGATCACAGCAGCATTATCCGTGTGGATGCAGATTGTGCATGAAGGTTTTCTATAAATACAAATGCTCTGTAATTATCGTTAGAACTATTTAGCCCAATTCAAAGGTAGATTAAATAATGAATGTGTGTGTGATATGCCTGTTGACATCAACAAATGGAAAGAGACATCTCTGGATGCGTATCTGGAGGTTTCCCTGGTGAAGCTGGGGGAGGAGAGCAGGGAGGGAGCTGAGCAGCCGTATTGCTGTAAATGCCTCTCAGGGTTTTGGGCAGCATGGTGTGGCCCAACAGGCACTGTCTGCTCCTCGGTGGGATCTTGGGGCTGGACAAATAGGTGGTCCAGGAGACACCATGCCAAGGGATGGACAAGGAGGATTGCCACATGCAGAAGCCACTTAGTATTCACAGCTACCCATTGCTGTGCATCTTCCCCCTCTGCTTTCATTGTGCCTTGGGAGCAGTGGGAGGTAATTTCAGGCTAGACTGCTGATGGAGAGCAATGGAAGGTGCATGATAAGGCTCCCCAAAGCCTCCCAGCCCTTTGTTTCATATGGTAATTTATTTTCTTTGAGGCCATGCATGCCCCAGTGTGTTTCCCTTCCTGCTGGTCTCCCCCTGGCAGCGAGCTGGTCTGCAGCAGACCCCTTTGGGAATGCTGGCTCTCTCCCCTGTTCTGGCTGTGCTCCTGCCCTAGCTCTCCCTACAAGAAAGGAAGAGGGAAGCTTCAGCAGCATGAGCCCAGGGACAGTCCCCTGGTGGTTCCTTGCTGAGGATGAATGTGGCTTTACCAGCACCCGGGATGGTGCAGCGAGGCAACCATGCACAGCAAGGCAGGACTGGCACTCTTGGGAAGAGAAGTGGTACTGGCATTTCCAGGAGAGGATGCAGATGTGGCAACCCCTAAACACTGTGTGTGCCCCAGAAAAGGGGAGTTTGCAAAGCCAATGGAAGGATGAGGTAGATGTCATTGCTGCTTTTAACATTGGAACCTCTGTTTCTCCCTCCTTCGCCCTTTCCCCAGGCACACTGAAGTCCTGCCACTGCTCGCAGGGAGTAACTCCATTAGCCTGTGTGTGGCTGCTAGGTTTCAGCCCTTCCTTGGCTCCATGTCACATCACAGGCTGCTCCTCTGCCCCAGAGACAGTAGCGTGAGACCAGTGAGGAAGCAGGGCTGGGAGGAAGGGCTCCATCACAGTAACTAATAACTGTGTGCTGACAAATTGAATTATACCTTTTCTAGTTGCTTGCACTATTGATCAGAGAAAAGGTTTGTGTTTTTGTTAGGCTTTTTTTTCTTTTTCCTTTTAAGTTACAGTTGCAATGTCCTGGGGGCTTATAATGAACTAAATAAGGTCAGGTTAGCAGAAGAATCAAATATGCTCTGGCAGCAGAAGCATGGACTTTTTGTAGTGACTGAGCGGAGAGGAAAGCAGTGGTGGGAGCAGCAGCGGCTCCTGCTCCTCAGTGCCCTGGTGCATGGGAGCGTCCCACTGCAGCCTCCCACTCCCTGGGGAGGGCAGTGCTGAAGCAGAGGGTGGGCTCATGAGGTTGGCAGCATGGGGCCAAGTAGGCAGCTGATAAAGGATGAGCGGTGCGGGGTGAAACCAGACCTTGCCATGCCAGGCAGTGTATGGAGGGCTGCTTGGAAATGGGGTGATGTGGGTGGGCTGTGCGGGAGAGGCGATGGGAGTGTAATTGTGCTTGGCCTGGTCCTGAGCAATGTGAGCAGGAGCTGGGGGGGGCCAGGGTTCACCAGGGTCTGTCTGCTGCCTCCCCAGCTCATGCCAAACTGCACTGCCCAAGCTGCTCGAGTGGCTCCCACCCTGCCTGGGAGGCTGCCGAGGTGGGCAGGAGATGCACGATGGAGCGCAAGGAGCCAGGATTTGGCCATGCACAGCATTTGCCTGGCAGCTCCCTGTGGGGTCCCTGCCTGGGGAAGCTGATGGTGTTTGGTTCTTTGCTCCAGTGCTGGGATCCTGCTGTGAACTCAATTAAAGCTGTGTTGGGGAAGAGGGAATAAATTATCCAGATGAAAAGGATGAGTAAAAAACGTGTGCAGAGAAATGCCAGCCCACCTTTGAAAGGCTTTATCAAACTCGGACACGTGTCACCTTGGCAGCAGTGAAGCTGCAGGGAAGGGGGAGCACTCCCTGGTGTCCCCATCTGTGTCCCTGCTCCTGGGCTGGGACCGGGGATGAAGCGAGGCAGGGCTGTTGCAGGAGAAGCAGAGGGTTGAGGTAACCTGTTGATGCCAGACTTGGGACAGAGGTGAGGGGTTGGAAAACCTGCTTAAAGCTGTGCTCAGGTGAAGGTTTACAATGGTAGCAATGTCTGCCTAAGAGAGGAGGGCAGCTGCCGGTTCAGTAAGTGGCTCTTTTGTCCCATTCTATTTGTCCAAATACCCAGCCATCTGCCCTGCTTGCCCACGGCACCTTGAGTCCCCGCTCTGTGCCTTGAGTCGCTCTCTTGTGTCGCTGAAAGAGGCCGGCAGCTCTGGGTAAAGGCTGGATTTGCTGTTCAGAGCCATAAACGTTACAAAGGGAGCAGCTGCCGTATGGGAACAAGGCCTTCTGCCACCAGCCTTGACACCCAACTACTGGTCAGCTGGGGCCAGCAGATGAACCCTGTAATGGTGGAAAATCACTCTGAGAGGCCAGGACTAGTGCAGGCTGGATCCGGCCCCGGGCTGCTAGCTGGACAGACCTGCTCCTCCAAAAGGGGAATCCAAGGGCAGTGTAATGTAGTGGCCAACTCCGCAGCCCTGGGGCTGTGCTTGGAGGGGTGACCTGAGGGCAAGTCTCAGTGAGCAGTAGAAGCAGGGACATTCACAATTTGTTTTTGCGTAGCTCTGTTTACAGAGACCTGGATTGAAATCTTGACTGCCCTGGGGTGGATCTGGACAGTCTCCAGAGATGTCTGTGTGCTGGCAGAGCTGCTACGCTCCGCACCACGTATTTTCCTACTTTGCACACAAGTCCTGTCCCTGGTGACCCAGGAGCCCCAGGCTTTGGAAGCAAAGGCTCTGCAAGGGCCAGCTCCCACCCTGCCTGTGTTCCCCCCACTGCATCAAGGCCTGCATCTCTCCTAGACTTCACTGGACAAAATTCACTGATCACAGGCAAGGACCAACAAACTCTGTGCTATCATTGCCTGCCTTAGCATATCGGGTCTTGGTGGAGAAACAGGCTCATCTCCCACAGTTGTCTGTCTGACCTGCTCCTTTCTGCATGCCTTCGTGTAATACAACGACCCCTCCTGGTAGCAAGCTGTGGCCCCCTTGCTCCACCACCATGCTGGAGCGTGATGCAGGGTTTGGAGGTGTATATGAGGCACTGTGCATGCTTGGCAGTCTGCAGGGCTGCTTGCATTTCCATTGTGTCACCAGGAATGTGAAGTGCTGGTCCCTTGACAGGTGCCTGTCATCCAGCATCTTACCCCGGTTGCTCTACACCTAGCCCTGAAAGCCAGGGTTGTGACAGGAAAGCTGGGTCCCATCCTGCTTGGTGTTCCCTGGGGCCTGCTGAGGTGTGACCAGCAGCCAGGGGACACTGGGTGCAGACCTGATATCTCTGTTCTTAAGTGCAACCTTCCTCCTCCTGCACTGCCCTGCTTGAGAGTCCAGCCACATCGGGTACTGGATTAACATTCCCAGCACAGTGTCACTCCATCACCATTTCTATTAAACTCATTTGCTATCTAAAGGAATTCATTTTCCACTTTGTTTGCCCATGATAAAAAAAAAAAAAAAAAAAAGTCCTCTGAGCTGAGGCCCTGGTGGTTGAGGGGGGGCGAGCACCTGAGCAAGGAGCTGGGTGCCAGTGTCCCTTCCTTCAGGCCGTGTGCTGGGAGGAGGGAGGGCATATCCACCATCCATGCAATGAGATGCCCCTGTCTCTGTATGCTTCCACCATGCTCCTGGAAGGAGGACCTGCCAGCTGCAGGCACCAGGCCTAATGCTTGCTTTCTCAAGCAAATACTACTGTTTCACCCTAGGATGAGGCTTTGCAAAATCAAATTGTCACTTTTTCACTGGGGAATATCCCTGGACTACAGGAAACTCTACCCCCTTCCAAAAAGGGGGTTTCCTTGGAGTCTACAGCAAGTGCAGGGAAGGCAGAGGCAAGCTGGGTTCTCTCCACTGGCTCCCACATTTCCTTGTGTGTCATGTCCTTCAGTCAGTCACTTTGCAACAGGCTCAAGAGCTGGATTCCTGCCCCTGCCTGGGGTTCAGGGCCTGTGCGTGTGTTTGAGTGCATGAGGGAGGGGGAAAATCAGGGGTATGGAGGGTGCCAGAGGGAGGAAAAGCGTGTGTGTCTGTCTTTGCATGCTTGTGAGCAAAACCCGTGTGTGTGTGTGATTCCCCTCTGGGGACTGTGGGGCTCCTGTTGACAGCCCCCTCTGCAGTTTAACACTGAGCCTCCTGACATGGGCGCCTCCTGACATGGGCACCTCCTGCCGGAAAAAGAAGCGAGATGCGCTGCAGCCCTCTGCACCATTGCTTTCAAGGTCGGAGGCTGCTGGTAATTGATCTACAGCCTTGCTATAAATCTCGTGCCAAGGGGAGCCTTCCCCGCTGGCTCTCGACAGCAACATCCATCCTGCGTGGCTCGGCCAGCCCAGTTGCCAGCAAGGGGGGCTTTTAATCACTCCCTGCCTCTGCCGGACAGCATTCAGGTCTGCAGCTGGCCTTGCTGGCTCCTAGCTCTGCCACATACCCTGTGCTGCTTGTGGCTGCATTTACAGGCAGTTCCTTCTAGGGTCAGCTAACCCCTGCTGTGGTCTGCAGCCACAGGGCAGGAGAGCATGAGTGACCAGCACGGGGCCTGGGAATGCAGCTGCTGGGGCCAAGTGGTTGATCTAGTGGGTTTGGGGTCTCCAGCATGGCCTTGGGTGCCCCACAGGACCCAGTGTTTAGGGTAGTCTCCTAGCAGATGAGAAATCTGGCTCTGAAGCAGGCAGAGGAGTTGGAGTTGGCATCCACCTTCCTGGGGAGCCATGTGTTATGGGGGAAATGGAGCTGGGGGGAGAAGGACAGTGATGGTGGCCATCAGCTGTGGAGCACTGGGGCTCAGTGCTGGGCCACCCTCCTCACCTGGTGTCTACCAAGTCCCAGGCCTGAGCAGTTGGATGCCAGGCTGGGCCCTGGCTGCGATTCCTCTGCCTGATCGACTGCTATGGTTAGAGCAATCGAGTCTGTTGTTGTCAGCATGTAAGCTTGCTGGGTGTAGTTCGCAAATTGAATTGGAGCCCCTGCAAAATGACAGCCCTTCATAAATGCAAAATGTTTCCCTTCATAATAATAATTTGTAACTAAACAGCAGCTCTGTCAGTGATCGTGGCAGCTTTCAGCCCTGGAGCAGGTGCTGACTTCAAGCCCTCCTCACCTGTGCCATGAGCAAAGCTCTGCTCTCCCAGTCCATTCCCATGGGATTGGCCCAGCTGCTTGCCCTGTTCCCACAGAGCAAAGGCATATCCTGCTCCATCTGGAGAGAAACCGGTTTCCCTCCCACAAATCCTTTCTCAGAGTCGCTGGTACTAACAGAGAAGTAATCAAGCCAGTTTACCCCCCCTGCTACCTGTGACTCTAACTGCAAAGTCTGCTAATGAGGGAGCTCAGGTTGTGCTAATTATTCTAACCCTGGCAGGACAGATGAGAGCACCAGGAGTTAACTAATACTCAATTAACCCCTGGTTGCTTGTGCTGATTTCCCCTGTTTCCAGGAGCCCTCAGAAAGTCAACATGTAAATAGCAACAGGCAGGAGGCAGATAAACCTCCGTGCAGCTGGGGGAGCTGATAACCTCCCCTCTGTGGTGCAGGAACTGTGCAGCCCACCCACACGAGGGACGTGAGCCCATGCTGCTGAGCAATTTTGGCACTCTTGCCCAGTGGCTTAGGGCATGTTGGAGCCCCTCTTTGAGTCAGCAGTGTTAGGTCCTGGATGCCTCTTTGGCCCTCGATGGCCTCATCCCTGGAAGCACCAGTGCAGCTGGACAGATGGATGCAGTGAGCTCCCAGCCCTGTACAAGTGGCCAGAGCAGGCGAGAAGGAGAAGCCAGGAGGGGTTGAGGTGATCTGGAGAGTCCTTCACCAGGAGCACAGCCTGCATCCTGTGAGTCTCAGGGAGCTTTTGACCGCGTTGTTTCTCACGCCTGCAAACCTGCTGGCTCCTGAGACACCTTGGCTGCAGGGCTGGGCTGCTGTGGGGTGCAGAGGGGCTGGGGCAACCCCGGCTCCTGCCAATGCGCTGAGATGCTGCCCAGAATTTGCCCTGCAGTTGCTATGGTGACATTGCCATTTCTTACCTCGCCGGGGGGAAAAAAAAGCCTCCAAACATTTAATTCTGCAGCCCACCTGGGAGCCTTTTAAACTCCCCATTCGGTGTTTGACATGTAATAATTTTTCTGCTTTTAAGATTATCCTAAAATGCTCATTCTCTTTCTCTCTCGCGAAATCTCAGCAGTGGAGCCTCAGAAAGAAATCAGCATAAAAAATACCAATACAAGTTTCAAATGCCGATTTGTCACCATCACCAGGAACAGGCAGTGACAGGCACCGGGGAAGGGGACGCAGCAGCATGAGTCAGGGCTGACCGCTGGTGGCACAGGCACGGTGCAGCCATTGCAGGACAGCTCCCGTGGGAGCTGCCACGATGGAGGGCTGGGCCCAGGGGTGCGATACTGGGGCCGAGTGAGAGAGGGGAAGGAGGCGATGGGGTGGATAGTGATTCAGGGAAAATAGTGAGGAAGCAAGGAATCTGGGGAGAAGAGCTCATCCTCGTTGGTAGCAGGGAGGGCTTTGATCTGCTGCTTCATATACACAGTGATGCCATTGCTCAAGAGAAGAGACTCATCAGTGGTGTAGGCATCAATGCAAAAATGAAAATAAGATAAAACCTCACTAAAGAAACTGAATTAAGACTTGGCTCAATTCCCTGAATCTGCCTCAGGCTCGCCAGGTGACCTGGGCTCCCCCGTCCCTCCCCGGATTTCCATGACGGTGCAGGGGAGCAGAGCCCAGCTCCGCATCACAGCCTTGATGTGCGAATAAATATAGTCAAAACTGTCAGGTGCCGGGTACTGCGGTGACAAGAGGCGCTTGGGTACCAGCAGTGGGACACCATCATATGGCTGTTTATGCTTGGGTATCTGCACACCTTACCAAGCAGATGGTCCGCTCCAGAGCACTGGGATCCAACAAGCCTGTGGAGCAATTTAATCTCCAGAAATAATTTAATATGGCTTCCTCCAGAGTACAGTGGTTTGATTTTTTTTTTTCTGGTCAGCTATAGAATAATTTAATCCTGCCTTCTGTGTGAAGGTCTATTTTGAGCTTGCCACCTGCAGAGTGTTTTAATCCCACAACTCACAAAGTAATTCAATCCTCTCCCTTGGTGAGTAATTTAATCCTCCATTTCCAGGGTAATTTAATCCCCTCCCCGGGGAATAATGGAATAATTTGATCCTCCGTTTCCAGAATAATATGATCCTCTACCTGAGAAACTCAATACTTTAAACCAGCCACCTGTGAAGCTGCATGCATGCCTGTCTGCAGGCACTGCCATCGTTGCAAAACTGTCCCTGCCTGGGGGGATTCGGCCATTCACCGAGTGAATCCATCCCTGAGCTGTCTGGGGTAATCCAGGCAGGTTCAGAATGGGCAAAACCATTCAGCACTGCCTGACCTTGGGGCTTTTGAGCCTGGATGTGTGTGATTGCTTCATTTAAATTCCTCCTCAACCGATTAATCCATTTGCTCGTGAATTAGTTTTAATCTGGTCAGTGCCACAGTTGTTAAAGCAGGGCCCTTCACTCCCCTCCATGGGGCTGCTGGCGTGAGGGAGGTCTCCTGCGGGCTCGTTTCAGCCCTAGTGCAGGGCAACTCAGTTCTACCTATAGATAGATGGTTAGACGAATATATATATATGGGTTCTTTCCATTTATCTGGAAGGGCAGTGCTGCGTCCCCTCACCAAGCATCACCTCCAGCAGGACTCGCTGATGGGGAACCAGCTATTAAAATGACTGAACCCTGAGTGCCATTCAGCCAGGACCCCCTTCACTGGGGGTCTACAAGCAAGGTCCCAGCATGCAAGCCTCCCACCAAGGAGCTGGGAGCATGGCAGGGCCACGGAGACCACCTGCTCCTGGAGCTGAGCATCCCTGCCCTGCCACAGCCTTTGGGATGTCTGCATTGCCTCTGTCTGTACTGTCACCCTCTAATGGGGCTTCTGGGCATGTCACACACCTTCTCCCAGCATGGAAATCCACCTTGAAAGCAACAGAGACTCCCTATTGTGCTGCATGAAAGAGAGATTTGCAGCAGGAGTCTGGCTGTTTTACACCTCTTCCTCCTCATTTCTGCTATAGCAAAGGCTCATGGTTAATAGGAGAAAGAGTGTTTCCTTAGCTGAGATGTTAACAACAGACAGAGAAATACCAATAATGATAGTGTCCATTTCCATGCAGAGGAGGATCTGTGGAGTATTCAGAACAGAAATATTTCCCTGCCCCTCTGAAGACTGCAGCAGTTTGTACTCAGGAGAGGGATTAGCACACTAAAAAGGAAATACCCTGAAAAAACCCTGTGGAAGAGGAGAAACAGGGAGAGGTGAGGCAGGAGGAGAGATGTGGTGAAGAGGGGGAAGCACTGAAGGACTGTGTTGGCCCCAGGATTTGGTTGCCAAAGCATAGATGGAAAGATGCCCCAGCGTGGCCAGGCAGAGGGGGGACAGGGTTGGAGTCCACCCACTGCCCCGGGGAGCCGCCATGCCAGGCAGCCTTGCCCATACCCTGTGGGACCATTGTGCACAGGGGGTCTGCTCTGCATCACCAATCATGTACCCAGGGAAAAGTTACGGGGCTGAGGCAATTATTATTATTGTTTAATCCCACTGTCAAGTTAGTGCTTAAGTCTTTCGGAAGCCAAAGGAGAGGCAAATGGTTTGGAGGACCAGAGCCAGCTTTCTTCACTCCCTGTCTGCAGCTCCTGTTTGCACAGTGTTGGAAATAACTCCCTGTTTCCCTGAGCCTGCTGCAGCCCCCTGGGATCACCCTGTTGCCCGCTGTAGCTCTCAACAGCCTCCAGCTGGGGCTGCACTGGGCTGAGTGGTGCCAGAGGTGCCAATAATAATTGTTTTTCCTAGGGACAGAGAAATCAGACAAAAATCCTTGCCTTGGCTAAACAGAAATCATTGCTATTTCCACCACATGCTTTACATGCCCCAGTCCTTCCTGGGACTGCTAAAATTCTGCTTTTAAAACTCTGCTTTATACAAAAGTCTGTCCTGGATATGTCATCTCACATTCTAACATGATATATTAGACAAATAATTCTTTATGTGCAAAGCGTTCCCAAGTACCTGCAGGCCAGAGGGAAGAGAGGGGCCTGAATATCTTTAAAAATCCCTTTCTAAATGTCTCCACTTCAAAGCCTCTTCTGCAAATTCTGCTCCATGCCGCATCTGTTGGCCAAAAGTCAGCTCTGCCGGCAGCTTCTGGGTCACGTTGAATGCCCTGTCAGCCTGCACGCCTGGTTTGGGTGGCCGTGCCCTGCCCTTTGGCCAGGGGAATGGTGGGCTTGTGCTGGCTATGGTGTATCTCCCAGATGTTGTGGTCTTGTGTTGGGGTGGGGGGAGAGAAATATCTCCCTTTACTCCTTGAAATGTGAGCTGCTCTGTTTAACTAGTCTTGGTGTTCGCTCACCTCTCTTCCCCTCTAATGAGTCGGTTTTTGTTCTCCCATATCACGTCTGAATGCACATTGCGGGTAATTGATGGACAGGACCCGGCCTCTGAAAGCTATCAACGTAGCGACTGTGAAATCACACATCCAAATATGTTTATCTTCTCGGCTTTTTGGGCCCAAGTGCTCTTCGGACACGGATTTCCGTACTTCAAGGAGGAGAGCAAATTTCCTTCAAAATGTCAGCAAAGAAATGAGAGATAAAAGGGAAGACACAGGGGCTGCTTAAACTTTGCATTCACAACAAAGTAGGGCAGCTTGGCTTGAAGGGAAGAAACCAGAGCTCAGCCACAGCCGAGCCTTATTTTGGGATGGGGCGGGGTGGTGCCTCAGGGGTCTGCATGCTGCAGCGGTGGGGTGAGAAGGCTGGTGCCATCCCTGGATGCTGCCCTGTGACGGGTATACCTCCCGTGGTGGCCTCCAACCTGTGTTGGGTGTGCAAACCACCCGCTCTTCTTAGCTTGTTTTCTCCAGGAGGAGACATCTCAACAAGTTAGGGTCTGGGTGTCTTCTCCTGCTGTGAGCTGACCCCCACATGTTCAGCATGGGTGAGTCCCTCGGGTCACACCGTTGTGTCCGTCCCAACATTGGGGAAGGTCTCTGTGCACCCCGTGTTGCTGCAACATGCAGGAAAGCAGCCGTGGCTACTGCAGCTGTTGCTGAGCTGCTTTGCTCTGCCGGCACCAGGACAAGGCTGTCCTGCAGGCTGCAGCTCACCAGGGCCAAGTCACAGTCAGTGGCCCCATGGCGAAGGGCTCAGGTCTGTGCCAGTACACCCTGCCTGCTCTCAGCATGGCTCTTGAGTGCTGTGTGAGTAATTCTCGAGTGCAGGAATTACTCTCCACACAAGCACCTCTCCAAGACTCACATAGCAGCAGCAGATGTTAGATGTTTCTCCTCAGTCCCTCCCCAAGTGCTGGGCATGGGAGGACAGCGGGTGAGCTGCGGTGAGGGGGGCGGGAGGATTTCCCTGACCGGCAAGGAGGATGGAGCACATTCCCACTGCCTGGGAACAGCCATCCTCTTCCCCTGGCCAGACCCCAGTGGGGCTGTCCACGACCACTGTGGAGTAATTTCAGTGAAACCATAAATGCTCCTCTGTTACAGACAGAGACGGAGCAGCCACAGTGCACTCCCTGCACACTGCTGATTGACGGCAAAGACGCACGACCGCACATCGTGTTTTCAGCAATCTCAGTATTTAGGTTGGCAGAGCCTGGCTCATGCTAACGACAGAAGCTGCCTCTCACTGTCAGCAGCAGCTCTGCCGTTGCTGAGCCTTTGCACACCCCACTCTTCCCCCGAGCTGGTGGTGGCTCTGCCAGCCTCTGCTCCTGGCACCGCTCACACATCCGCCTGCAGCCACGGCACTGGTGGGCACCTACTCTCTGCCCTCTTGCAAGCACAGGTTTTGTCCCTCTTTTGATACAGCCCTGTTGCTCACTGTCGTGTGTGTCCCCCGCCCCGCTGTCCTGGGGGGCTGGGGGACTCCTTGCACACCAGCACCAAAGCTTAGTCTGCTTCAAAATTGCACTCTTGAAGGCAGAGCTGTGCATCTGTCTTAAATACTGATGGCGGGTTAAGTGAGGAACCCTGGTGGGTTTGATGCTGGAGCTCCTGGGGGATGTTGTGGTTTGTGCTAAGCAGAAGCTGGGAGTATAGGCTGAGAGTGGTCCTGCTGGGCTGCCTCATCTCTCGGTTTCCAGTCTCCTTTTCCTGAGGAGCTCTGCAGGATGGGAATGAGCAGCGGGAGGGGACCACAGGTCCATGGCGGAATGCGGGTGGAAGCAGGGTCAGTGTGCCAGGGTGCTGGGGCCTGGGGAGCCCTGCTCAGAGCAGCACTGCTCAGCCCATCAGCTGCAGCCTATCTGCCCCGCTTGTGCTCCCAGAAACTCTCCAGGAGCCCTGAGGCTGCACCGACTGTGGCTGCAACCCCTAGGATGGGGCTTCCTGACCAGGCTCCCGCTGTATTTCTACCTGGGCCTCATTTGATCCGTTTCCAGTGCAGAACACGGGTGCTGGATAGGAGCTGGACCTACCGAGCTGCAGCCACTGTCCCACGCCATGTGAAGAGCACAGGTTCCCAGAGTCAGGCCTTGGCTCCTGGCTATGCAGCCACGATGTCCATCCCTCACAGTGCCCTGTCCTCCTTTTGCACTGTCACCAGGAGGCTCCCATCACAGGGCCGGCAAATCCACGGCCTGCCGTCACGACTTGGGCTTTGCCCATGCCCCTGCCTTGCAGGGACCTGACAGCGGCACGGTGCGAGAGGCTTGTGCCTCTGCCTTGGGATGACAGATGCTGCTGCGCCACTGCGAAGCTTTCGGGCTCAGCCTGAGTGGTCAGGAGCATAAGAAGCTCTTGCCTGGCATTGCCAGGGAAGGGAGGTGAGGAGAAAGAGGAGGACAAGCCGGAGCACGGGAGCATGTGGGGACATGGGCTTGGGAGCAGGGCTGCAGGGAGGGGAGAGCACAGGAGTGCACGAGGGCTGCATGCTGCAGGTGAGCCTGGGTGGTGCGGGCGAGAAGCCTGGGCTCTGTGTGTGTGCGCACGCACGCAAAAGTCGTGTATTCATTGCATTTGACTTTCAATGCTTCCATATAACAAAATCACCACTGAGGGTCCCCACGCTAGGGACAGCAAATAATAATGAGATATCTGTATATGCTTCATGACTCAGTGAGAGCTTGGTTGCCAACCCACTCCTCTCCTTCTTTCCTACAAGCACTAAAAAAATCAGAAAGGAGCCCTAAATCCAGCTCCTGGCCCATTCTCAGTCACACTAGGCACAGTCCTAGGTTGGGGCACTTGGTCTCCACAGGCCGGGGCTGTGGGAGGAAACCTTGAGCCACTCCTGAGACCTCTCAGTAGCCCGGATGCACCTTTTGGTTCTGTCACCAGAAATGCACCAAAAATGCACCTTTTTAATGGAGAAATGTAAACATTTTGGATACCAAAAAATATACTTTTGGAAGTGTTTCTGCAGAAGTGAGGACAAGCATCATTTCATCCCACTCCCACCCTCCCTGGAGTCCAGGGAGCCCCTTTTGCTGCCAGAGAAGCTCTTGCACATGTAGCTCCCCCCGGGTCGCGTGTACCCTCCTCTCTAGCAAATGCGTTTACCACAGTGTGAAGCAGTAACTTGTCTTCTCCGTGTGTGACTGCGGGCTGTATTGTAGATTAAAAGATTTGTCTTTCTCCTTTATCCAGCAGGTGGGTCTCTGGTGACTATTTCAATACCATTCCTCGCATGGGCTCTGGGACGTCTGTGCTAAGGTTCTCAGTAAACTCAATTACACCGTGGTAATAGCATGGTATTGACTCAGGAGCCTCAGCAGCACAGGACTCTTGCCGTTTATTAGTTGTTTAATTATATGGCACATCAGGCCAAAATAATGTCATTAGCTAATTAGCCCATGTTGGGGTTTTTTGTAATTTTTCTTAAATGAATGTTAACGTCAGTAAAAGGTGCCAGCTGGTAGCTCAGGAGACCGGGCTCCTTTTATGCACAGAGCAGGTCAAGATTGGCCCCAGCCCAGATGCTCCTCCACACTGTCCCACGGGCACAGGTCCCCTGCCACCTTCAGGGAACCATGCTGGGGGACAAGACATCCCCCCGCAGAACTCCTCGCAGCGTTTGGTTGAGCTACCTATAACAGCACCTTCTCATTACAGGCCAGCTCCAGTCCCAACAAGGCTGGGACCCCCAGCACCGTCCAAAGAGCTTCCCATGGGCTTGGATGGGCCAAGCCCACGTCCAGGGTCCTGGGCTTGCACAGGGTTTATTCACTAGCAGTGCTTTTAGGATTTAAGGAGTAGTACTGTGGTATTAGAAAGGCACAGCTCTCCAGGACTGTCATGCAGCTCACCCCAGACAGTGACCACACGCTGCTGGAGCCTGCCCATGAGTCACTGCCCCCTTGTTCAACACCAGCACGATTACGCACCGCTGAATACACAGCAAAATGAAAATAAGTGTTCAAATGCCAATGGCATGTACTACATTTATAACCCACCAGAGGGGGTGACAGCAGCACAACTATAGGTCTAAACCTTTTATTACACACCCGGCGCCGCTCACGCTGCCCGTTTTGTCCAGGAATTAACTGAGTTATTCAGCAATGCTTTTCTTCTCCTCTGTGCGAGGGGCTGAGCGTGGGGGTGTGTGTGTGGGGCTGGGGAGGCAGAGCCTACGTGTCGCATGCAGGAGACACTGCCAGTGCTGCCGTGACTGTCTGCACACACAGCATCCCAGTGCATCTGCCAAGACCCGTGCCTGAGTGCAGGCAGCGCTGCCCACCTTCCAGGCCCACAGTACGGGAGCTGCTGGACCAGGACCATGTGCTAGGGGTCAGTCTGCAACAGAATTCGCTCCTTGTTTCACCCTGCTGTGGGTGCACAAAGGAGCAATATCGCAGTGGTTCACCCGGAGGTGGATGCAGGCTGCTGACATGGAGATGGGGTGCATAAATCCTGTGGGATTTAGGAGCTCTACAAGACAGCTTTAGCTATCTCTCTGTGGTTTCTGTGGCTTTTCTCTGGAGGAGGCAGCATTGCCATGTGGGAGACGCTCCGGGCAGGATGCTGCAGGACTTCCATCAGTGATGTTTTTATAATTAGCATGTCTTGGCTGCTTTATCACAACAGCACCAAAGATTTTCAGCGCAATGGCTGCTGATTTACGGAGGTCCTTCAGCTGGCTGCTTCAGGCCTGCAGTTCCCAAAGTGTTCATGTTGCCCCTGCAGGCTTATTACCATTATTTAACCCAAACAGATCAGCTCTAGGCTTTACAAAATGCATTTGCTGCTCCTAAAGATTTCTTAACATCTTCCGACCTGGCTGGGTCTGTTCCAAACTCTGAAAAATTGCAGGCCCCTGCAGATGCTTTCATGTCCTTGAAGACAAGTGCTGCAGACTTGAGAAACTCCGTGGGGAGCCCACGCACTTTTGAGACGTTCAAGAGTCCATTGCAAATAACTCCAAAATTAACCATGCAGTCCTCCCCCAAGTCCTCAAAGGCACTAGTTCAGATGAATAAAATAAGTTTAGAGTTAATAGACCACACTGGATTTAAAATATGACATTCCAAAAGGTGGAGGGGTGGGGATAGAAGACTTTTCCAATAGTGAGAAACTTTCCATTTTTCAAACCTTCTTATCTCCCCAATGCCTTAGCTGATTAATTGGAGACTCTCTCCAATAATTATTTTCCAGAATAGAGAATTCTTTGGCGGACAGATTTTTTAAAAAAATTTTTTTTTTTTAAGAAGCACTAGGGAGAAACAAAATTAGGCTTGTAAGGAGAATGAGTTACATCCTTAAGCTGGACATTGCTCCTGTGGTTCAACAGTACTGCTGCGACATAATCACCCACTCTCCCATGCTCTGCCGCTCACCTTAATAACTCTCCCAGGATTTGATGTAATGGTTTACATAACCTTTCTGAAGCATCCTGAATTCTGATGCATCCAGCACTTAAATGTGACATTGAGTCAACTCCGAAGTACTTTACAGCTGGGTGATGCTGCCTGGGGCTATCCAATACAATGAATGAAAAAGTTTCACTTACCAAGCTGAAGTCATCCTAACTTTTTAACAGCTGAGCCGTGTAGCTGGAACCATTATCTCCGATTTTCAAACCCTGAGCTGGGGGTGTGTGTTTGCCTCCCGCAGATATGTGTAGCACCAGGGTTGATCCAGAGCAGCAACTGTGTACTTGGAATTGCTTCACCTGCCTGCACGTGGCCCCTCTGTAGGTACCTGCCTCCAAGCCCGCCGGCTGGATGACATTTATAGTCAGCGGGGAGAAAGAAAGCACGTCCAGGCACAATTCATCTGACCTTTCTCAGGCAGCCACCTTAGAAAGAGATTAATCCTGCCCCTGAGAGGCCTTTTCTCTCCATTAGTGATACGGCAGTTCATCTGGCTTGTTCATGGATGTGGGCTGCATTTGGGCAGATGGATCCCCTCTGGCTCCCTCTCAGTCTGTAGGATTTAGGTACCCGCACACCCTGTGCGTGGCTCTCAGCTTGCACGCCAGGGAGGACACTTTGCTCCTTCCCAGGGCACTGTGCAGAGTGCGTGTGTGGGAGACGGGCAGCCCTGCCTCCCCAGCACCCTCCCCAGCTGGGGCTCTGGCACGTGGCATTCACCAGCCTAAGCAAAGGCACCTCACAGCACCCGTCCTGTCTCTCCAGCACCCTCCCCAGCTGAGGCTCTGGCACGTGGCATTCACCAGCCTAAGCAAAGGCACCTCACAGCACCCATCCTGTCTCTCCAGCACCCTCCCCAGCTGGGGCTCTGGCACGTGGCATTCGCCAGCCTAAGCAAAGGCACCTCACAGCACCCATCCCATCTCTCCAGCACCCTCCCCAGCTGGGGCTCTGGCACGTGGCGTTCGCCAGCCTAAGCAAAGGCACCTCACAGCACCCATCCTGTCTCTCCAGCACCCTCCCCAGCTGAGGCTCTGGCACGTGGTGTTCACCAGCCTAAGCAAAGGCACCTCACAGCACCCGTCCTGTCTCTCCAGCACCCTCCCCAGCTGGGGCTCTGGCACGTGGCATTCGCCAGCCTAAGCAAAGGCACCTCACAGCACCCATCCTGTCTCTCCAGCACCCTCCCCAGCTGGGGCTCTGGCACGTGGCGTTCACCAGCCTAAGCAAAGGCACCTCACAGCACCCGTCCTGTCTCTCCAGCACCCTCCCCAGCTGGGGCTCTGGCACGTGGCATTCACCAGCATAACCAAAGACACAAGCTGAGAGGGTAGAAGTAAAGATAGCCATTTCCTGATATCTGGGGCTGATTCTGCTGTCTTAAAAATCCTGTGGTAATTTCTGGTGTTGATTATATATGTAAATCTGTATCTATAATAGTCTCCCTCATATATGTCTGTGTATATATATACGCACGCACACGTAGATGTGTGTATATCTAACATATGTGCTCTCAACCCACACAACATATGCGGCTCTGAAAGCCGCCAGAGCGTGAGCATTTCTCAACCCCGGCCTGCGTGGCACCCGCGGAGTGGAGCAGGGTGACGTGCCTGCCTATGCCAGCCTCACCGCTCGCCCCGGTGTGGCATCACCCTCCCTGTCCTTCCAGCCGCGATTTTCACCCTGCACAGCACTGGCACAGGCCTGGCTGTGACCATTTTCCCCCCAAAAGGTGTGTGGGGTGGTGGCACCCTCCTGCGCTCCCCAGTGCTTGGGCTTTTGGTAGGGAGAATAAGGCTTGTGAGGAGCATTGCAAGGCTCACTTAGCCCAGTGCGGGTTGGTGCTATGGGATGTACTGGGCTCCCAGTGCTTCTCTGTGGTTTGTTCATTAGTTTGTGTGTCTTAATAACTCAGGCTGGCCTTCTGCCTGCAGGCATTAACTCAGGCTGGATTTGGTGGGGGGAGAAGCACCTTGGGGATGGGAGGGAGCTGGTGCCCCTGGAAAGCACGGTCGTGCCCCAGGCACACACAAGACACAGGTGCACACAGCCCTTGGGGCTTGTGCTACTCCAGATTCTGGGCCAAAATCACTTGGAGAAGGGTCTTCTGGGCAGCAGCATTGTCCCTTTCACCCTGGTGTGAGATCCATGTGGCTGCAGGGCGTCCCCAGGCCAGTGTCCAGCACCAGCACAAGGGTCCATGACATTGAAGGCGGCAGTGGGGGAGGCTGGAGTTGCCCGAGCATGGTGCTCCAGGGTCTGCAGGGACAGCAGGGTCTATAGGGTGCCAGTAGCTGTACAACACTCATCCCACAGCAGTCGGAGGTGCAGCCTGGTCCTTTTCCCCATCTCTAGACAGGCCATCATATCTTCCAGCTTCTTCCCTTCACCAGACAGCCAAGCCTGGCGCCGTCACTGTAATGAAGATCGCGGTAGCATGGCCAATCACAGTTAAGCAACATCATTCAGCTTTGTAATTTCCAGCCGTAGCATATTCAGAAATAGCCTGGAGGAGCAGATCCAATGGAGGCATGCATCTGTGGGAGCTGCAGGGATGGGAAGGGAGAGCCCATGCATCTGATAAGTCGGTCTCTCAGCTGTCCGTGAGCTGAGCATGTCCCGCAAAAGAGCAAGAAGCAAAGCAGGGAGGGGAGGAAAGGGCAGGTCTAAGAAAATTTCAGATGCACAGCTGAGAAAGAGCCTTTTTTTAAGAGAGCTGTTGGTGTTGACGACATGAGTAGTGTCACTGATGGAGAAATTCAATCACTTCCAATGAGGGAAAAATAATTGTCTTTTGAGGTACAGTAGGTTGTTGTCATTTTCCTATGACACACTCCATCAACTTTCAATTTCTAGCACAAAAGCCCTTCGTTCTTGCTCGGGCCTCTCCAATCCGTTGCGGTGAGTGCTTATGGCAGACTTGGCATGGGCTGGGTGAGTTGTCTGGGAACAGAAATGCCCAAATTGTACCAAAGTGAGAGGATCACTCAGACCCTGCTGGGGTGGGGAGGGTGCCAGAGGGGGGAAACCAGCTCAGGTCCGCAGTCGGTGAAATATCTCATCTCCCTGAGCCCCCGTTTCTGTAAAACAAGGAATGTAAAACAGTATGGTGAGGGGCTCACATAGCTTGGGCGGAGGGGTTTGGGGTGACCCCTGGCACCAGTGTCCCAGGCAGGTTGGGTACAGGGAGGCTCAAACCCTCTGGGGCTGGAGGATGCAGGTTCGGCTCCATCATCCCCTCCAGTATCCATGGTGGCAGGGAGGGCGGCAGAGAGGAGAGGAAGGGGAGAAGTGCGCAGCACTGACTCAGAGCAGAGGTGTGCGTGCAGGAGAGCCAGAGCTTGGCACGAAACGCTTCCCTGCCACTGGGTGAAATAAGAGGTGATTAGCAACATATCCCAGCGTCCCAGCCACGGAGCCTTCTCCTCAGGCATTTAAAGAGGAAATATATATTTAAAAGTACTGCTGTAACAGAGAGAGGTAATGATGTGTTTCGAGGCAGAGATGGTATCATTCATAAAGACCGTGCTGCTTAATTACATCAGCACCATTTAGGAGAGGAATGATTTCCCAGTGAGTTTCTGGTTTGTTTTCCCTCTGTCCCACTGTATCTCACTACGGCTCCAGCCATTTGTCAGGCTTTTTGGTATCTCTGTCTCCAGCCACAGCTTGAGACTGGCTGCCAGCCCCGGGGACTGGTGGACTGTCACCATCACCAAGTGTCAGCCCCCAGAGAAGACTCAGAGGCTCAGGGCGGGCAGCACCATGGCACTGAGGTGATGCCATCCTATTCTGACCCCGGGTGGGGTAACAGGGGTGAGCAGTGGGTTGATGCCCCTTGTGCTTTTGGGGCAATGGTCAAGACTAGTTGACCCCGCTTACCTGTTGTCCTGGGCCACTAACTCCACATCTGGTATTCCTATGATCTGGGGAAGATCTGCTGCCGTGCGAGATGAAGGACACCATCTCCATTAGGCACATAGCTGTACTGCCCTTCCTGGGAGCTCCTTGGGGACCCCAGTATTTTTCTAGCACGCTCTTCCCTGATACACCACTGTCCTTATGCAGACGTGTGCCTGCTCACCCCTGCACCTGCTGCCAGCCCTGCTGCTCTCCAGCCCCGCAAACCGGGGCTCTTCCTTCCAGAGGAGAGCGTTTTGTGCTGCTTTTAACCAGACTTACCTCGTGGTGCTTTTCTTTCGCCTGTCAGATCTAGCCTGACGTTATTTGGGTAGGAGCAGAGGGGTGGGAGTTTAGAGAGGCAAAATGGTGCTTTTTTTTCTTGCATTCATAAGACATTTCAAGTGACACACACAGACAATAATGTATCACTCTGCCTGAGTACAGCTTGAATGGTTTAAAAATACACTCCTGAACTTTCCACCCCTATTCATGCACAGGCACCATCCCTTTGGGGTCTGCACTTTGGCAAGAACAAGCAAGGAGTTAAGCAGCTCGGCAAGGCGAGCTATTTATGGATGTTGCAAGCTCCCTGTTCTTCTCTGATACCCCATTCAATCCTTTAATTATCTGCAGTTGTTTCATGCTGTGTCTCACCGCATGCTCTCTGGGGGAAACCGCTGGGGCTTTGCCAGTTGATGGGGAGGGGGGTGGGAAGAGGGAAGACTCTGCCACTCGCGCCAACACAGCCCAGGAAAGTAAGGGACACTGTGAGGTTGCTTATCTGTGGGCTGCGAGGGCTGTGGGGAGACGAGGGCATGGCCATGGGACCTTGTGGGACAAGGAAGCAGAGCTTATTGGAGCAACACCCCCAGTGGGAGTTGCCTGCAGGGAGGATGATGTAGCAACAGAAGGTGAAAAGAGACTTCCCACATCCCTGGGTTCAGTCCCCTGGGTCCCCAAGCCCTCCCTGTGAAACGGGGCCCAGAAGCTGCAAAGTGTAACGTGTGAGAGGGAAGAAGGCAGGAGGGACTGCGTGGCTTGCCAGCCTCTGACGTTGCTGCCCTCCAGACAGCACTGTTTCCCTACAACACTGCCAGTTTTGGAGAACAGAGCGGCTGTTGCCAGGACGCTGTGCCTCTTGTTGTTACCCTAGCAAGCCCGCCCAGCTGCAGACTTGCTCCAGGGTAACATGAAAGCTACCCCTTCCGCCTCCCTAAACGCCCTGTGAAGATGCTGCTCCAGCATCGTAAGAATTTTAGTTAATCTACTAACAGTCTTTGAGTAAGTCGGCCAAACAAGTAAAGAGAGAGAATAATCTCCAGCGCCTGGAGCTCCGTAGCTGTTAACGAAAGCCGTTCTTCAAGGATCCTCTGTACAACAACTTGCACCCCACCTCCCTGGGCATTTCGCACTCCTGAGACCCATTCTCAGCACCTTTTCTGGTCCTTAATGAACTGTGACAAGATGGTCTGGGGAGGCCAGCCAGGACCAGTGCCCTGTGTTCCCTCCACACGGCAGGGAAAATGGGCACTGGGAGGGTTGGAGGGGACAAGCACATCTGTCACGGAGGTACACTAAACAAAGGACAAGCTCAAACAAATTTATTTCATGAAACAGCCAAAACCACAACAAAAACCAATGAGAAACAGGGGTAAACTGAACTCAATCAACCCTCCAATAACATTTAACACATAACAGGTTCGAGTTGTCAGTCGGGGTATTATTACCGCACGTTTACACACAAGAATGACAGTCCAATGCGCGCACACACACACTCACTCACAAAAGGAGCTCTCTCCTGGGTACGCAGAAGGTGTAATCGCTCGCCCAGGGCAGTGGCCAAGGGCTCACTCACGGATATATCCAGAAGAAATCACTCACCCAAAAGAAGGCGAGGGCACTCAATCCTGGAAAGTTCCCTCAGGCGCTGTCCCAGCCCAAGGGGAGAGGCTTCGAGCACAGGCACGCTGCTCCAAGAAGACCGCTCGAAGGGGGTCTCAATTTATACCCCAGGTCGGATCTGAGCTGTGGTCATAATTAGTCATGATCTAGAAGCTTCTCTGCACCAAGGCACCTCATGGGCTGCAGACCCTCTGTTGCCGAGGGGTTTTGCCCTCCCTACCGGCTGGGGGCTATGTGCCTGGGGCACAGCAAAGCACAAAAGGTGCGAAAAGCCAGCCATCACCTTGCCAAAAGGGGGGGGGGGGGCGCGGAGGGAGGTGTACCTGCCACACAGCACCTCTGCCCACCCAAAGGCTGGCCAGCAGCCACGCCAGGGACCATCCCCTGGTGTTCCTTGCAGATCCATTTGAACACAGGGTCTGATACCCCCCAAGGCTGGCATCTGCAGTCAGTGCTGTCGGACAAATTGCTGGATAAGTTGCTCATGGGAACTGGAGATTCCCAGATTCAGATTTCTGTATGGGTCTAGTATCCTGCATGCAGGGCTGTTATCTTCCCTACCTCTATCTACTCATGTCACTCTTTCTTCCTCCAATCCACTGCTTTGCACTTCCCTTCTGGCTTATCCTGGCCAGCAGCAGCGATCGTGGGAGACTCCTGAGTCCCTCTTCCCATGCAAGCTCTGGCCCAGTTCTGCACAGGGATAGCAGGGAAGGCAGGAATGGCTTCTGGGCTCCTCACCTCCTCCCTACACGCTCCTCAAGCTGGGCAAAGGGGCCATCTGCCCTGGGGGTACCCCACATGTTGCAGCCCTGTGAACAGTGCTCAGAGCCAGAGGGAACTGAAGAGCTTTTACAGATATGCACACATCCACATGGGTGAATTACCTGGCCTGTGCCTGTTCTGGCATCTGGGCTCTTCAAGCCATCCGCCGTGCTCCCAGCCTGCTCCCAAGCCCATCAGCAGGGCAGGGAGGCCACGGCCAACCCCTCGATGGTCCCAGCAGGCAGTACAGGCAGCACACATCCACCTCCATCTGCCACGGCAGCCGGAGGCACAGGCAGCCCCTGCACCACATACCTGGGCTTGGGGAGCAAGCCCACATGCCTCCATCTGCTCCGTCTGTGGGGAGTGGGACCAAGCCGATGGTGCCCCTCCAGCAGATTGGGCTGCACGGGAGCTTTGTGGGACCGTGCAATTTCATAGGAAATGTCTCTGTTTAAAGTGCTCTTTCAGATGGAGACATCACTTTTTAAAAATGGCTGGGTACTGCAGATGTCGGGGGTTTGTCTCAATAATCATAACAAGATGTGAGGGGTTTCTCCCCTCTCTCTCTCCGCTTTCTTCATTACATCTGTGCTCTGGTTCAGCACTGGATGTCCCGGGGAAAAGGCAGGGCTCTGGCATCCCCTGCATGGAGGGGGTTCAATGCTGGAAGAGCCTCTCCGTACGGACTCCGTGCAACAGGAGTTTGGGGCTCAGCCCCCACAAGAAGAGGGAGTCCTTTCCCCTGGAAGCCCAGTTCTGTGGGTGCTGATGGGGCACTGGGGACCATTCCCATGAGCCCCCTCCAGCCCCCGTAGGGACATGGCTGTGGAGCCGGGAGCGCTGCCAGGAGCCCGAGGCTCCCCCTCCTTCCCCAGCTTCTCTCTGCACCAGTTTGCTGTATTCTCACCTGATTAGCGGATTTGAAATACAGCCTTTGGCTTTGAGACCCTAAATAGATGTTAGGTTGTCTTTACTCCACTGGAGGCTCCTTAGTATGTAAATCCCGCCCCAACACGGTGGGTGCAGCACCGTGCCTTCCAAGGGAATGGCACCGCCGGGATCCCGGCTTTGTGGGGGATCCCCGCCCCCGCTCCGGATCTGCAGTGTCCCGCTGAGCAGGGACAGACACGCCGTCCTCTGCCACGCTTCCCTGGGCCCTGCTTGCAGCCGTGGCACAGGGGTGCACCTCACTGCCTGAGCAGGGCTCCTGGCACAGCTGCCACCGCTTGCCCCTGTGATGGGCACGGAGGGTGCTGTGCAGCAGCATTAGGGATGGTGCTTTGATGGGGGGAGCAGTATCCCTCCTCTACCACCACCCCCTTCCTTCCTCCCCCTGCGCTCCACCGGACCCGGCAGGTTTCCAGGGAGGCATCGGGAACAGCGGGCACTGACGTTTGTTTTGTCACTTACTCTGTCATCACCAAAAAAAGGAAAAAATAGCTGCCTCTAGGGGAGAGCTGGGCCCTGTGACATTCGCTTCATCTGATGGCAACTAATGCATCCGGCAGCATCCCCAGAAACCGCATGCTCCGCCAGGATAAACAAGCTCTGTGCTGCCAGCAAAGCCACGGCAGCAGGGCTGCCTCCCAGGCCATCCCGGTGCTGGTGGGCTGCCACGCTGGGGACCGACCGGGCACAGGGCAGGACCTCTCCCAGGGGCCAAGGACGCCCCATGCCATAACAGCCACCTGCTCTCCACGAGCCGTCAGCTCTGCAGAGAGCAGGGAGAGGGTGTTCATTAAGTGACACTAATTGCTTGATACTTTTGCAGTGTTTCCTACCTTGTAAAGATTGAGTCAAAAACCAGCACCCTGAGGAACCGCCTCTATTAAAATTATGTTCGTTAGAGCTGACTTTGCGCTGCCTCATTAGGCTTCTGTAATTGAAGGAGTTAATTGATTATCAATAGTTTCAGTTCCCTCTTCCCATGCCCGTGAGGCCCTGCCGGGTCTTCGTCAGGGTCTACCATTTGTCATGTGGCTCAAACACACCTCGCTGCTGGCAGTCGCGGGCCAAAGCAGCTCGGGTTGCTCCGTGCATCCCCATCTCTGTGCCGTGCCGTACCCATCGGGATGCCGGTGCTGCCCGCTTCACTGCAGCAACATTTTCCATGTGGATCCTTTGCGTTGCAGCATATTCACCCTGATTTGGCACTAGCTGCTCTAAACTCTGTTTAAAATACTTTTGATGGCTCCCCTTTCCATATCTGTTTTTTAATGCATATGTATTATATTTGGAGAGGGTGCGTGTGGGGGTTCATCTCTTCAGTGACTCTCTCATGGGTGTGAAAGTGGAGCCTCCGAACCAGCTGCTCCCCGAGTGCAGGCTTGCTCTGCCTTGGCGGCGTGCGTTCACTATGCCCCGTCCTGCAGCGCAGAGGTGGGGTGCACAGCCTGCGCAGAGGGGCCCGGCTGGCCGGTGGAGGCTGCGTGGGCGTGCTTGCATGCTGGTTTTCCTGTGCGCGGGTGCTCTGGCTGACTCCCTCGCGCAGACACGTGCTGCCTGACTCAGTCGCACGTCTGCTGTTTTTAGAGGCGGCCTTCTAACACCCTGCCTCGCTCAGCAAAAAATCAGGGAGATGCTGTGCTTTCCCCCAGCCAGCCTGAAACCAATCCCCTGCGCTCAGGAGCAGCCCTCAGGCTTCGCGCCCTGGCCCTGGCCTGCTGGAAACGGGACAGACATGGCTATTTCGGTGAGAGGACCCCCAGGCAGGCACAGGTCTGTGCTCAGCCCTCCTGCCATGGAGACCTCTGCCTCCTGCCCTGTCCTGCCCCCAGGGTCCACCTTTCGTGCTTGCCCTCCCGCTGGGAGCAGAGCACCCAGAGCATCCTTGGGTACCCCCAGGAGCTAATGCCCCATTGCTGCATCCAAGCAGAGGATTGCAGGTGACATGAAGATGGTGACACTGCAGGAGGCGAGCTGGGGATGGAGCCAGGGACCCCCTCCATCCTCGCCCCTTCCCCAGCCTCCACTGAGGGCACAGGCAGGTCTCAGAAAGCTAGAGGTTAGGGGTGCCACATGCCACTTCTCTGCAGCCAGTGCTTCTGATTTGCCCTGAGACTTTGGTTTTTTAGGCAAATGCCACTGCTCTGCCCCAGCCTGTGGCCTGCACCGCATCGCAGATGACAGCAGAGACAGTGAAAGGGGAGATAGACAAGTCAAGAGGAAACTGTTGCTCCCCACCTTTGTTAGTTTTAACTAACGAGCTGTTTATAGGAGCAACACGACACCTGCTTTCCTCTTTATAAAATCAATAATTTATGAAAGGTATTAAAGGCAAAACAGCCTCCCGGATAAAGCCTGTGATGCGTGCACTCTGGGTATTAGCCAAACGGGACAATGAGCTACACTTGAATAACACACGAAGATATTTACCCTCTCCCTCTATAAATTATTAAGGGGCTTTTTGCACATAATTACACGAGCTTTTATGTTTCTCACTCCCTGCTTTTAATCCTTTTTGGAAAAGCGCCAGTCACTTATGACAGGAGCTGAGCAAACAGCAAACATTACAGCTGGTTTTGGGGTCGCTGCAGATGAAGGCGTTGCAGGAGAGGGCACCAGCATGAGCCCACCCCGCTCGGCACGCGCCGAGGCCGGGGCTCTCCCTGCATACTGCTGCAGGGGAGCGAAATCAAAAGGCATGAGCTGTAGGGGACCAGGCCAGGCTTTGGCCCCGGCATGAGGTGCTTTTCGTCCTCAGTGTGGGTTCACAGAGGTGGCTGTGGGAAAGTTCAAAGCAGGCTCCAGTGTTTTAATTGCTCTCCAACTGTGCATGTAAATCAATGATATGCAGGTGTAATTGGGCGTGCAAATGTCACTAGGCAGCTGTTTATATGTGCAGTGTATATTAGGGGAGCATGTATGTGTGCAAAGAAACACTAAGGATATTAGTAATAATTACACTTCCGAGGGTATCCGGGTGCTGGGCCCGTCGCCTCTGCTTCTCCAGCTCTGACCTTCAGGGAGCAGAGCTCCCTCCTCGCCCTGCCCCATGCCAGACTCACCTTCCCAGGCCATCATGCTTGCTCCCCCATCTCTGCGCAGCCTCCAGTGCAACTCAGCTCGCTCCCCTGCTCCCCAGCATCGCCTTTCCCTGCGCCGCTTGCCGGGCTGGCTGCAGCCCCAGCTGAGGCATGCCCATCTCTCTGCCTGGCACACCAGGCAGGGGCCAAACCTCTTTTAAACATTATGGTGAGGGGCCCGTTTCATCCCTTCCAGGCACCCTGACCCCTTTCCATTAGTTGCCAAGCATTTGTGAGTCAGCCCCAGCAGGACATCTCCCACACCACCTTCCTGTCCTCCTTGTCCAACACAGCCTTTTCTTTTTCTGCGTGGGCATTTGACATGACTCTCATGTCCTCCATGCTCACCGCGGTCTCTGGGCCCTCTCTCCTTTGTGAAAAGATATTTAATCATTGCTCTTTGTCCCATTGTGCGGCTCCTATTCTCACACCAAGCTGTTAAAAAGCTGTCACTGTCGTAACTTCCTTGTCCCAGAAATTATCTTTCATCTCCTGGATGTGGGCTACAATAGACACTGAGATGCTTGATATTATTAATACCTTTGTGTACGTGTCAATGAGCTTAAGAATTTAATGGAGCCTTTTCCCACAGCCCTTCACGCGGCGTGTTTGGGCTGCTTGACAGAGCAGTCAAGCTATCAGGCACTTGAGTCAGGCTGACATTAGGACACGTGGCCTCTCTCCACAGCAGAGCATTTCATAACAAGGCCTAATTTCTGCACCCTGAGCACAAACAGGACGGGGTGGTGGCAGTGCCCCGGCAGAGACCTGGGTGAGCTGAGCTGGGGCAGCCCCTGTGCAGTGGTGCTGGCACCAGCAGCTCATCTCCCCTTCAGCAGCACCCACTTGAGGGGAGCTACAGGAAGGCTTTTTTCCCCTCTTTTACCTGTTCTCTGGAGCATCACAGAGGTTGTGTCATGATTTGAGATGGGCAAGGCATGAGCATGGCACCTCCTGCCTCTTACCTTGCTTCAGTTGAGCAGAGATGCCTGGAGATAGGCTCGGCTGCATGTCTGCTGCCAGAGGGGCTGCAGTCTCCCTGCTAGAGAGGCTGTGTGTGGGGGTGGCAGTGAGATTGCTCTCCATGGCCTGCACAGCCCGAGCCCATGTCAACGGTGACGTTGCATGGCTCCTGCTGCAGCTGTCCCAAGCAGGTGGCTGGTGGTCGAAGGATTTTGGTACATTGCCTCCTTCTGCTCCAAATCAATCAGCTGACCAGGGCAAGGAGCAGTACAAGACAGTACAGAGAGAAACCATTATGATAATACTTGATAACGATCCTCAATTTCAGTCAGGAGCAGCCGTACAATGCAGAATTTGGACTCCCTCCAGCTGATAATGAGAAGCCACTGGACTGACTCAGCCTGCTGTGAGGAGGCATCGGTACACATCCAGATGGCTGTGGGGACGGGGGAGCGGGAATATCCTGCGTTGCCCCTTCGTCCCACTCCCCCACACACAGCCTGAAATGTCACCACCTCCAAGGAAGAAAGCACGCGCGATCTGAGAGCACGTTTCTCCCCTGACTGCATCCGCAGGGGCTGGGTGCTCTCAGCTGTCCTCCGGAACAGGTCCTGCTGCCTGCAGAGCTGCGGCCCCGAGGCGGGCAGAGGTCTGCGTGCAAACATTGTGCAAGGCAAACACGAAACATCTGGGTCGCTTTTCCACCCCCATCCTGAGCAGCCAGGAGATTACAGCTGCCTTCTGCAGGGACTGGTTAGTACTGGGCAGGATCGAGGAGCCAGTTGCTGACCGAGCCCAGGGGAAATGCAAGGCACCCTCCTCTCCTGGTGCGCTCTGGCAGAGTGGGCGCAGACCCTCTGTCCTTGCTGACAGAGGGAGGAGGCTGGGGGGACAGACAGTTGATCTGGCATTCTCAGAGCTGGTGCTGGCAGTACTTCAAGGTGTGGTGCATCTTATCTCAGCCTGGCATTTGCACGTATTTTCTCAGCTCATCTTGTTACGACAAAAGTGTGAAAATGTGAAAGAAAAGGAACTATAATAATAATGGGAGTAATTAAAATCCATCTCCCTCCTGCCAGCTCAGCCCTTTCTGAACCTTTTGTGGGATTCCTGGACACATGGGCCAAAACCAAGAGAAACGCTGCTGGGGAACATCAGAGCATGTCCCAGCTAGCCCCATTAAGGGGCAGGTCTGCTCCCCACTGCCTGGGCGGGAGGCTCGGTCCCTCATGTGGTGTGCAGGTGCCGCCTCTCCAGGAGGGAGCTCAGAGCAGGGATAAACTCCTGCCTCCTGCCAACAGAAGGGAACCATCTGCCACAGCCTGTTATCATCTGAGGATGGCAGTGGCAAAGAGCTGGAGCAGCTGTCTGAGGGATGAGCCCCTGCAGATGGACACCCAAATGTTCTTGCTGCTCCCTGCAGGTTTTGAAGAGGAAAATGTTCCATGAGGGCTTGCGAGCGGAGCTGCTCTCTGCAGTGTCCTCTGCAGCCTGGGGCTACACAGAGGTCAGGACAGGATAGTTACACCATGCTGCAAGAAGGAGGTTGACTCAGCTGACTGGGTCTTTGTGGCCTCCTATAACAGCTGGAGTTGGTCCCCACAGTGTGGGGGAGGCCAGTAAAGGTGATGGGAGAGCGAAAAAAAACATGTCTCCTGCAAAGCTGGCTGCTGCAAATAGAGCCAGGCTGTTAGTGGGGACAGGAGAGGGCAGTACTTCCAGTGAGGTCTGGGTGCGTACTTCTGGCTGTCCCCAGCGCTCTGTCACCCGTGCTACAATGCCTCAGGGACCTTAGCAGTAAACTCACCGTTACCTCAACTCGGAACATCCCTCTACAAAAGCAGCCCCTTGCCAGGAATGGTAGCCCCCAGTTATCCTGTTCTTTTTCCTAATGCCCCATTGATGCCCTTCTCCCAGGTAATGCTACAAACTTACCCCCTCTGAGCTGCATCACTGCTCCTCTTCAAGTGGGACCTTCATGTCAAGAACGTGCTAAGGGTGGGCTGTGTTACCATCTGCACGAGGAATGGTCTCAGCCCTCGTGGCAGTTTTTTGTCTGTGGCGGCAAGACGCTGGCCAGCGGTGGTCCGTGAAGAGCTGGGGACAACCTGATAGTCCCAGGTAGATCTGGGCCTCTGGTGCTGTGTGGGGTGAGCTGTGCTGCTCACCGGTCCCTGGGGGAAAGCGCCGTGGCCTCACTCCTGGGCAGCTGTCCCCATCACTCACTCCAGTCCCAGGAGCTCACTGCTGCACCGGGGCTGCACGACGGCAACATTTTGGGGCAAGAAGGGCACAAAAGGTCTGCCAGCACAGAGTTTACGATGACGGGTTGATAATTGCAGAAATGTGGGAGCCTTTGGGGCTTCCGTGCAGGGGCCAGTGCAGTTCCTCCTGCAGAGATCGAGGGGGTTTATTGCTGCTGGGACCTGCCTTTGCCCAAGGCGTCTTTGGGGCTATTGGGGTAAGGAAGTGTTGCCCGTGAGGTGGGGTGAGAGTTCTTGGAGGAAGGGAAAAGCCCAAATGACAGCACTGCCTCTTGAGGGCTGTAGCAGATCTTGGGGACATTAGGTGTAACAGCCCCTCATAAACTCTAGCGCCATGAATAAGGGCCTTCATGTTCCTGCGCCCAGCTAGGAGAGTGGTTATTAAGGGATGCTTTCTTTCCACTGCGCTCTCCATCCTCCCCATTGCGTCGCCTCACTGCTGGCCAAAACGTACCACCGTAGCTGGCAGAGCAAACCAGGGCTTTGCTCCGCCGCTGCACCTGGCACACCCGTGCTGCCCTCGCCTCTCCTGCTGCGCCGCTCCCTCTGCTCACCCAAGGCAGAAATCACACCCAGAGGTTACAGAAAAGGCAGGTTTTACGCAGGAGTTTTCTATAGGAGAGGTGTGCACAGATGCCATCTTAGCCCAAAAGCTTGTCTCTGCTTCTTCACGCCAAGTCCCCCGTCCTCTGCCGCTCACCGTGCTGCCGGGGTGGAGACAGCTGTTGGAGCCGAGGTGGGAAAGACGGTCTTGGAAGGCCCCCTGCTTCCAGGCAGCGTATAGCATCCCTCTCACACGGCCACCAGCGCCGCTTGCATGGCGTATTTGCTGTTATCGTTGTGGAAGGGCTGAGGTGAAATTTCCCCCTCTTACACCAGACAATGCCAGGAATTATTCTGGAGTGTTATTGAATACATGATGCCCTGCACTTTCGTGGGGCTTTAACCATGGCAGGGGGAAGCATTAAAAACGGCATTCAGAGCTCTTAGCCTGTCTTTTGTCCTCTGATTTTCTGGCCACATTCAGATTGCCAGCTTTGTCTGTGTTTGTGAAGTGCTATTAACATCGATGGCATCGCTGAAATAGCCATAATAATAAGAGGCATCGATCTGCGCTGAGTAAAGGTTCGAGGACCACTGAGAGGGGCCAGGCTGAATTTCCTTGATGTCAGGAGCAGGGCGCGCGTGCACGCACACACGTGCTCTCACACCCCCCCATGTTTCTTGCCGCGAGGATCCTTTGCCCAAGCCCACGCAGGGCTGCACTCCTGACAGGCACCCACCCTCCTAGCCGAGCCGGGGTCTGAGCCCGCAGGGGGAGAGGCGGCAGCCTAGGAGTGGGCAGGAGTGCCGAGCGGGAGCAGGGAGCTGGAGTGATTCAGCCCTCAGTTGGCGAGTTTGCGGTGCCTACCCTTTGTTTATTCCTGCTCGGCTCAGAAGCTTGCGTGTGCCGAGCAGGAGGATAACGAGCTCCGCTGCGGGCTCCGGGGAGGCAGCAGCCTCTCTCTGAGTGCGGAGGGGGGCTCGAGCCGCCCTGGGTTTGCTCGTAGCCCGCTGGAGGGGCATGAGCTCGGGACAGCCGCTGGGCTCCCACGCTCCATGGCAGCCACGCGTGGGCCTTTGGCCCAGCTCCGGCACACCGCCCGCCGGCCTCCCCGCAGGCTGAGGGAACACCATCGCGCGGGAGAGGCCTGGGGCAAGCGCGCAGCTCTGCTTTCACAGGAGGGCGGAAGGGAGGCCTGCCCAGAGGGATGCTCTGCATGGGAATCTCCACCCCTGGGCTTGGTTAAATGGCTGGTGGAGGAAGGCCAAGCCATTGTCATCTTCAAAAGCTCCCACTCACTGAAAGAGCCGTCCAAGGGAAGGGTAATGGGACCCAGCGAAGGGACTCCCGCAGAACCTCCGGCCCCAGCCCGTGCCAGCACGGAGGGCCCTGGAGCAGCTGCTTCGGGCCCGCCTTGGCCCGCGGCTGGCCACGCTGTGGGGACATCTGGGTAGAAGCCGGACAGAGCGGGAAGCGCCCCAGGAGAGCCCTGCTGAGAGGAAGCAGGAGGGGAAAGTGCACATTAGAAGCAAAGTTTGTGTCCATTACTGCCGGAGAAATCAGCCTCCGCTGGAAGAGCCAGCGCTGGGCAAATCTGCTAATGCTGCTCGATAAATCAGCGTCCATTATGGAAGGGGGTGAAGCAGTGGGCAGTGCTTGGGAAGTCGCGCACTTAGTCCTGAATGAGATGCCACCAGCTCAGCATGCGCCGAGCCTCCGAGGAGGCCTTTGGGATCGCCAGGTCCCAGATCAGTCCTCAGAGGCATCCCCCCCACCCCTTGCAGCCCTTTTCCTCTCATGTGCTTGCGGGGGCGGGGGCAGTGAAAAAAGAGGAGCAAAACGCTTTGCAGAGGTAGCTGCTGTAGGATGGACCACTCTGAAATCTCCAGGGTAGCCTGGCATCTTCCCTCAGCAGGCTCAAGCAGGGTTGGGCACTGAAGCGAGGGTGACCGGCAGCGCTCCTCTAGTCCGTCCTCTGCCAGCACCGAGGCTGCACCAGCGGCGGCGGAGCGGGGACTGCCGGTGGCCCCCCCTCTCTGCCAGGGCTGCCGGGGGCGACCAGCCACCCCCCGGCCCCCGTTTGCCGCCGGATCGCGGGGGCGGCCGCTCGGTCTGCCGGTGCCACAGCATCCTCGCCCGTGCTCTTCCCCGAAAAGCACCGCTTCCCCCTGCCCCGGGGGTCGCGGGGGGGGGGGCTGCTCCCGGCCCCCCCGGGTCCCGCACCCCCCGCCCCCCGGCTCTCGCCTCCCCTCGCCGCGCTGGAGCGGGGGAGGCGGCGGGAGGAGGGGACTGGCCGCGGCCGCCGCCGCTCCCGTCCCCGCACCGCTCCGCGCACCGCCCCGCTCCCGCCGGCGGCTCCTCCCGGAGGGGAGGCGGGGGCCGGCGCGGCGGCGGCGGCGGTTTCCAGCCCGGCCCCGCCGCGGCAGACCCGGCCGGCGGCAGCGGGCGTGCGGAGCCCGGGCCGTGCCAGCCCGCCCGGCGGGGCGATGCCACCGCCGCCACCCCGCAACGCCGCCGCCGGCCGCCGCCCGCCGGGTGCGGGGGGGAGGCAGCCGGTCACCGCGCGTCCCTAGGGCGGCCCCGGAGGGGCCCCGTGCCCGGCCCGGCCCTCCCCCGGGGTCGGGGCTGGGGGGGCGGCTGGGAGCTGGGAGCGCCGCCGCCGCCTCTCGCCCTGTCGCTGCGGAGAGGGGGAGCTGCGTTACTGCAGGTGGAGGTTTTGGCGGAGGGGGGGGGGCCGGGGGAGATGCCATTTCTGACCGAAGGAGATCGCCGGCGAGAATGAGATGCAGGTAAGCGAGACGGGGATGCTGGAGCCGGGGGGGAGCGGGGCTGGCGGTACCGGCGGTGCGGGGGGGGGGGGGGGCTCCGTTCCCCCGGGCCGGACCCGCGCCGGTGCTCGGAGGCGCCGGGCTGGGAACTTCGTGCGTGCACCGGGGAGGGCACTGGGGGGGTGCGTGTGTGTCTTTGCGTGTGTGTGTGTGTGTGTGCGTGCCGCGGGTGCCCGCCGGGGCCGGCTGTGCGCCGCGCCCCGGGCTGCGGGGCCGGGTCGCGGGGAGCGGTGCGGGTACGGCCGGGCGGGGAGGCGAAGGGAGGGAAGAGACGGCGGGGCCGGGGGTGCTCGCCGTGGGGCGGGGGGGGGGGAATGTGTGCTCCGGGCCCTGCCGCCCTCCAGCCCCTCTGGTGCTGCTCCCGCCGCCTCCGCCGCCCTGCTCCGCCCGGGCGTCTTCCCTCTGCTCATGTCGTGCCCGGCACCCCTGCGCGCCCCCGCCGCTCCCCGCAGCCCCTGCCCAGCCCCGGCGGGACGGGCAGTTGCAGCCAGGCGGGGCCGGGGTGCGGGGCTGGGGTCCCGGCCGCCCGAGGCTGACTCGCCCAGCGAAGGGCTGGGGCTCGGCGGTGCTGAGGCGAGCGCAGAGCTGCATCCTGATGTGGGAGCCCTCCTCCTCCCCACCCCGGTAGCTAAGCAGATGAGTTAGGCGGCCTGGAGCAGATTACATATTCAGGTAGGGTATGGCCGGGACAGCGCTACCTGCCAGGGTTTGCTGGGGAGCAGGGGGATCAGCCCTCAAGCGGGCTGTGCCCAGCAATCCAGCCAGCAAGGGTTAATTCAAGAGGAGGCATCAGCCCTCCGCCTATATCCCCAAGGCAGAGACATGAAGGGTTAAATACAGGCAGGGAGAGCTCACCAGCCCTGAGCGACCAGCTCCAGCTGGAGGCTGGAGTCATGAGGGGTAATTTTTGGGGATGGGGGCTCACCCTTCCACCACCAGCGCCCCAGCCTGGAGGTAGGTGAGTTGGGGCCATGGAGAGTTGCTGCCGGATGGGATGATCCCTCAGGCTCCAGAGGGGGGATGTGGGGCACTGAAGGGTCCACCCCACCTGGGCTCAGCCCCACACACAGGAGCCAGCCTGGAGAACTGGAGATACTGGGGAGGGTCAGGCTGCCAGTGTGGGCTTAGCCCTCGGTTTGCGTCTGGCAGAAAAAAGAAGGTTAATGTTGAAGAGGCTTTGCAGGGCAGCCGGGATTGTGAGGATGCCCAAGAGCCTGCTGGCCAGAGGGGCTTCGGGAGCTCTCCCGGGCAGTGCTGTTGCTTGTTGCTCTCTGATACTGTGTGTAGGTTATCGGACCTTTTACCTTGCGCCTTGGATGTATAAATAGCTCCGAGCGAAGGGCAGAGGCACGGTTTGCTCCGGGTGCTGGAGGTGCCACCTCTGAGAAGAAATGGGAGTGTTGGTGCTGTGTGAGTGATTTGCACTAGGAGGGAGGGACAGCAGGTGAGCGTGAGTGTGGGCACCAGTGGGATCAGGTCTCCTCGCCGTGGGTGTGTGCTGGTTGTCGAAGCCGAGGCTCTGCTGTCTCTCTGCCTGTCGCTAGCTCAGCTACCACCCGAGCAGTCGCCATCCACAGTCCTTTCCCAGCAAACGCCCTTTCCAGCAAGCAACTCTACCTGCTGGCCTGCAGCAGGGGACCCGTGTGACAGCCCTGCGCTCACCCCCAGCCCACGCTGGTCTCCGGGTCTCGGCCCACGGGGCGAGCGTGGGGCAGAGCAGTTCAGGCATCCCCGGGAGCCGCCCTGCTCCGCAGATCTGCTCCTTCTCCCTCCATCTCCCCTTCCTCTGCACCACCTACCGGAGCCCTGCTCTGAAATGATATCCCTTCCACATCCCCATTCCAGCCTTCCTGCCAGCCTTAACCCTCTCCTCCCTGCTCTGCCACTTGAAGCAGCCCTGACCTGACCTTCACGCCTGCCAGAGACGGCTGTGGAGCAGCGGCGTGGCTGTGCCTCCAGCCAGCCTGCCAGTATGGGGGCTGCAAGGACTGCACCAGGGCTGCCTGTGCTGCCCAACCCATCCCCACCCCAAAGGCACCCACGCCAGCACCTCAGCCCAAACCTTCCTCTGTGTCCGCTCCCCCGGTTTCAAGTGCATGCCTTGAACCTCTCCTGGAGCTCTTGCAAGCGCAATTGGCCAGTAGCACGCTGTGCCTGTCCCAGGTGCCACTAAGACAAGGGGCAGCCTCACTCTCCTGGTGCATGAAGCCCAGCTCAGCCCTCCGCCCATCCCAGCAGCGTGGGCTTGGGCTTGGTGGGAGGAGATGTCTGGGCTGGCCGTGCCTTCTTGCCTGCTGCTCCTGGCTTCTTTCTGGAGCACGTTGGCTCCGTAGCTTAATACTATGGAGGAAAGGTGGTCTCCGAAGCTCTTAGCCTAGCAAGGCTGGTGAGCGAGGCCGAGAGAGAAATGTGGCCCTGGGCTAAAGCCTCCATGCCTTCCTGCAGACACGCTGGGGCAGTTCTCCCCATAGCCAGGCCTTTCCGCTCCCTCCCCAGCGCTGCCACGCTGGGACGGGGACAGACACTCCCTGGAGGCAGCAGTGTCCCTGGTGGGGACTTTGCAGGTTACCACGTAGCAGGAGGGGGCTTCTCTCTCAGCTGTAAGCCCCTGGCCAGCAGCTTGGAGCTGGCAGGGCGGCGGGCAGGGGCACCGGCCTGCACTGGGTGCTCAGGCAGCCCAGGTTTCACTGAGGCTCTCACAGGAGGGGCAGGAAGCGACCGGAAGAGATAGTGGAGCTGAGTTTACAGCACCTGGCGAAGAGTCAGGTTTTCCAAGCCTTTTTGTGGAGGGATTAATTATAAAACGAATGGTTATACTTCCGTAATACTGTACCGTGCTGCAGTTACTCTACACCTATAACGTAATTACTCTGTGATACCTCTAATTACCACTGTTTCATATCACTGGAAGGTTAACAGCATGACTGAATGACTTATTATTCCTTTAGTTTCCTACTTAATACAGTCACTGTAATGATGCTGAAGTTTATACTGTTTGATGTACGTAACAAGTACAAAATCCTGTAACTTGAGGTTTAATTTTAGGGGTTGATAAATCACTTTATAATAACACCACAATTATAGTGTAACTATAGTGTAATTATGGTTGCTGAATTATAAAGCGCAACTGAACCTATCGTGGTTCGATGAGGATTAATACACCCCATCAGGTGTTGCCTCGTGTATGTGGTTGTCACTGGGCAGTGACGGGCCTGGGTGTGTTGGACGGCTGTTGGGTGGGGGCCGCTGCGACAGCTCTGGGGTGACACCTCTGTCGGGGCTGGGGGTTGGACTCGTCCCCTCGAGGCAGGTGTTTGCAATGGGCACATCTCTCTGAACATCTGGTGGAAAATGCAACTCCACCAACACTTTTGAGAAGCTTCAGGTGTGGAAACTGCGGGAGAGACACTTTTCCGTGTCACCTCAGCGGAGCCCTGCCAGGCCTCGGGTCCCTCCTTGGCTTGTGGCCCCTTGGGGAGTTTGCTTGGGCAGTGCTGGAGCTGGGGTGGACATTAGCAGCGCCGCTGGCTCATATTGACTCTCCTTCTATGGTACAGGCTAACGTAAGCTCAGCATCCCCGTACTCACCCTTTATGCTCGACACCGGCCGCCGTGGCAGTGGTTCGGAGCTGGCGAGAGGAAGGCACAGCCAGCAGCGCAAGTCGTGGCACCGCTCACAAAGGGAGGGTGTTTGCCCAGCTCTCGAACACAGCCAGTGCACCGAGTCAGCAGCTCTCCTCCCTTCTCTGCTAAAGCGCGAGAAGCGAAGGGAGAAGGGTTTTCCCTAGCATGAGCAGAAATGGCTCCTAGTGGGAAAAGAGCCAGAAAGCTTGTCAGGTAGCGGAAAGGCTGGGATGAGAGAGAAGAGGGCTACAAATGCTTAACTCAAATCAAACAACCCAAGAAAAATAAAGGGAGAAAGCAGCTGAAGGCCACGGCCTCAATTTTCTTTCAAGTCAGTTTTTTCCCCCCTCTCTCTCTCCATCTGGGGGAGTAAAATTGGAGCTTGTGGAGGGGAATGGCTGCATGGAGAGAGATTTCCGTGCCTTTGCCACGTGTCTCAGCTCCCTGTGACCCTGGCTGGGGACATGCCTTACTAACAGCCAGTTTTGGTGGCTGAACTGCAGCCTTTGGGGCAGTGTCAGGGCATGGGTGATACAGAGAAGGAGAGGAGCATCTGAGGATGGGACTGGCTTGGGGAAGGGGAAAAACACCAGAAGTAGCCCCCCTGCCCCGTAGCTTCCCCAGCCCTGGGAGCGCTGTCAGCAGCGCAGCATGGCCTCTGTGCCCCCTTGGCATGGCGAGCCAGGAGGAGGACAGGTCGCACAAAGGTGGCCGTGACTGAGCAGGCAGCATTAATTGTCAGCTTGACCCGGGCAATTGAGTAAATGCTGATAAATGCCACAGAGGGCCTCATCTCCTCTTTAGCCCGGGCAGGGAGCATGAGGCTCCCTCCATCCCTGAGAGCAGCAGGTCACGCCAGCTGGCTCAGGAAGGGGGGACAGCAGGGAGAGCACCCAGCTTGAGCAGAGACCCCACACTGCTGGAATTAACATATGGATGCATTGGCAGCAGCATGGCCATGTTGGGGGGAGCCCTGCCATGAGCCCCAGCAGCGGCTCAGTCCTCCCTCTAGCCTCCCCAACACCTCGGCCACCAGCCCTCGGCCTCCATGGCCCCATACCCCATCCATACAGCACCTCCTAACTGAACATGGGACCAGGCTAGGCAGCAGGTCAGCATCCTTGTCACGGGGGCTGGGGAGCTTGGCTTGGTTTCGCTCATTCTCCTGGTTAAGCACAGAAATGACTTCTGTTTAACCATCCTCCGTGTTTTCTTCCATAATTTTTTTCATTTGCCTCTATAAGCAGGTCAGCCTTCCTGTGCCCATGGCATCCTGCAGTGGACGTGTGTCCACACATGGACATGACTCTCCTGGGCTCCAGAGGAGGACCCAGGTGTCCTGGTCAGAGGCCAAAGGCTTTGCCCACTGAAGCTCTCATGTCCCTTGTCTCAGGGCTGGGGTCGGTGTCCTGAGCCGGGGACAGTCCTGTGGGTGCGCTGGAGGGTCCCTGCAGGCAGTGGGGACAGGGTGAGGAGGTGCAGAACTGGGCTGCGCCTCCCGGGACATGGTTCCTGGGGCCCAACACTGTCCAAGTGATGCTCAAATGGCAAAATACCTGCTGGCAGCCATCGGGCTGGGCTGATCCCCTGCTTTGGGGGACCGGCTGGCCACTGCTCCCTGAGGGATGTGCGCATGAGCACCCAGCCTCACCTTGCTGCTGTGGGGTCCCTGGGATGGGTGCCCATGGTGCAGCCCAGCCCCCGCCACCCTGCACAGCCCTCGCTACCCTGGCAGCCCTTCCCCCCCACTACCCCACATTGCTCTTAGTTATCTCAGTAGGACCCACTTTTTTTTTTTTGTCATTTCCATTCTGTTTCTTCATCAGAATGCAAAACATTAAATATCACACTTGTAATTATGGTTAATTTCATAACCAGCACCTTAATTGGATTGGTCTCTGATGGGGAATTCTCGTAGGAGGGAGAAGCAGAAATATTTTGACATGATCTATTCTTTCAGCTCTTTGTTTGGATTTGAGATGTCGAGTGTGAAATGGGAAACAACTGATTTAGACCTTGGAGGCAAGCTGGGGGCGGCGAGCAAAGTCTGAGCCCTCTCAGAGGCACTTCCCTCTGCGCAGGCATGTGGACAAACCTCTCCCTCCCGTACCTGAACCCGGCCTTTTCCCACCGCCCCTTTGGATTAGGGGCGGTCACAGAGAGCCAAATTGATAAGGTCTAACCCAAAATGTGAGCCTGGGGTGCCAGGGAGGGCACTACGGGTGAGCACTGGCCTGGCGGCTTGCTTCTGCCCCAGCTCCGCTGGCAAGTGGCTCGTGCGTTGTACCACGGAGCAAGGCACAGCAATGAGGATTAGGTAGAAAAAAATAAATGGCATCTGTAGCTGTGCTTTAAATGAACAAGAACTGCAGGAGCCAGGTGAAGGAAAGGAATCAGGACCACAGCGGTGAGCAGTGTGAAAACCTCCTTGCCCAGCCCATGCTGGGGGAGCAGCCTGGCACAGCTCTGCAAGGTCCCAGTGGGTCCAAGTCTGCCTCCAGGACCTCAGGGATGTGAGGGACACCCAATGGGACACCTCTTTTCTGCCGGGAATCGGGCAGGCAAGGGCCCACCAGCATCCCGAAGCCCAGACACCAGCCCCTCTTGCACCCTGGCGAACCAGGTTATTTCAGCACTGCTGCTGAGGGTGGCAAGTCCTGCGGGGGCCCCAGTGGCCCTGCAACGCTCAGCTGGGGCTGTGCCGTGCCATGGCTGTCCCACAGAGCTGGCGTGCTGGGTATCGTGCTGCCGCTTTGGGCTTGAGCTACGACTTGCTCTGGGAAACATGGAATTGCGCTGCCATTAGGTGCTGCCATTAAACTGATTTGTGCTCAGCCTGTTTATCCTTTTCAATGGGAAACGATACAGAAGCTGAACCGAAATGGAAACCCTGGCCTTGCATTTCCCATTTAATTTCTATGCACTGTATTTCCCCGTGATTACTTTTGTTCTCACCTACAGCCCAGAGTGCAGTCTCTGTATTATTATCAACATCACTGGGGAGAAGGAGGAAGGGGTGGAAAGCTTCTCTTTCAAGTGCAAGCAAAACACAAGAAAACCACCCCAAAGCAGCCCTCTGTCGAGGGCAGCGGGGGAACTGCTCCATCCCCACGGTGGGTCCCTCCTTCTTCTCTGTGCCCACGGGCTCAGCGCGCTCACCCGCTGGAAGACAGAAAAGGCCAGGGAACGGTGTGGCTCCCCGCAGCGCAGCTGAGGCTGCTGGCTGCTAGCGTGCTGACAGCCCTTATTGTAGGCATTAAACCGATTGTTCTTTTCGCCCCTGCTCCAGCTGCTTTGCAGCCACAGGGCAGCGCTGCCCGCCCTGCACCAAGCCCTTCCCCGGCACGACGTGGCGAGACGGTGCTGCGCCCCCCGGGACGTGTTCCCAAAGCACCTGGGCCCGAGATCTGCTGGGGTACAGCACCTGCAGCCAGCGCCGGCTCAGCTTGGGGCAGCCTCGCCAGTGAAATCAGTGTGTTGGATTTCATGAAATTGCCCTAAAAAATCCCAGAGTTTCCAGTGCTTCGTTTTCTCCTCTCAACCAGCATTTCCCACGTTTTCCTTCTTGCCTGGGGGATGTTTGAGGTTTGGGTGCAGTGCCAGGACCCCAGGAGCTCTGTGCGCAGCCCCCGTACCTGTAGAGGACACATATCTGTGGGGCCAGCAGCACCCAGAGGCCAAATCCTGGCCAGGCCAGATCCCGCAGCGCCTCCCCGCCCACAGGGATTTGGGCTGGGAAGGGCTGGCGAGGCGGTGGCCCCTCATCTCCAGCTGGCTGGCACTGCCCGGCCGCTCGCCCCCACAGTGCCTGCTCTGCCCCACTTCATGGGTACGGCTGACTGCAGGACAGACGGGCTCAGCCGTGGCTCAGCACAGTTTGTTTTTATCTAATCTATTTTATTGTTGAATGAAACAATAACAGCAAATACAGGCCCTGAAGACAAGCCATAAATAATGCAAAAATCAAACAAGCGAGAAAGGCAGAAAGAAAAAAGAATTATACATGTAAAACCAGCACAGAGAAAGCCAGGCTGGGTCTTCTCTCCTCGTTTGCCATCGCTCATGTTTTCTTTGGCTCCCTTTTTTCTCCACTTCTCTCTTTCTGCAAATTCCTGTGGCATTAGATTTGTTATTATGTGAACAAAACTTAATAATAACTAGGAGGGGGTGAGAGAGAGATCTGGCTTGTGGGAAAGAGTTGGGAAAGGAGGTGGATGGAGAGGACCGGGGCTTTCGCCTCTCGCAGCGCCTTGCAAAACAGCCATGCCCCTGCCACCCTGCTCTGCCCACGCATCCCTGTGGGAGACAGGGCAGGGACAGCTCTGCCAATGCTGTCTGGCACCCGTGGGGCCGTTGGTCCTGGCAGCACGGCACACACGCCCTCATTGCCCCGTGCAGCTTGCCCTGCCGATGGGTTATCACTGAGCCATCTTTGCTGGCCCGGGCTGCGGTCAGCCTCTCCTGAAGGGCTTCTGAGGCTGATTATTTTAGGCAGCAGTATAAAAATATCAGGGCCGGTCCTATAGGGAGGTAAATCAGCAGGTTTCCTTGAGTCAGCGAAGCTGCCAGGTTTATGTCCTCTGAAGTCCTCTCGCTATTATCCCAAAGGCTTCCAGGGGAAGACACAGCGTTCCAGAGCAGCCCTTGTACTTTTCTAGGTATCCTGCACTGACGATAGGGGTATTTAAGGGATGTGGCGTGGGAACAGAAGTGGTGCTGTACATATGGTCTAAGCTTAAATTAAACGTAAGGAACATGACCAGTCCCTGGCAGCAGCATTGCCCTGTAGCACTGCAGGCTCGGGACGCGCTCACTTGTCCCTGCTTGCTGTGGCTGCGCAGCATTTGGACTTTGATCTGGGGTTTCCACCTTCAAGCAGTGGCAAGGACACAGTGGGGACACAGCGGCTCAGACTTGTGGCTATTAGAGCAGGTCACATCGCAGAGTTTCAGCGATGTCCCCTTATGGCCCTGTGCAGTGGGGTTGCTCATGGGGCCAGGGTGTCAGGCTGGTTTGGCGTTTGCCCTCCTGCTGAGCCAGACCTGGGTAAAGGAGGGCAGAAGGCGCCGGGGGCGCTCCCCAGTCTCTGCTTGTGGCCCTGGTTTTCTGCTGCTGGAGCTGACAGGTGCCCCAGCCCCGGTCCGGGTGCTGAGCAGAGCTCCAGGGCCCTGGAGAGCCGTGGGACACCTTTTGGCAGAGGCTGATGGCTTGAGAGGACAGGATGTCCCCAGGCAGGGAGTGGTGGGGAGGGAGCAGCTTGTCTTGGTGCCGGACAGCCACCCCTGCCAGGCCCTTCGTGGTGCCCCAGGTGTGGTTTGTATGTGGGGATTGCCAGGAGCAGCGGCTCAGCCTGGCAGGGCCTGCCTGCCTCGCTGCTGGGACACTGGTGCTGGCCGCGGCACAGGCACCGTCCTCAGGGGCTGGTGCCTGGCTCTGGGGGGGGCGGGAAGCCACCAGTTCCCGGACAAGCATCGAGGCGAGCCCATACAGAAGTGCCATCTGCTCCTGATGTGGGGGAAACACACTCTGGCAGCGGGGGGACTTTGTACCAGCCGCTTTTATGCTAGATCAGGTGGTGTCCTGCCCCTGACACAAATGCAGGGTTTAGCACAGGCGCCATACAGCTGCGCGCCGGCTGATTCAGCAGTGCTGCGACAGTGTGCTAAGCCACGCAGAGCCTCCCCAGCAGCACCAGGGCCGTGTGGAGCTGGTGGGCAGGACGGCTGAGCCGCCTGGGCTGCCCCCCATCCTCCAGCCCAAAATCTACTGCTGCTGCCCAGGGTAGGGCCCTCTGCAGGGCCCTCGCCAGCGCCAGGGCTGCTCGGAGTGCTCCTGCGAGCTCAGGGGAGCACAGAAGGTGTTCAGGTACTGCTCGAGCCCATTCCCAGGAAAAAACAATCCTCCCTCCAGGGCAACAAGAAAGGGTGGCTGCCAGCCGTGGCTGGACTGTGCTGGAAGGAGAAGGCAGTTTTCTCCCTGCATGAGCAGGAGCGGGACGATGGCCCGGGTTCTGGCAACTGCCGATGCGCTGCTCTCCCCAAAGGCCTCGGGGACGGCCGTGTCCTGCGACGCCTTGCTGGCCGCAGGCACGTTGAGGCAGAGCACGGGGGATGCCTTCGCAATGTCATCGTGACCCTGGCGGCTCTCCCAGAAGACACTCAGTGGACAGACCTTTCTTTCACCTCTCCGGTGCAAATGTTTCCGTAGCCCTAAGAAGAGGCTGGGGTTTTTCCATCCTCCTTTTACAGCTACAGACAGGGAAGAAAAAACATCTCGAGAGACCCTCATGTTATACTGAAGCCTCCTCTGCTCAGCGCTCGCTCATCACTCGAGTGCCTGCTGAGCTGGGTACCTTTGGGTGAGCACCTAAAACATCCTGGTGACCCAGCCCACGTCCACAGAGACAGGAATCCGAAGGAGATTTGCCGAAATAGAGAAAAAGGAGAAGCCCCATTCAACTAGCTGGTGCACACCCTTCCCAGCCTCCCAGCGCACACCATCCTCCTGCTCTGCTGCTGACCCAGCCTGAAACATCTCCCGTGTTGGAGTCCCAAGGCCGACCCTTGGGAGATTTTTCCCCAGCAAGCACAGCTCTCCTGCTCTTTGTCTCGCAAGCACAAGAAAATCCCGTCCTCCTCCCGGCTTGCCTGACATGGGAAGCGTTGAACCACCAACTGGCAGCAGCTGCGGCAGCTGTGGGCCAGCCTGCGTCCCGGCCACCTCGGTTGATGAGTAGGGGAGCGTGGCTGCCTCCAAGCCTGAGCTCCATGGGGCACCGCACCCTTACACTCTTCATTTTTCTCTTGCTAGCACAGGGCTTTACATCCCCGGCCTTCACAGCTGCTTTTGCAATTACTTATTGATCACTTGTCAGGATGTTTTGTTTGCTGATGGGGCACTGAAGCATGTGCAGCCAAAGAAAGAGAGAAGATGTTAAAAGTGAGGGAGCAAAGGTGTGAGGAGGGTGAGCAGCTCTTGCACAGATGTGATCACAACAAGAAACAGCCTGAGCAAAAACTGCTCTGAGTTTCAGCATCCTGCACAGACGACCGGGATCTCCTTCCCATCACCCTGCTCTGATAACCTGCCTGCTGAGCCTGAAAACCACTCTCCAGGTTGGCTCTGGGCCATTGCCGGTTGCCCCTCCACCGTATATAACTGTCTCTGCACGGGATCAAGCAGATCCACATCCCGGAGCTAAACCAGTGGACAGCTGGGCCAAAGCCTCCCCCTTCCAGCGTCCCGGCCCCTCAGCCCACTTCAGAGCTCTTCTCCTCCCCTGTGCATCCCCCCCTCTCCTTTTTTTCTGCTCTTCTGGCACTTTGGCTTGGTGATTCCCTGACTTAATCCCCTGTGGCACGGGGGGCACCACGTTTTGGGTGGAAGAGCCCATCGCCATGAGGAAACGCCTTTGCAGGGCAGTCCTGCAGGCCGGCTGCTGGGGGTTTCTGGTGCCAGCCAGGCGGCGTCAGTGCCGGAAGGGGATTTGCATCTTAAATAATTCTTCATGCTCTTTAACAGCCTCAGAGCAACTGCCAGAGCAGATCAGGTTGCGGCACACCTATTCCAGGCTCCCGCCTCAGAGCAGCTGAAAGCAGATATTTCAGAAGGCTGAGCAAAAGCTCCCGGCTGGAGAGCCATGCCTTCACATGGGTGAGCGGGAGCCGGTGACCCTGGGCGGCTTGTGGCTGGTGGGGCTGGGGGCGGGCTCCTCTCTGGCTCGCCTGCCATGGTTCATCGCCTTGCGCGACACGCTCCTGTGTCCCCGCCACCCTGAACAAGGCACTGCTGGAGGGGTCCTTCTCAGCTTCTGCCCATTTCTCCCTGACTTCTCACACCCTCCTGTGCTGCTTCTGGAGGATCTGGGCACAGGACAGGACACAAGGCAGCCCTTTGCGCTGCGACGGCCTGTTTTTATGCCCTTTGTTAGCAGCCCATCCATTTAGTGAGGAAATATGACGGCAGCTTCCCATCACCCCGGCCAGCACTGTGCCTCCAGCCAGCCCGTCCGCTGCCCACCAGGCAGCCCTGGCAGCACTCAGGGCTTACGTTAGGATCGCCTTCTTTGGTTTCTTTTAACCCATGTGAAGCAGTGTGGTCCCAGGAGGGAAACCATCCCCTCCGCTCTGTGCGCTGGCCTCTGCTCCCACCCACACCCTGACCATCCCCAGAGAGGGGAGCAGCTACTACCGATGTCTGCTCTCCAGGGACTGGGTGGGAAAAGAGGAGGAGGAGGGAGCAGTTGGGGTGAGGAGGAAGGAGGGACAAAGCAAAAGGGCCCACCAATGTGTGCTGGACGCAGGGGGAATGATGGAGAGAGGAGGAAACGGGCATGAACGTGTTTGGCAAATTAAAGCTTCTCCCTTTGTTCTGCTGTTTTGCAGATAGCTACAGGAACACTTAGTGCAGAGCCCGGGGTCTGGATAAGCAACTCTTTTAGCAGCAGGAAAGGTTGTTAAATATTTATTTGTAAACCTGGAGTCTTTATCGCTAAAATGTAGTCAAGTTCAATAAAATTTGATTTAGCTGGAGCAGCTTAGAGGAGACGAGCGCACTGACGCTGAGAGCTGTGGCTCGGCAGCTTTGTGCAAAGCCAGCAGGCCAGCGATGGTGGGTGAGCCCATGGCTGACCCGCACCCACACCACAGCCCAGCGTGGGTGCCCGGTTCTGCTGGGGTCAGGCGTGCTTCTGTGTGGAGCTGGCAGCACCAGCTGTGCTGCCACGGCACCGCAGCAAGGTCGGCCCCTGCAGGGATGGACGGAGTGGGGATGCGGTCCCCCGGCCCTGCTGAGCCCCCAGAGCACTGCAGCTCCCCCCGCTTCCACCCCAGGATATGGCTCACTTCATCCTAAATTGCCTGTTGTCGTTCGATGCTTTCGAAAGCATCTGGTTCAAGGGTGAATGTCTCCCACACTGTAATTTATGGCTGCCAGGTGGGGGTTATAGCTGACTCGGGGATTTTTGCCACTTGCTTGCTGTCAGCGTGACAGATCGCTCAGTGCTGAGGAGCACCAGCCCGGCCCCGACTGCTGGGCACCCCTGTGGGGTGGTGAGCAGGGGCCAGCTCCGGGACAGTGGCAGGCACGGCCAGGCACGCTGCCCACCCCTTGGGGCAGGAGAGCAGCAGCAGCTTCGGGAGCAAATGCAGGTGCACAGCCTGGGCTCCCTCCTGGGTCATCACCTGCGTTTGGTTTCCCCGGAGCTGTTCCTCCTGCGCCGGGGCAGCCTGTGCCCATCACAAGGGAGCGAACCCCATGCACATCAGCCGAGCCCAGCCCTGGGCTGCATTTCCAGGCGCAGGCCCAGAATAGCATCTTTCCTCCCAGTACTGATCCCAGCCAGAGACACTCAGCAGGTCCTGCTGCATTTAGCACCAGGGCAGCACCGCTCCACTGCGCCCATCTGCGCCCCTTGGGCCAAGTCTAGCAGCTTCCCTGGGGGAAGGGGTTGTACTTTGGAGCCCTCGTCCCCAGGCGGCAGGGTGGCAAGGACAGGGGTCAGTGGCTGCTGTAGCTCTGGGCATGATTTTTTTGCTTTGGTTTGCACTGCTCATTGCCTAAAGGCAGCGAGTCCAGCAGCTGCTCCTTTCTTATCGATTCTTTTTTTTTTTTTTAATGTGAGAAATGAGAGCCACATTCATGCCAGAGGGCTGCGGCTCTCCCTGGGCTTGCCTGGCCTGTGCGTCACAGCCATGCGGCCTGATCCTGCCTGGCAGCTCGTGCTGGGGCCATGGCCAGGCACCCGGGGGGGGTTTGGGGTGGAGGTGGGGGGGCTGCGTGCTTCAGCACATTTCACGGTCCTCCTCAGAGTAGATCTGGGAGGGTTTGAAAAGCCCTTGGTGGTGCTTTGAGCAGCCACTGCCATCTCCCCCCCCCCCCAGTGACACCAAGCCCTGTCCCCAGTGTCACCTGAGCTCACCCGAGGCGGCCGCAGCCCCTCACCCGGCCGGCACCCACGCCCCGGTACAGGGCACTGCGTGGCGGCAGGTGTGGCACAGCAGACAGGCCAGCCCTAACTTTGGGCTGAGGTTTGCTGACACGCCGTGCGTGAGTCCAGCCACTCTGTGTGTGCGTGGGGGTGTGTGCAACGGTTGCTGTAAAGCCGTGCGCGGGTTGTTGACCTCAGCTCACACAAAAAATCACAATTCTAGTCATTTTTAGAAGGGCATCTCTTAATATCTGCCTCACCTTGAAGCACAAATATTCCTTTCTCAAACAGCCAGAGGTAAATGGGAACCAGAAGTGATTTAAAGCTCATCTTAGCCCAGAATTTTTCAGCTTATTCATTGTCTTTCTCCCAAAGCTCTTCTGTGACTCTGGCTATTAAGATTATGGATGTTTTTTGTCAGGGATTGTATTTATCATGGATTTAAATTTAGCTGAGAACTAATAACATGTGAGGTGTGTCTAGACTTTAATTCTACGCAAATGGGCTTGTGTAGTCTTTAACGCCACACAGCGTTTTGCTTCATTCATCATCATATCACTTCTTTGCTTATATTTTAGTCATCAATGCCACATTGCTCCCAGCAGCTCTGGCCACTGCCCCTCTGCCAAGGCCAGTGTGGCGACAACACCACGGAGCCAGATGTGTTACAGGTGCAATCCCCTTCCCGCTGAGAGAGAGGCAGAATTTGGCCCGGGAGAGGTCCGGGCTGCTGGGGGAGCTGTGCGTGGGGCCCTGCGGTGGGATTCGGCGCTCACCCCCACCCCGCACGCAGCAGGGACCAGTGCGCAGCTGCACGCACGGGCAGAGCTGAAATCTCGGCGCAGAACCCAGCCAAATAAGGCCAGCCGCCTGGCAGTCTAATGAGCTGAAGTCTTTTCAGCCCTGGTATAATTAAGCCCCTTAGACTGTATTTTGTTTTGCACGCAGTGTTTTGCTTTCTTTGATGCCTTTCTCAGCATGGCTGTGAGGAGCAGGAATTGGTTTCTGAGAAACACCAGCCGAGGGAGGCTGCGAGCGAGCCGGCGCATGTTAGCAAGCAGGCCCTGGGAGCAGCAGTGCCGCCAGCACCTTGCGGGCAGGAGGAGGGGTGTTTGCTGGCCGCATGCTGCCCGTGGGGAGAGACAGCGACAGCAGGAACCCAGAAACAGCTCAGCCCCTGCTGGGGCTGCAGCCCAAGCCTGGGGAGCAAATCCAACGTGCAGCCCTTTGCCTGAGAGCTGCCAACCGGCGGTGCCGTCCCGGCCCTGGGACACCAGCACGTTCCTCCGGCAGGTCCCGGCCCCGGCCGCATCGCAACGGTAGCAGCGGCCCCACTTGTATTTGTAAGGCTGCCCAGCACCGTCAGCGCTAGGGAACTGATGACATGGGAGATGATGAATTGTAAATACCCGGCAAACGGCTCTTTGCAGCCTGGCCCAGGCCCAAGCAAACCCACTGGAAATGTTTCCACTGGACCGGGACGTGCTGGCCCTGGGCCAGCGGGAGGGAGCTCGGCGCGGCTGCCAGGGGAGCTGGGCGGGATGGGCTCCCGGCACCGCGCCCCTTCACGTCGGGGGGTGCCGTGCTTTGGGTGGTCCCCAGCGACCAGCCCCGCTGCAGGGGGTAGCAGGGAGAGGGGATGGAGAAGGACAGTGAGCCAGGACAAAACCACAGGAGGATTTCTGTGGGGACTCCGGGCCCTCACAGCCAGACCACCTCGCGTGCCAAGGCCTGGTGGTTTCCGAGATGGTGCTGGTGGACATTTTTATGGCCAGTCCATCATCTTTCATCCTCGCATCTTGCAGAGAAATTTTGAATAATTTTTGGGAACAAAAGTTATATTTGGGTCATATATCGGTATGAAATGATGAATATAAACAGACACAACGGAAGTAACGCACAGAATGCGTATCAGACCCATAAATAGTGCCAGAGCAGGGAAAGTAATGCACAGGATATATAATGATGGATACGAACAGAGCCAATGGAAGTAATGTATCGAGTATATTCAGCGGTAGTCATAAATAGCATTAGTGGAAGCAATACAGAACGTACACATAACAATAGATACAAACATGGTCCGGAGTAGCTGTACATCTAATATGCAATATTAGTATGATTTGATCCCTCATAAGAGCTTGAACAACAAGGAAATAAATGCAACAGAGGCAGCACGACAGGGAGCGTTCGCTTCCGCCTGCCGATGGGCCGGGCAGTTCTGGACTGGGGCACAAGCCAGACCATGACCCCCGAGTGGGTCTCCCAGCCCTCCCCAGGGAAGGCAGCAGGAGGCCGGGCCTTGCCCAGCTGAGACTGGGCAGACCCCCTTACCCCACAGACCCCCTGCACCCCACGCCAGGCTATAGCTCACCCTGCAGATAGATACACTGACTGCTTGCTGTTTTTCAGAGGGGAGCGGTGTGGGTCTGCACCTTGCGGGCAGGCATGGTGGGAGGCAAGGGGATACACGCTGAGACCGGGCTGCTGCGGAGCCTGGGGGAGCACGGAGGAAGGGGGCTGGTTGCCACAGAGCTGTCACCGTTGCTCCCTGCTCAGACACCCCGCTCCCAGCTGACCCCAAGCGGGGTTCCCCCAGATGCTCGATCCTTTGCTCAGCTCCTCTGCGTTTGCAAAGCAGCCTTTATATTCAGGCTCCATCTACAGGGAATGGAATAATTTCAAGAGCTTAAAATAGGATGTAGATAGATGTGTTTAGTATTAATTTTTTTTTTTTTTTAAGAAGCCGAGGAAGCGAGGTCTGTCTGACACAGATTCCTCAAGGCTTTCCACTCAAAGTCTGTGCACGTTCAATCATCAAGTGGAAAGCTGGGGGTGGGGAGGAGAGATGGTCTTGTAGCCGAAGGGCTGGATTTCAGCTGGAAAATGAGAACCTCTTCTCTGCCTTGCGGTGCCTTTTGCCTTAACATCAGCTCTACCAGGACAGTGAACCTTTTGCCGTGGTCATACCCATCGTTTGCTCACGTCCACCTTGCTCTTTCTCTCCCCCATGTTACTTGCAGGTGAGAGATAGGATGGTAGCCGGGGAGGCGAGTATGCGCAGCCCAATCCTGGCCTGCTGGCAGCCGATTCTCCTCCTGATGCTGGGATCCATCCTGTCCGGCTCGGCCACGGGCTGCCCGCCGCGCTGCGAGTGCTCTGCCCAGGAGCGCGCCGTCCTGTGCCACCGGAAGCGATTCATGGTTGTGCCGGAGGGGATCCCAACCGAGACCAGGCTGCTGGACTTGGGCAAGAACCGCATCAAGACGCTCAACCAGGATGAATTTGCCAACTACCCTCACCTGGAGGAGCTGGAGCTAAATGAGAACATTATCAGTGCCATTGAACCTGGGGCTTTCAACAACCTCTTCAACCTGAGGACGCTGGGGCTCAGGAGTAACAGACTCAAGCTGATCCCCTTGGGGGTGTTTACCGGACTCAGCAACCTTACCAAGCTAGACATTAGTGAGAACAAAATTGTGATCCTCCTAGACTACATGTTCCAGGACTTGTACAACCTGAAGTCTTTGGAAGTGGGGGACAACGACCTTGTCTACATCTCCCACCGGGCCTTCAGCGGCCTCAACAGCCTGGAGCAGCTGACCCTGGAGAAATGCAACCTGACCTCCATCCCCACGGAGGCCCTGTCTCACCTTCACGGCTTGATCGTGCTGCGGCTGCGCCATCTGAACATCAACACCATCCGGGATTACTCATTCAAGAGGCTGTACCGGCTCAAGGTCCTCGAGATCTCACACTGGCCCTACCTGGATACTATGACGTCCAACTGCCTCTACGGGTTGAACCTGACCTCCTTGTCCATCACCCACTGCAACCTGACGTCCATCCCGTACGTGTCAGTGAGGCACTTGGTTTACCTCCGGTTCCTGAACCTGTCCTACAACCCCATTGTCACCATCGAGGGCTCCATGCTTCATGACCTGCTCAGGCTGCAGGAGATCCAGCTGGTGGGAGGGCAGCTCACCACGGTCGAGCCCTTTGCCTTCCGTGGCCTCAATTACCTGCGCATCCTGAACGTGTCGGGGAATTTGCTGACCACCCTGGAGGAGTCGGCCTTCCACTCGGTGGGCAACCTGGAGACGCTCATCCTCGACAACAATCCCTTAGCCTGCGACTGTCGGCTGCTCTGGGTTTTCCGGCGGCGATGGAGGTTGAACTTCAACAAGCAGCAGCCCACCTGCTCCACCCCTGAGTTCGTCCAGGGCAAGGAGTTCAAAGATTTCCCCGATGTCCTCCTGCCCAACTACTTCACCTGCCGCCGAGCACGGATACGGGACCGCAAACCTCAGCAGATCTTCGTGGATGAAGGCCACACGGTCCATTTTGTCTGCCGGGCAGATGGGGACCCGCCCCCTACCATCATGTGGCTCTCTCCCCGGAAGCACCTCATCTCTACCAAAACCAACGGGCGGCTCACTGTCTTCCCTGACGGCACGCTGGAGGTGCGCTACGCCCAGATCCAGGACAATGGCACCTACCTATGCATCGCCAGCAACGCGGGTGGCAACGACACCATGCTGGCCCACCTGCACGTGCGCAGCTACTCCCCAGACTGGCCCCACCAGCCCAACAAGACCTTCGCATTCATCTCCAACCAGCCCAACGAGAGCGATGCCAACAGCACGCGCGCCACCGTGCCTTTCCCCTTTGACATCAAGACTCTCATCATCGCCACCACCATGGGCTTCATTTCCTTCCTGGGCGTCGTCCTCTTCTGTCTGGTGCTCCTCTTCCTGTGGAGCCGGGGGAAAGGCAACACCAAGCACAACATTGAAATCGAGTACGTGCCACGCAAGTCCGATGCGGGCATCAGCTCTGCTGACGCACCACGCAAGTTCAACATGAAAATGATTTAACCAGGCAACAATTTGCAAATAATAATGGTGTTTTTTTAAAAAAAAAAAAAGAACAAATGAACAAATAAAAAATAATTTAAAAAAAAAAACATTGCTACAAACATACCGACCTCTCTCCTTCCACCACACCCTCCGCCCCTGTCTCCAAACCCACTGCACCCGCACTGTCACCACCTCTTTCTCCTCCTCTTCTTCTTTATACCAGGAAAACATTCAGCCGATGTCTTCAGGACTCCTGTGTTTGTAAGGACTTTGTCTGATGGACTCTGGTGTCAGATATAACTCTGAGAGGGAAAAACAACAGAGGGGGGGAAAAAAAGAAAGAAAAAAGAAATAAAATCAATAAAAAGTTACGAACTTTCTTCTGTAACTTTGATTTCAATAATTATGGATTTTTATGAAAACTTGAAATAATAAAAAAACCCTATTTCCTATAGATAGTTGGAATGCAAAATCTTGACTTCTTGATCTGTCCAGTTCTGTATCTCTGGTGAGCACTCGCTTTCTCGCCTCGGAGGCACTTCCCAGCCGCCTCACTTAAGAACAGCCCCAGGCCAGAGCGAGTCTCCCGCTGACGCCAAAGGTTCGCGCTCCCCCAGAAGACCCTTCCCGCAGTGTCTTGGGCTCCGCACTGCACCAAGAGGAGTTTGCCGTTTTTTCCCAAGGCCCGGCTGTGGTTTTATAGCCAGTTCCCCTGCCTGCCCTCAAAGCCCGGGGGAGCAGGGCCACAGCGTTGATGTGCGTAAGCGGTACATAGCAGGGCTGTGTTCACCTGCCCTCTGCGCGGTGAGACGGACGCGAAGCCCCGTTGCAGGGCAGCCCACAGGGCAGGCAGCAGCTCGCCGTGCCTGCAGCCCCCCCAGGCTGGGAGCCAGTGGGGCCAGGCTTTGCCCGGGCGGTGCTGGCAGCGGGACTGGGGGTACCTGGGCATCCCACTGCCTCTTACCTGGGGAGAGGACGTTCTGCTTGCCGTTGCCAGCAGCACAGTGGTGTCTCCTCTCCGATGGGGGACAAGCTGGCCCTTGTGCTATGGACATCTGTCCCTGCGGGCAGGGATGCTGCAATTCCATTAGCGCCCTTGCTGGCAGCACAAGCTCCAGCACTGCTTCCACCTCCCTGTAATGACTCTCATGGTGGTTTTCGGATCTGACCGCTGGCAGCCAGACTCGCAAGCACCTTCAGGTTCGTCCAAGGGAGTTTAGCTTCCAGGCTTGCAGGAGACCTTGTCGGAAGAAAAAAATAAAATTACATACATTTATAAACACACACACACACACACACAGAGCCTGAGCCAGAGGCACAGAGCTGCAGCAGAGATGGTGGTGGATTCCCTACTGCCAGCTCCAGTGTGCCCGGCACCATGGTGTCTGGTCACCAGGCAGTGACCGCCTTTTGCTCAGCTCTGGTACTTGGGATCAGGAGGTTTGTATTGTCTCAAGGAGGAAAAGGGGAGGAATGTGGGATAAACTGGCCCCTGGGCAGAGCTGGGCTGACCAGTGCATCCCTTGCGGGAGAGGTGTGACAGTGCCACCCTGCCCGGAGACCAGAGCTACCTACAGCAGTGAGACGTAGCACAGGCTACAGAAAGCATCAGCATAAAAGTGTTGCACAGCAAATGACCAAGTCAGGAGGGCAACCACAGAGGGAGAGAGTGAAATGAAGAGACAGAGCACGATGGGGAAAGAGATGTTTCAAGTCAAGCCTTGAAAATAAGCGAAGCACCATCAGACCAGCTCAGCCCTTCCCCAGTCGGTTTGTGCCAACTTCCCAACGCCCAGAAGCCGTGGAGCGGGGTGAAGGCCATGGCCAGCCCTCCCACGGGGCCTTTCCATGGGAGCAACAGGGCTGGTACTGTGGCTTGGGGACCCCAGCACAGCCTGATGGCCTTTGGCTGTGCTGGAAGCACAAAACATCCCTGCAAACAGTGGTAATACAGGCACTGAAGGTTTTTATAAGTGTTACTGAAGGAACGGGTGCTTCTCATCCCTTCCAGCTGCCACCAGGATTGGTGGCACTGCACCAGCAAGTGGCTTCCTGGCCCGCCCAGCCTTGGTGGCGTCTCCAAGGTGGATGAGCTGAGATTTGCATGCTTGATTTGTAAAGCACTTAAGGCGTCTTCAGGGATCAAAGTCACTACAAGATGATAAAAAATAAGCAACAGGAACCTGGAGCACCAACAGAGAAAAGAATGGATTTGCTTTTCTTCCAGCAATGAGCCAATCTAGAAGATCCATCCTGAAACATCTGTGCTTGTGGGGAGGGGGGATTTTCTGCTGGTTTCAGTTTTCTATTCATCTTCAAACAAAACATTTTGTGTTTCTTTCTCTGCAGCAGGTTTCGGGAGCTTTGATTTGTTAGTTTCTTACCTCTAACCCATCTTTCCTTTATAACTTTGAAACTAAAACATTTTTTTAAAAAGCCTTTTGCTTTTTAAAAGAGTCAAAGCAAAATGCTTTGCAAGCTTCCCTTCCCACCAGTGTTTAACCAACATTTTCCATGAGCTAAATATGAAACCACAAACAGCAACACAGAAACCTAGGCCCAAAGCTGAAGGCCGGTGCAGTCGGCTCCACCTGCACCGCAGAACTTGCTCCAGGGACCCCGAGCACCAGTTTGGAGCAGCGCTCCCCCGGGAGAGGCAAGGATGCGCAGAGGCCTCAGCCCTCTGGAGGAAGATGCCAAGCCAAGCGCAGCCAAGAAAGCCGTGCACAGCGGCACATTAGGCACAGAAATGTCAGTTTGAGCCTTGTTGCCAGGACTGACAATAACTCAATCAGCACTTCAACAGACGGCGGAGAGGTGGAGGGGACTCTCCGTGTTCCTGGACAGCTATTAACACTGGCAATCCGAACGAGCTTCTTAATTGACTCCAGTTATCCTTTTTTAATGTTGTAATTAAAAGAGCTAATTCAACACACACAGATTAAAAAAAAAAATACTAATAGCCAAGTCCAACAAGGTATTTGCAGCACACTACAGTGTCCCAGCAATCAAAGGGAGGAATCAAGTCTTTCACTGTTAAAAAGAAGCTTTAAAAAAAGAAAAGAGAAAATTATTTCTTTTCTGCGTAACATCTCAGGCTGTTCTAGCGCGGGATTTTTCCCAGCCTAGGACCTGAGACCCAGACCCACACGTGCCCCCAGACCCACCGCCTCTGCTGCTCAAAACCCTCCTAGGGGTAAAGCTGTGCTGCCTGCCCTGTGTCCGAGCTGTGGCTCAAAATCCCTCGTTAGCGAGTTTGCCCGATGCTCTGTGACACTGCTGCCTGCCACACAGTTTATTATCCACACTGATTTTTTAATCTTCTATGCTTTGTGAACTGGATAATTTTTTTTTCAGTCACCATGTGATTAAAGCAGATGGATGGAGCAGAAGAAAAGCATCTCAGAGTGGCCAGCATCCCAGCTCAGCAATTTTCACGGCTGGTAAAGATGGGAAAAAATCCCCCAAACCCAAAGAATAAACTCTTTTTCTCTCCTTTGCTGAAATTTACAGTGTGTTTCTTGTACAGTTTAATCAGGGATGAGAGAGCAGGGACTGGGTTCCAGCATTGCTCTTCAGGCAATGTGACACATGGCCTCTGTGTCAGAGCCAGCCAGCTCTTCTCACTTGGGTTTTTTTTTTTTTTGATAAGGATAAATAAAAAGCACTTAATAAAACAGCTTAAAAGACACAGCAAAAAAACCCCAAACAAACCAGGAAGAGGTATGTTTAGGGTAAGGAGGGGAGGCTGCCTGTGAAACGCACCTTACCTCCCCTACTTCCAAGACTGATGAGAGCCCCATGGGGACCTCCATGACAGGCACCATGTGTTGGGACGCAGCAGGGAGGAGGACGAAGGGTTATTCAGCACTTCCAGCCTGGTCACATCACCTGCCCCAGGCACTTCCCTCCTCACCAGGCTCCACATTTCCCAGAAGTCCAGACACCCAGCTTTCCCCTTCCGCAGCCGAGGCAGGAGCAGAGTTATGAGCATCCTGCGGGAGCGACATTTATACCTGCCAACTCCCCGACCCCCCTCATCAATCCCTGCGCCCGCTCAGCTCCTCTCCCCGGAGCGTCAGAGGCATGCAGAGCAGCACAAAAAGCCAGGTTTGAGATCGATACCTGGGCCTACACAGGGGTGACGAGCAGGGATGGGGCTGGCCCTTCCTTCGTCTCCCTGCGCCCCGCAGCCCCCGCCCTGGCTCTCTGCCCGCCGACCCTGGCTGCACTGCCCAGGCTTGCTGCCTTCCCCCATTTTTATCAGGCCTTATCACGCTTAATTTTACTCCTTCTCTCACTAACTGCCCTCCCTCTCTCATCTCTGCTTCAGAGTCAATTTTTTACTCTCTCCTTTTTTTCTTCCTTATCGCTTGTTCTTTCCTTTTTCTTTTTTTTAAATTTTCTTTAAATACTTCCTGCCTTCTGTGCTTCTCTCTCGCTCTCCTGCCATTTCTCTCTGTCAGGTGCTCCTCTCTCCTCGCCACATCTGTGCTTCCCACGGTCCCCTCTCTGCACACACATTTCTCCCCCACATCTCTGCCTCCCTCCTCCCCCGGCAGGGTCTCACCCTGCTCCCTCTGTGGCAAGCAACACAGCGGCATGGAGGGGAGGAAGGAAAGACCTTTGGGCTTCACCTCCTTTTCTCCTTTCTCCCTTTCCTTCCCTCTCTTCCCCCACCCTCCTGCCTTGTTCCCCTTTTCCCACCTCTCCTTCCTCACTCCCCACGTGCTCTCCAGCCCTGCCTGGCCTGTTTGCCATGAGACAGGGCATGGACTTTGCAGTGCCATCCCTGCTACCAGGTTTTTGCAGGACACGGCAGAGGAGGAAGGTTTTGAGGTGTGGGGGCTCAACACCCCGGTGCAGATGGCTCGGGGAGCAACCCTGCTCCCCATCTCCCTGGCCCTGCCGTGGGTATACGCAGCTCCTCCAGGAAAAAGCGGGCCTATTGCTTTCCTCTCTTTTTTCCGGGTTCGTATCTGTATGTTTATGATAGATTTACTGTGATTCTATCGGTTTATGACTAAAACCCATAAATTTTACTAGGCCTTTTTCTTATTTTCCATAATCCGCAGGATTCAAGGCAATCAAATTTTAACTGGAAAGCATGGGCTGTGCAGTTAGGTCCCAGTGTAATGGGGAACGGTTCATTTCCCAATCCACCCCCATTACTGGTGGTACTAAAGAAATATTGCTCTGTGAAAGAGATTTTTCCTCAATTCCCTTTAAAATAACCTACTTACCTGAGCAAAGGATCAAAGGAACAATACGAGCCTTGACGAAAACACAGTGCCCCCTGCCACTGCAGTTTGTTCCCCTCCTGAGGTTTCCAAGCAGAGTCTTCTGGCAGACTTGTGCGGGTGCTGAGGGTCTCAGGGGGACTCAGCCTGGAGTGAGCACAGTGGCAGTTGTGGGTCCCTGTCAGCTGCTCCTTCTCAGCTTCCCATCACCAGGCAGCGGGTAGCTCCAGCCCCTCTGGAGATTTCATCATGTGCCTGTTACGATCTAGGTAATAAGACATTTCATTCAAATGAGCAAATTTATTCCAGTGGCACTTTAGTAACAAAATCAATAAAACTACACTTCCCAGCAGGGCTTTATCATATGTTAAAACTACAGCATATTGCCTGAATATACTAAATTCTCTCCCTGAAATAAAGTGCAAAGTTTAGAAGACAGATGACACCATTTGCGGCACTAGTAGGATAATACCCTAATAAATCCATGGCCACCTGTGCACTTCAGAGTTGTCACATACTCGGTGTGTGCACTTGGTGGCCACTGGGAACTTCCCAACAACAGCGAGAACAGGAATGAGACCTTTGTGCTTGTCAAGCTCACAGTGCAGATGTAGGGAGTGTGGGCTCTGGAGCACAACCCTGTGTCAGAGCAGCGAGGCATCCGCATGGACAGACCAGCCAGAGCCAGCTGCATACACGGAGGCATCGTGGACCCGTTATCAGTGTGGGTTACTTTATCTGTGGCAGCTCTCTCCAAAAGAACCGGCTCTGATCAGGTGGGAAGGTGAGCATCCAGCTTGGGGACCTGCCACTCCACGTGGCAGGGACCAGGCTGGCCTCTCCCAGCAGAGCTCCTCAGTGTCACCACTAAGCTAGAAAAGAGATGGCACAGTCAGGAAACACTGCCAGTCTTGCAAGCCCAAGTCGGCAGCACCCTGGGACAGGCAGCTGCCCAAGGAAGCGCCCATATAAGAGGACAGCTGCTGCCCTGCCCCGCGTGTGGCTGTGTATCCCTCCATGCAGGATCCCACCTCTTGAGCCCTGTGGTGAGCACCTGGCCTTGCGCTGGGCTCTGTGGCTGCTCTCCCATGGACCATCCCCCTCAATTACCGCCTGATGCCTCATCGCTGGTCCCCATGTCGTTACACTCCAGCATCCTGCCTGACACGAGATTATGGCTCTTCCCTCTTCCATCATCCTTCCCAGACCATCGTCCATCAGCTCTCCAAACCCTGCCCTGCTCCCAGCCATACCTGTGTGCCAGTCAGCCATCTCCCACCAGCTCTACCCTCCTCCTCCTCGTCCCTCCAGCTTCTGCTTCCCAAGCCTATCAGTGTTCCCCATCCTCGAGTGCTGTGAAACTAATTAGCTCACTACAAAGACTGAGGAATAATTAGGGACTCCACTGAAAGCACGAAAGTAGGGCATCTCGCTTTAAATAAACGAGAGGAACGCTCCGCTGACGGCCTGCGATTGCTTCAAGCAGATGATTACACAACTCGCTGTCCCTCGGCTCCCACTCCAGGCATGTCCACCAGAGGCGCCTCTGCCTCCATCTCGCCCCTCAGACAGGTGCTTTCTGGCTTTTTGGCTTGTGTCCCTGCCACTAAAGCCAACTCCTCCCTGGAGCTCCACGGCTAGCCAGACACCAAAGCAAGCAGGCAGCTTTCCTGGAGGTGCTGGGGCTGCTGGTTTGGGCACTGCCTTCTCAGTGGCCCACCATCTCCAGCTCTCTCTGGGGGAAAGCTAGCACCGAGCATGAAGAATAGTTAGCAAGAAACACATTTGCAAAGTTTCTTTTCCAGTTGCCTCTACTGGGTAGGAGAGACAGTAAAACAGCCTTTCCCCTGGGCAGCTCCATCATGATGGGCGGGATTCTGCCCTATCCATATTACAGTCCCTAAAGAATAGGGTGACACAAGAGGAGGAGGATCTGGGGACTGCACAGGTCCCCTTTCCTTGCGCACAGGCCATCCTGGGGACCCCACTCTTGGGTGTGTTGAAGTCCCCCTGGTGATAGGCAGGGGTTCCCTGCAAACCCATGTCTCCCCCTGAGGAAACACCCATCCCTCCTGCCTCCTCGAGGTGATGAGCAGGAGATGGAGTCAGAGGCAGCCCAGAATGAGGCATCTCTGACCTTCACAACTCGCTCATCTCCCTGGCGCTGCAAACAATTCCTCCTCCAGCCATTGTCTGTGCCTGAAGTGCTCCACACATTTTTGTCACTTACTAATGATATTTAATAACAACCTGACACTCAACCCCTGCATCTCACTCAGAGACCTGAGGCAGCCGCGCCAGAAGCCTGACTAATGTCCCCAGCCATTCGGGGAGGAGCGGTGCTCACTGCCTCCCGGGAAAGGTGGGACAAGGTGTGGGGAGGGAAGCATTGCTTTAAGCCCTTCAGAAGAGCCCCCCAGCTCCTGCTCCTTCAGCCCAGGCTGAGCATCCCCTCCTGCCCTCAGCCCACCCCTCCTGCCCTCAGCCCACCCCTGCTGCCCTCGCCCATGGTGAGTAGTGCTGGCGGCCACTGTGGGAAAGGACAAGTCCTCATCTTAGGGATCGACCAGCAAAGGACTTCATGGAGACTACAGCACTTTACATGAAGCCACAACCCCTGCTGTCAGAGGCTTTATGGCCGTTATGGATTTGGTTTTTATTTCTTCTTAGGGTTCTCTATTGCCTCAGGTCATCCACGCAGATCCACAGCCACAGAAGGGGAAGGGAAAGAGACGTGGGAAGGGGGTCCTAAGCGGCAGCCTACATCAAACCTGAGGACGCTGTTTTAGCATCAGGTCCCTGATGCAGGCTGCAGGGCGTATGTCTCTGTGCCTGTGCTGGGGGCTGCAGCCTGGCCAAGCTGTGCTGGGGAAAGCAAACCTAACCCTCAGCCAGCCACAGGTCCTCCTCAGTAGTCCGGAGAGGTGAGGGATCCAGTGTCCATCACCCACAGGAGGTTCTCTTGCCATACCCAAGGACACAAGCTCGGGGAAGATGAAAAACTTCAGTTTTCCCTTGTTCAGGGACCGGGGAAGGTCTGCACCCTGAGAAGGGCCATGCTGAGTCAGCTCCAGGGCCGTGTCCCTCAGGAGCGTGTCCCCCGGCATGGCTGCAGGCGGGTGTCTATGGCAGAGGGAAGGCCCAGGCTGGTACAGAATAACCCTAATCACCCTCCTTCTGTGCAATCCCTCCCAGCCTCAGGCAGCCTGAGGTTAGAAAGCTTCTGAACCGCACAGTGTCTCTGCATCATTTTCTTATTAGTCCTTAACAAACCTTTCTTCCCTGAAGTTGTCTGATTGCATTTTTTTTTAATCCACTCATGCCCCTGGCCTGCAGCAGTAGTTGTAGCAGTGGGTGCTACCCCCAGATCCTGCTCGGTGCTTGGTGCCACCAGCGAGGCGCCTTTGCTCAGTACACCCTGCACCGTGCGTAGGAAAACTACGCTGCAAATGTGGTCCTTCCCCCTTTTTTCCACCTCGGAGGGGTTAAGGATTTGCAGAGAGCAGGTGAAGCTAGGCAGAACAGGCAGGGCTGCCTGGCTGCCTGCTATCGCTGTTTCTGCACCAGCAAATGGACTGGAGCAGCTGCTCCCTTCTCCTGGGTGGCTGCTTAAAGGGACGATGCCAAGGTCGATTAGACCCAACCCTAGACCTGCCTTTTCTTTCTCTTTTCTTCTTCCCAGGGCTCACAAGTGTTGACAATTCAAACAGATGAGAATTCAGGACAAAAAGCAAGAGTGAGGGCTTCAGAAACCTTCGTCTAACAACCCCAACCAGGCAGACTGTCAAGGCAGCTTAGCGTTGCCTTTTCCACCACAGCTTGCCTGCCCATTGCGACCTGCTCCAGAAACCACGGGAGAAGAGACCCAAAGCTTTTTAAATTCCCATGCTTCTCTTTCTTTGTGTAACCAGATAGCATGGTTTCACACTCACTGTGTCTGCTCACACCATATAAACCCTGTGTCACCGAGCCATTTTAGGGATAAAACCTCCACCTGTGCCATCTTACATCAGGCTGAAAACAGAGGCAGGGCCAGGCCTTCGTTCTGTGCCAACAACCAGAGAGCAGAAGAGTCCCTGGGCATTGCTCCAGCCTGGCACAGGGCTGCCACCATGCAGAAAGGGGCAGGAGTAGATGGGGAACGGGCTGCAGACCTTTCAGCCCCCTCCATAGCAAGCCTCTCTGATGGGATGCTCTTGAAGCAAAACTGCAAAATGCCTCCACACCCCAGGTGTCTCCAGGTCCACGCACCCTGAGCTGTCAGTAAGGCTGTGTTGTCAGGACCCCAGTGACAGCACCAAAGTAGAGAGTATTTTCCAAAAGCAGAAGTGTGATGAGGACTAAGAGACACAAAATCACCTCAGGCAGTCTTGCCCAGTGACAAGAGGGTCCAGCACTGGTACCTTCAAAGGAGAATGAGAAGCGCCCCAAAAGACTGGGGTGGGTTGGGATCTGTGTAGAACCAGGAGGTTCCCTCTGGCACAAGGCCCTCACAGATGGATGCTTGAGGCAGCACACAGATACGTCTTTATCCCGCAGTGCAAGTGGAGCTGTTCTTGTCTTTCAAACACACACCTAATCATTTTTAAGATCTCTGCCTCAGAACTATCTTTTTGATAAAACTAATCATGGGCTTAAATTACAGATAAATACCCGATATTAAAAGAACAGTTTGAAAAGGAGGAAAGGGGTAGTTTAACGGTGCTCATTTTCTCTGCTTTTCTATAGCACACATCTTGGGCTATTTAACTGCAGAGCTTATGAAGCTTCATTCTGACAACTCTCCTTTCTTTCAAATGTGGCTTCCACAAATGTTTCCCCTGGTTTCTTTACCCGCTATGCTGCTGTTAGCTGTATTATTGCAGCAGTCACTGTATCTCCAGCTGAGGCTAGGAAGCAGGCATGCGAAGAGCTGTGTGAACACACACAAAGGAATAAACCCAATGCTTAAAAGGCTGGACTCGAAAGCATCTACATCAGGGATGAGGGACACCTAGGTGCCCACAAGGGATCTGGGCTACAATAACTCAACAAAGAAGAGTAGCTAAAAAAAAAAATCAAAGCTGCAAGTGGCTCAAGAGGCAGGATGAGGACAGAGGTCTGCACAGCACAGCTCTCCTGCCCACACCTCTGCCGGTTCTTGTGCTGCCAGCCAGGAGGATGGAGTGGCTGCTGTTGGGCTGGCAGGAATGATCCAGCTTTAGGTGCTTTTAAGCACCACACAATCCAGGCTCACACTGGCTTCCTCTGCTCTGCAGGGAACAATGGCTTTGATCAACAGAAGATTGCTGAGTTAATTGTAATGATATTCTAATAAAGCTGGGGAGATTAATTACGGCTCTTTATCAGAGCTGGCTCTCTGCCAAGAGTTTGCAAAATTGTTTTCCTCTGTTTCTTGTCATTTGAATTTAGGAGAAGAAAGGAGGAAGTTGGGTACCTTTTCTTCCTTCAGCAATCAGGACTGTGGCCTTGTGCCCTGCTCACGCTCACAGCTCGGCACATTTATGGAGGGGAGCGGGGAGGGTGCTGAGAAAGCAAATGGTGAGCGACAGAGCAAACCAATTAGACATGATGCAGCACAATTACACTCCTAGCCAATAAGTAGCTCACTGCAGAGACGCACAAAGAAACGAGGGGACAGCACGTGGACCACAGACGTCGCTCCACAGAGGGTAAACCCGGGGCACTTTACACCTTTCCAGGCCAGGAGGGACAAGAAGCATGCACTGCTCGCCACGAGGGATCACAGCGGCGGTGCTGGCATTGGGCAAGGTGAAGGCAGACATCTTTCCAGAAAAGCTTCGTGGCCTTCATTCTCGCTCGTACGACGCCGGTGCAGAAAAGCAAGTGTCCGGAGAGCAGCCAGAGCCCTGCTAAGTGGACTTGGGGAACGTGAGACTCAAACCTTCCTATTTCACTTGACAAATAGCTGTTCCTTCCAGGGAAGATTTAGCAGTACCCAGGCAGGTGAGAGACAGACCTGCAGAGGAATGATCCAGGCTGGAAGGCAGCAGATCAATCAGGCAGAGCTGCCTGCTCTCGCTCACGAAGGAGAAGGGAGAAGAGGCCCTTCCTGCAGCCGGCTGGCGCGCAACGCACTGGGGGAAGAGGCTGCAAGTCAAACCAGGAAAGGAAACGTGCCCCTCGCACAAACCAGAGAGAAAGCTGAGGATTAAAATAATACCACTCACTTTTAAGCAGGCAGCAGAGCAGTACCTGGAAACTTCCTACTAGCAGGTCAGGGCTTGCTGCTTTGGGAAGGAAAAATGCCACCACCTACCCCATGGCCTTCAGCTCTCCATGGGGCACCCATGAGACATGCAGCTGCTCCAGAGGCATTTTCCTGAGCGGCTCTAGGAAGATAACACATTGCTACTGCTCATGAACCATAAAGACAGAGTGGGAGTCTAGATTAAAATTTTAGGTATTATTCCTGCCAAACAGAACCAAACCAGGTTTTATGCATCAGAGACATGCTCACACAGGACCAGCCCCACATGGCCCCTGCTCTCCCTGCAGCAGCAGGACTGGCACGCAGTGTGGTGCTTTCTGCTGACCCTTTCCTCTGCCAGGCACAAGCCATAACATTCACCTCCCACTGCTGAAACACAGCCTGCGCTGGGGTGGCTCGCAGCCACGCTGGTGTCTTCCAACCTGCTGCGTGCCAGCTTCGGCCAGGGTGTCGCTGAAACGGAGAAGGCTGGCACAGCAAGTGCAAATGTATTCACCTGGGCTGAAAATTTGGCGAGAGTAGCCAGGGAGCACCAACCTCCACATGCAACATGGCTGCTCACAACCTCCGACCACCCTTCCAAAGGAACGCAAGTGCACCAAGCACTTTTTGCCTGCTGAAGGACCGGAACACGATAGCAGCATCCTCTCTGCGCTAAAGCAGAGGACTTACAGCAAGGTCACAACAGGGTAAGAGTAGGGTCTATGTTTTGTACCTTCACCCTGATAACAGTCTAGATGATTCTTTAGGGTTTTCAATGACCTATAAAACTATCTCACATCTGAAATGTTTGCTCCAACTGAGAGGAAAAAATGCTGATCTAAATACTTTTCTCCTGGAACATGACAGAAACAATTATTCATTTAGGCTTTTATAAAGACTACTGAGTTTGGCAAAATGTTGCTCCAGGTGTAAAATAACTCGGAAAAAAGTTTCAAAAACATTTAAAAGCCCTATGTTTTTTAGATAAGGAAACTCCAGTTTTCCCATTTCAGAACACATCCTTACGCTAAATCTGAGTTTATCTTAAAAACAAAGAAACAAACAAAACATTAAGAGAACAATTACCAAGATGATCAACCGTGGAAAGCAGTGTTGCAAAACCATAACAATTCCCTTCCACCCCAAGAAAATTTGCCCTTTTACGTGGATTCTGTGTGACCAAAGTATTTCAGTATTTTAAGATATTCCTTAAGAAGAAAATCTCATTTCCAGCTGCCTCAAGACCTTATTCCTGCCTGTGATGGGTCTGGTACTGGTCCCTCTCAGAGGGCTCAGGACCAGTGGCAGCAGGGCAGCACTGCTGGGGGCCAGGCACGTGCCCGGTGGTACCCACTGCTCCGGCACATGCTACCCAAGATTCCCCATAAATAAAATCATCAGCATCGGCTCTTGTGTTCATTTCACAGGCGGCTGCTTTGCTGACAGGTTTCACACGCCGCTACCGTGTCTTGTCAGCTTTATACTCTCAGGCCAATACCGGCTCAGCAGCTCCGGTGTATATACATAAAAATAAATGGCTCAGAAACCCCAATAAAGTGACAGATAACATAATGGGACCTGGTTTCAGAAAATAAGCTTGTTTATGGAACCTCTGTGCCTCCAAATTTGATTTATGCCAGGCAGGCTGTCTCTCAGCAAGGGTTTGGGGAGAAGGGCTTGCTTGTGCTCGCTTCCCATGGATGGTGGGGGACAGCTGCTGGTAAAAGCTGCCTTTAGTGCTCCTGCCCTAAGACTGGCAGCATTAGTGTCAGGAGCAGAAAGCAGAGCTTCCTGCAGGATTTGGTCAATGCAATCTTCCTCCAGCTACTGCAAGAGCTCAGCGTTTTTGCTAGCAGTCACCCCAGCCAGGTCCAATACCCGCCCACCTGCCCACCTCAGGGAAGCTCTCCTCATCCTCTCTAACCCTCCTCTCCCCTCATTGGGCTTTCTGGCCTTGCCTACTGTAAGCTGTAGGTAGCTGCAAAGAGCTCAGGGCTCCAGCAGACAACAGAGCATATGAAGTAAAACCAGACAGTGCCTAAAGAAAACCATGTGATCTTCAAACAGGAGAGCTCCTGATGGCATGAGCAGGTTCTCCTGGTAGCGCCTTTGCTCTGGGCTGCAGATGGTCCTTATTCAACCTCTTGCTAGAAGAGCTTCCTTGCAAACAGGGATAATCCTTCATTTGATGTTTGCTCCCTTGGATATCACTCTTCACAGCAAGCATTGCAATTTGTGTTTATTCTTGCCAAGCCATGTTTATTCTTGAGCCGCTTTGATTGTTACAGTGAAGGCTGGGATGGCTCTTTCAGTCCAAGTGCTTGTTTCCAGGGGGCTAATAATGAGAGACTGTCAATCTGGAGACACAAGGGAAAAACTGCAGCCCCTCCTCTCACAGGAGACAATCAGCCGCTGCCAGACCCCACGCTTCGTACTTCTCAATCTTTGATGTGCAGCTGGAAGATCCTTAGCTCCAGTCTCAAGTTGACACGCCAACAGGACACCAGCCCCAACGCCTTTCCTGCAGAGGCTCTCAGGAAAAGCCTCATGTCTGCAGTATTTAAATGACATGAGACACGGGTGTTCAAATAGCCTCATGGCTTGTTTGCACAGCATGAGCCCTGTGCCATGCACAAGATAGATGTCTGGTGCGGGGTGAGCCTAGCAGAACCTGCATGGTGGAGCTGGGCAGCTGGGACAGACACACCAGAGCTCCTGCCCCGGCGAAGCTCTTCAGAGCAACCCATGGGTCCAGAGAGTTCAAGCTGCAGATGGCAGATCACGGTAATTTGCTGCAATTTCCTACACCGTGATTGATGCACCCAGCAGCTCCCGTCCTGAGCCCAGGCTCCCACACGCAGAGCAAATCTCTGGCTAACTGCTGCCAAGCATGAACCACCCCTTAAGAGAAAGAATTACCCCCACAAGATGCAGGATCACATGCACAGACCTGCTGTGGCAGAGCAGGGGGACCTCAGGCTCGGATAGCAACCACATGGCTCGCCATCCCTTGTTCCAATCTCCAGGCCTTCGTCCCATTCAGATTTTAATCAAACCTTACATTATGCTGCCATTTGTCTGGGGCTTCATACTAAGGAGGGCTGTGGAGGAGGTTTCCCCTCAAATTAAATAATTAAAATGTTTTTCTCAAGCTAAATAATTTTAACCCCCCCCCCCCCCCCCAGCAGACCAGTAGCAATAAATATTTAATACATTCCTTGCTTCACTGCATCCAGCGTGTTGCCATTTTAGAAATCATTTTATTGTGTATATTTTTCTTCTTTTAATTACAGTCACCCAGTATCAAACCACTTCAATAAATAATCACAGGCAGGGGAGAGATGGGGCAGCCGTGACTCTACTGCCGGGGTGCTTCAGGAGACACGTGCTGTGCTACCAGCACGGGGAGGTACGCATCCCGCGCTGGCGGCCACCACCGCTCCTGCTTGGGGCTGACATCTGACCTCCACCTTAATGTTGCAATCCTGGATGCAGCCGGCTGCTCTGGGGTTACCAAAATAATGCCTCGGGAAGACAAGCAGAGCCTGCCAGGTCTAGCACAAAGGTCCACCCTGCCACTATGCTCTCTGGCAAGGGCCAGCAGTGAATGCCAGGGTACAGGTGTAAAAGCTGGCCAAGTGTGCACTGATACCTCCCCAGGACGCTCTTCCAGCCGCCGGCAATCTGCGGCTGAAGGACTTCCTGAGTCAGGCATCCTATCTCTCCTTTAAAAGCCCTCAACGGATTTTTCTTTTTTTCTTCCAGGAATTTCTCTAATTACAAGGATAGCACAAGCGCTTCTTAACTGTTCTCTGTCCAAACCAGCCACTGATTTCCAGTGCTGGCAGGTAAAGACACCCTCCCCTCCGTGCCAGCAGTGATAGGGGTGCATGGTGCTGGTGATGCTGGGTGCAGCAAGGTGGGGGACTGTGCAGGAGCAGATGTCAGATGCTGCCCCCCCCCGCCCCACTGCTGGAAGCTGGAAAGCTGGGAGCCCCAGCCCTTCATTGCATGGCCAGATCCTGCCGCTCCCACAGCCATCCCTACAGCCACCAGGCTCGCGGACGCAGTAGCCTGGCAAGGAGAGGGTTACCCTCTCCTGCAGCCACCACTGCAGCCAGCCCGGTGAATGGTATTAGCAAAAATGAATAGAAATACTACATGAAGCTAATAAGATCTGAGGGGAGCTCCTTAGACAAGTTGATTTCCAAATTGGACTGACTTTAACCTCACATAAATAAAAATGAATGCTTATAAAATATGGTGGAAAAATCCATAAGGGCAGATGAAGGCATTGATGCATTTTTATCTCCCTCCCACACTTGTGGTACAGAGCGGGGCTCCACGTGCTGCTCAGGATCTCTGTGACCCTGCCCGCGCTCTCAGGGATTAGCCCAGGCGGGTAGTGTTTGGGGCCGGACTTGGTCTGCAATAACAAATGTTGCCCTGGGCTGTCCCTCAGCCACCAGCAAGGTTCAGGGCCAGGAAAGCTCCCCTGGGCTGGCTGCCTGCACCCTTTGCTCCAGACACCATGGAGCGGGCATCAAGCAGGAAGGGGCAGGGGCTCAACCTGGCCCCCCGCCATCAGCATTGAGCTGTACAAACCCAGTGCAAAGCAAGCCTCCATCTCGGTGTCAGAGAAGGTCCTTCTCTGCTATCCAGACACCTCTTCTCACTAAACCTGGAGGAACCTAACACCCCCACCCAGCTTGCCAAATGCAGCTTGAATTCACCACTGCATCCACAAAGCATGACAGTAGGACAGATGCATAACACACGTGCACGGAGCCAGCATCTCACAAGCTTGTACTTTTTTAGGCAACCACTGCTAAAAAAATGCCCTGCCCTAAAGGTCTTCAACCTAAGCAGAAGATAAGAACAACTAGAAGGAGAAAACAGGGTCATTGCCTGACAGACAGGTGGTTCCCACACTTGCAGCCAAGCCATCGACACCAATCTGGGACAGAGGCTGGCAAAGGAGGGGTGAAGGGCATGGAGACATTCCTTGCAAGGTGCATCCAGGAGCTCCTCTTCAAGCAAGAGTCATTGGGGCAGAAAGCAGAGACCTGTGTGCTGGGAGACTCAGCGAGTGCTGGCAGAGGCTGTCACCAGAGGCTGACTGACAGTGAGAAACTGCGTGTGGAGAGGGACTACGAGGTTAACAGGAAAGAAAGCTGTGAAAGGCCTGGAGAGCAGAGACAGGTAACTGCTGTTTGCCAGCAGGAACCAGCAAGAGCAAGTAAAGCATGGGTGACACGAGCAAAATGACAGGCGAGGAAAATGATCCTTGCAGCAGAGCTCTGAACAGGCAGGAGTGGGAGAAGATTGCATTTGTCAAGGCCAGAGAAAAGGATGTTGCAGGAATTGAGCTGTGAGATGATGACACTTCGGATGAGAGTTTTAGCTGTACCTTAGCAACCCAATGCCAGGGAAAGAGGCAGGCTGAGCACAGCCATCTCGCCCGCAGGCAAGGCCAAGGTGGCCATTGGATTGGGGTAACTTTCTGTTACCCATGCGGAGCTTGCACACGGATACTGAGATTCGGTACAGGCAGCGCAGGAGGTGATGGCAACTGAGGACGGGCTCTGGGGAGTCGTTCCTGAACCCAACCGTCTGCTGGCATGATGAAGATCTTCAGACAGACAAGGCAAACAAAGAGGTAGACAGAAAACCAGGAAAGACGATTCGGGTTGCCAAGGGAGGACAGGTCTTCAAGAGGTCTGTGGGACGAGAGATCAGGAGGAGGGAAATGTTCTGCTGGTGCCGAGCTGTTGCCAGGGAGAGCTTATCAGCATTGGGGAAAGCAGGGCACAGGGCCAGCCCCGTGCTGGAACCAGAGGAGCAGAGCTGGCCAGCAGTCATCAACAGCATGTTCAAAAAGCTATGGGAACTGCGGAGGGGGGAAAAGGGGTGGGGGACAGCTGGTGGGGTCTAAGGCAGAAGGGAAGAAAAGCAGACCTGTCTGGGAAGGAAAGATCAAAGGGGAAAGAAGTAGGGAATCACAATGCAAGAAAAAAGTCACTGCACTCCCCTGCAAGCTCAGCCAAGCCTCCCACAGGCCAACCAGGTGAGAGGCATCAGGAGGCAAAGCCCTAAACCAGCCAGCTCAGAAATCGTGGTAGCAGCAGCAGCTGTCCTATAAAAGGGGGTCTGGCCTTCAGAAAACGATGTGAGCAATAACGAAGTGGAGCAGCCTTAAATATCCTTTTTCTCCACATAAATAACACTGTCCATAACTTTGGCTTTACAAGCAAATATTTACCAGGAAGAGAATCTACAAAAGATAAATGAAACCACTTCTGGGCTGCCTGGGACAAAGACAAGGAGCTCAGAGATGAGCTCCCCTTGCCCTAGAAAAGAGGGATGGGTCCAGGGACCTGGGCAACTAGCTGACACTGGGGGCCACGTGCCCCTCTGAAAGCACAGGCAGTTATTTGATGCTTGTGAGATCTTTTCTCTGCTGCCACATGCCAACCCAGAGCTGGTTGTGTGCAGAACTTGATGTTCACAGCAGGCTTTGCTGGCAGTCAGGGGAAAGGTCTGCAAAGTCTCAGCTCTGCTTCTGCAAGGAGATAACCTGGGGATGATGGAGGAGCCAGGGTCCAGCAGCTAGTGGGCTGTGCTCACCCATGAAAGCCAGGCTTGGCCAACCCACCACTCTGCCTGTACCAGCAGGTTTCAGCTCAAGAAGGCGGCAGACGTCTTAGCCTCCCTGCTATCCTCCCTGGCACCACTTGAACACATTTTTGAGAGACGCATCTTTGCCAGACAACACCAACCCCAAGGAACTGGTCCCAGAAACGTAAGCATGTCCCAAGGGAAGCCTGCCGGTCCCCCTCCCAGCCACCCCCTGGCAGCTGGGGAAACACCGGGCACACGATGGTTGCGGTGTTTCTGAAATAACATTGTGCACAATTTTGGATCCATTAAAAAAAGGCAAAGCTTTTTGACCCAATTCAGGAGCAAAAAAAAAAAAAAAAAAAAAACCAACCCAACAAACCCAGACCCATGTACTAAATCCTCCAGGGTTTTTGTGGCACTGAAATTCGGGCTCAGAGCAACTTTCTAGGAGAGAGGAATTCCCGCTGTGTCCCTCCTCTGCACTCACCGCTCATTATCCTCAGCATGGAAATTTTTCCTACCATTTTCAGGAGGTGCTTTGAGCTGTTTTCAGCTCAAAACACTCTGTGCAGTGAATCCAGATTGGATCTGGTAGGCAGGGGTAACAGGAGGCTGCAAGAAGGAACAAAAACCCCGCACACTACACATAACAAAAACACTTCCAGCCTCAAAGGGCTTACCACTATAAGTCCAGACCTTGCAAACATCTCCTGAGCTTTACTGGTCAAGTTTTATTGAATTTGACAGTGTAAGGAATTAAGCCCATGTGTGAGTTTGTGCAGGATCATAGCCCCAGTGTGCAAGGGGCACAAGCGCACAAGGAGCTTGGGAGTGCTGCAGGACACAGCGTGCACCCACTCACCTCCCCGCTGCCTTGTGCATTGCGTCGCAGATCAAACACAAAAACCCACAAGCGGGTTCTTCTCCACAAACACTGTCATGGCTATTCCAGAAACAAAGGACAATTACAAGGGAAGAAGCCTCCCTCTCCCCGGGGGAAATCAGATTGCTGCTTTCATGTTTGGGCTGTGTTGCTACCCATGCACTGGGAGCTGGCATGCTCCCCGTCAGTGAAGCTGCAGCATGGGATGGGTGGCTCTGCCCCTGGCACAACTCGGGGCTTAGACAAGTCCCTGACCCTCTTGTAGGGCACGACATGCAGGAGAAGGATGTACAGGGGCTTCATAGCAGGCTCAGGCAGGGACAGACACACAGATGTCCAGGGCAGACTGGGACGAAGGCAAGGGAAGTTGTTCATAAAAGTGATGGATTTACCTTTCCCCTCTCCCCGATTTAAAATGCAGGTTTCACATCAACCCAGAGATGTACAGGTCAAATTCGAGACGACCTTCAGAAAAAGAAGTGAAAATGAAAATTTCAGACCTGATTTTTTTTTTTTTCCTGGACATTTCTGAAACAGAGCACTTTTCACTTAGGAAGTGAGCCAGCATGCACAAACAAGAAGCAAGATGAAATGACCCCAAACAAATGAAATGGATTTTCATGGTTTGTTCCTTCCTCAGGGTGTGTGTGAGGAGAAAGGGATCACTGTCAGTCTCCCAGAGACATTTTTTAACTGTTCTACTTCAGACACCACACTGAAAAACTGAATTATTCAGAGAGCTCTAATTGCAGCTCCGAGGTACCCTTCCCTTCCTTCACATGGTACCATCCTAGGCAGAAACTGCTGTCTTCCTTCTGCTTTCCCAAGGGAAAGCACCCAGAGATCATCATGTACCTATTCCTAACAGCAGGACACCTCGGGGGGAAGAAGGTTTTTACAGACAAGTATGCGCAAGTCTGTACATGCGCATATAGACTTTGTGGGATGGAAGGAAGAACAAGAAATAATGAATCCCCTTGCACTTACTAAGTCCAAACAAATAGACTGAAGCGGGAGCCTGATTTGCATTGGTTTGATTGAAGATGTAATTTGCTACTGAATAAATGTGGTTGCATCCAAATCAAACCCTTAGTCCCTCAGACATTATAACTCTTTCCTTTCTTCCCTCAGGGTTTGCCAACCTTTAAGGCTGACCAAGGATGATGTATTACAAGAAGAAATGGCCTTAAATAAGAGAAGTGCAAGTTTAGAATAGATATAAGAAAAGACTTCCCATAAGGAAGAAGGAGATGTTTAAAAATACTCAAAAAAAAGGTGCCATCACTAGGAATGATCACAGCCAGCCCAGCCCCACATCCCCCACAGCATCACCTCAGGATTACAGCGTCCCCCACACAGAGCTGTGCCCCACATACCATGGGGCTGAGGCTTTATATCCACCATAGCTCCCCTCAGTCCATCCAACTGGTCTCCATCAACGCAGGCAGCTCTCCTGGTGCCACCATTTCACCATGGTTGCCCGTAGCATGGTATGTGATATCATATCCGAAGGTTGGCTGGAAGACATGCAGGTCTTGGTCAGCTTGCATCGCTAGGATGGGCCTCTGAAAGAAATCTGGGCCTGAATTCATTTCTATTAAAATTTGGAAGCATTTTCCAGAGCTTTTCAGGAACTTAGGGCCTCTCAGCCCTACTGCTTCTCCCCTAGTAAAGCCTGGTGAGATTCAGACCTTTTCTCCTTTGCTTGTATCTCACTGGCTCATCACAAATGCCACCTGGCTGGTATTGGCACTTAAGTGCCTTCCTCAAGTTATCTCTGAACAGGTGAACCTGCTCCCCATCAGAGACCTGCTATACACTGAGCTCTCTCACTTGTTCTCTCTTCATTCCTTACAGTATCATATTTATGAGATCCCTCCAAGGCCTCTATTGATTGCTTGGGCAGTCTTGGCCACACAGCAACTATCAGAGCAGCGAGGATCCCATCAGCCTCTCAGGCAGGGAGCAAAGGGGAACCAGGGTCCAGCAAGAACAGATTTACTGGGCAGCAAAGGAGGATATAGCCCACATCCTCGCTAGCCCCATCCCAACGCACACCATGGACCTCCCCTTCCACCTGCTCCCCCATCCACATCGCAGCTGTATCTATCTGTCAGGCAGCATAGTGCTGAGTAGAGAGAAGACACGAGCCAGTGCAAGAGAAAAGAGAATAACAGCCACAAAAATGAAAATTGTGCATTATAGCCAGGGAGGAAGTTACTCGCACGTTACTGAGCAGCTCTTTGCTTTGCCCTTTGTCTGAAGCCTGGGGGACTCGCAGCCACGCTATGAACATGCAGCAGAGACGTGCATCTCCTGGGCATGAATTCTGCCCCTGCACAAGCTTCACTGCTCCAGCTGCAGCTTCCCAGTGCAGAGCATCCCTGGAAAAGAAGAGCAAGGATGCTCACAGCCTCAATTTACGTGAGGGAAATCCATCACAAGGCATGAAAGCCTTTCATTCAGGACAATTTGTTGCAGGAGTTATAAACTGAGGTGCTGGGAAGCCAATTGTCAGGCCAGGAGCATTGCAGATTGGCAAGGCGGAGAGGGCTGCCCCTGCAAGAGGGAGTGAGAGCTACCTAATAAACATTTATTGGGCAGATGAGGCTGTAAACAGCACGTCCGCTCCCGAACTGGGCATGGGGGAGAGAAGGGGGCAGGGGTAGGCAGCCTCGTCCCTGGGCGTGGTTTGTAACCTGGAATCATCACTCAGAAGCAAGGACCATGGTGCAGGCAACGCCAGGGCCAGAGGAAGGGAGAGAGGAAGAGATTGATTATCCCATAAATCAATTGCTGGGCACTGATTACAAAATAAACCACCAGGGCAAAGGTCAAGTGCTATATTATATCACCCAGCCCACACGATTTATTTACCACTTGGGCCATCAGTCCCCCTTGCCATCTATTACAGCGAGCTGCAGCTCTCCCTTCCCAGCTTCAGGCATGGCTTCTGCCTATAGACACGACCAAGCACAGCCCTGCAGGCAGCAGCACAAGGCTTAGAGGAAAGATCCAGCAGCCAGGACCGGGCAGGTCCAGGCATCGATCCTGTTGGACCTACAGAGCCACATCTACGACGCTGGGAAAGGTGACAGCCAGGCAGACCGACCCTGCTGCAGACACCAGCGGTGGCTGAGGGGGCTCACCAAGTCCTCCATCACCATCAGGCTGCCTGGAAGCAAATCACTTCACAGTGGGAGAGACCAGAGTAAAGTCATCTCCTCTGCAAAGAGCCACCAGGCCTGGCTGGGGGTGCACCATGCAGAGACTGCCACGGAGGGCTGGCCTCTGGGTGCACTTGCCATTTCTTTCTGGGCTCCAGGAAAGACTGAACCCTTTGAGAGGACCAGCAACTTCCCGGCAGGGGAGCAGGGCCTCACTCCAAATCAGATCTGTACCTGGCCAAGCTTTCCATGCCCACTTCTACCATCTGAGGTCTGTATCCATACAGGGATACTAACAGAGACTGTCTCATAGCACTCAACTGGAATTCAGCCTACAAAACTTCATTTGTTTTTTCCCCCCTTCCCTTTCTAACTTTAGATTTTTAAACACAGGCAGCAATAAGAGGAATTCCTGGGAGTATTGTTCATCTGTTTCCCATAAGCTGCTTGTCACTGACCATGAAAAGATTTTTGAGTCTGACTCCCAAAATATAAAAACCCTAAAATGGACATTTTTGAGTCCTTCACATCAACCAAAGGAGAATAACGTCAGAGCTGTAGGATGTGTGTGTGCATGTACTTGGAGGATGGCAAAGAAATATTACGGGGAGGAGGAGAGGTGCCAGCCCGTGTGCCATGGGCAGGGTGCCTTCTGCCTGCCTCTGACTGCACAGCCCACGTCTGCGTGTGGCTGGGGGAGGTGAAGGCACAAGCTTGGATGCTGCTGGGTGGGCTGTGAGTGCAGATAGCCTGGCCTGGGGCTGTTTCCACTTATGGATGCTCCCATTGACCATGAAGCTGTTACCCCCACCCCCCTGTACGATGGTACTCTGCCAAAATGGTTGCTGCAGTTGGCACTTACCTGGGAGTTTATTTTTCTTTCCAGAAGCGCTGAATGTTTCGACTCCTATTTTAGCCCATCTGCCAGCAGAGAGTGGAGGCTCCAGCTCACGTGCCCAGCCACACATTTTCACAAGCCGCATGGGACACCACCATGCAGAAGGGCATGTCCAAGGGGACAGCTAAGGTGATGAATTGCAACAGACTCCAACCCTGATGTAAGTCAGTGCTGTCACTAGAAAAACCTCAGTGATTGACCCTGGTCAGGGATACAGTCCCCAGAGATGCCTCCTGCCCTAGGGTACGACTCAGGCATTTTTTGCAGGGCAGCTTGCGGCCCTGGCAATCCCTGCTCCACTCCTACTGATTCCACCCTCTCAGTAAGCTCAACCACCACTCAAACTCAACTATCTCCAGCTTGAAAACACAAGGCACCCTCATCCCCAAGGGGTAGAGCCCCCACCCCAGTTTCCCTGAATTGCAACAAAACCATGCCCAGTCCGCCAGGACAATTCTATGTCCCAGCAGAGTCAGAAAAGCACGAGGACCCGTGGTTGCTCAGTTGGTCCCTGCTTCCCCAAGGGAGACAGCAAACTCCAAAGGAGAAGTACTAACAGAGAGATGGGCATCTCTACCAGTAGCTGCGTTGCTCTCAGGAGTTACGTTTCCCACTGCATGGGTGGGTTCTTCAAAGTATGGTGCTTATCTCCAGAGCTAGCATTGTCTGCCACGATCACCACCTAGACCTTGGTGGGGAAGGGTGTGATAGGCAGCCAGCCCCCTCCTGCACTCTCCCCAAGGAACCCAATGGCAACAATACATTATTCCAGGCATTGATTGCCTCATTCCTGGAGGCTTTTGCAAATCCCTTGGAGTCAACAGTATATTACTTTTAGGGCTTGGTATGTCTGCTCCTCTCCCATAGGGGCTTTGACCTGCATGGACATCCATCAATCCTATCGTTTGGCCTAGCTCCACATTTCTGATGGCAGTAATGAACCAAGGTCGGCATGAGACAGTTACATTCTCCAGCCCTCCCTTCGCTCCGCCTGGCAGATTTCGAAGTTCACATTTAATCTGAAAGAGGGAAGATGGAGAGGAGCCTTACCAGCTGCAGTTTCTGTAAATGTCAGGATAGGAATGAGATCTTAGCAAGCCTTAATATACTATGCAAATCCTCAGAGCATGACCGTGTGGTGCCAGGGCTTTTTATTCCCCTCCGTGGTAATCAGAGAGACAAGGATTAAAAAGGGGAGTTGCCACATAACTAGCCGGTCCCTCTGCTTTACTAACCCCTGTTTAAAGACAATATCTGGACATATGGGCTTAAGGCTCTATAAAGATCTACAGGCAGAGATGGGTGTTCTCCTAAAGGGTGCTAGCCAAAGACTTTTGCCTGCATCTCCCTACTCTGGAATATATTTGGTAGTCTATGTGCAAGGGGATGAGGCACACGTGCGTGCTGCTGGCTGTGTCAGCAAAGAGCTATGGATTTGGCATGTGTGTGGCTGAAAGTGAGACTGTACTCCACGGAGGCGGGATGAGGAAGAGGCACTGCATGGTGTCCAGGCATGCAGCTCTGTGTACCTCTTTTTACAACTGCATGTTTACATCACTTTTTTTCTTTATATTTTTTATGCATCAGGAAAACTCCATCACTTTCCTCTCCCGTAATGATGTTGACCTGATTAAAATTTTTATTGGATTTTACAAAATAATTTCATACATACTGTTCCCTAGAGCCCTCCAGGCTGGAAGGCAGGCAGGGAAGAGAGAAAGAGAGAAGAGAGTATATTAAGAATGAGGTGGAGAAGGAAAATATTTTATTTTACTCTGAAATTATTTTTCCTGAATGAATAATAGATTAGAAATTTTTTTATTTATTTTTTTTTTTTTTTTACATAGTGCTCTTAGAAGTGCCCCTGAAACATGCAGGCATGAAAAAGTCACCATTCGAATATCTTGGGCCTATTTCAATAACAGCTTTGCTTTTCTACTGCAGCTCCCAACCCTTTTCACCACCTCTCAGTAGTAAGCAAACCATGGCTAACAGGCTGCCATAGCCTCAAAGATGGGCAGGAGCACGAGGAGACAGAGCCCTGACCCGCCTGGCCATCCACAGCACTTTCATCAGTCAGTCCAAAGCATCCCCTGCAGTCTAACTCCTGTTTTAACTTCATGTTTTAACATAAGACCAAACTGGGTGGAGGCACCATGTTGTCCCTCTCCTGTAGGGACTATAATCTGGGGTTGGTCCCAGTGACTCCCAAGACCTTCTTATTAGCAAAGCCACAAAGACAGGCCACGAGCAGCAGGTTGTGTGGGTCCACACACCAGACTCTTGGCTCCTACCTCCCTGTCCCCAGCCTTGGCCAGAGAGAGCTTGATGAGCCTGATGTATCCCAGGGGAGCTCATCAAGCCGGGCAGACCTGTGGGAAGCTTGAGGCAAATGAGGCACAAGTGACAAAGGAGAGTTTGAAAGTTGTGATTGTCTTGCTATTTTAGCATTTTCCTACTGTTTTCCCTCCCCACCAAGGCAATGCCCTAACAGTAATGTTTCAGGTGTAGAAATCCCACTGACGTTTTGCTCTGGTCCGTAGAAAGAAGTCAGGTCTTTGCTAGTTTGAGGAATGTCATGGGCATGATTTAGTTACCCAATTCAATTTTCATATATTTAAATTAGATTGCAACCCTCTAGCCCAGGGACTAGCTGTTGCATTCCAGAGGAAGGCAGCCACTCCTGCAATGGGCAGCTTTGCACCTTAGGTCCCAGTGCAATAAAAAAAAAAAAAAAATGCTTTTCAGGGAGCTCAACATTTGCTTCAGATGTCATTTTCAGGAGTACCCCTGCAGGGCTGGCTTGTTTTGAAATTTAGTTTCCCTGGTGGATGCTTATGAAGTAAATATTTCAGTGCTGCGTAGATGCCTCACCAGAACTGCCCCCCCCGCAAGGGGTAATAAGTCTCTGAGCCAAACCTGATGCCACTTGAGTCTCAGGTGACAGCAACCACAGTCAAGTGAAATCAAGGTGAGGAATAACGCACCTTACTCTGTGGGCACCATTCATGGCCAGCAGCTGAGACTGCCTCCAAGATTCTTGCTCTCTAGGTCGTTCTCAAGGTCACATCGCTGGAAGTATTAAGGTTGTCTATGTAACCTTTAATATATGTTTTAGAATGAGTTCGTGGGGCAAGGGTTGAAATTTTTTCCAGCATCATGTTCTCTAACAATTGCTGTTTGACATTTCCCCATAGGTTCTAGTTTTCTTCCTGCAGCAAGCGTTCAGACAAGCTCCAGGTCAGACCACCTGTGCTGAGCTGGGAGGGGATTGCAGCCCCCTAAATTGTGCATTCCTGCCACTTGCCTGGTGGGACAGGACTGCTGTTTTACACGGGATTCTTCATATCCACTCTGTTGTTACAGGGAGCAGTGGCAAAGCGTCATCTCACCTCGAAACACCGGCAAACCACCTCACCCCCAACAATACTGCATACCATACCTGGGACTTCAGAGGGCTCTGCGGTCTGCCCTCAGAGCATCATCCCTCCTGCTCCTGCCACGGCACTGTCCTAAGGGCATCCATCCATGTGATTTCAGGCTGCATCTGCCAACCAATACATCTTAACTTTGACTTTCAATACTCCCTGCTACTCCACTCCCACCTGAGCCCCTCCTGGGCAAGGGCCGAGGACAGCAAGTGGGGCCAACCCCGATCCGTGCAGGCTGCCCCCGACCGGGAGACCGGCAGAGCAGAGCTCTTGCAGTACACAAAAGTATCTTGCAGCAAAAAGGGATTTGCAATGTAGTGAATAGCTAACTGATAAATACTACAGCGAGAGAAGTCCAAGCCCTGGATAAAAATGGCTTATGGTGTTAAGCTGTGCCCACGGTCCAAGAAATAGAGGGTACCTGCAGCCGCTATTCCATTGCCCCACACCCAGCACAAAACAGTCATTTGTTTCTGACTGACTTTTATTTCAAGTTTCAGACAGCAACAAAGAAAAGAAGAGTACAAAGCCTCCCCAAGAGGCTAAGCACAGCAATTCACCGTGCAGCCTAACCAGAGTGAGACACAAAATGGCAGCTGCTCCTGCAAGCGGGCAAAGCCAGCTCCTGCTTTCGTGAGCGCAAAGAGCAGCGGCGGCTCCTGCTGCTGCACAGCTGCCTCTGCCTCAGTCCTGGCTCAGGATCTCAGGAGGTGGACAAGAAATTAGGGACATTAATTTCTACTCTGTGATGGGCAAAAAGAACAACCCACTGGCTCTAACCAAACCTGAATCTGGAACTTGGGCATTAACCTTTAGAAAGAATAACAACTCCCTGGAAGTATTTGCATTTTACTCTTCCTGGTTTGTGAAGAGATACAGTGCAGACACAGCCCCTCTCCACTGGGCAACTGGCTCATGCATAACATAGCGCCCTAGGAATCTCTTGTGTGATCTGCAGGCCCGCTTCCAGACCTCACAGCTCTATCTCCTCCCATAGGAGCTCCTGGGAAGCCTCCAGGCTTTGAAGCTCACATTTGCATATCAGCAGCCCTCCATCCAGGCTCCCTGGAGTGCCTGCCTTGCAGCTGAGGGCAGCCACCAGCTCACGGGCCACTGACTGGGCTTGTTTCTTGTCCCTAAGTCACACACATAGATGGGTTTAAACACATCAAATGACTTCCTAACCTCACATCTCCCTGCAAGCAGGGGCTGGAGCTGTCACAGGCAAGTTACACAGGGGCAAACGGGAGAGGCGTGAATTTGGAAACCCTTGACCTGCTCCCAGCCCAGTGGGAAGGGACAGGTCAACATCAGCTCCCACCAATCCCTGCCATCAAAAGCCATCTTTTATGGGCAGGGATTTGGCAGCCAGTGTGTAAAAGGAGGCTGTAGTCCACACCACAAAATGACATCACCACAAGTTGCATCTCTTGGCCTTCACCAAAGCAGTGGAGCATTAACTGGGTCCCTCGGTGCGCAGGAGGAGCTTATGCTGTTGCTGCTTTGCCCTGAATAACGAGGGCTTTAATCTCCAGGTTTGTCAACTTAGCACCTTGCCAGAACTAGGACTCATTTTTAGTATTAAAAAATAATGCATATTTATCAAACCTAGTCAGGCAGCGGGAAGGGGGAAACAGCTGGCAGCAGTCTCCCTCTCCCCATCTGACATGTGCTTGCCATTTTTCGCAGTTTCAACAGCTCTCCAGCTCTAGTCCTTATAATTACGATGAAAAAAACCCTCACACTCGACCATAGCGCCTTGCAGCCAAGCTGCCAATGTGTTTCCACATAAAAGCCTCGTTGCAAAAACCCTAAAATTTTTCAGAGTCTCTGCTTTATTCCCATCCTCCCTTACATCATTGTATTCACATGGTGTTCAATTATTTACAAGCGTACAAAACACTCCAGCCCAGATTCTCAACTAGTATTAATCAGTGAAGTGCCAACTAAATCAACGGAGCTAGAAAGATTTGCTCCGGAGAAGGATCTGTCCTGCTGTTCCTGAAGACCCCTTCTTCCCTCCACAGCACACATTGGGAAGGAGAGGATAAAAAACAGCTTTTTTTTCTTTCCCTTTCTCCATTGCTTGAGTTTGCCAGACGCCCGGAAGCACACTAACGCCCACGGAGACCTGCTCCCCACTGCTGACCTACTTTTCATTCATGTACCTGCGACACACTTGTCTCCCATGGCAGCCCCAGGTATTCATGGAAGCAACCATCCACACCTTGCCCAGAGCCCTGTGGCAACACCAGGAGCTCTGTGCGTGGGGCAGGCCCCTGGGTACTAGGATAAACACCCTTGCCTTTAATGACAGATAAGGCTTTCAGATTATTCAGCTAGGCCTGGCGCTTCCTTGAAGCTGGTACAGCATCATCTGTCTCCAGTCAGTTCCTTCAGGGCTTTTTCTCCGTCCTTTTCAAGTGGCAGCACTTCCAAGGAGGCCCAAAGGGAAACAGCTTCCTCTGGCTGGTGACCATGGAGGACTAACACCCAAGATGGTCTCCTTTAGCGATCATTTCTATCTTTCCAGCCTCCACCATTTTAATCCCACAAGACCAACAGAGCCCCAGGACATAGGTCACAAATCAGAGAGGCCAATATATTGGGATAGGCATGGGACATTCGTCTAAAGCTATGGGACAATTGTCAATCAATTAGTGCTTTTTTAGGACAGATGAATCCCCATAGACAACACTAAGCTTTCCACAAGACCAGGGCCAGTACAACCAATCTTTCAGCAAATCTCTTTATCAGGATTTTGTGATCACGTAAAAAGCAGAAACTGACTTTTGAAAGACATTTTGTTATTTGCACCTTCACTTAGAATCAGAAAGTGAAGAGTTCATGAAAACATAATATAAGTGTAAAGAACAGGTCTGTTCCCTTGAGGGCATTTTCAGACACAGACTGGAGAATTGCATGTGAAATCCTGGGCCACTGGGCATCTCATTAGAAGACAAGAGTTTAAATTTACTCCTATTACCATCACCAGTTCACAAACTGGGGCCACTCCATTCAAAAACAGAAGGCCAAGGAAGTGCAGGAGACAGACACAAGGCTGAGTCTTACTGCACTGAACCCAGCTTACTCATCCCTCATGTACCACCACAGCAAAGAGATGTCACAAGGCCTTCATCATGACTGGAATCATAATATCCATGATTCACATGGAAGACTTTTTGTACAAAGCACCGAGATAAAAATAAAATGAAGAGGAAAAAAACTTAACAAGAAACTTGTTTTATCCATCTTGTAGGGAATGAAACAAGATGAACATAAACAGCTCAACTTGACCCAAATATTTTTTCGTTGCTGAGTAACCCTGCAAAAAATGTTATCTCACTAGCATCTGTGGAGATTAGATGGAAGGGAATTTTAAACAAACATTCATTGTCCCTTGTTTTAGGAATTTCAGCCTGGACATGAAGCCTTGGGACTGCTGCTTTTGCAGCACCATTATCCCCTTCAGTAGGGAATAAACAGCTGAGGAGGGCAGGAAGCATCTGTAACATCTCCAACACATTAACATACTGTTGACATGAAGGTTTACATAAAACATTTGGGTTTACAGCTTTCCAGATTCTTTTAAGAGAAGGATGCGGCTCCTTTGCGAAAGCTACAAGCAGGAAATACACGCTCAGGCCATGACTACAGCAGGAGGTGGGAGGAGGGGTAGTCACAGCAGACGGCTTCGAGCCATTTTGGGTGGCAGTAGGCACCCACCAAGGGCTCAGACTTTACAGCCCACACTGGCTGCCATATGTTGCAACAGTGGCTCAGCATCACACAGGACCCAATTTATAGCATTCTTCATGGCTGCAAGCACCACACTACCCTCTTACTGCTCTCCATTAGTACAATCACCTTTCCACCACGCATCTTCTAGCGCCTCGCTATCATATTTACTGATTTTTTTCATGTTTTTGTAGGTGGAGGGAGATCTGATAGATCAGCTGAGAGATTCAGGCATGAGGTTTTAGCTTCGTTTGTGCTCTGGAGGTCAGGCCTGCTCACTCTTTCACTCCCTCCCAACAGATAAGCTCTATCTCAACAACACACAGATGCTTTTAGAGATCACCTTGGCCCCTGCTAAGCTGTGCGGCATTTCTGCCGTGTGTGTCCTCGAGTTGGAAGCGCACAGCGAGCAAGGCTGTGCCTGTGACACTGGGAGCTCAGAACAGGTGGCATGGGGAAATTACAGCTCTGAAAATGGCAGCTCTTCCAGCTGCAGCAGTCTTCCTTGTTGAATTTCTCCTGGAGTAACTCAGGGAAGTGAGAGCAGAGGGGAAAGAAAGGCCTGGAGGTGGCAGAATGGAAATCGGTATTCCATCAGTCAGGGCTCAGAGGGAGAGGATGCCAGTGGCACCTGGCAACAGGCTGCAATGAAAAGATGTGCACGAAGGGCAGAGTGAAGGCACAGCATCGCTGTGCTATTGTATGCTTTTGTTATACAGCAGCAGCAATATAACCCCAGTGCTGCAGCATGACGGCGGGGCAATACTGCAGCCCAACAAGCTCTGGAGATGGGGAAGTGGGATGGATGCCTTCCCCCAGCCTGAGAGCAGGGTTCTTCCACCCTGGGATGGGGGAGGCTCTCACCTCTAGAGGACTCTTCAGGAAATATGGCAGTCCGCTCAAAATATTTGGTCTCAATCACATACAGACAACTTCATGGTCTAGACCTTCTGCCCCACCTGAGAGCAATGAATGAGAGGTCAGTTCACACTCAGTCACTGGAAGGAGCAGGTCACCCTGAACCACTGGTTTACACCCCAGCTGGGTCAAGTCCAGCTGCCAAACTAAAGATGAAGACAATTTACTCTGTAAGGGTCCTTAAAATATCAACTCAGGGCAAGTATTACAGCTCCCACCAGGGTTCTGAGGCAGGACAGTCATCCACACTCATGCTAGACAACTGCAGTTGCATCTCGGATTCATGGAGATTTTGAAAGAAACAGCCACTCAGCATCGGTTATTTTAACTCAGTACAGAATCTGTGCATTCAGACCAATCCCACTGCGTGTACATTTGCTAGGGCCCTACCCCTCTTTCCATGGCAGCTGCTGCCCCTGGCCTGTTTTGCCTCCCAACTCACAGCAGTTGTATTTTAATCCTCAGGTGATATATCTCCTCAACATGCATAACAGGCACAGCCAGGGAGCTTCCTGGAGGAAGCAATTACAGAAATTGAGCTCACCCAAACAATTAAAAAAGCTGAGATATATCTCAAAGCTCCAGTTTTTCTCTCTACTATACATAGGACCCACATCAGACTAAAATGCATCTGTGGGAGCAGACTTTGCTCTTCTCCGGTTGCTGCCTGCATCTCCGCTAGTTCTGACAGCTCTACAGGGCTAGCCCAGAAGCTCCAGTTCACCAGGGAGGTCAACACAGCCCAGCTGTCCTCTTTAGGTTAGATCAACCAGTTGGAAGAAGGAAGGTACCAGAAGGAAGTGGTATTGGTTACACCAGTGCAGACCAGAGCTTTTTGGCCCCACAGCAGCATTTTCAGCACTGGAAAGTAGAGGCTTCTGTCTGATCACAGCCTGCTAAAAGGCTTTGCTCCTCCTGCCCTACCTGGCAGCTAACACATGACAGCCAACTCCACAATCCCCCCAGCAAAGCAGATCTCAGCTGCAACTTAATCTGAACTTCTACTTCAGCTCTCACAGCCAGCTCAAGTGAAAATGAAAAAGAACTGATAAAGGAAAACCCACAAAGTGAAGCAGGTGGTGAGGGGGCCAGAGGCAGAGAATTTACTGGAAAGAGCAATGCCACCACAGATCTAGCAGTGCTAACATTAATTGCTTTTTAATTATTCCAGTGCTTTCCTTCCCTGGTGGCCGGTAGTTGCGGGATTCCTGCCTGCCCTCCGGTGGCTAAGGAGGAAAGGAAAGCCAAGAGCGTGTCAGCAGAGCAAGCCCAGGAACCGAGCATCCACAAAGGCCTGCTTCACCCCACAGTCCACAACAGGAAGCTTCAGTGACTCTGAAGATGCTGACATTTCTTTTGAGCACCATCGCAGAGCAAGTCTGCTGGGACACCTCAGCCATCTCTGGGGGAATCTGAACCGCCAGTGCTACCTAAGTGGAGTCTATGGAGGGGCCAGTACCTTGAGCTTCCACCTAACTGAAGAGCATGATTTGCTTCTTATCAGATATGGGTAGGAAAGAGCATAAACAAAGCAAGGACAGCCCACATGTTTTTCCCCAGATTCAGCTGCATTTCTGAGGCTCTAAAGAACAGAGGGAATGACCTTTTCCTCTGTCCTGCTGCCCCCACGTCCCTGGTTCCAGTCACTTCCAGCTCTCAGAGAAGGGCCCCGCTGCCTCTCAGCACACCTCCTGCTATCAACACCCTTATGACAAAGCTGGCCTTGTGCATCTCCATGCTGCTTTGTGACCTGGAGAAGCCCAGCTTAGTAAAGCACAGCCACCACCAGGTACCACTCACCAGCTGTCATGAATGTCATCTGCAAGTGTCCCCATCCCCTCCAACCCCTCCCCACAATAGTCCTGAGCCAGCACCAGGCATCAGGTTCAGACCCTCAAGGCTTCAGCAGACACCCCTCCATGGGAATCTCACCCAGCACCATGCAAGAATTTTGACAGACACATGTTGTGAACAAGCAAAGAGACTGCTGAAAAAAGCCTGTCTTTAACTTTCAGGTTCAAATATATTCTCCTCCATCCACTCCAGATGCTACTCAGACACTTTGGAAATGGATATTTAAAGATATCATGATCAAAGTGAGAGGAGGAGGGGGGCGAGGGCAAGGGCACAAGAGTCCCATTAGTAGGAAATCAGAATTCAGCTACATCCCTTACACAAAACAAAGGTGAGATAAAAGCTCTGTGAGGAAGACAACATGGGATCGCAGCAGCATTGACTTCCGTAACATCTGTAAGCAGAAAACATGCTCACTGCTTCCATATGGGAAAGGGCACAAACTCAGCAGTTTTCTTCTGGTAGGTTGATGGGAATTTGAAGCAGACTTTTCACAGCGCCAGTTATTTCTGGATTTTAAAAGCCCAAGAATAGCTTCTGCTTCTTGCAGGTCCAAATACAAGCACCAGACATCTGTCTAGGGAGCAGCAGCCTACTTTCGGTATGGCAGAATACCCTCTAGCAGGACGGGAATGGGACTAGCAGCCAGGAGACCTGTGCATGGCTTGCTGTATGATCCCCTGCTTCGCCTCACAAGAAGGACAAAGGTTTCCATCTGCACAGTGTTCCCACTGGGGCAGCTCAATGCTAGCGCTAACACGTTAGCAGCCCTATGATTTCAGACCCAATTACTGAGACTGCAAAAGCAGTCTCACAACTAAGCCATGAGTGCTTCCTTAGGCACTCATAACCCAAAAATCACAAAGAATAATCTTTTCATCACCCCCCAAACCTCAGGGAGCTCTAAAAGACAAACAGCCACCAAGGATTTTGTGACAAAGTATTTGTGTCTACCAGTGAGTCACAGCAGCTCAGCTTGCACCTACAGCATGATATGTCTTCTTCAGGGTGGTGGTAACCTCCCTCCACACGTTTCCTCTAATGCAGGAGGGAGCAAGCTCAAGTCACAAACCAGTCTGGCCTCAAACCCACAATACATGTGGGGGAAGTATGTGACAAGCTCCCTCTGCCCCAGCTTTGGGGTCTGCATGTTGTACCATTAGCCAGGTGCTCAGCGCAAGACCCATCAGTGAAGATGCTGAACACTAACAATCCCATAGTGGCCACAGGAAGAGTAAGTAAATAACTTATCTTAGCCAAACCTTCCTCCAAGTCGGCAGGAACTGGTGCTGACTCCACAAGGCCATTTTTGCTGGCACTGTCGTTACAGTGCCAGAAAGTGATTCACGTCTTTCATGGGAGCTCAGAGGAGAGGGACTAGGGAAATAGCATCTCATCCTGCCTTTCCCTAGCCAAGCCTCTTAATGAGAGAGGAGGTGAAAAAAAGAACATCATCCTTTTTAACACAGGAGAAAAGAACTGGTGCTACAGAAGCACAAACAAGCTCATCCTCCATTCAGTGCAGCTGGTCAACACTCCAAGGGCTGCTGTAGAGTGGGAAGATCTGGGTTTGAATGCTGTCAGTGCCTGCAAGGAGACAGCCAAGCATGCTGTGAGCAAGGGAGTAACCCCAGGCCACCGGATCACAGGACAAAAGCTTCCAAAGGAAGAGTGTCACTTTTCATGAGTCCCCTAAAGCCTGCAGCAGCACCACATCCACAGCCACTGTGACATCTAGCCACTAGGGTGTGACAAACCACCACCGAGGGCACACAGATAACCACCCCATCGCCACTTTGGTGCTAAGGAGCAACGGGCAATTTGGGGTCCAGGAGAGAGACAATTCAATGACAGTGACCAGCAACACAATGTAGGTACTGCAGATAGGAAGCTCTCGTACCTTCACATGCACTGCCCTGTTCCACAAGGACCCAATTCCAAGCCCTCCAAAAATCAATGAGATAACAAGGAGATGAGTTGCAGCCAATATGGATTTGTCAAGAGCAAATCACATCAAGCCAATCTATCTTCCTCGTATAAGCGTAATAGGCTTTCGGCAGAGAGCACAACCTGTCAAACGTCTCCGCTCTAGTAAGGCTTTTGACACTGTCTTGCCTGCCATTCCCATAAGCAAGGGGAATATGGTCTTATGAGAAACTATGACAGGGCAGATATAAAACTGCTCAGATAGCCATATGCAGAGGGCAGATACCGGTGGTCGTCTCTGCTACAAAGCAAGAACAGGTTGACAAACAGGATTTTGTAGGAGTCTGTCACATACCAGCTCTCTTCGGGGATTTCACTATTGACCTGGATGATGGAGCAAAAAGGAAACATTAAATCTGCAGGTAGCATGAAGGTGGGAAGAACTGCAGGTACTTTTAGAAAACAGGATTAGAAGATCTTGATATCTCAAGAAATCATCCTTTTCAGGCAGATACAAGGGCCAGGTTTTTCTCGCAGGCAGGAATATTCAGCTGTCCAAGAACAAGTGTCCAAATACAAAGAACAAATTTTCAGGGACTATTGCTTCACTGCTCTTGCATATCAAGGGCTACTGATGCTGCAAGACATCTGGGGCCTCTTGTTCTTGACCCTATGACAGTAGCATCTAGGGTCCAAGACAGACTAGCAGCATGTTGTATTAGGCAGGCATGTACTCAAGGCATTCCTTCCCAAGCAGCTTGCAAACAGAATCAATATCAAGCTCAAAGGGCCCTGAACAGGATCAGAAAACATGAATTCCCACTCCCAGGCTGCTCTTTATCTACTGCATCACTGTCGCCTCATTGCAACTGGCACATTCACCGTCTCTTCTGAGAACTGCTTTCAGCAGGGAAGGTGTTCCTGTGCCAGCAGCACATCATGCTAATGATGACAGCCAAGCACATACTAGATCTCACTGCTGTGCACCCCATACATGTTTCATAAAGTTGTCCCAACTGCCTTCTCAAGCCCTTCCCATAGCCAGCTGCACCTGATTCTGCTGTTAAGTGATCTTCCTCTTCCCCTGCTACATCTCACACAATTTTAACCTGTAGTGTCTGCAAGACAAGGACTTCTCATCTCCAGCTGAGTTTGCCAGTGGAAGCAAACAAAGCACAGATGCCCTGCAAAAATAATGAGCCAGCATGTCCAGACATGGCACTTTTTATGGAGAGCCATGGCCAAGCCCCTGCAATGAACTACATTTCTAGCCTGCAGAGAAGAGACGCTTGCAGCCATTCTCCATGTGATCTTTGGGCTTTCCCCTCTGACCATGCATTTCTTAGTGCATGCTGGTAGGGAACCGACCTTGCAGCCCTGGGAACTCTGATGTTCCAGGTAAGTTCATTCACTGCCAGAATAAGAAAGCAGAGTTTCCAAAAAAATGACATTTCTTTTAAGGAAAAGAGTTGCTTTTGGCAGTCAATTGCACAGAAGACTGCGAAGTAGCAATGGATTGATTTGGCTCCTATGGAGGTGACTAATGGGAACATGATCCAACAGCTAAGGCAGAGGACTAGATGGCAGTGCCCCCCCCAGCTGCCTTTGTAAGACAACACTTCCCTCGCATGTAATGAGGGAATCCTTGTACCACACTCCCCATGGGTACATCTCCTGGGGATGAATACAGGACGTTTTTGCCACATGCTCCAAGAACCCAGAATGGGAAGCAAATGCTTGAAATGAAAGCAGGGAAGGGAAGGAAAGTCAGCATCGCACTTCAGATTCAGAAGCACCCAGTCAGCTGGCAAAACCCTCTTCACTGTTGTGGATGTGAGTGATGGGTATTGACAAGGCAGATTACACAGAGCATCACCCAGACCATGGGCTTTTAGCACCCTGTGGAACATGATTGAATGCAGTCTTATCCCTCCAGAATAAAGTCTGAAATAAAGCATTGCAACAGAAATTATAGTGAGATGCGGGGTCATCCCGGGGCAAGTCTCTTCATGGTGAGGGGCAAGACAATCTATGCATCAGGAACATGACCAAATTTAAAGAAAGGTCACAGGAAGAGCCAAAGTGGAAGATGAACTGGCTTGTATTTATTAGCCACCACAAAAGGCAGGAGAGAGATCAAGCCATAACAGCAAGGCATTAGCACCTCTATGATCAACATAAATCTGTGAGGATCTGCCATCTCTCTCACCAGTACTTACTGCAGTTTCTCTCCTGAAGGATGGGCTATGCATGTACATCTGTACACAATCCTCCAGACGAAGAGCCTCACAGCATCTGACAACCTCAGAGCGGTCAGGTGAGGCTCTGCAACCTGCCATTGCATTTCCTCCTTCAGAAGAGCTTGGGCATCATTACTGCACACTTAACGCTGCCAAAAAGCCTGTGAAGTTTAAAACGGGATTGTCATTGCTTCTGTCATTCACATGGATGCCAATGCCACAAGTGCATCCTAGAACTTAGACGAGATCAGCTCACAGCTAAGGGACCACACTGGAGGCTGAATGGAAGTTACAGGCTGTATAAATTCACCTCAAAAATTGCACTTTGGGTACTGGAAGTCAGGGGTTAGTGGTGCTACTAGCACAGTCAGTTCAGTTCTTAGCTTACACTTCGTTGCATCCCTTGCTGCCTTTAAGCTACCATGTCAGAGCACCTGTGATCCACACTATTAATGCCAGGATCCCAGCTCATCTCAGCCTGAGAACAGTACCACAGCCACAGTTATTCATGCCTTTCGTCACCTCTCAGCTAAACCGCAGCAATACGACAGGCCTGCAGCATGCAAGAAACCCTAGCTGAAATATGCTCTGCATCCCCGAGTGCTCTGTAATCCTGTTACCACGACCACACCAGGCTGGCCCCCTGCCTTACAGCTCCTGATGCAGAGATGCAAGAGAAATCCTACTCAAGGCCTTGGCCCTTATGTCCCTGTAGCCTCATCAGCAGAGCTAAGGCTGCTTTCCAGGAAGGAGTCCTGGGCATGGTACATTTGATCATCGAGCGCCACTGTACCTCACAAGGGCTCATCATATCCATACACAGCAGGCAATCTTCTCAGCCCCCATTGAGCTGTCTCTGCTCAGGAAGCACAGGTTATCATAAACATTTCCTGCTGCAAACTGGATTTCTTTGGGCTACCTGGTCTGACAGAAATACACCATGACATGTGGATTTAATGGAAATACCCTAGAATATGACTTTCCACTGCAGGCACCTAACCCCTGGGATGACACTGTAATATCCAGACCCTGACAGATGCAGGCACATTCACTGCAATGCATGACTCAAAGATGTTCAGATATAAACCCTCGGAGACCAGGAAGGTCTGTCTACGGCCTACGCTAATGGTGGAGAGCTTATGAGATCTCAGTCCGCCTGTTCAGCCATATCAAATTAGTATGGAAGTTGTTTGGTTCCTTTGGAACAGGATTGGGACAGTTTATCTGGAACAGGACAGATTACAGACATGAATGGGAGAGGTGGGCTCTCCAATACAAGCAGTGACTATCATGGCATGAAGTGACAGGATAGAAAGAGAGGGTGTTTGTGCCTCTGCTGAGCTCATACAATTCCCCTATGGCTTTGCTCCTCATCTGTAAAGACAAGGCTAACTTTGCTCACCTACCAATTTCCTATTTGCATCAGCTGAAAAGAATGAAGGTCTGGTCCCATGAGGTTCTGATTCACTTTGCTGAAGGTGCCTTATTCTTTTAAGACAAGTTAATGGGAGTTGTGGTAAAAAGCAATCCACCTTGTTTGGATGTACTGGAAGAGATGACTTATCGAGAAAGGCAGCCTCAACACCTCATCTTGCAGATTCCCAAGCATTACTATAGGCCTTTTCTTTACCTGCCTCTGTCAATTTTTACCACGAGCTGTACTGCTTTATTATCATCTCTCTAAGGTTCCTCCACACGCTCCAAGCTCATCCCAGACTACCTAAATGCCAGCCGTTGCAGGCAGAGAGCCATTAGCACTGCAGTGCTGTTATTGCTGCTGCCTGGGCTGGAATTAATGCAGCTCAGACACAGCACAGTGAAAATATTGACTTTCCAGCTAATCAAACCAAATTCCATGAAAGCTACAGCTTCAAACTTCAAAAAAAATCCATCAATGATTCATAAATATTTGAAAGTGCTGGATTGATTGCATCTGGATTACTGCAGTGGAGGGCACTGAGGTCTGGCTGAGAAGGCGATGGACTACAGCTGCTCAGACCTTGATGTCATGTATCACTCTGCACTGCCAGGACTGCATCGTCCCAGCCTCAGACAGAGGAGGAACACTATATCCCAGTGCTATGTTATCTATGCTGGTGTAAGCCCTACTCACTCCAGAACACCCAGCCTGCAGGTAGGATGTATCATCCCAGCTGCTGGGACCACAAAGATTAGAAGCCTAACATCTTGGTTGTTCAACTTCTGACTCTGGAATAAAAAAAAAAAAAAAAAAGATACGCATATATATACACACACACACATATACACGCCCACCTCCTTCACCCATTGCCTGCCCACCAACCAGGTTGTTGGTATTCCCAGAACATACCAACCTTCAGCTGGCCTCCTGGGAAGCGAGACAATTTGTTAGCCTGGCCTTCCCTCCACCCAGCCCAGCCCAGTTCTCTCACCTTCATGCCAGCCAGCCAGCCAAGCGGGTGTGTTTTATTCTCCTAACACTTTTTCCAAGGGAAACAAAATCCAGGAAATTATGCAACACACAACAAGTCAAGATGATCTATTCTTACTTCACCCCACAGAGAAGCTCCAACTTTTCCCACATAAAAAAAAATTAATCTGCTGCCCAACTCCAACTTAGAGGAGGGGGGGCAGCTTCTTGGAAAGAAACACTTACAATAACTAACTCTGGTTGCATTGCAGGCCATCTTTGCTGCATAAAGGTTTGTTTGCAAAGCCATTTCAGGCTGCCTTTGTCCTGCAAGTCTCTGGAGCTACATTTGTCACAAGAGAACCTAACACAAAGTCCTCACTTGTGAAACCATATATTCAGCTCTTGAAATCAGGAGGAGAAACAGAGGCCTACAAATTTTAACCTGAAACACAAAACTCTCCTTCATTAGCAACAGATGTGAGGGCAGAGTCCCAGATGAACTGGAAGAGCCATGCCCCTTCAGGGCACGGAAGACAAGTATCAGAAGAGGACCAAGGCAGGTGCACAGCACTGTGCTGAGCCTGATCTCCTATGGCTGTGCCTCATACTTCGATGACTGCCACGGCAGGAAGCACAAACAATGACTGAAGTGCTCCCATGATTTCAGCATTCAGAGTCTCTCCTCCATAATCCTCCTCTGTAATCCTGTAAGCTAACACAGTGCAGCTCCACGCTGCAGCCTCTCCTTTGGTGGGAGCATTACTAACTTCATGGGGTCTGCCAAGGCAGGCTGCAGAGATAGCTGGGGGAGCACACACTCTGCCTGCGCAAGCCTGGTTGCAGTATTAAGACAAACAGTAAGGTTCAGCCCTATCCCAAAAGGCTGGCAGTATTCTGCCAAACAAGCCAAGAGACCCAGCTTTCCCAGAGGCACTGTATCCACCTCTGTGTGGAAAGGCACAGGCATGAAAGCCTCAGTTCACTGAGTCAGGTACCTCTTGTCCATGGTGTGCAAGCAGAGCACAGTGCAGATGTGCTGATGGCAAGGACTATCCCACACTACAGGGGACAAAAAGCCTTTGGGTATCCTGATCCTTTATGGAGGTCAAGCTCCCAGAGTCTGCCAGCTGCTTGACCACAGGCCCTGATAACAAAGAAAATATTTAGCTGCCAACCTCCTCCAATATCAAATCTCAACCATGCTCAAGCTGTAGGCAAAGGGCCTTTCCCTCCCTGGCATTAAATGCAGTGGACGGTGCACCTCAGTACTCGAAACACTGCTTGCACTGGAATAAGGAAATTAAAGCACCCATTTTTTTCCCACCACTGCAAACAAACTGAGGCCTTAATATAGTGATTCTAGACACAAGATTGGAAAACAGTCCTTGCCCATAAGCTTCCTGGAGGAAGCCTTCCCATCTTTCACACCAGAGTAAAGACACCTTTAACACAATTCATTCTACAGCACTGCTGCTTCCTCCCCAAATGTCTAAGAATAAAGGTCTCGCCCTCTAGGTATTTAAATAAGATTTTCCCTAATCAGGAAAGAAACAGGAAAATCACTTGAAATAATTTAGTGAACTAGTTAAGATACACAAAACATCACTTTTACTTGGCAGGGATGGCATATACATCAGTTTGACCCTCAGTACTGATGTCGGGAGTTTGAGGGAAGGGCTGCATCTCAGTTCTGTGCAACTGCAGCGCCAGAGCATGGGGTTCCTATACCACAACTGAGCATCACAAATATCACAACAGTCAGCAAAGCAGCAAACATGCAGATGCCACTCTCCCTGGGTTTTCTGCCACAACACTGCACTGTCTGGGCCTGTGACACTGCCTTGTAAGAGACTGCATGAGGAGGAAGAGGAGGGCCACCTCAGCAAGAGGAAGAGAGGTCCCTGGTAGTGCCACATAACCAACAACCCTTGTCTCAGATGCCACCTCCCCTCATTTCCAGTGCCACTGCCTTTTCCTGTTCTCCACCATTCAGTTCTGGCTGCCCTCCCCATCCAGGTCAGCTGCTTCTCCAACCCTGCCACCTGCACATGCACATCATTTCTCACCATCATCAGCGTCCTCGCTCCCAAGAGTGAAATTGTTTCTTCTCATGAAAATCAGAGGCCAAGGTTGAAACTTGGACTTCAGTTTAAGTAAAAGCCATTTTAAAAAACCCTGTACTCTGAGTTCGCTTATGTAAATCAATGGCATGCCAGCAAATGTACCAAATATCCCCCAACATGCATGTGTCAGTGTATTTCTTCCTTCAGGGATCATTAATAGCTGGTGACAAAGGTCAGGAGTCAAGTCTAAGACTTTGCTGCTGATATAAAGGAAAGTGTCTTTGCAGTGACACAGGGCACAACCTGCCCAGCTAATAGACTCACAGGAACTCCATTCCCAGACTTCATCCATCCTCCAATTTATAAATAATAAATTGCCATTTTAAAGCTGCTCTCTAGGAAGAGCATCCTGAGCCTTCCCCACCCCTTGGAGAGTGTAAACACAGAGGTGAGAAGACTGAAACACACAGTGGATTAAAATCGCTGTAACTAAAGTCAGCTTCAAAGCCAGAATAAAAGCAAAGCATAATACCAAAATCTCCTGGAAAAAGAAAGGTTTTTAGCAGAGAAGGCCTAAAATGGGCAGGCCTGGGACCAGCTCCCCCAGCCACCACAAGGAAGGGCACTCGGTCACCATAGAGACAACACACTGGCACAATGCTCCTGTCCCCGCTTCGCAACCTCCATCTCCTCCAAGGCTCTGGAGCAGATGGCAAGCTGTGAGCAAGGGCAAGGAGGGACTGGTGAAATGCTGCATGTAAATAAGACTGCTAAACACTCCTGTTGTGACTAGGCAGCAGCCGGGAAAGGCTATTAAGGGGCTGCTGCAGGCAAACGGTTAGCCAGCAGTAATGAGCTGGCTACGAGTGACTGATTCCATGTCAAGGTTGGGCGGTATCGATCAGAGATGTACGGCTGCAGTCCTGTCATTTCAGAAAAGATGCGGGCTGATGGATCGCCGATGGATCGCCTGCAAGACCTGCGTCAACAGGGGAAGGCAAGGGAGGACAGCATCCCGAGAGAGACCATGACAGCACCGTGACTTTAGACAGGAGCCATCCCGAGCATCAAACTCCTGCCTGTTTCCAGAAACAAATGAAGATATTCCTTTCACTGCTGTCCCGATGCCCTCAGGAGCATCTTTTCATCACTAATTTCTATCCGGGTCTGGAAGCAGAGAATGGGGATATCTTTGCTTCTTTGGAGAAATATATGATGTGATTCGCACCACAGCAGCCACAGTCATGTTGGAGACTCCTCCCCACTGACAGTAAAGGGAAGGTGAAGAGGCACGTTAATGTTGCCATGCTTTGATGTGGCAAAGGCTGCGTCACTGCAGCTTACAGCTTAGACTGTCACATCACTACACCAGCCAGGAAGCAGGTGTTTTTTCAGCAGCCTCACCTTGCTTAAGCAGGCTTGGAGGGTGTCTGGGGCTTTTTATATTTTTCCATCTGAGGAATTTTTCCCACCCTTAAAATTATCTCTTGCCTTTGCGCAAGAAACCTGTGTATCTCCTGGGCTCAACCCACTGCTCCAAGAGAAGGGAACGGCTCTGCACCTCGCAGATGGACTGATGTAGCTTCTCAGTGCATGTTTGGTGCCCAAAGCAACATCAGCTGGTCCCCTCCATAGATGTGCAGGGCTGAGCCTTCTGCACAGATACATCAGCAGACCGACACCCAAGGTGAGAGGAGCAGGAACAACGTCCATTTGGATTGCATTATCACAGCAAGACCTTGACAGATTAGGGCTGCAAAGGGCAGCCTAACAGCATGTGGAGACTGTCCCTTGGAGGAGAGGAATATCCCCACTCCTGTTGCTAACTAGTGCACCATATCCCAGCTCAGTTTGCAGTCCCTGGCAGGTTGAGATAAAGGATCTGCCCAGGATGGTCATGAGACCAGTCACCAGCCATTATGGATTTCTCTCGGTCTATGCTCTTCCATCCCTCCTTGACTCGCATCCTTATGCAGCCTAAAAAGACTAGTGATAGTCACAGCTCAAATACTCTATTTAAAGGGTGCCTTGAGGACTAGAAGTTAATTTTAAAACTAACTGACCTAAGCTCTCTGCCATACTACCTCAGGAGGAGGCTGGAAGGGTGGGGGTACTGCTAATGCATGTCTAGAGAGCATGTGTTTTACCTCCCAGCTCTTATTTCTCATTATTAATGTCAAGGTTTTTTAACAAAATTTGTCTTGGTCAATTAATTCGGACAGGGATGCTTGTAACATTCCAAATAAAGCCAGCCACATCCTGCGCTCAGACAGATGAGCGAGCGGGGCTCAGGAAACAAGGGAATGACAAGGGCAAGGCATGACTCACATACACCCCACGCCTGCATCCCGGAGAACAACCCACCTCGCAAGCCTGCCAAGGACACCAATACACCACCAGGCTCCTGCTTTCCCCATACGAGTTCTCTTTGCTCTCCTGCTAACTGAGGCTAACACCTGCCTGTGGCAGAGAAAATAAAAAACCTGTTTTGAACAATATTTGCCCAGTGGATCTACCACAATAAAAGCGTACTGCAAGTCACAAAGAAGCTCACAACAGCACTGTTGCAGACTAAAAATAGAAAGAGGGGTCTCTTTTCATAAGAAGGTGTTACTTTCACATCAAAGCATCTCCTGGTTTGATTTTTATCAAACTCAATCACAGTGCATTGCAATTTAAGGTATAGTGAGCAGACCATGGTCATGAGGGACCACCCAGCATCCTTGCAGTTTGGTAAGAATCACGTTGTGGAAGCTGGGGCCAATACCCTTGTTTTTCAGTAGTTAATCATGCTCTGCAGCAGGTCACTTCATGTGGTTTCTTTTCCTTGCCTGGATGACCACTGCTGTTGAATTGGAAGGCAGTGACCAGCTGGCACCTGAGAGAGATGCAGGCACAGCTGTATGAATTCCTGACTGTGAATGAGCCCAATTCCCTTCCCAAAAGTGCTTTAGGCAGGCCCTAACTGAAAAACTTGTTTGTGTGTCAAAGCATCCAAGGTGCTCCAGGGTAGGAAGGCTCTGCAGAGGGATCTGGACAGGCTGGATTGATGGGCCAAGGCCAACTGTATGAGGTTTAACATGGCCAAGTGCCAGGTCCTGCACTTGGGTCACAACAACCCCATGCAATGTACAGGCTTGGGGAAGAGTGGCTGGAAAGCTGCCCGGCAGCGAAGGCCCTGGGGGTGCTGGTTGACAGCCGGCTGAACATGAGCCAGCAGCGTGCCCAGGTGGCCAAGAAGGCCAACAGCATCCTGGCTTGTACCAGCAATAGTGTGGCCAGCAGGAGTAGGGCAGTGATCATACCCCTGTGCTCAGCACTGGTGAGGCCACACCTTGAATGCTGTGTTCAGTTTTGGGCCCCTCGGTACAAGAAGGACGTGGAGGTGCTGGAGCGTGTCCAGAGAAGGGCAATGAAGCTGCTGAACGGTCTGGAGCACAAGTGTGATGGGGAGTGGCTGAGGGAGCTGGGGTTGTTTAGCCTGAAGAAGAGGAGGCTGAGAGGAGACCTTATCGCTCTCTACAACTACCAGAAAGGAGGTTGTAGTGAGGTGGGTGTTAGTCTCTTCTCCCAAGTAACAAGCGATAGGACGCAAGGAAATGGCCTCAAGCTGCATCAGGGAAGGTTTAGATTGGATGTTAGGAATAATTTCTTTACTGAAAGAGCGATCAGGCATTGGAACAGGCTGCCCAGAGAGGTGGTGGAGTCACCATCCCTGGAGGTGTTCAAAAAATGTGTCGATGTAGCACTTTGGGACATGGTTTAGGAGGCATGGTGGTGTTGAGTTGATGGTTGGACTTGATGATCTTGGAGGTCTTTTCCAACCTTTATGATTCTATGATTCTAAGTGTTGGTCTAAAGTATGGCATATCCAAGAGCAAGCATTAGTTCCAGGGAAATCTGGCCAAAAAAGTAATTGAAAACTGCTTTGTATATCTGAAACAAAGTGTTTTGACTATCAAAATTTCATCTCTCAGCTGCAAAAACCTTTTACCAAACTCAGCTCAAATTTAGGGTGCTCACAGAAGCTGTACCTTCACATAAATAGAAGTCATTGTACAAATAGTGAGGAAGAATTTCTGAAAGCCGTCATCTGAACTCACTGCTTTTCCTGAGGAACGCATTCACAAGTATATTTTTTGCTACAGGAATTATAGCACATGTCATTTCCAACAAGAACATGTACAGGACTCACTAACATCTCAAATCTGAAATATGGACAGAGCAGGCACCAACCAGTGGGTGCCTGGAGCAAGAATTGCCTCCAGCCTCCCTGAGGGCCTTCCTCAGCAAGTCAACTGCTAATGAAGAGCTAGTAACGACCGGTCTTAGGGGACTGGCCCCCACACACTATGTGGGCAGGGCAGACCTTGCTGCAGACTGTCACTTGGATTGCCAGATGCAGTGAGATGAGGAGAGGGAAGACTCCAGCAAGCACAGAGATCTGCAAGGGATGAGGCTTGTGTGAAGAAAAGTAAGGTGCTCGTGACCATGATGAGAACCCAGCCCTGTGCTAATTGGCTGTTTTGGGTGAGAGTTTATTTGCACTGCCACCACAATTTCATTTTCCAAGCAATGGAAATAAGGACAGCTCTACACATTTTGTTTTTAGGCCAGAGCTCACCTAAAAGCTGGATCTCAGCAGAGGTCCAGAGCATACCACTTTTGGCCACGCAAAGCCTGCTAAAATTCCCCCCCAAAACCACCATTTTTCATCCCAGCCCTTCCAGCAGCTCATTCCTGCCCTCACACCACAGCTCATGACATGCTTACACACCTCCGCTGTGCTGGTACAGCTACCAGGGGCTGTGTTTTACAACCAGACCATTTCAGTGATGAAACTGAGTAAAGCCTCATAAACAGCTCTATCAGTGTAACCAAGGGAGCCATGTAGGACTTTCTCAAGCCATCTTGACAACAAAACACCACAGGCATACATCCCTGCTCAAAACACTTCAGTATGTACTCTCTGTTTAAGGGTTACTGACCCCAGCAGTAATGATGAACTGAGACTTCATTCTGGCTTTGCACTGCTCATGTCCGCACAGACTTGTGTAGAAGGACCATGATGCCTCCCTGGCCACAACACACTTCACCCATGCTAGTCCTTTGCAGCCAGGGCCACCTCCATGACATGAAGCAGCCTGCGCACAACTGAATTAGCAAGCCATATTGGTAAGAGGGCATCCCATTATCTGCACTAGAACACATGAAAAACTGTAGCTAACAAAATAAATAAATGCCGGTCTCCGACCCAGGAGTGCAGAAAGATTATTGCTTTAAATTACAATACAAACTAGAATTTGAAGAAAAGCAAGACTGATTTCTACTAATTATTGGAGCCTTAACTGGGTGTTTGTAGTTCATTCGAAGGGGAGGTGGGAATCGCACAGAGCAGAATAGTCCATAAGCTGGTGCTGCTGCACAGGTGTGGAAGGTAAGTTTAGAAACACCTAAAGAAGGTTGCCTTTGTCCATCCAGCAGCCCAAGAAAAACAGTTTTCAGAATAACATTTTAGTAGTGAATCCTGCTTTGGGCTGCCCCTGGCTAGCCAGCGTTTGGCAGCACAGACCACCTGCACTGGATGACAGCCAGCTCTCCAAATCCATCCAGCCACCACACTCCTCATGTAACTGGGGGCACAGCATCGCATCCTGCGGATCCCCAGAGTCAAGCGTGAGTGCAGCCCACCCAACCCAGCAGTACAGACAGGCACTGCCTTTTAGTCCAACACAGGTTTCTGTCTGCTGATGTCAAGTGCTGCAGGTCAGAGGCAGGATCAACACCACACTGCTACAAAACCAGCACCACCTTGAGGTCACCAATTTGACACTGACTAGAAACAGAAGTAAGACTGACCTCATCAATTTTCATTTCCCAAGCAAAGGCAGAGAGAGTGTCAAGGGAGACTACTGGTACCAAGAGCAAAAGACTAATTTGGTGGGAGTTTTCTGTTTTTAATTAGTTTACATTTAATATCCATGTTCTTGATTCCACAGAGATTTAAGATTTCTTTGGGTCTGCACACTTGAGTAAAGTTGTGCATGCTTTTAAGTGACTGTGGGAGCTAAGCCCAAGTTGTTACTAAGTACTAGGTAAGCAAATTTGCTTAATAGGATTTTTAATTTGCCATTATCCCTTTAAAAATGTATTTGTTCTCTGCTAAATGGTAATAAATTAGCCTAACAGCAATCACTTATATTTCTTTAGCATCTTGGAGGCATCTCAATACATTTTACCAACCACAACAGTCCAATGAGGCTATATCAACTGACACATGTAGATCTCACAGGGCCTGGTTAGAAGATGGGGTCTTTACAGTAAAAAGCTTGAATTTTTCACTAACTCACTGAAAAGATGTATTTATAATTTCAAGTGGGAGGGGAGCACAGGAGCTCTGCAAGAAGAGTTTAATCTGTGAAAAGGAAGAAATCTTTCAGCAGATTTTTCTACCCTCCCCACCTACCCCCGCTCCCTGCCATCACACATCAGGAAACTGAAAAGCACACAGCAAGCCTAGCCCTTTCAGAGAAGCTGACACAGCCTCTTGCACACCTGAGCTTTGTCATATGGGGACTCAGAGCTGGGCTACTTGTACCAGTGCAACCAAATGCCTCCCCCTGCGCTACACCAGATCATCCCAGCTCTAGAGGTGCACAGTCCTCCTGGCTGCTCTCCTCCTCCCAGTGCAGAGATGCAGCAAAGCCCAGAGCCCAGCCCATGCATGAGAGCCCAGGCCTGCCTGCATCTATGATGCTGGTTTCAACAGAGAAGGACCAATCCTAAGGAAAATTCTGTGTTTCACAGGGACTACAAACCTTTTACGTTGGGGCTTGCCTGCTTCCCAGAGCTCCCTCCCCAAACCCAGAAACATATTAGCCCCCGAGAAGGGGCTAAAAAGGTGACAGATGCTAACCAGGCAGGCATCTCCAAACTGGCACTAAAACCTCTAGATTTTGGCACTCCTCCTCTCCGCCATAACCTGCAGCATGTGCCACGACCCATTTCACTCCCAGCACCATCCTCCGAGCAGCACTCTTGCAAAGGCAGGGAGCCGAAAGAACAGCAATGCCCAGAGAGGCAGAGACACTTATCCAGGGTGATGCAGGGAAAACATGCTACCTCTCCCCCAAACACCCACATCCCAGTCACTCTGCCCTCCCCTCTCTCCACCAAACTGAGCTGTTCATTTGAGTGTAGCTGGATGGTAATGAAGCACTTGGTGGAAACATTTTTTTGTTGCGCCTGCCTGTGGACTGCTGGAGACAGGGGTCATTAGCTATGCATAGCAAGCAGGCAGCCGTTCCCTCATTAGCAGGCCACTCCAGCCACCTACATTATTGGTTCAAAAGAGTGTGCCCAGCCATTATTGTCCTCACCAGAAACTCAGCCTAATTGGCTTAAGAGAAATACAGGTTAAGAGCACGAACAGCTCTGCAGCTAACGTGGTTTTGCCAAGTCATGATTTTACGAGCTCGGGGAATTGCATACCCTCAGGTCCTGGAGTTCTAGGCACTGTATTTAACCTTGCTTTCTGAATCAACTGAAGAAGATGGGATGCTTCTAATCGTCATGGCTGTAGGGGAGGAAGAGCTGGTCCTCAAAGGGCTGCATACCAGACAGAACAAGCTTACTTTTTTTTCTCCTCTTTTTTGAGTCACACGATTTGGAGACCATTTCCCAAGAAAAATTTAGTAATACAACCTCCACAAACGTGGAAAAACAGGCATGCGTTGCTCCTCTGAGCCCAGAAAGCAGCTGGCCCACAGCCTGCTCCCCCATGTGGTTAGCCTTCTTTGTCCTCCCAAACCAGGCATACGCAGAGTCCTCCCTGCAGCCAGGGTACCCCTGCCCCAGGGCACCAGCCAGCACAACTCACTGCAGCCCCTCAGCACACATCCACCAGCCTGCCCCTGCTTACAGGGCTGGTGTAACTCAGTCCGCTGAGTTACTGCAATCCAACTTCACATTTGAGGGAGAGGGAAGGAATGAGAGCTACCAGAGCTACCTTCATCTCCAGCCACAGCCACCACCAAACGCATCCAGCAAAGCGTACCTTAAATTCCTGAGTTTTTCCCATTCAGATCACTCACGCTTCACTGATCAACCATTCATTGTCCTTCTCAGGCTTCTGCAGAGGCTTCTCTCCCCTGAAACTGAAACAACACACCAGAACTGCCCCCCCAAGTTTCTCCTTGCTTGCACACCTCTCCCCAGTACCCTGGCTATCTCACCTTCACCTCCCCTGGTCAACAAGATTTGGTACTTCTCATTACCAATTCCAGGTGCTACAATGCTCACCTGGCATCAGGTTTCTCTGCTATTCCCCTCTGCTGGTGCCATCTGCTTGCGATTACCCTAGGGCTACCCCCACCCTGTCCTTGCTACCACGTGAAATTTCTGTACTAACACATCTCTGATTTCAGCTGCCCCCTCATTTCCAAGCCTCTTGGTTAGGACAGGACTTAATTTCAGCCTTGCAATCCAAATTCACAGAAATGGTGAGGTTTGCCTGGTTTCCTATGACCTGTACTCTCAGCAGACACTCGACTTGGTGTTAGGGATCTGTCTGAACCTTCATCACAAGTCAGGGCTTAGCTCTTCTGCTGGGAACTCAAGCAGACTAAAATGGATGGGAGAACTAGCACCGTCAAAGTCATCTTGCAGCCTGCTTCCATGGCTGGAGATCCAGAAAACTCCAAAAGGGAAAATGGCTCTAGAAGTTGCATCTGATGTGGTACAGCCTGTGACCATGCATACAATGTCTCTTTAAATGGTGTGCACACATCCAGCTGGAGGTGGTAGGATTGCAACCAGAGTCATAAAAAGGCAGAAGAGAAAGCTTAGGAATAAGTCGACTTGCATCATTCTGATAATATTCCCTGCAAATTGCTAGAAGAAATTTAATTCTTTACATTGATGTATGACACAGAGGAGTTATGTGTTTAAGGCTTTTTTGATAGCATATATCAAAATATACCTCTTGCAGTAACAGCTGCCTCATTCTCTGGATGGAGACCAATATATAATACAGACCTTGCCTATCTTACTAGAGCAGATCAGAAATTTTTCATCAAAGCATTGCTTTCCACAAAAAAAACTTAATCAATTTTCATTTAAATCAACACATTTCAGAAAATACTAATGTCACATAGACTATTCAATAGTCTTTCATTTTTAAAAATAAAACAAAGCGTTTTGATAAGTCTAAAATGCCTTGTTCAAAATTATTTTTCCCAACAAAATCATTGTTTTTGTATTTTAAAAATACTGGCAAGCTGCAAAGGCTGAAATAGAAATGAAATGTTTAATTTTGGAAGAACATATGCTTCATCAGAATTTTTAACATTCATTTCAGACTTGAAGGAAAAACTGATGCTGCAGACTTTCTTGTCAAAAGGAAAATTCACTTCTTCCCCAGTCCTAATATTTATCACTTCTGTTCAGTGTTAACAAAATGCAGAAATACTTTTCACTTCCCATGCAAATGCAGGGAGCATATTTCTGTTAAATAGCTGCTGTGGTCCACCCCAGAGGCAGCTGCATTTCAGCCCTCTGCAAATCGTCCATTTCATGTGCGAAAGGCTTTGGCTCCGGAGGTGACAGCCTTACAGTGACAGCAGCCTCCTGTCATGACTGGCCAGAGCAGCGAGCAATAGATCAACGTTCCTGTTGCACTCACTGTCAGTATGCAGCTGTTAGCAGGAAAAGCGATGTATCCACCGGGACTAGATTAATTGAATCCCAATCCTACAGGCATCCTCCAGAGACAGGAGTTGGACACAGCAATCCGTGCCTTTGGCACAGGAGTGCTGCTGTTGTTTGAAAGTACCTCTTTCCCAGAATATGTTTAAAAGTGATTAGCAATTGGCATGTAAAAAAATGACAGAAAGCTTCATTACACATTAAAATTCAAATCTGTTGTTAGCACATCTCCTCTGCTCTCCATTCACCCAGACTGGGAGAGACCAGGGAAGGGGGCAACGTGGGCCTGCATGGGGGCAAAATTGCTCTGCACTGACAGGGCAAGAGCATGCAGCAAATGTCCTTCCCATCTCCCCTCTGAAAAATGGCCCCTGGAATGACCTGACAAATCCAGCTCTGGTCTCTGTGCACCATGTGGTCCTTCAGCCTCTCTGCTAACATTACCTGGAAAAGTACTGATGAGTGATTAGTGCCTGTCTACATGTGCAGGACTGAGGCATCCATCTGCCTCATGCAGGCCACCGTACAGTCAGGGGATGGAGAAGGGGGTTTCTCTGCCAGAGGAGATAACGAAATCCACACTTGAATCAGGATAAGCAGCTCCAGCTTTCTCACTGGAGGAAGAGGCAAAGACTTTGCTGTTCATGTCCCAGTGACCACCAGAGTTAAAGGGCTTTTTGCTAGGGAAGAAAAAGCATGCAGAAAGGCGAACAGTTAAAATGAAACATGCAAAAGAAATCCTTCCCCATTCCCTTCTGATAAGGTGCCGTCATGACCTTGTTGACCATGAAAACGCTAAGTTGTTCCAGGGGGGTGGGTAAGTGTGCACCACCTCTCAAATGAGTGTGGTTCAGATGCACTTGCAGGCCCTGCAGAAAGGGGCAGCTCCTGCCGGAAAAGGAGGAGTGCCCAAACTCAGTGAGGCTGTGGGGCTGTCCCAGCCAGCTGGAGGGTTTTACTCTCAATTTAAAGCTGCTCCTAACCACAGCCAGATATAGTCAGGTGTACAGCTGGCACAACCACAGAAGCTCACAAGAGTTCTGCATGTACACACCAGGTTACTCACACCCCAAGGGGCTGCAGGGTAGGAAAGGACTGATAGCGTTTGTCCCATGTGATATTTGCAACTTTCTCTTTTCCTAACACCTTTGAGAAAAGGAAGAGTCCTGTTCCAATCCCTATATAGCTGTCCCCAAGCAGTGCCCACCCCACTGAGATCTGGGCATTTCTGTCTTTTCTGATAGTGCCTGTATCCCTCAGACAGCCACAAAACGCCACCAGCAAGAAGCGGGCTCTGCAGGCAGAGGCAGGAGCTTTGCACTCAGCAGCTGGCAGCGCGCACCAGCCCGCAAGGCCAAATGTTCAGAGCAGCCTGTTTGAAGGCATGAGGACTCACACGCCTCGGCAGCAATGGGGGTCCCCGAAACACGTATGCATTAGGCTTGCTCTCAGGGGACAAACAGCTTCTGAGTCATTTCACAGCCTTCAAACATGGGGTTTGTGCACTGTGTTATAAAGAGATGGAGAAAGAAGCCTTGAAAACATGTTTTTTTTCATATTTTAGCAAGGTGGCATGGGAAGGGGTGGGGATCGTGTGTCTCAGTGGTGGAGCAATTCATGAGGCCCACAAGCTTCCCTGAAAGGAGGCAAGGCAGTCCTAGAGAGATCAATCGCAATTTTATCTACCCTTTTCAAGTTCTCATTTCTTTTTATCCCGTATTGCCAGATAAAAATCTCTGCCTCAAACATGGGTAAGGAGATAGAGCTTTATTATACTATTCCAAAAACATTAGATGCTGTAGGCTTCGCCCTTTTATGAGTTCACTTTGCTGGCACTCCCTTTTCTGCCCCCCCCAAATCTCTTCCCTTTAATATTTTTTCTCTCCAAATCAGAACAACAGGCACAAAACTAATTATGTGATATTTCAGATCCATGTTGTGTTAATGGCACCAGATCGCGTGTGACATTTCCGACTTGTTAGACTATTATTCCCGCTTATTGTTATCTCTGCTGCTCTGAATACAGGCTCAGGGCTTTATATCCCCCCATGCACCAGGCTCCCACCCCCTCCTTCCCTCTCTTGTTCTCGTTTATCAGCCTGGGAGGATCTGAGGAATATTAAACTGGGCCATGCTGCATTGCTCTGCTCATTGTGGGCACTGGTGGAAGGGAAGGTAGAAATGGTGGAGCAGAGAAAGGCAGGGAAAAGCAAATGCCAGCAGGGATTTGTGGGGAGAAGCCACCATAGCGAAAGCCAGCCTGGGAGAATCATTGTGACTTTAGGCAGAGTTGTGTCACGCTGTGAGATGTCCATCCCTCAGGTGACCTTCCAGTGATGGCTGGCCATCTCACCTGGCTTGTGTTCTCCAGGGATGGACGGGAGTCCACGAAGGACCCTTCTGATGTAGCTTCATCTTCCAAATGCCTTGCTTGAAAAGACAAAATTGTTGCTTCTGCTTAGACTTAGGGGTCTGGCCTTAGGCTATAAAGGCAGCACACTTACATTGGCCTTGAGCCCCTGGGCTGTCTCACAGAGGTTATAGGTGGTGGGTCATATCACATCTACAGCCTCTGCTGCTGACCCAAGAGACGTTCTTTAGCTCTAGGTTTAGTGATGGAAGCTGAGGTCCAGAAGCACAAACAGCCCAGCAAACAACAGGTGATTTGCAACCGCAGCATGAGGCAGAACAAACAGCAGGATTTAATAAATATTGTTGTGTGGCTGCTGCCACCATACACCTACCAGGCAAATATCTGCAATGCCACCTGAGGGATGGGACTTCCTAAGGGGAAAGCACAGCACATCTGTTGTCCCTTTAGGGCTAATTCACGATCCCAGGGGTCCATGGGAATATGCAATCATTTTAGAAAGTTTTAGCTAGTCCTTCACCTGCCTGAAGAGCTCCAATATTCCTAGGACTGCTGAAGGTATTGGCCCAAATGCTGCCATTGTTTTGTTTCACTTCCTGAATGATTGTGCTCCTGGGTCTCTTTAGTCATACAAATATAGAGCTGATTTGTCTCCATGCAGCACTCAGTGAAACGGAGGGTGCCAAGTTCTTCCCATTGATACAGGCAGTGGCAGTGCAATCATGCCAGCGCAGGGACTACAGGGAAAAGACTGAGAAGGTCCTCCTGCCCCCACTCCTGCTTGCTGAGGCTTCTCAGCCTGACACAAATCACTCTTCCCTCTCCATCCGAATTCCTGCACTCACTTCCAAACTCACCCTTGCTCCTGCTCCCTGCCCTGATGACCCTGGGCTGCTAGTGAGCAGCACTCCAGAGAAAGCCCGTGTGCCTGGCTCCAACGAGTAGGTCTATGAAACTCCTTTTACTCTGCGAAAGCGTCTCAGGAGAGATCTATATTGGTAACTAAAACAGGGGGAGGGCGCAGAGTTCAGACACTGTATCATGGTCATCCAAGCCATCTAACTGTTCGCACGCTCCCTGGCCCACGCTAGCCAGCACTCTCCCAGACAATCCCGGACACAGTTCAGGGGATGGCATGAGCAAGGGACTGTCACCAGTGAACTGCATGGGAGAAGCCAAAGTTTAGTTGTATCAGCACAAACCATACCACATCATGCCCCCTCAGGACCAGAGACTGGATCCTGGCTCATTATATTTACTAGAACAGATACAACCTTGGTACAAATGAGCTTTAGAGAGGAATCCTTGCCAGGAATATAATCTCCAGTTTTGTTCCTCTAGGGCTCAATCCAGGAACTGTTTGCAATCATGTACTGCTTCCTCCATGCCAAGTTGCTGGGAGGAGGGTGCAATATCAAAACCTGAACATTCAGGGTAAATTGCTTTGTATAATTCTGAGCCCCTGTCTTGGTTTAAGCCTCATCCAACTCTGATGCCACCAGCAGGGCTGGAAGCACCCTGACTCCCTGCCATGGGAGCCCTTATGAGGGAAATCAGGGAGGCCACAGATGCAGGCAGGGCTCTGGGAGTTCCCAGACAGGACTAGATAGTCTGTACGAGTCTGTGGGTTGTAAGCTAAATAGCAGACACACACAGAGACCTGAAATAAACTTCAGCTGGGAATAGGCTGCTTCCAGAAGCATCTGCAGGGATCTGCTGCAGGAACAGCTTGGCGAGAGCTGCTCATGGAAACAGTGCTGTGCCACTGCAGTGTGCCCTCGGGGGGCCCCAGGCATGCAGCAATTTGCGGGCTTTCTATGCAACAATTGCTGTCCAGAGACACTCTAGCTGCCCTTTTGGTCCATAACCCACTGAAAAGCTGGCTCTGAACAGCACCAGGTTCAGCTCCATGTCCCCATTTCTGTGGGCTCTCTACCCCTGTCTTGAAAATAGGGACTCACAGGAGGCTGTTACCAAGGAAAAAGAGAGCAAGCTGGCCTCGCTGCATCCCCAGCCCTTTCACAGTGGGGTCTGTCACTCTCCTGATTTAGCCCCTTGCAACCCCTGCCCAGGAACCCATTTGTGCTCTCTGCCTGCTCCTGGACCACTCTGCACTGTCCCCTGGTCCCCATGTCACCGTTCCTCCCTGGAACAGCTGCAGCAGCTGCTGCACAATATGGTCCACAACTTGTTAAGGGGGATGGGAGGAGGAGCAGCAAGATATAAATAAATAAAATAAAATATGTCTAGCTTAATCCTTTTATCACTATACTTCTTTCAGTCGTTTACAGAGATAATAATCGCCCAGACTCTGCAGGAAGCACTGATGGAAGCAAGCACAGAAAACTCATGGCAGCACCCTACTCTCTCATCTGCTGTCACTTGGGTGTGAGGCAAGAAAACAAAGTCTTAAAGAGTGCCAGGTTGGGAGCTAGCCCCAGCACAGCTGGCTGCGAGGTGAGCAAGGTCAGGGCCAGCAGGACACAGAAGAGGGAAAAAAATGGGAAGGGGGGGAGAATCAGAAGCAGAGCTATAGAAGACGGAGAAATGCAGAGAGAGGGAGCAAGATAAAATGACACAGTGGTAAAAAGGAATAGAGCAAGAGAGGGAAGAGATGATACGGCAAAAAGCAAAGCCAGCACATGCATAAGTTTAAAGTCTGTCAGTAAAATGCTGCTTTCCTTGAAGACTGACCAAAGGTCACACTGCTGGTCCATGCCCAGGGCCCCTGCCTGCTCTGCCCCAGGGTGTAGGAACAGCTGGAGCAATTCAGATTCCCTGCTGTGTCCCCAGCAGGGACAACACTCCCTTGGGAGGAACGAGGCATTCTGATGGCCACCAGGGTCTCTGCTGCATTCAGCAAGGAAGCAGAAGAGAAAAATGTCCCTCTGGGCAAGGGCAAGAGAATCACAGCAGGTTCCTCCTGGGGGAAAGTGGGCTTTGAGCTGACGCGGGCTGAAAGCCACCCAAACACGCAGCAGAAAGAGCTCAGCATGTGCAGTCCTCTTAGCACATGTTGACTCAAATGCTCCCACATAAAATGGCAGCTGTCTCTTTCAGTAAACAGATGCCTTCATGGCTTTAAAGGGCAGTGGATCAAGGTCATCTTTTCCCAAGGGTTAGCTATCTCTTTCTTTTCCTTTCAGGCTTGCTAATCTGGTACATCAATCTGCTGGCTCCTCAACACATCTCTTCCAGACACACTGATTCACTACATTGATTCACTGAAGTGCAGCACCAAATGCAACCCCACTTTTCCCATGTTCTTCCCACCCTGGAGAGTCTCCTACCAGACGCCAAAGGTGCCTGCTGCAGAGCCCCCACCTCTCTGGGCTCCAGCCAGACCTGCCATCTGCAGCACCCAGGAGAAAGGACCCTTCATCCAGGAAACATCAAGTACCTCTGGGTGTGATTTTTAATTTCCTGCAATACTAAGATCTACAACGTGATGCCAGGAAAACAACACTGTTGTTATTTGACTTGGTTTTAGACTGCCAAAAACTGTCACCACCAGGAAGCTGTGCCTACAAGGACTGCACATGCTTTGAAGCAAGATCCCTGTATGCAGGTCACTGGCTCCTGCCTAGGGTCCCCAGGCATCAGCTGGGCTGTGGGGAAGCTGCCTCCATCTTCTCTCCAAGGGGAACAGCTTCCTGAGAGGGTCAGGCTGAGATTTCCCAGGCAATTCTTGCTGTACGTGGTGGGTTTTAGTCTCTGCACTTCCTTCAGGCCCCTTCCACAAGCCCAGCCAACTGCAGACCTGAAGTAGTGGCCCCTCCACACATCCTGAGCAGATCTATGTGCATTGAGAGTGCCAATGCTTCATTCAGCCTGTCCCCACAGAGTGAGGCAGTGCCCTGGGAGAGAGACAGGAGAAAACAGAGCTACTTAATTCAATGTGTTCCTACATGAGGCTGTTGTCAGTGCTGACAACATGCCATGGAACCGAATAATGGTTGAAAAAGAAGCAAAAAGCAAATCCCCAGAGAGCAGCTTTCCTGCTCCTGACGAGGTCATTCAGTTGATCACCAAATGTCATGTTTTCCTCAGCCCTCAGGTCCCTTGGGCTGTGCTCCTGATTTTATTCCCTAGTTCAGTGAGGAGGCCATACAGATGGATTTTGGGAGACAGCAGCAGGGGGAAAGGCTGCTCCAGCTGGATCTGTTCCTTGCCTAGCGCAATGTCTGCCCTGGTTTTAGGTCCAATGCCAGGAGGGTGACACACAGCCATGTCGTGTTTCCCCCATGCATTTCCAGGGGACCCTCGTAAAATCTGACCTTCGTGCAGTAAACCTGTGGCTCATCACTGAGTAAGTCATTTCCTCCTGGGTGATTTAGCAGGGACTGTCGACGGAGCTGCAGTTTGTCTGGATTAGAAGAACTCATCAGGCAGTGGCATGGCCCACCTGCCTGTCTCCTCTCATTCCCATCTCCACAGCCATTCCCGATCAGTGCCCCCAGCAGTCCTGCCCTCTTTCTCCCCAGACAGCCCTGAGCTTTCAGGAGGGGGATAAGTCAAGCAGGGAAAGAGGTGCAGGGCTGCCTCTGCTCTTTTCTTTCCCTGTAATAAAGCTCTCAGGGCCAGCTCTGCAGTCAGGGGAATATTATCTCTCCATGCTGCTGTTAATCTCTTTATGGCATCATTTGACCCTTTCTAACATCCATTGATTTTTGAACTACCCTTTACAGCAACTCTTTAGATCCCTTTGGTCTAAATTACTAAACATCAGTGCCCAGGGCAAAACATGGGAACAAATAAAGCAATGGGGAAAAGTCCATTCAGTAACTGTGACTTCACTGGCCGCTTTTGAGGCCCCTTCTCCGTCCTTCCCTGCCTCTTGGCCTCCCCTCTGTGGGCATCTTAGAGATCCTCCTAGAAGCTGGCCCTTCCTTCCCTCCCTCCCAGCACACAGAGGCACTTCACCCTACCACGGCTGTGCTCTGAAAACAGGCACAATGGTACCTCCCGTCACCCATCTGGCAGTAGGTACCGAGCCCACCCAGCACCATCTCATTGACCACTGCCATTCTCGGGTGCTGCCTTTTGCAAAGGAAGTTCCCATCTGCACAGCTGAGATGGCCAAACTCACGACACTTGAAGTCACATCCAGAAGAAGCTCCTGGCCAAGCCTTTCTAAAGCAGTCTAATAGGGCAACTCAACAAGAGGTGAAGGCTGCTGCTTTTAATTTACTAGAGAAGGGACTTTTCACTCCAGATTAACATGTTTTAATTTATTTCTGTTTTCCTGAGCTCACCCCTTGTCCAGCAGTGGCTGTCTCCTTGCCTCATACTTGCTACTTGTCCAAATGAAATACTGAGCTGTATTGTCTACTATTATGGTAAAATACACAATATATCACACCGATGCATTCTGTGAGTATGACATAAAAATGACAAATGTGCTCTGGCCAAACACTGAAATGTATTCATCCCGCATTAGTGCAAAATGAATATTAATATGCTGGAAAATGGCTTGGGTGATGAGGGTTTTGTGTCATATTAGAGAGGACACTTCATTCCCTCCTCATTTTTTAGACAGCATCAACCCCCAGTCCTGACACAAGCCCCAGGATATCTAGCAAGAGGCCTATTTCTGCAGAACTCCAGCCAGGACCACAGAGAGTGAAATGCTTGAACACAACGCAGAGCTGAGGCCCACAGAACAGATTTAGAGGGCCAGGGTGGTACCAAAGTTAAAATGGTCCTGGCTTTCCCTGCGCTGCAAATGCCTCATGATCTATCTTTTGCATATTATCATCCCCTCCTCCAATTTCTTCAATCTCTGACTAAGTCAAAGACCACCATGAGGGCTTAATGGGTTGTGAGATCAGTTAATCAAATTTGGATTTGGCTGAATTCACCTGCTGAGTGCAAGTTTGTGTCAGCTTTTCATAATTACTGCCCTCCTCTATGAGGTGCAGTAGAATAGCTGATGAGTGCAATGGTGAAGATAATCCACTTTACAATTAGGCCATTTAATTATTCCATTGTGTGATTTCCATAACCACAACCATATCTCTGCAAATTTATAGAGCACATACCACAGAATATACCAAGTGAAGAGGAAAAGCAACAATTTTGATGTATCAATCATAAAAAACCCTTTCCTCAACTCAGATCTGAAAGACTGAAGCACTGAAAGTGGCTCCATCTGAGGTCTGCACACCATGATTATTGCCCTGGCAGTACCAGGAGCCATACGCATACTCAGAGACAGTCCTTGCCCCAAAATACATACCATAGAAGTAACACAAAGTGGGGAGAGGCAAGAGAGATTTTCACCTTATCTTAGTCACGTCTCAGGTAATGTTTTCATACACAGTTGCTTAGTTGCTGCATCTTTGCCAGATTTCTTGGACCTCAATGCCCCCAAGCAAGGCTCACCCAGTGTCAGCGGTTGAGCCCAGCTCACCAGGGCTTCATTTGCTTCCAGGGGATGAGCAATTCCAGACCAGGTCTACCACATCCACTTCTCTCCCTCTGGCCAGTGCTTCAAGGGAAGTCAAAACAAATACATGCTTTATCGTTATCGGTACAAAATTGCAAAGCCAGGACCAGCTGGATGGCTCCAGAAATGCACACTTTCAACTCTGCAGGCCCCACGGCGCAGTCCCTTGTGCCCCCATGCCCATTGCACACAAACCCTCTCCTGCAGCCACGAGTTACTGAATAAAAAAGCCTCAAGAGCAGCCCCAGAGGCACTGTTTGTACCTGGACTGCTTACCACTGTCTTTCATCTCCAGCAAGTGGGCCTTTCTACAGCACCATCGATACAGGATGGAGAAGGAATCGTTAGATGTGGCACTTCCATCAATATCTCTAAGAGGAACAGGTGACATGAAAAAAGGTGAACCTGAGACCTCTTCAAACTGGAGACAAAGAAATTACAAGGATCTTTTATTTTAGATGGGTTAGCATTTTGGCTTATATCTATATCTATACCTAATTTATATGCCTAGAAATGCAGCATCCATTTTTCCTTTGTAAATGGGAAGTGGAGGCTGAAAGCTACAACCTTTGCCTAGAAGACTAAATGGCCTTTGGAATAGGCTGATAAGTGATAAAAACAACCTGCAAAAGCATGTATCCTTGCATCATTTAAGATGACCTTTTAGAAGGGAGACACAGGAAAAGGGGAGAAAATGAACAGAGGGAAAAAAAAAAAAAAGCTCGGGGAAACAAAATTTTAAAACCAAACATCCGCTGTTGGCATTTGAAGCAGCTGCCACTAGAACAAGAAAATAAAAGTAAAAATAAAGAGATTCAACATTTTATTTCCCCCTATCAAACAATATATCCCAGCTAATGGCAGTAGAATAAAAAATTACCCGACACAGCCTGCAAGAGAGGCAAGAGAGGAAGAGGAGAGAACATGGAAGAAGGAGGGGAGAAAGGTTATTATAAATGTGTCAAGCTTGTTTATGGCCCTTTATCAGCAAGTGCAGCAGAAAGAGAGAGGCGCCGTTAGCGCATTTTAAAAGTGTTTGGCAGCTTTGTTTGAGAATGTAAATAATATATTCAGGAGCATTTATGTTTCAAGGAACACACAGGCACGCACCACCTGCGCCAACAGATTTTTGAAGGACCTTCTGACATCCCTGCTGGGCTCTGCCTCCTGGGTCTGTGACATGGGTGCTTCATCTGACGGTCTGAAACCTTTTCGATGGAAAAGGCTGCCCTGGGAATACAAAGGGATTTAGGGGAGGACTTGAGACCCACGGAAAACCCTTCAGTCAAGGTCAGATGCTGGGCTGGTTCACCTCCTCTCTAATGTCAGACGGGTTAGAACCCACTTCTAATGATGTTGCTACAAATCTGGAGGAAGGCAGCTCTGACACTCAATGCAGAAGGCATGGCTATGCCCAAACCGCAGCCCCCCAGGAGCAGAGCATGGCAGTGGGGGGGTCAGTCCAGCAGAGGATCTGGTCACCCCTTTTTCTGCTGCTCCCAGTCTCTACTTCAGTTAACTCAGGTAAATCGCTCCCATTTATTTACATGGAAAATATATTGTCAGGAATACCCACGCCCTGAAGGGGGCTGACATCTCATTTTTCACAGGCAGGACGAGAAGGGAGAGCCCTGAAGAGCAGCAGTGGCAGAGATAAACCAGGAGACTGCCATGAACACGGAGACAAAGGAGGATGCCACAGTACCTCTCCCCGCTGCGGCGAGAGAGATTCAAGCTCTGCAGATTAATTCAAAAGCAGTGTTTAACACACCTCCCTTTGGGGATGAAGGATTTGCCCTGCATTTCAATGAGACATTCAAAATCACACTCATCATTCTTGGAAATTGCACTTAGCTAAACTGTCACCTCTCAAGCGCGAAGGTGGGCATGGGGCTGTGGTTCACAGGCGAGCTGGACAGCCCAGGCGACAGGGAGGAGAGCGGAGCCAGCGGGGTGATGGCGGAGCGGCCACGTGGCTGGGGCAGGCTGGCATTGCTCTGGAGGAGCAGCAGAGGGACATGACGCTGAGCAGCTCGAGTCGAGGGCTTGAAGGAGAGACAACTCATGGGATGGCCAGGGGGCTGGTGAGGACCAGGAGGGAGCCAGGGGATGAATGGGTGGGTGTGTGACTGCCAGTGTATGGAGCAGAGGAAAAGGAGAACACCTGGAAGAAGGGTAATGGCCAGAGGGCAAAGTTTTCCTTCTTGTGTGGGAAATGCAGACTGGTCAAGCTAAGCCTTCCCTTTCTCTGATCTCATCTTTCATGCCTTCATCTTTCTTGTCTCTTTCCTGCACTCCCTGATTTGGCAAAAGAGTACAAAATTCAGAGGGAACACGCAGCTTTGCTGTCCTTGCACATCCTGGACCCCCACAGCCAGCAGAGGAAAGGGGGAACAGCCCAAAGGGGTCAGCAGATGAGTACATGCATAAACAAACCCAAATCTCTACTACATACCTTGGAGGTCTGCTCCAGTATCCACCACACATAAAAGGTATGAAATGAACGGCCTTGGGAACATCTCCATAAGCACAGAAAGGCAGAGCAGACGCAGTGACAGCATGGGCTGTGCTCTGCTCTTGCTCTAAATCCACTCTGAGCTGGAGGATTGGACCCAAGCCACCAGCCTGGGTCTCTCCACTCTGGTCACACACAGCACTGGTCTGTGGGACAGTTACCCGAGCAATTCCTCTCCCACAAGTCTCCAGAACTGCCAGCTGACCGACAACTTCAGTTGCTACTGACCTGAGGACATCTGAACAGAAGCCCAAAGGCCTTTTTTACCCTTTTATTGCTTTTGAGATTCTTCACATCTGCTGTATGAAAAGGTGTGGCTGCATTAAAGCACAGATTTTGAAGATGCAAACCCAGCAAAAGAGCAAAAGGTAGATTTTTTTTAAACTCTGCACACCAGCACTTTCCAGGAGGCACTGGAATACTGTCAAACCTGTGATACTCTCCTGCTAAGGAGCCAGCAAATTCACCTTCTCCTATGCAGCCAGGTGCCTGGAAATCATCATATAAAGGAATTTAAATGTAGATGTGTGATATTTACTGCAAAGCACGACCCGCACACAGACAGGGGAAGGAATGCTTGAGCAGGAGGAGTAAATGACTATCGCAGGCAGAAAACCCACTGCAATTCATGCATCACACAAATGGTTGTGTATATTAAAGCAATGAGGACAAAGGGTATTGATTTAGCACAAGTATCAAGAGTCCCAGGTGCTAAAACCTGAAGAAATACAAACTGTGCTGGGCAGAATAACAACAAAACGAAATGATAAAAGGATATGAGTGTTTGAAAAGACGCATAGGACGGGCTATAAATTCTAATAATCCATATTTCTCGAAAGCAGCAGCTATTGACTCAAAAACAAAAGAGCAGGCATTGTAATGTAACAAATGTCAGACGGGATAGCAGCAGGAATTCAATTTGCTCTGGCCATATATCAACTTGAAACTTAATGTAATGGCACGTAGTTAAAGCTGCACCCTCACTTAATGGCTATTACCAGTCCTGGGTGGGTTTTCCAGCAAGCATAAAGCAGTGAGTAATTGGCCCCGCTCTGCCTGCATCACTGCTAATGAAAAAAAACATGCTCTAGCCTGGCAGCAGCAGGAGAAGGGGAAGGCAGAGAACCCAGGCAGAAGCAGACAGCACTAGAGCTGCCAAGAGCCTGCCCTGCCGGGATCCCTTGAAAGAGTTTCAGGGGAGACCTCTGGGACTTCAGCTGACCACATCTCTTTTGTGTAAGGGTTGGATCCTCAAGGCAGCAGCCTGACATCCTTGTTAGCTTCCGAAGTGAACTGGATTCAGGACTGCTGGAAGAAGAGGAGGAGAAACCCTGGGTGGTTACACCTCATCCAGCTCCTAAGCATGCACTATTTATTACTACTTGGGCAGTGGCTCTGCAGTCAGCCAATTAAGGCCATTGTAATTACTTCTCTTCAGTGACTGCAAACGGCCGAGTTAAACAACAGACTTCCCATTCAACCATTATTGCGGCTGCTGAAGAAGCAGAAGTGTCGGCATTGCTGAGAATATGCTCTGACCATATGTTAGAGGCAAGAGACACTGAATGGAAGAGGAGGTGGTGGGGGAGGAGGGAGGAGGCATGGATGTGGGACAGGAACCTTTGTGGCAATGAAGCATCCAAAGCAATCAAGTGAGGGCAAAGACGTAAAGCTGTCCTAATGACTTTACTGCAGATAGGCAGGGGCATTCCCAATAGGCACATTATAGTTTCTACCAAAAGCAAAGCTTGCAAAATGTTAACTTTTTAGGGATCTGCCACTCCAAATTTCAGGACGCAATTTTGGAACAATCAAAAATAAGATCAGTCCGCAGAGAAACTCTCTCAGGTTTGTCAATGAGCCTCACGCATGGCAGAAAAGGACTCTGGAAGGTCAGTCAATGCCGTGCTACCCTCCTTGCAGCACAAACACGACCAGTTGTATTCTGTATCATGAAATATGGAATTGTGGCCTTTGACTTTACCTTGTGGGAACGATGCCCTTTCAATGCTTCTCAGGAGGCTATTTAAATCCTTCTACAGCCTTTTATTAAAGCAATAAAGATATCCAGAGCTTGCGTCTCAGCTTTGTCTCCTCATCTACCATGAACCAAACCTAGAACTTGCAGAGATGTCTAATGGTGGCATGGATTACTGCAAGTAAAGGGGTTAGCAAGCAGTCGCTTTGGGTGGCATAACTGGTTTTCATTGTGCCGCAATACCACAAGGCATTAGTTGGGTTTCTGCGCAGAGGAGCTGCTGAGCTGCATAAACCCTGGCTTGGGCTCCCTGGGACCCCAGCCACTCTCCTCAGGGACAGGAGATGCTCATTTTGCTGAGAATTTTCCTGCATCCATCCATGAGTGACACAGCCTAGCCACAACACCACAGACAGAGAACAAGGTCAAGTAAGAGCCCAGCTCTCTTGTTTACCCCTGCATTTGGTGTCCCATGCACACAGGAGGTAGGGAGTAGATTTTTGTGTTGATCAGACAGCCAATAAATGCAAATGGAGCGCAGGAGGCTGAGTGCGCCCATGGGAACCAGTCCTTCAGAGTGAGAAAGTGGAAGGGGAAGGGATTTTGTACAAATCCACATTCCAGATTAAATCTCATCTTTAAACCCTGAGTTCCAGTAACAGTATCTGCTTTAATGCCCACAGGCCTTGCTTTCCTCAGTAATCTCAGCCATCAGTCTCCTGTGACTGACAACACCAGGAATGAATCTCTTTTGAAGCTGACAAAACTCACTCTGAACTGATTTTCTCTTGAGCTGTGTTTATCTGAGACTGGTACTGAAGAAAGCAGCTCTAAAGCAATCACAGCCTATATTTACCCCCCAGGATGCAGCAACAGCCACCAAGTGTGGCCAAGGCCAGTCTTGGCAAGAGCAATACCTACCATCAAGCAGGCCAGTTCATTTTCTGTTCCCCAGGTCCCTTCCGCTCTGAAGGCCAAGGCAGTGTTGACACGGTCTTGGCTGATTCCCAAGGAGACCTGGGGCAGGCTGCCTGGAAGAAGAGGGACCCCAGCCTGACTCATAACAAAACTGTTGAAAATATTCTGGGTGTCTGTTTACAGCCCCATAAAGATTTTATGCAGTGAGTTTAGCCTCATGTCTCTGCATTCATTGTGTTAAATGCTGAACATTTTACTTTAATGCCATAGTGGCTACAAGCAGGAATACTTAACTTCAATAAATAAGAAGTAATCACATTTTCTCAGTGAATGGATTGAAAATGGCCACTGGGAGAGTTCACCTTCTGAAGTCGAAAACCAAGAGCCATCGCTGGGGTTTCCAGCAAACTATAGACCCTCTGGAGCATCTCTGGGGGGAAGAAAAAAAAAGGTATAAATAATAAAGCTTATGCATCTTTTAACTGAGGAATGGGTCTGTAGCTTGGGCACAGCATGCTTGTGCCCAAAAGCCAACATTAAACATTCAAATTTAGGCAATGGAGAGAAAGATGAACAGAAGCAGACGGACTAAGACTCTATGTATTTGTGAGTAAAATCTACCAGAAAAGCACATTAGTGCTCCTTGGAAACTAGAGCATTTCATGGAGGAAAACACACAGAGAGAAGAGGAACTTCTCAAGTGAGTCCAGATTATCGCTACAGACTCCCAGGCACAGTTTCTGCAGGTCTCTAACTAGCCTTATCTAGGCTTTGGGCATACTTCTTTTATCTACCTGGGAACTCCAGGCACTACGACCAGCTAAATTGCCTTGGCTGCAATAACTCCTTCCTTGAGGTGAGCGCATGACCAGCTCAGAGCCATGCTTCAGCCTACTATCTAGATGTCCACTGTTAGGAAGAGCTCAATGTCTCATGAGATAATAGCTTCACTGTGGCACCCAACAGGAGTTTTACCAGGAAAGGAATTCAGGGTAGGGTAGCAATGTATTAAGTATGTTGAGCTACCTCAATTGACATGATACTCAATAAGAAGTCCTGACCAAGAAGGTCAAAACCTAATTGAATGTCTCCTGATTTTATCTCAAAACACCTTCCCACGTTAACAGGTTCAGAGTAGGTAACCAGATTCTTCCATCTCCTTCCAAACACACTTCCCACCTCTCTCCTGTACTCCCTGCCTCTGAGCTTCTCTCTACTCCAATCTTCTCATCTAAAATTGGCCTTCCCTTGTTTCTCTCCAACATTTTCTCCTCATTCTACCAACCAGAAGACCAGCTCAATTCATTTGCATCCTAATTTAACCACACTCCCAATCTGTCATTCAACTGCCAGCTGAAATCTTAGGAAACAATAGTTCAACGCCTTCTGCACCACATCACTCCCCAATAAGCCCTCTTAATTCTCAGCTGTTGGGTTCTGTCCATACCTGGTTGAACCACAGTTGTCTAAATTTAGTCCTTGGCTACAGAAAAGAAGTACGATCTATAAGGGGTCTGATCTCCAGGTTACTCTTTCAAGGGCATACGTGGCGCTGACGCCAGCAAATCTGATGCACAACACCAGAACACACAACAGAGCTTCTTGTCCAATAGACGAGAAGGATGGGGTAGGCAGAGATGATGCCTAGTAGAAGGTAGTACTTGTCCCTACTGAAAACATCCTACTTGCAGTTCCCAGATTGTTAGATTCTGAAAACACAAAGATGTTTGTGTGAAGCTTCTTGTAGCTTCAAGCTATCAGCTCCACTAAATTGCTCCTGAGAACTTTACTGTGAGATGCTGGAGGCAAAAACTGAGATGGTGGTTGACTTGCAGCTGTACTCTACAGCTTGCCCACAGCATCTATTCCCAACCACAGAGACATTGGGAATTAGGCTGTCGAGACAGAAGGTGGGAAGCTCATTTGCTGTCTCCATCTCAGTCTTTTTTTCTCTCTTACTAAGTTGTCTACAGAAAAATGGTAACTTTGAAGCTGACAACCAGAGACCAGTGTTGTCCCACGACTGGTGGTCCACCAAAGAATATGACAAGATTTTCAGTTTCCTTCAGCAATAAGACATCTTCCAGAAGACCCTTGATCAGCTCTCCTCAACTCTACATGATGATCCACAAGGTCTCTAACAGCAGCTTGCACAACATCACCCAGAATACTTTGCATGTCTCCCTTTGAAGCTGTGACCTGATTACCATAAGCAACGCACTGCAGATGTACCTCTGCAAGCCCAGAAGCACCAGGGGAAATGAATATATTAGTATTTATCATATTAATGCAGATCAAGCTGGGTATTTGTTCTGACATTTCAATAATAGCTTTTTCTTTTTCTTTTTTTTTTTAAGCAGCAGCTTGTATTTTCTTCTTCCTTAAATAATTCATTGTTACATTAAACTTATTTTAAATTGGGGTCTTTTTTTCATCAAACTAAAACCTTATTTGGATGGCCAAAGGGAGAAAAAGGTATAAATGAAAACTCCCTCTATTCTCCATTCTTTCATTCCCTCTTTTTTCTCTCTTGTTCAAATCTCTTAATCAAAGTGACAATCTGTCTTTCCCAGGAAGGAAGCTGGCGCCTTTGAACAGTGCTGCTCCGATAGCTCTCTGCTTTGATGTGGGATTTAACTTATGCCTTTAGCAATCTCAAGTGTCTGTGCATGCATGCACTGCGTGCCTGCATGTATCCATGTGTGTGTTTCTGTGTTTGTCCTTGCTGCACACACAACCTGACCCACCCACACATGCGAAAAAAGGGCGGGGGGGAAGGGAAAGACAGAAAATTCAAACCTTGTGGAGTTGCTACTGAGCACAGTTCAGAGGAGACCTTGTTCTTTGTCTTTTCCCACAGTGACATCTTCAAGCACCATCATCTGTTAACTTCAGTGAATACAGAGCAGTCTGTTACAGGAGGGTGATACCCTACAGGTGTGTACTGGAAGCTCTGTTCCTGCAGTTCATGGTCCCTGGACCATGGCTACAGTATGCTCACATCCAGCATCCTCCTGGGTGAGACACAGTGTGTGATTGTGGTGTTGTCATGCAATTCGCTGTCCTCTTCCTCTTCCTTCCCTCCAGGCTGCCCCTGTTCTCATCACAGTCTCTCTCCTGCTTTGACAGTTGTTTCCTTCTTCCTTTTTTTTAGCCTTCCTGACCACTGTACTGGCTCTGGTGGACAGAAAAGTCTTCACCTTGCCTCCTCTAATCTGAGGATACAGCATAGCTTTGTCTTGTACGGCACAGTTAGCAGATTTGACCTCAGTGAACATAAACCCAGGCTTAGGCCAACAGACCCTCTCAAGAGTCTGGGCCCACCTTGTTTCCCATGGGTGATTACTTCCTAGACAATCCCTCCTTCTCCGTGCCAGTAGTGCTGCCTCTCTCCACTGTCCTGGTGCCTCAGTTTGGTTTGGTTTGTTGTGGGATGAATGCCACAGAAAGCAAAAACAGAGCAGAGCTATTGACATCCTCCCATTTCACAGCCAGAAAGCTTCCTCCCTACCACATAAGGAAGCACCATCACTTGCTGCTATGATTTTACAGCAGTTATTCATCCTATAATCCCCAAGATCTCCATTCTACTTCTAGCGAGTGCCTTCTGGGATTTCACCCAACCCTTCAGAGATTGCCGTCCTGATCAGTACTGGGACCTTTCTCATCCTTAAGAGAACTTCTTGGTCTAAGCAAATCAGATCTCTTGGTTTTGTGTACATTTGAGATTTTACAGGTGCTTCTACTTACTGAAAGTCTTCCCCAGTGGTTTTCCCTAGCAGCAGGCCAAGTGTACAAATGCTTTACGAAATAATGAACAACATGAACCTCAGAACTACAAATCTCCAAAGCAGCTTCAAGTCAGAGAAACAAAACCTTGACAAGAACAGAATCAGTATTGCCTCAAGTTTTTTGTACCAAACGCCAATCTTTAGAGCAAAACTGGTGTCCTCTCATAATGCCCCACTATCAAGTCTGAGGGTTTTTTGAAAGTTTAATGTTTCAAGTTTTCCCCACATTTCTGCTCCTTTAAAAACACATACACAAACGCATGCATACAAACACACACACACAGAATTTTCTTTTGGTTTAAAAACAGACACATACAAACACATACACAGAAATACGTTATTTTTTCTAGATTGTTTCTTTCTTTAATATATGTCCTGCTCCTCACCTCTTCTAAGGGTTACTGGAATTTGCATTGGAAATCTGTCTCACATTTCTACAAGCTGTGGGGATAACAGGGTGGGAAACAAAGCCAATTTTCTCCCTGCCTACTCTGGGAACCTCTGCTGAGCCACTGCAAATTCCTGCACCACTGGGGAAAGCTCACACCTTGCTCATGGTGACCAAACGGGGAGATGCCAGAAGAAATCCATCCGATTTCCAGTATCTGCATTGCAAACAATGGATTCTAATCAAGACAGAAAATAATGATAGCCACAGAGTAAGAGGAAATAATACTCCAGACACCATGGGACCTCCAGGCTCCATCTAAGCAACTGCTGCCCCTCTTTCTTTTTTGATTGAGACAATTGGCCAATCTGATCTCTGCTACATGGTTGCTTTTCTCATCTCCATGGTACCCTTAGGTTCATCTCCCTCTATTTTGAGAATCTCTGTGTTCTCCTTTGCTTTGGTCCTTTCAGTGCCCTCCCAAGGCATTATCTCATTGAGCATATATTGTCTCCAGAATCTTTTGCCCCCTCTCCAGATCCCCTTCACTGGATATCTGTTTCTGTCGTCCTTGATCAGCCAAAACCAAGGGTTATATGCCCTCCATGGAGGAGTGAGGGAACACAGCAGTTGTCACTTAAAAACCAAGGAAGTCTGGAGGCCAGTGATGGACTGCCTACACCCAGGGATTGTAAGAAAGAACACAAGGTAGGCTTGAGATGGAGATCAAGGAGAAATGGAGTTCCTGGGGAATGAAACTGAAAGAAGAGGAACAGAAGAGTCAAAGAGTAAAAAGACAGTGACCAGGGAACGGGAAGAACATACAGAAGATGTTTTACAGTGGATAGGAAGCATTTTTTTCACACGTATCAGGAAGCAGGGAGAGCTCCAGGGAGGTTTCCTAGGGTGTTCATTGTAGCTGGTATATGCACGGGAAACTTTCCACCCTGGGCTTTTGTAGTGTTTGACATCAGGAGTAACGTTTGACTCTTCCTCCTCAGAGGTACGGCCCTGAGCTAAAACTTCACCGCTTCACTGTCTGTCCTGACCGCTTTTACATGGACAGCCAAGTCCATCCAGATACACTTCCCCTCTAAGCCTCTTGCTTTCCAGAGGTACTGAGCATCCACAGCTCCTGCTACACATAACACACAACCCCTCTGAGAATCAGCATACCTACTTAGATACGCAGATCCAGATCTCTGCGCACAGCTTTGAGAAATGGGACACAAGAGGAGACTGTGCTAAGTCTTGCTGCCAGTTCCAAGCTTGTTCCCCCAGTGCCCTCTGGGGTATCTGGGTTCCAGCTCTGCAATACATGGTGTACACATGCCTTGGAGGTTGCAAAATGTGGACTCAGCGTGCTGCCCAAGAAAAAAGCCAGGAATAGGTTCTCTGTGCAGAATCCCTATGTCATTTCTAGCAGGCAAGTAAAGCAAAAGGACACGATAAACACGTCCAGGTATAGGACACCTGTGCATAGCCATGCCAGCCCAAGGGCACCTCCTTTCCTGCTTCGTGCTGGTGGTGCTACCTAAACCCGAGTCTGCTGTCTGCAGTCACTGTGCTGCACTCACCCTCGCTTTACATTCTGCATCTCCCTCCTGAGATTTCCTGCCAGCTTAATAGAGTGCACACTGGAGAAGGTCCCCCCCACCCCTACCCTCATACATACCCAATCAGGCCTTCGAATTATGCAAATTAAATACAGTAACATCACCCCCCCCACACCTCTACCCCGCCCCACTCCAGCACAAAACGGGGGGAAAAAGTAACAAACCCTCCATTCATAACCAGAAACATTAATTATATGTAATGATGGGCAGTCAACTCCCTGAAGCATTTGCATAATTACTAATGCTAATGGATTCAGAGTGCCTCTCTCCTTCTCGTAGAGGAAATTTAATTGGAAAATGCATAAAAGCATGAGGAGGGAGGAGGGTGCTCTGAGTGGTCTGAAGTGGCACACGCAAAGCAGAGGAGCTCTCTGGGAATGGTGGAGGGAACCTGGTCACTCCCTCCCATCTCCCATGGCCAACCTGTCTTTTCTTCCCTCACCTGCTCTGGCATCACTCCCATTTCTGGGGAGCAGGCACAGGAGGGATTGAGGGGTAGGTTTAGAGAGCATTCAGGTCACCTGTCTTGATCCCAAGGGGATTATAAAAATAAGATTTAATGAAATTAGGAAATTTTCATCAAGATGCCTCAAAGACAGCAAGTAATAATACACACCGCTTTCTTGGCAGTAGGATTTCTTGGGCCCTCTGGCCCCACAAATCTCCAATATCTGTGTGTCTATTCCCCTATACAAGCTGGTGGCTACTGAGCTCGATGCTTTCTTCCTGCTGCCACCAGTTACGTTGCCACCAGGCTTGGCTCCCTGTCCACACAAAACCAACCTCACAGCAAAGGGCTGGCTGCAGCACAACAGTGAGAGAGCTTGAACCTCTCCATGCGCTCGGGGGAATGCCTTTTCCTCATTTCTCTCAACCTAATGATGGCTAACGGAGATGTCAAATCTGGGGCTGGGCCATCTCCTGTGGCCTTCTCAGGCCCACAGCCCCCCTCCCACTGCTCTCCAGGCCGGCACATCTCTATGGCCAGTATTTTGTAAGGGGTGAACAAGACACTGGCCATGTGTTTGAACTTCACTTCTTCTACCCCTTCCCTGCATTTACTCCCCACCTCTCTGGAGTTTGGTACCAGGTCTAGGTCTGTGTCCTGCAGACAGCGCACAGGAGGTCAGTTACGCACCTTCAAGCCCACCACCTCTGCCCTGGAGGGCCTGAGTTCCTGAATGGAGATCAGTTTTGTGCTGCACTGTGAGCAGCTGGTGAGGCAGCAGATGGCTAGGAATCTGTACAAATAAAAAAAAAAACCTGGGGCTGTGACAGCAGCACTTTTATTGTTCACTCATTCCCACTGCCACCAGACTCCGGATGCATATCAAACAGGGTACATGCCCTTGCAAACATGATCATAGACAATTGTGCAAAACAGTGACAAAGCTGCTCTAACACCCCCAGCCAAGCGGTCCGAGGAGGACACCCTGTAACAATAACAAACCTCTGCACCGTCGCGGAGGGAGAATCAACCCCTTCATCTTTCCCCTTTGCCATACTTCAGCAGCGGCGCATCACCCTGAGGGACTGGACACCAGTCATTTTTTTTTATTGCACTATAAAGCACTGTGCACACCTTTGGCAGTGCATAAATAATAAATAACAGCAATAATATGGTCCCTTGAGCAAAGCAGCATTTCATCAGCAAGAAAATCGTCCTCGCTTTCCCTCTTAACATTCCAGTGGGTGCCCACTGGCAGCCCCTTGCTCTGGGAGGGGTTTGCACATCTGCCTTCCATTGCAACCAGCCTGTAATTCAGGGGAGGTCTTGGCTGTTTATCATCTTTCTGTTGTGAGATAAGTTTGTTTAACTTCTAATACTTGTGAGGATGAGGGACCAGAGCCAGGCAAAAAGCAGCTTTGGCGATGAATCCCTTTCTTCCCGACTTCTGACTTGCAGCAGCAGCTGCTCCAGGCCTGGGTCTCCCCATTTTAAACACTGCCAATAAGACAGAAAGCTGACTGACACCTACATGCACCAGAAGCAGCACCTTAGGCATGGCTGAGATAGAAAATGTTTCAACTATCCTTGTCCTCTTTTCTCAGCTCGCCAGAGACCTCATTTGAGACCCGCAAAATTCAGTGAAAGCTGCAGGTTTCTAGCACCTCCACAAAACAAATGAACAAAACCCCCCAGGAGTCCAACTTATGACATGGAGAGTTGAAGTATTGGTATATACCTGGACAATATTTCTTACTCAGGCATCTTTGAGTGACTGATTTTTTCTCAGAATATTGTTTAGGCTATAAGTGACTTAATGATAACAAATTCTGAATTTTACCAGTATACCTTGTTCACTCTAGACCCCTCAAAACAGGTTTTAAACTATTTCCCTTGGGAGATTTCCAAAGTCTAAGCTCTCAGCCTACATTTCCCTTTACTTTGTTATTTTTTTTAATAATGACACATTTGGATATATAGATGTTTTGCCTGGATTACAAAACACTTTGAAATCCGGGGCACATTTGATCCATTTTTCCAATATAGTACAAATGCACAGACACCACAGGGCACATTTTTCACTCCCACCAGCTAATCCCAACGCAAAGAGTAGCCTAGCATCCCCTCTTTTAGAAAACATCCTTTTTTCATTCATTTATCACTAGAGAAAGGAGAAGATCGAATCAAAGAAATACTGCTAAAAAAGCCATTAAGCGGCGTAACTGCCGATTAAATCTTGTTTCAGTCAAGAGTTCAACCTGAACAAACCTAAACTTTTAACAAAAATTATCCACATCTTTCCACTGAGAAAAAGAAACACATTTTAATTGTTGTACAAAGCCTGCACCAGACTGCAGATCAGAAATGGGAACCATGAAGGTGGCTTTGCTTGATATTACCCCAGAGCTCTGTTCTTGGCTTTGTAATCCAGTTAAGGGAAAGAGAGGCCAGGAAGAACAATTCTGCAGGAGTTTACTAAGGAAATATGAAAAGCAAACAACTGCCACAGTGAGTATTATTTCATTTTATTGCAAAGATTTAATGCTACTGTGTACAAAATAGAGGCTTGAAATATGGCAGCAGATCTTTCTGGTAGGGCTCTCAAACTTTTTAAGCAGGAGCTGCCCCAGAGCACTGTGACAATATTTGCCCAGTTTCAGCATCCTATGTGTGGAGGGAAACTTCATCCCCCTCAGGGCTTGCTTGTGCTGGGATGCCTGCCTGTTCCCAGCTGCAGCAGAAGAGCTGCCAGTAACACAGCAGAAATAATAAGCTGCCTTACAGCTCAGGACAAGAAACGGACAAGAGTTGTTGGGGACAAAAGAGATGAAGATTTCCTCAAAGCAAGCACAGGCTCTCCCTCCAAACCTGCAGCGAGGTTAGAGCTTGAGAACAGAGAAAAATCAATGAGGACGAGTCGAAGGACTGGAACTGACTGAGAAAGGTACTTCAAATACTCACTCCCCCAGAGACAGTCCAGAGTGATTCAGGCTGTCTTGCAAAGGCTGTTTCATTTCCCCAGACTATCTTGTTATTTGAGATCGAGTGTTGGGTAAGTGATCTCAAACGGCACTAGTTCATATTTGTATAGCATCTTCAAGACCAATGGGCCCTAACATAAATGGTCTCAACTGTCACTAGGATCCAAAAGGCAAGTGGGCAGAGTACAGCTATTTTTAAAAGAGAAGTTCACCTGGATTATCATATTTTCTGAGCCTATTGATCTCTAAAGATTATTTTTCCCCCTATATTATCATGGCCTAAATACTGAGACTCAGTTTCTGGAGGGTTGCTAGCCCATGAAACAGAATGATATGGAATGAACAAAAAAAGAGAGATCTGTAATAAAAAAAAATAGTCCAAGTATTATTTACTTATTTTTTCTTGGTCAAGTAACAACCTCAGTGGCAATGACAGCACTATAGCAATAACTCAAGATACATCTCCTGAAGATTTAGTATTTTCCATGATGAGTAGAGAAATGATTTTGTGTGAATCATTGAAGGTAGCTGTAATTGTCAGAAGACTCACAGTGGGTTTTGAAGAAGTTGTTTCCCAGTTGCTCATGGTGGACTGTCAGATGCAAGACAGCATGCAAACAAAACATTGTAAAGGTTACTACAGAATAGCTTCGAAGAACAACATTTCTGAAAAAGGGTTATTGTTTGGAAATACAGAAAGTAACAAAGTGGCCTCTGTGAAACCACAAAGGTGCACAACAACACTATTTAGTTGTTTGCTCGGATCTCCTGAATGCAGCAGCAAATTAAATAACATTGTTTCTACAAGATTAACCCGTAGCTAAAATGCTGCATCTTCATAAGGCAAAAATCTTTGTTTATTGACAAAAATATATTAACTTCTTTTTCAGTACAGGAAATAAAATTGTCCTTCCTCAGGATGTCTTTATTTGCTGTCTCTGATGCTACAACCTTTGGAAATATAAAAGTATTTCCAATAATCATTTACAACTACAAAGCTGAAAAGGAAGCAACCCATTGTCTTCCTGATTACTTTGAAAGCAGCGCTGAAATTTCATTTGGAATATTTTTAAAAGTTAAAGATTTACTGTAATGAAATTATTTCAATATTGGCAAAGTGTCTCCACTTGTAATTGGTAATGTTCATGTTCATTTGTATATGGATTTGTATTTCCCAAGGCTAATGGAATATAAGAATATATCATATAGCAAGTATATTATGGATATATCATCCTTTGATCAAGGAGGCTGCATTGCAAAGTTTTAAATCTTTTTGACTCATCTCTCAAAGTGTTCCAGTGTTCCCACAGGGCATTTGTATACACTACATTTGAAAAGATTCTTTTTTTTTAATGTTCTTAAGCTACTGGAAGTGACTTTGGTGCAGGGGAAGAGGATCGGATTGTTCTGTAGCAATTTTTAAGCTCTTTCAGGCTGACGAACACGGGGAGGCACTTCAGTACTCCATGCCACTTATGGTCCTTTCACAGTGTACTAAAAGCTTTTTAATGATAGAGTTTTAAAATTAAAACAATGGCAAAACACATTAATTGAAATGTAAGTTACAAAAGGGAGTTGAAGAGAAATTATTTGGCCATAAATGCAACTTTAATCTAAGAACACATTGTATCCAGAAAAAAAAAAACCAAACCCAGAAAGGAATTGCATTCAGCAATACGCATTAGCTCTCAAATGACTGCCTTCACATTTCAATTAACTAAACTGCCTTAATCCAATTCAGCCACTGAAAAAAGCTGTTGACTTCTCAGGAAACCATGAATATTATTCAAAGGCCGAAATGTCTCAAAAAGCTTTGTGGAGCTGTACCCTGACTACAGCACATACCGAGAGAGTCAATAACGTGAGTGCAGGCTTCAGAAATCCTATAGTCACAACTGGCGAAAGTTCTTTAAATTTTGGGTCTTGAGCCTCCGAACTCTTGTAGCGTACATCACGTCCCTTCCTTCCCTTTGCAGCAATAGAAATAACATTTTACTTGAGAAACAAGCTAAGACAGATTGCAGAAATATTGACTCTGTTAAGGCTGAGTTTCAAATTAAAGTCAATTTCAATTATACATGCAAAGAGTTTTATGAAATAATTTAAAAAAACAAAGATACATTGAAATGCATTGAAACTGCTAATAAGTATTACATTTTAGATAAAAATTTACACTTAAGAAAATTGAATTTTGTATTTGCAGGCAATGGAAAAGTAGACTAGAAGTGTTAAGGAAAATAGTAGTTCTTCAAAACATCATTTAAAACAATTAGCTAAGAAAGGTGTTGTGCTAATTCTGTGATAGTAAGAGACCCACCTGTATCTGGTTTCCAAGAAATTATAGTCAACTATTGTACAGCGTTCCTTCAGCCAAACACAGAGACAGAGGGGCCTCTACATTGCACAGGTTTTCAGCTCAAGAGAAGCCATTTCCACACCCTCAGATACAGCAGAGACACAGTCCAGGGAACTTTCCTGACCTGGCAAAAGGGAATTAGAGGAAGGATGACCATTTTCTCCAGTCCTTCACAGATAATTCTGGCAGAAGGAAACTCTGTAGGACAGTTACTTTTCTAGGTGGACGCTACTTTCAGCACTCACATGGTTCCCATCGCACACGAACCTGTGCACCTCACAGTCTTTTTAAAAGCATGTATTTTGTCATAACACTTCAAAATTTTGTAACACTTTAAAACGTTGGCTTTCTTGCAAAGTCTGAGGTTCTTACCTCACCTGCTTCTGAACAACAAGGCCCACACAACTACGCACACCAGCCACAGGACTGTGCTCTTCATGAGCCCAAAATTAGACCAATTACCATCCTTTATAGTATTTTGTAACAGAGTCAAAAATAGTGAAGGCTTAAATAAGAACACTAACATCTGCCACCTTGTTGACGTCTCTGTCCTTGAACTACTTAGAGATGTGCATTCCAGGTGAGCATGCATCTCATAGCTGCTATTTGCTAGCTGTGCATTTATTATAGCACCTGAAGCTCCTCACAGACATGCTTGGACCAGGAGGGCATATGCAAATCCAGCACACGACCCAGAATTGCACCCAGACTCGCACCTACACAGGCAGCATTCTCACAACTGCCTTCCTTAACAAGGAACGTGGGTTAGATGCTTAAATAAAACCTGGGAAATCTATATTCCAGTCATGATTCCACCACAGACTCCCTGTGTGACCTTCGGCAGGTCATTTAAGCTCTCTGTAAAAATAAGACTGATAACACTTCCGCTATCTGCCTTGCCTATTTAGACCTTAAGCTCCTCCAGCAGAGATTGTCTCTTACATGCACTGAGCTTGTAACAGCTGGGGCCTCTAATAACCACTGTAATACAGATAATTATTAACAGTAACAATGCAAGCAGCACGGACAGGGACAGGGCTGCACTACCCCCAAAAACATTGCAAAGGGAAAAAAGTACAAAGCAGAAAGTTGTCATTGGGCAGAACCGGGATATTATCAAATACAAACATATTTTTGAGCTCTGTGATCAAACTGGAAGGCAGGTTTTGGGCTGTAACAAAAGAAATCGTGTTATTACCCACTTGCACATCCTGACAGCACAGCCCCATGCAGAACGCATGAAAGCTTTCCCTTTCTATTATGCTTAGGTGCTGTGATGAAAACTCATTTTTTCTCCTTTTCATAAATAAAACCATAAATGACTAGCAGTCTGGAAAGTCAATATCTTGCAGGGGTGGAGCTGCTCTCATGTTTTATCAATGAGGAAGCAGAGCACTGGGCATCATGATTTGTCTGTTTGCCTGTTTTCATTATCTTTTTAATGTTAACATTAAAGTCTTCTGGAGACTGTATTGAAAAAAAAAAACTGGTGTAGAATGACTATTTGAATAGAGATGAAATGCACCTTTGAGAATAGCAGGTAATAGCAAGGCTTTGCTTCTGCCTATGAGCTGGGAAATATGTTGTAATGTCAATGCTGGGGTTTGCTGAATTCTTTTCTGTTCCAGGTTCTCTGTTTCTTCTTGTGTCTCTTGGCCTTTGCTCAACAACAGCACAAAGAGAGCTAGGGGCCACCAGATCCCAAACAGCAGCACTTACTAGCTATAAATGACCATATGATACAGCTGCTCTGACTCACTTCAGGCTGCTTCTCCAGTGAGTACTGCCCTGTCAGCTCACAAGCTGCTTACAGGGTACAATCCCAGTCCATCCACTGGGAGCTTGAGTGATTAGGTATGCTCTGTTTAAAAGGGAGGTGCAGAGGAAGAACAACAGAACAGCTGTATTTTTATACCCCCTTCTTATGGCATACAAAGTAGAGCCTGAAACCTTTGGGCTGGGTTTTGTTTTGTTGATTTTTTAAATTTGATTAGATTGTTTTCATTCCTGCTTGGGTTTTTTTTTTATTACTCCCCCCCAATTAGACATTCAGGTCTTGTCAATCCTGTTTCTCTGGAAGATTTTGTGGATGGGTTGAGAACTAATAGGTTTAGGATATCAGAGGAACCAATAAATTGCAAGAGCCCTAAAAATCACAAAGAGATTTTTATCTAAAATGAGACAGTTGCTTAAAGGGTACCACAAAGATGCATTTTCCTAACCTAACAAATGTTCAGGCCAGCTTTTGCATAGCAGGAGGTACAGACTGCTTAAGAAATTTGCTTCACGGCCCACCCAAAAATGCTGAGACAAGTGCAAAACCCATACACACAGGCTTATGTGCACACACACAGAGGGATTTTTTAACAAGGAGCAAGCAGCTTGCCTGTGAATTCCTCTGCTCCTCTTACTAGTTTCTGACAGACTCTCCCCGATTCCACCACTGCATCCCTCTGCAAGAACAGCTGATAATTATCTTCTCTCGGGCATTAAAGCCAGAAATGATAGGTGAGATCGCTTATGCCACATTCACATTTTTCATACATGCATATATGTTGCTTATGCCACAATTCATTCCTTCTGTCACTGCTCTGCTACAGAAATACTGGCAATGGGGCACGATTATCTGCTTGTGCCCTTCTGTCCCTGCATCTCCTGATGGAGATGGGAAAAAAGTGGAAAAGAGCAGAAAAGCTCTACCAAATTCTCTCTGAAGGCTCAAGTAAACCTGCCACTTCTGTGTTTCCTGGAGCAGCTATTCCCACATGCATAGTGTGCAGATGAAAGAAACTCCTTGTTTTCAAAATCAAAACCTGATCAACTCTAAGGAAAAGTAAAACCACCATAGCCCAGAGAGAGGCCCGTTAGCTAACTGTGAGTGACAAGATGACTCCACCCTGTGTTTCTTCCTTGCCTTCTTCATGAAGACCCAGCTACAGCCCCAGCTCCTATCCAGGAGCAAGGGTGCATGCCGGACTCCCACCTGAGCTCCACAGAGGAGCCAGTGCTGGTCACTGGGGAGCCAGAGCCCTTATGGAGTCTGTGATTAAGGGATGCTGTACCCCAACTGCACTCAGGCAGGTGCCTACCTGCACAGAAAACTCATTAAGTCAATAGTAAAATTGAAACTCATTATCATGGAAATCATTGGGTCCTAAAGTGCAGGCCTAAAGATGAGCACAGTCCCCAGTGCGCTCCTGAATCGGGGCCAGGATAAGCAAGGAGCAGAGGAAAGGGAATTATTTCAGCTTTGTTCCCTTCTGGATGCTCCATATGCTACAGCCAGCTGTTCTGGGTTTGTTCATACTCATTACAGTGGGTATGTGTGACAGACTCTACCTCCCTTCAGAGTGACTCAATCATACAGGGTCTCAAATGGTTTGCTCAAAGCTCTAATGCAGTTTGCGTTTCCCCCTGCTCCACACCCCCACCCCCCGTATTTCCTCCTGTCTAAATCTAATGTCTTTAACACGTCACCCTCAGGACAAGAGGAGGGTTAGGTAACTGTTCTCTGTTCATTCAGAGTTTCTTCCTTCACCCACTGCTCATCTGCCATCTTATATAGATCTCAGCAACCAGAGGGAACATACTCCACTAAAAGAACAAGCAAACTTGTTTTGGGGGGGTCAAATTTATAGCCAAGAAGCTCTTAAAAAAAACCCAACATTTTCCTTTGAGGAGGCTATGCAGCAAAGCTAAGAGAAAAATGATGATGGAGTGCAGCAAAGCCCACCACATCCTGCGGATCCCACCAGTTTCACATCATGCAAACTGCACATGCAGTTCCAGAGCTGCTGGAGAGCAGCCACCCCAGCCAGCATGCTCCTGCAGTATTTTCTGATAGACACACCAACAGAATACTGCACACACACACATCCCGCCGCCCATGTCCTGAAATAGTGTAAGGTAGGCTCATGAACAAATTCACAGGTTCAGAGATTTCATGATCCCAGAGCCTGACCTGCTGCAAAGACACCATAGAAGTGTTCCCGACTAGCTCTGCCTCCACCACCCATGCAATGTCACTGTCTGCTTTGCATCCCCTAGCTGCCAACTCCCTGTAGGATCCCAGAGGGAGCAGAGACTCGATCACAGCGATAATCCAGCATCAGCTTTTCACAGGGTACACTATACAGCATAGGGCCAAATCCTGAACTCTTGGCTCAGGAGGACCTTTGGCATAGAACAGAAGGTGGCTGGCACATCCCAGGATCAGACTCCTCATTTACTCTCCATGTCCCCCTAAGCACAGGGGCATGCTGCTAGGACAAGTCTTCGGGTTTTAGCATTCTGTCATTCTCTCCAACAGCTGCTGTGTCACTTGCCCATAGTGGGTCTGAAATGTGATGACAGGAGAATTTGGCTGTTCTCCTGCTGCTGTCCCAAACCATCACATCTCCCAAAGACTTGCAACCTTCTCTTAGCCTTTCTTTTCTTATTACTTCATCCATTCAAACAACAGAAATCCTTCCCCATAATTTGTTCCAGTAGATTTCCCTTCCACTGGCTCAGAGTGGTTCCTCCCACTGTTCCCCCACATGTTGTCTCTCAGGTTTAATCAAAGTCACTTCCTTATTTCCCGTCTGATTACCCAAGTGCTGTCTGGCCCTCAGCCACCCTCAGAGATGGCATAAGCAGGTGCAGCTCTGACAAAGTGACATCAATCTGTGTGCACCCTGGATTGGAGTTGTCTCCCTGATGGAGACCTCTTGCTCCCAACTATTTCTGAAAGCACAGTCTCATGGTTTGCACATGTGACTGAAGTGCAGGAGAAAAGGAGTCAGTTCTTGCCTCTTTAACCTACTCCTAGGATCACCAAATGAATAAGCTGCCTCATCCTGTACACCCTCTACCTCTCTTTGAAATGTAAATGCACTTTTTCCAGCTTGGGTGTTAGCCTTGTGGGTCAGAGGGATTGATGAGACTGCTGAGTGCTCCTGTGGCCTGTAGAAACTTTATTTACATTTCTCTCCAACACCAAATCACTCTGCTGCTCTGTGCTCTCCCTTGCTGTTGTCCCGTTGCAAGGTTCTCCTATTCAGAGTCCCTTCCCAGAAAAGAGAGTGTCATACTCTCCTCAGTACCCAGCAAAGGGAGCCTGTCAAACTCACAGTCAACACCTGGCTTTTCTACACCAGTATTGCTATAGCACTACCCAGGTAGTGGAGGCTGTCGAACACAGCCTGTACCTTGCACAAGTAGGAGGCACCTGCAATTCCACTATTGCATGTAACTGTAACCCAATGCGAAGGAGAAAAAACAAACTTATTCTCTTCCCTAGCCTTACCATTTCCCAGCTGATCTGAAGAAACGCCTGTTGCAAATCCATCTTCAGGGAACTCCCAGAGTCCTGGAGAACAGGCAGATACAAACCTGAGCCTGGTTTTTAGAAGAAATATTTGTGCCAGGAGTCTTGAAAACATTTCTAAGCCACAGGCAACACCGTGCTGACTCACACTTCCACTGAAACCCATTCACTTTTCAGAAGCATCAATGATATCTGCCCAGGGACCTCCAGCTCTTTGAGTTATTAGGTTTGTTTTCTAGTGAAGCCAACATAAAATCTTGTGTTTTGGACACCAACAGGATTTGAGCAGTGGAACTCCTAGCTTCAGGGGGCTGAATGCTACAAATTCTCTTAAGCTGAAAAAGCAACTACACAAATTCAAGGGAGAAAACCCCATCTAGAGCTACTGAATGTAACGAAATTACATTGGACTAGGAAAGTCATAAATCTCTGGAGGTGGAGAGAGTATATTAAAGAGGTATCACTAGATGCTTCCCCTGTTCCTACATTCTTCCTCAGGCATCCACTATTTGCCACCACAGGAGAAAGAAAACTTGGCTGGATGGACATTTGATCTCACATAGAGCAGTTGCTCTTATGTAGGCTAAGGCAAACAAAGCACTCTCAGATTCACCTGTATCTCCAAACTACTTGTACAAACCCTCACAAGCCTGTCCACTGTGTCCGCCCGTCACAGCACCACACTAGAAGCTACAACAAAGAGCCACAGTGTCACAATGAATTATTTGCCTCTTGATACAATTCAGAAAGGGTCTCCTATCTATGGTCATAGACCTACAGTTACCTCTATTACCTTAAACACCCAAGGGAGTACAGGAGTATAGTCATCCCAAGCTCATTTTATAACCAGCAAGAGGAAGGCATGGCCAAAAGGTGAGTGGCCTTAGATGAGCTGATTTCTCTCCCTCTCCCTGAGTGCCGTGACTGTGTGCTACCCGACTGTGATACCAGCACCAACACACACAACTCCACTTGCAGTTTATTTGCATTCCTCAGTTTGGATGGGATGAATACAAACTTCAACAACGTACAAACATAGAGAACAGAATCTGCACCTCATTGCCCAGTACAATGAACTAATGCACTGCCAGAGTCTGAGTCTTTCATGGAAAATGTTTTTGAGGAACGACAGGACAGCACCTCTGTGAACGCTACAAGAAGGGCTGTTCTGTCACGCTCCTGTGTCTTGTGCCACTGTGGGCAAACAAGCTCAGCAGAGTAATCCCTGCATTCAGCCAAAGGAAAAGCAAACAAGACCAGAGTCCCACCATGATTCTAGAGAGAAGGATGTGCAAAAGAGGCCTCTCAAGGTCACGGTGGAGAAAACACATCCACAGCTGCACCAGCAGCTGTCAGGCTCTGCTGAGATGACTTTGCCAAGGAGTTCTCTGTGAAAATAAAGGGCACCACTGAGCACAGGGACTAGATATAGGCAGCATGTATTAGGCTCCTCTGACCCGGGTACAGAGAATAAAGCCCACCTGCTCATTCCATGTACACGGAGCTGTGCACTATCCCTTTAGACACAGTTCAGCCTCATGCTGGAAAAACAAAGGGAGGTGCTAAAGGCCAGAGCTTCTCCTTTTTTCCTTGACAGCTCTGAAACACCAAGCATACCACAGCATCTGGCTAAGCAGCCTGGCTCACGCTGTCACTCCCTTGCCAAGGAGACTGACTGACAGATTAGATCAGACACATGGATGATGGGCTGGGACATCCTGAAGCCCCATCTCAAGCCGCCTGCTGATTTCTGTTTGCAGCATTAATCTCCAGTGACAGAGGGACCCCCAACATGCATAAACCAGCTGTGCAGCACTATAAGTAGGACACCATGTCATATACGCTAAGGGGAGCACAAGGGACTTCCTAAGGTGCCTTGGTGCATGCTAGGGCAGAACATCCCAGTAAGAAACTCTGCCACTGATGTGAAGAAAGGCTGAAATTGCTGTTATGAAGAGGGAAGTAGAATAGAGAGGTCCCAGGATACAGATGGGAGGACTGAAGAGACCTCAAGACAGCCTGCAAGTAACTCCTCGCAAAGCTTCCTATCAGTAGAAGATCTATAAAGCATTTTCCTGTCACTAGGAGATCTCTGAAATCTCTAAAATGAATGCCAAAGAGCAATGACAAAATTAAGCCTTGATCACGGAGGGTCATCTCCTGCACCGGCTGTGTTGCACACACAGTGATCCTTAAGCCCTGTTGTTCGCTGGCTGGCTGCAGGGACAGCCTCTGCTTCTCCCTCTTCTTCCACATTCCAGTGTGACCTCTGCCTGATCTCCACTTCAAATACTCCATCTCCAGCCCCTCTGTCTTCCCTGGCGGCACATATACCCTCTGCTTCCGCCACAAAGCTATGAATCATGATAGAATAATAAGCTCGTTTATGAGCTGCACACAAGCCCAAAGGACCAAAGAGCGGAATAAATCGCTACAAAGCTCTTTAAGCCAATTTATTCATTCAAAAGTTTTTTGCTTTGACTCTAGCATCTTCTAACTGGTGTCCAAACAATGTGGTAGTACAACAGGACAAACAGCAACCTTCTTTCAAGAGGTTCATTACTTTTGCCTTTTCAAGATCAAGAGATGAACGGACTTGTAAAGGATTTGAATCCCAGTGCGACAGCTGAATGCATCACCGCTCTGACTGATTCTCAGGCTTGCAGTAAGGCCTGCAGCAGTGTGTAACATGTAAATGAACTGCTAACACAGGGCTATGGCACACAGCTCCGCTGGGAAAAGATACTGCCTAACCTCCAGGGTCCTCTTGTCCTCAGGATGGTGGACAAGGATTTAATCATGGGCCTCTCTTGTGGTAGGAAGACTTCTGACGTTGAACACAGCTGTTTGCTGACTGGTACAATGCAGTATCAATAAAGAGGACTTTGCTCTTCTTTCACACTAAGGATCACAACACTGCAGATTCCAGTCCTCCCAGGCATAACTGCATCCATACGATAGCTCAGAATCACTCACCGTACCTTACAAATAGGAAACTGAGGCAAGGCATGTTGAAAACACTGATTCACGTTTGCCTTTCAAGGTAGGTACAGAGGTGGGATAGAAATCTTCAGATTCCTCCTGCCTGTCCCTCACCATCCCACCTCCCTTTCACCTTTCCCCCAATCCTTCATGCCAAAAGCTCAAGTCTGCGTGTTGTTTTTTGCCAGGCCTGTCTGTTCTTCAGGCTTACCCCTTCCTGGGCTTTCTCAACCCAGCCTCACCAAGATGCTGGCAGGACAGTTGTATTCCTGTAGCTTTTTCAACTTTGGCACAGCTCAGGTGCAGAGAATTAGGAGAACATGTGGTCACACAGGATTTCCCCTTTGAGCAGTCACCCACAGAAATCCAGGCAAGTATCCAAGTCTGGAGTTTCTCCTCCTCAACCTTACAACAGAAAGTGTGATCTAGTATAATGCACTTGACCCAGCAACTGGAGAGCCAGATCTGCCTCTACATCTGCCCCTTTATTATCTGAATGGATCAGGTAACAAGGTTTTCTCATCTAAAAGAAATGCATAGCAATTGCCACTTAAACTCCCATCTGTTACAATACAGCACATCCCAAGGGCTCATATCTCAGGCCCACAGGTAGAGGCAGATTTTTTTAGAAGGGCAAAAAAAAAACCCCTGTACAACAACTCAATAACTCAGCCCAGTGGAACATTCATCCTGGGACACAGGAGAGGGTCAGGGTCCCATGGCAGACTATACCGCGGCTCCAGAAGCCTCTCTGCAACTGCTAGGTACTATACAAATGCAGAATATTACTCTCTTATAGATACTTTGGGTAGGAACTATGAAGGGAAAAGAAGCAGGGCACAGTTAAAAGAGAAAAAGGCACAAGATGGCATCTATTAGCAAGCATCCTATTAGTGACTATCTGTAAACAAGGCAGTATGAATAAGAGACATTAATGGATCTCTTACAGGCCCTTGCTATTACTGTTTCACAGAGGCATCACAGCAAAAAGGAAGTCTTAAGAATGAGTAAGTTGAGTCCCTTGATTCATTACTCCCTGTAAAGTCCTAAAAGCATCATAGCGAGACAGAAAGCACTAAATCAAACTGCAAGCAGCATTTCTCTGATCCTGGGGTGGGGGGTTACCCTTTGGGAGATAGTTGGCTATTTTCACTGATGTCCTCTCTGCCAAATCCACACGATTTTCTGAAATCCCTCTGAGGAACAGTTGGCTTTCCAACTGTGTTGCCCTCATGCTGAGAGTATCCCTAATTTATCTCCACGGGGATGAAAGGACCTGGGAGGAAGGCTTTCAGTTCTTGCTGAAATTAATCCCTCTTTGCTTTCAAAACAGCCCAGGAATCTCTCAGTTGGCATTTTCATTCATGACTAAACACTGGTGCAGGGTGTAATACGTGGCTTGAAGGAACAGCTCACTGTGAACACATAAACAAACTGCCAGGCTCACGTTGCTTTTGCTTTGCAGCAGGACTCGGAGACACTGGGCTTTGAAGAGCTTTTACAACCCCCTTTGCTTTACATAATTAAAAAGTGATTATTTTTGCAACACAGGATGGAATCATGTTCAACAGCCTGATGACAGCAAGGAGCTAAAGTAGGGGAAGGGGAGGCACACTTTGCAACTAGAGGATAAATGGCCTCCAAAAATTGTGGAGGAGGAACAGAAATTGCAAGGAAAGGAGAGGCTGGAAGTGAAAGGAGGAGCTATTTGATTCCTCTAGGGGTGTAAATTTCTGCAAAGTGCTTGCTTCAAGATCAGGGTTGAGGTCCATTTAGCAGAGCAGTGGGGGAGAATCTGAGAACCAAATTAGTAAATACAATGAATTCTTCCCTGTGCCCTCCGTGCAGGCTCAACTCAGCACCCATTGCAGTCATTGGAAATCTTCCAAATGACTGTACTGACCCTTAAAGACTGCCAGCCAGGCCTGGATTAGGAACCATTAGCAGGAGCCATCCAGGACTGAACAAAATCTGAAGTCTCTGAAGGTATCCCACATGAACTGGAATCTCTTCAGCTCTGTGGGAACAGGCCAAAGTCTCCTGCTGGAGTGTGGGAAAAGCTGCCAAACAAGACAGGAAACAGTTTGAAAACAGAAGTCTGACCTCATTGATTGCATGACTGGTCATTTGTCTTTAGGAAGGACAACGCCATCTTTTTCTAGCAAAGATGAGGATAAAGAGAAACTTGCCTGGCAGTTCAGGTGAGCAGTGGTGAAGGCAGTTATGATCTATCATGGGCCATGAGCTCACATTTGCACCATGTTGCAACCCAGCTAGGCACATGTTAACTCAGCACCGTGCTAACTTAGACTTGACAATGCCTGGGCAGCTCACAAATCAGGCAGAGCCCACTTCGGCTGCCTGTGGAGAGCTACCCCAGCAGTACCACTATTTGCATGCAAAGCAGCCGATTTAAATTTGGCCCTTGCCTGTCTACAAGAATGGCAGCCTCAGAGCATCACACTGTACTGACAGAAAGCTTTCTTTTTAAAAAAAAAAAAAAAAAAGCTGCTCTGGCACTAATTTCAAAGGCAGGCAGGCAGTTTTGTGCTTTCAAGAATCCCTTGGATTCAAGAATCACGAACCTACATCCTGCATGCTTTGGGACACTTATTCTTAAGAGCTCACAAAGTGCTTTTGAACAACAGACTCAGCCTCTTGAAGGCATTTTTGCTACCATAGAGGTGCTACTGTGGCTTGTAGAGCCAGACAGCTTCAAACTGGTTCCAAATAACCATAATGCAGAGACTGATCCAACACCTCACTGTATTCAGTTTAGATATTTTTCCTCATTTTCACAGGCAAAATAACCACTTAAATTTGGCTTTGCATCAATAAATTGCCCAAGATAATAAGATGAAAAGAAGAAGGGCTGACTAGCAGGAAAATGTAATAAAAAGGTGCTTGACTATGTGAGCCAGTACTGGCCTCTGTGTCAGTGGCACAATTAGTCCTCCCCTTGCAGGCCACATGGTTTGGTGTTGCATTTGACAGACAAATCAATCCTCCCCTTCTAAGCACTGTCTAATGAATAAATCAGCAAGGTCACTGGTGTTACTGCTTTGCCCTTTCCCTGCCAGCCAGCTGGAGCTGGACCTGCCGCCTGGCTCCATCTGCTGTGCTTCCAACAGGATCCAAGTGTCCTGGGGAGCGAGATGGAGCAGTTAAAACACACGACTGGGCAGCAAAAGTCCCTGGGTTTACTCCTGACTAATGTGTTGTCTTGGGCAAGTCACATCAACCCTTTAGGCCAAACAATGCATTCACTTCACACATCTTGTCTGCCGATCCAGCTGTGGAGGAAGAGGGGGAAATCAAGGAACACTGCAGAACAGGAAAAGTACCAAAAGACTTCAGGTCACTGCCGGCTTTGCGTTGGTCTAGTTCACCACTGCCATGTGCAATGAAGGTGGAAAAACTGCCACACCCAACTAGGAGTCCTTCAAGGAGGACTACCCTGCTCTGCAGTAGTTGAGGCAGACTACTTCATTGCATGCCAAAGCAGAGTGGGAGCTCCCATGCACCAGCTGAAGGGGCAGGAGGACATGCTGCAGCCAGCCCTTTCGCAGCCAGCCTCAGTCCACACCCCTCCTGCTTGCCCACAGCCTCCAGCACAGCAGGCCCAGAGCTTTGCTTGAGAGCCCTAGATTGTTATGCCACAGCATTATAAACAAATTGCTATAATGATCTGGTCTTGTGCATGCAAAGGGGCCCTGAGCTAATTAATGCAATAATAACAACAATAGCAGTAATTTACTCAGCACCAAGTATGCATTAAGTGTTTTCAAAACACCCAGGAAGATGAGGCTGCTGTCCCAAAGCACTAACTCTAAATGGAGAGGAGAGAGAGATGGGAAAACAAGCACAAGGGGAGCAGGTGAGAATGGCAGCACGTCTGAGACCTGCCAGATGAAGCTTCTTGCAGCCCTGTTGCAAAACTGCCACCCAGCCCTAGAGAAAGTTGGGCTGTGTGTGCTTTTTCTGTTTTACCCCAGGCTACTCCCATGGAGGATTTGCCCCAGAATGCCATACAAGGCCTCCACACCCCTCCAACACTCCCCCACCTATAGAATTTCCCATCTCTCATCTAGTTGCTTCACTCCCACATCTGCCTCCACTTTGCTGAGCACCCCTAAAATCCCAGCAGACCAGTGACTAACACATGACCTAAATGCTTTTTGGGGGCCCACAGAAAGTGCTTCTGTCAGCCTGAGCTAACGCCTGGCTTAAGGAGTGAACGTGACTTCTGTTACAGCCACAGGAGTGGTTGGGAAAAGAGATGCCCTCTCAAAGGCAGAGTCAACGGAGAAGGCAGAGGTAAGTGCTGAAGGGGAAAGGGATGACACATGGCTCACTAGGCCTGAAGTCCACTGAGGAGACTCTCTCCCTTTCTGACCCTATGGACAGGGTTCCTTGAGAGAACAGCACATATTCCCTCTCCCCAAGCCCTGGGGCAGCAGTCAGTCATAGCAGAAGCATGACTGAGCTGGAAAATGGCCGAGGACGCCATGTGACAAGACTCCCACCCTCAAAAGGAGGCATTTTCTCATCCCATACGCTTTCTTTCACTGCCCTTCTGACACTGCAGGTCAGTTCCCCAGCCCTACCTGCAGCATCCTGCCCAACACTGGCTGCCCTCCTTCCCAACCTACGGCTGCCCTCCCTCTTCCCTGCCAAGCTGACAGGCTGCTCTCCAGGACCCAGGGAGCTTTGCCCCTTTGCTAGACTGTGAGGTCTCTGGAAAAGGGGCCTGCTTTCCCTCCGTTAGCTCTGAGGGCCTGTGATGCTATGGGAGCCGGTGGTTGCTCAATCCCCCTAGTTCTCACCCACACATCTGCAAGATTTGTGGATGTGCTGACACACAAGCACTTAGGAAAGCTGTAAGAAACTTGTGCGGGGATAACCCGGTAGCCTGGCACAGCAGGATTAGCCTGAATACAAACAGCCATGAACAAAAGAAGAAAGTAGAGCAGAAGGGAGAGCAGAGGCAGGAGGAAGAGATAGTGTAGACTTGCAGGAGGAATCAGAGGAGCTGAGTGGTGCACCTCAATGCAGAGCAAGCAGTCCAGCAGGAAGAAAGCAAGAGGCTGATGAAGTCCTTGGGAAAGGATCTGCAAATCAGTCCCTTTTCCTTGATATTACAACGAGGATGAGTTACCTACCACTAACTTTGCTACTGAAATAGGCCAGGAAACCCTGGTCCGGAGAGAGCGTTATGGCCTAGAGAAGCATGTGTGTCTTCACCACACCAACTTTGCCCACCAAGGGAATAGCAGATACTCCTAGGACAAACATCAGAAAGAAATCCTTTGCCTTAGCTGTGCTAGCCAGAACGCATCTCTAACATCTACCTGAGGTGTAGATTGGAACTTTCACTTAGATATTAAGCAACAAGAGGAACACTGCAATGCTTTCCTTGCTGTACAGCACACTTAAACCACTTCTGCTCAAGCCTAAAAGCTATCCGGACAGTTGACTGCCCCTGGCCACTGAGCGGCTGTTAGCCACAACCTCAAGGAAAGGCCCAGCCATCAAAGCTGCAGAAGAAGAGAGAATCGCCACACAGTAATGAAAGATGACTAACTGTTAGGCCATTGGTAGAGATATTAATTACAAATACAACTTTCTGCCATGGAGGCATTCTAGTAATCGTACAAACAAGAAGTTCAGCTGCCTCTTTCCATCAAACTGATGGAATAAGAAGCAGGCACTCTGGGCTAGTATGAATCACCAAAATGCAGCCATCTCTAGGCTGGGATGCAACTGTATGTAGTGACAGCACCTAATCTATTGAGGCAGAAATGAGTATGGCTGTACCCAGCCAAAACAGAAGACAGAAGTGAAACAAGGCAGAGTGTGCCAAAATTCCTCCCTGCCACAACTTTCCTAAAATCAAAGGAGAGAAACCAGAAGCAGATCTCTTATTAACACTGCAGCTAGCCCTGATGCACAGCGATCACCCTCATTAGTGACTCCAAGGGCTAAAGACACCTCCCATCCCACCTTGAGAGGCTTACATCCCACCTTGAAAACACCCCCACTACTGACCATTTGCACCTTCCTCACTGGCATAAATGTCATAGGGGTTGAGGATGTTGTAAGGACAGAGCAAAGCACTAGGAACATGAAGAGCCTGTTGGACTTTGCACAAGACATAGCTCCACACACTGCAATTTGTAGCAGGTCTTCAATCACATCTCCCTCCCACACCATGGAAAACAAAAGCGCTGTGGGAGGAGAGATGTCTGGCTGCCACTAGCTTGGCTTGGACTCCCTTCGCTGCCTTCCTCCTTACCCCCAGGATGGAGGAGTTAACCATATGCTGACTTCAGTATGCCAAGATGCACAAAAACTGCTGCCTTTTTTTTATTTTGTTGGTCTGTTTGAACATGCAATGCCTTCTCCCTCCCTTTCACTGTCTTTCATAGTAGTCTGTGTATACAGGTACTCAGTAGATGGTTAGGTTGTAAATCTAGCTCTTAGACAGTAAATTCAGCTTTCTTAAAACACACATTCACTGTCAGCAAGTACTGGAATCCAGGGTTTTGCAGACAAGGCTATTAAATGCTGCTGTCAGAACAGCTTTATTTGACTGCATCAGCTTTTGTACATGTAAGTGAAATGGAATTTAGTACTACCTGGGATTGCCACCAGCATTGCGCAGCCTGGGATTAGAGGCAACGGCCACTGCCTTCCAGGACACCCTTGCCTGCTCAAGTGCAGATCATTCAGCACAGTCACCAAGCCAGTAACACTGCATCAACACAGCAAAAACCAGGCCCTGGGTCCATGAGCGAGACTAAGCTTCATAGTGCTTTTTGTCTATATCTAACTTGAGACAGAATTACTGCAAGTTTAAGCTCTCAAAGGAGTGGTAGGAAACAGCAAGGTCCAGCTCTTCCGTAAATGCAGAGAAGCCTGGAAGCAGAGGGTGGCCAGGAGCCAGGCTGGGCAACAACCCCACCAACAGGCTATAGTCCCACAGCACCCGAGCCAGGCACACAAAAAAAGGTCCTATTAACAGATCATCAGGCAAAAGCAAGGTAACAAACCAGGTCTGAGGTCTATCCAGGAAATCTAAACAATCCTCAGTTCAGGAAAGGGCTGGGAGCAGGTACACCAGAACTCAGGAAAGGACTGAAGCCCAGGCCTTAAGTGGTGCTGATGGGCAGACAGGGTGGATGAAGGTCCCAGGTGAGGGTGGTCAGGGCAGCTAAAGCCTATTAGTGCACTCACTGCCCTGACAGGGAAATGCTGTGTTCTAGGGGCCAACTCTCCTGCCCCTTTTTGTGAGGAAGACCTTTCTGAAGGGAACAGGGCTGCTTGAGGTTGCTCCTTCCTTCCAGAGCTGCTGTCAAAGAGTATTGAGCTGAATAAGATGAGGAAGCCGCAAGAGATGGTAGATACTGAAGGAGGAAGGGAAGATGACAGAAGGGAAGAAAAAGGAAACTAAAAGAAAGAGAAGGCAGAGGACAAATTTTAAGCACTGGAGTGAGGCAGGAAATCCCTCCTGCTTACATGGAACAGTCTGTCATGCCAGTCCCTTCCTCCAAGCCCCATTGAGATCACTAGCTGCACTGCCATGACTTGAAAACAACTTTCCTCTTTGGTGCAGATAGGACTGGCAGCTGCCCGGAGCCCACACCACGCATAGTACCTCTGTGACCCACTGACCCCATTTCCTACTTCAGTGGCAGGATTAAGAGAAGTGAACTTTCAGCAGGCAGCATAGTGGGAGGATCTACCTTGGGTCCACAGCAACATCTCCTCTGCTGAGAATCCCAGGAAGATTTGCTGCAGGGCATTTAGAGAGGTGACCCAGATCCCACGAGGATGCTGAGCAGAGGCTCTGTTACAACGACCAGCTTTTGCTGCAGATAGTTGAAGTTAGTTTATTCCTAGCAACTTCCAGGGTACCTTGAAGGAGATTTTCATGTTTCAGACAGCTGACTCACTAAACTAGAAAAAAAAATTGGCCCTTTTTTTTCTGGAGCATTCAAAACAAAGCCAGCTTCCCCATGTCCCAGAAGACCATCGCTTCACCTGCTGATGCACATGCTTAGACTGCATTTGGGGCTCTCCCTGGAAAAAGGATTTACCTTGCAGAAGCATCCCAGGATCTGTTTCTATCCCAGCAGAAGCCCTACAAAGCCACGTCACTGCTTAGTCATATGGTTATCCAGCCCCATGAGACTGACTGCCAGGTCCTCCCAAGCTAGAAAAGCCAAGAAGTTACATTAGAGATCCAAGTGCAAGAGGACTGCTGTAAGACAGCAGCATGAGCCACTGGACTAAGCCAAGTGAGAGAATGAGGGTCTGCATATGGAGGTGTCACAACTTTTCAGGATCTGTGTAAAGCAATAGAGCTAAAGGCAATAGAGCTGGGCCCAAATGTGGAGAGCACAAGGGAGAAAACAAGGGACAGAGCAAACAATAAGCAATATGGACAGCCCTTTGTAGTTCACACAGGTGACCACTAGGTAGCTCCCTGGCTAAATAGGGCATATTCAGCAAAATTCCCATCTTTCTGTTTTTATGAAATTTCCAAAGCTGCTTGAGGGAATATCTAGTTCCACTTTAAATTAATGTGAATCAAGCATTGAAACCCCTATGGTAACTTGGCAAATCTCTGCTTTAATATAGAGCCTCACTGTAATTAACATCAGATTGCAGAGCTCTGGGATGTACTGCAAGGAGGTCAGTGGTGCGTCTCTGGCATTTTCCTAAAGGCCTTTAGACTGAACAATAAGGAAATCGCATGGGACAAGGACAGCAGCTTTATGGCTTCAAAAGGACACTGCCTCCCTTCATAACAAGTTACAGAAGTAGGGTTCAGCCCGTGCTCCTCGTGTCCCTGGGAGCCCAGGGACTAATTTTGAATTGCATTAGCAGGCCCACTGTCAGAAGTCTGAAACTCATTTTGCAGCAATCTGCGCCTCACTTAGGAAACCTCTCAAGGTGTACAAATCAAAAACTTGAAGATTTTGGAGGAAGACAGCCTCAGTGCATCCTCTGGCTGCATCAGCTCTATTATTAGTACAGGCCATTAGCCCTCTGTCCTGTGTACCCTGGATACGCAGTGAGACCTACACACCCATGGGGCCACATAGATCAAGGTTTGGCTATTGCAAAGCTGCACCTTCAAAAGTTGAGCTACAAAACTTCAGCTTAATGCTTTTTCCTTGTTAGTATCCAACTCTGCCCAGCCCCTAATTGTCACAGAAAGCTGGGAATAAAACTCCTTAACACTAGGCATGTTAAAGAGCAGGCATTACTTTATTTGGCGCCCGGTGCATGGGGGATCTTTCCTCTTAACATGCACACCTACTATAATTCCTTTTTGACATTTATACATGAAAGTTAACACACCACACCTATCTAATACATCATCATTGACCTGACTGGGCATCCCCTTCTTCCATTGGTCTGTATCTTCTCCGCTTAAGTTTAAAGCTACAGTGTAATTTTAATTCACTGTGCATGCTCAAGAGGAGTGGGGGAGGTAGTCCTTTCATCCCTCAATTGAGTCGGTGGTCACAATCTCCCCTGGCTGGAATTACCTTTCCCCCAGTTTCCATGCTTCGGTGCCTTCTGGGCCAAGATGTTCCCTTTTATCACTGCTGACTGATTTGTGGCCTTCTCTTATCTTCACACCCTCCTTGGCAGCAGGATGTTTCCAATGTTTGTCCTTGAAGTTCTACTGATTTGTATTCTTTTAGAAGGTTCTTGTCAATGAGGCGTTCATTGCTAATACCCTCCTATCTGGCCCAAGCATTATTAAAATTCTCAGGTGTTAGTTTCCACTCCTAACTGTGATCCTTTCTTAATTACTAATAACTCCTGTGCTATTCCATTTCATCCAAGAACAATAAATATATATGTAAGTTTGAGGTAACATAATGATGTCCCAAGCAAAAGTCCATGAAAAAGGCCTGGCACAAACTAACAGCCCTCCTGAGCTCTCTAGAGAAGCTGCAATACAAGCCCTGAGTTCATGGTTGTCTTATGTTTCTCCAGCTGCCCAAAGGCAAAGGCGGCAGCTCCTCCTTAGAGTACAGTAGCAATATGAAGGAAAAGCAAAGAGTGACCCCAAAATGGATTAAGGACAGCAGGGACTAGACGTGGCAGGACACATGCGGGTTCTCCCCAGCAGCCCTGCAGACAGCACAAGGCACGCACCAACGCCCAGGGGTATATCTGGGACCCCAGGAGCTCTCTTTGCACCAACACCGGTTGGGGGCGCAGCAAGGGACTGCACGTTGCTGGGGCACAGAGCTGCTGTTGCTCAGGAGGCACTACTGCTCCCCTCCTGCAACGACCGGTAGCTGGGGCTCCCTGCAGCGCTGCCTCTCCCTGCCTTGGCACCCGGGGCTGCAGCCTGAAGGCAGAAGGGGAGTCTAATTTGGGAGCACAGCCTGCACTGAAGTCCCCGCTACCTTAAGAGCTCTTCCAGAGCACAGCTTGGATGGGAAGAGAATCTAAAGGACCCAGGAGAGCTTCACAGCCACTTCTCCTCAGCAGAATCGGCTTAATTTCTCTCTCTCCACACACAGTTATCACAGGCTTTAAATGCCCACACTTAAGTGACTTGTCAAAACAGTACTACCAGGGTGCAGGCACCCCAGGTCTTCGCACCCATAGCATCCCTCTACAGTGCAGCAGCACTCTACACTGACTACCCAGGGCAGCTGTCCCCAGGCGCTCGCTGCCCTGCCAGCTGCCAGCGCTGCCAGTCCAAGGGTCCCGGAGAGAGCAAGGTCCCCCCCCAAACGGCACACTGAGAGGTGGACAAGTCTTCAGCCACCCAGATCAAGCCCACCTCGAAAGTACCATGGGACAGGGAAGCAGGGATGTCCCCAAGGCATTAGCCTTTCCTATAGGAACCGGTCTGAGCACAGAATGCTGAGCAAGGTGCTTTCACGTGTCTTGTGTAACTGCAGGTTACACTCACCCTAGCTAACAGTTGCCTTAAATTGACAGAAAATAGGATGGCGAGAAGCAGGCAGCAAAACAATGAGAAGCAGATGAGGAGAGACCAGGAAGTAGGTATTTCTAGCATCTAAATAAATCTAACAGGGAATATTTGTCTTAAATCAGGGTTGCCACCAAGCCAGTTGGAAATCTGCCTGGCCAATTTTCCTGTCATCTTGCCAGTTGCTGGGGAGACAGCTGATTTGCCAAGAGTATTTTTTTAATGTCTGAGAACAGGATTTGCTGCACATGCCCAGACACTTTGTACATGTCCAACTGCACTGACTACCTTGGACTTGCTCACCTTAAACTGCTTTCACAACAGAACCACATGGGTGCTATATCATTTCCCAAGATGGGCCCAAACCTATTTAAGTGGAGTCAAGAGAGCTGTGCAATTAAAGCATGCACACAATGCACGCTGGACTCCCTCTGACCCAGGATTTAGCATAAAATGCCCCTTCGTCTACCCAGACAGCTCTCAGCTGAAGTGCGGATACATTTTTGTTGGTGGTGTGAGTAAAGATTAGATGCCATATACTGCTTCCTCTCAGCAGTCCAAATCACTCCCATCTTGGTAGCCTTCCAAAGCCTTTTCATAGTTTCCCTTAAGAGACACGTTGTCCTACAATTGGCCACAAAAAGCTCCCACAGCATCTCAGCACACAGAACTATGCAAAAAGCCCCGAGTACAGACAGCAAGAGAGACCAAGCAGGGAAGACTCAGGGGTGCAGGTAGAATTTGCAGGATGGAGGCTGTTACCACAGACAGCTTGACCCAGCCTAGGTACACAGGCCAAATGCAACAGAGACAAAAGCACTAGCCTGTGTCTCCCCTCAGAGAATTTTTAACTATGTCAAATCAATCTCACTAATTGTATGTTAAACCTTGTGAAAGCAAGGCAGTTGGTGCTTTAAGCCAAGTGAACGGGGCTACCAGCCCTTAGAGATAACCTCAGACAGCTAACCTGGGAGGAAAATTATTTTAACTGGTCAGAAACCAAGCTTTTCGGGGGAACAATGAGATTTTTCCAAGGCATTCCACTCCAGCTTCATTCTGCCACTGTGGAAGCCAACATTGTAAGCCAGCTTCAGTGGGAGCAAGTCAAGGCAACCTTAATATCTCCAGAAATCCAAGCTGATTTTCCTACATTTTGCTCTCTTCAGCTTGAGTGTCCTGAACACAACCTTACCTTGCCACCATGACATCCCACCATCACCATGCTATACTCCCCAAACATATGCACAGCTCACTGAAAACAAGGGTTAAGAAGAAAACAGCAATTTTCTGCCTGGCATTCACATTGTTGGATTCTAGCCTGGAAATAAAGGAATATAGAAAAACACTTGTAAAAATACAAACACAATGTGCTCAAATCATGCTTCCATTGACTTTGAACAGTGTTATGCCTGGAGCGAAATGGCTCTGTCGGGCTTAAGCTTGTCCTCAGAAATGCGTTCTGGGTTCTCAGCAATGCCAGGGGAACTACATGGGTATCTCCAAGGGAAGAATTTGGCCAACTATATTTAACTATTTAAAATTTCAGGGTTATTTGCAGAATACAGGCCAGAGTCCCATAAAAGCAAAACGATCTAAAGAAAAAAATATTCCAGAATGACTGTGAAATAGGAAACTGCACCCTCTTCCCTCATCAAAGCACATCAATTTACAAAGCGATCAGCACGGGTATTGATTCAGACAAGGAAGAGGCAATATTTACCTAAGAACCTGCACTTATGGTGTCTTAGACCTACCAAACAGTCTGCAACCCCAGCTATCATATACCGTGGGAGAGAATTCTCCATCATTTCAGCCTCAAAAGAGCCATGAAGCAGTAGATAGCATCCTCAAAAGTGTGCATTTTGGCAGCATGGGAATAAGCCATTCTGTGTTAGAGCCAGAGCCTTCTGGTTTGGGTCACGTTGACTCAAACGAGCAGCTAAAACCCGTTTTCACGTGTTCTCTTCCCTCTTGCTGCTGTACTCTTCCCTTAAAATCTCTGCACCTGGGACTTCAGAAGGAATTTCTCTCCCAACCTTCTCATAAGGAGGAAGAAGTAACCACAGAGCTCAGCAAACAAAACACAAGAATCATACAGTCCTCTTCCCACACTCTTGTCATTTTTCTCCCACAGTCCCCACCTGCTGAATCAGCCTGGGTGTTGTGAACAGCAGAGGAGAAAGAACAGTGGTTCACGTTCATCCTGAAAGTCCCCAGCCCTCCACTCACGTGCTCTTCAGTCCAATCCACCCTTCCTAACCAAATCCCCCTATTCCCCCATCCCAACCCTAGAACTAGCTGTTCAGCGGCTGACGCCAGGCATAAAAGAGTAGTAGATGTAAGGAATGCCACTGGGACTCTCAGCAGAGAAATCTGCAATATCAAGAATGAGTTTAAAAGGCCTGAACCATCTCCCAAAGCAGATATTGATGTGTCCGGAACATGGTTTCCTGGGCTGTATTTAATAGCATTTTCCAGGAAAACGTTGTTGCCATCAGGTACGCTTGTCAGCTCCAGTACACTGCATTCACTGCAAATGGAGGGAGGTATATTTGACTTGAAATATCATTAACCCAAAACAGGGCTCACTTCTGCAACAGAGCTCCTATTTGTTTGGAAATGCTTCTGTGGTGAATGGCATCTCCTCACCACTGAGAAAGCAAATCTAAACCCCGAGGAGTTCTCATCCCAAAGCAAGCAGTCCCCCAAAAATGCACACTACCCAGTGAAGATTATTAGGACATTTTATGTGTCCCTCGGTAATTCTGTAGGTTGATACCAGAAAATGCACACGGGCAATCCACTACCAGAACCTTCAGAAATGTACCTGTGTTGGAGGGGAGAAAACCCAGAAGAGAAGACATCAAAAGCAGCTTTAAAATGTTTTCCTTTTAATTTCTTTTCTTTTTGTCAGTTTTTGGACTTCATCCTGAGGAGAGACAAGCAGCACCCCTTCCTGCTCTTCTCACGCACGAGGATCAGTAGCACCTTTCAGATTCAGCCCTACCCCAGTTTTGTCACCATTTCAGGAGTCGCATAGACACGTTACAGGACATCCCTAAAGCCACGAATTTACCACTCTCCTACGACAGAGTTGGCTCCAAGACATGCAGCCACACACCAGCAGAACAGGGCAGAATCGGCTTGCTTGCAGCTTGCACTCCTTGGTACATCTCAGGCAGAGAGCTAGCACATAGACCACGCAGCACTTTGAGGCCCCCCAAAACATTCTTAGACTTCGTCCCCCCCTCTTAGCACATGCATAAGCCCTTTCAGGGAAAGAACTGGGTTTTTCTTTCCTGCCAGCCCTTAGCTAAAATGACAAGGCCGCATCAGCAAGTGGGGCAGCTGGGCCAGTTATAGTGGCCCAGAACTGGTACCATAACAATACCAAGACCTAGTAATTTACATGCCATTTGGTAGCAGGTATATCTGGAATCACAGTACAGCTCTGGCAGCAGTATAGTGCCCATTGCTTCCAGGCACAATTTGTAGTGGTAATGCAATACACATAATGATAAACTTACTGCAGGTGGAGCTGCCAGCACCCTCAGCAGGTACAGCTAGGAGACACTTCTCGCTCCCAGTCCATTTCAACACACTTTTGAAAAACTACTTCACAATATAATGTTTTTCCAGAGCTGAGGAGTATTTTGAATCATCTCAGAAAAGTCACTTCAGCTGCTTGTGCGTTACAGAATGATGAAAAGCACACTTTAGGGGGAAAAAGAAAAAAAAGAAAAAACCAAACCAAAACAAAAAAAAAGCCTTCTAGCCAGAAAGCATGGCTGGTGCTTGAAACCTGGCACATAGTGTTTCAATGAGGAGTCTGTGCTTTCCTAAACTGGAAGAAATTTGGTTTTGATTTAACAAAGTTATGAGTGTATGAAAATTGCACTTAGCGTGCAATATAGTAGAAGCCTTTGTGCAGTCCTAACTCTGCATTAGCATATTCTTATTCATTCAATTAATTAAATGTTGCAAATTGTTTTTCTGTTAATTATTTCAGTTACGGACATTATTATTTTCCCTTTTGGAAGGCAGAATCTATTTCAGGAGGGTTAATAATGCTGCTAACTCTCCTTTCCTAAACTGTTCATTGCTGCTGATAAGGCTCCACCTGCTTTTGTTAGACTGTAGGCTTCTAGCTCATTTATAATTGGATACATCCTGTACCAAATATCTCTAGAAGTGCTGATATGATATCCCAGATTGTAATATTCTCTCTATCCTCTGCATGTAATTTCAGAGAAAAGGCCCACTGACAGCTAGTGTTTAAAGGAAATTTGTGTATGCAGACATGGTAGGTGATCTGATCTGCTTTATATTAGGGATGGGTAAATCCATTCAGATGAAAAAGAAGCAAAGAAGAGTGTATCAGAGCCAGGGACTGGCATCTGGGAGTCCTGGGTTTTATTCCCAGCACTGCCACTGATCTGTTACGGAACTGTTAAACTGCTCTACCTCAGCCTTCCTCATCTAAAATGGGCTTATTATTGACTGTACCTACCTGGCAGGTGTCTAGTGGGGATTAGTTAATATTTGGAAACACTTTGAGATCCTCTGAGGGAAGGTACAATATAAATGCAAAGTAGTTGCACTGCTACTCTATTAACTGTTGACAGCCTGCTCTGCTCCTGTTTGAACTGTCTGCCCACGTACCCAAAACAACGATGAATGCAAAGAATTAAGATGAGTTACAGTCCCAAATCAAAAGCCACCCAGAGGGGAGTCCCCATGAATTTTCCAAGAAGTGTATCTCCCATCTCCTTGCTATCAGTACACAAAAGCAAACCTCTTTATGCAATAAAGGAGTGTTTGGCAAACTGTGAAGAGCTGAAGGCATTATCAGGACTAAACATGCATGAAATTCTTTTCCCATAACTTTTTTAAACATTTCACACCTGCAAAACTGAGCTGGAAACCTCAGAAGGAGGGTCTCCCCCTCTGTCCCATGGTACTCTCTTCTACATCTTCCTGCAAAAATTTATTTGTGACCTTTTAGCTGGTTTCATTCCTGCAACCTAAGACCATTTTAAACCTCTTCGGGGGGGGGGGGGGAGACACCAACCCAAAAAAACCCACAAAAACCCAGTGAGGACAATATTTCTCAACCTGCAGCTCAGCAATTGGTCCTCTCCTTCTGCAAAATCATCCACATACCGTATACAAAAGCAACAAGGGACAAGACAGTAAAGTAATTATTTTTCAAAACGCCTGTAGGCTGTCCCTGCATTAAGAATAGCATACACTGGACTACAAGAACTAATGTGTTTTAACCTCAAAGAATCAGATAAACATTAACCTCATGAGCCTGATCTCTAGGATGTGATATTATTCTTTCCATTCTGTAAAATACAGTCTAAAAGATTGAAGAGTGCCTCCCAAAATTCATTTGGCCCCATAAACCAGGCAAGAGAGGAGACGGCAGCTGGACACTATTCATGGTGCATGACTGCAAAGGCAGCTTTGCTGACGACTCTGAAATCCACTCCAAGCAGCTTAAAATGGTGCTGCCTCTCTTCAGCATCCTTTCCTTTCTCTTCACCCAACAGTGTTTATCTTTCTGTTAAACTCACACACATCCCAAAGTAAATTATAAAGCCAGGGCACTAAGGCAGGGTCAAAGGCTAGGGTATGAATTTACTATACCATCTTCGCTCTCCCAGAAGCCTTTCCTGAGTCCTAATAAAGAACTCTGAAACAAGATGCTAATGCTGGATTATCCGGGTAATCTCCCTGAGTTACTTCTCTGGTTTGCCTGGTTATAAATAATGAATTAGGCCTTTACTTATTATTTCTTCTGCCCTTTGGGGTCGCTGCGAGTCTTGGGAAGGAATACAAATTTAAGAATATTAGATCCATTTATTAATATCAATTTCTGCCAATCCTGCTTGAGAGATGTTCCTTGCTCAGTGCATGCTATTGATACAATGAAGCGGCTGGGATGTTAATGGCATGGGTCTAATAGCTAAGAACTGGCCCAGCCTTACTCACCATTCGCATAAATTGAATTTTAAAAAGGCAGATGGGTGCTTCATAAGTGGAAGCAGAATCATGTGCCAGCTTTCATTTCTTTTCCATTCTGAGCACTGGTGAAATTAAAGTCTCCCCACTGGCTTTGTCCACATAAGCTTGTCGTCACAATTTAGTCCCAGTCTTAAGAACCTCAGTTATTCCCACACTGGATTTCTAAAGCAGCCTGGCCAATGCATCCTAACCATTTCACTGCTGCCTTCCACTGCAGCATGCATTCAGCTGAACACAGCAACAACCACACAGGCTTGCAGAGCTCTTCAAGCTGAGAGAACCAGATCTGCACAGCCCCTCCTCTTTCTCCCTCTTGCCTTATGCTATCTGCTCATTGATATAAAAGTAATTAATTCCAATCATAAATATGAGTATGCCTGCAGCACTGACCTGCCTGGGAATTCCAAGCTGAGCCACACTCAAGGAGCTGGAACTGAGTTTGAATGCTGGTAGACTCCTTAGTCCAGACAGCATGCTTTTACCACCAGGCTCCTCAGCCTGCCCACAGGTCTTCTGCCAGCAACAGCAATAGCCAAGTGCAACAATGTGCTGATGAGCATCAGTATTTTTACCAAGAACACAGGTAAAATTACTGCCTCTTGGATTCTATGCACCAATTGTAATCATAGATGGCCATATGAGCACTCCTGGTAGGCTTCACTGTGCAGTTCACCCAATTACCTTAAAAAGTCTCATAATAACTTCAAAGTCCCCTCACTAAAGGGATCAGTTACCAACCATCATCTAAAGGGCAGGGAGCAGAAATCAAGTAAGCAGGAGTCTAAAGTTATTACAGCTTGATCATACAGACCTTTTTGAGACCCCAGGCCCGCTCAGAGCTGGGCTGGGCAGGACAGGGTGGTATCACTGTTGACCAGTCTACACCAGATCTCCCACTAGGCAATAACTCTGTGACTTCAGCAAGCCTTGCATGAGCAGGGCCCTAGCATATAGCACAACCAGTCTCCATCTCCACCTCTTTACCACCAGCCTCAAAGGCAAGGCCAGAAACAACCACACACATGTGTAAAGCACAGAGATCACTCCCTTGGCTGAGGATCTTGAGCTGAGACAGAATTCAAGCATTAATCAGGGTTTGTTCGATGTATTAATTCAGTCAACTCTTGAAGTCTAGACACATCCTCAACAAAGCACAGGCCAGGCCCAGCCATTGTCTCCACCCTTTACAGATACTCCTGAGGGCATCCTTGTGAATGCCAACTTCCTCTGTAACCCCCATGCTACATCTCCCTCCTGCAACACCAAAGCTTGCCCAGTGAACTCAGCAGTACTGTAATTGCTGTTGCTCCTACACATACAGTCCACCACCACTATCTCCCCAAGCTCCAGCTTGTGGTCATGCTGCAAAAGTCTTTGGAAATCTCAGCCAAAATGCATGAGGAAAATACATTTCCCATTGCAAAGAGTTTCTCTAGGTTTCAAAATACTTCTCAAATCTTCATAGAGTCAAGAAATGTGCTGTTTTCCTTTTTCACTTTGATGTCATTTCATCTACACCTTTGAAACATGGATATCCTTTCTGTAAGCATAAACACAGCTCTTTAAAGACCTTTTATGCTTAAAATGTATCTTTCTGGTAGCAAACACATATTTGAAACAAAACAGCGTATGAATCACTGGCACTGAAAAGTGTCGGCATAGCTAAAGGGACCAGGACTTGTCCTGATTGATATTGCCCATGTAATGGGCAGTCATTACTGGAGGTCTTCCCCTGGTGCACATTTCATGCCCCTCAGCATTTGCAGATGCATTCACATTTACTCATGGAGCCTCTGGAAGCCATGCTTGTCTCAGCAGCAGCAGATATTAGTGACTTCCTCTCTGTTAGCGCTATCTCATGAGGAAAGGCCAGTCTGCCACTGTGCTTGAATTAGGACTTGACACTTCTTTTTCTCCCTTGAAGCACAGACCATTTGCTCCCCTTCCTCTCTCAGGTGGCGTGATTGAGTCCCTTGGGGAATGTTGCTAATTGAATGGGAAGTGAGACTGTCTGAGGCAGCAAAAAAGGCAGATGGTTATGACTGAGGGATAAGCTGGATGGAGCTTTAAGTTCTGCTGCCAAGTGAAAGCCCATCCCTTGGAGACTAGGGATTTCAGTGATGGTCTCAGTACGAAGGTCACAACAGTAGATATTCTCTCTTTTCTCTGTGCCTTTGTGATGAACACACAGAAACTGTCTGGTCACCACACCTGAGGTATAATACCCTATGACTGTCTGGTGACAGGCTCATCACCCTACCTGAAGGTTTCCTTGTAATGCTGATGTATATGGGATTTTATCCCCTTGATTTTGATATGAGATGGTTATGTTGCAGCCATCAGAATTCTACAGCAAGCTTGGGAAGGAGCAGAGAGTACGAGCCATCTGGGAGACATGGAGGGAAGAGCACTGTGCTATTCATACCTCACACCCCAGGAGAAAGGAAAGTCTTCAGACCAGCTCTATGTTTCACTGACAGCCAATGCAAACATTTTAAAGCTGGTGTTGATCTGCCAGAGCTAGGAAGGAGTGAAAACACACACACACTATTGCTGCTGCTTCTGCTCAAAGTTGTATGAAACGGGGTAGTCTCAGAGGCCTATGAACAACATATTAGAACAGCCTATCCCAGAGCTTAGAAATGCACGAGCAAGCAGCTGGCTGCCCATCCACTTGGGAAAACAGGAGCAGCCTAAGCCTTCATGTTTTTGAGGCAATTAAAAACAAAACAGGCAGCAGAGAGAAGCAGAAAGAGGGAAGGAATTTCCTCATTGCACATTAGAAATATGGCACAAAGGGTTTGTTTTTAAGCCCACACACCACAGTGTTTGACGTCATTCTTTGTGGATCATTTGATATCATCCCACCAGGCACAGCATCTGACATCAGCCTCTGCGGATCAGTCTGTTGCAACACCAGGCTTGCTGCTTTCTCACAAGCTCAGAGATAAGTACCTGAAGGATCCCAGCCCAATCCCAGTGGGAAGGGCAAGATGGCAGTTGATATGCCCCTAATATCACCTGTCTGGAGAGAGCTCTCGGATGCAGAGAAAAACCCTGACTTCAGCACTTTCACAAGAGATATTTAACTGTATCTTGACTGGTCAAACTCCTCCTGGAGTAACTACGTTCAGCTCACACCCAGCCTCACTGCTTCAAACTGGCTGCAATAGGGGCAGCTGCTGCCATGGTCTGGAGATCAAGGCAGGCTGTGCAGCCCCACAGCCACTGCCAGCTCACACCTCCCTGTGCCAGCTGAAGCTAGTGGGATGAGAGAAAGGATTTTTTTCCCTTCTCTGCTCTTCAGCTGCATCGTTCATGTCCTGCCCAAAAGTGGGTATAATGCAAATTTTCAGGCATGGCTAGAGTTTATTAATGGTTGCATACCGCTGATGAAGTGATCCAGAGCCCCTTGCAATGTAAGATCTCTGTTCATTATTGTAACTCTGTTTTGCGCACTCCTCTCAGAAGCAGAGGTGAGATTTTAAACAAGGACAGAGGAAAAGCAAGTTTAGATGCAGAGGATAAGACTGAGATCAGAACAGCCAAATGAAATCTGAAAGTCATACTGTGGCATCCCATTGCATTCCACCGACCTGGCTTTGAAACACCACTCCTGCATTGCTTTGCGCAGTGACTGCTCCATGAAATTATTTACCAAGGCAATCAAAGAAGGGAAAGAAAAGAAAAGAAAAGAAAAGAAAAGAAAAGAAAAGAAAAGAAAAGAAAAGAAAAGAAAAGAAAAGAAAAGAAAAGAAAAGAAAAGAAAAGAAAAGAAAAGAAAAGAAAAGAAAAGAAAAGAAAAGAAAAGAAAAGAAAAGAAAAGAAAAGAAAAGAAAAGAAAAGAAAAGAAAAGAAAAGAAAAGAAAAGAAAAGAAAAGAAAAGAAAAGAAAAAGAAAAAGAAAAAGAAAAAGAAAAAAGAAAAGAAAAAGAAAAAAGAAAAGAAAAAGAAAAAAGAAAAGAAAAGAAAAAGAAAAAAGAAAAGAAAAGAAAAAGAAAAAGATCCAGGAAGTTACTCAGATTACAGGTCTGCACAATTAAAACCTTGATATTTATGGCACTGTAAGACAGAGGCACATTAATAAATAATAATACTTTGCTCTTCTACAGCACTTTTCCTCTAATGATCTCCAAGCAATTTACAAGTTTTTGCTAGCTGAGCTTCACCAAACCCCTGCGAGGTAAGGAAGAGATTAATTGAGCCCCTTTGCTCCCAGCCAAAGTTAAGATCTCTGGGAGGGAAGCAATGTAATATAGCAAAGCAACATTGCCAAATGCATGTGAGCACAAAAATAAGGTAAGTGAATCATTTTTAACTGTTCAGCAATACCTAAAACACCAACTCAAGCTGAAGCTTCACCATGCTGGGCACTACCTGACACACACTAATGATATTCCTTGAGCCAAGGACATGAGACATGCGAAGCATAAAAGAATATGGAGTCAGGGTAGGTAGGAAGCCACATAAGAAATGTCTTGCATACATTCCACTCATTACAGTGCTCTAATCACCACACAGCATGCCATGGCTGTTTGAGGCTGGCACTTTATTGCAGGAAGAATATTGTCTGAAGAACACCTGAATTATCAGGGTCCGGGCTTCCCTCAGAAAGGAGCTACAGTGGCATCTTTGGCATCCAGGGCCCAGACACAACAGAGGCACAGGGCAGCAGATGGCGGCAGGGCTGGTTGGCAGCCAGCTGGCTGGGTTACACAGAGCTGTTTGGGAAGCTGATCAAGGCCTTCAGATCATGGGAATGTCACCCAGGTGATGACTGCAGAGCTGAGCAGATTCACATCTAACCAGAGGAGCCTGTAGCTGAAGTGGATGTAGGCTCTAGCCCCTCCATCACTCCAGAGTTCTTCCTCCCACTCCTTTATCCTTGTAGAGTGTGAGATTATCTCATACACTCGGAAAAGGAACAACAAGTCCTTCTTCCTCCTGGGAGCAGGAAAAGCTGCCAGGTTAGGACACGGGGACCCCAAAGGCTAGAGTGCCTTCAGGCCACAGTCCAGTAACTGATCCCTGCGGGCCTGACACTAACACCGTTATCTCCATTAGCTCTTGGGAGCTGAAGAAACCTTCTCAGACTGTTTTGCCCTTAAAGCTCAAGAGATTCAGCTTTGGTTATTTTTTCCCAAGCTTTTCAAAGCCAGGTCCTAGGTGCATTGACTAATGATGGCAAGACTTGGTGCAGACCAGACTGTGCTGCAGTCAGTACAAAGCCTGATGCTTGCCCCACATGAGGAGGTATGCAAAAGCAGAGAGATCCTTGTGAACTTTTGCACAGGCTGGCTTCTCCGAGAGCAAACCTGCAGGGCAAGCACAGCGGAGGGGTACTGCACAACTGCCGGGTGGTCTTGCTGCTCATTCTTTGGCCTGCTTCCAAAGTCAGCTGATTTACAACACCGTCAGGAAGATAAATTAGATGCCTTGCTTAGAGGTTTATATTTATTCTAATAAAAAAAAATAACCTACCCAGGGAATGCTAGAAATATGTGTAAACCAGTTAAACATACTTTATAAAACCTTACAACAATAATACATTTTTACTGAAACAATCACAGGAGCAATTTCACCTGTACTTACTGTCCAGTCATCTGAGCACAAACAGCCCTGAGATTTATGTGCGAGTGGAAACATAATTTCTATTATCTCCGACATTAAACTTGGCAATGGAAAATCCCATGCCTGGAGTGCAAAATCAATTTCAATAACCAGAATAGCAAGAAGTCAAAGGCAGGACTTGGAAAGGACATGAGTTTTTCAAATAGCCAGACGGCTTTCTTTATAATGGGGATGCCACTGGGATAGGATGGGATGGGCAATTGGATATTCTGGCTAGATTTTCTCTCTCAGCATGAAATATTGCTGCAGCTACATGAGCCTGGTTCTGGACCACAGTAGTGGCTCTCAAACTTTGTTTTCCCTGTCAAACCCCACACTTGGGGCATATGTGACAGAAGAGAAACAACCGAACTACAGGATTTAAGACTGCTTTTCACTGCATCCAGGCCTGAAATATAGCTAGTCCAGAATGCTGTCTCTGAGGCAGGACCGGGTGTGTCAGAACAGGATGTGCTAAATCCTACAAGGGGTAATCTGTCCCCCATCCCAATCCTGCAGCAAAGGCACATGTGTGAGAGGTTTACTGGATAACAGCTTAGGGATATACAGCTAGAGCTGATCCTGCCTCAGAGGAGGCAGATGAATTAGGTAACCTGCCAAGATCCGTTCCAGGCTGATTTGCCACAATTACAAGACATTGCCTTAAACCTGACATACAAGGCTTTAAATCTCTTCCCACTGTTGAGGTTTGAGGGTAACAGAGGGGGTTGTTGCTATAACTGTAACAACTGAATATTCCTGTTTGCCAGCAAAATACCAGCTCCCTAACTAAGCTCACCCCAAACTGCCATATTCTACTTTGGAGGCAAAACTCAGACAGCTTGCCAAGCCATAATGTTACAGGCACCTGCATCCAGGGTTTGCACCCAGCTCAGATGTGATGGCATGAGTTCCATAGGTTTCTAAAGTCATACTGCCATTCCTAGAAGTATCAGCTGCAGATGGGGAAAGCTGCAAGCATGGGTTTAGAAGCGATGCTTTCGCACACTTGTATTTGTGCATTCTCTTCTAGGACCTCTTTATTGAGGACTATTTTAGAGAAAGCTGGAGTGACAGTACTGCTGAACCATGTACTCAGATCCTCATATGCATCCTTGGGCAGACAGAGCTTCAGCTGCCCTTTCCCTCACAGCCTTTGCTTTCCAGGGAGTCACGTCAGGTTTTAATCCATTACTCCACCCTCCAGGAATAAAGACAGGCTGTTACTAGGACAATGTTGCCCTGTGAAGGCAAATCTTTTGCCCTCCATTGCAAACGGGTTCCCCCCACTACAGTGAATTCAAGATTCAAACGCAAAACCAGCTATTTCAACATTTATCAGAAAAGACAGACAAGGGATAGCACGTACAGACACAAAACTGCCTTCTAAAAGAGGCAGTAAAAAAATTAAATGCCATCTTCAGTGCAAGGATTTTCACAAGTCACGAAGAGCTGAGCCTCTGCCACGAACTACAATCAAGAAGAAATGAACCCAAGGCATGAACCACTCTCCTAGCTCCCCTCACTCATGTCTGTATGATAACCAACAGCCAGTGCTGTGGAAAAGGAGACAGACTCCTGAGTGATCCTTCCTAATAGATTCGTCTTTTATCATGTTTTCATGACCTTTGTAAAAGGCAATTTAAATTCTAATTGTCCTGTGAGCACCACAGGAATCAATTAGTGACAAGAGATGTTAATTGTGCAGACTGGGAGGAAGCATTGCTAGGCTGCTCAGCTCCAACACGGGGTTAAGAGCCCAGGGGAATGCTGGGATGATTGGGGCTTTAATCAGTCCTCCTTTTTTAATAGTTTCCATGTTGTGCTGCAGTTGTCAAGGTCCATTAGTCTTCTGGAGCACTGAATGAAGCAGTGGCATCCCCTCCATTCCTGCACTCTACAAGCACACGCACAAATGATCAGAATGAACTGCCACTGAGAAAGCAAATCCTAAAACCACTTCCTCTTTTTGTTCTTGCTTCCCCCTCCCTACAGACCCTGCATAGAAATCAGGCCTTGGGCACTGGCTATTACAAAGGAAATGCTCAATGTTGTGGGGCTGTAGGGGAGATGAGCCACGTCCTGTCATCTCAAGATCCAGCTTGAGCTGTCTATGAAAAGCAAACATTCCTGTTTTTGTACCAGGGCACATCACTCCTCTCATGAAGACCCTGGCACTGCTCAGACCGTCCCTTGAAATGCCAGACAAAGGTCAGGCTGAGCACCCAGTATCCAGGCTACACAGGCATGAATGGGGAAAATTTGTCTGAGCCAGAATGAGAATATGTAGCCCAACAGACTGTCCAGCCCATCCTGCCACAGCTACCTCTCAGTAAAAGAGGACTTGACACAAGTCATCAGGTGCACCCTGAGAGACCTTATTAGTTACCTATTTCTCACCAGGTTTGAGTAGTCCTACCCTGCCCCTGTGCCATCTGGCTGACAGGCAGCTATGCACAGGGAAGTTACACAGTGATTCAGGACTCCTCAGCATCTCCATGACATGGAGCATAACTTCATGCTAGGAAAGCCTGTGCTGTGCAAGGTCATGCATCCAGGATGGTTAAATCCCCCCGAAATAACAACCCCACCACCATTTTCTACTAAATACCATCATAAACCATTATCCCCACCTAAATCCCTTTACATTATCCACTCAGACAACCATCAGCCTTAGAAGCTGCCTTGGGCAGGTGCTGTGCTTGCCCCTGGAGAATCTGTGCTTTGCTATTGTATGGAATTCACGCTTCCAAATCTCACTCCCCAACTCCCCACCACTATGGCTACGGCCTTCACAGACAGGAGAAAGGCATGCATCCTTCCTTGTAAATAGCACCTGATACAGAGAAAAACTGCAGCATAAAAGCTAAATTGGCATTAGATTTGTCTTTCAAGTCTGTATTTGCACTCTCTCTCATTCTCACAGTCACACATTAGCTCCTGACACTGAACTGGATCATACCAAAGAGCTGCATTTGACCTCAGATCTGATGCATAGAACTGTGGGCTCAATCTAGCCATGCTCCTTCTAAGCCTCTACCTTCAGCTGTCTGCTCCTTCTGTCAAAGCTTCTGGTATTTCTTGGCTCAACCCCCCCAGCCATAGGCAATCTCTGGATTTCTGCTCCAACCCTGGCCATAGACATGACATCTCCTTCCCCCTCCTCCCAAATATTTAATCTCGCACCCCTTCCCCCATCCCATGGCACTGACCTCCCTTTAACCAGCCAGACTGTTGTTCAAACCGGGGACTTGTCCGAAGGCTGGGGCAGCTCCTCTCTGCCAATATCACCAACTTTCCAGATGATGCCTGGTATTTCTCTGACTCTAACTCAGTCTTTGCGGGTCATCTGAATAACTCACTGTCTTGGGGATCCCACGTTCAAGCTTTCTTCCCTGCAAATCCAAGATGAGGTTAGCACAGCTCCCAGCACAACCAACCTATGTAACCATGGGGCATCGCTGCAGCATATCACAGCACACTCTCCAGGTCCCCACAGGGCGCTCACTGTCCCAGGGTCCAGCCACCAGGACTGGAGAAGGAGCTCAGTGACTCAAAGGACTTCATACTTGGTGCTTCAACCTTCTGGCCAAAGGCCCAGAGTCGTCCCACGCACATGTAGCTGGGCTGCCAGTGAGGCTGCTAAAAGCCAAACTACTTTTCATCTCTATGTCTACAGAAAAAGCTTGAAGGTGCTTTGGTTAGGCAGGAAGAATCCACTCCACCAGCAGCACCAGTTCCACTTCTCCCCTGCCTCAAGCCAGTAAAAGGGTAAAACTACCTGCAGTGCCTTCACCTCCACAGCAAAATCTCACCAACCACCTCTCTTGGAACCATTTATTCTCAGGTTTGAGACTCTCCTTACCTGAGAGATCAGCCTCTTCCCCAAAGTGTGCCCACTCCCAGTGCTTCACTAGGATGTTTAATTACTTTTGATTCTGCCTGAAGCAGAGTAAATGCTCTTTCTCGGTAAATGCTTTTCTTGGGAATGCACTCCCCATGGATACAGACTAATTTTTTTTAATTATATATATATTTTTTAAATCTGTGCCACATTCTCTAGCAGCCTCTGGAATAGGAAATAGGGACGATTTTTGTAAGGAGCACTGAACACAATGGGAACGTCCTGTATGACACCACCATCATACAGCCTAGCCAGATTATTGTCATTTTTCAAACTGAGCTTTAGGCACCCAACCCAGAAGAAAGCAGAAGAGAGAGGACCTTGGAATCTGTGAAGGTCTCAGGACTTCTGTTCCCTGGTGGTGGCATCAGAACCAAAGAGATCCTTCCCTGTCACTTATGAGCATGAAGCTAAGCGTAGCTTTAGCTACCCGTAATTTGGAAGACATAGTTAACCTACTTACATAGGAGAACACCTCCATACAGATTTAGGTCTGATGGCAAAACTGCTATGCAGCAATTCCTCCGTTAATGCTCTCAGAGCAAATGTTAGTAATGGTTCAGCTCACGGTTTCCAGAGTTCCTATTATTTTTATTGCAAATCCCACATGCAGGAAGTTTTCCAAGGGCAGAAAGCCTCAAGCATACTGGCAGGATGCTAGATGGAGGACGGCCTAGGCCAGAAAGGCTGCTTAAGGACTAAGTAAGCCAGAGAAAACATGTAGTGTGGCCAGGTTTGAGACTCAAGCAGAGGGGCAGCAAGAAGCCTGGCATTAGCATCTCGCTGAAATTTCCGAGACATCTCCTTACCTCTGCAGGGAACCCGGAGCTTCACACCACCACAATGGACTTCTGTGGCACAAATGGGAAGAAAAACTGGCAGGTGTGAAGTGCAAGCCCCATGTGAAGTTTCTCCCATTCCTTGCCAGATAGTCCTTTCCAGCTGCCACATCCATTTGCCTGAGCAGTGGAACAAAGCCAGTTTCACTCCCACCATCTTTATGAAATAGAATTAGCAATTTCTCTACTCGTCCCCTGCCCAGCGCATCTACAAAGCCTTTTTTGAATTTCCATTAAAAATAATAATGTATTTCGTTCTGCTTCACAAGGCCCATTGCTCAGCTGCCCACATCTCTTTCAGACTCCACTAGCCTTCCTTTCTTTCACCAGCATAATCATTTTGTGCTCTCATCTTTTCCTTCCATTATTTGGGTGATTGTGGACACATTTTTATTGCCGAGATTGACAAAACAACTCAGTCAACCCTTACGTAGCAGACCTGATACAGTTCTAGAAGTGGGAAGGAATGACTATGTTATTTGGTCCCCGCACCATACACGTGGCTCCGTAGTTACAACTGATCAGTCTCAAACCTGACAGGGAGGTTCATTACTTGAGCCCCACACTACAGAGCCCAGGGCTGGTATGCAAAGTGCTGTACAGACTCCTAGCAGAGCTGGAAGTGAGTTTGTTCTGGTGCATTGGCTCCTCTGCAAGGTTTGATGCCCTCATACAAAATTAGCATACAGTAAACCCAATCTTTTAAAACCAAACATGAAACAAATGCCCTCTGAAGGATCATGACAGAACCTAGTGAAATAGGCTCATACCTCAAGAGATTCCCTGAGGCATCAGTTCCCCATGCCTAGAGACCAGCTGAGAAGAGAAACTCCCTCTGGAGGCTGCTAATGCCTTCCTCTGCTTTCTGAAAAGGATGAGAAAGACAGGCTCACCCTTTCTTCCTTTTCCATTTTATTCATTCACCAGCATCTGCATTGCGTGCTAACAGAGTCTGCACTATCCCTGAACATTCAAGGGAAGGCAGGAGGAGCTCCAGTCAAACCTACGGTCTCAGCAAAGGCTACATTCACAGCTAGTCACTCAGAGCAACAGAAAAGCCTCGTGTGTAAGCTGCTGTCATACAGGAGCTGATGTAAAGAGCTGCCTGCCAGAGGAAACCTTTTTCTTGGCACAACTTCTAACACTTCCATAAATCCAAGGAATTAGTCTGCATATATTGTAACATCTCATCTGCTAATATTATGTATAACATACATGATATGTGTACATGTAATAGCTATCATACACAAGTGTTGTTAACACAAAGATGATATAGTGTATCATACATATATACATCATATATCTAATTACTAGACATTACTCCAGACATATCCAGTTTTGCCTATGCCTTTATCTTTAGCATTCACTGAGTACACCTTATAGGTCCCGATTTTCCTTATCCTAATCCTAAAAGTAATCTTTAACCTTCATTTTAACCCCCCAAAATTGCTGCCCTGAATGCCTCCTGTGACACTGTTACTTATTCACAGTTAAAGACAGCATTATTTCATCAGCCCATCTACCTCTTGCTCTCCTGATTCGCTCTATTCACAAGCAGCTTTGCTTCTTTCCTTTTTCTGTTCACCTGGAATAGCCTGTAATGGCTCCCCCACGGATCCTCACTACCCACCTGTCTCGGTTCAAGCATGACGGTTGGAATCAGGTGCCTTGCTGAGAGCAGTGACTGGTGGTTTTCATCAGCTGAACTGTGCTCAAGGCAGGTACGAAAGCTTCACCAACTTTTTTCCTCCTCTACTCCTACAAGAGAGATCCTATAAAAAAGGAGAGAGGCCCAAGCGTGGGTACCTTCAAACACACACCAGATCCTACACCTCAGCAACCAAACACCTCTTTGACCAGACATGTTAGAAGGAAAAAGAGAGAGTGAAAAACAAGTAGCAGTTACAAGAATTGGGCTACAAAGGGAGATCAGCAAGACAAGAATTTCATTTGCCAAGTAGGAACTTAAACTGATTAGCTTCTGGTAGCCTAAAATGAATGTTGACACCAATTTGACTAAAAAGCTACTATTATTTTTCAAAGCCATTTTCTCCAGTTGCCAGAAAATACAGCCACATTCAAAAGCTACAAGAAAACATATCAACTTTCAAGCAACTGAGCTGCAGCCAAGTTCCTGTGATGACACCTGGCATTGACCACATCAGAACTGGGTCGTCAGAGTACAACCAACTGCCCTTCCAGCAAAGAGGTCTTGCACACCCAATCTGGCACCAGTCGTGTTCACAGGCATTGCAAACTTTGCTAGCTCCAGTCTGGCACTCAGCACATGACTTATGAACTTATGGCACTGAGTACTACTACAAGCCACTGCATCCAGCAGTAAAAATGCTTCTTGCATCAGATCTTTGTAGCACCAGCCATGCCCATACTAAGTCCATAGAGCCCTGAGGTTGCATATATAACTGAACCTCCTGCTGAAAAAAGAAAATCTGGATCTCTCAGCACCAACTCAGACCATTTCTGTCTGGACAGGGACTGAGAATGGAGCCTGCCACAAAGCAGCCAGTGGAACAGACCCAAGTACATGAGAAAGCCATGTGAACAGGTACCAAATCCTACTGGACCAAGCGCTGGCTGCTATTATACTCTCCCAGCTCTCACTGATGGCAGGGAGAAGGTTACATTAACTTGACCGTGACAGATGGCTTAGGATTTGAGGGCTGGTATTGCATTTCTGAAAGGCTATTTCTGACAGTCATTGTCCAACCTGTTCAAAGGCCATCAGCTTGCGTCATAGAGAAAGAGTTGAGACAAGCCCCATGAAATACAGATACTGTTTGCTGGCCACATTGTTATGTTTTCCTTTTGAAACCTCGGTTTCAGGAAACAAAGGGAAAAGCAAGACAAGGAAATGCGGTAGCCACCATCTTAGCTCTCCATGAGCCACATGACAGCTCATAAGGCAAACCTGAGTCTCCACAGCTTGATATGAACAGTATGACTCCACAGCTGAGGAGCAAGTCTGACTCACATCCTTGTTGGACTGAAAACAAAGGGAAAAAACAAGACACAGACCAGTGTGCTACATAAAGTCTCCCTGACATAGAAGGAACACCATGGCTGTCTCCTCTGCATCAGGCTGTAGTGAAGTAAACACAAAACAGCAGCATTTCCTAGCAGAGCTCTGGAAGAGATCATAGAATCATAGAATGTTCTCAGTTAGAAGGGACCCACAAGGATCATTGAGTCCGGCTCCTTTCCCTGCACAGGACAGCCCCAAAATTCACACCATGTGTCTGAGGGCGTTGTCCAAATGCTTCTTGAATATTGTCAGGCTTGGCACCGTGTCTCCCAGCAAGTCTGACACAGCTCCACCAAAGCATCCTGATGGCCACACACACAAAAGGGAGTCTATTGAAGCTGGACAAAGACCTGAGCTTGGCAATGTCTGAAAATGGCCTTTCCAGACACTGAGACACTCAACCTTTTTCTGGAAACCAAACTGCAAGGAAATGAAAGCACAGGGAGTTGACACAACCTCAAACAGCAACTGGCCTTAAAGCTTCTTTTACTTATATCTACACAAATGTAAGAGCAGAGCAGCCTTCTGGATTGCCGCCCCAGAAAGTGGTACATTCTTAAATAATGTTCCTACAATTGGCATGCTTTTGCCAGTTTGACAAGGAACGCCAGATCTTGCTAGGAACTGACGAGGCCTTGCTGTTTGGGAGGGGAAAAGTGATGGGGCATACAAGCCCTAGCTAAACCAACTACTTTGGGAGGCATTCAGGTCTCTGTCCCATGGTGGTGAACACAGCAGGCACCTGTATTAGCAAATCTGTAGCCTTCTGACACTGCACCGTCATGGTGGAGAAACCTGTTACAGCAACCAGGGAGGTAATTAAAATGTAGTTCGTACATGTGTGAGGAAAAATGTACGCACAGACTGAGGACATGGAAAAATAAGATGTGACTTGACACTAATGGAAGGAAACAGCTCAGTGAGGAAACAGAAGATTGTTTTAACAGTAACAGCCACTGGGTGGTAGAGTCTGCTACCAAGAGATGTGGTCAAGAAGGCACTGCTGCAAGGAGCCAATGGTGGTTTAGGTAGAGTAGTAATGATGCTAGTGCAGGGAAGTCCTACAAATCCTGGAGGTCAGTTATACCCCAACGGTCCCTCTCAGCCCCGCTTTCACGGTTTATACAAAAGCAAAGCAGAAAGAGTGTGTGTTTGGTCAGAAGGAGTAAACAGGGTTACACTGAAACTCCGATTTAAACAGATGCAAGATGGGGTAATGCCCAAATCAGTTCCAAGATCAATATTTCTATTCATTTTCAAGCATAACAAGGTTAGAGAGGTGAGCAGAGTAAATAATTAACTCATTTACAGGTTTGGTTGGGTTTTTTTTCAAAACAAAGAGTCATTTCAATCTCCTGGGTAATTAGCTATGCAGTTGACATTAATCACAACTACAGCAATTATTTGAGGTATTTGATTAATCAATCCATAGGAAAAACAGAGGTAGGCCAATCTACCCTTGCTGCATAGCCCTGTTGGTCAATCAGTCAATACATAGGTGCTGGCTTTCAGAAATGTGACATGTTTCTTGCCGAGTATAACTAACAAGTCCTCTGGCAGGATGGATATAACAATAAGATGGATAGAATACTTCAAATGGGGAAGATGCAGGCCATGATGCTCTCAAACTGAACTAAAGAGTATTTATTAATGCTACACTTGCTGAATTGTGATTTCATCGCTTGTGGTCCTCCAGCTACTGAAGGACAAATACAACCACATACTTGCACAGACCTGATACTACACATGAAAAATACCTTTACATGACAGTGTGTGCCAGCCAACATTGGCAGAGGGCTAAAACTCCTAAGTCTTTCCTTCTCATCTGTAATATGAGCAGTTATTTCAATTAAGGAAGAATAATGAGCCTAGAAGATGGTCTGAACATAATAATAATTATTATTATTATTATTAAAAAATCACGTTAGAAATGCTCAGATGTACATATTATTCTTTTCTTGCTATTTTTCCTTCTAATAATCATGTCACAGTGGAATTCCAGTTTCCAACTCCTACTACTCCTAGCAGTGATCTTCAGTTTTGTTCAATTAAGTGTGCAGAGTCTTGGAAAACTACCCAAATCAAATTTCAGCACCTTTTTGAGAATGCTCACACCTACCAGCAGACAGCTGGTAATGTGCTGTATTAAAGTACATTCTCATCTGGTTTTGCTCTGGATTAGGTCGCTGCTTTCAAAAATGCAAATGTTAACTCCCAGAACAAACTTGGCTTGATGATGTTAAGCTTATGTGTAAACTGAAATGCAGCAGACTTTCATTACAAGAGCTCAACCATTTAGAAGGATGAAAAATAAAAGATGGGGCACATTTTTTAAAACAAATATTGGAACACTCAACCTGTATTTTATTGATTATGTTTCCCCTGTCTTACACTTTTATTGCTGCATATAAATGAAACTAACATTTCTTTAACACAAACACTGGAAATGATCAAAACCCTTTTGGACTGCTACAACTCTTGGAGGGAATCTGTCTGCCTCACGGTCGGTCGTATGCAAAGTTCTGATGCATGACAACTGATTGTGCTCTCTTCTGAGCACAACCCACGTGAAGAGTAGGCTTTCCTTGTGCGCACAGGACACCAGACCGCCACACAAGGGAGAAGCACACTCCCAAACCTTTTGTACACAGACCCCTCACACACAAAGCCAGGAGATTCCCACTCCAGTGTAGAGACACCCTGCAGGAAGAGAGGCAGTGTCTAGAATAAGACAGCACATGTGTACTTTCGGTAATATCAACCACTCCAAGTTTTTAGTCTGCTCTTCAAGCAGCATATTTCCTACATCTGGCATGCAAAATACTGTAATAGTGAAGAACGTCCCATTTTGATTTAAATGAATGCATTTGTTTCCAAATGGGAGACCGTAAGTTAAACAAACACATTTCTCTCTTTGCACATGAAAGCATTGTTTTGTCACAGATGTACAGTATAATACATTTATTTTCTCAATTGTTTTGTATTTGTAAGGCACTGCCAGTTATTTGGATGGGTTTGTAAGGATGAAGCAAATTGCTCTGTGGGGCTCTATTCAGGGAACATAATATTCCCACAAAAGCACCATAATTCTGCATGCAGCAACACAAACTACCACAACATTGCAGCAGCTGGCAGGGTGGATAGAGTTAGCATTATCAAAACCAGCATGACAACTCTACTTTAAAACCCCCTTACATGCATAAATTAATGATGAATGTACATTGATTAACCCCCATCCAGACTCCAAGGAACCCTGCCTTCTCTGCAATATAACTTTGAACTTCATCACAGTTATTTTGTCAGTTCACAAGGCCTGGGGAGTGCTTCAGCTTCTTCTTGAATCACACTGGTCTTGCTCAAGCCTCTTAAGCCCTGCTTGCATAAGCGCACTGGGGAAGATTAGGGACTACACTACAGCCCCTAAGCCATGGGGAACAGCCAAGAACACAGAATAGTATTAGTAATATGCCAGGCAGTGCATTTTGGGAGGTCTGCCACACAGAAAGCTGGGAGGAAGAAGATCCTGCCAGGGATCACATCTATGTTTCAAAAGTTAGATATAAATTCATCTGTACCTCTCCTTCTGACCAAGTATCTCCTTTCTCCAGGCATGCAGCATGACATAACAAGCTATCACAGAAACACTTTATGTGATTATGTTTTTCATCACAACTACAACAGGCTGGAACTACACATAGACTCAGTGGAAATTGCTGCCCTGATATTCTCAGGCTTCTCCATCCATCTGCCAACTTCCTACACAGTTCCCTCTGACCAGTTCCCACCTGGCACACTCTTTAAGTCCTTCTGGTTATACAGAAATATTTTGTTGTAGGTTGTTTTTTTTAGTTTTGTTTTGCTTTTTCTTTATAAAAAAGAAAGAAGGAAGAAGGAAGAAGAAAAAAAGAAAGTGCTCTTAATGCAGGCTGACTAATCCAAGTTGGTTGACCCAGGTGAAAGCAGGAGTGAAGACAAGACAGCTTGTCCTAGAGGCTCAAGCAGAACATAACACAGTAATTCACATTTCAGGTCAGCTTGTCTTCTGTGATACTGAATCTGAGTGCAATGCCTTTAGCACACACATAGGTAGATAGGGCAGTTCATACTGAGTATAAGATAATAATAATGATACATAGGCAGACTGAATATCTAGATCTGATGGGAAAGCCTCCTGTTCAACTACTACCTCTCTACAATATCCCTGCAGTTTCCTATGTCAGCCAATTTGACCTTTAACTAAAGGCACATCTTCACTTAGTGACTAGTTTCTATGGGTCACCTGTGGAGCTGTTAAGTCAGGCTTCACTTTGCATACTAATGACTCCTCTCAGCCTATGAATATGCTTTTGGGTGCTGCTTCTGTTATCATATACAAGCTCAGCTTGAGCAAACCCTGCGCAGCCTAGTTTATATGAGCAAGTGCACTGAAACTGAGCAAGAGAGGAAAATCCGTGTCAGCTGGAATATCAAGAGAGGAGCAGTGGAGGGGGGACCTTTAAGAAACAACCACCACTTGCTTTACATACATTGTCTTCAACAGACATGAGAGCTGGAAGTCCTGTGAAGAGGTCTAAGAGTGATCAAGACACTAACTTTAAGGTCTGGTCTCTACTGGAATACTTTATCCAGCTACAGAGAAGTTGTTTGGGATCCCATGGTTCTTCTAAGCCCATCTGTCCAACACCTGTTTGCACACAGCATCATTTGCAGCTTTTCTTGAGGCAGTAGCAGCTCGTGACCTCAGAAAATTTACCACTTACAGCAGTGATAGATAATAAAAATAATGTGGAAGGGAATTTGGCCTGAAAAGAAATCTCAGCTTTCTAGATTTTTTTGCAGGAACATTTTAGTTTTTATCAGTCAACTCCACCTGTGGAAGGCAGGAAAAGGCTGACGCAGTGAACACACTATTTTACGTAGCAACCTAATGACAGCAATGATGATTTTGTGGTGACTTGTGTACCACTGCTGAACATCACTGGAAGAGACAGAATAATAAGGAAGAGCCCTGGAATATATTGCTGTGTTCCCTACTAGACCAGTAGAAATCCTGCTACAAAAGTCCAGAGGGAGGTCTTGAGAGTCTGCCTTTGTTGGAGTTTGGGGGTGGCAGAAAAAGACAGTGTCACTGTAAGAGAGCATAGCTCTTTCAAAACACTTTTCAGCTGAGTTCTCTAAGCCCTTGGCAAAGGCAAGTCAGACCATTATCCTTGCTTTGCACATCTCCATGTGATTTACCCAAAGTGACTTACCAAAAATGAGCCACCCCTGAAGATGTCCAGCCCATCTTTTCCAATTCAGAGCCTGTCATTCATCAACCTACAACAACAGATCCCCTGGAAGGCAGCAGTCCCCGACCACTGAGATGACAGTAAGTAAACCCCATGAAGAACACAGGAGCTGGGATGATTTTCCTGCTGCTGGTTATTGCCTCAGTAAATTCTAGAGAGGCTGTTCTCACAAACAGCTGTCAGAGGCAAAAGCACAGGGCAGCCCATGTGTGTCAGCATCCCTGCTGGGACAGGAAGGCAGTGCTGCTGCAGAGCCAGAACGTATCCCCTGCATGGGTGGACTGATCCCACTGCCAGTCACAGCAAAGAGACTAATTACATAGAAATAATTCCTATAGGAGCAAGCAGATTATCTGTGTGTTTGCTAGCAAGGTGGATGAAGGTGTTGCAGAATCAGGTCAGCTAAAGGTATTCACCAAATTCAGTTACATTTAGACACCGGGCTGGTGGGGAGCAAGGGAGAAGGAGGTAGCCAGTGTGGCTGGATGGAAGCACAAGAGCAAGTGAAATAGGTTTACAAGAAGATTTGAACTAATAACTTCTCAGAATAAGGCAGCAATTGCAATGAAATATACCAATGTCATATGGCAATCAATACAGATTGAAAATGTGTCAGTTTTACAAAACACCTCCCCATTTCAAAGTGCATCATTAAGAAACAAAAAAAAAAGTTAAACTATTCACTGCTGTTAAACCACTTGAAACCTAAGCTTTCTTTATTTCTACAGTTAAGTTATTACATGACTTCATGTCTGAAATGAGCAAATGGAAAAGAAAACAAATCATTCACACAGCGCTGAACTCAGCACCACTGTTTTTCTCCGGGTGACCGCTAAGGGTCTCTCTTGCTTAATATGGGCCACAGCAGAGATTTTTCTCCGTCATGATGTTTTGTCATCCAAATTCATCCCTTCCCCCATCCATGCTACCTAACCATCCCACAGTTCCCCAGAACACCAAACCACTAACACCTCACATCATCTCCTCTCACCACCTCGAACCGAGTGGTTAATGACACATCTTTCTGGATTTTTATGTGCATGCAATCCCACACGCCACCTTTCCTGGGCAAGCAGAACACAGACAAAGCCACAGCAATGAACACTGTCCATGATCTGTCGTCATGGTCACGACATCTGTACATGCCTGAGAAGTATACACGTGGGCCAAACATGCCTCATTCTAGAGGCAAACACATCTTTCCTTCCTGGAGGCTGCAAGCATCAGTGCGATACCAGATTTCATGGTATGGATTCTAGCCTCACACGTCTGGATGCATGGACAACAAATGAGAATGCCAGTGGTTACAAAACATGAACTATAAGTAACAAGTAGGTAATTATGGAGGGATGTGTCTGTGTGGCTCAGCTCCAACATCAACAGAGGGAAGAGCTCTGCCTATTGAGTCATCAGCAGCGTTTCCTTCCAGCCCATGGGTTTTCCCGACAGGTCTCCCCTGTGAGTTACTGCCCAGACCCACAGTGGCTGAGCTCATAAAAGCTGCTGAGCTCACACCCCCAGGGAACGGGGCTCCAGTTCCCCACAGCCAGGAGAAGTTTCCTGGCCATGACTGTGCTCTGAGGACACAGAGCCTCATCAGCCTCTTCACTACAGCAACTGAACTGAATAGTAAAAACATCCCAGTCCCAGCCATATCACAGAAGCTTCAGAAACACCATGCCAAGAGACCCAAACAAGGGCTGCTGAAGTCACACAAGAGTTTTAGTGCCCTATCCCTTTGGTTATCCATGAGTCCCAAACCATCCATAGTCTGAGTGCCCCCATGTAGGAATTAAGTCAGCACCTCCTTTGCAGGACAAGAATTTGGCTAGAGATTGTTAAATGAGAGGAAGACATTTCTTAATCAGAGACCAGATACCATCTAAAAACCACAGAAGTATGCCAGACCTTAGCATTATCACAAGGTGAATGAATACACAGCCGGGCTTTTCTATTGTGCCTCTTCAGCAGGCAAAGCTATGTGAATTCTTCCACATTTATTTCATTTCTGCCATTTGCTATAGAAAAAGATGGACTTTTTCATTCACTTTCCTGTTTGTCCTACTCTTTCCATTTCTGTTTTTCTTCTTTTTCTATTCCTTTCCCAGTCCCACACTCTGTTTCTACTACCATCCCGTTCCCTTCCAATGGAGCTGAACAGCGAACACAGGCTGATCTGTCTATTCCACGTAATTCCCCAGTATAATTTTCTCTCAACAGATTTGTTAGCCCCATAAAATAGTCACTAAAAGGTTTCCAATGGCAAGCAGGACTTGGGCCTCTGAAAACCTCACTGGATCGGGTACCAGGTCACACGAACAAGTTAAAGCAACTGGTTTGATGGGGAACAGAGGGTATTTGCCAGTGCTCTGCAGTAAAGCATCTGCTCAGCTGGCCGTGGCCTTTTCTGTACTACTGCAGCAGCACCTTTACACCTCTAACAGAGCTAGAGCACCAGCAGAGTAATTCTCCAGGTCTGCAGGACATCTGAAGATATTTCTGAAGACTAGATAAGAGGAACCTGGAAAGTTCAGCTTCAGAACTGCATGTGTCTCTGAAATAATAAATGTTTTGAGTGATCAGCATTTCTAGGCAGTGAAACAAATGAGTGTTTCCATTCCCGGGGGAAGCGGGAAGCAAGCAAACTCCACTCCTCTATTCTGTAGCGTACAGGAAATCTGAGTGATTGATGGCAGCAGAGAAGGGAAATGCACATTCAGCTTATATTTCCAATGTAAATGACTTGCCACCTCACCCCTCTTGCTTCCTGTTCCTTCACACACTCCCCACACTCCAGCTGATATCTATAGTATGTGTGCATCAGTGAGGAAGAAAAGAAAAAAGCACAATCCTTGGTAGACTGCTTCCCCCCACCCCAATCTAAATGAGCAAAAATAACATGTGCGAAAACAAAGGTCAAATAGCTGTTCAGCCCTGAGCTCTTTTTGCCTACACACCCAGCATGGAGACACAAGGATGGACTAAGGAATCCTGCAGCACCGCTCCCGGACCCCACTAAAAGACAGCCATCTGTGTCAGGTGCAGAAGGCTAGCCCCTGCTCTTACAGAATTTCTCCTTGTATTACAAAAGTCAAAGTGGTAAGCAAAGAGGCTTTTTAAAATGCTGCACACTGTTTGAGGGATCTGTCCAGTTCACAGGGACGCTGAGATGCAGCGATTGCCAAAGCAAGAGAACAAACCCAGAGGAACGCAGCGAACATCCGCTTGCAGGAGGCGTGCCCCTGTTCTTTCCCAGGCAGCTCAGTGAGAGGTGCTTATTTTTACAAAGCAGGCTCTGAGATATTAAAGAACTGATGTTGTCGTGGTGCCCTAAACCAATGAGTATGTGACCTACTCGTTCCCATTCCGTCCCTTGACCTTTTCCCATAGCATTCTCCAAAAGCATCACATGAAAAATAGCCCTTCTCAGCTCTCCAGAGGCTTTGGAGACAGCATCAAAGCTTTGTGCTTATAAACAATTCCAGCTAGGCCAAAATGCCATTCCAGCATCAGGGGTCCCGGGAGCTGTAAGCCTGTCACACGGAATTGGAGGAAGAGGGGGCAGGGGAGAGGCAGCATGTGTTGCCAAGGGAAGCGGGAAGCGAGGGCCAGGCAGCTGGGGTGCGAGCTGGGCTCCATGAAACCCCTGTAGGCTGAGATAGGGGTCTATCTGAGGCATCTCAGAGGCTACGCAGGATCTCTTTTTGCCTCCTTCCTTATTACAGAGAGCTTGCGAGCTCTCTGAGCGTGGAAGTCATTTACTGCATTGATCCTTCAGCCTAATCCTCCTGTTATTTCCCTCCTTCTCTCACCTTGCACATTCACCAACACTCCAGCATCCACCCTGGAGGTGAATTTACAGTCCAGGTGGAGATAGGGAACTCGACAGACTGCAGAGGGACAGTCCTTGAGCACCAGGGCTAGTTATTTGTTGACTCTTCAGTATTTGACGACAAAATAGCAGCTGGGCAACGAATACCTACAGGAATCCCTGTCAGCTCCCTCTGGTGTCTCACACCATCCCTGGCACACTCCTGCCTTTTGCTAAAATGCTGAGAAAGCTTCAACTGTTCCCAGTTTTTGTGTTTCCTCGTATCTCCAGATCTAGTTTCCCTTAGCAATGACTGCAGACACTCCTTGAACACCTCCTAAAAAGAAAATGCTGCAGAAGGCACTCCATAATTGAGACTTTTTCTCAACCATCATTTTATTCCTCTGACTTCAACCCATTCTTCCTTTTTCCCATATTTGTTCATTTGTCCTCCTGGTTGTGTCCCATCCCTACTGCAGGCTACAGACAAGGCCTTCAGTTGGGCAATCCATAGCAAAGGCTGTTTGAGGACTAATTACAGTTCAGGGACCCTATTCCCTTGTTTCAGTGTACTACTGTTACCATTAAAAGAGAGACATGCAGAAAAAAGATAAGCCACTGGTAACCATCTCCTAGCAATCTATAAGTACACCACCACCTCAATTGCGCATGAAGCTTCACTGTTGCTCAGATTGGTGCACTGAGCCTGCTGGTTGGAGACCTCCCCACGTCTGGTCTGACACTCTGCTCCAGCCATCCCAACAGAGTCCTCAAGTGCACCAGCCCTCCCAAGTTCTTCAAAGTTCCCTGTTCCCAAAGCTGTGCTGTGTCCCTCCTATCCTCGTCTTCCGGGCATTGTCCCATCCTTTGGCATTGCTTGCCTCCTGCCATCCCCATTCTCTACCGATCTCCTTTCACCGCGCTCCTTCTCTCTCCTTTTCCCAGCCTCCTCAAAGCACGCTGCCTCTCCAGCCACATACCACCTTCCCTCCAGCTCTACCACTCTAGTCTGGGTCACGTACTCCACGGTACAACCCAGCAGCCAAGGAAAATCATTTTTGTGTCTGAATATGTGGAATGGTGCTAGTTGCAGCCAGGCAGGTTTGTGTTTGGCTAGCTCTTACGTGATAATAGGGACGTTGCACTCTTGCAGGGCAATAATTTCAGTCCTAACAAGGAAACTGGATAATTACAGAGAAAAGCAGCAGGCGCTTCAATCATTCCTACTCTGTGTCAGGTCTTTTAAAATGTCATTGAAAAGAAATGGTGGGATAATGGAGGCCTTGACTGAGTTTCAAAGCACCTGACAGGACAGCCAAGAGGAAGCAACAAGGTTAGGAGGGCTACATCATCCTTCCTGGTTCCTGGGGACTGACCCTAGAGGGTGTGGGATCTGGGACAGGATGGTATGATCATAGGATGGCATAAAATAGAAATATAATCATGTGAATTCTTTTGCTGTAGATGTCTCCAATTTAAGAACAAACCTCCTGACTTTACCTTGGTTGATCTTGTTCATTTTGTATTTTACTTGTGGCTCTTCTTCACCATTTTGCCTTTTATATAGCATCAGAAAAGCATTAACTCATGACTTTGTTCCATTCCACTGACATAACTGCTTAAATATCCTTCCTGATGTTTTGACATATATCACTTGGACAGACACTTAGAAATTTAAACCATGGAAGCTGGAGGATGTTTTAAAAAATTGGAAAATATGCGGACAACTCTTCTGTTATTTTAACAATATGAAGACTCAACACTTCTGTAACTCCGCCAGCAAATGCAGGAAAAATACGTGCTTACACTGCACAAATATAAAACTGAGCACACTGATTTTTAGACATAAAACACACTTTTACTACCTACTGAGCACACACATGCTATAACCCCCACCTTCACAAACACACATTTACAGCACATAAAGAAGGCACAGGTTATTTTCAGTACAAAGCACCTCTTCCTTCTATAGACAACAAAAGCATGGGTACTGAGGGAGTATACATACACTGAGCATGCAAACAAAACATCTATTCATTCTATGTAACAAAGATTTAGGTCTACCAAATCAAGAATTGCACCTGTATATCCATGTAGAATAAATGTGATATTAGCAAATGTGCAATTGCTGTGAAAGGAAATAATATATCTGATGTGCTCAAAAAACACCTTAACTGTTCAGTCCAGAAAACAGGAAAACAGAACAATTAAATGAAATGACACACACATATGCACTGTATGTGTACAAAATGTACGCTGGTGAAAGCACAACACCATAAAGAAACACAGTATTCCCAAAAGACTTATCCATACACTAATGTTGCGCTCAAATGCACACAGGCAGATCCTTAACCATATGTTCACCTGCACAAATATGTATCAGAAGAACAAAAGCCCATTGCACATAATAAGGAGCCAAAAATGCACACTTTAGAAATGAGACACACGCTACACAAATACCCAAATACACAACTCATGCATAAAAATTTTATATGCGCTCCACAGAAAATAATTCATATGTATTAAACGAAGGCTGCATTTAATAAGCCTAATGCACTCGGGGTTGCATTTTACCCTGTAGTTCAGAGCACGCCACAGTACATATAACAGTGGGTCTGAGGTCCCTCCTGGCCCCACAGAGGTTCAATGCCTATAGCGCATAAGCCACGTGTAGGGTTTAATCTTCTCCCAGATAAGTACCTGCATTGCTGGATGTAATTCCCCAGAGCTAGTCTGTAACTATATAAGCTACTGTGTCAGGACTGCTGTGCTGCTGCACCAGCCAAGAGACCATTTGGAGATTCATTTGTAATTCTCCCATTCTTTCCCCCTGACTAGGGGACCCAGGATTTGAGCTTATGCGGGGTAAACTACCACAACCTTCACACAGGCATCTTAATCACCACTGTGGCCTCCCACCTTATTACCTACACAACTACAGTGGAGGGTATCAGTCACAAGTTCCACTGTAGCTCGAGTCACAACCTGAGCGTTGAAGCAATTGCAGGAGGTAGAGGATAAAGGCATTTTACTCCACTACATTGCCCAGATAAGACCTCTGATAATTTTACAGTCAGATGATAGAGTATCTAAACAGAAACAAATGCACCTAATCAAACGCATCAGTGGGCAATGCCAGACTAGCGAGCCAGGCATGACTCCAGTATTACTCAAAAGCATGAAGCAGAATACGCTGCTGCATGCTTGGAACCCATAAGGCCCAGAGAGAGTCTTCCACTTCAGAAAGATCTGCATACAATTTTGCGAGGAAGCACCTTATTCATGTGTCACCCCTATCCCACAGTTTGTGTCCGCTACAGGCTAAATGTGAAATCCACTGGGGGCCAGATTCTGGCCTGCAGCTAGAGCACCAGACTCAGCTTCAGCTGTTTCAAGTTCCAGACCGACTTCAGCTATGGATGGACACACAAAGAAATCCTGTGGCAGGTGATTCATTTAACCTATTGCACATTGTTTAAAAGTGCCTGACCTAAACTCATCATAAAGGCTTAGAAACAGCTAGGCACATCCACAGTGTGTTTGCTCCTGCTTCCAGAAATGCCCATTTCTCTCTGTTGTGATGAAATCTAGATTTGCTTAGCTATAGCTGTCCCAGTTAAGTGACACAAAATGCCACCCACATCTCTCCTTTGGTCTTTCGTCAGGGAAGTCAGAATCAACACTAATCCCTTAGCTCTGCTCTGCCAAAGATTACAGTCTCTTTAAGACAGGCTCTATAAATGCTATAAACTTGCATGGTACGTCATATGGAGAAGGATCTCTTCCTGCTATCGCAGTCCAGCCTAATGGTAGAGCCAAGGGGGAGACACACTCAGGTTCTGCCTCATCCCCGCCCAAGTGCCTCTGACCAAGCAAAGGTTGTGGAAATTCAGAAAAAATGGCAAATATCTTCTTTCCCCAGGTGCCCTATGTGGTGACTAGAGCTAAGCAAAAGAAAAACAAAACAAGTCAGGAGAGACTAATGAATAAAAATAACAGACTCTGCTTTTCTCCTTGTAATTTCCCCACCCAGACAGCTGTAATGTGGAAAGTATTGAAATTTAAATCACACCTCAGCCTAACCTCAGCTGACAGGCTGCCGATGCAATAATCTCAGCCTGGCTATCTTCTCTCGGGGAGAACGACAAACCAACTAAAGAAAAGTGATAAATTTTCAATTTTATTTTAAAATATACCAGATGGGAGATTTTATTGGAGTCATAAATATGTCAAAAGCAATGTTGGCATATGATTGGAGATTGCCCCCACCAAGGGAGCAGCAATCCATGTTTAGAAGTGCCATCAGATTCTTAATAAGAGGCTCCAGTTAGACTGCAGCAAAATAGTCTGTATATTAAACCAACTGAATTTCTATTTACCAGACATCTTTTTCTCTTCTCTGCACACCCCAGGTTCCAAAACACAGGAGAAATGAGGGTGTTGAGGACAGACCTAAGCATCACCAGTTTGGGTTCTCGTTTTTTTGTTGGAACATGACTCAAATGTATTTGATTTCTCAGCACTATTTGAAAACTGAATTTAACATCAGTCAATGAGCTTCCTTTGATTTCCTAGAATGCCAACCAGTAGATGTCAACTAAATTCAGCCTCAGATTTAAATTAAATCAAATTCAAGCCCTAAATCCTAGCCATGGGTCAACCTCAAATTCCAGAAATAGTGCTTGGCCTCGGTCCCAAAATTTCATGCAAGCTAAAACCAGTTCTAAATCCCACCAGCCATTTCCAGAAATATGAGTTGCCTTTTGTAGCCTCTGCATCTCTCCTCCTTCTACCACTGGTGCTGTGACAGATCACAGCAGTCTGACAGGAAGAAGCCTGGTATTTATGCCTTTTCATCATTTCAAAGGTTTTATAGACTGGCTCTACCAGCTATGCCTTTGAGCATGTTTCCAGCCTTCCAGGTTACTCAGAACATCCTCATATTCTCATACCATTAAATTCAAATCTACCACCATTGATTCCCATCACCACAGAATCTGGCTCACTGAACCTTTGACACTGAAAACTGAGTGCAGGGCAAGAGAAAAATAACAATAATATGTTATTTTATAGTTTTTCATATAAATGCTTTGCAGATTTAATCATATAGCCACAAAACTGTAAGAAATGTTACAGAATTAATAAGAGATCTGATACATAATATATTACAAAATTATATTCTGCAGTTATAGCCAATCTAACACAGTAACAGCACAGCAGAGGGGAAGGCAAGAAAGAAGCATAAGCAAAAAGTGACTTTGCCTATGTTAGAGGTCTATGGTCTTTCTAGACTTAACTTGTTCCTCAAAGTCAAACGACTGCTAGATGCTATTTCAGCAATCTCTCTAACAGATTGATCATTTGCTATAGAAGGCTTTTAAAAAAAACCTTCCTGAACATAAAACACCATCAGATAGATTTACCACAAAATATCATCCTCCTACCCACAGCCTCCAGCCCTGGACATGCCATTCATTGGTCATGAAGCAGCAGATGCATCAAGACAAGCCAAAGCTTTTAGCAGCTTTTTAATCTGAAGGAGCAAATTGAGACAGAAGAATCATACCCATCAGTCTTAAGCTTAAAATATTTTGACTTAATGTACTACACAGTAAGGCTGGCATTCCTCTGGCTTCTGCAGTGTTTTCGATGGGGCCTTGTACAACTCATCATTGGTTGGCACAAGGTCAAAGGCATCTGTCAAAGTACAAAAAAGCTGGGAAAGAATGCAGCTCACAAGAAAATGCATTTGACAAAACAGAAACCCACACTGCAGATATGAAAGAGGATGGCCTGGCTCTAATCTTCCACACGCAGGAGGACTGAGAAAGCAGAAGTAGCCAGTTCCAAGTACACTTGAAACTATGACTTCTTAAAACTCCGTCTAACAAGCCTCAGCACTGATAATGCTGGAAGAATATGGACAAAGGAACAAAGGACAAAGGATTCAGGAACATCACTGCTTTCATGGGTTAGAAATTCTGCTAGGCAATTTCTACTATGGAACCCATGGAACTGTTTTGGGCACTAATGTCTATAGGGTGCTATAATGGGCTGTTGTACAACAGTACAGCAAAGCTGTAACCTCTCCAGGACAGAGATTGCAGCTTACTATATGTGTGTACAATATCTAGCACAACAGAGCTCCAGTTCTAATAGCAGCCTCTAAGCATTACTGCACTACAACAACAGGCGGTGATAACTTAGATAATGAAAATAATGTATGCATCAGGAATACCTATTGCATAATTACAGTTTATTCAAAGCAACTAATCAAATAGTTCAGAAACTGAACATAAACACAGACATAGAGACAGATACTCCTAGATTAAGGAGCAAATTATGATTAGTGCAGGTAGAATTGCCTTGGAAACCCTCCACATTTTCAGTCAGGCCAAGGACTGGCTAGTAATATGTTGAGGCAAGCACGTATTTCCCCTTATGAAAGATAAGCCCCAAACACTTGATTAAGAGCAGTCTGGAAACACAGGAATCAGCAAGCACTGCATCTTTGATCCCAGGAGAAACTGACCTCAGGCAGCTTGGTAAGCTTCAGACTTTAAGATGTCTTTAGGGCATTCTCCAGTTAATATGCTACACTAATAGAGCCTATTTAATTACTTGAATAAATCTTACTATTTAATAAATCACTTAACAAAGCAGTGAACTCATTTAGGTATTGACTAGTTAAACTACCTGGCAACCAAGTAATATCCAGGCAAATAAGAGCGTTACTTCTCCAGGCTCCTCAGTTCCCAGTCCTTCCAGTACTGGGTAAACCCGCCATCTCACCAGAAAGCGGTCCCATTATATCATTGCAGCACACACTAACTACAAAGGTCTGAGAAGGCTACGCTACACTTATATTTGGTAGCCATATGCCATCAGCTCCCAGAGAAGACCCTAATCTAATCTCAAGAGCACATAATGCTGCCATCCAACATTACAGTATCCCATTCAGCACAGGACGACCTCCATTCCAGCACATCAGTGAACACCCGTCCAGTGCTGTCAGATGCCATGCACACTCACTTGTGCTCTTGCTATGTGTCTGTCTGTCTTCAGGAAAAATCCAAGCATCAATTCAGATGTAGAGCTAGAGGCCTGAAAACACACACCCACCTTTTCATGAGTTAGCAGCACCAAGAACAACCAGCATGAGTAGGGAAACGGCAAAAAATTATCTGCAACCAGGTCAGCTCCCGTAGTCCTGCTGGTACCCCTCCCTTTTGTTTTCCTGGTCTTTTCTTCCCTCCCTAGCACCAAGCCAGGACCTGGACACATGAGCAGACACAGGCTTCCCTCTGATGCAGCAGCTACCTTATAAATTATACAGAAAATTAAAATTGCTTTATCACAGTGATAACACCATCATGTGCAGTGTTTATGGGTTAATAAATTGTGTCCATGAATGAATATGTGCTGACTCATTAGCTAAGCTGCAAGAGAGAGCCGTTCATCTCTTCTGCAATACACTGAAAACCAGTGTCCCTCCTCTGCCAGGGAATTCATGTTCATTTTCCCTGCTTTGGAGAGGGGAGCAGGAGGAGGGAGAAGGAGGGAATTATTTCCTTTTGCTTGCTTCCTGCATTACTAAAGCCCTGGAGGTTATTTAAATGGTAACTTCAAAGGAGGTATATGATTGCTGTGTTTACTGCTGTAGGAGTCTCATTTTACACTCAGATTTAAAAGCCTCTCTGACTCAGAGGCAAACAGCATCACTTACAGGCTTTGGAGCTTCACAGATACGGCCAGCTCAGGTGCAAGGGACCAGGAGGAAAGGGAGAGACAGAGAAAGGATTTTTTTTTTTTCTTTTTTTATTTTAAACCAGGGAATGTTGGACAGGAAGGATTTTCAGGGATATAACCTATTGGGCTCTGTAGGGAGTGATAGGGAATGGTTCCCCATGAATAGAGAGCCTAAATGTTCAAACTGGGGAGTAAGAGGCTGTTTGATCTTTAGGACAGTCAGGGAAAGGAATTACGAAGAGCTGTTCTGAAGCACAGGGACAGTCAGAGAGGGAAGAAAATCAGAGATTGTCATGTATTGAGCCTCCTGCACACTTATCCACCATGTCTTTTCACCAGGTCTTGAGGCTAGTAAGTATTAGCTGCAATTCATTCATTCCATCGCCCTCTCCTCCTGGGGATGGCTGAGGGTCAGGCAATGAGTTACCTCGGTAAGGCTTGTTAAGTAGATTCACTAATACAGAAGAAAGTTTTCAAAAAAAAAAAAAGGTCCTGGCACTTGGAGTGGAAGCTGCATTTATGATGACTCTTTGTTCTCCTAAGCACTGACTTCTCAGTCTGACATTACAGGCAGATTTGGAAGGGAGATGAGGTTTAGAGATAAGGTAATTGCCCCCCCACCCCCCCATTAGACCCAGGCAGTACAATGAGCAGTCCACGTCACATCATGGCAGTACAGCTCTTTAACTACAGCCTAGACCCCTTTCCACCATTTTCATGGCTGCACCTGGCTTTCATCACTGACAACCTACCACACATACGAAATTCAACTGGTTAGTTTTAATAGTAATGTTTAGAGGTGTGGTGGGGTTTTTTCCTGGAAGCAGAGCTCTACTAGGAAAAGCTCCTCTCCTCCATATCTGCTTAAGCAACTAAGCACGTGGAAGAAGCTGGCAAGATCAAAGAAACCTTTAACCTGGAGAACCTGAGGGTAGGATTTGAAAATGCGAGTGCTTCTGCAATTGGGTATATGGACTTGCCCCTAAAACTCAAGCTGGTCAAACCCGAGAACTACCAATTTTCAACTAAATCTATGCATTTTTGTTCCCACGGGCATAACTAAAATGGAACCTTCTGACAGAAAGCCATTTTGACAAATTTTCTGACACATTCTCCCTAATACTGCCTACGGCAGGAAGCAGCAAGATTACATGATAGAAATATCACCTTGTGGGAGAAATAAGCTCCAGGTAGTGCCAGCACTTACATATGGCTGAATATAACTGCTCCAAGCATATTTCAACTTCTGTCTCCATCAGGCTGGCAAATTATTGCATATATAGTCATCTGATACAAAGAAAGTGGGCTCTTTGAAGAATTTTTTTTTCCCCTCCTCTTGAAATAAAAAAAAGGTTGCTTTAATTAGAATCTACTGGCTAAAAGCCTTTTTTTGGAGCAATTGCATCAATTCTGTTCCATTAGCCACCATATGAAGCCAGATTAGGAAATAACTTGATACACAGCTGAAAAAAGAAAGTAAATGAGAACAGTATAACAAAACCCTCTGCCTAGAAGTAATCAAGCATCCAACAGTGTTGTGAGGGGGGTTGTGAAGAATGCATACCCTCATTTATGTATTTCATTCTTTTTCATATGACTGCAGAGTATATGAAAGCACAGGATTGAGCACATCTAGATAGAGAAGGCAGCTATCTCTGCAAGCTCTAATTACAACCCTCCATCCTAACAGATAATCCTCCCTGTAGTTCCAAAGCATCCACTCCAGATGCCCAACAAGCATATGTCAGATGTGTTTGCTCTCTCCCAAGTTCATGAAGAACAGCTACCCAAGTAACCTTAGTCTCTGAAAGCAAAATTGTATTATCAGTGCCACCACTTCAGTCAATACAGTCAAAGGTCCACTGGAGATCAAAATTCTGCTCAAGTCCTAAATTATTAGAGCTTGCAAGTGACAATGGCTGGGTCTTCAAAGTGTTCTGAAAGATACTAACTAGGGAGTGTGGACATATTAACCAACAAGGTACTGTTTTTTGCAAAATGTTTCCATCACAGAGTTTATTCAGACAGATGGGAGGGCTGTCCTCTGTGTAAGGCTCTGTCCTAGAAGCTCAGAGATGAAAAACAAAATGTAAATTCAACAAGTGAATATTCATAAGACAACTTCACTAAACTATTTTATATTTAGAAGCCTTTGCTTGAGAACATACCTCCCAAAACCAGACATTTAAACTAATGACCTACCCAGAGTGACACTAGCTCTTAACCTTCTCATCACAGAAACTCAGCAAACAATGTCTCTTGGGAGCTCTGGAGCTGACGGGAACCTTTCCCTCATGGGCAGCAACCGTGCCAGCTCTAGATCTACCAGTGAAGCCTAAATCTGATGTGTTTTATCCTGTTCTCTCCTTTTCTTCCAACTTCAAACCACATTAATAAAATGAGATTTCTCACCTGTGACTTTCCCCTTGTATATAAAAGAAAAGGTGGGAAAAGGTCATTTTGACTGACTAGTTTTCTTCTGTACACTGCCCCATCCTCCCCACATGATGACCAGCTCCTAATCACAATGCAAGTTTCCTGGCAGCGCCACTCCTTCCTTAGCTGAAACAGCACTCAGTATTCGTGCCTCCCCTGTTAAACCCCTTGTAGCAGCCTGTCGTTTGTCCTAAATCACCAAAAAAGCAGTGGAAACACACTTCACTCTGACTTGAGTGAGGAGCAAGACTGAAATTCAGAAGAGACTAAGTCCAGTGAAAAGAAGATACAGGTTGTGGAGAGGGGAGAATTTAGAATCCCGAGAAACAAATTTTCTGCAATAGTATTATTTACTATGCAGTCTCTGTAGACAAGAAACCCAGACAGGGCTCATTAGTATGCTAAAAAGCAGTTTCTAAACTGATACAGTTAAATTATGTAAGACTGTTGGGATACTGATTTTAATATTGGATCATTTCATTTTCTTAATGCATCCACACCAAAATTAAGTATTTTGACATAAATATATGTCCAGGCAGACTACACCTTTATGCTTACAGATGGTTAAAAATCACACTTTCACTATATTGATAATTTCTGGCTAGGTGAACAAGTCCAGTCAACAGGTGATTTCTGGCTCCTGGACTCTGTCATGTCATTCATTCTCTTTTATCCACTATACCTTCCTGATGCATTTCCCAACTACTAAGCCATGCAGACAAAAAAAGGACTGTTTTCAAAAGACTACACAAGCCCTTTGCCACCTCCTTTATATCATTTCTGATATCATTTCTGCTTGCATTCTTAAAGGCCAGAGCTTGAGAAAGAATAATGAAAATGAGATTCAACTGCAATATTTGTACTATTTTAGGCAGCACATGTCAAACAAAAAGATATCACAAGTCTACCTTAAATAATAATAAAAACACCAACAAGAAATTACCATTTCCAATCCCTAATCCTCTTAAGCATATCCAAAACTATCATTGGAAGTAGATGATATAACAGAATAATGCCTACAGATTCCTATTCAGATCACAGTGATATTTCCTGGATGCTGCTGACACATAGGCTAAGACACAACTCCTTTTTCAGGCAGCTTTCAGTCTAAATGGATGATGTTTACTCTTTTCAATTGCACAATGAAGAACTGAAGCAGAGAAAAACAAATGACATGCCCAAGAACTCTGTCTGCATCAGTTCTTTTATCATCCTCATCACTGAAGTAGGCAAGTGTCTTTTGCTAGTATGTTGACCAGACCATGAGACAGAAATAGTATCTGTCACACACAGAAAGGCTATCTCAGAGCCTGAAAACAGAACCTAGATTACCTGGATCCAGGCTCAGTCCTCCCACCTCACCCTGAGGATACGTTCCTCTCAACAGATCTCCTGTGATGTGAAAAAGCATTGGCCCTGGATACGGAAATACTGGATTCGGGGAATTTACTACTAGAGAACTTCAGAGTCAAAATTTCCTATCATTAGGAAAAAGTAGCAGCAGTGATGGAAAGTAACAGAAGTGTTTCTTTAAGTGACAGGACTGACATTTTTGTGATTTGAAACTCTCATTGCCAGGATTTTAAAGTGCTGATATTTTACCATCAAATTGGAACCCAGCTGGTAAGTATCAATGATATGAGAAACTCAGCAGAGAAACAGTGACCCCATTGTATGTGAAAGAGCATTGCTATTTTAGCTGAAGAAATGTATGCTTTTTCAGTCTTGAATTGCATTGCAGGAGTTCCTCTGGTTTTTTTTTTCTTAGGAGAAACCCTATGCAGATTCCTCTGTGAAGCTGTGTTGCAGGATTGGAGATACACTGGATGAGTCCAGGAAAAGCTGCAGAGCCAGTTTCAGCTTCCCTACAGATTAATAATCCATAACCATATATATAATTGCTGAAGACTGCAGATTAAATCCTGGCTCCTGCAAATTCAGTGACTATATTTTCATTAATTTCAAGGGGGCCAAAACTTTCCTCTGAAGCTTTGGCTCTACAAAACAGTTGATCTATTTGTGAAGTATCTACTACAAGATCAAAAATGTCAAAATCACAAGACAAGAAACTGAAATGAGACAAAGAAACCTCATACTTCATAGTTCAGGGCATAGGTGTGCTCTAGAAGAGTTTCTGATTAAGTTAGTATTGTCTGTCCTCTATAGCCAGTGTAAATACCACATAATATATTCAGGCTAGTTCAACAGAAGTGACAACGTGCATCTCATTCACATTAAACACATACTGCCTAGTAATTTACGAACATCCAAATGGTTTTTAATGTTCATGAAACTGTTGTCTGTGCTCTTATGAAGAAGCTGTAAGACCACCTGTGTAAGAGGACTGAACAATTCAGCTTTGTGTCCTAAGGCATGGATGCTGATCTACACCATTCTCCCTCACAGAACAGCTACATCCGGCAAAAATCTTTATAAAGTCTGTCAATGCTGCACAGTCAACTTTAAGTTGATTTTTGTTTTTTGTCCTTTATTTCCCCTCTGTCTTCGTTCTGCTGGTGCTCCAGCATTAGAGGAACCCATTTCTTTAACACTGTCATTGTCTTGGGCTGTAATTCACTGTAGGTTCTGCTAACAACATCATTGAACGCAACTACCAAAGAGCCTTATTAGTAAAAACCAACTTCAGAATCCACCATTATTCTTATGCTTGTCTGCACCGCCAAGAACATCTGACACATCTTTTCTTGTTTTATGGGACTGAATCGGGACAAAACAAGATAGGAAAAACAAAAACAGAGTGTGATAAGCCTTGGTAGATGATAGTCTACAGCATAGTTTAACTAAAAATTGAATGCCTAGCCAGCAATTGTCCATGAAATACCATGTGACACTCAGTATTGCTGGTTGGTACCAAAGCAAAATTGCATCTGTATAACAGTCGCTTCCTAAGGAGGATCTTGGAATTCCTTCTGCAGTCACTTATGTAAGTAAAGGAAGTGTATACAATGTCAAAAGGATTCAGAGAGATGGAGAAAGCACCAAATGAATGACTCCACGCAAGCCGAAGAGCAAATTCTAGCAGTGAAGAGTCACAGGGGACGCCAGGACTGAAGGTGAGAAGGGACAAAGATGTAGTCAGAGTTGAGATATTTTGAGCAAGATGTAGAGACTAAATCCTGCCTGTGGTTATGCCCAGGAAAACCTTCAGAAATCAAAGGGCTGCATTAGTCCAAGATGGGATGCTAGATTTAGAAACAGACCAGATGCAGTACATAGAGATCTAGTTCCTGAAAGAAGCGAGTTAACCCTCCAACTCAAAGCAGGACTACCAGAAGAGGAGATGCAAGAGATGTGACGAGAAAATATAAACACCAGAATAAGGCAAGCATGTCCAGGCATCATTGCCAAGCTCAGCAGTTATTTTACAGAGCATACCTACACTTCATCTGGCTTCAAATTGTTCCTTTTGCAGGCAATAAAATTACTGAGAATAAACTGAGTTAACACCCCATTAAATACAACAGACTTTCAATTCAAGGTAAGGACGTGCCCAGATTAAGCTACCACTGTACAAGCTGGCCCATGGGTAATATACATCAGCTCTACTGCCTTATGGTCTTAAAACAAAAAAAAAAAAAAACACAAAACCAACCAAACAAACAAAAAACCCCAAAACAAAACAAAAAAAAAAAACACCCACCAAAAAAAACGCCACTGAGATGCTTAGGAGTGAATTCCATTAGGAGGAATTTCTACAAGGTAAGAAAGTATATGTTCTTTGAAGCATGCTTAAACAGCACAACTTATTTCTCCATAAACATTCTTTCTACGGTTGAACGCATACCCCAAGGGAGAAAGCCAGGAATTTGTTATTTTATGTATTTTCTTTTATCAGTAACATGATCATGCCCCTCGCCCCCCTCCCCCCAGATTAACAAACCTTCAGTTTGTTTTGTCAGTACCTGGCTTGGAAACTGGTACCAGAGAGAATGGCGCTGTTGCTGGGTTGATTTGTTGCCCCCATTTCACAGAAGACAAGATAATTTAAAACACTTATTTCCATAGTTTTGCCTTTTCTAAACACTTGAACTGGAGTAGTTGCAGGCCCCTTCCAAAATCTATTCCTCCAGTGATATTTGTTGAGGAAAAACACTCTATATAGGAAAAATCTTTGTTGGCAGAGGCACTTGGTCGATTTTAGCTGGTTTTAAGCTGAAACAGCGTAGCACAAAGGAAGAGGGCAAGAGAGGGAAAGAAAGGCAGGACAGGAAAACCTACAGATAAAGGCAATAGCATGAAGTCAGGAGTTTGATTTAGATTGTTATGTCTCTACTGACAACTTTAGATGCTGAAAAGGGGATGGTTCTTTATGGTCTGTGCTCCCACATCATTTCAGAGTACAGTTTCATGAAACAGTGAGTGAAAACACAGACAAGATCCCTCCAGAAAGCAGTTCCTGCTTCTCCTTCTCTCCTCTCTGATGCTCTGCTTACTTTGCACAAACCCTAGTGCTTGCCAGACCTCTACATAAGCTCAGCCAATTCACAAAACACAGAAAACTTTCAGCAAGAAAAGAGCTGGGTAGTTTTCTACTATTTTGATGAGTTAGTGAAGCTCACAGTTGGGCAGGGATATTCTTTGGCTGGAGTAAGATCATAGTGAAGCAACTACCACCATGCTGTATATGCTCTAGCTCCAGAGAGCTGGCAGTGCCGTTTAAGTGTGAAGCTGTTGCAGGCTCCCAAAACGAAAACCAGCTCTGCAAAGACACAGTACTATGTAAATACCAACAGTTGCAATGCTTCCATTACATGGATTTATGTATTCACAGCTCCGGCTAGTTAGGAAGCTAGAGAAGAAGTCAGCTGTGCTGATTTTATGTATCAGCCAACACACAGAAACAGCTTTAGCCAACTAGAAACCTTTATCACAGCTATTCCTTGCTGTCAGAACAGCAACTTCAAAGACATGCAAACTGAGTTCATGTTTTAGTTGCCGTACCAGCATTTCCTTATAACGCAAGAATGCTTGCTGTACCACTTCCACCCTGACCAGCCCTCAAAGCACAGTAGGAAAAGGATAATTTATCTGCATGAAACAACAAAATAAAATAATTAAAAACAAAAAACCAAACACACACAAACAACCAAGAAACTACCATCTGCCTAAAACAAAACCAGGGAAATTACTTAAGTTTCCACATGCAGAAGCTCTCTGGCTCTGGCTCCCACTAACAGGCTTTTCCACTCTCATTGAGATACCAAGATTTATCATTAGAGGGCACTGCTTCCCCCAGTAGAAAATGGGTTCTTTCCCTTCTGTGGGCAGATATTTCAGACATCTGGAAATGCACATTTACCACATAACTGTGAAGTCCTGAAACTAGGGTGCAGCTAGAATTCCATTTTCACATTTGCTACATTTTCTGCTCAAAAGCACTTCAAGAATGTATGGAATTTGCAGGTCTGAATCCAAACTTACTGCAGCTAAAAACTCAACCATTTCTGCACTGGCAGTAGGTGAACATTAACCTCAAGAATAAATGTAAATTCTATTCCTGTACCCTCTTATTCCCACTGTCCTTATCCTACAAAGTCCCTTAACAGATTTTTAATGGGGTGAGAATAGAAGGTAGTTCTTACTCACCTTTTTTTGGAAAAAAAAAAAAGGGTTGTAAACAGAATTTGACTCTGTGCATTTACATATGCCATGGCCATTCATTATTGATGCTAGTAAGCAGAAGAAAAACAACACCCAGCCCTCCTGTATATCAAGCGCATAGCATGTGCTTGAAAGCCACATGCCTGTATACAGCAACATTTCTTCTGAAGGAGCAGATGCTATACTTCTGTAGCAATGTTTTAAGAGAACTGAAATCTTCTGAGGACAATGTCAACACCCTCCATAATCCATATTTACACACAAGGAAAACAGCATGTGTACTGCTGTTTCAGAGCATATACAACATTCATGCTAAAAAAGCCACAGTCCTTTCTGGGAAAGGCATTAGATTAATTTTCCAGAGCTTTTCACTCTCCTGGACTCAGCCATCCTGCTGGCTTGCACTTGTGATAAATTTCCTGCATCTCTTCCCTCAGTCCAAACAGCTTACTTCTTACTCTAATATTAAGAAAAAAACAAAAAAAAACCACAAAAAACAACTTGGGCAGGAATTTGAAGTGTCAGAGGAAAAGAAACTTCCTCTGAGAAGAACTAGAATACTAATACAGTTTTTAGCATCCATTTTGAAGGGTGACGGGTTGAAATAGTATGTTTATAGGCCTAAAATTTCAGCTTGGGATTTCTCTGCAAGCATCCTGGGCTTAAGCAATATTATTTCAAATAAATTAGATGAGAGAATTCTCTCTTGACTAACACTGGAACAGTTTTAATAAAACTAAAATGGCCGATACAAGACAGAAAGAGAAATCCCATGGTACTATTATCCAGATTGAAAAACTAGATCTCCTTCTGATTCCCAGACAGCCAGGTATTCTATTGATGTGAGTATCATTCTAGTACTCAATTCAAGGAAGCCAGATGGATATCTAGCAGCCAAAGATTTGGACAGGCACAACTCTTCATACTTAAGTATTTAGAATCCAAATTTATAAACAAAAAGATCAGATGGACTTCAATGCACAGACATACTTCTAGGGAAAAGTGAGAATGCCTTTCACTTTCCAGAGCATGAGTGATCAAAGATAGAAATCTGTAAAGAGTAGTATTTAACAGCTTTAGAAGATGAACCACTTCAACAGGTAAAGAGAAAGCAGAAGATCTTAGAATCCTCTTACATCTTAGAGTAACTTGCATCAATTCAATAATATATACACCATTATGACTTAGTATCAACAAAACCAAATTTTTCAACCACACTGTACCAGCATAAGCGCAGGGCCAGCTATGGGGCCAGGGTAAATCAGCACCAGAACCCTGTTGCCAGGCCTGAGCAGATATGCACATATGGAATGAATTCTATCACACTGCTTAAATATTTATGCTTACAATATCAAATTAAACATATGCATGTTAGTAAGTCTAGAAGAATATCCTGGTTATGTTCTTTGTAATTCCCTTTACTTACTTCTCCCAAAGCTTCTATCCTAGAAAAAAAACAGTACCACTTGTAACCAGCTGGAATCTTTTCCAGTTATCAGCAGCAGAATCAAGGTTTGCCGTTTATTAGAACCAGAGAGCTTCTCAACTCTTTAATCAGAACTTTCCTTCCCACATACCACAAGCAACCTGCCTAACAAATTACCAAAATGTACTGATACCTACATGTTCTTGGAGAACCTTGTATTTCCACAATCTCTAATGTAAAACAACTTGACTTTTAGTATTGCAAAAATAATTTGTCCCATGTTACTATTACAAACTGCTGGAATCCCAAACAAGCCCCTTCAGAATCCCACTGTATTATTTATGATGTTAAAAAGAGAATATGTTCTCTTCCCCTAAAACACGCAAGCTAGGGATGAGGTTTTGTTATGTAGAACAGTTTCTGGTATCAGTCAATTGTTTACATATACTTGTAGAGGAGGATGGGGGCTTAGTTTCTGATGACACAAACCTGGATATAAAGACACAGCATGAAGGAGATGAAGGAAAAGGATCGTTCTAAATAGAACAACATACCTAGTTAGCAACATCCAATGGCTTCAAATACCATTAATGGGTTACCTGGGTATCCTGTTTTCAGTACTTGCTTAGACGTATTCTCATTAAATAAGTATTTCGAGATATTTTTTGAAGAATACATGCTTCCTCTGGATTTTTGTTTTAAGATGTACTTCATTATTTTTTCTATTTTTGATGTATAGCACTGATATGGCAAGTAATTTGGGGAGTCAATTTTTATAAGTGCAAGTCTAGTCAATTCAGTGGAACCATTCACAAGTAGAAAGCTGACCTCCTGCTTAAGCACTTCAGGATCAGGACCTAAAACCCTAGTTTAACTATTTTTGCATGACCCAATTCTCCACTGAACAACCAGTCCCTTCTACATTGTTTCTCTACTTCTCCATCTCTATGCAGATCTTTTCAAATATTACTTCATCACTTCATGAATTAACAGAACTAATGGCATTTCAATACTAAGTTTCCCTTATTAGGATACGCATACAAATAAAAGCTGGATAGTTTAAAATAAACATTGATTTTTCAAAGCTACAGAGCTGTCTGAACACTGTGTTGTGGCTACAAATAGATACAAAGACACTAAATCCGTGTTGCATCTGTCCTCATACTGGGGTGAAACGAAGTCAAAGATGGAAAATGAGAGAATATAGATGATTCATCCCACCTCCTTCCCAACATAACTTTGAAATAGAGATCACACACTAGCCATAGTTCAGTGATATCTGCCATCAGCATTACACCTCTCTTTAAGGTGTTTCTCTAAGTTAGAAAACTTTAGAGTAGGAAGCTGTGTGTTTTCATGTCTAGTATGATCTGTACAGCCACCTTCTCCTCTCACTGCCCTCCAAAGTTGTGCTTAGAAATATCCTAGCTGCATTTGCTTGTCATTACTTTGGTAAAAATATTCAAAAACTTGCATTGCACAGGTCTCCATATGCCAGTAATAATACAGACTTAAGCTTCAAACCTTCACAAACTCCAATTTTTATATCTTCAAATACACAAACCATCAGCATCTACACACTAAAGGATAAAAAACAAAAACCCACAGCATAAGAATTACAGGTTTATTAATATAACCCATAAACCAGTTTATATAAATGTTATTCCTTGTATTACATAATGGATGTGGATACTTCACCACATACCAAAATGGTACAATACATACAAAATCCAGAGATTTTGCAATTAAGGTGGCAAATCATGAATATATTCAAAAAAGTTGAAGTTAAAAAACCCCTCAATACTATGAGCAGCGAGGAAGAAAGAAGCAGCAAAACTATTCATGGTTCACAAGCAGAAAAATTCTATGGTAGAAGTAGAGGATAGGCCTGAGCATACTCCTGACTCTGAAGGGTACAAATGAACTGAAACAAAAGATTAAAAGACAACCTAATTTCAGATTCCAACTACATTATCAACAGGAACCTGCCTGAGGAAAGAGGAAGTGATCTTTTCCTCTTACAAGAGCCCAAAGCCCTCAAATCCTCCTAACTTCACTTAAGTGATTATTAATCTTTGGTCCAATTGACCAGCAGCAGAGTAAATGGGGTAAAAACCAGCAGAAATATTACTACACTACATTGACTTAAATTGAGCATGATTGACCACCATCTGCTCCTGATGCCATGCACAGCACCACAGGTTAGAAAGGAACTAGATCTTTGTCTTTTAATGAACTTACTGCTGCTTTGCTCTTATTTTTGTCCTCCAGGTGTGCAGCTGTTTTGCTATTACCTTCTCCAGCTCTGGACTAGCCAGTGTCACATGGCAGCTAATCTCCTACAGGAGATTTCCCTATATTCCTTCCATTTTTTACATCTTTATAATTTCATAATTGGTGTTTTACAAAATCTCCAAAGCATTGTAAATCTAAATGTGCAGTCCATCCCAAATAACAGACAGTATCTGAACCAATCCTGTTGGTATACAGGAAGACCAGGCATTAATTTGGCAATGAAAATAATGAGTTGTGACACAAAAGTAACAAAGACACGGTTCCTTACAGCACTGTGACCTCAGAAAGAGCACCAGTGCAGGCAGAAGGCATCCCAACTCCTCCACAGAGGATCTATACCCAAAGTACACATTTCACAAAGCTACAGTCTGGCTCCACATCCAGCAAGGGAAGATACATGATAAAAATCTAGCAGGGGAAAAGAAAACCAATGGGGGGCAATAGGTATGATACAGAAGGTTCTTATAGGATGAGAAAATCAATATGGTGGTGAGAAATTAGGGAGAACAAAGGAAGACAGGGATGACAAAAAAGGGCTGAGGGAGACTTAACGATTTAAAATTTTTAGTTACTCAAGGTGAGGAACAAAGATGACAGGAAGGGCCCTGATAACAATTAGCTATAATCAAAGATCTCTGAAGTTTTCATCACTATAACTACTTCCCTTAGCTTTGTCAGAGGGAGATACACTTAGGATGGAGAGGGCGGAAAGGGCACATTATTTCCTTTCAAAGGTTAACATGGAGTTGCCAAAATCTCTTAGACAAGAGAGCAATACTAGTAGTAGTTCTTTTGTGAAATGCAGTTAAAATTGAATCAGAGTGGATTCAATGTTGAACAATTTTAATGAAGCAAGTGTCAAACAAGCACATCAACTTCTTAAAAACAAAGGAACTCCAAAGTTTAATTACAAAAACATTGTACAGAAAACTTGGCATCTCAACAATTCCAAACACATTAATCCAGCAAATGGATTCTGTTTTCATGTATTTCTCTTAACATTTCTCTAAGTGACAACAGCATTTTATCCCGCTCTTCTCCTTGACACCCACTTCCTTTTTTACCTTTTTTTTTTTAACCAGCCAACATTGAAAAATGTAAACTGAAGTGACACTCAAAAAACACTGGAAAGACAAAATCCATTTTTATAGGGCTAATCAATGTAAATAAGAAGCTTCTTAATGAGACAAAACATCATCCGTCACATCAATGGTGAGCAAGAACTTAGTCTTCCCCCAGACGCTTTAAGATGGGTATACCACCTCCCTTCCTTCCTTGTGGGAAAAAGCAAGGGATCTGTCAAGACCCCAGCTAATAATATCACCTTAAATTTCCTATTCCATAACACTTCCATGCTACTCAACAGAATGATATCTTAGCAGTATGCCACAACCTGATAGCTGCATTGAATTTATGTAAGCAGGGGCAGCCTGCAGCCACCCATACCTTATTTATGGTACATGTGTGTCACAGCCTGGAATTGCATCCTGCTATCATATTACATGGCAATTTCTGGAGACTTTATGGGATACAACTCCAGGCATTAGGTAAGATGTCACAGACTGAACTTTACAATTTTGTAAATCAACTTTTGGCTATGCAGTGCATTTTGGCCACTTCAATAAAAGTCAAATATCACCAATTCTAAAAAACAAGACACACACACAGGAGATGAAGGTGTCGGCGCTTCTTCTGGAGACATTATTAACCTGTAGGATTTTTTCCATGCACAATAGTTGTTATAGAATCCACTAAAAAAGTTCATGCCAACATCAGTTGGTCTCATCCATGCTAAGGAAAATGGAGGTCAATGCAGCAAATTGAGGTTCCTTTTTGTGAAGTCTTGAAAACGAGACCGAAGACAAGAGAAAGGAGTTTCCTCCCTGAAGGAAGACTTGAATTTACATGGAAATCCTTGCTGCTTGGCTACAGCAATAAGCCCATGAGTAAGCGGAGACCTGACATACATGGTGTTGACCTGGAGATGGCTTCAGGCAAGCATGAAGTCCATGTGTACAGCATGGGAAAAGAAGAAACTGCTTTTTCATCTTCAAATACTTGCATTACAGATACATTAAAGTGATGCTGACTGCAATGCACTCCAGTAATGAAAGCAATCTCCAATTCATACCAGGAAAATCTTAAAAATTTCTTAAGGAGGAGCAAGGAGATTGTCATGTAGAAGAAAGAACATTTCAACCGCTACCATAAAGCCCAGAGATGTCCAACAAGTGCTCAACCAAAGTCTGAATTAACAATTTGACAGGAACCAAATGGCAGCAAATGATTTGCATAATTTAGTGCAGACAGTAGGTGCCTTTGCCTTTGACAGGAGGTGCCACGTAGCTCAGCAAGATTACAGACTCTAGCATGCAGAGTTCTACTTGATGTAAGTGAAAGACCGTGTAGGTCACACTGGAACATAATGTGCTGAATGCTATAGGCCCTATAGGCTATACTTTAACTGTACAAAAGGTGAAAGCACTTCCAAGCTGTAATGTAGAATTCTGTGGGCTGTTATGTGGACCTAGCTGCTAATAACCTTCTCTGCTCTAATAATTCATGCAAAAATACATGTGCTGCTTCCAGGCATATTGCTTCCCAGCACTGTGATTTCAGGAGGACAGAAAAAAATGCAATCCCCCTGCCCATTTATCTTTTTATAGAATACCGCTCTCACCATGAGATCATTCTCTCAAAAACAAGGCAGTAACAGTAGACTGAGCAACATATCAGAGGAAGGGCAAGCTTTGTGGTTGTAGTCTAAAATGGAGATTCCTATCTTCCCTGCTGAGAAGAACTAATGTTTCACTTTTTATCTTGATTACCACTGACCGCTGTGGTAGTAAAATGCTCCACCAAACATTGCAAGAGAAAACAGGAGACCTTCATAGAAGAGCAGGATGTTATGTGCAAGAGAGGTGGCTTGAAGAGAGAGGGGAGAGAGGAAGTCTGTCTCATAGTAGAATCAAGTCACAAAGCATCAACCACAGCCAGTCTCTAGCAGGGAGCAAACTCACATTGTAGAATTTGCAGGCTAACACAAAAAAACCAAATAGGATTCTGCTTAAGAAAAGCTTACATAAACATAGCAGGCAGGGTAGGACAAGACAGTGCACCAAGGAAGACTGTCTGTTATAGCAGAGAACACAAGCGCTGCTATCCAGTACTGCAAATGTCCGATAACAAGATCAAAAGAAGAAAACTAAAGTGGAGGAAGGTAATCCCACAAGATAAACATGAAAACAAAATAAAAGATACTAGAAGACATTAAGCAATATAACACATCAAAGTTATTACTACAACACATAGGCTGACTTCATTTCACGAACTGCGAGATTTCATCTCCATTGTCAGCCAGTCCACAGAACGTATGCACCCTCACACCCAGCAAAATTAATAAGAAACTGAAGATTGCACAGAAGTTGCATGCTCTTAAACGTTTACACAGAGGACAGTTCCAAATGTTTAGTGGGTGGTGTCCGTGGCTTCTTAAGACCTTTTAATGCATTGATCTGTTTGCCTCACTGACAAACCACAAAGGCAGGGATCAGGACAAACCTGCAATTCTGCCTCCCACCCCTAGTCTTTTTCCCTCATGGCTTCTTATTCCACACTGGCCAAAAAAATTTTGTAAAGCATCCCTGGGTCACGAGACCTGCAGACGAAACAAAAAAATAAGTGTTAGAAGACTACAATCTGCCAGGACTAAATAGGTACCGTGACATTATTTTTTTGATGATTTATCTGAGAACACAATATTAAGAAGTCTAGCAAAGAAGCCTATAGAGACAGAACTGTAACTGAATTCCTGTTTCCATCCAAAAAACAGAGAGTTAAATAACAAAAAACTTGCTCTTCTCCCCCATATACTGTTTGTACAAGGAAGTTCTCTTTACCATGCAATACAGAAAACCAAAAACATTCACTAGTATAGTCAAATAGTCACTAAATACAGTGTACTGAGCCCCCAACACACCTCAGTTCTGTGAAGTACGGTGGTTTTCAAGAGTATCAAATAGATTTTTCTATGAAATTGATTTGTAATGTGTCTCAACCTCAAACAGACCATGTTGTTGAGAGAGATTACATTTAGGAGAATTAATATACTTCACATGCATGTTAACAAAGGGACAATGATGATGGCAGTTTGCTAATACAGCTTATCAGATGGCAGCCGAACCTTTCTATCCAAAGATTCCCTCTTTTCTAGAGAAACTCTGCTTTTTTCTAGGTTTGCATCCAATAATGCCCAGCCTTCTCCCTTCTAAGATTTTGTTACAAACTACAATCATTGCCAAGTGAACATCAGCGTAATTAATAGTCCTATGAATTATTGATCATTACAGGCATGTCTTTATATAATGAAACTAGGTGATTATTAATCACGTTTTTAATTGCCTCACACTGTTTTGCTGCTGAAAAGAGGGAAGGTACTGGTGGGAGGGGGAAGAAGGGAATGGAGTCCTATTTTTCAGCTATAAAGTAGAAGGAAGAATTCTGAAGCAAGAATTATTTTCTCCAAACCAATTACAGCTGAATCCAGTTTATCCAAGAAAGAGATATTTGCATTTTTATGAACACAGAAATCATCCATCATTTAGGAAATATGAAACCGCCTCACATGAGAACCAAAGTCTAGATTTTAGTAGCCTTGAGATATGATTTTTCTGGCTTAAAGGTGCTTAAAGGACAAACTTCTGTTTCACGGCCTGGCACACCCTTCTAAACTGATTGATGAGAAACTGCTTTCCCTCTTATACATTCTGTAAAACCTCCCCATCCCCGATTCTTTCTGAGCTTGAGTGCTAACTGAAAACAGTATACAAAAAGGAGGAGGTTGATGAGCTACTGAAAAAACCCAGACCTGGATAGACAAGCTGTTCCCTTCATAAATAGCAGCAGTAAAGGCACTTCTTTATTCTGCTGGGAGCTCAGTCATCTCTTAGAACTATAGTCCGTTCCATCTGGCTACCCTCTGGAAGGACAATGATCTTTTAGCTTAAGCCACACTATAATGGGGAACATGTAATTAACTGTTCTACACAGTATCACAAAAGGTCAGAATCAGAAAGGATGAAAAGCCCTGCCTTCATATTTGCAGATGGCACAACAGCAGCTTTATTTGCATTTCTAAACACTATTCAAGATATGTACAGTAGATCTCTACATAATAAATGCCTAAAGAATGCAGGTATGTACAAAGTCAAAACAGAAGTAGGCAGACTCCTAAGGGCTGTCTAGTGCTGTGCATCAGGGGGGAAGCGGGGAACTAAGTGGCGTGGGAAATGCAAAGAAGCACTGTAATGCAGAAAGACTGGTATTTCTTTGTTGATTTTTCTACTCAGTTCCCTATTACACTTTTCTAAGCTGTTAAACAGAAGCAAAAATAAAGAATCATGAGCTCAGTAATAATCTATGCATAAGCCACATGATCATTAAAGTCTCAGCAAATGCTACATATAGCCTGAACCACACATCAGTGCTTCATTTACATGTAAACCTTCACAACCAGAAGAGCTTGAGGACAGGTGCTACAGAGCAGGTCGTTGTAGGGTATTTTCAGTTTATAACAGAGTTGAGTTCACTTGTAACCTCTTGAGACAAATAAAATTTCTCTGTGACCATCAGATTCTACAAGTAATTCAGAATTTTTCAGATTTACTTCACTCAAGAGAGGAACCTTTTTCTAAATTAGTAACCCTGTTACTAAAATGTAAATAATTTTTACTTCTATCTTTTACACCATTCTGTCAGTATTCTTATTCACCTTACACCAATACAACGAATAATAGGACAAAACAGCTACTTATGTCTTTATACAAAAGATTTTGGAGCTAAAGGGAATTTCAGAACTCTTTAATACTGTTGGATATTTTCAACCCCATTTGACTTTCACTAAGTCAACTTGCTCCTGTGGCTTTGAGGAAGAAAACTTTTTGGTTGTACTATATGGTGATCAGCACAAGAATCAGTGTCAGAACAAGTGCCAGAGATACAGAGTAGATGCCAAACAAAAGCAGCCTAAGAGCAAGCACTTACCCAGTCACTAGCGTTCAAGTCTGTTTACGACATCTCGGACTGTGGCTATGAGGTTCTCGTTCTCCTGTGGGTTAGCCATAATAATACTGTGCAGCCTATTCATGTAGGAATCAATAGTTTCCATCGTGGGTGTTTCCCCACTACCTATAGTTAACATATTAAAATGAGCCACAAAATATTTATTATTATTTTCATTATTATTTCAATATTTAGGTGACCGCATCAATTCCAAAAAGTTAAGACTACACTAAATGCAATTTGTGCCAACATGCTAACTGTCATAGGAGGTGATTTTGCCATGCACCACCTCTTATGAAAGATTCTGTAAAACTATGTTCTAACTCCACAAAGTGAGTAGTTCCAAGGTTATCAGGACTAATGAAGCAGGGTTTTCCTTGATTTGGGTCTCATAGTTGATTATAACAAACTCCTCCAGCTGGGCATTCTAGTACCTAAGTGGATTCCCTAGCATCTGACAATACAGATGCAGCCTTTCTTTTAATCAAGGAACTCACAGGTCATGTCTTTTCTATTCAGTAGCATTTTCACAAAACAAGTGAAGGAGAGCAAGGACTGAATATGTGTATCATTTTATTAGGAAGAGTAAGACTAGTAAGAAAAAAAATGCCATGTTGAAATAACGTACTGACACTAAACCTTCCCCTGCATGCATTTTAAGATTTCATTATCTAATACAACAAAAGCTCAGAAACAGCCAAGACCATTGAGCTACAACAGCAGGCCACGTGTTGTAAATTCACAACATCATATAAACATTAGAAATTAAATTTAACATGTCAAACAGTCATAAGGAAAAAAAGTCTTACCTGGTAGCGGGACTCCAGCAAAGCTGGTTGTGAGTGCTTGGCGTAAGGTCTCTAGATGCTGTTGCAGCACTGTGTTGCGGCTCCGCTCTTGTATCACATCCACCTCCAATTTCTCCACCGCAGTACGCATACTCTCAACGTGTTTCTGCAGAGCAGCATTCCTCTCCTCAAACTCCATGTTGGATTTACGCAGCTGCCGCAGCTCAGCTTCACGTGCTGTGAATATCAACCCATTCCCATGTAGTAAAAAAACTATAAAAAAACATACCTATGATTGGTAGGCAATGAAACAATGTTCTAAAGTGCTCAGCTGATGATTACAAATAGTGCAGTTCTGGTTTATAGATGAAAAAGCATCATACCATGGAGTGCTGATAGTGCCTACAATAGTACTTAAATAGACTTAATTTCTAGAAAGAGAGACAAATTAGAAGACATTCAAAGCATCAGAATGGAAGTGAATAGGAGAACTGATTAGGAAGGAAGACTGCAAGACCGATTTCAAATGCATTCAGTATGACATAGCTTAGCAGCAGTTGTAAGAGGCCTACAGACAAGACACCAGCTACAAAAATACATTTCCGTTGATCACCAGGAAAAGTATGTGAATCTGAAGTCTGTTCAGTTAAGAAATCCTCCAGGAAATCTGGCAAAAAAATCTTAAACTCTTGGGACATGCAGCTACAAAAACCAAACAGAGTAACAGAAAATATGTCAGTGGAATCTTCCACATATCTGGGGGAGAAAAATAAAATACTGCTAACTAGCCTGAATCATCATCATGCTATATCTTAGGTATTTCCTAATCCTATAGAACAGCAGATCCAGCTTGGACTGACTGGAATAACAGCAAGTGGAGCTTAAACATCAGAAACATTCTCCAAAAAGGATAGTTTTGGAAGACAAAGCCAGGAAAAACTGCTGTTGCAGCCACTGTGTTCGTACAGAGGTAAGGTAATATCAAAAACACTGATCAACTATACCCAAAAGGCATTACTCGAGCTGAGATGGGAGAGCACAAGGACTCTTCAGCTGAACAGCACCTGGCAAAACCTTTGGAATAGTAAAGACGGGTTCCTGCAAAAGTTCAACTTACCTTTACTATGATTCAGGAACTCTTCTGTGAAGATTGGAATATCAAAAACAGATCTCTCTTTTGTATCTGCTTCTTTCTACAAAAGAAGGAGTAATACACAGCTAAATACTGTTTGTTTTCATGAATTCATGAAATTGTTTTGATTGGGAAAACAGAAGGAGAAGGGAGACCAAAACCTGAGGCAGATAAAAGAGCTGGATGGATGGAAGACACTTCCAGCTCCTACCAAGAAAGGCCAAAGGCAGGTCTCAGCTTTTTAAGATACAGGTTTAATAAAGGCCAAATACCATTATCAAGAAATATCATAGAATATTCTAAAATATACCCTTTCACCCTAATGACATTACACATCAGAATCACTCAGTTTTAAAACTATCTCAATTAATTTATGTTTTCCACTGGAAAGCATTCCACCAAGTGACACATTCTGAAATAGTTATACAGGAATAGGAACAAACAGGAGATAATGTGAGCAAAACGCACAGTAGGTTTCATGGTTCTTTCGTCTTTCACTACCAAAGTGAAAAAGAAAACAGCCAGGAAAAAGAACAGCTAAAGAAAAAGTAAGCAACTTTTCCACAGCGTACCAATTCTACGTGTCTGTTCCAAACTGGAAAAGATGTGCATTTTGGCTCCAAAAGAGATGGGAGCTGCACAGTGCTTCAAGCAAGCCACATCTTTTTTGAAACATTTAGACGGATGCTGCCACTATTGAAAAGAAAGTGTATAAGCACAAATTGTAAGAGTCTATGGGGAAAACCTGCCTACAGAATATGTAGTATCTTGGAAGGATATATGTATGGGTATATTTTGCTGTTAGAAAGCAGTTGTTCACCCTGGCTATGGCAGGTATGCATTAATGTGAGGGCTTCAAGGAACTGGACTGTTGTCTCCTGCATACTGCAAAAGCAAACACTGCAAAATTTTTTCACTTTAAGATACAAGAGAAGTTTATCTTAAGATAAAGCCTGTAGTCAACAGTTTCCTGTCAACTTTCAGATCTCTTCACCTAATTTCTGATAAAGTTGGTGAATTCAACTATGTGAACTTGAGGCTATTAAAATCTAAGAGAGCATTTCAGGTGCAGAAGATTTGATGCCAATTCACAGTTTGTGATTATATATATAGGCTTTCTTTAAAAAAAAAACTTAGGAAATGCTCTATAACTTAGTAAAAAAAACACTAAAAAATTTGACTCAAGGAAAAAAAAACCTACCATAATATACTTCAGTCGCTATTTCTGCATGTCAAAATTAATGGAGATTAATGCTTGCTTTAAAGCCTGCATTGCTATTGGCAAAGCCAATGCAAATTTGGTTTGATAAACTGCAATTACAATCAACCTGTTACTTAATATAGTAACAAAGTTAAGCATGAGAAGATATCCATGGAGAACAAAAGCTTTTCAAACCTCTCGAACACCACAGTTGATAACGTACCATGAAATCATCCTCCAAAATTATGTAGTGTCAAACATGATTTGGTGCCCAGCAGAAAACCTAAGTGTTTAACAGCTGATAAGGGAATTCTGGCACCTGAGCTCAGAGTATCACATTGGTGTCTGCCACGTAAAGGGGCTAGATGGGGCAAGCTGAATGCCATTTGGCAGTCAACCAAGATCAACAAAACTAGATGGAGCTTCAGATACTCTGTCTTTACCTGAGGAGACTGTCAGCTGATTGTTTTTAAAGTAAAAGATAAGCTGAGTTTTATTGTCTGGTAGAACAACAGCTGGGAAGCTCTTTATTTGCTGAGTGAGAACTCAAAGCTCGCTTGGCTTGAATCAACCAAAGATGCACTAGAAACAGGCAGGACCAGAGGGCGGGGGAACAAACCTTCCCAGCTCTGAGACACAGTAGGGTGTTGCTAGGGGTTCATGATCACACATGCTCTTCACTGAAGTTTTGATACTTGCTACTATAGGGAAAAAGTCTAAAGAGTATGCATTTAGAAATGAGAAGTCATGTACAGAAGTGTGCATAATGCATTCATTTTGTCTGAACACTCCCTAGATGGCTAGGAATTAATTTTACCCCAAGATCTAGGATCTCAACATTAATGTGCACTAAGAAATGTTGGTAGTTATGAGGCATGGTTAAAACACTTATAGGACATCCATCTTAGATGTTCTAATTCATGCTTACTATTGCTACCTGCATGCAAAGAGCCACTGGCTTGGAGAATAGGTGGTGGAAGAGAAGGTACTGTGAAAAGGAGAGGGTATTCTATTTGCAGCCCTAGGATACAGGTTCTTCAGGTAAAACCAAAAAAATATTAAAGCAATTAGATGAAACTGTTCAGCTTCTGAAAGGCAACCAAGAAATTCTACTAAACAGAAGAGTGATAATGAAAACCATCAGCGCTCTTCCATTACAGAATACATTACCCAACACGTAAAAAATCCTCTTGCGAACTCTGAAGTACTTAAGCCACTCTGAGGTTCACTCAGGATTAAAATCACAAGGTTTTGATTACCTGCTATTGAAAAGGCCCAGTCTGTTCAGGTTGCATATCATTTTGTCATCCCTCAAATCAAAAGAGAACCAAAATTACTGTTTCCATCATTTGCCTTAAATGAGATTGAGATGCTTCCAGAGCATCAACAAACACCACCATTCTTGTCTGGATGTTAAAACTGAGGTTGATATTTGGAGGTTCCAGAACAAATCAGACCTGAAGTTCTTAGAGACATGGTGAAGTATGGTAAAGACAAAACTGAGATTTGGGGGGGGGGGGGGGGGGGGGGGGGGAGGTGTTTATGCTCATCCTTCCTTTTATGGTCAGGTGCAGACAATGTAAGGAACAGATATAGTAAATATACTACTTCATAAAAAAAATGTTCTCAGAGTAGATGGTTTTCTTCTTGTGTGCTCATACTACGGCAGCCATTTCCCTATCTTCAAAGGTTGTAGATACTACCAGGCAGTGCCTAATCTCCCCGACATGTGTGTATAAATCTTTGAAATCTTGCCAGTAAGATATTGTGTAACTGACTGCATGAAGCCAGACCTACTCTGAATCAAACAGCTTGAGGAAAGAAGCAATAACAGAAAAATGGAGAACAATTAACAATGGTTCAGTCACTGCTGATAACAATTATATTTCTAGTGTATATTGCTATATGTCACATTTATGAAACTAGGATTTGGAGAAAGAAAAATATTCTATTTCATACCCACAGGTGAGCTCATTGAGACAGTGTCTCCATGTTTTTCATGGCTATATCTGCCTATTAAAAGTTTCCTCTCACCTTCCCAAGCCTCATCCTTTTGTTATTTTTTATTATGAGTACTTGAATTGTTCATTGCAATACTTCTTGGAGATCATCTCTATAGATAATTAAAATTAGTTCTACACTGATTCACCGAAACAAAATCATGAACACTGAAGTGGAGCGAGGGGAGAAGGAAAGGTTTCTTCGACCTTACATCCTTATATTCTCTAAAGAAATTATTTAATCAGTTCATACCTACTAATCACAAACACACCAATAACAGTCAATGTGGATAAGAGAAGCCAGCAAGACAGCAAAAAGCTTTAGTCTTGCTTCCAGTAACAACTTGAGTATACCTTCTAAAAGCAATCTAAATCTTTTCTGCTGGTTCCTTGCCTGTGCAGGATTATACTACTTGACTCCCTTGCAGAAAAGATGTGAAAGCATATCAGGTGATAAGCATGTGGAATTTTATAATATAAAGATGAAAAATGCTAAGCAAAGGCATTCAGAAAAGAATGCCTGCCTAATATGTTGCTAGCTCAACTATGTAGTAACTGATGAAGCTTAAAAGCTCCACAGTGTATGGAGGACTCCTTTTTTAACTGCATTTATGATGTGTGATTTCAACAATGATAGCTTGAGTTAGACGGATGAGAAGTAAGACTCTGAATTTGTAGTTTGCCATCTGTGTAATTTAAAGGTTATGTAAACACCACAGTCAACCTAGAACTTGAAGCCTTCAGTAATCGGTTTTTGTCCAATTAAAGACAATCAGAATCAGAAATCCTGGGGACCATGCACTTCTAAAGATTAATCTCATTGCAACTACTTCCTTTAAGAGTTAATAAAAAGACATATTGAAAACATGCTACCAAAGCATTTTCCTGGAAGTGAAGCTTATTTTCCTTTAAGTAGGCAAGACCAGTAGTTGCCTCTCAGCAGTGCACAGCCTTGTCACTATTGTAATGAACACATTAAAAAGCAACTTGATTGCTTTCCCAAGGCAAAAAACCTCATGAAGAAAAACAGGTCTTTCAGAAAGGCCTATGGCTTACAAGTGAAGAGGCTGTGTATAAACAAGACTTTTCATTGCTTTTTGTTTGCAATTTATTGGTAACCATGAAAGAAGCTCTGTGGCCCTAGGTAATACAACTGGAGAAAGTTTCAGCACTTCAAGGGGAGAGATACCATAGTCAGCCAAGATCTGTGACATGTCTCATCAACTAAAGCACAAGCATCTTATCAACAGACATTATTACTCTTTTCCAATATTTACATATGCAAGGAGGTAGGTGGGCAGGAGGAGGTTTAAGCCAGAGATCTCCCAATGAATGGGTTACTTTACCCAATTTCTTTTTCAAGGAAGCCACCAGCATTTATGTTGCTGCAGAAAACCAGCACCTCAAAACAACAACCTAAAGGTGCTAACTTGGAAGGTTTATCCACATCTCAAAGCTATTTGTAAGCTTTACCTGGATGTTTACTTACAAATAATAATTAAAATTCTCTGCTTTGAAATTTTTCAAAGTAAAAATTTTGCAAATTGAACCTCTGACACACCAGATACTTAAAGGCTCAATCATACTGACTTGCACCCATTGATTTATTTAACATTGCAACACAGATCTACGTCTTAAGTGTACCCTACACTCCTACTTTATCTTAGGTCATTTGTACCTGCCCAAGACTTACTAAATTTAGTTTTCATCATACTAATGTGAGCATAAGAGTACTCTGTTGTTTCTAACTTTTGATCAAAAACTGCATAGGAAGAGGAAGAATTCGTACTCCAAACATCTGATTAGGGTCTTCAACTGGCATAAAATGTTTTTTGACCTCACTAAAAACTTTCGTCATCTAAAAATCTACCCACTGGTGCAAGGGTAGAATGAAGAGGTTTACCTCATGATCATGGGCTGGCTGTCTTGCTCCATCTGAAAAAGAAAAAACAAACAAGAAATTCCCCAAAATACACAAGATCTGAGAAAACAAGAACCAAAGAATTAAAGCAGTTACACAACCATAATTATACACCAGTTACAGACAGGAAAGTTGTGCAGTTTTCCTAATAAGACACAGAGAAGCTGTGTCAAACTTTGATGCTTTTAATGCACATCCTCCAATACAATCTAGATACAGTTAAATTTACATAAATCTAATCACTTTACACACAGCTGATGCAAATGCCATAGAAAGAACACATTCACTTTTTAACAAGCCTTTAAATCAAAGGCTTTAAATGAGTGTCAGGCTACATGACTAGCTGGGAATCTTCTCTTGTTTTTTAGCTACACATATTTTTGTCCCATTTAATACCTTGTCTGTGTGATTTGCCTTTTTGTCTGTCCTGCGCTTTCCTGCTAAAGACTTTGTAGGCTTCAGTCTTCTGATACTGCTCCAGCTCCCGCATATAACGCTCCTTATCTCTATCTGCTTCATCAAGGTATCGCTGAAACAAAAAAGTCCAATAGTTTCAGGGAGTTTCCTCCCCTTCAGGAGGAAGGGAAGAAAAACAACTTGTCAGATGAAGAGCTGATCCATTTCACCTATGCAAACAGGAAAGGAGTGAAGAAACAATGAGAATGTATGTGAGATGCAAAGACATAAGATTACTGGATAAATTACTGTATTCTGGTGTCCCTTTTTCCCTTTTTTTTTCTTAATTCAAATCACTTCTGTTAACTCTTTTTTGTTAGACCTAGAAGTAGCTATTAAGCTACTAAACTCAACTGAATATTACCTACACATTATAGACCAAATACATAAGAATTGCCTTTCTGTGGCTGGGATTACATGCCGCCAAACAAGAACACCTTAACAGATCATGCTTTAAGGTTCAGATCTGTAACAGTGGGGTTCCAACATACTCTTGTTTTCATGCCCCATAGACAAAAAGCACTGCCATTCTACAACCACACGCTTTGCCCATTTGAGGGGTGAACAAATCATGGCTATTGGAAAAGAGTACCATACAGATAAAAGAGCCTAGGTTATATCAATTCAAGCTATCTGCATTTAGGTTAAAAGAAATAATTTTTTTTCTAACCTGAAGATATTTCACACATCTGCATAATGGAATGAGCTTAACTGGAGAATTCTTTATGGGAGCTGATGAACTGAAGACCATTTAAGGAGTGGTCACAACACTTACTAATGGGATCCTTTCAAGAAAAAAGTTGCCTTCCCAATTTTTCCCCCCAGTGAGTTTAAAATTCAATGAAAGTAAGCATTAAGTCACAGTGAACCTTAGTCACCTGGTATGACTTTCATTTTCATTAAGTCATCATGACAACACACATAATGGTTATAAATTCCATGCATTTGTAACATTGTTTTGACCCTGCTGAGGACACTGTTAACGTGCTGGATTGGGGCGCAAATTTGGTGGTGCTGGGTTTGCATTGCATTTGGACACTATGTTCTTCCATAAGACATTAATTCTTCTTTTCCATCTCCAGCAACGTGCTGCTGAAAGAGTGCAGTAACCGAGTTAAGTTAAGGAGGAAAACCTTCTGTTGTTTTTGTGTTTTGGATGGATTGTTTTGGAGCAGCCAGAATCAGTTCTGCTGCACTACCTGTAAGCAGATGTCCTACGTTTTCTAGCGCATATCTATACATCTTATTAGATATTTCCCCATACAGGTGAATAACAAGAAGAATGATTATTAGGGTGTTTGCTTTATGACTATGTTAATGGTCTTCTCCTGGGGGACACTCACTATTTGGTCAGTCCAGTCAGCTCAATTGACCTGTCCTTATGCTCGCTAAATACAAAGGGAATTAGCAAGACTACAGGGCTGGAACAGGGGAAACGCAAGGCCTTCCCTTCAACTTTTATATCAGACAGCTAGTTCACTAATTACTGGAGATCAGCCACAAGAGCAGAATGTCAGACACGCTTTTTCCCTGGATTATGGGACGCTAACCCGTACAGCAGTAGCACACTACAACTTCACTGCTTGCTTCAGGAGAATGATGTCATAGTTGTTAGCTAACCAAAATCAAGCTCGCTCAGCTTCAACAAGAATTTTGGGCTGTCGTATTAGAGATGTGGGCTCTGAAGCAGCAGTGGCCTTCGCTGCCTCAATAAAAAAGGACAGGAGAAACTGAAGGGAAGGAAGTGCTCAGCAGTCTTTCCCGAACCTGCTTTAGGTACACACCTTTACTCGGACAAGGACAGATTCCCTGAGGATTTAAAAAGCAGCATACAGAATAGAGATTTTTCTCCTTTTTCCTAGGTTAAAAATCTGTCTCAGATATGATAAGAATATGTTAAGGGCAGGAGGTAAAGGGACATAATGTCTTATTCTCTTTCCCCGCTTCTCCCAGCAGACAGCAACACCATTCTCACTACAGATGTGTTACCAAATCAACTGCTTTGCCTTGACACACATTTTCCATTATGGCTAAAATGCTATGCTTACACACCATTTTATAATATCTCTGTATAAATTGTATTTTACAAGCTTAGTAAAAAGCAACAAAAGGAACTCTTGTTTTTTGCATCATCCCATTTTTCATCCAGCCATCATAAAAACTTTTAAGTATGATATTGTCCTTTAATATTTTTTCGAAACCTTAAATGCCCTGATAAATTCATATGATAGCATCAAGTCACACTGTGCTTTGCCAATTGGAGATTACAGCAAAGTAATTACAGCAATCAGGCGTGGATGGTAAGACACCCATTAGCAATAAAAAGGTCCACTCCAGAAGGAGTTAAAGAACCAGACCCAACAGTGCCTTGGTCTTCATTCGCATATCAGACAGTGCAGAAGGCCACAGTAGTCCCAATTAGAAGGCATCACATTGGCTCAAAGGTGAAGAACACGCTTTTCCTGAAGTAATGTGTGTAGAAACTAGAATACGTAACTCCCTCTGTGCTGCCCACCATACAGATCTCAACTTTCTTTCTAGAGCTAGCAATACTTTAAACCATTGCCTAAAAGTTTGGTCACATTAACCATCGTCAGTAACCTGTCCTTTCAGGTCTGCTTGTCTTACTCTAAGACATCAGATGTTTATATACACTGATGAGTTTGTAAAATAAACAGAACTGCAAAATCCTTCAAGAAGCTCTGAAATCTTGCCAAGTTTTCCTCAGCCACAGTGAATAAATGCCTGCCCCATCTTTCCAATACCTTTGGCCTTGGAAACTCGTATGTCTCAGCTGTATCCGAGTTAAGTACAACAGAGTTACATCCAGATGAATCACAAACTGTGGAACATCTCACTAGAGCAATCCCCCCTGTCCTGAATATATTCTTGCACTATCTAGAGGATACAGTTCTCCTCAAGTCACACCTGAATGAGATGCTACGGCCCTGCCAGGGTTCATTATTTGAACTCTGGAGGACCTGTGCCCCTTATTTTGAAATATATTCTTTAACACAATTTTAATCAAAAGCCTATGTTAACTTCCTCACTAAACAATATTCCCATTTAACAGTAATCAAAATCCAACAAGGAAAAGGGAGTTTAATGGTACCCGTTTCTCCTCAGGAGGCAGTTTACTCCATTCATTGCCCAGCATCCTGGTGATCTCTGGGAAAGGGACTTCAGGCCTCTTCGCTCGAAGCTGCTCCCTACGCTCATTCATGAATCGCACATACCCTGTGAGGGGGGATTTGGGGGCATTGGTGTCCCTAAGGGGTTTCTTCCTCTTTCTGCCTTTGGCCCAGCCTCCTCGTTTAGTTCTTTGCTGCTGCAAAATGAAAATGGAACAAAATTCAGATTGAGGGAAAAGAATTGCCACCTCTGGAAGGAATAAATATTCATGTCTTAACATTTTCATCAGGAATATGTTGCTGCAATGCATCCTCTCCATGGATGTAAGTTTCAAACCTTACTTTAGAGCAACCCTGACTTTTCTCTAAGCAAAGTCAAAGAAGTCTCATTGCAAAAAGTTGTTTGCAGTATCTCCTGGTCCATGGGACAATAAAATAACATTTGCATCAAATTCTGATTGTAAAACCGTGAAATTATCATCCTAGCTAATGCAACTGCAATTTTTTTTTTGTTAGTTGTTTGTTAGGGTTTTAGGGGGTTTTTTATTATTCTTATCCTCACATACTACCCTCCCCCCCCAGTTATTTGCTTCAATATGATGTTAGGAGAGATTTTGTGTATTAGTTAACAACTGTTAACTAGTTATTTTGCTCCTTCCAAATCTTTTGCCTTCGTGCATTATGTGCCCAAAGTAGAGGTGAAAGGACAGTATATAAGCCTTTCTATTCTAATCTATTCTATAGGCTTTCTTTCCCACTAATTGCCTCCAATAGAGAGATGAACAAACTCCAAAGGAGGGAACATTGTAAGATTTGCCTGTGGTACACTGAGCTCATAGGCATAACAATTATCACTCATCCTCTTGGCTTCATACTACTACTATAGCAACCTCTGGACAACGCTATTTCTTACGCTACATACATACAACTGTTTCAGTACTTCTAATCTCTCCCCAGATCAACATGTTCCTGCCATCATCTTAGTTTTAGTTTTCTTTCTACAATTTTACTTCATTAAACAAGGAACTCACAGATGAAGACAAACTACAAGGAAGAAAATCAAATGCATCTATCAAAAAAACACCAAAACCACCTTCCTGTCAAACTTCAGTTCCTTCATGATTTAGTCACCAAAAATCAGTGCAGAATGGTACACAAGGTATAGTCTAAAGTAGTAAGCATAATGCTTTCAAAGACATCAATCACTCTCAGAAGAGTACAATAGTCTCACTTTCTTGACTCACAAGAGAAAATAAGTTGTGGCAGTTGAACATTCAGTCTTCAGACGAAGACTGAATCCAGTACCAGTCTGTGGACCCTGCCAGCTAAGCTAGAGACACGCGTGCTGTTCTCTGTACATTACGACTGCCAGCTTTCCTTGGCTATCTGTGTGCAGTTGTGCAACACAGGAGAAAACTAGAGGGACTCAAAAGATGAAAATGGCAAGTGGATGAAAATTTGTGATCCTATCCAAAAAAATCTGAGTAGGTAAGTCAAACTATAATGACAAAACTCCATGCTTTAGTTTCATTGAGAAGTCACTATTATTTCATCTCACCTCCTCCTCAGGCTTCTGCTCAGTGTTTTCAGCAGTATTAGAGGACTCATTTTGCAGCTGCTGAACCTGTGACAAATCCTCCACCAAATCTGGGTTATTCACAGACTGTGAAGTTCCACCACTGAATGAACTCTCAGAATGAGCTAATCTGAAAAAGCACATAATAGTGAAAGAAAAAATTTAATCAAATTGCTAAATCACTTCCTCTCTGATCTTCTAAAACATGCAAAAATGTTGCAAATATATTCAGTTCTTACACTAGCAAGAAAAAAAAGATTTTAAAGAGTAATTTTTGAAGTACTGGCTGTTCCATCCAAGCAACTGCTATAACTACCATAGTTACTACGACTTTCAATGACAGTTTGATTTTTAAAGTGTTATTTTGTTTCATTTTTAGTCAAGCTTTTGATTATACAAACAACTGTCAAACAAGTAAACATTTTGGATAGGAAATGAGAAAGCATGAATCCACACTTACTCAAAAATACCTTAAGGAATTTGAAATGAATGGTTTCATCTTCAACCAATATACACCTTTCTGGATGCATTTAATATATTTCTCCACAAACAGACTTAAAAGGCTTGTGGTTGTGTATGATTTTGGATTGAACTTCATTCAACATGATCTCCTGTTGATACGTGTGGGTATTTAAAGCACAAACATGATTAGCTCCCAGTAGGCTCCTGAATGGCCACTATTTAATTTTGCTGCAAGAGCTATATCAATCAACCTTACTCCAAGAAAGGGCAAGCTATCTGGAGGCAAAAAAAAAAAAATCATGCATGCAGAAATATTTCTGGAGGTGGGTAGACAGAGATGAGCACATATTTTGGGGTGACAACCCCATAATCATTCTCACCACTGCACTCAGTGGGCAAATTAATATAAGATTTTGGGATCCATCTCAGATTCTTATCCCTTTTTGAGCCATGCTAAAGATTATTTGGCTTTGCCCAATTACATTCATAAAAATTACCGTAACAGCAGTGTATACTTCAAGACTACTTTGTTCGTTTACTCAGATCTACAGCTGCTTACATGCATGCCAAATTTTAAATATTCAAAATAATTGTTCCTGTTAATGTAGAATACAGCTATAGAAAATTGAGATATATTAACAGAATTGTTAGTTGAATGCCTACAGGAAAATTTGTCTTTAAATAGAAAGAGCAGCATATTTTCATTACTAACTATAATCAGCAATTGCAGCATAATTACTGGTAAAGACACAAGGGCTGGAGAGATCCATGCCTGACTTTCAGACATCAGATTGAGTTCATATTACTAACAAATAGAGAGGGAGAAAGGGAACAGAGCGTACACACTCCTAGAAGTTAATTACATTTGGTATGCATCAAAAAGAAAACGGAACAATACTGTTTCTTAGAATCGCTGTTACGGTTTGAAGAACATTTCAGCTTCCCTATCCATTATCCCTTAAGCAGGGAAGCTTTCTGAACTACACATACAGGAAAAACTTCAATGTGATGTAACCATTTGCAGTGAAAGCTGATGAAAGCTCATTCAACACACTAATACCTCTTAAACACAAACCTAATTTGAACATGTACCTCACTTGGCACCAGCAAGTTTGAAGTCCCAGATATGTAAACCCAGATTCAGACCTGCTTGAAGTAAATGTGTCCATATTCATTTTTACAGAGCTTTACCTGCCTGCAAAGTCTGAATTTTATTGATTGGTGCTTTACAAAACAGAAAAGAAACCTCAAGTATCAAAACACAGCAAGAAACCTGTCTATATGTAAAAGACGACAACTTTTGTCATTGTGATTTTAAAAGAGGCCATTATTTCAGTCTATAAAAACAGAGTCAATCTGACAAAAATAAAAAGACATCAGTTTCTCAGTGATTTTCAGAGATCAGTGATGAACTGTATATCTTTAATAGAAATCATTTATTTAGCAGGGACTACTGTAGCCCGTCAGATACACCCTCCCTCTCTGCCCGCACCATGCTGTCTAAATATGTCTTAAAGACTAAAATCCTAGGGAAGCACACTTTTAAAGATTAAGAGATGTTAAAGAAAAGTTTGTGATCATTTCCATCAGTTCAGAAGGGTCCTGGTTTCTCCTAAATACAGTCCTGTGATGTTCTATCAAGGGCAAGGGAGTGTTGTAGGATTTATTTTTGTTGATTTTATTTGTTTGGTTTTTGAAAATTACTTAGAATGCCCTCTTCCCACTGAAACAGTTTCCCTGGCAGGTCTAGAGATAGTATCTATCAGCTGAAGGTTAACACAAAGTAGTTGCTTACCCAGTTACAGTAATTTCACTACCTTCCTTAGATCCATCTTCATCTGCAAAAAGTGGAGGAAGGCTGGAGCCAGCCACCAAGTTCTCCATACCTCTGGTAAAAAAAAAATAAAAAGCAATAAGGTAAGTTAATTACCTCATTGTTCCCCTTCAGCAGCACTTCAGTTTAAACATCACAACACACCACAGATTTTTTTACCCCATAAATGAATTAGCCAGTCATAGTTGGTTGGCCTCAGGACAGATCCTATAGGCAGCTGTGCTTAAGGTCAGAGAAGAAAGATCATAAATGATGCTTCAAATTCAGAGTTCCCCTCCTAAATGAGCCCTGTGCCAATGCCAGTGTTGCTGGAAATCACACTGTAGCATTCTATTTTATCCCCTGAGAGAAATTTTCATTCATCTTACTCAGCACATAGGTACGTAGATGCCACTCTTCCAATCCACCTCCTTGTTCATCCTCAACTGTGCACCCTCACCACAGAGGTTTCTGTATTGACCTCAAAAGAAAACCAAAACTAAGTCCCCCCTGAAGTTCCAAATTAAGATTGTATTTGATAATTCCTTGTCCACGTTTTCACAATACATCTATGCATGCCATTGAGTGTTATTGCTAAGAGAACACAGCAATGTTAGCTAGATTATTTTAAGATTCAACTCCCATAGAACAGTTCCAGAAGCAAGCGGTTTAAGGCACAATGTACTTCTCATTCAATACAAACTGTTCCCGAGTTAGAATTAGTTCTCTTCTGTATCCTTGTAGCCTGCCATAGGAATTTGATGCGAGATAAGAAATCCAAAGAATAATTAAATTTATTCATCCCCTTTCTTACTAAAATACAGAACTGTTGTATTGTAGGGAAAAAATATCCCAAAACAAAAAGCCTTAACAAACTCACTCTACAATTACAAGTTGCAGTTGCAGCCCATTTTAAATGGCCATACTAGTTAACCTGCTGTTCCTTCAGTTTAGAAGTCACCTTTGATGATATTCAACTTGAGTATTGCTATCCTTTTCAGCTAGTATACTTGGGCTTTAAGCTTGGAAGGACTGAAGCGAGTTATGATCTTGTGCTGCTTTCTCCCAGATTGGTATGCTTTCCACTCAGCACTGAAATCAAAGTGATCCAAGACACAAAATCCTGCTCCATGTTTTTAATATTATATATGTTTTCTCACACCCAACCCCAGTTCCACAGGTAAAGGTTTTCTACAAACAAAAGTAATGACACTGTTTCTTGCATCTTATATGACTTGCAGATCCCTACCACAAGTACTACATCTGATATGATGCAAAACCTGTGCCAATAAACCAGTGAATACAGCAGGCCACCCAAACAGGTGAGCAGTGTGCTCCTACTCAAAGGACTTAGGACGTGACAGACATTTATTCCACAGCTCTATTTGGTTAAAATTGGTCAAAGGACTCAAAAGGCTACTCCGAGGAACCAAGAGTGTAATCATACATCTGACATTCTGTTTTGTGATCGTGAGCTCTGCTCTATTCATTTCACGCCTCCCTTTGAAAACATAAGAATATCTACTCCCTTTAGCAACAGCTCTACACCTTCATAAGCTACCTCAGATGTTAGTTGACAAATGACTCTAAGTCTCCAATTTGTTCAGTTAATGCTCACACTAGATCAGTCAAAAGTCTCCATGAAACAGGCATTGTGTCAATCTAATTTCTACCATGAAGTTCATTCAAGTTTCCAAAAAAGACTATCCTTCCTAAACAGAAGGAGAGTGCAAGAAAGAAGAGTAGTGACCTTCTCTCATTTTTCAGATGACATTCACCCTTTTCTCTTCTGCTTTTCCAACAGTTGAGATCTTTAGATAATCCTTAAGATGATCCTTATCAGAATAATTAAATAATTAAAACTAAGCAGACTGCTTCTAGGTGGTACAGACATTGACCACTAGCAGAGAAACATCCTTTACTCATGTATAAGAAAGACTCAACCAGTAATGAAGAAATCTAATTCCTGCTCTACCATTATAAACCATGAACTGAGTATAGTTTTGGGGCCTCAGTCTCAACAGAGATGTGGCAAAGCTGGAGACTGTCTAGCAAAGGGCTGCCAAGATGGTCATGGGCCTAGAGCACCTGACCTGAAAAGGGATGTTGAGGAAACTGGGCTTGCTCAGTCTGGCAGAGGAGGCTAAGGACAAATCTAATAGGTGCCTAAAGCTACCCAATGAAGTAGCACGGATGACAGAACCAAACTCTCAGCAGTTATATCGACTTTGCATGTTCAGACTGGACACCAGGAGGGCAGCGTAACGCTTGAACAGGTTACCAGAGAGGTGGCGGTGGAGTCTATCCTTGCAGTTTGTAAATGCTCAGTTACACAAAGCTGTAACTGACCTAAACTAGTGTTGGCAGTAGTCCTGCTTTGAGTGGGAGGCTGAACTAAGATGACATCCAGATGTCGCTTCCAAGCAACATCTGCAGTTCTCTGAACTGGAACTCAACATTATGCTTTCTTTCAAATACTAGCATCTCTGACATAAAAAGGAAAAAACTCAAATAACAACACTTTTAGGAAAAGCAGTGAGATACTTTGGTGGAACACATAGAATTTTAATTCTTAAAGAAGGAAGCGCAAACAGTACTTCCTCACACGTAGAAAAGAATCTACATCAAGGACGGGGCTTTATGTATTGCAAGAAAATCTGAAAATTCAATGGATTTGAAGAATGAGCTCTTCACTGATGCCCAGAAAGCTGTTTAAGCACAGCTACTAAATATACAACATGAACTGCTTCATGCAGTTGTCAAGTAAGAGAGTAATGAAGTTTTGCATTATGTTACACATTCTTTTAGTTTTGTCAGTCAAAAGTCCTAAATTAATATCTTCAAAAAAGGATCTTAAGCAATTGGACTAAAATTTGGCAAATCTATTTTTTATATATGTGAAAAGCTTTATGCATGTCTGAATAAATAAAATAGCTTTCTTTGTTGTCCAGGCACCTCCAGCAGCATTCTTGATTTCAAGGACCTCTTCTTAGCCTCATCACGTCAATCTACTGGCACTTAGCACTCCCACACACGCCTTAAAAGAATATATATCCTCTGTAACTGAACATACCATTACCAAGTGCTTCTGCCCCTCATGCCCACTGTGACCTTCTCACCAGGTCCCGATATGCCTGTTCACATCTGGACCTAGTCAGCAGCAGCAGAGTCTAAGCTTGCTTTCAAACTGTGGGGAGGCAGCTGGACATCAACCTTAACAACGTATAAACAGAACACAAACACAGGAAGCAGGGAGAACACACATTTCATTCTTTAATTTTTTTTTTTTTTTTTTATTTAGCCCATATCCTTTAGGCACTCACTCTTTCAGTCAATACTGAGCCACATCCTAAAGAAAACTTAACATCAGTGAATTTACAATGGCTTCTAATCTATTCCAGAAAGCAAGAAAACAAGACAGTTCCCCAAGAGCTCACTGAGAATGGATGGGAACCTACACAAGTCTTTCAGTTACATTCCTTGTGGATAACCGTCCCATGCCTTTCCTCCAAGGCTGCTCTCCACTACGTTTCAACCCCACTGCAGAGCTACATGTTCATTTCAGGGATGTAACAAAATGGGCAAAACAAAAACCTGAGGAAAAGAACAGTAACGGGGAAGGAAGGGAATTGCTGCTTCTCAAACTCGAGCCTTTACAGAATTCACAAGAATTGAAAAGGACAGTTGTTAAGTCCCGTCTAGATTTGTTCTGAATATTTGTGCAGCTTCGTCAATTTAAACTCTAAAGCGCCTAATGAGACATATTTGACTAAGTCCAAGGCACAACAATGTACACTTACTTTTTTAACAGCTAACCCATATATCCTATTTTCATTTTTTAACTATGTCTACCAAATGCAAAAACAAAACTGTAATTGATGTTAAACTCTAAACCTTCACAAGCACTACAATTCAATGCAAGTACGCACCATCTCCAAATAAAACTAAATCAAAATAGAGCAGCTCTGAGTTTACTGTACTGCTACACTACTAGTTGTAGTATTAGCTCAGGGAAGCAACCAGCTAAGCAGGAATTCAGAAAGACTGATTTATTTATTAACAGCAGCATTTGATGAAGTGCTTGAAGAACCATGATTTATTTTGGGATAGATCAATTCTGGAAGATCCAGCATGTACTCAGTTATATTTCCTTTACAACTTTTGTAGGGTGGAGCAAAGACTTCAGCCAAACAAAACTGTAATGCTCAATCTTACCACCACTTGGAGTTTCCATAGAGATTCTGCTTCCATTTTAAGCACAATACTGCTCAACCAGAAACACTGTTCTCAGAATGCCAGCAGCAGACATATACATTCCACTCTACTATGGATAAGCCGATACCGTCAGCAATACATTTTTCTGACTTCAGCTTAGTTCCAAACACTCCAGGATCTCTTGTGCACTGATTTTACTCCCAAGTGCACAGTCTACAGGAACTTGAGATTTAGGGCTTTTTTTTCTTGTATTTCCTACATCCAGCATAACAGTAGTCAGTTGTGGAACAGCAGTAACAACCTGACCTACAGAGGCTGGAAGAGCTTTGGACGTCTGGTTTGGGGTGCACTATCAACCAATATTTAACAAGGGTAGAAAAACCAAAAGCAAAAAGAGCAAGTACAAGGATCAAGGAGTACAAGCTTGAGCTCCAGAGAACAAAGCAGGATTATGTGTGTAAAAATCCAAGATGAGACCGAGAAAAATACCAGTGAATAACAAGCTTCCCACCATTCCATGTTCTCAATGTTTAAACATTGATAAGATTTCCAAAGATCCATTAGTCACCTACACTAACATTAGTTAAACCTCTTTATGAGCATAGAGAAGATTCTACATTATCCTAAACCATCAAAAATCTGGCTTAATTTATCTTTTTCTTTCCCTCCCTTCACTCATCTCTCAGGGAAAACAAAGGCTTCATGGTGCAGAAAAATCTACAACAGTATTCTGTAACTTTCAGTCTACATTTTCTAGCTAGACATTTCACTTGCATGCAATGAGAGATCATACTTAACTCTACAGAGTGTACCAACATGGTTTGACAGTATTACTTGGGAAATGAGAGAACTTATACAGCATGAAGTTCTACATGCTACTACACACATCAATACCCAGGGAAGAATCGAACAGTAGGTAATCAAATACCTTTCAAAAACAGAAGTATAGCTTAAATAGACTTTCTTAATTTCTTCTCACATTAACTTTTGATCATGCCATATAATTGTAATGTTATTCTAGCAGGAAAGATGAAGTAACTGAGTTGTATTTTGGGTAGACTGAAAGCTACCATATGATCTAATTTCTAGTCATATCTGCACAGTAGAAAGGAAAAGCTGAAATAAGGTAGTTGTAAAATCAGGGTGAGAACAAATCCATGACAGGGGCTAGACAGAATGACTGACTTTTCCATGACATCATTGCTATCATTGCATTGTTCATGATGCTATTATGGGGCAGCAGACGTAAATACATGGGTGATGCAAAATCTAAAACCCAAGGTTTTTTTAAGTCTTTTATGCACGCAATAAATGAAGGGTAAACTTTGTCACAGTCAACCTTTTCTTCAAAGAATCAGATCATTTTTCTCAAACAGCAAAGATGCCATTTAAAATGTGCAATCAAACAATTTTATGTAGCAGACCACCTCAGTGTACCACATCTGCATTCTTATTTTTCAAAGGAGACGACTAGAGTTAGAGTAGAACACACTCATGGCCAGTCTGTTACAACAATGCAAGCTACAAGCAGGACATTCTTCTCTGACACCGTGCACTGCTGTCTTGTGGCTCGCCCCAGATGAAGAAACAGTCCCTCCCAGACCCAAAGCAAAGCAATTACTGTACACTCTCCCATTCTCCAAAATGTTTATTGCTTCCACAAAATGTAATTTGCTTTGCTTGTGTGAAGTGATTCACAACATTTGTGAAATGAGGCTGGACTCTACAGTGTCTGTACACGTCTGGTCATGCAATAAGTCACTGTCAAATGCAGACTTACTTCTTACTCATCCCAAGGCCACACGGACTCTTAACATGGCCCTGAACACTGGAAAGGGTGTTGCCCTTAGCATTGTTGCCTTTTCAATAACTACATTGTATCAGATGATCTTAAGCAAAAAAAAAAAAATCAAGAATTACTAAACTATTTACGCATCCAATTAAAAGGTAAGGTTATAAATACCTATTTATTGCAGTTAAGCATATTTAAATATGAAGTCTGCATCAGAAATCCAACTTACAGGCTGATTATAAAACGCTGCAGGAGTTCCAATTACCTCATTGCCAACTCTAGTTTTAGAAACATTACTGCTGAGTGGAGGATTTTTCTCTCATACTTCTTATTCCTGAAGTCTATTATCCTTCTTTGCCAGAACAAATAGCTCCAAACCTTACCATTCAGAGAATAACAGATTAAAAATAATCTTCTGCTACGTCACAGAAGAATCACAGTATTCACAGTATTCCTTATCTATGCATCAGAATCCAAGCACTTCATAATGTAAATAATTTAAACCCAGGTGATTTACTGACAGAAAAAAAGTCTAGGATCATCACTTTGTCTGTCTATCCACATGTAGCCAGAATATCAGGAAGAAAACTGAAGCAAGTACATCTCCAATTAAAACCACAATGCTTTTGGAGCTGTCAGAGGAAGTTCAGATTCTCGACAGCCACATTTTCTTCCATCAAACTGGAGCAGAAGCATATTATCCAGCATCCCCGACTGCAAAAATCAGATCTGACTTTTTCCCTACAGGCAACTCGTTAGACAAAGGTCTTTGTGACTTCAGGAAAATCGCAAGCCAAACTTAATGGGATGAAGGTTTTTCTGTCAGACCAGAAAGTATATACCAGAGAACAGTCAACTGCTTTTTGTTTTTACTGGCAAGAAGTAAAAATAAGAAACACTAGAGACCAAAATAAAGACTTGCAGGAAAAAAATTGCAGAGTTCCACTGCATTTCCAAGCAGCTTAAGGAAAGAAGGGAAAGATGCAAAGCTTAGTTTTATGGTTAGTTTATTTGGACCTTTGTGGCAAACACTAACAAAGCTATTAATACTCAAACCTTAATAACAGCTGCCAAACATCTGCAAAAACGTATTTTTAAAAAACACAAGTGTTCAATTCTATATTCTACTCTTATTTATATAAATACATTAGGATGGTGCATATACAAGACATCTCATATATATAAAATCATCCTGTTTCCTGGAATTTAAGCCCTTATCCACGCAGGAAAGGTATATACTCAACTCTGCAGACAAAAGCAAGAACACCAGCACACTGAATTCCCTCTCCTGTCAAGTACATGAAGGAAATTTTGCATCAGCAATAAACAAGCTTTTTAGATCACTCAAGGGAAAACAAAACCCCACAATGAGATGACTGTACAATCAGTTGTGCTATCCACGCCTAGATAGCTAAAATCAGTAACTGTGGTACAAGGTACCCAGAGGGAAGGCTTTGTTATCCAGCCCTTCATTGCAGGTATTAAGCATCCACGGATTAGGATAGTCCATTTTATTCTGAATTAACTTTCTTAATGATAGTACCAGATGCCATTTAAAATAATACCACTAACATATATAACTCTGCAGAATTTATTTAATCCTCATATTATAGATCTTACATGAAAAAGTATAAACCATTCAGATCACAACAAGTAAGTATTGAAATAAATCTTGAGAATTTTTTATTTTAATTCATCACTCTACCTAGCGTAAGTCCAGTATTTGACCACCAGGGATGGCACTGGCTTTTGTAAATTGTCCGTAAAAACCTCCGCTGAATTTCCAGTTACTACAGGCAATTCAGTCTACCTCTTCACCTGCTCTGTCATTTGAAAATTTCTCTAGGATCTGAGAACCTCATATTTCACAGGACAAAGTTTTTCAATAGCTACTTTTACACTAACAAGGCAAAAGGAATACCCCATAAAAAAACCCACAACCACCAACTATGGAACGGACACAAACCACGCCTGGAGCACAGACACCTCTCTGAAACCACAGTGATTATAAATCATCCAAGACTTTACCAAATCCTGTTAGCTTCCCCATCAGTAATGAAATGGTTACTTTCCTTCAAAATTAAAGTTCAGTTCCTCTGATCATTTATGTCAGTAAGACTCAGTCATTTCACTGTTTGTGGAATGTAAACATAAGTGCCATGAGCAAAGCAGTTTATTAAAAATGTAAATGAACAGAGTGGAGTTTTTCATGGTGTTTGCCCAGCTCTAACATTTACCAGCATCACACAAGTAAAACAAGAAACTATTAATTAATGCTTGAGGACTGCTTTGATTTAAAGTACCAAAGAAGTATTCAGAACTAGAGATAACTCTGAATGTCAAGGAATCCTGATTGTGACTGGCCCGTGAAATGAAAAGTTACATATTTGAAAATAAAATAATTGAACAGCGGATACACCTACTGAGAATGAAAAGTTGTTTTAAAGGTATTTTGGCACTTCTGCGCTCTCTCAAAGCCTTACTCATAACAAAAGTCATCAGGGAAGAACAGCATATACTCGTAGCTCACTTAAATTCTGGGAGAGAAAACTGGCCGCTCCACAGAATAATACAGGTTGGAATTTCTCATCCACATACCCACCAAAACAAGTCATTACTGACCATTTTATAGAATATGGGGTTGAATACTTTGGATGTGAGACTATACTGAAAAAGAGATTGAGTATATACTTACAAGAATGACTCACCACAGGCTTCGTGACCCAACGCAAAAGCATCTACTTTGACCTCAAAAGCCACAAAGACAGCATGGAACTGGATATTTTAAATGCACTGATAGGGGTACAGGGACAAAGGTTAGAGGAAATGAAGTGTGGGAAGAGTCAGTGATTCTCACACAAAACAGGCAACTAATTCTGCCTGTTTTCAGAAAAGACCCATCTTTAGAAAAAATATGACATGCCAGCTTCCATATATTTTTGCTCTCATTTTCCTGCTGTTGCCTTGCACTACTCCAACATAAAACAAATGAGTTTGAGCAAATAAAAACCTGTCATTTAGAAGAAATCACAATTTTTAGATAGCCTTAGTTGTGCAAAACAACAGGTATATAAACATTCACTCTGACCTATTTCTTTCCCTTTAAAAGATCAACAAAACTGATACTACCACTATTTTTGCTATTAGAAAGAATTTGAAGATCTGGATTGGACCATTTGTTTCTAATTTGTTCTCTGGCAACAGATAAATAAGTATAAGAAATGAAAGTCTGGATGTATATTGCACGAAGTGCACTAAAATCCCTTTTCAGCCAAGGCTCTTCTAACAGTCTTTAATTTGGCATGACAGGATAAAAATCGTATAGACCTCAGAAACAGACTGATGGAAAAACAAATAAGGAAAACAAGCACAAAAGAACAGACACTAGGTTCAAGCAAGTACCAAGATATCAGTGGACACTGCTTAAAAAACCTTGTCTGGATTCATGAAAAGAAACAGGAATAGAAATGACAGCACAAGCCCGCCAAAGCATCCTCTCTCCTGGAGCAGCAGATAGCTCCTTTGACCAGTGCTAACAAGATTTGAAAGTTGTCTGAGGCCACAGATGAAATGTGTAAAAACAGGTATAGGGAAAGACTACACCCAAAACATGAATAAAAAATTTTAGGGAAATTGGAAAAGACTGTAACTATATGCTCTTACTAGGCACATACCAGGATTCCTCTCTCACCACCAAAACAGAAAGCACACAGAAATTTTAAAAACATACAAGAACCCAGATACTTCCATGGCTCCATAAAAGATTTGACTTATAACAACAGCAGAATACAGACAAGTTAGAATAAATCTTTACATATCCTCAACTTCATCCTCCAAAGGCAACAGGAATTTATTGTATCTAGCATCATGAATGATGCTAGGGGAATGATGCAAGGGAAAAAACCAACAATGGCATAAGCCTACTGGAGTAGTCTGACCACTCTCCAGTGTTAAGCAATAAATCAGACATCCAGAGACATGTGTGAGGTATGGGAAGAGGCAGGTAGAGAGTACGTTTCTGTGTACCTGTTGCATACATATTGAAAATACTTAATTTTGCAGCTGAAGTAGAATCAAAAAGAAAGAAGCCATGCCAGCAGCATGCCTAAATATCCTAGGCCGAGCGCTCAAGACAACAGGCAAACATTTGCAGTATTTCATCGGATCTGCAAGCCACTTCCAGTAGGCCGAACAAATTGCTGTGAGGACAGTGGCTAACTTCTACCCACTGTCTTACTGATGCTGCAAGTTCTTCTTTGTCTCTATCCTGTCATATCATAGGCAAGAAGTCAAAAGAAGCCAGGGAAAATAGTGACCAAGAGCAGAGCATCACTGCTTAGACCTTGGAGCCAAATAGCAAACAAGAACCTGGGAAAAGTGTGCTTCCAAATTCCCTCTTCCACAGCTGCTCCTCAGATGCTGGAAACAAGGAACTGCAGATGGGAAATGTGCACAAGCTCTGCAAAAGAGTTGATCTATGTACACCATAAATTTAGTCCTAAAAGAGAATGTAAATCTTTCCAAATAGGCTGAAGACTGAACAGACACGAGGATGGAGGTCTCACATGTAACACACAAAGTCGCAAGCACTTACGTTTGAAAGGATTCCTAATTCACATTTAGTTATAAGTGTTCTGAAAGATATTTGGCATTCAGGTTTGAATATTTACCATATTTAGCAAACAGTAAAGATTTATACTGCTTTTACATTTCCTTTTGATGATTTAATTTCTATATATATTTTTTAAGTAAATATGGTTCCTCTGAGCCAAAGCATAAATATTATTCCAACACCCCTATATATGGGTAAAGCAGCATAGCTGGTTTAAAGAAAGTCTTATAGGAAATCTCTAAGAGCTAAGAATACAACTAACTTCAGAAACAGTCTTTAAAATGCTACCAGTCTTAACCCTTTTATCTTAGACATCTCAACTCACTGTTAGTCACTGCTTGGTTTCAGGCATCTAGAAGTAGTTATGAGAATCTGACTTGAATACACATTATGCAATTCCTACTGCAAAGAGAAATAAGAACTGAAGTCTGTGTGATCCTTGACAAAAGGTCAGTAACACTCTGGTTTACACAGCATTAAATAGTGGGGTAAATAGAAAAATATTTGTATTTTCAGAAGGGCTACAACATAGATTTCACCTCAGTATAACCTCATAAACTGAAGTTCATTGCCCTGATCAGAAACACACAAAGCAAACTGGTGCAAAACCAAAAGAGTTTAGGCAATACTCTGTCTCTTTTGATTTGTGGAGCCTAAACATTTTACAACAGAAGTGCAGGCACAGTGCTGCAAATTCAGGAAACTTACTTTTCTTGGTTACCTTTTGCAGCCTGTTAGAAGTGACTACACTGATTACCTGAGGAACCATTACCACATTTAATCCTAAAAATTAGCTCAGGGGCTTTTCAGTTAGACAACTGTCTTTTCAATCACCAGCACTCCCTTTTCATTTAAAAAAAGCTCCTCTGAAAAAGCACTCATCTGTATTTTGCTCCTCCCCACATCTCCTAGAACAAAGTCAAAAAAAGCATGACACTGCTTTTCAAACATTACATATCTAAAAGCAGAAAGTATTCAGCTTTTATGAAAACTTTAACAATCATATTTGAGCTTACGGACTTCCTGAGATAAAACATTTATTACAGCGATGGAAGCTTGGCCTTCCTGGTCTTTAACAGTCTCCCAAAACAGCTAATTCCCACCCTGGAACTGTTTCCTGACCTCTAGAAAGGGTCATCTATGTTTAACTGTAGACAAAATATGCCCATGGCATTCCGAAGCTCTGTGGTAAGCTCAGCAAAAAGAATTCAGCAGGTTCAGTTCACATCTCAGCTGAGCTTTTTCATGATAAAATATCCACTCCAGAAGAAACCCTTAATTAAGTAAACCTTTAAGTAACTTTTACCTCGCTGCCATAAGTAGCACACACTGATTCTTCAGCAATGAGTACATAGTTCTCAAAACAGGCTAGTTACCTCTCCTGTTTGCTTCCTGATAAGTAACAGCAATGAATAAACATCCAAGAGCAGGTTGCAATGTGTAAATAAAGAGTCCTGATAGACCACAGAGGACTGCTGCACCAGACACTACTTAGTATCTCCCATCCACAGAACAATATGTATAGGTATTTGGAGTTTAACATGTAAAAGACAAATAAAAGGAGAAGCCTATTATTTAAAACTATACCAAGTAATCAAGCTGATTAGGAAAGACTGTTTGTCTCTCAGCTTGTAAAAATTCTATTTTTTGGACAGCTGAAGTATGTTTCATTTACAGCTAACAGTTCAGTTAACAAGAAGCAGAAACATTCATCCACTTCACACTCAAATTTTCCTCTACTCAAGTACCCATGTCTTAATCACCATGAACTTGTTTGTATTCCTATTTAAAATGCCCTTCTCAGTAATATTTCCAAACATCACATGATAAGCACACATTTTAGACATAAATACCTTATAACCATACAAAAAAAAATCTGCAGATTCCAACTAGTTTTGCTGACTAACACCCACCCACCAAAGCATTAATGAACAAGGCACATATCTAGTCACCACATTTTCTTTGTTGGCTGTTCCTGCCCAGTTGTGGAAGAAGAAAAAGGAAATGTGAGAAAAGTCCATATTTTCTGCTATACTGAATTAATCCCACTTCCATAAATCAAGAAATACAACTCTGGTATCATTCACATTTAATGACTCAAAGACTGCTTTAGACTAGAAGGTACTGCTGGAGGTCGTCACCTGCTCAAAACCAAAATGAAGGTCATCTTTATGGCAGACTCTACCATGGTAGACTGGCCCAAAGCTTCTGGTCAACACAGAAATAAACCAGCAAACGCCCTCACTGCCTTTTTTTTTTTTTTTTTTTTTAGGAAGGCTACCAACAGCTGAAGAAATAAGCACTGGTTATTCTCAGGACAGAGACAGTGACGAATAGAAGACAGGACATCAAAGCAGTTGAAAAAATTCCCTACAATGGCCACAAGACTAGGGGAGTATCAGACAACACCTCTCCCAGTCCTGACAAAGCTTGAGGGACAGAAGAATAAAAAGACACTTCTCTCTACCGCCAGAACAGAGATGGAAAGTTTTCACTTTATTCACTTATTAACTAGAAAAATCCATTGAGAGCAACCTTAGCAAGGAATCCAGGATCTTCTCTCCAATTACTGAAGCTAGAGCTGGACTTCCAATATTATACTGCCCCTACACAAAGATTCACTCACCCTTTGTATTAAGCTCAGATTTACTCTCAACTCTGAGTAGAACAAGCAGTATTTACCCCAATTCAAACCATTTCAACAAATTGTAAAAAACAATGGCAAGTTGTCATTTCAGAGAGGAGTTATGTGTTAGGCTCACTCCACAGAACCCAACTTTCAGTGATTTCAAGCAGGTTTAATTCAGTAGCAGTTTTAAATAGGTTTTTTTCTTTTCTTCAAATGAAAAGCTTAGCTCCGGGCTGCTATGCTTGCCACACTACTAATTAGTCCACTTGTTCAATATATTCTGTCCTCCAAGTGGAGGACACAGCATAATGAGCTGCATACACTTTCACAAGATTATAGGGACAGACAACTGAGGGACCAAGAAGATATTGTAACACCAAGCTCTTTGTTGTGTATGAGAAAAAGATAAGTTCTCATTTTAGCCTTACAGAGGATATACTATAATTTGCATGACAACAGGGGTTTAAGTCTGAAAAGTTGAAGAGATATTCTGTGCCAAAGCCAGATTAAGGTTCACAAACTAACACTCAGGCCACTAGCAGCACGTAAACATCTTCAAAGCGATATGCAAGCCCTACCTGAATAACCAAATATTTCCTCCTTACTACAACTACGGCAGTTCAGACTAAGAGTGACTGCTGCCGTGAGTGAGGCTGGGAGCTATCATGTTTGAAGGTAGGTCTATCTGCATTAGAGAAAGGTCACAAAAATCAGAGGCAGAGACAAGTGAAAAAATTGCCAGAGAACTCACTGGAAGAACGAACCCAGGGAATATTCAGGTCTCTTGATTCCTTCAAGAATCAGCTGCTTGACCATACTGTAACCTCAAACTGGTCATTTAATTTTAAAATGAAGGCTAGAGGCACGTTAGCTTCAGCTAGTGATTGTAGAGACAGTATCACTTAGAGGGAAATTCATTTCTGCAATGAGAACTGGCACCTGATGCCTTAATTTCTCACTATGGCTTTAAAATTAGATCTTATCAACCTCTCTGCATCCTCTCATCAATACAGTTTCTTTCAATTCCATCACCTTTTTCCTTACATGGCGCCATCGCCTTATGAGTTTCAGCAAGCCTCCCATAGTCTTTGAGTTTCTCAAAGGCAGTTACAAATCATGGTTTGTCACTGCAGTATTCAACACAATACACTCGCAAGCCCTCCTATATACGTTTGACATCCAAATAGCAACTGATTTGTCAACTATTTCACCGATTTGTCATTTCTTCCCTATTGCTTCAAATAAATTGCCATTCTAATTCCTTGTCAGCTTTTGCTGATGTACTGTCTAGCTTCTTTGGGGTGATTGCTTTCCATTTCATTTATCCTTTAAGCACTAAGTCATTTAGCAGCAGAAAGTCACAGCAAACGCCAGGAAACTTGTTTCTCTGATCTGCAAAAACCTCAAATTGCTCAAATTTCTGTATTTTTAATTACAATGTTATACAAATACATCCGCAGTAGTGAGATGCTACCAAGCAAGCTCAGACCCAGAGACACTTACAAATCTCAAAAATGGAGATATGACAGATACATTTCCTAATGTAAACTGACAACTCATTTGAGTAAAACTTATCTGCCTATGACAGACTAGTGTACCTTTTTCATGATAACTTTCAGTGAATATATTACTCCAAGGCTGCATTATCACAATCCGGCCTCATTACTTGCCCAGAGTCTTCTATTGGTTGGTCACTGATCCACATTCACACAAGATGGAAGGAAAAAAATCCAGCCATGCAATAGAGCTATAGACCAGTAAGTTCCTACATTTATACAGCATTATTTAAATGTCTCCATAAAAAGTCAATTAGACACTTATCTGACAAACATTACTGACCTCAGACTTGAGAATATAGAATTGTGCATCAATAAAGAAAAAACATTTCTTCTAAACATAATTCCCAGAGGTCTAGAACATAAAGACACTGAGATAAAAGCTGAAGTTAATTTTTTTTAAAGTTTCTAGCCTTTGCTATGCATTTGAAATCTCCTGTCTTCCCATTCTTCCTCGCTATAAAAATCTAAACCCTTGGTGTGTGCTTATCTGCATATCAATACTTACAATACTCTTCCACGTAACAGCAATGCAAGAACATATACTTTAGGAACACGTTGGAAAGTTTCTTGTAATCTGTTATTTTCTGCACACTTTGCAAAGCCTTCTGATAAATGTCTTTTCTGTAATTCCCTTAAGAAATACTTTGTTGAAATGGCATTAGGACAGAATGTATGTTTTTACAGTTGGCAATAAAATTATGCAAGTAACTTACCTAAAAAAAAATTTAAAGCATTTTCCTATAGAGAAAATGTAAGTAAGCCATCTATAACGTAGTTCACGTTTTTTTCATACTTGTACTGAATTTTAAGTTTTTATAAGGTTAAGACAATATTAACAGAAAAGGTTTCTCAAGTAAGGAAAATATCTTTGATATTAGGATGATTTCTCCTATCACTACTCATTCAAAACAATACACGTAAAGTCACACAGTCTAAATTTAACTTGCTTTTATTAATTCTATAGCCTTTTATATCCAAATGTAAACAGATGAACAATTAAATCAAATCTTATGTCAAGACAAAGACCACTTTGGTTAGTCTCATAAAAATACTTGCAAGATTTTTGTATTTTCAAGAAAGTTTCCTTGGCTAGAACTAAAAAAGTTTATTTCCTGTCTGTAAAGCTGCACCATACCCACATACACAGGCTAGAGGGGGATGATTGTGATCGCCCACACTGACCCAATTAGCATCAGCCACCTACCCTCTGTTAAAAAAAGAAACACAAAGAGGAATTTAAAACAAGGCTGGGTAACCATTATGTAGATTTGAAGACTGACAGTAAGAGAAGCATCATCGCATCCGTTGTCCCACGTGCTAGTTAGGCACACAGTAAATTTGTACAACGTTCCTTTGTAGCAGTCACTTAGATTTTGTTATGCTTTCACAGGCCAGACCCTATAAGCTAAGAACCTATATCAATAAATTCTGATTAAGTTGTGATGTGATAAATGTATCCTTTCAAGAAGTTAAACAATTGCAGCAGTTGCATTCATTTTTAGGACTGAAATATGCCTTTAACTCATTTTCAGACTCTGACCTTTTTCCAGTTTGCTAGCAACCCTTTCTGAATTCCAAAAGTAGCTCTAGCACTGCCAGCTGCAGAAGAAAACATGTATTACTACCTTGTCTGTTAGACTCACCTCTTCCTATACCTAAGGCTTAGTTGCTCAGAGCTTCACTAAATGCTAACATTCAGCTGGATTTGGTAGAAGCAGGGCAACAAGTAAGATTACAACCCTGGCTTCTGGAGAGCTAACTCTGGCCTCTTCAAAGACCTGATTGGAGGAATCCTATGGGTTAGGGCTCTAGAAGGTAGGGGGCTCCAAGAGAGCTGGTCAATATTCAAGTACCACTTCCTCCAAGCTCAAGATCAACACATCCCTGTGAGGAAGAATTCAAGCAAAGGAGCCAGGGGACCTGCATGGATGAGCAAAGAGCTTCTAGAAAAACTCAAATGGAATAAAGAGGTTTACAGTATGTGGCAAAATGGACTAGCCACTTAGGAGGAATATAGGAATGCTGTCAGGGTATGCAGAGATGCAACGAGGAAGGCTGAAGCCCACTTGGAACGAAATCTGGCAAGGGGTGTCAAGAAGGGCTTCTTCAAATACATCAGTGGTAAAAGAAAGACTGGGGAAACTGTGGGCCGGCTGCTGAACGAGGTGGGTGCCCTGGTGAGGCAGGATGCAGAGAAGGCAGAGCTACTGAATGCTGCCTTTGCTTCAGTCTTTACTGCTAAGGCTGGCCCTCAGGCATCCCAGCCCCCAGAGGTGAGAGAGAAAATCCGGAGAAAGGAAGACTTCCCCTTGGTTGAGGAGGATTGGGTTAGAGATCACCTAGGCAAACTGGATCCTCACAAATCCACAGGCCCTGATGGGACACACCCACAAGTGCTGAGGGAGCTGTCGGACACTGTCTCTAAGCCACTCTCCATCATCTTTGAAAGGTCATGGAGGACAGGAGAGGTGCCTGAGGACTGGAAGGTAGCCAATGTCACTCCAGCCTTCAAAAAGGTCAAGAAGGAGGACCTGGGAAACTATAGGCCTGTCAGCCTCACCTCCATCCCTGGAAAGGTGATGGAACAGTTCATCCTGGAGGTCATCTCCAGGCATGTAGAGGAAAAGAAGGTTATCAGAAGCAGTCAGCATTGATTCACCAAGGGGAGATCATGTTTGACCAACCTGATAGCCTTCTGTGATGAGTAGATGAAGGAAGAGAAGCAGATGTTGTTTACTTCGACTTCAGCAAGGCTTCTGACACTGTCTCCAATAACATCCTCATGGACAAGCTTAGGAAGTGTGGGTTAGGTGAGTGGACAGTGAGGTGGATAGAGAACTGGCTGAAGGGCAGAGTTCAGAGGGTCGTGATCAATGGCGCAGAGTCTGGCTGGAGACCTGTAACTAGCGGTGTTCCCCAGGGCTCTGTGCTGGGTCCAGTCCTGTTCAACGTATTCATCAATGACCTGGACGAAGGGACAGAGTGTCCCCTCAGCAAGTTTGCTGATGATACCAAGCTGCAAGGAGTGGCTGATACACCAGAAGGCTGTGCTGCCATTCAGCGAGACCTGGACAGGCTGGAGAGCCGGGCCGAGGGGAACCTCAAGAAATTCAGCAAGAACAAGTGTAGGGTCCTGCCCGTGGGGAGGAACAACCCCACGCACCAGTACAGGTTGGGAGTTGGCCTGCTGGAAAGCAGCTCTGTTGAGAAGGACCTGGGAGTGCTGGTGGACAGCAGGTTGACCATGAGCCAGCACTGTGCCCTTGTGGCCAAGAAGGCCAATGGTATCCTGGGCTGCATTAAAAGGATTGTGGCCAGCAGGTCGAGGGAGGTTATCCTCCCCCTCTACTCCTCCCTAGTGAGGCCACATCTGGAGTACTACATCCAGTTGTGGGCTCCCCAGTTCAAGAAAGACAGGGAACTACTGGAGAGAGTCCAGCAGAGAGCTACAAAGATGATGAGGGGACTGGAGCACCTCTCTTATGAGGAAAGGCTGAGAGACCTGGCCTTGTTTAGCCTGGAGAAGAGAAGACTGAGGGGGAATCTTATCAATGCTTATAAATATCAAAGGGTGGGTGTCAAGAGGATGGTGCCAGACTCTCTTCAGTGGTGCCCAACAACAGGACAAGGGGCAATGGGCACAAATTGGAGCACAGGAAGTTCCACCTGAATATGAGGAAAAACTTCTTTACTGTGAGGGAGACAGAGCCCTGGAACAGGCTGCCCAGAGAGGTTGTGGAGTCTCCTTCTCTGGAAATATTCAAAACCCACCTGGACGCGGTCCTGTGCATCCTGCTCTAGATGTACCTGCTCAAGCAGGGGGGTTGGACAAGATGATCTCCAGAGGTCCCTTCCAACCCCTATCATTCTGTGATTCTGTGATCATCCAGTCACCTCTGACACCTCTTCATGTCACTGCTTCCAAGGAGGCTTTCCCCTGCCTATACCTGTCCTGAGATATACTAGTTTAAATGTGACCTAATATAGTCTGGTTTGCTTGAATACAGTCTTTAAAAACAAAAAAGCTAAACCAGGTTAGTAACCACAAGTATTGAAAAAGCAGTTGTCACATTACCTCTCCCCAAGTAACCAAGAAGTTTTAAATTGATGTCATTTCATTCCAAGATACCAAGTTTCAGAAAGCAGGATGAATCTGGCACTATTTGTGACATTAAATTGACATTTAAAAAGACAGGGATCACAAACTAATGATGATTCAGAAGCTTTTTTCTGCCATTCTTTTTTCCGGTACTCAGAGCTTAAAAAAAAAATATATGATTTGTGCTTCTACATTTCAGTTCAGTGTTTGGTGTCAGTGAACAGTTTACAGAATCTTAATAGTGTCACACAATGATTTATACATTATTGTCAACTGATGAAGCAGAACAGTAAACTGGGAAAATACTGGTGGCATAAGTTGAGTATTTAATGAACACAATTTTCAGGCCTCTTTCTCAAGCTTTGCATATTTTGATACAACCTAGATTTAAGGATAGGTTACAGAGCAGTAGCTTGCTGCTGCAGATAGGGGAAGGTCTTGCTCCCTTCTCCTTCCTCACCTGCTTATGGCAATCTCCACAGTTTACTGGATTTTTTACAGAGCTGCTCTAACTCCCTTTGGGAGAATAGTGGAGAAAAGGAGAAAGGGGAAGCTGGATATCTTCCAGCAGCTGAGGTACATGGTCAAAAGGACTCAGAAGGCTCAAATAAGTACCAGAAACCATTAAAAAAAGAATGTTCGGAACCTCCCACTTCCACGTGTGGTAAATGGTGATATTAAGCTACATGAGCCACCCTCAATCACCAAAGATAACTTGTTGGATTCATTCTGGTAGCAGTGCCTTGTAGAGTTTTCACATGACATCAAGAAAAGTGTTCAGAAAGGTCATCTGCCTGCATGAAGATAAGCCAAGTGCTAGAATGTGCATGCAATAGCTCTCCACTGCCTAAGGCTACAGTTCTATGGCAGCCTAGGCCTATTTAACTACTACCTACTACTAACTACTCCTATGGCATCATCTTCAGCCTGGCACCTCAGTTCACTGGACATGTTATGTGTTTCAGCATGCTAAAGAAACAGAATAACTTTTAGTTCATTTACCAAATCAGTTTATGCCAGATTAAAGGGTTAAATGGCTCAGCAAAGGATTCAACAAGCATTGCAGCTGGCAGAAGAAAAAGAGATGCAAGTAGCACAGCCAAGAGTTAGTGACTTACATTTCTATAACCCTACAGCCTAAGATTCAGCTCTCTCACTAAAACTCTAGTGATATCAGAAATGAAGAACGTTTGAAACTATTCCAGTAACTGAGGGCCCCAAAATAGTTGTAAGTGGGAGGAAATATGATTACCAGAAAAATTTAGGATTATCTCAAAAGCTGACTTGACATTCTCAGGTTTTTTTTCTTTCCAATCTAAAGCTAAACATTTATTCTCCTGATGAAAGCTGAGATTCTTTCCCATGAGTCTGGAAACAGAACTTGAATTCCACAAATTCTGATTCATTTGTTCTAACAAGGGATACTTATTACACTGGCTCTTCGTATCATATATGAATTGCAGCAAACATACTTTCTTATCTTAATTAAACTCAGCAGAAGAGTAGTTGAAGTCTATTCTGTCATGCTTCCCACATATTGAAACAGTGAGGATTTAGTCAAATATTGGTTATCTCGATTTCATTTCATCAGTAGCATGAGTCACGTGCAATACCAGCTAAAGCATAGTGCAGTAAATGTAGCTCAAGCCAGATATCTGCTCCAAAAGATGACTTTAGTATGGTTACCTATGATAGTTACCTATTACTAGATGCCAGGACTGAAAAAAACTGCTATGCCATGGTTTTTACATAACAACACTGCTAAGCAGGCACACATGAAGAACATCTTTTTCCTGTGGTTATTATTCAATTTTGCACTGGCAAAGTTTAAATGCCAACAGACACAATGAATCTTCTAATGCTATACTGCCTCCACTAAGTTTTCCAAATTTCTCCCAGTTTACCACTGCTTTGGGACTCTGTTTTGAATCACAACCCTCCAGCTCCTGTTTTAGAGCCCTCCTTTGCTGAGACAATCACAAACATATCCAAGCAACAAGAACTCATGTAAATCCTGTTCATTGAGAAATACGTCCTAAAGGAGAAATAAGAGCATTCTAATATGCCTGTATAGTTCAGGACTTTTGGAGACTCTGAAGATTCGCTCATCTGCTCCAGAAATCCTATAGAATTTGTGATTAATGAGATATTCCAACAAGATGCTTGTGTATTTGAAGATATGGTAGTTTTAAATGGAGTACCCTTCTACAATAAGTCTTAAATTTTTTTATCCTTTCGGTATCAGAAGCAGCCTTTGTCAACGCGCTGGAGAAGTGAAAATGAGAACAAGGAAGATTATGCTTATTCTTAAAGTAAGCTCTGGAGAAGCGGGACATGAGAGGAGCACTGTACCAAGGGAAAAGGTTTAGAAAGCCAGTAGGAAAAAAAAAAAACAAACCAACCCTTAAAACTAAAATGTAGACCAAGGTTTCTTCTCTCACCTTTGTGTGCCATTTATCCTGTACTGGGAACATTCCCCCCCTGCCCCCCAGCCTTCTTGGCAGAAATGTGATGTTAGCAATACTCCAGATTTAAGTGTGAAAGAAGATTCACAGTTTACTGTTTTCAGTACTTCGCTTGGTGTTGATCTGTTTTCTCTGTTGTATAGTCTCATGCTATTACCAGAACTTGTTTTGCCACAGGTCTCCGCTGCTTTTGCAACTATAGAGACTGACACTTTCTCTTTCCATATATTTTGAACACTAGTGTGGGACACTAAATTCCATTACATCAGAAATTCAACCTTTGATCAACAAATAATTATGTCTCCAGAGTCATAAGCCTGAGATTAGTACTTAGCCTGTTCTTACACAAATGACAAAGACAGTCCATTCTTCCAAAACCAAGTTCATTTGCATTAGCCATGTTCTGTCAATTACTTGTTGTCAGCAAACAGTACTCCAAAGTTAGAAAACAACACACCATCTTATGTCCAAGGCTTTGAAGCAACAGCCAAGGGAATTCCAAGAGAAGCGAATTGTTTCTTTAAGTAACAAACACAAAAATTCACAAAAAACCCCACTAATTCATGTCATATCAGTTACCTGAAATAAAAGGTACTACAGAACAGACACAGCTAAGTCAGACCTGCTTTAAACACCACTTGGTTAAGACTGTCTGAGAACTCATCCAACTAAAGGAAGCAACCATACTGGCAGGCTTATGTACGTATTTAGATCCCACCATAATAATAAAAAAAAATATCCCATTAAGCTTGTCTTTAAAAAAAATCCCCAAGTCTCTCTCATTCCCTGCACTTGCTGGGACAGCTATCACATCCAGGGGACAAACCAGGCAACAGTCGCATCATCTGAGTAGCTAGTTACCCAGTGCAGTTTAACTTAACATCACAGCTAGTGGCACCTAAGGGGATTGTCCTATTCCTCCCACAAACCGCAAGTCTGTTTCCTTTGAGCCAGAAGTGAGGCACACAAATGCAGCAAGCTGGTTCAGGGGGCTAAAATGGAAGCAAAGCAATGCCCCTTCCTGACAACAACATCCCCTGAAGTGCTGCATAATCAGATAAGCACTAGGATAAAGAAAAGGAACAGAACTTGCCTTTCAGCAACTGTTTATTGTACCAGTATGGATCCAGAGCAGCTAAGGTTGAGTACCCCCTCAATTCTGTACATCATCCAGTTTTATGTCACAGTTAAACCATAGGCCTTACCACTTCTCTATCTTACTACTCCCAGTCTTCTTCACAACCAGCCACACTTGCCTCCCCCTGTGCATACACTGGTGCCCATGCAAACCGGTTTTCAACTTGTCCAAGTCCCTTGAACTAATTTACCAGCTAGATAAAAAAGTTTTCATCTCATAAGCTCTTTGAAACAGTTTTCCAAAAACATGCATAAATGCTAGCATCAGAGGGCAACTGCAGCGAAGACTCACTGGCTCAAGCTCCTCCAGAATTACACCCCCAAGCAGAAAGCACAAATCATATATAGCACCACTTAAAGTCCTAGCAATTTCTATACATGACAAATATTTTGAAGGGCAATTAAGAATACTTTGTTGAGAGTTTCTTTTGGCTGCGAACAATCCCTCAGACACCACAGTATAATTAAAACTATGAATTTATCTTTTCATATTTGAACACAACAATAAAACCAAAGTAGATTTTCCCCTGGTAATTCACTAAATTGCCAAGAAATCCTCTGTTCTGCACTGGTTAGCCGAAGGAAAATATGGAAAAAGCATTCAGAAATAAATTCTGTCAGTCTTAAGTCTCTTGAATGCAATTAATAGCTGATACTTTCACCATCCTCATTCTCCTGTTTATGTACTTCACACACTTACCATCAGTAAAAAAAGAAAAAACAAACAACTTTATGCCACTCATCTTTTGACTAAAACAACTCCTCCCATTTTCACAGTACCGCAATTTTTTGAACTACAGGCTAAGGGTGTCAGCTGCTCACCTCATTACTTATCCCAGCCATAATGCCCAAAGACACATTCCAAAGTCTTAGATTGCCTTTTGCCCAAAGAAACAGTACGAGCAATCCAAGTAATAAGCATTTCAGAAACAGTGAAGTGCAAGGTTTATTTTGTTATTCATTGTATGCCATGTAAGATGTATGGTCCAAAAGACTGAAATCAGTCAGCCAATGTCAGGTATTGCCCTAGACTCCTGCAAAGGAGAGCAGGATCATTTGTTTCTACAATCAAAAGGGTTAATAAGCCTCCTTGAAGACAACTTAGCACAGCTTCCATTTAACATATTTACTATTAAAAAAAAAATCTAGTCAGTAATGTTCTTAATGTAATTTCTGAAAGGCAAGTTTTCTTCAAAGGGCGTCACCATTTCCAAGAGTAAGGCCAAGAAACAAGGAAGATTTCCTAATAAATTTAGAACTTAGAAGTACGCAGTTATTCCACCGTAATTGGTTTTGTTCCCTTGTAACACAGAATGAAGGTATCTCCCAGATAAACACAGTCATTCAGAACTAGCTCCGGCTGCAATTCACCAAAAGCTGTACTTATCAAACTGTTATTAAGCAGCCCTTCAGAAACAGAACATCAGTCTCAGTTTGTCCCTAATAGATAGGTATGCACACTGCAAATTATTCCTTTAATAAGAATAAATATAATAAATAATAAAGTTATTCCTTTAACAGATACATACCAACAATCCAATTACAGAAGAGAATATTAGAAGGCTACTCCGTTTTAAATTGCTTACCACCTAACCTACCGCACTGGGAGCAGCACTAGCAGTGCACGTACAAAGTCAGATCCAGTTGTTTTGCCCTCAAAACTCAAGAGACCAATATCAGACTACACATAGTAAAAACCAATGGCTACCATCTGAGCTAACCGCTGCACTACTGATGCCACTGGAGCAATGACACCACTGGTAAAGGAACAAGCCAATTCTATAGTCAGATAATAATTCAACACGGCCAACATCACAGATCTTGCCAATGGGAGGCTGACCTATGTTACTAATGAGTTTTAGTTACCACTTGCACTGTATATTTGCAACAGACACCAACTAGCCTTAGCTGCTTTCACGAACAAATCCACTAGGGAAAATAGTGGTTTCTGAAAACAAACTGTTCTTAGTAAATTCATACCTAGTGAATGCTTAGTGTTGAAGCATCTTTATCCACCACTCTTCATCTCTTAAAAAGAGCTGAAGCTTAGCAGTTCCTGTGAACACAAGAAATATTCCCCCTCTCTAAGGGAAATCATGGAAGTAAAAAAAATAGAAAAAGTTTAAAGGAATTGGAAAGCAGCCTAGTTTTGGGAGCTCTCCAAAGCCAATCAAATTATAGAGGGAAAGGGCATTTTATTAGGGTACATGAACAACTAGCAAAAAGAAAAAAGACAACCTTTCTTCATTCATCTACTGTCCTCAAGAAAGTACCTGCATGTTCCCTTGAGTTACACATCTCTCTCACAGATCATTATCAGAAGAGTATCCCCATACTATAAGCACAGCCTCTTCACCTATCCTCCAATATCTAAGTTTCTCACAGCACGTGCCACAATACTCAAAAAACCCAGGAGAGCCCTGCGTGCACTTCAGCATCAGTGAGTGGGAGTACTTAAGTTTTTCAGCCACAGCCTGGGGAGGGCAGGAGGTACAGCAAGAATTCAGAAACCTATATCAGCTTGTTTTAGTGAAACATGCTCTAGATTTGCCTGCAACCTTTGTCCCAGTCAGTGGTAAGCTTGAGAAAAAAAACTCATCCAACAGCTGGCCCTAAAACAAATCCTATTTAATCAAAGAGAAGCACTTACTATGGAAGGCTGAGCTTGCTTTGGCAGGTGAAAAGGCATACCTTGCTAATCAGGCACACCTCAATACTAAGTGACCCTTTAAATAGCACGTCTGTTCACAGTGTAACAAAGAAAGCTTACAAAGTTAACTTGAACACATTAGTTTACAATTTTCTTGACTCCTGTGCTCCAATACTAAGAATAACTTTGTGATGCTGGTACAAAGCAAAAACACAGCTCACGGTCACTGCTTTCATTCAGAAGCCTAGGAGCACTGGGGAAATCAGCACGTCTTCTCAGTTCTCCGTGCAGTCCCAGGCCGTCAGACACAGAAAGCCTGGGCTTGTCGAGGGAAGATGTCCTGCAAGAACAGAAGATGGAAGACACTAAGAATCTCTCTCCTCTTGGTTGCTTTATTGCAAAGTACCCAGATTTCTTATAGTCACATCGTGACAGTCAGGTACACATAGAGGAGCTGAACCCTATTCTCAGGTACTAAAGAAACATTCCTGAAGGAAACATGATTTGCTTCTCCCTTTTCTGAGCCGTAAAAGGTGTACCTGTCACGTTACCCTCTATATGCCTCACCATGAGGGACCAAAGGAAAAAATACTCAATTTACAATCAAGACGATGGGGTTAGATGACACAATCTTCAATTTTTCTTTTTTGAAAACTGCAAGTACCCTATACAGAAACTAACAAGAAATTTAAGACTAATCTGAATACTCTGCTTTAGCCACCATTTCTAAGACTAATTCTCCTTAGAATTAGTAATCTCAACCTCTATTTCAAGACATGCCAGATTTCTAAGGACAGAAAAAAATTTAATCACTTTCCCTCAATTTCCTGGACTCTGAAGTTACAGTATTTGCCAGCAACTGGTATAGTTCTAGAAATGGAGAGTATCTCATCCCTTCTAACAAGCATATAACGTAGGTGCACGAGAAAAACAGAAAAGATAAAACAGCATTTCACTAATATCTCCAAACACTAGACAGTTTGTGTCCCTATACATATGGCCCAGGTTTAAAAAAAAATAAAAAAGGTCATGCAAATAAATTCTTTGTTTTCAACAGCTGGTTACCTTTATATTCTTATGACATTAAGAATGATCACTTCAGAATAACATACATAAACTTGCTAGAGCATGGCTTCCCCAAATTCTTGTGCCCAGTTCTGTCACCATGTGGCCTTAGCCAAGCTTAGCCCATCTGCACAACTTCCTTCCCACAGGACACAACAATGTTTTCAAAGATCAAACAAAACTTTACTTGCTGAAAAAGGCATTAACTGTAAACACTGAAAGCCTCCCCTGCAGCTGCACCAGCACTGACGTGACACCCAGCTTCTATTTGCTCACAACAGAGCAGTCCTAACCAAATTTTGAAACCTAAGTGCTCTAGAACAGCCGTCTCTAAAGTGGGTCACACACGCAAGACAATCCGCTGAGGTGTGGGAAGAAAACATTTTTTGTAACATTAATAATATTTTAAAATAGTGTTTATTTCATCTTACCCTTTCTTAATTTATATTTTTGAGTATGTTTTATAATGTACATATCAGTACAGTAGTACCTGTATATAACTGATAAATCGATAAACATACATATATTAAGGGTGCACGCAAAAAAACTTCTTTTATTGATAGGCGTGCACAGCGAAAAACAATTGGAGGCTACTTCTCTAGAAAGCAGAAGCTCCCTTTCTCTATGAATCGGATTTTCCTTTTTTCTACCGAGTAAAAAAGAGGATTTATATTTGTCCTGCCTTCCCTCATTTACCTACATGCCACTAAGTTAACGCCAAGCTACACAAATCTTTCTCACTCGCAAGATGATTTCGGGGTTCTTTCCTTAGAATACCTGCAACAGCCAGCTCCACATCTACTCCTAGCTCTCTTCAAAGCTCCAACGCCACAAGGAGTTTCACTTTGCTCCAGGAAGTGAGGACCTGGCCAGTTTCACTCTGGCGCTGGTGTTTCTGGGCACTTGAATGAATGGCGCCTCACAGACACGTGGCTCCAGTGTTTTCAATTCTAGGGCTGGGGCTTTTTTTTTGCCACCTCAACGGTAAGAAACTTAAGTTCCTCAGGAACAGGCAAACGAGGGTGGGAACGTATTATTGGAAAGAAGTATCAGAAAACCAGACCACGATAAATGACCTGCTTGACAAGGGAACAATAAGCGGAGGTAATGAAGCAATAAATAAAGAGGATTAAAGGGCCATCAAATATTATTACCTCTTATCGCTTTGCGGGAGCCGAGGGAAGAGATGAGGGTTATGAGGAAGAACACAGAAAGCCGAGTGCCCAGACCCTCACCCAGCGCGAGCTCTGCGGACCCCCAGCCCCGCTCACCGGCGGGCCACAGCAACCGGGCAGCCCGGGCCGCGGGGAGGAGGCCGGCCCCGCGGCCCGCCAGGCCCGGCCGCTGCGGGGAGGCCGGCCCCGGGCCGCACCGGCAGCGCGGCGAGGGGGAGCGCTCCCCGCTGCCCGCCGGCCCCCGGCCCGGGCAAGGAGTCGGGGAGCGGAGCAGGGCCTGCGGCCGCGGCCCTCCCTACTGACCTGCCGGAGGGCGGCCCTCCGCGGGGCCGGGCGCTCGCCCGGCGGAGCTCGCTCCCCTCAGCCCGCGCCGCCGCCGCCGCCGCCGCCGCCGCCTTCACGCGCAGGGCCGCTTCACCGCTCCCCCACACCGCCGGGATCTCTCCGCCCGCGCCTCAGCGCGGCCCTCTCGCCTCCCCCGGGAGGAAGCCCTCCGGAAGGACCCGCAGCCGGGCCCGGGAGCACCCGCCGCCCCCCTCCCCCCCAACGGCTCGGCGCGGAGCGGAAATTCAAACAACACACGGGGACTACTTTCGCCCCAGCAGGCGGAAGCGCACTCTCATTCTGCGCGCGCAAGTGCGCGGAGAGATTTTAAAGGCCCGGGCGGCGCGCCCAGCGCGAGGCACGCCGGGAATTGTAGTCTTCCCGCGCCGAGCCTGGGCCGCCCGCGGGTCTCGCGCCACCCGCGGCGGCGCCCCGCCCCCTCGCCGCTCCCCGGCCAATGGGCGGCCTCGGTGCACGGCGGGGCGGGCCGGGGCGGAGGGGGAGGCGGTGGGCGGGGCCGGGCCGCGGCCGGCGGCGCCCGGAGTTAGTTGTTGCGCGCGGTGGCGGCGGCCGCAGCCCCCGTCCCGCCGGCCGGTCCCTCCCCGCCGCCCGCCCCGCCGGAGCCCGCTCGGCGCAGCCGCCACCCTCCCCTCCCCGCGGGAGGACGCCGGGGAGCCCCTGCCAGGTGAGGGGCCGGGCCGAGCCCGCGGCGGGCGGGCGGGCGGGCGGGGGGCGACGGCCCCGCTCGCTGCGAGGGGCGGCCGGGGGGGCGGCCTCCCGCCGGCTCGGGTTTCCTCAGCGAGGCCCCGGGCGGGGGCCGGCCGGGGGAGCCGCGGCGCGGCGCGGCGCGAGGGGAGCGGCCGGGCGCAGCCGCCGCCCGCCCGCCCCGCCTGAGGGGGTCCCGCCGGCGCCCGGCCTGCCGCCGCCCCCGCGGGCGGCGCTGCTCGTTGCCGTGCCCGGAGGGTCCGGCTGGCGCCGGCAGCCGCCCCGCGGGGGGGCCCGCCCGCCGCCCCCCCCCCCCGGGACCCCCCCCCCGACCCGCCGGCAGCCGCCGGGGCCCCGCGGCGGCGAAGGGCGCTTTCCTCTGCCCGCACCTCGGCTGGAAGCTCGGCGCCGTGATCCCGCGCTGGCGAGCCCGTGCCGGCGCTGCCGGGGCGCGCCGGGCAGCCTCGCGGCTGGCGCCTTCTAGGAACTGCACGGCGGTACAGCCGCTGTAGGTGCCGGGGGGATGCCGTCCCCGCCGGGGTCTGCCCTCGTTGCTGTGCGTTCCCGACATAAAAGGCTTTACACGGTAGTGCGTACGCGTGTAGCTACGGTCCCTCCTCCTCTCCAGCTTTCGGCGCTTGCTTTTTCCCTTAAAGGTTATTTTGGACTTTTAGGTGGGTCGGTCTGTGTTTGTCTTTGTTTAATTGTGGGTGAAGTTGAGACTAGAGTGGAACGGCCGGGATTTGCACTGGGGCAGCGAGTGAAGCGATGTAAATGCGCTGCAGTGGCCAGTTACTTATCGGGCAGCTGGTATCTCACACAGAATGGCCAGGCTGCTCTTAGGGGAGCGCGGGGAGGAGGAGGAGCGTTGCCCGGTGGATGTCTGACCTCGAATTTAGTAGGGGTTCCTTCTCAGAGAACATAATTTCTGTTTACTTTAGGTTTGTGCCGTTTTATTTGGTAGAGCTTGGCTTTCATTCGTCTTTAATCACTTCGTAAGGGCTCCGAAGTTTTTCCCCTTACTCGGCATGGCTTAAAGGCTGTCCAGTGTCTGCTAAAGCACTTTATTCTCGGGTGTTTGGGGAAAAAATAATACACAAGATGTATGGGCAGGAAGGAAAGAACACGTAGTTGTTTTAGGAGCCAAGACTTTATGGAATTCCAATAACTAGGTTCTATAGTTAGAAAGTTTACTTAAACTTGTATAAAATTGCCAGCTGAACAGCTACCTTTGTTAACAATTAGATGCATTTAATTCTGTGTGACTTTTGTTTGACTTACAATCTTATCTAGACAGTTTGATTCCAGTGGTGTAGCAGAGCAGGAAATACTTGTGCATGCTTTATTTGGTCGTTTTGACTAGTTAGAGCTCTTCACCTAGTTTCACACTGGCTTAAAAGGTTTTGTCTGTAAAGTAACTAAGATGATTTCTCCAGATGAAGCATCTTCCTGGCAGAGCTAGTGCTCCAGTCTGTTTTCAGGAAAACCTCATTTTGTTCTCTAAAATGTAAAGTACGCAAGAAGCGGATTACCAATTTTTCCATGAGTAACTCTCCATGATTAATCTTATGTATTCATGTTACAATGGATTTACCTTACTGTTAGGATATTTCACGTAAATAACTTAATTCAAAGACTTTCTAAATGACTTCCTTGGATTGTTCTGTTTGGCTGGAATGCCTCTTCCTCACCTGAACAGCAGTGGCAGGTAGGGTGTGATTCCTCAGCCGGGGCAGGAGGTACCAGCTGCAGAGCAAGGAGCCAGCAGGCTTTCCTGCCAGGCCTTTGTGCCACTAGGCACTTTTACCCAGCTGCACAGGTGTGGAAACCAGCAGTTGATAAGAGAGGGAGCTTCGCTTGTGGACTCGAGGTTTGCATTTCCTTCTGTTTTAGAGTGTATGTTAACCTTGTAAATAAATATACAGTTATTTTGTTACAGCAGCATTCCCTATGTATCAGTAAGTCTTATGGTTGCTTCAGTGAAAGCGAGAGTGATGAGGCAAAATACCGTTTCAGCTTCTTAGATAACTTGTGTTTCTGACTTCTCAGCTCTTCAGGAAATCTTCTTGCAAACATATTTACCAAAATATTTATTATTTTCTCTTTACTTTCCAAATAAAGGAATTGGTTGGAATCAATCATTTAAAGAAAAATAAGGGGGGGATGCTATTTGGCTAAATGGCTCCTAAATGTTTTCTTGCAGGATCGTAAAATATTAAGATGACTATTGTAAGTTATTGATTAGGGTCACAGATGTTGGTAATCACTGTAAACCTTTTGTACTGTGCTAGGAAGAATATGTATGTGAAAAGCTTACTGTAAGTTAACAAGCTATAACATGTTTTCTCTACCTTGTTCATGAATTTATGCTCCTATGTCCCTAGTTTCCTTTTCCTTTTTCCTGTTTAGTCTTTGCTCTTAGGTTTCCCTTTTTCCTAGAGCTGCCCCTCATGCCAGTTTAGAATTTAGACCCCCTCATCCCCACTAGTTGCTCGTGTTGTCTTTTCCCTTTTCTCCAAAGGGATCTGCAGCTTTACTCCTTGTCACAGCTTTTCTTTTCTTGTTCAAGTTGCTTTCTGATGAGATCAGATTTCAGGTGGTGTTAAGTCAGTAGTCCTGTGTCTTTTTGTATGTATGGCTGTTAGACCCTCTTTTCCAGAGCCCTTGAAAAGAGAGCCCAAAAGGTCTAAATTGGGGATTTCTAGGTACAGGTCAGAGATGAGGTCTGTCTCCTGCCAGCTTCCACACTGTTCCCACTTCCTGTGCTGCTGCAGCTCCCAAGGAATCCTGCCGAGCTGCTCCCTCCCGTGTAGTCAGTGTGTCATAGCTGACATTCGGGTATGGGCAGAATATCGAAATGCAAATGACATGGGTATAAAGAGGAGATAGTGTTGCGCTTGTGAAAAGCACTGGTAATGCAAACATTGTGAGCACATGTGATGTGAAAAGAGATGGTAAAGAAAACACCTGACGTGGGGAAACTGAAAATAAACCTTTCTTATCTTTCTGCTCTTAATATCCGATAACTCCAGATGTTTTTTAACCTACTTACAATACAAAAAATCGTAATCTGTAAAACATGTTTTGGTTTATTAGTTGAAGCAAAGTTCAAAGAAATAATGTCAAGTTATTTGCAAGCCATATGTAGTGTTTACTGCCTGTTAGTGGCAGCCAAAAATCGCCAGTGAGGCAAAATCCACTCTATCTATATGTAAAGTAACATGGATTTTGGAGGAGATGCATGGCCCCGAGTCCATGGCCAAGGGAAAGAGGCTTCGGACTCTCCATGCCAATACCAGAAGGGGTTGATGGAGCATGGTGCCGCTTTCTGTGATTGCATTACCTGTGACAGGCTGGTACAGAGACCTTGTCTGTAGAGGTTTTTATTGGTATTACCAGTTCTCCCACCCTCCTGTGCTCCCACGCATGACCGCTGTTTAAGGACTAATCATTGCGATGGGATTTACATTGGCCTAAGGCTGAAATACTGAAATACTTTCATTGTTTCATATGTATGAGCACAATAATGTAAAATTTCCATTACTGTATAGTTTTAAATTCAGAGTGGAAAAATAGAGCCTCCAAACTGGAATAAGACTTGCTTGAGTTGACTTTCAATATTTTAAAGCAGGGTGAAGTAGAACAAGTAAACAGCATACACTGAGAAGAATGAGAGCACTTTAGTATTTCTGAAGTGTTAGTGACAAGGATAAATGACTTGGTTTTACTTGGTAACAATTCTAATTAGTTGTCCAATATTTGAGCTGCAATTTCAATAAATTGTGGTTTAGTATCATAGGCTGTGTGCTTCCTTTGGGGTTTTCCAAATCATAAGCAGAAATTATCAACGATGTGAGAAACTTTCAGCCTTCCTCTTTCCTAAGATAGATAAGTGTCTGAGTCACTCAAGCAATTTCTTTCCCCATACCTCTTTAAGTCAACTGCGTTGATTTGAGATTGCCTGACTGTTGAAAATGTGGATAGAGGAAAACTACGCAGTGGGTGTAGCTCTGAGGTCACTTTCTTTAAACTGATTTTCTTATGGGACCCCATCAGCTATTACAAGTTACCATGTTAGCTTTTTCGAACACTGAGTTACAAAACAGCTTTACCGCAAATAGTTTTGGGTTTGTCTGTTCAGACGGCACCAAGAACAACAGAATTCAGAACCCTGCGGGAGCCTAGTTCACCATTTCTCTCCTCCCTGTAATCACATGTTGCTGTGCAGGATGGGTGCAAAATCAGTTTTGAAGCACACCACTTGGGGAAGTATTTTGTAATCAATCGGTAACTGATTTTTTTTTTGAAGTGTTTGATTTTGGGGAAAATTGTAATCCTGACTTTTTATGTAAGTACTTAGAAAAATCTCCAAATAGGAGATCCCTTCGCGGGCTTGCTATTCATGCCTGACATGTATGGGCCTGGCCTTAACTGAGATGCTTTTTGCATGAATTACAGTAGCAGTAACAAAGATAACAATTATGTTTATTGAACATCTGCACTTTGATCACCAAATAGTTATGTTTGCATTTCAAAGATGTGTGAATATGGGCTGTAAAAAGTATTTAATGGCATTCTTTTGCTATCTGTACCTCAAAACGCCTTCCGAATTCATGGTGGTTCTTGCTTAGGAGTCTTTTTCTTAGTTGCCAGCTTTTAGAGCAGGGGATGTTTAATTTCAGCATAAAATGAAATGTGTAACATGGGGGGGAAATTATTTTACCCTTCTAAAGTGCAAAAATTTATAAATGTTACCTGGGAAAGACATTTTTAAATCTTGTTTGTAGGTTTTATCCCACATCTTACTTAAGAGTAATATTTCAGTACAAAAAACCTTACACGCACTTAAACATAAATGCTGAAAAATGCTCAACCGTCTAAATGCAGTCTCTGCTGACTGCAGGAGACATTCTTAGCGAAGTTTTTGAAATCACAGTAAACAAATGGATAAAAATCATGCCAGGCTAAACATTGTAGGCTTCTAGCAATACTTGTTTTAGTAACATCTCGTCTGAGACACCAGTTCAGTGTGGTGCTAAGAAGTAAGATCACTGACTTCATAAGGTTAGTGCTATTTCAGAAAACACCGCTACTAGTGCAGAATTTGCCAAGTGCAACCTTATTGGTGTTTGTGCAGATTTGGATTGTTACATTATTTGATAGAGGTTCTATAGGAAACTATTTAGTGATACCTCGACAGTTTGACCTTAAACATTTTTGTAAAACCATTAAATAAGTGCCAATCTCAATCCTAAAATGTTCTTTCTTGGATAGATGCCTTTATTTATACAGGCCTCTCTACAAAGCTCACCAAAGAAGGAAGACAGTATATAATAAGTACAAAAGATGTAGATTTTGCATGTATATATTTATATCCAGTCTTCCAGCTCTGAGGCTCTTGCTGTCAGAAAAACCTTCATATGCATTTAAAAGACATTGAAATGCCTGCTATAAACATGAACAAATATAGACATCCTTCTACATTGACTTCATGTATATTCCCTCTTGCTGTAAGTCTCTGTACATATCACAGGTGCTCTTGCTGTTGTCTCAGCTGCCAAATAGCCTCTTAGTGACTGTCATTGTTTTGCTTTTGTACTTGCTGGTGTCCTTTCTGTGGGCTTTTTTAATGTGGCAAGAGGAAGGAAGAATGGTTTTAAAAAGGAAAAATATTATAGTCTCGCCCCCAAATTGGCCAGTAAATTCAAAAACATGCATGTCTGACGGTAACAGAGGCACTTTAAAATCCTATAGCTCTTGAATTGAATGAGGCAAGTTTTGCCTTTCTCTCTCCCTTGTATAAGCCCCTAATTGTCTTCTGCAGAGTAACCCCTCAGCCTGTTTGGAACCCCATTATAATCACTGATTCTCTCTGTAAAGGCTCAGAATTACCTCACTATTGCTTTAATAAATTTTGATGTTTAATGCAAATATACACAAGCTCAGAGAGAATAAATATTAGTATAGAAGTTTTCCATGGAGGAGTAAGTAATATTGTGTAATTGTTTTTCCATTTGCTTTAAACCTTACTAAGTGTCTTTCTCTGCCTCCCTCATCTAGGTTAGGTAGTTTTGCTTAAAAACAGGTTGCACAATATTCTCCAGTCTCACACTTTAAGCCTGTAACTATATGGTTAAGGAGCGTGACTCCTACTGTTTGGAATGATCTTTGGAGAAGATAGTTTATTTAATGACTTTTGTACTGTAAACTGTAGACATTCTCGGTTTTTAGAAGCAGGGACATAGCTCATAGTAAAGATGCAGAGAATGTGGGGCCCATGAAAACTCTCAGTATGATCAGTTACACTTTGATTGTGCAACAGGTTGCAGTCTGTTGTAGTCAGTGGAACCACTCACTGAATATGGCGTTAAATATACACCCAAGGAATAAATGTTGATTATTTTCGAGCTTTATATCTGTAAAATTGAGTTTTTATAATGGGGGGGGGGTTTCAAAATTTGCTTGTTTAAAGGGCTGCAATATCAGATTATTAGCAAGGAAAGTCTCAAACCGGTGCTCCTGCTAATGAAGCTGTCAGTAATGTAACTTTCAGTTGTAAAAATGTAAAAAGTGATGGCAGGATGCCTTAAAATCGGGCAGACTCGTATTTAAAGGTCACTATCTGGCTAGAAAGGATTGCTTGGGAAGTGCAGAAAACAAAGGCATGTTAGGACAAAGCTTTCCGAAGCTTGAAGTGCTCTTGTGCCTATGAATTTTGCCTAGTAAGTATTTCTTGTACAGCAAAGGCAGTATCCCTGTTCGAGAAAATGTCAGTACAAGCAGAGCTTAAAGCACATTTCATTTACCCTGTAATCTGTACAGAACCCTGGTTCTGGCTGCGGTATCGTGATTGTCATCTTGCTCCATGGACCTGTTGGCAGGCAGGGTGCTGGTTAACCCACTTATCTTCTTACAGTGGGAGCGAATCTCTACTGAAGGTGGTTCTTTTAAGGAGAGTTGTTCAGCAACTGGTACATCAGAAGCAATGTTGCACTCTGGTATATAAAGTACCTGTTTTTAGCAGTTGATAGAGAGCTACTGTTAGTAACAGTTGCCATGAAAAACCTCCTGCGACAGCCTTGCAGATTTAAGGTGAGATTGCAAAGTGGTTAGACTGAGATTCCTCGGCTGCACTGGAGCTTTAGTCATGGTGAGTTCTACTGTGTTCTGTGTAATTATCTCTGTTTTTCTGCTTGTTGGAATGTGAGAGGTGTTTGATTGTTTTGCTTGTTTGTGCAGTTGCTTTCAAAGAGAGCAGCTGAATCAGGTTCCATTCTGATTGGTATTGCCACTCAGCATCAGTATGGTATTCAGTAAATACATTCTTTAAAGACAGTATTGCAAAACTGTACTAGATTGCATCATATTGTAAACAGTAAGAAGTGGTGCATTAAAAAAACCCCTAGTTCTCACCCCCCCCCCCCCCCGTTTTTTTTTACAAGCCTGTAATTTTTCTTTGTAGTACATAATGGTGATAATATTGCAGGCTTTTTTCCTACTCTGTCCTTTGCAGATTGACTTCATTGCTCATGGTTGTACATTATCTTTGTTTATCATTGTAAATCAACAGAGCTGTTCCTGAACAATGGAGATAGCAATAGACAAATCTTTTGAAGTCAAATTTGCAGACTGAGAAACAGTGTTGTATAGAAACATGTTGAAAAAGATAACCAGCACGGGTTTTCAGGGGGTTCTGCTCAACCCACTACAGAGGAGATTATGGCAAAGGCTGTGTAATAATATTTTCGAAAACAGTCCTACTGCCAGGCCACTTGATGGAAGGTTCAGGCATACACTAATAATTCATATGGGAAATAATAGTAAACAGATGAAATGCCAAACCAACCGCATTTAAATATAAGTGGGAATTAAGATTTCTTAAGATTCCAAATGTTACATAATTGGGTTTTTTTCCCTAGAGTTGAGTACCTGCAGTTCTTTGCATATTAAGTCACAGTCTCTCTACATAGAAAGCTGACTTTGGGTGCCTTCATATAAAAGTTGTTAAACATCCAAACAAAATGAAATCTGTAGAACACAGAGGGAAACATGAATCTATATAATGAATAATGGTGTCTTCAGTGGCAAGCGCTGCTTGCTGAGGGGGGGTTATAAGTTCAGCCAGTAGTCCCTGAAATTGCATTACATGGATAACACTGAAATTTTCTTATATTGTGCTGGGTAAAAGAGTTGGTGTACTTTTTCCATCAAATAACAATCACCAAAACAAGGTTGAAAAAATATTGGAAAAATAAGAAGCCAGTTTGGGTTCATAGTTACAGTGATTGTGCTCGATGCAAATAGCTGAGCTGTGGATAAAAAAAAAAAAAAAAAAAAAAAAAAAAAAAAAAACAACAAAACCCAAACTATTGAGCAAGTGAAGTAATTGAAAATCAGTATCAGTTTCTAAACAAATGTATGTTGTGCTTTTCCAAAAACCATAGTATTGTTATGTTTTTAGTGTATACATTATAGAGCAGCATTCAGCAGCACCGTCTTGTACCAAAGTCAGTCTCTCCACAGCCAGATGGATATGGCTTCTTGGATTTCTCTTGCTTGTAACAAGTGAGATGCTTGTCCATTCAAACTTGTATTTCAAGGGATATGGGAACAGTTTTGATTATCATTTAAAAACTTAATTTCTTTCCTTTTGGGGAACATGAGGCAACGGAGGGTTTCTTGTCATTTTTATTTGGCTTTCTCTTGCCAGTTTACAAAATGTCTCTAACTTAGGTATTTTAAATCTGTAGGTCCCAGCTACTTGTAACTTCGTTGATTTTGCCACATGGTTCAAGGTTCCTTTCCCATGTGCTCTCCCAGAAGTTTCAGGGGTAACTGTTCTTCAGGGAAGATAAATGTGTATTAGTTATTTGTATAATAATTGGATGATGCACAGTAAAATATTTGCCCTGCCTGCACAATCTTGAGCCCTGAAAAATTATTTCCAGTGGACAGTTAAAAGCCTGGGCACCTCCTGTATTCTTCTAGGACTAATCAGTATGGGACTTGCTGTCTCATAGGTGCATTTGGAGTTATCAAACTGTATCTGTAACAGTTTTTCTTGAGCATGCTTGTTTTTTTTCTTGGTGGTGGTTTTATGATCTGGTTTAGAAGGGAGAGCTGTCACACCATAAAAAAGAAACTCTGTTCATTAGCTTGAGAGATGGACTAAACCTCAATTTGTATTCGGAGAGCTTAAAAAGTACAAGGAGAATGGACAATCATATCTTCACAAGGCGCCTTTCTCAGGCTGATAAGGAACACAGTCTATACATCACATTAACTCATCACTTTCATATCCTTGGGTGTACATGACAGTGTCATTTAAGAACAGAAAATATGCAGAGAACAAAAGGGATATGATTCTTGAAATTAATTGAGCGTTACCTGAAAAATGAGAAACCTAGCCTTTAGTTTAAGGAAAAAGAATATCTTGAACTCTAAGTCTGCCTTCTTTATTTTTTTCCATGAAAGAGAAAAGTGAAGACTTCTCATTATTAAGATAACTATCTTTTTAAATGCTGCTTTGCTAATTGGTGCACCCCTAACATGTCTGCACTGTTTTACATGGTATGCTAGGATCTGTGATAAGCATTTCCCTTTGGAAAAGCTGTACACAGTGTGAAAACAGAGGGAACATAATCTCTTCTGCCTCTTTAAGATGTGTTGGAATTAATGTGTCATTTTGAAAGGGTTTTTTTGCATATTTTTCAGATGAGCAACTCTCTTGAGCCTTGTGCTTTTTATTACATAACATTTATGTTTTTAAAGTTCTAAGCATGACCTCAGGTTTTTATTTTGGTTTTAAATAAAACCAAAGAAAAGTGGCAAAAGACTTAGTGAAGTCTTTGCTGTTTGTAGCCCTATAAAACCTGAGAGATTTTCCTGTCGTCTAGGTCTGCAAGACCTGTAGTGCCCCACAGTTCATATGGGAGGCTTAAATGTGCAGTCTTTTGAGTAGAAAATATTTTCTGTCGTACTTCTAGAATTCTAAATCACTGGAATTTGCTCTGTATAAAATTATAGCTTCTTGAGAAAATATTGGCACGAACTGTGGAAGCTGTTAGGTTTTAGAACTTTTGTTTAAATTACTCATTTTCTCTGCTTTATTTCTTCTTTCTTTTCATAGGTAGAGCCTAGTGGACAAAACAAACTTAGGGCTGAAGGGCCTACTTTGGAATCTGGCAAAAAGGCGATCTCTGGTAAAAAGAGAAGATCGCTTTTGGGGGGGGGGTGGGGGGGGGAAGTCCTTGAACTGAAGAAATAATTTTAGGAGCTGTGGCTTATTTTGCTGTTTGGCTCTGCAAACCTAGTTGGTTCTGGCACTTTCATGCACCAACTTCTGTTAATTCATATCTTACATGTATTCATCTGTTTATAGTTTTATAGAAAACTATTATCGAGATCCATTTTAGTACTTGTGAAAGTTAAGGTATATAATCTCTGATAGTTGAAGAGGACTGTCAGATTGTAAATATCTTTGTCCATGAAGACTTTGGACAGATGTGATCATTCTACACCACATTGCTCTGAAATCTACAGGTTAAGTAATGATTTATATCTCAAAACCAACTTCTTAGTGTTATTGTGAAGAAATATATTCTGCAGACTTTCATTCAAAGAGGAGACTTTTTTTATTCTTTTCATACTGAGAACTGTGTCTCTGAGCTCATATTTGTCTGGACATGTATATATATATCTTAGACATATTTGTGTTAAAGCACTATTAATGCTATTTTAGGAAGTAGTGTTAAAGCGCCAGTTATATTCATATTTTAGGAAGAGTCCATTTTTGTCTGCAGAGTAGTGCAGTAGAAGGTAATGGTGATTTAAAAACTCCTCATAGTGGCATATCAACCTAGTGTTTCACTGTCTGGGGAATGTGACTAAAATTCCCATCTCTTTCCAGAAATTTGGCCTGACTTTGGTTTGCTAAATTTATTTTTCCCTTTAAAGTGCTGGTTAAGGAAACATTTAATGAGCATCCCAGCTGTCTGTGCATTGGAAGCAGATAGGCAGCAGAGTGAAATGGCTTTTTCAATCATCTCCAATCAAACCCCAAAACTCTGTAATTCACTGATTTAACAAATAAGAGAACTAAAAGCTTGCCTGAAGTCAATTATACCAGAGCTTAAAAGAAGACCCAGAACACACTCAGTCTTACTCACTTTGCTAGCCCAGCCTTTTGGAAACAGTTATGGTAAATATTTATTTAGTTGCCATAATACAGTATGGGTATGTCTTTTGACCTCAGCAGTTAGACTGAGTTAGGCTACTGCTTCTAAGAGGTTTACATCTTTAGTTCAGTGGTAAAGATGTATAGCTTTATATTACATTTCTAGAGGCTTATCCTGGCACTGTTATATTTTGGGTTTGTAACTCTGTTGTATTGTCATCACGTATAACTTGCTGTCAAAGCACAAGCCGGGTCAGGCGTTACGGTCTGTTCAGAGCAACCGTAGGTTTTGCTAGTTAAATATTTCTGTCTGAGTTGGAAGAGCTACACTGCATATCAGCAGCTTGCAGTCAAACCTCCTGATGAGTATTTACTTTTCTCATGGCTGAATACTTAAAGTTAGCATGTGATTTGGGAGTAATCTTTGGAATTAATTTCTGTATTGTTCGGTGGTGGGAAAAACTTGGAAACTGGGATGATGCTTAGTTTGTTGCTTAGTTTTCAGAGAGTTTTAATCAGAAATCAGAGTAAATAGGGTTTTGCCATTTTTAGGGCGTGGAAGATCCTGCCTTTAAACTCCCAAGTCAGAGACTCAGTATATGCTAGTTAAGTAAGGAAGTATCATTTTTACAAGGTTCATCGTTGATCTCAAGATTACTTTTTCCATCATTTGTGACAAGGGAACAAACAGGCTGTCTGGAAAACAGGAAAATGCATTTTAAAGTCTTTTGGTATTGTCAGGTCATGACTAAAGCTTGATAAGATGAGAATAATTAGCAGAATGACATGCACCCGTAATGTTTTTTAACTCTGCTGTAAAATATACTGAAATCTAGAATAGGGCGTAGTGTTCTTAATATAATGCTGACTGTGACAAAAACTTTGACAATGCAACTTTGTCATTCATGCGGCTGAATCAGTTGGAAACAGCAGCCAAAAAGGCAAAGTGGAAATCCCGTTAGGTTGTCTGAAACATTTAGTAGCAATGATCAGCATTAAAATAATTTGGTGAAATTAATTGATTCTTTTTGTCATTTCTTTTGCATAGCAGTTTTCCATATGTGCACCACAGTCTTACCTTGCAGCAAGGAAGTGAGGCTCTTTCTGCATGGAGGTTGTGAAGCAGGCTGATCTGGCTAACGCTTTATTGCAGAGATTTATTTCTTAATCTACACTGGAGGTTTTGAAGTTCTAGCTGTGTTTCAGCAGGCTGATTTAGTTTTTGATTTAAGAATATACAGAATAGGACTGCTGTAATTAGAGCTTGGTGGTAGCTTTTGGCAAGTCCTGAATTATTTGTGCAGTAGTATTGTACTGAGGGAACACGATGCATTTTGAGGGAGGAGAAACCAGAACAGTGTGCTGATTTGCTTGTGTGGGCTAATATGACTCACTTTGAATGAACTCTTAAAAAGGTTGGGGTGTTTTTTTGTTTTGGGTTTGGTGTTTTTTAGGAAAAACCGACAGGCTAACCTTAAGTTTCAAATCAATTTAAATTGTCTAGCAAGCTGTAAGTCTCCCTTTGATCCACAAGGCCCTAGCAATTCTCCATGGTTTTGGGTCAGCAGTTTACAAACACTGCCTGGACCAATGATCTGTGAAATCGATCTTTGAGTTGTCCTGATGCTGCCTTTGAGTAGTTTCATTGATGGCAAAGTAGAAAAGACTGTCAGGCCTCAGTATTGGATTATAAGAATTCTAAAACTTAATACATACAGACGACAAAATGTTGGTTAAAAATCTTTGGAAAGTTTCTCTCCTCTTTGAGAAAATGTTGGTTCTGAAATTTTCTGGAGGTATGTTGCAAGATACTGAACAGGAATATTTTGGTAATGTTATGTTATCGCACAGATATATTTAAGACATTTTGCCCTTAGAAATTGAAACTACTATACGAAGCAGTCTGCTGGCTGGCTAGTTGCACGTTAAAACTAATATTTTGTGGATTCAGAAATACCTGCTTTTATTCTGTGAATGCATAAGGTAGATTAATTTGTACACAATGCATCCTAGTTAGTGAGAAGTCAATGGTTTCAAAGATTTAAGTCCAATGGAATAGTGGTTATACCTGCGTCATGATCTGCTCCTCTTGTTGACAACATTTGTTTAAAGCTGAACTGTAGCGTTTTCTTCACATCTAGAGAAGAAACGTCTTACCTACGTTAGTAAAACGTGCTTTCTGTTGTTGCTTCAGACATCTGTGACAACTGGCTTATTGTTTCCACCCTGTGCCAAGTTGTTTCATATGAAATAATTTTCCTCCAAAACAATTGTTTTGGGAGGAGTTTCTTGCATAGTGGCTCCTGCTAGCGTGCTTCAGTCTGGCAGTGTATTTGGATATCCCTGTGAAGGGTTCATATCTTCCTGATTCATCTACCTTCTTTTGCCCTTACATTTCCTCTTAACACAGCATTGCTTGCCTTCTCTAAAATATCTATAAAATATCATGTGTTCTGGATTGTAGGATTCACCTCATGGTAGGTGAAAACTTATTGCGTTGTGGAAATCTTAGTCCTGCCTATGTGTGCTGAAAAATTGATGGAACCAGTTACAAAATTTGATAGTGTTGGCTTTTACTAGTGACAAATCACTGGGAGAAATCAACTGATGCTTTCAGGTCTAGGAGGCACATAGGGTGCTGCCTCTAAAACTCAAGCTGTAAGAATAAGAACAGCTGTTTGAAATGTCACAGCAGTCTGGGAACTGGCCGTACAAGGAGTGCTCTCCTTACAAAGAGAGGTCTGACTGATTCATGTCGCGTGTGTGTTAAAGTTCGTTGGGCTCTTTGTCTAGATGTAGCTACGCATGTGTTTAATCTTTGAGGTGCTTGAAAGCTGCTCTAGATATTATTAGAATGGTAGAAAGGAAGTGGAAAAGAGAGAAAACAGACTTACTGAGTATTTCAGCAGTTGTTTGCCAAATCACATTTTGGGATTCGTTTCTATTTTAAATAGTACAGTGGCTGCCAAAGCTGGCAAACTGTGATCCCCTTTGGAAGGGGGAGGAGACTTCACTACTTCTCTGCGGAGGAGGGACATCACTTCATTTTCCTGTTGCTTTGGTTTTCCTTTTGTAGCGAACAATGAAATTCTGGGGAAGAAAAGTAGAAAAAGCCATTTTTCAAAGCTTTTCCAGAAATTAAAAAAAAAAAAGGGTTTGATTTACACTTTAAATGTGGTTTCCTGTCTTCCCTCACATCATTTGCATGCCTTTAAAATAGTTTGGTTTAACTTTTTTACAGGAATGTTTCCTCAGCTAGTACTGGTCGGGATATTGTTTCCCTGATTATTTCCAAGTGCATATAAGCAAGAAGTGATGAAATTTAATCACCAAACAATTGGCCAGATTTGCAAAAAGGAAAGCTGATTAGAACCACCAAAAAACCAGGCTGCACATAGAATAATATGTATGCTTAAATAACTAAAGCCTACAGTTTAGGAAGATAAGATGGCTGAACAGCAAAAGAAAAAAAAAAGGAAAACTCAAGCCAAAATATATCTGGGTTTTCTTCCTGCCTTTGTCATGCCTTACTTGTAGCCTTGGAAACTGAGACAAAGAGGTTAAGAAACTTGCTCATTCTTAAAATGGAGATAAGATACAATGTACAGCTTATTTTAGTCTTGCTTATTCCTCTGTGAAGTGCAGTAATTGAAGTGTTGGGTTTTTTTTAAATAGTATAGTCTATATGATAAACTTGTCTGTTTAGGACTTGAGACACTGAACCCACTTTTAGTTGTGTTACTGTGCCTGGCTATTAGCCTGATCCTTTGTTTTAATCTGTCATTCTTTCCAGGTTATTTCATCATCTATTCTATCAGGACAGTGTTGGGTGTTTTGGTCTAACTAGACAATTCTCGAACTTTCAGCAGGATGCAAAAGATCTCCAGTACATGAGCACGCTGACCGAGTCACAGTACAGAGGAGATGGGTGGCTGTATGCTTTTCACACAAGCTCTCATTTTTCCTCAAGGAATATAAACCAGGAATTCAAGATTGTGGGATCAAAACACTGGAAAGTGTTCTTTGCAAATTGATCAACTGTGAAATAGTTACAAGCTCTTATTTTTTAAATCTGAAGGTGACACTTTTTGGTTAAGTTCTGTACTTAAGGCTTTTTTGTTTTATAGGCGCTCTGACTCTTCATGTGCTGCTTATATTAATGCAGCTCATTTGTAGGCAATGCAGATGCTTTTAGAAATTGTAAGATTGTGGAGACATTTAATGGCTAAGGATAAATTGCACAGCTGTGGACACTATTTATACTTTCATATATAGAAAAGAGTCTGTATCATTAAATAGGCATCGCTCAATGTTGTGATTTTTTTTTCATGTTTTTTTAATCTTGGTGAGGACTTACCAGCTTTTAGTTTTACACGTTAAAAAGTGTCAGCGTGTCCATATCCTAAGAAGAAAAAGATCGCGCATTATCCATTAAGAAAGTAAGAAGAGAACACTGTGTACTTAAGAAAGGAGAGAGAAGATAGGTGAGCTGAAGTAAAACATTTAAAAATCTTAGTAAGGAATTGTAGAAACCCTGCATAAGATTTCTGGGCTGAGAGGAGTCGTTCCTAAATGTGCAAAGGCAAACTGTAAGAATTGAAATATGATCAGAAATAGCCAGGGCTCGATAGAAGACAAAGTGAACAGTAACTCATGCACTGAGTTAGTTTACAGCTTAAGGATCTGAAACCTCTGCGAAGCATGCATCCTTTCCAGAAGAAAGAAATGTCCAAGCCCACAACTTTTTGTAAAAGAGCAGTTTAAAGCAATTTCCAACTTTCTAATGTATGTAAGGGAAAATAATTATTATTTTAATAATTACATCTCAACCAAAGGACCCAGAAAAGGGAGCAAGTTGTTTGTTCTTTGTAGATGTGTTAATGATGGGAATCTTTTAGAAGTCAACTTTAAAGGACAAAAGGACAAACACAATTATAGGATGTGTAAAATGGAAATTAGGCACTGAGACAGAAACCAAAGATGAGAGGCTAGGATAAATTAAGAACTAGCAGATACCATCTTTGAAATACTGGAATCTAATATCTTTGACAATTACTTTGAAAAATGTTTGCGGAGAGAAACCATAGGAAGTTGGAGACACTATATAGTTACGTGCTCCCAGTTTGTATATTTTGCACATAGATTGTGGATCATTTCAAGTTGACCCCCTATTTTATATTTGAAAAATTCTACAAAATTACTTTGGTATTTAAAATATCTCTGAATGCTTCTACATCTACTGGAGATTTAGTTGCAACATTGTAGTTTGTTCCCTTTTCTCCCTTGATGCTCTAAAATCCACAAGCTTGTTCTGTCTCAGATTGCAGTCTCTTATGGGAACCAGGGGATAGGTTTAGCGGGTGAATTATGAAGTAATTTGATCAAGGACTCAGAAGATATGATCTTTCCTCTCTTTTCTTCCCTTGCAATGTCAACACTGTGGTTTTTAAAAAATCATAATTTGCACGTATGCTCTGAAATTCCAGCTTTGGCTCTGACTTGTCCTAAGCTGTTACCCCTTTGTTGGGGTTGATCTGATACGGGTTGCTATCTGACAGCTCTTGTCCCTCTAAGAAACTAATTTCCAAATTATATATTACAAGAGTTTGATCAAAAGATAAAGCTGGAACTAATAAGATAACTTACTGACATCAAAGAGAAAATGGGACAGGGCAAAGCTGAGAGCCTGGAGCACTGATGTGTTCCCAAAGTCTTTCCTGTGCATGACTATTGCTGACCATTGTGTGGGTCTCATTACCACTACTATTTCTAAAAATGAGGCCATTTGCTACCAAAAATAAAATTTCATTAATAAAGATTTTTTCCAGAATATTTAATACATTCAGGCTTTTATTTTTGATTCAGATATTATGAAGTTCTTCCACCTGCCAGCCACATTC